>CM072996.1:104162167-106662167 GCA_037038555.1 Rhynchonycteris naso | reverse complement strand
TTTCTAGACTCACAAACAGCTGCATGGAGCTAATGAATAGGTTATGTAGAAGGCAGAGTGGCCTTGTGAGAAGTGATAAGGGTTGGGAGGCAGGAGGCGTGTGGCTAGTCTTGTTTTCTCATCTATAGAAAGAGCGGCTTGAGGTCAGTGATATCTAAGGTGCCCTGCTATCGATCTACCCTACTTCCTGCACAGCATCTTCTCCTTTCCGTTCTGTGTGGTTCCCATGAAGTCCACTTTCAGCTTGAGGAGGGTAGGGGACCCAGCCAGGCTTGATCAATTCAAATACAGTATTCACTATTTGCACCAATAATTGCATCAGGGAGACACCTGGCCTAATCTAATCCAGGCAGAGTGGATCTCAGCACAACTAGGGCTGTGGGTTCAAAAATGCTGAATCTTTTCTGTGAGATTTGAACCTGTGAGATACATCCCTAACAGCTATTGGCACCATTTTGGGATGTCAGGAAAAAGCCTGCCCAGGATGAAGCCAGCATGACATGAGGCACATTTGAGAATGAAGGGCACAAAGTCCTGATGGCATAATTTGAGTGCTAGGTTTCAATCCTAAACTCTTGGTTTACCGAAGCCAATAAATTCTCTGGTTTTGTTTTTACTTGCTTATTTATTTATTTATTTATTTATTTATTTATTTATTTATTTATGTTGCTGAAGGTAGTTTGAGATTCTGGGTTTTGTCTTGTTTTTCCTTTGTTTTTGTTAATTGCTATCAATACCTTCTAATTTGTTACAGGTCCCTTGTGGCATCGAGATTCTGCGGTTCAACTAGCTTTCCAACTTAGGTGAGTTATTTATCCACTTAGTGTCTTACTTTCTTCAACTGCAAAACAGGAACTAAAGCAGGTGTCCTGCCAAACTTACAACATACACAAGCAGAGAAAATGATTGTGACAGCACTTTCAGAAGCTGATACCAAGATAAAGTGGTAGAAAATATCTTGTCTGTCTGTAATATTAACTATATGAAACTGCTACTTCTCTATATCAAAACGGTCACATAACAGCAATTTTACATGTGCAAACTACTATTTTTGCATAATCGTTGCAAGTTGTCATAATTTGAGTATGTCTCCAAACTGCATGATTCAACCGCAGATATTTTTTTATGTAAATTAGATCGGTACGTTCGCTATTTCCCTTTCCTTTCAACTCCCCCACATTACTCATGCCTGACATCAGGAGTTAAAGGGAAATAGTGGTTATTTGTGAGATCAGGTGCCCGTTGCAAGAACAATGCAGAACTATGACATTGGCTCCCACAGAGCGTGCACTGAGCCACAGCTGGGAAGACACAGAAAGAGAGGCTGGGTGTTCTCTCACACATCTAACTTTATTTATTTATACTATTATTGAGGAGTTCCTAAAATAAATAACAGGGCTGCTCCAAATTGCTTTTGATCCTAATTGCCACAGAAAATGTGTTTTTCATGGGGTATCACTATTACATGTCACTTAAGCAACACATCTTTCTTTTTGTAAATATGGATTTGGGAATAATTTCTCGAAATCCTGAGAAATGTGTTCCCAGCTATGCACAAGGAGGCCGGCAGTGCAAATGGCTCTCTCCATATCCTTACTCCTCCCAAAGTTACCTGGCTTTAAATATATTCAAAGCAACAACAACAAACCTATCATTCTCCTGCTTATACCAAATTCAGAAAAAGGGAGAAGCTAGTTCTTTCATCCTTCCTTCCTCTCCCCTCCAATGAAGAGAGAATAAAGGAAGTTCAAGAGCTTAAAGTTTGGAACTTAGTTCCAATCACAACTCTACGCTTAATGGCTAGATAATCTTAGGGAAATGGTTTTAGGACTCTGGGCTTCAGTTTCTTCATCTGCAAAATGTGAGTAACCATATGACACCTGCCAGGGTTGCCGAAGGGATTCAATGAGTGATGCCTCTAAGAACTCAGCACAGTGTCTATCACCAGTGAGAGTTCCAACAATGGTGTCATTATTCCACATACTTGTTTCAGCTCAGGTGACTCAGTTATTCCCAAGAAGCCTTAACAAATACTTCTGCTCTTGGCCTCCATGGTAACGCTATCAGATGTGAGTGAATACCAGCTAATTCAGGCCCTTTCCCACTCAAGCATGGTGGCAGGGGCAAAGTGCCAGGGGAAGCAGCCAAAGGTCAGCTCCACTCCTTCAGGTACTGGTAGGGACAGTGGGTGGTCAGCAAGGGGCACTGTCCTTGAAGATTATGGCATTTTCCACCCTGTGTCGTCATAGCAGCAAAGGTATTAGGACAGCCACTCCAAAATTATTGTGGTTTCTCTGGGAGTTGGCTCTCAGCTGGTGAACGCTGGAGGTGGGAACCTGGAACCACAAGCTCACACTGAAATTCTAGGCACAAGCCTGAGCCTATTCAGGGACTTACTAATACTAATAATAATATCTACTATTCTTGTGTGTTTCCTACACCACAGGCACTGTCCCAGACACTTGACATAGTTTCTCATCAACTTATTAACTCATCATCAAGGTAAGGATCTCTTTTTTTAAAAACACTTTCTTTTTTGAAGTATAATATATGCAATGAAGATCACATAATCACTAGTACACAACTTGATACTTTTGAATAAACTGATATACCAGGTAACTACCACTATCAAGAAATAAGACATTATGGCCCTGACCAGTTGGCTTTGTGGATAGAGCATCGACCTGGCATATGACATCCTGAGTTCAATCCCCGGTCAGGGCACACATGAGAAGCAACCATCAGCTTCTCTCCCCTTCTTTCTGCCCCTTCTCTCTCCCTCTTCCCCTCTCACAGCCAGTGGCTGACTGGTTCAAGCATCGGTCCCAGGTGCTAAGGCTAGCTCAGTCTGAACATCAGCCTCAATCACTGAGGATAGCTCAGCTGGTCCAAGCTTTGGCTCCAAATGGGTTGCTGGGTGGATACCGGTCAGGGCACATGCAGGAGTCTGTCTCTCTATCTCCTCTTCACTCACTTAAAAAAAAAACAACAACAAAAAATAACCCGGGACATTCTAGCACTCTGGAAGACACCGTCCTGTTCTCTTCCCATTACTACTTTCTTCTGCCCAAGAAAAATCACTACTCTGAAATCTAGCACCAGAGAGAAGTTTATAGAGCTGGAATAATATGATAGGTACTCTTATGTGTTGTTGTTTTTCCCAACATTCTGTTTATGAGATTCACTTATTATTGCTGCAAACAGCAATTGTTTGTTCATCTTCACTGCTGCAGAGTACTCCATTAAATAACTATACCACAGTTTATCCTGCCCTTGATGGGCATTTGGGTTATTTTCAGTTCGTGGTTATTGTAAGTAATGTGACTGAATATTTTTGTGCATGTCTTTTTGTGGGCATATGAACAAAAATTCTGTTAGGATATTCCTAGGAGTGGAATCACGGGGTAATATAGGTGTAGAAAGTGGTTCTGAGGACAGGATTCTTCATCTCATTCAACAAATGTGGAAACAGTTTCAAATAACTGAAACAAATTGCTTAGCATCACAGCAGTTGAGTGGAAGAGATGGGATTCATGCAATACTGAGGATTTCTTGAGAAAATGTCACAGAAGAGAGAAGCAGATATGTGAAGGCAGCAAACTGCCCAAGCCCCAAGCTTTTGGAGAAAATTCGGAGCTTGCTCTAGAATGTCTTTCAAAATATTTTCTCATGCATTTCTTTTTTAAAAATCTTGGAAGTGAGTGAAGTAGAACTCATGACTCTCATTTGATAATCCAGAAAGGTAAGGCTTTGAGAGTTCCCAGTTGCTGGAGAGATGAGACCAATTCTTCTGACTCTACAGTATGAATTCAGCCACTGCACCTCTCCCTGGGGGCTAAAGGTCAGAGCCCTGGAGCTGATAAACCCTTTTATGTATGAGGTGCAAACCATATGAGACCATGAGCCCTTTTATATTTGAGGTTCAGATTACATGGGGCCAAAGACCTTCTCATGTTTGGGATCTAAACCATGGGGGATCAGAACCAGTTAATAGGAGCCTGCCTACCAGTGGCTTTCTCTCGGGCAAGGTTTGACACCTGCTCACAGCAACCCAGTTATTTTCCACTGTGAGACTTATACATGGGGATCTTGGAACCCTTGCCTAAATTGAACTCCTTGGACAGTCACCAGAAAAACCTTATTGATTGATTTAGAACATCGTCTTTCATCAAAAATCCTGCCTATAAAACCGGCAGAAGCTCCTCCTTTGATTACCCATGCGCCATTTCCTCAGGTCCTTTGTAAAAATCTTTGTCTGCTGCAACATCAAACCTGAGCTCTCTGCTACAAGACTTTTGCTGAAAATATAAACTGTAATAAAAACATGGAAATTGGATTAACTGAGTTTTGCCTACCCCCTCCCCCATCTGCACATTATTTCTAGAAACATTGTTTGGATTCTAAATGGTCGAAATGATCTTTAGCTAGCTTTTTATTGGCCTTGAATAGGTGTTAAACAAGGGATTTGAGGTTTGCTATCTGTTGGGACATTTCAGTTAGTCTTCCACGGTGGTTCTCTGGAGATGGTGAAAAACCGGTGCCCTTTCCAGGGAAGGCAGCAGAAAATCCTTACAGGATAAAGCTTAACTCTGAAATGACAGAGACGATTTAAACAGCAACCTGGTTAGATGAGGAAACGCTTGGAAGGTTTGGGTGACTTGCTCCGCATTTTCAGTGAGCTGGTGTATCTGTGGGAGAGTGAACAGATGGTTCTCTCGTCTGGCTGGGAATCTACTCAGCCTTTTGAGTTTGAGAATCATATTGAAGCTGCAGGCTGGAGGCAAGGATCCCTGCAGAAATTAGAGTAACCTTTCATAGGAAGGTAGATGGAGAGTTCTATCTTATCGGGAAAGGGGCCTTTCATTTGCATTTTTTGTTTTGAAGGTTGAATAAGAAAAGTCAAACCTCTGCTAGCTAGCCATGGTAGGTCTATGTAAAAGAAAAGAAGACAATAAGAGGCTTGGTTTATTCAAGGGCTGGCTGTCCAGCACAGTTCTGCCACAGCACCCCAGGAGATGGGTGCGAGACTGAAGTCATCATCCACTGAAGGATCCCCAGAGCCCATGCTAGAGCTGAGGCCAGACGTCCTTGAAAGGACATACCAGCCCTTATGTAACTTTAAAGGCTGACGTAGCAATGTAAGCAGGCGAGAAAGTCACAGGCATCTCCTTTCAGGGTAGGATAAAGCTCCAGAGTTTGGGGGACAGTAACAGGAGGGGGAGCCCCAAGAGGAAACTGCAGACACCTTGCCAACCTGATGCATGAGAATAGAAGAGATGTGACTTGGTACCCTGAATTTGGGGCGCTATTCACACTGCCTACATTTGATTATTTTCAGTGGCCAATAAAATTGGTGTGTAGTATTATTCTTTACCCTAGTAAGTGCCATAGCATTTACTCTGAAAATTCTGAAGTCCAAGGCTCCAGACTAAAAATCTTCAAGTTTTCTCAACTTGATCAAATCTCTAAGCTCAAAACATAACGTGTGTGCCTGACCTGTGGTGGCGCAGTGGATAAAGCGTCGACCTGGGAACACTGAGGTCGCCAGTTCAAAACCCTGCACTGGTCTGGTCAAGGCACATATGGGAGTTGATGCTTCCAGCTCCTCCCCCCTTTCTCTCTCTCTCTCTCTCTCTCTCTCTCACTCTGTGTCTCCTCTCTAAAATGAATAAAATAAAAATAAAATAAATTAAAAAAAAAAAAAAAACATAACGTGTCACATGTTATATAAGACAAAGAACAAGGTAGGCTGACCACTTGGGCATCAGATGATTGTGCTAAAAGACTTCTAAAATGATGTGACAAAATTTCAAAGATCTACTGGGAACCTGCTTGAAGTGAGTGCTAAGGAAGCTCAACTATCTACCTTCCTGCTCCACTGGAGAAATCCTCTGAAGTCTTGCTCCTCAGAGTACCTCCCGTGAGCCAGCGCATCCATCACCTGGGAGCTTGTTAGAATGACGGGATCTCAGACCCCACCTCAAGCTTACTGAATCAGAGTATGTACTGAACATAGCCATGAGCACACCAGCAGGCTCTTGAAGGTGCAGCCAGTTGCCTAGCCTTCCTAGGCCCAGAGTCTGGGTCCTCTGAGGCACTTTGTCCCTGACATTGAAAGGACGGATATTTCACATCCAGCAGAAAGAGCAAATGTCATCTCTCCCTGGGAGCTCCTGCACGACCCACCTAAGACTGCATGGAACAGTATGTCAAGAGGAAGGAAACAAACTCCCAGAGCCTATCACTGCCTTCCTATGAGAGAGAAAACAATTTTGTAGGGCTGTTCCAAGGCTGGTAAATAATAATAATCCCTGACCTTGGCTGGGTGGCTCAGTGGATGGAGCTTGTGGAAGTCGTGGGTTCAATCCCCAGTCAGGGCACATAAAAAGAGCAACTAATGAGTGCACAACTAAATGGGACAACTAAGTGGAACAAGTTGGTTCTTCTCTCTCTCTCCCTCCTCCTCCTTCTCTTCCTCTCTCTCTCTCTCTAATCAATGGGGATTATTTTTAATTAAAAGAATAAAGCCCTGATTAAATGGGCAGTGCAGTGACAAGCCCTGGGTTGGCTCACTTGGTGTGAAGTCATAGGCCCACATCCGACGGTCCCCAGAGTCCTCCAGCGCCTGTGTGCATTTTCTCTTCTTCGTTGGTGGCAATGAGGCTCTAAAGTCAAGAAACCAAAATGAAAGTTAGGGGCCTTTATAGCTTTCCATGTTATAGTAAGTAAAATTTAATGTCCCAGGGCTCTGCTCTCTGCCTTCCTAAGTCTAATTCTAATGAGTTGAGATTCCTTGTACCCGACTAGTCTGCAAAACCAGGCCCATGCATAGAGTGGACAAAGCAAACCCCTGTTCCATGAGCCTTACTGGCCTCAGACTTCATTTTCCTTTACCCAATGAACCTGGGACTCACCTATTTGAAGAAGAAAAAAAACTGACAAAGGCAGAGAACTCACTGAGACAAAGAAGAAAAGGACTTAATATTCAGGTATGCCTTTTACGCCTGAAATTTTTTTCACATGGAATTTTACCACAGTTTCTGATAGGCTTCATTCTTTTTGTCATCTTCTAGGTCAAACATGAAGAATGAAAGGGAAAAGGAAGGTAAAGAGAAGAAAAGACTACTATGAATGCTTAATTGACAGGTATTTTTCTAAAAGCTCATTCACAAATTCCCTTGAGTGCTCTAGCTGAGGTTGCCCGTGCATACAGGGCATTCTCCATCACCCAAAATCACCCTGTATATTTCTGACATTTTAGTTTCTCATTGAATGAGGAGGACCTTGGGTTCAGTGGGGTTTTATTTAATTAAAAGATAATCTAAAGCCAAGAAGAGCATTGGGCCTGGCCTTGTCTGATATATGTCTCAACACTGCCATCTCCTGGACAGGACGCCACTATTCACTCTACGGGCACTGTGGGGGGCTGACTGATCTGAGGTCTTCCATAACCAAATATCTTGCTCTTTACCCAGGGCTGTGGCACAGAGGCTGCTGATGGTAAGAACAATTTACCCCAGATGAGAGGACACGGATTGGTCCAGGGCGGTCGCAGGATGACCAGTGTTTGGGTAGCAGTTGCGAAAGCCTCTGTGGATATGGCCAGCATCACTCATTCCAGATGAGCTCTGAGCAGGGTGCACAGGCTGTGTCCCTGGTGCAGCAGCAGAGTGGAGAAAAGGAGCTGGAGTCCTCGGAGTCGGGCACCATGCACCTGGGGGACACACAGGTGAGAAGGGTCTCTCTTCCCCACCACCCAAAATTGAAGAAGGTGCACGCTGTGCAGGAGGCAGAGGGCACTCACCTTTGAACTGTGGAGGAGAGCAGGAGTCTGATGCAGAGTAGGGGGGAGTATCTGGGAGCTGGCGTTGCCTGCAGGTTAGAAACACGCATTGCTTTTTTGCCATAACATATTCCATCATTATACAATATTTTGGTCAGAAACAGGAGGCATCCCTCAGGGTATAGCACCCCAGGAATGGTTCCAGGGACTCCAGGAGCCAAAGCCCATCAGACTGTGCCCAGTCCTAGGTTAAATGAATGGGCTTTGAGTCAGACAGACCTGGGTGTGAGTCCTAGCTCTTCCACTTCTTAGCTGTGTATCCATAAACAAGCACTGGCCTTTCCAGGCCTTGGTTCTTTGTTGTGAGAATTAAATGAGACACTGTGTATAAACCCATAACATAATGCCTAAAACATAGAGAGTGCTCAGTAAACTTTAATTACCTTCTTATGGTTTATTAACATTTTCAAAGCACTTACACCAGAGCAATGGTTGTACACATTGTTTGGGCTAAAACAATGTAAAATATCACCACTAAAGCAAGGTTTTTCTGTGTTCTAGGAGATCCCAATGGTCTTGGAAGGAGCTCAGGAGTTTTTATAAAAGAATATTTTTTCATGCTTGCGGTAAGGGAAATCATAATATTTTTATGTTTTATATATTTAAGTGCAAGAAATTTTCATTTTAAAAGTGAGTACCACTAGTAACAAAGTGCAAAAACTTCTGTTCCCCAAAACCTACAAGTCTCTTATGGCTCAGAAATTGTGATTCTAAGTCATATACAGTGTGTCTGTAAAGTCATGGTGCAAAAGTGCAGACACACTGTATAAACACCATCCCCTCCACTTGACTCTCTTGCTGGACAGTACGTGATTATGCTTTTCATGGTTGATTAAGTTTTCAATCTTGTACAATAAAAAGAAAAGTCTGCTTTTATTATTTACTAGGGAAACTGTTTTCTTCTCAAAATAGTACCTTAAATTTATTCATTTATTACTAATAAGGGAAGTGTAACATACTCTAACATACATTTACAGTTCTCCAAAACCCCCTCCCAAGTGAAAGTAAAGGAGTAAAGAGGCATCAACACAGAAGGGCAGAGAGCACATGAGCAGAAACCATACTAGACCATAGTTCAAAGCTATTGGTGCAGACGGAAGTAGTGTGGAGGGTAAATGAGTCAACAGGATGGGAAAAGCAAAAACAAGACTTCTTGGGGGTGGCAGAGGGAACAGAGGAGCCAACAGAAAGTTATTTAATTCAAATACAACCTCAGAAAATCCCAAGACACTGGCGTTACTAGAAGCCTCTGAATTCAGGGATAAAGTGAGGCCAAAAATAAAAGGATTGACTGCAAATTAGATGAAGGAACAGCTGGACCCTTAGATCTGCTTCCCCAACCTGTACAGCCAGGCAACTTCCTCCATCACCCCAACAGAAGCTGAGAAAGCTTACTCTCTGGGGGAATGTATCCAAGGAGACTGGAGCTCCTGGGCTAAAAACTGAAAAATTAAATAAAAGTCTAAATGCTGAACTGTGAGACCTTTTTTCAACTTGACTTTGCAGGCAGGCATCCAAGTAGATTTCCCACAATAAGAAATTTGAAAGGTTGTCCCTCAGAAAAATTGGATGTCCTCAGGAGGGGAAATATATACATTTTATTTTTATTGATTGATTTTACAAAGAGAGAGAAAGTGAGTGAGAAAGAGAGAGAGAGAGAGAGAGAGAGAGAGAGAGAAGCATTCATTTGTCTTTCCACTTAGTTGTGCATTCACTGGTCTCTACCCGTATGTGCCCTGACTGGGGATGGAACCCAATCCTGGTGTTTCCGGATGACACTCTAACCAACTGAGCTAACTGGCCAGGACTGAAAAATAATATTTTGAAGTAACCCAAGGAAATGGCCAGTCCCTACCTGATCACTCGACAACAAAGCTTATTTTTTGAGAAGAATGGCTTGCACACAGAATATCTTAAACAATGAAGTAAGAGACATTTTCAGAAAGCCTTTAACGACAGAGAACAAAAAACTAAATAAGGACTGCAAAAGAATCACATAAAGCTCTTCTGCTTCTGATATGACTGATAGTTCCTACCAGACATGACCCTCCCACAGACAAAAACTATGAACTCTGGAAAATGTTTTTAATCTACCTCATAACAAAGTAAGAAGGTTCTGGAGGGGCACTGAAATTTAGCCTCAAGGCAGGAGAAGTCAGAATCAAAAAACAGCTAAAATACCAATAGACACCTACAATCAGCCTTGGCCATTTAGCTCAGTGGTAGAGCGTCACCCTGGCATGTGAAAGTCCTGGGTTCGGTCAGTGCACACAGGAGAAGTGACCACCTACTTCTCCACCCTTCCCCCTCTTTCTTCTTCCTCTCTCTCTTTCTCTCTCTCTCTTCCCCTTCTGCAGCCCTGGCTCGAATGGTCCGAGCAAATTGGCCCCAGGCACTGTGGGTGGCTCCATGACCTTGCTCGCCTCAGGTGCTCAGATGGCTCCGATGTCAAGCAACAGAGCAGTGGCCTCAGATGGGCAAAGCATCACCCAGTAGGGGGCTTGCCTGGTGGATCCTGGTCAGGGCACATGCAGTAGTCTGTCTGTCTGTCTCCTTGCCTCTCACTTCACTTCAAAAAAAAAAAGAAACCTCCAATCTTTCTGTCCTAAGGAATCAGAGAACAGGTTTGAGAAGCTCAGTAAATCTTAAGCAAGGAAGATAGAAAACTACATCTAGGTCATGAGAGTCACACAGCTGCAAACCAAAACTAAAAAGAAATTCTCAAAGTAGCCAGAGAAAAACAACATGTTACATAAGTGATTCAAATGATCAGTGACTTCTCATCCACATCTCCAGAGGCTATAAGACAGTCCAACAATATCTTTAAAGTGCTAAAGAAAATCAAAACAGACAATCTAGAACTTTATATCCAATGAAGATATCCTTCAAGAATGAAAGCAAAATAGACATTTTCAGATGAAAGGAAATTTTAAGTGAATCCATGAACAGATATGAGCAATAAGAAATATTAAATACATTATTCAGACTAAAGGGAAATAATATATAAAAACTTGAAACTTTAAGAAGATATGAAGAGAATAAAAAATTGTATTTATCTAAATGCAAATTACTTTTCCTCTTAATTTCTTTAAAATATAAAGGACTGTATGTAGCAAGCAAAAATTACAGCATTTTCTTGTTGATTTATGTGTTAGATATAATACTTAGGACAACTATAGCATAAAGGGTAGGGATGGGGTAAATGAAATTATACAATTAAAAGTTCTATATTTAAAAAAATAATTTTATTGATTTTAGAGAGAGAGAAAGTAAGAGAGAGAGAAACATCAATCTATTTCTGTAAGTGCCCTGACTGGGGATTGAACTGGCAACCCCTGTGTACTGGGATGATACTCTACCCAACCAAGCTGTCAGTCCAGGGCAAAGATTCAACATTTTCTGTAGATAATATTAAATTCTTAAAAGGTATAAAGCAAGAACAGCAATATAAAAACATCATTTAGATGAAACGTGATAGAACTATCTAAAAGGGTTAAAAAGTATGTGCTTGTGGGAGAGCCAAGTTCAGGGACCTGGCAGTAGGGCAGAGGATGGCTGGTTTTCCTTCTTAACCATCTATATGGTGCCATTTGAGTTCTGAAATTCTGCACGTGTATCACTCTCCTAAATTTAAAAATTTAATTTGGTGATTGACTCTGTGATCTCACAATGCCACATTCAAGATTCTAGACCATTAAGCTAGCTTTACATTAGCAGCACCACTGAATTCAATAATGTGAATAAAAACGAAAAGATCATAAGTAAATTATCAATTTAACCGAGAAATGTGGCACAGCATTATTAGAAATGGGAATGTATGCTCCATTCCTTTGTGGAGAACTCAAGGTCCCTGTGTTGAGTGGCAGCAATGAGTGTGGGTGGCTTTAAAATGAAAATTTTAAAATTTTAAATGCATTCTTTAAAATTTGGTCTCCTTTCCAGAACTCATCACAGCTACTGCTTCGTATCATTATATTCATTCCATGCTTGGTGCATTTTAATATATTGAGAGAAATTTCACAGTTCTTCTCAGAGAATTTGAGGAAAGAATTAATGATAGATACTTTCAAAACTAAGCAAACTATTTAAAATAACTAAGCAAATTGTTAATACAAGGGCAATGATTAACTTCAAGAAAAACACTGTTATTTGGGACTGCTTCCACGCTGCTAACTCTTCCCTCACCACAGGCACCATGTCAGAATCTCAGGAATGCACCGGAGACTGTTTTTGGACTTCCTACTCTAAATGACCCTACTGAGCCAAAGGGCTTTTTATGAAGTGGGCCTAGGAAGCAACAGATACCATGAAGGGCTAGCTCTAGCTCTAGCTTCTGTAGGCGATAGTTATATTTAAAAAAAAATTCTTAACTGCCAATAAAAAATAGAATAACTTGCCTTCTAGACCCTTTCATCTCAGACACACAACTTGTTTTGAGTTTAGAAGGAAGAATGGAGAAATGCACAGCCTCCTGGAGGTTGAATGCCATACACACCAAAAGCAAGGGTGCAGAACAGACTGCCCTCCAGCTGGCTGAGGATGCATGGACATCCATGACATTGGCACGCTGTCCCCAGAGCAACCAGTATTTCTTTCAGATTGCAACCAGTCTTGAGCAAGTATTTACTAACTGTCTTGTATGTCCTTATGACTTCACTGGGCACCATGTGGGACACATCATATTAAGACATGGGCCTCTTGTGAACACTGAGCTGGGGCTACTTGCAATCCAACAGTCCAGTCCCTGGGTTTCCCCAGTAACATCCCCCTGGTGCCTTCACCCACCTGCTGCCTCCTCTCTAAAGTATTATTATTGCACAGTGAGCCCAACACAGCATAGTGCCTGGTCCTTAATAAATACAAATTACTGGGTTTTTTTGTTTTGTTTTGTTTTGTTTTTTAAGATTTTTTTTTATTTTATTCATTTTAGAGAGGAGACACAGAGTGAGAGAGAGAGAGAGAAAGAGAGAAAGGGGGGAGGAGCTGGAAGCATCAACTCCCATATGTGCCTTGACCAGACCAGTGCAGGGTTTTGAACTGGCGACCTCAGTGTTCCCAGGTCGACGCTTTATCCACTGCGCCACCACAGGTCAGGCCAAATTACTGTTTTTTTATACTACATAGTCATATACATGTTAATATAGAAATTCCTATATCAAGAGAGGGCTTTCCTGACCACACAATCTAAAATAGTAACCTTCCGCCTGACCAGGCGGTGGCGCAGTGGATAGAGCATCGGACTGGGATGCAGAAGACCCAGGTTTGAGACCCTGAGCTCGCCAGGTTGAGCGCGGGCCCATCTGGCTTGAGCAAAAAAAGCTCGCCAGCTTGGACCCAAGGTCGCTGGCTCCAGCAAGGAGTTACTCAGTCTGCTGAAGGCCCACAGTCAAGGCACATGTGAGAAAGCAATCAATGAACAACTAAGGTGTTGCAAAGGCAACGAAAAACTAATGATTGATGCTTCTCACCTCTCTCCGTTCCTGTCTGTCTATCTCTCTCTCTCTGACTCTCTCTCTGTCCCTGTAAAATAGTAACCTTCCCCCACCTCTCACTTTCACCCCCTTATCTTATGCTTATTTTTTCTCACCTTAACAAATGGCTTTATGCCACATGCCATTGCCCTTTTCTTCCTATCAGTGGCACAGAGCAGTGGGCGACCAACAGTGACGGAGTGGGGACGGCTCCCCGCAGGATGAGGAGTGAGAAAATGCATTGTCTGTAGAGACTTTAACAGCAACCCTTAAACCACCAAGAACTCAGCCGTTCTATTTTTTGTTACCACGTGCCACCAACTCAAAGAAATGCCCGGGTGCCCCACCAGGGTGGATAGCCTCCCACCACACTGCCCTTAGCAGGGCTATCATCTGTTCCATTCACTGTTGTAGCACATTACCCAACTATAAAAATTGTTATTGGAAGTGTTTTCTCTGATTTTTCACGTGTAAGGTTTATCCTCCCACAGGGATACCCACATAAAGAGCATGACTTTATATTGTGTGCGTGTCCTGCATACAGTGTACAGTTGTATGCCTGTGGTAGACACTCAACAAATACTGGACCAAGCTTAGTTAGGGTCGGTACCCACCACCCAGAACTGGTGGTGGGAAAGGGCCTTGGCAGAAGCACCATCAGTGCCCAGGAAAATCATTTCATGACAGGGCAGCAAGAAGCAAGAAAAGCATGATACCACTTGTCCTTTCTAGCCCTATGTTAGCAAAGAGCAAGGACCGTCACCACCCCTCCTCTGTGGCTTTACAAACAGATAGCCTTTATGGAGAACCCACTCTGGGCCAGGCACTGAGCTGGCCCTCTGCATGTGTTGACTCACCTCATCTCTACCACCACCCTATGAAAGGTACTATTATTGTGCCTGTTCCACAGGCAATGAAACTGAACCTTGATGATGTTATTCATCTGTCCACTATCACACTGGAGCCAAGTGGTCCACCACCAGAGTTCATGGTCAAGAACATGGTGTTTTCAGTAGAGACTATCCTAATCAAATTTAAAACTATAAGTTTCATTCTCCACAAATATCTTTAGAATCAATAAATCACCAGTAATGTTTTAACCCAAGATTCTGTTGGTCTTTCTCCTACAGAATCTATTTGAACCCAGAAGGCAAACTGGTCAATGAACTCAAATAGCTTTTCACAGCTCTTCTCATAAAACTGTGCATGTTTCTTCACTGCCTTTTGCAACATCACAGTCCAAAGCTTATCAGCCCCATTCTATTTGCCGCAGAATTACACATGCAGCTGGTCATTGACTCCTAACTCATTTTGCCATCCAGCCCCAATAAACCTAATCCTAAGCAAACTTCAGAATATTAAACGCTAAAGCTCACCTGTTAGAATGAAGCTAAATGAAGCCTGGAGTTGATTCTTCCTTAGGACCTCATGTGTGTCTAAGTTCCCCTCCTATGAAGTCACGGTGAATAGGTGTCACCTTGCATGTTTTTGAAGGAAACAAAATCTGTTTTGAAGATGCACTTGTCTATTTTCCAGAGTCTTTCCACATCTACACACACACACTTCATTTCCTTTTTAATTAGATCCTCCCAAGTTTTATGCTATCCCCTAAATATCTAGCCTCCTTCCTTCTAAGCAGCTCTCCACATGTGGGCATGTCACACTGTGTCCAACTACCATGGTACACTTTGTTTCTAGTAGGTAACTTGCTGGCTAACCCAGAGAATCAGAGAAAACTTCAGAGCTGTGGTGGGATAGCTCAGTGGTTACAGCATTGTCCTGAAGCACAGAGAGGATTTCAGTCTGCTCCTCCTGGGCAGACAGCTGCCCTGAGCTCTGTCACACAGGAAATAAAGGATTAAGAGCAATTTTCAGTAAACTTTCAATGTTCAATGTCACTAATCATCTGAGAGATGCAAATTAAAACCACAATGAGATATCACCTCACACCTGTCAGAAGGGCGCTTATTAACAAAACAACACAGAATAAGTGCTGGCGAGGATGTGGAGAAAGGGGAACCCTCCTGCACTGCTGGTTGGAATGCAGACTGGTGCAGCCTCTGTAGAAAACAGTATGGAGATTCCTCAAAAAATTAAAAATGGAACTGCTTTATGACCTAGCTATTCTACTTTTAGGAGTTTATCCTAAAAATCCCAAAACACTAATTCAAAAGAAGATATGCACCCATGTTTATTGCAGCATGTTTACAATAGCCAAGATCTGGAAACAGCCCAAGTGTCCATCAGTGGACAAGTGGATAAAAAAGCAGTGGTACATATATACAATGGAATACTACACAGCCATGAAAAAAGGAAATCTTACTTTTTGTGATGGTATGGGTGTACCCAGAGAGTATTATGCTAAGTAAAATAAGCCAGGCAGAGAAAGACAAATATGTGATCTCACTTATATGTAGAATCTAATAAACACAATGGACTGAGGAACAAAATAGAAACAGGAGCAGAGCCATTAAGAACAGAAGGACAGCTGTCAGAGGGAAGGGAGATGAGGGGACAGGATCAAGGAAGGTGAAGGATTGGCCAAATTACATATAAATAACACATACAGATAACAAAGCAGCAAGTCCCAGAAGAGGAAGGGGATAGAGGTGATGAAAGGGGGGGTGTTGTTGGGGGTGGTGGTGAGGGTGTTATATTGAGTGGGACACTTAAAACCATGTTAACACAATAAATTAAAATTTTTAATTTTATATATATATATATATGCCGCCACATGTCAGCAAGATTGCCCCAGCCCAACATACCAATCAGATTCACACAGAAACACGAGAAAGCTCTGAGCAGCATATCCCAATGCTCACCCATGGGCACATGTCTCCCCAAAGGGGTTCCGGGCCACATAAGTGTGAAGAACACCTCATTCGCCTTCCCTAGATGCACATTAGCACAGCAAAGATTCTGAAAAGTGCTGCAGTAAAGAAGGTCATTTAATTTTAAGCCAGTGACTCATAAACTTATTTATTGATCATGAAACTTTTCTTTCCTACCGCATTTTATGGGAGCAGTTTTCCACAGAGAATTTAGGGGCATCTAGTTTGCAGAGCCAATAGTTCCACTTTTTAATACTGTATGTTTGAGATTTGATGGTCTGCCTATGAGATTCAAACTGGCTCTCAGTACATTTGCAGTGGAGCGGTCTCTTGGATCACTTAGATAAAGAGTTGCAATAGGTAATTTTTAAAAGCACAATTTATAGGCGATGTACTAGAGGAGAAGTAATCAGGATTTGTAGGAAACTCAGGGGAGAATTTCTGCTACTTACTGTGAACCTCAGCAAGAAAACCTACATTGGGAGGAATGCAACTAACCTGCGAAAAGAGCTTGATGTTTAAAAATACTCCGCACTTGGAGTATTTGAATAGGTTGTGCAGATGTAACGATCATTGAACCAGCCCAACAACCCTGTGGTCATAAACTAGACCTGTTTCCACTTGTTCTCTCTCAGATTTTTATTGCAGCCCCACTTAACTGCATGCACCTGAGCAGTTTTTATCAAGCAGTCTTTATCAAACTGATCATAGGACTTTTCTTGAATGGGTATGAACTCTGACAATCTTTGCAAACTATGTACGGCTCAGATCCATCCCGAGTCACACGTTTTGGCAGATGACTTTACACACATTTATATCTATTTTCCTAAGGTTCACAATCTTCCAAAATATGCTTTAAGATATCAATTAATCTAAAAGCTGCCTGTAGAAGAACAAGCATGTATTCTAGAGCCAGAGACACCTTAATTCCAGCTTTGCCACTTATTTACATATGGAGAGTTACTTCACCTCTTTGAACCCCAGCCTCCTCACCTGTAAAATATGAACAATAGTGTGCCTATTGGGCAGAGTTTGTTAAAAGAGTGAAATGTGTAAAATCAAACATGTAATTAAATAAGCGAATAAGTAAACTGCAAAAGACCTGGCCAGTTTGCTCAGTGGTAAAGCGTTGGACCAGCATGTGGATACTCCGGGTTCAATTCTTGGTCAGGGCACACAGAAGGAGTGACCATCTGCTTCTCTCTCCCTGCCTCTCCCCCTACTCTCCTCTTTTCCCCTCCCACAGCCTGGGCACTGAGGATGGCTCCATGGAGATGCTCCATATCAAGTGCTAAAAATAGCTCAGTTGAAAGCATGGCCCCAGATGGGCAGAGCACCTGCCCCAGATGAGGGTTGCCGGGTGGATCCCAGTGGGGGTGCATGCAAAAGTCTGTTTCTCTATCTCCCTTCTCTCACTTGGAAAAAGAAGAAAATAAAATACTAAACACACTGCCCAACACTTTATAAGTGCTCAATACTATTAGCTTCCCCCCTTACCTCTGTGTACACCTCACCAACCCCAAAGATAGGGAATGAATCTGATCAGGCAAACCAATAGCGATAGCCTATAGGGAGAAATCGCTGGTCCTGCAGGAAGGACCATCATTATCACGGGGACTAATATTATAAGGCAGGTTTCAGAACTGCCAGATAAGAAGACAGCTCTTCAAATAAGACTTTGTTTCAATTTGCTCCTCAAATAGCTAACGTTCTTTCTCTGATTATAAAAGTGATTCCAACGAATAAACAGAATCTGGTGGAATCTGCTGCACCTTCTCTTAAAGAGAAATCATATAAGAGAGAGAGAGACTAGAAAATTGGAGGCTGTTTCCAGGCCAGAGATGGTAAGGATCTAGCCACTGCCCATCCTCCCCACAGAAATTCATGCCCGCTGCCTGGCTGCTTGCATGGAGTAAGAGGAATGTGAGGGGAGACACAAGGCAACTAGCATCTGGGGTCAGCCCATGCAGTGCCTGGAACACAACAGCAGGTTCAGAGTGTGGGCTCAGACATTTGGCAACTTACCAGTAGTGTGTGTGTGCGTGCACACGTGTGTGTGTGTGCGTGCACATGTGTGTGTGTGTGTGTATGTAACTAGCTTGCAAAACGATGAACTTCCCTTCTTCCCACGGTCGTTTGGTAAGGATGGTGTTGCTGGCAAAGAGCAACAAGATCCAGGTATCAGAAATATCCTCAAACAGGTTTCCCCAGTACTGTGGAAATTCAGGTCTGGTTTCACTCTCGTCTCTCACAGGAGAGGAAAAGGAGGGCATCTACAGGGGGCTCAATAACAATGAAGATGATGTCAGAGGGTCAGTAAATTTGAAAGCAGATCAATAGAAATTATCCAATATAAAAAACAGAGAGGAAAATGATCGGGGAAAATATTAAATGAAATTCAGGGACCTGTGTACAGTATCAAAGGTCTAACATTTGTATTGTTGCAGTCCTAGGAAGAGGAAAAAAAGATGTCAGTAGAGAAGAATAAATATGAAGAAATAATAGCTGAAAACTATCCAGATGTAATAAAAAACATAAATTTACAGATTCAAAAAGTTGAGCAAATTTCAATCAATATAAATCTCAAAAAATCCATGTCCATACCCAGTCATTTCATAATAAAAACTTCTAGAAACTAAAGACAAAGAAAATATCTTGCAGCTGGAAGAAAATGATATATTACATGAAAGGGAACAATGATTCAAATAAGTGTTTCTCATCAAAATCATGGAGATCAGAATACAATAAGTCAAAATTTTTCAAGTGCTGGGAAAAGAAGAACTTAGAACCAAAATTTCTGAATCCACAATCATTCTAAACAACTTTACTATTCCTCTAACAGTGATAGATAAAAGAAGTAGACAAAAATCAGCAAGGATATAGAAGACCTGAACAATAAGGTCAACCAATTTGACCTAATTAGCATTTACAAAATGCTAACAGTTGAATGTACATTCTTTAAAAGTGAACATGGAACAGTCATCAAAATAGATCATATCCTGGGTTATAAAGTAAATCCTAACAAATTTAAAAGAAGTAAAATCATACAAAGCATGTTCTCTGTCCATAATGGAATTAAACTAGAAATCAGTAACAGAAAAACATATGAAAACTCCCAAATATTTGGAAATTAAACAACAAAATTCCAGCAACCCATGAGTCAAAGAGAACATCTCAAGAAAAACTCGAAAATCTCTTGAGTTGAAAGAAAATGAAAACATAGCATATCAAAAACTGAAGAAGACAGCTAAAGTAAATGTGTAACATTGCATATTTAAACTCAGAAACAAAGCATTGTCTCCAGTTAAGAACTCAAATCAAGTTGCTTAAGAAACTAAAAAAGAAGAGCAAACCAAACCCAAAGCAAGCATCAGAAGAAAATAATAAAAGAGAAAAACATCAGTAGAATTGAAAATAAGCAAAATAAAAATCAATGAAACCAAAAGCTGCTTATTTGAAAAGATCAATAAAATTGATAAATATCTAATGAGATTGATCAAAAAAAGAGAAAAGATACAAATTACCTATCTGAGGAACAGAGGAGGGAATATAATCTCTACAGACTCCTCAGAGTCTACAAAAGGCTAATAAGAAATACTATGGTATGAACAACTCAATGCCCATATATTTGAAATGAACTGGTTCCTGGGTGGGAAAAAGCTACCAAAACTCCCTTAGGGAGAAAAAGATAACATAAATGTGTGGGATAAATTTAATCTGTGGTTAAAATCTTCCAACAAAGCAAACTACAGGCATGGATTATTTCACTGGTTAATTCTATCAAATATTTAAGTAAGAAATAAAGCCAATGCCACATAATCTCACCCCGAGAATTTAAGAGGAACCAACTAATTTTAAGAGCTTATATTTACCCAGATCCTAAAGCCAGAAAAATGTCATATAAGGAAATACAGTAGAAAATCTTTGGGAACTTAGATTAGGCATTATCTATATTTCTTAGAAATATAGCATAAACCATTTAAGAAAAATATGATAAATAGGACATAATCAAAATTTAAAACTTTTGCTCTGGGAAAAACACCATGAAGAAAATGAAAATATAAGCTATAAGTTACAAACTGGGAGAAAATATCCACAAATCACATAGCCAACACATTTCTTATATCCAGAACACTTAAAGTGTTCTCTAAACTCAAAGACAAAACAATAACCTTAATGTTTTTAAATGAGCCAAATGTTTGAAGAGGTAATTCACCAAAGATGTATGGATGGCAAATAAGCACATGAAATGATACTCAACATCATTAGTAATTGGGAAAATTCAAATTAAAACACAATGAGATTCTACAATAAACATAGTAGAATGGCTGTAATAAAAATTTTTTAAACTGATAATACCAAGAACTGGTGATAAAGAGAAGCAATTGGATGTTTTACACATTGCTGGCAGTAATGCAAAATGGGTGGCCATTCTAGAAAATCTGGCAATTTTTATAAAGTTAAGTTTATACTTTCAGTATGAGTCTGCAGTCTTTACCCTAAGTATTACCCTAGAGAAATTAAAACTCTTGATCACACAAGAACCTGTGCATGAATATTTATACAAACTATTTATAATTGTCAAAAATTGGAAATAGTCCAAATGTCCTTGAATGGGTGGCTGGATAAACAATCTGTGTTATAACTATTCAACAGTCTTTCTCAGAAACAAAAAGAAATGAATTAGTGATCAAAGACTTTCTATGCTTAGTGAAAGAAGCCACATTCAAAATGTTAAGTACAATATGGTTTCATTTATGTGATAGTTCAAGAAAAGCTAAACTCTTAAGACAGAGAAATGATCTGTGGTCACCAGGGGCTCAGGGTGAGTGGAAGTTTGACCACAGAGGGAAGCACAAGGGAAATGTTCTAGGTGAGGATACTGTGTGTGCTAATCACATTGTAATCAATGTGTTGAAACTCATAAAACAGAGTTATAACTAACAAAATATAACTCACAAATTATACAAGAAAATATTGAATCTTACTGTAAGAAATAAAAAATAAAAGCTGGAGTGGCCACATCAATATCAGAAAATAAGAACAGAAATCAATGAAAAGGAAAACAAAAAACAGTTAAGAATATAAATTTAACCAAAAGCTGGTTCTTCAAAAAGTTAAGAAAACTGATAAAACTCTTGCCAGAACAATCAAGAAAAAAAATGATACAATTACTGATATCAAAGGGATCATCACTATAGATTGTACTGACATTGAAAGTATAACCAGAAAATATAATGAACTACATTTGGCCAGTAAATTTGACAACTTAGAAGAAATGGGTAGATTCATTGAAAGATGAATTGCCTATGTGGATGACCCATAGATAACCTGAATAGCCCCATATCTATTAAAGATATTAAATTGGAAGGGGAGAGCCTTCCTCTAAAAAGAAACTTCAGGCCTACCTGGCTTCACTGGTGAAACCTGCCAAAGATTTATAGAAGTAACAATACCAACTCTACATAAGCTCTTCTAGAAAATACAAGTGGAGGGAACACGTACCAGACCATTTAATTATTTCATAATTTTAAAAACATCAAATGGAGAACAGTGCTCTCATTACT
The DNA here is from genome assembly GCA_037038555.1 of Rhynchonycteris naso. Classification (NCBI taxonomy): domain Eukaryota; kingdom Metazoa; phylum Chordata; class Mammalia; order Chiroptera; family Emballonuridae; genus Rhynchonycteris; species Rhynchonycteris naso. The sequence goes on along the minus strand of CM072996.1, from coordinate 106,640,455 downwards.
TACAAGGCCCCCAAATCGAAGTCATTGCCCAAGAACTCCTCCAGCAGACTGGTATCTAGGGCCAGGTTTCCCAGAGTGCCATTGGTCACCTGAGCTGCAAAAGCAAATTGAAATATTTGAGATTTATGAAGATTTCACAATGGCTAATGGCTAAAAACATTGACATGATCACACTCAAGAATTTCAAAGCAACTAAATGGCATAATGCATTTATTTTCTATTCAACTATTTTCTTCAGCAGTCTCCTCAGACGTCACCTTCCTCCAACAGCCTTCTTGATAGTCCCAGGCTGGTTTAGAAACCTCGTTTGATGTGTTTCCTTTAAAAACTGTGTGCTTTGCCATATACACGACTATGATTGTTTGCTTTTGTGTTTGTTTCTTTTCTAAAGTATCTAAGTGTCAGGATTGTATCTGTTTTATTGTTGCGGCAAGAATCTATAGTATAAAAAAGGGCAACAATAATCGTTTTTATTGGGTGGATTGATGAATGGATGATTGATTGGACAGATTTTTTTCAGTTAAGTTCAACAAGAAGTTCAGTATCTTCCTTCACATTTTGTCACACTTCCCAAAATGTAACAAAATATTTCTGTCCTTTCTCTTGGTTTAAAAAATAATGAAAATAAACTTATTGGTTTTGTTTCATTTGTAATAAAAATGTTATAATTTAAAAAGAATATAAAATATAAGAATATATTATAAAGCAGATAAAATAGTCTTTATTTGCAGATAACATGATTCTCTACCTAGCAAACTCAAATAATTAGAAATAATCAGAAATTTTAATAGAGTAGGTGTTTAAAATTAAATATAAAAACTAATTACTTACCTATATACAAAAAATAAGCAGTCAACCATTTCTAAAAACATAATAAAAAATAAAATTTTACTCAATATAGTAAAAAGCATTAAATATCTAAATATATACTTTAGGACTTTTCTTTTAAAAAAAGTTTAAGAAAAGATTTATAGAAGTAGTATCTCTGTGAAGGATCAAAAGAGATTTGGACAAATGGAAAGACTCACATTGTTCTTAGACTAAAAGACTCAATACCTGCAAAACTTTTCCTATATATTATTTAGGATGTCTACCAACCCCGTATAGTTGTTTTCTGAGACTTTTCCCCTTATACTTGTAACACGCAACCACTACAGGCACCTGAATCAGATAGAATCAATCTTTTGGTTGGCTAGTGGCCAATTCAATTATTTTTCCCAAGAATTTGAACAATAGGCTTTAAGCTAATGGTTGGGATTAAGTCATGTAATAGCTAAGGCAGAGGACCAGAGTGATAGCCTAAATATTTCTGTCATGTGTACCCAGGTCCTTCTTGATCTTTTAACCCTTACTGAGCCTGGTTCTTCCACTTTTCCTTTCATTGCATGACAAGCTCTTTATATACCCAATAAACCCTTTCAAATTGGTTGTTATGTTACCTGAAATCAAATAACCCCCAAGTTATAGTGTTCTTAAATTCTGGAAAAATAAACACCCAAAAATCTCTAGAAAAATTATGGGAGGGGTGTGGGGGTGAGAACCAAGAAAGACACAAATGGACACATCAGAGAAACACAAATAAGTCCAGGGTATATCAAGAAATATTACATATATGGAATATATAAAGAGTCTGAGTTCATGACTTGGCACATGATAAACATATCCTTTCATACAAATAAGAAAAGATTGATTATTCGATAAAAGTTGTGCAGAAAATTGGTTAGACATGTGGGAGAAAATAAACCTGGATTATTTTCCTGCTTCAACACCAAATTCCAGATAGATCCAATATTTCAACATAAATAAAGGAGACCATAGAGAGAAAACATGAGTGAATATTCTTATGACCTTAATATAAAGAAGCCTTTCTAAGCATGGCATGAAAATAAAAACTATAAAGAGAGAAAGAGAGAGAAATTCTACTTTATACATTTTTTGAGGGGGGAAAGAATTTTTAACATTTTAATTTTTAAATAATTTTAACCTAAAGAGAAGTCACAGAAAATTTACGCCCTTCATGCATATTTTCCAATTATTAACTTGGTGGAGGTTTTCCCAGGTGCAATTTTATTTTTGTTTTTATTTTTTTTGAGACAGAGAGAGAGTCAGAGAGAGGGATAGATAGGGACAGACAGACAGGAACAGAGAGAGATGAGAAGCATCAATCATCAGTATTTTCATTGCAACACCTTAGTTGTTCATTGATTGCTTTCTCATATGTGCCTTGACCGCATGCCTTCAGCAGACCGAGTAACCCCTTGCTCGAGCCAGCAACCTTGGGTCCAAGCTGGAAAGCTTTTTGCTCAAACCAGATGAGCCCGCACTCAAGCTGGCAACCTCGGGGTCTCAAACCTGGGTCTTCCGCATCCCAGTACGATGCTCTATCCACTGTGCCACTGCCTGATCAGGCTTCCCAGGTGCAATTTAAACATGTAATATTTCAGTTCTCTATTTCCCACCCCAAAATTCCTCATGTAATCCAGAATCTTGTGTTTCCAAGGCATGGTACCTTTGTATTCAGATCACTGCACTAGTTATAGAAGGGCCATTTTATGTTTAGATTTCAGCTTGCTATTTCATCCAAAGTTATTAAAATAAGATTTAAAAAATCTTGAGCACCTTACAAATGGGAAAAATTTATTGGTACCAGAGACAGGTAGAAGGAAGGGAGGAAAAAAGAGGAGGGAAGAAAAAGAGAAGAGAAATCACCAACTCCATTCAGTGGCATGAACTAAGAGGGAAATAGAAGATACTTCTAAAAGTTGAGATGGTCAGAAGTGACCTCATAGTGAAGATTAGTCTTGAGCTAGACTTTGAAGAAAGAATAGGATGGAGATGAGCAGGACAAGCCTCATTCATTCTTTCATTGATTCAACCAACATTTATTAGACACCTACCATGTGTCAAGCACTGTGCAAGATTCTGAGGACACAGCAGTGAAAAAAGGGGAAAAAAGGACAAGTTTCCTTGGGGAGCTTGGATTCTAAGGGAGGAAAAGGTGGCAACAGTGAGGGCTGCGGACATATATGATTCTGAGAAACAATAAATAAACACAATAATTTTGGATAGTGATAAATATAAAGAGGAGTGGTATGCTAGAGTGCAGGTGAAGAGCTCTCTTCAATGTGGAGATCTTGCTCAGGCAGAGCCTGCCATGTGAATTAGGAGGGCAGAGCATGCCAGGCAGAGGGAATGCAAGGGCAAGAGCCCGGGGCTGGAGCGTGCTTGGCCTGTTGAAGAAGCAGATCGTTCAGGTGCGACCAGAGCCCACAGTCACAGGGAACTGGATTGCAGAGGCGGTCAGAGCAATGGAAAACCTTTGGAAGCTGACATGATCTGCTTTACATTTTTAAAAGGTCACTCTGGTTGTTTTGTGGGAAAGGACTATTAAGGGGACAGGAACATAAGAAGGGAGATCAAGTCAAACACTACTGCCATTGTCCAGGGACATTCAGAAGTAGTTATGAGTTTACTCTGAGCCAAGCAAAGGGAGGAGCACTTTATCTGCATTTTCTCATTAACTCTCCTAACAGCCCGAGGAGGTGGACGTTAATATTATTTCCATTTTACAGAGAAGGTGACTTGCCAGGGTCACACAGCTAGTACATGACATACAGGGAAGCCGACCTGGCCTGCCTTCGTTCCTGGGCTTGCCTTCATTCCTGAGCCTGCTCTCACCACCGCCCCCAACCTGCAGCTGCTTCTAGTACTTCACTGGGCTCTGGTCAAGCTGATTGCTAAAAGGAGCAGATGGAGAGAAGGCTCTGTTTAGTTTCCTACTGAAATTCCTTCCTGCTGGTATACCATCTGCTTTGTACAGCACTCCTTCCCCAACACACACACACACACACACACACACACACACACACACACACACACACACACAATTTCCCAGGAACAAATAGGAGGCTAAGACCTAACCAATGTGCCATTTGCTTTACATCACCCACCATCCCCACCCCCATCCCCAGTTACAAACAGAAGTTGGTCCACAGCTCCCAGGACCTGCCCCGTGTGGTTCGTCCAAACTCCTTAAAGAACAAGGAGAAATGATCCCTGCAGTAGCCAACTTTCTCTGGGACTCCAACATCACATCTGTGCCTTCCAGACCCAAAGGAAATTACTCAACAAGATAAATCTATAGTGTCAGATGCAATTGTCTCCAGGAGGCCTTTACACACACAGAGCCACTCTCTAATGGCTCTTAAAATAAATCTCATGCTTTTAAAAATAATCACTTTGCTCTAAATGTCTTAAGCACTGGTTTATAGCACCCAAACCTGCAAAGAAGGTGTCATTGGACATCCTACTCGTGGACGGGCAGGGGGGGACTCTGCTTCAAACCTTGATTGTTCCCTTTTCTACATTTATCTTTGTGCCTGGAAAGGGCTGTCAGAGTCCTGCTCACAAAATGAGAGGCTGCCCAGGCCTCCTGGGAATATCAAAGAACTTCCCCTTTATTGTTCTCATAAAACAAAGCCCTTCTTCACCCTAGTGCTCTGCCTCCTCTTCCACGCACAGCGACAGGTGCAGGATGGTAACCTGCCCTTCTGCCCTTGGCCTTGGGCAGACAAGGAAAAAAGTACACAGTTATGAGAATCAATCCACCAGGTAGTGCCACCAACAAATCCAAGTTGCATTCAAGAGATCTACTAATAGACACACATATGCCTTTGGGGAAACAGTGCTTCTTCAAAAGAATGTGTGGGATGTCTACAGCCTTTCATTGTCCTCTCTACCCCTCCCCCACCTGCCAGTCCTATGTGAAGACCTTTCATGTTTCCATATGATAAGCTCCCTTCCCACATCACTGTCCTCAACCCAGACGACCCCGTTCCTTCTTTATCTGCTCTTATACCCTTTGTCTCACAACTACGCTGCCCAAAGCATTCAGACAATGGGCAAGTGGACAGACTTTATCTGTTATGACAACTCTAGGTTTTGAAAAGGTTCTAAAAAGCAACCGTGAGGATTACCCTCATGGTTGCCCTTTGGATTCAAACATAAAGATAGTTTCCTTCTGATATGCCAGTGTTGATAAGTAATTGGAGCAGAAATGTTAATGGATGTTCCCAAGAAAAAGGAGGGGGTGGAAGGAGAGGAGATAGAGAAGAGAATCTAATGGTGGTGCTTAGAGCCACAGCCAGTCTGGAGTTAGGTGACTGAAGATGACATTTCCCCAGAGACATTTCCAATCATTAGTTGTTTTTATTCATTTATTTAACATTTACTTAGCGTCTCTGTGTCCAGGGATAAAATCAGGGTGAGCTCACAAGCCAGAGAGAGGGGCAGGGAAATGAGCTAGCAGAACAGGGTGTTCAGTGCTAAAATGAATACAGACATGGATACCAGCTAGGCTGGCGGGGTGGACCAAGGATTTCCTGTGGGTGACACTTGAGAGGAATTTTTAAGGATAAGTAGAGGGGGTAAAAAAAAAGAATTCTGGGAATGGAAATAAACATGAACAAATAAAGTTAAACAGTCAGCAGCAGGTCTCCTGTAGCAATGTGCCGGCAGTTTGGCCAGCGCTGGAGGCGGGTGCGAAGTGTGGCACCCAGAGAGCAGCCCGCATGACCCTGCAGCCGCCTCTATTCCGTTCAACCAGGTAGCAACTAGGTGCTGTGTGCCTGTCCCTCTTTACTGAACTCTAAGCCCCTCTAGAGTAGAAACTGCTTCTTTTTGTACAGATCCTAAGCACCTAGAGCAAAGCCTGGAACTTGCTAATTCAATAAATATTGGATTTGTTGGATGAATTATATGACTTGAATGAATGCGATTGTGAATGGTGGAGACACCGGCAGACAACAGATCACAAAGGTTCATAGGTATCAAGGTAAGGAATTTGTCTTACAATTTACAGAAACATTGAAATTTTCCATCAGAAGGGTGACATAATCAGGTTTCTATATTTGAAATGTCATTCTGCCGCTGTTAGGAGTGAGGCTGGGCAAACTGGAGCAAAGAGACTCATCAAGGTCACTACCAGCATCGACCTTCCCTCATTAAAAACCTCAACACACTATCGAAGGACAACTGCTATGGACCAGGCACAGTGCTAGAGACACAAAGGCAAAAGAACCTTAGTAGTTAAGGGTCCTGGTTCTGTGATCAGGCCTTGGTCAAAACTGGCTGAGACACTGCCCAGCTGTGCAACCTTGGACAAATTGCTTAGCCTCTCTGTGTCTCAGTTTCCTTACCTATAAAATGAAGATGATAAGAACATCTACCTCACAGAGTTGTTGTAACAATTAAATGAGATAACGCCTATAAGGTGTTTAGCATTTGTCCCAGATCAATAAATACTACCTTTTTTTGTCAATACCATCAGTGCTGTGCTCAAGAAGTTCATAGACCGTGAGAAAAACTGACATAAAAACATATCATAGCAATTCTATTTGAAAACAGTAGACATTGTACACAGGACATTATGGGACACCTAAATGACTCAGCAGGAGCAAAAGCAAGCTAGGAAAAGCTTCCAGGAACAGGGGCCCATGAGGCTGGAACCATCAGCAGGAGCAGATCCTGGGCCTTTGAGAGCCTTGGAACTGATCTGGTGCAGTGGAGGTGAGACCAGGCAAATGAAAGAATGTGCAAGCGTGCACTGGAGCCAGCTTGCATAAGCTTGTGCACATCCTGTTCCCCACTCCACATTGATAGCTTAAAATTAGCCATACTGGGAGGATTTACACCATGGAAGTTGGCAAACACTACAAATTGGAGACATTTCCCCCCTCAAGATTGGTTGTTAAACATTTACCAGCACACCACTGGATGTGAATAGCACTTGAGAGGAGAGCCCCACTGGACTTTGTGATTGATTAGAAGGAATCTAAGATACTTTTCACCTCTGTATTGGTGGCTGGGTCTTGCTGGTGCCTTGAGATAGGAAATATCAGATGGTTGGGCAAGGAGCCTAGGACAGAGCAGGAGGAATTCATCTGCCCAGGCTCATGTCCTCTCAATCTTGCTTTTGTACTCTTGGAGACAGAAGTGAGCAGCAGGGCACTGCCCTCAAGACAAACTCCACCTCATGACCTGGAACCGGGGAGTCTCCCAGTCCTCCTTGTACAGGGTGTCCTACATCAGTCCAGGAAGAATCTAATCAGTTCTTTCAAGCAGAGTTAACATGATTCATTGTTGGAAATAGTGGCTAAATGAAAAGACTGTCTCTGGACTTTAAGGTGATATGAATCACCTGAAATTCATGTGCCCAATAATCAGTAGATAAAATGAAAATTAACCTTTATTCAACTCGAGTAAATAAATAGTTCAAGCACATTGTGTAACAAAATGGCAACACCCTCATGGGTTTTCTATAACTGTCACAGATGCAAAAATCTGGAAAAGATTGCTAAAAACCTGACTGCTGAACTCTTCAAGTATCAGAAGACACCGGGGAGCCTGCACGTGCCCACCAAGAACTGGTCACATGGGTGGACTTCACTTGCTGTCCAGCTGCTGACTGCCAGATGAGGACACTGTCCATGGAAATGCATACCTTTACTTCGGCTAGAGCAGTGGTTCTTAACCTGGGTTCTATCGAACCCTAGGGGTTCGATGAGTCGGTCTCAGGGGTTTGGAGAAGCCTCTGCCGCGGAAGCCAGAATAAAGTAATACCGTAATTTGTTGTGAGTTCATGCACTTTGTTGGTTTTGTTCTTTGAGCAAGGTGATATTCATGCACGGCTCATTTTGTGCACCAGTAAAAAAAACATATACCTATGTCTTGAATTTGTAAAAAAAAATCATATTTTATTTATCACTAAAGAAGGGTTCGGTGAATGCGCATATGAAACTGGTGGGTTCGGTACCTCAAAAAAGATTAAGAATCACTGGGCTAGATACTTAACAAAATTTTTAATTCATTCATTCAACAATCAATAAATATCTATTGAAGTGTGCATGCTAGGGATTAGGGATACAACAGTAAGCAACACTCAATCTTACCCTCGAGGTGGGGGAGGGACACGGAAAGGAAACAGCCAACATGATGTGATAAGCCAAGGGGTCTGCCAACCCTATTTAGGGGTGGCTGGCAGTCAAGAGTGGCTGAATTTGTAGCTAAGATAGGGAAAGGTGGAGAAAATTATATTAGTATTAGGTGAATTTATACCTCGGGTACAACAGTACCCCAAATGTCAACCTAAAGAAAAATCTGAAAATTCAGTATAAAATGACTCTGCTCTCATCCTTCCTAATAATGTTATCTGTGATTTGGATAAGTACTCTGTATAGAGAAAGCAAACTGGCCAAGTGTACAGATGGCCTGAAGCAGGCGGGCAAGGTACAATATAGTATGAAAGAGTCAGGCCTCATCTGGGTGCACTAGATGATGGCTAATTGACAAGATGAATTTACTAGGTTAAGCATTCAGCTTTACATTGAATTTTTAAAATGACAAAATATGAGATAAGGAAACTTGGCTTAACAGTGAATAGGTGATAAAGACATAGGTCTTTTAGCTGCATCATCATGGGGAAGTGTGGGGAAGAAAAGAAACTAATGTCGGGTTATAATCAAATCATCGAGTACAGAACTAGGATGTGAAGGTCCCTAGTCCTCTACACACAGGTCCAATCTTGATGACCTGGACCCCATCCCTGAAGAGAATGATGACAAAGAAGAGTAGGGTGTCCAGAAGAGAACCAACACTGCAAAAGAATCACCATCAAGTCATACAAGAGATAGCTAATGAATAATAATAATAATAGCACTTGGTAAATTTGTTGAGCACTCTTTATATACTGATACTGTGCTAAGAATTTTACAGTCACTTCCTCACTTACTTCTCACAATAATTTTATTCTATTAGATAGAAAGAATTATTATCCACATTTTTCAGGAGAGCAAACAGTCCTAGTGAGCTTAAATACCTGCTCAGATATCAGTAACACAGTTGTTATTGCAGAGGCTCTGGTGTTTTCCACTATAACGTAACAAACGTGTTACTGAGCAACCTTGCTTTCTGCAAAATCATATGAAGTAATGAAGGAATGGTCTGGGCAAACCACTTAAAAACTAATAAAAACAATAACATTTCTAATAGAAGTGTAAAAGATACATTAAGTTATTATTAATATTAAGTACTTCAGAAAATATAGAAATTTAGTTTATAAAAAGGATGTTAGAGGGGTTACAAAGAAGCATTACAGCTGCTAAATTGTAAGGGAAAGAGAGAGGAGGAAATCAAGATTATAACTGGCTTTAATCAGTTACATTAGAGCTACCCTTCCTGGGCTCAGGGGCCCTCCTCCTTGCCCTGAATACAGTAAGTCCATTTTCTCCTCCATAGCATGTATAATGTTAATAAAAACCAGAAAACAATAAAACACAAATGCATATTAACCATAGAAGGTAAATTTGGGTAACAGATGCTGACAAAAAATTTTTTAAATGGTATAGGAACACATCCAGGCATCTCACAGATTTTATGTCTAAGATTTTGAAGAATTATTGTTCTAGTTTGGTCTATTAGAAAGACTAATTTTTCCAAAGACCAAAAAGGAGGAAGAGAAGGAAAAAGGAGGAGGAAGAGGAAGATCATCCCAAAGGAAGGACAGCCAGAGCAGAGATGCCCACCCACAGGTTTTGCAGGTGGTCGGGCTCATCGGGAACATACAGTGTTGAATATTAAATCAAGGCACCCAGGGGCAGACTCTGCATGGCACAAATTCAGAAAAAATGTAACAAGAAAGTTGCCCACCTTGTGGCCTTCAGAGGTGCCTCTCCTGCCTCAGAAATGCCTTCCTGTTCTGTGCAGTCAGACAGATAGGGAGGGGACAGTCCAGCAGAGCACCTGCTGAGGGCTGAGTCTTCAGCCAGGTGTAGGACAAAGACTCTTGTTCTCTTAGATGCAAGAAATAAAGGAGAAAAATCCAGAGGACTTGGAATCCTAGAAAGAAACCAGGCTTAGACTTCTATATTTATTAATTCGACAGATTTGTCTGAGTGCCCACTAGGTGCCAGTTCTTAGCTGCTGAGGCTGCAGGAATGAATGAGACACAGTTCCTCCTTCCAGTTGTCCAGAGGAGACAGACACAGAAGAAGGCCATATGTCCCTTGAAAGATGAAAGGCAAAGTGCTACAAAGTTTATGGGACCAAAAAGGAAAGATGCCAAAGCCTACACATCGAGGGTGAATGGCCGTTAGCCAGGTGAATAGGGCCCGAAAGTGTTCGATAAGGAGGGAGCCCCATGTGACATGGAGGCAGGAAAAGCAGAATTTGGGAAACTGCAAGGCAGGCAGACCTGGAATAAATTACAGTTCTCTAGACCCTCTCTGGGCCTGTTTCATTATCTTGAAAGAGGAAGTTGGTTTTACTGCCTTAGAGCGTCACTTGCAGACTAGATGTGATAACATGACTCCACCACAGACAGATTTTCTCCTTGACTACACTGTACTCCAACTCACCTGAACTTTTCCTATTTCCATGTTTCTCTTGGCATTTTTTACTTTTAACAGGAATTCTAATAAATCAGTTTAACCAGCATCCCTCCACCCTCATATCTGTTCACCCTCAATATCCTAATCAGATTCCATCCTCTGCTGTCCACCAGGTGACATAAGATTACCTTAGCCTGCGTTCAGCAATAATCTTGTTAGGCTGTCAGGTCAGTTTATCCAGAACCCCTCTCACCCTGCTAAAGATGTCCCCTCACCTAGGCTATAGTCAAAGTCGAGCCCAACCTCTCTTCCCTACTGCAAAATTCCACCTCAGTGCTCATTATACCTACTATAATGGTCTCTTCTCTGAGTAAAGTCTCTTACCATGCTTCAACAGTGGCATTGAATTTATTTTTTTTAATACTACATGCTTGGCTTATAATAAACATCTATTTCCTTTTATTCCTTCTCTGCTCCTCACCTCCACCCCCCAAACACAGGACTCAGAACAATAAGCCAATTGCTGAACTTGGGCAGTTCAGTTTCATCAAAGCAGGGGAAGGTGACCATGGGACATAGAACTTGCCAGCTCTGCTCTGCAGGGGAGTGGGGTTGGGAAGCCAGTGGCTGGTTTGTGGGAGATTTCGTGGTGATGAGAGTTATCGTAAGTGAGGGAGAGGAGAATTAAAGGGAGGAGTTTTTCCTAAAAGCCACCCATGTTTACTTAAGTACTTTTTTAGCATCTAGCCCTAGAACATGGATGCTAATGAGCCAATACATGTGGTTGCCCACCTCTTCCTTCAGAAGGCGAACTAGGATGCAGATGGAAAGAGCGCCGGACTTGCAATGAGAAGACGAGGGTTTTGCCATCAGCCCTGGCACTTACCAACGTGATCTTAGACACATCTGTCAACTTCTTTCAGGCTCCACTTCTTTCATCTGTAAAATGCCTTCCTCTCAAGGTCCTGTGAGGGACCGATGAGCTGATGGAAATGGAAGAGTTTGAAAAATAGCAAACTCTATAAACAAGCATAATACAAATGAAAGAGCGGAGAGGAAACTTTGAAGATGGGTTAGGAATAAAATGACAAAATAAAAAACTGTAAAAATCGGTGGCTGTATACAAATTTTGGGGGTTTTCCCAACAACATTTTCATAAACAACCAGAAATGGGAGTGTGGACCAATTCCTGAGCATGGTTTACAACGGTGAGGTCCTCACCACCGTGAAAGGTCAAGTCACATTTTCACACAGAAGCCTGCTTCTCCTGGGGGAAGTGGTGTGTAGGGAGAAGATTTTTGTCTTTGTCTTCAATTCATGAAGATAAAAAGAGAATAGTGGTCTGACCTGTGGTGGCACAGTGGATAAAGCATCAACCTGGAAAGGTGAGTTCCTTGGTTCGAAACCTCAGCTGGCTCGGTCAAGGCAAATACGAGAAGCAACTACCATGAGTTGATGCTTTCTGCTCCTCCCCCTGCCTTTCTTTCTCTCTATCTTCTCTCTAAAAATCAATGAATAAAACCTTTAAAAAAGAGAGAAAGAGGCCCTGGCTGGTTGGCTCAGTGGTAGAGCATCAGTCCAGTGTGTAAAAGTCCTGGGTTCGATTCCTGGCCAGAGCACACAGGAGAAGTGCCCATCTGCTTCTCCACTCCTCCCACTCTCTTCTCTCTCTCTCTCTCTCTCTCTCTCTCTCTTTTTCTCTCTCCCCTTCCCACAGCCAAAGCTCTATTGGAGCAAGGTTGGCCAACGTGCTGAGGACAGCTCCATGGCCTCTGCCTCAGGCGCTAGAATGGCTTTGGTTACAATGGAGCAACGTCCCAGATGGGCCAAGCATCACCCCTCCTGGTGGGCATGCCGGGTGAATCCCTGTCAGGTGCATGCGGGAATCTGTCTCTCTGCCTCTCTGCTCTCACTTCAGTAAAATACAAAAAAAAATTTTTTTTTTAAATAGAGAAAGAAAGAATACTATAGTTCTCCAAATGCTTTAGCACACTTCTTGAGATGTATAAATAATAGATTTTAAACTACCTCTCTTCTGATCAACTGGAATTAGCCTAGTAATGCTAATAGCTAGATCTTACTCTTTTATATTTACACACAAAAATTGTCTCAAAGGACATTTATTCTCAGCAAAAGAGCCTTGACTAACTGTTACCTTTTAGAATTTATAAAAAATAATTTGTAGGCCCTGGCCAAGTAGCTCAGTTGGTTAAAGTATTGCCCTGATACTCCAGGGTGGCAGGTTCAATCCGATCGGGGTCAGGACACATACAAGAATCAATCAATAAATGTGTATACAAATGAAACAACAAATCAATCTCTCTCCGTCTCTCTAAAATTAATAAATAAATTTTTAAAAATTTAAAAAATGTTTAGGTGTCCTTTCTGCCTCTTCCTGCACATAAAATATCTTATGTGACTTAGTAGATATTTTTCAAAGCAACAAACTTCCCTAACCCAACAAGGGAAGAAAAAAAGGGTCATTTTCCCCCTAGAAAGTTGTCCCTGAAACTACCATTCTGATTTCTGTTTTCATAGCTTGGTTTTTACCTGGTCTTCAGTCCAACATAAATAGAATCAATTGTAAATAGATACTTTTTGGTATATTTCAGTACACCCTTGTAAAGTTGTAAACATAAAAAGTTTAAATTTATTAATAGTGTTATGTTACCAATCAGTAGTTTATTTTTTTATTAACTATTTTATTGTATAAATATATGTAATTTGTTTATTCATTCTCCTATTAATGAAAATTTGGGTTGTTTCCAGTTTTTTAATAAAGCTGACTAAACATTAAAAAAAGATAATCTGCTTTTGCACTGTTTTAAAATACAGAATAGAGAAATAGCTACGCAAATAAAAACTTGGTTTCATGCTAGTTTTCAAGAGCTTTTAAAAATATAAGCTATATTGTAGTACTTCATAGGATGTTAAATAGCAATGTATTCTTTCGATTCTTTTTTTTATTTTTACCATTTACTTACTGATTATCCACAGACAAAAACAACAGAAGTACTGTAATTAAAAGCTTTGATACCTGTGGCGGGAAAAGGGTGCTCTACTGAAAGTAACTTCTTAGGGCGATCTAATCAGAAATTCCTAACTGGGCAGGTCTTGGTAGATAGTCATGCCCCAGGCACACAACTTCTTTATTAAAAGGCTTATCTTTGCCTTAAGCAATCCCTATCCATAGTTTCTGTGCATCTATGTTAACACACCTTTGAAATAAACCATAACACACTCAGGAGAGCACATAATCTTGTGAACTATCCTGTTATTCAATCACTCCCTGCTTCCTTCACATCCAATTAATCTTCCTTACTGCCCTCCTTAAATTCAAATGCATAAAAGAAGCTGCAAAACTGTTATTCTCCAGAGCATCTGAAATACTGCTTCCTGGCCTATGTCGTCAGTTTGGCTCAAACAAACTCATAAAAATTCTTTACAGGTTTGGATGTTATTTCCACATACCTTTCAAAGAAGTGGAGAATTTAGTTTAGTTATACAGTGTGTCCGTAAAGTCATGGTGCACTTTTGACCAGTCACGGTCAAAAGTGCACCATGACTTTACGGACACACTGTATATCACAAAGCCAGCTTCTCCAAACCCTGCCAGTGCATGGTTGAACCTGTTTGAGGTCAGTGGTTACCAAGGTTCTCGTATAACATTTATCACATGTATTTTACATCACCCCAGCTTTTCACAAAAGACCTAACAGATCAAAGGACTAGTTCTCTCACAGTGAGAGCACCACTGAACATAAGTAAAGTGAAACAAGTTCTCTCTCTCTCTCTCTCTCTTTTTTATTCAGTGAGAGGAGGGGAAGCAGAAACAGACTTCTGCATGCACCCTAACCAGGATCCACCCAGCAAGCCCACGAGGGGGACAATGCTCTGCCCATCTGGGGCATTGCTCTGTTGCACAGCAATGAGCTCTTCTTAGCACCTGAGGTGAAGGTCCAGGGCCAACTCGCTCCAATGTGCCATGGTGGGGGAGAGAGAGAAGCGAAAGGGGGAGGGTTGCCAATGCTCTACCCCTGAACCAACTGGTCAAGGCCAACAAGTTCTCTTTTTAAACTGAATTTGCAGTCTCCTAACTTTATAACTTCTTACTATGAACTTAGCACGAAATACTTTAGGCTATTCAAGAACAAGAAAATAACAACAATGTTTGCCTTCCAGCTTTGATTCCAACCCCAAAGAACACCACTAACCCTTGGAAACATGGTATTAGGTTTCACTGTTCTGTCTTCTCTGAAAAATGTTGATTTCAGGACCAACATGGAAAAGCTGGGGTATTTGCAGTAAAAGGAAATACTCAGTACTTTGTCCTTTGTTGCTTGGCAACTAAAGGCTATAAATGGATTTTATGATTATAAAGGCTCTGGAATTAATGTGAACATGTAAAAGTTGTAATAACTCCCTGAAGACAGAAGTGTTTCTTTGAGAAAGAAATATGTATGTGTGTGTGTATGTATATATATATATATATATATATATATATATATATATATATATATATATATATATATATATATATATATATATATATATATATGTATGTGTGTGTGGTTTGTCCTACTCTTCTTTCAGAATAAATAAAGAAAGCAATTTGGTTCCTTCACACTTGTGATGTGAAATTATTGTATGATTAAGTATTTTATTGTATGAATGTATGTAATTTATTCATTCTCCTGTTAATGAAAATTTGGGTTGTTTCTAGTTTTTAAATAAAGGTGATTAAACATTATAAAAAGGAATTCTATGTTATAATAAAGATCAATAACTATCATTTATTTAATCAATTCTTCATTTTATCATTAATCTTCACAATCCTAATAGGTATGTATTATATTATTATCCCCATTTTAATGATGGAGAAAACTAAAACTTTTGTAATCGGTCCAATGTCTCCAAATGAAGAAACAGAGAAGCCTAGATTCAAACCCAGGTCTAACTGAACCAAGGCCTCTATGCTATCAAACACATGCCGTAGAGATTCCTAGGAAGCATATTTCTTGGCTCCTAATACTTGAGGATATTAATCACTTTAATCCTACAGAAGTGACACTATTTCCAATTGTCAAGTCATAAGATGTTTTCCTTAAAACACATTACTTTTCATTGCTACACATGACAATTGTTTCTCCTTTTGCTAATCAAATATTGGGTACCATATTGCTGGACTTTGTATCCTGAGTCTGGTTACCAAAAAGGAGAAGACTGAGAGTTACTTTCTATTTTACTTCCATTTACTTCCAGCAAACCAGCCACCTAAATTCCTGCTCTGAAGTTTTGTTATGCACCAGTGCTGCTGTTCTTATGTTTGCATTCTTATTAGTAGCCTTATCTTTTGAATTTGGGTTACTGCCTGCTCTGTGAATAAATAAACCATTGTCACTTTACCACTAACACCTCATCTTATGAGGCCAGAGCTGGGCTTTGCCAAAAAAATGCCAGACGATTCCAACTGTTAGCATTCCAGAATAATTTCATTTACAGAATGGAATTACATGCAAATTGACACACACACACACACACACACACACACACAGCCCTGGTTATTTTAACAGGACCCCTGGGTTCCCCAATTAATTCTACAGATGCTGCCACCTGTTTACAAGACACCGCGGGGACTAGGAGCACAGAGAAAGGAAGACTTTTGTCTCCAACTCCAAGCTCTGAAGCATAATAGCTGTGTTACCTTGGGCAAGATACAAACCTTCTCTGAATTTCTATTTCCTCATCTCTAAAATGGTGATAGCATTTCTACCTGTTCATTTTCTGCTGAAAATTAAGAATTAATACAGCTAGAGGTTTTAGTACACTGTCTAACATCAAGTCAAGCATTCATTAACTGGTAGTGGTTTTCTTACTGATCATAGTCAGCTTTAGGGCGTGCCTTTAAAAGAATAAACATGTTTCTTAATTATAGAATACAGTACTGACAGTAATACTTCATTGGACAATAGCTGTATATCAGGCCATACGCAAAGTATTTCACATATATCCTCTTAATTCTCAGTCCTCTCCTATTAAGTACATCTACTCATTTAATAGATGAAGAAACAGTCTCAGAGAGGCAAGTCATTTACCAAAGCAGCATCTTAAATCCTCAGTACAGGTGGGATTAAAATCCAAGGTAATCTGTGCCTAACTACTGTTGAAAATTATTATCACTGGGGAACAAAATTTTTTCTTGCATCCACAAAAACACTTGTTCTTACCTAATTCAAATGTGCTGATCTCAAATATGACATTACTTTTTCTCTATAAGCTACAGTTCTTTTGCAATTCAAGATTTTAGGTTTTCATCTTATTGAAAAATGTTCAATATTTAATTTAACATAATGAAGTAGAATGTCTTCTTGGGCATCATCTTTGTGAAAATATAATAATTTATATAATGCAGTAAATACACTAATACACTAAAAGATATGATTGCATCAGAATTTGTCTACAATTTCAAACTAGAACATATTAAAACACTTATTTTAATCAAAAAATTTGTGCAAAACTTATTTAAATTCTATTCAGGCAAAAATTTGCATTTGTAGCTCTTGGGTTTGTGTACTTGTTGAGGATAATCTCGTTTGATGCTCCAGCAGTAGTCTGCTATCGTTTAGAGCTGTCAGGAAATAGCCGCCATTCTGTTGGACTGTAAGTGGTAACACCTAGCTGGCTGAGAAGACTATTGATATCACGACAGTACACAAAGTGTTTGTCTTCAGAGAAAAAGTACACAAAAATTTGTTCACGCTTTCTGAAATGGGATACTTTAACTGACCAGTGAAGTACATTCTTTTCTTGAAGTCTGGAGGCTAATAACTCAGCTGCTTTCTTTGATAGGCCCAAATCTCTTACTAAGTCATTCAATTTGGGTTGGCTAAACTGCTGAGGGGCTCATGACTGCTTGGCATCAGAAGAAGACCCTTCAGATTCTACAATCATTTCCTCATGCATCTTATCAAAATACACTTGATCACCATGTTCACTTTCTTCGTCCTTAGAAAAAAGAAAACCATTGAAAACTGGAACCAGGAGTGTCTCAGAGTGTGGGATAGGTTGTATTGCTGAAGGAATATTAGGCTATGCGATCATATGCTGTTTTTTCTTGCCGATGCCCTTTGTATGGATCAGACAGAAATAACAGTCACTGCTGTGGTCCTTAGGCTCACACCAAACCATGGGAATACCAGAAGGCATTCCTTTGCGTTTTCCTTTTGTTCAGTCAAGAAGCATTTCCTCACAATTACGATACACAATATGAGCCCAGTTCTTGTCTTGATCGCCAATGGAACTTGAAAACAGGCAATATATGCACGTGTCACAAATGATGAAATATTGAGCCTTTGATGTTGAAGTGTGTAATAGCCACATATATACAGAAGGCCTCAGGACTATTCTTACATTTATGTCTATTCAAAGAAGTCATGATTCAATCTTAAAACAAAATAAGAGGGTGTTTTTATCAGATAATAATTTTTTACATGTAAAAACAACTACAATTACGTAAAAGTGATGTTTGTAAAACATTAATTGCCTTGTGGTTATGTTCAATCCAAGAGTCATTGCCCTTTAACTCCAATTTAAAAACCAATGAATGCCATTAACTGTAACAAGAAGAAATTAAAATTGCATAAAAACTAGAGCATGCACCAAAAAACAGACTTCAGAATTGGAATCAGCGATGCAGAAATATATAGAAAGAGTTCTAAAACCTCATGCTACAGAAAATGAAAATAAATTGTTCCCCAGTGTATTTTCTACTACACTTCTGAGCAATCCCAGCTGCCTAAATCCCCTCCATAGATTTTTGTTTTGCATCAAGCAGTGCTCTAACAAAGTCTGTGCTCTAATTACTACATTAATCATCACCACCCATACAGGTTGGAGTCAGGAGCGCAGGTGTAAAATGCATGATTTGTAATGGTGCACAATTTTCAGAGCTGATGAGGGTGGCCTGGGAAACAGCCTCAGTGGGAAAGACACTGTGATCAATCTCCATGATCATTCTTATTACCTTGACTGGTGCCCGGGTGCCTGGACCTCTACTTTCGCGCAGGACTAGAGCTTCCACTCCTCAGATGGACTCATAATGTCTCCTAGTGACTCTTAACTATTGATCCTGATTCTCAGGTCATGACCTGATTTGAGTTACAGCCTGAACCTCTCGGCAATGGACTTTGGTTTTGGATTCTCTCCTATCTCAGTTAGCATCTCTGCCATGTTTCCTACTGAGCACCACACCACCTCCACTCCTTTCCTGTTAATAAAGAGAGTTTCTGTTTTGCTTTGTTTTATTTTGTTTTAGGGGAAACAGAGTTACCATGCTGAAGGAAAGATTATTACAATCAGCGACAGATCCAAGAGCAATTTACGTAAAAATCATTGATAGGGAGCTAACATGGTCCCGAGTTGATTGCAATATTAAAATATGCCTAAGAGAAGGAGCCCAAACCTTTCTATAATGCAATCAAGGCCCCTGTTTTTGGTTTAGAAAATCATTCATTTAACAATTAAATGTATTCAACAATTTATTTTTGTAACTCTGCATTCAAGACCTTAAAGCTGAATGGATGATGAGAGAGAGCCAGGTCCTCTTGTGATAGTCACTGTGTTCTGTGAGAGACAGATGTGTAACCCATCAACTGAACTTCACTCTGAGGGGTGCACGGCAAGGGTATGGACCAAGTCTTAGAGAAGCATGGAGAATTTTGCTTCTAACTTTTCCCAGGGAAGTTTGCTAGACAAAGCAAGAAAGTGCATTCTGGGCTGAAGGCACAGTCAGAGACCTGGTGCTGCGAAAGGGGAGGGTGTATTCAAGGAACCATAAAAATCTCAGTGTAGCTGGGGTATAGATAACAATAATAGCAATATTGATGATGATTAAAATACTAATGCTAATAAGAGAGACGTCGTAATTGAGGCGCTATTCTGAACCTTATGCAAATCGAATCATTTAATCTTCACCTTAACCTAATTAGATAGGTATCAGTATTAACCCAATTTGATAGATGTTGGGCAGATAAAATATATTATGCTCGCCTGGCCAGGCGATGGCACAGTGGATAGAGTGTCAGACTGGGATGCGGAAGACCCAGGTTCGAGACCTGGAGCTCACCAGCTTGAGCGCGGGCCCATCTGGCTTGAGCATAAGCTCGTCAGCTTGGACCCAAGGTCGATGGCTACAGCAAGGGGTTGCTAGGTCTGCTGAAAGCCCGCGGTCAAGGCACATGTGAGAAAGCAATCAATGAACAACTAAGGTGTTGCGACGGCAATGAAAAACTAATTATTGATGCTTCTCACCTCTCTCCGTTCCTGTCTGTCTGTCCCTATCTATCCCTCTCTCTGACTCTCTCTCTGTCCCTGCCTGTAAATATATATATATATAATGCTCACTTTGTTAAAGATGGCGCTGCCCACGTGGAAGCCCGTCACCCAGGCAATAATATTAGTTGCCCTTCTTGCTTGGAATGGGCATGATTATGTTAATATGGGTTGGGGGAGGGCTTTCGTGCCAAAAGGTTTTGCTTTCTACGCCATAAAGTGGGGCAGACCGGGAGTTTGCTCTTTCTTGGTTTCTGAGATTAGCATTAGAGAGGAGAGCAGAGAAAGGCCATGCGGAGGAGAGGAGAAGCAGCCAAGATGGCGGAGTGCTGGAGGAGAAGCCAGTTTGTGCAGAGAGAAAAAAGATGGGAAACAGAGGTGAATAAGGCTGGTGAGGTTAGAAACCTTTGATTCTAGGAAATTCAGATAAGTCAGTAGCTTTGTGAGCACTGAGTGAGTGGGTTTTGGAGCCCAGTGTGTGTTTTTACTTGCCCACCATGTGCAAGCTAGGATTAACACTAATGGCCCACTAGTTCTTGGCTCCATTGTTTCATTACCATCTGTCCAAATCTAATGTGAACCTGCATGGGCCAGGCGGCTGTGATGATGGCCGTGCCTACTGGCTTTACAATAGATACAGAATCAAGTTACACAGAGAGTAAGTAACTTGCCCAAGATACACAACTAGCAAGGGGCGGACTCAATATTAGAACTCTGGCCCTGGAACATTCTGTGAGCCAGTTGCATCAAACTGGTTCTAACAGCCTGACCAGGTGGTGGCACAGTGGATAGGGTGTTGGACTGGGATGCGGAGAAACCAGGTTCGAGACCCTGAGGTCTCCAGCTTGAGCATGGGCTCATCTGGTTTGAGCAAGGCTCACCAGCTTGAGCCCAGGGTCACTGGCTTGAGCAGGGGGTCACTCAGTCTGCTGTAGCCCTCCTTCCCCCGGTCAAGGCACATATGAGAGAGCAATCAATGAACAACTAAGGTGCTACAGCGAGGGATTGATGCTTCTCACCTCTCTCCCTTCATGTCTGTCCCTGTCTGTCCCTCTCTGTGACTCTCTGTCTCTGTCACACACAAAAATAAAAAAAAAAAAGTGGCTTTAACAGATGTGAGTATGAAGGAGTACCCTGAGATAAGAATGCCTGGAATATTATGCTAACTGGGGCCATTGTGCTAAGCTCAATCAATGGAGATCCAACAGAAATGTTTAAACAATGACATCATTATGAGCCCATAATGATGGAAGGTGGTCAGCACAAGGACAGAAGTTAAAGAGGCTCCTGCGAGAGATGACCTTCCAAACAAAAGGGAGTTGCAACTGAAAGATGTTTCTGAGGTTGCAGCAACAGACTTCAGTAATGATTAGCTATAAGAGTATATTATAGAAGGAGTTGTCAAAGGTGACACCCCCATTTCCAGTTTTGAAGGTTTGTTGGAGAGTTTGAAAGGAATACAAAAGGAAGTAAAGATTGAAACAAAGGAGGAGAAGAATATGAGTTTGTCTTTGAATGTACTCCTTTGGGGAAACCAAGAGACACCCATACACATACATAGATACATTAAACAGCTGTAAATGGAGGTCTGAAACTTGGCAATAGAGTGTAGTATATGCTGATCCATGGGATCAAACGAAACCATTCAGGCTAAGCTTTGGTGCTCAAATGAAAGAGTTGCCAAAATAGAACTCTTGGGCAGACAAGGAGGAAGGTGAGCTACTGAAAGAGCCTGAGAGATCACAGAGAAGCTGGATGAGTCCCAGGGAAGAGGATGTCTTGGAATCAAATAAAAGAGTGTTTCCAAGAGGGGATGGTGACAAAGTCTAACAACGCCAGGAGGATGAGGAGCTGAAGACCTTTATTTTTAAATTTTTTTAGATTTTATTTATTAATTTTTAGAGAGAGGGGGGAGAGACAGAGACAGAGAGAGTAGGGGAGAGGAGCAGGAAACATCAACTTCCATATATGCCTTGACTGAGCAAGCCTAGGGTTTTGAACCAGTGACCTCAGCATTCCAGGTTGAAGCTTTACCCACTGTGCCACCACAGGTCAGGCAAGAGGCTGAAGACTTTTAATGTAATAAAGCCATTCGGAAAAATTTCAGAGGAGTAAATTGGGGCAGAAGCCAGATTACCTTGAACTGACATTCCCCAGTATTGACACCAACACCTATGCATGCATCGTCCTTAGTTCCTCAGCCTTCCTCACTCCCGTCCATCTGCCAATCTTGCCTTAAAGCTCTCCACTTGTTTCTTATCACACTGGATAAAAAATCCAAACTCTGACGTCATCTCCTACCACCTTCCCTATTGTCACTCAACACTGTTTCCTGCCCCTGCCACTGCACCCTAACTCCACTCCATCCCCGCCATGACCACTCCAAGCTCAGGAACTTCACATTGATGTTCCCTTTGCCTGGAATGCTCCTCTGATGGTGATGGATGATGACTGATGGGTAACTGGCTCCCAGCCATTATTCAGGCCTCTGTTCAAATGTTCCCTTCTCAGAAGACTTTCCTAATTGCCTTAGCTTAAGTAACCCACTCTTCCTCTTTTCACCAGTCTTTTCTACCATTATCTGGTTTCATTTTCTTCATAATTAATGACTATCTGAAACTGTCTTATTTATTTGCTTCTCTATTGTCTTCTTCCTTCAGCTAAAAGAGGAGCCACTTTGTGACAAGGACTCTCCTTGGTCACCATTGAATTCCTAGTCATTAAGGCAGTATCTGGCTCATTTCAACTGGCTGACGGAATAAGCGAAGATAAGGAATAAGTGATGACCTGTGCAGCCACTAACTACCCGGATGACCCTTAACCAAGTTACTTAACCCCTATTGGTCTCCTGTTTCTCTTGGGAGGATGAAAATCCCTCACAGGGCTGCTTTGCTGCTAAACAAAGACAATGATAATAAACGAACAATGAGAATAATAATAGCTAATATTTATTGAGCTCTCCATGCCAGGCAGAGCACTTTACAACCACACTGTGTGATAATGCGATTATCTCCATTTTACAAACAAGAAAACTAAGACCTGCAGAGGTTTGCTTATCCATCATCTCAGAGGTAGTGAAAGGCAGAGTTAGGATTCACACCCAGGATGACCATGCTTCTATGCCTAGCACATAGTAAATGCTCAATAAGTAAAAACTGTTACTAACTAGGTTTTAGATCCAGGACTAGCAAACATTTTCTATAACAAGCCAGATACAAATATTTCAGCTTTTGAGGGTCATATGGTCTCGGTTGCCACCACTCAACTCTGCCATCATAGCATTAAAGCAGCCATAGATCTGTAAATAAATGAGTGTACTACAATAAAACTTTCTTTACAAAATCAGGCTGCAGGCCCTGGCTGGTTGGCTCAGCGGTAGAGCATCAGCCTGGTGTGTGGAAGTCTTGGGTTCGATTCCCTGCCAGGGCACACAGGAGAAGCGCCCATCTGCTTCTCCACCCCTCCTCCTCTCCTCTCTCTCTTCCCCTCCTGCAGCCAAGGCTCCATTGGAGCAAAGTAGGCCCGGACACTGAGGATGACTCTGTGGCCTCCACCTCAGGCTCTAGAATGACTCTGATTACAGTGGAGCAATGCCTCAGAGGGGCAGAGCATACTCCCCTGATGGGCATGCCAGGTGGATCCTGGTCGGGCACATGCAGGAGTCTTTCTGCCACTCTCGACTTCTCACTTCGGAAAAATACAAAAAAATAAAATAAAAATTAGGCTGCAAGCCAGATTTCACCTTGGCTTTCCATGAAAAGTTTACTACTAAAGTATAGTATAATCTTATTTTTAAACACACACACACAAAATCAACATCAAACTATGAACACCTGTTATCACTGGATGGTGAGATTACAGAGAAAACCATCTTCTTTTTTTTTTAGTGGGAGAGAGAGAAATAGACAGGGAAAGACAGACAGAAAGGGAGAGAGATGAGAAGCCTCAATTCTTCATTGCAGCACCTTAGTTGTTCATTGATTGCTTTCTCATATGTGCCTTGACCAGGGGTCTCCAGCCGAGTCAATGACCCCTTGCTCAAGCCAGAGACGACGGATCATGTCTATGATCCTGCACTCAAGCTGGTGAGTCCACACTCAAGCTGGTGAGCCAAAGCTCAAGCCACTGACCTCAGGGTTTCCAACCTGGGACCTCAGCATCCCAGGTTGAAGCTTTATCCACTGTGCCAATGCCTGGTCAGCCGAAAACTATGTTCTTGTTTTAAGCTCTCTATATTTCCAAAATTGTCCACGTATTGAAAGTTTTCCTCCCAAACCTTATGAAGTCTTCCAGAAACCTAGCTTTAACTCCAAAATTGAAAAGATGACACAACTTCAATAACCCCAAAGAATGTGGTAGAGCCTCCTCTCAGGAGGGTCTGCCTGGGTGATTTTGTTCCAGGATTGCCTAGAGATAGTGATAACCCTGGCAGGTGTCAAGTGTAGGGTATTTGCAGGTGATGGAGGTTAGCTCTGACCTACTTTATGGCACATTTTAAATTCTAATTAAATCGCCTTCATTCTGGGGATCCCAGCACGAGGGAAGAACAGGGGTTGCATCTCAGCTGTCCCTTGTGGTAGACACTTCACGCCATGGCAACATACATAGTTTCTAACCCATTGCCAACACCAGATAAACCCGTTCAGATAATCCTAAACCGCTTGCATGATCTGACAGGTTCTTCCTGTCCTCGGTATGCCTTGGCATGTTCTTGTTCTCGATCTCCTGGAGAAGGACATGCTGTCTCCACACAGAAGCAGAGGCAGCCCCACTAATAATAATAAACAAGAAGCTCCTGCCCCTGTGAGGTCCTTTCAGAGATGGTAGGATGCAACATGACATCTACAATTCCACCACCAGGTTACGTTCAGCGTGACATATGAAGATAATGGGCTCTAATAGGATAAGCACTGGCATAATCAAACCACAGTGCCCAAGAGTTACCTACATAGTGCTGTCCTTTTGTTGTGTTTGTCTTTTTAAGTCATCTGGCTGAGTGTCTTCTGACTTAGTCTTGGCCTATTTGGGCCCACACATAATATTAAATAAACTATTATTTATTAAAAAATATAAAAATAAATTCCACCATTAGAGATCAACCAAACCTTAGAGAAGATAACCTTTCTCAAGTCATGTAATCGAAACAACTTTGTATTTGACAAAATCATGTGAATACAAGATTGCATAGAGATGTAAGGTGGGCGTGATTTACTATGGGTACCTTCTGCGCAAGCTTGGGTTTTCCTGGGACAGAAGGAAGAGAGTGTGAAGGCGCTGGTTGTCTCAGAGGGTGAGCCAGAGCTGGTCCCAAAGGGAAAGAAAGACACAGACATGTGAGTCTGGTCTGAGGCCAAAGAGCACTTGCTCATGGCCAGTGCTGGTCCCGTTTCCCTGTTCAGAGCTTCTGATTCCTCTCATGGGAATTCAGAAACATCAACCAATCAGAGTGGGTTCACTCTCAGAAAACTCACATACAGGGCCGCTTAGGACATGTGCTATTTTATCTCCGGTAAAAATGGAATCTGAGACTTTCCACCAACTCGCAAAACTTTGTCTCAACTGCCTCTTTTTGTTCTATTTACTGGACCTTCCTGCTACTGCACAAGTTTTTCTTCTTCCTACATGTGCACTTGATGGGTTCTCTGAAGCTAGAGTTCAAGTTTATAACTGTGTTGCACAGAGTAGTCTCTTGTACAGTTCTTTCCTTCATTTAATTCTAGTATTATTGAGTGTCTACACAGTCACCATATGGACACTTTCCCAAGCTACGTCTCTCTTCTACTTAACAATTCCGCTTCCTTTTCCTGGAAGCCTTTCTAGATCCATCCCACTCAGGCTGGGCATGTCAGTCAGTGCTTCTCCGTTCCAGAGACTTCAGCATTTCCCCAATTTTCTAGACACTGGCCCCTCCAGGGCATTCCTGTACAGCTTGTGGGCAATGGATGTTTTGCCTACCCTGCATCCCTACCATCCTTTTTAAATAATAGCTACCTGAAATTTAAATTTTAAGCAGAAAAACAGTCAATGTTTGAAGCTTGTTCAACAGCAGTTTTCTGAAAGGACTTTCTTCCTCTTTAGATCTCCAGAGCTGCTGGACTATTCCTGCTCGTCCACAGCTTCTGGGCCTAGGAGCTCCTCACCCCCACCCCAACTTCAACAAGTGAGCAGCAGTTTCAGTCAGCCCAATTCCCTCTTGTGCTTTTCCTTGTGACCTGGTCTTATCAGGTGGTTTTTCCCATTCTGCTCAGTCAGGGCTGGAATCTCCTTTTTTGCTGTCAGGATCAGCCAAAAGCATTTGAGAACCTACTTCAGGACATGACAAAGAAAATGATCTAGCAGCTTTTCACCAATTCAGAAAATCTCGTCTTTCAAGATTCAATATAATGAATAACAAAAGATTCTTCTCAAGCTAGTTTTTAAACTAGTCTAAAGAGGTTGGGAATAAAAGATGAATCCTTTGATATCAAAGTAGTCCAAAAGAAATATCCATAAGAAAGCAAATTAAGAATGTAAGCTCATACTAAACGCTTCAAAATAAAAACTATGATCTCAATGGCTTTGACACTTAAGACCACCGAGTTCAAGATGATATTGTCAATTCAGATACTTTTTAAAACAAAAGTATTCATAAGAAAAAAAATATCTAGGGCTTATAATGAAGAGTCAGAGAAAATGAAGAAAAACAGCTTTCAAGTGGGTAACAAATTGCCAAAATTTTACTCGATTTTCAGATCTTGATTCTTTACATAGGAGTGCATTTAATTAGAAGCTGACATATCAACAAGAACGTGCAAACTGACTTTCCTCATCACAATATCATATCTAGTTTTGCTGTCCTTGTTCTAAGAAATATTTGGAAAAATAAGTCATTAAGCTTCAAAGAGGTTATTGTTGGACTTGGCACACAGTAGGTGATCAATATCTGCTGATCAGTATAAGTAATAAAAAAGTGACAACTAGTTATGTGATTTTCAGATGGTGGGGGTATCATATAAACTAGTGCCTCCATTTTTATCCCTAAAATCTACCACTTGTTCCACCTATTCGTTCAAAGATAATATAAGAAAAACACCGAGCATTTTATTCTTTTTCCAAGGAGAAATGACCGCCCTTCTCCCATGAAAAAGGCTTCATGAAGCAAGAGTTTGGTTTGGGCTAAGAAAGATACTATTATAATCAGGCTACACAGGGAACTTTTGGAAATTATGTCCCCAGAAACTTCTGCAAATGGTACAAACAAGGACAGTATAAGATCCTAGGTATAAAAGGACTTGTATAAAAAGGAAGGTAGACCAGATGAACTTTTCAGGTCTTCTCCAGATCAGAAAATAAACCAAGTAGACTTTTTTATATTTATAAAATGAATTTGTGGTTCCTCTAAAATAAAGATGATGCAGCTATAGCTTAGAGCTTGCTCTCTAGTGCTGCAATGAAAGTTACATGAGCTATAACATCGGACAATGATAATTCAGCAACATTATTGTGCCTACTGTGTGCCAAGCAGGATGCAGGTGGACACACTGGCTTGGATACTGTCATAGATAGAACACTCACTGGGATGGATCACAGGGCTGAGATAATGCAATAATCGCTGGGTATTATATTTCTTCTTGCCAATCTGGTAAAATCCAAGCCACTACCAACAAACTGTTGTATTATGTCGATTCCTTCTGTTAATGGCCTAGAATCTCACTATTTCTTTTGTATGACTACTCTTTGGTGTTCGTCATTGTCTGGCCTTGGGTCAATTCCATTCAACCTTGAAACATCTCGCATTTGTCAGACATTCTGCTAATCACAAGAAACTCCAAAAGCACTTTCCCAATATGCTGCTAACTGCCCTCTGGATTCAGTGAATGAGCAGGTGTGCCCTCAGTACTTCTCCCACTTCCTCCTGAGAAAGACCTTGAAATGTGTAAGAGATGTGGCCACAGTCCCCTTCACAGGAAGTCTAAGCATGGCGAACTGATAAGAAACAAAAGCCACACTGACGTGGAGTCACCCAACGGCACACCTGAAAGGTGCCACAAAATGACAAGTCCTTGCTGACATTTTCAACAGGCCCACCATTAGAATATCGACCCAACTAACTATGAGAAGCTCTCCTTTCCTTTTAGGGTTTTAGAAGGAATAAAATCTGTCTAACCACGTCTTACAGTATACCTCTCTCTTGGGGAAAAGAAAGATTTTTAAATTCAAAACCAAGCCATTATTCAGTTAGATATTTTTAAATTGCCGTGAAAAACAAAGATGGGAAGAGGTGTTCCTTCGTTCTTTTAAGCTGTGTTACATATAATTATACTAAGAGAGAAACTGTCTTAAGGAAATGCTTACATTTTTCTATGCTGTAGTCAATCAGTTTAGAGATAAGACAACTCTGTCATTTTTTGAAGGAACTCAAAAGAATAGATCTGGCAAAGGACAGGGACAAATACTAGTAACAGATATGCTGACCCTTGATTTTTTTAACCACCCTATAAAATGGAAACCCTGTATTTTTTTAAATCACTACCTATTCCATTGATATTTTTGCTACAAGTGCAGCAAATAAACCTCCACTTCAATTTTAAGACAGTTAATACCATAGCATTTCTTCCAAGGCCAAGTTTCAGTGGACTGCGAAAGAGCTGGTCAGTGACAGTGTGCAGTGCCAAGACTCAGGAGCAGAAATTGGGGTTGGAAACCGGCCGCTTACCTTCAAAAAACTGCTGCACGGCCTCGCTCTCGCCCACCACGTCCATGGTGCCGCGAGCCAAGCAGTGCGTCCTTGTGGAGCGGGTTATCAGACTGCTGGGAGTCCGCACTGTCCCCGCGACTTGAAGCTTACGAGTGCTCTTGAAAAATCTTCATTTTCTTTTTGTTGAAGTGAAGTGTATCTTCAGCCATCGAATTGTGCCGAGAAAGTTAATTAGGTTCTCAAAATGATGATAAAACCAGAAGGATATAGAATCATGCAGGAAAAAAAAATTCATGAAGAGGGAAGTGGTAGAAAATCCTTCTGTGTGACTGTAGGGAAGTGTCTCCACTCTGCCTTTTGTCTTTGTGTTTAAGGACCTTTGTCCTTAGTGACACATGTAATTATATAAAGGGGCAATAAATACATAGTCTTATCGCCTATTTGTCCTTTTACACCACCATATTTATATCTTTCCCTCTATCAACGAGATCGATTTAGTCACAACCAACCAAAGATACAGGCTTGGTTTCTTTTCCTCCTAGAGAAAGGGGCAAATCTATATAATCACTTTAAAAGATACCTACCTAGAACAACAGATAATTTAAATTAGCCTGTGATAATGAAAAATTAGGATTTGTTTACTTTTTTATTTTTTTAAGACTATTCATTTTATAGAGGAAAGAAAGAAAGAGAGAGATAAGCGGGGAAGGAGCAGGAAGCATCGACTCCAATGTGTCTTGACCAGGCAAGCCCGGGGTGTTGAACCAGCGACCTCAGCATTCCTGGTTGATGCTTTATCCACTGTGCCACCACAGGTCAAGCAGAAAATTAGGATTTGTTAAATACTTTCAAATTTACTCACATAAAAACTTATATTCCTTGATACACTTTGTCCTTCAGAGTTTATTTTGTCTGAAAAGTATAACCCTAAAATGAAAGGAGTTCCTCTAATGAGCAGTAAAACTGCATTTCTGATTTAGTAATTCTTACAACTGACTTCGTACCCCTACCACCTTGTTTCACTTCCAAATAGACCGCTCACAAAGTACTAGGGGATATTTCAAAATGAATACAAAGTGATAAGAAAAAGAAGCATTTGATATTTTTTTTATTAACCAAGAACATCAGAAAAGCAAACGACAAAAAAAAAAAAATTGTTGGATTATGCAAATGAGATGCAAAACCAACTTTTATTTTATTGGTGAAAATGCACTCTACAAAAGGCTGAAAGTACTGGAGTATCTGCATGTTCCCTGATCCCCTAATTTTTGTGAGCAGTGTATAAAGCCATATCCCAAGAATGTTTACTTTTCACTGCTTAGGTATTATTTAATGATAACCTAAAAAAAATACAATTAGGAAATTAAATCAGTTCTTTCAGTACCTTTCTTTTCTCTTTTATTCCAACTTTTTATTTTGAAAACTATTTTAACCTATAGAAAACTAAAAGGATAGTACATGAAATACCTATATACTCTCATCTAGACTTACAAATTACTAATATTTTCCCACTTTTGTTCTTTCTGTCTTGATATAGAAATATGCTTTCTTGCCTAAACCTTGAAAATAAGTTGCCAACATTTTGACATTTTACTCAGAAATAATTCTGTATGTCTCCTCACAAATAAGAACATCCTCCCACATAAACATATTTTTACTATTATACCCAAGACTTGCAACATTAATTTAATACTAACAGCTCATATATAATTTCCACCACTGTCCCTAAGTTATCTTTTATGATTTTTAGTTTTCTGATCAAAGGTCCAATAAATGGTCATGTATTTTTTGGTTTTGTTTTGTTATTAAGTGAGAGGAGGGGAGGTAGTGAGACAGACTCCTGCACACACTCCCACCAGGATCCACAAAGCTACCCTACTCTGGGGCCAGTGTTCCAATCAACCAAGCTATTTTTAGCGCCTGAGTCTGGTGTGCTCAAACCAACCAACCTCTCCTGAGTGCTTGGGACCCAAACTCAAACCAATAGAGTAACTGGCTGTGGGAGGGGAAGAGAGAGAGGGGGAAGAAAAGCAGATGGTCGCTTCTCATGTGTGCCCTTACTGGGAATCAAACCCAGGATGTGCATACACAAGGCCGACACTTGATCCACTGAGCCAACTAGCCAGCACCATCATGTACTTTTAAAAAGATAGAACACTCTTCTTGCCATTTTGGTTGGTTGATTAGTTTTTTAGAATAACACTGGCATTTTTTGACAGTCCAAGCCCATCAGCTTATAAAATGATCCATATTCTAAATTTGATTGTTTTATTATTGTTAGAATTTGTATAGGCAATTTAAAGAAATAAGAAAGAAAAATAAATTTTAAAAGTATACTTCTTAATAAGTATTTTTTTAGAACTTCACACATATAAACTGTTTCTTGAAAACAATCTTATCTTGGGTGTGAGGTGGAGAAAGAGGCTTAGAATTTGATTTTGAAGGTCACATTGAGCTACAGATCTTTAAGGACAAATCATCAAGTTACTTAAAGAAATACATTTTCTACTTTCTTCAATTCAACTTGAACTAAACTCTCTGCTGGGTGCAGGAAAGAAAAAGATGAGCAAAGATTGTCCCCTGCCCACCATAGGCTCAAATCTAGAACATGAGAAAAACACAAGTAACTATAGCTCAAGGCAGACTCTGACAAGGGCTGAGGAGAGCATCCCTAGAGAACAGAAGAAGGGAAGATTAATCTGGGAAGATCTGGAGAGGTGTCACAGGGAGCCAGAAATAGAGGAGACAAACAACGGACAGGTCTTTAAAAACCTGAGCAGTGACTTGGAGGAGAGCACAGTAGAGAGTCTGGTATTATGGTGTGCTTGGTACAATGAGAGAAAAGATGGGCTGAAGAAGGATTTGGGTAGGTATTGAAGTTCACGCTAAATCTGAATTTGATTCTTTGCATATTCACTGTAAGTACATCTATTGATGATTTCTATTGGGGTAGTTGTAGTGCATGATAGAACTAAATCTAACGCAGAAAGATAGCTGTGGACCCTGGCCAGGTAGCTCAGTTGGTTCAATCCCCAGTCAGAGCACATATAAAAGTCAACCAATGACAGCATAAATTGATGCTGCTTGCTCTCTCTCCCTTCCTCTCTCTCTAAAAATCAATGAATTTAAAAAATAATGCTTGTTCAGAAAGATAGCTGCGGTTAATTGTGTTGGTTAGGGCAGTAAAGCTACTGCAAGAATCCAGGTAGGTAATAATAAAATCCGAAGATGACATAGATTCTAAATTATAGAACCAGGAAGATTGGTTACTGATTGGATATGAGGAGTCAGGAAGAAGTCAAATGTGATTTTTAAAAGGATTTATAAGCCTTTTCCTGAAATATGAATTAATAAGCCTAAGACATGTAGCCGATGGCTAAATCCAGACTCAGAAGCTCCCAGCCACGTTCTTTGGAGTTCGGTGGGAGTAAGTCATCATGCTATATCCTCTGCCAAATGACAGTTTTAGATCCTACTCAACAGTTCACCCAGACACTTCATATTCTCAGTAGCAGAGTGATGAGTGTTAAGAAACATCATACAGAAAGAAATTAGATTCCAGTAAATGGGCTGAGAAGCAAAGGTTAGAATTGGGATCCCAAGCTCAAATAGTTAAAAGGAAAGGCAGATAAATGAGCAAAATAGATCAACATAAGAGAAAACCAACAGTACAAGCATATTGGTGTCAGGGAGACAGTCGGGGTGGTGGGGCACAGAGCTAACCAGAGAGTACTGCCCTCATAAAAGGGTGGATCTGTCCAGCAGAGGGAGTCACTCAACTACCTTCAAAAAATCTGAGTTTAGGCCTTGGCCAGATAGCTCAGTTGGTAAGAGCCTTGACCTGATAGGCCAAGGTTGTGGGTTTGATCCCCAGTCAGGGCACATATAAGAATTAACCAATGAATGCATAAATAAGTGGAACAACAAATTGATGTTTCTCTCTCTCTCTCTCTCACCTTTCTCTCTCTAAAATCAATTTAAAAAAAGAAAATAATGTGGGCTTAGTGTTGTCAAAATGGCCAATTTTTAAAGAGAAGCTGGAAAAGCAATTTTTAATTTTAAATTTTATTTTTAAAACGTTGCAGCTAATTTGTTTAAAGGCAGAACAAAAATACAAACAGAAAAATAAACCAAAACCTTGTCAAAGACAAAGTGCACACATGTGAAAACAAATCACCTGCAGGCTTTCAAGTTATGACATCTGGGTTAGAGGCTGGATTATAATAACCAACAGGGTTTGGGGAAAGTAAAAAGACTTTACGAGAAAGTAGCTGGTAGGTGGCAAAACAAACCTGTATTAATGAACCTGGAGCACACAGTGAGAACCACCCCGTGGGTGGCATCTGTGATTTAAGTGGAGGTTCCTCCCTCTCAGAGAATAACAAGCACTGCCCGTATTTCCTAGATGATGGTCTAGATCAGGGGTCCCCAAACTGCGGCCCCCTGAGGCCATATATCCGGCCCTGCCGCACTTCTGGGAGGGGCACCTCTTTCACTGGTGGTCAGTGAGAGGAGCACAGGATGCATCCGCACCCATAGTTCCCATTGAAATACTGGTCAGTTTGTTGATTTACATTTACTTGTTCTTTATTTTAAATATTGTATTTGTTCCCGTTTTGTTTTTTTACTTTAAAATAAGATATGTGCAGTGTGCATAGGGATTTGTTCATAGGGTTTTTTTTATAGTCCAGCCTTCCAACAGTCTGAATGACAGTGAACTGGCCCCCTGTGTAAAAAGTTTGGGGGCCCCTGGTCTACATCTCTGACATTTTCTAATTCTACTGGACATCCCCATTTTACACAGATTCAGTGGCGATCCATTCTCTTGAATAGTTAGCTATCTAATGTACATTCTTGACTATCTAATATAGCTGTGGTCTGGATCAGCTTTGGTATTGATGCTTCCTAGAGAACTCCAGTAGTTTAACGGATAAATGCTGAGCTGATGTGGTTAAACCTGGAGACGTGATTAAAGCTGGGGATGTCCCTGAGCCTACAGCTCCAGGATGCAAGTATTCATAGCGTAGTCTGTATGTGAACTTGTATTTCCTTGAGATCTGCCCTTAGAAAGGGTTTCTATTCTTCTCTATATTTCATCAGATTTGCTCCTCTTCTGTGGTATTGTTAAATTCTTTTTTTCTTTTTTAGTTTATAAAAGATTCACGCATTGTTTTCAAAGCTGACTTTTATTACTTCTGTTAACAACTACCACTATGAAAACTTGATGAGATTTCCTGTTGAGTTTGGATTCTTTTCCCCCGAGTATAATGGGAAGCCATAAGAAAACTTTCAGCCGGCAAGTGCATTGGTTGATGTATGTTTTAAAGAGACCCACTTTGGCTACTGTGTCAGTGATTATGGAAGGGTGGGGTGGAAGCAAGGACAGGTAAGAGATTCCTGCAGGAGTCCAGGTGAATGAAGGTGCCAGCCTGGGCCGAGTTGTGGGGAGGGAAGTGGACAGGTTTAAGATATGTTTTGCAGTAAGTTTAAAGGACTTGCTGATGGACTGGGTTGGGGGTGGTGGTGAGAGAAAAGGAGAAACAAATTATAAACCCTAGATTGTTGCTTAAGCAACTGGGCAAGTGTTCAACCATACTAAGTTCGAGGTGCCGGTTAGCAATTGGGCAAGTGTTCAACCATACTAAGTTCGAGGTGCTGGTTAGAAATCCATGGAAGGCAAATGGATACATGAGTCTGGAGCTAGGGAAGGGACAATGTCAGGGTTGGAGAGGTAGAGTTATGAGCAATGAACAAATAGCTTTTAAAGCCAGGGACCTAGATGAGAGGATCTAAAGAATGAATGTTTAAAAAAAGAGAAGAAGGCGGCCCAGGACAAAACTCTTGAGTATTTAAAAACTGAGCAAGAAAGAAACAGCTAGACTTGTGACCAGAGCTGTCGCAGAACACTCCAAATTCCCCAAATTCCCAACCATGACTTACCAAGACATACATGCTCTGACTCCTGCCTGCCTTTCCAATTTTCTCTTACCACCAACTTTACATTAGGACTTTTTGCCATGTTTCAAATATGCCAAGTTCATGTCTTCCTTAGGTGCTTTATACCTGCTCTCCTCCCTTTGTAAGGCTGCATCTGATCAGAGCCGTTTAAAAATATCACCTAAATGTGTCCTTTCTGGGCCACCCAATCTGAAGTAGTCATTCACTCCCTCTATAACCTGTTCCTTCAAAAAAGTATCCACAGAGCACTATCCATTAACATCTGTCTCTTTGTCCACATCCCACAGACTCCGTGAGAGTGGGACCCGGCTGCCCTGCTCACTGCTCATCTCCCCATGAATGAATGAGGAGGAATTCTGTTTCTAGACTTTGTACACAAAAATTACGGGAGCTATTGAGTCTTTATTTGTCTACGTATCAAAAACAGGAAATTTAATTGTCTGTTGAGATGGTAATTGCTCCACATACCATGGGGGGAAAAATGAACATTTTTCTAGCATAAAAGTCAAATGCAAATTCATATTGCTTTGAATATTCGTTATTTTAAACATTGTTTCTTATACCAAAAAAAATATTTACCTGGGAGAAAAAACACAACAAAAAAGACCTTGAAAAACAAGTTTCTGAATAAACGCAGACCTGCTTGCAACTGTAGAAGCACAAAACGAAACACACAGGATTAATGTGGTGGTGGTCATAAATGTCTATGTGGCTGTGCATGGCCTTTCTTTCTTTCTTTTAAAGGTTTACTTATTGATTTTACAGAGGAGAGAGGTGGAAGCGAGAATTATCAACTCCTAGTTGCTTCAGTTCAGTCGTTCATTGCTTGCTGTTGCTTGTCGTGTGTGCTTTGACCAGGCAAGCCCAGGGTTTCAAACAGGCGACTTCAGCATTCCAGGTGGACGTTCTGTCCTGGGCAGGTCAGGCAAGTAAGTGCAAGTTCTTTAAAGGACTGAGATCCATGTTCTTTGTTCTTTCAGTGTAGATACTTAGTCAAGAGCTGTGGGTTGTCTGAGAGCTGGGGGAGAGCACAGGAACACCTGGGTTGGCCTCTGCCAGGAGGCCAGAGAGGCATCGTGACCTGCCTCACCTCCCAGTTTGGAGGCAGCCACGTCTGGAGAATGTAGGTCTCCTGAGTGACTCCTAATCCAGATTCTCTCTGTGAGACCGAACTCTCTCCTCACCTCTGAAATACTATTTATTGGAATTTATCAGTCTTTTCCTCCTTTTTAGAACTGGTAACCTGGGTAATTAACTTCTGTCTGGAAATACCATGCTGACCCTAGATTCGTCAGCATTCTCATTCTGCCTTCTCCTTTGCTTTGCCATTCCTGCTCCTCCCTATGGTCAGTCCTCCTCAGCCCTCTCCTCTCCCTGTCAGTCACTCAGGGCTCAGGGCTCTACACTCTGACTCCTCAGTATCCCCGAAACTCCCTCCATCTCAAATTTATCTCATAACCTGATTTCGTCATTAAATTTAGACTTGTATATCCCATAGAGCTACTTAACATCTCCACTTTGGTACTTAATGGGCATCTCAAACAGTATGTGAAACACTGAATCCTTGTCTCTATTCCACACATACGTCATTTGCCCCATCCCAGATCTCTCCATCTCAGTAAACTGCAGCAATAACTCAGGCCAAAAGCCTAGGATTTGGACCTAATTTCTCACCTTTCCTCTCTCCTAAATCCATGTCAGCAACAGGTCCTGTCATCGCTTTTATTCTTTTAGTACACAGGTGCGTATCATTGACTAAGCCTAATCCTTGGTTCATAACATACCCCCCAATGGTTTGTTTGTGATTCTTAATTCATTTGTTGGTGTATTTACTTTTTTTTATTATTAAGTGAGAAGCAGGAAGGCAGGCAGACAGACTCCCGCATGTGCCCCAACCAGGATCCACCTGGCAGGCAACCTACAGGGCGGTGTTCTGCCCATCTGGGGCCAGTGCCCCATTGCTCAGGCAACTGAGCTATTCCAGTACCTGAGGCGAGGCCATAGAGCCATCCTTAGCACCCAGGGCCACTTACTCAAACCATTTGAGCCATGGCTGCAGGAGAGGGAGAGAGAAAGAGAGAGAAGGGGGAGGGGTGGAGAAGCAGATGGTCGTTTCTCCTATGTGCCCTGACCAGAAATTGAACCCAGGATGTCCACACACCAGGCTGACACTCTACCACTGAGCCAACTGGCCAGGGCCATGTATTTACTTTTAATGACAAATGAATCCATCATCGAAATGAGGGACAAGAGAACCTTAACAATGATTTACTCATATATTTGTCCCTCCCAGTTCTCTCCCCTTTTCTCCCCCACACCCAGAGGTAATCCTATCCTGAACTCTGGTTTATCACTACCTTCTTTTAAAAATAGTTTTGTTCTGTTTTTAGTTTTTGTAATTTATGAGAAAAGTATTATGTCACATGTAGTCTTCTGAGTTTGCTTTTACAGTCATTATCTTGCGTGTAACCAATGCTCGTTCATTTTGCCTGACCTGTGGCAGTCCATGATGTTAGCATTCAACACTTTGCCCTCCTATAGATAGGTTTTGGATTTTTTTCACAACATTCTCACATGTTTCTGGGGCACTCTGTGCAAGTATTTCTCGAGAATATGTCAAAAAGTGGAATTGCTGGGTCATAGGTACATAAACATGTAACTTTCAAATGAATGGTTTTTCACAGTAATATAGCAATTGACACACTCGTCTGCACTATGAGTAATCCTATTAAAATTCTCTCCAAAACTTGATTTTGGTGGACTTGATTTTTGCCAGTTGAATCAATTTAAACATATTACTGTAGTCTTGATTTGCATTTCACTAACAGAAATTAAAATCTCAGTATGTTCACAGGTCCATATGCATTGCCAATCCTGTGAAGGCCTGTTTCAGTCATTTCCCCATTTTCCAGTTAGGTTGTCTTTTGTTTGTTGTGGTTTTGTTTGTTGATTTCTAGAATTTTATATACTCTTGAAACTAATCAACTACAGGCTGTAAATTTTGCAAATATCTTCTTACAGTTTGTAGTTTGGCTTTGATATGTTTTTTTAATGAATAGAAGTTTTAAGTTTACAGTTTATAGTACAACAGTTTTTATTCACTCATTTATTCACACACTTATTTAAGTGAGAGGCAGGGAGGCAGAGACAGACTCCCATATGCACCCCGACCAGGATCCAACTGGCAAGCTCTCTACCAGGTGATGCTCTGTCCATATGGGCCACTGTTCCATCGCTCAGCAATCAAGCTATTTTAGTGCCTGAGGCAAGGCCACGGAGCCATCCTCAGAGCTTGGGGCTAACTTTGCTGAACCATTCAAGCCATGGCTGCAGGAGAAGGAGAGGGAGAGAGAGAGAAGGGGGATGGGTGGAGAAGCAGATGGTCACTTCTCCTGTGTGTCCTGACAGGGAATTGAACCTGGGACTTCCACACGCCGGGCCAATGCTCTACCACTGAACCAACTGGCCAGGGCCTATATATAATACAGCACAATTTATGATCATCATTTATGGTTCCTTTTGCTTCCAGTTTTAAAAGTTATTCTTAAAGTAAGCAGGATTAGAAAGACACCTATATTTTTAACTATATTTACTACATCAAAAATTCTAAAGTTTCAGGTCATTTAAATAGTTGCTTTTGTGTGTATGGTGTGAAGGAGAAATCCAATTTTGTATTTTCCCTATTTTTGTCAGATGTATTTAATAGTTTAATCACTGATCTGCCATGCCATAAATCTACCAGACCACTGATTTACCACTGATGTAAATGTATGTATGTATGGGTCTGCCTTGGGGCTCTCCATCTGCTCCATTGGCAATTTGGTCAATTTCTTCACTATCACACTATCATAAAAGCCTTCTGGAAAGATAAGTTCTCCCTCCCTTTTCTTCAGAAGTGCCCTGGTCATTTTTCATCCTTGATTATGACACATAAACATTTCAAATCAATCTGCCAATTCTAGGAGAAATTTTGTGATTTAAAGATGCATTAAATCTATGTATCAATTTGGAAGAGAACTGACATTTTTTGGATACCGTCTTTCTACTTATGAGCATAGAAACACTCTAGTCCTCTTCAATGCCATTTAGTAGTTTTACAACTTTCTGTATACAGATGTCACATATTTGGTCAGATTTGTTACTATGAACTTTAGAATTATTTTTGCAATTGTTTGATATCTTTTTATTTTTTGAGAGGAAGGGAGATAGAGAGATAGACTTCTGCATGCGCCCCAACCGGGATCCACCTGGCAACCCCATTTGGGGCCGACGCTTGAATAACCGAGCCCCTGGCTATGAGAGGGGAAGAGAGTGAGAAGGGGGGAGAGAAGAGAAGAGAAGCAGATGTTCACTTCTCACGTGTGCCCTGACCAGGGATCAAACCTGGGGTGTTTGCACGCCAGGTCGATGCTCTTTCCACTGAGCAAACAGGCCAAGACTTAAAGCATCTTTTAAAAACAATGTTTTTAAACAGCTTTGAGATATAATTCACAAGCCATATAAATCACCCTTTTAAGGTATATGATTCAATGGTTAAATAAACCGTCTTTTTATTTCCAAATCAGTTTTCCCTTTTTCTTTTTCATTGGTAACTTTGTCTTCCTTTTAACAAGAACATTATCTTCAAGCTCTCTACTCTCCTCCCACTCCCATGTGTTGAGATAATAAATTTTAGTTCTACAATGTTACTGATATACTGTCTTTTCCTTAGTCCTACATTTTATTTATTCTTTTTAAAGTTATCAACAAACTTTCCCTAAGTCTCTGATTACTTTTCTTCCCAGATGTCTCGTAGCATCTCCTGAATTTGATTCTCTTTATGGTTAAATGCTTTCTCCAGAGTTCTTCAATTTCCACTTTTGTGTGGAAAATCTTCTGAAGCTTTGAAAGTCTGAGAACATTTTTATTAAGCCCTCATATTAGAATAACTATCTGAACATAAAACTCTAGGTTTGGGGCTTTTTTTAATTTTAATTTTTTAAATTCATTTTTAGAGAGAGAGAAGGAAGAGAGAAGTGGGGGGAGGAGCAAGAAGAATCAACTCCCATATGTGCCTTGACCAGGCAAGCCCAGGGTTTTGAACTGGCGACCTAAACATTTCAGGTCGATGCTTTGTCCACTGTGCCACCACAGGCCAGGCAAACTCTAGGTTCAAAATTCCTTTCATGTTCAATTTCAGATTCTTAAGCAGGGCATGGTGAATCATTGTTTCTATCATATCCTTCTCAGATGTTCTTTTGTCTGATGACTGAGCCTCCTACAGATAAGGCTGATCAAGCCTCTGAGACAGGAATGGAAGTGATGCCATCTTCAGAAAACCAGCTGTCTCTTACACTGCTGCTGAGCATGTAAACTGGTTCAATTTTTCTAGACAGCAACTGAGCAATAGAGATAAAACATTTTAAATATATATATACCTTGCTTACCCAACACTCTTTTTAATTGAATTTATTGGGGTGGCACTGGTTCATAATATCTTATAAGTTTCAAGTGTACAACTCAACAAAACATCAACTTCACAGTGTACTGTGCGCCCACCACCCTAATCCAAGTCTCTTTTTGTCCATATCTCCCTCCCCTTTGCCCACCTCCACCTACCCACTACCTCCCTTTCGCTCTGGCTATCACCACACTCTTGTCTGTGTTTATGTGTTTATATATATATATTATTCTTTTTTGTATAATCCCTTTACCTTCTTTCATCCAACCTCCCAAACCCCTCCCCCTCTGAGAGCTGTCAGTCTGTTCCCTGTGACCCTACCTCTGTTTCTACTTTGTTCATCAGTTTATTGTGGTCATTAGGTTCCACATATAAGCGATTATTTGGTATTTGGCTTACTCTGACTGGCTTATTTTACTTAGCATAATGCTCTCCAGGTCATACCATGCTGTCATAAAAGGTAAGATTTCCTTTTGTTTCTTAGAGCTGAGTAGTATTCCATTGTGTAAATGTGGAATACAAAGCTTTTTTATTCACTCATCTACTGATGGACACTTGGGCTGCTTCCAGATCTAGGCTACTGTGAATAGCACTGAAGTGAATATAGGGGTGCGTATATTCTTTCAAATTTGTGTATTGTTGACCTAACATTTTTACTTCTAGGCATCTGTATGAAGGAAATGACCCAACAATGTTCAAAGTAGTATACATAAGGATACTCATCACAACACTATGATATGAAAAAAGAATTTAAACAACCTATTAAATAAATACAATTATATTAACATCCTATAATCAAAACCTTAGCATAATTAAGAAGTGTAGAAAAATACTTAAAATTTTAAAGTCAGAAAGTCTAATTTTAGTTTCAGAACTATGTATATGTAGGTAGGAAATATCTGAAAGCTGAAAGGCTATTATTCAAAAATATTAACAGTAGCTTTCTCTAGATAGAGAGATTAATTTGTCATTTCTTCTTTTTGCTTTTCTGTACTTACTATATTTCTACCATAAAACTCTTTCCTTTTATAAATAACTTTAATAAATAGTTTCTTCACATGACATCAGTTTTACAATTTGGAATTCACAAATCAAGTGATTCTGTGATCACTGACACTCTGCATGTACTGTTCTTTTAACCCACACGCCACATTTAAAGTTATTTGGGGAAACATAAAATTCCTTATTTATCCTTATATCCTTTCTGTGCCTATTACAGTGCTCAACATATATAAAGTATAATGTATTACACATCAAGATGTTGAAGAATGCAATTCTGAAATAAAATGTGATTGTCCTCTATTATATTTAATTAATCGCCAGAATAAAGGGATTCTTTAAATTACAAAGAACAGAATGACTAAAACAGTAACTTCCTAACTTTTTAGCAGCAGAAGTCTCTTTAAATAAAGTCTCTGTTTGAATCCCAACATATAAAATGGACAAAAGTAGAGTTTCTTTACTGGAGACAGAAGCTGAGCCAGTGCACTCTGCCTTCCTCTTTGCCTCCTGTGCAGGGTGGAGACTACGATTCAGTGCATTCAGCTGACCCCATTTGCTCTGTCAGAGCTAGAAGAGACAGCAAAACACAGTCGATCGAACATTTATTTATTTCGCTTTTTTTGCAACTATAAATTACAATCACTAGTACACCTGTAATTCTTTGTAAAGTGTTCAACTAAAGAATAAGCAAACACAGCATTGGTCAGTTTAAAAGAAATCACAGTACTTCTTGGTGTCATTTGCAAAAGAGGAAAAAATTTTGGGCCCACACCTTGGAAATAAATATCAAGTAACCATAAAATATTCAGCCACTTTCCAGGTATTCAGAGAGGTCCATGCATGGTCCCAGGCAGAGGATCAGAGTTCCTCTTTGAAATAGCCCAACTTTGCCAGTGACATCTCTTTTCTCAACTGCATAACTTCCCAAAACATGTGATCAACT
The DNA here is from genome assembly GCA_037038555.1 of Rhynchonycteris naso. NCBI lineage: Eukaryota > Metazoa > Chordata > Mammalia > Chiroptera > Emballonuridae > Rhynchonycteris > Rhynchonycteris naso. The sequence goes on along the minus strand of CM072996.1, from coordinate 106,598,720 downwards.
ATACAAACAGAAAGGAGAGACACATAAATTACAAAGTACTATATTAGTTTTATTAAATATTTCAATGAAAATTTAGGATTAACTGAAATGCCACTTGAATTTCCTAATGATCCTCATGGTAGATATTCGATTGCTATTTCACACAAGTGTTTTCATATATATACTTGTGAGCATTGCAGTTTTATCAAGATATAAGCAGTATTCACCAGGTTGACAACTATTTGTTAGATACATCAGTGACTATCACTTTAGCCCAGCGATTTTCAACCTTTTTCATCTCATGACACACATAAACTAATTACAAAAATCCTATGCAACACCAAAAAATATATATTTTGCTGATATGACAAAAAATTGGTATAATTTTGATTGATTCACCCTGAGCAGCTAGCTATTGTTGTGACTGCCATAGTCATTGTTTTGACAATCTTAGAGAAAGAGGTTAGTGCCCCTGACTAAATAGGTATAGCAGTTTTAAAAACTCTTGTGGCACAGAGGTTGAAAATTGCTGCTTTAGTCCTGAGTCAATGGCAATGCTGTTGCCTTCATAACTAATTAGACTCAATGCTCAATTATGTGAGTTATCTAACATCTAGATCTTCTTGTTCGAGTTTGCTACATCTTGGCCATTTCACTTTTCATTAATACTAAAAGGGAGTGAAATGGAAAACAAGAGACAGTCCAAAGAACTCAGTAATACTGTGCTTAATAGGGAAAGTTTTATGTATGGCTCAAATTAGAAATAAAAATAACTGTGGAGGACAATCTAGAAATTTCCACTATCCCTTCTTTTGGAGACTCTTTTATAAATAGAAAAAAAATAGCTCTATATTTCAGACAATAGAAGGTCTTTATCTGACATATGATCAGATTAGACTGATTTAGAACAGTGCTTCTCAACCAGGGGAGATTTTGTCCCCAAGGGTTCATTTGGCAATGTCTGGACACATTTGCATTGCTGGCATCTAGTGAGTAAAGCCCAGGGATACTGTTCCACATCCTACAATGTACAAGACAGTCCCTCACAACAAGGAATTATCCATCTCAAAATGTTAACTGTACGTACAAAGGTTGAGAAACATTGCTTTCGATTTAGCTGCCCTATATTCTTTTTGGCACAGGCACAGATAATAAATATTTTCATATTAATAATTATTTACTTCAAGCCACACACATTATATGATGTAGATCAAATACTATCAAGTGGAAGAGTTATGGAAACCAGAAAAGAAACTGCTTTTATCACCATCATTCCACCATCACTCGTGATACCTTCTATTTATGTAAATTATTTTTCAGCCCTCCCTACAAAAACCTATCATTTTAACATGGAGAAAAATGTGCTTGACAATTTAACGTAACATAAATCATCTGTTCTCCAGCTTAAATCATTATCCACCAACAGGATTAAAAAGTCTTTAATTTTATTAAAGTAATAAAAAGTATTGTGTAGCTTAAAGACTACATTTTATATACTACACAGATGTTTGTAAGATTATCTTTTTAACTTATGAAAATATTTTTATTGATTGATTTTAGAAAGGGGGAGGGAGAGAGACAGAATACTGAGAAAGAGAGAGAGAGAGGAGTATCAATTTGTTGTTCCACTTATTTATGCATTCAGTGGCTGATTCTTGTGTCCTGACCAGAGACGGAACCCACAATTCTGATGTATCGAAACAAAGCTTTAACCAACTGTGCACCTGGCCAGGGCTACACAACATTTTGAAAATCAACATTAGAGACAAGTTTTACCTTTATTCTTTAGGCATTAAAATCTAATTATATGGGATTCTAAATAAATTCAATATACCAGAGCTTGAGAAATGCTAAACGAAGTTATTATGGGCATCACTAATTTTTCCATTGAGTTAAGATTCACTGGTTTACCTAACCGTAGATAGAAGGCACTTTGGTCAGATAGCTCAGCTGGTTAGAGTTTCAACCTCATATACAAAGGTTGTAGGTTAGATCCCCAGTAAGGGTACATACAAGAAGCAAGCAATAAATACATAACTAAGTGAAACAACAAATCAAAGTTTTTTTTTTCTCTCTCTCTCCCTTCTTCTCTTAAAAACAAATCAATCAATAAATATTTAAAAAGAAAAGATAGGCATCAGTTAATTTTTAAGTATAAGAATATTTTCAGTGTCTAAAAATAAACAGAAAAGTTTCCCACAACTTCAAATACCAAACTGGCATGAACTTGTCCCTAGCCCAATATCTTTTTGTTCTAAAACAGTTATGAATACACAGTAATCGCTGCTTTGGAGCTGTCCAGCCACATTTGTGTTATGCCTGGTACGTAAGATATTAGGCTATAAAACCATCACTATCCACGAAAGACTACATTTAAAAATATTAAAACACTTGCATGAGGTTGGCTCTCCTGGATATATCACCTGCATGTTTCTGTTGATTTAGAATATAGTAATCTTTATTCATTATCCTCATAACTGCTTTATTAATTCACATGTGAAAGTAGAAAACACAGAAAAAGACTGTTAGCTTCTCGTGGCTTTCACCAATGAAAAGAAATCTGACGGTATCTAAAGCCTGCTCGTGCTCATCTCCTAAGGACTAAATTCCATGAGCTCGGTCCTCCCCTCACACTTACCTAGTTTATCACATGCCTCCTACAAGTTAAAACTGATTCTGCCTAAACTCAAAATTAGATAAAATGAGGCAAATATAAGGATTAAATATGTTTTAAAAGACACATTTGTTCCCAAATCTCCAAATATTTTATTAGAACTATAAAAGAGACTCAGTATAAATATGCCAATAATAAAGTTTATTTGAGCATTACTACTACAACCTGTACCTTTTACTGCCCTTTTATATAAATGTTTTCTAATGAATGAAGAACACTCACCATCCTGCTGTTTCACAAGTCCCTGCTGGATATAGCGAATGTACGTAAAAAAGTTACATACAGAAGTGATCTAGGCCAAAAGGAAAGAAATGTCATAAATAATCAAATGTCTCCAGTAACAGTGAGCTTTATTAAAATTAGTAAGTTACTTACCCTGTATCTACAAAAAGGAGATATATAATAATAGTTGCTTGAGTCTCCTAATTTAATTCTGTGTTTACAGGACTTACTCTGGCCAGTGAGAGCACATTTTCTGTAAAATAATGATACATTTTAGAATTTTTAAATTAAAGGCCTTCTGCCCCTACCTTCTGTACAAGCTGGCGACAATACATATTTGAGACCCTACTACCCACCAGACACTGCTCTAGTCGCTGGGCTGCCATGATGGAAAAGACAAGCTCCCTCCCATTCAGGGCTAACATTCTAGTATAAGCATAATAGCGTAACATTAACCGTGGTTCTAGAAACAGAAACTACATGTTTTGACTATCTATCCTCTCCAGGAGCAAATTTACAAATGAGTAATCCTGGTACAGGGAGCCTCTCAGCTTTCCATCATGATTTCAAATTCTTTCTGAGTTGAAAAAAACCTAATGATGATCATTCAAGTCTCAAAACATGTGACTAATAGTTTTCAGGATAGAAGCTTCCAGATAAGGTGCTTCATGTGTTTGGTTGGTTTACATGCATTTAATGTGGTACCTAGGCCTGAGAATTAAAAAGGAATAAAAGCCACCTTACAAAAAATGCTGAATCTTAACATTTAAAAGGTATATTATATTTAGACATACCAACCTTTCTATTTACATGCTATAAAACCTAAAATTTGGTATAAGGGCCTTTTGGTTGGAATTAGGCTGCAAACCTCTTGAGGGCAGAGACTGTATCTTTAACCACCTGGCACCAAGCATGTTCTTGGCTGTTGGTTAAGTGAGGGACTACCTGTCACTCCCTACTGCTCAGGATGAAGCTAGCTGGTCAGGCAAGCTGAACTTGCAGCAGCCCAGCTGTCCCGAGTAAGTGAGGAGCTTGGTTGAATACAACTATCACTCTCTATCAATGCAAAATTAGTATAGCTCTAAGTAAAATAAAGTGGCCAATAGCATTTTATATGACATTACAAATTAAAAGAGTAAAAGAAAAAATGTATTAAATGAACATTAAGCTTCAGCTACTCTTGTAAGAAATGTGACACAAATATGCCTCCAAATTAAGAAAATGCAGGGAGGGTGTGTATTTAACACAAGATCATTTGGGAGGTGGCCATTCCAATCAAAATAACTTTTCAAAGAAATTTTGCATCATCATTCCTTTATCAGCAAATTCCTTTAATGATCTGTAACTATTTTTTTAAAAACACAAATTACCAGCTTGGGGAAGATAGAAGATGAAAAAATTTAAGGCACAAGTGTTGAAAATCTTTGGAACTTCAAAAAGTGTAATTTACACAAGAGAAAAAAGTACCATCAAACTGATAAAAATAAATTTATACACGATCCTTCTGGAAACAGACTATGCCTGTTTGTCTATTATTTTGTCCAATTTTGCTAAGTGATTTTAAGTATCAACTTTTTAAATAATAAAACAAGTGTTTAACTTATCTCATTTTTAAAGCCGGGGTATACTGTCACAGCCAATATATTTTATTTCAGCTAGGATTCAATGCTAAGTCTTCTGATCTCCCACCCCAAGGTTAACATGCAACCTCAGTCTCTGTTAACAGGTCTATTCCCAGGAGTTCAAATTCTTGCTCACAATATTCACTTGGAATGTCAGCATGTTAAATCCAGATCTATTACCTTCCCAAAGGCAGAGCGCTTCCTACTAATTTCCAAAATGTCACATCATTCTTCTAGTCAGTCATCTCAAACCCCTTTGTCTCTAACCATCCTCCCAAATCTAATCATGTCCTAACATTTTCTTTCTTCAGATTTGTCACCTTTCCTCTCTATATACCAGCCACCCTGTGAATGCACCATTTCCATGTTTCTAGATTTCAGTCACATGCATTGTTATTTTTCTATCCTAATTCCACCCATGCTTCAAGACCCGATCAAATCTACCCCATTCCTCCGAGAACAGTCTAGATCACCACCACTGGACTGTCTTCCTCAAAAGTCCCACAGCACCTGCCACTCACTTAGAAATTATCTTCATAACCTAGCACACGATAGCCTTGGCCAGAGCCACACTTTACATTTCAAAAAAGAACAGTATCTTCCTTAAAAGTGTTTTTCCACACAATATGCACTAAAACAAAAAATGGGTTTCTGACCCTATTCCCATAAGCACAATAGCCTTAAATGATGTAAACTGTTCCCTGGCCCTAATCTATATAGTTATTTTACTAAAATACCATAGAACTCCACTTTAACTGATATCTTCACTTGTCATATCTGCAGATGTATATGTGATGTACCATTATGCAACCATGAATTTAAAACTTTCCATGAAGAACTACTATATGCTATATATAAAATAAGGTACAACACAGACCTTAAAAGCATGAAAACTGCTAGAATTAATGATCAGGATAAAAATATTTGGGTGTCTGTGGAGTAGAAGTTAAGAATGTAAATATCTTCCTCAAACTCTAAGGCACTGCACTACAGGTGTGGCATAGGGGAGTGCAGAACAGGACACACGTCTAGGTGGGTTTGTGGCTCACAGAGCAAATGGAGGACTAAGTGCCTCCACAAATGATTACCCAAACACCAACACCCTGTGAGAATGTAATCTGCATTAACAGGAAACAGGAAGAATCACATAACTTCCACCACAGGCTGTAACACAGACCTACATTGAATCTCAGCCAGGCTTTTCCTCTTCTGCCTTCAGAATAACCCAGACAAGAGTTATTTACTGCCATCTATGAGCTCTCTTGGGCTTTCCAGTCCCCTACAGTAATCTAGTTCTAAATTACCAACTAAACAGCTTCCTCAAAATCTTCCCAAGTCACTTTATAAATAGCTGTGCCCGAGATTTTAGGTACTATTGACTTCAGTCTTTCTTCTCCTCAGATCAGATGGGAAATAGCCTGCCCTGCTATGAAATGTGGGAGTCTTATCTCTAAAGATTTATTATTGCCAAATACCTCTTACACAGAACCGATGAGTTACCAAAGTGAGAATCCTTTGTCATGATAGTATGAAAGCAGAGGGCTAATTAAGTCGGGTGGTACCCAAGTCTTTCTGGTACCTGTTTTCATACTTGGTAAGACCTGGTCTAAGTTTCTGTCTTCCCAAACTAATTTTGATGGTAACCCCTGAGGACACACAACTATATATATAAAACAAAAATTCTGCTTATGCACACTCGGTGACTTCATGATCAACTAATGGTCACGACAAATGGTTTAAAAAGAAAACACTTTCTAACACCTGATCTCCCTGGATCCCTAACATATATGCATATTTCTGTAGTTTAAAGGGTTCGTCTTTGACTCTCATTTGATATGCTTTATCCCACACTATCTGGAGATTTGTGCGTGAGCTGCAGACTCTAAGTTGAAAACTGACAGAAATTTAACCACATTTAAAACTACAAAAATTAAATTAACTGCAACACATACAATTTAAAAATTCAGTATCTTCCCCAGACAGGGTTTTGAAAACATACTTTGGTCCTCCGCATTCAACTGCAGAAGCTTTCACAAATCGAATAGGTTGTAATCCCACTGGCTCAATGCTTAGAGTATTGTTTTCCACAGCCTCCAAGACAGCTGAAGCCAACTTTAAAAAAATAAAAAGTATTAGACACTACACTAGCAGCAAAATATCAAATTTGTATTCTACAGCAACCTGATTTTTAAAATTCTTTCCCCAAGTCCCCCACCAGCTTGGATTTAGCCAATGAAAATAAACCATGTAATCTTGGTTTGAATTCTTTTATAATTCAAGCATTGTTATGAAGGGCAAGCCAGTTACAGCTAAGTAACTTTTCTCATTCTCTGGAAGAGGATTAGAGACATTCATTTCAATTTCCATTGAACCTTACCCACAATTAATATCTGCTGTCATTGCAACATCAAAAAGAATATCCTAATGCTTTATTTTGCTAAATATATGCAATATTTTTAATATTGGTCATTCACAACACAGCAATATATACTAATTATAGCTACCATATTTTTCGCTCCATAAGATGCACTTTTTTCTCCAAAAAGTGGAGGGGAAATGCCCGTGTGTCTTATGGAGCGAATGTTCATTTTTTTTTTACCTGCTGCAGGTTCCCCGACAACTAGAAGAGTATTTGAACATTAAAGTCTCTTCTCATTTGTTAATAACAGTGCTAATGGTTATTAATACTGCTGTTGAGTTGACATTGTTAAAATATTATTGTGGTATATTTTATTAAATATTTTAACACACCATTTGGTTCAGAATTTTTTTTTCTTATTTTCCTCCTTAAAACCCTAAATGCATCTTATGGTCAGGTGCATCTTATGGAGCGAAAAATACAGTATATATTTTCTGAACTTACAATTACGTATATAAGAGTAAGTCTACAAAAGAATTAACGGAATTATCAAATATTAAATGCCCAGATAGAGAACGTAGCAACTAATTACATGAAATGGGCAAACCAGTTCAGACTGACAAAATCACTAATACTGAACGGCCTCCCTAAACCAGGCACAGCACCACAATGAATAACGTATCTACATACCAAAACTTCACTGCTTGTCTTAACTTCTCCCTCCAAGTAATGTTACTGTTAAATCCTCTAAAGACTTAACATAAGATTTTTAGAATTAACTATCTTAGACATTGACTGGCAAGATATTTACAGACAGACCTTCCACATGTAAGAACAAATTAAAATTATGACCTTACATTTGTATAGGACCTTATATTTTAAAAGTTTTTGTTTATCTACTTAATTCACTTCATTATATCAGCTTAACAATCCCATGACATAGGTAAGGAAGGCATTTCCCCCCCTTTTTAAAGATGAAGAAACTAAATATAGTTTATCATGTACAGATAAACCGAACAAACATTTAGCATATAGAACTTCCCTTACACTGAGCTCTGGACTGAGAATCAAGACTAAACCCTACCCCCACTACATATTTAATACTTCACTTCAATGCAACATACACTTCAGTGAAAATGTTCAGTACCCAAATGCCAAGAAATTATGATCCTAATATGCAATAGGAAGAATGGTAAAACATGGTATTTTATAACTTATTATGTAAGAGATATTAAAATATTTAACATGACTTAGTAAAAGGTATAGGAACAACACTAATGCATTCCTATTTAAAATTTTTTTAAAAATTACCTCACTTTTTGAGAATGTTAAACATGGAAATATATCTTCCTGATAAATTTTGTCTAAGAAAGGACACGTTCTGTCCATTGTGGGCTCATCCTTCCAAGATCTGAATTCATTATACAGAGATAGGTCAGCCTAATAAACCAAAAGAAAACACAAAATAACTTTTTTAAAAGTACAGATATAAAATTACTTTATAAAACCAAAACCTATTTAAACATTACTGAAAAAGAAATACTCTTCATTTAAAATAATGAATTGAACCATTCTTGAAGAGTTATAATACCTTGTAGCAACATTTTCTTTTTAAAAAATCCAAACTCCTACACAACTGACTCACTGGCCCTTTCTGAAGTACCCACTATGGTATTTAATGATGCTACCATTTTCCCTCCCATAATTAATGTGAATTTTTTAAGACACATGTGCATTATTCTGAATATTAAAAAAAATGACAAGTCTTTTCTGAAAATAATCAAAAATTTGGACCCAAGTTAATTAAATAAAGTGTCTGAATAAACTGAGACTAAATTATAAAACCAAAAGTTTGGGGTTAAAAATGATATAATTGCTCTACTACTATATTATCTGAAGGCATTTCCAAAGGCATTTCCAAAATATTTATTGTATAAGTAGCAAGACTAAAAGAAGCACACATATAAGCCTCCTGAATGGACTAACTTAAAATATAATACTTATTTAGCTATTTTTTGGCATAGGAACTTTCAGTAAACACCAACTGAACTATCAACAGTCATGCAGGCTGGCACTAGCCTTGCTATTCATATTCACTCTTCCAGCTTTCTCTTTCCCCTACTCCCTTTAGTTAATTTTTTCCAAGTACTCTTCCCTACAGATTCACCAACCCAGCTCAATACCCTCTGTCAACATACAAAACTGTACCTGCCCCCAGCCACCCACAGAGAATGATGTCCCTCATCCTCCTGCAGCTCTAAGGCGCTCTTGGGCAGAAGCACTGGATACACTATAAATGAAGCGCTGACAACAGCTATGACCTTAGGACATCTTAATCAGATGGGCGGGATGACAGTAGGCTGAGTAGATCCAACCTTTCCTACAGACTCTCCTTTAAAGCGTATAATGGCAATCTCAATGTGAAATTTGTTCACCCCAATCCATAAACTCCTTGAATCAAAGTGAAAGGCAAAAGGATAAAAACATTAGAGCATAAGTAACACTTATATTTTCTAATTAATTTTCTTTGTAAAAGTTAATGATTTTTAATGGAAATAAACCCCAGAACAGATAAACAGTGTTTTAAGGAAAGCTTCTAATTTAAAGGCAATAATTTAAGCTGTTTATTGAACACTGACTCACTGGCAGGAACTATGGTAAGCACTTCATAAACATCTAATTCTCACAGCTATATAAGATTGATATTTTCATTTTATAGAAAAGGAAACTAGGGCTTACAGAGATAAAGTAAGTTGTCCAAAGTTATGGAGCAAAAAACTAGTAAAAGTTCAAATTTGTATCTAAATGATTTGATCTCAAAACCTTGCATACTTCACGTGAGTGTACATGAACTCACTCATGTTTTAAATATTGCAAATGTAATGACTGAATGCCCTCACCATCTTTTCTACAGAAACATGAATGTTTCATTTGTTTTTGGATTGTTATAACTTTTATATTATTAAGACTTACACAGGTCAAATTTATGCATTTCTTTTGTCTAATAAAACTTTTTGACACAATTTTCACAAAACATTACAATATAGGATATATCTGGAAAGCAAAATGTTATTATTTTGAAGTTATATGCTGCCTATTCCTATTTTAAAGGTTTTTATAAACTAAAAACAAAATTTTAAAATGTTCCATGAGAAACACTTCAATTTTGTTAGTGTAAACAGCAGGAAAGAATGTAATAATTATACACATTGGGAGAAACCACAGCAAAAATACAAGGTATATAAAGCAATTAATAATGCTATTTAAATTCAAATAAAGTTATAACTAAAAAAAACTTTCTTAGCACTGGCCAGTTGTCTCAGTGGATAAAGCATTAGCGCAGCTTATGAAATGTCCCAGGTTCGATTCCTGGTCAGGGCACACAAGAGAAGTGACCATCTGCTTCTCTCCCCTTCCCTCTCTCCCTCTTCCCCTACCAAAGGAGTCCCCAAACTACGGCCCCCTGAGGCCATTTATCTGCCACGCCACACTTCCGCACTTCCAGAAGGGGCACCTCTTTCATTGGTGGTCAGTGAGAGGAGCACAGGATGCATCCGCACCCACAGTTCTCATTGAAATACTGGTCAGTTTGTTGATTTAAATTTACTTGTTCTTTATTTTAAATATTGTATTTGTTCCCGTTTTGTTTTTTTACTTTAAAATAAGTTATGTGCAGTGTGAGTTGGGATTTGTTCACAGTGTTTTTTATAGTCTGGCCCTCCAACAGTCTGAGGGACAGTGAACTGGACCCTCTGTAAAAAGTTTGGGGATCCCTGCCCTACCACAGCTAGTGGCTCAATTGGTTTGAGCGTGGCCCCAGGTGCTGAGGATGGCTCGGTTGATCAGCTTCAGGCGCTAAAACAGCTTGGCTGATTGGAGCATCTGGCCCCAGACAGGGGTTGCTGGGTGGATCCCGGTGAGGGTGTATGCAGGAGTCTATCTCCCCTCCTCTCACTTTAAAAAAAAAAAAAACAACTTTCTTAAATATTTAAAAGAAACCAATGTGAATTTTATATTATGTCACATTCAGATTTGATCAAGTATTAAAGTTCTCTCTCACAGCATCTTTTGATAATTAAACAAAATATAATTAAATTAAAATACATAACCTTGGGTATTCAGTTTAATAGTCTTGCCTTCCATGTAAAAAAAAATTTTTTTAGGATTTCAATTTATTTATTTTAGAGAGAAGGGGGAAGATATTGGGGGGGGAGCAGAAAGAATCAGCTCATAGCCACCTCTCACATTTGTGTTGACTGCGCAAGGCTGGGTCTTTGAACCGACAACCTCAGCGTTCCAGGTCAATGCTTTATCCACTGTGCCATCACAGGTCAGCCTCCACATAAAAATTCAACTGAACAAGCAGAAGCCGCTTCTTAAAGATTTAATGGACTTGAACTCGGCAATGCAAAATACAGCTTTTAAGAAAAAACAGGGGAGGGCTGCTCTATAAATTATTGATCAATTCCCTTGGAAATACATTCTCCTCACATGCAGTAATTAAGTAAAAAATATTTTACAATTATACAATTTTTATTCAAAAACAGTTCAAAATTATGTTATCATTATATTTTTTAAAATATGGCTTCCAGTAGTTCTATTTTTGTTGTTTAATTATCTGAATTAACTATAGCACTCCCTTTACACCTACTCCTTTAACTCTAATTTTCCCAGAATTTAAGTAAAAGGAATTACTTTATTTTCAGATATTTCTTACATTCAGATTTTGTTGGAAGGCCCTGGCATAAATTTTAACTAGTCAGATCACTCAGGCCATCCACTCTCCTTTATGCAAAACAGGATGGTGTGCTCCCTAAATGGAACACCGAGATTAGGAAACTTACCAAGTCCAGCAGGCACTCCAAGGTCAGCCAGGCAGAGAATGCAACCGAAGAATCCCCGAAAGCAGCCAGCTCTAGATTCAGCCTCCCCCAACTTAAACCTGTACATTTTGTACTAAAGATTTACATAACTGACACCTCAGTGACGAGAATAAGCATCAGAGTCGGAAGGGATGGTCCTTGATGAGTTACCTCTTTGCAGTCTTTTACAATTGGCTGTATGACACTGAGGTCCTGATGACTGCTGCTCATAGCGCTGCTTGTACTTTTATTTCTTGCATGCCCCTTTTTAAAAGGTGTCTTTCCACCTGGCAGAGGTTCCTGTGTAGGGGACGTTGGAGAACTGGACAATACAAGTGTCTTCAGTGCAGCTACTTCAGCTTGAAGGACATCGATCTTGAAAAGGAATCGACATAGTCACTACACTAAATATGCTTACTGACAGAGCAGATAAAGACTAGCAGTTCTGTCAAAACTTTCCTTTCAATGATGAAATGTAAGTTTAATGTGCATTTCCTGTGGATTAATAAAAGGAAAGTAAAATTAAGATTTTGATATTTCCACATGGTTTAGATTCAGCTGCTACTCACAAGGTCAAATGAAATTTAAAAATTTTTCAAGATGTCTAACGTTTAATTTATGTGAATTTTCAAAATCTTCAATATATAACAGATTATGATTAGTTGTAATTCATTCCTAAACCAGTAAACTCTAATAACATTTCAGTGACTTTTAACAGTGAACTAACAAAATAAATATTAACTTTAAATGTGATTATATAATCCTTTTAATAATACGCGATTACACGCCTTTGAATCATTCGGTTCTCCCATAAATGAATACCACATGTTCACTATTAATATTATCTACACAGTAGCTATTTCCTCCTTTATAGTTTCCTATACTTCCCAAACCATCTTAAGACAAGCACTCCTTTTACACTCACAACAAAACCTAATAAATGTTAAGTATCTTTAAGACAGTAGCCACTAGAAAAATGAGAGGTCAAGATGGTGGTGGCCAGGGAGGAGGTCCTGGGAGTCTGACGGCTGTGCAGGGCCGCCTGGAATGTGGTGCCACTGAGTGCATGGAAGGCCTTCCACTCTACCAAGGACATGAGCGTGAGGCCCCTTGCCAGGACCCCTGAAGAAAGGGATGCCGCCACCGCTGCCACCAAGAAGGATCAAATACAGGTGAAAGACTACAAGTGGTGCCCAGAGGATGGTATGGCATATGGCGACTACCCAAAGCTCTGTGACTGCTCACAGCACAGGAAGGATCCATGGTATGACTGGGACCACCCAAACCTGAGACTGAACTGGGGTGAATCAATTCACTGGGACCTGGATGTTAATCAGGAACCCTGTGAACACATCTCCCATACTTGGTTCTTGGAATCTCATGTGTAAGTATGTCTTCAGCTTTGTGGCTGGAGGAGACTCACCCCTCCTACCAGTCCGTGGGGTCAAAGCAGTATCCTTATAATATAGTACTCACAAAGATTAGGGGATATTGTATAGCTTCACATTCATTTTGAAATATCCCCTAATTTTTGTGAGCGGTATAATCTATACCTGGAACAAGGTGGCAGTCCTACCAAAGAGCCTGAGCAGGTGGTTCACTGTGGAGTCTGGGGAGACTTCATGGCAGGGGGTATGGCATATGTGCCCCCTAACTGACTCCCTCATTCCTAGAGATTTAACCTTAATGAAATCCCTAATAAAACTTAGTGCTCTGGTTAAAAGAAAAATAGTAAGCAGTAATTTCTTTACAGTTTATACTATTAAAAGCACAAAAAACTTACTTTTCCTTGTGCTTCTTTTAGCTGTTTTTCTGCTGTTGCCTGCTTGACATTTGCTTCTCTCACCATCTTATGAGCTTCCTGGAAAAATTAACATCTAAAATTTTGGAATTTAGCATTTATTTTCAAAAATCTCTTAATAAGTGGTTGAAGCAAAGATATACTACCAAAATTTAGCCTGAAGTATTCAGTCAACTTCTGAAATAAGAGGTGTCAGTAGATAGACAAACTACTATATTAGAAATTAGGAACAGGTACCTTTTTTCAGTACCTGTTACCACTGAGGCAGCCAAACTGAGTTCAAGCACTCTGATCTATAGTTGAATAAAAGACTATGAAAGTGATGAAAGAAAATACATAACCCATATATTAAATCCAACTTTTATGCAATTAGGTTTTTATAATTTGGTCACAATGCACACATATTACTCACACTACAACAAAGACATACAGAAGGGACACATAAAAATATTAAAACATCAATAGTGCTATAGTTTATGGAAATGACAGCTGAGAAGCCTTAGAGCTTTCAATAAATTAAAAAAAAAAATCACAACTGATAATAAGTTACGATCTTGTATAGTGCAACCTAAAAAGATAAATCAATTTTCCCTCTAACAGGGTCTTAATTTTTCAGTACCACAAATATGAAATTCCAGGTATTTAATTCTATTTTATTCATCAAACGTACTCAAATCATCTCTCTGAGGATCTGTTCAAAAATGATATCCTAGGAAATAAAGATAAGACCCCTACTCTTGAAGAGTGTTCATCCTGATTACATTCTAATAATTAAAATAACTGATCAACAATCCCGGATTTTATTCTAAGTGCAATATGAAGTCTTACAGTTTTCTAAGAAGAGAAAAATATAATTGAATTTTTTTTTTTTTAAAGATTACTCTACTGTATGGAATAACCCCTATAAAGGATTAAAGATAAACTGGAATAGTATATAGATAATGCCCAGGGATGTAAGAGCAGATAGTTTAGAGCTTTGATTTGCAATTTATGAGAAAGAAGAAAGGGAGAAAGGGGGTAAGGAAGGAATCTAGCTTCAAAGGTATTTAATAACCAGTGTGACAATGACACCCTCACTAGGTCTCTCAATGGCTCGGTGGTGGAATGGAAGAGGCAGTTCTCCACCTCAGTTTGGCAGCAGCACCCCAATCTGTTCACTTGCTTACACAGTGCTGTAGCAAGCTGCAGTCCGTGTGTGTCCACGAATGTGAATTTACAGGTCACGTCAGTTTAAATAAAAGAAGCTTTAGTATCAATGCTTTATAATGAGATGAGATTAACTGAAAATCTTCCATGAACAACTGTGCTGGTTATTTTGTATCAAAGTCTTTAGGAGCTGTTAAATTTAACAATAAGATAAGTATTTTTCTTTTGAAAATAACAAATATTTCAGATCTGTTGAATTTTTCTATAATTATAAGTAGCTGTTAATAGACCTATTTGGCAGATATTTTCAAAATAATGAACACATCTAATCTGACTCCTCAAGAGGGGTGACATGCTAACTACAAATGCAGAGTAGCTCCTACTACGGAGAGAGTATTTGTTTAGAAATGGACTCTGCTGTAATTAATAGTGGACTGTGCAACTTAGACCAAACCTCCCATGGGGAAAAGTTAGAAGAGTTAGACAATTTTTTAATGCCTTTGAAGGTCTCACAGAGCAAATGAAACAGTGAAGGATTGGGGGACCAAGACCCAAATGAAGAGATACAACATACATGATTGGAATCTCAGAAGAAAAGAGAGCTAGAAGGAGAAAGCAGCAAGATCTAAAAAGATAATGAATAGGATTTGCACAATGACAAAAGACATCAAAAGGTAGGCACAGTCCTTGTCAGGTACTTCTATTGGTTAAAAGTATCATCCGTGTACGCCAAGGTTGTAGAGTTCTCCACCCAGTCAGGGCACACATAAGTACCAACCAATGAATGCATAAATGAGTATAACAACAAATCAATTCTCTCTCTCCCCCCCTCTCTCAAATCAGTAAATTAAAAAAAAAAAAAAAAAGATAAAGGTAGGTACAAAAGAAATTTGAAGACTTTTCTATCACCCTACCATTCTGAAGCTGAAAATGCATCTACACCAGGAGTCAGCAAACTTCCCCAAGGGCCAGGTTTGGCTTTGTGAGCCCAATGTCTATTGCAACTACTCAACTGTGCTACTGCAGTATGAAAGCAACCACAGACAATAAATACATAAACAAATGAGTGCAGCCATATAAATAAAAATTTATGAGCACTAAAATTTGAATTTCGTAGTTTTCATATATCACTAAATATTCTTTTGATTTCCCCCAACCATTTAAAAATGTAAAAACCGGCCCTGGTCAGTTGGCTCAGTGGTAGAGCATCGGTCCAGGGTATTGATATCCTTGGTTCTACTTCCAGTCAGGGCACACAGGAGAAGAACCCATCTGCATCTTCACCCCTCCCTTTTTCTCGTCTCCCTCTCTACTTCCAGTAGCCATGGCTCAATTGATTCAAGCCAGTTGGTCCCAGGCACTGAGGATGGTTCCATGGCCTCCCTTCACCTCAGGACCTAAAAACAGCTCAGTTGTCAATGAAGCAATGCAAGGGGCTTGCCAGATCCCAATCTGGGCACATGTGAAGAGTCTGTCTCTCTGCCTCCTCTGCTTTCACTTAAAAAAAAAAAAAAGAATGTAAAAACCAATTCTAGCTCAAGGCTGTTCAAAAGTAGAGATGGCCTAATTTTGCCCTTCAGGAAGTAGTTTGCAGACCTCTATCTACAAACATTCTAATCTTTATCCTTGCAAACTTTGAAAACAGAAATTTTAACCTCCTTCTCCTCAAAGCACGAGTTACTCCTAATCTTGATTTGCAAAAACAATTTGTTGGTATTAGAGAAGACAAATTCAATAGAGAATTTTTTGAAAAAACCTTCACATAACTGACAATGACACTGAAAATTTAGTAGAATGATTTTAAAACAGGGAAGGATATACTTCTTCCATTTGAATCAATATATGTATTTGTGAGTCTCCAGCAGCATTAAATCTAATTTAAAAAATGACACTTAGACCAGACCTTCAACTGGAAATGAGTTATTGAAACAAAAATTTTCTTTTCTATTTTTTTTTTTTTTGAGATAGAGAGGGGAGGGGAAAGACAGGGACAGACAGACAAGAAGGGAGAGAAATGAGAAGCATCAGCTTGTTATAGCACCTTAGTCGTTCACTGATTGCTTTCTCCTGTGTCTTGACTGGGAGGCTCCAGCTGAGCCAGTGATCCCCTTGCTCAAGCCAGTGACCTCAGGCTCAAACCAGTCACCTTGGACTTCAAACCAGCAACCTTTGGGCTCAAGCCAGTGACATTGGGGTCCTGTCTATAATCTCATGTTCAAGGTGGATGAGCCCATGCTCAAGCTGGTGACCTCAGGTTATTGAAACTGAGGCCTTAGCATCCCAAGCCAATGCTCTATTCACTGCACTACTGCCTGGTCAGGTGAAACAAAATTTTCAAAAACACAGTAACATTGAATCACACTCTTCTCACTAAATACAGTGTAGGCAAAGTAGGTTTACAGTTCTGAGCACATGAAACAGTTTATTCTTATATTATTTATTAATCATTGTATTATTTTCCATATGAATCCCCCTTGCCCACCCTATAAGAAAATGCACACACATACATTTTAGTGAGAAAAAATATATTTTGTACTATTATAAAAATTTTAAAACATTTTTATAATTTGTACTCCTTTCAAACTTATTTTATAATTTATGTAACACATTATTAGGAATGTTAGTGTATGCATATTATTTATAAGTAATAGTGCCTAGCTTAGAATAAGGAACACTCAGTAAATATCGGGTATCTTCACTGTAATTAAGTAATGCTCAAGTTTTTCTTTTACTGACCAGGTACATGAACAAAAAATTTGGCATATACAGATCTAAGTAAGAAATTATGGTGGCTTAGAAGATGGTGTTAGCAGTATCAAAATAGAAAGGCAATAGATTGCTTTATGTTCTTGAGGTACTGTCACAAAACCTTTCTGACAGTTTGATTGTGGGATGAAGAGAGAGGCCTTAAGGTGACTCCTTTTCTGTGCCTTTACACAAAAGGAAGTACCACTTATGATTTTCACAGTACGCAGGGCCATGAATTGAGGACATGAATTTGAGTCCCAACACTGCCCCTTAGCCTATCTATGCCTCATTTTCTTCACAGACAAAACGGTAATAGTGTGTCCTCTAAGCCTCACAGCACTATGGAGAGAAAACCAGACACAGCATAAAAATTTACTAAAACTGTCTGACATAATATAAATGAAACATCTTAAGATTACTTATCTCTTTTTCCCATGTTAAATGCAGACTACTTTGTAAAGCATTTTTTCAACTCTATTTTATATTATCTCAAAATCTGAGATACTGGGGGGAAAATATATGTATAACTTTATAGTTCTTCTATTTGATACTTTTAAGACTCAATTTAGCTACAAAGTATAATTAGACTCAAGATTATTCATTATACATAATAAACTGCTCATTTAAATTTACATGTTATGTTTACCAAAACTGTGCAAACTGAGTTTATTCAAAATAGTGTTTAATTCTTAAACGAATACACATATATAAAATACAAAGAAAAAAAATCTTTTCATAAGACAATGGTAAACAGATCATGAAGCCACAATTAAGACCAGAGAAAAACTTTTAGTCCTTTTTTCAAAATTCACAAATAACTGGTTTGAATACAACTTTATTACTAAAATCATGTTTAATCAATGCACTTTTCTTCCCCAGGAAGTTTACACAGTGTCAATGCTATCAGCCATTGTTTGTTAGGGATATGTCAGGAGCCCCAAGACCATGTTTTTCAGATATGCTTTTTCACTAATTGCACAAACTGCATTTCTGGTACTTCACATCCCGCTATAGAGAGGGAAAAGTTTCTTCCTATTCGTTTTCCTTCTACTTCATCTAACAGAATATACATGTAAGTACAGAAGGATGAAGTTAAGCAAAGCTAAAATTAAGGGCAGGCAGGAAAGAAATCAAAATTTTCATAAATAGTATAACATAATTGCTTTCTCATCTGGTATCCATATATCATTAAAAAATTTTCTTGTAGCCAGACAATACTGAAAGAAAAAGTCTTATATTCTTTATACCTCTTGTACATACAAAAATGTGACAAGTCACAGAACTCCTGCTCGAGAGCTTTAACTTTCCACTCTCCTTCACCTTTAATTCCTCTTCCTCTCATCTCTGACTAGCTAAACAAAAAATAAATTAGTTTTAAAATGTTTGTGAAAGATGACGACCCCAAAAAAGACAAAGGTGAGGGCCAACAGGAATAGAGCAGAATGCTCATTGAAAGCTCACATATCTGAATACATCCACTATAATGCTACTTAAAATGATAAAAATTTTAGAATATGATAAGATTATTCTATCATTACACTGACTATGCAGTAAGATAAAAAGAGGTTTATTTGGGGGGAAAAAGCTACAAAATATATTATAATGATATGAGCAAATATGCATAGTTAACACTGAAACAGATGTTGCATAAACACAAATGAAGTGTGAGGAAATTTTTCCTTAAAACCATGTATTACATTAAAAGTTTTAAGAACAAATTTTTAAGAAAATAATATTGGTGAGTGACAATAGCATTAGTTGTTCTATTAACACATCAATGTTATCAGGAAGAAACATTTTGGAGGCTAACCTAAAGGAGGCACTCCAGTGCAAGACTTCTTAACAAGAAGTGCTATCCTCTACCCACCCTCATGAATATTTATAAGTTGTCAAAATGATCACGAAGGGTTTCTAGCATTTCCTGGGCGAAGTCAAGTGTGATGGTTAATTCTGTGTGTCAACCTGACTGGGCCATATGGTGTGCCCAGATATTTGTTTAAACATTATTCTGGGTGTTTCTTGAGGGTGTTTATGGATGAAATAAACATTCATATTAGTTGACTGAGCAAAGGAGAATGCCCTCTATAATGTGGATGGGCCTGATCCAATACGTTGAAGGCCTGAATAGAACAAAAAGCTGATCCCCAAAGAATAAAAGAGAATTCTTTCTGCCTTCAGACTCAAAACATTAGCTTTTCCTGGGTTTTGAGCCCACCAGCCTTAGAACTAGAACTGGAATAAAAAAATAAAGGAACTAGAACTGCAGCATCAGCTCTCCTGGTTCTCAAACCTTTAGACTTGGACTGGAACCACCATTGGCTTTTCTAGGTCCCCCGCCAGCCAACTCACTCTGCAAAACTCGGAACTTGTCAGCCTCGATAATCCCATGAGCCAATTCCTAATATAAGTCTCTTTCTGTCTATATGAAGTTATGTATCTACACACATCCTATTGCTTCTGTTTCTTGGAGAACCCTGACTAATATACCAAGGATGTTAAATGTCTTTTAATATCAATGGCACCCCTACTAAGAAAACTGTGGTCGCAATGACAGGCTGGAAAGCAAGGAGCACCTTCTAACAAGATGTGCCTGCTTACATCCTTCACATCGCCACAGATCAGCTCTACATCAGCAGTTTGCCAGCTTTCCTGTGGAGTCATGAAGTTTACTCTAAAGCAACCCCTAAATATTTGATAAAAATCAAAATTAAATTTAACTCCTTTCCTTCCAATATGCATTTCTCAACAACCTGATACAGGTCACCCACAGTATTTTTTCCTTTTCACAGCATTTTAAATTAGAGGCTCTACATTTCTTAAGAATTTTATTTTTTCTTACAAGACTTACAAATATGCATAAAGTTAAGCATATTTTTCTCAAGATTACCTCAAAATAATTCTATCAATATATAAAGATCAAAACTTTGCTTCTGGCCAGGATATAAATAAACCAACCTCAAATAGACTAGCTGTGAGTTCCTCCAATTCCTGTCCAAGTTGATCTCGTACTTTAGAAAGCCTCTCACACTCTTCATCTTTTAACTTCAGTTCCTGTGAGAAATGGATATTTTATTTTGGATTTCCATAGTTTGAAGTTAGATTCAGCAGATAATATAATCTTTACTAATAAAATTACAAAATATTAATACTGTTCCCTCCTACAATGTTCACACTAAAAATGTTTATTTAGTGCTTGTTACGTGGAAGACAATCAGGCAAATCTAATTTACAAAAAATTCTAATTCAAATTAAATTTTCATGTTTCTTTCATAAAACATTTAAAGACTAAATATGATTATATATTACATGTGAAAATAAACAATTAAAATTTCCCCTTAACTTTCTTCTGAACATATTTATGTCCAACAAGCAATTTCTTCAATTATGCTTACTCATTTCAATAAAAGTTCAACAGGTTTTTTCCCATGTTTACCTTAAAAATTATTTACATACAGATAAATTACGTACCACACTGTAGTCTAAAATTTCTATTAGATGACATTTTAACATTATAACCAGAGGCAAATGATGCAAACTTAAAATTAGGAAGAATGTTAACAATAAAAATCTATCTTACATTTATACATGACTCCCAACAGGTCACAAAAGATGTTTGAAAATTCCTATATTAAGACATTATAGTATGGTGTCAGTAGGGTATGAGGTTTATCGGGATGACCACTTAGTAAGTTTTATAATGTCTAATCACTGAGGTGTACACATGAAACTAATATAATATTGTATGTCAACTGTAATTGAAAAATAAAAATAAAATTAAAAAAAATTTTGATATTACAAATATGCAATTTTATAAGTTACCCTAAATTAATCTTTCAAACTGAGATTAAAAAAATTCAAGCCCCTTATATATTGGTCACAACTACACTAATAAAATAATGGGTTAGTTGTGTTATAATTGTGGTGGCAACACAATTTTTGACTCTCCCAAGGACAGCTCCTGAAAGCTAAGTATACCAACTGGGATATCAGAGAACCCAATGACTACATCTTCAATAAAAGTAGGTAAAAAGAATCCTCTAGAACAGGGTGCCCACACTTTTTCAGCTTACGAGCTACTTATAAGATGACCAAGTCAAAATGATCTACCTACAATAAAAATGCAAAACATAAATTTATTTCTTCTATATTATCATTATTTAAGTTACTATTATTACTATTTAATATTGTGTATTCTTCTTTCACCTTTCTCCTTCTCAGCTCTCTTTTCAGAGGAAAGTCAATGTCATAGCTTTTATGAACAGTCCGAAAAAGCTGCTCCACATTTCCCTTCTTTGGAATAGCAATGGCACACAGACAGATGAGGCAAACGCACTTAGAATATGACATAGTGAAAAAAATCCCCTCCCATTCTGTATGAAAGTGGTAGGTTTTAGGCTTCTTACTCGGACCAGCTACGGCACTCATTTTTATAGCCTTTGTTGTATTTAGTTTAAATAAATTGAAGGCTAGCTACGCAGCAATGTAACTGAACAAGTTAGCGCAGTTTAATGAGCGTGCGTAGGGTGTCAAAAGTTCAGACGTCAGATTGGCTACCCTGTATGACAATCAAAAGACAAATGTCTTTTTAATGTCATGCGATCTACCCACACTTCCTTTGCGATTGATAGATCGCGATCGACGTATTGAGCACCCCTGTTCTAGAATCTCAGACTATGAGAGAATGTGGCTACATGTCAGCACTGCAGGATCGGCGACTGTACCACAGTGGTACCTGAAAGGGAGAATAAGAAGTCAGTGAGACAACAGAGGTACCCTGCAAAATCTCAGAACCTAAATTACAAATGTCCCCAAAGCAGAGGATTCTACCATTGGTGGAAACTGGAAGAATAAATCTGAGAACAAATGGGAAAAAGGGAATGGTTTTCCCAGGCTCCCTACTGTAGATCAGTGCAGAAGGCTGTCCTGAGGCAGCACATAGTACTATGAAGCTCTGCACTCAGGTATCTCAAAGCTTCCAGCAAAAAACCCTAATAGGACAGAGCTCCACACAAGGGAAAACTCGTAACCTGAAACCAAATTGCAGGAAAAGAATAATGTAGGGAGAGAGAGAGAGAGAGAGAGAGAGAGACACTTCAGATATTAAAGGAAGAAGGTGAGGGCAAAGTTCCACAAGAAACAAGAGTGCAGAAACCACCATAAAAAATAACTATGTTATGATGAAATGTTAAGCCAGTAAAGCTCACAGAGACCCTGGGTTATAGGAGAAAACCTTCTCAAACCAGGCTTACCTTTGAGAAAAAGAAGTGGCTACACAGATACACCAATAATAGAAAGGAATCCTTGAATGTAAAACTAAGAAAGCTATCCTGGTTTATCCTACTCTTTCACAGGAACTGCCCCATAACAGTCCAGGAAAACCCAATATATTGAAACATGGAAAACAAAAATATATGAAGTTACCAGAATAAAAAGTTAAACACAGCCTGATCAGGTGGTGGTGCAGTGGATAGGGCGTGGGACTGGGACGCAGAGGACCCAGGTTCGAGACCCTGAGGTCGAGAGCTTGAGTGTGGGCTCATCTGATTTGAGCAAGGGCTCACTCGGTCTGCTGTAGCCACCACCACCCTCCCCCCATCAAGGCACATATGAGAAAGCAATCGATGAACAACTAACATGCCGCAATGAAGAGCTGATGCTTCTCATCTCTCTCCCTCCCTGTCTGTCCCTCTCTCTGACGCTCTCTTCTCTGTCACACACACACACACACACACACACACACACACACACACACACACACACAAGTTACACAAAGCCAAGCCAAGTCACCTATAAGGGAAAAAAAAAATCAGACTGGTATTAAACATCAACATCATTTTTTGCAAGAAAACAATGCAATAACATTTTTAAGACACCCAAAGGAAAAAAATATGTGAGATGAGAATTTTAATTCTAGTTAGTGTTCTTCAGGAGTAACGTCAGAGACAAAGAGTTATAAACCTGTAAAACTTCAGAGAATCTCTCCCAGCGCATGCCTGAGTGATCAAGTACAGAATGAGCTTCAGATAATCAAGAAAAAACTGAAGAACATTTAACTTAACATTAACGACTGGGGATGAGAAGCAAATATACTTAATTATAGAATATAGAACTACAACTAAAAGATGGGGATATCAAGAAAAAGAAAACATAAATCACAGACTGGGAGAAATTATCTGCAAAAGACCACCTGATAAAAGATGGTTATCCAAAATATACAAAGAATTCTTAAAACTCAGCAGCTTACAAAATGGGCAAAATACCTGAACATACATCTCACCAAAAAAGATATAAAAATGAGAGCAAACAAACCCATGAAAAGATGTCCCATATTATGTGAAATCCAGGAAATGCAAATTAAAACAAGTACCACCATATCCCTATTAGAATGGTCAAGAACCAGGACACAGATAACACTAAATGCTGATGAGGATGGGCAGCGACGGGGACTTGCATTCATTGCTGGTGAGAAAGAGAATGGTACAGCCACTTTGGAAGACAGTTCAGCAGTTTGTATAAAACTAAGAATGTTCTTTCTTTTAATATACATAAGACTATTCATTGCAACAGTGCTTAATATAGAAAAAGATTTCAAATGACCTAAATATCTATTAAAGAAACTGGTTAAATAAATTATAGTAACTCCATACAATGAAAGAGGTTCAATTTCAGGATTGGGGTTTTGGTTAATATAAATGCTGAGATAGAGTAGTCAAGATAGCATAAGTAAAAAATTCAATATGTGAACAGTGCTTTTATATATCTTTCAATAGGTAATACTTAGTTTACTGCACATAGAAAGCTTTTATGGAAATATATAAAAAACTCCTAACCATGTCTGTCTCTAGGAAGAAAACTGGTTGATTGACAAACTGAAAGCAGTATGACAAAAACTAAATATATTCTTACCATAATTCAGTAATTGCACTCCTTATTAAACCAAAGGTCCTAAAAACCTATGTCTATACAAAAATCAGCACTTAAATGTTTATATATTCATAATCGCCAAAACTGGGAAACAACGAAAATATAGATGATAAATAGATGAATATAAATACAGATGGATAGCCTGATCATTGTTGGCACAGTAGACTGAGCATCACTGAAGACCCAGGCTCAAAACCCCAAGGTCACTGACTTGAGCACAGGCTTAAGCAGCTTGAGTGTGGGATCATAGGAATGACCCTATGGTCACTGACTTGAGCCCGAAGGTTGCTGGTTTGAAGCCCAGGGACACTGGCTTGAGCAAGGGGTCACTGGCTCAGCTGGAGCCTCCTCCACCTCCTGTCAAGGCACATATGAGAAAGCAATCAATGAACAACTAAGGTGCCACAACTATGAGTTGATGCTTCTCATCTTTTTCCCTTCCTGTCTGTCTGTCCCTGTCTCTCTCTCTCTTAAAATACAAATACATTGTATAGGAGTAACAAAGTAGATATTGCAGAAGAAAATACTGACAATACAGATATAGCAATAGAACCTATCCACAATGAAATAAAGAGAAAATTTTAAAAAACTGAACAGAGTGCCAGTTAGCTGTGGAACAACTTTAAGCAATCCAATGTACATGCAAAAGTAGTCCCAAGGAGGGATTTTCAGGAAATAATAGCCAAATTCTATAAAAATTAACCCACAGTTTCAAAAATTTCAATAAGTCCCAAGAACAAAAAACCTCAAGACCACTACACCAAAGTAAACCATAATGGAATAACTCACAGCCAGTGATAAAGAGGAATCTCATCTCATGTGAGGAACAAAGGTAAGGATAACAGCTGACTTCTGTGAGAAACAATGCACACTAAAGACACTTGAGCAACATCTTTAAGATACTAAAAGAACAAACTGTCAATCTAAAATTTTCACCAAGTGAAAATGTCTTTCAAAAAACATGGGTACAAATAAGACCTCTTCAGATATACAACAGCTAAAAATAATTTATCATCAGCAAACACACACAACAAAATTTAAACTAAAAAAATGTCCTTCAAGTAGGAAGAGAATAGTATCAGATGGCTGGATCTACATGAAGTAATAAAGAGCATATAAAATCAGACACACGAGTAAATATAAAAGATTCTTCCTCATTTAGATCCCTTTAAAGAATAATCAACTGTTTAATGCAAAAATAGTAACAATGCATTGTGGAATTTAAAAAGTAAAATGTATGACACTCACAGCACAAAGGCTAAGAGGGGAAAGACAGAAGTACACTTCTGTAAGGTCCTTACACTACATGTAAGGTAGTGTAATTATTAGAAGTGTAATTATTAGGAAGTGTATTATTAGAAGATAGGCTGTGATAAGTTAAAAATCTAAGCTATAAATACTAAACAATCACTGAATTAGCACAACATATAAAGTTTATAAGCCAAATAAACAAGATGAAATCATAAAAAATATGAAATTAATCCACAAGAAGGTATAAAAGGAGGAAGAAGAGTGAACAGAAAGCAAATAGTAAGAAGGCAGATTTAAACCAAACCGTATCAATATCATATTAATGTAAATGGTCCAAACACACTAATAGCAGAGATTATGAGAAAGAATAAAAAGGCAAGGTTTACCTCCATGCTGCCTATAAGAAATCCACTTTAAATGGAAAATCAAAACTAGATTAGAAGTAAAATGGAAAATGGTAACTATCAGGCCTCTCTAAAAGAATAATCAGAGTGAAGACAATGGCTATTGACTTATTTTTGATTCACAAATTCCCACAATTCAGAAAAGTAAGTATTAATTAATACTGTCTTGAACTCTTCATAATAAAATTCACCATTCATATGTGTTCACATGTCATTATTATTTCAATTACCTCAAAAGTACCTCTAAATGTAGCCAATTCAAGATTTCAAAATAAATTAACTTGAACTAAGAAACTAGTGATCTGTTCTAATCAATAAATACCTATAAAGTACTCTCAAAGATGAATATATATACTCAGTAGTTTACTTCTGTATAAAATGTGATTTTACTTAATACTGTGTATTAAGACAACGGAGTTTGAGCTGTATGGCAGCAGCCAAATACAATCTCATCTCAGCATCCCCCTTCTCTTTAGGAAAAGACTTCAAAAGTCTTTTCTTTCAAATAAAATATATTTAACCGGAATATATATTATATATATAATATAATATATATATTATATATATAATATATATATTTAACCGAAATGTCTGAACATATCTGCACAGCTGTTGAACCATTAGCCATTCCTTATTTATAAAGAAACATCTATTCCAGGCATTGCACTGTATTATGCCAAGTGCTGGGGATACAAAAAAATCAATATTATGCTCTCAACAGATAAGTCTGGTAGGGACAGGGTAGAAGTATGCTTTTGAAATGTGATTAATATGCTGGAAATTACACCTGTAGTATGGTGGTCCTATCTTCTCAAGTACCTAAATGTTAATAGGTCATTTTACCTAAGTTGTCAAATTTACAGAGAATTGTTCATATCAATTCTTTATTGTACTTTTGATGTCTGCAGGCTCTGTAGTGATATCCCATTTTATTCCTGCTACGGAATATAATCTATGTCTTCTGTAACATTTTTTTGTCAATCTTGCTAGAGGTTTGTCAATTTTATTGATCTTTCTGAAAAACTAGCACTTTGTTTCATCCATATTCTCTAGTTTTCTGTTGTCATTTTTATTAATTTTTTTATTTCCTTCCTTCTTGCTAACTCTGGTTTTGTAATTTTTCTCTACATTCTTGAAGTGAGAGCTTAGATTGTTGACTGGAAGCTTCTCCTTTTCTCTAATTATTAATATTTAGTGCTACAAATTTCCCTTTGAAATTTAATTAGTCTCAGAAAAAGAATAAAATACGGCTACAAGTTTGAGAATAAACAGTGAAAATTTTAAAGACAACCAAGTAGAAAATAGAACAAATTACCAAGAAAAGAAAATTTTCCAGAGTGACATCAGAGATATGGCGGCGTGAGAGATGCTCCTTATCTCTCCCCTTGAAATTTCAACAAATTCTACAACTATATCCAGAGGAAAAATAAAACAAAAGAACCTGAAATATACACACACCAGATAGACAAAGGTATGATCGTATAAGAAGGTGGGCCAAAGCACAGAAGAAAAATAATACCAGAGGACTGAGTTTCCTGAGGGAGGGGGGCACAGTTTGCGCAGGCTTTGTCTCAAACCCAGAGGAGCTGGGAGGAGAGTCTGGGGGGAAGGAGCAGAGTAAGGGGTGACCAGCAAGAACGGGGAGCAGGGCCGCTTCCCAGCATCCTGCACCCGTGATTGCAAGGCTGGGCTGAGATATTACAAGCATGGGGAGCACACAAAGCCAGTGGCAAGCTCCCAAGAACTGCAGGCAAATAGTTTGTGGAGATCGGCCCACAAGACACTGGGGCATGCTTGATCTGCCCACCCAACCAGCACAATTTAGCCTTGTGGCGCCAGACGCGCTTGATCTGGGATCTGTGCATCACCGGCTCTGAAGCTCAGGCTCCGGCTTGCCAGAGGGAGTTTAGTGTGTATGGATGGGAAGCCCTTGATCTGCAATCTCTGCCACAGCCGCTACCGAAACTCAGGGATACCGGCTTATGGTATGCACCCCCAGCCCAGCCCAGGGCTGTGCTAACAGAGCTTAAAGTAGTATCAGAGAAGGGACGGGACTCTGTCACCCCAGCCTCCCAATGCCTCATTGCTCCCCTTGCTGTGAAAACAGCAGTGATAGCGAACCCCCTTCCACTAGGTCTCCAGGTTGCTCTCTCCTGTGAATCCCCTGCTCTGTGGGGACATGGGGGAGGGCCCTAGAGGACTCTTGGTCAGTCAGTGCCATTGTCATAAAGTTGCTAAGCCCTAGCAACAACCCCTCCTATCAAGACAATGACCCTGCCTTCATAATTACAAAGGCGACAGCTAAGCCTTCCAGATCACCCAAAAATCTTGCAGAGGCAAATCTTGTAATGCAGCACCCCCTTCCAGGAAAAGGAATAATTATCTCTTAATGGGGTTATTAACAATACCACCCGCAAATGCCATAAAGGAAAAAAAAAATCAAATATGGATATACAAGACAGAGACATGGCTCAGAGTGATGATGAAAAATCTCCAGAAAAAAAATCTCAATTACATGAAAACCTTGGAACTTAATAACAGAGAACTCAAAATTGAAGCTCTAAAAATACTCGATAAGATACAAGAAAACACTGAAAGGCAATTTAGTGAGCTCAAAAAACAACTTAATGAACTAAAGGAGTACTTCATCAAGGAAACTGAAAGTATAAAACAGAACCAAACAGAGATGAAAAACTCAATACATGAATTGAAAAACGAGGTAACAAGCTTAGCCAATAGAACAAGCCAGATAGAGGAGAGAATTAGTGACACTGAAGACGGGCAACTAGAGATACTACAGAGAGAAGAAGAAGAGAAACTCACAAATTTAAAAAAAAGAGAAAGACCTACAAGAATTGTCTGACTTCATCAGGAAGAGCAATATAAGAATAATGGGTATATTAGAAGAGGAAGAGAGGGAAAAGGGAATGGAGAACATATTGAAACAAATAATCGATGAGAACTACCCAAGCCTGTGAAAAGAGAGCCTCGAATCCAAGAAGCAAATAGAATGCCAAGTTACCTCAATGCAAACAGACCTACTTCAAGGCACACAGTAATGAAATTATCACAAATCAATGACAAAGAAAGAATCCTCAAGGCAGCTAGGGAGAAGAAGGATATAACATATAAAGGAAGGCCCATTAGGCTATCAACAGATTTCTCACCAGAAACTCTAGAAGCCAGAGGAAAGTGAACCTCAACATTTAAAGTTCACATGAAAGAGGAACTACCAACCAAAAATACTATATCCATCAAAGCTATCCTTCAAATATGAAGGGGAAATGAAAACATTTACAGACATAAAGAAGCTGAGGGAATTTATCACCAGAAAACCCCCACTACATGAAATGCTAAAGGGGATTACCCAACCAGATACAAAGAACAAAACAAGAAAAAATTACAAGTAAATAATTTTAACAAAACCACAAAAACAAGGATAATCTATGACAACAATAACATAAAAGGGGAGAGGATAAAGATCAGCAGTAACAAAGGAGGATGGAGTGCAGAAGCACTCATGAGATAATGGACTGTAATAAATATAATAATTTTTCTTCTAATAACCTACCTAATGGTAACCACCTCTAAAAATGCCACTACTGAAACACATAGCTTAAAAAAAGAGAAAACAGAAGACAGAAGTATGGAATACAACCACATAAAAACAAATGACAGAAAAACAAAAAAGAAGAACCAAACAAGACACTAAGCTATCAGAAAGCAGTATATAAAATGGTGATAGGAAATCCTCAAGTGTCAATAATTATACTAAATGTAAATGAATTGAACTCACCAATAAAGAGGCAAAGAGTAGCAGATTGGATCAAGAAGCAAAACCCAAACAATATACTGCCTTCAAGAGACACATCTAAGCTACAACGATAAAAACAGATTCAAAGTGAAAGGTTGGAAATCAATTCTCCAAGTAAATAATATCCGAAGAAAAGCAGGAGTAACTATACTCATATCTGCCAGTGCTGACTACAAGACAACAAAGGTAACCAGAGACAAGAATGAACATTTCATAATGTTAAGGAGACATTGTATCAAGAAGACATAACACTCCTTAATATATATGCACCAAACCAAGAAGCACTAAAATATATAAGACAATTACTAACTGATCTAAAAGTGCAAACCGAAAAAAATATAATCATACTTAGGAGACCTCAATACATCATTGATGGCTTTAGATCATTCATGCAAAACAGAAAACCAATAAATAAATATCAGCCTTCCCTGGACGGCTGGCTCATCGGTAGAGTGCCAGCTGGTGTGTGGAAGTCCCGGGTTCAATTCCAGTCAGGGTACATAGGAAAAGCACCCATCTGCTTTTCCACCCTTCCCCCTCTCCTTCCTCTCTATCTCTCTCTTCCCCTCCTGCAGCCAAGGCTCCAGTGGAGCAAAGTTGGCCCAGGCGCTAAGGATGGCTCCATGGCCTCTGCCTCAGGTGCTACAATGGCTCCGACTGCAGTCGAGCAACACCCCAGAGGGGTCAAGCATTGCCCCCTGGTGGGTATGCCGGTTGGATCCAAGTAGGGTGAGTGCGGGAGTTTGTCAGTCTGCCTTCCCCTTGCTTCTCACTTCAGAAAAATACAAAAAAAAAAAGAAAAAAGAAATATTGGCCTTAAATGAAACACTAGAACTAATGGACATAATAGACATCTAAAGGACATTTCATCCCAAAATATCAGAGTATACATTTTTCTCCAGTGTACATCAAACATTCTCAAGAATAGACCATATGCTGGGCCACAAAACTAACACCAACAAATTCAGAAAGATTAAATCATACCAAGCATATTCTCTGATCATAAGGCTTTGAAACTAGAATTCAACTGCAAAAAAGAAGTAAACACACCCACAAAAATGTGGAAATTAAACAACATATTTGTAAAATATGAATGGGTCAAAGAAGAAATAAAAGAAGAGATCAAAAAATATATATAAATGAAAATGACAACATGACATATCAGAATCTCTGGGATGCAGCAAAAGCAGTAATAAGAGGGAAGTTCATATCATTACATGCTTATATGAAAAAGCAAGAGAGAGACCAAGTAAACAACCTAACACCACATCTTAGGGAACTAGAAAAAAAGAACAAACGCAAACCAAAACCAGCAGAAGAAAGGATATAATAAAACTTAGAGCAGAAATAAATGAAATAGAGAACAGAAAAACTCTAGAAAAAAGTAATACAACAAAGAGCTGATTCTTTGAAAAGATCAATAAAATTGACAAACCCCTGGCAAGACTCACTAAGGAAAAAAGAGAAAAGGCTCATATAAACAAAATCCAAAATGAAAGAGGAGAAATTTCCACAGATATCATAGACATACAAAGGATTACTGCAGAATACTATGAAAAATTATAAGTCACCAAATTCAACAATCTAGAAGAAATGGATAAACTCCTAGAACGATACAATCTTTCTACACTGAATCACAAAGAAGTAGAAAGCCTAAACAGACCAATAAGCAGGGAAGAAATAGAAACAATTATCAAAAACCTCCCCCAAAATAAAAGTCCAGGGCCAAATGGATATATACTAGTGAATTCTACCAATCATTCAAAGAAGAATTGGTTCCTATTCTACTCAAAGTCTTCCAAAAAATTGAAGAAGCAATACTTCCAAACACATTTTATGAGGTCAACATATCCCTCATACCAAAACCTGATAAGGACAACACAAAAAAAGAAAACTACAGACCAATATCTCTAATGAATACAGATTACTTTGTATTTTTGCAAAAATCCTAAACAAAATACTAGCAAATTGAATACAACACCACATCAAAAAAATAATTCATCATGATCAAGTGGGATTCATCCCAGAAACACAAGGATGATTCAACATGAATAAAACAATTAACATAATACACCGTATCAACAAAAGAAAGAACAAAAACCGTATGATCCTATCAACAGATGCAGAAAAGGCATTCGATAAAATACATCCTTTTATGTTTAAAACACTCAACAAAATGGGTATAGAAGAAAAATATCTCAACATAATAAAGGTCATTTATGACAAATCATCAGCTAACATCATTCTAAATGGTAAAAAAGTGAAAACTTTTCCTCTAAAATCAGGAACAAGACAAGGCTGCCCACTCTCCCCACCCCTATTCAACACAGTGCTGGAAGTTCTAGTCAGAGCAATCAGACAAGAGAAAGAAATAAAAGGCATCCCTACTGGGAAAGAAGAAGTAAAGGATTCATTTTTTGAAGATGATATGATCCTGTATATGGAAAACCCCAAAGACTCCACAGAAAAGCTATTAGAAACAATAAACCAATACAGTAAAGTTGTAGGATACAAAATTAGTATACAGAAGTCTATTGCTTTTTTATATGCTAACAATGAAACTTCAGAAAAAGAACTCAAAAAAATAATCCCTTTTACAGTAGCAACAAAAAAATAAAATACCCAGGAATAAACATAACAAAAAATGTGAAGGACTTATATAGTGAAAACTACAAAGCATTATTAAAGAAAATTGAAAAAGACACAATGAAATGAAAAAATATTCCTTCTTCATGGATAGGAAGAATAAATATAGTTAAAATGGCCATATTACCTACCCAAAGCAATATACAAATTTAATGCAATTCCCATCAAAATTCCAATGTCATTTTTTAAAGAAATGGAACAAAAAATCATCAGGTTTATATGGAACCATAAAAAATCTCGAATAACCAAAGTAATCCTAAGGAAAAAAAAGAAGCTGGAGGCATTACTATACCTTACTTCAAACTATACTACACAGCCACAATAATCAAAACAGCACTATACAGTACTGGCAGAAAAATAGACACACAGACCAATGGGAAGAATAGAGTCCAGAAATAAAACCACATATAAATGGTCAAATCATCTTTGATAAAGGAGTCAAAAATACACAATGGAGAAAGAAAGACTCTCAATAAATGGTGCTGGGAAAATTGGAAAGCCACATGCAAAAGAATGAAACTTGACTACAGTTTATCTCCCTGTACAAAAATTAATTCGAAATGGATCAAAGGCCTAAATATAAGGTCTGAAACAATAAATTACATAGAAGAAAACATAGGTACTAAACTCATGGACCTTGGACATAAAGGACATTTTATGAATTTGACTCTAAAGGCAAGACAAATAAAGGCAAAGATAAATGAATGGGACTACATCAGACTAAGAAGCTTCTGCACAGCAAAAGAAACTGTCAACAAAACAAACAGACAGCCAACTAAATGGGAGATGATAATTTCAAACAACAGCTCAGATAAGGGCTTAATATCCAAAATATACAAAGAACTCACAAAACTCAGCAACAATCAATCCAATAAAAAAATGGGAAGAGGACATGAGCAGACACTTCTCCCAAGAAGAAATACAAATGGCCAACAGATATATGAAAAATGCTCATCATCATTAGCTATTTGAGAAATGCAAATCAAAACTACAGTGAGATGCCACCTCACACCTGTTAGATTAGCTATTATCAACAAGACAGGTAATAACAAGTGCTGGAGAGGCTGTGGGAAAAAAGTAAAGTAGTACAACCATTACGGAAGAAAGTATGATGGTTCCTCAAAAAATTAAGAATAGAACTACCATATGACCCAACAGTCCCTCTAGGGGAATATACCCCCAAAACTTGAAAACATGGATATGTAGAAACACATGCAGCCCCATATTCATCGCAGCATTGTTCACAGTGGCCAAGACATGAAAACTGCCCAAATGCCCTTCAATAGAGGATTGGATAAAGAAGATGTGGTACATAAATACTATGGAATACTATTCACACATAAGAAATGATGACATAGCATCATTTACGACAACATGGATGGACCTTGATAACATTATACTGAGTAAAATAAGTAAATCAGAGAAAGCTAAGAACTGTATGATTCCATACATAGGCGGGACACAAAACTGAGACTCATGGACATAGACCGGGGCGCAGTGGTTACCAGGGAGAAGGGAAAGGTAGAAAGGGAGGGGGATGGGGGAAAGGGCAGGGGCTTAAAGAGAAACAAAATATAGGGTGACAGAAGATGATGTGACTTTGGGTGATGGGTATACAACATAATTGACTGCCCAAATGATGTGGGGATGTTTTCTCTAAATCTATGTCAGTGGTTCTTAACCTGGGTTCTATCGAACCCTAGGGGTTCGATGAGTCAGTCTTAGGGGTTCGGAAAAGCCTCTGCCGCGGAGGCCAGAATAAAGTAATACCGTAATTTGTTGTGAGTTCATGCACTTTGTTGGTTTTGTTCTTTGAGCAAGGTGATGTTCATGCACGGCTCATTTTGTGCACCAGTAAAAAAACATAAACCTATGTCTTGAATTTGGAATAAAAATCATATTTTATTTATCAGTAAAGAAGAGTTCGGTGAATGTGCATATGAAACTGGTGGGTTCGGTACCTCAAAAAAGGTTAAGAACCACTGATCTATGTACTCTGGTTGACCAATGTCACCCTGTTAAATTTAACAGGCTAAATAAAAAATAAATAAATAAACAAATAAGTAAGAAAATTCTCCAAGGTAAGACTGAAAATATTCAAACCCAGCTACAATATGAAGGTAATATTACTAAAACAATTCCTCAAAACAAAATGACTTGGACTTGAATGACTTCAAGTAAATGACCATAAAGTCAAACACACATAAGAAGGGAAAAATTGACACATGGAACATAATCCACCAAGTATGCACTACAGATAACGCAAGACAGGAAGTAGCCAATGTAGGGGACAAAAGAAGTTACAGAATCTTTTTCCAGTTAGTATTCTTAGATGACCTTTACTACCCCATCAGTTTCACAGATTCCTAAATGCTGCCCAACAGGAGCCCAGGCTGTGTTCATGTGAAGGACAAGTGCAGAAAAATGATGATTTCATTTGAGTTACCCCACTCCACAGAAAAATGTTAATTTCAAATATAGTGTACGAAAGAATAAAAGATCTTTTGCTTACCCTCTGAGCTTTTGCAAGTTCTTCTTTTAATCTTTCATAGCCCTTCTCTCTGACTTCCAAAACAGATGGGCTTCGTAAACGGGACAGACTATCGGTACTCAACCCGAAAATATCTTCACTGCCATCACAAGTTTCTGTTATTGTAGCACCCTGCAAAAACTCCCTCTCTGCACTGTAGTTGTCCTTTCTCGTAGTTAATTTAGTTAACCCAGCTGTTACTTCAGAGGTAGAACAAGGTGCCAGGTCTGTAACATGGATGCTGCAAAGGAGGGTTCAGAAAATATCAACATATGCTCAAATATAACTGGCATGAACACAGGTCAAGAAACACTCAGGTCATAAACACACAGGTCTATCAAATTTGGTAGCCAGTATATTTAATTAATAGCATGTCCTTGGGCAAAGGTAACATATTTTAAGTCCTTAATAGTCACATGTGGCTAAAAGCTATCATATCAGCAGAGAAACAGAACATTTTCATTGTCACAGAGAGTTCTATTGGATAGTGCTAGAACCAGGGTCAGCAAACTGAACAGGTTAAATCCAAACTGATACCTGTTTTCATATAGCATACAAGCCAAGAATTATTTTTACATTTTCAATTGGTAAAATCAAATACTATGTTGTGGCACAAGAAAATCATATGAAATTCAAAACTCAGGGGTCGCCATATGTAAAGTCTTATTGGAGCTTATTTATTTACATACTGTCTGTGGATGCTTCTGCACTTTTTTTTTTTTTTTGGTAGTTTTCTGAAGTGAGAAGCAGGGAGGCAGAGAGACATACTCCTGCACGTGCCAGACCAGAATCCACCTGGCATGCCCACCAGGGGGCGATGCTCTGCCCATCTGGGGCGTTGCTCAGTTGCACCCGGAGCCATTCTAGCACCTGAGGCCGAGGTCATGGAGCCATCCTCAGCGCCTGGGCCAACTTTGCTTCAATGGAGCCTTGGCTGCGGGAGGGGACGAGAGAGATAGAAAGAAAGGAGAGGGGGAAGGGTGGAGAAGCAGATGGGCGCTTCTCCTTTGTGCCCTGGCCAGGAATCGAACCTGGGACATCCACATGCCAGACCGATGCTCTACCACTGAGCCAACCAGCCAGGGCCACTGCTTCTGCATTTTTAACAGCAGAGTTGAATAGCTGCAATAGAAACTGGCCCATGAAGCCTAAAATATTTACTATTTGGCCCTTTACATAAAGTTTGCGGACCCCTGCTTTCAAGCATTAACATGCATTGCTCCTCATGGACAAACTCATATGATTCAAAATTTTTAAACATTAAAACTTAAAATAAAGTAACCAAGCAAATTGCCCATTTGTTTAATATGATACTTGAAACTAAGCACCCTCATGGTCTCCTACCTGATACCAGGTATTTCCATACAATTTAAACGTCTGGGGGATGAATACACAGGCTGTGTAGGAAGGTCGGCAACATCTAAGGCATTAGCCTGGACAGGGGTAGAGCATAAAGATGAAGGGAGAGGCCGGTAGAGGACACCTGGTGAGGTAGTCTGCTCTTGAGCTCCTGACTCATACACTCCAAGAAGGTCTGGAGAAGTTGGTGAAGCAAGGTTTACTTCATGGAAGCCTTCCAGGGGGTCATTAGCCATAGCAAAAGCCTCATCATAAGATAACCTATTGTTAAAACAAAAAGCAGGTAATTACTTTGAGACAGTGTCATTTTAAGTTAAATTATGATGCGCAATTATAAAATGTGCTTAACAGTCCATTTATAATAAGTATAAATTTACAATAGAGGTGGTAGCAAAGAAAACAAAACTACAATCATATAACATTTATTAAGTGATAGAGTATAAATACTACAAAAGGCCAGCATTCTGATTTAGAATAAACTTAAGTTAGTTAATACTGTTAAAAGCGAGTCATAAGTAACAGTGAGAAATAGATAAAAGTTTGCTGGATATTTTTAACTTTGCTATCATGTGAGATTGGTTAGAATAAGTAGAAGAGGCAGCAAAATATATATATTTAGATGTGACAGACCTAAGTCCAACTATCTGTTCTATTCGTGACTTTGGATGAGTCAGGGGTTTTCTTTTGTTTTTTATTTTAAAATCATTTCAAGTTTACCAAGAGCTGCAGAGCTCTTATATACCCTTCATAAAGATTTAGAAACTGTTAACATTTTAGAACCGTTCAAGAACAGGTTTCAGACATG
This sequence comes from Rhynchonycteris naso, assembly GCA_037038555.1. Taxonomy (NCBI): domain Eukaryota; kingdom Metazoa; phylum Chordata; class Mammalia; order Chiroptera; family Emballonuridae; genus Rhynchonycteris; species Rhynchonycteris naso. The sequence goes on along the minus strand of CM072996.1, from coordinate 106,561,574 downwards.
ATGTCCATTATCCCCTAAATACCTTAGTGTATATATTCTAAGTACAAGGACAATCTCCTAACCACAAAACCATCATCAAAATCAGGAAGTTAATGTTGATCAATATTACCATCTAGTCTATAGGCCCCAGTCAATTTTTACTGATTGTCCCAATAATGTCCTTTACAGGCCTAGCATCCAATCAAGGATAATGTATTACATTTCTCTAAGCCTTAAATTTCTCCTCTGATGAGGTGAGATGGGGATAACTACTCCCTCCCTTCTCCAGGCTGCCATGAGAATGAAGGGAGATAATCCACATGAAACACTTAGTCGTATGCTATGTATCTGGCACACAGTATGGCCTCAAAAAACATTTAACATAGTCAACCACTAACAATAACATGTGTGCTTCAGTTTCTCCATAAGCAAAAAATATTTCCCAGAAATACTCAATTACCTCATAGAGTTCACATAAAAACTACATTTTCCACTTGAAGAATATAAAAGTCTTATAAATCCTTTACTGACTTCTTCTTGCCTAAAAAAATCCAAACTTACTAGCTTGAAAATCAAGGTTTTCTATTACCCAAATCCAACCTCTGCAATTTTTTCCTTCCTACAACAGTACTTGGATAATTTTAATACCTTTTCTGAGCTTACCCATATTACCAAACACAAGCATCAATGTAGCCCTAAATCTCATTAATTAAAAAAAAAATCATTTACTAACCTGAAAATTTTTACTCTCTCATACCCTAAATAAAAAGTTTTAAAAATAAGCCAAGTAAAGAACAGCAAAGGCTACTGTTAAATTGGGAAAGAAGAGAGCTGACTAAATATTTATATATTCCCTCAAAATTACAGATTATATGTCACACACCTTCAATATACATACAAGCAATCAAAACTGTAACTACTGAATTTACAAATAACAAATTTCAAATCCAATTAATGTTTTCTTTATTGTAGCAAATAGTAATTTCAGTCCTCAAATGAAACGTGTCCTTGTTTTTTTGCCCAAGTACTCACTATATCAAATGAAAGATCGATCATATTAACAAGGAATTTAAAGTGTTAAATGTTCAATTAAAATTTATCATTTTCTCATTCAAGAGAATAATTTTCATTCCTTATTTGTAATACATAAATATATACCAAACATAACATCTAACCCTGAATATTTCATTTTCATTTGAATATACAATGTGTCTGTAAAGTCATGGTGCACTTTTGTCCTGTGACCGGTCAAAAGTGCACCATGACTTTACGGACACACTGTATATACTAATGAATTCACTTTAAGATACTAAATAGGGTTTTTATCAAACTTTGACATTGTCAGTAACTATTTCTTTATAGTACATTCTTACATCCCATATACTTTTAATTCATCTCTCTACACCTTAACAGGTCACTGAGTCATGGAATATGAAAGCATTTGTATTTCTGGAAATGCAAACGTACAAATTCTATGGAGGAAAACTTTAATATCTAGCAATATAATATGTTCATTAAATCTATGGCCCAGCATTGCCAAAGATAAACTGGCAAAATAGAAAAGATACATGTAAGAACTAGCAATATTAGCAGAAGACTGACTACAGTCTTTTAACAACAAGACTAATTGAATGAACTAATGTACATTCTCATAATGAAGCACTACATACTGCCATGAAGTAATCTTAAGAATATACTGACAAGTTAATAAAACAAAATAACATGTATATAGTAAGCTACCTTTTATCTAGAAAAAAAGAAAATACAAATTTACTTATTTATATATCATATATACATGTATATCTACTTACATTTTAGAAATGAATGAGGCCCTGGTCGATTGGCTCAGTGGTAGAGCGTTGTTGGCCCAGTATGTAGAAGTCCAGGGTTTGATTCCCAGTCAAGGCACACAGAGGAAGTGATCATCTGTTTCTCCACCCCTCCCCATTCTCTCTCTCTCTTCCCATCACCCAGCCACGGCTCAATTAGTTCAAGCCGAGTTGGCCCCGAGTGCTGAGATGGCTCCATGGCCTCACCTCAGGTGCTAAAATAGCTCAATTGTCAAGCAACAGAACAATGGCCCCAGATGGGCAGAGCATCCCCCAGGTAGGGGGCTTGCCAGGTGGATTGTGATTGGGGCGCATATGGGCATCTGTCTTTTTCCCCTCCTCTCACTTAAAAAGAAAAGTAGATGTATATGTGTGTGATGTGTGTGTGTGTGTGCACACACATAGAGGAACATTACTCAACAATGAAAAAGAATTAAGTCTTGCCATTTGTGAGAGAGAATATGGATAGACCTAGAGCAGGGGAAGTCAACCATTTTATACCTACTGCCCACTTTTGTATCTCTGTTAGTAGTAAAATTTTCTAACCACCCACCAGTTCCACAGTAATGGTGATTTATAAAGTAAGGAAATAACTTTACTTTATAAAATTTATAAAGCAGAGTTACAGCAAGTTAAAGCATATAATAATTACTTACCAAGTACTTTATGTAGGATTTTTGCTAAGTTTGGCAGAATAAATATTTATAAAACAACTTACTATAGTTAAATCTATCTTTTTATTTATACTTTGGTTGCTCCGCTACCACCCACCATGAAAGCTAGAATGCCCAATAGTGGGCAGTAGGGACCAGGTTGATTACCACTGACCTAGAGGGAACTGTGCTAAGTGAAATAAGTCAGAGAAAGGCATACACTGTAGCATTATACTTATGTGTGGATTCTTAAATGAACATAGAGATTCATAGATACAGAAAAACTTATAGTTTCTAGAGAGTTGAGCAGTTGGGGTATGGGCAAAAGGTAAAGGGAATTAAGAGGTATTATAACATAAGTCACGGGGATGTAAAGTAGAGCATAGGGAATGAAATCAATAGTATCACAATAACTTCCGGTGACGGATAGTAGGCTTTTTGTGTTGATCACTTGGTAAGGTATATAAATGTGAAATTTCATTGTGTTGTACCCCTGAAACTAATGTAATGCATGTCAATTATGCTTTAATTTAAAAAGAGCTTTACACTCCAGACTAGAAAGTAGGCATGAAGGGGGGGAAAAAAAACTTTCAGTAACATTTATATATTAAGCAAATTTATACATATTATAATATTAGTATAAAATAAGTGTATTTAATATATTTTATCAATTTATTCTAGTTGGAATGAAAGGATGATTGCCAGCTTAAAATCTTAAGGGCAGCCTGACCTATGGTGGCGCAGTGGCTAAAGCATCGACCTGGGAACACTGAGGTCATCAGTTCAAAACCCTGCACTGGTCTGGTCAAGGCACATATGAGAGTTGATGCTTCCAGCCCCTCCCCCTTTTCTCTTTCTCTCTCTCTCTCTCTCTCTCTCTCTCTCTGTGTCTCCTCTCTAAAATGAATAAAATAAAGAAATTAAAAAAAAATCTTCAGGGCAAATCCTTGGTACTAAGTTCTAAACCTACAGGTATAAAAATGGATTCAGCAAATGGCACATAGCCTCTAAGTAATAACCCTGAGGGCTGATGAGAGGAAAGGAGGGAGAAAAGAATGTTTCAAGTAGAAGTAAAGTAAAAGTTAAATTTTAAGTGCCAAAGAGGAGTCCAACAGATGAGTAAAGCAAGAAAATAGGATAGTATAGGACAGCCAACCTGCACTGACACAGTGTATAAATTGTCAACCTGGAACACTGAGGTTGCTGGTTCAAAACCCTGGGCTTTGCCAGTGAAGGCACATAAGAGAAGCAACTATGAGTTGATGCTTCCCTTTCCTCTCCTCACCCCTTATCTCTGTCCTCTCTATATAAAATCAATAAACAAAATATATATATTAAAAACTAACAAAAAAGGAAACAGGATAGGACAATCAGGAAATGAGGGTTTAGCACTCATAAAACTAGCAGAAGAAGAAAAGACAGAAAATCAGGCTGGAGAAGCACACAAGTGATAGACCATTTAACACGGGAAACGTTGCTGGGAATTTATCCTGAAGAGATTTTAGAAAGTGCTTATGTACTATAATATCACTAGAAAAAATGACTCCCAAGGCAATAAGGACTTTAACTGGAGAGCACTGATCAGAGGCAATTGGTTAAGAGATTAATTACTGCAACAGGCTAGGCAAGAGATTATGAGGATCTGATCTAATGTCAAGGTCATGTACTGCAAATGGAGACATACAGATAAAAAAGCATTCAAACAATGCTTCCTCTACATACACATACACATTATTTACATTCTGTATGTGTGACATACACACATATACTTTATTCTAGTTACTCTTCACAACACCCCTGTGAAATGGTTCTTAGTTCTATCTTACAGACATAAAAACCAAGGCTCAAAAAAAAAGCCTGACCAGGTATCAGACTGGGACGTAGAGAACCCAGGTTTGAAACTCCGAGGTCTCTAGCTTGAGTGAGAGCTCATCTGGCTTGAGTGCAGGGTCACTGGCTTGAGTGTGGGATCCTAGACATGACCCTGTGGTCATTGTTCGCTGGCTGGAGCCCAAGGTCACTGGCTTGAGCAAGGGGTCACTCACTCTGTTGTAGCACTCCAGTCAAGGCACATATTAGAAAGCAATCAATGAACAACTAAGGAGTCATAATGAAGAATTGATGCTTCTCATCTCTCTCCCTTCCTATCTGTCTGTCCCTATCTGTCTCTCTACCTCTGCCACATACACACACCACAAAAGAAAACCAAGGCTCAGAGAGATTTATTAACTTTGTCACACTCAGTCAACAAATAATAAAGCTAGGATTTTTAAAACCCTGTGTGTCTGACTCTAACACCCGACTCAAGTACATCTATGAATGACTTAAAAGGTAAAAATGATTAGAGAGGGAGGGGCAGGACTCAGATAAAGGTTAGTTAGATCAAGACAGAGGACCTCTTAAGGCAGGCCTCACCCAACTAACCATAGAAGTGAGCAAACCAAACAGAATACCGTTTAATCTCTGAACCCTGTCTTATTTCCAGAAAGAGAAAACTAAAGTTTCTCTGATATACTGCGATTGACATGAGCATTTGTTATGGCTTTCTGTTCTTTCTCTTTTTTTCCCTATATTCCTTTTGGTATCATTATTTCCTTCTCTATTTTGTTGCTATGCTAAAATTTAAAATACTTTTTATTTTAGGATTTAGGAGGAAGACGAGCATATAAATAAAAATAAACAGAAAATTTTGTTAGAGTGGCCATATTTTCTATTTTCATGTATTAAAAAAAAGTGTGGATAATTTGATACTCAGGATTTAGTGTGAATTTTTAAATGTATTTTTAAAGGTAGCTAACTAGAAATATATACTGAAATATTTACATATTAAATTACACAGTTCCTGGAATTTGTTTGAAATAATATAGGAGGGGGAAAGTATATGAGGCAGAACCATTGTTGATGGCCACCAGAGCTAGATGATGGGAACTTTGAGGTTCATTACACTTCTCCATAATTAGAAACCTTTTGAGATGTATTCAAATACTACATAAGGGAAGAGAAAACAAAACAAAAAAGTGTGTCTGTGTATATAAACCATTTTGTCATTAACATTCATTATAATTTTAAAGTTGATTTTCAAAACTAATATTTGAGTTGCAACCAAAAAAGTTCACATTTACATTTCAAGAAGCATTCTATGTTTAAGTGTGGATTTAATTAATAACCCAAGAGAAAATTTAGTCAGATGGTCAATGAAGTTACATAATCTTCCCATTCTTATTAACGTAGACCACAAATTAATTTCCACTTACTAATTCCACAAAAATGCTTATGCATTTTTGACATATTTAGAGATGTTAATTACTGCAAATTCTTAAATTAAGGGTTTTCAAAAAAATGCTCAGTACTTACTGGGTTACTAATATTGTATTTAATTACAAAATTTTATAACAGAAATATTTTTTAATAGTTTTGCAAGTTTTTCTTTCTTAATAGTGGGAACCTCCTTTTTTTGTATATAAAAGAATATATATCAACTAAACATTCAATAGGCACTGAAGTATTAAAATAAGGAAACAATAAGAGCCCTTAGAGAGGGGATGAACAGCAGAACAATGAGGAGTAGAGACAGTGATTACAGGCTACCCTTCCTTGGGGGGGGGGGGGAAGACATATAAAACAGTACCTGAAGACAGTATTAAGACTCGAGAAACTGAGTTTCCAAAGTCTGGAAAAATCTGAGCATTTTATCAAACTAGCATCAGAAAATATTCCTTCTAGTTCACATTCTGTCACTGACTAGCTGTGTGAACTTGGACAAGTCACTTAATTTCTCTACATTCAACCATAATTCTCTTTCCAACAGTAAATTAATACACATTTACTTATTGTTTTTCAAACTTACTGTGGTTGTTCATCCATATTTTATCCCTGTCCATCAAGTGCCCAAAACAAATACTCAATACTTTCCTTTCTTCTAGATACATCAAATTACAATCCACTTATTTAATTGGTTCTACGCGACCATCTGTATGGTCCTTTATGTTCTTAGGGCACTCTCACATTCTTGAAGAGTTTCCTTTACAAGACTGTCAGTTCATACACTTATATGTAGAACTTCCTCAATTTCCATTGTGTTTACTGTTACAACCCTGTTGTTAACTACAAGTAACAAATCTCCCATAAATTTGAACTAGTTCAATAATTTTTATTCTTTTTCCTTTGATCCAAGTAATCTTAGCTTATGGCTATAACTACTTAATTTTGTATAGCTGATACTTTAAGATAAATCAAGATTACTTTTTCACTTTTTTCTAACAATGACTATATATAAGTTAAGCTTATGAAACGACCACGTTTAATTCTAAGCTGAAAAGAAAAGCACAAGGAAAAAATAGAGATGGCAAGTTAATGCTACATGATATAAGTATCCCTCTCTTCCTTCCCTTAGTCCCCTCAATTCTCATCTGAACATTCATTTCCATTTCTACTGCTAGATCAATTTCAATATATTCTAACTTTCTTCCACTGACCATCCACCACTAAACACAGCATAGTACCTACTGGGTTTCAGGCCCAATACTAAAGCTATAAAATGGGCCTGAAACCCAGTAGGTACTAATACTAAAATGACTTAATCCCTGCACTCAAAGCATGCATATACTAAGAGAGCTTCTTGTCATTAACATTACAAATGCAATATAAATATCAAAACTATGTAATACTAAAATACAGACATGTACTCAGTTCTCTGGAAGCATAAAAGAAATAATGTACTACCTGCCAAAAAGCTAAGAACATCAGTTCAGAAAAGGAGAAACTAGTTAGAAATTAGTTTTCAAACTGACCAGGAAGTGGCACAGTGGATAGAGCATTGCCTGGGACACAGAGGACCCAGGTTCAAAACCCCAAGGTCACTGACTTGAGCGCGGGCTCACCGGCTTGAGGGCGGGATCATTGGCTTGAGCGTGGGATCATAGATATAACCTCATGGTCACTAGCTTGAGTTCAAAGGTCACTGGCTTGACGCTAAGGTTGCTGGCTTGAGCAAGGGATCGATGACTTGGCTATAGCCCCCCTGGATCAAGGTACATATGAGAAAGCAATCAATGGGCCCTGACCGGGTGGCTCAGTGGTAGAGTGTCAGCCCGGCATGTGGATGTCCCACATGCTGGGCTGAAATTCCCAGTCAGGGCACACAAGAGAAGCAACCATCTGCTTCTCCACCTCTCCCCCTCACTTCTATCTCTCTCTTCTCCTCTCGCAACCATGGCTCGGTTGGAGCAGATGGACCTGGGTGCTAAGGATGGCTCCATGGCCTTGTGGCAAGTGCTAAAATAGCTTGGTTGCCAAGCAACGGAGCATAGCATAGCATTGCCCCATAGGGGAGCTTGCCAGGTGGATCCCGGTCAGGGCACATTGAGGAGTCTGTCTTTCGGCCTCACTGCTTCTCACTTAAGGAAAAAAGAAAACAATCAATGAACAACTAAGGTGCTACAACAAAGAACTGATGCTTCTCATCTCTCTCCCTTCCTATCTATCCCTCTCTCTGTCTCTTTTGCTAAAATAAAAAAATTAAAAAAAAAAGAATTGAGTTTTCAAAGCTCAGATATTTTATCTTTAGGATATCACATACATTTAAATAATTAATTTAGTAACCAATTTCTTACCCTTTATTGAACTGTATCCTAACCAGAACTAGGCTTAGGACAGGACAAAGGCTCAGGATATCCTCAAAGCTTTCCCTGATTACCTCAACACACACATATCTCCACCCCACTACTCATCCTTCCTTCTTCCTCAGTATCCAACTATTCTAGAACTTTGTCTCATTTTTCACTCATTAAAATTATGTGTACGTGTGTGTGTGTGTGTGTGTGTGTGTGTGTGTAAAGTGCCTTCTAAATTTTGAGGAACTTGTAAAAGATAGGGGAATGATTATATGGCCTACATTCCAGACCTCTTATGAATACTTTCCTTTAACCCCCACTGTGACTTGCAGAGCAGATGCTCAATGAGCATTTGATTTGAAAACCTCTTATGGCACATGAAGAATTACTTATTACACTAATATTAAGTATCTCATAAAAGGTAAGTAAAAACAACTCATCAGCATTACAACCTACACATGAGGAAGCAGTAGAGTGTAGTGGTTAAAAGCATGGATATTAAAGACAAATTGTGTGACTTTTAATCTAGCTTTGTGACACTGAGCAAGCTACATCTCTCAGTTCCTCAATTTTCTAAACTATAGAATGAGATAGAATTAGGGATTACTCCTAGGTCACTATGACTATAAATGGGTATAGTGCTTAGACCAGAGCCTGGTAAGCTCTATATTCAATAGTAGTAATTGCATTGGTATCACCTTCATCAGAAAATTTGGATATTTTTTTAACCAGAAATTTAAATGATAACACCTTTTATCTTTGTGCCTCCTTATAGTTACAAAACTTTTACAGAAGATTTAGATCATGAATGGAAGAAACAAGCATGTTAAGAGTTCTACTTTGGGCAGTCACATTTAGTTTTTAATCCTAGCTCTGCCAATAATCAAGTATATATATATATATACCACCGACAAGTAAATACAGGCAAGTTATTTCAACTCTCTAAGCCTCAATTTTCTCATTTGTAAAATACAATACCACCATGTATGTCCCAGGAATGCCTCAAGGTATGAAGAGTCAAGGTACCTAAAGCAACAAACACAGTGCCTGGCACACTGTCAAGCTTATATTTTTGCTCCTTCTACCCATTCCCCACATCTCATAGGAGTATCCCATTTAATTCTCATCCCACTATTATAAAGTTCATATTATGTCAAACCACACGAAAAACAGTAAACTATGAGCAAATTCATATGGTTTAATCTAATACTTTATCATTCATAAATAGAGAAAATAAGCTCAGGGAAGTTAAATAATTTACTCTAGGTCATATGCACAGTAAGTAATGGAGCTAAAACTTTCAAAAACAGATTTAATAATTTTCATGTGGCTAGCTTACTAATTGGTTCAATGTGTCCCACTCAGGATGGGAAAAAAGAAGGTATGTTAACCACAATAATACATGTAAAACTACTATAACCTATGTGTTTTTTTTGTTTGATCTGCCACGTTACAAATGATGGAGACCTTTATTTCTAAGAAACCTTTCATTTTTTTTTATTTTACTTATTGATTTAAGAAAGGGGGAGAGAAAAAAAGAGATAATAGAAACATTGACCTGTTCCTATACGTGCCCTGACTGGGGACTGAACCCACAACCTTTGCATATCAGGACAATTCTCCAACCATCCAAGCCATCTGGCCAGGGCACTAAGAACCTTTAATTTAAAAATTATTTGTGGAGTATCTATGCGTGTGTTTGGGGGGAGGAGGGTAAGGCAAGTTAGAAGAAAAAATATTGAAGGAAGAATATAAATAACTACATTAATTCAAAAAAGTACAATTGGATTTAATCAGAAACCCCACTAATTACAAAGCTCACAAGCCGCTGAACATCAAATCGCCATCTTGGTGAAAGGTCAGAAGTTTTCAATACCATGGATGAGTTGCTTGCCAAACACATGAGGAAGAGTTATAGTAAATGTACCCACTTTGATTTAAAAAGGTAAGCACTAATATATAACTTTACTGTAGTGAAAAAGGAAAAAAATTAAAATGCTTTTCTTCTAACTGGAAAAAATACACTACTGTAGTAAAATTGTATATAACTGCTAAATTTATTTCAATACACTTCACAAGGGCTTTAGTATTACATTAACTAAGCCATATTTGGGATACAATGTCTGTCTAAACATGATGCACAGTACTGGTAAATAACAAACGTTAACAGAACAAGACCACATAAAACTGCTGGAGTATTTAACAACATAAAACATTCACTATGATTGGTCTACAAACCCATTGTCTCTTTTCTCCCTGATTTGATAACGACAATTCACCTTTAAAACAAAAACTACACAAACAACAAAATAAGAATGAGGATAACGAATAGAAACTGGGCTTTCAATAGAGTTACAATAAAACAGTTTTGTTCTAATCCTCTTATCGGCCTCTCCAATTATGTAAGCATTCCACCACAGCAAAAGATTAGAGGGCTCTTTCCCTACACTGAAAGAAACTGGAGGGGGAAACGTGAGAGTGTAAAACAGGTAGCTCAGGAATATGCTACATTTCCTCCAAACTAAACTGCCTCCTAGAAATTGGTATTAAGTCAGCGCTCTAAATTTACAAGACCTTACCCTTTAGCCATTGCAAATTTTTTAAAACTCCCATAGCATCTGGCAACTCTTCACGTGCTGCAGATCCCACCTAACATCACTTCCAGAATTCAGTAAGTTCGCTTTCCCCCCGGCGGTCGGAGCGAGTTGTCATCGCTGAAAAAAGCAGTGTGATTACAATCTTGTCTGTGCAGCTTGTCTCAACTCCCCGAGACAAAAGTCTGGCTGAAGCCGGCCGTCTCCTACCGCGCGACTCCGCGCGACTGCTCTTGCCCACCAGGTTTCGCCGAAACCTCCCGAGGGTGACCTCTACGTGTCGGACGGTGCCTCACACTTCGCTCACTGGGACCCCGGGTCCACGCCTAACCTTCACCCCGCTCCACCCTCGCGCTGAGCCGAGCTCCAGACTCATTCGGCAACTCTCTTTAGACCCCCTCCGCGACCCTGGGCCCCAGCCCCCCGGCGCGCGGCCCGCCGACAGGTAACTGGGCTTCGGGCTCCCAACCTCAGGACCGCGGGACCGCGCAGTTAATAAGTAACGCGCCCGTACCTCGGGAGCGGGGGACGAGCCGCCGACGCCCGCCACCCGCCGGCGGCCCCTGGCCGCCCAGATACCCGAAGCCCCGCGCCGCCGGAGGCTCCCGGAGGGCCGGAGCCGGCGTGCCGAGGCAGGGCAGCGCTCACCCGGCCCGGGCAGCCGGGCCGTATCCCTGAGCGCCGCGCCAGCACCTGCACCTGCCACGGCCGCCGCTCCAGGCCGGCTCGCCGGAGGCAGGCGCGCGGCTGCCGGTGGGGGGCGGTGCTCTGCGCCCCGGGCCTCTTGCCCGCGCGGCCGCACTCACCTGACGAACCCACGGTGGCCGCGGCTCACGCTCAGAGAGGCTCGCGGAGCTGCACAGAGCGCGCTCCAAAGCTGCGGGAATCGGCGAACGGCGGACGGCGGACAGCCGACGCCGCTACACTCCGCCGGGGCAGGCGCCGGAGCCGCTGCGGGAGTGCGTGACTGCGCCTGCGCCGGGAGCGGAGCCGGGGGCCCGGAGCGGTCAGGCCCGTGGAGGGAAGGCGGGGCTGGAGGCGGGGGAAGGGCGGGGCGGGGGTAGGGGTGGGGCCTGAGGGGCAGACGCGCTTCCGCCCCCTGGCTCCAGGCGGGGCTCTTAACAGGTGCCGGTGCGGAGGCCCCAGGTGCCTCTGCGAGCGGTTTCCCTGGAAACCAAAGCTAGCCGGTGCTAAGCTGTGTCTTCCTGGGTTCGACCGGCGGTCTCCCGTTCACTTCAAGTGTGCTGGGCTCACCGGGAGTCGGAAAATGAACCTTCGATGTGAATTGAGGACTGCTAGAACCAGCCTGCGACTTGGTGTCCGTATATCTATACCTTACGACGTCTACGTCTGTATGTGTTGGGAGGGAGGAGGAGAGGAGGGAAAGTCTAGTACAACCCAGATCCTGTCATCCCAGCAGCTTCTAGAGCATTCGAGAATGTCGTTTCTGAAGCTGCCTTCCCTCATCTTTTGTGTCAACTGCTATCAAACTTCCACCCTACTTTAGGTTCTCCAAGTAGGAAAACTGAAGATACCGAACGAAGCTCCCAAAATCTGGTCAAAAAGAGGCTTTCTCCCTGTGTGTCGCTATGTTTAGTAGAAGGGATACGTGCAGTTTACATGATGCACATATGGAACAACAGGCCCACCATTCTGTTTATTGACCTTTCAGAGGCAGAGAAAAGTAGGTTATATGTATGTCCATCGGAATCAGAATTCCTGCATCTAAATTTGCCATCTCTAGCTGTGGGACCTTGTGCAAATTGATCTCTAATACCTCCAATTTTCTCATCAGTAAATGGGGTTAGTTAAGAATACCTACCTCACTGAGTCCTTGAGAGTTTAAATGGTTTAAAACATGTAAAACAATGTAGTGTACTGTATGATACAGAGTGACTAATGAATATTAGTTTTAATTATTAATAACATTGTTACTATTATCACCCACTTATAATCCAAAGAGAAACCTAGAAAGTCATTTTTATGCTTTTATACCACATCTCCAATATACCAAGTCCTATCCATTCTAGCTTACAAATAATCCTTAAATCTATCCCATCTCATATTTACTGCCATTAAAGATGACCTTCCTCATTGATGGACTCCTAACTATTCTTCTATATACTATGATGTTCATATCACATCATGAATAAAAGTCATTCATTCATTCAAATACTTATTGTGCTCCATCTATGTGCCTACTGCTGGACATGGGGACAGAGAAACCATTACACACAATCTCTACCACAAAGACTCAAACATAGTGAAGCAAATATGTCACTAACAACTAAGTGGAATCAATAAACTCATCTAGAGCAAACTACTTGGGTTCCCCAGTCTTGCCATACTCTCTGTTTTCGCATATGCTGCTCCTTTTTCTTGTTATAGCCTGACCTGCCACCTCTTCCTTACCTAATTCCTGTTTACCCTTCATTGTTCATACCAGGCATCAATTCTGTTGTCAATCCTTCCTTGTGGCTTGCTACCCAACCCTGTCCTAGCCACACCCCCAAATGAGCGAGGTCCTCCTGTGGTCACCTACCCTTATCTCTTTTTTTTCACTTTTTTAATTAACTTTATTGGGGTGACATTGGTTACCATCTTATCTTTTTCTAGCACTTATCACATAGAATGGTAATTGTAGTTTTGTCTGTTTTCCTATTTATTATGAGCTTCTTAAGAACAGGCACAAGGCATGACATGTAATAGGACTGGCTCACAAAATGCAGAATGAATGAATAGCATACATGAAGATGTTCTGTCTTGGTCTATAAAGCAACTCAAAATGCTAGATAAAATATGTAAAACATCTTTTCAAGCATATCAATAAGCTGACGAGAACATAAGAAACTCTCAAGGGCAAAAAACTAGGGTAAAGCAGGAACCCAGACAGTAAATAATAACAATGCAAACATTTTTTAAAAAGCTGATTACAGGGGGAAAAGTACCAAGAGCAATATATCTATCATCTTCTTGTCTAGCAAAAGTTACTTGTGGGCCAGTGCTCACTGCTCACATTCCCATAAAAATTTGCCTTTGCAACTCCTGTACAGAAACAGAGTTTTCTCTAAAGTGTCTTTCATTAGATCAGTTGTGGACAACACTGTAGTCCAGGCTCTTTCTCTGATGTTGGAAAAACGACTGAAAAGATCTGAGAGCTAAGAGAAAGGGTCGACAGAGGAGCATAGACTAAAAAGTATAGTTCCCTTCAAAAGAGTCACTTTAAAAGGTACATACCTATAAGGAAACGTTTTGAGAACTGACTTTGGATCTAGATTATTTTGCAGACACATAGTTGCCATCCATCAAACATTTATTTGTTGCTTCTCTATGCCAAATACATAAATAACCTACTGCAGGAGGAGAGAGAAGGAGAGATAAGACTTAGTGAGAGGACGTCCTGGCATCTGCACAGGGTATCAGTCCCAGGTTCTAGTATATTTCTGAGACTTCCTTTATCCCTGCCCATAAATTCTATGAGAAATAATTAAGATAATTCCCCTACTTTGCTTAGATTTTTAATAGAAAATAATATATTTTCATAGAGATTGTTTTTCGCAGCAGTTGAAAACTCAAAATAACAGTAGTTTAAACAAAATAAAAGTTACTCCTTTCATGTAAGTGCCAGAAATCCAGGGTTGGTATGGTGGCTCTCTGATCAACACGGACACAGGCTCCTTCTACCATGTGTTTTCACCATACTAAACATGTAGCTTCTACCTTATGGACCGTGACAGCTACTCAAGCTCCAGCCATCACATCCTTGTTTCCAGATAGTAGAAAGGAGTATGGGGCAGAAAAGAACATACATCTCTGTTTAAGAACACTATACTACCCTTACCCTTACACTTTACTGGTCAAAAGTTAACTGTGATGTTGACACATGTAATCTCTATTGAGTGGTCATGTACCCAGTGGAAAAATCAATGGTTCTAATACTAAAGGAGAATGGGAGAACAAATGCTGGAGACAACTAGCAGTCTCTGGCTTATTATCTGAGCTCAGACATACGATGAGAGAAATGGTATTGGGGAAGACTATACAAATAGAGCAAAGGCATCAGAGGGAAAACAGGCAGTGTGTTCAGCGATGGTGAGCAATGCAGACTATAGTAGTTGGCACGTGGAACAATTTCAGGTAGATAGCTAACGTAGAAAGCTATATGGGAGCCAGATTGAAGATCATAAATGCTAGAGAATGTGGAATTCGGTAGAAGAGAATTCCTGAGTTTGAGCTGAAGAGTGCACTGATGAAAATAATGCTTTAGAAAGCGAAATATGGTGGTAATGCCTAGGATGTATACTGCTCACAAAAAATAGGGGATTTTTATCACTTTATATTCATTTTTAAAATATCCCCTAATTTTTGTGGTCAGTATACTTGTGTGGGGAATGATAGAGGCAAAGAAGCTGGCTAGGAAGTTACTATGAGATGGTGAATGCCTATACTGCAATAAAAACAGGAAAGAAACATTTCAAAGTATAGATTTGTCTAATATAAGTGATTAGTGTTCTCTGTCTCTATTCAGCATTCATTATACCTTTTTGAGATCAGTACAATGACTTTATTTGGGGAATTGCCTTCTCACCATATTCAGTTTATGTGATTCAAGTAGTACTGAATTCCACCCACTTCAGAGGTGAGCATGTGACCCAGGTATAACCAATTCAAGAATTCTCCTGGTCTCTTTGATTATTTCATAATAAGCAAATGACTTGAGTAGGGCCAACATTCTCAGTCATGTCATCCATTGCCAGCTGATTGAAAACATGGTTGAGAATAGAACAAAACAGGCAGCAGGCAGATCTGAGAGATCAGAAAACCAAGTGTGAGTGCTGATGCTATTATTTGACTTCCTGGATCAAAACTGACTGAAGCTAAAGAATCTGAACTTTTTATCTGACCAGGCTATGGCGCAGTGGGGATAGAGTGTCGAACTGGGATGCGGAAGACCCAGGTTCGAGACCCCGAGGTTGCCAGCTTGAGCACGGGCTCATCTGGTTGGAGCAAAGCTCACCAGCTTGGACCCAAGGTCGCTGGCTCGAGCAAGGGGTTACTTGGTCTGCTGAAGGCCCATGGTCAAGGCACATATGAGAAAGCAATCAATGAACAACTAGGTGTCACAACAAAAAAACTGATGATTGATACCTCTCTCCGTTCCTGTCTGTCTGTCCCTATCTATCCCTCTCTCTGACTCTCTCTCTCTCTGTCTCGATAAAAAAAAAAAAAAGAATCTGAACGTTTTAGTTAATGAGCTAGTAATTTTCTCTTTGTGTAAGTCAGTTTGTGTTGGATTCTCTGCTACTTGGAACTGACTATATAGAAATAAAGGCAAAGAAGGCATCAATGACCATTCTAAGTTTTTAAAACAGTATCATCTACTTTTGTCATATATTATATTAATAGACTTGGCACTGATAAATTTTATCTGTTCTAAGAAGTCAAATCTGCATTTAAAGAGAGGTTGTTTGGTATAATCTGGAATGATCACAAATTATGCTATGAAAGCTCTGAAAGTAATTACAGAGTCATAAAGTATTGTAGCTGGAGGAGACCTTTAAGTCATCTCACCTCACCACTTATTTTCACAAATGAGGAAACTGAAACCCAGAGAGATGAAGTGATTTGTCCAAAGTCACAGAGCTGATGATACACGCTGATCTTGAACCCAGACCTTCAGAATACTAGTCTACGTATTTTCATTGTATCATTCTGACACTTCAAAACAGGACATCTAAAAAATGTTTTCAAATAAATTTAAAACATATATAGTACAAATATAAGTCCTTACGAAGTAATTATTTTGAAAGGACAATAGTCATTTTGAAAGCACAGAAGTGCCAGTAATAATCACCACATTTTTGCAAGGATAGATGTTGCTATGACTCATTCCACTGTAGAGTAAGTGAAACTAACAATGCTGTGTTGACTACTAATAACAGGACATAGATAATTTAGTTGAGCCAAAAGCCACCTGTATACTTAGTTTGGATATAGGAAAGGTCAACATTCTAAAGTTGCATGAAGCTCTCCATAAAAGAAATCCTCACAATTATTCCTTTAGTCACTTTCCTTGAATCACTTTCAGGGAGTGAATCTTTTTTGTGTATTAAACTATGCCCTATTTTGATATTGCCATTCATTGACATTTATTGTGTATCTGTAGTGTGCTAAAAGAAACTCAGTTGAACAGATCACAGAATAATTCTGAGTTAGAAAACAAAAATCATTCTCTAAATATCCTGCCTCAGTACCTTCTCTATTACTACATATATGTTCTCAGCCAGTCTTATGTATAAAAACAGTATCTGTTCTATTACATAAACAAAGAGTTCTCACCCTAACACCCATGCCCTTGTAAATCGGTCAATATTAACAGGTAGCTACCTACAAGGTGCAGTTGGTGCACCACTAGCATCAGAATCACCTGAGATGACTGGGACTAACTACTAAAATTTTTAGCAAACATTGAAAGCAATTCTACGACACTAAACTTAAAGAATCAACAATACACAATATGAGGAAAGTAAAAGGATGCAAAAAAGTTTCCAAATTACTATCTAGATAGGATAACAATATATACACAAAATAGTGATTTTTAAAATATACTCTAGAGCAGTGGTTTTCCACTGCCAGTCCACCAGAAATTTTGTGCCAGTCCAGGAAAGAGTTAACCACTCTCATGTTCTATGAAGATTATAGAGTCTATAATTATTGGGTGATCATATAGCATCCACCCAGTGGTGGGATTCAGCCAGTTCGCACCAGTTCATCAGAACAGATACCTAGTTTTTTGTTGAGTTCGGTGAACTGGTTGTTAAAATGGCCTCTAAAGGAATGGTATCCTACTCCGATAGTGAAAAGATGGTTAAGGATAAATCACACAGCCAATGATGCTCGGATTAAAGTAAAGAAAATTGCAAGTGAGGACTCCAATCAAGAAGCAATATGGAAAAAAAATTTTTTTTAATTTAGTGAGAGGAGGGGAGGCAGAGACAGACTCCCACATGCACCCCGACTGGGATCTACCTGGCAAGCCCACTAGTGGGCAATATACTCTGCCCATCTGGGGTGTTGTTTGGTTGCTCAGCAACCAAGCTCTTCTTAACACCAGAGGTGGAGGCCATGGAGCCATCCTCAAAGCCTGGGGCCAACTTGTACCAATCAAGCCATGGCTATGGAATGAGAAGAGAGAAAAATGAGAGGCAGAGGGGTGGAGAAGCAGATGGGCACTTCTCCTGTGTACACTGATCAGGAATTAAACCTGGGACATCCACACGTCGGGTCAATGCTCTAATACTGAGCCAACTGGCCAGGGCTGGAATTATCTTAAATAACAGTTTTATTGTTTTTTGTCAGGTATTATTTAATATTTTTTATTAATATTTTAAAACTCATAATTTGGTTTTGTGTACCTCTTTCATTCTTATGCATGAAATAAACTACCGTTCAGTATATATTTTTTTATACTTAAAACAGTCATTAGGGCAGAGAACCAGTTGTTAAATTATTTGAATCCCACCACTGCCTCCACCGTATCACATCCGAGTCGTTAACTCTCACAGGACTGGCGGTTGAAAACCCCAGCTCTAGAGAAACTTTCAGAGTTAAAATGGTAATGGTAGCATCCCCTCCTCCTCTCAGAAATTACCTAGTAACAAGGATAAGACAGACAAAAAGGCAAAATCCACTTTCACCGAAAACAAAAGACACCTAAAACCCTGAAGTAAAGTATATCTCAAGTATAGTGAAGAGCAGGAAGACTCTGATGAAAGATGTTGGTGCTACAGATGTCAGAAAACATGGACAAAACACAGTTCACACAATTAAGAGACTTATCTTAAGGACAAAATCAATAATTCATTTGAAACAAGGGAATCAAGTACTCAGATTGACAGCAAAATCTGATTTATTGTAATATTTGCTATAACAGAGAGGTTGAAAGAGGAATGTTCAGACATGACCCGTGTGCGGGAAGCACTCTGCTTTAGAATCAATGTTGAAAACTTGGCTATAATAGACTCTGCAACGGGGGCAGCCCTGCAACCGCCAGTCTGTCTTGGAAGTAGAAGCTGAACAAGCTCATCCACGCAGCCTTTTTTTTTTCATGAGGAGAATTCCTGTGAGGCTGGAACAAGATCTGGCCTCTCCTCTGCATAAACCTTCAGCAAGTACTATATAGGGGTCCTCAGGTTATGACAGTCTTGACATAAGATGTTTCGAGTTTACAACACTCACTCCCATAAAAACTTTAAAAAATTGAGATGTGAGTGTTTCAGCTTACACCATTAGCAACTTACTTACAGACTACGTGGGCAAAAACTAGTTCCAAACTAGCCTGCAGAGGCCTGCAACAGATCCTGTATCCTCTACATCAGCTGCTTCTCCAGATGAAACCCCTGTAGTACAGGTAGAATCATCTCTAGCGTCTCCTGCATGTTCCTTATGCAACCCTGATTCACCTGACCCAGTATCTCCAGCACCTTCCACAGGTTCTCCTGCCTCTCCAGCTTCCTCCTCCCAATAGGTCACTCTCTCCCACCTTGCAAAGCCCTTTCCAGTGTGCAAGCCAACCACAGGAATAAAGGTAAGGAGGTTTTTTTATACTCATTTTTTTCTGTTACTACAGAACAGTATATTTATGTCCTTTTCCTTTTTCTGTGGCTTAGTTGTGTTTTCATGTTCTAGATTATGACTTACAACTGTGTTAGGATAGGTAAGTGACTTAAGTTAGGGTATGTTTTGACTTACACCATAATTCAGGTATGTTACTATCATAGGAACTGTGTCATAACCTGAGGATATCTTGGAAAATCTCTCCTCCTTCAAAGATAAGTAGTTCATCAAAAAGGAACCAGCATACAAAGGTAAGAAAAAAGGAAGACAAGAATAGGGGGGGAAATGGCATATTAAATTCTCACAAAAAGATTGTTGCCATTAAGCAAAAATTTTTTTTTTTATTACTGGGTTGACATGGTTCACCAAACTATACATTTTTCAAGTGTACCACTCTTGAAAGATATAACACCATCTACATCCCACATTATGCCCCCACCACCTACCTGCCCAAGCAGTCTCCTCTGCCTCCTTCCCCTTTTTCCTCCTCCCTCTACATCTACCCTCTCTTTCCCTCTGACTGTTGCCACTCTTGTCTGCATCTATGTGTTATGTGTACATGTTTCTTAGCTAATCTTTTCACCTTCCTTGATCCCATCCCCTCTTCCCCTTTCTTCTAAGAACTGACCATCTGTTCCCTGTGACCCTGCCTCTGTTTTTATTTTGTTCCTCAGTTTATTGTGTTCTTTAGATTCCCCATATAAAGGAGATCATATGGTATTTGTATTTCTCTGCCTGGTTTATTTCACTTAGCATAATAATCTCCAGGTCCATCCAGGTTGTTGCAAAAGGTAATATTTCCTTTATTTTAAAGACTGAGTAGTACTCCGTTGTGTATATGTCTACCGTTTTTTTATCCACACATTCACTGATGGACATTTGGGCTGCTTCCAGATCTTGGCTCTTTTAAATAACACTTTAGCAAAAGAAAATTTTAACTCTACATGTAGCCATAAACTTCAAAAGTTAAGGGTGCAAACTGGAAGAGACTGTCCCCAGAACTCAGCCATGCTG
The DNA here is from genome assembly GCA_037038555.1 of Rhynchonycteris naso. Lineage (NCBI taxonomy): Eukaryota > Metazoa > Chordata > Mammalia > Chiroptera > Emballonuridae > Rhynchonycteris > Rhynchonycteris naso. The sequence continues at coordinate 106,541,277 of CM072996.1, read as the reverse complement.
GCACCCTGACCTTGGACTTCCAGCCTCCAGAATTGTGAGAAATGAATTTCTGTTGTTTATAAGCTGCCCAGTCTGTGGTGTTTTGCTAGAGCAGTCAGAATGGACTTAGACCACAGGGTTATCTGTAGTTGCCAAAACTTGGAAGCAATCTGGGTGTCTACCTATAGGAGAGTGAATAAGAGGATTATGCATAGTTCTTAGTGACTGATGAGAGGGCCACAGAGCAACGAGGATGGATCTTATGCACAGTGCTAGATGAAAAGGAATTAGATATATGATAAATACTGTAAATATATATATAAAAGAATATACATTAAAACATACACATTTTACAAAAACAAAAAATGGTCCACATTTACCATATTTGAAAGGTTGCCTGTAAAGAGGGGAAGGGAACAATAAAAGGAAAAATAATAAATAAATAAAGCTGTCCCAGCTGATAATGTGGCATGCACTGATGAGTATGGTTAAGTCAACTTTCTTAATTCTCTTAACTTGAAATATTTTTAAAAAACCACAAAGGAGCTCAAACATGAATTGAAAGAAGTGGGAGGGAAAAATTAAGCTATTTCAAAAGTGAAGGAAGATTTGGAAATGGCACAGAGAAGAATAAACCATTGTTAAGGAAAAAACTAAAAAAAATATTTTCAAAGAGTCATGGAATACTTACGAAAAGCAAGTAAAATAAAATAAAAATGAGCAAATTATGTAAAAGAATGATAGAAAATTATGTAAATGAGAGACAAAAGGCATCCAATATATACACAATCAAGACAGAAAACCAAGAAAAGAATCTAGATATTGGAACAAAAAAGCTGAAATATATACTTTGAGAGACTTTCCAGAAATAAAGGAAGACCTATATGCAGGACATATAATATCCTCAAAGAAAACAATGGCACAGAATAGTCCAACTAAGACCTGTTCTAGTAAAGCTACTGGATTTTCAAAGCTAAAATCTTTTGGGTATCTAAATTAAAATGATCAAGATATCTGTAAAGGAAAAAAATATCAAAACATAACCCAAAGAGTCTGACTAGGCAGTAGCGCAGTGGATAGAGTGTCGGACTGGGACGCGGAGGACCCAGGTTTGAGACCCCGAGGTTGCCTGCTTGAGCGCAGGCTCACCAGTTTGAGCCCAAGGTCACTGGCTTGAGCAAGGGGTCACTTGGTCTGCTGTAGCCCCCTGGTCAAGGCACATATGAGAAATCAATCAATGTACAACTAAGGAACCACAATGAAGAATTGATGTTTCTCATCTCTCCCTTCCTGTCTATCTGTCCCTATCTGTCCCTCTCTCTGACTCTGTCTCTGGCACAAAACAAAACAAAAAATAACCCAAAGAAATTTATACCCGAGAATTTTATACCAGAAAAACTTGAAGTACAAATGGAATAGGCAACATTTTTGAATGTGCAAGTAATATGGTTTTCATGAACCTATTTTAGGACATAAGTTGAGAATGAACTTGAACCAATCAAGAAATTTAGGGGAAAAAACAACTGACAGTGATCATTTATTTCATTTATTTATAGAAGTAAGTATAAAACAAATGTGAGAATTATGGTCATAGAACAGAGAATAAATGTTATGAAATCCTGTCAATGTAGCAATGAAACAACCAATAGAAATTGAAAGAGAAAAGAAATAAGATAAACATTGCATAAAATGATATTAGGGAATAAAGAGGGGAGGAGCAGGAAACTGCTTTAAATAATACCTAAGAATAGTTATAACATTATTAAAGTATCCATTAAAACAAAAATACATGCTTTTCAAGTTTAAATAAAAACCTACATAAAGAATATCTTGACAATATAGTGAAAAAAGTTAAATGAGCAATATAAACTAAAAGCATAATAAAATAGACTGAAAACATAACTTTCATTTTAATAAGTGTGGAAAGATTAACTTGCCAATTGGAAATTTTTCTCAAATGGAATTTCTAATCAAACTCCAATTTTATGCTATTTACATAAGATAATGAAAACAAAGTGATTTAGAATGAAAATAAAGGATAGACAAAGGCATACCAAGCAAATGAAAATTTTTATCTCCAAACATAATTCAGGAAAATAAAAACATTAAATAAGGCAAAGACAAGTGCTTTATAACAATAAAGTGTGATGCAAAATTAAGATCTCACACTATGAATATGCACACACCAAATAACATAGCATTTAAATTCATAAAGCAAAAACTACAAGAAATTTTGTGAAAAATCTACAGAATCCATGACTAGTTAATTGACCCCTCCCACAGAACAGATCATGTGCTCAAAAATAATAAAATAAGGACAGAGAAGACCTAAATAACATAATTAATAAGGTAGATAATATATATGTTTATATAGTTATAAATGTATATAGATATATGAGAGAATGGTAACATATCTTCTTTTCAAATACTCATGTACTAATCACAGAAATTAACTATACATCAAAATGGGTGTCAAACAGGCCTGGGGATATTATGTCTCACAGGTGAGGAAAGTGCTCCTCCATTATCAGCCTCATTTTAGTATGGCTGGCTTTTCTTTTACATCCTTTATGTATTGAACTTCCAGATAAAAAGAAAAAAGAGGTTTGAAAATCACTGTGACACACATGCATCAACAACAATGTACAATTATTTATTTTTAAGAGGTAAGCCCATGTGCCAAATGTATGAAATGAAATGCTCTAAAACGGCAGGATCTAGTAGATGACCTAAGAGACCTTGATTAGAACACAGAAACGTTTCAAGGGCTATCTCTGCGAGCAAGGAATTTGAGAAGTGAGGTATAAACATGGATATTTGCTGTAGGGCGAGGGGGTAGGGGGGTGTGGGTGGGGGTCCTGTAGTGAAAGAGAGAGAAATACTTCAATACTAATAATTCAAGCAAAAGAGAAGTCTGATGCTCCTGGCATCAGGCCAGTTTGTGATTCTAGCTGAGTAAGATTCTTTTCCTTGTGTAGGAATGAAAGTTAGTATGATTATCAACGTTTTCCATGCCTGTGCCCCTTACCATCGCCAGATTGGACAAAGACAAAGCAGTGTGTGCAGTTTGGGTTTATTTTAATGTAGTCTAGGTTATGAGGACTTGTTTGAGAGAATTTTATTGTTGTTTGTTTGTTTGTTTGTTTGTTTTGTTGAAGAGATGTTTTGAAGTCAGGGATTTTGGAGGTTAAAAGGCTCTCAGAAGCCCAATTTGCTAAACACACGGGGGACCAAGAGATTGTGCTTTCTTGCTGGTGTGATGAAACCTCTGAATAGATAAACTTGAAATCCTAGGGGAAAAGAGCTTTTGCTGCAGGAAGTGAAAATCTCAGGCTTGTACCAGTTATATGAATGGAGTTCATGGCAATTTTTCTAAGCTTAATGAAATGAAAGAGTTTGAGGAGTTGCCATACTGTTTTGGGGGAAATAAAGTCTAAATTTCAGAAGACATATTTTGATGAATATGAAGCATACTTTTTAGTTTCTGAGGCTGCTTTTGGTGTGCAAAACTCAAGATGTATTTTAATTACCAAAAATCTCTTCTACCTGTGCAGCTTGGTTAATTTCAATGACCTGAAAGGAAACTGTGCTATCAAAAAGGACACAATTTAATTAGAATTTGAGAAGTGTCATATGAATCACAAAATTGGCCTAAATTTCCGTCCACACTGCCTAACTTTCGTGGAGCTTCTTAAAGACAGACTGATGGCAACTGTCAATAACAAAAATTTGGAGCAGGAATTCAGCTATCTACTGCTTGAATACAATCCAGATGTCTTAAGAATTGCTCAGTTGAATATGTAACTGTTTTGTCATTGACATAATCAAAATTAATCAATGAGTTTTTGCTTTAGATAAGTACCTTTCAGGACCAGAAATACTCTTACATCATCCGCATGTGAAATCCTGCCAGACAAGCAGACTCTTTTGGCTGCAAGGAATGGGCATCTGTCCCCAATTCAATGCCAGCAATGCCAGCTCAAAGCCCAGCTGATTCAGATAATTGTAGAATCTGACCTTGAAGCAAAGAACTGGAAGCAGTGTGTGAAATATCTAAATATTGCTTAGCATAATATTTTATAAGGAGTAAATGAACAATACAAACTCTTAATTATTATTCTGTCCCTTAGGGCCTTGAAATATCTAGCATATTGTAACAACAAGGCCTTCGAGTTAAGCCTAACCAAAAGATATGAGTCTTCCCTACTTTTAGTAGGCTATAGGTGCATTTTTTATTCATAGTTGAATAAATTATTTTGAAGAACTCTGTATGTTATCCTAAAAAAAAATTTATAGTTTTGAATATCACTAGGAGAAAATTCAGCCTGTATACATATGGGTTTCTGATTACCCATAAAATGTGGACATGACTATTATGAAGAATTAGGAAATCTTCTCGTGTGAACATGACTAGCTATAGTGGTATTTTTATTTTCGTCTTTAAAATTATTTAAGAGCTACAAGAATAAAAACACAACCTACATCCTCAACCCCACCCCCGCAAATCACAAACTTTTTTTTTTTTTGAAAACTAAGATACAAATATGCTTCTCAGATTCTAAAACGTCTGTAAAGTTTGCCAAAAGTAGCAGAGATAGAATAGAAATTGTGTGGGAGAAAGGAGAGAGAAGAAATAGAGATAGAGCTGAATAGCAAGAAGGCCCAGCTAGACATTGTTAGCAAAAGGATAATTCCTGAAGGTAAGGAACACACTCTGAGTTACAGAAACTTTATCCTTTGTTTGCAAAAGGGGGTGTGGAAACGGGGCAAGCAAGCCATGCTGGCAACAAGAGACCCTGTACCCAGTTTAATTCAAAAGGACAGTGCAAGAGAGGATGCACAAAGGGCACACAGGAGAAGCAACGATCTGCTTCTCCACTCCTCCCCCTCTCCTTTCTCTTACTCTATCTCTCTCTTCTTCTCCCACACCCATGGCTGGATTGGAGCAAGTTGGCCTCAGGCGTTGAGGATGGTTCATGGCCTTGCCTCAGGTACTAAAATAGCTCGGTTGCCAAGCAATGAAGCAACGCCCCAGATGGGCAGGGCATCGCCTCTAGTGGGCATGCTGGGTGGATCCCCATCAGAATGCATGCAGAAGTCTGTCTCTCTGTCTCCCCACTTCTCACGTAAGGAAAAAAAAAAAAAAGAATCACACAGATAATCCATATCTACAGAAGCCATCTGTTCTGTGGCAGCAGAGAAGAGAGCCCCAATCCTGGTGAAAACTAGCTTCTTCTCGCCTATGCTAGAGCAGGGCTGGGAAAACACACTCCATTCAATGATGAGATATAAGAAAGGAAGTAGGCACCAATATAAAAAAACCACAAGAGAAATGGGGGGGGGGGGCAGAACTTAGCATATAAAGAACACTTTCTTTACCAATAAAATGTTGCTAAGGCAGATAAATTTTTTGAAAAGTCTATTTCCCTTAATTTGGGGGGGGGGAGTAAATGAGGCAATCACCTGTATAAAATGAAAATTATAAAACAAATGCAGTAATTTAAGGAAGATACAGTAAGATAACCAGAGGTAATGAAATGAAAGAAGAATTCAAAAGAGAAGCAGTAGGAAAAAAGAACCCATCATAGAAATGAATACAAAATTAGAAGGAAAGTGAGAAAGAAAAGACACTTAAGGAAATATAGTAATTAACATAGAGAAAAGAAATGAGAAAACAAATAAAATAAAATGAAAAGTCAAGTAAAACAGGTAAGAAACAAAATAGTAGATATAGAAAACAGGCAAAGGAGGGTTTCTTTTTTCCAACTTATAATTGGTGCCCCTAAGAAAAAGATGCAAAATAATGGAACAAAACAAATATTTAAAAATATAATTGAAGAAAACTTTGCTCAATTAGAAGAAAACCTACTTCTCTTTATTGAAAGAACATATTCTATGCCAGGGACATTTTACCTGGTATAGCTACTAACTACAAAGAGAAGGAAATAATCTTGGGGGGGGGAGGTTATAAATAATAAGTTACTTATGGCCCTAGCTGGTTGGCTCAGTTGTAGAACATCGACCCGGCGTGTAGATGTCCCAGGTTGGATTCTTGGCACACAGTTGAGAAGCACCCATCTGCTTCTCCCCCACCCCTTTCCTCTCTCTCTCTTTCTCTCTCTTTCTCTCTTCTCCTCCCAGTCATGGCTGGATTGACTCAAGCATGTTGCCCCAGGCTCTGAGGATGGCTCCGTGGAGCCCTCACCTCAGGTGCTAAAAATAACTCAGTTGCACACATGTACCCCAGAAGGACAGAATATTGGCCCCAGAGGGAGGTTGCTGGATAGATCACAGTCAGGGCACATGCAGGAATCTATCTCCCCTCCTCTGACTTAAATTTTTTAAAAAATCACTTATGAAGGGGAAATGGGCTCTCAGATTTTGGCACAGCAACACTCATTACAAGGAGACACTGGAGTAACATATACAAGATACTCAAATAGAGAAAATGAACACAAAGACTTTGTGTCTAGCCAAACTGTCTTTCAATATAATTCAATAGACAGTTTTTTGTCTTTTTGTTTTTTGTTTTGACAGAGACAGAGAGATAGATAGATAGGGACAGACAGACAGGAATAGAGAGAGATGAGAAGCATCAATCATCAGTTTTTCATTGTGGCACCTTAATTGTTCATTGACTGCTTTCTCATATGTGCCTTGACCGCGGGCCTTCAGCAGACCAAGCAACCCCTTGCTCAAGCCAGCAACCTTGGGTCCAAGCTGGTGAGCTTTGTTCAAACCAGATGAGCCCGAGCTCAAGCTGGCGACCTCGGGGTCTCAAACCTGGGTCCTCCGCATTCCAGTCTGATGCTCTATCCACTGTGCCACCACCTGGTCAGGCTCAATAGACAGTTTTTAATATGCAAAACCCCAGGTAACATTGTACCTATTAGCTTTTCTTAAGAAAACTACTAAAAGATGAACTTTAGACTAAAATAAAACAATGGCAAAGCTACAGCAAAAGGATTGCAAGTGAACATTGTAAAGTCAAATGGAACCCTTCCATTGAGCCCTCTGAAATTCATCCATATTCAGCCAAATTCCCTATACCCTCAACCCAAATATTCATTCACCTTCTTGCTCTAGAAACCTGGCTCTCCCCTGAGGATACTGCGTCCCCTGAAGCCATGTTGTGTAGTGGCTATTTCTTCTCCCAGAGTCCTCATACACCTAGACCCAGGGGTGGGGTAGGTCACCTCTTTGCTCTTAAACTGTCACTTTCAGACTTTTCTCACGCCTCCCCCAAAATTCTCCACCTTTAAATCTTATGTTATCAGATTAGTTCACCCAGTGATACTCATTTATGCTGCCTTCTATTGGCCTTGGTTCATGCTACCTTGTTTTTCTTTTGGCATATGTTCATTTTTATTATTAATTATTAATTCCATCACTTAAATTTTTCCTTTAATTTACTTTTCAATTACAGTTGACATACAATATTAGGTTAGTTTCAAGTGTATTAAATAGTGATTAGACATTTACATACCTTACAAAGTGATCACCCCAATAAGTCTACCATACATAGTTATTACAGCATTATTGACTATATTCCTTATGCTGTTTTTTAAATTTTTTAAATTAATTTTAGAAGTGAGAGGGGTGGAGGAGATCAGAAGGGAGAGAGAAAAGGGAGGAGAAACAGTGAGAAACATCACTTTAGTTGTTCATTGATTGCTTCTCATATGTGCTTTGACCAGGGATCTCAAGCTAAGCCAGTGAGTGATTCTTTGCTCAAGACAGAGACCTTGGGCTCAAGCCAGTGACCTTATGATCATGTTAACAATCTCACGCTCAAGCCAACAAACCCACAAGCTTAGCACCAGCAACCTTGGGGTTTCAAACTAGGGCCCTCAGTATTCTGGGTTGACGCATAATCCACTGTACCACCACTGGTCAGGCCTGATGACTATTTTTATAACTGGCAATTTGTACTTCTAAATCCCTTTCACCCTTTTCATTCATCCTTCCAGTACCTCTCCTATCTGGGTACTGTCAGTTTGTTTTCTTAATCTATGAGTTTGTTTCTGTTTTGTTTGTTTATTTTGTCTTTTAGATTTACATATAGGTGAAATCATACGGTACTTGCCTTTGTCTTATTTCACTTAGCATAATACCCTCTAGGTCCATTTGTTGTCACAAATGGTGAGTTTTCATTATTTTTTATGGCCAATAATCCATTGTGTGTATGTACCATCTTCTTTACCCATTTGTCCATCGATAGACACTTAGACTGCTTCCATATCTTGGCTATTGTAAATAATGCTGCCTTGTTTTTCAATGATATTAACTCCAGTCTAATTATCTCACTTTAGTCTTAATTCTTGGTGATTGCAATAAATATTTTAGCCAATACTTCCAACACCATAGTCTTTCAGTTTTTTTTAACTCCTCTACTCAAATGACGTTCTTCAGCATATGTCTGTCACTCGCCCCATAGTCATGATCTAAACTTTGTCATTAGCAATAATTTCATAATCTTAATTTCATCATTCTATTTGTGTGTGTGTGTGTGTGTGTGTGTGTGTGTGTGTGTGAAAGAGAGAGTGAGAGAGGCAGGGAGAGACAGGAAAGGAGAAAGATGAGAAACATCAGTTCATAGTTGTGGTACTTTAGTTATTCCTTGATTGCTTCTCATACGTGTCTTGACTGGGGTAGGGGTGGGTCTAGCAAAACCAGTGACCCCTTGCTCCTCAAGCCAGTGACCTTGGGCTCAAGCCAGCGACCTTGGGCTTCAAGCCAGTAACCTTTGGGCTCAAGACAGCGACCATGGGGTCATGTTGATGATCCCACACTCAAGCCAATGTCCTCAGGGTTTTGAACCTGAATCCTCAGTATCCCAGGTCAATGCTCTATCTACTGCGCCACCACCAGTCAGGCATCATCATTCTATTTTCAGACATCTCACTTATTATCTTTCAAATTTACTTTCTTTCATAGCCCAACTCCAACAATCCTTTGATCCCTAATCAAGGGGAAAATGGCAGATATATACAGTTATTCATTTCGGCATTGTTCTCAACAGATGAATATTAGAAACAAACTAAATGTACATCTTTAAAGGCCTGATTCAACAAGTTATTTAAGGAAAGGGGCAGTTACTGGAAACAGGATACAGGGAACTGTATGGAGAGGACTATCTGATGGGAGCTGCCACCTTCAGACTGGAGGCAACCAGCCCCTGTGGGCTCAGCATTAGGGAACCGGAGAAATAAGTTCCAAGTCTCTCTCGTTCCACTCTCCCCTGTTTCTGCCAGTGACTCAGAAATTGAGTAATTATTAAATTGCCTTTTTTAAGGACAGTTTGAGAAGACATAGGTATCAAACAGGGTCAAATGTCATCTAAGAATAGGTGTCAAAACCCTGCCTAAGGAGATGACTCCCAATCTGAGAGTCTCAGCATCCTCGGGATGCTCAAAGGTAGTTATGGGGCTCAATGAACTATTTTTAACATTTCAAAAAATATATCACATAGAAATTATACCTCTATCTTTGATAAGACAGTACAGACAAACAGAAATGTGTTTCTAGCTTTGAGCTGCTATAGTCTGAATTCATGATGATCAGCAGTGTGATAAGTAGTTTTTACAAGTTTTATTAGTAAATAAAGGAGAGTGTTTTAAAGACACAAAGACCACAAGTGAAGATTCCAAGAATTGGAAAGTTCTAGGCTTTTCCTGATTTTAGAGTCACTGAATCTTGAAAGTACAGTCTATAATTTATAAAATTGTTTAACCCCTATAAAAAAACCCCACAAAATACATTCCATTATTAGACTATAGTAACTAAAATATAAATATAACTTGTTCACCTGGAATTATTGACCAATTCTCAAGGTTTAATATGATATGTGATAGAAGATATTTGCATTAAATATATTAAATAGAATCATATAAAACAAAAACATAATATATTATTCTAATTCTAAATTCAGTGGTCAGATGCATTTTTTTCTTTTTAAATTCTAGAAGCATTCTTTCTTTTGCTCAACATTGCTAGTCAAGCACTTTAAGGGCTAAGTTACATTAATAATTTTGTTTTTCCTATTTGGTCTGATCAATATTTTACATAGTTTCACACAGATTTGATTTTTACCTTATAGCGGGCTTATGTTATTTAGCTTCTCTGAGAAAGAAATCAAAAGGGCACTAGAATATAGAGTATTTTGTAATCTATAACCATACACTCTACTGTCTGAGGGGTTAATTGACTTGTAAAATAAAGTGATAGGTTTAGTAAAGTCAGGAAAGTTACATGTTTCAGAAATGCCATAGTTAACCGATTTAGGGTAAGTGGCAAAAGAGTACCAGAGTGATCTGCAGAGGCTGTGGCGGTCCCCTGGAGACTGAGGGGAACACTGCCTGGCAGAGAGGAAAAGCAGATGCAGTCTCTTTTGCTTCCCATAAGGTAGTGGTAGTCAACCTGGTCCTTACTGCCCACTAGTGGGAGTTCCAGCTTTCATGGTGCACGGTAGCGGAGCAACCAAAGTATAAATAAAAAGATAGATTTAACTATAGTAAGTTGTTTTATAAAGATTTATTCTGCCAAACTTAGCAAAAATCCGACATAAAGTACTTGGTAAGTAATTATTATTAAATGCTTTAACTTGCTGTAACTCTGTTTTTTAAATTTTATAAAGTAAAGTTACTTCCCTACTTTATAAATCACCATTATTGTGGAAAAGGTGGGCGGTTAGAAAATTTTACTACTAACAGAGATACAAAAGTGGGCAGTAGGTATAAAAAGGTTGACTACCCCTGCTGTAAGGGGTCATCACCTTCAAAACTGTCAAGATGTCAAAGCATTAATGAGATAAAAATATAAGGGAAAAGCGTTTTCTTCTAAAACATGCCTAAAACCCGAAGTGATTTTTTGATGTAGAACATACATAAAAATTTTTACATGGTGGTGTTTTCCTTATCAGTGGACACTTCCAGCCCGCTGTCAGGGATCCTGCTGGAGTTCTTTCTCAACCCCAAGGCCATAGTCTCGCTGGTTGCCATGATAGGGCTCCAGAAACCGAGGTTGGGCAAAGTCAGAATGCATAGAATTTCATTTGTTTATTCAATACACTTATTCACGGACAAGAGAACTCAAACAGAAAAGCTTTGGGTATATGCAAAAATGGAACATAATTTGCTCTCAGGTGTGGGTGCCTCCAAGGAGGGTAACATGCCTTATCAACGTTGCAGACTCCATTTGAGAAGCCCGCAGGTCCCAGTCAGGGGCACAGACTCCACACTGCCAGGTCCTGGGGCATAATTAATGCAGTCACAAGGATCAGATTAGTGAAGCTCCAGAAGAGGGTGGAGACTGATTTTAAATGTGATCTTTCTTTCCAAATTACTTTTAGCACTTTAAAGTTATCCTCCAGAAAGACTTGTACATGTTGTTTATGGATAATTTCTATAGTGTGGAAGACTGGGAACAACCTTCATTTCCATCAATAAGGAAATGGCAAAAATAAATTGTGGCAGATCTATTCTCTAGAATCTTCAACATTTGTTATAAAGAATAAGTTTGATCTCAAAATGCTTACAGGGGAAAATGGCTATGTTTTTGTTTTGTTTTGTCTTGTTTTTTTGTTCTGGGGGTTTGTTTTGTTTTGTTTTGTTTTGTTTTTATAGAACGATGTATATACTGTTTTATTTTGCAAAGCAACTGTATTGGATGCAATCTTTGAGCACCTTCTCAGACTATGACCACTCCTTTGATGAGCTCCTTGAGTTGGCCAAAGTTCAAGTTGAAATCATGGGCCTACACGGCCTTTACTCCCTCCAGGATGAGCGCTATTGGCAGTGAACCGTCACTCTAGAGTTGGATAGAATGCCACACTGTGGAGCTTGGAATAGGCATCCTGAGTGGCTTCTAAGGGCTGAAAATATAAGGAGTTTCTGCCGGTGGGGTGAAACTTAGCCAGAGGGAAATGAGAGGCAGAAGGGATCTGAGCAGAAAAGTTCCCTCCCTCCCCTTCCTTCCTACTCTGAGTGTGGGTTCTTCTTTCAACCTTTCCAGAGGAGTCTTGCATGCCAAGGGCACACCCGCCTCGCCAATCCCACTGTGAGATGGTGGCCAGTACAGTGACACGTCACATTGCACATTGCTTTGCCTCTTTATTACCTTGCATCAATTATTTCCTCGTTGTCAGCATCTGCAGCTTGCACTTCCCAAATAAAGTGGCTACACTTTAATCCTTGTGTCTGGTTCTCCTGTCTAGAGGATCCAGGCCAAGAACATAAGCAAAATAGATATTGAGGCTATATCTGCATTTTTGGTGAATGTGTATACACATACAAACACCTAAGCCCTTGTTTGGAAATGCATAGAAATGTGGTAAAGATGCACATCAGACCTTAAGCAATAGTATGCTTCAGCTGCTTACATTTTTTAATGATCATGTGTTACTTTTGTATATTGAACTATATAATACCATAAAATCATAAAATATATTACCAACCCTAGCGTTTGCTTCCCTGCTTTGCTCTTTTGAAGGTGTTAGTGTATTAACAAATCATTGTATTTCTCAGGAAAAATTAGCCTATCACAGTCTTAAATTTTTCAATCTGGGTGTGATAGTTGATCACTCCCCCTACTTAGAGACTGTCAGACACAGCCACCACCACCACTCCAGCACCCCCTCACAATTCTTCCTTGCTGGCAGACCCCATTATGTCTGTATTTACCCTTCCAGTGGTTCCCTTGTCATCTTGGGAGTATGAGGAGCAGCCCTCTCTGCACTCAAAAAGGTACAGAAAAGCCAACCAGAGCTATGATATCATCAAGGCGACAGTGAGATCCCCCCCCCAAGTCTTGATCTGTGAATAAAAAATGAGCTCACTGTTTGACATTTTTAATTAGGTATTTCATTAACTGTCTTCAAAAGCATCCTTGGCTGACTGTATGTATATGTATGTATGCATGTGTGTATCTAATTTTATACACAATAGTATATACATACATACATGTATAATCTGGTGTCATGTATCTCACTAGAGACTAAGGTAGTATTTATCTTATTTCTCTCCATACTCTCAGCCCCTAACATGATACCTGCTCATGGTAGGTACTCAACAAACATTTCTAGAATTGAACTGATTAGATCCATTCATCTCAATCTACAATTTACATATTGCACATCTGGTAGTAGTTTAAGTAATAGCAGAGAAGGGAGGGTACACAAAATAAAATTCAGATCACTTCTTATCCAAAAAGCTTAAGGTTATTTGTAAAGCTACTGTCAGAAACCATCATCAAACTGCATTATTTAAATCCTTATCATATTGCCTTGGATATTTTGGAAGATAGCAACAAACTTGAATGTGAATTGAAAGATCACACTCCAGTTTCCATAGTATTTCCAGAAATCACCAACTAAATACAACTTTAAAAAGAATTCTGTTCTTAGTATGGTAATCTAAGTGTGTGAAGTGTGTAAGGCAGATATTACAACAACAGAAACTGACAAGTCACCAACAAAGAATGAAGGCTGGTGGTGGAAGTAGCAGTTGCCACATGGGAGAGCCATGATCTAGATCAAAGCTTTCCTCTGAATCCTGGTCCGACAGTTTCCCCCTTTAGGAGCCCCAGACTGCAGTGACAAACCACCCACTGCAAATTACAGGCATGAATGAGTTGACACAGCCAGATGACATTCATTTACATGATTTCTTTTGTCCTGGGACCTGTGTGCCAGGATATGTTCTATGTGCTTGGAATTCAGCAGTGAATCAAAGGGATAAAGATCTCCAGCCACATGGAGTTTATGTTCTAGAACTGGGGGAAGTGGGTTGGGAGGGGCAGTTACCAAAATTTTCAAAAATTCATTTTAGCCTTTAGTTTTCCAGCAAGACTAACTGTGAAAAATAAATAAATAAAAAGAACGTATCCAAGCAACAAAGTTCTGTTATTTCCTTCCCCCACCACTCTTTCTAGTCCTGCCTGGTCCTGTTTCCATTGTGCATGACAGGTTCCTCACCCACCCTCCACCCCTTCAAACTGCTAGCACTGGGCACTGTGTATAGTCCACTGAATGAATCTCAAGCTCTTGGGATGGAGACCACTAATCTGTTTTCTTTTTGTTGTTGTTATTTCATTTTTTAAAAAAAATTATTGGTTGATTTTAGAGAGAAAGAGAAATATCAATCTCTTCCTGTAGGTGCCCTGGCCAGGTGGAGTGGGCTGGGGAGGGGACTGGCAATCTCTGGCATTGGAATGATAGTCTAACCAACTGAGCTATCTGGCCAGGAGTGCTGTTGTTATTTTCTAAAAAGTGAAAAGGCAAGGGGGAGCAAGATGGCGACGGAGTAGGCGGACGTACCAACTTCCAACTCCCAGAACCAAAGTGGATTACAACTCAATTTTAAGAACCATCACCTGGATAAACCAACTTTGAACAAAACTAAGTGGACTCTTCAACCAAGGAACACAGAAGAAGCCACATTGAGACTGGTAGGAATAGCGAAAACGCGAAGAGGGCTGCCCAGCTCCCCGGAGCAAATGGCAGCCCGGAGAGACCGCGGGGCAGGAGGAGAGTTTGGCGGAGAGGGAGGGACCTGGGTCCCAGGAACCAAGCCCCAGCTTGCAGTCCTAGAGCCTAAAAGAGGCGTTTGGACAGTATTGAGCTGTGAAACAAGTGAGGGAGCTCCCAGGCCTACAGTGTGGAGTATTAGGTCCCTTCCTACTCTGCTGAGGGCTGCTTGGGGTTTTGGGGCGGCAGGACGCTGAAAGGTGGTTCTGTCGGCGTGGGCAGAGGCCAAGCCGGTGGGAGATCGGTTTAGCCCAGAGGGTCAGAGGAGACAGCCAAATCGGTCCAGAAGCTGCGGGCCCGCCTTTAATCCCACTTACGGGGACAAAGCGGGAGGCCAGGAACGGGCAGCACCTGCGCAAGCTGGCCCTGAACACGGGGACCAGGCTAGGACCAGGGACGGGCAGGGGCTCGCGGCTGAGCTGACGCTACCAGTCCCCCCCACACCCCCCCCCACCGGAAAAACCACGGTTGGCCAGTATACGTGCGCGAGCGGGCTCCGAGCGCGGGAACGGGGTGGACCCGAGACAAGTGGAGGCTCGCAGCTGAGCCCACACTACTATCCCCATCCGGCCGGAGAAACCCCGGATAGCATTCATACGTGCACGAGCGGGCTCCGAACGCGGGGACGAGCGGAAGTACGCAGCTGAGCGGAAGCGAGCAAACACGCCCACCCCAATAAACCTTGGTTTCCGACCCTGCGCAGAAGGGCCATGGCCTCGAGGGCGGGGCTAAAGCTCCTGACGGGCAAAAGCTTACAGCTGAGAGCACGTCAAAAGCCCCGCCTAACCCGCGGAACTGTAGCGAGCAGGCTCCGACTGCTGGTTCTGGGCGGAAGTCCGGAAATAGGCTGGGTCCGCAGCTGAGGAAAGGTGCTCACCTCTACCCTTGGTGCTAATCTTGTGGCTTCAGTCACAGCCCCTCCCACGGAGGAGAGGCAGAAATCATAGCAAAAGCCACAGTGGGCTGGCGCTGGCAACGCTCATACCCAACCACCCTAGGCACCGGCAGAGGGGGTGGGAGGCCTGCAGATAGACCACACCTAGAGAACACAAAGGCAACACCTATTGGACTCCAGTGGCCACAACTTGCTTATACACAGAAAAAATGGGCAGGCAGAAGAATGCAAACCAAATGAATCAAGAGAAATCCCCAGAGAAGGACCTGAATGAACCAGATATAACCAAATTACCAGAAGCAGAATTTAGAATAATGATAGTTAGGATGTTCAAAGAAATTAGAGCAACAATGGATAGTCATTATGAACACCTAAATAAAGAGATAACAAGTATAAAAAACGAAATTGAAATAATAAAAAAGAATCAGACAGAAATGACAAATACAGTATCAGAACTGAAGACCACAATGGAAGGAATTAAAAGCAGGATGGATGACGCTGAGGATCGAATAAGCGAGTTAGAGGACACAATAAACAAAGGCACAGAAGCAGAGAAGAAAAAGGAAAAGAGACTTAAAAAATGTGAGGAAACTCTAAGGGAGCTTTGTGACAACATGAAGAGAAACAACATTCGCATCATAGGGGTCCCTGAAGAAGAGGAGAGAGGACAGGAAATAAAAACTTTGTTCAATCAAATTATAGCAGAAAACTTTCCTAAATTAAGGCTGGGAAACACTCCACACATTCAAGAAGCACACAGAACTCCATTAAGGAGAAACCAAAAAAAATCTACACCAAGACACATCATAGTTAAAATACCAAAGCTAATGGATAAAGAAAAAATTTTAAAAGCTGCTAGAGAAAAAAAGACTATCACCTACAAAGGAGCCCCCATAAGGATGACATCGGACTTCTCAACAGAAACACTTGAGGCCAGAAGGGAATGGCAAGAAATAATCAAAGTAATGCAGAACAAGAACCTACAACCAAGACTACTTTATCCAGCAAGGCTAACGTTTAAAATTGAAGGAGAAATAAAGAGCTTCCCAGAAAAAGAAAGCCTCAAGGAATTCATAAAAACCAAGCCAATTCTGCAAGAGATACTAAGGGGCCTCTTGTGAACAGTTTAAAGGGAGGAATGAATAGAGCAAAAGAAGAATACAGCTTTAAAGAATAAAATGGCAATAAACAACTACATATCAATAATAACCTTAAATGTAAATGGATTAAATGATCCAATCAAAAGACATAGGGTAGCTGCATGGATAAAGAAACAGGACCCATACATATGCTGTCTACAAGAGACACACCTTAAAACAAAAGATGCTCATAGATTGAAGGTAAAAGGATGGAAAAAAAAATTTCATGCAAATGGAAATGAAAAAAAAGCAGGGGTAGCAATACTTATATCAGACAAAATAGACTTTAAACAAAGGCTGTAGTAAGAGATAAAGGAGGACACTACATAATGATAAAGGGAACAATTCAACAGGAAGATATAACTATTGTAAATATCTATGCACCAAATATAGGAGCCCCGACATACATAAAACAGACTTTGATGAATATAAAGGGCGAGATTAACAGCAATACTATAATAGTAGGGGATTTCAATACCCCTCTAACAACACTGGATAGATCCTCAAGAAAGAAAATTAATAAAGAAACAGCAGACTTAAAGGATACACTAGATCAACTTGATTTAATAGGTATCTTCAGAACTTTTCACCCTAAAGCAGTAGAATATACATTCTTCTCAAGAGCTCATGGTACGTTTTCTAGGATAGACCACATGTTAGGACACAAAAATGGTCTCAATAAATTTAAGAAGATTGAAATCATATCAAGCATTTTCTCTGATCACAATGCCATGAAACTAGAAATTAACCACAAAAGAAAAACTGAAAAATACTCAAACACTTGGAAACTAAATAGCTTGTTATTAAATAATGAATGGATTAACAATGAGATCAAAGAAGAAATAAAAAAGTTTCTAGAAACAAATGATAATGAGCATACATCAACTCAAAATTTATGGGACACAGCAAAAGCAGTTCTGAGAGGGAAGTTTATTGCACTACAGGCATATCATAAGAAGCTAGAAAAAGCTCAAATAAGCAACCTGACCCTGCATCTAAAAGAACTAGAAAAACAACAACAAATAAAACCCAAGACAAGTAGAAGGAAGGAAATAATAAAGGTCAGAGCAGAAATAAATGACATAGAGGCTAAGGAAACAATACAGAGGATCAATGAAACAAGAAGCTGGTTCTTTGAAAAGGTAAACAAGATTGATGAACCTTTAACTAGACTCACCAAGAAAAAAAGAGAGAGGACTCAAATAAATAAAATTAGAAAGGACAGTGGAGAAATAACAACTGACACAACAGAAATACAAAGCATTGTAAGAAAATACTATGAAGAACTATATGCCAAAAAATTAGACAATCTTGGTGAAATGGACAAATTTCTTGAATCATATAACCTTCCAAAAATCAATCTGGAAGCATCAGAACACCTAAACAGACCAATTACAGCAAATGAGATCGAAACAGTTATCAAAAAACTCCCAAAAAAGAAAAGTCCTGGGCCTGATGGCTTCACAAGTGAATTCTATCAAAAATTCAAAGAAGAACTAACTCCTATTCTCCTCAAGCTATTTCAAAAAATTCAAGAGGAAGGAAGACTTCCAAACTCCTTTTATGAGGCGAGCATAATTCTGATCCCAAAACCGGGCAAAGACAACACAAAGAAAGAAAATTATAGGCCTATATCCCTGATGAATTTAGACGCTAAAATTCTCAACAAAATATTAGCCAACCGGATCCAGGAATATATGAAAAAAATCATACACCACGATCAAGTGGGATTTATTCTGGAGAGGCAAGGCTGGTTCAATATTCGCAAATCAATCAATGTGATTCACCACATAAACAAAAGGAAGGACAAAAATCACATGATAATTTCAATAGATGCAGAAAAGGCATTTGATAAAATCCAGCACCCATTCATGCTCAAAACTCTCAGTAAAGTGGGAATACAGGGATCATTCCTTAACATGATAAAGGCCATCTACGATAAACCGACAGCAAACATCATACTAAATGGACAAAGATTAAAAGCAATCCCCTTAAGATCAGGAACCAGGCAGGGTTGCCCACTTTCACCACTCTTATTCAACATAGTTCTGGAAGTCCTAGCTACAGCAATCAGACAAGAAGAAGAAATAAAAGGCATACAAATTGGAAAAGAAGAAGTAAAACTGTCATTATTTGCAGATGATATGATATTGTATATTGAAAACCCTAAAGTCTCAGTCAAAAAACTACTGGACCTTATAAATGATTTCAGCAAGGTGGCAGGATATAAAATTAATACTCAGAAATCAGAGGCATTTCTATACACCAACAATGAAATATCAGCAAAAGAAATTAAGGAAACAATCCCCTTCACTATTGCAGCCAAAAAAATAAAGTACCTAGGAGTAAATTTAACCAAGGAGGTTAAGGACTTGTACTCGGAAAATTATAGAACATTGATAAAAGAAATCAAGGAACATACAAACAAGTGGAAGCACATACCGTGCTCATGGCTAGGAAGAATAAACATCATTAAAATGTCTATATTACCCAAAGCAATTTATAAATTCAATGCAATACCAATTAAAATACCAATGACATACTTCAAAGATATAGAACACATATTCCAAAAATTTATATGGAACCAAAAAAGAACACGAATAGCCTCAGCAATCTTAAAAAGAAAAAATAAAGCAGGAGGTGTCACTCTTCCGGATATCAAGGTTTACTACAAGGCCATTATACTCAAGACAGCCTGGTACTGGCATAAGAACAGGCACATAGATCAATGGAACAGAACAGAGAACCCAGAAATAAACCCACAGCTTTATGGACAACTGATATTTGACAAAGGAGGAAAGAACATACAATGGAGTAAAGACAGCCTCTTTAACAAATGGTGTTGGGAAAATTGGACATCTACCTGCAAAAAAATGAAACTAGACCATCAACTTACACCATTCACAAAAACAAACTCAAAATGGATAAAAGACTTAAATGTAAGCCGTGAAACCATAAGCATCTTAGAAGAAAACATAGGCAGCAAGCTCTCTGACATCTGTAGCAGCGGTATATTTGCCGATTTATCTTCATGGGCAACTGAAATAAAAGGCAAGATAAACAAATGGGACTATATCAAACTAAAAAGTTTTTGCACAGCTAAAGACAATAGGAACAGAATAAAAAGACAAACCACACAATGGGAGAACATATTCGGCAGCACATCTGATAAGGGGTTAATAACCAAAATTTATAAAGAACTTATAAAACGCAACACCAGGAAGACAAACAACCCAATCAAAAAATGGGCAAAAGAAATGAATAGAAATTTCTCCAAAGAGGACATACAGATGGCCAATAGGCATATGAAAAAATGCTCAACATCACTAATCATTAGAGAAATGCAAATTAAAACCACAATGAGATATCACCTCACACCAGTCAGAATGGCACTTATCAGCAAAACAACACAGAATAAGTGCTGGCAAGGATGTGGAGAAAAGGGAACCCTCCTGCACTGCTGGTGGGAATGGAGACTGGTGCAGCCACTGTGGAAAACAGTATGGAGATTCCTCAGAAAATTAAAAATCGAACTGCCTTTTGACCCAGCTATCCCACTTTTAGGAATATACCCTAAGAACACCATAGCACTGTTCGAAAAGAAGAAATGCGCCCCCATGTTCGTGGCAGCATTGTTCACAATAGCGAAGATCTGGAACCAGCCCAAGTGTCCGTCAGAAGACGAGTGGATTAAAAAGCTTTGGTACATATATACTATGGAATACTACTCAGCCATAAGAAACGATGACATCGGATCATTTATAACAAAATGGATGTACCTTGATAACATTATACGGAGTGAAATAAGTAAATCAGAAAAAAAGAAAACCTGAGAACAGCACGATTACATACATAGGTGGGACATGAAAGTGAGGTTATGAGACATGGACAAGAGAGTGGTGGTTATGGGATGGGGGGAGGGAGGGAAGAGTGGGATAGGGAGGAGGGGAGGGACGCAGGGAAAACCAGATTGAAGGTGACAGAGGACAATTTGACTTTTGGTGATGGGTATGCAACACAATTGAATGATAAGATAACCTGGAGATGTTTTCATTGTACATATGTACCCTGATTTATTGATGTCACCCCATTAGAATTAATAATAATAAAATATATATAAAAAATAAAAATAAAAAAATAAAAAAAAAGTGAAAAGGCAAAAACCATGGGCCAAACTGAAAACATGAGGTTTGTGTGTTCCAAAAGGAAAATTTATTTTAAAAGTGCCTAGGTGCATGGGGGCTGAGACCAGCAAAAACCCCAAGGGATGGATTGAGAAGGGTTTATATGGATTAGTCAAGTGGTTCTTAACCTTTTTTGAGGTACCAAACCCACCAGTTTCATATGCGCATTCACCGAACCCTTCTTTAGTGATAAATAAAATATGACTTTTTTTCCAAATTCAAGGCATAGGTATATGTTTTCTTACTGGTGCTCAAAATGAGCCGTGCATGAGCATCACCTTGCTCAAAGAACAAAACCAACAAAGTGCATGAATTCACAACAAATTACGGTATTACTTTATCCTCCGCCGCAGAGGCTTCTCTGAACCCCTGAGACCGACTCATCGAACCCCTAGGGTTCGATAGAACCCAGGTTAAGAACCACTGGATTAGTCAAAGGGACTTTGGCAAAGGTAGCTGCATCTGACTCAACCGTCCCTTATCAGCATCCAGCTGCAAGGGAGGTCTGAGTCGGATTACTGAGTAAGCAAGTCCTTCTTCCTCCTTTCAGGCCTACATTGTTCTTAAGAAAGATGGTGGCTAAGTAGCCTTTTTATCTATGAAAAAGTTCTCTGGATGGTTCAGATAATCAGCCAGCCTGCTTCGTTCCTTTCTCTCTTCCTTGTTCCCACCTATCAAAATCTACCTGATTTATGTCTATGTCTCTGGGACATGCTCATTGCTAATGTGTTACTTTATTGTAGTAACTTCATAATACTAGTACTCTCTCATATTTGCAGAGTGCTTTTGTATTAACAATTTTAGATGTATTAACAGGGTGTATTCACATAGAGTAACAATCTTGTTTACATTGCTACCTCAGGAGACAGGGAGAGAAGGTTTTATTTTCCGTTTTGTACTCCTAAAGAGACTGAACCTCAGCGGAGTTGAATCCTTTGCCCAGGGCTGCTCAGCAGAGTCCGCACGCGAATCCTTCCAGCTTCTTAACTGGGCTATTTCGCTGTCTTTTTTGTGCTGTTCTCTTCAGATAAGAATTTGGCTTGTTTTTATAACATTTCATTATAACTCTAATATTGGAAATGCCAGGTACCAGAGTGAGCTGATGGAAAAAGATTCCTGTACCGAGTCTATCTTTAGTATCTTAAGTCAACTAGATAGATTTTCTATTCCACTGTTAGAGCCAGTGCCACCAGACTTATTATCAAGTAATTGAGGACTAATTTAGGCTAACTGATACAGTCCATGGGCCAGTGCACCTGGGCTAGTTCTGTCCCAGTGCTGCTGCTGGCTCCCGTCTGGACATTCTAGCTGTGGGGAGCCAGTTGCTCCTCCCACACGCAACCCTCCACGCAAACGTCAGCATCCAGATGGTCCCACTCCTTCCTCCCCTCTCCCCATATCTGATATTGCTAGGGCGACCATATAACATATTGTCTAAGCCAGAGCAATTTTGAGAGAAAAAGAGGGCACTGTTAATAATTATGGCAGCACAGCTGCTGTAAACCAGGACTGCCCTGCTTAATGCAGAACCCTGCTTATCACTACCAAGTAAAAGGAGAAAAGATTTTAAAGAAACAATCGACCAAATTAAACTTTGTTGTTCTTCCTTGGTCTGTTCCTGATAAAGGTTCCAGCACATACGAGTGTCTCCTTACATCACACCAAAAGCAAATGTTCCTGAGAAGTCGCATGCTGTCAAATGCATAGGAACATTTGCTGATTAAGAAAACTGAATTTTTTGGAAACATTAAAAAAATCCTTTCATAATGTACCTTTTCATCTCTTATATAAGGTTGTAGAATTTAAATTTCTCTAACAGTTTCTTACTAGATAGTGATCTACACTGGTCCTGGTTGCAGGTAGTAGAATATTGCATTCTCACAGAACTGTGTAGGTGGAGCCAAGTCACACAGAGCACACCTGATGGGACTCCGCCTCCTTAAGGCACGGAACTACACAGAATGATGCTCACCCTGGCAACAAACCCATACAGAGCATTTACCTTGTGTTTTAATATTATAAAATGACATACACTCTTTGTGAAAAAAAATTGAAAAATACAGAAAAGTTAAAAGCAGGAATGCAAATCATCCATAATCATCACCTCACAAATAACTATTACTAAAATTCTGGTATATTTATTTGAAAATATCTGTACTTATATAGCTTTGTTTACTTACTATAATAAAATATATTTTGCCTTTCACAAATTATATTACATGTATTCCTTGTGTTATAAAAGTTTTTAAGCGTAATTTTAAGTAACTGTGCAGTTATCTATAATGTAGAGAACATTTTGTTTATTTAACTATTACCAATTGTAGGCCAGTGATGTTGTTTTCAACATCTTATTATAAATAATGCTACAATGAACACTTTATATTACAAGTTTTTCTGTACTTCATGTTATTTCTTGAAGCAAGAAATTAACTTAAATATATATTAATGTTTATAACATTCTTGTTAAATGCCTTCCAACAGGTTTTTTAGCCAGTTTATACATACATAAACAGTGAACAGGACGGCAAGATGGCGATGGAGTAGGCGGACTTACCAACTTCCAACTCCCAGAACCAAAGTGGATTATAACTCAATTTTAAGAACCATCATCTGGATAAACCAACTTTGAACTAAACTAAGTGGACTCTTCAACCAAGGAACACAGAAGAAGACACATTGAGACTGTTAGGAAAAGCAAAAACGCAGAGAGGGCTGCCCAGCTCCCTGGAGTGAACGGCAGCCCGGAGAGACCCGCGTGGTGGGAGGAAAGTTTGGTGGAGAGGGAGGGACCTGGGTCCCAGGAACAAAGCCCCAACATGCAGTCCCAGAGCCTAGAAGAGGCATTTAGACAGTATTGAGCTGTGAAACAAGTGTGGATACTGTTTGTGAGAAAGAGACAGTTTTCTCAGACCCAAGATTCTTCTTAAAGGGACAGCACAGAAAACCTCTCTCACAACCACTCACCCTGGGCTCCGGGGAATGGGGACAGAGGAGAGGACCAGAGCAGTGGGAAGAGAGTGTGGACTGGAAGGCACAGGGAGAAACACTCTGAGGGACAGCCAACCTAACCCCTGGGCTGAGTCATTTCCCTAATCAAAAATGAATATTTCACCTGGAACTAGCAATACCAGCAAAAGGAGACAAGACTCCCCCGCAGCACTTCGAGCAGAGCTGCTTAGACGGAGGGAGCTTCCAGGACTACAGTATGGAGTGTTAGGGTCTGAGCTGCAGTGCACCCACCCACACTGCTGAGGGCTTGCTGGAGGGATGGTAGCGGCGGGACGCTGAAACGCAGTTCTGTTGGCAGGGGCGGAGGCCCAGCCGGTGTGAGCTCAGTCTAGCCCAGCAGGGGTGGAAGGAACGTGTGAAAGCGGTCCAGCAGCTATGGGCCCTCCTGCAGCCCCACCTACAGGGGAAAAGCAAGAGGCCAGGAACGGGCAGAGATCTGCTCTGCAACCCTGTGCAAGCCGGCACTGACCACGGGGGCAGGGCAAGGACCAGGAACAGGTGGAGGCTCGCGGCTGAGCACACGCCAGCAGCCCCTTCAGGCCCGAGAAACAGCGGTTTGCCATGCTGCGTGCGTGAGTTGGCCCTGAACGCGGGGGCAGGGCTAGAGCCGGGGATGAGCGGAGGCTCACAGCTGAGCGCACGCCAGCAGCCACGCCCAGCCCAATAAACCATGGTTTGTGATCCTGCACAGGTGGGCCCTGGCCTTGGGGGCGGGGATAAATCTCCAGGATGGGCGGAGGCTCACAGCTGAGTGCACGTCAGCAGCCCCGTCCAACCCGAGAAACTGTGGTGAGCAGGCTCTGACCGCAGGGGCTAGGCGGAAAAAGGCTGGGTCTGCAGCTGAGGAAAGGTGCTCACCTCTACCCTTGGTTCTGAGGCTTGTGGCTTGAGTACAGTGTGCATCCTAACCTGTGGGGGTGAGACGAAGGCCCAGGCAGGCTGAGGCTTGTAGAGCAGGGCACCAGAATACAGTTCCTCCCGCGGGAGAGAGGCAGAAATCACAGCAACAGCCGCAGTGGGCCAGTGCAGGCAAGGCCCATACCCAACCGCACTAGGCAGCGGCAGAGGGGGTGGTGGGCCTGCAGACAGACCACATCTAGAGAACACAAAGGCAACACCCACTGGACTCCAGTGGCCACAACTTTCTTATACACAGACAAAAGGGGCAGGCAGAGAAATGCAACCCAAATGAATCAAGAGAAATCCCCAGAGAAGGACCTGAATGAACCAGATATAAACAAATTTGCAGTTGCAGAATTTAAAATAATGATAGTTAGGATGTTCAAAGAAATTAGACCAACAATGGATAGTCACTACAAACACCTAAATAAAGAGATAACAGGTATAAAAAACAAAATTGAAATAATAAAAAAGAATCAGACAGAAATGACAAATACAGTATCAGAACTGAAGACCACAATGGAAGGAATTAAAAGCAGGATGGATGAGGCTGAGGGTCGAATCAGCGAGTTAGAGGACACAATAAACAAAGGCACAGAAGCAGAGCAGAAAAAAGAAAAGAGACTCAAAAAATGTGAAGAAACCCTAAGGGAGCTCTGTGCCAACATGAAGAAAAATAACATTTGCATCATAGGGGTTCCTGAAGAAGACAGGAGAGAGAACAAGAAATAGAAACTTTGTTCAATCAAATCATAGCAGAAAACTTCCCTAAATTAAGGCTGGAAAACATTTCACACATTCAAGAAGCACAAGGAACTCTATTAAAGAGGAACCCAAAGAAATCTACACCAAAACACATCATAGTTAAAATACCAAAGCTAAGGGATAAAGAGAAAATTTTAAAAGCTGCTAGAGAAAAAGAGGCTATCACCTACAAAGGAGCCCCCATAAGGATGACATCTGACTTCTCAACAGAAACACTTGAGGCCAGAAGGGAATGGCAAGATATATTCAAAGTAATGCAAAACAAGAACCTACAACCAAGACTACTCTATCCAGCAAGGCTAACATAAAAATAGAAGGAGAAATAAGGAGCTTCCCAGACAAATAAAAGCTTCAAGGAATTCATTTAAACCAAACCAATTCTGCAAGAGATACTAAGGGGCCTGTTGTGAACAGTTCAAAGGGAGGAAAGAATAGAGCGAAAGAAGAATACAGCTTTAAAGAATAAAATGGCAATAAACAACTACATATCAATAATAGCCTTAAATGTAAATGGATTAAATGATCCAATCAAAAGACATAGGGTAGCTGCGTGAATAAAGAAACAGGACCCATACATATGCTGTCTACAAGAGACACACCTTAAAACAAAAGATGCACATAGACTGAAGGTAAAAGGATGGAAAAAAAAAATTTCATGCAAATGGAAATGAAAAAGAGCCGGGGTAGCAATACTTTATCTGACAAAATGGACTTTAAAACAAAGGCTGTAGTAAGAGATAAAGAAGGACACTACATAATGATAAAGGGAACAATTCAACAGGAAGATATAACTATTATAAATATCTACGCACCAAATATAGGAGCCCCGACATACATAAAACAGACTTTGATGGATATAAAGGGCGAGATTAACAGCAATACTATAATAGTAGGGAATTTCCATACCCCACTAACAACCCTGGATAGATCCTCAAGAAAGATAATTAATAAAGAAACAGCAGACTTAAAGGATACACTAGATCAACTCGATTTAATAGATATCCTTCAGAACTTTTCACCCTAAAGCAGTAGAATATACATTCTTCTCAAGCGCTCATGATACATTTTCTAGGAGAGACCACATGTTAGGACACAAAAATGGTCTCAATAAATTTAAGAAGATTGAAATCATATCAAGTATTTTCTCTGATCACAATGCCATGAAACTAGAAATTAACCACAAAAGAAAAACTGAAAATTACTCAAACAATTGGAAACTAAATAGCATGTTATTAAATAATGAATGGATTAACAATGAGATTAAAGAAGAAATAACAAAGTTTCTAGAAACGAATGATAATGAGCATACATCAACTCAAAATGTATGGAACACAGCAAAAACTGAGAGGGAAGTTCATTGCACTACAAGCATACCAAAAGAAGCTAGAAAAAGCTCAAATAAGCAACCTGACCCTGCATCTAAAACAACTAGAAAAACAACAGCAAATAAAGCCCAGGACCAGTAAAAGGAAGGAAATAATAAAGATCAGAGCAGAAATAAATGACAAGGCTAAGGAAACAATACAGAGGATCAATGAAACCAGGAGCTGGTACTTTGAAAAGGAAAACAAGATTGATGAACCTTTAACTAGACTCACCAAGAAAAAAAGAGAGGAGGAGCAAGATGGCGACGGAGTAGGCGGACGTACCAACTTCCAACTCCCAGAACCAAAGTGGATTACAACGCAATTTTAAGAACCATCACCTGGATAAACCAACTTTGAACAAAACTAAGTGGACTCTTCAACCAAGGAACACAGAAGAAGCCACATTGAGACTGGTAGGAATAGCGAAAACGCGAAAGGGCTGCCCAGCTCCCCGGAGCAAACGGCAGCCCGGAGAGACCCGTGTGGCGGGAGGAAAGTTTGGCAGAGAGGGAGGGACCTGGGTCCCAGGAACCAAGCCCCAGCCTGCAGTCCCAGAGCCTAGAAGAGGCGTTTGGACAGATTTGAGATGTGAAACAAGTGAGGGAGCTCCCAGGCCTACAGTGTGGAGTATTAGGTCCCTTCCTACTCTGCTGAGGGCTGCTTAAGGTTTTGGGGCGGCAGGACGCTGAAACGCGGTTCTGTCGGCGTGGGCGGAGGCCAAGCCGGTGGGAGATCGGTCTAGCCCAGAGGGTAGGAGGGGAAGCGCGAGAGCGGTCCGGAAGCTGCGGGCCCGCCTTTAATCCCACTTACGGGGACAAAGCGGGAGGCCAGGAACAGGCAGGCCCTGCGCAAGCCGACCCTGACCGTGGGGACCGGGCTAGGACCAGGGACGGGCAGGGGCTCGCGGCTGAGCTGACACTACCAGTCCCCTCGCCCCCGGCCGGAGAAACCGCGGTTGGCCAGTATACGTGCGCGAGCGGGCTCCGAGCATGAGAACGGGGTGGACCCCGAGACGGGTGGAGGCTCGCAGCTGAGCCCACGCTATTATCCCCATCCGGCCGGAGAAAACGCGAATAGCATTCATACGTGCACGAGCGGGCTCCGAACACGGGGGCGGGTAGAGTCCGGGACGAGCGGAAGTACGCAGCTCGGCGGAAGCCAGCAAACACGCCCGCCCCAATAAACCTTGGTTTCCGACCCTACGCAAAGGGCCCTGGCCTCGAGGGCGGGGCTAAAGCTCCGGACGGGCAAAGGCTTACAGCTGAGAGCACGTCAAAAGCCCCGCCTAACCCGCAGAACTGTAGCGAGCAGGCTCCGACTGCTGGTTCTGGGCGGAAGTCCGGAAATAGGCTGGGTCCGCAGCTGAGGAAAGGTGCTCGCCTCTACCCTTGGTGCTGATCTTGTGGCTTCAGTGACAGCCCCTCCCACGGAGGAGAGGCAGAAATCACAGCAAAAGCCACAGTGGGCCCGCGCTGGCAACGCTCATACCCAACCACCCTAGGCACCGGCAGAGGGGGTGGGGGGCCTGCAGATAGACCACACCTAGAGAACACAAAGGCAACACCTACTGGACTCCAGTGGCCACAACTTGCTTATACACAGAAAAAATGGGCAGGCAGAGGAATGCAAACCAAATGAATCAAGAGAAATCCCCAGAGAAGGACCTGAATGAACCAGATATAACCAAATTACCGGAAGCAGAATTTAGAATAATGATAGTTAGGATGTTCAAAGAAATCAGAGCAACAATGGATAGTCATTATGAACACCTAAATAAAGACATAACAAGTATAAAAAATGAAATTGAAATAATAAAAAAGAATCAGACAGAAATGACAAATACAGTATCAGAACTGAAGACCACAATGGAAGGAATTAAAAGCAGGATAGATGACGCTGAGGATCGAATAAGCGAGTTAGAGGACACAATAAACAAAGGCACAGAAGCAGAGAAGAAAAAGGAAAAGAGACTTAAAAAATGTGAGGAAACTCTAAGGGAGCTTTGTGACAACATGAAGAGAAACAACATTCGCATCATAGGGGTGCCTGAAGAAGAGGAGAGAGGACAGGTAATGGAAACTTTGTTCAATCAAATCATAGCAGAAAACTTTCCTAAATTAAGGCTGGGAAACACTCCACACATTCAAGAAGCACACAGAACTCCATTAAGGAGAAACCAAAAAAAATCTACACCAAGACACATCATAGTTAAAATACCAAAGCTAATGGATAAAGAAAAAATTTTAAAAGCTGCTAGAGAAAAAAAGACTATCACCTACAAAGGAGCCCCCATAAGGATGACATCGGACTTCTCAACAGAAACACTTGAGGCCAGAAGGGAATGGCAAGAAATAATCAAAGTAATGCAGAACAAGAACCTACAACCAAGACTACTTTATCCAGCAAGGCTAACATTTAAAATTGAAGGAGAAATAAAGAGCTTCCCAGAAAAAGAAAGCCTCAAGGAATTCATAAAAACCAAACCAATTCTGCAAGAGATACTAAGGGGCCTCTTGTGAACAGTTTAAAGGGAGGAATGAATAGAGCAAAAGAAGAATACAGCTTTAAAGAATAAAATGGCAATAAACAACTACATATCAATAATAACCTTAAATGTAAATGGATTAAATGATCCAATCAAAAGACATAGGGTAGCTGCATGGATAAAGAAACAGGACCCATACATATGCTGTCTACAAGAGACACACCTTAAAACAAAAGATGCTCATAGACTGAAGGTAAAAGGATGGAAAAAAATATTTCATGCAAATGCAAATGAAAAAAAAGCAGGGGTAGTAATACTTATATCAGACAAAATGGACTTTAAAACAAAGGCTGTAGTAAGAGATAAAGGAGGACACTACATAATGATAAAGGGAACAATTCAACAGGAAGATATAACTATTGTAAATATCTATGCACCAAATATAGGAGCCCCGACATACATAAAGCAGACTTTGATGGATATAAAGGGCGAGATTAACAGCAATACTATCATAGTAGGGGATTTCAATACCCCTCTAACAACACTGGATAGATCCTCAAGAAAGAAAATTAATAAAGAAACAGCAGACTTAAAGGAGACACTAGATCAACTTGATTTAATAGATATCTTCAGAACTTTTCACCCTAAAGCAGTAGAATATACATTCTTCTCAAGCGCTCATGGTACGTTTTCTAGGATAGACCACATGTTAGGACACAAAAATGGTCTCAATAAATTTAAGAAGATTGAAATCATATCAAGCATTTTCTCTGATCACAATGCCATGAAACTAGAAATTAACCACAAAAGAAAAAATGAAAAATACTCAAACACTTGGAAACTAAATAGCATGTTATTAAATAATGAATGGATTAACAATGAGATCAAAGAAGAAATAAGAAAGTTTCTAGAAACAAATGATAATGAGCATACATCAACTCAAAATTTATGGGACACAGCAAAAGCAGTTCTGAGAGGGAAGTTTATTGCACTACAGGCATATCATAAGAAGCTAGAAAAAGCTCAAATAAGCAACCTGACCCTGCATCTAAAAGAACTAGAAAAACAACAACAAATAAAACCCAAGACAAGTAGAAGGAAGGAAATAATAAAGGTCAGAGCAGAAATAAATGACATAGAGGCTAAGGAAACAATACAGAGGATCAATGAAACAAGAAGCTGGTTCTTTGAAAAGGTAAACAAGATTGATGAACCTTTAACTAGACTCACCAAGAAAAAAAGAGAGAGGACTCAAATAAATAAAATTAGAAAGGACAGTGGAGAAATAACAACTGACACAACAGAAATACAAAGCATTGTAAGAAAATACTATGAAGAACTATATGCCAAAAAATTAGACAATCTTGGTGAAATGGACAAATTTCTTGAATCATATAACCTTCCAAAAATCAATCTGGAAGCATCAGAACACCTAAACAGACCAATTACAGCAAATGAGATCGAAACAGTTATCAAAAAACTCCCAAAAAAGAAAAGTCCTGGGCCTGATGGCTTCACAAGTGAATTCTATCAAAAATTCAAAGAAGAACTAACTCCTATCCTCCTCAAGCTATTTCAAAAAATTCAAGAGGAAGGAAGACTTCCAAACTCCTTTTATGAGGCGAGCATAATTCTGATCCCAAAACCGGGCAAAGAGAACACAAAGAAAGAAAATTATAGGCCTATATCCCTGATGAATTTAGACGCTAAAATTCTCAACAAAATATTAGCCAACCGGATCCAGCAATATATGAAAAAAATCATACACCACGATCAAGTGGGATTTATTCTGGAGAGGCAAGGCTGGTTCAATATTCGCAAATCAATCAATGTGATTCACCACATAAACAAAAGGAAGGACAAAAATCACATGATAATTTCAATAGATGCAGAAAAGGCATTTGATAAAATCCAGCACCCATTCATGCTCAAAACTCTCAGTAAAGTGGGAATACAGGAATCATTCTTTAACATGATAAAGGCCATCTACGATTAACCGACAGCAAACATCATACTAAATGGACAAAGATTAAAAGCAATCCCCTTAAGATCAGGAACCAGGCAGGGTTGCCCACTTTCACCACTCTTATTCAACATAGTTCTGGAAGTCCTAGCTACAGCAATCAGACAAGAAGAAGAAATAAAAGGCATACAAATTGGAAAAGAAGAAGTAAAACTGTCATTATTTGCAGATGATATGATATTGTATATTGAAAACCCTAAAGTCTCAGTCAAAAAACTACTGGACCTTATAAATGATTTCAGCAAGGTGGCAGGATATAAAATTAATACTCAGAAATCAGAGGCATTTCTATACACCAACAATGAAATATCAGCAAAAGAAATTAAGGAAACAATCCCCTTCACTATTGCAGCCAAAAAAATAAAGTACCTAGGAGTAAATTTAACCAAGGAGGTTAAGGACTTGTACTCGGAAAATTATAGAACATTGATAAAAGAAATCAAGGAACATACAAACAAGTGGAAGCACATACCGTGCTCATGGCTAGGAAGAATAAACATCATTAAAATGTCTATATTACCCAAAGCAATTTATAAATTCAATGCAATACCAATTAAAATACCAATGACATACTTCAAAGATATAGAACACATATTCCAAAAATTTATATGGAACCAAAAAAGAACACGAATAGCCTCAGCAATCTTAAAAAGATAAAATAAAGCAGGAGGTATCACTCTTCTGGATATCAAGGTTTACTACAAGGCCATTATACTCAAGACAGCCTGGTACTGGCATAAGAACAGGCACATAGATAATGGAACAGAACAGAGAACCCAGAAATAAATCCACACCTTTATGGACAACTGATATTTGACAAAGGAGGAAAGAACATACAATGGAGTAAAGACAGCCTCTTTAACAAATGGCGTTGGGAAAATTGGACATCTACCTGCAAAAAAATGAAACTAGACCATCAACTTACACCATTCACAAAAACAAACTCATAATGGATAAAAGACTTAAATGTAAGCCGTGAAACCATAAGCACCTTAGAAGAAAACATAGACAGCAAGCTCTCTGACATCTATAGCAGCAATATATTTGCCAAGTTATCTCCAAGGGCAAATGAAATAAAAGACAAGATATACAAATGGGACTATATCAAACTAAAAAGTTTTTGCACAGCTAAAGACAATAAGAATAGAATAAAAAGACAAACCATACAATGGGAGAACATATTCGACAACACGTCTGATAAGGGGTTAATAACCAAAATTTATAAAGAACTTATAAAACTCAACACCAGGAAGACAAACAACCCATCAAAAAATGGGCAAAAGAAATGAATAGAAATTTCTCCAAAGAGGACATACAGATGGCCAATAGGCATATGAAAAAATGCTCAACATCACTAATCATTAGAGAAATGCAAATTAAAACCACAATGAGATATCACCTCACACCAGTCAGAATGGCACTCATCAGCAAAACAACACAGAATAAGTGCTGGCGAGGATGTGGAGAAAAGGGAACCCTCCTGCACTGCTGGTGGGAATGCAGACTGGTGCAGCCAGTGTGGAAAACAGTATGGAGATTCCTCCAAAAATTAAAAATCGAACTGCCTTTTGACCCAGCTATCCCACTTTTAGGAATATACCCTAAGAACACCATAGCACTGTTCGCAAAGAAGAAATGTGCCCCCATGCTTGTGGCAGCATTGTTCACAATAGCGAAGATCTGGAACCAGCCCAAGTGTCCGTCAGAAGACGAGTGGATTAAAAAGCTTTGGTACATATATACTACGGAATACTTACTACTCAGCTATAAGAAATGATGACATCGGATTATTTGCAACAAAATGGATGGACCTTGATAACATTATATGGAATTAAATAAGTAAAACAAAAAAAACCTGAGAACAGCATGATTTCATACATAGGTGGGACATAAAAGTGAGACTATGAGACATGGACAAGAGAGTGGTGGTTACAGGGTGGGGGGAGGGAGGAGAGGGTTGTAGAGGGGGGAGGGGGGGCACAGGGAAAAACAGAAGGTGACAGAGGACAATTTTACTTTGGGTGATGGGTATGCAACATAATTGAATGATAAGATAACCTGAAGATGTTTTGTTTGAACATATGTACTCTGATTTATTGGTGTCACCCCATTAAAATGAATAAAAAAATAAAATAATAAAAACAATGAACATGACCTTCACCAGCACAGAATATTTCTATATGTGAAACATCATATGTTTTTCTTATTGCATTTTCTTGTTTTTTATCCATATACTGGATAACTGATTATACTTTTATTCCATGAAATTTTTGTTTGTATCATTTTTATATCACAATTTTTACTAATAACACAAGTTAGAAATATGTATAGCATACTTCAGAAAGTTCTTTATGTTCAGATTTTATAAAACTTACAAAATGATACACTAAAAGTTATTATATGAATTATGGAATGGGAACAATATACAATTTTCTACAGAAAGAATTTAAAACATAAGTATATAAGCAACAAAATAGTGAAAACCAGTGCGATCCTAATATTAATATCCATTCTAGGCAATAATTGACAAAACTGAGTCAGGGAGGCAGCTAAGTCAGTGCTCTCGGTCCGTGTGTGTGTGTGTGTGTGTGTGTGTGTGTGTGTGTGTGTGTGTGTCAACCTCAGTGTATGAATATTTAATCATTATGCCTCCTGCAGTCAGAGCTGAAGCAGGCATTATTGTGATCTTTACAGATAAGAAAACGAGGTCAGTAAGACACATAACTTGCTCAAGATCACAAATCTGTTAAGGAATCAAGCCCTTTTCTGATTCAAAACTTCATGTTGTTTCCATTAACATGCTTTTTACCTGAATCAGATGTTTAAAAGCATTTAGGAAAAGTAGAAAGCAAGGGACCTGAAAAATTTACTAAACTAGCAGCCCTTAAGTATTAGACATGCCTTATCCAGACTACACTGTGTGTCAGTAACATGAAAATGTTCATTTCATATGCTCTAGATTATAATTTTCAACTTTTATAAAAATTCCCACCCATCCACAACCTGATTCTTTTAGCTACTGTTTTACCTGAAAAGCAGTAAAGCACAATGGTTAGGAGTGCAGACTTTGGAATCCATCTGCCTGAGCTTTAATCCCAGCTCTTCCATTTGCCACCTTGTAACCAAGGAACATTACTCAAATGCTTGATGCCCTCAGTTTTCTCATTTATATATAAAAGGGGGGGAGGAATATGATCATAGTACCACATAGAGTTGTAGGGAGGAATAAATGAGGTAACACAGATAAAGCACTTGAAGTGCTGCGTGGCATAAAATATTCAAGTAATGCTAGTTGTTGCTGTCACTATATGTATTCATTTGTTTAAACTCTTTGACAACCCTGTGACCCAATGACAGCGCTACTGTGATTCCCCCTTTATTATGAAAAAAAGAAAGAAGTGATACTAATTATGAAAACATGACATATGATACTGTTCAAACCTAAAATAGAAAAATAGAGTCCTGGCTATAGGTGTGAACCGGATTTGGAAAACATAAAACAATGTGTTTCCACATCAGTGAAATATAAAAATATAAAAAGTTAATAGAAATAAATTACATGTTACTGTCACATAAAGTACAAAAATAAGTAACATCAGACACTAACATGAAGTTTTTGTCAATATTAAATGTGAAAAAATATTGTAGAGATCTTTAACGGTATTCTTTGTATCATAAAGTCTCAGAAAAAAGACTGTCACCAAACCTAGAGGTGTGACAGGGATTCTGGCAAGTTGCAGTCATTGTGTTTTGTGCTATTTAAATACCACTCATCTCTATTCTCAACAGGCTTGAATGGTTGGTCTCAGATACCTGTGGCTCAAATTGGTAAATAATAAATACATTTAAAACATTTTCTGCAACCATATACATCTTCAATAGTACACACACATCCACTATTTTTTTTTTTTTTTTTACCCAGGGACAGAGAGAGAGTCAGACAGAGGGATAGATAGGGACAGACAGACAGGAACGGAGAGAGGTGAGAAGCATCAATCATTAGTTTTTCATTGCCATTACGACACCTTAGTTGTTCATTGATTGCTTTCTCATATGTGCCTTGACCGCGGGCCTTCAGCAGACTGAGCAATCCCTTGCTGGAGCCAGCGACCTTGGGTCCAAGCTGGAGAGCTTTTGCTCAAGTCAGATGGGCCTGCGCTCAAGCTGGCGACCTCGGGGTCTCGAACCTGGGTCTTCCGCATCCCAGTCTGATGCTCTTTCCACTGTGCCTCCGCCTGGTCAGGCCACATCTACTTTTATTAAAATCAATCTTTATCCTGAGAACACCATACATCAAAATCCTAGAGGAAGTAAATATAACTAAGTTATTTTTTTAATTTATTTAATTAATTGTGTCTACATAGATTCTAAGGTAACCCCGACTTCATCCCCCATCCCCATATCCCCCTCCACATCTCCCTTGCTCCCCTCCCCACCATACCCTCCCCCTTTGCCTTCAGGTTTATCCCATCCTATCACCCCCTTTCCCTCTGTCCTCTTTTCCTCTGGTCCCTTTGATCCCTCCTCTGTCTCAATTCTTTTCCTCAGTTCTCAATGTTTCTTGGATTCCTCAAATGTGTGAGGTCACATAATATTTTTCTTTCTCTGCCTGGCTTATTTCACTCAACATAATAGTTTCCAGGTCCCTCCATATTGTTGCAAAAGGTAATATTTCCTTCTTTTTCATAGCCCCATAGTATTCCATTGTATATATGTACCACTGCTTTTTAATCCACTCGTCCACTGATGGACACTTGGGCTGTTTCCAGCTCTTCTCTATTGTGAACAATGCTGCCATAAACATGGGGGTGCATTTCTTTTTTTCAGCCGGTGATATGGTGTCGTTGGGATATATTCCTATAAGTGGGATAGCTGGGTCAAAGGGCAGTTCCATTTCTAATTTTCTGAGGAATCTCCATACTGTTTTCCACAGTGGCTGCACCAGTCTGTATTCCCACCAGCAGTACAGGAGGGTTCCCCTTTCTCCACATCCTCGCCAGCACCTATAATGTGTTGTTTTGTTAATGAGACCATGCACAAAAGTAAACTCAAAATGAATAAAGGACTTAAATGTAAGCCGTGAAACCATAAGCATTCTAGAAGAAAACATAGGCAGTAAACTCTCTGACATCTATCAAAGCAATATATTTGCTGATTTATCTCCATAGGCAAATGAAATAAAAGACAGGATAAACAAATGGGATTATATCAAACTAAAAAGCTTTTGTACAGCTAAACTAAGTTATATTTATGAGTGCTGTCTTTAAGAAATAAGACATTGGGGGAAATAGTAGTTACTCTCATCTTCTTCCACCTCCTTCCCTAAGATAGAAAAGACCTTAGCTGAGCCCTGTCCTTGGAACCCCTAGGCCTGGCTCAGGAAGGAAAGTGAGGGGGAGCTAAAGACTGTTGCAATGTGAAGAACTAGAAGAACTTACCAATGAATGGCAATCCATCTGTGAGATGCCTAGAGAAAGAGGATGGTGGTCAATGAGGGAAGAGGAAAAATGCAGATGTTGGGGGGGAGAATATGAGAATGGATATAAATTTTATGCAAGCCACAGCAGGTAGATAAGATATACCTATTTCAAAAGGAAATTAAACTACTGAAGATCCCTGGGTTATGATGGAAACAAATAAAATGGCTGTTTTCTTTTATGCTTTTTTTTTAGCACAAGAGAGACAGAGACAAAGACAGGAAGGGAGAGAGATGAGAAGCATCAACTTGTAGTTGCAGCTCTTTTGTTGTTTATTGATTGCTTCTCATACATGCCTTCACCAGGAGGTTCCAGCTAAGCTAGCAACTACCTTGCTCAAGCCAGCAACCCTAGGCTCAAACCAGCAACCTTGGGCTTCAAGCCAGCAACTATGGGGTCATGCCAATGATCCCAGGCTCAAGCCGGCGACCCCATGCTCAAGATGATGATGCTGCGCTCAAGCCGGTGATTTTAAGGTTTCAATCTTAGGACCTCAGCATCCCAGATTGACTCTCTATCCACTGCACCAGCACCAGTCAGACTCCTTTTTTTTGTTTGTTTTAAGAGAGAGTGAGAAGCATCAACTGGTATTTGCTTCACTTTAGTTGCCTTTTGATTGCTTCTCTCATGTGCCTTGACCAAGGGGTTCAAGCCAGCGACCCCTTTGCTCAAGCCATTGACTTTGGGCTCAAGCCAGCAATCTTGGGCTTTGAGTCAGAGACCTTGGGATTATGATGATCCCATGCTCAAACCAACGAACCTGTGCTCAAAGCTGGTGACCTTGGGGTTTCAAACTGGGGACTTCAGCATCCTGGGTGGACACCCTATCCACTGTAACACCACCGGTTAAGATGAAATGGCTTATTTCTAAGAGCACTGAACTATTAAGTATGAGACAAGAGATGGCAAAAAATACAAAAATGAGCCTGACCAAGTGGTGGCACAGTGGATAGAGCGTCGGACTGGGATGTGGAAGACCCAGGTTAAAGACCCCAAGGTCGCTAGCTTGAGCACGGCCCATCTGGCTAAAGCAAAAGCTCACCAGCTTGGACTCAAGGTCCCTGGCTCCAGTGGGGGATTGCTTGGTCTGCTGAAGGCCCGCAGTCAAGGCACATGTGAGAAAGCAATCAATGAACAACTATGGTGTTGCAGCGGCCACAAAAAACTAACGATTGATGCTTCTCAACTCTCTCAATTCCTGTCTGTCTGTCCCTATCTATCCCTGTCTCTGACTCTCTCTCTGTCCTTGAAAAAAAAAATACAAAAGTGAGATTCTTAGATAGCTTATTGTTTTGTGTTTCATTAATTACACACTACAGAGCAAGCAATCTACTTATCTATATATATGAACTTGACCTGTGGTTTCTCCTGCTTATCATCTACAGGAGTGATTTAGTAGCTAGGACATCTATAGTTGCAATCTGCAGAGGTGAGTGTTACCATCAAACAGCCTAGCTACTGTTGTTGGATGTGACCACTGTGTATCTAGAAGACCATTTCACTTCCTAAATTCACTTCAGCTGTCTTAAAGATTGTTGAATTTCAAGTTTGCCTTGAGTCTCCCTGAGAAGTGAAAGAAATATTGTCTAGAGAGAAAGAAAGAAGATTTGATGGGTGGGGATGAAGAATGGACCATGTGAAGGAGTAGATTTGCTAATACACCTTAGAGAGACTGACTGACTTGTTCCTCCTGGTGGAGACCCATCAGTGACCTGACCCCCTGAAGTGCCCTGAGTACCACACCATTTCATACTTTCAGGTATAGTGTAATAGCTCCCTGCCTAGCAAGGACTTGTCTCCCCTTCCAAACAGTGAACTTCTTTCTTGCTCGCACGTGCGCACGTGCACGCATAGGAGAGAGAGAGAGAGAGAACAAGAGAGAGAGGGGAAAGATGAGAAGTATCAACTCATTGTTGCTTGACTTCAGTTGTTCATTGGTTGCTTCTTCAGACGGTGAATTTCCTGAAGGAAGTAACAGAGTCTATCCGTCTTGTATTCCTAGCTCCTAGCACCGAGCCTAGCACATCGCCCTTAACATCTATTTGTTAAATGAAGGAACAAAATGCTCAGATACATTTTTTTTAATGTATGAAATTTTTCTGCTTATGAAACTTTCTAAAGACCTATAAATAAAGTGAAACGCACTTTTTTGTGCTCAAAATCTCTCCCACCCCCATTGTCAGTCAATGGAAATTTATGTAATCTGATTATTTATTATGTCACCAAATCTCCAGAGTTGGACACAGACTGGAGGGTTGAATCCACTAAAAGAGACAGAGGAGGATTGTAATACTTTACACAAGTGATATATTAATACAAATAAAGGTAAAGGCTATTAAAAAGTCACATCTTGGAATTAACCCTGAAGTAGGCATTCTTAACTGGGGTGCATGGATCAGCAAGTCTGAGGATGGGCATGAGGGTGCATATCTGTGAACCACAGGAAAAAATCAAAGTCAGAATGAAGTATATGAATACAGGGAGGGGTAGGCTAAAGTAAGTTTACACTTGTTCACATGGAAAAAGACATGTAAGTTATGATTGTTACAATAGCTTTATTAACTCTATTTTGCATACTTACAACTCTAAACCTACTTTTTGCTCACCCATACGTGCATTTTGAAAGGTAGGCAGCCCATATCTCTCAGTAGATTCTCAAAGGTGTTTATGACCCAAAAATAATACAGTCCATTAATGCAAGGAGACACTGTCAGAAACATGAAAAGAAATGAACACACAGATGTCCACTACAGCATTGTTTGAAAGTGAAAAATTGGAAACAGTCTAAGTGAACTTCAATTAAGGGAGTGTTGAGCATGTACATAAAACATGTGATATGCAGCATACACTGCAGCATATTGTCCAGGGGAAGAGCAAATGAGCACACAGCATGTATCATATGGTCTCATTTATGGAAAATAATATACAGTACATCTATCCCGGCACAGAATATGTCTGGAAAGACAGTCACCAGATGGTAACAGTTATTGTTGATAGTGAATGCTTTTGTTTTTTGTTTTTACATGGTCTGAATTGTTTGATATTTTACAGTGAGCCTGTTGTCATTTTAACAAACCAATAATACTGTTTTCAAGAATTGGATGGGTTAGTCAGAGTAGCAACTTTCGATCTTTTTCACCTCATGGCACACATAAACTAATTACTAAAATTCTGTGAAACACTGAAAAAATATATTGTTTGTAGATCTGACCAAAACAAAAAGTATAATTTTTATTCATTGACATCAGATGGCTATTGTTGTTTTGGCTGTTTTTTGTCATCCTTTTATTTGACAATCTAAGGGAAAAGAAGTCAGTGTCCCGGGCTAAATAGTCAGGTATTGCATGTTTTAAAAATTCTTGGCCCTGGCCAGTGGCTCAGTCAATAAAGTTTTGGTCCAGCATATGGACATCCCAGGTTCAATTCCTGGTCAGGAGACACAGGAGAAATGACCATCTGCTTCTCCCCCCTCCCTCTCTCCTTTCTTTCCCTCTTCCCCTCCTGCAGCCAGTTACTCAATAGGTTTGAGCATGGCCCCAGGCACTGAGGATAACTTGGTTGGAGCACACCAGCCTCAGGCACTAAAAATAGGTTGGTATTGAGCATCAGCCCCAGACTGGGTTGCTGGGTGGATCCTGATCATGGCACATACCGGAGTCTACATCACTATCTCCCCTCCTCTCTTCTTGAAGAAAAAAAAATTCTTGCAGTACACTGGTAAAAAAATCACTGAGTTAGAGAAATATAAGAAAGGCAGAAGCACAATTGGCAACTAACAGAAACTTGGAAATTATTAATCTTAAAGTTGGCTTCCGAGAGGTCCCTGCTGCTCTCCAAGTAGACGACAGAGTGGGATGAATCATAAGACTGACGCAGCATGACAATTCCTATGGCCGGGTTCAGGCGCATTCAAAAGAGGTAACGACTGGCCTTGGAAGTTTCCAACTCTGTACAGCTCACTGTGAGCTGGTTTTCCTGTGAAGACACAAGCGCTCCATACAAAAAAATTAAAGAAACTATGTGTGTCAGAGGTAGAGACAATTGTATATCATCACACGTGGCTGTGCCAGTCAGTCTGGCATGTGGCATAACCAGTTCCTACAAGGACTCATGCTGCTCATCCTCTGAATCAGGTTAGGCTCTTCTTTCCTCCTAAGTGGACAAAGACCTGCTTTCAAACTTATGTTTGAAAGGTTCACTGTGAGATTCAAACCGTTCTCAGAAACGCTACATATGGATGTATATTTGCCACAAATAGGTGTTGCCCTCTCAATGTCTCTCATTGAAGCTCTCTGGTTTGCTGTCACAGGAATCTGCCCCAAAAGCTATGCATTTTTTAAATGT
Organism: Rhynchonycteris naso; assembly: GCA_037038555.1. NCBI lineage: Eukaryota > Metazoa > Chordata > Mammalia > Chiroptera > Emballonuridae > Rhynchonycteris > Rhynchonycteris naso. Next base: position 106,500,186 of record CM072996.1, on the reverse strand, counting down.
TCCTTTGCTTGGTGTGCCCAAGTTTGGACAACCTGGAGTAATATTTGAGACGGGTGAGGGGAATGCTTTTCTTTTGCCAACTGAGAATACAATTATGAAAGGGAAAGCAGTTTGAAAAGAAAATTTATATAAGGAAGTTGTGGATCTGTAAAAATTATTCAGTTAATCTCTTTACCTCCTTTAACTCTCATCGGTACCCCAGTTTGAAGACTATTGCTTTAGTCTACCTCATTCATTCATAGATACGGAAACTGAGACCCAGTGCAGCAGCCCAGCTAAGACCAGAACCTAGGTCTTCCATCGTGCAGACCAATGGGTTTTCAGCTCTACCACACTTCCTTTCATTGTGACCTTGGATAAATCCATTCCCTCGTCAATGCTTATTGTTCTCATGTGCAAAATGAGAGGGACAGACTGGTTGATTTCAATACTGTATACCTTTCCTTTTATCTTCCTGATCGGCTCTCCAGACTTCACTCTGCTCTGGGCCCCTTGAGGTAGATATGTTTAAACTTCATCACACTAGGGCCCTAGACCTCTAGCTTCTGGTTGGGTGCAGCCAAAGGGAGGACCTGGCAGGACCGTGGAGAGCAGGTAGGGAGTAAGATTGGACCATTTGTTCACCTGGTCCCTTGCTTGTTACTGTGAGATGCCTGTGACCTGCTCTTGATGGCCACAAACCCTATCCAGCATTCTTTTCATTCAGCTGCCCTCTCCAGGTGCTGCTACCTTCTCCCTCCCCTCCCTCATTCAGGCATAGGGACAGTAACATTTTCTCAGGTCATTCCACCCTCTGGTCCCCTCACTCACATCCTGTCCCAACAATTTCCTGTATAGATTAAATCGTTTATGCAGCGAGGGAGAGGGACCAGAGGCAACTTAATATTCTCAATTTTTTTCCTTAATCCTTTAAAAGCTTTTTGAAAGGGCAAATCAATGATGTCACTCTGCACATATTTTCAAAATCTTGACTGAGCTAAATGCGAAAGCAAGCTAAAAACAAAACAAAAAAAATGTGTTTAAGCGAGGAAGACTTTTTTTTAACTTGTTCTTTTGAAAAATTTTAGACTTAGAGAAAAGTTGTAATAATAGTATAGAGTCCCCATATATACTCTTCACTTAGCTTCCCATAACATCAACGTCTTACCTAACCGCACACAGTTCATGGTCAAAACCAGGAAGTGAGCACTGACACAATACAATTAACTGTGTTCAGGCCTTATCCAAATCTTACCAGTTGTCCCATTAAATGTCCGTTTTCTGATCTAAGATCCAGTTGTCATGTTTCCTTAGTTTCATCCAATGTGTGACAGTTCCTCAATCTATATCTTTTATGACCTTGACACTTTTGAAGAGTATTTGGTCAATTGTTTTTTAGAATGTCCCTCAATGTATGTTTGTCTGTTTTCTCATGATTAGTTTCGGTTGTGCATCTGGGGCAAGACTATCATAGAAGTGAGGTTATGCTCTTCTCAGTGCATCGTTGTAAGAGTCCTGATGTCACTATGACTTATTACTGGGGAATTTGATTTTGATCATTTGGTCATACAGTGTTAGCCAGGTTTCAGCTCTATAAAGTTACTACTTTTCTCTTTGTAACTGAAACTCTCGTGAGGAGATACTTTGAGACAATTGCAGATATCTTAACATTTTTACCCTCACTGCTTTTAGTGCCTGTTATTGATCCTTGTCTTTGCTTTATGGTGATAATTTTATTTATTTATTTATTTATTGAGAGAAAGAGGGGAGAGAAGTGGAAAATATTCACTTGTAGTAGCAAGGATAAATACAAAATAACAATTAAACTTATTCTAAAAGGTTTTGCAGAAGGGAAGCCCAAGACAAAGAAACAATCACTTAGTTTTCTACCATGAGGGAAATAAAACTTGTATAAAACTTAATTTTTTCTTTTATCTTTTTATAAAATGATGATGCTATCTAAGGAATAGTAACCTTGTCAGCACACAAATACCCCCATTACTAAAGGCAGGATTTATGTTTTTATAGCATGTCATGAGGTCTACTAGAAGTTGAGTGCTATGAGTGTGCTTTTTGCAACTCAGTTTTGTGTCTAATTAAGAATCTGGGTGAAAGACAGAATGAGAGAAAACATGAGTCATCCCAAAACTATCAGGTAAGCAGGGGGTGGTAAGGAGTGAGGAAAATGTATGCTCAATTCTCAATTTACATCAACTTTTATGTTGCAGAAATATTAAAATTTATCAGAATCGGCTCTGAGATACTACTTTAACAACGGATCTAAATAGCCACATCTCTCATGTACAACGCTACTGGGATTTAGTCATTGGAATGCCTTTTCAGGACTTTCATAATTTAATCTTCACCAAGAATCATACCCTTATCTCAGAGGGGTATTCGAGGGCAAGAGCCCCAGGGCACCTTCTGAGACACAAAAATAATATCATCATTACCAAGATCATCACCAAAACCATTTCCTGTAGTCATCCTTTCATTACAGTGTTATTTTAAGGGTTGTACAATAAATAAATATGTTACTAGCCAACTGAGTGCTCAGCACCATGCCTGAAACAACATGATGCTTTGGAGTAGTCAACAGGAAGTAGAAGAAATCAATTTTTAACTGTCTCTATCCATTTTCAAATATTTTGTTGCTATTTAATGTGCCATGGTCTCCTACTCTAGATTTCCTTGAGATTAGTAAAATAAAATAAAATGTGGGAAGTAATGTTACAGATAGATTGCCTGAAAGAACCATTCAAACCCTTACTCAAAGTCCTGAGTTAGTTAGCTAAAGACACAGAAACTCAGAAGAGGGGCGACCACACAGAATGCAAATGTAGCATTCCACACTACAGACAGAATGCAAAGTTGGTACTCAGGGATCCCTAAATAATATCTGTGCTCAGCTTTCTGGAATACTGAAAAAAACTAAACCTCTCTAAGAATAATATGGAGCCCTTTTTAATTTTTTTTTTACTCTATAAAAACCATTTATATGAAAAAGATGGGCTAAACCTCTGAATCGAAATACATGCTCACTTACCTACTCCACAAATATTCGTTGGGTACCAGATTCTTCTCTAGGCATTGGATACAGAGCAATGAACAAAACAGTCGTGGAACCTGTCTTCATGACATTTATAATTATGAGAAAACGCGGAAGTCTCTTTGGTTTTTGTTGTGCAGATAAAATATAATATGCTCACTTTGTTAAATATGGCACTGTCCACGGGGAAGCCCATTGCCCAGGTGATATTAGTTGCCCTTATGCTTGGGATGGGTGTAATTATATTATTGTGTGGAGGGGGGACAGGCTGTAAGCAGACAGGGTCGTTATAGCTAAGGCTTAGTTTTAAGAGTAAGCTTTTCCCCACACCCTTGACGATTGCATGATGTGGGGTGGTGCACTCTCATGAGGAATCCTCCCATTATGCCTCAGATAAGTGACTTTGTATCAGAGACTTTCTTGTTTGTAGATTGGATTAAAGGTTTAGATTTCTACACTATAAAGTGGGGCAAACCGGGAGCATGCTCTCTCTTTGTTCCTGAGGTTAGCATTACAGAGGAGAGCAGATTAAAGCCACGTGGAGGAGGCCAAGAGAAGCAGCCAAGATGGCAGAGTGCTGAGGAAGAAGCCAGTTTGTGCAGAGTTTGTGCAGAGAGGAGATGGGGAACAGAGGTGAATAAGACTGGTGAGCTAGAAACATTTGATTCTAGGAAACTCGGATAAGTCAGTAGCTTTGTGAGCACTGAATGAGTGGTTTTGAAGCCCACTGTGTGTTTTTACTTGCCCCGGGTGCAAGCTAGGATTAAAGATGATGGCCCACCAGTTCTTGGCTCCATTGTTTCATTACCGACTGTCCAAATCAAATGCGAACCTGCATGGGCCAGGAGGCCATGATGGTGGCCTTGGCTACTGGCTTTACAGTTTCTTTTCAAATATATTCATTCAATATACAGTATATTTATTGAACTGGAGGTACTCTGTTTTCATCAGTGAACAATACAAACAGCCCCCTGCCCTCATGAAACTTCTAGTAAAGATAAATAGACAATACACACAATAATTGTGTGAACAACGTGATCTGCAGGGTGGGACAAAAGTAGATTTACCATTATGAGTACACTAAACAGTTTTTTCTTGTATTATTTATTTATTATTGTTTTATTTTTCATACAAACAACTGTGATCCTCCTTTTGCCCCACCCTCCATTCAAAGGAGATAAGTGATGCAGATGAAAAGCAGAAGTAGAGCCGAGTGTACGGGGCTGGGTGTGCTATGGGGAGAGAGCACTCCATAAACACAGAGTCAGCAGCAATTTTAAGTGGAGCGATCAGTTCATGCAGAAGATATTTGAGCAAGATTTGAAAGAGATGAGGGAGACAGCCCCTCAGAGACCTGGAGCAAGAGCATTCTGGGCAGAACGCCTGGCTATTCTTAAGGCTTTAAAATAGGGCCACGCCTGATATATTCAAGGGAAGAAAGGAGACGAGTGTGGCTGCAGAGGGGTCCATAGGTTAGGCAAGAGGAGTAGGAAATGAGCCTGGAGATGAAATGGGAACAGGTCCTGAAAGGGCTTGCAGACATGAGCTCTTACTCTGAAAGAAATCAAGAGCCATTGAGGGGTTTTGAGCAGAGGAGTGACTTGAATCATCTGACTCAGCTTTAATAGGACCACTCTGCCTTTTTATCAGAACAGACTGGAGGGAGCAAGTGGAGAAGCAAGGAGAGGCTCCTGGAGAAGGGGGGATGGTGGTTCTGACACAGTGGGAGCCGGGAGGCAGGGATGTGAGATGAACGTGAGGGGCCAGGGTCTGAGTGTGCTTTGAAGGGGACAGCCAACAGGACTCGCTGTACAAGTGAGCTGTGGTATGAGAGAAAGAGGAGCTGGGGCTGACTCCAAAGCGTTCGGCCTTGTGGAAGGAAGGAGTCTTCAACTGAGATGAAAGATTGCAGGTAGAGTATATTCTAGGGAAAGGATCTGGAGTTCAGTTATAGGCATGTTGGGTTTGAGATGTTTGTGTGACTATCAAGTGTTAGGTCTGAATTTGGGTAAATTCTCTGAGGGGGGGAAGGGGGGTTAAATTTGGAAGTGGCATCAAATGCAATTTTTATTGCATGAGATTAATATGAAAATATGCATATTGTTTTTAAAATAAAACATTATACAGAATAAAACTGAAGTTTCTCCTTCACTCTCTTAATCCAAACCCACTACTGTACCCAGTAGTAACCACTGTTAAGGAGCAATTGTGTTAAGAAACTAAAAAGACTCGGATGCACTGTATCTGAGAACCAGAACCAACCATTATTTTTTATTTCCACATGTATTTTACCATATAAGAAAAAGTGTTTTAGAATTGCCTATTTACAAGTATAATTTTTCCTGTTTACCTATATTCCCTTTACCTACATAGTAGTAATTTCCAGAATGGCTACTTTCTATCATGATGATGGTGAACAGTGGTGGGATTCAAATACCATAATTTAACAACCAGTTCTCTGCCTTAATGACCGTTCTAAGTATAAAAAAACAATATACCAAAAGGTAGTTTATTATTTTGTTCATTTAATACTTAAATAAGAACAATAAAAGAGTTACACAAAACTAGATTATGCTATTAGAAAAAGTTTTAAACTACTAATGAAAAAATCTTTAATATCTGACAAAAAAACAATAAAACTGTTATTTAAGATATTTCCAATCATTGGGGAACAGTTTATTTTTCATTTTCTGTTGCATGAGGTTTTAGAACTTTTTCTATATATTTCTGCATTGCTGATTCCAAATCTGGAATCTGGTTTTTTTTGGTACATGCTCTAGTTTATATGCAATTTTAATTTCTTTTTGTTACAGTTAATGGAATGCATTGGTTTTTAAATTGGAGTTAAAGGGCAACAACTCTTGAATTGAACATAACAACAAGGCAATTAATGTTTTACAAACATCACTTTTACATACTTATAGTTGTTTTTAAATGTAAAAAATTATTATCTGATAAAAACACTCTCTTATTTTGTTTTAAGATTGAATCATGGCTACTTTGAGTAGGTGAAAATGTAAGAATAGTCCTGACACCTTCTGTTATATACAATGTGTCCGTAAATTCATGGTGCACTTTTGACCGGTCACAAGGTCAAAAGTGCACCATGACATTACAGACACACTGTATGTGGCTGTTACACACTTCAACGTCAAAGGCACAATATTTCATCATTTGTGACATGTGCATATATTGCCTAATTTCAAGTTCCCCTTGGCGATCAAGACAAGAATTGGGCTCCTCATATTGTGTGTTATAATTGTGAGGAAATGCTTCATGACTGGACAAAAGGAAAACACAAAAGAATGCCTTTTGGTATTCCCATGGTTTGGTGTGAACCTAAGGACCACAGCAGTGACTGTTATTTCTGTCTGATCCATACAAAGAGCATAGGCAAGAAAAAACAGCATATGATCACATATCCTACTATTCCTTCAGCAATATGATCTATCCCACACTCTGACACTCCCGGTTCCAGTTTTCAATGATTTTATTTCTTCTAAGGATGAAGAAAGTGAACATGGTGATCAAGGGTATTTTGATAAGATGCATGAGAAAATGGTTGTAGAATCTGAAGGGTCTTCTTCTGATGCCAAACAGGAATTAACCCCTCAGCAGTTTCAGCAGTTTAGCCAAACCGAATTGAATGACTTAGCAAGAGATTTGGGCCTATCAAATAAAACAGCTGAGTTCATAGTCTCCAGGCTTCAAGAAAAGAATATACTTCACCAGTCAGCTAAAGTATCCCATTTCAGGCCTGACCAGGCAGTTGATAGAGCATCAGACTGGGATGCAGAAGACCCAGGTTCGAGACCCCGAGCTCGCCAGCTTGAGCGTGGGCCCATCTGGCTTGAGCAAAAGCTCACCAGCTTGGACCCAAGGTCAATGACTCCAGCAAGGGGTTGCTCGGTCTGCTGAAGGCCCGCAGTTGAGGCACATGTGAGAGAGCAATCAATGAACAACTATGGTGTCACAATGGCAACGAAAAACTGATGATTGATGCTTCTCACCTCTCTCTGTTCCTGTATGTCTGTCCCTATCTATCCCTCTCTCTGACTCTCTCTCTGTCCCTGTAAAATAAATAAATAAATAAACATTAAAGTATCCCATTTCAGGAAGCGCTAACAAATTTTTGTGGACTTTTTTTCCGAAGACAAACACTTTGTTTACTGTCATGATATCAGTAGTCTTCTCAGTCAGCTAGGTGTTACCACTTACAGTCCAACAGAATGGTAGCTATTTCTTGACAGCTCTAAACGGAGTCTGAAATGTGTTTTTCTACACAACGGTAATGTTTATGTAGTAGTTTCCATTGGTTATTCAACTCATTTGCGAGAAGATTATAATGACATAAATATCATCCTCGACTTTCTGAACTATGAGGAGCATAACTGGATCATTTGTGTGGATCTTAAAATGGTAAATTTCCTGCTAGGACAACAGAGAGGTTTCACAAAGTATCCTTGCTTTCTGTGTTTGTGGGACAGCCGAGCTCGGGAGAAACACTGGATACAGAAGGAGTGGCTGAAACGTGAAGCTCTGGAAGTAGGGATGCAAAATATTGTGAATGAACCTGGAGTTAATTGAGACAGGATTATTTTTCCCCCCCTTCACATCAAACTTGGCTTAATGAAGCAGTTTGTTCAAGCTTTGAACAGAGAAAGTGAATGCTTTCACCATATTATTTCTGCTTTTCCTGCCTTGGCTTTTGAGAAGATAAAAGCAGGTGTATTCGATGCACCTCAAATTCAAACCCTCATACGTGACAAAGAATTTGCCAGGAAGATGAATAAAAATGAGAAGGCAGCATGGCAGTCTATTTTGGCAGTTACAAAGAACTTCCTTGGCAATAAAAAAGCAGAAAACTGTGAACTTCTGGTTCAAAGGATGCTGTTGGCTTTCCATGACATTGGATATAACATGAGCGTTAAGATTCATTTTCTGGCCTGACCAGGCGGTGGCGCAGTGGATAGAGAGTCCGACTGAGATGCGGAAGACCCAGGTTCAAGACCCCGAGCTCTCCAGCTTGAGTGCAGGCCCATCTGGCTTGAGCAAAAGCTCGCCACCTTGGACCCAAGGTCGCTGGCTCCAGCAAAGGGTGGCTCCATCTGCAGAAGGCCCGCGGTCAAGGCACGTGTGAAAAAGCAATCAATGAACAACTATGGTGTCGCAATGGCAACGAAAAACTAATGATTGATGCTTCTCATCTCTCTCCGTTCCTGTCTATCCCTCTCTCTGACTCTCTCTCTGTCCCTGTAAAAAAAAAAAAAAAAAAAAAAAAGATTCACTTCCTGAACAGTCGCCTTGATAAGTTTCCCGAAAATCTTGGAGCTGTTAGTGATGAGCAGACTACTGCTGGAGCTTCAAACAAGATTGCCCTCAATAAGTACACAAATGCAAGAGCTACAAACGCAAATATTTGCCTGAATAGAATTTAAATAAGTTTTGCGCAAATTTTATGATTAAAATAAGTGCTTTAATATGTTCTATTGCGAAATTGTAGACAAATTCTGATGCAATCATATCTCTTAGTATATTAGTGTATTTACTACAGTATATAAATTATTATATTTTCACAAAGATGATACCCAAGAAGACATTCTACTTCATTATGTTAAACTAAATGTTGAAAATTTTACAATAAGATGAAAACCTAAAATCTTGAATTGCAAAAAACCCTGTAGCTTACAGAGAAAAAGTAATGCCTGATTTGAGATCTGCATACTCAAATTAGGTAAGAACAAGTGTTTTTGTGGATGCAACAAAAATTTTGTTTCCCACCGTAACTTGTCACCCCCTAGAGTTGTTTGGCACTTTTTCTCATTATGTTATATGTTTGTTTACTGAGGTAACAAACGCAAGGGAATTAAAATGTAATAGTATTTCATTAAAGGTATAATGAGTTTTATTAAATGAATAAATAAACCTTACAAGCATAGTTCCATCAAATTTTGTTTACCTATGAATGAAATGAACTTTACTATGAGTGCTTAGAATATGCTGTTGTGCAGATGAATGTTAAAAAAAGAGTAAAGAATGCAAATTTGTGATTCCCACATTGGGCAGTTGCCCTGGTGCCCACCTTAGAGAGAACCCTGATTACAAGTGACATTTTAACAACTGGTTTGCCAAACTCAACAAAAAATTAACTATCGGCTCTGCCGAACTGGTGCTAACCAGCTGAATCCCACCATTGTTGGTGAAGGAACAGAATTTTACAGCTGTTTGGAATAAACAATATACTTGGATTTGCATGCCTTTATGTGTGAAATTAAACTGATTTTTAATTCGTTTTATATTGCATATTTTTAGCAATCTGGAATGTATCTGAGTTAAGCAGTATTCTCTATTTAAGGACTATTATTGATTATATAGTACAGGATACATTTTAAATGCTGTAGTAATAATTTTCTAGACTCTAAGCTTTCATCCTAAAATAGCACAAAGTTTCTACACCTTCCATTAGAAAAAGATAACCTTCAGAATTTGAACTAATGCATTTCTGTTTTGTTGAGTTGGCAATTACTCTATGGAAGGAAAGTTGTGATGACTCCTCAAATATCCATTTTCTTATGAGTTTAGAGCTTCAGCAGTAATAAAATGCAGTCGTCTTTCTAGTCCTAGGAGTTTGCTATTTCTACTCTGAAATCAAGAGAAAAAAGTAAGGAGCTTTCCTATCATTTTGTTTGATTTTTGGCAGAGTCCTTTCTGCAACACGTATCAGAAACCTCCACATTTCTGGACAAATGACTTACCCCAGTCAGCTGTTGGTTATGTGGTCACTGAGCCATCAGGGAAACCAGTAAATAGGAAAAATCAGGAGAGAGTACAGCATGCACTCTCAAGAAACTTACAGTCCCACTTAGCTAATAAAAATTTACCTGTAGGAAAAAAATATCACTGTGAGTTGTTCTCAGACCAACAGAACCAAGGTATTTTGCTGTGAAAAAAAAAAAAATGAATGAATGTTCTCAACTGAAAGTTTACTCTATGAATTTTTCTTGAAACTTTGATACTGACTACTGTCTTTTTTTTTTTTTAACAGAGATCCAGCACATAGCAAAACAAATAAGTCCCAGAAACAAGTATTAACAAAAAAACTGAGGATCAGCTCATCATACTTCATTCAACAACTTGATTTTGCAGGGAACATGAGTTCCTACTTGTGATTTTACTTTGCATCTATTTTTGCTGATAAAATGTTCTTATTCACAAGATCAAATAAAATATATTAAGCCTGAGTGGTGGTGGTGCAGTGGATAGAATGTTGACCTAGAATACTAAGGACTCAGGTTCGAGACCCTGAGGTCTCTGGCTTGAGCACGGGCTCACTAACTTGAGTGCAGACTTATCAGCTTGAACACGGGATCATAGACATGACCATGGTCACAGGCTTGAGCCCAAAGATCACTGGCTTGCAGCCCAAGGAAGGCACTGGCTTGAGTCAGGGTCACTGGCTCAGGTGGAATCCCCCATTAAGATGCATAGAGAGAGCAATCAATGAACAACTAAAGTGTCAAAACTGCACATTAATGCTTCTCATCTTTATCCCTTCCTGTCTGTCTGTCCCTGTGTGTCTGTCTGCCTCTTTCACTAAATAAATAGATGACAGATAGACAGATAGATAAATAAAATATATTAAAATGATGTGCCACATAACTGACCTGTGGTGGCTCATGGGATAGAACAGGGGTCCCCAAATTACAGCCCCGCAGGCCACATGCAGCCCCCTGAGGCCATTTATCTGGCCCCTGCCGCACTTTCGGAAGGGGCACCTCTTTCACTGGAGGTCAGTGAGAGGAGCACAGGATGCATCCGCACCCATAGTTCCCATTGAAATACTGGTCAGTTTATTGATTTAAATTTACTTGTTTTTTATTTTAAATATTGTATTTGTTCCTGTTTTGTTTTTTTACTTTAAAATAAGATATGTGCAGTGTACATAGAGATTTGTTCATAGTTTTTTTATAGTCTGGCCCTCCAACGGTCTGAGGGACAGTGAACTGACCCCCTGTGTAAAAAGTTTGGGGACCCCTGGGATAGAACATTGACCTGGAATGCTGAGGTTGCTGGTTCAAGGAAGCCTGGTCAAGACACATACAAGAAGCAATTACTACAAGTTGATGCTTTTCACTTCTTCCCCACTGCCTCTCTCTCTCTCTCTCTCTCCTCTCTCTCTCTCTAAGGAAAAATAAAATGTATTATGTGGCACACTCCAAAGAACTGTGTCGCCTGAAAAATTTGAAATCATATTCTGTAATTCTTGTTTTCATGAGCAAATGGGCTCAAAGAGCAAAGCAAAGGTTATATGGAATGTCTCTTTCCTCCTCCTTCTCTCCCTCCCACATCTCCCTCTTCTCCTCTACCCTCCAGTGGTAGTTTTCCTTTCGGTTCTCTTTCTCTCCATCCTTCTTCTGCATTCCATTCAGTCACTACCCCAGTTCATACCAGAATAACCTTCATACCAATTTCCTCCTTATAGTTTCTGCACACTCAAATCTATCATTCACCCTTCCCAAAGACTTGCCTTTCTGCAACACAGATCTTTTTCAAGCCCTTTTCCTGTTCAAAATGTTTACCGATCTCTTATTTCACTTAATAATGTCCAAAAGTCAGAATCAAATCCTCCAAAATACAACAGTGTCTGGTCTTTGCTTACATTTAAATGCAAAGTTTTGTATACAGATAACTATGTACAACCAAGCACTCAAAAGAAATTTGGCAGAAGATCTCTCACATTAATGGCATGAGTAGATCACTTTAAAATGAATGGGGGCTTTTTAAAATAATAGGCTCTCCTTTAGGAAATGGTGGGTGGTACTTACTTAAACTTGTTTTCTGTTCCCTTAAGGAACAAAGGTTGATTTATCTTGACAACTATGGATTGAATATCAGTATTCCCATCACTTAGAAATGATTAGCTTTTATTTTTTATGAATTGTCCTGCCACCGTAGGTTTACTAGAATCATAAACAAATGTGTTTTAAAAATGTGTTTATCAGGACTGTTTAAAATCATAGCAATCGGGATCATATAACTTGATGCTTGCTGTCAAAAGAAAATATGACTGGTAGTGTTATTTCAAAGAGCCCTAAAATTGCCTAAGTGTTTATTATATTGTTTGTTGTTAAATATAGAAGTTAAAATATGTTCTGCAGAAGTCAATAAAGATGAACTTTATACCAAATAATTATCACCCCTTTAGGGTAGCATGATAGAGTACCACTCTGTTCTGTATATGTTGTTCTACTCATTTTTAATAAGCATAGATACTTTTAGAATCTGGAAACATGTCTATTTTTTAAAAAATTAACTTCAAAGTTTTCTTCTAAGAGTCATATGAACAGCTAACTTTACAATTTGGTGTTTGTTAAATATTTTGAAAAAGGACTATACTGGCTTGTCCCTGCTAATGAGTTAGTTTCTTTATTTATTTTAGAGACAGAGGAAGGGAGAGAAATAAAGAGGCAGGAACATAGATCTGTCCCTGTATTTGCCCTGACAGGATCAAACAGGCAACCTCTGTGCTTCAGGACGATGTTCTAACCAACTGAACTATCTGGCTAGGGTATGAGTTAATTTCTTAATGACATTTTTCAGTACCTGTTTGACATAGTCACCAGGCTCAGAGCTCAACAATGGAGAAGTTTGTTCATTCAATCTAATAATTGTTGAATAATTTGAATTTAAAATATTATCTCAACCATTAATTAGTCATTCTTCAAAACAGCCTGATGGGAGAGGTAAACACAATAACCCCTGTCTCAAAGTGAAACCAACCCCAGTGCTCCATAGGAGAGTCAGATCTCCAGTTATACGGTTATGACTGCCACATTTTCAGGGCTACGGCACATCCAATAAAAGATGCAAGCATGAAAATTAAAAACAAAAACAGAAACAAAAAACCCAATGTTTCATTTTATAAGCACTTAAGTTTAGATTTACTAAAATTTTATAGTATTGATAAGTCTTGAAAACCTTTATAAATGCAATATCAGGTCTATTGTACCAGTTTTCATGGCAACTGAAATAGAAAATGCACAGCATTGTATATATGCTTTTAAAATGTTCACAAGTCCCCCCAAATGTACTAACAGAAGTGTCGTAGAGAATATGTATTATGCCCAGGGCTCCGTGCTGGAGCCATAAACTGGGGTGCAGCAAGAAATCAGACACCTACAACTGTCTTCGCTCTGAGGGATGTACACTTTGATAAAGAAACCAGCCTGATGAGTGTGAAACTTAAGAATACTGTAGGAAAACGTTTAAATGTGTATATTCCCAACTTTAGAAAAAGCATTTTCTCCTACATCTTTCTCCAACAAAACACATTTTATGTAGTCATTTTATTTAAACTTAAGGTACATGGTGCACATGTTACTTTAGAAGTTTGGAAATTGGTCCTGAAATTGTTTCATTATTTAAAGAACATTCTCTTGAACTCTCCCTTTCAGGAAGAAAAATTTGGAGGCATAATTTAAGAGAAAACATTTTGAATTATCAAAAAATGTTCCTAGCTGACCACAGAAAGCTAACAAAGGTAATGAATCTGTGTGTAATCATTTTCCACTACACTAAGCCATCTCACATAATATTCTCTAAACTCTCCTAAAAGACTCTCTCAAACATACATGGTTGCTGCTTTTAATGGAAGAGCATTCTCAATACCTCTCCCATGAGTGTAAATCCTGTTCACATTCTTGTCTGTCCCAGTTTATGACTTCACAAGAATTTATTCTGCGTTTTAAGCACACACAGACTGTCCTGATTCCCTTTTTTGGCTGATAGAGCCTCTTCAGAACTCTTTAGGCGGAAAATGGCTGTTTCTTTCTTGATCCCAGGGCAAAGACAAAATGAAAATAACAAACATAAATGGCCCAACCTCCTTCACGTCACCTCCGACTTCTCATTCAAAGGGGTACTTGGGGCAGCAGGTGGAGTTATAATTATAGATTAGAAAAAAGCCACGTCAGCAGCTGCTGCCTCTGTTTGTTCCCAGCTATAACCGTCACCAGTGGGCAAACTGGCATAAACAGGCTTCCACAAGTGGAAAATCATTTAACCCCTGTACTTGTCTGGGTCCACTCAGTGGCCAGAGAACAGAAAGAAAATTTGAATGTGCTTGAGCGAAGGGTGAAACTGGGAGTGCACCCCAACCTGTTCAGGAAGAACCTGAAGATTTTCTTTCCTGTCGGAGACTCCAAATCAAACAAATAGGTTAGTACACAAAGAGTGTACCTCTGCGTTTTAATTCTGACCTCTCATCTATCCGGTCTTTGTTTTTCTGACAGAGCTTAACGAGGAGGCTGAACTGTTCCATGAAAGAAAGCTATTTGAGGATTGTTGTTTAAAACTACTATGAGAACAAATTATGAAATGCACTGAATTTATTATCGTTCTCTTGCAATTTTGGCTGTATTCACATTAGACAAATAGACAAGGTAAAGATGGAAATATGAAACCAGTTTTGTGGCATGAGTCCCATCCTTTCGTAATTCCACTTACTCATGCCAAGAGGCCTTGAGTTTTGTTTTGTTTTTTAATTAAAATCAGTAATGTTGAAGGCTTAAGTTGGTGATTACAAAAAATAATACTAATACTGTGACTATAGTTCCAGAATTTTATTTCCTTAGGGAAATATGCAAATTGGAGTTGGATTGTTTTCCAAGCTCTGAATAAAAGCAGAATATTTTCTTATTTTCAGTATAATATTGGCTAGAGAGGATTTATTTCTTGTGCCTCAAACAATGCTACTTAAAAGCTCTATAACTTCCATCTACATTGCTCCATAAGATTCTTCTCATAAATCCCTTTGTAAAAAACTGGAAGGTTTCAAAAAAAGCTTATTCTGTCTGTGTGTGCTCCATGTTAGAGTGGTTGAGCAGGATTTTCAAAGAAAAATTAGCTTTGGGCCATCTTCTTAAAACCTGATTTCTCAGTGGAAAGCAATGGAATTCCTGAGAACTCACTGAAACCAACTGATGGGGCCCAGTTCTCATCCCCACATCCATGGAACAGATCCAAGTGGAAAGAGTCCTAAATAATGCCCTCATTTTATTTTTTCAGCTCCAAACTGAAAGTGAACCATCCCTAAGCATTTTGTGCTACACTCTTCAATGGGAAGAGCACCTTTCTTCACTGCAGCCTAACACCCTGTCCACCTTTTGAAGTACCTAGAGTGTTTATGCCCTGGGAGCTCATTTCGAGAGGCACCCACACCCAACTAAAACCAGCAAAAATAACCCATCTGTTAAGTTCTCACAAGGGGCATGCTTCTTTATAACAATATCTCCTGATTTCTGAGAGCCATAAATTCCCTTTAGGAAGTTTAAGGGTGAAATAAATACCTCTTTACATACGTTAGCAAATAAAGACCCAAAGAATAAGTTTGGCCAATGCTTTTGAAAATGTCAATCAGTATAGCATATCAATACCCTAAATCTTCCTGTGGGTTAAGAAAGGGAAAAGTCTATGATAAGAAACATTATAACATATCCATATATCTCATTTATTCATTCAAATATTTACGAAGCAATGGCTCTATAATCTAAATATAATATTTAGAAATTAAGGCAAGCTTACAATATCTAATGTTACTTTTTCCAGAGGTGCTTTCCCTCTTTTATTTTACTAAACAATTTAGCGCCGAGGTGGTGATTATCTCTAAATCCAAATTGTACAAACCGAGAACGGCATAAAAAGGGGAGATGGCTGACTGGTGGTTGGTGTGGGTTTCCTTGGAGATGCAGATTTATGCTGGGTCTTAAACATGGCTTCTTACTTGTATTTTGTCTTCTTGCTCTTCTAGAAAAACATTATCCAAGATGACTGTCACTTACTCCAGTAAAGTAGCCAATGCGACTTTTTTTGGATTTCATAGGTTACTACTCAAATGGAGAGGCAGCATCTACAAACTACTATACAGGGAATTCATTGTTTTTGCTGTTTTTTACACAGCGATAAGTTTGGTGTACAGGTACTTTGCTTTGCATGCCTCCTTCAGTGGCCATAAAATGTCACGTGAGAAGAATACAGTCTCAAAAATCTGAGCCCTGTGGTTACCGCTAACTTTTGCATATGTAACTTCCTTTGCAAGATTCTTTCTGTTGCCTTCTCCCTGGAGCAAGGTATTTTAATTCACACCAACCATTTTTAGGATGTTAAATAGACTCTAAGCATCATGTTTAGGGGGGTTCTCATTTGAGCCCCACACAAAGTGATCGTGATGAGGTGTTAGCCGTGTGTCAAGAATGTTGCTATGGGCACAAAATGGAAGATTTATACTTAGATCCTTGCTACATAATGATTTAGAATGACAAAGCCCAAACATGAATAATTATGTGTGCCTCTCTCAACTATGTCGCTCATAATTAGAATTTGTGATTTGAGAGCCTGTACCAACTACCTATGTAATTAACATGTTTGTGAATAGTGCCTACCAGGCATAGACACCTGGCATAGGAACTTTCCTTCCTTTTGCCTGAAATGCCTAGATCTTATCCACGATGGTGCACACCAACCGTACCAATACCTCAACCAAAGAAAAGACCTGGAAACAAATTTATTTTCTTTATATCTTCTAAGTTTGGAGCATATTATACTTACAAAAGATGTTTATTCCTTTTAGTTTCACAAACTATGTCACATTGACAAAATTTGAGCACTATTATGTCCAAGAAATATTTTTATGACTAAAAATTATAGTCTTAATAAAATTTTATCAGCATTATAAAAAAGTTTTATGAGTTTTTTTAAAATTTTTATTTATTGATTTTTAGCAAGAGAGAAACAGGGAGAGAGAGAGAGAGATAGACAGGAACATTCATCTGTTCCTGTATGTGCCCTGACTGGGGATTGAACTGGCAACCTCTGTACTTAGGGATGATGCTCTAACCAACAGAGCTATCCAGCCAGGGAGTGAGATTTTTTAAAACTTAAATTGATCACATACATTTTTTCTATGAAGAGAATTAAAACTTAAAATAAAAAAGCTAAAGGTTTTTGAGGCTGTATTTCCACTTTTTTTATGTACATCAGTTTGTTATTTTCCTTCTGCATACAAGTGAACAAATTTGTATAGCATTGCTCTCACCTACGTTTTCCCTTGCAGCAACAGGACCCCATTTGAAGAGGAGGGATATTAATTGGGTTGGCTGATAATTATCAAAAGTAGAATAAGAAGATCTATTTAGCTAAATATCCAACTTATTATTCCAAATAGACGTATATGTTGGTATACATTTTGGAAAAGTGTCTTTAAAGGGAATGTTTTATTTAAAATCTCTAAAATTTTTTAGATGTCTTATAATATTTTGACAACTTATTTATGTGTCACCTAATCTTTTAGAATATGAGGTGGTGGAAGACACATGATGTTAATTGTCTCTGTTCATTTTTACTAATGTGAATTTATTGCTGCTACTGCTGCTTAGAATAGAACAGCCCTTAGAACAGTTGCATTGTAGCCAGAAATGCTCAATTATCTTATTTATACAAAATTATATGCATATATTTTCTTCTAGACACCAAAGAATTCTTACACTGATAACAATAAACATTGGTTCAAGGCATTCCTTATTTTTTGAAGTCCAACTATAAATGTTTGTTAAAATAGGCCCTTATATCTTGATCAAAGGTATACCAAGAACTATAGGCTGAATTTGTTAAGAAAGTCATATATTCATGTAGAAAAATATAGACATAGTTTTCTACTTATGTCTACTAATGACACTAAGTTTTTTTGATCTTATTAAAAACAAATAAATATACTTAGCAAAAATTATAAGACAGAACCAGAATTCATTAATTATATTATATCTCTTCCTGTTTTTGTACAGATTTGACAAAATAATCACTGTTCTACTTTCTAACTAATAAAATTTCTAAGTGTCTATTACTTAAATATATTTTCCTTTGGCCAATTATTAATAATAACAATTACTTTGTTATTGATGAAGTACAACACTATATGTTATGTTGTCTTATATAATAGATATTCTTTAATCCTCATAATATCCCTGATGCATAGATTTTATTATCCCCATTTGCAAATGAGGAAACAGAGACTCAGAGAGATTTTAAAATATGCTCAAAGTCCAAACCTATAAATGGCAGATCTGGAATTCAAAGCAGGCTTTCCCTGACCCTATGGTCTGTGCTTTACTCAATTAAATCCTTTTCTACCATTTCTATTTGAGTATCAGAAACCATTCTGGCTGTACCTTTTTATCAGCGTGACCTTGATAGGCCTGTGTAAACAGGTGATGCCTCTCTAGTCAGCTTTTCCTGACTTCAGAATTTCTGACACCTCCTCCAAAGCTGAGGCAAGAACTCCTGGCCCAGCCCACACCCCATACATACTCCACACCCCCTTTTTGTCAGCACCAGCTCCCAGTTCTTCATCTGCAATCAATTGGTGACTCACTCTTACCTCATTAGTCCTCTGCTTCCTTTATCAATATTCTACTGACCCAAAAGGACCTTTGAAGCATGTTAACATGGACGTTTCCGAGGGATGTCTTTCTTCTTTGGAACAGCTATACTCATTCATTGCTGCAAATTCATTCTGTTGCTTCTCTTCCCAGATTTTGATCCTTATTATTAACCTGCCTTAAGACATTTTTTCTGACTCTGATTCTCCTCCCTACAACACAAATATTAATAATAGTTCTATTAAATGAATTATTTGTTTAATGATACTATAAAATAGATTTGGGTCAGATCTATAATATAAATTTTGATATTTATATCATATACAATATGATATAATCTAAACCCACCAAATATAATAAAATTCCACTTCTAATTGATAAGTCTGTTATTTTATATTTTAAATAATTGCAGACTTTAAAATAAAATTATAATATCCCTTGAATTACAACAGAGAAAATCAAGAATGTTTTGAGTAGCATATTCAGGAGAAAGTAAAATCAAAATGTCAAAT
The DNA here is from genome assembly GCA_037038555.1 of Rhynchonycteris naso. Lineage (NCBI taxonomy): Eukaryota > Metazoa > Chordata > Mammalia > Chiroptera > Emballonuridae > Rhynchonycteris > Rhynchonycteris naso. The sequence goes on along the minus strand of CM072996.1, from coordinate 106,481,215 downwards.
TCAGGGTTATTATTTAATAATAACTTAATAACTATAATCCTGTTAATCAAGACATTTTTTTTCTCTTTGAGAACACCTGATAAATGGTTGAAAAACAATCTCTTTTATGAGTTATTGTGCTCCAAATCCAATGCATAAATTATATAAAAGTTTAAAAATATAAAGTATTTAAAAATGAAATGTTCAATACATCTGTCTAATGGCCAATAATATTTATGTACATTAGCACTTGAAATACTCAGCTTTTCAGGTACATCAGCTCAGGTAGAAAAGAAAAAGTTATTACTCTTTTTATAAAAAAATTAAGATAATTTGTGCTTAATTGTTTGCACTGAATATCACTTGCAAAGCAGGTGCAGAAGTATAATATCATAAAGGGCTGTGCATTTTATTTTTGCTCCAGATTGTTACTTACAGGAGCCCAAAAACGTTACTTTGAAAAATTATCAATTTACTGTGACAGATATGCTGAACAAATCCCAGTAACCTTTGTGCTTGGTAAGTATAGGTCACACGCAGAATGCAGCCACACAGCTGTCTCCATTAGGATGACACCAATGACTCTGCATGGGAGTGTTTCCAAGCTGAGAGGCATGCCTGAAAAGCCACCGCTTGCAATAGGAGAACCTTCCATAAGGTTCGCCTCCAGGGCTGCTTTCGCTAAATTAACACCAAACAAGTGTGAGGTAATGATCTGCTATTGAACATTGAAGCTTCCTCTTCACTAACCCTCCACTTTTGCTGTCAATATTGGAGTTCTAATTCCCACTTGCCGGGTGCTACAGCATTGCCAGGCACAAATTACATTTTTTTCTCTGGAGGGCAAAATCCTAAGGTATGGAATAGCAACATATAGTATTTTTACACCGCAGCCCCTAAAGAGTAAAATTCTGCTTAAAGCATCAGTGTTGACGTGTCTGCTCTGAGCAATTGTTTTATAGTTCCCTATTATTCCACAGGGTTTTACGTTACTCTGGTAGTGAACCGATGGTGGAACCAGTTCGTGAACCTGCCCTGGCCAGACAGGCTGATGTTCCTCATCTCCAGCAGCGTTCATGGCAGCGACGAGCACGGGCGCCTGCTCAGACGGACGCTGATGCGCTATGTCAATCTCACATCCCTGCTCATCTTCCGCTCGGTGAGCACAGCCGTGTACAAACGCTTTCCGACCATGGACCACGTGGTGGAAGCAGGTATTGTGAATGGCTTTTCCTTCCGTGGGCTCCTCTCAACCTAGATGGGAACCTTCAAAATTCCTTTGAAAATCCCTTATTTATTTACTCATTCAAGAAACATTTATTAACTACTGTGTGTCAAAAAGAGTCTCTAGAGGCTAAAATGAATAAGACATGGTTCATGCCATCAAAGAGTTTACTTGGGGGGTGAGGGTGGGGGTAGAAGCAGCAGTCACATGGCCTTCAAGTAAATATAATAATTATAATCATATTTATTTAGACCATATATAATATTATGTTACATTTTCTACCCCTTTACAGTTTATTCATTTTCATAAATACTATTCCCCCTTGGACCTTAAAAAAAAGAGAGAGAGAGAAAGGTAAGGTAAGAAACAGATCCAGAGAGGTTATGACCTGCCCTGGATCACACAGCACACAGTTCTAATTCCGGCTCCAAACTCCTAAATTAATACTTTTCCTAAAACATAAGGAGATTCTGATGGAACCAGCAATGGGTTTTTTTAAATCTAAGCAGACTCTGAGAGGTGGCAGTAAAAGGCCATCTCAGTGTGCATCTGTTGTCTCTCCTGTTCCTCAAAGTAGATGCAATTATTCTATCTGGGCTCCTACCCATACTATGCTGAGTACAAATTATGTTGGAAGAATGGTTCTCCTTGGTGTGTTAATATTTAGTGAAAAAGTTATTAGTTAAACCAGCCTTCAATGAAATGGGGATTAAATGAGATAATTTTCGATACATGCTACATAAATATTGGTTGTTGTACTGCGTTCTTCTTAATAGATCTAATAGGTTGTTAGAATGGATTAATGAATGTATAGAAGATAAAAGAGTCATAAGATGACTCCATGCGTACATTGATTAGGCTCTCAAATTAGGTTGCTGTGTCTATTCTCCTGTGAAATGTCCTTGAAAATCAATTATTTTTCCTTTTTCCAAGTGAGAGTAGGGGAGATACAGAGACAGACTTCTGCATGTGTGCCCACCAGGACCCACCCAGCAACATCTGAGGCAGATGCTCTGCCCATCTGGGGCCATGCTCACAACTGAGCTATCTTTAGCATCTGAGGTGGAAGCTCCACAGAGACATCTTCAGCACCTGGGACCTATGCTCTTGAACCATAACTGCAAGAGGGGAAGAGAGAGAGAGAAGAGGGAGGGGGAAAAGTAGAAAAGCAGACGGTCTGTGCCTTGACCAGAAATCAAACCCAGGACATCCACATGCTGGACCGATGCTCTACCACTGAGCCAACCAGCCAGGGCTTGAAAAATAGATTTAAAATTTTTTTATTATTGATTTGAGAGAGAGAGAGAAAGAGAGAAAGGGAGAGAGACAGGAAGAAAGACATCAGTTTGTTGTTTCACTTATTTATGCATTCATTGGTTGATTTTTTTTTTATGTGCTCTCCCAGAAAATAGAACCTGCAACCTTGGCATATCAGGTCAATACTCTAACCAACTAAGCTAGCCAGCCAGGGGGGATTTTTTTTTTTAAGAATAGTATTTTTGTTGCCTGACCAGGCGGTGGCGCAGTGGAAAGAGCATTGGACTGGGATGCAGAAGACCCAGGTTCGAGACCCCGAGCTTGCCAGCTTGAGTGTGGGCCCATCTGGCTTGAGCAAAAAGCTCGTCAGCTTGGACCCAAGGTCGCTGGCTCCAGCAAGGGGTGGCTCGGTCTGAGGAGGCCCGCGGTCAAGGCACATGTGAGAAAGCAATCAATGAGCAGCTATGGTATCACAATGGCAACGAAAAACTAATAATTGATGCTTCTCACTTCTCTCGGTTCCTGTCTGTCTGTCCCTATCTATCCCTCTCTCTGACTCTCTCTCTGTCCCTGTAAAAAAAAAAAAAAAAAAAAGAATAGTATTTTTGTTTGCTTTTAAAGGGGTTTTGTTTGTTTGTTTGTCTTGGCTTTTGTTTGTTTTGGCTTTGACTTCTTAGATGGGCAATATAGATGGTCATTAAGAACACAGAGTAAGCGTTCAAATTCTTACCCCTCCACTTACTTACTAGCTATATGATCTTGTGTGGCATACTTTTTATGTTTCAGTTTTATCATCTACAAAATAAGTTTATATTATTTTATAATACCATACCACCTGTCTCATATACCTCATTGGCTTGTTATGAGGAGTAACCAAGTTAACATCTGCAAAATGTTTAGAGCAATATCTGGTACATTGTAAATGTTACATGAGTTCTTGCTAGTAATAATGAAATAATCTAGTACAACAGTATAACACAGCCCTTTGGTAACTTTAGAAGACTCATTGATATGGCAGCCCAAGTATTCTTGGACTAAATGACCACGAGGTTGAGAAAGTCGAGGTAGAAATGAAGCAAAAGGGGTGCAGAAGATGTTAGGGTTAGAGATGTAAGAAAGTAACAGGATGCAATGAGCTCATTAGGGATTCAGGTGGATGTTACTAATGGCCTGGCCAATGCACAAGTATATGTATTTATGATGTAAAACAGGTAGAAACTTCAAAAAGAATTAACTGCCACTCCTCTTCCAAATTTAAAAGTTGAGTGCTGCTTCAAAATAACCAAGTTGAAAATGCTAGTTGATAACTTAATTTTCTCAACCTAATGTTTATAGGGTCAAATGCAATAAGAATGACCATATCTGAAGAAAGACCTAAAAATAAACAAGAAAAGTTTGATTCATTCCAAATTGATGAGTAAGAGCTAAAGTTTACTTAGATGAATAAAGGTGATATTTCTGTAGTCCTGATGATCCTTGAAATGAAGAGAGTACATTCAGACAGGAACCAGATGCCAGGCCCAATTCTCAAAGCAAATCCCATCATCTTAGCATCATCTTCTTATTAAAAGCAAATCAAGAGGAAGCCAGGATGGCTGGCAATGGAGAGGTGTGGGGGCCCCTGGTCAGACTCGAGAGTGTAAAATGGCTAAGTTGGGCTCAGGTCTGAAGAGCAGGTAGACAGGGAAAACTGAGTAGGAGAATGACAAGATTTCATCTCCTTTAGGTGCAGTTTTCATAATCCCAAAACTCACTCCTTGTCAGATTTGTGCAAATGCTTGTCACCAACTTGTGTCTACCCGTTTTTGCTTTCTAAGGCATTGGGAATATTAGAACATTAGAATACCCTGTGGTATATCCGAGGGAATCTGAACATTAGTCATTCCCTTTTTGTAGTGCATTTGAAGAACGGAGTCTCAAGGGGTGAGTCACAGACCCACAGGCCCTTCACATCTTGACTAACTTGAGTTGTTTTGTAAAATGCATATTTCTGGACCCCAGCTCAAACTGCCTGAATCAGAACCGTTGGATTTAAGGCCTAGGAAACCTGCCTTTAAACATGCTCTTGTGCTGCTTTTTTATACACTGAAGTCTGAAAAGTACTGAGCCTTTTCTGGGATGCTTAGTTTTGAAAAGCTTTTCTCACCCCTAGGGTAAAAAGGTCTTGGCAACAATCAAGTAATTCATTACTATTAACAAAGTAGCAATGATCAGGAATGCAAGGTTTGGGCCATGCTAGAGGCTCCAGAATTATAGAAGGGCTTGGGGTCAGCAATCTGGTCAGAGGCTACTGTCTGGGGGATTTGCATTAGACCTGATTAAACATACGAGTATCATTCTGACCTGGTTTTGTTGGTTTCTGTGGAGCTGCTGAAGGAGGAAGAGAACTGAGGGAGGTAGGAGGGAGCCAAAGCCTTTGCAAATGCCCTCTGGGGTCATCCCTGATTACTGCAGGAAAAAAGGCCCTAACTGCTCTCATTTTGTTTCTAAATGTTTTTTGAAATAGCAGGAAAAGTGGTAGTGAAACAAACAGCTTGTGCTCCCAGGAGCAGAAGTTGTGTGCTATGTAGTAGGGCAAAAGTTCCAAGCCCCAATTCCCGAAGCTGGGGGAGACACTTCAGAGGTGGGGTCCTTTCTGGCTGCCCCGGCCAGCCACATGGGTGGGCACCTCTCTGTCCTTGGCCAGCAGTGACTCATTTCTCCATCAGAGAAGGCTGAGTCAGTCTGCACGTGGGGTCAGTTTCCAAGCTCTCCCAACTGGACACAGGCCTCCACCACTCTCCGACTGTCTTTTGCCTACGCCAATGTTTCTGGGAAGGACAGGAAGTTCAAGGATGGCAGAAAATGTTTGGCAGGTCCCCTGAGCCCAGAGCCAGGGCACCTGCTCTGCTGGAGGGCAGAGAGAGCAGGGAAACAAAGCACAGGGACACGAAAGGGGTGGGGGCAAAGCAAAGGCAAGATGCTATGCCAAGGGCACGGAAAACACCTCTTGTCAAGTGACTCCCTCACAAAACAGCACCTGTCTCAGAAGGGACCTGTTCTCAAACTTCAGTGTGCATTAGCTATTATTAAAAATCAATACTGCTAAAAATACTGATTCCAAAATATCCCCCAACCCCCGCAGAGATTCTGATTGAGTAGGTCTAGGGTGAGGTCCAGGAATGAGTATTTAACAAGCTTCTGGAGACTCTTGAAGCAGGTGGTCCCTGGATCCCACTCTGAGAAACACTAGGCTTTCAGATAAGCAGGGTTTCCTTCCAACCTCTTCTGCTTGCTCCAGGGAAGGTCGTGGCCACAAAGGCTCGGGGCTGCCTGGGAGGAGGTGAGTGGGGAGGTAAGGAGAAGGGGGAGCAGAATCTCCTTCTGAAGCATCCAGCAATTACCTGACTAAAGCCTGATGAGCAAGGCCACTCTCCTGCTAATTCCTGAACTTACTTTGCTTGTAAGTGGGAGAGTCGTGTTATATCATTCTAGAAAAGTAAAAGGACCAAAATTCGTATAACTGGGGAAATACCTATGCTTCAATATTACAAGTTAAGTTTCTCAATTTTGGTTTTAAAGCAAGATAGAGACAGAGACAGAAAAGGAGAGAGATGAGAAGCATCAACTCATAGTTGCATCACTTTAGTTGTTCATTGATTGCTTCTCATATGTGCCTGGACTGGGGAGCTCAGGCAAAGCCAGTGGCCCCTTGTTCAGGCCAGTGACCTTGGGCTCAAGCCAGCAACCTTGGGCTTCAAGCCAGTGACCTCTGGGCTCAAGCCAGTGACCATAGAATCATGTCGATGATCCCAAGCTCAAGCTGGCGACCCTGCACTCAGGCTGAAGAGCCTGTGCTTAAGTCAGCAACCTCGGTTTTTTAAACCTGGGACCTCAGTGTGCCAGGTTGATGCTCTTTCCATTGCATCACCACTCATCAGACTAAATTTCTCAACTTAAAAATAAAGTTTTTCATTTCTGCTCACACAAAAAATAGAAATAATACAATTGAACACTAAATAATGTCTAGTATAATGAAAATATCCTGAATTGGTCTGTTTTCAAACAGTTATTTACCATAAAAATGGCAATATAGTGTCTGTTATTTTGCCTATTGACTACAAACCTGCCCTGGAAAAATCTGACAATTTTAGTCACCTGCCCTGGAAGGTGTCACTCATCCAAGTCAAGTCAGGTGCACAATTCCAGATCTTCACTGATGCAATGAATGGACTTAACTGGGTGCTTACATTGTGGTGTGGTGCTAAATTCAAATATTTTATCTAGTGTTTCACAGTGATCAGGAGATGAAAATATTTCTCTTCCAAATTTACTCACCAGAGCACAAAGATAGACAATGGGAAATTATATCCATTTCTCTAAAAAAAAAAAATATTACTAAAGCTGTTTCTAAATCTGACATGTGTTTGCTCATTCAACAAAGGTGAATGTATCCTGTGTACTGGGCACCGTGCTGAGCGCTGGAGCAGAGCTGTGTGTGAGAATGGGTGGGGCCTCATTCTCAGAGGATCAGTAAAAAGTTTTACAAATCATTTCTTACACGAATCATTCCCAGAGACAAACACAAGTATAGTTACAGCTGAATTTCAAGTCTCTCGATTGCATTTCTATTTCTCTAAAAGAATTTTCTTCTGTGCCCATAAGAATGGCTGGAAAACAGTATAACCCGAGGGAAGGGCACTCTGTCATTCTCTTAAAGCCCTGGAACCTTTACATGAAGCTCCTCAAGCTGCTTCCGTGTCCACAGAGAGCTTGGTGATACCCCTTGAGAATTTTTATTGGTGCTTATTGTTAAGAGACACTAATACAACTAAGCAAGCTCCCAATTGTCAAGTGGCTATTGAGATAAAAACTCTCATTTTTCAGGCACTGATTGAATGGCTAGCCCCATTGAGTTTCTGGCATATTGAGATCATTTTGTCTATGATCTCTCACTAAGAAAAACCAAACGAATCTTGTGTAATATGGACGTTCTGCCCTGTGGTCTCCTGTTCAAATTTCCCCTGGCACACTGCATGGCCCTGGGGCTCCTGGGGCCCTTTGGAACCTCCAGCTGCTCTGCATTACAGGAGAGAGGATGAGGGACAAGGTATCCACAGCTGTGCCAGTTTGTCTTCTGCTGGCTGAACTTTTACAGACTGAGTCACTTTCCCTATAGTCTCACATGATGAGCCCAGAACAGACAGAACGTCATCCTGTGAGTGAAACTCGACTCACCTCAGCACCCTTGCATCGCGTAAGTGAGAAAGCGCACAGTAGAACCAGCCCTCCATGTGATGCCACGTGTGGGCAGTCTCAGCGGGTCAGTGTTGGAAGGTTCCCCGCGGTTCTGTTTTAAGAGTTAAACCAAGGTTATCCTCTCAGTGTTTCTCAAAGTGTGACAGTAGACCATATTCACTGAATCATCAAGGCTACTTATTCCCATTGCAGGTTCCCAGGCAACCTATGGAATCAGAATCTCTGGGCTTTAAGACCTGGGCTTTGATCCAGAATCCACATTTTAAACAAGCTCCCCAGCAATACTGCCGGATGTTCGACCCGGACAAAAATACTGACATGGCCAACTTGCCTGTGAGTCTATGCACAGGGTCGTTGTTCCCAAACAAGTTGAAATCATTAGAGATCTTAAAAACACTGATGTCTGGCTCTCACTCCCAGAAAGTAAGTTCAATAAGAACAAGGTGTGTCATGGTCTTTAAAGGTCCCTAAACCATTCTAATATGCAGCAAGATTTAGGAACCACTGACTAGGTGCATCTATTAACCCCTCAGCTTTCTCTGCAAATTGACTCAGATCTATTCACTGAGGACAAATGAAATTCCCAACACCCTGGGCAGGTGAGGCATTAGTTAAGAGCACTGATTTTGTGTATGGTGTTTCCTGTGTGTCTTGTGTAGAAAGCGGTGAAGTGCCAAATAGGATGCCCTTTAGGAATGAGTTATGACTGACTAGAGATGTTCCACTCACATCAGGAAAATGGTGGCCTTTCTGTTTGTTCAGCACTACTACTCAGAAAACTGATTTTACTCAACCATAACCTATTTTGAGCTTTTCAAACTGTGAATCGTAACTTATTCTTGGTCTCTTAAATCATTTTAATGGCTTAACCAGCATTTTTTTAATTGCTTGATTTCAGAGAGAGAGAAAGGAAGGGAGAGAGACAGAGAGAGGGAAGCATTCACTTGTTCCACTTAGTTGTGGCGTTCATAGGTCGCTTCCCTGTATGTGCCCTGACCAGGGATCAAACCTGCAACCTTGGTGTTTCGGGACAACGCTCTAGTCTAACTGAGCTCACCAGTATTTTATTTAATGGAAGGGAATGGAATGGAGTGGAACAGAACACATCAGAAAAAACAATGTGTAGAAGAACCAGTCTCTCTTTTGTGAGCTACATATATCTCACTGTGGTGCGTAGTAAAAAATGTCTGACCTATAGCCCTACACCACGCTTTACAATGTGAGTCTATCTCTCAACCTCATTTTGCCTCCTCTTGATTTTCCCACCAGGCAGGGATTTCTAAATCTCTACCATTGAATTTAAGGGACAGCTGTATTTGAATCCAGTGGCTTCATTCCATTTGTTTGGAAAATACAAAGATGAAAATGATCCAGGCACAGTACAGTGTTCCTGAAAAAGTTCTCTCTCTGACAAGAGCTCAGTGGCTGAATGCACAACTTTCCCTTTCAGAGAGAACTGGCAGCAAACCCATTCTGCCTTCAGATTTTGAGCTGCAGAGCTTTTAGTTCTTCTGCTAATAGAGCCTCATTTGCACATTCTGCTTTAAAGGCAAAAGACATCTGCCTTGGCTTCAGCTGAGAGAAAAACAGATCAACTGCATAGACCAAATCTACGAGAAATGAAATATTATTTATCAATGGACTTAATTGGTCCTTTGGCTTACAGACAATAAAATTGCTCCTTGAGGTAGCAGATCCTACTCAAACCACAATTCAAATTGCAAGTAAATGCAAACATATATATGTATGTGTGTGTGCCTATATATTTTTATTTATCTTGATTTGAAATATTAAGGAAGGCTTTTTGGGATGAGCAGTAGGAAAATTGCTGAGCAGAGCTGAACCGGCCAGAAGGCCAGAAGGAAAGATATAACAAGAGAAACTCTAAGCAAACGCAGGGACAAGATACAATAGCAATGTTAGGGGTATGGACAGAGCCAGCAGGAGTGTGGCATGAAGACAGACATGTGAAGGAGAAAGGGCAATGTGAGGACCAGCCAACGGATAGTGCTGCCAAACTGTAGCAAATCAATACCTGTGGTTAACATAGCCTTAGAGGTGAGGGTAATAACCACATTCTGAGAAAGATCACGGGTCTCTGGTTAAAATGGCCTGAAGTGCTGATGAGGATAACATTTTATTTGATAGCAAATGCTCTTTGAATTGATTTTACCAACAAGCTAGAGGTTTTCTTTCAATCAACCAAAAACTTGATTTCCAAAGATGGGGTTACTTTGGATAAGATGTGCGACTCTGCAGGGATATCAAAAAATATTCTGCTTATACACTCTTGGAGGACATATTACTGTGTGGTTAATCACTCATCTTTCACAGCAAGGCACTCAGTAAATGTGGGCTAAAATGAAAAACCACCGGCTTTCCTTGCTCTGCACTGGTGAGTGTGCTGCATGGTGGGGAAGACCTAACTCTAGCTCTGGTGTTTGCACTAAATAAACTCTCACTTTTCATATTCGCTTTTGGCTAAGAAGCCAAGAGAGGACTTCCCAACACAATTTGATCCATACTCCTGAATAAAAAATAACCAGAGGTAAAGTTATTCTTTGGTCAAATGACAAAGATTGTAGCCAGTATATAAATAGGGTTATTTTTGAAAATTGCACTGTAATTCCAAGAATATAACTGTTAGATAATTGATATGAAATGTCCCAGAATAGGTTTCCTGGTAAAGAATGATGCGCTACAACAAGTCTTAAGCTTAGAGCCAGAAAAGGTCAAGTTTATCTATTAACTTCTTATAATAAGAATTAATCATGCTCTGTATGTCTTTATAAAATAAATACAATTATCTGACTCATACAACAACTTTGAGATGCACGGAGAAACGAGAAAAATATTGTCAGGCTCATTTTCATTTTTGACTTCCAAAAAAAGTCCGATTCGTCAGGCATAGGCAGAACCCCTCTAAGCTAATATAAATAACATGACTATTATCTAAAACTAGTCTCCTGTCGGTAAGTATGTATTGGCTTCAGAGCTGCTAACTCTGTGTACTTCTAATACAAATAAACAGAATCTTCAGTGGGCAGGGCAGTGGTTTTCAAGCATTGTTGAAGGTCAGAATTTCCTGCAGAGCTTGGTAAACAAGCAACTTCCTGAGCCCAGTTCCATTAAATCACCCAAGAAGATTGAAAAGAATGCTGATGCCTGGACCTCACTGAGTCTAGACCAAGTGAATCAGTCTCTGGGGATAAGGTCAATGCACTGGTATTTTCAAAAAGTATCCACATGAGGCCCTAGGTGCAGGCCTGAGGCCAGAAGTCCTGCTCTATTGAGTGACTTGGTAGGTAAGGGTAAGGCCCAGCCCTCTTCGGTATAGGTGTCACATGTGATTCTGATACCCATGATCCTTTGACCTCATTCTCAAACACACTGGCCTACATGGTGTCAAAAATCTAGGTAACTCCAAAGCTCTATGAGTTGGTGGCTCTCCAAATGAGCAAGCCTCACTTCTCTTTTGGCTTCTTCATGCTGTAGCAACACCTCTAAAGTAAAACTCAGTCTTCATGGTTAGGAGAGAAGATCACTTTCAACAGAATGGCCAGATTCATAAGCTGATTAAGATGCTTTAGAATAAAAAATATGTTGCCTTTGGACAAAAGTAATTTTCATCTAAATATGTCCTCAGAGTTTCATAAATAAGTGATTGCATTGCAAAGACAAAAGTAAGTCAAATTTATCTCATAAAAATTCAGTTTTAGAAATAATTGTTAATTCGTAAAATATTATTTATACTAAATCATAATGAACATTTAAAAGTTCACTTAAAAAGTCAAAGGGGTAAGTACAAGTATAGTCATGGCAACATTATTTTTAATAACAAAAATTTTAAAACAGGTTAAATGTCTATTCCAAAGAGGGCCTCGTTAAATAAATATTGTACACATATAACTAGTATGCAGCCATTAGAAAGAATGATACTGGTCTCTACATATTTTATCAAATAATATCTCTAAGATATAATTAAAAATAGAAACAAACGATAGATAGGTATGTACTATAAAGCCATTTGTGTTTTTTAAAACTGGGATGTATGAAATTTGGGATACTTCTCTAAAGAGATAACGATTGACTGGTTGTAGTGATTTTCCTCAGCAAGAGAAACTGGCAGGAAAATGAGCCTCACTTTACCCATTCATATTCCTTGGGCCCTTTTGAATTTTTGTACCATTTGAATTACTCAATAAAATCTTTTTAAATAAAAGGTTAAATGCAAACTGTAAGCTTTTTAAGTGAATCTTTGTAGGAACAATCCCTGGTACATACTAGTAGACATACAATAAATGTTTGTTTATCAAATACACCTACTATTATTCCTTTTATTATTTAAATCTCTCCTTTTCTTGGTGTGCAGGTGGGAGGGGGTGTAGATAGCTAAAGTTCCACATAATACATTTTTTAGCACTTATTGAGTGCTAAGAATGTGCTTGGCATTGTTAATTTCTTGACAGGTGTCCGTCATCTCAGGTAATTCTGCAACATCCCAGGAAACTACATATTATCATCTCTTTTCTACACACAAGAAAATGAGGCTTAGAAAGGTCTCTATAAACTCAAGCAAATTGTATTATACTCACACACAAATATCCACACAGACTCACAAAATTAAAGAAGCACCTTTCAAGTAGATGCAGAATGTTGTGAGGGCTATAAAAATAATGTTTTCTGTCCTCCCCAAGAAACTAGCAGGGAAAATATTTATGTATAATATACCATAATACAAAAGAAACCTCCATGGTGGGGGCTTTGAAGGAGAGAAATCTCAGGAAGGAAGGCTTCGCAGATGAGAACCTGGTCAATTAGAACTTTGAAGGTGGTGGTCAGGAGAAAAGCCATGTGATTCCTGTTTCACTCTAGACCACGTGCTTTCTACACATTCTCATTTTTATTCTTGTCATGCTAACAATTCTAAGTATTCTTGTTCCCATTGTAGATGAATAAATCAAAACCTAAAAATGAAAACTTCCTTCGATGTTCTAGTCCACACTTAATGTTGTCTTCCTCCTACCGGCCGTCTCTATTAAGGATTGCCAACATGCATTGCCTCATATAGTGATATATCAATTGTGTGTTCATGCACTGCGTTTGTGTCTGTGTGTGTGTGCTTGTGTATACACATTTCTTATCTCTAATACAATACAAGTTTAAACTACTTGTCAGGAATCTCAATACTTTTTTCAATAATCCCCTATTAGTCACTGACATAGTAGACACCGAATTATTCATGGTAATGTATCAGTGCTTACCTAAGTCTGTACAATCCGATATTTTTATTTTGTGTAAAGGTTTTATGACATCAGATGAAAGAAAATTATTCGACCACCTCAAATCTCCTCATCTGAAATATTGGGTTCCATTCGTCTGGTTTGGAAATCTGGCAGCTAAAGCCCGGAAGGAAGGTAGAATCAGAGACAGTGTTGATCTGCAATCACTGATGACTGTAAGTACATTGTAACTTGTCAAAAAAATAAGATGCTAATCAGAGACCAAGAGGGACCTGGAGTGACAGCTTGCACCAGAATGAATCTGCTTTGTTTAATTCAGAACCTTCAGCATGCAGAATAAAGACAGCACTCAGTTTTTAACTCAAATTGATTGGCAGTGGTTGCTTGGAAACTGTATTAAACAGAATTAGGTTTGTAATATGCTCTGTCAGGAAGTGTCCCTTGATTGATTAGCAATGTCTGCCAAGGACTCTGAAGGATCTGGTGCCCACACAGAGGATTTGCATCCCTGGCTAGAAGACCTCCCCTGTCACTTCCCCAGGCTGGAACATTTCAAGGTTAAGTCAGCTTTTCAGATGCTCCAGGAAACAAAAGTATGTTTTCATTCAACAAAATAACCCTAAATTCACCTGAGAAACAAATTAGTGTACGGGCTATGTAGGTTTGTGCCATGAAAGCCTCCTGCCTGGATTAAGCTAAGAGAAATAAATGATTTAAAAACAGCTCCTAAATGAATTGTGAACTCTTCTTCCCAGTTTCAGAAAATAATTTATGTGAAAAAGAAATCAATGGATTCCAGTCCTCCCTGCTCCAAAGAAAGATAGATTTTCTGTCAATATAAGCATCCTCATTTGGAGCAGATTGGGGTTGGTTTGCATTGATTTATTTCTTTTTTCTAAGATCTATTGCAAGCATGTTTTCAAAAGAGAGAAACAAACAAAAATATCTACTCTCCTAATAATTTGTCAAAATGGCTAGAAATTACTTATTTGAAATATTAACCACGGCCTTCCCATCACCACTTTGGACTAATGTCTTGTTGGAAATTATGGATTCAATAAAGTAGGAGTTACTTCTATAAAGTCCTGATTTATCTTAATATGAAAATATATATTTAAATATAATATCATTGTTGAATGATAGATATTCACTGCTTATTATTTTCTGAATTTTCCTTTTGGAGTGGCCTTCAGAACCAATTTATTAGCCTTACAAAGTCAGACTCAGCATTTTACAGACATAATCATAAAAGACATGGCCACATTCTTAACCCTAGTAAATATTGGTTATCACACCTTCATTTTAGTAAATCATGGTTTATGTTTCCGGTTTAGGAAATGAACCGTTACCGCTCTTGGTGCAGCCTCTTGTTCGGTTATGACTGGGTTGGGATCCCGCTGGTTTACACCCAGGTATCAAATACTGTGTGCATGACTTACTTCTACTTGCCCACATTGGCACCTCCTGTGGGCAGCCAGTGCTGTGCTCTCACTTGGGTTTCTCTCTATTCCAGGTTGTCACTCTGGCTGTCTACACCTTCTTCTTTGCGTGCCTGATCGGACGCCAGTTTTTGGATCCCACCGTAGGCTATGCGGGGCATGACTTAGATCTTTACATTCCAATCTTTACTCTCCTCCAGTTCTTCTTCTATGCGGGATGGCTCAAGGTAGCCACCGGTCTCAGTGTCACGAGACCCACTCTGTAATCTCTGCCATGTTCCAAACTCTGCACGCTGATCCCTCACTCAGTGCAGAAAGTCATTTCTGAGTGATTCAAAGGTAGATTTGACGTTTAATAGCTCAGAGGTACTATTGCTTTTCAACCGGGGATTAACCTGTCAGGGATGTGGCAAGTGCCGTGGTGCAGCAACTAAAGCCGCTCATTTATACAAAGAGATTACAAGAAGACTCTTGGATGGCTATTGACTTTTTTTAAGCCTTTGTGTGCTCCCATTAGAATTACAATAGTGTAAGTAAAGTAATGACTGTACCTGCACCGATGTTTTATGCCACAGTAAGCAACTAAGTGGGCAAAGAGAGTAAATAAGAAGTCTTGCATGTTAGACTTAAGCATCAGTATTGTCTGAGCATCCTGGTTCTGCTCCACTCTGTCACAGCTGCGATTGCCCAAAACCCCACTAGCTGTCCCACAGCATTAAACACAGCTCATTTTCAAAACCAGAATGAGACTCAGAAAAGAATTTATGAAACTCAAAACCAGAAACACCAGAACTAATGACAGCACCTAGTTCGCCAGTAAATTAAAAACAGGTTAGAACAGTGAGGACGACTTGTCCAATGGTCAGCATAAAATTTTCTTTTTTCCCACCACCACCTCCTCTCACTGCTCCCTAGATCAGTGGTTCTTAACCTGGGTTCTATAGAACCCTAGGGGTTCAATGAGTCAGTCTCAGGGGTTCAGAGAAGCCTCTGCCGCAGAGGCCAGAATAAAGTAATACCGTAATTGTTGTGAGTTCATGCACTCTGTTGGTTTTGTTCTTTGAGCAAGGTGATGTTCGTGCACGGCTCATTTTGTGCACCAGAAAAAAAACATATACCTATGTCTTGAATTTGGAAAAAAAAATCATATTTTATTTATCACTAAAGAAGGGTTCGGTGAATGCGCATATGAAACTGGTGGGTTCGGTACCTCAAGAAAGGTTAAGAACCACTGGTCTAGATCTAAGTATAAGTCAGAGGTCTGATTCTTCCATCGTTTCTGGGAACTTCCAAAGGGGAAGTACAATCTGTGATGGAAAAAAAATGGGGATGGGGCCTTTGGTTCTGTTAGGTTAATTGAAATCTGATGACAGTAATAATATAGAATTTCCAAATGTTTGACCTTCCAAACAACCGCATGTTGGAGGGCACCGTGAAGTGCACCTAGAGGTTGTGGCATTTCTCCCGTAAATGCTTTCACTTTCATTGGTTTGGTCTTAACCAGAAAAATAATAAATTATGTCAGAATTTCAAACTATGCTCCAAAGAGTAAAGGCATATCTTTTTTTTTTTCTTTTGGTAACAGGACAGAGAGAGGGATAGACAGACAGGAAGGGAAAGAGATGAGAAGCATCAATTCTTTGTTGCGGCACCTTAGTTGTTCATTGATTGCTTTCTCATATGTGCCTTGATGACGGGGGGGGGGGGGGGGCAGGAGGGGCTACAGCAGACCAAGTGACTCCTTGCTCAAATCAGATGAGCCCACACTCAAGCCAGCGACCTTGGGGTTTTGAACCTGGGTCCTCCGCATCCCAGTCCAACGCTCTATCCACTGTGCCACTGCCTGGTCAGGATTAAGGAATAGCTTTTACCAATGGTAAAAACACTTTTATAGTGATTCTTATTTTTTGCCCAATGTTTAAGGCAGACAAAAAACAAGAGAGACTAATCACTCTCATTTCCCATTAAAGAACAAACTCAATTTTTATAAACAGAAAAAAAATCATCAAAATTGGCCCAAATGCAAATGCTTAATCATTCTGGTCTTTTATTGCCCTTTGTCCTGAGTCATGCTGAGCTTTCTTGTTTTTGCTTTGTGTCCACATGGAGTGCTCGGCAGCCTGTAAGGAGCAGTTTGTTCCTGCCTTCTGATATGTGCCCTAGCTATTAATGGTTTTTCTTTTGTACAATACTTTTAAAGAAAAAGTATGAAAACACCATCTCGTTCTGTTAAAAGATAGGCAATCCCTAAGAGATTGTATCTCGGTTTTTTGTTTGTTTGTTTGTTTTTTTACCATAGATTGTATCTCGGTTTCTAAACAGCTGTTTTATCTTGATGATTATGTCAACTCTTTTCTTTTTCTTTCTTTTACTTTCTTCCTTTTTTAGCAAGAAAGAAAGGGACAGACAGAGAGACACAGACAGACAGACAGGAAGGGAGAAAGATGAGAAGCATCAACACATAGTTGTGGCACCTTAGTTGTTCTTTAATTGCTTTATCATACGTGCCTTGACCAGGGACTCCAACTAAGCCAGTGACACTTTGTTCAAGCCAGTAACCTTGGGCTCAAGCCAGCAACCTTGGGCTTCAAGCCAATAACCTTTAGACTCAAGCTATCAACCATGAGATCATGTCCATGATCCCACGCTCAAGCTGATGAGCCCGTGCTCAAGCCAGCAAGCAACCTCGGGGTTTCCAACCTGGGTCCTCAGCATTCCAGACCAATGCTCTATCCACTGCGCCACCTCTGGTCAGGCTTTATTTTAGGTAAGAGGAAGGGAGATAGTGAGGCAGATTCCCACATGCACCCTTACCAGGATCATCCCAGCAACCCTGTTTAGGGTTGATGCTCAAGTACTGGGCCATTTTTAGTGCCTGAGGCTGACATGCTTGGACCAACTGAGCTATTCTCACTGCCCAGGGCCAGTACTCAAACCAATCAAGCCACTGGCTACAGGAGGGGAAGAGGGAAAGAAGAAGGAGAGGGAGGAAGAGAAAAGGAGATGGTCACTTCTCCTGTGTGTCCTGACCAGAATTGAACCCGGGACCTCCATACATCAGGCTGACCTTCTACCCACTAAACCACTGGCCAGGGCCTATAACTCTTTTCAAAGTGTAGGAAATCCATCTAACTTTATGAACAGTATATTACTCAATTATTTGCTGAAAATGGAGCCTCCAAGAAAGTGAAAAAATATTTTTGTGAGATAGTTCATTCAAAGACATAAATATCATTTTAGTAGTTACATGTAGACTCTACTACTATATGCCATAAAAATGAAATTCTGGATATAACAAAAATATTAACAAGCCCCATCCAGTGGCCCATGTAATTTAAGGAAAACCCCAGGCAGGAAAGGGCCCCTTGGAGCTTGCAGTAAAGGACTTTGACTGGACATTACCGTGAAGCTGATTCATTCAGGCCCTGACTAGAACTGTTTCTTAGAATAAGGGAGATGGTGGTTCTCGACCCTGGCCACTTGCTAAAACTTTCACTACCCAACAGTAAGGCCTGGGTTAAAAATCACACCCTTTAAATCAGAATTTCTGGGGAAGGGGCCCAGGAATCACTTATTTTAAAAACTTCCCAGGTGATTTTGATATTTGGCCAAAGTTAAAAACAACTGCTTTAATTGGTCAGACTGAAATCCTAAAAAAATAAATAGGTAGATTTTCTACCAAATAGTCTCAGAATCTAGAAACCACGAATCAATGGTGCCTTTATTTTATACATTTGTAAGTTTTTCCCATTTAAGCCCAATGAAAAATTACACACACACACACACACACACACACACACACACACACACACACCCAAAGGGAATGACTCAAAAATGAGAACAACAGGTGAGTCATATTTGGCATATAAACCTCTCATTAAGAAGGCTATTCCATTCAGGAGCATGGTAAGAACATAGAATACTGACCAACTCTTAGAAGATATATGATAAAAGCTCCCTAAACTTTCCCAGTGGGAAAAATAATTCATTAGATAACTGTAACTCTTTTAGGGTAAAACTAAAGACAAACTCCAACTTTATAACTCATTCAACAATTGTATCAAATACTTATGAAAACTTTGTATTATTTTCTTTAATTGTGATTTAAGTCTTCCTTTGCTGTTTCAGCCTTTCCCACGCTTACATTTTGTCCCGTCAGCTGGGCCTTTGTAAATTCCTTAGGAGCACAGAGTGTGTACTCCTCAAAATACCTAGTGCAATGCCCTGTACATTGTCAGTGTGCCTTCAGTGTTCATTGGTTTGATGTGTCCCTGAAAGTCAACTATTTGACTCCTAACAGTACATGGCTTCTCTAGCATTGGAACTGCATTGTCACCAGCTAAACAGACAGATCCGCCATGAGCCTGCCCATGCAGGTGCATCACTCATGGCCTGAGAGTCGAGTTGGGTTTGCTGATCAACATCTGTGTCCATAGAACAACCCGCACCCCTCTAGGCTTCATGTTATGAAAGTGACAAAAGAAAGCAGAGAGTGAAGCAGGAATCATCTTTGACCTCAGTCTTCGTCCACACAAGCATCATGACTGACTGATTCTGCGTTCTCCACTGCAGGTAGCTGAGCAGCTCATCAACCCTTTTGGAGAAGATGATGACGATTTTGAAACTAACTGGTGCATTGACAGAAATCTGCAGGTGAGATGAGATTTTCTTTCCTTTACAAACATCAGTAATCAATTACGTATGATGCTTTAAATCTAAACAGACTCTGAATGCAGGGCCCTGAACTTCAGAGCTTTAGCCACAAATAAAGGAGGTTTGGCTCTGCTGTACATTGTCTAAGGTCCTTTTGGAACCTCACAAGTCCTGGATCTCAGTTCCAGTGAAATTTAGCCCCTTTTAAGTAGAATTTCAAGCCAGTTTTTTTTGTAAGTTTTATTAGTGGTGTTATACTAATACACTCTTCCATCTCAGAACAGGACAATATTTTAATTCAACCTTCTTTTTTGTTTTTGACAGAGACATAGAGAGAAAGGGAAAAATAGAAACAGACAAACAGGAAGGGAAAGAAATGAGAAGCATCAATTCTTTGTTGCAGCTTCTTAGTTGTTCATTGATTGCGTTCCCATATGTGCCTTGACTAGTGTGTGGGGGGGGGCTACAGCAGAGCAGAGTGACCCCTTGCACAAGCCAGAAACCTTGGGCTCAAGCCAGTGACCTTAGGCTTTAAGCCAGCAACCTTTGGGCTCAAAACAGCAACCATAGGGTCATTATCATATGCTCAAGCCAGCAACCCCACGCTCAAGCTGGTGAGTCTGCACTCAAGCTGGATGAGCCCGCGCTCAAATTGGTGACCTCAGGGTTTTGAACCTGGGTCCTCCACATCCCAGTCTAATGCTCTATCCACTGTGTCACCTCCTGGTAAGGCTAATTCAGTCTTTAATCTTGTTTTCCATTGCCACCCAGAGAGGTTAACAGTGACAGAAAGTGACTGTAAGACATTATGTGATTTGAGTTCCCGAACTTATATCATGTAGGTTCCTGCAGTCAGATGTTCAATAGCTGGATACTGGGAGCATGGGCCACACTGGCCTGTATCTCAAATCTGCCTGAATTGGCCCAGATGGACCTGAGGCCCTCACCCTGAAGCAGTATTCTGGAGAGGATTTCCATGAAGAACCAGCATAATTTTCCTTTTAGGCAGGACTCTCCTCAGATCATTCTCTACCCTGAGAACCACAGACTGTGCAAAGGCCTTCAGCTTGTCCAGCTCTTTCAAGCCCTCACTCAGCTCTTAAACAGGTTCGAACATTTCACCCTTGGTCCCTATTGGTTCACAAACGGGTCCGCCTACACGGGGCAAGGAAAGACTGAAAAAAAAGGCAGGCCACTCCAGATTGAGAGGAGGCAGGTTTAATAAGCAAGGGAACAACAGTATAAGGTGTGCGCTGGGCGACCACAAGGTGAGTGGATCGCGGTACCCACCTAACAGAAGCTTAAAAGTTTATATCGAGGCCTTCACTGGCTGGTTGAGTCATGTACAGTGTATCATTCCGATGGTCTCAACAACACATTGCTCTCTCAAGCCTGCGTCTGGGAAAATGACTCCCACTCTGCCCAGAGTATACATCTCAAGGACAGGGCAGTGGGGTGAGCAACCTCCAATTGCTCAGACCCAGCTCCTGGGTCAGCTGGCAGTCATCCCCTCTCCACACCTCCCTCAATAATCACACTGCCAGTCTGCTAGGGAGGAAGCATGATACCTAAGCCACTCACTCTTTGTAAAAACTTAATTCCTGGGGGATTAATAATTCACTCATGCATCAGTTTGTCAAAGTCAAGAGAAGAGACCACTATTGCCCCAAGCAGGATAGGGTATTGTAAACTTTTCCAAGCAAACAAAAGCTCAAGACACATAATAAATTATGTCAAATATAAATGTGTTTATGGATCAACAGAATGGGATACTGAGAACCTTCAGCTCCCTGCACTATCTGGGATTTGTGGCTGCTGTCAGGGTAGCCACTAGACAGACAATAAATAAGGTAACTTTGAGCAAAGAAGGAAAAGGTGCCTCACGTGCCTCCAGGTAAGAAGCAGCTCCACACCGAGGCATGTGGCTTGATGAACCCAGTCTGGGAAGTTTTATAG
This sequence comes from Rhynchonycteris naso, assembly GCA_037038555.1. NCBI lineage: Eukaryota > Metazoa > Chordata > Mammalia > Chiroptera > Emballonuridae > Rhynchonycteris > Rhynchonycteris naso. Next base: position 106,460,225 of record CM072996.1, on the reverse strand, counting down.
TCCCACTGACCCCCATTGTCAAGTGCTCTCATTCAGTCAATGGCAAGTACAGTTCTCTGCAGCAGCCCTTCTTGCAGCAAATAAGAACTACAGACATTTGTATATTCGCTCAGCAGTCTATTCCATCCTACTCTAAACCCCACCCACCCTCCAGAACTTAGTCTCTTCTTTTATACAATTCACATCTGAATTATTCTAACACTGTAACAATGAGTTTAGGTCTCTCTTTTGGCTGTGGATGAAATGCACATGAGCTTACCCAAGATGAAGAAGGACATTTACTGGGACGATTCTGCTGCTCGGCCACCATATACACTGGCAGCTGCTGACTACTGCATACCCTCATTTCTGGGGTCGACAGTCCAGATGGCGTAAGTGCATTTTTTTTAAAAAAAATCACCCATATTCTAAAAATAATTAAGTCTGATCTTTTTTTTTTGCCCTGTTCTTGAAGTGACTTTCATTATAACTTTCAATTATTAATATCTCATACATTTCAGATATAATTAATATGCCCAAGGGAGTTAGTAAAAAAATGTAGTTTCTGGTTTAAATATAGTGTGTGTGTGCATGTGTGTGTGTGTGCATGCACACGTGTGAGCATGTTTGTTTGGGGGGTAATGTGCATTTTATACTGTTTTATACCACAACAAACTTTTCCAATATTTATGAAACTATCCTTTTTTTTTACTTGCAGTTTGAAGAGTGGTTTAATTACTTAAATAAGCAGTAATTTATTATTTAATTCTGGCTATCATAATTGAATGTATTTTTTAACAAGTACTTATTGGGTAGGTACCATGTGTAGGCACTGTGTTAGACTACTTGAAGACAAGAATCTTAAGGAATAAAATGAGTTTTATCAAAAGTTTTTCCTAAGATTATAATTCCATCCAACTATGTTTAGCATACAAATAAGTCTCTGTTCCGTGATTCTAACATAACAGTCTGTCCCTATGTACAGCAAGCTTTAAATAAATGGGCAGAGGCCTGAAGTTAATCATGCAGAGTTCTTGAATAATTTTATTAAATCTGATAATGTATTTGATTTTGGAGAAATGTGTGAATATGGGGGAAGTTTAAGCATATCTGCTGAAGGCAGATGCCACAATTTCCAAGTAAATTAAAAAGAATATAGACAAATTTAGAAAAGTAAGAAGATGCCTTCCCAAAAGTTACAGAAAAAGAAAAAACTGGTTCAATTTTTTTTTATATAACTTTCAGAAAACCAATAGCTTGTTGTTCCCTGAGCTCAACCCTTAGCAGCTTTGTGACACAAGTTTGCATCCAGTAGTTGCTACTTGTGGCCCTTCCTTTCCCTTCCCCCACAGTTTCCATCATCTTTCCCTACTACTTACCAAAAAAAATTCAACTGAGTAAATTTTAAAGATCTTATGTCTTAACAATTCATGAATCAGGCAACATTTATTTAATCTTAGCAGAGAGAAAGAAACTCCAATGAGCTGTACAAATTATAGGCAGAAGAGAGCAGGAACAAGGAAATTGTATTAGGCAAATAAGCAGGTTCATTAGTGCAAGGTTGCTTCCCTTTACGGAATAGCAGGGACCTATCAGCAGATTATCTAACTAGTGCTGTTTAGGTGATTCCTGATTGACTGGTTTAAGATTACATTTCTGGGAGAGCCAAAACTGTATTTAGTGCCTCCGTTTGGTGATGTAGGGCTTAGCATAAGCTACTCCATTTGGCACTTGTTGTCTTGTTTTACAGTACTATCAGGATATCTACCCTCGATCCCATTTCTATAAGGCTTGAGTCGTAGCCAAATGTCTCCTAGGCCTCCTAAATAGGGATTTGTGGTGCTCATCCTCCAAAGAAGCCTCTGAGGCTGAAAGCCCTTCAAGACCCAAAGAAAAGGATGATGAAGTACACTTGCAGGAGCTGTGGTATATAATAGGACAGTGTAGGAGCCAGGAGATTTGCCCTTCCTCAAAAATAGACTTGCTTCTGCTTCTAGAGACTGCTTGCTGAGCCTGAACCTTCTTGTCCAGGGCTTCTTCAAGGCCAGGGAGCTCATACCCACCCCGCCCCACCCCCAGCTGCTTGCTCAGTCTTCATAAACAGTAATTTCTGCTGTTTGTATTACTCAGCATTTTTAATGCATTCTGCAGTAGCAGTTTTGTGGATGTCTGGCAACCTTCACAATTTTGAAAATTAATAGATGCTTCTCTGTGAGTTTGTTTTATGCTTTAACCTTACCTTCCACTCCCATCATTGATTAATGTGAAGTATTTGAAGATCTTACTTGTCAAAGAAGAGAGACCAGCACCATTGATAGAGTCATGGGATTATTGTGATCTCTGTTTAGTCTGCAAATGCTACGTGCAGTTCATTTCTAGTTCCGCTCAGTTGTTTTTGTGTAATGGTTAACATAATTTTTATTTTGGTCTCAAGATTTTTATCTTGACCCACATATTCACCCTAATTATCATAATTTTACATTCCTATGTAAGTGTTCACTTTCCTTAGTAAATATTAAAATGTGTATTTTTTCTATTTCTAAATATAGAAACATAAGAATTAAGGCTTTACAAGACTTTAGAGGAAATATATACACCAAAAGGTTATTGAGAAAACTAAACAAGTTTATAATCACAAATACACTTTAGATATAACTATAGAGCATTATTATTATCAACTAGTACAGGCCTCTTAATTGTGGATGTCAAACTTAGGTACAGAAAGATTAAACAAAGATAAGCTATTTTTCGTATTAAACTCTAACCCTGGAAATTTGGGACAGAAAATAAACCCTCTTGAGAAAATCAAGAGATACGGTATTTAAGGATGCAACAGCTTGACCAGGCAGTGGCGCAGAGGATAGAGCATTGGACTAGGACACAGAGGACCCAGTTTCAAAAGCCTGAGATCACCAGCTTGAACACAAGCTCATCCAGACTGAATGTGGGCTCACCAGCTTGAGTGCGGGTCGCTGGCTTGAGCATGGGATCATATACATGACCCATGGTTGCTGGCTTGAAGCCCAAGGTCGCTGGCTTGAGCAATGAGTCACTTCACTCTGCTGTAGATCCCAGTCAAGGCACATAAGAGAAAGCAATCAATGAACAACTAAGGTGCCACAACTATGAGCTGATGCTTCTCACCTCTCTCCCTTCCTATCTGTCCCTATCTGTCCCTCTCTCTGACTCTTTCTCTGTCTCTGTCAGAAAAAAAAGAATGCAACAAAAAGTTGTCAGTTGTCAGAGGGAGTCTTTTAATTAAGATGGCCTATTTGCTAACATGAGAGAAACAGGCACAAGCAAAGACCAGAGGCTATTAAGAGAGGTTTTCGTAAGACATTTAAATGAACTTCACTAACTCCAATTGATCAAAGAAACCATTCAGCAAAAGCTCACTTGATCTCAACTTTTCTGTGTGAATAAGAACCATTGAAGGGCAGCCTTACAACCCAGGAAAAGTCCCTGCAGGAATATAGGCATTTGGAAGGCAGTGTTCACAGGAATGCCCTCTTTGATCTATTAATGTCAATTCTTTCCATGACTGTGGTATTAGAGAGAATGTTTCTGGTTGCCTGTGATGGAAAACCAACTCAAACTAGCAAAAGGGGTTTCTTGGGTCACATCCAGAGACTAACTTAGCTTTGAGTGGGGCTGGATCCAGAGGAAAGGATATCACCAGGGATTACTATTACCCTCTCTGTCCCTCAGTTCTGCTATTCTCTCCACTGGGTTAGCTTTCAGGCAGCTGTCCCCTCTAGCTGGTAAAATGACATGATGGCAGCCAGCAGTCCAGGTGTATACCTATCTTCTCAGCAAATCTTATGGAAAAGCATATCTCTTTTCCAACTCTCAAAACAAAAGTACTGAATTTGCTGTGATTGGCTGGGCTTGGCTAACATGCTCATTCCTGAACAATCACTACGGAGAGGGAGACTCAGGATTCTGATTAGCCAAGGCTGGCATATTTGTCCATCTTAGGACCAAAGGGTGTCATCAGCCCCAACCAACCATATGGAATAGGTAATGTCTTAAGAAAAATCAGGGTACTGTTACCAGGACAGGGGTGAATGGTTTGCTGGGCTAGCAAAACAATAAATATCTTCTAAAATCATAAAATATAATTCCCTAAGCATTGAATTTTTCACTCACCAAATACAAGGTCAATATCAAGTGATCCATCTGACTGAGGTTCAGGTGGAAGGGAAGATAAAAATAAGAATTATGGTAGCACAGGTGGTTTTGCAGATGATGGCTGAGCCCCTGAACTCTTCACATCAAGTGAAGACCAGGTGTCAGCACAGTGTGGATGCAGACATTGCAGAAAGGTGTTTTTTCTGCTTGGTGAACATATAAAATCCTTTCCTGGGTGAGTAAGATTTTTTATTATTATTATTCTCTTCAAGGTGTATCTTCCCAGCATATTTAATTCAGAAATCAAATTTCCCTTATCTTTTTATACCAACATTTCAGGTTCGTAATTACAATTCCTATGACCCAGAAATTCTACCACCATGGCAATGCCCTTCAATAGCTGAGCAAACATACTATCAAGGGCGATCTGAGAAATTACTCTGCCTCATTTTCTTTCAATTCAGTGCACTGTTCACTTCCACATAACAAGGAAACTCCTTGGAGATAATTTTTTTTTGTTCTCTGTGTTCAGGAACATGTTCAAATATTGCCCTATTTTCTGTGCATATACCAAATATACATTACTGAAATAAGTTTTTATTCCCTTTATCATCTCAAGTACAAATTTAACATATTATGTTTTCCCTTACATCTTCCCATATGAAATGCACTCATTCGATTATTCAAGTAAAAAATTTTTTCAACGTCTGTGATATGTTAGGTTCTATGCCAGATGTTCATGACAGACAAAAAATAAAGCTGCCTCTTAAGCTCACAGACATAACAAGGAGACGAGTTATGATGTGGGAAATGAGAAATGCACAGAGCCTTATGGGAGAATGAAGATGCATTTCACCCAGATGTGTGGGTCAGAGAAGGCTTTTTGGAGTGTGTGCGTGTGTGTGTGTGTGTGTGTTGGGGGGGAGTCTAATATGCATCTATAAGAATTAATAAGGAGCTAACACACAAATAGGAGTGTAGGCACTTAGCAGAGGGTACATTCCAGATCAATGTGAGCCAAGACAGAAAGGAATGATAAATGATGTTTTTAGAGTAGCAATTTTTTTTTCATTTTGACTTTATTGGAGCATTGTGGATAAATAACCTATAAGATATTTAAAGTATACCTTGTGATAGTTTAATATTCTTCTACATTGTGAAAGCATTTTCCCCATCTAGTTAACTAACACATCTATCACCTCATATATTTACCTTTTTTTAGGGCAGGGTGAGAAAATTTAAGTTTTACTCTCAGCAAATTTCAATTATACAATACAATGTTTTCAACTATAGTGACCATGTTATACATTAGATCACCAGGCCCTATTCATCTCATAGCTAAATTCTTGTACCAATGTCTCCTTATTTCCCCACCCCTTACCCCAGGCCCTGGCAACTGTTTTTCTACTCTCTGTTTTTATTAGAGTAACAATTTGATATGCAAAGCAGAGGACCTGAGAGATGACTCTGAAGAGAGAAGGGCTGATTATGGAGGGTTTAATAGTCTGAATAAAGCACTTCAACCTTTTCCCAAAACTATGAAGAGATGTAGTCACATTTGTGTCTTAGATAGGTTAACCTAGCAGCTGGCTAAAAAAATGGATTGCTAGAGGTAAGACTATAGCCAGAGAGACCTATCAGCAGACTGTGGGTATAGTTTTGATGGGAGCAGATAAGGGCCTGAACTAGGCTGGCCTTATAAGGGATATAGACAGTGGAGATGGCATAAAGGGAGGATTCAAGGAAAGAGTTCAGAACAACCGGGTGACTGGTAGTGAACAAAGGATGAGCAAGAGAAGAAAAATAGGAGCTGCTCAGAGGAAAAGATGATGAGCTCCCTTGTGTGTGTTTTGAACTTGAGGCATCTCTGGGCAACTCACAGATGGCCAGCAGGGAATGCATTTGAGTGTTGTCAGTACATGGTTGTCATCAGAACCATCAGAGTGAGTGGGAGCACCCGGGAACAGTGTCAAGTACAAACGGTAGATTAATACCATTTGATGGGTGGTCAGAAAAAAATGAGTCCTTGAAAGAGTCACTGTAGAAATTGTCAGTATGGATATAAGAGAAGAACCCAGAGAATCCTTTTTTTCTAGAGGGGAAGAGCCTGAAGTTTCAACATAAAACCTGAAAAACATCGTAAGAGTTTGCATTGTAAGGTCATGAGAGAGTTAAGTTGAGTGTTGGGCAGAAGCTAAACTGCAGTAAGGTGAGGTGTGATTGGGGGGGTAAGGAGATCAAGACTGCCAGTGTAAACTAATCTTTAAAAAATAATCCTGCCTGACCAGGCAGTGGCGCAGTGGATGGAGCGTCAGACTGGGATGCGGAGGACCCAGGTGAGAGACCCCAAGGCCTAAGTTTGAGCCTAAGGTCGCTGGCTTGAGCAAGGGGTCACTCAGTCTGCTGTAGCCCCCCAGTCAAGGCACATATGAGAAATCAATCAATGAACAACTAAGATGCCGCAATGAGGAATTGGTACTTCTCATCTCTCTCCCTTCCTGTCTGTCTGTCCCTATCTGTCTCTCTCTCTGTCTCTGTCAAAAAATAAAATTCGATTGCACCTGGCCTGTGCTGGTGCTGTGGATAGAATGTCGGCCTGGAACTCTGAAGTCACCTATTCAAAGCCCTGGGCTTGCCCTGTGAAGGCACATAGGAGAAGCACTCAATGAACAACTAAAGTGTAGCAACTATGAGTTGATACTTCTCACTCCCCCACCCCTCTTTCCTCTCTCTGTAAAATCAATAAATGAAATCTTTAGAAAATATATAATTCTATTGTGGAAACATTCAAACATATATAAAAGTAGAGAACACACAGATCATCATAAACCTCCATAGAGCCGACTTCAATTATCGAATTACGGCCAATCTTGTTCTAGCCATACTCCCACCCACCTTGACCCTCTCTGCCGCTGGATCATTGTGAAGTAAACATAACCACAATTTCATTCACTAGAAGATAAAAATAAGACAAAATTTCAACCTCATAATAATTCCTTTATTCATTAAATACCATAAACTATTTTTTTGAGAAGTTTCATTGAGAGGAGGGGACAGACTACACAGTATCCAGTATAAGACATGAAGTCAAAGACAATGGCATACTTTTTATTTGTTTTATCACATTTAAGTATGGGAGCACCTTAAACATTTTTAAAGGGGAAGCTGCCCCCTCCACCCTGCCACCATTCCTTAGAATGACTTGAACCCTCTCTGCCGAATTTCACTGTATGCCCCAGTCTTGTTTGGACAGACCCACAAAGACTCCATATGGTACTTACTGGAGGACTGTCCATCAGGGAAAAATTTATCTCAGACATCAGTGGGAAAAATAGAAAGATTTGCCTCTTCTGAGCAACTCTTACGCTATTTATTTTACAGACTGTGAGTTGTATCATATCCTTTTCATTGTGGCTGCTGAAAGCTAAAAATCAAATTTGGAGCCCACCTTTAGTAGGTCTGTTGAATTTGGAGGCATGTATTTCTAGGTACTGTGTCTGCTGGGCCTCATCTTGTCATTGTTTCTTATTGCAGCTCTCCTATAGTAGTTTAATTTTACATATTATTGCACTGTGTGTATTTTTATAAGCCACTTTAATTCCTTTATAAGATGAAGCAAGATGTAATAAACAAAATGAAAAATCTTCTTGCTCTGGAAAAGGAAAAAAGACAGGCTGAGCAGAAGGAGCCTGCTGAGGGTGAGAAAGGCACAGGAGCCAGGGAGGTTGACAGAGGAATGTCCCAGAGACAACACAGGGAAGGCAGGGCTGGGCTGATGGCCAGGAGGGGTGCTCAGCACCTGAGCTGGAGGGCAGGCATTGAGGAGGGAGGTAGTCAGTGGTGGCGGGGAGATAGGGCCTGCGCAGCTCATGAGGCAAGCACCGGTGTTCACACCACATCCGTCATCACCATGCCTTAATCCAAAGGAAGCTCTAACCAGGCCCATCCTTATCTGTTTAATCTAAGACTAAAAAGCTTCTCTTTTAAAGCTATAGTTTATCTTTTTAACAGTGAATGAATGCTAAATTTCTATCTCCCAATCTTTGTATGGGGCATATTAAAAATCAACTTTCAAATGACCACTTTGAATAAATAAAGGCCAGTTGAAAATCTGAACTGAGCACTCAAAATAGAAAATTATTTATGAAAGTAAATATATACCTGTCTTGAGCATTTAATAAATAGTGTTGATTATTGTATGGCCATTCCTCTCCCCTTAAAAACTATCCTATGAATTAACTGAGCAATGAAAAAAAATCTTTTCTATTTGAACTCTTTTCCCATTACATGGCTGAGATGATTCCATTTGCATCTGATCAGTGTGTTTTTTGTCAAACTGTGAAACACTTTCTGATCTGTTGTTGTTGTTTTTTAAGATTTTATTTATTGACTTTAGAGAGAGTAAGGCGGGGCAAAGGAGTCAGCAGGAAGCATCAACTCATAGTTGCTTCTTGTATGTGCGTTGGCCAGGCAAGCCCAGGGTTTTGAACGGGCAACCTCAGTATTCCAGGTCCGCGTTTTATCCACTGTGCCACCACAGGTCAGGCCTGATCTGCTGTTTTAATTAAGGCATCTTTTCATTTCTTTAACCATGGAGATACTGTCAACCAAAGTTAAAAAAGAAAAATACCTGAAAACAATCAAAAAAAGAGTTGTCTATAAAATGCCCAAGAAAACACTCCCAAGCTCTAAAATGAAAATGGGTCTTCTTTGGGAAACAGTAAACACTTAAACTTTGTAAACCTCACTTCACCAAATCAAACTTAGAATGGTTAGACACAAACCAGTATTGCTGAAAATAAATTTCTGTTTGAAACAAACAGCAAAAAATAAGGTCCAGGCCTAGCCAGCCACACACTGCAAGCTTGAGATCAAACACTTGTCTTCATATTATACTGTCCTGAGTTCCTCCAAGATTCTTACAATTTTTTAAATACTTGGAATTTTTCATTAGCATAATTTGGTAAAACTCTAAGTAATAGAATACATGGAAATTAAATACCTGAAGTCTCATAACTCCCTTTAATCCTGATTTGAAAATCAAAACAGCCAACAGTAAAAAAAAAAAAAGAGCAATAATCCTGAAAAGCACTAGAAACCCCCAATAACATGTCCATTCATAGCTACTGAAGAATTCAGGATTCTGGAAAAGAAAGGCTGTAGCTGGACATGAAGTGGATCACTCAAGCCTGTCATGAGGGTGTAGGTTCTCACGTGGACTGCGCTCATTCTAACTGGACTAATCTGAAGGCACACCTCAGTCTGTGAAACGGATACCGTTGACTGCAACCCTGTTTAAAGGACACTGTTTTCTTGGGCCTTCTGCCATGATTCAAACATGTCAAAATTTCCTCACACTTACAGTGATCTTAAGGAATGTGTTCATGAAGTCAGTTAGGGACTCACTTAGTAAAGAGAAGAAATATTCGAATTTTTACAAGAGTTCCTTCTAGTTAGGAGTTGAGGAATTTATCTCAGATTTATATGTTACTGTGAAACTATAACCACTTACTCAGAAATAATGACATTTACCTGTCTATCTTCATTCCAAAAGTTCAAAGACTAATAACAATTATACAAATGTGTATTTAATGTACACAAACATTTGAAATTATATAGATCAGAAGCACTCTTAATGATATTAGTTCAAATATACAAAAATATGTATTTCAGCAAGAAAGACTTTACTTAAATGTGGTTAAATATACTTCTAGATGAATTCGGTAATCCTTTCTTAGCCAACTATATTCAAATATTTTCACTTTACAAAACATAATATTGCATGTGTGTGCCATAAACAACCAAAAATGTCTTGAATTCTGATTACTAACTTGAACAGAAATTTATTCTGAAAACATTGATTTTCACTTAATGTACCAGAAAGGATTTATTGCAAACAATAAATCTTTTTGGGAGACTAAACCTCCCAAAAAGATGAAAGTGCACTAAGTTTTCATTTTAGAACTTACTCAGGAGTTCTCTTGCATGCCGACATGGGCTCCACAGTGGTGCTCTAACCTTCTACATGGTATGAGAGGTATAGGTGGCTTAATTTTCTTTTCTAACTTAAACTATAGAACACAACAGTATTGAAAAGTGGGGACATTGAGTGAACCCCTGTTTGGGCCACAGTTTCTCTTCCCACCAGCCAGTGGAGTCCAGAAGAGCATCCTCAGAGTAGGAACGTGAGGCTAGATATGCCTATATAAACCAGATTTGCCATAGTGCTTGCTCCAAAGTAGCAGAGAGGTAACAAAGAGGCAGTGTTAGGGCTGTCAGATCTGAGCCAAGCACTCCTCTTATAATGCTCCACTGGCTGACAGTGTCCCCAGCAAGGGAGTAGAGAGGAAGGATGGGAAGATACAACCTTCTGTCCACTAGGATTTTCCTCGTAACACTTGGTCCCATGCCTCCCGGCTCAGTGTGAGGGTTACCTTGACTATCTTATAATCCTTGACTACAGTTTTGATAGTGATTCTGCAGTGCAGAAGGTTACTATAGTGTTTGCCTGTAATGGGTTTGAAGAGTACATTTTGCTTTGCCCATTATTAAATGCTCTTCCACGCATTGTGCCTTTTTTGCTCTGATAGTAGATTTTCAGGCAAAATATTGGCTCCCTCCAAGGCAGTTGCCTAACTTGGAATACACTAGCAATTTGCAAACAATAAATCTGATGTGAGAAGTTATATTAAATATAATTTTCCTAAATTTCTCATTTTAATCCTGTTAAAATGACCTCTTATTATTTGAATTTAAATTGTCAAAACACCACTTTCAAAGTGGCACAGAGAAAGAAAGGCAAGCATCATCCAGTTTTATCCCTAAATCTTTTGAAGCTCTATACTTATCTAATCACACTAGAGAAGACAGTTGCTTTGCAAAAAGCTTGCTTTGAAAAAAATGCATCCAGTCTATGAGTGTCATCCGAGCTGTTTTGGTCTTTCCATATTAGGCACACCCCAGGAAGTCTAAAAGTGGGCCACCATCTTCAGCCATTCTATCGCCTGCCTTCATTGTCATGGCAACAGGAGGCAAAAAGTGTTCTTCAGCACTCCTTACCAGCCCAAGCATCTTTGCAAGAGCCTTTAATTTAATCATTGTTGCTGCTGCTCTGAGATTTGTCATTAGCAAGGAAGACTGTGGGGCTGATGGTTTTGTAGGTGCTCAATAGATCATCTGAAAAATTGGGCGGTTGTTTTTTTTTTAACACTTGAGATTAAATAAGAACACAGACACCAATCCAGACAATAAGATGACCTGTAGAAATAATTCATGCTTTCTCTCCTTCTAGACTAAACTATAACCAGCTAGTATGACAAGCTTAACATAACCTATTCTCTCTCCTGCACCTACCCTTCTCCCTTTCAAAAATAGCCCAATGCATAACACAGCCTTTCTCATGCTCACTTTTTCTATATTTTTGTTGTGGGTGATTTTTTTTTTTTTTTTTTTTTTTACAGGGACAGAGAGAGAGTCAGTGAGAGGAATAGACAGGGACAGACAGACAGGAATGGAGAGAGGTGAGAAACATCAATCATTAGTTTTTCGTTGCCGTTGTGACACCATAGTTGTTCATTGATTGCTTTCTCACATGTGCCTTGACCTTGGGCCTTCAGCAGACTGAGCCACCCCTGGCTGGAGCCAGCGGCCTTGGGTCCAAGCTGGCGAGCTTTTTGCTCAAGCCAGATGGGCCCACGCTCAAGCTAGCGACCTCAGGGTCTCGAACCTGGGTCTGCCGCATCCCAGTCCGATGCTCTATCCACTGCGCCACCGCCTGCTCAGGCTGTTGTGGGTGATTTTTAATGTACAATAATACTACAAGGTTTGGTTATGTCTGCAAATGGCACAAGATACAACATTGAGAGGCAAGGTCAGGGCAGTCCCACCACCTGATCAGCCCTATCTTTCTTCCCTCGAGTAATCCAGCTACCTATCACCCTTCTATTTCCTCTGCACTCACCCAGTGCCCTAGCCTTACATTAAATGGATATCAAAGTCAGCCCTTCTAATGTGTCAGTTGTTAGGTGACAGCTTCAAGATGTAGTAACAGTTTTTAAAAAATACTCCTGCAGAAGAGAAGGGAGTGACCTGGAGGCTAATCATGTGTAATAAGTCAATGGTGATGTGAAAACCACCTCTGAAAATTTGCCAGTCACTGAAAGAGTTCTTTTTATAGCCTTTCTGCTCTTCAAAGCTTTTCCACATATAGATTACTTCCTTTGAACTCCCAAAAAATCTGTAAGGCAGATAGAGTAAAGGAAACTTGTCACAAACTTACCAAGTATGATGTTAAGTCACAGAGAGGTTAAGTGGGTCTCCTTAGGTCACACAGCTAGTCAGTGTCAGCCTGGGCAGCAGTCCTAGATCCACAAACTCCCAAAATAAATTATTTTTCTTACCACAGAGGTGATTCTCAAATTCCATCACTAATGGCTGCATGGCACTTTCCATGAATGTCCCCCTAGCTCTAATTACCTGCCTGTCTCAGTCCAAGTGAATCTCAGAATATAAGACCCAGCATTTTTAGCTGACCTTTTCTAATAGGTAGCAAGATAATGAGGGTGCTGACATTCTATCTTATAATATTTCTGCTCTCATTGTTTGGGGGCATTTTAAGTGGTATTATATTTGGGCCTCAAAACCATACTAACACTATACTAAGAGTACACTTTAAAAATCAACTAAGGAGAAGTAGAAAGTCTAAAAGGACCTAAAAGGTACACCCAAGCCTACCAACTGGGAAATAAACAATCCTTGGGTAATGTCATTCCACTCAATAACATCATTTTATTTTAACATTTATGAGATGCTGTAAGAACCTAACTCTTGTTTATATCAATTAGCCTGTAGTAAAATTCGTTTTCTTATCTGTCATTTCACTTAAAGTCACAGAACCTATTGATGGCGTTAAGTGCCTTACTGTCTCCCATTCAGTATGCTCTAAGCCTTAAACTATTTTGTTCTTAAACCACAGTTCTGCTGTCATATTGGGAACCAAGACTATCAGAGGAAAGAGATGGGCATTGTGTGTTGGCGAGGCATCCTTCACAAAATTTTCAGTTACGAGGAAGTTCACTAGGTTCATCATGGGGGTGGGGAGGTTGCACTCTGGCAGCATAAAAACCGGAAGACTTCCTTCAGCACTGCAGCATGAGATTCAGAAAACTGCTTCCCGATCACAGACCATAAAGTATTCTTCTAGAACCCTATTTTCTGACTAACAGTGTGGAAAGTTTCCAAGTCAAGTTTCTTATTCAAAACATTTCTGTTTGACAATACTCGTTAATGTTGCTTTTCATGTAGCTTTTCCCTCTTGGACCCTGCTCCCAGATGACACAACTCTAGCTACGCTCTCCATTCTCAAAGACGACCCAGAGCTCTCCACTGCCTCCAGAACAGGCGCATAAGACCTGGCGCATAAGACTTTTCGTACCATAGTCTGAGGCTACCTTTCTAGCCTTACACCTGACACTAGCCTGTGTGTTTCATACAGACTCCAGTATTTCCTATTCCTCACAAACAACCCTAAACCATCTGCTTCCTTATTTGTTCAAATCATTTCTTTCACCTGGAGGACTCTGTTCTTTACCCATCCAACTCCTACTCAGTATCAGAGTCCAGCTCAAAACCTGTCTTTGTTCCAAATTTAGCTATTTATATGCCATTGACCCTCTTGAGCAACCCAGGTTTAAATTGCATGGGTCCACTTACGTGGCGATTGTATTTTCCTTATGATTTTCTTCATATTCTCTTTACTCTAGCTTACTTTATTGTAAGAATAAAGTTCATAATACACATAACCTACAAAATATGTGTTAATGGAGTGTTTGTTACCAGTAAGGTTTCTGGTCAACAGCAGATTATTAGTAGTTCAGTTTTAGTGAGAGGAGGTTTTGCAGTGCCCCCAACCCCACGCTGTTCAAGGGTCAGCAGCACGTCCTTCTCCCTCTGTCTCAGTTGTGTTACATGGTACTTAATGCAACAGATTGTTTGAGGCAGATGCTCAGTACATTTGATTGGACAAGTGGATAGACGTCCTGCACCCACACCACTGTCCCACGAGGCAGGAAGATGTCACAGGTTCAACGTCAGGTGGTGCACTGGTAGGCCATTGGCAAGAGCACTGGCCTTTTAGCAGTTCACTCTTTGCACCTGGTCTATTTTTGTCTGATGTATGGCCCAGGGCATCACTGTTTTGCCTCAGTTGAATGTACACTGCTCACAAAAATTAGGGGATCAGGGAAAGTGCAGATACTCCAGTGCTTTCAGCCTTTTGTATAGTGCATTTTCACCCATGAAATAAAAGTTGGTTTTGCATCTCATCTGCATAATCGAACAACTTACTTTGACTTATTTGCTTTTTTGATGTTCTTGTTTAATTAAAAAAAGACAACACCAAATGCTTCTTTTTTTATCGTTTCATGTTCATTTTGAAATATCCCCTAATTTGTGAGCAGTATACATATCGACCCCATCAGAGCATAATGAGAGAGGGTTTTTTTTCGTTTGGGTTTGTTGTTTTATTCCTGAAGTTTTGAAGTAATACTAATACATTCTTCCTAGAAGGTTTTGTCATTCTTACAAGCTGTGTGGTTTAGAAGAAGCTAAGGAAAACACAGGATCCCAAATAGAGGGCAGAGGCCTGTCCCTCTGGGTTCCCAGAGCGCCTCCAGGGAGACAATCTTAGTGAACCCCTGCGCCTCCGCTCCTCGGTGTCCTCCCTAACCACATAGGCTTCTGAAGTGTGACTGGAGACCTGACCTAGTGAAATCCAACCAGCAGGGTCACCGGGGCTGCTGAAGCCTGAGTCTGCGTTTCTCACGTCTATGTAACCGAGTCCGAGCAGTGCGGAGTGGAGAGAGGGCCAGCAGGCTATCTGGTAGCCAAGGGCACTGCTGGGGCTTTAGAATAACAGCACGAGGTTGTAATCGGACGCCATCCCAGGACATTTAGCCAGTTAATCATCTCAATCACCTATCTTTTATTCATTAACACAAACATGAGCAATGAAGTTTTCTTTTGACGGTTCCCACTGCCCTTCCCAGTTACACCAGTATTATGCGGTCCTTACTTTTTCCTTATGTCACATAAAATGCACCTGGCCTAGTTAAAGCATTGTGTCACCATGAATGTCAGTGTGAAAGCTGGACTGGGTCAGCCCGATCACTGTTGCTCCCAGAGCCAACGGGAGTGCTTGTAGTTTAAGAGCGAGGCTTCGAGGAGCTCTTCAAACTTCATTATGGCTCTAACTCCGCAGTGAGCAGAGACAAGTAACTGTGTAATCTGAGGCAGGAGTCACCTTACTACCCCATAGCCCTTCTCATTATCTCAAGTAGACATTTTATTTCAGCCTTAAAGGAGGAGATTAAAAATGGTAGGATATTTTTATGTCTGAAATGTTAAAAATTCTCAGCAATAGCAGATCCATCAAACTTAATCAAACTGGGAGCCCAACCACAGTGTGAGTCCACACCACCTTGATGTGTGTCCTCGTTCCACAAGGTTCACACTTAATATTTTAAACATTTTTTTATTGATTAGAGAGGGGGGAGAGAGAGAGAGAAAGAAAGAGAGACATCAGTTTGTTGTTCCACTTATTTATGTGTTCATTGATTGATTCTTATATGTACCCTGACTGGGGATCAAACCTGCAACCTTGGTGTGTCAAGATGATGCTCTAACCAACTGAGCTACTCAGCCAAGGCCAGGGTTCATGCTTCCGTTTCAGGCTTTGTATCAAGATGATTAAAGACAAAGGGCTTTGAATTCAGACATCTGGATTTCGCTCTCACTAGCTACGTAGCCTTAATAAGTTTCTCTGGACCTCAGTTTTCCTCATCCGTAAGATGTGCACAGTAATAACATTACCAACTCATATGATCACTGTGATTTTTAGATGAATTTAATGCATGGAAGGTCAGTAAATGTTAGCTCTTATTTGCACTGTCTTGAATTTAAGTATGATCCACTGTTTGGGTAGTTTTTTGTTTTTATCCTCCATCCCTTCCTTCCCCCGAGTGAATCATGCCCCCTTCCATGACCTGTTTTGGGAGTTTTATGGGTCCTGAAATACTACAACCTTAATTTATCTGTAATAAGGGGAAAAGAACACTACTCCCTTATATACATATGAAGAATACTTTATCTTTTCTTTTATAATGTTCAAATCTCTAGATCAATGACTCTGAAAGGGGGGTATGGAGACCACTACAGATCCCCAAGACCCGAGTCCTTAAGGTCAAAACTATTATACTATTATATTTTTATTGAGAAAAAATTTGTATATATTACCATGTAAGTTCAAAGCAGATAGCATGATGGTCTGGTTTATATTATGAAATGACTACGACAACAGGCACAGCTGACAGTCACCTTCTCATATAGATAAAATAAAAAGAAAAAAAGAAGAAGAAAAGAATAAAGGAAAAGAAACTTTCTCCTTGTAATGAGAACTCTCAGGAGTCACTCTCTTAACAGCCTCCCTGTGTATCAGACAGCAGTGCCAGCTGTTGCAAAGCCATTTAAAAATGTTATTTGCCTTTTTCACTCTCGTTCTTTCCTGAGTGTAGAGTGGAATTTCCCAGAGGCTACCTGCTATGTGATGATGGCATCACTGAACAGTTAACGGAATGTGTGCTTGTACGTGCTTGTGTTATCTTACATCCGTGTTATCACTTCTATTAGAGTAAATAGCAACAGCTGTGACCCACACAAAGATCTCTTTAGGGTGCTCAATAATATTTTTAAGAGTTTAAAATGATTCTGTGACCAAAAACCTTGAGAACCTCTGCTAGACAATTTCAAGTCAAAGTGAACCTCCTTACTCATCTCAAAATCTGGAATGCAAACATACCAAATGTTGAGACTCTGCCCCCCAAAACAGGCAGACCCCTGAGCTGCTCGGCCTACCGTTTGTCCTTCTGTGTTCCAGGCTGTCTGAGTCCGACTTCCCCGGCGAGGAGTGGCTATGGGATTACGAGAAACACGGCCACCGCCATTCCATGATTAGACGAGTCAAGAGGTTCCTGAGCGCCCACGAGCACCCCTCCAGCCCGCGGGGCCGGCGCTTCGGGAGGCAGGCCAGCGAGAGCTCCACACTCTTCCCCCCGTACGACCTCAGCCCGACCAGGGACCTGCTGGACGTGCCCTCCAGAAACCTGCGCCACGCCGCAGCCTCCCGGAGGCAGTTCTCCCCAGAGGGGAGCCTCAAGCTGCACTCCAGTCTGGGAGAACTGTCCACGATCAGGGAGACCAGCCGGACAAGCACCTTACAGAGCCTGACCCCACAGTCCAGTGTGAGGACCTCCCCCGTCAAAATGCCGCAGGTCCCCGAGGTACGGATCACAGCACCCGGGCCCACATCCGATGACCACCATCATGATTCCAGTGCCTCCATCCAGAGCTATGAGTTCACTGGGGTCCAGCCAAGTAGCACTGAGCAGCAAGAGGACTCCGTGGAATGGATTCTGTTCCCCTCAGGGGAGGGGACACCTCCTCAAGGCCCCAGCCGCCAGACTGTTTCAGCCAAAGCTGAGACTGACATCTTCAGGTTTGCTTCTGAGCAAGACCCTTTTGAGGATGACACGTTCCCGAAAAGGTGGAGCCTCCCTGGGTTCCTGGAGTCCAGCCATACCTCCCTGGCAGGCCAAGGTCTGGAGCCCACGAACCCTGAGCCAACTCTGTTACTTGACACAGAAACATCCTCAGAGACCAGTGGAATCAACTTTGTGGCAGGCTCGCAAGCCTCTGATGTGCTGTATTTAATGAAAAACCTAAACACCAAGGAAACAGATATCATAGAATTTGCCAACGAGCAAACTAAGGAATCGCCCAGAGGAAAGCCAGAAAGTTCTCAGAACTCGTTCTAGTCTAAATTCTTACTTTCCCAAAAGTAAGAATATACCTGAGTGCTGGCCAATTTTTTAGGAAACAATCATACTGTATAAGTTATTTAAGACTTTGAAGGTCATAAGCATTATAACCCTGATATTTTCAGAACTAAGAAAATCAAGCACATTTATAAAGTGGCTTTTGTGAATGTTACACAGACGTCAGTGATGTATCTTTACCAAATAAGGAATCTTAAATATATGTATGGTTTATCAATGCATAGAGTGCCGGCTTTGAAAAGCACCTTATGGATCATAATTCAATCCCCTAGTTTTGCCAATAGGGAGACAAAGGATACCCTATTTGTTTCCTCTGGGTTTTTTTCCTTCTTCAACTATAAAGACAGGAAGGTGGATCATAAAATGCCTCAACTCAAAAGCCGCATTCTAATTATGATTTTTTTGTTTGCAACGTGCTAACCACTTCCCTCCCGCTTTCTAAACCACCACTTCCATTTTCTTCAGCTCCATCCACATCAGAAAGCTGCATCTCTCTCCAATTTCCTATTCTACTTTCACAATTTCAGTTTTCTCTCTTCCCCCTTTATTCTCCCATCCGCTCCCCCTTCCCTTCTTCCTAGCCTTGCTCCTTCTCTAATGACTGTAATCTATCCCACCTTGAAGGTTATAATCTTTTCTCTTACAAACTCTGTTGCTTACTTCCCATGATGATTTTCAACATCTGAGGGATTGGCAAAGCCTCCTATAGAGTAACCAAAGATGTCAACAAATCCAACCTGGCGCACCTGACCTCCCGATGGGAAGGATGTAGGAGTTGCTAGTGCCCGCCACACCCTCGGCAGCCTTGGTCATTTCTTTCTGCATCTACTCCTAGGTCTTGAGCACTGGAGGAAAGTAAAGCCAGACGGGCATGAAACTTAAATAACCAAATGCTGTGGAACTAAAGAATAACAAAGCTTGAATGTGTTTAATTCAAACTCTTAAAGCAAAAGAATCACAACATGGGACCAGTCACTCTGTCTGCCAGGTTGTTTGGGATGAGGTAGGCTATTGGAGCTGGAAGGCTTAGGGGGTCCAGGACTTCACACTGGGGGTGGAACATGGACTAGCTCACTGCAAGGAGCTCTTGGAGTGGACGTTTGTTGGAAGTTCACTTATCGTCTGGAAGGCCATGTCTTATGAGTACTGGTCTCACTATTTCTATCATGCGGTAAAGCTAGACTGCATGTGGTTTAAGAGATAAAATAACCCTAATAGCTACTATTTATTAAGTGCTCACGGTGTTCCAGGCAGCAGCGTGGAAGTTCACAGGTGACCTCACTAATCCTCACATGATCTTTTTTTGTTTGTTTATTTTGTTTGCTTGTTTTTGTTTTTTGTTTTTTTGTATATGTGACAGAGACAGACAGAGACAGAGAGAGGGACAGATCGGGATAGACAGACAGGAATGTAGAGAGATAAGAAGCATCAATTCTTCACTGTGGCACCTTAGTTGTTCAATGATTGCTTTCTCATATAGGCTTTGACTGAGGGGGCTACAGCAGACCGAGTGACCCTTTGCTCAAGTTACCAACCTTGGGCTCCATCTGGTGAGCCTTGCTCAACCAGATGAGCCCACACGCTCAAGCCGGCAACTTCAGGATTTCGAACCTGGGTCCTCTGCATCCCAGTTTAACACTCTATCCACTATACCACCGCCTGGTCAGGCTTCTCACAGGATGCTATGAATTGATATACTATTGTCTCTCTTACTCAAGAGGAAGAAAACAGAGGCTTTGGAGAGGTAAAGCAACTTAACTAAAACCACATTGCCAAGAGGTAACAGTTCAGATTCAAACCTAGATTTATCTGACTCCAGAGCCCATACTCTTAGTCAGTGGACTCTGTCACTGTCTGTAAGGTCCTGAAGCTGCCAGCGATTTGCCTAGAATTCTGGAGGACACCCTAGAGAACCATGCCTAAATTGTCCAGCTTTGGAGACTTCCCTGGGTCCTCCTGTTAAAGTCCACCTGCAGCCTTTATGCATTCAGACAGAAGGGCATTGCGCTACCTTTGAACCCCGGCAGGCCTTGGTCTTCTTCATTTTTCTGAAAGAAGAAAATTAGCAGGACCCTCCTTTCCCCTCCCCAACTCCTCCGGATATGCAATGTCATAATTAGCACATCCAAATGGACCACTCCAGCTGCTTGACAGCAATGGCATTTACTTGAATTAGCCTTTCTGCAAGGACTGAAAGAAAATAGTATCAGAAGAAATGCTATACATTGATGGTTTTCTATGTTGGTCGATACTGTTGCTACCTGGGAAGGCCCTGCTAGTCCCAAGGCATCACATACAGACCATGGGCTCAAACCCCAATATACACTTCTAAAAGGCCAGAATCTTAACCTTATCCAAGCCTCTCACTGCTTCTCTTAGATGTTTCAACTTAAGTCCCTCCTTTGTCTCTCTTCTCTTCTCTTTGGCTTCTCTTTATTGCTCAAATGCAAATGTTTCTACTGAGCTGCTTTTGAAATGTAATTAGTGTTTGTGCTAAGTCCAAGGTGATAAGTTATACACAAATAGAATCATACATTTTGTAGCGGACTAAGAGAGTGTTTGCTTATTTCTGCTTCCATCCACCCCTCACGCACCTTTGTCTAGAGAATTATTGAATTTCTTTGATATCTCATCAAAATCCGTAGTGGCTCCCATTTCTTCCTTGCACTGAAAACTGAATGGTTCTCTCAACGAGCCTATCACCTAGATTTCTTAATTTTTCCACTCGAACAAGTGCAAAGTGACATGTAATTACTGTTTAATTGGCATTTATTTGCCAATTAAACATTACTGATTACTGTAGAAGGACATTATCTGATTTCTTAATGACATTTAGCATCCCCTTCATATACTTCTTAATTCTCTCGGGACTCTGCTTTTGAAAATGCCTTTTCAAGTTCTTTGCCCTTTTTTATCTATTTCTCCTGTTGTTTCAGGAGCCCCCTCTATATTTTAGAATGAGAATAGACCCTTGATGGTTCTGACATCGCATCAGTCTTTCCCAACACTTTGTATACCTGGTAAATGTGTCCCTGATGTTCTTTACTGAGTAGGAATCCTTAATTTTTATATAATCAAGAGAAGTGGGTAAGGAGAGGCAGTATTAATACCTCTTGGGTACTTGGGTGTGCAGGCATTTTCATATATAACTTCAATCGATTTTCACAAAGTACTATCACCCATTGTATAGAAGGAAAGAGAGAAGTTTTGCTGAAAGTTTTACAACGGTTAAAATTTCAATCTGGGATTTGAACCCAGGTCTCTTACATTCATTGCTGATTCTATGATTCCACACTGCATACCAAAAAAACAACAACACAATGAACAACAGACTAGTTCCACTGCCTTAGCCTTGCAAGGCTGGTGGGAAAGCTCAGGAAGCCAACACTTATTGGGCACCGATCATGTGCCAAGTGCTATGGTAAGTGCTATGCACACAAGATCACACTTGCTTCTTGTAACAAAGTGTGAGGTGTCATTACATTCATTTTACAGACAGGGAAACTAAGGTTCAGGGAAATGAAATAGTGTGCTCATGTCACAGAGCTGATAACTGACAGAATTGGGATTCAAAATCAGGCCTGGGCCTGACCTTTGGTGGCACAGTGGATGGGGCATTGACCTGGAACACTGAGGTCGCCAGTTCAAACTCCAGGCTGGCCAAGTCAAGGCACATACAAGGAGCAATCAATGAACAACTAAAGTTAAGCAACTATGAGTTGATACTTCTCTCTTTCCCACTCCCCCTCTCTCTCTAAAATCAATAAATAAAAATCTTTTAAAAAAAAAGATAATTTGTTTAAAAATATCAGGTCTGCACATAAACCATGAGGCAAAATGTATCATATCCCTGAAGGAAAGCCAAACCCTAGAGGTCATTTCTCTATAAACACTTTCCCTGCAGTTACAACTGTTCTCCTGACCCCTTCCTTCATCAGAGACAGTTTTACTCTTGGGTATAACATAGGGTTGCCCTCTGTCATTAGTCAAATAATGTTCAGGTGCCTGAAGCAAGTCTGTGGACCCAGTGCAAGAACACCAATTCCTTTTCCTCTATGCACTTATGAGGTAACACCATGCATCCCTCAGGCCACTCGAGTCCTATTAAATGTGTGTCACCTGTGTGAGTTCAACTGTGAGCTTGGCCAAGGAAAAAGAAGTACTTACATACATGCATAAAGGAAAGACCCTCCCACGTCTACCCTTCCCCGAGGAAATATATGCCTCAGAGCGAATGGGGGGTGGCAAGTGGAAATCCCACTCGGTCAACCTCGATTCGGAGGTGCTGAGAGTGATTCCGGTGTTTAAAGCTACAACACTAGAATTTCTCAAACAACTTAGCTCTTAAACACAAGCCCACCACTTCTGCTGCAGCTCCACCGAAAAATCTTCACTGATTTTCAGCATCCAAGCTTGTGGACTTCCTGAGAAGTGCCCAATATAGTTCCTTTCTAAGAGACTTGCAATAATAATTTTTACTCTATTCATTTTCTCATTATGTGTTGAATGTTGGGGCTAACTGCTACATAAGGTCCCCGATATGCTCATTACCCCAGAGTTTGTACGGGGGCATTCCAGAAGTATCAGTTTCCATGAAGAAAAAGTATAACAGTAGAAGTATTTAAAGCAATTTTACTGAATCTGTTTGTCATTCATACATATATATATCAGAATAATGTTTAGCAATAAGTTCCTTTACTTAGCAGTCAGAGACAAAATGAGAGCTAAAACTTTGGTCTGCAGCAGGAAACTACTGGCTGGTATTTTGAATCTGATTTTCTGAATGTCCTTGCCTAGCCAGGATTCTCCAATATGCCGCAGTCCCCGCCACTCCATATTCTCCTCCGTAAGGTCTGCTTTACTCGGTTGTGGCCTACTCGATCCTGGTGGGTCTCTTGAGTTCCCATTCATTTACTAAAGCATCACCAGCTCTATGGAGATCTCAACCACTGTCTGTTCTGTAAACTGTGTAAGGAGGGAAAGAAGGGGATGCAAAGCCAAAGCCTCAGGTCACCTTTCCACTTCCTGCTCTGATCTCCCAGCAGCCCCTGCTGCCACTCAGGCTGTGAGAGCTGGACTCTATTCTCTTTCTGACCTGCCTGTCTGGGTAAACGGTACAGTCTCAGTACTCGCCCTGGCTCGATGACAGTGCAAATCATGCGAGACGCACGGACGGACTCCCGGCACTGATCAACCTCGCTTGACCAGGCCCCGTTGGCAGCAGGCCTTGCAGGGATGTCAGATCCCAGACGACCCAGAAACAGCCTGTCATTTCTGTGTCATCCCCAGTGGAGTAACTCGAGCTTCTGCCGTCGGGTTCACGCCACCACAGCTGCTGTTCGCAGTCACTGGCACCTGGTTGTCTCTTGCCATGGGTAAAGGCAGCCTGGAGCCTGTTATTTCCAAACGTCACCTTCAGGATCCAGCAGTCACTCCGAGGTCAGCTCCAGAGCAAGTGGCGTGGAGCTTTGAATAGCAGGGCCAGCTACACAGAGTGGAGAGATGAAAAAAAAATATGTTAATAAGTAGAGGACGGAGAAACAGCTAAGAGTTGGTGTAGGGAAGAGACAGCTGGAAGGAGATCCAACCCGCTCAGTGCTTGGGAAACAAAATATCTAAAAGCCACAAAGGATCAGAAGTTGATAAGAGACAGAATCTCAGGAGGAACACCAAGCACAAGAGCCAAGGACACTCTTGTATTGATGGACACTGGCTTTGTGGGGAGCCAACACCAAGTCCAGAGTCACTTTCCTCAGAATACATGTCCAGGGATATTCAGCCTGCAAGAGAAACCCTATGGAGTCTGAACACAGAGGAGGAAGCCCAGCCTCAGCTCAGAAATGACCCTCTCCTTCCTGACCAGACGGTGGTCCCTGTCTATCCCTGTCTGTCTTTCTGTCTCTCTCTCTCTTTAAAAAGAAAAAGGAAATACACTCTCCCTCAGCTTCCCATCGGCATCTGTGGGGTCTGGCCTCTTTGCCTCTGTCACCTGAGGCCAAGGGATCAATGCAACCTCCATGTACAGCCTTTGCAAACGCCACTCTGTTGTCACCCCATCAAACACACAGTAAAACTTGGATATGAACACAGCTCCTCAGATCTGGAGCTGTCTGTAATGGATGGTGACCTCTAGAATTTGGAACTACTGACTCACACAATCCCATCCCTCCTGGAATCAAAAAAGAGCAGATGAGCATCATGTGGGCACCTCGCCTTCCTGCGTGATGCCAGCCAGGTGCCGGGAACACACCTTTCTAGGGTGTTTTTCAGTGATAGCATGTACTCTGTGGGTCAGTGGGGAAGGTTATGTGAGATACACCAACCGTCTTCTGGTCCCCACAGTGCACCAGGGGTGCAGAGGGCAGAACGAGCCTGCTTTCACTTTCTATCCCACTCACAAAGCCACACTTCAAACATGTCCTGGTCAGCCTTTGTTAGGAAGAGACATCGCTGAACATAACGGGTAAAAATGTAAACGCTTAAAATGACATGGCTTGTGTGAAAATTCTGGCCCCACCACAGCTTCTGACAAGTTCCTTAAACTTTCTGTGACTTGGTTTCCTTGCGGATAAAGTGGAGATAATAGTAATAGCTGCTACTGGGAGTGTTTAATGAGCCATTCACACAAAACTCTTAGTGCATTGCCTGTCATATAGTAAGCACTTCATGTCTGCTGTTGTTAGTGAATCACTGTTATTCAATAGTATGGTGATTCCAACACAGGCACTGGGTTCTACTGAGGCTCAGACACTTGTGAGCCGTGGCACCCAGGACGAGTTACCTGATGTGCTTTAACCTCAATTTTATCAACCATAAAATTCATTGCCTGACCAGGCGGTGGCGCAGTGGATAGAGTGTCGGCCTGGTACGCGGAGGACCCAGGTTCAAAACCTTAAGGTCACCGGCTTGAGCACGGACTCGTCTGGTTTGAGCAAGGCTCGCCAGCTTGAGCCCAAGGTCACTGGCTCAAGCAAGGGGTCACTCGGTCTGCTGTAGCCATCCCACCCCCCATCAAGGCACATATGGAAAAGCAATCAATGAACAACGAAGATGCTGCAACGAAGAATTGATGCTTCTCATCTCTCTCCCTTCCTGTCTGTCTGTCTGTCCCTATCTGTCCCCTTCTCTGACTCTCTCTGTCTCTGTCACAAAAAGAAAACAACAATAAAATTCATTTATGACAGTTTCTTCTTCATAAGGTTGTTTTAAAGATTAAGTGAAATAGTAGGTATAAAGCAATTAGCACTGTCTGATGCAAACTTGTAACTGAATAATTGTTAATTATCTTTATTATTAGTTATTGAGATGAGCCTGACTTTAAAGCAAAAGTAAATTTTGAGAATGTTTAATGCTGCTTCTTTGAAGGCATAAAAATGACTCTTTGCTGAGCCAAGGATCTAGGTACAGAATTTCTTCAATATCCTGCTTTAGACCAGTTTTGACTAAACAGAGTATAGCAAACTCCACTTGCAGAAGCAGAGGCCAAGGAGGAGAACAGAAATGGGGGAGGGGTTCCTCAAACAGCCCAGCCCCACCCTTCTGGTGACAGCACTTGAGCATGTGGGGCAGGGAAAGCCCCAGGTTGGACATCCATTCCCATCCATCTAAAACTGCAGGTGCAATGATGTTCATCCTGCAGGGCTCCCAGATGGACTTGAAATTGCCTCTGAGGGGGGAGATTTGGGACATAGGCAGGGCTGGGGAGTAATCAGGACCACACCTGCACTGTGTGGGGACCCTGTCTATGTAAACAATTTGTGACTTCAAATCAGCATGCCCTTTCTGGAGGCCCAATCTCTCTCTCTCTCTCTCTCTCTCTCTCTCTCACACACACACACACACACACACACACTCAAATAAATAAATAAATAAATAAATAACCACACTGGTCCCCTGTTGGGATCCGCTCACCAGACAAGCCCCACCTGGAATGAGGGCATGGTACAAGCTAAAGGACAACACCATAAGCCTCAGAACATTCTGCTGGCATGGCATTGCCAGCCTCTATGAGTCCCAGCACCAGGGAGGGACCTGAATGAGTGAAACTTTAGAGGAAGGTGCTCCAAGAATGTAGGGGCTTGAGGGATGGGAGCAAAGCTTGCTATAGCCCTGAGTCTTACATCTAGGATTATAACAGGGAAAGCAAGAGAGGGAAGTATGGGTGGAGTAGGCGGAAAGGGGAAAGGTACGAGGGGTGTCCCACATAACCTCCAGTCTGAGCACAGCTGGGAGCTTCAGCCTCACCACATCTGGGGGCCCCTCAGTGCCAGCTAGTCCTCTTGTTGAATCAACATTAGATTATGGAGTAGAGCAGGGGTCCCCAAACTTTTTACACAGGGGGCCAGTTCACTGTCCCTCAGGCCGTTGGAGGGCTGGACTATAAAAAAAACTATGAACAAATTCCTATGCACACTGCACATATCTTATTTTAAAGTAAAAAAACGAAACGGGAACAAATACAATATTTACAATAAAGACAAGTAAATTTAAATCAACAAACTGACCAGTATTTCAATGGGAACTATGGGTGCGGATGCATCCTGTGCCCCTCTCACTGACCACCAATGAAAGAGGTGCCCCTTCCGGAAGTGCAGCGGGGGTGGATAAATGGCCTCAGGGGGCCATATGCCGCCCCATGGGCTGTAGTCTGGGGACCCCTGGAGTAGAGAGTCTCTTCTTTTGTAGGACACTAAGATACAGACCTCAGAGGCTGCTGAGAGCCTCCCAGGCTGGTTACAGTAAATGTGTTCACATTGGGTCTCTATGTCACTGATCAGCCAGTTCCTAGAATCTTGGAGTGGGAAGAAAATGTTGGTGTCACTTAGTCCAGTGTCCCATCTTGTGAAAGAATTCTCTCTACGCTATCCCTGCTGAGACCCATCCAGCAGGACTCACTCCAGTGAAAGGCCACTCACCGGTCTCAAGGGGGCCCACTGGGAGCTGGAACATCACACTCCAGACGCAGTTGAGAGCTGCCTTCTGGCAACCAGACCACACCTCTGTAGTCCTTCCTCTCCCACGCTCAGGACCAGCCTCGGACAGTTGAAAAATGCCATTATGCTGCTTCTAAATAAGAATGCAAAACACACACACATTTTTTTTCTTGAGACCAAACCTTGCCAAACCAGGACCCAAGTCATATAAAGGTCATGAGATTCTCTACATCTCATGATCTTGAAACTCTTTCCAAGCTGGATCTTGCTTTGCTGGGAGTGTCATGACTTCACAAAGGCCCTACTCAATGTGTACCCAGAAGCAAGCACAAGGCTCCCCACATTTTTGTGTTTTGTTTTTTTTTGCCAGCGCACAGTGGAGCAGCATCACCAGCCTCCTTGATAAGGACACTCAGCTTCTATTCCTGTCTCCCCATCAGGAGAGATTCGTGCCTGCTCCCTCACCGCTGTCCCCAGGGACTGGCCCACTGTCTGGCACTGGAGTACTTACTTGTTTTACAAATGAGTGGCATTTTGAGAGTACAGGTTTATTGTTTTATTTGTTTTGGTTGTAATAGTGTTGGTGGAAAAATAGTTTTATTTTGGGTATATTAAACCCCGCCCACATAGAGATATCAAATAGACAACTGGATATTCAAATAAGTTGGGATGAGAGGAAAGATCAGGGCTCGAGAGATCACCAACCCACAGAGAATAAAGTCATGCTACTGCATGAACTTGCCTAGGAATTCACCTAATCTAGGATCCCGCCCTCTTTCCATGTGGCCTACCAGACAGAGCCAGCAACAGTGAAACAGAGAACATTGGCCCCTCCTGCACTCCTACCTCCCACCCCAAGCAGCAGAGACCTCAGGCTCACTCACCTTTCTCTTCTCTCTCCCCACCACCCCTGGGAGAGTCCCCGTCCCACACCCAAGGGAGAATGCCTGTGCTCCTTGCCCACGGGAACTCCAGAAGAAAGATTTGAATCAAATGTGCATTCCTGGTAACAACAAAGTCAGCGTCGGCTAGAGGAAGTCAGCAACTTCCAACCCTAAAGCTGATTTCTTTCTCAGCACATGGCTGGAAACTTAGAGGTCAGCAGCAAGGAAGAGGCATTTCTGCACTCTCTCCCCACATCTGTCTACCTGGAATAGCACAGTATGGGAATCCTTCTGTCCCAAGGAATGGTGGACTCCTGGGGCCAGGAGTGCCCTCTGGTGGTCATGATAACACTGATGTTTGTGAGAATAACTAACACCTCCAGCGAGTTAGTGATCATAAAACTAACACCGTGAGCATTTACCATGGACCAGACTTGTCACAAATCCCGCCCCCCCCCCCAGATCATCCTATGTGGCGCTCATCCTAACTCTATAAAGTTCTGCTGTTCTCCTATTTTCCCCATTTTACAAATGAGGAACGTGATCAAAGCAGTTAGGTGACACTCAAAATCACAAAGGAGAGAGGAGATTGGCTGGTCTCCTCCTTCTGGTCGTCTGTTCCTGTCTAACTTCTCAAAGTAGACATAAGCAATCCCAGAAGGAAAAGGGGAATTTAAATATACATGTTTTTCATTATAAAAGTAAACCCTTCGGAAAAATTGAAAAGAAAAATTACTTGCCCATTATCGAAACCACTGTTAGCATTTTGGCATGCTTCCTTTGGATCCGTTTTTTATCCTTTTTCTTTTTCATAATTGCAATCCAAGTATCATATAAATTCTTCATTAAAGAATATTTTTAAAGATGGTTTCCCTTTAAGAATTTTCTATTCTTAGATGTAATTTCCACATTTCTTTTTAAAGTCAAAACAACAGGAGTTTGCTTTGGGGACATCCAGGAAGAGCATGACCCGTAGTTCCATGCCGTTTGCAGAATCCCAGCCTGCCTCTGTGTGCTTCCCAGAGAGCCAAGGTTGCTATGGTGACTGAGTGTAGACTGAAACCTCAGGACAGGTCACAGGGCCAGTTGAATACACTGCCCTCGAGGCAGGTCCCAGAGAGAACATTTGTGGCTAACTCACTTCCAACAGAGGTTAGAACAGAGGCTCAAAGCAGGGAAGCCCTGGAGCGACCACCCACAAGGCCTAGGATTCTGGGGAGGTTTTCCTGTGGCAGCCACAGGGACATGTCTATGTGGCAGCCCTCTCCATGAATGGGTCACTTTTTCTGCATTCTCTCCTGGAAGATTGCCTCCCCTTGCCAGAAGCCTCTGACCCTCGACCTTAGCACTAAGACACCCCCCACTGATGGAATCCCTGCAGGGCTGCAGCCTCAGGACTCAGACTCCCAACCTTGCCTCTCATGAGCTCTGTGGAGTTGTTAGGAGAGGTGAATGGACATTTAGGTGAGTACTGAGCACTTAGTAAGAGCTCAAAAATGGTGGCTGTTGTTCTAGAAACCACCTGCATTTGAATGCTCTTGAAGAAAGGTGTGGAGCAGCCGTCCATGCTGCAGGTAGCTGGAGGTCACATGTAAACCACTGCTCACTCCTCTGAAATGACTGAATTCCTGCATCCTCTGAGTTCTGAGCAGGTGCCTGGGGAGCAGAGAGACAGTCTGAGTCCTCCTGCTCCTCCGCCTCCCCTACTCTTCCCTGTTCTATTCCCCAAGAACATAAGGAGGACCTTATTAGGCGTAGTACTCCAATTGTGTAAAGACTTGAACTGAAGCAATACGATGACAGCCATAGTACTGAAATAGGGCCCTGGCAGCTTCCTGTTGTACCAGGTGTTACCACCTTGTATTCCTGGATTGTGGAGAGGTCAGAAGTCCCAGGGGAGGGACCAGGGAAGCTGGAGCAATGAGAAGCATATCAGCAGGCTCTGGGAAAAAGTTCTCACCAACTGTTGTGGAAGCATGTTGATATTTGAACAACCAATATGGCCAAACTACCATGTACCTCAGATTTATCAGCAGTTCAGACCCTAAGAAAGTCACTGTGGGACCCCCATGAAGAATACAAGGGACCACAGAATTGATTAAGTTTATTTGGTGCTCATGCCCTGTTCACAGGGTGATTGAGTTGAGTTTTAGAACCCAGGGAGCTACTCAAGTGTTAAAACATCCCTATCTGGAGACGGCAAGGTGGCGATGGAGTAGGCAGACGTACCAACTTCCAACTCCCAGAACCAAAGTGGATTATAACTTAATTTTAAGAACCATCATCTGGATAAACCAACTTTGAACTAAACTAAGTGGACTCTTCAACCAAGGAACACTGAAGAAGCCACACTGAGACTGGTAGGAAAAGCAAAAACGCAGAGAGGGCTGCCCAGCTCCCTGGAGCGAACGGCAGCCCGGAGAGACCCGCGTGGCGGGAGGAAAGTTTGGTGGAGAGGGAGGGACCTGGGTCCCAGCAACCAAGCCCCAGCCTACAGCCGCAGAGCCTAGAAGAGGCATTTGGACAGTATTGAGCTGTGAAACAAGTGTGGATACTGTTTGTGAGAAAGAGACAGTTTTCTCAGACCCAAGATTCTTCTTAAAGGGACAGCACAGAAAACCTCTCTCACAACCACTCACCCTGGGCTCCGGGGAACGGGGACAGAGGAGAGGACCAGAGCAGTGGGAAGAGAGTGTGGACTGGAAGTCACAGGGAGAAACACTCTGAGGGACAGCCACCCTAACCCCTGGGCTGAGTCACTTCCCTAATCAAAAACGAATATTTCCCCTAGAACTAGCAATACCAGCAAAGGGAGACAGGACATTAGCCAAACAAGCTCTCCTGCGGCACTTCGAGCAGAGCTGCTTAGACGGAGGGAGGTTCCAGGACTACAGTATGGAGTGTTAGGGTCTGAGCTGCAGTGTACCCACCCACACTGCTGAGGGCTGGCTGGAGGGACGGTGGTGGTGGGACGCTAAAACGCGGTTCTGTTGGCAGGGGTGGAGGTCCAGCCGGTGTGAGCTCAGTCTAGCCCAGCAGGGGTGGAGGGGACGCGCGAAAGCGGTCCAGCAGCTGCGGGCCCACCTGCAGCCCCACCTGCGGGGGGGAAAAGCAGAAGGCCAGGAACGGGCAGAGATCTGCTCTGTGACCCTACCCAAGCTGGCCCTGACTGCGGGGGCGGAGCTAGGACCATGGGCAGACGGAGGCTCGCAGCTGAGCCCACACCAGCGGCCCGGCCGGAGAAACCGCAGTTTGCGATTCTGTGCAGGCAGGCTCTGGCCTCGGGGACGGGGCTAAAGCTCCAGACAGGTGGAGTCTTACAGCTGAGTGCACGTCAGCAGCCCCGTCCAACCTGAGAAACTGTGGCGAGCAGGCTCTGACCGTGGGGGCTGGACAGAAGCTGGGGAACAGGCTGGGTCCGCAGCTGAGCTCACCTCTACCCATGGTGCTGAGGCTTGTGGCTTGAGTGCAATGCGCAACCCCACCTGTGGGAGTGAGGCGAAGGCCCAGGCAGGCTGAGGCTTGTAGAGCCAGGTACCAGAACACAGCCGCTCCCACGGAGGAGAGGCGGAAATCACAGCAACAGCCGCAGTGGGCCAGGGCTGGCACCAACCATACCCAACCGCCCTAGGCAGTGGCAGAGGGGGTGGCAGGCCTGCAGACAGACCACACCTAGAGAACACAAAGGCAACACCCACTGGACTCCAGTGGCCACAACCTTCTTATACACAGACAAAATGGGCAGGCAGAAAAATGCGACCCAAATGAATCAATAGAAATCCCCAGAGAAGGATATGAATGAACCAGATATAACCAAATTACCAAAAGCAGAATTTAAAATAATGATAGTTAGGATGTTCAAAGAAATTAGAGCAACAATGGATAGTCACTACGAACACCTAAATAAAGATATAACAAGTATAAAAAACGAAATTGAAATAATAAAAAAGAGAGCCGGAACTGTGGTGGCGCAGTGGATAAAGTGTCGACCTGGAAACACTGAGGTCGCCAGTTCAAAACCCTGCACTGGTCTGGTCAAGGCACATATGGGAGTTGATGCTTCCAGCTCCTCCCCCTTTCTCTCTTTCTCTATCTCTCTCTCTCACTCTGTGTCTCCTCTCTAAAATGAATAAATAAATAAAAAGAATCAGACAGAAATGACAAATACAGTATCAGAACTGAAGACCACAATGGAAGGAATTAAAAGCAGGATGGATGACGCTGAGAATCGAATCAGCAAGTTAGAGGACACAATAAACAAAGGCACAGAAGCAGAGCAGAAAAAAGAAAAGAGACCAAAAAATGTGAAGAAACCCTTAGGGAGCTCTGTGACAACACGAAGAGAAATAACATTCGCGTCATAGGAGTTCCTGAAGAAGAGGAGAGAGAACAAGAAATAGAAAATCTGTTCAATCAAATCATAGCAGAAAACTTCCCTAAATTAAGGCTGGAAAACATTTCACACATTCAAGAAGCACACAGAACTCCATTAAAGAGAAACCCAAAGAAATCTACACCAAGACACATCATAGTTAAAATACCAAAGCTAATGGATAAAGAGAAAATTTTAAAAGCTGCTAGAGAAAAAGAGGCTATCACCTACAAAGGAGCCCCCATAAGGATGACATCAGACTTCTTAACAGAAACACTTGAGGCCAGAAGGGAATGGCAAGATATATTCAAAGTAATGCAGAACAAGAACCTACAACCAAGACTACTCTATCTAGCAAGGCTAACATTTAAAATTGAAGGAGAAATAAAGAGCTTCCCAGACAAAAAAAAAAAAAAAAAAGCCTCAAGGAATTCATTTAAACCAAACCAATTCTGAAAGATATACTAAGGGGCCTGTTGTGAACAGTTCAAAGGGAGGAAAGAATAGAGCAAAAGAAGAATACAGCTTTAAAGAATAAAATGGCAATAAACAACTACATATCAATAATAGCCTTAAATATAAATGGATTAAATGATCCAATCAAAAGACATAGGGCAGCTGCATGGATAAAGAAACAGGACCCATACATATGCTGTCTACAAGAGACACACCTTAAAACAAAAGATACACATAGACTGAAGGTAAAAGGATGGAAAAAAATATTTCATGCAAATGGAAATGAAAAAATAGCCGGGGTAGCAATACTTATATCTGACAAAATGGACTTTAAAACAAAGGCTGTAGTAAGAGATAAAGAAGGACACTACATAATGATAAAGGGAACAATTCAACAGGAAGATATAACTATTATAAATATCTACACACCAAATATAGGAACCCCAACATACATAAAGCAGACATTGATAGATATAAAGGGAGAGATTAACAGCAATACTATAATAGTAGGGGATTTCAATACCGCACTAACATCACTGAATAGATACTCAAGAAAGAAAATTAATAAAGAAACAGCAGACTGGAGAAGCAAGATGGCGACGGAGTAGGCGGACGTACCAACTTCCAACTCCCAGAACCAAAGTGGATTATAACTCAATTTAAAGAACCATCATCTGGATAAACCAACTATGAACTGAACTAAGTAGACTCTTCAACCAAGGAACACAGAAGAAGCCACATTGAGACTGGTAGAAATTGCGAAAACGCGAAGAGGGCTGCCCAGCTCCCCGGAGCAAACGGCAGCCCGGAGAGACCTGCGAGGCGGGAGGAGAGTTTGGCGGAGAGGGAGGGACCTGGGTCCCAGGAACCAAGCCCCAGCCTGCAGTCCCAGAGCCTAGAAGAGGCGTTTGGACAGTTTTGAGCTGTGAAACAAGTGAGGGAGCTCCCAGGCCTACTGTATGGAGTATCAGGTCCCTTCCTACTCTGCTGAGGGTTGCTGAAAGGTTTGGGGCGGCAGGACGCTGAAACGCGGTTCTGTCGGCGTGGGCAGAGGCCAAGCCGGTGTGAGCTCAGTCTAGCCCAGCAGGGTCAGAGGGGACGCGCGAAAGCCGTCCGGAAGCTGCGGGCCCGCCTTTAATCCCACTTACGGGGACAAAGCAGGAAGCCAGGAACGGGCAGAAATCTGCTCTGCGACTCTGCACAAGGCGGCCCTGACCGCGGGGACCAGGCTAGGACCAGGGACGGGCGGGGACTCGTGGCTTAGCTCACGCTACCAGCCCCGCCCGGCCGGAGAAACCACGATTTGCAATTATACGTGCACAAGCGGACTCCGAACGCGGGGGCGGGGTAGTGTCCGGGACAAGCAGAAGTACGCAGCTGAGCGGAAGCCAGCAAACATGCCCGGCCCAATAAACCTGGGTTTGTGACCCTGCGCAGAAGGGCCCTGGCCTTGAGGGCGGGGCTAAAGCTCCGGATGGGAAAAGGCTCACAGCTGAGAGCACGTCAAAAGCCCCGCCCAACCCGCGAAACTGTGGCAAGCAGGCTCTGACAGCGGGTTCTGCACGGAAGTCCGGAAACAGGCTGGGTCCGCAGCTGAGCAAAGGTACTCACCTCTACCCTTGGTGCTGAGGTTTGTGCCTTGAGTGACAGCCCGACCCGCGGAGGAGAGGCAGAAATCACAGCAAAAGCCACAGTGGGCCGGCACTGCCAACGCCCATATGCAACCACCCTAAACAGCGGCAGAGGGTGTGGGGGACCTGCAGACAGACCACACCTAGAGAACACAAAGGCAACACCTACTGGACTCCAGTGGCCACAACTTGCTTATACACAGACAAAATGGGTAGGCAGAGGAATGCAAACCAAATGAATCAAGAGAAATCCCCAGAGAAGGACCTGAATGAACCAGATATAACCAAATTACCAGAAGCAGAATTTAGAATAATGATAGTTAGGATGTTCAAAGAAATTAGAGCAACAATGCATAGTCATTATGAACACCTAAGTAAAGAGATAACAAGTATAAAAAACGAAATTGAAATAATAAAAAATCAGACAGAAATGACAAATACAGTATCAGTATCCACAATGGAAGGAATTAAAAGCAGGATGAATCACGCTGAGGATCGAAAAAGCGAGTTAGAGGACACAATAAACAAAGGCACAAAGCAGAGCAGAAAAAGGAAAAGAGACTCAAAAAATGTGAGGAAACTCTAAGGGAGCTCTGTGACAACATGAAGAGAAACAACATTCGCATCATAGGGGTGCCTGAAGAAGAGGAAAGAGGACAGGAAATGGAAACTGTGTTCAATCAAATTATAGCAGAAAACTTTCCTAAATTAAGGCTGGGAAACACTCCACACATTCAAGAAGCACTCAGAACTCCATTAAAGAGAAACCCAAAAAGATCTACACAAAGACACATCATAGTTAAAATACCAAAGCTAATGGATAAAGAAAAAATTTTAAAAGCTGCTAGGGAAAAAGAGGCTATCACCTACAAAGGAGCCCCCATAAGGATGACATCTGACTTCTCAACAGAAACACTTGAGGCCAGAAGGGAATGGCAAGATATAATCAAAGTAATGCAGAACAAGAACCTACAACCAAGACTACTTTATCCAGCAAGACTAACGTTTAAAATTGAAGGAGAAATAAAGAGCTTTCCAGAAAAAGAAAGCCTGAAGGAATTCATAAAAACCAAACCAATTCTGCAAGAGATGCTAAGGGGCCTGTTGTGAACAGTTTAAAGGGAGGAAAGAATAGAGCAAAAGAAGAATACAGCTTTAAAGAATAAAATGGCAATAAACAACTACATATCAATAATAACCTTAAATGTAAACAGATTAAATGATCCAATCAAAAGACATAGGGTAACTGCATGGATAAAGAAACAGGACCCATGCATATGCTGTCTACAAGAGACACACCTTAAAACAAAAGATGCACATAGACTGAAGGTAAAAGGATAGAAAAAAATACTTCATGCAAATGGAAATGAAAAAAAAGCCAGGGTAGCAATACTTATATCTGACAAAATGGACTTTAAAACAAAGGCTGTAGTAAGAGATAAAGAAGGACACTACATAATGATAAAGGGAACAATTCAACAGGAAGATATAACTATTATAAATATCTATGCACCAAATATAGGAGCCCCGACATACATAAAGCAGACTTTGATGGATATAAAGGGCGAGATTAACAGCAATACTATCATAGTAGGGGATTTCAATACCCCTCTAACAACACTGGATAGATCCTCAAGAAAGATAATTAATAAAGAAACAGCAGACTTAAAGGATACACTAGATCAACTTGATTTAATAGGTATCTTCAGAACTTTTCAACCTAAAGCAGTAGAATATACATTCTTCTCAAGCGCTCATGGTACGTTTTCTAGGATAGACCACATGTTAGGACACAAAAATGGTCTCAATAAATTTAAGAAGATTGAAATCATATCAAGCATTTTCTCTGATCACAATGCCATGAAACTAGAAATTAACCACAAAAGAAAAACTGAATAATACTCAAACACTTGGAAACTAAATAGCATGTTATTAAATAATGAATGGATTAACAATGAGATCAAAGAAGAAATAAGAAAGTTTCTAGAAACAAATGATAATGAGCATACATCAACTCAAAATTTATGGGACACAGCAAAAGCAGTTCTGAGAGGGAAGTTTATTGCACTACAGGCATATCATAAGAAGCTAGAAAAAGCTCAAATAAGCAACCTGACTCTGCATCTAAAAGAGCTAGAAAAACAACAGCAAATAAAACCCAAGACAAGTAGAAGGAAGGAAATAATAAAGATCAGAGCAGAAATAAATGACATAGAGTCGAAGGAAACAATACAGAGGATCAGTGAAACCAGAAGCTGGTTCTTTGAAAAGGTAGACAAGATTGATAAACCTTTAACTAGACTCACCAAGAAAAAAAGAGAGAGGACTCAAATAAATAAAATTAGAAAGGACAGTGGAGAAATAACAATGGACACAACAGAAATACAAAGCATTGTAAGAAAATACTATGAAGAACTATATGCCAAAAAATTAGACAATCTTGGTGAAATGGACAAATTTCTTGAATCATATAACCTTCCAAAAATCAATCTGGAAGAATCAGAACACCTAAG
This sequence comes from Rhynchonycteris naso, assembly GCA_037038555.1. NCBI lineage: Eukaryota > Metazoa > Chordata > Mammalia > Chiroptera > Emballonuridae > Rhynchonycteris > Rhynchonycteris naso. The sequence goes on along the minus strand of CM072996.1, from coordinate 106,423,437 downwards.
CAGACCAATTGCAACAAATGAGATCGAAACAATTATCAAAAAACTCCCAAAAAAGAAAAGTCCTGGGCCTGATGGCTTCACAAGTGAATTCTATCAAAAATTCAAAGAAGAACTAACTCCTATCCTCCTCAAGTTATTTCAAAAAATTCAAGAGGAAGAAAGACTTCCAAACTCCTTTTATGAGGCGAGCATAATTCTGATCCCAAAACCGGGCAAGCACAACACAAAGAAAGAAAATTATAGGCCAATATCCCTGATGAATTTAGACGCTAAAATTCTCAACAAAATATTAGCCAACCGGATCCAGCAATATATGAAAAAAATTATACTCCATGATCAAGTGGGGTTTATTCTGGAGAGGCAAGGCTGGTTCAATATTCGCAAATCAATCAATGTGATTCATCACATAAACAAAAGGAAGGACAAAAATCACATGATAATTTCAATAAATGCAGAAAAGGCATTTGATAAAATCCAGCACCCATTCATGCTCAAAACTCTCAGTAAAGTGGGAATACAGGGATCATTCCTTAACATGATAAAGGCCATCTACGACAAACCCACAGCAAACATCATACTAAATGGACAAAAATTAAAAGCAATCCCCTTAAGATCAGGAACCAGGCAGGGATGCCCCCTTTCACCACTCTTATTGAACATAGTTCTGGAAGCCCCAGCTACAGCAATCAGACAAGAAGAAGAAATAAAAGGCATCCAAATTGGAAAAGAAGAAGTAAAACTGTCACTATTTGCAGATGATATGATATTGTATATTGAAAACCCTAAAGTCTCAGTCAAAAGACTACTGCACCTGATAAATGAATTCAGCAAGATGGCAGGATATAAAATTAACACTCAGAAATCAGCGGCATTTCTATATACCAACAATGAACTGTTAGCAAAAGAAATTAAGGAAACAATCCCCTTTACTATTGCAGCCAAAAAAATAAAGTACCTAGGAGTAAATTTACCCAAGGAGGTTAAGGACTTGTACTCGGAAAATTATAGAACATTGATAAAAGAAATCAAGGAAGATACAAACAAGTGGAAGCATATACTGTGCTCATGGCTAGGAAGAATAAACATCATTAAAATGTCTATATTACCCAAAGCAATTTACAAATTCAATGCAATACCAATTAAAATACCAATGACATACTTCAAAGATATAGAAAACATATTCCAAAAATTTATATGGAATCAAAAAAGAACACGAATAGCCTCAGCAATCTTAAAAAGAAAAAATAAAGCAGGAGGTGTCACTCTTCCGGATATCAAGGTTTACTATATGGCCATTATACTCAAGACAGCCTGGTACTGGCACAAGAACAGGCATATAGATCAATGGAATAGAACAGAGGACCCAGAAATAAACCCACAGCTTTATGGACAACTGATATTTGACAAAGGAGGAAAGAACATACAATGAAGTAAAGACAGCCTCTTTAACAAATGGCGTTGGGAAAATTGGACATCTACCTGCAAAAAAATGAAACTAGACCATCAACTTACACCATTCACAAAAACAAACTCAAAATGAATAAAAAACTTAAATGTAAGCCGTGAAACCATAAGCATCTTAGAAGAAAACATAGGCAGCAAGCTCTCCGACATCTGTAGCAGCAATTTATTTGCCGATTTATCTCCACGGGCAAATGAAATAAAAGACAAGATAAACAAATGGGACTATATCAAACTAAAAAGTTTTTGCACAGCTAAAGACAATAAGAACAGAATAAAAAGACAAACCACACAATGGGAGAACATATTCGACAACACGTCTGATAAGGGGTTAATAACCAAAATTTATAAAGAACTTATAAAACTCAACACCAGGAAGACAAACAATCCAATCAAAAAATGGGCTAAAGTAATGAATAGAAATTTTTCTAAAGAGGACATACAGATGGCCAATAGACATATGAAAAAATGCTCAACATCACTAATCATTAGAGAAATGCAAATTAAAACCACAATGAGATATCACCTCACACCAGTCAGAATGGCGCTCATCAGCAAAACAACACAGAACGAGTGCTGGCGAGGATGTGGAGAAAAGGGAACCCTCCTGCACTGCTGGTGGGAATGCAGACTGGTGCAGCCACTGTGGAAAACAGTGTGGAGATTTCTCAAAAAATTAAGAATCGAACTGCCTTTTGACCCAGCTATTCCACTTTTAAGAATATACCCTAAGAACACCATAGCACTGTTCGAAAAGAAGAAATGCGCCCCCATGTTCGTGGCATTGTTCACAATAGTGAATATCTGGAAACAGCCCAAGTGTCTGTCAGAGAACGAGTGGATTAAAAAGTTTTGGTACATACATACTATGGAACACTACTCAGCCATAAGAAATGATGACATCGGAACATTTACAACAAAATGGATGTACCTAGATAACATTATACGGAGTGAAATAAGTAAAACAGAAAAAGACTGAGAATAGCATGATTTCATACATAGGTGGGACATAAAAGTGAGACTATGAGACATGGACAAGAGTGTGGTGGTTACAGGTTAGGGGTAGGGAGGAGAGGTTGGGAGAGGGGGGAGGGGAGGGGCACAAAGAAAACCAGATAGAAGGTGACAGAGGACAATTTGATTTTGGATGATGGGTATGCAACATAATTGAATAATAAGATAACCTGGAGATGCTTTCTTTGAACATATGTACCCTGATTTATTAATGTCACCCCATTAAAATTAATTTAAAAAAAGAAGAAAAAAACAACCAAACAAAAAACATCCCTATCCACATCATTCCTTACTGCTTGCCTTACTGGTGCAATAGGAGAAAGGGACCCAGAAATTGAACAATCCCAAGTTAAACACCATGGTGAATTCCTGAGATTAGAGCCAGTGCTGATATAGCCACAGTACTGAGCTCAGAAGAATGCACCAACCCCATTGTCACAGCCCAGCACTAGCCTTTCATGCCCAGTCATTCAGCCATTTATTCCAGTAATATTTGTTAAGCCCACATAGGTGCCAGGTGCTGTCCTATGGGCTGGGCATACAACAGTGTGCAAGACCAATCTTTCTGCACTCATGCGGCTCAGCCTAGTACAGGAGCCAGACATAAAGTCACAGTAAAGGATGATAGGAGCTAATGTGGGGAAAAACAAGGTGTAAGAGGGCAAAGGGGAGCATCTAACCCAGAAGTCTTACCGCGAGAAATAATGTCTAAACCAAGAACCGAAGGGTGTGTGTGAGCCGGCCAGGTGAAAAGGGGTAAGAAGTGTGGAGCGACATATGCAAAGATCAGAGGTTGGCTGAGCCGTCAGAAGAACAAAACCGTTGACATGACGTTTAACATAATCATTTTGATATGGTAACTTTGAAGTGCAGTTTACTAGCACACAGGCCTGGATTCTTGCTTAGTTAGAGAATAGCTTGGAAAGATTATAACCCTGTAAATCTACATTCATAAGCACAAGGTGCAGGTTGGCAGTGTCACAGGGGGCTAAGTGCTGGACTTTGATATCACATAAACTCAGGTTCAAGTCCCAACTCAGCCTCTTCTGAGCTGGGTGACCTTGAACAAGGTCTTCAACCTCTCTGGGCTGTCATTTTCTTATCTTAAAATGGATACTAATTCTGGTATCAACCTTGTAGCACCATAGTGATATTCAAATGAGACGATATATAAAGTCATCAAGATGGTAAATGGCGTGGGCTCAACTCTTAATAAAAAATAAATTTGTGGAATCCACCCCCAACCTAAACATCATTTGGTACCCAAGAGTTGTGTTTTTAGAAGAGAAATCCAACCTACTTCAAACAGCATAGCTAATGCATATTAAGAATTGACATTCGCTGGCTCTGTCCTGCATGCCTTACATGGGTTACTTTATTTAATGCTCACAACAACCTAGTAATGGAAGTGCTACTATTCTCCAGGTTTCATAAACTAGAAAACCAAGGTGGAGAGGTTTAGTGACTTGCCTCAGGTCATCAAAAGCTAAGAGGAAGCAAAAACAGTCTTCAAAATCTAATGCCCTGACCACACCAAATGCTGATGAGGCTGGGAGGCTACAGGAACTCTTACTCACTCCTGGTGGGGCTGTAAATGGCACAGCTACTTGGAAAGACAGTCTGTTAAAAGCTACACATTCTCTTCCATTGGATCCAGCAATTGTGTTCCTTTGTATTTACCCAAAGGAGTTTAACACTTATGTCCACACAAAAGTCTGAGCACAGATATGTATAGCAGCTTTATTCATAATTGCCAAAACTTGGAAGTAATCAAGATGTCTTTCAGTAGGTGAGTGGATAAACTGTAGTACATCCAAACAATGGAATATCATTCAGCATGAGAAAAAGAAATTAGCAAGTAAGCTATGAAAAGACATGGATGAAGCATAAATGCCTATTACTAAGTAAAAGAAGCCAATCTGAAAAGGCTACACACAGTCTGATTCCAACTGTATGACATTCTGCAAAATAAAAAAACTATAGAGACAGTAAAACGATCATGATTGCCTGTTAGGGAAAAGGGAGAGATGATTAGGCAGAGCACGGGGGGTTTTTCAGGCACTAAAGCTACTCTGTAAAATACTGCAATGGTAGATACAGATCATTATACATTTGTTCAAAGTCTTAGGTGTACAACACCGAGAGTGAACTGCAAAGTAAACCATGAACTTTGGGAGAAAACAATGTGTCAATGTAGGTTTTTAAATTTTCATTTATCGATTTTAGTGAGAGAGAGGAAGGGCGAGAGAGAGAAAGATGGGAACATGGATCTCTTCTTGTACATGCCCTGACCAGGGATCAAACCCTCAACCTCCGCACTTCCGGATGATGCTCCAACCAACCAAGCTATCCAGCCAGGGTCATGTAGGTTTGATTGTAACAAATGTACCACTGTGGCAGTGGGTGACCACGATAGAACGAGTTGTGGGGGGATTATATGGAAACTCTGTATTTTCTGCTCAATTTTTCTGTGGAAGTAGAACTGCTCTTAAAAAAATAAAATTTATTAATTAAAGAAAGAAACAGGTTTTAAACCCAAGAAGTTGGGTTCCAGAGCACACCCCTTTAACCACTACGCTATACTATCCCCAGCTTCTAATGAGAGAGAAAATCCAATTTTTAATAGAAATAAAAAAGGAAAAGAAATATGTACATGCAAAGTGAAATATGAGAAAATTGCTGGGTGTTGGCATGTGCTTACAGTTGAGGCCTCCGAGCCTTGCTGATCCTTTCTGGAGCCCAGCAAGTCTTTGATAGAGGCTGATTACGCCAACTCCTGCCTCGTGTGCAGTGTTCGGTGAAAAGCACTTGATGTGTGGCATGAGGCCAGCGTCCCCAGGGGCCTTTGGTCTGGAAAACAGCTGTAAGAAATCCGGGGGCAGCCGGAGGAAAGCTTCGTCAGCTGACCTGCCCCAAAGCTGGGAGGACTATCTGCTGATGCCGCCAGCCTCCAGCTGTCCTATTTTTAGAGAAGCATTCTTTTTTTCTAAGGCCCTGTGTTTGACAAAGGAGCAAGCCAGCTCCGTCCCAAGGTACAGCCTGTGCACACCTAGCCACTCTACTCATTTGCCTGACTTACAGTTTATTTTCTGTGGGTTTGTGGACCAATATTCCAATGCATTTTACCAAAGGATTTATAAAGTGTTAGTTCATTCCCCAGCTGGGGGAACCCAGTGAAGGGATTGCTCTCTTCGCTGGAAGAGAAAACATGAGACATTGTCATGCTTAAACAAGAACATCTTGCCAGCATGTCAAAGAATACCATTCAAGGTCAGTAAAAAGCCATTTTAAAAAAAATTCATTTTTTTGTTGTAAGGGAGCAAATCCCTGCATGGGAGAGATCCTCCACAGGATTAAATTCTATCTTAATCCATCATGGTGGAGGAGTTAGGACAGTAAACCAGAGGATATAGAATTGGCCCAGCCAGCTTTAGGCCCTCCCAGCACCCAACCAGGAGACTAGATGGGCCCCAGGAATTGAGAGAAACAGCCCCAGAGCTGGCTCAGGGCTCAATTCACTTGAGCAGTCAATAGACTCCCTGGGATAATCCCCACCCAGTACCTAATAATAACATCAATAACAGAAGGATAATAATAGCAACCATTTTTTAAGCACTTTATGCATGCAAGATACTTTCAGTTCAGTATCTTATAGGCTGCAGGACAACCCAGCCATTGGGTGTTATTATCGCAGTTTTGCAAGTAAGTGAACTGAGGCTTAGAGAAATTGTTGCCCTAGTGCAGGGGTCAGGAAACTTTTTGGCTGAGAGCCATGAACACCACATTTTTTTTTTTTTTGAACACCACATATTTTAAAATGTAATTCCGTGAGAGCCATACAATATGTTTAACACTAAATACAAGTGAATGTGTACATTTTATGTAAGACCAACACTTTTTTTTTTTTTTTGGTTTTCACATTTTTATTGGGGGCCACAGCAGAGGGGACCTCCTCCCTGTCAGTGGAGGTGTTCACAGTTTCTTCAGCCACTCCAAGCTTGAACCTTGGGGGTCCTGGGGGTGGCTGGGTACGTCAGGCATGTCCCCATTATCTCGGACAGGCACAGGGTAGTTGAGGGGGTGACCTGGTTGATCATGGTGGCGTACTTGGTGTACGGGCTGACAAAAAATATGGAACGCTTCACGAATTTGCGTGTCATCCTTGCGCAGGGGCCATGCTAATCTTCTCTGTATCGTTCCAAATTTAATATATGTGCTGCTGAAGTGAGCACAAGACCAACACTTTTAAAGTACAATAAGTCTCTGAATTCTTTTCAATAACGTTGTTATGCTGGTGCTAACCAATGATGAATAAAGTACTTTTTTTTTTAATTTTTCTTTTTATTTTATTTTATTCATTTTAGAGTGGAGACACAGAGTGAGAGAGAGAGAGAAAGAGAGAAAGAGGGGAGGAGCTGGAAGCATCAACTCCCATATGTGCCTTGACCAGACCAGTGCAGGGATTTGAACTGGCGAACTCAGTGTTCCCAGGTCGACGCTTTATCCACTGCGCCACCACAGGTCAGGCAATAAAGTACTTCTTACCATTAATGCGACTTCTGGTGCTGCATGGTTTTGCTGATGGCTTTGTAGTCTGGTTGATACGCGGTGAGGTTTAGCTTCGTGCAAGCATTGAGACTTCCATCCATTAAACATGATCATAGGTTGGTCTTAACATTCTTTAGATGTGAGAAAGACTGCTCACATGCATACGTAGAGCCAAACATTGGCAGTACAGCAATACTCACACGCTGCAGTGTGTGGTATATGACGGAAAGTGCATTCCAAGTTTTGACAATCAGCTGGTCCACAGGTTGAAGTTTTTTTATTTCTCCCCACTTGTGTTTGCTCGCCAACTCTGCTTGCTGTCTTGCAAGTCTTTCCAAATCTTTATTCAGTGATTTGAACTTATTCACCCACATGTCTGAGGCCTTCAGGTCAGCAGCTTGTAGCTCAAAATCTCAGACGGGGACACCGGGGATGTAACTCAGGTCAGTGCTGTCCACTGCACACTCATGTGGATGGGTAATGAACTTAAAAAGACAAGCGCATGCACAAAATTCTCCAAAGCGCGCTTTGAATGACTGCAGAAGATTAGATGCGAAGCTCGCTAGCTGCTGGAGATCAAGATGTTGAGCAGGGTCACTTGCTGTGCATGCATCTTTAAACTCTCTCAGTTTTTCAAAGTGTAGTAAACAACCTGTTTCAATGTTGGTGATGAAGAGTCCCAGCTTGTATTCAAATGCAAACACTGCTTGTTGAAGGGATAAGACTGTATTTCCAATGCCTTGCATTTTCACATTGAGCTGGTTCAGATGTTTAGTCATGTCCATGAGATAGTAGAACTTCAGGAGTCACTCAGTGTTAGCTAACTCAGGATGCTTGATGTTTTTCATTTCAAGAAAAGTCTGAATTTCGCTCAGACAAGCTGCAAAACAGCTGAGCACCTTCCCTCTTGACAACCAATGCACATTACTGTGCAGAAGCAGACCAGGATAATTATTCCCAACTTCATCCAGCAGTGTTTTAAACTGGCGATCATTTAAAGCTTGGGCAACAATAAAGTTGACCATCCGAATGACCAGCGACATCACCTCACCAAGCTGCTCGCCACACATCTGAGCACAAAGCGCCTCCTGATGTAGGATGCAGTGAAAACTTAGGATGGGTCTCTTTTCATGTTCATGAAAAACTGCTGCGAATCCTCTGTTTTTCCCCACCATGCACAGAGCACCATCAGTACACACCGAAATAAGTTTATCCATTAGTAGATTTTTTCTTTAGCAAACTCAGTGAAAGATTTGAATAAAACCTCCCCTCTTGTTGTCTCTTTCATAGGCAAAACAGCAAGACTTTCCTCACATAGTGTGTTACCCACAGCATACCTCGCAATCACGCTGAACTGGGATAAATGGCTTACATCTGTTGACTCATCCAAAGAGAGAGAAAAGAATGGTGCTGCATTTATGTCCTTCACATGTGTTGCCTCAACTTGATTTGCCATCGTGATGGTACAATTGTGAACAGTTCTTGCCGACAGAGATGTCTTTTATTTGTTTGATTATCTTGTCTTTATCCGAAAAGTCGTCAAAAAGTTCACTGGCAACATCAAGCATGAATGTTTTGGCATACTCCCCATCTGTGAATGGCTTTCCGTTTCTCAAAGTTGCTAAAGCACCAGCAAAGCTAACCAAATTTTAGTTACCTTGTTGGGTCCAAACACGGGGTTGCTGCTGACTAGCTTGCACTCTGCACAGTAGCTCTTGACATGCTTTCTTACTGCTGTGCCCTGCTGGATATTTCGATGCAAATGTAGTATGGCGTGTGTCGAAGTGCCACTTTATATTTGACCATTTCATCGATGCAATTTTATCATTGCATATTAGACACACTGCAAACCTGCTCTTTCCACAAAGGTGAATTCCTCTGTTCATTCCTGCTGAAAAGTACGATACTCCTCATCTTTTTTTCTTTTAGCCATCTTTTTTGTCAAAAGGGTTTCTGCCATTACCTAGCTGACTACTTGATTAAAAGGAGGGAAGTTTACTTCCTGACCTCACAATGACTCGTGTACCTTACACATTATCCAATAAAAATTTGGTGTTGTCCTGGAGGACAGCTGTGATTGGCTCCAGCCACCCACATTCTCTGACCTCAATGATAATCAATGGTAGAAGAAAAATCTATATACTCGTAAATAATTATTAAGTCACTGGTTACCAGCAATTTGAGTTTCTCAAACTGAGAGTAATACATCATTAATTAATTCATTCATTCAAACGCTCTAGAAGATCAGGTACATCTGTTTGTTGTTCACCACTTATTTGTTGAATAAATTAATGCCCACTTTGAGGTGCTATCACTAATGCTAAAAATATATCAGTGAGCAGGAGTGATATAATCCCTGGCCTCAAGGTCATGTTCATAGTCCATTAGGAGAGCAAGAGAAGGAAGAAATAAATAAAGCAATCACACATTGTAAAAAGAGCTAAAATGGAGAGAAACTGGAGAATAGTAGGGTGTGAGCAGACCTCTGAGCAAAAACCCATTTAGCAGGAACTTGAAGATGAGGAGCTGGCCTGAGAAAATGTGCAGAGCCCCCCCAACACACACACACTGTGTGCACACACACTGTACACAAGCACACACCTCACATGCATGCATACATGCATACACACATACACCCTCTGCTTCAAGGGAACATCTCAGAGCTGAGGGAAGACTTTAGTGCGCAGGTTCAGAGACTTAATTGTTTACATTACTCGGTAAAAAGAAGGTAAGAAAACACTCTATTTCCCATAACAATGGTATCTGCCATAACACTGGGCGATACATATGTAAGAAGACCTGAATTATGAAGGATACTGGAGGTGATAGAGAAAGAAAAGCCTTCTGGGGCCTAACCCTGGGCTTACTCCCAAAAGTGTAGATTTTATGATGTTGGGTATAGACATATTTTTTTATATAGGAAGACAAAGAGCTTCATGATTAAAATACCACCTAGAAAGGTAACTTTATTATCGCTGATTCTATATCTGAAATTGTTCATCTCTACTACTGCGCTTTTCCCCAATGAAAGAAACTTTTCTGTGCAAAACTACATATATACGTCATATTGTAAATACATTATAAGTACAATCATATACGTAACACTCTGGGTTTTTACACAAGGTCCTATCTGTAGCAGTACTACCAGAGGATAAGTTAAATGTGTGTTCTTTCCTATATGTAGTGTGCTATCTTTAAGTATTTTAAAAAATATAATTGTACGTGTGCAAATAAATGCCTACTTCACTAGCCAACTAGCATCAGCTTATTTATTTCTGCTCACTGAAGACCTATCAGGTGCCAGGCACTGAGGCAGAGACCAAGAGCCCAATAGATGACCTCTGCCCTCATGGAGATGCTAGTCCAGTGTGGGGGGGGAGATGGACAGCCAACAGCTGTTTACAGCGAGGAGTACTGGCAGCACATTATGAAATCACTAACCCCATCTGAGAGGTCAGGAAATGACATGTGAGGTGGGCACAAATGAGTAAGAGTGAGAGAGGTTGGCAGGTGGGGGGCAGCATTCCAGGCCAAGGGGGCTATATGTGGGAAGGCCCTGATGGGGAGGCAGGTTGGCACATCGGGTAACATAGCAGGAACCAGGGGAGGAGGACAGATCCCCTGGGGGTCCTGTAAGGCTCGCTGAGGAGTCTGGGCTTCATTGTATGAGGAGTGACAAAGCTTGCATGGCCCCAGAGGAGGTGCTAAAGCTGACAAGTGAAAAATGAATAGAGCAGGGGCCAGTGAGAGCACAATGGAGATGAAGAGGCTACTGCTCTTTTCCTGAAGCCTCAAGGTCTCAGCCCTGTGCTGCCTGGATAGCTTGGTTGGTTAGAGCATTGTCATCATACACCAAGGTTGTGGGTTCAATCTCCGGTCAGGGTACATGCAGAAAAAGATCAAAGTTTCTGTTTCTATCTTTTCCTTCTTTTCTCTCTAAAATCAAATAAATTTTAAAAAATAAATCTCAACCTTAGGAACCATGAACAAAAGAGGAGGTAGGGAGAGTGATGGGCACAGAGTCCTTTGGAAACCTGCTAGGGGCTCCATCTTTCATGTAATAGACCTTTCTCAACTCTGGTTCTCCTTAGCTATCTGCTCCTATTTTAGGGGCTGGCATTAAAGTGCTGAATGGGAGTTCAGTGCACGAGGGCAAAGTTTGTCAACTGGTGTGACCTAACTCGAGGAAGAGTGCCCACTACACATATACACACACCCTGATAGAATTGCACGCTCTGTGAGATCAGGGTTCTATGTTCTTAGCTACCGGATTACCTGAACCTAGAACATACTAGGTGTTCAATCAATACTTGATGTTATTATTAAACCTCTCTGAGCCTCAGTTTTTCTCATCTGTACATTGGGGATGAAAATATTTACCTGGCATGTGTTGTGAGAAGAAATAGTATATGTAAAGTAAAGCACCTGGCACAGTGCTTAGTTTCAGCAGATTAGTTTTAAATAATAGGTAGCAATAATGATTATCATTATCGTTTCTAGAGATGACAGTGGGGCAGCTGCTTCATAACCATTTGTGGTCACTACTGGCCACACTAAATATAGAAGCAAAGCACAGTGCCTTTTGAGAGGCTGGTTATTATAGTACAAATCAACAAAGCAAGGGGAGGATTCAAGATAATAGCCCTTGACGTTCAATGTGTAGAAAGCCCAAGGACACTGGCTTCAATGTGACTGAGTAGGAAGAAGGCAGGTAGTGACGCTGCATCACCAAATAGCTCTGTAAGACAGCCATTCTCATGGAATGTTCTTCTGCTGCTGGTCAGTAAAGGCAGCCCAGGAGTTTAGAAGGTGTGCCACGCCTCTCCCCCAAACCGGACACTATCTGGAGAGCAAGCAGGCTAATGAGTTGTTTCTTTTGGACTAGAGTTTTTACATTTAAAAGAAATGTATGTCTATTATTTTTTTAAAAAAAAAAAACAGTATAAGAGGGTGTAAATAGAAAAGTCAGTTTTCCTATCACCCCCAAACCTTCAAGCAGATTCCTAAGAGATAATCACTGTTATTTCTTAGATACTTTTATGCATATACAAGAACATAGGCATATTTTCTACAGATGGGATTATAAACTGCTCTGAAACTTGTCCCCCCACCACTTTATCCTAAATATATTTGCATATTAATATATGTAGTTTTCCCTTCTGATTTTTTTAGTGAGAGAGACAGAGAGGGGACATACAGAAAGGGAGAGAGATGAGAAGCATCAACTCATAGTTGTGGCACCTTAGTTGTTCATTGACTACTTTCTCATTTGTATCTGGACCAGGGGGCTCCAGCCCAACCAGTGACCCCTTGCTCTAGTGAGCAACCTTTGGGCTCAAACCAGCGATAAAAGCATCATGTCTATGATCCCACACTCAAGCTGGTGAGCCTGTGTGCAAGTGGATGAACCTGTCTGTGCTCAAGCCGGTAACCTCGTGGTTTTGTACCTGGATCCTTAGCATCCCAGGCTGATGCTCTATCTACTGCGCCACCACCTGGTCAGACTTACCTCCTAACTTTTAACAACTGCTCAATAAAGATAATGTAATAAGTCATCAGATATGGATGGCTTAACATAATTTAAGTTTATTTCTCACTTACCTGAATCCTATTGGTGCTAGGGAGAGCTTTAGGAGGCAAGAGGTGTTCTGATCCTAGCATTTATTCAGGGATCCAGGACCTGCCAGTTTCCACATGTGACTTCCTCATACTTGGTGACTTCTAAGATCACTGTGGGTGTCGATATCCAGCTAGCAAATGGGAACAGAATGTGGAGGAAGGTGGTTTGTTTTAAGTGAGTGAGGCCTAGAAGTGACTTATATCACTTCTGCCCACATCCCACTGGCCAGAATTAGACATCCTGCCTGAGACAGGTCCTAGAAAAGGTCCCTGGGCAGCTGCTTCTGACAATTCCAAACTGTGACCGGGAAACACAAGCCTTTGTCGGCAGCTACCTCCATCTGCCACAGATGCACTGGAGGGACTTGTCAGTCACTGAAGCTTTAGGAAGCTGGCTTTCCTCCTTTTTCTGCTTTTCTACTTGTCTTTTTTTTTTTTTTTACAGGGACAGAGAGAGAGTCAGAGAGAGGGATAGACAGGGACAGACAGACAGGAACGGAGAGAGGTGAGAAGCATCAATTATCAGTTTTTCATTGTGACACCTTAGTTGTTCATTGATTGCTTTCTCATATGTGCCCTGACTGCGGGTCTTCAGCAGACTGAGTGACCCCTTGCTGGAGCCAGCGACCTTGGGTCCAAGCTGGCAAGCTTTCGCTCAAGCCAGATGAGCCTGCGCTCAAGCTGGCGAGCTTGGGGTCTCGAACCTGGGTCTTCTGCATTCCAGTCCGACGCTCTATCCACTGCGCCACCGCCTGGTCAAGCCACTACTTGTCTTTTTTAAAAGCAATTATTTTATATCTTGAGACAGAGAGGGACAGATAGGGATAGACAAACAGGAAGGAAGAGATATGAGAAGCATCAGTTCTTTGTTGCGGCTCCTTTGTTGTTCATTGATTACTTGTTCATTGATTGCTTTCTCATATGTGCCTTGGGGGAGGGGCTACAGCAGAGTGAGTGAACCCTTGCTCAAGCCAGCGACCTTGAGCTTCAAGCCAGTGACCATGAGGTCATGTTTATGATCCCACGCTCAAGCCAGTGACCCTGCGCTCAAGCCAGCAACCTTTGGGTTTCAGATCTGGGTTGTTTGTGCCCCAGTCCAATGTTCTAACCATTGCGCTGCCACCTGGTCAGGCTATTACCCCTTTGTTATATAAGTAAAAATACTTTTTATAATTCTGGTTTTATTGAGACACAGTATAGGGCAGAGACTAAGGATAAGGGAAAACAATATAGATTTATCCCACTCAAATAAGAGCAACACAGCATTACACAAATGATCATTTAGTCAAACATTCCTCTATTAATGGACAGTAAGGTATGTTTCCATTTTTTTTTTGTCATTACAACTGATAGAGAAATAAGCAAATATATATTTATACACTAGTATTTTTTTTTCTTCTTTTCCAAGTGAGAGGAGAGAAGACAGAGAGACAGAGTCCTGCATGCGCTCAAACCAGCATCCACCCGGCAGCCCCCGTCTGGAGCCATGCTTGGAACCAAGCAATTTTTAGTGCCTGAGGTGTAGGCTCCACGGAGCCATCCTCAGTGCCCAAGGTCAATGCTCTCAAACCAGTAGAGCCATGGCTGCGAGAGGGGAAGAGAGACAGAGAGAGCCTGACCAGACAGTGGTGCAGTGGGTAGAGCATCGGACTGGGATGTGGAAGACCCAGGTTCAAGACCCTGAGGTTGCCAGCTTGAGCGTGGGCTCATCTGATTTGAGCAAAAGCTCACCAGCTTGAGACCAAGGTCACTGGCTCGAGCAAGGGGTCACTCGGTCTGCTGTAGCTTCCCCCCCCCCCCGCCCCCTCCGTCAAGGCACATATGAGAAATCAATCAATGAACAACTAAGGAGCCACAACGAAGAATTGATGTTTCTCGTCTCTCCCTTCCTGTCTGTCTGTCCCTATCTGTCCCTCTCTCTGACTCTCTCTGTCTCTGCCACAAAAAAAAAAAAAAAAGAGACAGAGAGAGAAGAGGGAGGAAGAGGGGTAGAGAAGCAGATGGTTGCTTCTCCTGTGTGCCCTGACTGGGAATCGAACCTGGGACATACACATGCCAGGCTGACACTGTACCACTGAACCCGCTGGCCAGAGCCAGTGTTATTATTTTTATAAGAGAGTGTCTCCAAAGTTGAATGTCCAAGTCTACATGAAGAAATGTGGTGTGTGTGTGTGTGTGTATTTATTTTTAAAGTTTTATTAAGTGTATTGGAGTGCATTTGTTAATAAAATTACATAGGTTTCAGGTGTCAAAGGTAAATTGTAAAAGTATAGAGAACCGTTACCCAGTAAGAATGAAGAAATAAAGAAATGGACAGCTGCAGAGTATGTACACCGACTGGTTCAGACTTGAACCAGACCTGGGGGTAGAGAGGAAGTGAAAAGCCTTTAAAGGATACATGTCTTTCACTCAGAAACACTTGTAAGAACATTTTTTAAAGAAATTAGTGGATTATTGCTCACATTGTACACATGAGGATATTTACAATAGTGACACACTTAAGCAATCTAGATACCCAGCAACAGAGAACTGTTTGAATTATGGTGCATCCATGTAACGGACTCTGCAGATGTTTATAATTGTGTAGATACTTGCAAACATAAAAAATATATCCATACATTATGATAAAACATAATAATCCTAAACAGTATAAGTAAATTTATTTTAAAAAGTCTAGACGACATATATTAGATTGTTTACAGTAGTTATCCTTGAGTAGTGTGACTATAAATTTTCCCCTTTCTTCTTTTACACCTTTATGTAAGGTCTCACTTTTATCATTAGAAAGAAAAGAAAACAACAATGAAGCTATTTTCAGCTTGAAACAAACAAAAATATATAGATAAAGGAGATTGGGCTTTATGGGATTGAAAGCAAGTATGTGAGTCAGACCTGGCCTCCTGGACCCTGCCTGTCTATTGCGCCTGTCACCTGACACTCAAGTTGCTATCGGAAGCACTTTTCTCTGTTGAAGTGACTGGCTTTTGTCACGCCATCCCCAGGTTATAACTGGAGGGGAGGAGAGGCCTCAGGGCAGTTAGCAGCAGCCCCATCAGTTGGTGGGCTGGGGCTCTCCATGCATCCAGCCGCCGCATGGGGAATACCATCAGGGCCCTCGTGGCCTTCATTCCTGCTGACTGCTGCCAGAGCTATGTAGTCGGACACCTGCGGGAGATGCCACTGGACAAGATGGTGGATCTGAGTGGAAACCAACTATGCCGCTTCCCTGCGCACGTGTGCTCCTTCCGGGAACTGGTCAAGCTCTACCTGAGTGACAACCACCTCAGCAGCCTGCCCCTGGAGCTGGGGCAGCTACAAAATCTGCAGATCTTAGCCCTGGATTTCAACAACTTCAAGGCTCTGCCCCAGGTGGTGTGTACTTTGAAACAGCTCTGCATCCTCTATCTGGGCAACAACAAACTCTGCTATCTCCCCAGTGAACTGAGCCTGCTCCAGAATCTCCGGACCCTGTGGATCGAGGCCAACTGCCTCACCGAGCTGCCAGATGTGGTCTGCGAGCTCAGTCTCCTGAAGACTCTGCATGCCGGCTCCAATGCCCTGCGTCTGCTCCCAGGCCAGCTCCAGCGACTCCGTGAGCTGAGGACCATCTGGCTCTCAGGCAACCTACTGAGTGACTTCCCCCCTGTGCTTCTTCACATGCCCTTCCTGGAGGTGATCGATGTGGATCGGAACAGCATCCGCTATTTCCCCAGCCTGGCCCACCTGTCAAATCTGAAGCTAGTCATCTACGACCACAATCCTTGCAGGAACGCACCCAAGGTGGCCAAAGGTGTACGCCGCGTGGGAAGATGGGCGGAGGAGACGCCAGAGCCTGACCGCAGGAAAATGAGGCGCTATGCTTTGGTCGAGGAAAGCCACGATGCACCGGCACCTGCCTTGCCTCCTCCACTTCCTCCTATTGACTTCTGAGCACCTTCAGCGGTAGGTCAGTGCCAACTCCAGCATCTTCTGGAGACCTCTCCAGAAGAGTGCAAACGATTGCTGTGGGACATTTAGGGTAGCTCTGCCAGTGGGCTTATAAAGCCAAATGAAATCCTTAAATCACCCCAAGAAGAAAAAATTTCTTAAAAACATCTCTCCCAAAGACAAATTGTGAGCTATAAGCAGAACAACAAACTCTCTTGCCAAAACATCAGTCTCTCCCAGCAGGTGTTTTGAAACAGTAAAGAACAAGGACTGAGACACTGTGGCCTCCTCCACTCTCCAGATGGGGCTGGTAATGAGGCTCGGGAGCTGCTCAAATCAGGTATTTGTTATAGAACTCACCTAAAAGGACTGTCTCCAGGCCTTTGCAGGATTTATTTGCTAACTATGAGTGACCATAAACGGTATGAAAATATTACTAATTCAGGTCACTTTAAAAGGACATTTCTACCTAATCAGTCAGGCTCACAGAAAGACCTTGTAGCTGCAAAGGCTCAAAGAGCTTTCTCCCTTTAGTGAAGGCTGTTTTAGATCCCGGATGAAGAATGTCTCCTGGTGGAGTCTAGCTGCCACTTTACACTTGACAGTGGTTCATGCTGACTTAGCTCATTTTCCCTAAAAGGTCTGACCCGAGGTCCGCTCTCAACTGTTGACTACCATTGACAATTCTAGAAGTCATCTAGAAAGTGGAACCTCTCTGTGTCAATATAGTCTCATAAAAATCAAGGCTAGCTTTACCTGACCTGTGGTGGCACAGGATAGAGCGCTGACTTGGAACACTGATGGAAGGACATGGAGGTTGCTTGGTTCAGAACCTGTTCAAGGCACATACGAATGCTTCTTGCTCCCTCTCTTTCTCTCTCCCTGCTGCCTTTCTAAAGTCAACAAATAAAACCTTAAAATAAATTGTAACCCTGGCTAAACAAGCTCTTGGAAATCTGAATTGTAGGTTGTGGTGTATATAGGAAGTGTCTGTCTCTTTAGCCTCAGCATCTCTGCCTTTGTTCTGATTTGTTTTGATTTTTGTAGATAGCGCCTTTAATGATCAATGTATAAACCTAGAAATTGTGGCCATTTTTTAAAGTATGTAAATTGTGACCTTCTTCCCATGAATACATCAGCTTTAAAGAAATTGCTGTCAAGTTGGTGTTTTGATAACACAATCCTTTATGTAAACTTTTTCAGCAATCAAGGACACAAAGTATCATATTAACTAAAACATACTATATAGTAGTATTTAAAACATTACTTTTGCCATAAAAGCATCTTAACCCACCCAAGTTTGGTTCTTAAATGACATTACTGCCCTAGCAAGGTAGCTCAGTTCGTTTGAGCATTGTCCTGATACGCCAAGGTTGCAGGTTCAATTCCCGGTCAGGGCTCATCAACCAATGGCCTGACTGATGGTGGCACAGTGAATAGAGTACCAACCTGGTACACTGAGGTCCCAAGTTCAAAAGCCCGAGGTCACTGGCTTAAGCAAGGGGTTACCTGGCTCGGCTGGAGCATCCCTGTCAAGGCAATCAATGAACAACTGAAGTGATGCAACTATGAGTTGATGCTTCTTTCTGTCTACCTCCCTCAAAAAAAAAAAAAAAAAAAAAATCAACCAATGAATGCATAAATCAGTGGAACAACAAATCAATGTTTCTCTCTCTTTCTCCCTTTTCCCTACTTCTCTTCCTCCCTTCTCTAAAATCAATAAAAAAAAGAAATCAAGCCCTGACTACATAGATAGCTCAGTTGGTTAGAGCACCATCCAGACATGCAAAGGTTGTGGGCTTGATCCCCAGTCAGGGTGCATACAGGAACAGATAGATGTTTCTGCCTCACTCTCTTCCTTCTTCACTCTCTAAAATCAAATGACGTTACACTGCAGACTACTTTCATGTTTTCCTACCACAAATATTTCTTGCTAAACCAGAGAAAGTTTCATAACACATAATCTTTTTTTTTTTTAGATTTTATTTATTGATTTTAGAGAGAGGAGAGAGGAGTGAAAAGCAACTCATAGTTGCTTCTTGTTATGTGCCTTGACCGGGCAAGCCAAGGGTTTTGAACCGGCAACCTCAGCGTTCCAGGTCGACACAGAATCCACTGCACCACCACTATCTCCCAGTCTGTAGAACAGTGGTTCTTAACCTGGGTTCTATCGAACCCTAGGGGTTTGATGAGTCGGTCTCAGGGGTTCGGAGAAGCCTCTGCCGTGGAGGCCAGAATAAAGTAATACCGTAATTTGTTGTGAGTTCATGCACTTTGTTGGTTTTGTTCTTTGAGCAAGGTGATGTTCATGCACGGCTCATTTTGTGCACCAGTAAAAAAACATATACCTATGTCTTGAATTTGGAAAAGAAATCATATTTTATTTATCATTAAAGAAGGGTTCGGTGAATGCGCATATGAAACTGGTGGGTTTGGTACCTCAAAAAAGGTTAAAAACCACTGCTGTAGAGTATGTGCAACCCATTGATTATATTTTAATCATTAAATGTAATAGGGTGTCAAACATTTAACTCCTTTAGTAATGAGTCCAGATTTCTATTAGCTAGGATTTAGTCTATTTTCTCATTCCTAATGATTGAAACTAAACTATACTCACTTGATGCTAGAAACTTTATACCAGCAGAACTGCCTTCTGCCCTGTATCAAAAATCAGCCTTATGATGGCTTTGACTTTCTTTTGATCCTGTCTTTCTCCTCCCAAGATTAACGGGGCCCACCTCCAGTGTAGCCGCAGGCTATAGCAATAAAGCAAAGTGAAGCCACGTCACCTACAGAGTTCTCATCTAATGAGCTGTCTGAAATCAAATGTCAAATTATAAACATTCTGGCAACACAGTCAAGCTGTTTTCTTCCCAAATAATCAATACATAATAAACATTTCTCAAACAATATGGGAAAGAATTCACCACAGATTTTGCTATCCCAAAATGTTTGCACTATAGGGTTTCAATTTTATCAAGTAACTATGTAAATGCATACTTACATTTCTATTACCCTCTGATGTTTTCTTGAAAATCTGACAATTATAAAGTTAAAAAGAAGAAAACGTTGAAGCATCAAATGTAATTTACTTATGATTTTAAAAGTCCTGAAACTCAAAGTGTTATGCATCAGAGGAAAACCTTTCAGAAGTTTGGATAGAATTTGAGCTTCCATAAATATGAATGGTGACAACTAAAACCTTTAATATGCATTCTATGTAAATGAAGCAAGTTTTTTCCCTTGTCTTAAAAAGCAGTATGACTGTAATTTCACACTTAAGAAGTGGGCTTGTGCCCTAAAAATCAACTAGACTCAAACTTTAACTAAAAGCAGTGTGGTGTGCTAATTAAGACAATGGCCTTCAAACTACCTGAGTTCAAATCCCAGGTTTGCCATTTAATGGTCAGTTACTGTCTGTGTACCTCAGTTTCCTCATCAATAAATGGTAAGTTTCAATCTCTCAGGGTAATGATTAAACAAATTACTGTGTATAAAGTACATAGAACAGTGCCTAGCAGGTGACAGTTGATGTTTACACCATGCAGCACAACTTATATCTATCCTACAATCAGTATAATTTCTTGCTTGAAGAAGCATAAATGCACTAGAAGAAAAAAGCCTTTTTATTTTCAATAAAATTTCCAATATTATTATTCCTTGGCACTAAACCCTTAGGTGTCTCGAGGGGCAGGAGCCATACGACTAAAGTTGTGTGTATCTGATTGACACTTTACTTTCTGGCTTTTGTCACTGTAAAAAGAAAAAATGTATACACCTTATAATCTCATACCTTAGAAAGAATATTAATACTATTTAAAAAACAACCAAATTTACATCTTCTCCCCTTCTGGACTGTCTACTTCTGGAGAACAGGAAGCAGGTGATACTCGTCTTTGAATCCCCAGTGCTTGGTACAATTCTATCAATTTACCTTAATTTTGGAGATTTTTATCATGCACCCAGACCACAGGCGGTGTACTTACCCTCAGGGTCTTGTGTAAATTAATTCATAATTTTCAATACTCGTTAATACTGTACAGCTCACAATTTAAAATTGAGGAACCAGACCTGTGTTCTGCCTCCCAGGAGCACACCTGTGCCTCCCCCTCCCCACCTTTACCCCCAAAGGTGTGCATCTCCTAAGCTCTAAGTGAACCCATGAACTTGCGACAGATGCTTGCAACTGGGGAGCAACAGGCAGCAGCTCCCCCTCCCAGGACAACCCCCTGAGCCTGTCTCCAAGGCCCCCCTTTTCTCAAACTTTCCTGTGAGCTGATTATAGCCCCGCTGTGGCTTCAACGTATCTAGCTAGCCAAAGCAGCTGCCCCCCACCCATCCTCTCCTGTTGCTTCTTTTATCCTAAGCCCTTCCTTATTTCACTGTCCCCAGCTTTATTTAAAAAACATACTCTCCAAAACAAAAGAAACCATGAGTAATCTAAAATCAGGTTTGCTCTCTTCTTCATATTGAGAATCTGAAATGTTCTATAGTGATTCTAATTTTAAAAAGGTTAAGACCTCTCTACATTTCTGTTCTATGGATATTCTCACACACTGGAGCAGGTACAAGACAAGGCTGACTTTTAGAAAAGAATTCTATACGGAGAGTATTCTATTGACTTTTTATCAGTCAGGGTCCTTTCTCATTAAAATCAATAAAAACCTAGCCTGGCCTGTGGTGGCACTGTGGACAGAGCGTTGACCTGGACTGCTGAGGTTACCAGTTCGAAAACCTGTGCATGCCCAGTCAAGGCACATACGACAGACAAGCATGCAATGAACAACTAAAGTGCAGCAACTGAGTTAATACTTCTCACTCCCTACCCACCTTCTCTCTTCGTAAAATCAATAAATTGTGACCTTTAAAAATAGATAAAATTCATAGGAATTAGAGGGGCCTAGGTTAGTGTTTCACCTCTGAATCTAAAAATTTTAAAACTTGTTACCTTGGATTCTATGGCCATGACACAATAAAATCTGCAAGGGCTTCAAAGGATATGAATTCAAAGAGAGAAAGGAGCATGGTTGTATTCTGGATATAACAATCAAGCTTCCAAGTTTTCTATTTTTAGATGAATTTTAATTGGTGTATTCTTTTTAAGACCTTTGGAGAAAATGTGCCCAAGTAAACTTTTAGATTAAAATTCTACTGTAGGCCATCTGGTCCCTCAGGAGAGATGTTTCAACTTACCTCTCACACTGAAACATCTGCAGGTTTTTTTGGGTCAGGATATGCTCACCCGCTCCACACGAGTTGTGGAATGTAAATTAATTTTATCATGTGTGAGAAAGTACTTCTATTTTTAAGAAATTACACAGCATCCTGGCCGAGTAGGTCAGTAAATAGAGCCCTGTCCTAGAGTGCAAAGGTTGTGGGTTTGATCCTTGTAGGTTAGGACACATACAAGAAGCAACTAATGAATGTACAACTAAATGGAAGAGTTGATTCTTCTTTTTCTTCCTTCTCCCCCATTAAATCAGTGAGGGAAATTTTTTTTTAATTACACAGCAAACAATACTAATGTTCCTAAAATTAAAAAAAAAAAAAATCAGTATGACTCTCTTTAAATGACCTCAACACTTTTCTCCATGTGAATGTTGGAAGACAAAAACTAGTATCACAACAAAGAACACCAATTTTTTCCTGTTTTAATAGCTTCTACAAAGTGTATTAAAATGTTGAAACAAACTTTTTGACAAAAACAAAACAAGACAAATGTTGGTTTATTCATGTTTCTTTGAAAATCCTTTTGTTCCTCTCTGGGAATAAAATGTTTTTCCATGCTGCTAACACAGACAGCGAGTAAAAACTTGTAACCTATTGCTGTGCTTTCTCATTTTATTACTTTTGAGTTCTGCTATATACTGATGTATAAATAACCTCCAAATCTAAATTAGCCATTAAACTCAGTACATACTTACACCCATTCTCATTCTTTCTCTAGATTCCATTTGCCAAAAACAAAAACCCTAGCAAAAACAATGCTTAAATCTAACAATACCCATTTTCTTTAAAAGAACATTAACTTATAAAGCATCAAAGGTACTTAAAAAGCAGCTTGCAACTTTAAAAATATGACTTTCAAACTTAAAGTAACAGAAACAATCTTAACTTTTCCCTACATAAGTACTAAAACTATACAAAATTAAGTGAATACTAAAGACTGTATGTTTACTAATAGGTTAAAAGTTACATATAATTAAGACCATAAGATTAATGTATGGTTATCACATTTGATTTCAATTTAAATTAATCAACATAATTATTTCAACCTGACCAGGCGGTGGCGCAATGGATAGGGTGTTGGCCTGGGATGCTGAAGACCCAGGTTTGAAACCCCGAGGCTGCAGGCTTGAGCGCAGGCTCATTCAGCTTGGGCACAGTTGCCGGCTTGAGCATGGGATCATAGGCTCAGCTGCAGTCCCCCAGTCAAGGCATGTATGAGAAAGCAATCAAACAACAAGTAAGGTGCCCCAATGAAGAGCTGAGGCTTCTTGTCTCTTTCCCTTCTTGTATATCTGTCCCTGTCTGTTCCTCTCGCTCTCTCTCTTGCTAAAAAAAAAAAAAAAAAAATCATAAAATTTTAAGGATAAGTAGTTAAGCTGAAACCACTCTATACTGAAAGTACAATCATTCATACCCATTATGTTACATGTAACAAATCATTAAGAAAGGTAAGAATTAATCGTTCAAATTTTTATTTTGATGCAGTATGAGAAGTGGTCTTTTAAATCAACTGAATCTTATGGAAAATAAACAGCAAATAAATTAGCCCCATTAAAGTAAAAGGTCAGCTAATGTCCAAACTTAAGGGTAGAAGAACCACAAATAAACTTCGACTCCACAATCTTCTTTAATAAGTTGAAGTCTTTCAAACAACTTTGCAATGAACTGGTCCAGAGCATAACAGCATATAGGAATGCTTAACAGGGATGGTGATCAGGGACACGTTTCCTGCAAGAATTACACAATACACACTTAAGAAAAAAATCAATGGTAAAAATGAAAAGCATGACAGTAATCAAAAGTTTACGTTAAATACAAACACAGCTAGAATCCTACCTAATTATATTAAGACCATATAACTCAACTCTAAGAGGTTTCTACCTCATAATAACCCTCAATATCATTTAATTAATCAATAAATTTGAGGGTCTGCAGTAATCTAGCAGTTCTTGACTTCTTGTCCAATCTATTTAACAAGTATGTTATTTTTCAGAAAATGGTTAAAATTTATGTTTTCAACTAGTAAGTTGTTAGGGAATTTTGTGTTAGGGAGTTAACTCAGTCAAAGACGGTTACTCCCAACCAAAAGTTGTAAAATGACAAGGCTTTGGGGCCTCCAGTTGAAAATCTCTGGATCATTCTTCCAAATGAAGAACGCAAATGCCAAACAGGTAAGGTCGTGATGGGGTCAAGTATTTTGCCAACAGTCCCTTGCATCTTAGGTGTTAAAATTTTTATTCTTTGGTAATCATATAGTAAATGGCTCAGGAATGTGGCACGGTAGGGATACTAGTGCAATTTTTGACTGATGCCTGTTTAAGAAGCTAGGGCCTGAGAAACACTGCTTCTAGAGGCAAGCAGAACAGTTAAGAGAAGCAGGAAAGCATAAATATAGACCCAAGGAGTACTGTACACTGGGATCATATAAAGAAATAAACCATACCAACCTCAGTAGCTTATGGGAGTATGACTAAAGGATGCTAAAAGGTGTCAATACAGAAAAAGTAATCAAGTAGCTGTCAAAGGGCACTGATCTGGAAAAGGTGTCCTCTGGATACCATTAATTAGTATGAAAAGAAATCCACAGCCTAGTATATAAGAATTTCTAATACATTTAACAGACATTTAAAACCTCTAAAACAAGTGTTACAGATCAAGTAAGGTGTTATAGTGTATACTTCAAAGGTATTTGAGGGAGCTGAATTATTGTGAATATTTCTGAGAGAGAATGTGACTATGTAACCTTTACCCCAAGTCAGAAAGTTTAATTCCTGAACTGTTTCCTTTTGCTATCATTCTGCTTAAAAGACATAACTGCATTTAGCCATCTTTAGTGACACTACTTCCAAAAAGACTGCCAACTTCTCATTCCCTCACCAATTTTCCATTTCAAAATATGGAAAGCTTGTAAGGGAAGTGCTCCTCATTATCCTATCCTCCCAACACCAGAAGCAGAGAATCTCTAGATTTTTTAGCCCAGTCCTCTTTCCACTACATTGCAATAGATTTAACTACCATTTTATCTGTTCTCTCTATACCCAAATCACTATTTTCTATTCTTTTCTTCTTTTAATAGTATTAGGATAGCAGCCACTCATAGAAACCCATGGAAAGAGTACTGCAGGGTCCTGCCCAAAAACATCCTTCATAACCCAGTGCATTTAAGGTACAATTTCCTGGTAACAGTCCTACTCCCCTCCTGTTACTACAGATGAACTTCCTATGCTCCTATCCAAAACCAACTCCGTTCCTGTCCCTTCTCACAGATACTCAGTTAAGAGCTTCCCCGTCTGCATCACTCGTTTCCTCACTCTAGAAAATTGCTCCACTTTAACAAACTGAAGTTTCAAAGTAAAGATCCATACCTCTTCTAGCTACTGTCCCCCTTCTCTGCTTCCACTCACAAGACTCCTCCAAAAAGCAGTCTACATACATATCCTCCAATTCCTCTTTCTCACCCCCTCCACTCTACTAAAACTACTTGTCAAGATTACCAATGGCCTGTTAGTAAATCTAAATTTTAAGGTCAATTTTCAGTCCTTATCTTACTTGACCTTTTTGCATCATCTTGGCAGTTGATCTTTCCTCCTCCCTAAGTTCTTTCTTCATTTGGCTCCTGAACACACATTCCCTTAGTTTACCTCTCCCCTCAGTAGCAATACCCTACACCACTCCAACTTTTAGTTTATTATGGAAAACTTCAAATGTATATAAAAGCAGAAATTATATCATGAATCCTCACGTAGCCATCACCTAGTTCAAGTAATTACCCAACTTGGCATTCCAGTGTCCTCCACTGGTTGCTTTAAATCCTCCCAAACTTGTGGGTGGAATTCTCCAGTGCTTAGTCCTTAAAACCCTTTTCCTTCTTTAGCTGCTACATTCACTCTCTCGGAGACCGGACTAGTCTAATGGCTATAAACACCACATATAGGCTGACAACTCCTAAATTTATAACTATAGCTCCAACTTCTCTGCTAAACTACAGACCCAACTCAATTATTAAAAGGCATCTTGAAATCCCCTTCTTCCCTACAAAACCGTTCCCATCTCAGATAAGAGAAACTCATTATTTCCCCCTAAAAAACCCTGAAGTATTCACAATTCCCTTTCTCTCATACTCTATATCCAAACCGTAATCAAATCCTGCTGGCTCTACCTTCAAAATACTTAATCTCTTATCAACTACTCCTCATCACCTTCACTTCCATCCCTGGTCCAAGCCACCATACTCTGCCATCTCCCTAAACTACCGATAACAGGTACGATAACAGGTAAAATAAACAGTTTTGCTACCTATTAGTAAGCACAATTAAAACTATTAACTGAATTTTTAAAAGTTAAGATTTTCTGGCCATTTGACAACTTTCATATGAGTTTTTAAAAAAATTTTACACCTCAGAAAACTGATGGTATTATAAGAACATGTAAGAAACTCTGCTCATTATGTGCTTAAGAATGTCAATATGGAAAAGTGTTCCCAGGACAGAAAATGACTGGGGCTAACCCATCATGGTAAAAAGATACCAGTTCTTACTACTATATACCCCTGCCCACAAGCTCTCAGGTTCTTGATCTTTCCAAGCCTAACTCTTTCTGTGCCTTTTCAATCCTGGGAGCTACTCTGAGTCACCACACCCTGTTCCTCTAAACTTTTCTGGCTTAAACCTAAGAGTTGTGATTACTTACTTTAAATAATTTGCATTACCAGGGGGAAGGGCCTCTAAGGAGGGGAGTAAAAAGAGACAAATATATGGTAATGAAAATGATTTGACTTTGGGTGATGGGTAAATAATGCAATCAACTGTCATAGGCTATAGAGATGTATACCTAAAAACCTATGTACTTTTACTGATAAATGCCATCCCATTAAATTTCTAAAAGAAAACTTGCATAATACTTTTATCTAGGCAAAAAGTGGCTCCACTTCCATCAACTACCACTAATAAAATATATGCAGCTATTTCCTGTTTCCATGTTAATAATTTCTTCTAAGCAATGTTTTATAAAGTACTATCAATACCTGGGTGCTGCTTTGATAATGTTGTCGACACGCAGAATCACCTCTGCTGCTTCAGCTGCACTCAGAAGCACTTGCCGCTTCACTTGGAAACTTTCCGTTATACCCAGTACTGCCATATCGCCAATAGTACCTTCCTTCATATCTGAAGAGAAAAAGCATTTACTAAATAAACTACAGTTTTAGCAAGTATCAAAACATCACTAATGACTTATAAAATTAATCCTGTTACAAAAATAAAATTACACCTATGAAAAAGAAGGAAATCTTACCTTTTGTGACAACATGGAAGGACCTGGAAACTATTATGTTGAGTGAAATAAGCCAGGCAGAGAAAGAAAAATATCATATGACCTCACTCATTTGAGAAATCCAATGAACAATGTGAACTGAGAAATGGAATTGAGACAGAGGAGGGATCAAAGGGACCAGAGGAAAAGAGGACAGAGAGAAAGGGGATGATAGGATGGGATAAACCTGAAGGGAAGGGAGGAGGACGAAAGTGCACCATGACTTTACGGACACATCGTATATTAAAATTATTACAGAAAATTTACTCATCACTAATTATCATGAATTCTTAAGAATGTGCAGAGAATTTATTAAGTCATCTATTTCTCTTCTTGTAAGAATTCTACTTTATCATCATACAGACCATTTTTCTTCAGCTCTCTTTTCCAGTGGCAAGTTTATCTACCCTCTAAGACTGTTCCTATAAGAATAGTTTGTTGGGATATTTTTCAATTTGAATTAAATCTGCCATTTTGGCCACTTTTATCTATATATCAGAGACTTGCACTTAAAAATGTCTCAGAAAAAGTTTACATTTATTTCAGAATATAAGTAGTTTATGTACTTAAATTCTATAGTTATAATACAACAAACTAGGTACAACTCTTCTAACTAGATTTATACCCTTTATGGAATAACAAAGTTTTGCAGTGTTGAGAATATGAAGTAAAACATTTTCCTAGAATATGTAATGCTTACAAAAGGGCCACAGGAGTCTTTAATTTGTCGTGAGAACTCATCTACAAAAAAAAAAACAGGGCAAAGAGTCACTCTAACTACAAGGTCTCCACTGATTCCTTACCGAGTCCGGCGGTCGTGTTGCCTTCACTGTGGGCAGCTCGGAGCTGCGCCACCAGGTCTGCGCTGTCATAGCCTGCATTGTCAGCTATAATCGTTGGCAACTATGAAGTGAAGAAAACAAAGGGTTATGGTCTATTTTAATGTAGCTCATTTATACCTAACTAAAATAGGTTTTTAAAATTACATATTTGGGAAAACAAAAATCTGCTTCCTTTTAATTACTGCTCATAAAGAAAATAGACTCCAGAATCATATTTAAAAGCAGTCTGAACCAACCAGTTCTTCTCAAAGCCAAAACAAACATGTTCTGTCCACGTTAGAAAAATATACTTACTTAAAAACCATCAATGCCAAAGAAATATAACTTCAGATTTCTTATTTTAACTTACCATTCTCAGCGCTTTAGCGTAAGACTCCATTGCAACAGCTTCTTTACCTGGTGTTCTACTGGCCAGCTGTGTCACAGCGTGAGCCATCACCATCTCAGAACAGCCTGTGGATTAAAAGCCAGTAAAACAGTATTATGCTTAGCTGTCTCCAAGGCACTAAACCACTTCCCATAAATGTCAAGCATTTTAAAATTAAGTGCAAAGGCAATAGTTTCTATTAAAACCACTTATAATTTATACTATACTTTTCAGAAATGAAATGTTTTACCTCCTCCATAAACTGTTCTAGAATCCTTCACAGTTTGGGCAAGAACACAAAGAGCATCATGCAAAGATCTTTCCGCTTCATCTAAAATTTGTTGCGTGGCTCCACGAAGAACAATAGTGCAAGCCTCACCTAGTGTTAAAAAATAACATTCGTATGTCACAATGAACACTTAATTACAAAACATAACATTTGCCTTCTATTATTTATGTAGATGTTAGTTTTATAACTTTGTTTTGAAAGGTGTCATGTCTTCCAATGGTGCACAAATTTTTCTAACAATCCATGTTCAAAATAGTTCTAAGTTATCAAAAAATCAATTATGTTGAAAATACACTGGTTGCAAAGGTAAAATTAATATAAGGTTGACCTCAAAAGATATCAAAATCAACATATATCATATTTCACAATAATTAAAACCTACCATATTCTAGTAACTATGTAACTGTTCGTTTCACTTCAACAGAGCCTAGCAAAGAGTTAGGAGCCTAAATAACCAGGACTAAGGTCACTCACCAAGGGCTACCCCAGAAAAGTGAATGAGCTTGTCTTCCCCAATCATGACTTCCTCAATAAGCTTACAACTTCCAAGCTTCACTAGTTCTGGGTGGTCAAAAGTAGAGGCAATTTCACCACCTACGAACAGAAATTAAATGCACAACTGGTTTAAAATTTGTTTTTTAACAAGCAGTAATGAACAGATAACATTTTTTTAGGTTGATTGCTTATTATATGCCAAACACTCTTTGAAGCACCTCATATGAATTAAGTCTTTACAGCAATCTGAATGAGATAGGTCCCATTTTTATCCCATTTAGAAATAATGGCTTTGGCTGAATAGCTCAATTGGTTTGAGTGTCATCCCGATACATCAAGGTTGCAAGTTTGATGCCCCCAGTCAGAGCGTACATACAAGAACCAACCAATGAATGCATAAGTGAAACAACAAATCAAGTTTCTCCCCCCCATACTCTCTCTCTAGAACCAATCAAAGAAGAAACGATAAAACTGAAGCAAAGAGATGTTTAGTTTCCCATCCAAAGTTACACAGCTCAAAGAAATACAGTGAAGTTGGGATTCAAATTCAAGCAGTCTATGGCTTCACACCTTTATGTATATATACACTGTGTACTACTAACCCCCAAAGGTTAAATTGAAACTTTAAAATTTACCTTTAAGTCTGAGTTTAAATAGACTCTCTTCTGAATCTAGTCTAGAAGACCAGCATTCTTACGACACAATTTCCCCCCCCAAAAATGAAAATATCTGACTAGTCCTATTATGTCAACAGATGTTGACTCTTGGAACAGCTTAAATAGTGTGAGCACTTGATATCTGTTAATTATCATAGCAACTAAAATATCAGAAACCCCCTGTTAAGGCCTAGAAAAGGGGCAGATGTATATTAAGACTTTCCTAGAGCAAACTTAACTGAGGTGTCAGAAAGTAAATTCATTTTATTCCATGTCTTATTTCTATTCCTATTTTCCATCTTCCATGCCATAAACTGAAAGGGTCAGCCATTTCCTTTCCAGGTTCTTAATTAAGCAAAAGTTAGATTCCCATTTTAAAACTCTCCAAACAGAATTCAACAATCTCAGTGGATTTACACCTCAAATCCCACTCTCCTTAATTCTCATTGCCAGATTCCAAACCAATTTTCCAATCTACTCACATTCATTTTTAAGGACCTGAAAATTAAGAGAATAAAGGTCTTTAATACTTAAGTTTTTTCAAGGCTACTTAGAGGTTACTTTTAAAACCACTACATTACAGCCTGGCCTGTGGTTGCACAGTGGATAGAACAACAATCTGAAATGCTGAGGATGCTGGTTCAAAACCTTGGACTTGCCTGGTCAAGACACATACAGCAAGCAATCAATGAACAACTAGCCTGACCAGGTGGTGACGCAGTGAATAGAGTGTCGGACTGGGATGCAGAGGACCCAGGTACAAAACCCCAAGGTCACTGCCTTGAGCACGGGCTCAACAGCTTGAGCACAGGGTTGCTGGCTTGAATCCTAAGGTCACTGCCTTGAGCAAGGGGTCACCCACTCTGCTGATGCCTCCCCATCAAGGCACATATGAGACAGCAATCAATGAACAACTAAGAAGCTGTAATGAAGTATTAATGCTTCTCATTTCTCTCCCTTCCTGTCTGTCCCTGTCTTTGTGTCACCAAAAAAAATGAACAAGTGAAGCAACCGAGTTGACACTTCTTGCTTCCCCTACCCTCCTCTCTCTGTAAAATCAAGTCTTTAAAAACAAAACAACAACAAAAAACTACCACAATACAAAGGACAAGTTGCACTCTATATCATTTTGATTTAGACATACCTTTTCTGTAAACATAATTCTTATTCCACACAACTAGAACTGATTATATCACTCATAACTCCTCTGAAGGGTGTTGGAGTATACTAACTTTTCATCAAACATTGCTGCACTGTTTATTTCAACATTTATTACTTTCAGAAAATTTTAAAAATTAACGAAAGCAATGTTTAAGTACTTGACCCACTCTCTAGGACAGAATTAACTGTTCAGTCAAGATTATTATCATAACTATACTATCATACATACTAAACTTGGTAAGACATAATATTCTTTTTTTAAGCTGTATAGCAGGGGTGCTCAATACGTCGATCGCGATCTACTGGTCGATCGCAAAGGAAGTGTGGGTAGATCGCATGACATTAAAAAGACATTTGTCTTTTGATTGGCATACAGGGTAGCCAATCTGACGTCTGAACTTTTGACACCCTACGCATGCGCGTTAAACCGGGCTAACTTGTTCAGTTACATTGCTGCGTAGCCAGCCTTCAATTTAAACTAAATACAACAAAGGGTATAAAAATGAGTGCCGTAGCTGGTCCGAGTAAGAAGCCTAAAACCTACCACTTTCATACAGAATGGGAGGGTTTTTGTTTTCACTATGTCATATTCTAAGTGCGTCTGCCTCATCTGTCTGTGTGCCATTGCTATTCCAAAGAAGGGAAATGTGGAGCGGCTTTTTCAGACTGTTCATAAAAACTATGACATTGACTTTCCTCCAAAAAGAGAGCTGAGAAGGAGAAAGGTGAAAGAATACATAATATTAAATAGTAATAATAGTAACTTAAATAATGATAATATAGAAGAAATAAATTTATGTTTTGCATTTTTATTGTAGGTAGATCATTTTGACTTAGTCATCGTATAAGTAGCTCGCAAGCTGAAAAAGTGTGGGCACCCCTGCTCTATAGACTTTATGAACGACATAAACTGGTGGATTTGTGAGAAATAATGTAGTGTGTACCTTTAAAAAACAACAAAAAGGAATATACGCCAACAGTAAGTAAACCTGGCATAAAATATATAAAAATAATGAACAAGATATGCAAAAAACCTAAATCAGACTTCAGAATAACTGTTTAAAGTCTAAATTCCTTAAAGGGATGTCTCTGTACTCTCAGCAATGAATTAATATCCAGTTGACACTTCAACATGGTTTGAACTGCATGGGTCCACTTATAAGTGGGCAAGAACCTGTGCAGTTCAAACCTGTGTTATTCAAGGGTCAACTTTTTCCACTGCAGTTGGGTATGAAGGGCCAACTGTAAGTTATTATAGAGTCAAAAGTTATATGTGGATTTTCGACTGCCCAGAATTGGGACTTGCCACCCCAACCCACTCCATGTAGTTCAAGAGACAACTGTACTAAAACTCAGGAAATTCAAAGGTGATTATTACATTTGTTAGAAATGACTTTTTCATCTGACCTGTGGTGGCACAGTGGATGAAGCATCAACATGAACAAAGGTCCCTGGTTTGAAAATCCCAGGTTTGCCCAGTAAAGGCACACAAAAGAAGCAACTACTACGAGTTGATGCTTCTACTCCTCTCCCCATTTCTCTCCCCCCGCCCTCCTCTCTCTAAAAATCAGTAAAATCTTAAAATAAAATATAAATTAATATCTTTTCCCCATACCTGTAACAAGAGCCAGGCGTTCCACACCTGCAAAATCTGCATGTTCAATAGCCATAACACCAGCAGCACCAAAGAGCTGTTCAGGATAATTATAAATTAACTGCCTATAAATAAAATGCATAAATACATTGTTACTTCACAAAATACATTAAACTAAAAAAGAAAAATTTATCTCAACAATAATCAAAGAAATGCAAATCAGAACTAAGATACGATTTCATACCCATACAATAAATTATAACACTAGGGCATCCATGCTAATATCAAAATTTTTTTCTTTTTCCTAATTTAGTAAGGAAGGGCAACAGAGACAAACTCTCGCATGTGCCCCAACTGGGATCCACCCAGCAAGTCCACTAGGGAGTGATGCTCTGACCATCTGGGGCCCTTGCTCCTTTGCAACTGGAACCATTTTCTAGCGCCTGAGACGAAGGCCATGGAGCCATCCTCAGCACCCAGGGCCAACTTGTTCCAATCAAGCAATGGCTATAGGAGGAGATATAGAAGCAAGAGAAGGAAGGGTGGAAAAACAGATGGGCGCTTCTCCTGTGTACCCTGACTGGAAATCAAACCTGGGACATCCATAGGCTGGGCTGATGCTCTAACACTGAGCCAACCAGCCAGAGAGCTTTCATTTTTTTATATTGCTACTGGTAGTATAAACTGGAAAACAATTTAACAGTAATGCATTCAAACCTTATCAATATTCATATGCTTTAATTCCACTCATGAAATCTACAGCAAGAATTGTTATACAGAATAACAAAATTTGCCAGTGACCTCAATGCTCACTAGGAGTATATGTGTACAAACTACAATTTTTAAATCATACAAAGTTTATAATTTTAAGCAAAAGTACTACATACTTCTAAATTTAAAAAATGAATTACGCCTGACCAGGCAGTGGCGCAGTGAATAGAGCATCAGACTGGGATGCAGAGGACCCAGGTTCAAGACCCCTAGGTCGCCAGCTTGAGCGCGGACTCATCTAAATTGAGCAAAAGCTCGCCATCTTAGACCCAAGGTCGCTGGCTCGAGCAAGGGGTTACTAGGTCTGTTGGAGGCCCGCGGTCAAGGCACTTATGAGAAAGCAATCAATGAACAACTAAGGTGTCGCAATGAAAAACTGATGATTGATGCTTCTCATCTCTCTCCGTTCCTGTCTGTCTGTCCCTGTCTATCCCTCTCTCTGACTCTCACTGTCCCTGTAAAAAAAAAAAAAGTGAATTACAAGTTTATAGCATATGATCACAACTAAGAGAAAAAGTGAAACTAGAACGCACACAGACACACACACAAGTCAAATAAAAGAAAGAATTCCTAAGGTAAGACCCTAGATTCTGTTTCTCCTTAATATTTTTCTATTTTTCCAAATAAGTATGTTACTTTCACAGTAGGAATAAACAGAACATCTGTTTCCAAGTTTGTAAATTTAAAAAAAGATATTATAATCAGAATAATGTACTGCTAGGTAAAATGTGTCTTATCAGATTCATAGATCAGAGAGAAGATTAGAAACTTAATTTTAAAGAGCCCACAAACAATTGGCTTAATTATTTTTCACCAAACATTCTCTCTCCAAGTAAACAGCAGCCATTTCACTGAAATGTGCTGTTCCTCTTGGTATTTTCCCCAAACAATCCATAAAAGTCTTAAATACTGACATTTAACAATACCTGAGAAAGGTTTACACATACGTTTTCATACAAATTAAAAGCCTTAGAAGTCTTAATATTGTCATCTCTTCATTCTTTATTCCTATGCTATTAGTTTTTAGCTATTTCAAATTCTCATCATTTAATACAAAATTAACTCTCTCCTCCAAATATATGAAACTATAGCCAAATCTAGTAACATAACTGCCAAATCAGAAAACTGTTACTGTTAATGTAAAATGGTTTGGTAAAGTATAATTACAAAATATCACTAAAACCACTGTAATAGAAATGCCTAGCTGCACAATTATATCTGGAATAAACAGTAGTTCCTAAATAAATCACTAACTCAGTAAAGTATTTCCATAAGCCTTTTCAGAAAAAAATCCTTTCTTAAGACTGTTACAAATATTTTTACCACGAGAACACACAGACCTGTTAATAAAGCAATTTATCCCATGTTTAAGAATTCGTTCAACCTTCTCCTTCATTTTTTCCTTTTCCGCATGTTCTATTTCGGCAACCTTTGCTGTAGAGTCGACTCGTACACGGGAACCAAATATCTAAGACAGAGGAAAGCAGCAAAATAACATCACTTTCATTACTCTCCATGTGTAATGTATAAATATTGCTCTGTAAAGACACCAAAAAATGTGTGTGTACACATTCATATATAGTCTAAGCTTTGTGGTGCAACTGATTTCCAGCCCAAGTTTATATAGCAGCTAACCATTAGTTTCAAGAAATGTAAACATACCTTTATTTTATCTGTATCCATACCAGTATTTGCAATAAGAATCTTAGCATTTTCAATTCGCTTTGGTTGATTTACTCCAATTTTTTTATCCAACAGGAAGCCTACAATATAAGGATAGTATTGTATTAAATACTTAAAGGATGAGTTAATAATTCTTACAAAGTTGTTCACTTTATAAAATTACTTTCAGCCTGACCAGGCGGTGGCACAGTGGATGGAGCATCAAACTGGGATGCGGAAGACCCAGGTTCGAGACCCCGAGCTCGCCAGCTTAGACCCAAGGTCACTGGCTCCAGCAAGGGGTCACTTGGTCTGCTGAAGGTCCACAGTCAAGGCACATATGAGAAAGCAATCAATGAACAACTAAGGTGTCACAATGAAAAACTGATGATTGATGCTTCTCATCTCTCTCCATTCCTGTCTGTCCCTATCTATCCCTCTCTCTAACTCTCTGTCTCTGTAAAAAAACAAAAAAATTACTTTCAAAGAACACATTTAAGTCTAATTTAAAACTTTAATGCTTAGGACTTGACTCAGGGTGGTGAACACACAATACAGTGTCACACAATAGTGTACAGAAGATGTGTTGTAGAACTGTGCACCTGAAGCCTGTATAATTTTGTTAACCAGTGCCACCCAAAAAATTCAGTGAAAAAAATAAGACTAATGCTTAGACTAAGCCTAAGCTCCTAGACCCTATAAAGCATTCCATTTGAACAGTATCACAAAAATCAATTTAGCATGTCATTTAAAAAACATATGTGAAATAAAAAAATAACGTATGAAACAAAAATTTAAGAGCACAGCACAAACATTAAAAGTATGGTATTTTGAAATGCTTATTTCAGATATAAAGTATACTATGTACATACAGTAGGATGTAGGTTGCAATGTAAAGATATTAAGTCCTCTATCATTAGCTTAAACCAGTGGTTCTAAACCTGGGTTCTAATGAACCCTAGGGGTTCGATGAGTCGGTCTCAGGGGTTCGGAGAAGCCTCTGCCACGGAGGCCAGAATAAAGTAATACCGTAATTTGTTGTGAGTTCATGCACGGCTCATTTTGTGCACCAGTAAAAAAACATATACCTATGTCTTGAATTTGGAAAAAAAAATCGTATTTTATTTATCACTAAAGAAGGGTCAGTGAATGCGCATATGAAACTGATGGGTTCGGTACCTCAAAAAAGGTTAAGAACCACTGGTTTAAACCAATGCAGAACAAATCAAGCTGTGAAGCTTCAGATACACAGAATATTACTAGAGATTACTGAAATTTTTAAAGAACTGAGACTTGTGATGAAATGACAAAGTCATGGACAATGGAGTCAGACAAACCTGGCCCCAACCATGTCCCTGCTGCATATACGCTGCGTACGCAACCTTGGACAACTTACAACCTTCCTCATCTGTAAAATGAGAATATAACCAGTGGCATAGATATTAGTTATCAGCCTAGGGCGCTGCAGATTTACACATCACCTGAACACAGTAGTGCGTCCCCAGGCTTCCTTTAGATGCACATATAACTTATTTTACTAAACCATTTTTATTTTGGGTGTTCTGCTCTATTTTAAGTAAAATTACTGTTAGAATGGTGGCACAGAGCAGACATTCAAAGAATGATAGCTATCCTTGTTTTATCTTTCTCTGCCACTAGGAACTATGAGAAATGCTACAAAGCCCTTGCAGATAAAGTCATTCAAGAATATTTTCAGAATTGTTACTCCCTTGGAAGACACAAATTACGTGCAGCAACACCGGGAATCTAAAGCATAAATTTCAAGTATAACACTCCTTTTTTTTATTCCTTACAGAAGAGAATGCCTACGCTATCTTCTATAGGTCATTTTGTTAAATATAAAGGTACCTGGAAAATTCCTACTTTATAAACATACACTAGTACTAGGGAAATAGCTATTGCCAAGACTCACTTATCACTCTTTAAGAACACCAAGAACTATATCTCAACATCTACCAACTAAATGATTTAACACAGATTCTTCCTGGAAAACACATGTAATCTTGAAAAAGCACAATTTGAAAATAGCTGATTTCTAATAAAAGAAACTGTAAGTTCTATTAGTGAAAATATCCTCAAAGTATAAAGTAAAATCTAGATACCATCAAGGAAATGCTGGGATGGTGTGAGAAGATGAAGGACGTTGTCAATTTAACAAATAGATTATGATAAAAATGGGTGCTCCCCACGCCAGGCCCATGTTTTACCTCTCCTACGTCCTCCCCCCAAGACATGGTTTCTTTGCCTCTTTCTCTTAAGCACCAAAGACCCTTCTTTAACCTCTGTAATGTGGTTCCTGAGCCCATTTCCTCTACCTCTATGACTTTCTAAATAATGTTACAGTTAAAATATAACAAAAATGGTTGCAATATAATTTTTGTCCTTAAAGACAACTTTCCTGGCTTTGTCAAGTGTCATGTCTTGACTAGAAAAAGACAGGATTCATTTAGTTCTCAACATCTCATCAAAGCTTGTTTCCCTATATTCAACATATACACATACCTTCATCTAAATAGGAATCCGCCAGACTTCCTCCTAGCTTCTTGATGATGTGAATTGCCTCCAAATTACCAGAGCCTTTCAATCTCAGAACAGCTTCTACAGCTAACTTAGTAAAGTGATCTTTGTGATGAGTAAGAAGTTTTGAGGATAATGTTGTTCCTGCAATGTTCATTAAATCTTGGCGGAATTTAACTTCATCAGAACTAAAAAACAACCAAACAAAAAACTCATATGACTTTCTTAAAATGAAATGCTTAATTCTGCTTCTATCATTCTTAAATGTTTCTTCAAAGTTATCAATCCTATTTTACTTTGCAAAATTTATTCAGATACTCATCTGTCAATAGATGATTTCACCCTGAAGAGTCAGGGCTCATGTGATAAAAATCAAACCTCACCAGTAAATCAAGAAATGCTAATTTAAAGAATACTATTTTCTCCACCAAACTGACAGACTACTAAAAAAGAAAGACAAACACAATAAAGCATAGCAAATGTTGTCAAGAATGTAATGAAACAGGCACAGTTAAACAGGTAGTGGAAATCAATACTTTTTTTTCTGGAGAATTACTTATAAAATAACTTAAAGCACTCATATCATCTTTGAACTCAGCAATACTTCTTTAAACATTTTTCTGGGTAACAACTTTGTCACAACATAAAACTAAACATAGTCAAAACATAATCTCCAATTATAAATAGGTAAATTTTACTGCAGTGATATGATCAAGTACCTATCTCAGTTAAGAATATTATAGATAACACTGACAAGCAGAAATGTCGATGTTATACAACTACATTAAAGAGGGCAGTAACCCTGTACACAACACTACTATTTGTTTCACTTATTGTGATTATCTGGGCAATAAAAGAAAACCCAAATTTTAACTTCAGTGGCTACCTCGGGAGGTGATGTGGGTTTTTTTTGCTGGGGCAGGATGAGGCAGCAAGACCATGTTTGGGTATGTCTTCCTTGTTCTCTAGACTTCGTGCATTGAGCATACTTTGAAAAGAATGTCGAAATAGTATTTTGGTATACCAACCCATGATCAACTGCAGAATTCAAAAGAGCCTGCCGTGCCGCCTTTGTAGCTTCTCTCCAACCCGCAATAATGGTCTGTGGATGAATCTTTTTTGCAATTAAAAATTCTGCTTCCTATTAATAAACAGTGAAAAAATGCTTTTCAATAGTAAAAATGTGGGATGAACATATTTCTGACATTTAACCAAAGTAGCAAAAAATAACTAATATCAAGCTGGCCCTAGCCGAATGGCTCAGCAGTACAGCAACAGCCTGGCATGTGGATGTCCCAGATTCAATTCCCGGTCAGGACACACTGACAAGTGACCATCTGCTTTTCCACCCCTCCCCTTCTCCCTTCTCTCTTTCACTCTCCCTCTTCCACTCCTGCAGCCATGGCTCAGTTGGAGCAAGTTGGCTCGAGCCACTGAGAATCGCTCCATGGCCTAGCCTTAGGTGCTAAAATAGCTTAGTTGCCGAGCAACAAAGCAACAGCTCCAGATGGGAAGAGCATCACCATAGGGGGCTTTCCAGGCAGATACAGGTCAGGGCACATGCAGGAGTCTGTCTCTCTGCCTCCCCGCTTCTCACTTAACATAAACAAACAAACAAATAAATAACGTAAAATAAAATCAAGCTGAAATAGCTCAGGTAGTCTTACCCTTAGTAATTCTGCTGCTAAAACCGTAACAGAGGTAGTGCCATCACCAACTTCATCATCCTGAACCCTTGACATATCTAGAATAAAAAAAAAATTATTACCTCACTTATATTTTATTCTCCCTTTATTTTTTATTTTTAATTTTTTAAATTGATTTTTAGAAAGAAAGGCAAAGACAGAAACAGCAAGCTGTTCCTGTATATGCCACTATCCGAGTTTGAACCCACCACCTTTGTGTACTGGGACGATGCATTAACCCAACAGAGCAATCCGGGCACGGCTGATTCTGCCTTTTAAATTACTTCCCTGTAGCCTACTTAATCCTCCAACTATACTCATTACCAATCCAAATCTTATCTAGGTCTCAACTGATGAATTCTTTGGAACTTTTCAGTCTGAAATGCAATGGCTTTACTTTACCATCAATAACTCCATGGCTCTCTAGAAGCCTGTATTTTAATGACTATTAAAAAGTGGACAACAGTTAATCAAAAGTACAGTTAGTCAACAAGGCCTATTTAAAACACGTTTCAAAATGTTAACAAAAAAGTACCCTCTTCAGACTTACCAACTAAAACTTTAGCTGCTGGATTGTCAACACCAATGTTTTTTAGAATAGTTGCACCATCATTGGTCACCATAAGAGAGGCATCTCGTCCAGTGCTTAACAAAATTTTGTCCTGAAAGGAACATGTTTTGGCTCAAATTAAGATCTAAGTACCTCTTTTCTTTTCTTTTTTTTTAACAGGGACAGAGAGTCAGAGGGATAGATCGGGACAGACAGACAGAAACGGAGAGAGGTGAGAAGCATCAATCATTAGTTTATTAGTTTTTCGTTGCTGTGCAACTCCTTAATTGTTCATTAATTGCTTTCTCACATGTGCCTTGACCGTGCGTCTTCAGCAGACTGAGTCACCCCTTGCTGGAGCCAGCGACCTTGGGTCCAAGCTGACGAGCTTTTGCTCAAGCCAGATGGGCCTGCGCTCAAGCTGGCGAGCTCGGGGTCTCGAACCTGGGTCTTCCGCATTCCAGTCCGACGCTCTATCCACTGCGCCACCGCCTGGTCAGGCTAAGTACCTCTTGACAACACATGGGCAAATCAGTATTGGCACACACGGCTAAATATCATGAATGGCTATAAGGCAGCATTCAGTCACATGTTTTCAATGCATACACTCCACAAGCAATTCTTGGTATCTACTCATAAAAACACTACAACAATGGAGATATGAACAAGGTTGTTGCAGTACTGTAACAGCCGTAACAAAAGAAACAAATTGTCACTCAATACAACCATAAATGTAAACCATAAAATGATCAAAAGACTGAGTATTATTTTACACTTAAAAAAGGAGAATTTTAAGAAAGTAAGCTGCAGCCCTGGCAGGTTGGCTCAATGGTAGAGCGTTGGCCCGACAAGTGAAAGTCCTGGGTTTGATTCCCAGCCAGGGCACAGAGAAGCGCCCATCTGCTTCTCCACCCCTTCCCTTCTTCTTTCTATCTCTCTCTTCCCCCCTAGCAGTCAAGGTTCCACTGGAACAAGTTGGCCTGGGCAATGAGGATGGCTCCATGGCCTCTGCCTCAGGCGCTAGAATGGCTCTGGTTGTAATGGAGCAATGCCCCAGATGGGCAAAGCATTACCCACTAGTGGGCTTGCCGGGTGGATTCCAGTCAGGCACATCATGCAGGAGTCTCTCTGCCTCCACACTTCTCACTTCAGAAAAATACAAAAAAAAAAAAAAAAAAAGAAAAGAAAAAAGAGAAGCAAACTGCAGAGCAGAGAAGCTACATTTAATATATATGATAAAATATTACATTATGACTATATAAAAAAACAAAATACAGAAAATAAGTGAACAAACATACTGAAAGATTTACATTCCACTGGTATCAGTGGGTACAGAAGTGGGATCAAATTGGGACATCAGCCATATGGATACTGTTTTGATTTTTAGTAAGGAAAATAAATATACCTATGTCTTACCTGTATAATTAAGAGTTAAGCATCCGATCAAGTACATTAATTACTATGTATATTTTCCGCTAAGTGCTCTAAAACGGTATCAAAACATAAAAATTCCGTTTTCCTTACCATGCCCTTGGGTCCCAAGGTGCTCTTCACCAAGTCTCCAATAGCGATGGCACCAATAAAGGAAGACTGCAGTAAAAATCAGAGATTATCAAAATCAGTTCTAGTCTTAAAATTGTATTAAAAATACAACTATACCTATAAGAGAATGAAAAGAAGGTTTACCTGACGAGCTGTCTCTGCTCTCTCTTCATCAGCTCCAGCCTTGAAGATGTTGACAGGTGCAAGGGAAAGGGATGCCTAGAGAAGAAAATCAAGGACCTATTTGAATGCCAATATTTTTTAAATTTCATTTTTTAATTTTTCAATTAGAGGTGACATCCAATATTATTTTTATTAGGTGTCCAGCACAGTGGTAAAACATTTAATTTAGAAAGTGTTCCCAGGGTAAGTCTAGCTCTCATCTTAATGCCAATATTCTTCAATACGTATTCTTAGATGCCTTCCATTAGACTTACAAGTAGACAGAATAGAAAGTATTAATTTACGGAATAGAGTACTTTCTCAAACAAATGAAGCTCTCCATCAGCCGGGCAGTCATTCATTTGAGGGAAAAGAAGGCGGGACTCCTAAATGCTGTATAAGAAGGCGACCCTGCATCTTGGATGTACATGTGCTCCAGAAATAAAAATTACACACTTTAAGAGGCTGACTGTTAAGAATGGCAACTGCTATACCTAAGGATATACAGCAAGCAGGGTTTGTAAGCTGCTCGCCAGACAACCCCTGGCAGATGAGAGAACGCGGCGGCGCAGCCGCCACCCGGCCGCTCCCTCAGGCTCCACCCCGTAGAAGGCGGGGCCTGCGTCGCCGACCCGCCCGGGGCACTAGAAATTTCCTCGCTTTAACTGAGCCCCAGGCCTCAAAGACCTGGGATTGAGGAGAGACCAAGTCAGAACAAGACGCTGGCCTGGAGGCCCACGCCTCCCCCTGGCCCGCCCAGAGAGCTTAACCGGCGGGCGGGGAGCAGGCCACCCTCCGCGGCCCGCACCATGTGCGGCGGGGCCGGAGGACAGACACAGGGAACCCACGGCCCTGGAACGACAATAAGAGACAGCGGGGCAGGAGACCCTCACGGGGAATGGCGGTACAGCGCCAGCAGGGTCAGGCTCACCATGGTTCCGAGGAGTTGGCCACTCACGCTTCTCCCTCACAGCTCGCTGCCAGGATCAGAGGGAAGAGAAGCCGGATGTGACGACACACGCTCCACCGCCGGGGCGGAGTCTCAGCCGGCACGCCGCTGCAATGTTGCGGCGTCCCCGGGTCGTAAACGCAGCTCATCACACTGAGGAGGCGGGGTCTCAACTCACGCTCCGCGCCGCGAAGCACCACCGGCTTGGGAGGAGGAAGGGGAGGGTCTGATATTTTGCTGGGGCGCCGAATTAGGAGAAGACACCCTAAGAACAAAAGAAGTTCTCGGCTGCGGGGCTTGCGGCAGTAACGGAGTTCCTTTACGCACGTTTTTCTGAAATTTAATCTTTAAAATATTTGACTTGCCCTGGCTGGGTGGCTGGATTGTTTAGAAGATCCTCCTGCAGCGCCGAGGTTGCCGGTTCAATTCGCTCTCAGGGCACATACAAGGAATAGGTGTTTCCCTTTCTCACTCTCAAATTAGTAAAATAAACATTAAAAAATGTTTTTAAATAATAAATGTTAAATTAATTAAAATTTTAACTTAAAGTACCACCTGTGCCCAACAATACGCCGAAATTGCGGTTCAATCCCAGGTCATAAGTGGAACAAATCTATGTTTATCTTCCTCCATCCTTCTCTCCGCAATCAATAAATTTCTTAAACTTTTTTAATTATAAAAATGAAGTATCACATATACAGATTAAAGTACTATATACTAATAATGAAGAATATAATTTACCAATCTCATCAGTTCCTCTAACCAATGGCCACCAGTTGACTTTTTCAGTTTTCTTGGTGGGGGCTACTTACCAAAAAAAATTCCTAAATAATTTTATTGATATTTTAATATCATTTATTGAGTTTTACCGAGGAAGACTGACATTTCTTTTACTGAGTTTTAAAACGCTGTTTTTAATTGGACGTTGATTCTCCAGGACAAGGTTTAGTGAGCCCTGATGGAGATGGAGACGGTTACTTTATCTTTGCCCTGCTTGCTCTTTCCGGAGGCTTTGCATTTCATTCCTCCTTCTCCCCACTCCTAGAGATGATTAATACTCTTAAATGCCTTGGTAGAGATTAAGATCAATCCCAAACATTTCTATTTCTCTCTAAATTGACTCATTAAAACAAAGTAAAATTTTGTCCTTAAAAAGAATTAGGGGGTGGGGGGAGTAAAGAGGGACAAATATTGGTGCTGGACAATGATTTGACTTTG
Source organism: Rhynchonycteris naso (assembly GCA_037038555.1). NCBI lineage: Eukaryota > Metazoa > Chordata > Mammalia > Chiroptera > Emballonuridae > Rhynchonycteris > Rhynchonycteris naso. The sequence goes on along the minus strand of CM072996.1, from coordinate 106,379,848 downwards.
AGTGATGGACACACAACACAATCAACAGTTCATATGCTACAGAAATGTTTACTTGAGGCCCTAGCTGGTTGGCTAAGCGATAGAGCATTGACCTGGCATGTGAAAGTCCTGGGTTGGATTCCAGGCCAGGGCACACAGGAGAAGCGACCATCTGCTTCTCCACCCCTCTCTGGGCTCTCTCTCCATCCCCCCTACTCCTGAATCCATGACTCCAATGGTTTGAGCAAGTTGGCCCCAGGTGCTAAAGATGGTGAGTGGCCTTCCCTCAGACACTAGGGTCGCTGAGCAATGAAGCTGCAGCCCCAGATGGGCAGAGCATCCAAGCTAGGGGGCTTGCCTGTTGGATACTGGTGGGGCGCATGCAGTAGCCTGTCTCCCCTCCTCCCACTTAAAAAAAATTTTACCTGAAATCTATGTACTCATATTGATCAATGTCATCACATTAAATTTAATTTTCTAAATAAAAATTTTTCAAAACTTTAAAAATTCTATTCAATTTCTATAATGTACCAATACCCTTTACTCCCCTTGAGTGATTGATTAGAAAAACCCTTGAATTTTTGGCAACTGTTAACATTGGTAGATGTTTTAAATTTTTGTTTCTACTATTCAGATATACTCTGGCGTTATTTTACACCACAGATTGAGAAATTATGGGAAACCAAATCCCCCCCTGCCTACCATGATTTTGTATGATAAAAGAATGATTTTTACATTTAAATTCATTTATTGATTTATTTTGACTTTTACATTTTTAAATGGTTGAAAATAAGACTGTTTCATGATACATTAAAATTATATAAAACTTTGTTTTGGTGTCCATAGCTTGGTTGGAACACAAGCATACCCATTTATTTTTTATACTGTGCAATACAATATTTATACAATGGCAGAGTGTTGACAGCCAGTATAAACCATAAAGCCTAATGTGTTTATGATCTGATCCTTTAGAAACCAGGCTGTGTAGTGCTGACCTTGGTTTACACTATTCCCAAGGCCCATCAAGAAAAGTGATGATCAGGCTGGACAAATTGTTATTTTAAATCTACCAAAATTTTGTGTTTGTGGGAAAACATGCTCTTCTTTCAGGAAATGTCCTTGAACAGGTGCATCACAAATCACACACTAGAATGAGAAGTCACAATAATGAGAAGCTAAGATTCCTTCATGATACTGAAAACTCCTATTATTATTGTGGTGGGCAAATCATATACCTGGAAATATGTCCTCTGGCAAGCAAGCCTGAGACTGAGTAGAGAAACCAACCCTGCCTCCCTGTTGGGCTTTGGAGGGAGGAAACAGCCAGAGGCTTTTGAATGGGTACAGGGAGGCACGTTCTGCCATCTGTAGAGCTGAGGCAAGAGACATCCAGGAAGAGACCCCTATGAGAAGATTCAGCAATTTATCCTATTTTCATTGCATGGTTTTTTGTTGTTGTTGTTTAGCAAGAGACAGATAGGGACAGAAATCAATTCTTCCTTGTGGCACTTTAGTTGTTCATTGATTGCTTCTCTTTTGTGCCTTGAGTGGAAGGCTCCAGCCCAGCTGTGACCCCATGCTCAAGCCAGCGACCTCTGGGCTCTAGCCAGCAACCACGGGGTTGTGTCTATGATCCTATGCTCAAGCCAGTGACCCCATGCTCAATCTGGTGAGCCAAGCACTGGCAACCTCAGGGTTTCAAACATGGGTCCTCTACATCCCGGTCCAACAGTCTATCTACTGCGCCACTGCCTGGTCAGGCTTCACTGCATGTTTTTGATATTTTCTCTTACCTTCTTTGGTGTCACCCTCGTGCCCTATGGTTTAAAGGCTCAGCCTTCTGGAACCAGACTGTGTATTGGATTTCAACTCTAACATTACTAGTTTCGTTATTTGGGGTGAGTTCCACACGCCTGCCCACCCTGATCTATACTAATGTGAGAAACAACAAAATTATTTGTTTTAAGTCACAAAATTTTAGGGTGGTTTGGTGCACAGCAATAAATAAACACTCCTTTAACAATGCCATTGAATAGGCACTTATTATTTTTCATTTCTATAAGAGCCTCATCAGTCTCCCTGCTTTATTAAAATGTTCTCTAATGTATCCTCTATTTTGATATCAGAGTAATCTTTCTAAACTATTATATCTCCAATGTTTAAAATCCTTCAAACTCTCTATTCTCATTTAAACTAACACTCCTTAGCACTCTACACATACCGATGTCTCTCATGTTTACTTCTTCTCTCTCTCCTCACCCTGCCTTTGCATCTCATGCTCGTCATATGGAACCAACTCCCTGCCACCACTGAACATTATGGTCTTCCCACATATCTGTGCATTCACTATTCTTTCTCCCTAAGACATCCTCTCCCCTCCTTCTCTAATCTATAAAGACTATCATCAAATACTTCAGGGATTGATGACCTTTTCCATACTTTTCTCGAAAACCTCCCTTCTCAGGCTTGGATGCCCTTGTGTGCCTTTATCACACCACTCATACTAAGAACTGGTAAAACTGTCATTTCTCCTAAGCTATATATCTAGTATCATTCTAGTGATATCAGAGAAAAGTTATTTCTTTATGGCTTAGTCCTCTGAGGAGGGAAAGAGCATTGCCCCCATTAGAAGGTTATTTCGAACTACAAATATTTTGAGGACAAGGCTGCTATCTTTATTACTAGTATAGCGCCTAGTTCATGCTCATTCATTAAGTAAGAACATGTTAATAACTACTATCTTCTAAGCAATTCAAAGAAAAAAATACAGAAATAATCCAAAGAAGTTCTTAAATTCTGAGAACAAATACCTAAGTCTTCTAAGAACTGGTCGTTGCCACATCTTTACCAATTATGTGTTCTGTGGTGTCTGGCACATAGTAAGCACCCAATTATTTGTGGACTTGCCTTTCCTTTTCATTGTTTAAATGATTTCCATCTTGAGCTGTAGCCAAATAGGCTTTTCAGAGTTATTCAGTGACTAAAAACAAGTTTGGAGACCTAGAGCTGAGACCTACTAATTTCAACAACCATGCAGATAAAACTGAGTGTCTCAAATATTTAAAAATTTCATTTCACTTTGACAAAACAAAATCCTTGCCTGACCGGGTGGTGGTGCAGTGGATAAAGCATTGGACTGGGATGCGGAAGACCCAGGTTTGAGACCCCGAGCTCACCAGCTTGAGTGCGGGCCCATCTGCCTTAAGCAAAAGCTCGTCAGCTTGGACCCAAGGTCGCTGGCTCCAGCAAGGGGTTGCTCGGTCTGCTGAAGGCCCACGGTCATGGCACATGTGGGAGAGCAATCAATGAACAACTAAGGCATTGCGACGGCAACGAAAAACTAATGACTGATGCTTCTCACCTCTCTCCGTTCCTGTCTGTCTGTCTCTATCTATCCCTCTCTCTGACTCTCTCTCTGTCCCTGTACAAAAAAAAAAAAAATCCTTAGCCCATTATATGTTCATTTTGAAATGGAGGCAGTAATATGAAACTAAGAAACAAAACCTCTTATCATAGTTTCAAGAAATGTGTAAAATATAAATATAGTAAAACTATAAATAGGTATCCAATCAAACTTTATTGGGGTTTTATTGCAATCTACTTTCAGCAATGAGGGGAAAGTAACCATAAGAACGCCGACCAGATTTTATTCAACAAAGCAGTGTTTCATGAATGCTTAAGGTCAGTGTATAGTCAGCTCAGCTTCCAATATCAACTTGAGTACCTCATCATAGAGATATAGGCCAGAATGACAACAGTGAGCCATCGCAAGATCCTAGATCATCTAAGATTAAACCATATTTTACATATAATTTTTGGGACAGTATACTGATACTCTATAATAAATAAGGATTTAAAATATGTGTTGCTTAGCCCTTGTTGAACTAAATTCAATTATTAGCATATTCTTTTAACTACTCCAGTTAATAAAGGCTTGATAATATTTCAAAAACTCTGACTCTTCCAAAGATAAAAAAATTAGTTATTTGTTATGACAAAACTTAAGCTGTAAAGCACATTCACACTTGTCTTTAAACGCATGTTTACATCATATATGAAATAACTTCTCATGCCTGGAGACATGGTTCATATGGCAAAAAGTCATATGCAGAAGACAACTAAAGGGTGATTCTCCCCTCTCCACATCCTCCAAAAAGCCACACTCGGCCTCAGTGTAAAAGTTGGATTTTATTGCCATGCTACAAAATGTATGAAGTTGGCACTGATAGGAAGAAACAGAGAACAAACAGTAGGGAGGAAGAGAGGGCTAAAGATGTTGTTACATATACAACAAGGTTTTAATCAACAGTGGTAAATTTTGCCAATATTAAAAATGCAAACCAAATTTAAAATGCTGATATGAAACAGCATTAAAATACAATTTATGCATAGTACAGTATCACTTATGTCTTTTATTAGAGAAATGTGGAATGTGTATAAAAGAAAATAACCATGGGGGCAAAATTCGTATGTCATATACAATTTGGCAATGGTAGTCCCACTGTTAGACAATTTCTTATAAAAGAAAAAATTAAAAATCTAATAGGCTACCTTTATACAAAGTTGCTATATTTATGCCTTTATGTAGGAAAAAAACATTTATAATGCAAATTAGGACATACAATAATCTTACAATATTACACAATGTAATGAAAATAAAAACATAACACAAAATTTGTCCTTTATAAAATGTATATTTTGCATTTACTAATGCAAATGTGGCACACCGGTGACTACTGTACTATTAATACCAGTCTGTCATAGAATTGCAATTGTAGTGACGCTGCTAAAGAATTGTGTTATACCCAAAAAATGAGGAAGAAGGAATGGGGAATAGGGATGTAAAGAACAGGAAAGATAGATATGGTGCTGGTTTGGACAGAGTATATATATATTGTGGTATATCATAAAATAGTTAATTTTTCAAGCCAAAAACATTTCCTATACATTCTGGAATTTCGTACCAATGCCTTTATTCAAATTTGGCAAACATCAGGGAAAAGGTAATTAGTACCATATACCTCACATTTCAGAAATATGAATGAGATGCCAATACATCAGTTACTTCTGAATGTTGTCTCTGATGGTATGTCTATTTCAAGGAGATATACATATGTATATGTATGTGTATCTATGTATGTATATCTATATACATAGATATACATACATATATATTTACACATACACACATACTACATACACATTGCACAAAACACTTGGGCATTATGGGTTAGGAACAGCACAGGGGAGAATGGAAAGTACTTTTTAGCTTAAAACTGTTACCTTGAGGCAAAAATATGGTGGCACATTATTGGGAAATTATGAAAACATAAGGCCCCTGTCCCATTTTCAATAGAACATTATTGAGGTACATTTTTATATGTTGTGCCACAGATTTCTTTGGGAGGGGGAATAAACACTAGCTTGACTTATAACATTGGACTGTGGGGTCAACATCAATATCTATAAAAACAAAGATTGCTTGGCAAATTTTTGTAAGTCCCAAATGTGATCTATTCTGAATATACTGGGAAGTGAAAAGCTTTTAGATGAGTCTTCAAGAGTAAAGTGCATATCTTGTCACTCCACAGCAGCAGTAAATAAAAGGAACTATTTGCCAATCTTCCTGGAGGGAGAGAAGGCACCATATTTTTATTTTTAAAGGAAGATGAAACTGGGAAATAAAACACACTAAAAGAAACAGTCAATATCCGTATCAGTTTCCAATCCTGGTCTGGGATAAAAGTTGTCATGATCTATATGAATAAAAAAGGATTCTATTTGGGAAAATATATGAACAATGATTATATTTCCAAAACTAAAAGTGGAATCACATGGTCCATCAACAGAACAAAATATCTAAAATTAGGTCTGTCTCAGAAAATCTGAAACACATAGCCACAATTATATCCCAATAAAATATCTCATTCTAAAATGTACCTAGCAATAGGTACTTCTTTCCAGGATAGGGCTTAATGCCCACTACTAGACTATTGCAAAGGACAAGGAGTGTTCTACATACATTTTATTAAATAGGAATACAGGTGATTTCCAGAGACATCTAGAAATTAACACCAGTTGTATGTATATATCTTCCTAATACTCATAGTACCTAAATCAAATTCTTAGCAGACAAATTGGTCCCATTTTCATTTTTAAAGCACACAGTATTTAAAGCATAAACTGCAATGATTATATTGGAGTTACCTAAAAAAATATAAAAACTAATTAGAATCTGGAAGGAAAAATGAAAAGGATGAGAAAAAGAAAATAAAGTATCTAGCCTCCAAAATGAATAAATAGGTCAGCCCTTCCATTTGGAGGTTAATGTTCTAGTCTTGACTGCTTATTTCAGAGAAAACCATGTGTACTACAATAGTTCCATCACAATTCTTATTCCACATTACAAAAATCAAAAATCATATAAATTTGGCACGATTAGCAATCTACTCAGAAGAAAACATAAATGCAACAATATATTAAAAATGGAAACTGCAAACCTATACCACTGCTCTCTTTTTAGAGAACAGTGAACACTTTAGTAAGCACCAAGTTCACAGAAGGAAAAAAAAATCTGCTATGCACACAAACCAAATGGCACTGAAAATAACAGATACCTTTAATAATTTATTTTCTTTATAATGGTCCCATTCTATTACTTAGCTAATCCATTCACTGCCCTATAACTGGTTGGATGCTATATGACCAAAAATTTTTCATGCTAAAATAACCTTAGTTACATCTGGTAGATCCAGATCATAATCTCAAACTTCCTCATATTTAGAGAAAACGGTAAAATATTTTGCAAGGTTACCTGACCTTTTCACTCTCGTCTTCTCTAGTGATTGAGAAACTGGAACATTCTTGATTTTCCTAGAGTTAGACATATGACCTCTTGTCAGTTTATACAAGCTTCAATTCATTTTACACCCTAAATTATGACATAATCGCATTGCTACAAGACTTGCACTGTACCTGCTATGCTGGCAATAATCCTAACATTCCATCGAAATCAGGGATAAGCAAATATCCAGCTCTGAGTGAAGGACAGCAGAGCTAAGGAGCACTACTATGGGCAAAGTACAGTTGCAGCCGTGTGACTTGAGGGATCACTGCTAAAGTGCTGGGGAGGGTGCCCACAGAGAAAACTCAGTACCTTTAGGGGACTCTGCATGGTAAAAGTAGCTTCAGGTATTTTCTAAGCTGCTAAAGAGATCACCTATGGACACAAGTAAAATTTAAAACTGAGAGGATGTTTTTATCAACTTGAAAAGTAAACAGCATATAAATAAATACTGGACAAGGGCAACCCTGTTATAGAATAACAGTAAGTTCCAAATGAACCTTCAAAACCACAATTTGACAAAAATGCAAACTAAACACCAATAAACACATAAGCCAATTCTAAAACTATATACAAACTCAAACATTTCAAATTGAAAAAGACATTATGCAACAAAGTATGACATCCCAAACACCAAAGGAAAAAAATTGAAGGTAAATGGCAATTCAATGGCACAAATGCCTCCAGGAACAATGTTATTGTTAGTAATCCATAGGAGAGACACTTTCAAGAGATCATGGTTCAGATTTTCAAATGTTTAGGGGTAAAAAGACCTGAGACTGATTCTTGAGCCTACTGTAATTCTGACTAAGATACTTGGGCATGCCCTTCCAATGACATCATGAGATGAATAAAGAGAAAATCTTCTCTGCTTCCTGCCATTCAGCACACCAACAGCAAACCATACTCACAGACACAGAACTCTTTCTAGTAAGCTGAAGGCAAAGGAACTGACTGGTATATAAGGAATGTGGTACTTCTATTTCCTTTACAAATGGTTTGGCTCAAGTCAAAAAGCCTACAATTACTGAAATGAAGGATTCCTCATCTTACGTGCTGGATGCCACATACCATGAACAGTGAATCTACAAATACTACTTTCAGAGCCTAGAGTTATCTGTTAGCAATGCACATTATCAAGAGGCTTTATAAAATGTTTTAAATGCCAACCATGACTTAGACATGAATGATATGCATAAGTCCAGAATATTGACACAAATCAACCAGCATGTCACTCACTTCAACTCTCATTTTAAATAGGCACTGTGAAAATGGGAGTGCTGCTGTACAGTAATGAGTAGTATATAATGAAATTAGTGTTCTTTAATGAGTACCTGCTCTACATTAATTCCCTTTAGTTAAAGAAGCACATGAAATAGGTCAAAAAAAATTTCATCAGTCTATAAAAGGAGTTAGTGTTTAGAAATGAAAATGAAGCACTTGCATCTTCATTTTTTAAAAATTCATAAAGGTGCAAACAACGTAATGCTTCCCAGGCTCACATGGGCAGATCAGTACTATTATGTCTAGTTTTCCTAGATGTACCATCATCCCGTGGTAGTGCTTTCTGCAAATTTGACATAGCAGCAGTTTTCTCAATGTCTATCACAGCATACAGCTCTGTGCGCCTGGTAGGGGTCTGTGGAAGAGGAGTTGTAGGCGTTTTTGGAGTCTGAGGGTTGTCGGAGTCACTGCCACCTTCCAAGTCAACCTGTATATAATTGAGCTGCCTGTGTTCTAAACTCGGGCGCCTGATATCAAAATTAAAGACTGTCGGTATACAGTCCCGACGCCTTGAATATTCTATTTTGTGAGCACTTGCTGGCACGGTTACATTCTCTGTATTTACATAGTTATGCATTGGATCTAGATTATTATGGTAGCCATTTAGAGATGGGGTCTTTGGTCCTAAATTGTCATCTTCATCCCTACTTAGCTTGCGGGCTTCCCAAACAGGAGGCAGAGATGGTAAATTTTCATAGTTTAATAATGCAGTTCTTCTCTGAGCTGAGTTGTTGATATTCTGGGTATCTGAGGTACTGGTGGATGTCAGACGACCTCTCCTGACCCCTGAGGCACTAGGGATAGATAACCCATTTATATTTTCATACACCAGCTTGTTAACAGAGGGTGCGTCTCTTCGCTCATCACTGTCATATCCAGTGTCCCATTCTGTGTTATTTGCACCACTTCCACTGGCTTGATCTCTTCCAATTTTCTCCAGTTTCTCTTTTTCCATTAATTGCTTTTGAACAGGAGTTGGTCCTAAGACAAATCTGACTACTTCGGGTTCAAGATGAACCTGAGGGTCCCTGTCCTCAATACTACTTGGTTCTTCTTTTGGAGTGTTGCTCTCAGCATTAGAAATCCTTGCCTCCAGTGGGATATGCACACTTGTGCAATTTTTCCGCTCTTCTTGCACACCTGTAGTGTTAACATAGGTGTGTACCTAAAACAAAACAGGAAAGTGAATGAGTAACGTGCTCAAAAAAAAAAACACGCAAAAACTTAAGGTTTCTGCACCTGGTTTTTACTAATACAAAAGGTGTAAGTTTGGGGGGAGCGGAATATAAAAATGTAGTTTCCTAATTTAATAAAAGAATAACTACTTTGCCTGACTGGTAGTGGCACAGTGGATAAAGCATCAACCTGGGATGCTGAAGTCCCAGGTTCAAATCCCTAAGGTCGCCAGCTTGAATGTGGACTCATCTGGCTTGAGTGCAGGCTCACCAGTTTGAGTGCCGCCGGCTTTAGCATGAGATCACTGACCTAACCCCATGGTCACTGGCTTGAGCTCAAAGATCACTGGATTAAAGCCCAAGGTTGTTGGCTTGAGCAAGGTGTCACTGGCTCAGCTTAAGCCCCCATCCTCCCCTGGTCTAGACACATATGAGAAGCAATCTGTTAACAACAAAATTGACACAACTATGGGTTGATGCTTCTCATCTCCCTTCCCAAAAGAAGAATAATTACTCTAAAGTGCAACATTATATTTGATAGTGAAACATGAAAAGCATTCTGTAAAAGAAAAATATATAAGGAAGAAATAGGGATTATCATTTTGGTACTGTTCTAGAAGTTCTCATGAATGTATTAAACCATGATTCAGAAATAAATATTAAAAAGATTAAAATTTATCATTATGTACAGATGATTACACTATATAAAAAATTAACCCTATTAGATTTAATAAGAGTTCTATAAAATGCATAGCTATGAAATAAATACAAGCTACTAAGAAATAATCACTAAAATGATAAGGAAAAGATTTAATAAGAGTTCTATAAAATGCATAGCTATGAAATAAATACAAGCTACTAAGAAATAATCACTAAAATGATAAGGAAAAGTTCAACGGTATTTTGAGAGACAATGTAAAAAACATTTATAAGTCTATACATAAAATTTGAAGAACTATAAAATACAAAGTTGAGAGAAATGTAATTACAGTAAATAAAAACTCATGTACTACGTAAAGAACATGAAAAAGTGAATTTTAAATAATTAAAATTTCTTACTGATAAATAACTAATTAATGCATAGACAATGTTTAACCAGATACTTTATTCCTCAAATGAAAAATAGAATAGTCAGGAATATTACATAGCTCTATAAAAACATTAACAACAAAGTCAACCTTCCTGCTAGTAATCCACTAATTATAAAAATTGTAATTTAAGCAGTAGCATAAATTCTGAATGAATGGAGGTTATTGTAATGGGAACTGGCCATTAGTTATGACTGTCTTTATCTTTAGATGCACTGCTCCTGTGAGCACACAAACTACTGTAATGCTCTTTCCCCCAGTACCTGTACATATTGCAGCTTACGTCAGCAAATATACATTATTTTCTCCGATTCTTCACTACAAAAGTCTTATACAGACAATGAACGCTAAATTCAAAATGACTAATATCTTCAACTCCACACGTGAACTCCACAAAAGCCATTATTCTGTTAGATAGTAGCGTATGCTTACTTGTTCCTCAGCCACAAGCAAAGGATGTGTAGATTCTTCACCTACTGAAGGCAAGCGTGCACTTCCTACAGAAGGATGTCTGCTGGAAGGATGAGAGGAAGCATCTCCAAATGAGGGATATCGGGGATATCCATTAGGTAAGTTCTGAGCAGCAAACCCTGGAGCTGAGTTTTTGTTTATCGGTTTAAGAAGAAAAGCAGGACACAGAGGCAGGGGAGAGAGAATAAAATGAATGAGAATCCATCTGCACTAATAGGATTAAGAAAGGCATTTCTGACAAGACAACCGAAACCAGAGCGCAAACAGCACCCCCTCTATGCCAACTTTCCATTCATAGTTTAGATAATATGGAACATTTAATGTTATCATATGTAAAATATTAAACATGTATATAATTATAGTTAACAGTTTTTTAAAACTGACAACCATTAAACTTACATTAGTTAATAGTGATTTTTAACATTTTATAGGTTAAAGATCCATAGTCTATAGTTTATAAACTATGGTTTATAGTTTTGATTAAATGCCATTTAATCAAAATGCAAGAAGGAAAATATATACTTACTTGTAGGTGTTCGAGGTGTTCTGGGGACTTCCAATTCTGTCTGATGATTATTCCTTTCAACAACTGGCTCTTCCACCACATTTATACTATTATTTTGCATAATCTCTTGCAACATGTTAAATAATTCTTCTGCACGGGCACATTTAAAGGCAAAGATTCCTACAAATATAAACCAGAAGGAAACAATGGTTACCACATCTTTAAAAATTATATAGGTGCACCAACCTGTCAAAGAATAAAATTGTAAAACAAGAAGTCTATGTACCAATAGCAAGAAAGCCTTTTAAAATAAATTAATGATACTCCCTGTTTCAAAACATAAACCCAAATGAAAGCCTACAGAATAATTTGCATTTGTCTAAGGGAGATGGTCCAAAATAAGGCAGACAAAAACATGGGATTTGTACACTTCCGTCTGCCTTTTAACAGTAGGGGGAGCCCAACTCATCGTTACCACGGTAATCCTTTACCATTTGACAGGCCCTGATTCTGTTACCATGCTTCATTATAATAATTCCATAAGGCAGGAATTATCATTCACCTCTGATAGATAAAAGACAAAAATTTTAAAAATATTTCTTAAATTCATTTTAGAGGAGGGAGAGGTAGGAGCAGGAAGCATCAACTGCCACATGTGCCTCATAAGGAGAGCCCAGGGTTTCAAACTGGCAACCTCAGCGTTCCAGGTCAACACTTTATCCCGTGCCATCACAGGTCAGGCAGAGAAAAATATCTCATACTTGACAGAGATAACATGCCCAAAGGTTTTCAAATTGTATGTAGCAAAATAATCAATGTACTGTTCAACTCCAAGATTTAGGTTCTTTCCCCAACAAGTTATGACAGTAAATACCAATAGTCAATTTACTGGGGCTAATCATTTACTAAAAATCTTAAAGTTAATATGAGTCAAAAGTCTGGACATAGAGAATCTACTAAATAAATGCTTGCTAAATGAGCACATGGTTTACAAAATCTCTTTTCTTAGCAAGGGCACTGTTTGGGTAATTTTTCCTATCAGGAGAAAGTAAAATATTAAACATTCTATACAGAATAATTGAAAGGATAGTATTTCAAATGTGACAAGGTTTGTAGAAAAAAATTAAAGGTTCTACCTACCTTGTCCAGTTTGACACCGTCGACCACTTTCAAAAGAAAAGAGATTCGAGTCATAGCCATAGCGTCGTAGGCAGAGGTAGTGCCATTTCACCGAGTCACGTTTGCGAGTATATAAAATCAGTTCTGTGTCTGTGAGTTCCATTATGCCAGAACCTAACTCATTCCCATCATCATCCACATTAATGACCTGAAAAAGAAAGTTTAATTAGTGAGAACCTACTGCTTCCACTTAACAGTCATACACATATTTCACCAATTTTTCAGGGACATGTGCTGTTGCGGATTGGCTCAGTTACTCGCTCCTTTGCTAGTTCGCACATGACCCAATGTGTGGCAGAACTATGCGGCAGTATAGCATAGGAACCTGCTCGTATCTGCAAGGACTCAGATTCCCACTGGGGGGATAAGTTCATATTAATATAAGACCCTGCACTATTGAGTTTCAGAAAATGGCCAGAAACTACGAAGAATAGATGATCACTTAGGGAGAACTTATACTCCTGGAACTGGGCAATGTATTTTACATGTATTTTTCTCATTGAATTGTCATAATACTACAAATTGCAGGAAATACTGTTTTCTCCATCCTATAAAACTGAAACAAAGTCTTAGTGATAATGTAACCTGCCCTAGGTCACAAAGCTACAGAGCTACAAAGCAACAGGGCTGTGACCTATACCTAAGTCTGTATGACCCAGAGGCTATGATTTATAGCAGACTGATTTCAGACTACAAGGGACATTGCATAACTGTGGATGAGTAAGGAATGGAGCATTTGGCCTCTAGGTAACAGAACAGCAAAGAAGTTTCAAAATGATGAAACAGAAAGATTAATTTCCTGTGAACTGCAGGGTGGATCACAGTGATGACTCAAGGTAGAGTCCAGTTAAGAAATTACCCAGGAATGAATCAATAGCTGGAGGCCTGTCCCCACCTAAAATGCCTATACAATGGCATTTTAAAGAAAATATACCAGAACTGTGTGGCTAATTGAATACAAAGGACAAACGGGAAAGTAAAAGAGGATTCCACACTGTCAGTAAGAAAACGTCTTCGTCACTTGTTAAACAAGAAAAGGCAAAGTGAGCAAAAAGAGAAATAAAACAGACTGGAGATTAAGTGAAAAGTAATATATCTATATATCTATATATATAGATATATATATATAGATATATATTAAAGTAAAAAAATATCCAGGTAGGCACAGAGAGATATAATTTAAGCAGTGTTACTGACCTTAAACTTGTTCCGATGATTATCTGGGATAGTGTCTATATCTGGACAGCTACAACAGCTACCCATGGCTTCTTTCAGAAGACCATGTGAGTGCTACATGAAAAGATAATTCGGAAAATATCATTAGACACTGGATATAAAAAAAATTATAAAATAAAAACAGATTTTAGAAATCATTTAACACAAACCCTGCATTATTTCGATGAGGAAAAATTAAGCCCAAGAAGCCTGACCTGTGGTGGTGCAGTGGAGAGAGTGTCAACCTGGAAAGCTGAGGTCACCGGTTCAAAACCCTGGGCTTGCCAGTTCAAAGCACATACGAGAAGCAATCAGTGAACAACTAAAGTGAAGTATCTATGGGTTAATACTTCTCCCTCCACTCCCCCTTTCCTCTTTCTGTAAAATCAATAAATAAAATCTTCTTTTAAAAAAAGAAGATGGTGATGATGAAAAAGTATACTAGTATATAAACCAAAAAAAGTGACAAATAAAATAGTAAAATTAATTAAGACTCATTTTGGTATTTAGCTCTAACAATATGCCACCTAAGCATCATGGCACAGAGATGGTGAAGTCATTACAAGTACCCCTGAAGAACCATGGTCTAAAGGGAAAGACAGAGGTGTAAAGATAACACATTATGACAAACCTGGTATTAGAACATGAGAAGAGTCCTGTAGGTACAGAAAAGGGAGCAACTAATTGTGTGGGTTAGGCAGGGCAGGAGAGACCATTTGAGCTGGTTATTAAAAAGGTGAGCAGAAACAGTGTGCTAGGCGAAACAATAGAAGTACTTGAGATGGATAAAATAGTATGTGCAAAGACAAAGGTTGTGAAAGTGCACAGCGTTCAGGAGAAAGTGGGGCATCCAGTACAATTAGAGTTGAGGGTAGGCGGTAACACAAGCACAGGCTATACCAGAAAGCATTTTAAAGAAGGCAGGGATTGGGGACTCCAACCAACTTGAAGCTAGCCTGCATCCAGTGTCCCCAGTCAAAGGGACATATCTCATTATGACATTTATTTATTCTACTGTAATATTTAACTGTCTTACCACCCACTTCACTGTGATCTTCCGAAGACAAGAACCTGCCCTCTTAAGTTCCTAAGGCACTAATGTATACCACCTGACATAACACATGTTCCATAGTGTTTAATTATTAAAAGTCAATAAATGTTTAATAAATTAGGATGAAAAGGAATCAAAAAAAGCATCTTAAAAATTAAAAAAAAAAAGATTGATTTCAGAGAGAGGAAGGAAGGTAGACAAGAGAGAGAAGGAGAAAGGATGAAAGAGGGAAAGAGATCAGTTTGCTGTTCCATTTATTTATGCATTCATTGGATGATTCTTGCATGTGCCTGACCAGAGATGGAACCAGCAACCTTGGCATATTGGGAGAACACTCTAACCAACTGAGCTACCTAAACAGGGTCTTTAAAAACATTTTTAAAGCAGAAGACTAATCACTGGGAAACAAAATTTTTGTTATATCCACAAATCCTCTTGTTCTTACCTAATTCAAGTGTGCTGATCTCAAATCTGACATTACTATTTCTCTGTAAGCTAGAGTGTTTTTGCAATTCAAGATTTTAGGTTTTCATTTTATTGTAAAATTTTCAACATTTAGTTTAACATAATGAAATAGAATGTCTTCTTGGGCATCATATTTGTGAAAATATAATAATTTATATAATGCAGTTAATACACTAATACATTAAAAGATATAATTGCATCAGAATTTGTCTACAATTTCGAAATAGAACATATTAAAACACTTATTTTAATCATAAAATTTGCGCAAAACTTATTTAAATTCTATTTAAGTAAAAATTGGCATTTGTAGCTCTTATGTTTGTGTACTTGTTGAGGACAACCTCGTTTGATGCTCCAGCAGTAGTCTGCTCATCACTAATAGCTCCAAGATTTTCGGGAAACTTATCAAGGTAACTGTTCAGGAAGTGAATCTTAACGCTCATGTTATATCCAATGTCATGGAAAGCCAACAGCATCCTTAGAACCAGAAGTTCATAGTTTTCTGCTTTTTTGTTGCCAAGAAAGTTCTTTGTAACTGCCAAAATAGACTGCCATGCTGCTTTCTCCTCCTTATTCATCTTCCTGGCAAATTCTTTGTCATGTATGAGGGTTCGAATTTGAGGTCATCGAATGAATACACCTGCTTTTATCTTCTTGAAAGACAAGGCAGGGGCTGACTGGGTGGTGGCACAGTGGATAGAGTGTCAGGCTAGGATGTGGAGGACCTAGGTTCGAGACCCCGAGGTCACCAGCTTGAGCGTGGGCCCATCTGGCTTGAGCAAAAGCTCGTCAGCTTGGACCCAAGGTCGCTGTCTCCAGCAAGGGGTGGCTCGGTCTGCTGAAGGCTCACGGTCAAGGCACATGTGAGAAAGCAATCAATGAACAACTATGGTGTCGAAACAGTAACAAAAAACTAATAATTGATGCTTCTCATCTCTCTTCGTTCCTGTCAGTCCCTGTCTATCCCCCTCTCTGACTCTTTCTCTATCCCTGTAAAAGAAAAAAACAAAAAACAAACAGAAAAAAGAAAGACAAGGCAGGAAAAGCAGAAATAATATGTTGAGAGCATTCACTTTCTCTATTTAAACCCTGAACAAACTGCTTCATTAAGCCAAGTTTGATGTGAAGTGGGGGAAAAATGATCCTGTCTCGATTAACTACAGGTTCATTCACAATATTTTGCATCCCTACTTCCAGAGCTTCATGTTTCGGCCACTCCTTCTGTGTCCAGTGTTTCTCCTGAGCTCGGCTGTCCCAAAAACACAGAAAGCAAGGATACTTCGTGAATGAAACCTCTCTGTTGTCCTAGCAGGAAATTTACCATTTTAAGATCCACACAAATGATCCAGTTATGCTCCTCATAGTTCAGAAAGTTGAGGACAATTTTTATGTCATTATAATCTTCTCGCAAATGAGTTGAATAACCAATGGAAACCACTGCATAAACATTACCATTGTGTGGAAAAACACATTTCGGACTCCGTTTAGAGCTGTCAAGAAATAGCCGCCATTCTGTTGGACTGTATGTGGTAACACCTGGCTGGCTGAGAAGACTACTGAGATCATGACAGTAAACAAAGTGTTTGTCTTTGGAAAAAAAGTTCACAAAAATTTGTTCACACTTCCTGAAATGGGATACTTTAGCTGACTGGTGAAGTACATTCTTTTCTTGAAGCCTGAAGGCTAAAAAATCAGCTGCTTTCTTTGATAGGCCCAAATCACTTACTAAGTCATTCAATTCGGTTTGGCTAAACTGCTGAGGGGTTAATGACTGCTTAGCATCAGAAGAAGACCCTTCAGATTCTACAACCATTTCCTCATGCATCTTATCAAAATACACTTGATCACCATGTTCACTTTCTTCATCCTTAGAAGAAACAGAACCATTGAAAAATGAAACCGGGAGTGTTTCAGAGTGTGGAATAGGTCGGATAGCTGGAGGAATATTAGGATATGAGATTATATGCTGTTTTTTTCTTGTCGATGCCCTTTGTATGGATCAGACAGAAGTAACAGTCACTGCTGTGGTCCTTAGGTTCACGCCAAACCATGGGAATACCAAAAGGCATTCCTTTGTGTTTTCCTTTTGTCCAGTCATGAAGCATTTCCTCACAATTATGACAGACAATATGAGGAGCCCAATTCTTGTCTTGATCACCAAGGGGAACTTGAAAATAGGCAATATATGCACTTGTCATAAATGATGAAATATTGCGCCTTTAACATTAAAGTGTGTAACAGCCACATATATAACAGAAGATGTCAGGACTATTCTTACATTTACGCCTACTCAAAGAAGCCATGATTCAATCTTAAAATTAAATAAGACGGTGTTTTTATTAGATAATAATTTTTTACATTGAAAAACAACTACAATTATGTAAAAGTGGTATTTGTAAAACATTAATTGCCTTGTGGTTATGTTGAATCCAAGAGTTGTTGCCCTTTAACTCCAATTTAAAAATCAATGCATGTCATTAAACTGTTAACAAAAGGAAATTAAAATTGCATAAAAACTAGAGCATGCATCAAAAAACAAATTTCAGATTTGGAATCAGCAATGCAGAAATATATAGAAACAGTTCTAAAACCTCATGCAACAGAAAATGAAGAAAAAAATTGTTCCCCTGTGAATTGATAGAAACAAACAAAAAAACAAAAAAAGGCTTCTAGAAATAACCCTCATTGCTGACCACCACATAACTATAAAGAGCTAATAGTCTATAATGGGTTTGTTTGGTCTCAAAAGATGGTGCGTTGGCCCTGGCAGGTTGGCTCAGTAGATACAACGTCGGTCTGGCATGCGGATGCCGTGGGTTCGATTCCCTGTCAGGGCACACATGAGAAGAGCCATTTGCTTCTCTTCTCCTCCCTCTGTCCCTTCTCTCTTTCTTTTCCTCTCGCAGCCAGTGGCTCAATTGGTCCGAGCTTGGGCCCTGGGCACTGCGGATGGCTCAGCTAGTCCGAGCATTAGCCCTAGGCACTAAGAATAGCTTGGTTGATTTGACCATTGACCCCAGACAGGGCTTGCCAGGTTGGGTTGCATGTGGGAGTCTGTCTCACTCTCCTCTCTTCTCACTTAAAAATAAAAAAAGATGGTGCCTCAAAGAAATGTTTTAAACTATTTCTCAAAAGGAGCAGAAAAATCATCCTTCCATT
Source organism: Rhynchonycteris naso (assembly GCA_037038555.1). NCBI lineage: Eukaryota > Metazoa > Chordata > Mammalia > Chiroptera > Emballonuridae > Rhynchonycteris > Rhynchonycteris naso. Next base: position 106,361,433 of record CM072996.1, on the reverse strand, counting down.
TGCCACCTTCACAGGCTACCTACAGCAGCATCTCCCGTGTTAGCAGGAATATATGAGTAGTGATGCAACCTACTTAGGTCTCTATGCTGAATGCTTCATTATAACAATAATTAATGAGAAGCTGAGCATGCGATACAAAAGCCTTGTATGCTATACCAAGGAGAATAGATTTAATCCTACACATGATGCAATGCTACTGAAGAATTTTAAGGAGAAAAGTGGTGGTCAGGACTTCATTATAAATATATCCATCTGTAAAATAAAGTTAGAGTTTAGCCCAGAAGAAAGGAAACCAGTTAGAGACCATGGAAAAAAGAAATATGCTCAAGACCTAAAAGCCAGGGAAGCAATACTGGAGACAAAGATGACAAAGATGAATTTAAGAAATATTTACAAAGCCAAGTCCATGTCACTGAGTGGCTGGCTCGGCACAGGAAAGGCAGAGACGGTTTCCAGCAAGGCAGAGGAAGGGTGTAGGCCTCATCAGCTGAGATAGGAAAGCCCAGTGTCTCCAAGTGCAAGTGATGGTGATTAGTTCAGTTTTAGAGATGCTACACTGAGAGTCTAGAGAACAATAAAATGGAGATACACATTAGAGAATTAAGGACCTGAGTATGGGTTGGAAGGAGGTAAAATATTGGAACATATGTGGTATTTAAGCTACAAAACAGAAGACACTGCTCAAGGACAGTATAAAAAGTAGTCTGTGGTTGAAATCCTAAGGAATACAAATGTATAAGTACTAGAGTATATAGAAGTGAAGACGAAAAAAAATAAAATGTCAGAATAGTACAAAATAAGAAAAGTGTCAGAAGGAGAGTTCCATTCTTAAGAGTAATAGAGGCAGAAGCCAAGCTGCAGTGAGTGATTGAAAGGTAAGAAAAGAACCCCCCACAGCATGAAAACTGCTCTTTCCAGAACAAGGTGAAGAACTAAAGAATACAATACTAGGGTATGAACAGACATGGTTTCAAAAGAAAATATGATACTTGAGTTATATACTATTTTAAGATGATACAGATTTCTGCAGGCTTGTAATCAGTAGGCCAGGTAAGGTTTTTAAATATAGGAAAAAACAAAGACAAAGGGAAACAAAGGCTGGATCAAGACAGAGGGGGAAACTAATGAAGATGAGCTCCAGGGCCAGGACTGAGACATCTGAGCAGAGGAGTGGAGGAATGCCCCACTCTCTCAGGAGAGAGGGAAGAGAATAAGGATGTCCGCAGCACGGTAGAGAAGCTGAAGGAGAGGCACATCTATCATCCTAAATTTCCTTGTAAAATAGAAGGCAAGTCTGCAAAATGAAGAGAATGACAGGATTATTCATTGAGGAGCTACCCAAGAAACTTACAGGATAAAGTAGGCTGTGCTGAGAACTCAGAGACTGTGAAGTAAGATTATGCTGTTTTTCTAGCTGCGCTCAGCAGTCCAGACTGTAGAAAGTTCAACTGACCCAGGATCACATTAAGAGGACAAGAAAATTAAAGGATATTGTCAAAACGAGGGAGGCGGGTAGTGGGGAGGAGGTTTAGAAGTGATGGATCATCAGGTCTGGTTAGGAAAGAAGTTAAGAAGAGGGCTGATGAAATGGGAGAAAATGTGGACACAAAGGAACAGGAGGCTTCAGTCAGGTTGAAGAATAGGTTCAGCATGAGTGAGACTGAAATAGCTGGAACAATGGTCAATGAGGTCAATTTTCAAATAAAAGAGGACATTTTTTTAATGTGGAGTTTTCTCCACATCCCTGACTCCTCTTCCTGAACCACAAACTCCTAGGCAAGGAGATGTATGGCCTCTAATATTTAGAGACCACATTTGAGTTATAGCAGACCTAATAATATGCACTAATACTTAAAACAATTGATGAGAAACCATGTGATCTAGCTATCTCAGCACCAAGTTCATAATTAAGCAAAAAACATAAATAGACTTATTATGCTCCCTTAAGAAGGCAACTTAAAAAAGTAACAAGGGCATATTCAATAACAAAAAGTAGCTACTGTTTGGGAGGATCAATATTGCAATAAGTCTGCTAAGTATTTTAAATTAGTAAACACTGGCCCTGGTAGGGCAGTTCAGTTGGTTAGAGCATCATCCCGCTATGCCACGGTTGCAGGTTCAATCCCTGGTCAGGGCACATACAAGAGTCAACCAATGAATGCATAAGTAAGTGGAACAACAAATGGATGTTCTTTATCTCTCTCTCTCTCTCTTCCTTCCTCTCTCATTAAAATCAATCAATCAGTAAGTTTTTAAATAAAAAAACTTTCTACAGCCCTAAGTTTCCTTCTAACTCCACATACTTTCCAATAAATAAGTAAGTAAACACTGTCTTAGTTTAATTAAAGTTATTTGTCCTTATTCTTTAGGGATGGGAGATGACAGCAAATCAGCAGGCAAAGTGACTGCATTCAAGAAAACATTTTTAAGGGAGAGCTGACAGCAATACAGTCATAGTAGGAAATTTAAACTTCTGATTGACATCAATGGATAGAGCTTCCAAAATCAACATAAAAACAGCGGCCTTAAATGATACACTATATTAGATGGATTTAATTAATATTTCAGAGTATTTCATGCCAAAGCAGCACAATATATACATTCTTTTCAAGTGCACAAGGAACAATTTATTTTATTTTAAGTGAGAGGAGGGGAAATAGTGAGACAGACTCCCTCAAGATCCCCGACCAGGCACCCGTCTTGGGAAGATGCTCAAATCAACCAAGCTATTTTTAGCACATGAGGCACACACTGGGACCAACCAAGCTATCCTAAGCACTCAGAAGAGGGGGAGAAGAGGAAAAGGGAGTAGAAGAGAAGCAGATGACATTTCTCCTGTTTGCCCTGACTGGGGATCAAACCTGGGACTATCCATACACTGGGCCAATGCTCTATCTATTGAGCCAACTGGCCAGGGCCATGGAACACTTTCTAAATTAGACCACATGTTAGGACACAAAAGTAGCCTCAATAAATATAAGATTGAAATCATATCAAGCATCTTCTCCGACCACAATGGAATGAAGCCAGAAATCAATCACAAGAAAAAAACTGATAAAACACAAACACATGGAAGCTAAATAACATGCTACTAAACAAAGAATGGATTAACAATGAGATTAAGGAAGAAATCAAGTTTCTTGGAGACTAATGAGAATGAATATACAACAACCTAAAACCCATGGGACACAGTGAGATCAGTCCTAAGAGAAAAATTCATAGCAATATAGGCCTAGCTCAAGAGGCAAGAAAAAATCGTAACCAATCTAACCTTACACCTGAAAGAACTGTTAAAAGAACAACAAACAAGCCTGAATTGAGTAGAAGGAAAAAAGTAATAAAGATCAAAGTGAAAATAAACAAAATAGTCTAAAACACAATATAAAAACCAATGTCACCAAGAGCTGGTCTTTGAAAAAATAAACAAGACTGATAAACCTTTTTTTTTTTTTTAAGATTTATTGAATGAGCATAGGTACCTCACTTTAATTGTTCATTGATTGCTTGTCTTATGTGCCTGGACTGGGTAAGCCCAGAGTTTTGAACCCACTACCTCGGTATTCCAGGTCGATGCTCTGTCCACTGCAGCACCACAGGCCAGGCAAGACTGATAAACCTTTAACCAGACTGATTAAGAAAAACAAAACGAAACAAGAGGACCCAAATAAATAAAATCAGAAACAAAACAGAGAAGTAACAACTGAAACCACAGAAATACAAAGGATAAGAAAATAATACATACAAATTGGACAATATAAAAAAATGGATAAATTCCTAAAAACATACAATCTTCCAAAACCAAATCAAGACAAATCAGAACACAGGAATTGCAATTAATAAAATCAAGGCAGTAATAATAATTAAGAAAACCCCAACAAACAAAAGTCCTGGACCAGAAGGCTTCATAGGGGAATTTTACGAAGCATAGAAAAAAGAACTAACACTGATCCTTCTTAAACTATTCAAAAAAGTTCAAGAGAGAAGACTCCCAAGCTCATTTTATGAGAACAGCATTATCCTAATTCCAAAACCAGATAAAGACACTACAAAGAAAGAAAGTTATAGGTCAATATCCCTGATGAACATAGATACAAATATCCTCAACAAAATATCAGCAAACCAAATCCAGCAGCAATACACTAAAAAGATAATACATCATGATCAAGTGGGATTTATTCCTGGGGTGCAAAATTGGTACAATATTTACAAATCAATTAATGTGATACACTACATAAACAACATGAAGAACAAAAATCACATGATTTTTAGGTGCAGAAAAAGCATTTGACAAAATCCAGCACCCATTTATGATAAAAACTCTCAACAAAATGAAAATAGAGGGAACATACTTTAAACATAATAAAGATCATATATGACAAACTCACAGCCAACATACTGATTGGGCAAAACCTAAAAGTATCTCCCCCCCTTAAGATCAAGAACAAGACAGGGATGTTCACTATCACCACTCTTATTTAAAATATACTGCTCACAAAAATTAGGGGATATTTCAAAATGAATATAAAGCTATAAAATATCCTGAATTTTTGTGAGCAGTGTATACTGGAAGTCCTAGTCAAAGCAAGCAGACAAGAAGAAGAAATAAAAGACATCCAAATCAGAAAGAAAAACAGTAAAACTCACTATTTGCAGATGACATGATACTGTACGTCCAGAGAGAACCCTAAAGACACCACCAAGAACTACTAGGTCTGATCAATAAATTCAGTAAAGTAGCAGGATACAAAACTTATATTGAGAAATTGGCAGCATTTTTATATATCCATAATGAACTATCAGAAAAAGAAACTAGAAACGTAATCCCATTTACATTGCATCAAAAGTAAGTAAAATACCAAAGGAGACTTGACTTGGAGTGATGAACACATACAGTGTAGAGATGATGTGTTGTGGAAAACTAAGCCTGAAACTTGAATAATTTTGTTAACCAGTATCACTCGAATAAATTCAATAAAAAGGAAAAAAGTAAGACAATATTCAGCTAGAAAAATAAATAAGGAAAATACCTGAAAAATAAACAAATTTAACTAAGAATATAAAAGGCCTATACTCAAAAAAATTATAAGACACTAAATAAAGAAACTGAAGATACCAATAAATACACCATGTTCATTGACATCATTAAAATGTCCATACCACATGAAACAATCTACAGACCAAACACAATTCCTATCAAAACAACAATGGCACATTTCAGGGAAAAAGAACAAATAATTTAAAAATTTGTATAGAACAAAAAAAAAAAACCCAAAAAAGTTTTAACAATATTGAGAAAGAAGAACAAAATTGAAGGTACCATGCTACCTGATATCAAACTATTCTACAAGACCATAGTAATCAAAACATCATGGTACTGCCCTGGCCAGTTGGCTCAGTGGTAGAGCGTTGGCCCAGCATGTGGAAATCCCGGGTTTGATTCCCAGCCAGGGCACACAGAAGAAGCACCCATTTGCTTCTCCACGCTTCCCCCCTCTCCTCTCTATCTCTCTACCCCTCCCACAGCCAAGGCTCCACTGGAGCAAAGTTGGCCAGGGCGCTGAGGACGGCTCCATGGCCTCTACCTCAGGTGCTAGAATGGCTCCATTTTCAAGAATGCCCCCTGGTAGACATGCCAGGTGGATCCCGGTCAGGTACATGTGGGAGTCTGTCTGTCTGCCGCCCCCCACTTCTCACATCAGAAAAATTAAAAAAAGAAAACAAACAAAAAACCAAAACATCATGGTACGGACATAAAAACAGACATACAGATCAATGGAACACAATAGAAAACCCAGAAATAAACCCACAATTATATGGTCAATTAATATCTGACAAGGAAGGCAAAAATATAAAATGAGGTAAAGATAGTCTATTTAATAAATGGTACTGAGAAAATCAGACAGATACATGGAAAAAATAAATGAAACTAGACCACCTTCTTACACCACATACAAAAATAAACTCAAAATGAATTAAAGACTTAAATGTAAGACTTGAAACCATAAAAATCCTATAAGAAAAATAAGCAGTAAAATCTTGAACACTGTTTCTCCTCATATATCACCTTGTGCAAGGGAAATAAAAGAAAAAACAAACAAATGGGACATCAAACTAAAAAGATTTTGCACAGCAAAGTAAACCATCAACAAAACAAAAAGAAAACCTAATAAAATAGAGAACATGATACACCTGATAAGGGGCTAATATCCAAAATCTATAAAGAACTCATATAACTTAACACCAAAAAGACAAACAATCCAATTCAAAAATGGGCAGAGAGCCTGTCCAGGCGGTGGTGCAGTTGATAGAACGTCAGACTGGGATGCGGAAGACCCAGGTTCAAGACCCCGAGGTCGCCAGCTTGAGTGCGGGCTTATCTGGTTTGAGCAAAAGACGCTCACCAGCTTGGACCCAAGGTTGCTGGCTCGAGCAAGGGGTTACTTGGTCCGCTGAAGGCCCATGGTCAAGGCACATATAAGAAAGCAATCAATGAACAACTAAGGTGTTGCAACAAAAAATTGATGATTAATGCTCCTCATCTCTCTCCATTCCTGTCTGTCTGTCCCTGTCTATCCCTCTGACTCTCTCTTTGTCCCTGTTAAAAAAAAAAAAAAATCTTTTTAATTAAAAAAAAAAAAATGGGCAGAGATACTTGAAACCATAACACAGGCTCACCGGCTTGACCATGTCATCTCCAGCTTGAGTGTGGGATCATTGACATGATTCCATGATTGTTGGCTTGAGCCCAAATGTCGCTGGCTTGAAGTCCAAGGTCACAGGCTTAAGCCCATGGTCACTGGCTTAAGCAAGGGGCAGTGGCTCAGCTTGAGCCTCTTCATCCATTAAGGCACATATGAGAAGCAATCAATGAACAACTGAAGTGATGCAACTACGAGTTGATGCCTCTCATCTCTCTCCCTTCCTCCCTTCATCCCTCAATCTTTTTCTCAAAACAAACAAAAAAACCTGTGGTACATATATACAATGGAAAATTGGTTGGCCATGCCCTGGCCGGTTAGCTCAGTGGTAGTGTGTCAGCCCACTCAGTGTGAATGTCCTAGGTTTGATTTCCGGTCAGGGAACACAGGAGAAGCACTCATCTGCTTCTCCACCCCAACCCCTCACATTTCTCTCTTTCTTCTCCTGCAGCCATGGCTTGGTTGGAGCGAGTTGGTCCTGGGTGCTGATTATAGCTCCATGGCCTCTGCCTCAGGTGCTAAGAAGGCTTGGTTTCTGAGCAACGAAGCAATGCCCCAGATGGGCAGAGCATCACCCCCTAGTGGGCTTGCCAGGTGAATCCTGGTCAGGGTGCATGTGGTAGTAGTCTGTCTCTCTCCCTCCCCTCCTCTCACTGAAGAAAAAATTACTTGGCCATAAAAAGGAATAAAATCTTACCATTTGCAGAAACATGGATGGGCCTACAGAGTATTATGCTCAGTGAAATAAGTCAGAGAATGATAAATACCATGTGGTTTCACTTATATGTGAAATCTAAAGAACAAAATAAACGAACAAATAAAATTGAAACAGACTCAGAAACACAGAGAGCAGAATGGTGATTGCCAGAGGATAGAAGGGGTATAGGGACTGGGAGAAAGAGGTGAAGGGATTAAAAAGTACGATGTAAAGTACAGCATAGGGAATATAGTGAATATATTGTAATAACTATTTATGGTGTCAGTTGGATACTAGAAATATCTGAAGGGTCACTTTGTAAAGTGTACAACTATCTAACCACTATGCTGTGCACCTGAAACCAATACAATATAGAATTGAAAGTAAACTGTAAAGAAATAATCAAAATGAAGAATTATTGAAATATCTTGCTTTAAAAATATAATTTGAGGACTTAATGATTTTTTAAGGTAAACTTCAACTTACCTAGATCTGGCCATTAATATTCTTAGCCTCTGCTGTAGCACCAGGAGTTTAATCATACTTCAAAATACCATGTTTTCTTTATTTGATGACTTAACCTAAAAAAGTCAAGAATTTCTTCTTTTAAAATGGTTTTCCTAGCCCTGGCTAGTTTGCTAGTAGAGTGGTAGAGGGTCAATCTGGCATATGAATGTCCCAGGTTCAATTCCTCATCAGCACATGCAGGAGAAGCAACCATGTACTTCTCTACCCTTCCCTCTCCCCTTTTCTCTTTCTCTCTCTCTCTCTTCCACTCCTGCAGCCAAGGCTCAACTGGTCTGACCGAGTTGGCCCTGGGCACTGATGATGGCTCCATAGCCCTGCCTCAGGCACTAAAATGTGTAGCTCAGTTGCCAAGCAATGGAGCAATGGCCCCAGCTGGGCAGAGCATCGCCTGGTAGGTGGCTTGCCAGGTAGATCCTGATCGGGGCACATACAGGAGTCTGTCTCTCTGCCTCCCTGCCTCTCACATAATAAAAATATCATCATCATCATCATCATTATAATTTTCCTTATGAGACTTCTGGTAGCACTGTTAGTTCAAATTATTTAAACTCAAATGTCTAAAATTTGATTAAAAATCATTTAATATATAAGACATATTTTAAATTAATAAGATGAGTAGATATTATTATTATTATTATGGCCTTTTCAAAATAAAAAGTGAAAATGCAGTAGTCTGAGCTCTTTGACATTTGGATATCAGGCCTTGACTTGAAGACACTGATTCTGGCTTCTCCACTATAGCTATGACTTTGATAACCCACTTCTCTGTTACTTTTCTCCTCGGCCTGAAATGAGAAGTTAGACTAAATTACCTCCAAGATTCCTTTCCAGCTCTAAAACCCTGTTATAGCCAGTGGCAGGCTAATTCTCTACCTCCAGTCACTTTTCTTAAACCCCCCATCACTCTTTCAAAGACTCTATCTAGAATCCCCCCTCTGTATCTTCCTATTCTACCAGATCGCCAGAATCAAATCAGTCAGTTATCACTAAAAACTTCATAAGAACAAGCATGCCATAGAGTGACAGGACAACGTAAGTCATATTAATCAATTACAATCTAGAGTTTCAAGAGATATCAACATAGCCTTGAAATTTTTCTGGTAAATTTATTTACTTTTGACATCACAGAAAAAAATTAAACTCACTCAACCATGGGTACTAACATTTACTGCTAAACTATATCAGGCATTATATTAGAGCAGTGGTTCTTAACCTGGGTTCTATCAAACTCTAGGGGTTTGATGAGTCGGTCTCAGGGGTTCGGAGAAGCCTCTGCCACGGAGGCCAGAATAAAGTAATACCGTAATTTGTTGTGAGTTCATGCACTTTGTTGGTTTTGTTCTTTGAGCAAGGTGATGTTCATGCATGGCTCATTTTGTGCACCAGTAAAAACACATATACCTATGTCTTGAATTTGGAAAAAAAATAATATTTTATTTATCACTAAAGAAGGGTTCGGTGAATGCGCATATGAAACTGGTGAGTTCGGTACCTCAAAAAAGGTTAAGAACCACTGTATTAGAGGTTTTGCTAATAGTCTCATTTTAATCTATATATTATCTAGAGTTGACAAATGAGATCCAAAATGAACATTTCCAAAACCATGAACCCATAATCAATCAAAATTTTCAATTCTGGATTTCAAACCTACACATAAAATCTGCAAGTCCAGCCAGATGTTTGCTCATGCCCCTTATAAGGGCTACTACATCCACATTAGAGTGGGAAGCAACCCAGTGCCTCTTCCTTAGCATACCCTTCCTTTCTCCAGAAACTTACCACACATCATGCTCTGTCTCTGGCCTGTACTCCATTGCTTTTATGTGAATACATATTCTGTTTTTCCATCTCTCTTTTAAGAAAGTTTAGCCAATCAACTGAGGAAAATCTCTTCCTCTTTATTCATACCACTTATAAGCATCTCACAACCCCCATTCTGAAATAAATTTAATCACTTGTAAATATAATTAAGAGAATGAGAGTAATCTGTCTATACCAGTGGTTCTTAACTTTTGAGGTACCGAACCCACCAGTTTCATATGCGCATTCACCGAACCTTCTTTAGTGATAAATAAGATATAATTTTTTTTTCCAAATTCAAGACATAGGTATATGTTTCTTTACTGGTGCACAAAATGAGCCGTGCATGAACATCACCTTGCTCAAAGAACAAAGCCAACAAAGTGCATGAACTCACAACAAATTACAGTATTACTTTATTCTGGCCTCCGCGGCAGAGGCTTCTCTGAACCCCTGAGACCGACTCATCGAACCCTTAGGGTTTGACAGAACCCAGGTTAAGAACCACTGGTCTATACCTATAGCAAGAAAAAGTCCTAAGTCTTGAAATTAAAAATATTAAATAAGCAGAGTATCATCCTATAAAGCTCTTGAAAAATATTTAAAAGCTTTGAATAGATTCTATGGAAAGTTTTTATTCTGTCCTACCTTCAGATCTTTTCTTTTTTCCCCACTTGTTTTATATTAATAAAATACACATTAACATAAATTTTGCCATATTTCCCACTTCTAAGTATACATTTCAGTACTGTTAAATATATTCAATACTGTTGTGTAACCAATGTCCAGAACTACTTCATCTTGCACAATTGAAACTCTACCCATTAAACAACCTACTCCCCTCTCCCCAAATCCTGGTAACCACCACTCTACTTTTGGTTTGTATTAGTTTGACTACTCTGGATACCTCATATAAGTGAGATCATACAATATTTATCTATTGTGCCTGCCTTATTTAACTTAGCTTAATGTCTTTAAAGTTTATTTGTGTTGTAGCATATGTCAGAATTTCTTTCCTTTCCAAGGCTGAAAAATGTTATATTGTACATTTATACCATATTTTGCCTTACCATTCATCTGTTGTTGGACATTTATCCACCTTTTGGCTGTTGTTAATAATGTTGCTAAAAACATGGATGTATAAATATGTCTTGGAGACCCTGTTTTCAATTCTTTTGGATATAGACCCAGTAGTATTGCTTTTGGGTAACCCTATTAATTAAACCATATGGTAATTCCATTGATAAGTTTTTTTGAGAAACGACCATACTAATTTTACCAGAGGCTACACTATTTGCATTCCTACCAGCAATGCACAAAGATTCCAATTTCTTCATATCCTCATTAACATTTGTTTTGTTTTTGGTAACAGCCATCCTAATGGCTGTAAGGCGGTATCTCACTATAGTTTTTATTTGCTTTTCTGTAATGATTAGTGATGTTGAGCATCTTTCCAAGTGCTTATTGATTATTTGTTTATGATATGTCTATATAAGATCTTGGCCTGCTTTTGAATCAGGTTGTTTTCCTGTGGTTGAGTTTTAAAAGTCCAATTTATCTATTTTTGCTTTTGCTTCCTGTGCTTTTAGTGTCATATTCAAAAAAGTAGCCAAATTCAACATTGTGAAGCTTTGGTCCTATGTCTTCTTCTAAGAATTTTATTGTTTCATGCCTTATATTTACATCTTTGATTTATTCTGAGTTAATTTCTGTATATGGTATTAACTAAGGGTCAAATTCATTCTTTGATAGTAGATAACCAATTTTCTAAGTACAATTTTTTGGGAAGATTGCCCTTTGTCCATTGAACTGTCTTGACATCACTGTCAAAACTTATTTAATCATGAGGGTTTTGGTCATGTGAGAGCTTGGTTCTGTGTTTTCTATTCTATTCCATTGATCTATGTCTGTCTTTACGCCAGTACTACTTTTTTGATTACTATAGCTTTGCAGTAAGCTTGAAATCAGAAGTGTAAGTGTCCCATTTTGTTCTTCTTTTTCAAGGTTGTTTTGGCTATATATGGTTCCTTGAAATTCCATATAAATTTTAGGGTAGGTTTTCCTATTTTTAAAAAAATAATCAATGGGACTTTAATCAGGATTACACTAACCTGTAGATCTCTTTGGATAGCACTGACATTTTAACATTATTACATCTTGTAATCCATGAATGCAGAATGTTTTATTTTTAATTTCTTATTTAATTTCTTTCAGCAATGTTTTTTGTTTTTTTTTTTAAACAGGAACAGAGAGTGTTCGCTTCGGCAGCACATATACTAAACAGGGACAGAGAGATGGATAGATAGGAACAGACAGACAGGAACGGAGAGAGGTAAGAAGCATCAATCATTAGTTTTTCGTTGCCGTTACAACACCTTAGTTGTTCATTGATTGCTTTCTCACATGTGCCTTGACCGTAGGCCTTCAGCAGACCAAGCAACCCCTTGCTGGAGCCAGCGACCTTGGGTCCAAGCTGATGAGCTTTTTGCTCAAGCCAGATGGGCCCGTGCTCAAGCTGGCGAGCTCAGGGTCGCGAACCCAGTTCTTCCGCATCCCAGTCCTACGCTCTATCCACTGCACAACCGCCTGGTCAGGCTCAGCAATGTTTTATAGTGTCACTTTGTACAAGGCTTTTACCTCCTTGGTTAACTTAATTTCTTAGCATCTTACTCTTTTTGATGCTACTGTATATAAAGTTGGTTTTGTAATTCCCTTTTTAGGTTGTTCATTATTTGTGTATGGAAATGCAACTAATTTTTGCATGTTGCATTTGTATCCTGCTACTTTTCTGAATTCACTTATTAGTTCGAAGTCTTTTTTTGTGGAATCTTTAGGGTTTCCTTTCTTATCATCTACAAAGATAATTTTATTTATTCCTTTCCAGTTTGGATGCCTTCTATTTCTTTTTCTTGCCTAATTGCACTGACTAGAACTTCCAGAGCTATGTTGAATAAAAGTGGTGAAAGTGGACCTCCTTATCTTGTTCCTGATCTAAGAAGAAAAGCTCTTCAGTCTTTCACTATTGCATATGATGTTCACAGTGGGATTTTCATATATGGCTTTTATTATGTGAAGGTAGTTTCCTTCTATTCCTAGCATTTTAGTATTTTCATTATTTAAAAAGGCATTAAATTTTGTCAAGTGTTTTTTCTGCAACAATTGAGATGATCGCGTGATTTTTATGTTCCTTCTGTTAATGTGGTGCATTATAGTGACTGATTTTTGTATGTCATACCATCCTTGCGTTCTAAGAGCAAATCCCACTTTGTCATGGTGTATAATCCTTTCAATACTCGGCTGATTTCAGTTTGCTAATATTTTGTTGAGAATTTTTTAATCAATTTTCATAAGTGACAGTGATCTGTAGTTTTCTTGTAGTGTCTGTCTGGCTTTGATATCAGGGTAATGCTGGCTTCATAGAATGAATTAGGAAGTGTTTTCTCATCAATATTTTGGAAAAGTTTGAGAATTTATATTAGTTCTTTAAATGTTTGGAAGAATTCACCAGTGAAACGGCCTTTTTTTAGGCAGGAGATTTTTGATTATTGGTTCAATCTCTTTACTAGTTATAGGTATACTAAGATTTTCTATTACTTTGTGATTTAGTCTTGGTAGGTTTTGTGTTTCTAAAAATTCATGTTTCATCTAGGTTACTTAATTTGTTAGTGTACAATTGTTTGTATCACTGTCTTATAATCTTTTTTTACTTTGGCAGAATCAGTAATAATGTCCCTACTTTCATTTCTGACTCAAGTAATTTGAGTCTTCCCTCTTTTTTTCATAATCCAACTAGCCAAAATTTGTCTACTTTGTTGACTTTTTTAAAGACCCAATTTTGGCTGCATTAATTTATTCTTGTCTTTCTATACTCTATTTAATTTATCTTTGTTCTAAGCTTTATTTCCTTCCTTTCTGCTAGCTTTGGTTTTTATTAGTTTGTTCTTCTTTTCCTAGTTACTAAAGTTATAATTAAGTTCTTGGTTTCTGGTCTTCCATGTTTCTTTTGGGGGGGGGGAGATTGATAGAGACAGGGAGGCAGAGAGAGGGACAAATAGGGACAGACAGACAGGAAAGCATCAATTCTTCATTGGGACACTTCAGTTGTTCATTGATCGCTTTGTCATATGTGCCTTGAACATGGGGCTACAGCAGACCAAGTGACCCCTTGCTCAAACCAGGTGAACACATGCTCAAACTGGCGACCTCGGGGTCTTGAGTCTGGGTTCTCTGCGTCCTGGTCTGATGCTCTATCCACTATGCCATCACCTGGTCAGACCCTTGTTTGTAATGTAACCATTTATAGCTATGAATTCCCCTTAGCACTGTTTTATCCATGTCCCGTAGTTTTAGCTTTCCTTTTTTTGAGAGAGAGAGAGAGAGTGAGTCAGAGATGGAAAGAAAGAGAGAGGGTGAGAAGCATTAACTCCTAGTTGCTTTCACTTTAGCTGTATATTGAGCTTCTTGCACATGTCTTGTCTGGGACGAGTCAGTGTCCTCTTGTTCGAGTCAGGGACCTTGGTTGTTTTGCACCAGTGACCCTTTGGGGCTCAAGCTGGTGAGCTTTGGGATCTTGTGGACGATTTTCCTGCTCAAGTCAGTGGCCCCACACTGACAAGCCTGACCTCATGGCCACTGACCTCAGGGGTTCAAACCTGCTATCTCAGCGTTCAGTGTTGACACTTTATCCACTGCACTATCACCAGTTAGGTTGGCATATTGTGTTTTTATTTTCATTTATCTCTTAAGTATTATCTAATTTCCCTTGTGATTTCATCTTTGGTCCACTGATTGTTTAAAAGTGTGTTTTAAAATCTCCACAATTTTGTGAATTTTCCAGTTTTCCTTCAGTTGTTCATTTCTAACTTCATCCCCTTAAGGTTAAAGAAGATATGCTGTATGACATCTTTTAAAATCTACAGACTAAATTTGTGCCCAACATACAGTCTATTCTGGAGAATGTCCCATGTCCACTTCAGAAAAATGTTTATGCTATTAGTGTTGGGTACAGTGTTCTGTCTAGTTAGTCTATCTATTATTGTAAATAAGGTATTAAAGTCTCCCAACTATTATTATAGAATTGACTATTTCTTCCTTTAATTCTGTCAGTTTTTGCTTTGCATATTTTGATAATCTGTCATTAGGGACATGTGTTTACAATTTTCTTGCTCTGCTAATTATTTTATTAATATATAATGTTCATAACCTCTTGTAACTTTTTAAAATTGAAAGTCTACCTTGTCTGATATTAGTATAATCAACCCTGCATTATCTTAGTTACTATTTGCACATGATAGCTACTTGTTTATCTGATCCTCAAGTGAGTCTCTTGTATATGGATCATGTTTTTATACATGCTAATTTCTCTTTTGATTGGAAAGTTTAATCTATTTACATTCAAAGTAATTATTGAACTGGAGAAACAGCTGTTATTCTGCTATTTGTCTTCTGTATGCCTTAAGCTTCTTTGTGATGGTTCACAAAAATAAATAATAGTGTGCCTGGCCTATGGTGGTGCAGTGGATAAAGCATTGAACCAGAATGCTGAGGTCACCGGTTCGAAACCCTGGTCAAGATATATACAACAAGCAATCAATGAACAACCTAAGTGAAGCAACATACTTCTCATTGCACCCATCTATCATTCTCCTCTCTCTCAAAAATCAATAAATAAAATCTTTAAAAATAAAAACAAGGCATTACTATATCATGACTACCAGTAAAATCCTCTCTTGTATCACAGAGAAGCCTTTTGCACTGTAAGTACAGAATCCTAAAACTTAACACCATCCTCATAACAATAGTTACATTAATAAATTTAGTAAAACTATCCTAAATTATTCCAATATGATTTTTGCAGACTGACAAGCAGCAAGAACACTGAACTCTATTCATCAGTGTGATTATAAATTTGGTGCTCAGGAAGGTTTATTTGCTCTGTCAGTTCCCTAGCACTGAGGGTGAACTGGCCTATACTACAGTAGTTCTGTTCAAATATAGCCAGAACAGAATACCTATAGTTTGAAGCTTAGCAACATAACTCTAAATTTTGGGCACAGCTAACCACCATATTTAATTACATTAAAACTATCAAACCGTAGTTGGATAGCTCAGTTGGTTAGAGCATCATACCAAAGCCCAGAGCTTGCCATTTCGATCTCCAGTCAGGGCACATGCAGGAACAGCTCAATGTTCATTTGTCTCTCTGTCTTGCTATCTCTCTCTTGCTCAAATCAATAAAATAAATACTTTAAAAAATAAAAGTATTAAAAGAAAACAATCAAGAGAATGGCATTCAAAAACCTGATCTCTGTACCAATGGTCTGGCTGCACTTTTTTTAAGCTGCTAGGTAGGTCTTTTTTTTTAATTGACACACATTAGTTTTGGGCTTATTCTTAATACTGCTAAGGATTTTTCATTATTTATATTATTCTAAGGAAGAGAAATTTAAAAAAAAGAAAAAGAAAAAACGCTAAGGAGGGAAATTTCTCAGTACATTCTGCTAGTCACCTAAACCAGAGTCATTCTGTGAAAAAGACACCCGCAATATATAGTGTGTCCGTAAAGTCATGGTGCACTTTAAACTGGTCACAGGACAAAAAGTGCACCATGACTTTACGGACACACTGTAGTTTCCTTGTTAGCTAAAAATTTAAAGTCCAAATATACATACAAAAACAAAAGTATCCAACTATCTTTAACTACCCATCCATGACTTTGGTTGTAGCTATATATTACTAAGTAGATTTCTTTCCTTTACGTTTTTAGTCTACTGATAGCAACTTTTAAGAACGAGTATGCAATTCATAACCATTCACCATTTTTAATTCTCAAAAGAAATTAAAAAACCAATTATATTACTTACAAATCACTTTAATATCTGGTGCTTTACTTTCTGGAAACTCTTTGTCTAATCTAAATTCCTTATATTATAATTTAAATAAGATTTCTCTCATTACTGTTTCCCTCTAAAGACAGGGGTCGAGAACCTTTTTGGCTGAGAGAGCCATGAACGCCACATATTTAAAAATGTAATCCCATGAGAGCCATACAATATGTTTAACATTAAATACAAGTAAATGTGTGCATTTTATGTAAGATCAACAGTTTTAAAGTACAATAAGTCTCTGAATTCTTTTTAATAACGTTGTTATGCTATTGCTAAGCAATAACGAATAAAGTACTTCTTACTATTAATGCGACTTCTGGTGCCGCATGGTTTTGTGACTTCCATCCGTTAAACGTGATCGTAGGTTGGTCCTAACATTCTTAAGATGTGAGAAAGACTGCTCACATGTATATGTAGAGCCAAACATTCTCAGTACAGCAATACTTACATGCTGCAGTGTGTGGTATGTGACGGAAAGTAAGTTCCAAGTTCTGACAATCAGCTGGTCTGTGGGTTGAAGTTTTTTCATTTCTTCCCACTTGTGTTTGTTCACCAAGTCTGCTTACTGTCGTGCAAGTCTTTTCAAATCTTCATTCAGTGGTTTGAACTTATTCACCCACATGTCCGAGGCCTTCAGGTCAGCAGCTTGTAGCCCAAAATCTCTGACAGAGACACCGGGGATATAAATCAGGTTGGTGCAGTCCACTGAATACTCATGAGGATGGGTGATGAACTTACAAAGACGAGTGTGCTCACAAAATTCTCCAAAGCACTCTTTGAATAACTGCAGGAGATTAGATGTGAAGCCCGCTAGTTGCTAGAGATCAAGATGTTGAGCAGGGTCACTTGCTGTGCATGCATCTTTAAACTCTCTCAGTTTTTCAAAGTGTAGTAAATGACCTGTTTCAATGTTGGCAATGAAGAGTTCCAACGTGTTTTCAAATGCAAACACTGCTTGTTGAAGGGATAAGACTGTATTACCAACGCCTTGCATTTTCACATTGAGCTGGTTCAGATGTTCAGTCATGTCCATGAGATAGTAGAACATCAGGAGCCACTCAGTGTTAGCTAACTCAGGATGCTCGACGTTTTTCATTTCAAGAAAAGTCCGGATTTCGCTCAGACAAGCCGCAAAATGCTGAGCACCTTCCCTCTTGACAACCAGCACACATTGCTGTGCAGAAGCAGACCAGGATTATTCCCAACTTCACCCAGCAGTGTTTTAAACTGGTGATCATGTAAAACTCAGGCAACGATAAAGTTGACCACCGAATGACCAGCGACATCACCTCACCAAGCTGCTCGCCACACATCTGAGCACAAAGCACCTCCTGATATAGGATGCAGTGTAAACTTAGGATGGGTCTCTTTTCATGTTCATGAAGAAGAGCTACAAATCCTCTGTTTTTCCCCACCATGCACAGAGTACCATCAGTACACACCGAAATAAGTTTATCCATTGGTAGACATTTTTCTTTAGCAAACTCAGTGAAAGACTTGAATAAATCCTTGGCTCTTGTCTCTTTCATAGGCAAGACAGCAAGACTTTCCTCATGTAGTGTGTCACTGACAGCATACCTTGCAATCACGCTGAACTGGGATAAATGGCTTACATCTGTTGACTCATCCAAAGGAAGAGAAAAGAATGGTGCTGCATTTATGTCCTTCACTTGTGTTACCTCAATTTGATTTGCCATCATGATGGTACGATCGTGAACAGTTCTTGCCGACAGAGATGTCTTTTATTTGTTTGATTATCTTGTCTTTACCTGAAAAGTAGTCAAAAAGTTCACTGGCAACATCAAGCATAAATATTTTGGCATACTCCACATGTGTGAATGGCTTTCCATTTCTCACAATTGCTAAAGCACCAGCAAAGCTAGCCGAATTCCAGTCATCTTGTTGGGTCCACACACGGAGTTGCTGCTGACTAGCCTGCACTCTGCACAATAGCTCTTGACATGCTTTCTTCCTGCTGTCCCCCACTGGATATTTTGATGCAAATGTAGTATGGCGTGTGTCAAAGTGCCGCTTTATATTTGACCGTATCATCGATGCAATTTTATCATTGCATATTAGACATACTGCAGAACCTGCTCTTTCCACAAAGGTGAATTCCTCTGTCCATTCCTGCTGAAAAGTACGATACTCATCTTTTTTTCTTTTAGCCATCGTTTTCGTCAAAAGGGTTTCTGCCATTACCTAGCTGACTACTTGATTAAAAGGAGGGAAGTTTACTTCCTGACCTCACAATGGCCCATGTACGTTATGCATTATCCAATAAAAATTTGGTGTTGTCCCAGAGGACAGCTGTGATTGGCTCCAGCCACCCGCAACCATGAACATGAGTGGTAGGAAATGAATGGATTGTAATACATGAGAATGTTTTATATTTTAACGTTATAATTTTTTTTTAAAGATTTGTCTGTGAGCCAGATGCAGCCATCAAAAGAACCACATCTGGCTCACGAGCCATAGGTTCCCGACCCCTGCTCTAAGAGATGAGTAAAACCAGGATGATCAAGTAGACTAAGGACATGTTTACATGTATTTAAATGGCCATCAATTCACTTTCCTATAGGTAAATATAAAATATTAATAAAGTAACTTTTTTTTGGTGGCAGATAGAGAGAGAGTAAGAGAGAGGGACAGATAGGGACAGACAGACAGGAAGGGAGAGAAATGAGAACCATCAATTCTTCCTTGCGGCACCTTAGTTGTTCATTGATGGATTTCTCATATGTGCCTTGACCAGGGGACTACGGCAGACCGAGTGACCCTTTGTTCGAGCCAGCGACCTTGGGCTCAAGATGGTGAGTCTTGCTCAAAACAGATGAGCCCGCGCTTAAGCTGGCAACCTAGGGGTCTCAAATCTGGGTCCTCCACATCCCAGTCCAAAGCTCTATCTACTGCGCCACTGCCCGGTCAGGCAGCGACATTTCTTTATCTCAGACATAGTTGTTTGAAATAACAAAAGGTTACTTAGTAGAAAGAAATGACTTGTAAAAGCTAGGAATATTAAGGAAAATAAAAAATGAGTTCATTCATTTCTTCATCCACACATTGAAGCATTCAACAAGTATTTTCTGAGCACTGACTCTGCCAGGCACTGAGATAAATGCTGGAAATAAAGATACCCATTCCCTGAGTCCAAGGAGCTTACTGTTCAGTGATGGAGACAGACAAGAAAATTAATACATTGCAGATGCTGACCCATGCGCCAGCATCACAGAACATTTAACTTAGAGTAGAAAAAAAAGAGAGAAGTGACAAGAGAGACTACCTAAGAAAGGTGACCTCTACCTCGAGTACTGAAAGGCAGATGAGAGTTTGCTAGGCAAGGGAAATCCAGAACAAGAAGACGACATGCAAAAACACTGAAGTCTGAAAGAACACGGCCTGTTCCAGAAGATCATTGAAATAAAAGGACTTAATGGGAGGACATTAGGAGACAGGCGAGAAAGCAGGCTCACACGATTTCATGAAGGGCCAGTTTGCACTACTGAGGGCAGTTTACATTTTCCTTCTTAATTCTAATGACAACATGAATGTCCTGCCAAATACTCTCTTATAAAGGCAGAATTTCTAGAATACATACAAGAACTTCCAACTCCTAAGAATAAAATTAATGGTATTTTATTATTTGTGATGCCCAAAATCTCACCTAAAAATAACAGCATACATCTATAAACACAAATATTCTCCCAACAGCATCTAGGTCTGCAGTGAATATCATAGAAGGATGACAACATAAACCTTAGACACCCCCCCTTCCAGACCTAGTAAAAATTACCCACTTTAAAATCATACTTCACAGTGAATTTGACAAAAGTCACTTTCAGTTACACATTTTAGCTTTTAGGAACAGAAATATAAGAATCTATATATCTGTATCTATATCTTCACCTATCATCTATCAATCAACAATTGTGTGTACTTAGCAAACACTGATAAAACGGCTTGCTAAAATAAAACAAGAAAAAGCTAAAATGAAAATGGATATAAAACATAACTCTACCTTAATTCAATCCTACATTCATCTACAACCTTGGAATCTATTTATACCCAGAAACCCTGGTGATAAAATTTACAATTAAGTCAGAGTGTGCCCATAATCTTTGCCCTAGGATATAAACACACACCTACAGATTTTAAACCCAGCAGATAAGTCAGCCTGCCTTAGCTAATTCAGTAACGGAATCAGTGCCAATGGCAAAACTCCCAGCACCTTAAATCGCAGGAAAAAAATATCATCAGCCTTAGGAATTCTTAAAGAAACTCTTAGTTTAGTACACAGTTACAATACAAAAATATGTACAAGAAAATCAAATACTGTCCTCCAGCAACATCAAAGTGATAAACATTCTGTGTGACAGATCATGGACCTCTCTCCTCTAAAAATTCAGACTGCATCATAAAAAGACAAGTGATTGTAAGATAGCATGGAGAAAGTACAAGCATTCTCCAGAAAGCATTTGTCACCAATTCTGAAAATTGCAATGCACATATTTGATTTTACAAAGATAGTACATTCACTTTTCTGTATTGTATATCAGAATCCCATGTTTGTATTCTTCAACTCAGTTATTATTTCTATATATTCAACCAGATAATTGTGTCAAATTAACAAATGATTGCTAAACCCTCATAATAAATCTCTAGTTTATAAATTTACTCTTAGACACTAGTCCAGTAGTAAGGACTAAACTCTGGTATAATAAATATTTAACTTATGAGGTTTTACCAAACTGAGCAACAGTACACCCCAAGAATTCCTTTGTTTTCATGGCTTTACTCCTTTTTTTTCATGGCTTTACTCTTTTAAAACAACAAAATACTAAATGCAAGTCACTCTAACCTTGCACTTCATGTTAAATATATTTATTTAATATTAATATCAACCAAGCTATAACAACAAAACAATACAAGACATGCTGGAAAATCTCTACGCATTTCACTTTTTATATAATATGCTTAACCTAGAACTAAATAAACAATTAAACAAAAAAATTTAAAGAATAAAGTAGGGGAGTTTGCTGATTTGAGCCCTGGTCAGGGCACACACAGGAACAGATCAATGCTCCTGGACCACTCTCTCTCTCCCCTCCCTCTTCCTCTCTCTCTAAAATCAATAGTTTAAAAAAAAATTGAAAAAAGGGTAATTTTCAAAACTGAATATACAAATGCATAAAATATATCAAAAATGTTCCTAAAAGACTCATATTAAAAGCCTAAATATTGACTGTGTGTATATAAAATGTATACAAACACACAAAAATAAATTAAGCTAAATGCCAAGCAACTCCAACCCTCAAAACAAGGTATGTCATAAATAGCTTAACAGTTTCTGCTTTTAACTCAATCGACAATGCTCTTAAACATACTCTCAAAGGAAAATAAACTGATTATTTTCTACTTTTTGAGCAAAGCATTAAAATTGTTAAAATCTAGCAACTCATTGATTCAACTATACGACTAATAAAAATGTTCAATGTATGCATGTGTGTTTTCTAACACTTCCCACTCAAAACATTAAAGCAGGAATGTTTATATCCGAGTACATCTATACATTTGATGCTATTTTTAAAAGGCCATTAATAAGCATTGTTTAAAAATGACCAAAAAAAATGTTCATGGTATAAAGTTAAACAGAAAAGAAAGGATAAAACTGATCTTTAAAAAAAAAAAAAAAAAACTGATCTTTTAAAATGCAATATGGTTTTCTGAATTGGATGCTGGAACAGAAAAAGGACATTAGTGGAAAAACTGGTGAAATCCAAATAAAGTTTGTAGTTTAGTTAATAATATCATACTAGTTAGTGTTAATTTCTAAGTTTTGATAAATGGAGCATAGTTGTGTATGATTATTAGGGAAAGCTGGGTAAAGGGTACATGGTTCTAATATTTCAGTGATTCTTCTACCCTCTACATAAAATATATAAACTAGGGGGGGCGGGGCGTGTAAACTAAAACATACTGAAATCTTAACACTGGTTCACTTAATGGTAAGACGAAACGATTTTTCTCTTTATATTCTCAATAGAGTGTGAATTGCTTTTATAATCAATAATAAATTATTAGCTAAAGAATATACAAATCAATATTTTATTAAAGGCTTCTTTAGAAAGGAACACTATAAATGTTTAAGCTGAGCCCAAAGGCAGACTACATACAAAACAGGTTAGGGCAGAGTGTGGCCAAGGGAAATTGCCAGGAGAATTTAAGTAGGCAAAACCTAATTAGTAAATGCTGGAAATCTGCCAACGCACAGAACTTAACATCTACTCTTAAGCTAAAGGTGCCAGCAGCCAGCAAAGTTATTCTCAGAATTCATGTCTTAGGGTAATGTCCCAAAAGGCCCCCCAATGCTAAGAATTTATGGATATACATAGCCTGGGTTTATTACAAACAAAAATACTGCAGTTGGTCATCTGGTGCACAAGTGCCCACTGAGAGATTCTAGAAACATTCTTCAGTACCACAGTGTGTTTTCTCTGTTTTTTCTCCTCCACTATGTCTTGCCTCTCTAACATTTCTGAACAACCTATTCCCAGTCCTTAGCTCTAAGGCCTAAAAATGGCACTCCTGTGTCAGTGAGCAACATGGGTGGAAAGATCACCACTGTGATTACAGTATCAAATCCTATTTCAGATGTTTGACAGCTGAATATCAAAAAAGCTTTCTTTCTGTTTTCCCCCCCCCTAATACTTTCAGGACAAAATATGTTCTAAGCAACTCTATTAAGCCATAAGAAAGTAAAATTAATCAACAAGTGTTCCCCAATCAAAAATGAGAAAATACATTTTGTCCTTTAAAAAGTGCCAGTGGAATCAGACAGACTGCATTTTGATAAAGAATCTTTTCCAAGCTGTAACCCAGGAGATCTGTGAGTATCGTCAGACAGTCTGCCCCAACTGAAATAGGCCTGCGTGGCCAGTTCGGGGTTTTGCGTTGTTCTTTAAAAATAGCTTTTAACTCTCATTCTCAGCTGATAGTGTAGCAGGTCCCAGAACTGTCACTTAACAAACATGTACGTGCATTTGTTTGTTTTTATTTTTAGTTTCTTTTGAGTCCTTGTAAACTCTGTAATCAGATATCCAAGCCTATTAAAATGACATACAAAATAAAGCTATAAATTCACAGACAAAAAGTACTGCATGTTAAAATACATAATCTTTACTTCATGGGCTTCATTAACAATTTTAAGCACCAAAAGCCTTCTTTGCTTACTTTCCAGTTCTCGGGCATGTTTAATAAAATACATGTTTACCAAAACAGTAATTCTTAGGTATGGAAGCCACTATATTGTTTTGTTGTTGTTGTTGTTGTTGTTATTTGAATACTAACTAAGATATATACCGTTTTTCATCAAACCTGAGACACAATTGATATTAAGGCTGAAATTTTATATATCACTAAGGTATATAAGTTGCCAATTAAACTATGACACGCCACTGATTCAAAAATACACCCAAATTTCAGTGAATAAAACTGGAAAATATCTCAGATATAAAACAACAAAATACAGTAGACAGTCAATGAAAACTATCAATTCATTACAAATAACACTAATGAAAGTATGTAAAAAAAACTTTTCCTTGCTCCTTAGCAGATGCCATAACACAATTATAACCAAGTGATAGGATATTAGAACATCTGAGATCCACAGTCCTGAGGCACGGCAAATACTTCTCTAGAAAACAATCTTGCAGTGCAGACTGCTGGGAAGTATTTTCTCCATTCTTAAAATAAGGAAATAAGGTATAAAAAAAAATCAAAATTTTACTGGAAGCCAAATTTAGAATTTCTAGTTTCCCTGCCAACCGTTTTAACAAAGACAATAAGCACTCTTCCCCTGAAGTTTTTATGGTTTGTTTTCCTTCAGATTTGTACTAATCTTAAACTTAGAATACCACTCGTCTATGGTAATTAAAGGTAATTCTGAAGAGCTATATTATATTCCAAAGTACAAATAAGGTCACTGGAACTAGTCCTTCTGAGCACAACTTACAATAAAATGTAATTTGAAAGCAATAGTGAGAATATCTCCTTCCTTCCTTTTTATTAAAAAATAATGTTAATAAAAGAAATCACTATAGAAAAAATACAGCCAGAATTTCTAAGAAGTTATTTTATTCTGACCCACCTCAAATTATTTCTGTACCAATAGACTGAAAAGCTATCTACTTTAAATCCTCTTTATAAAATCTGTGAACTTAATTCAACAGTTGCCTACAATATTAGTGTCATAAAATCATGTAGATAAAATAGTTTTGCCAAAGCCTTAAAAATTTTTAATTTTTATATGCAAATTCCAAATCTGAATTCACTACAACTAAGGCAAGATTTTAATTCTCATTAAATTGATAAATGGCCTGTAAGTTCTACTATCTAAATATATTTAAAATAGTACATCAGAATCTAAAATAAAAATCTTGCCTTTAGCATCTAAATTCCTCCAGTATTAGGCCATATCAATTTCTGATAATGCCAGTAAGGCAGGTGATACAGTGAAAATACCATGGGCTTCAGGGTTAGAGAGAGCTGAGTTATCTAACTTCTCTAAATCTGTGTTTACTCATAGGTTGTTTTGGAGGGGCTTTTTTTCCCCCCTAAAGATTTACTTATTAACTTTTAGAGAAAGGAAGGAGAGAGAGAAAAGGGGGCAGGAGTGGGAAGCATCAACTTATAGTTGCTTCTCTTATGTGCCTTGACCAGGCAAGCCTAGGGTTTCAAACGGGCAGCCTCAGCACTCCAGGTCGATGCTTTTATCCACTGTGCTACCACAGGCCAGGCAATAGGTAAAGTGTTAAATACCAACAGCACTACTTGCCTCATATGGCTGTTAAGTTTAGAGGCTGTTGCAGTAAAAACAGTGTGGGGTAATAACTAATTAGGGTAGTTAACAATGAAGAGGACACTTTAGAACAGTATTTAGAAGTTATCAGTATATAGTACTCAATATTAACTAGACTGGGAAGAAAAGCAGGAGTCGAGGAACAGACAGATTCCATTTAGGTGACAGTAAGCTTACTGAGCTAAGGAACACAGACTTCCAGTAAACATCTCCACAGCATTATGTTGTCTAGCCATCACCTAAAGTCAAATCATTTTCCATCACCTTGTATTTGTCTCTTTACATCCTTCCCCCAATCCCTTTCCCCTCCTCTATGTACCCCTCTCCCTGGTAACCACTGCACTCTTATCTATGTCCATGAGTCTCAGTTTTATACCCCACATATGTAAGAAATCATAGTTTTTAGGTTTTCTTGATTTAGTCATTTCACTCAGTATAATGTTCTCAAGGTCCATCCATGTTGACATAACAGATACTATGTCATCATTTCTTATGGCTGAGTAGTATTCCATTATATATATGTTCCCCATCTTCTTTATCCAGTCCTCTATCAAGGGGCACTTTGGTTGTTTCCATGTCTTGGCCACTGTGAATAATGCTAGGATGAACATGGGGTGCATGTGTCTTTATGCACCAGTGTTTTCTGAGTTTTTTTGGCAGATACCCAGCAGAGGGATTGCTAGGTCATAACTTAGTTCTATTCTTTATTTTTTTGAGAAACCACCATACTTTCTTCCATAATGGTTGTATTAATTTACATTCCCACCAACAGTGAATGAGGGTTTCTTTTTCTCCACAGCCTCTCCAACACTTGTTATTACCTATCTGTTGATAATAGCTAATCTAACAGGTGTGATGTGGTATTTCATTTGCATTTCTTGAATAGGTAGTGAAAACGAGCATCTTTTCATATATCTCTTGGCCATTTGTATGTCCTCTTGGGAGAAGTGTCTGTTCAGGTCCTTATCTCATTTTTTAATTGGACTGTTTGCTTATTTCTTGCTGGGTTTTGTGAGTTCTTTATATATTTTGTATATTAACCCCTTTATATATTTTAGATATCATCTCCCACTTAGTTGGCTGCCTATTTGTTTTGTTGTCAGTCTTTTTGCTGTACAGAAGCTTTTTAGTTTGATATAGTCCCATTTCTTTTTGCCTTTACTTTCCTTGCCTTTGGAATCAAATTCATAAATTGTTCTCTACGGCTAATGTCCATGAATTTAGTACCTATGTTTTCTTCTATGTAATTTATTCTTTCGGATCTTATATTTAGGTCTTTGATCCATTTTGAATTAATTTTTGTGCAGGGGCAAACTGTAGTCATTTCATTCTTTTGCATGTGGCTTTCCAGTTTTCCGAGCACCATTTATTGGTGAGGCCTTCTTTTCTCCATTGTGTGTTTTTGGCTCCTTTGTAAAAGATGATTTGTCTGTATATATGTGGCTTTACTTCTGGGCTCTCAATTCTGTTCCATTGCTCTGTGTGTCTGTTTTTCTACCAATACCATGCTGTTTTGATTTTCGAGGTTCTGTAGTATAATTTAAAGTCATGTATTATAATACCTCTGGCTTTTATTTTTTCCCTCAGAGTTACTTTGGCTATGCGAGGTTCTTTATGGTTCTCACAAACCTAGTGATTTTTTTATACATTTCTTTTAAAAATGACATTGAGATTTGGATATGAATTGCATTAAATTTGTATACTGCTTTGGGTAAATGCCATTTTAAACTATGTTGATCCTTCCTATCCATGAAAATGGAATATTTTTCCATTTCATTGTCTTTCTCAATTTCTTTTAATAATGCATTGTAGTTTTTAGTATATAGATCCTTTACATCTTTTAAGTTTATTCCTAAGTATTTTTTTTTTCTTGCAACTGTAAAAGGGATTATTTTAGTTCCTTTTACGAAGTTTCATTGTTGATGTATATGAGAGCAACAGACTTCTGTATATTTATTTTATATCCTATGACCTTACTGTATTGGATTGTTTCTGATAGTATTTTTGTGGAGTCTTTGGGGTTTCCTATATACAGGATCATGAGTGTTTTAAATACAAAGGGATATTGGATCTTATCAAATGCCTTCTCTGCATCTACTGACGAGATCATATGATTTTTGTTCTTTGTTTTGTTGATATGGTGTATTACATTAATCAATTTACATATCTTGAACCATCCTTGTGCTCCTGGAATGAATCCCACTTTATTGTGATATATTACATTTTTAATGTGTCACTTTATTTGATTTGCTAGTCTTTTGTTTAGAATTTTTGCATCGTATTTATTAGAGATATTGATCTGTAGTTTCTTTCTTTGTATTGTCCTTGCCAGGTTTATGAGGGTTATGTAGGCCTCATAAAATGTGTTAGGAAATACTGTTTCTTCTAATTTTTTTGGAAGACTTTGAGAATGATAGGAATCAAATCTTCTATGAATGTTTGGTAGAATTCACTAGTATAGCTGTCTGGCCCTGGACTTTAATTTGGGGGAGGTTTTTGATAGTTGTTTCTATTTCCTCCCTGCTTATGGGTCTATTTAGGTTTTCCATTTCTTCATGACTCAGTCTAGGAAGATTGTATAGTTCTAGGAATTTATCCATTTCGTCTAGATTGTTAAACTTGGTGGCATATAATTTTTCATAGCATTCTACAATGATCCTTTGCATATCTGTGATATCTGTGGTAATTTCTCCTCTTTCGTTTCAGATTTTGTTTTTATGAGTCCTTTCTCTTTTTCCCTTATTGAATCTAGCCAGGGGTTTGTCAATTTTATTAATTTTTTCCAAAGAAGCAGCTCTTTGTTGTATTAATTTTTTCTATAGTTTCTCTGTTCTCTCACTTATTTCTGCTCTAATTTTTACTATTTTGTTTCTTCTGCTGATTTTGAGTTGCCTTTGTTTTTCTATTATTAGTTTCTTAAGATGTGATGTTAAGTTGTTTACTTAGGATCTCTCTTGTTTCTGTAATGATATAAGCCTGTAATGACATAAACTTCCCTCTTATTACCGCTTTTGATGCAGCCCAGAAATTTTGATGCCGTGTTGTCATTTTTGTTTGTCTATATATCTTTTGATATCTGCTTTTACTTTTTCTTTGAACCAGTCAACTTTTAGAAAAATGCTGTTGAACTTCCACATTTTGGGGATTTCTTTACTTCTTTTTTGCAGATGAATTCTGATTTCGAAGCCCTGTAGTCAGAGAATATGCTTGGTATAACTTCAATCTTCCTAAATTTGTTGATGTTAGTTTTGTAGCCCAACCTATTGTCTATTGAGAATCTTCCATGTACGCTGGAGAAAAATGTATACTCTGTATTCCTTGGATGAAATGTTCTATAAATGTCTATTACGTCCATTTGGTCTAGTGTTTTGTTTAAGGAGGATATTTCTTTATTGATTTTCTATTTTGATGATTGATCTAGAGCTGTCAATGGTGTGTTGAGATCTCCAAGTATGATTCTGTTTTTGTCTGCTTCTATTTTTAGATAAGTTAGTAGATGTCTTATATATTTTGGTGCTCCCTGGTTTTATGCATGTACATTAAGAAGTGTTATGTCTCCCCCTGCCCCCACAGGCTCCCGGGGGGTTATGTCTTCTTGATACAATATCCCTTTTATCATGAAATGACCATCTTTGTCTCTGGTTACCTTTGTTGTCTTGAAGTCAGCATTGTCAGATATGAGTATGGCTACACATGCTTTTCTTTGGGTATTATCTGCTTGGAGAATTGTTTTCCAACCTTTCATTTTGAGTCTAGTTTTGTTCTTGCAGCTTAGATGTGTCTCTTGAAGGGAGTATACAGTTTGGTTTTGCTTTTTGATCCAATCTGCCACTCTGGGCCTCTTTATTGGTGAGTACAATCCATTTACATTTAGGGTAACTATTGATACTTGAGAATTTCCTATAACCAATTTATGTAGTTTTCTTTGTGTGTGTGAGAGAGAGAGAGCAAAAGACAGTGTGACAGAGAAACGGAGGGACAGATAGGGAAAGACAGACAGGAAGGGAGTGAGATCAGAGCATCAATTCTTTGTCACGGCTCCTTAGCTTTTCATTGATTGCTTTCTCATATGTGCCTTGACCAGGGAGCTCCAGCTGAGCCAGTAACCCCTTGCTCAAGCCAGTGACTTTGGGATTCAAGCCAGCGACCTTTGGGCTCAAGCCACTGACCAGGAGGTCATGTCTATGATCACAAGCTCAAGCCAGAAACTCCAAGCTCAAGCTGGTGAGCACATGCTCAAAATAGCAACCTCAGGGGTTTCAAACCTGGGCCCTCTGCATCCCAGGCTGACACTCTATCCACTGTGCCACCCCCTGGTCAGGCTATGTATTGCTTTCTGATAGCTCTGTCTCTCATTTGGTTCTTCTGTTTCATTCTTCTGTCAGTTGTTTTTGTTTGTAGGTATTCCATATTCTTCCTGTTTCTCCTTTTTTTAAGCTACATGTTTTAGCAGTAATATTTTCGTGGGTGGTTACCATTTGGTTATTAGGAGAAAAATTATCAGATTTACAAGAGTCCAACATCCTATGAGTGCTTCTGCACACCATCCTCCTTTGCTATTGCTGATCTTTATCCTCTCCTTTTATGTTATTGTTGTTGCAGATTATCCTTGTTTTTATTATGACCTTGTTGGAGCTTTCACTTGTAGTTTTGTTTAGTTTTGTTCTTTGTATCTGGTTGGATAACCCCCTTTAATAGTTCCTGCAGTGGGAGTTTTCTGGTGATAAATTCCCTCAGTTTCTCTTTCTCTGTAAAAGTTTTTATTTCTCCTTCATATTTGAAGGATAACTTTGATGGATATAGTATTCTTGGCGGGTAATTACTTTGAGTACTTTAAATGTTTGGGTCCTCTCTCCTCTGGCATGTCGAGTTTCTGCTAAGAAGTTTTATGTAAGCTAATGGGCCTTCCTTTATATGCTATCTTCTTCTTTTCCCTGGCTGCCTTAAGGATTCTTTGTCATTGATTTGTGACAATTTCATTATGATATGACTTGTTTGGGTTGAGGTAACTCAAGTGTTCTGTTTGCTTCTTGGATTCAAGGCTCTAAACTCTTTCCATAGTCTTGGGAAGTTCTCATCAATTATTTGTTTGAATAAGCTCTCCATTTCCTTTTTCCTCTCTTCTTCTGATATACTCATTACTCTTATGTTGCTCTTTCTGATGGAGTTATACAATTCTTGTAGAGCTCTCTGTTTTATAAATCCACGAGTCTTTCTCTTTTCCTCTCTGTAGTATCTCCAGCTGCCTGTCTTCGATGTCACTGATTTTCTCCTCTATCTGGCCTGTTCTATTAGATAAACTTGCTACCTCATTTTTTAGTTCATGTTTTGTGTTCTTCATCTCTATTTGGTTCTTTTTTAAAGTTTCAATCTCCTTAGTTAAGTACTCTTTCTGTTCATTAAATTGTTTTATTAGTTCATTAAATTGCCTATCAGTGTTTCCTCGCATCTCATTTAGTAGTTTTAGAACTTTGACTTTGAATTCTCTTGTCACTTAACTCCAAGGTTTCCATGTAATTGAGATTTTTTTTTTCTCCAGATTTTTCATTATCTGTCTACATCTCTCTCTTGTTTATCCATGGTATTTTATATCTTCTTCCTTGATGGCATTTGAGAGTGGTATAGTTAAGAAGAACTCTAACAAGAAACAACTAAAAAATAAAGAATAAAAATTGATAAAATACAGTGAAAAAAATAAAATTCTAAAAATAATAGTAAGTAGCCTGACCAGGCGATGGCACAGTGAATAGAGCATTGGACTGGGATGCGAAAGACCCAGGTTCGAGACCCCGAGCTCGCCAGTTTGAGCGCAGGCCCATCTGGCTTGAGCAAAAAGCTTGCCAGCTTAGACCCAAGGTCGCTGGCTCCAGCAAGGGGTGGCTTGATCTGCTGAAGGCCCACGGTCAAGGCACATGTGAGAAAGCAATCTATGAATACTAAGGTGCTGCAACAGCAACGAAAACCTAATGATTGATGCTTCTCACCTCTCTCCGTTCCTGTCTGTCTGTCCCTACCTATCCCTCTCTCTGACTCTCTCTCTGTCCCTCTCTCTCTGTGTCCCTGCAAAAAAAGAAAAGTATCAAAAATAAAATGCTCACAAAAAGGAATAAAAAATATAAAAATTAAGGATAATGGAATTCAAATAGAAAAGTGAAAAAACGAGAAATAAAAAGTATTCCTTTCAGTTTTGAGAGGTTACCTTCTTTTCCCAGTAGATGTCACTGTGCTACAAGTTTTGGCTCTAAAATTCTTGGGCAGAAGTCCGCTGAGACTTTGCTGTCATAACAATGCAGGCAGGGCTGCAGTTGCACTGGTTGGTAGGGCATGTTGTAAGGGTTTTACAGTTTCAGCTTTTTGGCTTTGTGGCTTCACAGCTTTGTGGCTTTACGGTTTTACGGCTCTAGCAATGGTGGTTTCAGGTCTCCAGGCACTCCTCCCCACATCTCAACAGGCTAGGGAATCAGATACAGAGCACCTCTGCCTCTCAGGAAAGAGAGTGGCCCCTGAAAGTCAGCTATGAGAAGTCTGTCATTACCACTCCTGTACCATGAGGGGAGGAAGGCAGGATCAGGGAGACTGGGGGACCACACTTTGGTCTTCTCTGTGACTGTGCAGAGCATGGGCTGCGGGCAGAGCGCGGGGTACATAATGAGCACATGCCAAGAGCCAAGAGCCGCAAGCAGTCCATGGGAACCAGGGCTGTAACCTTGAGCTTGGTTGCACGCAACTTAGTTCAGCACCTTCCCCTCTGCCCCTTGATTTCTCCGCTTCTCCTGGCTCAAAATAAAACTCAAGCGGAATAACCTCCCTCCCTCAGTTCAGCAAGAAAAAAGAAAAATCTAGTCACTCCAGCCTCTCTCCTTTCCAGATCTCCCTGCAGATATGTTTTATCTTCCACCCCCACCCCTTTTCAACCCATTCCCACCTTCAATCCATTCAGTGTGCTGATCTTTCAGATGCAGCTGTGAGCCCAGCTAGGGTTCCTTCATTGCATTATACTTGTGTTCAATTTGTTGAAATTTCCCCCCACCCCCAGGGACAGAGCAAGAGTCAGAGAGAGGGACAGATAGGAACAGACAGACAGGAATGGAGAGAGGTGAGAAGCATCAATCATTAGTTTTTCGTTGCCGTTGCGACACCATAGCTGTTAATTGACTGCTTTCTCACATGTGCCTTGACCGCGGGCCTTCAGCAGACCGAGCAACCCCTTGCTGGAGCCAGTGACCTTGGGTCCAAGCTGACGAGCTTTTGCTCAAGCCAGATGGGCCCGCGCTCAAACTGGCGAGCTCAGGGTCTCGAACCTGGGCCTTCCGCATCCCAGTCCTACGCTCTATCCACTGTTCCACCGCCTGGTCAGGCCAGTTTGTTGAAATTTTAAGGGGAGAGATCAGGAGTATCTCTCACACTGCCATTTCTCTGATGTCACTAAAAAAAAAAAAGTTTTTTTTAAAGAAAAAAATACAGGTATAGAAGTAGGAGAAAGATCTAAGTTGGAGATATGGACCTGAGAAATATTAGCTATGGATGCCAGACATGGGTCAGGATGCAATTGCCCATTGAAAAGTAAAACTTATAGAAACTTCTAACCACCAACATTTAATGGAACTGCAGAGGAAGACAAGCCCATAAAGGAAACTGAACAGGCACTGCCAAGAAGCAGAAAGAAAATCCCCAAGAGTGTGGCATCACAGAAGTCTAAGGAAGACAGTGACTCAAAGTGAAATCAGGTAAGAATAGTGTCTAATCAGTAAGTCAAGATTGCAGAAACAATAGAAATTTAGTTTGGAGAAAAAAATCTTTAGCAGTAAAGAAGATTAGGGCAGAATAGTCAGCTGTCTTTAAGTCATTTCTGTTTTATGAAAAAGTAACTTGATTTGCTCATCAAACAGAAGTTGGACCAAACCATAAAGT
Organism: Rhynchonycteris naso; assembly: GCA_037038555.1. Taxonomy (NCBI): domain Eukaryota; kingdom Metazoa; phylum Chordata; class Mammalia; order Chiroptera; family Emballonuridae; genus Rhynchonycteris; species Rhynchonycteris naso. The sequence continues at coordinate 106,328,055 of CM072996.1, read as the reverse complement.
TTATGAGAATAAAACAGACTTCCACCTATTTAAAAAAAAATTGTTTTCTTTAAATAATGAGTTCTCACCCAGTAGCAATTTTCAGTAGATTTTACTACTGGTTAGGAAACTGGATCAGATGACTTGAGCTTTCTTTCAATTAAAGTAAATTTCAAGGATCAAACTAAATCTTAAATACTTGGCATTTAAAAGAACAAAGGAAAGGACACAACAAAAAAGCTTTTAAATAGAAATATAAAGTAGTGGTTGTATAAAGTTTTAAAATTTTGATTAAATTAAAAGTAAAACACATAAAAAAGATAAAGAGATTTTTATAAACTTGTGATTCCAAAGTAAAACACTTAACCTGATATAAAAACTGTTATGATTGATTTTAGCTCTGATACTTCCGTTACTTGTCATTAAAACCTATCCTATTGAGTTCTTATAACTTTACTACTAAAAAATTATATTATTTCTTTTCTTCATTTTAAAGCTCAGGCACATCAGTTTGTTTTTACATTTGTTTACTTGGTTTTATGCTTATTTTTGTGTTTGTTTTATGGCAGAGTTTATAAAAATTATCTGCAATGCTGGATATTTTCCATTTGACCCCCCAGGACCACTGTGCTCCTTGCCCTCGAAGCCTGCCTTGCATGGAGCACCAGCAGACCAGGTTAGCTGTGGCTTCATTCCTTACTAAAGTTTCTCTACTGATGGCTCCAGTCAGGCAACCCTCTCTTAAACTTACACCTCTTGCCGGTTCAGGTAGTCACTGCCTTCCCCTATACTTTTTAGACTGAAGTGGTAACAGCTCCTGCTGTTACTAGCTAGCCAATCATCAATGCTTGCTGGTTTCCTTTAATCTGCCTAAATGCTGCAAATAATCTTTTCATTAATTTCTCTTCTATTAACATTGTCAGTGTGGTTTCTTTCCAAAACCCTAACTCATAGTTGTTACTGACATTTTCAATACAGTAATTACATATCATGCTATACCCTCGATAGCAGTGATTCTTAACCTTTTTTGAGGTACCGAACCCACCAGTTTCATATGCGCATTCACTGAACCCTTCTTTAGTGATAAATAAAATATGATTTTTTTTTCCAAATTCAAGACATAGGTATATGTTTTTTTACTGGTGCACAAAATGAGCCGTGCTCAAACATCACCTTGCTCAAAGAACAAAACCAACAAAGTGCATGAACTCACAACAAATTACGGTATTACTTTATTCTGGCCTCCGTGGCAGAGGCTTCTCCGAACCCCTGAGACCAACTCATTGAACCCCTAGGGTTCGATAGAACCCAGGTTAAAAACCACTGCTCTACAGAAAATAACGTATGAGCATGACAAAGTGGTGGCACAGTGGATAGTATGATGGACTAGGATGCTGAGGACCCATGTTCAAAACCCCAAGGTTGCTGGCTTGAGCAAGGGGTCACTGGCTCAGCTGGAGCTCCCACTCAAGGCACATATGAGAGAACAAGCAATAAACAACTCAAGTGCTGCAACTATGAGTTGATGCTTCTCATCTCTCTCCCTTCCTGTCTGTCTCTGTCTCTCACAAAAAAAAATAAAAAAGAGAAAGAGAGAAAAGAAAATAACGCATGAGAAAGGAGTTATAACAATCAGCTTTTACATTTGTCAAACTAAATTCTGACGAAGGGAAAATAAAAATTACCAAACATAAAAATGGATAAAAGGAAGGAATTATTTGTAAATCTTACCTAAGATTAATACCTTGCAGTCATCCTTGATAACTCACTCTCACATCTCACAGCCAATCTATATGTTCTTTCAGACGTATCTTCAAAATATATCGCACTTCAACAGCTGCTTACCATCTCCACCATTACTTCTCCGGTTCAAGCTACCATCATTTCTTGTCTGAATTTTTTTCAATAGCTTTCTAATTGATGGAAAGCTTCTACCTCCACTCTTGGTTTCTTCCAATCTTTTCTCAACAGAGAAATTGTAGATGTATTTATAATCTTTTACAAATGTATTTTGACATAATCTAAAGCTATAAGGAAGAGTGGATTTAAAAAAAAAATAAGATAGGAATATGCTTTTTTTTTTTTGTAAAAGGGGAACAAATAGATAATGTCAGGAATAAAACAGAAGTGCCATTATGGTTTCTGTAGATCACCAAGCAGGTCACCAACTTTTTGTCTCAGGAAACCTTTACACTTTTAAAAACTGCTTGAGAATTTTACAAAGAGCTTTGGTTAAACTGGGTTCTATCTATTCATATTTACCAAATTAGAAGTAAAATCTGCAAAATGTTTTAAATATTTATTAGTTTATTTAAAACAATAAGCCTCTCACACATTTTTAGTTTAAAAAAACCTATTTTCTGAAAAAACTCCGTTGAGAAAAGTGACAGAATTTTATGTTTTTGCAAATATCTTCAACATCTGGTTTTATACAAGACAGTGGATCCTTACAACATTTTTGTGATATATTGTTTTGGTTAAAAGTGTATCAGCATATGAAGTTACACACAGTAGTTGTAAAAGAGAATATTTTAATAATTACTTCAAATAACTTTTTATATTCTTGATACTATACTTAAACTCAACAAATGGTAGTTTCTTGAAAGTTAGTTACAATGTGAATTATAAAACCCTATCAATGAACTTTCATACTCTACTACATTAAAATCCACTGGTTTACCTGTACTTCCTACCTTTACCCACATGATTTTGTATCATCATACATTGGTCACCCAGTAAACTTTGGTTCACTGAATTATGCAGATTTTCCAAATTGACAATTGAGAATGCAACATTAAAAAAAAAGCACATTTTTTAATATTACACATCTCACCAGAAAAACCTATCTGGGAAGTTGTCAGTCAAGTTCACAATGTTAGATATAAGTTTTACAAAATTCTAAACTTCACCTGAAATCTGGGTTTTCTTTTTTTTATCATTGGCTACAAATATAGAAGTTTTTCTTGAAGTGTTAGGCTCACTTAATTCATTTTTGAGAAAAACAAATGTCAATACGTAAGTTTGAATAACCAAAGTTTGCCTATACAGTTCTTTCAAGAAAAAAATGGGTGTTACAGAAAAAAAGCAGCTAGTTCAGCTCCCAACTCAACTGAACAGGCTCTTTCTCTGGAGACAACTAGTTAGTGTGCGTCAGTACGCAACAGAAGTGCTTTGCGAATCCTTCCCATTCTGTCGCTCAAAACATTAAAAAGACATGTACTCAAAGGCAAGATCTAATGAAATTAAAATATTTTTCACTGTTCCATCAAGGATATTCTTAAATAAAACTGAATAATTTCTTTAAAAGAAACTCTGACTGCCGGACAATGAAGAATATTGTGTCAGTTTGGTGCCACTGCCTAATCTGTGCTACAGTGTTAGCAGGTTTACCCACCATCACTATTGCAGAATCACTGCAAATATCAACACAGTGTAAAAGACAAAAAAAAAATCTTTATTATGAAAATAGTCTGAACTTCCCAAACCACTGCTTATTCTCAGGGACCCACACAGGTCAACAGAACATATTTTGAAAACTGCTCAAAATTAGATATTCCAAATGTAAGATAATATCACAAGAATATCATACCAAAAGATTAGCAATTTTAGATGAAATAAACTTAAAAATTAACTTATTAAATCTGATTGAAGAAGAAACAAAAATATAAAGTCTTATAATCTTAAAAAATTCAATCAGAAATCAAAATATCCTCCCATAATGAAATTCTAGTTCTAGAATGGGTTCAAAGATGAATACTGTTGAACATGCAAGAAAGAAAATTTTACACAATGTATTCCAGAGAATAGTTAAAAAAGATACCATCTCTGAGTCATTATTCTGAGACTAGTATAACCTTGATACTAAAACCCAATAAAATTATAAGCTAACGTCCTTCACAAATACTAGTGCAAAAAGTTCTTTTTTCTTTTATGAGAGAGAGAAGCAGTAAGCGAGAGAAAGAAAGAAGCATCAACTTGTTGTTCCGCTTAGTTGTGCCACTGACTGCTGCTCAAATGTGCCCTAACCTGGGCTCGAAAGGGTGACCTTAGGGGTGGGTGGTGCCAGCAACTCTGGGCTGGTGACAACCTACCCCCCCCACACACACACCAGCACTCCAGGGCAGTGCTCTATTCATGGCAACACTGGCCTGGGCTGGTAGAAAATTCTTAAAATTATCAGCAAACTGAGCATTTAAGATGTTAAAGGTTGGTTTAAAGTTAGAAAAACCAAGTAATTCTCCAACTAATAAATAAAAGGGAAAATAATATTATTAACAGATTGAGAAAAATCTTTTGAAAGCTTTCTCTCAGCAGATAAGGAAATTATAAGGCTGTTTGGGGAGATGCAAGAAGACTACAGGACCAGCCCCTCCATCCAAGGAAGAGTCCAGCAGCAGTACAGAAGGAGACAGGGAGCATCACTAAGGTGCTACCACTACCATTTTTCCAAAAGAAAAAAATTAGGACCAAGAATCCTAACCAAGTTCTTCTTTTATGTTTCATATTAAATGTGGTCATTTACAGTGTGCCATCACATTGCTATTCTGACTAACAAATTTATTTGGCATATAATTTTGCCCCCAACTTACTACTAAGCATCTGCATTAAAAGGAAAAGGAATGGTACCACTGTTCTTTTACCGTAATTGGAATATGGTGTTACTTTTTCCCCTATCTCATTGGTCCCCACACAAGGGCTCCCTACTTAAAGGAAGCACTGCAGTTTTCATTGGCGCAGATATTAAGCAAGTTCAGTAAAAACCATCTTATCCAATTCAAAACAGACCTAAAGTTAGTTCGTTAAATCAGGAAATTAAATATATGTTTACATCTTAAACATTTTATTTTAGCTTAAATATATAAAAAAAATGGGTTACCCGAACTTGGAGCCAGAGACTTTTTTTTTTAATGCGGGCTGCTGATTGAAATTCTGTGCTATATTTCTTATATAAACCTGACCTAAAATGTATGTTTATTTGAAATGGATCAAAGATTTCCATTTCAGGCAACATGGTAGGTTGGATGCCCAGACTGGCTGTACTACCTGAATCTAAAATGAGAAATAAAGCCTTTAAAAAATATTTTTAAACTTCTTAATCTGACACAAATGTACAGAGAAACTCTGGAAGGTGGCTCTTGACTGTAAGGTTACCTCACAATGCTGCTCTGAAAACTACAGAATGCTGGGGACAGGCTATATATTGTGAGGCTCCCCAATAAGGGAATGTAATCAAAGAAACTTGCATATGGCTGAAAATCCAAAAGGCTACTCCGGCAAAGTACATCTGAATGAGCTTTAGTAAGGCAATCCAGCAAAAGGTGACAGCAAGCAAACTTGCCTGCTTAACCTTGGTGCTGGTAGAAGGAAGGTAATTATCTCCTGTGAGAATTTATAACTACAAGTCAACTCTTAAATGAGTTGTGGAGAAGGAAAAAGATGGAAAGTAGATTAAGAAGGTCTATTATATGTTTAATTATGGTAAGAAAGAGTCCTGCTTCCAAAATAACCAAGAGAAGAGGAAACAATGGTTGTGCCAAAAAGGGCCACAGTTTTGCACAGTCTATTCACTGTTCTACCTGCATCAGATGCATGTCTAAGGACAGGCCAGTAAGAAGGGTGTCACTGGAAACACAATAAAAGCCCAAGAGACATTTTCAAAGCAAGTGTCTTCAATGAATATGAAGTTCCCAAACTCTATGTGGGTGTCTTTTCAACATATGATGCTAGGAAAATTGGATACCCAAGCGGAAAAAAAAGAACCTGAAACCCTTACCTTACACCTGCACAAAAATTAACTCAAAATGAATTAAAATCCTAAACATAGACCTTAAACTATAAAATTCTTAGAAAATGATACAGGGGGAAAATATCATGACATTGGATTTGGCAATGACTTCTTGGATATGACATCAAAACTGTAGGCAGTCAAAGTAAAAACAGACAAACTGGACTATATCAAAATAAAAAATTCTGTGCATCAAAACCTATGAAATGGAGAATATATTTGCAAATCTTATATCTGTAAGGGGTTAATACCCAGAATATATAAAGAATTATAACTCAGCAAGAAAAAATAAAAAAAAACGAAATGTGAACAGACATTTCTCCAAAGAAAATATACAGATGGCCAACAAACATATGAGTAGATATTCAACATCACTAGTCATTAAGAAAATGCAAATTATCATAAATATGAGATACCATCTTATACCCATTAGGACAGCTTAACTAACTAATTAACTAACTAAATAAATAAAAAATATCCCAGAAAACAAGTGTCAGAGAGACTATAGAGAAATTGGAACCTTGTGCATTGCTGGTGGAATGTAAATGGTGCAGTCACTGTGGAAAACAGTATGGTAGTTCTTAAAAAAATTAATAACAATTATCGTATGATCCATAAATGCCACTTCTGAGTCTATATCCAAAGAATTGAAAGCAGGGTCTCAAAAAAATATTTGTTCATCCATGTTCATAGAAGCATAATTCACAATAGCCAAAAGGCAAAAGCAACAACTTTCCATTGACAGGTGAACAAATGTAGTGTTTATAAATACAATGGTATATTATTGAGACTTAAAAAGAAAATTCTGACACATGCTACAATGTGAACAAACTTTGACAACATTATGCCAAGTGAAATAAACCAGGCATAAAAAGATAACTACTGAATGATCTCACATATATGAGGTATGCAGAGTAATGAAACTCATAAAACCAGAAACTAGAATGTTGGTTGCCAGAGACTATCAAGGAAAGAGAAACAAAGAGAAGTTTAATGGACACAGAATTTCAGTTTCGCAAAATGAAAAGTTCTATCTAGAGCACTGGCCAGGTAGATCAGTTGATTAGAGCATCATTGTAATATCAAGGTTGTGGATTCAATCCCAAGTCAGTGTACATATGAGAATCAACCAATGGGCCCCAGCTGGTTGGTTCAATGATAGAGTGTTGGCCTGGCGTGTGGATGTCCTGGGTTTAATTCTTGGTCAGGGAACACAGGAGAAGTGACCATCTGTTTCTCTACCCCTCCCCTTTCTCTCTCTATTTCTCTCTCTCTCCCTCCTGCAGCCATGGCTCAGCTGGTTCGAGTGCATCAGCCAAGGTGCAGAGGATGGCTACATGGAACCTTCGTCTCAGGCACTAGAAACAGCTCTGTTGGGACCATAGCCCCAGATGGGCAGAGCATTGGCCCCAGACAGGGGCTGCTGGGTGTATCCTGGTCCAGGCACATGCAGGAATCTGTCTATCTCCTCTCCTCTCACTTGGAAAAGAAAAAAAAAAATTATTAAAAAAAGAACCAATGAATGTATAAATAAGTCAAACAACAAATTGATGTTTTTTCTCTCACCTCCCTCCTTCTGCTCTAAAATCAATCAATAAATTTAAAATAATATTTAGCCTGACCAGGCAGTTGCATAGTAGAGAGAGGCATCAGCCTGGGATTCTGGACCCAGGTTCGAAACCCCAAGGTGGCTGGCTTGAGCATGAGTTCACCCAGCTTGAGCATAAGATCACAGACATGACTCAATGGTCACTAGCTTGAGCCCAAGGTTGCTGACTTGAGCAAGAGGTCACTGGCTCGGCTGGAGACCCCCACTAAGGCATTTATGAGAAAGTAATCAACGAACAACTAAGGTGCCACAATGAAGAATTGATGCTTCTCATCTCTCCCTTCCTGTCTGTTGGTCCCTGTCTATACCCCTGCTCCCCACCCTCACTAAAAAAAAAAAAAAAAAAAATTAAAGTTCTGGAGAGCCTAACCTATGGTGGCGCAGTGGGTAAAGCATAGACCTGAAATGCTGAGGTCACCAGTTTGAAGCCCTGGGCTTACCCAGTCAAAGCACACAGGAAGCAACTACGATTGAATGCTTTCCACTCCTCTCCTACCACCTTTCTCTCTCCTCTCCTCTCCTCTCTCTAAAATCAATAAATAAAACCTTAAAATAAATAAAAATGTTAAAAATAGTTCTTGAAATTGGTTGTACAATAATGTGAATATAGTTAACACTACTTAACTGTACACTTAAAAAATATGTAAAATGGTTAATTTTTTTCAAAAAGCCAACCAGGCAACTATGAGAAAAGAAAATTACAAGCCAAGCTGATTCATGAGCAGTAATGTAAAAATCCTAAATAAAATTTAAGCAAACCAAATCCAATAATTTATAAAAATGATAATCTATCAAGACTAAATTAGGTTATCCCAAAACTGCTTAGTTAACCTTATTTTAAAACCAATGTAACTGACCACATTAACAGATTAAGGAGAAAACATTTTGATCATCTCTAGAGTTACACAGAAACCTTTATAATAGAGCCCAACTGTCTACTTACGATTTAAAACAAAAAAACAAAACTAGCACACTGGCTGGTGGCACAGTGGATAGGTTGCCAGCTTGAGTCTGGGTAGACTCGAGCCAGGGTCGCCGGCTTAATCTGGGATCACCAGATTGACACCAGGGTTGGTTAGATTTTCAGTCAGGGCACATAGGAGATTCTATCATGAACAAAACAAAATATAAAACTTTGAGTCTCTGCAAATACTGGTTCAGGGGCAGACAAATAGACCAACAATACAGAACAGAGATTACACAAATAAAACTCCCCACGAATGAAAACCTGATTTATGACATAGGGAATCTTACACATCAAGGAGGATTATTTTAATAAACAGTGCTGGGATAACCAATTATCCATATAGAAAGAGTAAATTTGCATCCTATACTTCTCACAAAAACCAATTCCTAGGAGATTTAAGAATAAATGTGAAAGTTTTTTTTAACACGTTGATTGATGAGAGACAGAGAGAGAAACATCAATTCGTTGTTCCACTTATTTAGGCATTCGCTGGTGGATTCTTCTATGTGCCCTGACCAGGGATCAAACCTGCAACCTTGAACAACACTCTAACTAACTGAGCTATCCAGCCAGGGAAAAACCATAAAGGTTTTAGCTGACAGAAAACGCCATGAGTAGTTATCAAGGTATACACAAGAAATGGCAAATAACCAACTGAATTCAAAGACAAAATTATTTTAATCTTTTAATTTCCCTCCATATTTTATAAATTAAATAGTGATCACGTCAGAGCAAGTAGGCTACCTGATTAAGAAAAAATAATATGATGGTAATGTAATACAGAGCCTCCAATGTTCTAACTACTTCACATCCTAAATATATTATATATTTATGCCCTCGTTTAAGATCAGCACATTGCTGTAGGAGTTTAACAAGAATTTAAAAAAAAACCAAAACCTCATGGTTCATTAAGTGCCTATATCAATGCCTGTATCTATATCTCATTTCGAATATTAGCATAATGCCCATGGTAAAATCTAAATAGTGCTTCAAATAAGTAGGATATTAGTATAACCCTTCCTCTTACTCCCTGAATCATACTTCTGACCAAAGGCCAGAACCTCTCTTTGGGTGCTTCAGGGAAGAAGTATGTACCTAATACATTACAATTAGATCTCCTAATTCTAATTCTTTAAAAAATAGACAACACTATTGTTTTTATTATTGAGTGACCAGTGTCACCCAATAAATTCAATTAAAAAATAGATAACATATTCTTAACTCTTTAAAATAATTCTGATATTCAAAGTGCCATGAAAATAAGCACAACACAAGGAATATATTACTCACTTAGGAAACTATTAACTATACAAATATGACTGAAAGGGATGAGTTGGAAAAAACATTTGTCTGAAGATAATTTTTTTAATATTATGAAAGTATGTGTCCATCAAGCAAAATAAATTCATTCCCATTTCATCCACCACCAAAACACCCCCCTTTTGTCCAGAAACACATACAGAGTAGATATTTTCAATCCAAACTGTAAGCCTCCGACTCATAGGGAAATGAAATTATTTTAACCACACAAACTCTAGCACTCAAGACTTGTAGTTTTTACATGCTGCCCACACAGCACTTTGTGAGCATGTGATTGGAGGAATGATGCACAATCACACCACATTCCGTCCCTCAGCTCACACATCAAGAACTGGCCCCCTCAGCCGCATTCTTTTCCAAACAGCCATGGTCACCTTAGCAACCCTATCCTCCCAATATGGACAGCTGGTCCATTTAAAGTCAGCCTGTCTTGGCAGGGAAAATGCTCGTTCTTCAAATTGGGGGAGAAAGAAGAGGTTTTCCTTTCAATACACATTAAAGGGGCTGATTCAACTTGACCAGCACTTTTGTTCTGTGGCAGCAAGTTGTCTTGAGTTTCAACCTATTCTGAGTTTGTTTGTTTGTTTGTTTCAATCTAATGCAAGTGGCTAAAAATAAAATAAAGGCAGCTCATATGGAATTGTAAGTCAGAGTAGATCATGAAAAATAAAGGTATCTGAAAGAAATGTATTCTTTTATAAAATGATACAGCTATCTACATTTTTTAAAGTTCAAATTTACTTAATTTGAACTGTAACATCTAAAGCCTTAATATGAAATAAGAAATCAGAATCAGAAGACCTGTCTTTTTTAACACTGTAACGTATTTTTGAACAACAAAAATACTGCTAAACTTGAAAGTCCTATAAATCCAATCTACTCAATAAACTGTGAGTCAATGGATTTACCCTACTACCTACATGTAAAATCTCACAATCTTTCCAAAGGCTCAAGTGTAAAGTAGGTATTGAAACCAAATGGTTAGTATATCTGAGAATTCTCCAGACATAGAATGACCTAAAATAGCCTTGGATTACTCAACACCAATCTTGATCTTATGCTCATAACACAAAAGCTGGAACTGGGCCAAATCAAGACTCTTAAGATAAAAGGTTTATAATACAGTTTGCCTAATTGCTACACTACAAATAATTTGGCAGGAAAGAATTATCATATTCTGAAATATATGAGATCAAATTGTTTGTTCCATACAAAGGAATTCTAATCTCCCAGCCATCAAAATTAGACACCTAATCTTTAAGAAAAGTATATAGGGGCCCTGGCCACTTGGCTCAGTGGTAGTGTCGGCCTGGTGTGTGGATGTCCCGGGTTCAATTCCCAGTCAGGGCACACAGGTGAACTGACCATCTGCTTCTCCATACCCTCCCCTCTTCTTTCTCTCTCTCTCCCCCTTCCCCATCCTGCAGCCATGACTTGATAGGTTCAAACACATAGACCCCCGACCCCTGGAAGCTAAGGATGGCTCTATGGAGCTTCTGCCTCAGGGACTAAAAATAGCTCAGTTGGGAGCCTGGCCCAAGAAGGGGGTTGCTGTGTGGATCCTGGTCAGAGCATATGCAGGAGTCTCTCTCTGTGTCTCTGCACCTCTTGCTTGGAAAAGAAGGGGAAAATAGAGAGAGAAAGAAAAGTATATAGGCATGTTCAAAACTATCTAAATTTATGGCCTTAATTGTAAATGAGAAATATTTATGAAATAATTTTTGATATAACAGTGGTAGACAGACAAAATCCATATTAAATTAATAAATGCTTAATTAAAAAACATTTTATAAACCTTAAGGCTAAGAACTACCACCTATATCATTCATTGATTTTATTTTTGTTTGTATGTGTTTTTTTAAATTTCTCAGGCAATAAGGTTCTTCCTGGTTAGAAACTTTTTTTTTTTCATGTTAAAACTATCCTAGTAATTACATCTTCTACAAAGAACCTATAGCTAATTCCACTACTGGTTTCATGATTTGTAAAATGAGAATATTATCTGTTTTACTTATGCCATGTGTTAACATAAAGTGAGAATAATGAAATTATTATGCCATACAAAATACTCAAAAAATTAAAGAAACTAGAGAAAGACTGTGTTACCCAACGTCTAATCCTTTGAACTGTTATTTTTAAAAAGAGTAGGGGGAGTATTTAACAATGCATACAATACCAAATCAGTATGACCTTCAAGAGCTTCCTACCAAAGATCTTATAAATACTTGTGTTGACATATACATAACTACTTCTTTCAAAAAGCCTCAACAGTGACTTCACCTTTAGCAGATGTGAATTCTCTTACCCTTTCCCCATTCCATTATGGACTCAGTTCCACAGTCCTCCTAGCCCCAGAACTAAGTGCCCCTAAGATCCTCCTCTCACACAAGAAAAATGATCCCAACAAGGTGCCTTCAGCTTTTTCTACCTAATGGTAGTCCCTCCCTGATCTGACCACTGCTGTCAGTATCCTCCCAATGTCATGGTCTACCTCAACCTCCCAGAGGAGTCACCCCTCTCTTTCCTCTTCACTATGAGGATGCATACCATCACCACGGAAGGGAAGCCTCTAAAGTTCCCACTCTAACAATTTTCAGTTAGGGGGATCTGAGAGAAGTTGCTTCTGCTGATACTTGGACAAATGGATGAAACTGTTTCTGCATCTGAAACTTAGAAGCATTTGTACTGTGCACAGAGTATGGTCTGCTTCAAGGAAATAACAGAAAAAAAGATAATGAATGCTTAAATATAATACAATGTAGAAATTAATAAGTAATAATTAATGCAGAGATTCTATAATATTACCAGTATCTTTCAACTTTTCAGTTTTTGTAGGCTAACACTGAGACCTAAGCACTTTTTTTAAATTTATTGGAGTGACATTAATCAATAAAATCAAACAGATTTCTGGTGTACAATTCTACAATACTCCCCTTTCCCTCCTATAATCACCATACTGTTTTCTGTGTCAGTGAGCCCTAAGATTATAATATACTGTTTCTAGAAGAAAAAAAACATGTTTTCTTTAGGTCCCACAATTCTTTCCTTTGCTTGTTACTAACAGACTCTTAGCCTTCTAAACAGATGAGTATATTTCCTCTAATATTGTACAGCATCTAATTCACCTTCTTTAACTTCAATTCTAATATAAAAAATGAGCACAAGCCAGTTGGTTCAATGGATAGTGTCGGCCCAGTGTATGGACGTCCCAGGTTCAATTCCCAGTCAGGGCACACAGGAGAAGCATCCATCTGCTTCTTTCCCCTTCCTTCTCCCCATTCTCTCTCTGTTCCGCTCCTGCAGCCAGAGGCTCAATTGGTTGGAGCATTGGCCCCAGCATAGCTAGTTTGGTCTGAGTGCGTTAGCCTCAGGTGCTAAAAACAGCTCAGTTGTGCTTGACCATATGGTGGCACAGTGGATAGAGCACTAACCTGGGATGCTGAGGACCCAGGTTCGAAACCTCAAGGTTGCCAGCTTGAGCACAGGCTCATCACAATCACTTGAAGCCCAAGGTCACTGACTTATGCCTAAGGTCACTGGCTTGAGCAAGGGGTCACTGGTTCAGCTGGAGCCATCCCCTGGTCAAGGCATGAATAAGAAGCAATCAATGAACAACTAAAGTGCTGCAACTATGAGTTGATATACTTCTCGTCTCTTTCCCTTCCTGTCCGTCCCTCTCTCACTAAAAAAAAAAGCATAAATTGGCTTTTCTTAAATGCTCATCTTAATATACCTTATACATTTAAGAGATTTAACAGCTTCATTTTAATAAACAACCTAGAATACAATGTAACAGGGCAAAACAAATTAGATGAACACTCAGCCAACAACATGGCCAGATCTTAGAAAAAAGAAGAGAGAGGAAGGTGGAGACTATAATCATTAGATTAAGATCTAATGTATAATTAAAACACAAGCAAATAAAATAATAAAACCTTTCACAAGACACAAACAGGATTCATATCAAACACATTATAAGGTCACTTATATAGGGACTTATTACAAAAAAAACAAACAAACAGAATAGTCCTTTAATGAATCAATGATGATAAATATGACACAAATGGAGGAACATCAATAACTTAAAACTCTTATACTTGAGGTTGAAAACTAATACTTTACATAAAACCATCTCTTTCATAATAAACATTTGCCCCCAAATTTAAACAATAATTTTTAAAATTGTGGTAAATATACATTATAAAACTTACCATTTCAACCATTTTTAAGTGCACAGTTAATAATTTTTTAAAGATGTCATTGTCCTTATAATATCTTTGTGAAAAGCAGGGGGATACATAAATGTGAGTAATCTTGTTTTGATTTTTTTCTACTCTAAAACAATTACAAAACCGGGGTATTTGTAAAAATAAATATTTATTGAAAACTCATAGGGGAGCCTACACATTATGCTCTATCATCATTATATCATGCATTGTATTACCGTCAAAGACTTAAGTTTCATTTGCCAAAAGAACAGAGACAAAGATGTAACAGATTAAGTTCATTAAGTCAGATCTTTGGAAGTTTCCGTTTTTGCTATAAGCATTGTGGTCCAGGAAAAGAAAGATCTGGATTTCTCCTGAAATCTTTGAGCAGTGTCCTGGAAGATCAGATGATGCTACACACAGGTTCAGGAAACCCTCCCGTAACCCCCAGAAGAGTTTCACAAGAAACTTGAAAATAAAAACTATTAGTAATTTGACCTCCCTTCCTCCTCATCAGTCCCTTTATTTTTAACCCTTTTGTTTTCAGTTATCAGAATGAAGACTGACCTGATTAACTCAGTCTGTGGAAGTCTCAAAACTATGGGGAAAAGATAAGTTTGAGAGAGCAAGTTCTCTTCAGGATATAGAAATATAAAAGGCAAATAAGTGAGAAAGAGTTATTGATCTGAATAATTAACTATATAAGCGCTTCCAGTTAACAGACTGACTTAATCTGTAGTGATAGCCACTACCCATACCAAAAAGTTCCTGAGAATATTTAATCAAAGTAACTTCTTAAGTCTGCCAAGCAATTGATTTTAAGTTCCAGGCATAGGGTAAGCACGCCAATACGGCGATCTTACTATTTACTCAAACATTTTATTCTTCAGAAGTCAAGAGTATGAACATGTAAATTTCAATGATAATTCAAAATCCACTGTAAAGATGATCATTCAGCACTTTTTACAATACTGGATGTTACTCAATCTTTTATTATCTACCTGGTAAAAAACACTACATTTTAAAACTAAATAGCAATTATGTAATTTCCATAGATGAAAACATAGCCAAATAATTTCCTTTACTTAAAGCCCCTAAGAGAGAGTCTATGAACCTTCTACTGGGCAAAGTCATTTAGGTAATGTCCACTGAGGTAATAATAGGTAAATGGGCCCCAATGGAAGAAGAGAACTTTTTCATAAAATGGACAAACCCACTCCTACTGACACTAGGAATGAGCTCTGACCATGAAAAGTAGTATTTGAGTTACAAAGGTGATTACTTTTATCAACCCTTTTAATCCTAACTTCAAATAAGATAAACCTGTGTCTTGCTAGCAAACTCTGAGGTAGTTTGCTAACAAATTTGTGAGAATCTTTTAATGATCAAAGAAAGATATAAAATAAATATAGGAAAAGAATTTTTAAAAATCAAGAACAATTAAGGCATTATTCAACTACATTTGTTTTATTACTATATAAATAATTTCGTACCTTGTGGAATTCTCTTCTGAGAAAAACAGATACAACTTTGTTCCTAAAAAATTTTCAGGTAGAAAAGTTGAAATGTTAGCTTCAAAATAGAAAGTTACTTGAAAATAAAGTTACAAAATGCTAACATAGTACATATGGAATATTATGATATTTGGTATTACCAAAGCTTAAGTAAGAAACAAAAAGTCTCTAATAATAAAAGTACTTTATTATTTTTATTAAAATGTTTATTATATAATTTATTACTTTTTTCATTACAAAAATACTCTACTGACTATCAAATCATTTTTGCTAGATACATAATAATGTGTGGCACGTTTTAATATTCTAAAACATCAATACTCAATTGGGTTTTACTCTGGTTGAGATTTGATATTCTGAAGGGTACTTTTTAGGTATAATCTTCATTAGTGATTTTCAACCTTTTAACACTTGGGGACCAGTGACTCTGCCTGGCCGAAAACAGAAATACCCAATGAATCAAGTTTTATCTTAACAACGTACAACAGTGCAACGCAGTACAAGCTGGTTCTTGATTTCCAAACTTCACATGTATGATGCATTAATACTACATAAGTTTGTTCAAATGTTTTTTTGTCTATTGCACATGATTCGTAAATGCTCTCTGCACAGTGTAAAAGGTTGTTCCAACAAGCGTACAAGTCCAAAGGTATCTAAAACAACCTCAATAGTATTTTCATCGATGATACAGGCTGTTAAGTGGCAACCACCCTGAGCATAAGCAAATTCAACCAAGATCATTGGCTCTATAATCTTCATACAACGTCAGGGGGTTAACTCTTTCGCAGACTGGCATGAAATTTCTGGCGTACCAACACTGGTCCACGGACTGGCAGTCGAAAAACACTGATCGAGACATGTTGTAAAATTCATCCTCTTAATATGCAAAATACATACAGTGGTTTTTACTATATTCTCAAAGTTGTGTAATCTTTACCACCACCTAATTCCAAAACATTTTCATCACCCCACTAAGAAACCCTGTACCGAAGCAAACATTTTCCTCCCAGAGAGAAACATCTAAAACAATTTAATTTAAAAAATATATACAAGAAGCACACACTTTACAATACTATGATCAAAATTATTCTTTCATTTAAATGTGTAGAACAAAGACTGGTAGAAAAAAGAGATAATGTTTGAATAACGGTATTATAGTGACTCTTTTTCATATATTTCCTCTAAAGCTATGACTATTACCTTTATTGTTCTTAAAAGGTACAGCACAAACATACATTTTCTAGAGTTATATGCTAGAATTTATACTATAATCTATGATACAATAAAACAAATACAAATTGACACTTTAAAAATGTAAACTTTTTATTACATGTTTTTCAAAGTAGATAAAATAAGTATAAAGTTAAAAAAATGTTGGCCACACTTACTAATCTGGTTGAAAAGCCACAGCTGCATTTTATTCTATGACAAATAGGCTGTTTCATCACTTGGCATCTGGGCGTCTACTTCTTAATGGTCATTTCTGAAATAAAGATGTAGGAATTAAGAAGATAGCATAACAAAAACATGAAACCTTTAAGGACAATTATCTAAATTTCAGTGACTACAGGAAACTATCAAAACAGTTCTTAAGCAACCTTCTACTAAAAACATTAACAGGACTTAGGGTAAGGTGGGATAGATGGAATACAGGCTATTGTCCCACAGGCCCAGAATTCAATAGTTGGTTCCAAGTACTAAGTATAAAAATCCATAACCTCAACAGTGTGGTGATGGCCAGAGGGAAAGGGGTGAGGGCTAGGTGAAGGCGGTCAGAGGCGGGGAAAACGCGGGATTGAAGAGACACTGCTAGGAGCAGTGGGCTCACAATACGATGGTGGTTTGTTGAGTTTTACACTTGAAATCCATAACCTTTTCAGTCCTCAAACCCTTTCACCTACCACAGTCTTGCAATTCCTAAGAATGCCATGTATAGATTGGAAAAAGAAAAAAAGGAAGCTATAGAAGCCCTAAAACTGCACATTTAAAAACAATAAATTGCTTGTTATTCTTGTTTATTTCTTCCTCACACCTATAAAGTGACCGCCAGAGATTTTTGTTTGTTTTATTTACTGACATTTTTTCAAGCACCTAGAATAATGACTACCATGTGTTACGTGCTAAGTAAATATTTATTGAAATAATGAACAAATTGATAAATTATGTAATATTGATGAAATAACCTTATAGTATTTCAAAACGGCAAAGTGTCAAAATGCCACTTCTTCCACACATACAGCATTGATGTTAATGCCAACTACATCAGCTTTATTGCTCTGTTCTCCAGTAAACAAAGCCCTTACAATCAAGACATGATCCCAACCTTCAAGGAACAAAACAAAGGCACATATCACTTCGTAATTTTGTTTGTGCAACTTTTAGGGAAGACAGCCAGCCGGAAGGGGAACTGCTGGATATGCAATTTTGCTAAATACTGCCAAATGGTGTGGGTAAGGGTTTTTTTCTTTTTAAAATATGTGTGTTCTTAGAGGTGCTGGTTCTGAATACCACTTAAGAATATAAGAGAAAATCTTTTATAAGACTGAAAAGTTGACAGGTCTCAGAAATAACCCTCAAAGAACCCAACAGTTCACTACTTTCCATCCAGTAGCTAAATCAGTATTCTACAAAATGCTACATTTTTGTAAAAATAAAACTGGGGGAATACAAATATTAATACAGACTTCTTTTTCTTTCAAATGGAAGCAATGGAAGGATAAGCTGAAACCATTTTTAAATGGTTATCTATAGAGAAAATAGAAAACAGGATAGAAGGGATAGAAATAGAAGACTACTCAGAATATACCTTATTTTATAGTTTTTACTTTCAAGACCTGTTTTAAGATCAAATGAACATCAAATGATCCTGACGTTCTGAGTATCAAATAAAATGACTACTATTGATTAAAACAAACACATAAAAAATTTCATGGTCATCTTTGGAAGTTCCTAGGGCACTTACTTATCTGAAAATTGATAAAGGGGAATAATCATGCATTTATCCTGGCTTTCTTATACGCACAATACTCCAGGATAATCAAGCACTCAATAAATGAAAGCTCTTTTTTATAGGATCCCAAACCTAAATGTAGAATGAATGATAGGATTAAAAAAATCATCATTTTGTGATCCCTAATGAAAATATAAATATTTTAAAATTATCAATGATTGTTAAAACCATTAGATAAAAGGCTGACAGGACTCTTTATAATGGATAAATCAGGTTGACAAAACTTGAACCCAGTGATTAATTTTAACATTATTAAAAATGGGTCAACCAGGTATGTGCAGTATTCTTCACTATCCATCAAGTGTTCATCCTGGGAGCCTCAGTTTCAAATGAGATCTGCAGTATTTCCACTCCTACCACCATGATCCAAGCCAACTCATTTCTCATCTGCATTGCTATAATAGTTTCCTATCTTATCTCCCAGATTCCCTCTCCCTTGCTCACATCTCAACAAATCAGATTAGTCCTTAAAAAAAAAAAAAAATTAGGTCATGTTATTCTTCTGCTCATTAAATTGAATCCACGTCACTAGCCTAAAAGCCAAAGTCCTTATAAAGGCACAGGACCATTATCTGATAGTTCCCTTTCCCATCTCTAACCTCACGTCCTACCACTCTCCCTCCTATTCAGGCTATTCGCTATTCTAACCACACTGGCCTCTTTCCTACCTTTAAAGGCATTAGGCATGTTCTCAATGTTCTCAGGGCATCAGGATTTGTTTTGCTGGCCCTCTGCCTAAGACACCAGATATCTCTCTGGTTTATTCCTCTTCCATCTCACTTAGGATTCAATTTTTACTAGTTATCTCATCAAAGAGAGGCTCTGGTACCCTAAGCAAGCCCAAAACCTGTCTCAGATATCCCTATCTGGGAGAGAATGGTTAGGAGAAATCAGTCATAAAGTTTGGAGGTGACAATCATTTGAAACACAAAAGTCATCACTTCTTATATCTTTGTGTCTAAACATCTATAAACTATGCTGTCTCTTTTAAAAGATTCTACAGTTCCAACTTCAAACAATTAATGGAGGATACAGCTACCATAGTATGCCTTTTTATTATTGTTTTGTTTTTAAATCGTCGAGATTATAACACTAGAAAGGAAGAAGGTAATGATTTGAATTAAATGCATCCCATTAAAAAAAAAAAACTAGCAAAATAAATGGCATTCCATTTCCTCTCATTCCTTTAAGGATTTCTGTTAGGGATTACATGATAAAGTTCCAAGTAATCTCAGAAAAAGTTTAATACTTTCAAATATCTGTTGCCTTCAGGCACCATGACCACCAGAAAGAATCCAAAGAACTCACTCAATCTAACATGACTAGACTAGCTATGACGTGGTTGGGATGTTTGAACTTAATTATTTTTCTTTAAATAAACAAACTCCCCCTGGGTCTACTCTGTTTTAGGCATCCTATGGCTGACAAGCTTCAGGGTCTTGAGAGATAGCCAAGGGACAGAGAAACCAGCAAGTAAGTATGACTCTGTGATCACATTTAATAGTCTCTAAAGACCAAAAAACAAGGATACCAGTTCTGGCAAGAGTTTCTAAAATTGCCCCAAATCTGACTTATCCACATATCTTTTTAATCTGAACAATTTCTTTTCACTTTGTTTAAGGTTCACAAAGCACTTGTTATATGCCTACCTGACCCTAGGTGCAAAAATAAAACAAGAGTACAATGAAGGAAATTAACAGGGGTTCTAAGAGTTCGATGATGAAATTAATGTTAAAATCTGCCTTATTTGGGGAGAGGAGGGAAAAACACTGATTATTTTTTGCCGAAATGACCCCAGTCATTTGGAAATCAGACTTTAACAAGTCCAATCACTTAAAAGAAGGCTAGTGGTAAATTATATATGCACAACACATAGATACAGATAACAGGAGAGTAAGTCCAGAGGGAAGAGGGAGGAAGGCAAAGGTCGTAATGGGGAGTATATTGTGGGGGGTGAGGGTGTTATATTGGGTGGGACACTTGAATCCACGTTAACATAATAAGTTTAAAATTTTAATTTAGCCTGACCAGGTGGTGGTGCAGTGGATAGAGCATCAGACTGGGATGCGGAGGACCCAGGTTCGAGACCCTCAGGTCGCCAGCTTGAGCGCGGGCTCATCTGGCTTGAGCAAAAAGCTCACCAGCTTGGACCCAAGGTCGCTGGCTCAAGCAAGGGGTTACTCGGCCTGCTGAAGGCCCAGGGTCAAGGCACATATGATAAAGCAATCAATGAACAACTAAGGTGTCACAACAAAAAACCGATGATTGATGCTTCTCATCTCTGTCTGTCCCTGTCTGCCTGTTCCTATCTATCCCTTTCTCTTTGACTCTCTCTCTGTCCCTGAAAAAAAATTTTTTTTTAATTTAAAAATTATATTAGAAAAAAGTCTAGTGCTTTGAAAATAACCTTTATTGAGCAAATTGTGTGTGCCAGATATAATATTTGCATTAGCTCACAATTCTCAAAACCTCCCTACAGGAAAGGTTTTAACAAGGCACACAGAGTTGTTAAATATCTTGTCCAAACCGGAAGGAGACAGCACCAGGATGCAAAATCTGTCTTTCTTTTTCACTATTATAATCTGCAGTAGACTGGAATAAAATTATTAGTCACAAATACCACATTTGCCCCAGAGGAATAACATAAATCCAGTCTGCTCATTTAAGAAATTTGTTCTATTCTCCCAAAGTTGCTTTAGATAAAAGGGCAAAAGGGGAAGGCTTACTGTTATACATCAATAAAAAAACAGTGACATTAAGGGGTGAATAATATGCTACATTTATGTCTAAATGAACCAAGTAAGAATAAGCACCTAGGCATAGCACCTTACTAATTGGTATTCATTCACAATTAACCTAATGACCTCTAAGTCATGGCTAATCTATTACACACTGAGAAATCAGGGAAGAAATGTTAAGATTTAATAGAGTGGGAACAGTTATTCATCAAAATAGGTTTTGTATTTTTTCTGGAGATTTGAAATACTTCTCTCTCTTTCTCTCTTCATAATAGATACAAATAAATACACATATTAAATTATTCCATCAATTTCTTAAAATTTACAACAAAATTATTAAAATTATGATTAGTAATTTTTCTTTTCTGGAAAATTCTTTCATGCGGAATGACACTGGGGAGAACAACACTGGGATTAGTTCTTTATTCTCAACTGAATCTGATTTTTAACACGTCATTATCAGAAAATAGTTCATAATACTATTTTTTCTAAATTGTAAGCTTCTTGGTTATAATGAGATGCATGCACTGCCCATTACACAGTAAAAGTAGCATCCTTATTGTAAAATAAAAAGGCAATTCATTAACTATCAAGACACACACTCCCTGACCAGGCGGTGGTGCAGTGGATAGAGCGTCAGACTGGAATGTAGAAGACCCAGGTTAGAGACCCGGAGCTCCCCAGCTTGAGCGCCGGCCCGTCTGGCTTGAGCAAAAGCTCATCAGCTTGGACCCAAGGTCACTGGCTCCAGCAAGGGGTGGCTCGGTCTGCTGAAGGCCCACGGTCAAGGCACATGTGAGAAAGTAATCAATGAACAACTAAGGTGTTGCGACGGCAACAAAAAACTAATGATTGATGCTTCTCACCTCTCTCCATTCCTGTCTGTCTGTCCCTATGTATACCTCTCTCTGACTCGCTCTCTGTCCCTGTTTAAAAAAAAAGAAGACACACACTACCCAGAAGTGTTGACTTGCTACACACTAATTTGGTCCTCAGTTATTTGGAGAAAGTGAAAATTCTGTGGAACAAATTATACAAAATCATTAAAAACATGCCATTTAAACAACTTACTGCTTTATAGAAGAGAAACTCAACAAATTGGTGGTTTAAAATTTCTTAAAGGCCTAAATATATATACATGCTGGGTTTCTAAGTAAAAGTATCCCCCACTTTTAGAAAGTTTCTGTTAGAGCACTTCACTTTTACAAAAGACCTACATGAATAAAACAAATCCTGACTTAACAACTGTGGCTAGGTTCTTGGAATTGTGGCAAAATGACATGTAAGAAAACCAATTTTACCAAAGACTAATTGATATAAACAAGAATAAAATTCCTTCAGCATATCCTCAATGTTACAATGAAATGATGCTGAATGAAACATTGTTCCAGGATCTGCTGTACCTGTTTTGCTAACTGAAAAAAATCAAGGAGGATTTTTACTTTTATGAAAAAAAGGCAAAAAGTAAAAACAGCATTCAATGTTTGTCTTGCAATGAGCCAACATCATAAAGGCAGTGTGTACCCCAAACAGCCAAAGTGGTCCTCAATAACTTGTGACTCATTCATGATAAAGAATTTAATAATCTATATTTAAATAGCATGTAGGAAAAACATACTAGGAAGGAGGATGAGAAAGACAAACATTATAAATTGGCCATATTAGAAGAGAAGAAAATAATAATTTTTAAGAGATAGAGACAGAGAGAGGGACAGATAGGGACCGACAGGCAGGAAGGGAAATAAGAAGCATCTATTCTTCAGTGCCGCACTTTAGTTGTGTTCACTGATTGCTTTCTCATATGTGCCTCAATTGGGGGGCTCTGGCAGACTGAGTGATCCCTTGCTCAAGCCAGCGACCTTGGGCTTCAAGCCAGCAACCTTTGGGCTCAAGCCAGTGACGATGGGGTCATGTCTATGATCCTGCACTCAGGCTGGCGATCCCACGCTCAAGCTGCTGATCCCACACACAAGGCAGAAACCTCGGGGCTCGAACCTGGGTCCTCTGCATCCTACTCCAAAGGTCTATCCACTGCGCCACTGCCTGGTCAGGCGAGAACAGATTTTTGAGAATAGGAAAATAATAAACATGTGAAAACATTTTATATTTTACAGGTGAAGCAACTAAAGCAGTTTATAAGCAAGGAAAGAACTAAAGTTCATATTATAAGTAGTATTTTCCCCCAGAATTATTTATTCCAAAAAAATCTATAATAGGTATTCTAACTTGGCACATATATTAACATATATAACCAGAACAGAGTGTAATGTTGACGAGTTTGAATGAATGCATAAATTCTGAGTATAATAAGTTAAGGGAAATTAGAAATGGACCATGAGTCCTTTAGGAATGACAGAATTTCAGTAAGTGACCCGTGTCCTCGGATATGGCTCTTTAGCACAGTCTAGGCTAGACGGATCACTGCTCTGGCCCTGCATGGCATTACTTCGGTAGATGACTAAATTCATAATTAGCGAATATCCATAAAGATAAGAAACTGTGTATGTGCCAACATCCTGTTTTCAACCTAGTAGCTTAATAAAAGTACTATTGCCCATTTGAGGATTGCTGGTACACTAAAACAGTTCATAAAAGAGGCCTAACTCTCAATTAAAGTAGTGGAATAGCAGAGTATATAACATCAATTGTATTTATACAAAAATCCTTTGTATACAGCCTGCATTGGACCAAAAACAAAAATTCATAGAAAAGTAAGAGTTCTCAAATTAAAATTTATATCCTATCAGGATATAAGATTAGGTGGGGAGGTAAGCACAAAAAGCACAGTATATTCAATATTAAAAATGTAACATTTAAAGAGAAAAAAATCACTTTTAATTTCATGGACATTTACCTTATATCAAATATTTCTCTAGCACGTAACCCACATTTATTGAATAGATAGTCTACAAGAGTATGTGTGTAGAAGGACACTTGCTCTACTCACTTTAACAAAAATTATAGCTGCCCATTTAGTCCCAAAGGTACAAGTGAATAAAGTAACACTATTATAAAATGCTGTTTTGGTAGCATAAAAAAATCTGCAGTACAGACTTGCACTAAAGGAATAATTAACAAGAAATTTATGTAGAAATACCCTAGCATGACTGACATCATAATAACTATGGGAGTTTGTCTTTATGACTTTTACCCCAAAACCAAGTTGGATATATCCCCAAGTTAAAAATTTCTGTTTATTACTCCTAGATATCACTTTTTTTTTAGCTTTCAAATTGAAATATACAAGTCAATTTAAAATACAAACTGATACAAAGGCTTAAAACTTACTGTTTACTCTAGATACAGCAATTCTAACTTTTAAAAAAGGTTTTGCCCTGGATGGATAGCTCAGTTGGTTAGAGCATCATTCCTAAACACAGATTCCTGGTTCAATCCCGTCAGGGCACATACAGGAACAGATGAATATTCCTGTCTCTCTCTCTCTCTCTCTCTCTCTCTCTCTCTCTCTTCCTCTCACTCTAAAATCAACAAAATAAACATTAAAAAAAATTAAATAAAAATTAAAAAATAAATTTAAAAGGCTTCAATGCCTTTGCTAAAACCAAAGGGGAGTTTCATTGTTTTTCAACCACTACAAATAACAAAGGATGTAAAGAATACCACTTTGTAGAATAAATGTATTCTCATTCCTTCAATATGTATGTTTGCCCCTGCCCCCCCTTGAGTGCGCAATGTTTCTACCTTCCTGACTTGGTGTTAGCCATGCTACATACCCTCTCCTTTTTGTTGACCTGTCTCTCTTACACTCAATAACTGGATTCCAAACACTGACACTGAGCATCGTTCCAATACACAATGGTTCCATGTTCGACCTCCAGTCAGAAAACATACAAGAATGATGTTTATCTCTCATTCAAATGAATCAATTTAAAAAAAAAAAAATCACTGCGGTAGAGCATCAGCCCAGCGTGTGGAAGTCCCAGGTTCAATTCCTGGCCAGGGCACACAGGAGAAGTGCCCATCTGCTTCTCCATCTTTCCCCCTCTCCTTTCTCTCTCTCTCTCACTTTCCCTCCCACAGCCAAGGCTCCATTGGAGCAAAGGTGGCCTGGGCGCTGAGGATGGCACCACAGCCTCGACCTCAGGTGCTAGAATGGCTCTGGTTGCAACAAAGCAATGACCCAGAAGGGCAGAGCATCACCCCCTTGTGGGCATGCCGGGTGGCTTCCAGCCCGGTGCATGTGGAGTTTGTCTCTCTGCCTCCCCACTTCTCACTTCAGAAGGAAAAAAAAATATCACTGGTACTCAGAGAGATGGAATTTTATTAGGCTGTAGCATGTACCAAAGTGAATTACAGTAAGTCACAAAATGAGAAAAAGAATCAGAAATTATTCAATTAGTTAAAAATAGATAAAATCAAAGTCACAAATTTCCAATTTCCTTTAAAATGTCTAAATATATATACATCATACCATACATAAGATTTTAATAAACTTAGTAGAATCAACCAACAGATTTATTTACAGGATTTCAAGCAAAATATATTAGGGGAAAAATTAATACAGTGGTTATGAGCAGTCTTTCCAATCATAGCTCTTAGTTTATGTCCCAGGTCTATACTGGCTATGATCTCAGGTAGGTTACTTACTTGCTCTTGGCCTATCACCTCATGTCTTATGTTAGGGGATGATGTGCGATACTGCTTTTAAGAAACTTAGTATAGAAAGAAAAGAAAAAGAAACTTAACATAGTACCTAAGCACACAGGGAAGGCTCAACATGTATTGATACCACTTCTAAAACAGATGCAGTGACATCTTTCATTCTGTTGGCCTATCTTCTGAACTTTCCCTTCTTAAATTTGGGAATTTCCCATTTTATGATTTCAGAAGGGCAAATAGTTTTTCACATCTTAAATTTAAGAACTTCCCCTCATCTTATGATTTCAAAAGGTCACTTTCTCACATGTCCTATACAGGGGCTCTGCCAAACACACATGCACAGCCCAGACTAGAGGCCAACTAGTGAGCAGGAAAAGTAGAGACCAGAAGAAACTCTCACACTAATGGTAGAATAATTGCAGCCAGGCCAAGTCCAGGGCAGAGGTGGTAGCATTTAGAGTCATCCAGAACTAGTGTCACTGGGACAGCCTGTGGCGTCTGTCAGTCTGTCTCTAGATGGTGCCGGCATCCTCATGGGAATCATTGTGCAATGTGATTTGGGGCATTATTTCTGGCTGCTTAGTCCTAAATCTGGTTCTCTAATCCTTGGAACAATTTGATGAACCACTGAGCTTTACCAAATATCCTTTTTAAATACATGATATGCTTGAACTGGTTTTCACTGACACCCAGAATCTGACATATCGGGGTAGGGGTAGCATTTATTTTCACCTGCCCCACCCACACAGAGAAAAAAATATTATTTTTAGCCTTTTTAAACAAACACAAAAATGTTGCGCACACTCAACCAATCAATTTATCCTGTGAAGTCTTGGATAACTTATTTTTATAAATCTGGATAATCACTTTCCTAATTTAGAATATGAAAAATGTCCAATCAACTTAAAATGTATTTCAAAGGAACAGAGAAGAGAAGTGAGGACACAGGAAAGCATCTGTGTGCAAGAAGTAACGACCATTGAGTGCACAGGTTACTCCAGCAGGCTCCACAGCCCGCACAGCTGTCTTCCCGCGGGAGATTTCCACCTGACCTTCTTACAACCAAGCAATTCCCTCTGCTTCTTGGGGGTCATTTTAAGATCAAAAATTTAATTGTTATCAAAAGGCCTTAAATATCCCTCTTTTTTTTTTAACAAATAACTCAATTATGAGTTGTTACTTCTCATCCCATCCCCTCCTCTCACTATAAAATCAATACATAAAATCTTTAAAGATAATAATAATTCATGTAACAAAACTATTAAATTATCTTATAAAACAGTATAGAGCAAGTCAGTACCTTATTGCGATAGGCTTATTTTTCAGTGTGTGAAACACATTCCCTTTTCTCTGCTAGATTTTCCTGCATGGCTATTTTATAGTTCAGTATTATCTTTTCCACTATCTAGAACATTAAAGCTCAAATACATTAATTTTATTTATTTATGTTTGTATGTATGTATTTATTTATTCTAATTTGTCAACATGAAGATGAAAAGCTGAAACAAAGTTTTCGGGGAGGGTGAAACTGGGGGATTAAATGTGTTTCTCCCTAAATCTCAGGAGCAAGTTACCATACAGAGTTGAAACTATGGAGTTTGTTTTTAACTTTTTTTTAAGATTTTATTTATTAATTTTAGAGAGAGAGAAAATGGAAGAAGGAGAGAGAAAGAGAGAAGAAGTAGGGGAGGAGCGGGAAACATCAATTTGCTTCTCGTATGTGCCAGCTATCACAGCACTCCAGGCTGACACTATCCACTGAGCCATCACAGGTCAGACAAAAACTATGTTTTTCTAAAAAAAACCTAAATTCAAAACTATGTTTTAATGAATAAGAAAAAAAATTAAACAAAACCAAACATAGCTTTAAAAAAAAGTCATTATCGCCTGACCTGTGGTGGCGCAGTGGATAAAGCGTCGACCTGGGAACACTGAGGTCGCCAGTTCAAAACCCTGTACTGGTCTGGTCAAGGCACATATGAGAGTTGAGCTTCCAGCTCCTCCCCCCTTTCTCTCTTTCTCTCTCTCTCTCTCTCTCTCTCTCTCTCTCTCTCTGTGTCTCCTCTCTAAAAAAAAAAAAAATGAATAAAATAAAAAAAATTAAAAAAAAAAAAAGTCATTATCTTTTCATATTAAAATTTAGAAGGGGTGGGAATCAAGCACTGGAAATGTATATTGATGTCTACTATCTACCTAGCATTAAAAATATAGTAAAGAAGAAAAGAGAAAGAGAAAGAATGAATCTTAGGATTCCTGACAATCATGCTTTAGTGGACAGTTCTTATAAAAAGGTTGACTACCCCTGCTTTAGAGCGATGTTAGAGAACAGAAGTAGTTCAGGCCTTGAGAGTCAGCAACTTACCCAAGAAGCCTGTCTTCTGATTTCTAGCTAGGTAATGTCAGTAAAACATCTTCAGTTTGTCCTTCAAATTAAGTCAAAATAAAACTAATTGAACACCATATGATATTAATTCCTGCATTTAACATAAAAAAAGTAAGTCCAAGGCAAGTGATTTCAAAATCCAACTGTTAATACTCTTTAATATAAATAAAACTCTGAATTATTTTAACTTATAAATACCCTGCCTGGACTTATCAATGTAAATAAGAGTCATCAAAAAAAAAGTAAAATCTTTTAATGATGTTCAGAAGTTCATTCTCAAAATGTGCTAAAAAGTAAAATCATTCTTGCCTGTATGCTAAGTAAGGGCTATTTCATTAATCACCAATTATAACTTGCTGATTGTTATTTACTGTATGCCCTCAGAAGACAACTTATTCCTAAAGCCATGAATTTAAATTTATGCTATTTAACAGAAAAAAATTTTTTGCTGGTCATAATCTATGTGCCCTCAAAGGACACCATAATCCCTTATGAAAAAGTTCCTTTGCATTCAGTTATATTTTAATAAACATAGCAGGAGCTTTCTAGTCAGGGGAAGAAAAGTAAGTTTCGACAAAATCTAATCTTCTTTAAATGAAGCATGGCCAAGTCAGCCTTACAAACTAGCTGTATTTGCATTTTATAAGAGCCCTATAAGCAGCAGGTTTAAAAAAAGACCTAAGGTTAGCTCTGGACTACTACCTTATTATGAAGAATAAATTATGCTATGAAACAAAAACAGTAACAGTCAAAACACTAAAAACAAACAAACAAAAAAAAGAGCTAACAGACTCCTATTAAAATAAAGTACAAGAACAGAAAGTACATAAAATTCAAAAGAGAACAAATAGGGAGAGAATATGTGTATGAAGAGGCAAAAGAAGGATTACAGCACGTATGGCAGCCCAAGGCACATGTACTGCTATTTCTCCTCTTTCAAAACTGGCTACTTGCCCCAGGCCTGTGGCTCAATGGATAGAGTGTCAGCCCAGCGTATGGACATCCCTGGTTCAATTCCCAGCCAGAGCACACAGCAGGAGCGACCATCTGCTTCTCTCCTTTCCCCCTACCCCTTCTCCTTTCCCTCTTCCTCTCCTGTAGCCAGTGGCTCGATTGGTTCAAGCGTGGTCCTGGGCACTGAGGATAGCTGGGTTGGTCTGAGCATGACAGCCTTAGGCACTAAAAATAGCTCAGTACTTGAGTATCAGCCTAAGATGGGGTGGGGGGTTGCCAGGTGGAACCCCGGTCAGGGCACTAGTGGGAGTTTGCCTCACTATCTCCTCCTCTCACCTTAAAAAACAAACAAACAACAACAAAAATAAAAAAACTGGCCATCCCAGTAACAGGTGACAGTTCATACTATGGATTTTGTCAAATGCATAAGAAACCTCTAGAATGCTATTACAAAGCAATGGGAGTTGTCACACCAAACAATATATTGGCATTTCTGGTTTGAAATGACTAGAGGATGGTTATGGAGAAAAACTATTAAGGAGGAAAAGAATAAGTAAAACAGTAACAATAAGAGCTTCAAGTATTTACTGAGCTATTTCTTATTTTATAGATCTGTTATATACCCTCTTTCATTTAATCCTAACAGCAAATTTCAGAGCTATTTATTATGTGCATTTTATATATAGAAAAAACTGTGGTTTCTAGAATTTTAAACCACCAACTTACCAGAGTCACACATACAATAAGTGTTAGAACTGGGGCCCCAACATGGACATGAGCACTTTACCTCTCCTTTTAATTAGCTGATCATGAAATTCAACAACTGACCTACCCTCTATCCATCCACCCATGTAAATCCACAGAACAAATTTTTTTAAATAAAAGTTTAATTATTTAAGTAATAACATGTTTCTAATTGAAAGTCTAGAAAATGTAATAGATGAACTAAAATTCATTTCTTTTTATTGCTTTTATAATTAATATTTTAATGAACATCTTGTACATATAAATCTCTGTGCACATTTTTATTCCCTTTATAAAGTATTATAAATGGAATTCTGGGTCAAAGAGCTGTGAATACATTCTGCCAGATTTTAATATTACTGAAACGATGAAGAAATGATGGCTCCTTGAAAGAAACAACCATACTTTCTTCTCCCTTGTATCCATAATGCCAAGGCACATGAGCAAGTATTCAATGGCTGCTGAATAAATGAAGGATTTTCTACCCTTAGCACAGTGTCTGAAGGAGAATAAATGGAATGAAATTCTCCCCAATTAGAAGACTGCAATCATGCCAAATATCAAGTCCAATAATGGGCTGCAAAAAACTTTTTTTCAGGGAGAGAAGAACATGAATATTCACACTCCCATTCAATATATTTCCTTACGTTTAAAGAGTTTAGATATCTTATAGTTTAAAAATATATAGTATTTTAGTACATTCACAACAAACTGAAGACATTGTTTTTCCCTGTTTAAGTTATTTTCTAATTGCCATAATCCATTATTGCCCATGGAGCTCAATTAAGAACATGTTAATATACAAAATTCAAAAAGCTAAATATTTTAATAACTACATTCATCATTTTAATTAGATTTTTCTAACAAAAATCAGCACTTATCATAATCTGATTCTAATGCTATTATAGAAGACAGTATTCCCATAAAGATGAAAAAGATTCACTACAAAACAATGTGCCAGGCATTGATCTTATACTTCAGATGTATTCATTTAATCCTCACATTACATGGTAGCTATTCTCTCTCTTTTACAGATAAAGAAACTGAATCACAAGGAGGCTAATAAACTTGCTAGTTATTCTGAACCCAGACATTCTCACCATATCTCAAATCCCTATACATAACTGGCTCCCGGTAACAGGCAAAAAAGCATTCAACAGTTTCTGGCACAGGTTTCAGTGAACACTGGTGATGAAAGGCACAATGACAGTATGTTTGCCAGAAAATGGAAAACTCAATCAATCCAAAGGGATTATTCACTTAGTAAATAATTATTTATTACCTATTGTGGACTACAAACTAACAGAATGTTCTCCCAATGTTGAGAAACACCAGGTCTAAGAAAGAATGATCAAAACAGATCAATAATGCAGATATCTAGTATAGACAGAGATCTAACATAATAGAAGAAAACAGAATTACTCAGAGGTATCATGGCACAGAGGGGTACTTAACTTGCCTCGGAAACTCAGAGAGGTTGCAAGAGGAGAAAAATACTTCAACTGCACCTTGAATAACAAACCTTTATGGAAATTTCTAGGTAATAGTCCATCTCCCAAATCACTTCCGATGAAGGGTCAGGTTTGCACTGCTGGGAAAACCGCTGCCGCAGTACAGAGCATGTAGGGACGGGACTGAAGGGGTGCAACAGGTCTTAGGAATCAAACCCTTGCAACACAAAGGGAACCAGTAATAAAAGAGGTGCCCATCTATCAAGCTTAATTTTATAGCCAATATAGCTATATAACTGCCTCTGTTTGGCATACCTGTACTTATACTATTTCTAATTTTAAAAATCCCAAATTTTAAAAATACGAAGAAATGTAGGAGGAAAGCAGGTTTTCAGTTAAGCATGACTAACCTTGACTCCTTACTGATACCTCACCTTAAAAAGTTAGAGTTGATTTAGAAGTATAAAATCCATAAGGGTACAGAGAATGAGGAACGACACAACAACAAATTAAAGAAGTCAACAATATTTGGGAAGGTAGAAAGAGAAAGAAGTGGTAACTAACCTAAGACCAAGAAAGGTAAAACCTAAACCTGAGCGAAGAGCCATCAAGAAGCAAGCTGAGCCTGACCAGGCAGCGGGGCAGTGGATAGAATGTCAGCCTAGGTGGGACGCAGAGGATCTAGGTTCGAAACCCTGAGGTTACTGACTTGAGCGTGGGCTCATCCAGATTGAGAGTGGGCTCACCAGCTTGAGTGTGGGGTCACTGGCTTGAGCATGTGATCACAGACATGACTCCAAGGTTGCTGGCTTGAGCAAGGCGTCATTGGCCTGGCTGGAACCCCCCTCCCCCACCCCAGGTCAAGGCACACATGAGAAAGCAATCACTAAGGTGCCACAATGAAGAATTGATGCTTCTCATCTCTCTCCCTTCCTGTCTGTCCCTATCTGCCCCTCACTCTGTTTCTGTCTTACTAAAAAAAAAAGAAGCAAGCTAATTTACATAAAGTAGAATAATGGTTGCCAAGGGCTAGGGGGAAGGGACAGTTATAGCTTAATAAGAATAAAGTTTCCGTTTGGGACAATGTAAAGGTTCTGGAGATTGATGGATAGTGAGTGAATGTGAACTTAGTGAATCTACCTAACGCCACTGAATTGTACGCTTTAAAATGGTGACAATGAATGACAGAGCGTAGGCCAGCATATTGATATCCCGGGTTCAATTCCTAGTCAGGGCCCAGAGGAGGAGCGGCCATCTGCTTCTCCACCCCTCCAACTCCCTGCTCTCTCTTTCTTCCCCTCCTGCAGCTATGGCTCCATTGGTTTGAGCATATCACCATAGGCGCTGAGGATGGCTACACAGGCTCCCTCAAGTGCTAAAATAGCTCTGTTGCCGGGCAATGGAGCAAGGGTCCCAGATGGGCAGAGCATCATTGGGTAAGTGGCTTGCTGGGTAGATCCTGATGGGGCACATGCAGGAGTCTGTCTCTCTGCCTCCCCACCTCTCACTTAATATAAATGAATGAGTGAATGAATGAATGAAATAGATATGTTTAATTCTATCAAATCATCACAATTAAGAAAAAAAGAGGAAGCAGCAAGCTGGAGAGATTTGGGTACTAGAAGCATAAGGAAGACAAAAACGCAGAAAGGGGTTAGACACCAGACAACTAGTTGCAAGGTCATTTAAGTGACTCTGAAAACCAAGCTTATGCCCATTTCTGATGAAGAGTCTAGAGTTGCAACTCTGGAGCAAGTGTACCAGGCCCTAATCTCAGGAACATAAATCACAAATGAAAGAAAGCAAGGCAAAATGCTTTACTGAAAAACAGGAATTATGTGAAAGTCTGCTTCTAAAAAAATGCAAAAGCATTGAAGAGTAAAAGAATGGATTACCTGATGTGTCTAACAATATTGAAAGCATTTTAGATTTATCAAAGAATTATAAATGAACTAATAGACATAAAGTACATAAAATTTTTAACCAAATATTTAGAAAAACAATGCGCTAGACATTAAAAAAAGTGAATTTTGTGACTCAGGTGTGTAAAAATGTCTAGAGTAGTGGTTCTTAACCTGGGTTCTATCGAACCCTAGGGGTTCGATGATTCGGTCTCAGGGGTTCGGAGAAGCCTCTGCCACGGAGGCCAGAATAAAGTAATACCGTAATTTGTTGTGGGTTCATGCACTTTGTTGGTTTTGTTCTTTGAGCAAGGTGATGTTCATACACGGCTCATTTTGTGCACCGGTAAAAAAACATATACCTATGTCTTGAATTTGGAAAAAAAAATCATATTTTATTTATCACTAAAGAAGGGTTCAGTGAATGCGCATATGAAACTGGTGGGTTCAGTATCTCAAAAATGGTTAAGAACCACTGGTCTAGAGTCATAATTTTATTTACCCCAAAAATCTGGTATCCTCTGAAAAAAGGATGAGAGAAAGAGAAGTATGTGTAAATGTTTACAGGTAGTGCAGGGATTAAGGTGCCTAATCTTTATTTTTCTTACAAAGAAGTCAGGAGGACTGTGTAATGTAAAAAGCCAGCAAAAAGCAGAACTGACTTAGAAAAATAAAGGCACATAGCAGAACAGAACTAAAAAAAGAAACTGGAAGCTGATTGCTTCTAAAAATTGGGAACTGGAGGTAAGAAGAGAAGAGATGGCTCTTTATAAGCCTTGAAATATGACTTTTAAAACCATGCATGTACAAATATTTTATTTTTAAAGAAGCAGAGCAGATTTTTGTCTTCATTATATTTTGTCAACCAGAATTTTAAGTAGTATTGAGGTCAATAATACTAAATACTTTTCTTATAACACAATACATGAACTGATACTATATACAATTCACTGGAGAAATACTTAGGGCACGTAGCAACTCTAAAGCCTACCTAACTAAGTGGAGCCACATGCGGCTCTTTGGCCAGCTTAGGAGTAGCCTAATTAAGTTAATAACAATGTACCTACCTATATAGTTTAAGTTTAAAAAATGTGGCTCTCAAAAGAAATTTCAATCATTGTACTGTTGATACTTGGCTCTGTTGACTAATGAGTTTGCCGACCACTGGCCTGTTTGAAATTACTCCATTAACACAGTATTTTATTTATTTATTTCCCCTTAAGAACATATATTTGGATGTTTTAATAAAAGCTTATATTATTTTTAAATCTTGAGTCAAATCCAAATGTTGACATTTTAAATGACTATCATTTGTAAGCACCAGTGATAGTAGAGCTGAACTTACCAGAGTCTACAGTCTGAATGTCAAACCATACAAATGGACAAACTGAAAGGTTACTTCATGGCAAGAAATACGAAGTACTAATTTGGTAAAAGAACAGGAAACAATCTTATCTGCAAGAACCATAGCAACTTGTGACAAAGTCACATTCTTGTGGGCACGAAATCACCAACTAAATATAACCTAATTAACATATTTTTCTAGAGTCA
This sequence comes from Rhynchonycteris naso, assembly GCA_037038555.1. Lineage (NCBI taxonomy): Eukaryota > Metazoa > Chordata > Mammalia > Chiroptera > Emballonuridae > Rhynchonycteris > Rhynchonycteris naso. The sequence continues at coordinate 106,293,321 of CM072996.1, read as the reverse complement.
AGAGGCTCATTCCAGAAAATATAAAGTAACTTCAAAGTACAAGATTAAAACACCATGAGCAACTACATGAGAATCTATTGATTTTTTAAATATTAACGAAATTCTTTTCATATAAAAACAATGAAACTTTGTTAGCTTTGTTAATAGTACTAGTGGACTGTGCTGATATATAACATGTAGTTGTTCATTTTCACATATCAACTATGTATCAAATTTACAAATAATTAAACAACTATTACAAAGGCTTAAGAGCATTAAAACCACATGTTATTTTATTGATACATTACACTGGGGAACAAAATTCTTGTTGCATCCACAAAAACACTTGTTCTTACCTAATTCGAGTGTGCTGATCTAAAATCTGACATTACTTTTCTCTGTAAGCTAGAGTTTTTTGCAATTCAAGATTTTAGGTTTTCATCATATTGTACAATTTTCAACATTTAGTTTAACATAATGAAGTAGAATGTCTTCTTGGGTATCATCTTTGTGAAAATATAATAATTTATATAATGCAGTTAATACACTAAAAGATATGACTACATCAGAATTTGTCTACAATTTAGAAATGGAACATATTAAAAACACTTATTTTAATCATAAAATTTGCACAAAACTTATTTAAATTCTATTCACGCAAAAATTGTCGTTTGTAACGCTAGCGTTTCTGTACTTGTTGAGGATAATCTCGTTTGATAATCCAGCAGTAGTCTGCCATCATTTAGAGCTGTCAAGAAATAGCCACGATTCTGTTGCACTGTAAGTGGTAACACCTAGCTGACTGAGAAGACTACTGATATCATGACAGTAAACAAAGTGTTTGTCTTCGGGAAAAAAGTACACAAAAATTTGTTCATGCTTCCTGAAATGGGATACTTTAGCTGACTGGTGAAGTCCATTTTTTTCTGTAAGCCTGGAGGCTAATAACTCAGCTGCTTTCTTTGATAGACCCAAATCTCTTACTAAGTCATTCAATTCGGGTTGGCTAAACTGTTGAGGGGTTAATGACTGCTTGGCATCAGAAGAAGACCCTTCAGATTCTACAACCATTTCCTCATGCATCTTATTAAAATACACTTGATCACCATGTTCACTTTCTTCGTCCTTAAAGAAATAAAACCATTGAAAACTGGAACCGGGAGTGTCTCAGAGTGTGGAATAGGTCGTACTACTGAAGGAATATTAGGATATGCAAACATATGCCATTTTTTCTTGCCGATGCCCTTTGTATGGATCAGACAGAAATAACAGTCACTGCTGTGGTCCTTAGGTTCACGCCAAACCATGGGAATACCAAAAGGCATTCCTTTGTGTTTTCCTTTTGTCCAGTCAAGAAGCATTTCCTCACAATTATGACACACAATATGAGGAGCCCAATTCTTATCTTGATCGCCAAGGGGAACTTGAAAATAGGCAATATATGCACGTGTCACAAATGTTGAAATATTGCGCCTTTGACGTTGAACTATATAACAGAAGGTGTCAGAACTATTCTTACATTTACACCTACTCAAGGAAGCCATGATTCAATCTTAAAAAAAATAGGAGAGTGTTTTTATCAGATAATAATTTTTTACATTTAAAAACAACTACAATTATGTAAAAGTGATGTTTGTAAAACATTAATTGCCTCGTGGTTATGTTGAATCCAAAAGTCATTGCCCTTTAACTCCAATTTAAAAACCAATGCATGCCATTAACTGTAACAAAAGGAAATTAAAATTGCATAAAAACTAGAGCATATACCAAAAAACGAATTTCAGATTTGGAATCAGTGATGCAGAAATACATAGAAACAGTTCTAAAACCTCATGCAACAGAAAATGAAAAAACAATTGTTCCCCAGTGTTATAGATCTACATAATGAAATGAGAAACAGAGTCAAAAATACCGCAACCAAAGAAAACCTCAAATATCTCTAAGTGCTCACATGTCAGGGAATATGAGAAAGAAATGCATCGAGACAAGTCCTGAACTCAGGGATTCTGAAATTTAGCAGTGCAGAGGGTGAGAAGTGTGTAGTGATGGTGAAGGCAAGACTAAGACATGGGGAAAATAAAAAGAGCAACATAAAACAGTGAAATGACAGAGTACTAAACTATAAAATACAAAGGAAAAGTATAAATTAGAGAAAAAGAATATAATAGTGGGCTTAAGAAAGAGTAAGTAGGCATTAAACTACGTGAGCCTCAAAGAATCAGAAAAGCATTTGAAGAAATAAGGGAGAAAGATCAAATGTCATTCTCTCCCTCTAGATTTTACTGTATGCTTAAAATGTTTTCATAATGAAATTCTGGGGGCAAATATATGTAAAATCAAAAAAGGAAAATGATTGCCTGACCTGTGGTGGTGCATTGGATAAAGTGTTGACCTGGAACACTGAGGTCGCCAGTTCAAAACCCTGGGCTTGCCTGGTCAAGGCACATCTGAGAGTTGATGCTTCCTGCTCCTCCCCCTTCTCTCTCCCGTTCTTTCTCTCTCTCTTCCCTCTTTAAAATGAATAAATAAAATCTTCTTTTAAAAAAAGGAAAATTATCTGAAAGAGAACTAACCCAGAAAAGGAAAAATAAACAAAGTAGTAAACAGAGGGGAATGATCCACAACTTAAAAAATGAAAAACAAAGGGGGGGGGGGAAGAACCGCTATATTTCCTGTTTATCAATAAATGTTCACATTATTTTGATTAAGCTCATTCCATTATTTGAGGGAGAATAAAAGAGTAAGAGCATTATAATTTCACACAATGAAAGAGTGACAAGGAAAGTTTTGTTTAGCAACAACACTATATAAGGACAGGTAAGATTTCCTGACTCCCAGTCCTATAATTTATCCATCATCCTATACACTACTTTATGTATTATTTTACACTGGACTTACTTCATCATCAACCTCAATCTCCCATAAAAACGAAAATCATTAGAATGCTATAGCTACTATTTAAAAAAAAATTGCCCTGGCCAGTTAGCTCAGTTAGTCAGAGCATTGTCCTGAAACACCAGGTTTGCAGGTTTGATCCCTGGTCAGGGCACATATGGGAAGCAACCAATGGATACACAATCAAGTAGAACAACAACTGAATGCTCACCTCTCTCTGTCTTTCTCTCTCTTGTCCACTTTCTCTATCTAAAATCAATAAATTTTTTAAAAGTTAAAAAAAAATGCCCATTCTAAAATGACCTGCAATACATAAGAGCCAAATGTGTCTCATTTAAACCACAAAACTTTTATGACCAGAACCTTGTGGCCTTTCTGGTAAATTGAGCTGTTACTATTCCAGTGTGTCCTCTAGCCAACAGGCCATTCTACTGGTCAGAAGGAGAGAGGGTGATATGCAAATTTCAAGGCTAATCATAGATAGTTCCAAGGAATTCATATATAAAACTTTTTCAATGCTTTAATTTAAATTATTTTGGTTGTATACTGACAACTGCATAGATAGGAAATGGAAATGCAAAGAAAAACACATACTTTATATATCTAAATGAAACACTATAAAATAATTACATTCATGAATTGCACTAGTAGTTACATCACATTAGTCACCAACTTACAAACTTTCTCAGGAATTACAATTAATGTTACTTTTAACCCCTTGTTGGGCAAATGAGTTTGTAAAATTTGTATTTTCTGAGCTGGCCAGGCGCTGGAGCAGTGGATAGAGCGTCGGACTGGGATGCAGAGGACCCAGGTTCCAGACCCTGAGATCACCAGCTTGAGCAAAAGCTCATCAGCTTGGACCCAAGGTCACTGGCTCCAGCAAGGGGTTACTCGGTCTGCTGAAGGCCTGCGGTCAAGGCACATATGAGAAAGCAATCAATGAACAACTAAGGTGTCGCAGCAAAAGGCTGATGATTGATGCTTCTCATCTCTCTCCATTCCTGTCTGTCCCTATCTATCCTTCTCTCTGTCCCTGTAAAAAAAAGAAAAAAAAAATGGCTATCCAGATAAGTGATCTGTGAAACTGCTAATTACCTTCAGGCTTGGGAAGGGCCATTGTTATACTAATGTTGCTGGAGGAGGGGTTTCACATCAAACAGTTTTAAGAAGAAGGAGGGGGCCATGGTTTTGCAGAGTTGGTGCAGAGAGGAGATGGGGAACCAGAGGGGACTAAGACTGGTGGGGCCTTTGATTCTAGAAAAAAACAGAAAAGATTCTCCTGGTTGTGAAAGCGGAGAATGTGTGAGTGGGTTTTGGCACCCTGTGTGTGTTTGTTTTTACTTGCCAGCTAGTTGTGAGGCTAGAATAAAGGTGTGGCCCACCAGTTTTTGGCTCTGCTGTCCAAATCTAACCTGAACCTGCACCTGCCTGGCAGCAACGGCGGCCCTGACTACTGGCCATACACACCTAAACTAAATTTTTCTCTTCTTTATATTAATTAGACCATGTTAATTTTTCCACATCCAAAAATGGGTATCTGTGTTTATTAGAGTATGCCAAACCAGATCAACATTCATCATAAACTGAAAAACACTCATTGGTCCAGCATCCAGGAGCCATGTCCTTTCTGTTCTCTCTCACCTGCTTCTGTTCTTCCACACCCAAAAGCAGAGGAAATCTCAGGCTTTCTCATTACACTCCCGTCTGAAACCCCCCAGAACAGTAGCCAGAAGCTCCCTCCCCCTTCCACAGAATCCACTACTGAATTAACTGATCCCATTTATGGTAGCACACAGAAGGGTATAACTAAGTTTCCTCCCAATATTTTTATATGTGTGTGTGTGTGTGTGTGTGATTGGGAGGAGCAGGGAGTTTTGAATGGAGGCACAAAAGAGCCAAGGACAAACTTCAGCCCTCTCAGGCAGCTGTGGCAGAATACAAAAAGCAGTGTACCTGGAGTTGGGGAGAGTCTTAATCCCAGCTCTGCCACTTTATTTTCTTTGTTGAGTGAACACCTTCACCTAGGATTTCAACTTGCCATGATTAGCCTCCAAAGGCACTTCCAGCAAACTACCTTAACAGTCTTTGATACTAGCTATGCTCTCAATCCCTCCACTAAGCAGCCATGTTGTGGTGAATTAATCATTATTTCTACTTACCTTTCAATATGTTATGTGATTTTTAACACACATCTTCCTGATTATGTCTGCCTTAGATTAACATTTAAAATTATATTACCTGAGCCTTTTGACAAGGAAATAATTATAGTGGACATCAAGAGCAAAACAGTAACTGGAATCAGTGTTGTATCAATCACGTTCAGAAAATCAATAATGAATAACAATATTCAATAAACTACTTCATTAGCCATTCAGGAATTTATTATCTTTAATTCTCTGAAAATATAGCAGTTCATGTATACCCACGCAAAAACACAGCATGGACTATTATGTAATAAATTATTAATCTGTTTCAATGATCATGTATCAGACTAGTTATATATTTCAATCAACAAAATATGCCCTAGTGGACACTTGGACACTATTTAAGTTTAGTTATATTTCAATATATCCCCTAACAAAAACGCTCTCAGTCATGGTTTTGGCTTAAGTTAGACATAAATTCACAGAACAAAAGTCCAGAAACAACCTCTTGCATTTATGGCTAACAGCTTCACAACAAAGATGCCAAGGTAATTCATAGGGAAAAGATAGTTTTTACAATAAAAGCTGATGAGGTATTCACATGCAAAGATAAAAAATAAATGAACAGGCCCTGGCTGGTTGGCTCAGAGGTAGAGCATCGGCCCAGCATGTGGAAGTCATGGATTCAATTCCTGGTCAGGGCACACAGGAGAAGCGCCCATCTGCTTCTCTGCTTCCCACTTTCCTTCCTCTCTATCTCTCTCTTCCCCTCCTGTAGCCAAGGCTCCATTGAAGCAAAGTTGGCCTGAGAGCAGAGGATGGCTCCATGGCCTCCGCCTCAGGTGCTAGAATGGCTCTGGCAGAAACGGAGCAACACGCTAGATGGGCAGAACATTGCCCCATGGTGGGCATGCCGGGTGGATCCCAGTAGGGCACATGCGGGAGTCTGTCTGCCTCCTCGCTTCTAACTTTGGAAAAATACAAAAAAGAATAATCATATAAATAAATAAACAAACAAATAAACTGGACTGAGATCTTTATCTCACAGAATATACAAAATTCAAAATGGGTTACCTATATATAAAATGCAAAAACTAAAATTATAAAAATCATAAAATAGAAGAGAAAATCTTTGTGAACTTAAGTTGGCAAAAGCTTCTTAGATATGACTCCCTAATATAATTATGTCTGACTTAGATTAACATTTAAAATTATAAGAATATATTAGTAATTATAGCTTCTACTAGATGCAGGCTACAAAAGCAGATACTGGCAAAAGAGATATCCAATTCTCCTTCAACACACCTCTTTTCTGCCAAAATCAATTACTTCTTTAGCCATTCACAACTTACACATGGTACATTCCAAAACTGATTTGTCAAACTGTTGCTTGGGAGTCATGAATGGCTTTTGGCCCCACAGAATCAGTTATAAATGGTGGTTAGGTGATTAAGTACAGCACTGTACTACAGGTACATTATAGGGTTTCATGGCCTGACAACCACCATGATGTATTTCATTTATTTATATTTTGTCTCATTCACTAAAATGGGGTCAGGGCTGAATCATGGCATGTAACAATTTAATGATTTATTTTTAGTGCTGCATTTTCTAAATAAGTCTTTTTAGTCGAAAACGTTTACTCTTAAATCGTGGCCAACCACATAAACTCAGCTTAAAAATAAGGTATGAAAAAGAAGTGTATTCTTAGATATTCTTTAAAATGAAATTTATAATACAAAGAACATCTAAGATATTCTTTAAAATGAATTTTATAATGCAAAGAACAACAAAGTAATAGAATGGGTAAATCACAGAAAATTAAAATTACTTTATCACCATAACTTCAAAGAATTTCTAAAACATGTTCAGAGATCGAGGACAGATTTTTGTTTTGAGGATAACAAAAACATAAGTAAACTGTTAACACATTCATTTTTCCCCTGACTCAACCACCAAAAGTAAAAAGAACTTCACATCTGTACCAGTGTTGTTTCATACTCTGACATATAAGACAAAAACTCTACAAAACTATTCCTCAAAATTATTCATATCCCTATGAAGATATACAGTCAAATTTCCTCAAAGTGAGAACCAAAAGAGGAAGGAGAAATGCTTCCTCTTCAGAGAAACAGTAATTGTGTATGTGTCCATATAAGACAGCCTAATTCATATTTATGGCTAGATCTAAAATTCTCTTTATTAAATTATTATTATTGAATTAACTAGTCCTGCTAAGTCTTAATCATAAAAATAATAACATGACCAAAGACGTTCTAATAACTACTTATTTGAAAACTAGAAATGTATTTCCTTATCGTTGTCATGTGCCTTTATACATTCATTCATTCCAGATAAAACTTGCTAACATACCAAGGAAGCATTTTATCAATTCCTATCTGATTATCAGTATGAAATAGCTAAATCCAAATATATGAGAATCACCAGAATGCAAAAACTTCTTTGTATATATTAATAGACAGTATCACGTACTGACATGCAACTTATCAGAAATCTTCCCCTGATATTTTTTATTTTTATTTATTAATTTTTAGAGAGAGGAAGGGAGAAACAGAGAGAGAGAGACAAAGAAAGAGAAAAACATCAATTTGTTGTTCTATCTCAGTGGTTCTTAACCTTTTTCGAGGTACCGAACCCACCAGTTTCATATGCGCATTCACCGAACCCTTCTTTAGTGATAAATAAAATATGATTTTTTTTTCCAAATTCAAGACATGGGTATATGTTTTTTTACTGGTGCACAAAATGAGCCTTTACTGGTGCATGAACATCACCTTGCTCAAAGAACAAAACCAACAAAGTGCATGAACTCACAACAAATTATGGTATTACTTTATTCTGGCCTCCGCGGCAGAGGCTTCTCCGAACCCCTGGGACCGACTCATCGAACCCTAGGGTTCAATAGAACCCAGGTTAAGAACCACTCACTGTTCTATCTATTCATGTCATCACCGTTTGATTACTGTATGAGCCCTATCAGAGATTGAAACTGCAACCTCAGCATGTTGGGATGACACTTGAACAAACTGAGCTACCTGGTCAGGGTCTCCCTGAATTTTCACAAGCATCATAATTATCTTTTTGAAACTCCTACATTCCTAAGACTTCCAGGACATCATCACTCTAGTTTTCACTGGTCCAATCACTAGCTGCCTCTCTTCACAGCAGATTCCTCTTCCCCTGGCATGCCTCAATGTTTCCCAAAGCATGGGATGTATATCCATGTCAGGTGGCACATATATAATAAAGAATCATGTCATGAGAAAATTAGCTTGTCAAGTTTCAAGCCTTGTAATTACAAAGTCATACTGGTTTGTTTTGTTATTTTTCTTTTGTATTTTTCTGAAGTAAGAAGCAGGGAGGCAGAGAGACAGACTCTCATGAGCCCGACCAGGATCCACTTGGCAAGCCCAACAGGGGGCGGTGATGCTCTGCCCATCTGGGGCATTGTTTCCTTGCAACTGGAGCCATTCTAGGGCCTAAGGCGGAAGCCATGGAGCCATCCTCAGCGCCCAGGCCAACTTTGCTCCAATGGAGCCTTGGCTAAGGGAGGGAAGAGACAGAGAGAAAGGAGAGGGGGAAGGGTGGTGAAGTAGATGGGTGCTCCTCCTGTGTGCCCTGGCTGGGAATTGAACCCAGGACCTCCACACACCAGGCCAACGCTCTACCACTGAGTCAACCGGCCAGGGCCCTTACTGATTTTTCTTTTAACTTTTTTTAATTTATAATAAGATTTTAGAGAGAGAGAAAAATACTGATTTATTGTTACACTTATTTGTGCATTCAATAGTTGATTCTTGTTAGTGCCCTGCTCGGGGATCAAGCCTGCAACCTTAGTGTATCAGGACAACACTATAACCAATTAACTAGCTGGCCAGGGCAGTCTTACTGTTTTTCATTTCATTGTGTTTTTGTTTGTTTGTTTCAATGGATAGATGCAGACTAGAGTATTTAACAGCAACATAATCTAGCTGTAATTCAATACTATTATTTGTTGTCATCACTTTTATTTTCCATTGCCAACTATCTAAAGTAAGTGATATTAGTTTGCCACTTAAAGTACCAATATAAAGTTTCCCTTTAAAATAAGTGTATTTATGTAAAAGAGTCATTTAAATAAAGATACTGCATTTTGGAGTAGTTCTCAAAAAACAGATGTGTCAGAAATACTGTTCTGACCCAAACTGTGGCTGTTTTTAAACTCTTCCTTCTCCACATTTTCTCGCTTCTATAATAACCCCAAATTCACAGCTAAGTTCCAGTTTTCAATATAAAACCAGCATATATGTAACTCAATACCTCCGAGTAAACCCCATTCTCTTATGGATCGCCCTCCACCACCACCTCCATCCTCACCATCCAAAGCTAGTCAAATCCTCCTTTACGACCACTCATACATACTCAAAACCTGGCAGTATCTTTGACCCATCCTTCTCCATTCCTTGTTTTATTTATTTTGTATATTCTAGCAAATCATATAACCTCTCAAAGATAGTTTCCCATATATAAAATGGATAACATGCTTATGTTGAAGGAATTAGGACAGTGGTTCTTAACCGGGGTTCGATGAGTCGGTCTCAGGGATTCAGAGAAGCCTCTGCCGCAGAGGCCAGAATAAAGTAATACCGTAATTTGTTGTGAGTTCATGCACTTTGTTGGTTTTGTTCTTTGAGCAAGGTGATGTTCATGCACGGCTCATTTTGTGCACCAGTAAAAAAACATATACCTATGTCTTGAATTTGGGGAAAAAAAATTATATTTTATTTATCACTAAAGAAGGGTTCAGTGAATGTGCATATGAAACTGGTGGGTTCAGTACCTCAAAAAAGGTTAAGAACCACTGAATTAGAAGGATAAACTGATATAGAAGCCTTTAGACACTCTATAAATGTTAGTTTCCATTCTTCAGTCTGAGTACAAAAATCTTCTCTGTCAGAGGTAGAGCTCTGGCCCTGAAAAATATCGTTTCAAAATATAAATGACACATGGTACTAAAACTGATTTATTATCTGAATCTCCTTTCAAAGTCTAAGGAACTTGAATGCAGGGTCCCTACCTTATTGGACTTGTATCCTCAGCCTCTAAAACAAAGTAAGCATTGGTTTAAGTACCTTTTAAGCGACCAAATGGGCAATACGCTCTTACAACAATAAAGCATTCACTGGATTACATGGAGAAATATCAAAAAATGTACAATAACTATTTTTGTCCTGGAGAAATTTTAAAATAGTAAGAGATGCCTAACAACAAAACAAAATACACAGATTTAACACGAGAAGACAATTTTAAAAAGCCCACAGATTGATGGGAAAATTCATATAAATAGCTGAGGTCACAAATGAATACCAATGAGATGCACAAAAAAGTTAGAATTAAATATATTTAATCAGGGAGGCCGATTTTTAATTAGCAGGATCCTTCAGAGTATATGCAGCTAGTATCTCACAAAGGCAATGAAACAGTACACTTAAAGAACAAACATCAAAATGACAAGTGCTATAGTTTGTCATTTTAGCAACAATCGGCTAAATTTCATAATTCAGATGAGGGCAGCATATTTTAATAGGTTCAAAGGTCATTTTAAGCAATTTTTAAAACCACATTAGATTTTAATGGAAGCTTATCAAATTCCTGGAGTCCACAATCCATCTTAATTATCATAAATGGCCTGAGACAGAGTAAGACAAAAAAGGCCGATTCCCAAATGTCTGAATACTTTACTGAAAGGCTGTGCTCAAGCATACCCAAAGTATGATAGAGGCAACTTTCTAAGTGCACAAATATAACAATTATTTTTAAACCAACAATTTTAGAAAAATAGTAGTTGCCAGCTTATATAAATATGACACTAGGTTTGCAAATGTCAGCAGTTTTACGATCCCTTTCTAAAGTAATAGTCTCCTTCTGTTTTGGTTGGTATCTTAATTTGCCCTTAGTTTCAAAACTAAACTTGCCAACACTATTCCTCTCAAAACCTCAGAAATTCCATTACTAGCTTTAAGCTAAATTAAAGGAAAAGAGATGCATCCAACCCATGGCAGAAGCATGCACAAAGTGTTTGTTGATACTCATAAATAGACTGAGAAATTTAGACATGTCTGAAAGACAACGGCTGTATAGTCAACTGTTTTGCTCCACAGTGGAAATGAATAGAAAGAGAATTATTGCTACTATGTCAACTGAGACCAGCACAGACACCTTTAAACCAACTAGCATATAATAGAACATTCTCTCTAAGTCAGAGTCTCTGTGTATGTTTTCAATTCAAGGGAAGAATGGCTCGATCAAAAAAAGCCACATGGAACTAAAAAAATGAATGCATAGATGAGTGGAACAACAAATTAATGTTTCTTTCTCTCTCACACACACTCTCTCTCTCCCACCCTCTCTCTCTAAAATCAATAAAAAATAAACAAAAAAACATACTGATACACAGTTTTTTGTCTTACCACTACAAATTTTCTTTTCCATTCAGTTCCCTATTCTGACTCTAAACACCTTCCTGACAGTTACAGACATTGTCACTCTTCGTCCTGCTATATCCCCAGCAAGCCCTAATTCATCTCAACTCACCTGAATCCCAGATAGCGAGATCCCATGAAAGGGACTAATAAAAGAAAGTTACTATGAAAAAACATAAAGGAAAATGCCATCTTTCCAATTTCCCTGCTCCCTCCCCCTTACCCAGTCCCAGCCCCGCAACGAATGAACCACCTTAAGTTCATTCTGTTGCCATTTATCACCTGTTACCCCTAACTCACTCAGTTCATTACTCCCTCTAGGAATTCTGCTCCTTGAGCATCACCCTTTGTAACTCTACTCCCCTGCCTCAGGTAATGGAATTCACAACCAAGAGCCTAGATTTTGGGGAGACCCAGTTCCCTAAGACAGGGACTGCAGCAGGATGAACTGAGTTTCCACTAGTTTTATAAATGGTGGTTCAAATCTAGTGCAATATAATGGGTTACATCATTTTTATTGCTTGACCTAGTAAGTTAAACACCATTTTAATATGACTTCTTGAAAAATAGGCTCTTAATTCAAAATTCCTCTTCTTAACTCATGATTTCCCTTCCTCCTACACCCTAGTCACAATCCTGTTTAAACAATTCATTTACAAGATAGAGGCTACCTATAAAAAAAGACTAAAATTACAGTAAATACTAGTAATTAAAACAATACATTTTTGACAAAGTAAACAAGTAAATGCAAGTAGCCTGTGCAACATGAGTGACCCATGCTTGCAACCACATGATGAATAAAAATAAATCTAATATTATAGCATATTACTCAGCCATAAAAAAGAATGAAATCTTAGCATTTGTGACAGCATGCATGGACCTAGAGGATATTATGCTAAGTGAAATAAGTCAGGCAGAGAAAGACAAATTTCACTAATATCTAAATAATAAAATAAATGAACAAACAAAATTGAAACAGTCTCAGGGATACTGATGGTTGCCAGAGAGGAGGTTTGGGGAAGTGGGTAAAAAAATTGAAGAGATTGAGAAGTACAGATTGGTAGTTACAAAATAGTCACAGGGATGTAAAAGTACAGCATAGGGAATATAGTTGACAATATTGTAATAAAAATGTATGGTGCCAGGAGGGTACTGGAAAAATCAAAAGAACACTTTGTGAAGTTTATGATTGTCTAACCACTATTCTGTACACCTGAGAGTAATGCAAAATAATACTGAAAGTAAACTGTAGTTAAAAAATAAAATAGACTGACCTGTGATGGCGTAGTGGATAGGGCATGGACCTGGAATGCTGAGATTGCCGGTTTGAAACCTCGGGCTTGTCTGGTCAAGGCAAATACAAGAAGCAGCTACGAGTTGATGCTTCACGCTCCTCTCACCTGCCTTTATCTCTCTCTCTCTCCCCCCCCAAAAAAAACTAATAAATAAAAATATTTTAAAACTAAAATAAAATAAATCTAATTATAAACAGCATATAACTAATGATCACACTGCTGCAAAAGTAACTCAGAAAACTAATATTCTAACTTTACGAATGAATACTCCAAGAAAAACAATTTTGGCAATATCTACCAATCTTTTCCTTTTATTTTTTTTAAGCAATAGAGAGACAGACAGACAGGAAGAGAGACGAGAAGCATCAACTCATTGCAGCACCTTAGTTGTTCATTGAATGCCTTGACCAGGGGTCTACAGTAGAGCAAGTGACCCCTTGCCCAAGCCAGAGACCTTGGGCTCAAGCCAGCAATCTTTGGGATCAAGCCAGAAACCTCTGGGATCAAGCCAGCAACCTTTGGGCTCAAGCCAGCGACCGACCACAGGATCACGTTTCTGATCCCACACTCAAGCCAGCGACCCCTCACTCAAGCCGGATGAACCCACACTCAAGCCGGATGAACCCACACTCAAGCCAGTGACCTTGGGGTTTCGAACCTGGGTCCTCAGCATCCCAGGTCAATGCTCTATCCAATGCACTACCATCTGGTCAGGTTATATTAAAGTTTTTAATGCATGCATCTACTGGCACAAAAATTCCACCTCTTAAATTTAAAGTACTGATATAGTTGCACAGATATGAAATGTGTATATAATACTTGCTGCCACATTATAAAAGCAAAAGATAGGCAACAAGCTTAAATTATAGTTCATTCAATACAATGGATATGATGTAAACAATAAAAACAGTCGATATGCTTGTAAATGTAGGAAGAAAACTTGCTACAAACAGCAATGGCCCCAGGGGAGGGGACCTAGTACACAGGGAGGTAAGGAAAAGAGACTGGCTTTTCACAATAAACCTTTCTGTACCTTCCTATTTGGGGTCATGTACATATATTACCTTATTGTTAAAAAAAAAAGTTAAAAATTTGTTAAAGACTCTAGACCATTTTCTCTGATCCTCTGATACATCATACACACTTATACTATCCTCATCTGCAGGCAACAGTAAAACTGAGAATCTAAGCTACTAGGAGTTCCCAATAACCAATATACACTAGAGCAGGGGTGCCCACACTTTTTCAGCTTGCGAGCTACTTATAAGATGACCAAGTCAAAATGATCTACCTACAATCAAAATGCAAAACATAAATTTATTTCTTCTATATTTAAGTTACTATTATTACTATTTAATATTGTATATTCTTCTTTCACCTTTCTCCTTCTCAGCTTTCTTTCCGGAGGAAAGTCAATGTCATAGTTTTTATGAGCAGTCCGAAAAAGCCGCTCCACATTTCCCTTCTTTGGAATAGCAATGGCACACAGACAGATGAGGCAAACGCACTTAGAATATGACATAGTGAAAAAAAATCCCCTCCCATTCTGTATGAAAGTGGTAGGTTTTAGGCTTCTTACTCAGACCAGCAACGGCACTCATTTTTATATCCTTTGTTGTATTCAGTTTAAATAAATTGAAGGCTAACTACGCAGCAATGTAACTGAACAAGTTAGCGCGGTTTAACGCGCATGCGTAGGGTGTCAAAAGTTCAGACGTCAGATTGGCTACCCTGTATGCCAATCAAAAGACAAATGTCTTTTTAATGTCATGCGATCTACCCACACTTCCTTCGCCATCGACCAGTAGATCGCGATCGACATACTAAGCACCCCTGCACTAGAGTAAAGGGCTCATTACTCCTTAGAGCAAACAACTATGGCATGATTCAAAACAATGTATAATAGGTTAAACAAACATGCAGAATTTGTCTTACCCAAAGCAATCTTCATTAGAGAAATAAAACTAGATGCAATATAATTTTGTCAGCACTCTAAAAACCATTCTTCATCAAAGGAAAAAACTATCTGGTTGGAATTTCTGGTGAGGGTCTAGATCTCAATGGCAACATGTACCAGAAATATTTTGTAAAGAACCTAACAAGTGCCCAAACCGTTTTTGAATCCAAAAGGCAGTTCAAAGCAAGGGGAAAAGAAGTACAAATTCATGGGCATTAAGTTTGAAACCACAAGAACTTTCAAGATACCAACTTTTCTAACAGAATTTTTCTCTTTATCTCCTAAATTCCAAGTAGGACTGAACATACTATAGTTGTCCCTCAGTAATTAACACTCAAGAAATCAATTGAAACTATTTTTCAAGCTAATTTTTAAATGTTGCTATTTAATGAGATTTTGGGTTCTGCTACTACATACAGAGATTAATATAACAGCAGCTAATACTAAGCAGATCCCCCTCTTCTTTCTCTGGTTCAAAATCATTACAATCTCACTGTTTGATTATAAAACCAGAAAACTAAGAAAAAATGTATTGAATGGGGGAGTACATAACATGGTAACATTTAGAAAGAGAATTATACTTATATTTTGTAAAAAATAAAATCCTTTTATTGGTTCTCTTGTTACTACCATTATGACTTGACCACGTAAGCACATTGCTATATGAAAAAATTTTAATTTTACATACTTAATCATTTAAACAAAAAAATCAAAATATATAGCCCAAAAGTTTGCTGTTGTAATCAATTAGTCTCATGAGGTCTAGAATATACCTCAGTAAATGAAAGATGCTAGGCAGCATATCAAAAAATTAGCGCATTCCTTTGCCAGACTACAAACACTCAGACTAATGCCAAAAAAACAAACAACTAAAACCTGACCTCGTGCCTGACTAGGCAGTAGCACAGTGTATAGAGCGCCAGACTGGGACACAGAGGACCCTGATTCTCCACCTAGAAGTAGGTCATCAGCTTGAGCACAGGGTCATCAGCTTGAATGTGGGATCATAGACATGACCCCATGGTCGCTGGCTTGAGCCCAAGGGTCATGGCTTAAAGCCCAAGGTCAATAGCTTGAGTCCAAGGTCGCTGGCTTGAGCAAAGGGTCTCTCACTCTGCCGTAGCCCCTCCCCAGTAAAGGCACAAATGAGAAAGCAGTCAATGAACTAAGGTGCCATAACGAGGAACTGATGCTTCTCATTTCTCTCCCTTCCTGTCTATCTGCCCTTATCTGTCCCTCTCCCTGACTCTGACTCTGTCAAAAAAAAAACCTGACCTCATAAAATAAATGTACAGTTAAGAAAGCAGGAGGTAAAAACTGCCTCAGAATTAGTATTCCATATATTGACATTTACAAAGAAAAAGGACAATGTTATCAACTGACAATTTTCATTTTTATTCTATATTGTTTTTTATATTTATGGCTCAACAATGTCTGAGGTATTTGGTACTCAAAGAGTAATGCTAATCATAATATTAATTATAATAATATCAAAGTCAGGGATCAACAAATATATACATGAACATTTAAATTCATATCAGTGGTTTCCAGTGTTGAGTACAGGATCATCTAAGATTGGATCTGAGGGTTCCTTAAGCTATTTTCAAGATTTAAAAATAGCTTAATAGCCTAATAAAGTATAAAAAACAGAACTTTGTACACTAAGATAATCAAATTTTGAGGGGTAGAATTAAAATTTAATGTGGTAATACCAATTATCTCATAGTGATTAGAAGCTTTGGTTGTAGTTATAGTCTTCAACAGTGAAAATAGAAAACCCAATGAAAAATTATGTAATAAATGTATTTTATTTTGTGGAAAAACGTCTTTGAATTCTAACACCTGAAAAGTAGTGGTAATAGTGTAGTTTAGTTTTTTAATGTTCTAAAACAGCAAAATGCAAACAAAAAATACATACCAGATTCTACAGTTCTTTTGAGAGAAAGAAAGACAGCAAGTGAGAAGCATCAACTCATAGTTACTTCACTTTAGTTGTTCAATGATTGCTTCTCAAACATGCCTGGAGGGAGGGGGGTCTCAAGCCAAGCCAGTGACCCCTTGCTCAAGTAATCGACCTTGGGCTCATGCCAATGACCTTGGGCTTCAAGCTGGCGACCTCAGGATTTTGAACCTGAGACCTCAGCATTCCAGGCTGACGCTCTATCCACTGTGCCAAGACTGGTCAGGCCAGACTCTACATATTGATAAAATGTTTAAATATATCAGGAAAAGGTTTGTGTGTGCTGGGAAAAGACAGAAATAAACTTACAAATTACAAAAATATATATATCTTTTACTGCCTGGCCTGTGGTGGCACAGTGGATGGAGCATCAACCTGGAGTGCTGAGGTCACTGTTTCTAAACTCTGGGCTTGTCCAGTCAAAGCACACAACAAGCAAGCAATTAAAAACTAAAGCGAAGCAACTATTGAGTCAATACTTCCCACTTCTTGCCTCCTCTCCATAAAATCAATAAATAAAATCTTTTTCAAAGAAAGAAACTTTACATATCCTTTTCTTGAAATCCTAATGGCTCAATTGATGCTTCAAGAAATAGCAAGTAATAACAACAATAAAGATGACTGATCAGATCCCAAACTATGAAGAAAAGTTAACAGGAGGAAGAGTCTATGTGCTCTCCAACTCTGTTTTTCTTCCTTACACTCTTTTATTTTGCAATTACCTCAGCAGTAACAACTCTGTAAGATCTTAGCCACAGTTCTCAACTATACATATCTAATATAAAAGAAAACAAATTATATGTCCTAGTTAAATATCTCAGTTAGTTGGAGTATCATCCCGATATGCCCAGGTTGACAGTTCAATTCCCAGTCAGAGCAAATACAGGAAGCAACCAATAAATGCAAAAATGAACGAAACAACAAATTTATGTTTCTCTCTTTCTCTCACCTACCCCTTTCTGTAAAATCAGTAAGTAATTTTTTAATTTAAAAAATAAAACATCAACCTGACCAGGCGGTGACGCAGTGGATAGAGCATCGAACTGAGACGCAGAGGACCCAGGTTCGAAACCCCAAGGTTACCAGCTTGAGCGCAGGCTCATCTGGTTTTAGCAAGGATCACCAGTTTGAGCACAAGGTCACTGGCTTGAGCAAGGGGTCACTCAGTCTGCTGTAGCTCCCCCCTCCCCCGGTCAAGGCACATATGAGAAAGCAATCAATGTACAACTAAGGAGCCGCAACTATGAGTTGATGCTTCTCATCTCTCTCCCTTCTGGTCTGATCCTATCTGTTCCTCTCTCTATATCTCTCTCTGTCACAAAAAAATAAAATAAAATAAAACATCAAATGATAAGTCTAATTTTGACCTTGGAATGCACCCTCATTTTTTACACTGTATTAGTGCAAAAGAAACACTAAGGAGCAAAATGAAACTAGGACCCAAGATGTGAGATAGCTGCAAGAACACTATTCCAAACATGACCTGAAGACCACGCAAGAATAGTTAATGACTGGGTAAATCATATGACATCTAGGCATCTAACACCTGCTACATGTGAACCTATACAATCTAGATACAAATCCTGGGGCTCCATCACCTATTACCTGCCTGACCTTGGGAATGTTACTTAATTCTCTGAAGCCTCAGTTTCCTCATCGAAAAAATGGAAATACAACAGACCTCTACTTTATCAACTTATGGAAACACAGCTCATCAATCCATCCATAAGTCACTCCCTGATGCCTAGCACAGGTTGATCACTTGCACCTGGTACAGTCTTCTAAGTAGACCACTTTCTTAATACAGTATATCACCACCCTTTTGCTCTCACCCAGTGAGCCGAATGCTTAACAAGAGCCAGCTGTTTGTTCCCAAACCAGTGTATGCCAACTGAACTTGTCGCTGTAATTATGTAATTTAAGATTAAGTAAACTGATGAAGTATGAATGTGAAAGGAGTTGTTTCTCTGAAATTCTGTTGAGAAGTTCAAAAAAATTCAAAGGCTAATTATATTTTAAAAGTTATTATGGAATTAGGTATATGTAAAAGCTTTAAAAAGAATAAAGAAAAAGCATAAAACCGTAGAATTTTATTTAACATACTGACAGTGCCTTTTAATTGTCTCTTCTATAAGAAAGGGGATATGATCCTGGCCAAATAGCTCAATCGGTTAAGAACGTCATCCCAAAACAAGGTTGGGGCTTCAATATCTGAACAAGGCACACATGGTAGGCAACCAAAATGGACGACTGAGTGGAACAGCAAAGGAATGGTTCCCTCCCCACCTCCACTCTCTCTCCTTTCCTCTCTTTGTCTCTCTAAAAATCAATTTAAAATAAAATTAAGCCCTAGCCAAATAGCTGGTCAGAGCATCACCCTGGATACAGGAGTTTGCCCTTCAATTACCCTGTCCGGGTGTATACAGGTGCAGCTCAATGTTCCTATCTCTCTTTCTCTCTCTCAAAAAAAAGGAATACTTTAGGATACTTAACAGATAATGCCTCATGGGTTTGGATTATGCTAAAAAGACAATCCAGAATTTAAGGACCTATGCACAAAGAAAAACTTTGATCCTATAAGGTAAGGTGACCAGATTTCAAAATTGGTAAAGCGGGACACCATTGACGGGGGAGGGGGGAATCTTTCTTTTTTACAGGGACAGAGTGAGAGTCAGAGAGAGGGACAGATAGGGACAGACAGATAGGGACAGACAGACAGGAACGGAGAGAGGTGAGAGGCATAAATCATTAGTTTTTCATTGCCGTATGATACCATAGTTGGTCACTGATTGCTTTCTCACATGTGCCTTGGCCGTGGGCCTTCAGCAGACCGAGCCACCCCTTGCTGGAGCCAGCGACCTTGGATCCAAGCTTGCGAGCTTTTGCTCAAGCCAGATGGGCCCACGCTCAAGCTGAGCGAGCTCGAGGTCTCGAACCTGGGTCTTCCGAGCATCCCAGTCCGACGCTCTATCCATTGCGCCACCACCTGGTCAGGCGGGGGGGGGGGGAGATCTTGATTAAAAATTTGGTCTATATGGAGCAAAAGAATTTTCATCGAATGCAAAAATAGTATTTTAATATATTTTTTAAAATTTCAACATAAGTACAATTTACAAATATAATACGTTAAAAAAATATGTATGGTATTATTTTATTCTTTGGCATATTTCTCATTTGAGTGAATTTTTTTTAGTAGATTGCTGTCATTTAAAAGGTCATGAAATTTTTCACAAGAACTTGTTAAATTATATTTCACACCTAAAATGGTCGCAGCATTAGTTCCTGGTAAAGACAGCGCGTATTCCACAATTTTGTTTCAAAATGATGAAATATTTCTAACCATTTGTTCTCTATTGTGATTTTTGCTGATGCCCAAGATTTAACCTTTTCCTTATCAATATATTTTTTTAATAATGATGCCTCATTAAAAAGATCATTTTCGGAAATATTACTATATGGGAAATTTTGAGTGAGTCAGAGGGGTTGAGTTACACGGTCCCGAAAACTGATGCCAGAGCACACGAGCGGTCGCACACACTCCCGGCCTGGACTCGTCCTTGCGGCAGCCACGCTCCCTGCATCCAGCCACATCCCCTGCTGGAGACCTAGCAGCTTGCACCTCGCGGAGCCCAGAGCCACACGCCTGCGTCCAGGA
Organism: Rhynchonycteris naso; assembly: GCA_037038555.1. Taxonomy (NCBI): domain Eukaryota; kingdom Metazoa; phylum Chordata; class Mammalia; order Chiroptera; family Emballonuridae; genus Rhynchonycteris; species Rhynchonycteris naso. Next base: position 106,272,951 of record CM072996.1, on the reverse strand, counting down.
CGCGGGCCTATGGGTAGTTAGGGGACTTGACAGCCACCGCCCCAGCAGGTACATCCCGCCCGAAGTTCTTTGTTTTGGGGCCCCACACGGCAGCCAGCTCTTGCGGCAGTGTGGGGGCACTTCCAGGTCGAGGTGGGGTCTCCCCACCGAAAACGTATATTCCCTTCCCATTCTCCCGCCGTTCCCTAGCTTTTCGTGCATTCTTTCCAAAAATCAGGTCTTTTTTAAAACACCGTGGGACGCGGAACAAATTTTTAAAAATCGGGACTGTCCCACCAAAAGCGGGACGTCTGGTCACCTTACTATAAGGGGGAGAAAATGGTGAAAGAATGTATATCCAAGTTAAAATTTAAAATATGTATTTTTTTTTATTTCTTGCTAACCAGGGAATCTTTTCAACTCCCTACTCAACATCATATACAAGATCTTCATATGCAGCACCACAAAAAATATAGGAATATTACAAAAACTAAATAAAACATGTAAGCATAATGTAAGGTTGGTGGGCATTGGGGGAAGGTCACGTGAGAAACCAGATCCGGGAACTTTGGCTAGAACCGCCCACACCCATGCGTGCCAAAGGAAACTTCCCAGGAATCCTTGGAAAAGAGCAACTGTCCGTCTGCCAGTGAGATTTCGACACCTCATATCAACTCGACCACTCTAGATGAGACCCTTTAAATATCCCCCATGCGGCTTTGTCCAAGCGACTTCTCTGGTCTCTGTTCGCGGGACCAGAGAATATCGTCCAGGAAGCACAGTACTAAATAAAGCTTTTATTATTCCACACTCCATGCCTAGGCCCTTCCTTCTTCCTCAGCGGGGAAAAATACCTTACACATAGTGCCTGGTACTTAGTAATATTCAATTAGAAACTTCTGCTTTACCTTAAGGGTTTTGTTACTAACCTGATGGTCCACACTGCTCTAAGAATATATATAGAAAAGTAAAAGATGCACACTGTCCTACTTATTGTTATTTTTGTATTCATATACATTACTTATACTCCATATATTATTAGCCATATAACTTATGTGGTGGCCATCAAAAAAGTGAAGAGAGCCAATACTCCAAAGAACCCCAGGAGAGTGTAGTCACCCAGGGTTACACTCAACTCTAAGGAAACATTACAGTAATGCACTGAAGTGTCAGCAGGAGCTGACAGGAACACAGGGAAAATGAATGAGGTGCTAGTGAGGGACCAGTGGTGGGAGCAGCAGCTCTTTGAAGAAGAAGCAGACATGGGAAAAAGGTCAAGGATCCAAACTGAGGAGAATAACTAGAAGATAGTGGCAGAGACCAAAGAGAGAAGCAATGTAGAAACTGAAATCATTTTGTAGGCAACAAATCTGTAAAGTAAAGAGGTGACAGGTAAGGTAAGATCTGGTGACTCAATCTCTTGCTCAGAACTGTTGAACGCTGGCACAGATATTAAATGCTTTCCCAAATTACTTAACAGTGAAATCATATTTTTAAAAGTTCATGTCACTTTGACATTACAATCAATATTACTCTTCATGGAAAACTGTTACATAAAGAAATGCACTCTGAAATTAGAACAATGAAGTACCTTTTTCACCTACTAAGTTGGTGGCAGGGGGAGTAACACTAATACCCAACCTAACAAGGATACAGTGAAATAATACTAACAGAACCATCCTTTTGAGAAACAATTATTTTTTTTAATTTTTATCTACTGATTTAGTGAGAGAGGAAGGGAGAGAGAGAGGGGGGAACACTGATCTTTTCCTGTATGTGTTCTGACCAGGGATTGAACTGGCAACCTCTGCTCTTTAGGGCAATGCTCTAACCACTGAGCTATCAGGCCAGGGCTGAGAAACAATTCAACCAAATGTTTCAAGGCTAACCAAACCTCATATCCTTTGGCTCAGTATCACAAATCTGGGAATCTGCCCTAGAAATAACTAAAAATATGAAGAAATCTATATGCTCAAAGATGTTTTCTGCAACATTCCTTATAATATCAAAAATTAAATATGATGGTGACAGAGAACATACTTTAATATAATGTTAAGTTTAAAAACAGCAGCAAACAAAATTGAACATATACTATAATGACATAAAATTTTATATGGAAAAGGCTGTAAAAAACTCCAAAATAATGACTACATTTGAGTGGTGGAATCAAAATATGTTTTCTCTAACTGTCTAACCTTTTAAAAATGTTATTTTACTTTTAGAACTAAAACAATTATATATATTTTAAAATATGCATCTCAAAAGGTTACATACTGTGTGGTTTCATTCATACAACCTTCTCAGAACGGCAAAACCAGTAATGGAGTATGTGTGTGAATACACAGGGAACGTTATAAAGTTTTTGATTGTGTAATTACACAAAACTATGAAATAAAATTTCACAGAACTACGCAGCCATACCCACAAAAGTGTAGGTTTAAAAAACAGTTATATAAGCCCTGGCCAGTTGGCGCAGCAGTAGAGCATCGGCCCAGCATGTGGAAGTCCCGGGTTCAATTCCTGGTTACAACACATAGGAAAAGCGACCATCTGCTTCTCCACCCCTTCCCCTTCCCTCTCTCTCTCACTCTCTCTCTTCCTCTCCTACAGCCATGACTCAGTGGTTTGCGAGAGTTGTTCCTGGGTGCTGAGGATGGCTCCATGGCCTCGCCTCTGGTGCTAACTAAAATAGCTCGGTTGCCAAGCAATAGCGCAGTGGCTCCAAATGGGCAGAGTATCCCCTGGTAGGAGGTTTGCTGGGTGGATCCAGGTTGGGGAGCATGCAAGAGTGTCTGTCTCCCAGCCTCTTACTTAATTAAAAAAAAAAAAAAGTTATATATTGCCTGACCTATGGTGGCGCAGTGGATAAAGCGTCGACCTGGTAACACTGAGGTCACCAGTTCAAAACCCTGCACTGGTCTGGTCAAGGCACATATGGGAGTTGATGCTTCCAGCTCCTCCCCCCTTTCTCTCTCTCTCTCTCTCTCTCTCTCTCACTCATTCTGTGTCTCCTCTCTAAAATGAATAAAATAAAAATTTTAAAAAAATTATAAAAAAAAATAGTTATATAGATAGATAGATAGATATCTCCTTAGTCCCTTAGTGCAGTTAACAGTAATGTACCAATATCAATTTCCTGAATCTCAAATTGTATGATTGCTACATAAGATATCACCACTGGGGAAACTGAGCGAAGAAGATAAGGTGCCATACTACTTTTGCAACGTCATGGGTCTCTATCTCAAAAGAAAAGTTAAAAACAAAAACCAAAAATAACATGCACTTGCATGTGTAATATTAAGCTTTCTTTTGAGGGGATGGGAGATAAAGGAATGCAAAATGAACCATGTAATATAACTTCCAAGGCACTACAACCCACTAACTATTCACAAAACCCTATATGAAGCAAATGGTAGTCCTTAGATTGAACATAATTTACTTAGGTCAGGTTTGAATAAAAGGTTTCAATTTAATGTCAGTCAATTTTCAGAATATGCTTAACTGAACAGTTTTGAATCTCAAATCCACTATTTATATAATCCATTAAGTAATACCCCTCAGAATTTTCTCCCTTGCCAGAAAAGTTTCAACAAGTATAAATAAGATTTTTCTTACATATATTCAACTTAAATATATAAATAATACAAAAGGATATAACAGTTTGCCTCTGAACTGTGCTACATGACAGCAACCACATCTATCTCAATTCACCATTTTAACCTCAAAGACTACATGATGTTTGTGAGATTCTAGTAGGCTCCCAATAACTATTTACTGAATCATCTAGTCAATGGATGAATTCATATTCTAGCTAAAAATTCACTGACCAAGGTCCTCCAGCTTTAACTGAGAATGGAAGGTAGAAGGTAGAAGAAAAGAAAAAAGGGGTAAATTTGGATAGGGTCCAGCTTCTACCAATTTACCAGGACAAAAATGACATCTGTCAACATTACACCCTAGTATCAATTCAAAAGCTGACCTCCGGAAAACCTTAAATCATTTCCTCTGATCACCCACATCTTAAAGACATGTCTAGAAAAAGTACTGAGCCAGTATCAGAAAATCTGCCTCACTAATCTTGATCACATAATGCTTTTAAGAAAGCCAAATTTTCTTTGCTACATGCAAATCAGTCAACTTTTTGATCTGAGAAATCTTAGCTTGTTATACAAAGCATCAAAAACCCCTTCCACATGAGCTTTAAGCTCTCAGCAGCAATGTATATTACATATACATATACATTATATATTATGACTATATTCATATATAAATATAAAATATATAAGTAATACAATTATACTAGACCTACTATCTGTTAAGACACTTAAGTCAAACAGCAACTCACGTCTATATTTATTCATTCAACAGTCCAGGTAGTGACAATATAACAATGAACAATGTCTGACCAGGCAGTGTAGGCCGGACACAGAGGTCCCAGGTTCGAAACCCCAAGGTCAACGGCTTGAGGATGGGCTCATCCAGCTTGAGTGCAGGCTCATCAGCTAGAGCACAGGGTCGCCGCCTTGAGTGTGGGATCATAGACATGACCCTATGGTCGCTGGCTTGAAGCCCAAAGGTCACTGGCTTGAGTGCAGGCTTGAGCACAGGCTCACCAGCTTGAGCTCAGGGATGCCAGCTTGAGCGTGGGATCACAGACATGACCCCATGGTCGCTGGCTTGAGCAAGAGGTCACTGGCTCAGCTAGAGCCCCCATACAAGGCACATATGAGAAAGCATTCAATGAACAACCAAGGTGCCACAACTATGAATTGATGCTTCTCATCTCTCCCTGCCTGTCCTTGTCTGTCCCCCCACCTCAAAAAAAATAAAATACAATAGGACATAAATTGTGCCTAAGTTTACAGTCTGTCTAGTAAGTTAAAAGGCAACTACAGCTAGTAAAAAGAATCTTAAGAAAACCAGCGTGGTGCAGTGGCTACAGAATGCTGCAGTGGATAAAGAATGCTGAGGTTGCCAGTTCGAAAACACGGGCTTGCCCGGTCAATGCCCAAACGACAAGCAATCAATGAACAATTAAAATGAAGCAACTATGAGTCGATACTTCTTGCTCCCGTGCCCCATAAAATCAATAAATAATAAGTAAATAATAAATAAATAAGAATAGTCTTAAAAAGGAACTAAATGAAACTTCTAGAAATAGAAAAACATAATACAGAAAATTTTTAAAAACTCAATCAACATTATCTAAAACATAGGCAAACTTTGAGGACATTATGTTAAGTTAAATAAATCAGAAACAAAAGGACAAATATTGTATGACTCACTTACATAAGGTACCTAAAATAGTCAAATTCACAAAAAGTAAAATAGTTATGGCCAGAGGTTGGTGGAAGGGAGAATGGGGAATTATTAAACATAAGTGGTAAGGAATATAAAGAGCTTCAAAGATGCTGACAGTGTTCTATTTCCTATGTTAATTAGAGGTGTATGGTAGTTCATTTTATAATTATGTAAACTACACTGATTACACTGTATGCTTTTGTAATAAAAGTAAATTTTAAAAATCAACAAACCCAAGAGCATGTAGCGAGGGCTAAAGGGACCAAATATACAGCGATGGGTGCACAATGCAATGTATAGATGATGTGTCATAGAGATGTACACCTGAAATCTGTGTGATCCTATGGGCCAATGTCACGTCATTAAATTTAATTTTTTAATTAAAAAATCAAAACAAAAGAAAACATAATTAAATGACCAATAATCACTCCCTAAAAAATCTAGAATACTTCACAAAACTAGGTCTTTGAAACTGAAGCAGGCCCTGGACAGTTTGCTCAGTGGTAGAGTGTTGGCCCAGCATGTGGATGTCCAAGGTCTGATTCTAAGTCAGGGCACACAGGAGAAGCACTCATCTGCTTCTCCATCCCTCCCCTTACTCCTCTTCTCTCTTTCTCTCTCTTCTTCTTCTTCTGAAAAATTCATATAAATTTTTAAAAATAAAACCCTACCGGCATCATCAAATGTCCTACTAACGTAACTGCAGAACCAGCTCAAACTGGTCCTATACTGTTTCTAACAAGAACCAGAACCAAAGTTTAAATCTTGGATACACCACTTGTGAACACTACTCATGAGTAAACCTTGTGGAACCCTTAACTGTTCTTCCCCTCACCCCACCCTCAAGAACCAAAAGACACAGACACAATCAGAACCGGAACCCGGAACCCAGAACCCGGAACCCTTTCAGAAGCCAATGGTTCCTTGTCCAGGAAGATCTGGTGTTGAAATCCCTTAAATCTTGTCCCAAACCTGGGTGGGGGAGACAGATTTGATGTTTGCCTCTTGGCTTCTTGCCCAGTCAACCTCGCAATATAAGCTTTTTCTTTTCTCAAGGGCACATGAGGTGCCATAGTATTGGCTTATGTCTGTGGGGCAGTGAGCCCATGCTGAGTAACACTTACAGCAAGACTGTATCTCTAGACCTCTAAGCAAGCATATCATTCATTTCTGCCATTCATAGTCCTTTGTAAGAAAAAGTTAAGTACTGTTACAATGAATGAATTCTATACTTTTTTGATCAGAAACAATATTATTCAACAAAATTATTTAAAGGAATAACATTCTTAAAGCCCTAGCTGAGTGGTATAGTGGGTAAAGCATTGTACCAGCACTGTGGTCACTGGTTCAATCCTGGATCGGGGCACATATCAGAAACAACCAATCGAGTGCACAACTAAACAGAACAACTAAGTGGAACAAATGGATGCTTCTCTCTGTTGCTTGCTCTCTCTCTCCCCGTCCCTCCCTTTCTCCTTTTCTCTATCTCCCTCAAATCAATGGGGGGAAAAATCTTTAAATGTCTAATAAAATAAAAAATAACATCCTTAATATCTAAAGCAGCAAACTTCCAGTTTAATTTAAAACCAAAAGACAGAGGGCCTAAGCTATTTCAACCTAACATGAACATTTTGTTTTAGGGAGTCATACATTTCTATATAATTCTATAACACTCCCAATTTTCAAAATTACCTAACCTAAAACACTCAAAGGAAACAAATGTTAAGCCCTACTTTAACAGTCACTTAGGTGAGGTTGCACCTTAAGTTCCCTGCACACACTCACACACTCTAAGTGAACCAGGGAGTCAATAAGCTTCTCATACAACTGAATGCAATTTCAGTAAAGGCTTATGCGAATAATTGGTTTGTGTCCCCAGGAGGGACTTCTGTGGCTCCACTTACATAACCCATTACGCAAACTGCTGAACTATTCTTTCTCTAGAAAGCATTTTGAATACTGATATTTGTACAAGGTTTACTTGCTATGCTAAATAAAGTTTTTCTTGCAGTAGCTTCAAGGATCACTCCTGTAGAAGAGGTGAAAAGGAAAGCCAATTTCTATGACTCTACTATGTCAAAGGCAAGTTATTTATCTTGTTGACTAATCAAGAGTAATGACTAACAGCAGCACCCGCAGGCGGCCCCCACAGTTCGCCAGCTTCCTCCTGGGACTCCGGTTGAGAAACACAGCCTTAAACAAGTAATGTGGAGCAACTCGTTTGAACTCTACTGAAAACAATCTGAACTGTCCCTTGAAATGTGCTATATAAGTAGTGTAAAACTTGACAAAGTTAAATTCAATGGTGGTGAGAATCAAAATACAGTCCCTGCCCTGTAGGGTAATTCAAGGGCAGACTACCACAAACCGAACTTGAATATGCATAAATATGTTGGTTGAATATTCTCCCTGAAATTCCTGGTTCTGATGAAACCAAGATTATCAAATTTCACAGCACCATCATCTTAAAAAAAATCGAAGGTACCAAGTTTATTTTGCCAAGGACATTTAAAAAGAAAATAACTACCTCCCTGGCCAGGTGGCTCAGTAGACAAAGCATCCACCCAGCCTACCAGAGGTCACAGGTTCGACACCCCCGCATCCCCATACTCCTGTCAAGGTACTAGGAGAGGCCATCAATGAGTACACAACTAGGTGGAACAACGAAGTGAAACGAATTGATGCTTCTCTATTTGTCTCTCCATTCTCCCTCCTTCTTCTCTCTCAAATCAGTAGGAAAATAAAGAAATAACTACCAATTACCATCACCATTAGTTTATAAAATAAATATGCTTATTAAGCCCTGGTCAGATAGATAGCTGTTAGTTGGAGCGTCATCCCAGAGCACAGAGGTTGCCAGTTCAAACCCTGGTCAGGGCACATACAGGAGCAACTCAATATCTGTCACTTCTTACCTCTCTCAAAAAGAAATAATATACGCCTGACCTGTGGTGGCGCAGTGGATAAAGCGTTGACCTGGGAACACTGAGGTCGCCAGTTCAAAACCCTGCACTGGTCTGGTCAAGGCACATATGGGAGTTGATGCTTCCAGCTCCTCCCCCCTTTCTCTCTTTCTCTTTCTCTCTCTCTCTCTCTCTCACTCTGTGTCTCCTCTCTAAAATGAATAAAAAAATAAATAAATAAAATAAAAAGAAAAAAGAAATAATATGCTTACCACAAAAAAGGTGAAAGATAATTTTAGATAAAAATTCTTTTAAATTCAACAGATTTAGCTTTATGAAAAGCTAATTCACATCAGACAAGTGAAAACATTGTCATGAACTGACACCACTCCATACAGGACAGCATTCGGCACAGGTCTAAGCAGCTAACTCCTACCTGGAAAAAGAAAGCAACAGGAGGACATGCCCAAACAAAATATTAACCTATTCAATAATGAGGAAATAGAGACTTGGAGGGGTTTAGGGACTCTCCCAAGGTTGGAGACCAAGAATTTGACACGGGTCTGTCTAATTCGAGTCAGAGTTCCTAACCATTATACCAAGTTTCCTCTAATATTCTTCCAGTGCTATAAAGATCCACCCTAATCCAGTCACCTTAGTGACCAATGACAACCGAGGAGTTTCTAAGACAGCTGGCAGGAGTGAGAGGTGTACTCCCTAGCCATCATTCAGACTGAAGCTAAAAGGAACTCCTGACCTTTGCCTCATTAATACCAGGCTCACTACAACTAAGCCAACCAGCCCAGACAAAGCACACACAAAACCCCCTGCCTCCAACAACACTGACGCAGAACTCTTAGGACATTCCTAAGTGCCTGTGATATAGTGAAAAACGTATTCCTGAAGAACAAAATGATTAATTTCAATAAGAAAATAAATACTTCCATGGTAACTCAGTCTAAAATTAATAAACTTACCCTCAAAAAAGTCACAATGGTAAGCCGCATTCCACAAACTATTACAATCTTTTATATATTAATATACAGATTCACCCTATTTAAATATCTAAACAGAAAAACACACAAAAGTCTATAAACCTAGTTTCCAAATTAAATTTTATATATATATATATATCAATCATTATATGATGGTTAAAAGTATCTTATCATTCTATCCAAGATAATCAGAACATTAAAGACAAAAACTATTCACATTAATCAAAGTACTTACTAAAGAGAGTTAGAAGAAAAATATGTAATTAAATACTATTTTCTATGAAAGGCACTATGAGCAGCCAGTAGTAATAGGAGGCACAAAAGCTATCTTTGAGTATTTAGAGGTTCTTAACATTGAAACCAAAACTGAAAGTCATACATATAAGTAAACAGAATACTATATTAGAAATTTGCTTCCAAATCAAATCCTCACATACAACTTGTGAGCCAATGTCCAAAAGAAACAACCAAACAGCTCTTAATGTTAAGTAACCAAAGACTGACAGTCTAGACCCAATGAGTGAGAAATAGTCTGCCCTCCCTGAAACAGGGCAATAATAACTTAGTATTCTTGATAGCAATGGCAAGAAAATTTTATTCCCAATTGGATTTTCAATCATCAGCTTCTCTCTATGCCATCTGAACCTGCAATGTAAGGGAGCAAGCAGTACACAGATTATCAAGTTTTTTACCCACTATATAAAGTTATCTATTTAGTGTCTTTTCTTTCTGTTTTTTAAACAGATGCCATCTAGTCCTGGCTGGGTAGCTCAGTTGGTTGGAGCATCTTCCCAATATGACAAGTTTGGGGATTTGATCCCCCCGTCAGGGCACATACAAGAATCAACCAATGAATGCATAAATTATTGAAACAACAAATCAGTGTTTCTCGCCCCTTTATCTCTCTCTTGAGAAATCAACAAATATTTTTTAAAGTTTTTTTCTTTCTCCTCTAAACTCTTAATTCTTGTATCTCTTTATGTAGATTTAACTACTAGTACATGCATTGTATTACTGTCTATGCCCATGTTTAATATATGCCAAGCACTGCCCTCTCTCAACAGCTACAAACCCACATTTCCAAAAGCTACTGGGCATTTCCAGTGTTTGGCAAGTAAATAAAAAAAAAGTCAACATATTTAAAACTGACCTCATTATGCATCCCATTTTTCTAGTAATAGTACCATAACAGCCATCACTCACACTTAAAATGAATATAGCCTTCAACTTCTGTTTCTCCAAACCTTTCCAAACAATCCCTCCTCCACCCACCTACTAAATCATCCCAATGCCATTACACTTGCCCAGTATTTATACTACTGTCGAACCTTGAGCAATGTGGGGATTAGAGGCACCTATGACCTCCACAACAGTGGAAAATCTATGTGTAACTTTTGACTCTCCAAAAACTTAATAGCCAACTGTTGACCAGAAGTGTTACCAGTAACATACACAGCTGACTAACGTACAGTGTGAGGCAAAAGTAGGTTTATAGTTATGAGTTATGTGAAAGTTTATTCTTGTATCATTATTTATTAATTCTATTATTTTCCATACAAACAACTGTAAACCTATCTTTGTTCCACCCTGTGTATTTTGTATGTTATATGCATTATATGCAGTATTCTAACAATAAAGTAAGCTAGAGGAAAGAAAATGTTATTAAGAAAATTAACATCTACAGTACTGCATGTATTTATTGAAAAAAATCCATATATAAATGGCCCCATGCAGTTCCAACCCATGTTTTTTTTTCAAGGATCAACTATTGAAAGTCAGCTTTCTACAACAAAAAATTCTACACACTACACTTTTAGACCTTAGTAGTTTCTCATTACCTCCCAAATGCTGAACTTCTAAATATAGGCATTTAAACATATTTCAGTTCCAAATTAAATTCCAACCTCACCTCTTATTCCCCAAAATGAACCTTATATTCTAGGTAACCTGGTCCATTAAATTTTCTCAGAGTTACACAATGATCTTGTATTGGAAAGTCTTCTTCATCCACCTATTACCAACCCCTAAATTTTTGTCTTAAAAAAGTCTTACAGCTGCAATGTTGAACTCAGGTTACCAGTTTATTTGGAGGTAGCTTGATGAAGAGGAAACACACATGCTTTGGTACCAGGCAGACCTGGATTCAAATTAAGGCTTTGTTACATTTTAGTTATGTAGTCCCCAAATAGCAGAGAGCCCAGAGCTCATTTAGTGTTACAATAAATAATAGCTCCAGAGCTAACTAACTTCAGAAATGTTACTACCTGCCCTCTGGTGGTACAGTGAGTAAACCACTGACAAGGAATGCTGAGGCTGCAGGCTGGAAATCCCCGGATTACCCAGTCAAGGCACATACCAAAAGCAACTACTGCAAGTTGATGCTTCCCGCTCCTCCCACCCTTCCTCCTCTTTTTCTTCTCTGTCTAAAAATCAATATATAAAATCTTTTTTAAAAAAGTATTACTATACCTCCACCACTTCCCATAATTACTCCAGTTAAAAGTAAGGTCCTGGCTGGCTGGCTCAGCAGTAGTGGCGACCCAGGATTTGGAAGTCCCAGGTTCAATTCGCAGTCAGGGCACACAGGAGAATCGATCCTCTGCTTCTCCACCCCTCCCTTTCTTTCTCTCTCTCTCTCTCTCTTTCTTTCTCTTCTCCTCCCATAGCCATGGCTCGACTGATTGAGCACATCAGCCCTAGGCACTGGGGATGGCTCCTTGGAGTCTCCACATCAGGCACTAAAAATATCTCCCTTGCAAGCATGGCCCCAGACGGACAGAGCATCGGCCCTAGACAGGGGTTGCTGGGTGATCCCAGTTGGGGTGCATGTGGGAGTCTGTCTATCTCCTCTTCTCTCACTTAAAAAATAAATGAACCCATTATCCTTTCATACAACTGCAAGCTTTAGGTGAAACCTTTATATTTACCTATACTTCTTTATGTTGTAAATTTTTATGCAGACATCTTACATCTCTTTCTAGATTACAGTTTTCTAAAAACCAAGGACTAAATCCTTATGTCCTATATAGCCTAATAATGATTTTCATGAAGCACACACCACCACCTCCAATTAGAAAAATTGTTTAATATGTTTAAACAATACAATTCATCTCTTCATGATTTCTGACACACCTTAGAAAATTATTGCCAAAATATGAATCTTAGTTGTTAGGGCTGTATCTTTATTTGCTCCTACATGGTTGTCTAAGATAGAAAATGTTCAATATTAGTTGAATTGATTTGAATAATATAATTTACAATACAAATGTTCAGTATCTATTTTTTTTCCGCTGATTTGAGAGAGAAAGAAAGGGAAAGAGAAAGAGAAGGATCAACTGGTTGTTCGACTTATTTGGTCCATTCAGTTGTGCACTCACTGGTTGCTTCTCACATATGCCCTGACAGGAGATGGAGCCCACAACCTCAGTGTGCTGCGATAGTGCTCTATCCACTGAACCACCCAGCCAGGACCTCAATATCTATTACACTGACTGGAACACAATAAAATTTACAATGTCTAAGGCTATCTGATTTTCTCCAAATATCTTTTTCTGCTATTACAATTCTTGAAATATTTCCCTTCAAAACACATTAACATCAGTACAGATCCATAACCATATCTAACTTGACTCTTTTTCCACATTCTCTCAATTACAATATTCCAACCGTATGCTAAACAATTAACCACTTCAAATGGCTAAGAAGGTACAGTTTCTACTTAACTGTAAATGCTGAGCAATTACACTTCCCTCCACAATCTTTTCCAGAAACTTAAAAAATCATCAACCCTTTGCCTGTTGAAGATCAATAACCCTGAAATAAATTTTCTTTTGCACAGGAGAGCTCACTGACCTTGTCACTTCGGTCTATTTTCCCTAATTCCTATTACCAACCTCCCCTGCCAGTGGTGGGAGGAGAGAGAGATAAGTCCCAAATAACTACAGTATAAGTCCTAATATAAGCACAAAGAAGAAATGCAGGAAAGTGTCTCTTGCAATACAAAGGTGGTTTGTGTACACTCCACATTGCAAAAACACTGGTCATCTGCTGATAGTCATAATCTGCAGTAACTGCATTCCCTCATGATCATAAACAAAAAATCACTATTAAATGTGGAAAATCCTTATTTCCTACAAACCTTTCAGCAGTAGTTTATTACCTAAAATTTGTTCATTAAAAATACCTACATTACTTTCTCCTTTAGGAAATAATCCATTTATCCAAGCTAAACATTTTGTAATATAAGGGATTTTTTTAAAATAAAAAAATCACCTCTGCCCACCTGTGTGAACTCTGCATTGCAGCAAAGCTGTAACAGTATAAGGAAACTCTCGAGAGTTACAGAGAACAATTCTTCTTTTAAAGTTAAGGAAAATGACAGCTTCAAATATGAAGGTATGTATACGAACTTGGGGGAAGAGGAGGAGGGTATAATACCGTAATTCCCCAGCCCTCTGCAATCCATTCGTGCAACAACCGCAGACTGAACTCATCATACAACTGTGACTTCAAACAGCCACAGGAATCAGGAATACAAGTTAGAGAATAGCATCATTTTTTTTTTTAGGTCTGCAGGAAAATTAGGAAACTTAATCTGAACCGATCGTCCTCAAGTTGTTATTTTAAGAAGTGACCTTAATAACAGTTTGAGCAAGCTTTCCAGTCACTAAAGATTATGGGACGCACGCTAGCATCATACTGACCTGTCCAGAACCGATCCCAAGCGCAGTCCAAATCGATCTCGGGCAATCCCTAAAAGCCTCCGGATGAAAAGCTTTGCATAAAATCTCCGGCCCCTACCCATGCATCGCCCCGCCCTGGGATTGAGGAGGCAACACCTATGGGACACAGGCTAATTACTGAGGCCGAAGGCAGACCCAGAGGACGAAAAAGTCGGGAACTGAGTCCCAAGACTGAGTCTGGTGTCCAAGTTCCCAGCCCCACCCAGGTCGGACACAGAAAACCAAATCCCGCAGGCAGCGCGAAGATTTGGGGGAGCAGAAAAGAGGAGATCGGATGGACCGCGGCCCAGCCCATCCCCACTCTCCTGTCCCAAAAGCAACAACAGCCGGGGGAACCCCATCCCCAGCTCCGCCCCGCCCACCCACGGCCCGGCCGCCAGCTCCTTCCCGCACCGTGGGGTTAGCAGTCCGCGGCGGCCGACAGCCCCCTTCCCGAACCCCGACAGCCCAGCACGCAGCCAGCAGCCCGCAGCGGGCAGCGGGGGCCCGAGAGCGCCAGCATCGACAGGGCCCGCAGCCGTCCCAGGCCGTTCCCCCGGCCACTCACCGTCGGCCTGGGCGCTGGGAGGGGTCAGGGCGCGGGCCGGCGGATGCCTAGGCTCCGATTCTACCAGGAGACACTGCTCCGAGGCGACCGAGCCTCAGTGGTTGTGCCTACAAGGCCCGAACCTTAGAAAAGCACTTCCGGGGGAGCGGGCGAGGGAAGAGTTTTGGCACCGGAACTGCTCGCGGGCTAGAGCGACCACGGCCTCCCGGACCGGGCGGGGCGGGGTCTCTCCCGCTGGGCGCTCGCAGGTCCGCCCCCAGACTCTCCCAGTGCTGGTTCTGCCCCGCGGCATCTTGGTTCCCTAGGCTGCCGCTGCTCTTCGGCTTGTTGCATTCCAACCACCTAATTTTACGTAGGAGGAAACCGAGGCTGGGAATTTTTAGGTGACAGGGGCCCGGCGCATACCCCCGGCCTCTCCTCTCTCCTGGATACGCACCACTCCAATGGGCCTCCTTTAAAAAGAATAATAGTTAACTTTTATTTAAGGCTTACTACCTGGTAGCCACCCTATTAAGCGCTTCAGATGCTCATTTCTGTTAATCATCCCCAAACTCCTAAGATTGGTGCTATTATGTACATCTTGTAGAAGAGGAAACCGGTCGAAGATGCCAAATTCAATACCACAAACGTTGGCTCTTGATTTTAACTTGTGTTATGTGTAAAAATCTCATCTACTCCTAACATGATTTTTAAATTCTTTAGGTGCAGGAACCAAATTATACTCCTATATTCCATCATCACTTGAAACTTCAACAGAGGCCAAGAGCTGGGGGCTCAGGGATCGTATTGTCTGGGTCCTGTTATTTACTTTTTACCTGGGCAAGTTGCTTGATCTCTCAAAGCCTCAGTTTCTCCATTTGTAATATATCTGATATGTCTCTGTATGTGTATATACATAGATAATCATCTCTGGATTGCTGTAGGAATTCAAAATGAAAATGCATTCTGAACACTTTAGTGTACTGAGTACCAACCACCACAGGACTTAATAAAAGTACGATTCTCATACCTCATCAGTAGGAACAATTTTCTTCTGGTGGAGTCACTCTGATGGAGTAATTTGGAAAATTTGGATTAGCAAAAGACAACAGAAAAGGTTAGTTAAGGTAATAAAAGACAAGTGGAGGTTTTTGCAATGAAAAACATGAAGGTAGGTGAGCCAAAGAATGTCCTGTTGCCAGCCTGGATACTTATGACATGATGAGCCAAGACATTATGAGGACCCACACAGTCAGTTGCCAGGCAGGGAACAGAGGGAAAAAAGAAAGGAAAAAAGGGATTCCTCAGCAACAAAATCCAGAAGGCATCAAACATCTGAGGCAGATTCTCTTATCTCAAACCAGATTGGGGGGGGGGGGGGTGTAGGGGGCGGGGTTAAAGCCTCAGCATGCATATTATCTGCAAAACAAATTTACAGGTATCTCTTAAAACTGTGGGGGAGGAAGATTTTAAATTTTTTCTACTTAAAAAAGTAGAGGAAATGGAAATAGTTTACAGCCCATTATTAGGACTTTAAGATGCAAACAATACCTTTGCTCCTGACTTTATTTACAGAGCTGTCTTGTTTATTCCTGTGATCACAGAAGTGTTTGTAAATATTTTCCTAATTCCCAAATTTAAGCAGCCTTTTGTGCCTTGGAGTGTGAAGGAGTTAAAAACAGAGCCTAAGTTGGCAGGACTCACTAACTTCTCTTTCCACCAAGGGCTCAGAGGAAAAGTGAGAGGAATCCTGAAACAGACATTCTCAGGCTCCCAGAGAGACAGAAAGTGCTAAAGGTTTGTCATTGAGCTTGGTCATCTAACTAGTAAATGGTGCAGTCAGGATTTGAATGAGGGCCTGTCTCCTCAGATGCTTTTCACCGCTATGCCAGTGTTCTCAAACTTGAGAGAGCATCAGAATCACCTGGAGGTCTTGGTAAACACAGATTGCAGGACCCCGCCCCCATGGCAGTGCTTCTCTGAGGTCTAATCTCTGGACTACCAGCGTCAACATTAAATTATTAGGCCCCATTCCACACCTTGTGAATCAGAAACTCTGGGGTAGGGCCCAGAAATCTGTGTTTTAACAGGCTTTCCAGGTGATTCTGGTACATTCTCAAGTTTTAGAACCATTGCACTCTACTCTTTTGTCTCCACATATTCTTTTCTAATTGTCCCCAACAAGAATAAGTCTACAGAAGAAAAAGTTCTTCCCGTTGAATTAAATGATATATTGAAGCATTTTTATTTATGTTTTGCTTTCAATGGGAGATGAAGGTAGAAAAAAATTAATATTAATGTGGGATTTCTTTTTCATTATAACTTTAAATTTGTACTGAAATTTAACCAGATAATCCTGGGTTGGGGGTGGAAATAATCTTATTTGAGAACTATTCTGGGCCAGGGCTTTACATCCATTTTCTAAATTAACCTTCACTACACTGCAATGAAGTTTTATGGCCTTAATTTTACAGAAGAGAAAAACTGAGACTTAGATGAAGTAATTGACTTAAGGCCACATTCTTATTAAGGGGCAGAAATCTGGATTGTCCAAACAAAGATCCCTCTAATTCCAAAACTCATGATCTTTCCACTTCGTGGCAGGAGCTTGAAGAATCAAATTCCACTGTGGGCTTTACCACCCCCAACTATGCAACGTTGAGTAAGCAATTTAATCTCTATTTCAATTTCTCCGTCTATAAATAATGTTGTCATAAATCTGCCCCTTCCATACTGGAATGTTAGAACAAATGAAATAAAAGTGTAAGCACTTTGAGCTTTTTGAAGAAAAACAGTAAAAAGGTACGTTAGTATAGTAGTGTATATTTAGCAAAGTGTTGCTGTATGAACCTGAGCATTGAATCTTTCCTGGTTATCTCTTAATTCATGCATAAGAAATCCAAAGGTTATACTTGATGCCAAAGAAAAAGTTGTTTGACTTTATTTGTCAGTGTTTCCTGGAAGTTAAAAAGGATGACAGATGATTTTAAGAATCGCTTTTCAAAATTATAGGGAATCTCTCAGCAGGTTCTTTGGCTCCAGGTTGTTGCCAAATTACTGGCCCATCCTCACCTTAGAGATGTTTTCTCCAAATTCTTTTCTTCTCCACCATCCTGCCTCTACCCACTAGGTAAAGACTTAAAATTCTTCTTACTTTACTTTTTTCCCCACTTACTTTATTATGGAGAAAGATTTAACTCTCAATCCTCCTCTCAGGCCAGACTCCAGGCCTGTGTTTATTGACAGGCATCCAGGTTGCACAATTCCAGGGGGTACCATTCACAAATACAACCTCAAGGGGAGCCAATTGCAGAGGCCACAATAGGAATGGTTCCCCTGGCACTGGGCAAGGCTGTGGCCCTTTCTATGCATAGCTCCTACCCCCAAAATCCATTGAGGTGTTTTGTTAAACAAAAGAGTCATCTACTTGGATATTACCATTTGCCAAGCCTTAAAAGAATGGTATTCTTTGTTTTTAATTTTTTTATAGCTGGTCTGGTCAAATACGAAAATCATCAGGCTTAAGTCCTCGGTTCTACACTCTGCTATGGCATCTTTTACTCTCTCCTGTGACACTGCCTATTTTTCCACTAGACCTGAGTTTTGTGAAGACGTCATCATAATTTGTCTACCTTACCATGTGTCTATGCCTTGGCACAAGTGCTTGAAAAGCATCTGCTGATATGAATCACTGCATAGGGTCCTCCAATGTAGGTATTAGTATAGTTGGCAGAGATTTGACAAATCACCCTCAAGTGTGTTGTTTGACCCACAGTTTGTACTAAGAAATATATTGAGCCAAATATTTTAAGTTGAGAAATGTCACATTAAAAAAAAAGTAATCCCCGTTTCTGGAGTCCCTTGAAAATTTAAACACTGGCCAACTGGGCATGCATCCCACAAGGCACCAGTGTCTTTAGCTCAGATACAGCAGTTTTACCCAGGTTGTACAGTGAGTTAGCCTCACTCACATGTGACATCTTCATGGTAGACCCTGAGTTTGGAGCCACTGGTGTGTAGGATCATATGAATGTTTCAGAGAAACACGTATAATATTTTCCCTTATAGATTTTACATGTGTTCATTACTATTTATCTCAATGTATTTTGAGGTAATTTTAAATTGTTTTTCTGGGTTAAAAAATTATGTGGTACCACGTTGTGCCATTTCTAAACAAGCCAGGCAAGTGCAGACATCAAATTATCATTACCACCAACATTTTAATGGAGTTATAGCTAATGTTATTTATTAACTGTCTAGGAAATAGAGAAGACAAATAATAGCAAATACTTGAATAAGTTTCATAACTAACTTTATGGAGTGTGATGCTCTTTTTTTTCTTCTTTCTGGATGGGGAAAAATAAGCACAGCTAACTTGTTCAGGTAAGTAGCAAGTAGCCAGGATTAGAACCCAGGCAGTTTGTCTCTACAGGCATGGTCTTAACCACTAAATGAATATTTATTGAACTTTTCCCATGTGCTGTGGTCATGACTGCCTCCCAGCTGAGAGAGAGTAGCAGATTTATGGAAGAATGCATGTATTTCTTCCAGGTCTTTCATAGGGTGCTGCAATAAACCCACGCAGGTCCTTCCCATCTCTCTCTCCCTCCCAGCCCAAGTCATACTGACATGTTTATAATCTTCAGTTTTGAAGTGCACACACTGCCAGACATTTAAGACTCCCTTTAATTCCATTATAATTCTTGCAGAAAGTTTGTTTTTATTGCAAGTTATTATGAAGAGTCCTATGCATGTGGTGAACAAAAGGTGTCTTTCAAAAACAATGGAAGCACTTTGAAGCAATATAATACTGACTGAAAACCAATATCTGTAGTCAAATTTTGCTTGTGTGGAGAAATGAGAGACAGCAAGGTTGAATTAGAGCAAAAATGTCACATGAGTGCAGAGAAAGCTCAAAAATGGAGAACCTAAAAAAAAATGGTAATCAACTTTTAGCATATTTTACATATAATTTTTAATTAAATATTTTAAAAATATTGGAACTGACACCTCCCCTTAAAAGATTTAAAGAAGTAAACCTCTGTTGTTGTCCAGATTAAGCTGTTTCTTTGAGTCTCAGGAAATTTTAAGATGTTGCATTTCATCTTTATTCTTTTTTATGAAGATGTGGCTCACCTTACTCTGCCTCAGTTTCTCTTTCTGCAAAATATTCATGATAAGTGCATCTTAATACAGTAGAGATATTGTGAGTCATAGCTAATAAATGATCATAAAGCACAGTTCTTTGAAGTATAAAGCACTGCATAATTACTAAATACTATAATAATCATTCTCATAATAATAGTAATTTTCAACCAACACATCAACCAGACCCAGATGCCTTTACTCAGCTCCCAATTAGACAAAAGTGTATGTGCCAACTATGAAATAAAGTAAAAATCTTAAACCACAGACTAGCTCCATTCCCTTCTTCTGTCCTATGCAGAATATGAAGTTAGTCTGCCAGAGACACATCTCAGTTTCATCACTTGCTAACTGTGTGATCCAACTTGCACAACACAGTGAAAGGTTTCCAGCCTTTCTCTCCTAGCCTCTTTTTCTTTAACTATAAAATGACAATAATAATAATAATCCCACCTGTTAGGTTTGGGTCCAGGACTTCCGTAGGTTCAAGGACCCTTTAAAACTCAAATTCCCCTTACCCAACCCTACCACTAGGACAACTTCTTCATTAATTAAGCATCTCCCTCACTCGACCACCCCCTCCTCATAAGCAACTCCCCCGACCCTTTGAAGGTTGTGGGAAATGTCCTTGGGATAAAGCCATCAGGAGGGACCTGAGGGTTGGGAAAGGGAACCAGTCTGTGACCAAAGGTAACAAATCAAGATAAACTAATCTGAGCATGTCCAGGTGCACCCAACCCATGCAAGCAAATGCCTGCAGCAACCCCTATGACAGACACCCCCTTCCCGCAGCTCCTGGCTGATGCCACTATGGTCTCAGCCATCTATTTTACAGATGCATAAATAAACTTCTTATAAAACTCATCAGGCCTGTGCGTCCCTCCTTCAGCCAACCTAACATTTGGTGCCAAAACCCGGGAGGCTCTCATGAGGGCAGGATCAGAGCAGCGCTCTGGTCCCCAACTATCCTGAGCTTGCTACAGGGAGAGTGGTGGGCAGCGGCAGCTCACCCCAGGCTTACCTCCGAATCCTCCTCGGGGTTGCAGGGCCGACCTGCTCTGGTTCCCCCCCTGGGGACTCTCCTGAGCTGGTCAAGGAGGACGCCAGACATTGGGAATTTCCCCTCTCCATTGCTGACTTCTCAAGGCAAACTGGTCATCAGTTCTGGTGAGTGACCTATGATCCCTCTCATTGGGTTTTCCAACTCAACTCACTCTCACTTGGCTTCAGCCCTCAACTCAACTCAAAAGTTCTAGTGCTAGGCTGGAAGACTCTCTCAATCTAGGACACCTTTGACTTGGGGATGCCAACCTAAGGGACTCCTCTCACTCACTCAGGGTGGCTCAGCTATTCATAGAGATGCCTGTCCATGAGGAGTCACTCTCAGGGGTTGTAGTCAAGTCACTCACCCCTGACCTTGCTGCTATTCTCTTTCTCCTCTCACTGTGGGCAAAACACACTCCACACCTCCAAAATCTACTCCCTTAGACTGTCTCCTCAAAAATTTCATTCGTCTCAACCTTAAGGGAAACATCAAACCAAAACGCTTTATTTTCTTTTGCAACACTGTCTGGCATAAATCTTTTTTTTTTTTAACAGGGACAGAGAGAGAGTCAGAGAGAGGGATAGATAGGGACAGACAGACAGAAGCAGAGAGAGGTGAGAAGTATCAGTCATTAGTTTTTCATTGCAGTCGCAACACCTTAGTTGTTCATTGATTGCTTTCTCACATGTGCCTTGACCGCGGGCCTTCAGCAGACCGAACCACCCCTTGCTGGAGCCAGCGACCTTGGGTCCAAGCTGATGAGCTTTTGCTCAAGCCAGATGGACCCATGCTCAAGCTGGCGAGCTCGGGGTCCTGAACCTGGGTCTTCCACATCCCAGTCCGACGCTCCATCCATTGCGCCACCACCTGGTCAGGCAGAGAATTTCTGACCATTTTCCATTGTGCTGACAAAAGCTGTTGAGGTCTTGTAAGGTTTTAAAGTCAAAAGTGCCATTCTCTGGCCATTAAGATTTAGGCCAGACAACCTGACCAGGCGGTGGCGCAGGGATGGAGCGTCGGACTAGGAGCTTCTCATCTCTCTCCCCGTTCTGGTCTGTCTGTCCCAGTCTATCCCTCTCTCTGACTCTCTCTCTCTCTGTCCCTGTAAAAAAAAAAAAAAAAAGAAATTCTCTATGTCCAGGCCTTCCTCACCTTTCACTCTAGACTCTCTCTCTCTCTGTCAGTCCTGCTCAGCCTATTGAATTCTTCTCAAAATTAGAAAATGCTGACTCCGTAATTAAACTAAATCAAAGCATTGTGATATACTGCTTTAATATTATATACTCTGTGTAATAGTCTCATTCCTCTATCCAGATGCTCTGGGCATTATTGCTTTAAAATTAGAATATGTAAGGAGTGCTCATTTAAATTTAAATAAAATGGAATTGTATATCCTCAACTTGTTTCTGTACTCTGTAAGGTCTTGCTGTGTTAATTGTTATGTTATGTATTCATTCTCTCCTGTGTTAAGGGCCAAATTGCAACGCTACTCTTTGGTTTAATCAGGTTTTATTTATGTGTCATACTTGTCTCTCTGTACTGTAATTGTCTCGTTTCTATGTAGTCAGTTTTAGTTTGAGAGTTCTCATCTGTCTGAAATTTTGCTGTTCTATACACATTGGGCATTCTCTGTCTCTGCCTTTTAGATTTTATGTCATCTAGACCTTGTAAAGGTTATTGGCCGTACTGGGTGTAATACAAAGTTTCAAGATTAGTGTCTCAGTCCCTCCTGGAGGATTTAGTTTATAAATACCTTTCGTTTGAACTTTTTATTTATTTTAGATTTTGTTTATTATGATATGCACTAGCTTTCAAGTTATTATTTAAAATTCTACTAAGAACAAAAATAATAATTCAAAGTGAAAAAAAGATCTCATTCCTCTTTCCAGACAGTTAAAAAAAAAAAAAAAGGAGTGCATATTAGCACTTTTAAAATCCAAGCAACTCAGTAGCTCATCCCCTCTCTTCTCTCAGGCCTTCTGGGAAAGCTGCCAAAGACAAATGAGGAGTTTTGCCCGCTCTACAACTATTAATAACACTGTTTACATATATAATAAAATGTAAAGTTATACCAAATGTTTTTTAACCAGGTGGTCTAACTACTTGTTTACATTTAATTAATATATTTTAAAGTTCTTAACAGAAAATGTATGTTTGTTTTGCCTGGGTTTATAAAAGGTTCCTATTATCTCCATTATGTCTTCTAAAAATATGTTTGCCAATAAAAAAAAAAAAAACTTTCTAAGGATAAGAAAATATGTTCATAAAAGCGTCAATCTAAAATTGCTAATTACTGACTTAGTTATCACTGAAAGTTAAGGTTTTTAAAAATTGAGAATTTTCATTAATTGGAAAGAAATTGTATAGTTTTAGTACTAAAAGGTATAAGGTATAGAAATACTTTTTAAAAAGTCCTGGAAAGATAAGAAGGGTTATGAAAGATAAAGAAGGTTTGTACAGGTTGCAGAGGTTTATGCAAAGAGAAGAAGCGAAAAAATTAAAAGAGAAAGATGAGAAAGTAAACAAAGGTGAAAGAAGGACATACATATTACAGAAAAAAAGGACATTAAAGGGGGAATTCTAAACCTGGCTTTTAAGGTCTTCAATAATCTGGAAGAGGAACAGAGACTACCTCAAACCCAGGCCTTACAGACATTTGCCAGGGGTTCGCCCAAGCTGTAAAAACAACAAAAAGGCCCCCCAAATTCCAGCAGGGATTTTCTGACCCTTCCCAGGGGCCTACTTTAAGTGCAGAAAGGAGGCACACTGGAACTACTACTCTTGTCCCAATCCCAGGCCACCAGCCAGACCCTGCCCTCTTTGTGGTTGTATGGACCATTGGAAGTCAGACTGCCCACAAGCCCCTCGAGGCATGAGAGCCATCTCTTCAAGCCCTGGCTTCTCCCTGGCACTGGCCTGGATGCAGCAGAACTTCTTTGCATCCTGGAGGAAAGAAGACAACTGAAAGGGCCTGGCCTCGCCACAGGCCTCTACCTCCACCATCTGAATGGTGGAGTCCCAGGTAACTCTGCAGGTCAATAGTAAGGCCATTTCTTTCCTAGTAGATATGAGAGCCACTTATTTGACACTACTTAAATTTTCAGGATTACTGTTTCCTTCTTCCATCTCGATTATTGGGGTCCACAGTATTCTCTCCAACGCACTGGTCACCCCCTCTCCTCTGTTGTCTAGAAAAATTACTTCTTTACCCACTCCTTCTTAATTATTCCCAGCTGACCAACCCCCATCCTAGGATGAAATAAGAGAGCAAAAAACTCACTTTTAGCAATCAACAACAGTTCTTTCCTCCCACAATCTTTCTGATTTATCATCTCTACCAACTATCGAGGCCAAATCCTTCCCCCTAGTAGCCACATCCCAACAAAATATATTAGTAGCTCTCAGGAGAGCCCTCACCCTAGCCCAGGGATGTGAAATTAACATATTCACTGACTCCAAATACACCTTTCACATCATACACTCATATGACAATTTAAAAACATTCACCCCTAATGACACCCCCAATAAAAGACTCTGTTATCTATACACTCCCCTACTAAATCAAGCCCCCCTATGCTTCACTAGAACATCAGGAAACACTTCGGTTGGCTATCTTCCAAAAATAGCATACAATATCACTGTCACTCTGCAATTTCTAACCACACATTAGTCTCAAAGAATAGACTACTGGGTCTCTCCTGAGACAAATGGCTGCTTTCTCCAACCAGCCCAGTTCTCTTCCTTTCCCACATTACAAGCCTATTCTTTTAATTACTGTTATACCTCTTTCTCTCCTTTCCTTGGATCACCTCCCACCCCAATGTTCCCTCTCATTTTCACTGCACCTGATGCAACTACCTATCTCTCTCCCTTTATCAAGGCTGCAATGACGTCTACATTATCAGTCTAGACAGAAGAACCCCAAGAAAAGAGCCTACCTCCTTATCCTTTTTCTCACCTCTTCTTAATTCATCTCTCATCCTGCCTAACATAACAAGGAACGTTCTTGCTCTGAGCCAAGGGTGCCTACCTTTGCTTTCCTACTAAGTGGATAGAAACCTGTACCCTAACATACCTCCCTCCCAATGTTGATCTAGCCCCCAACAACCAGTCCCTCCCTAATCCAGTAATCCAGCAATTCTGGCACAGAAGGGCAGCGCAACTCATTCCTCTCTTAGTAACTCTCAACATAACTTCATGAGTTGGGACAGGTATAGGAGGACTAACAACAGCTCTGCAGTACTTCAAAACCCTGTCTACAAGAGAGCCTGGGTAATTGCAAAAAGTTTAGTCAATTCAAAGGACAAAATAGACTCCCTCACAGCCATTGCCTTACAAAACAGGTGAGGATTAGATCTCACAGCCGAAAAAGGGGGACTTTGCCTCTTCCTAGAAGAGGAATGCTGCTTCTATGTCAGTCAATCAGGCCTAGTTAGAGATACCACTCATAAGCTAACTTTCAAAGCCACTAAGATAAGAGAACATCAGTCTAACACCTAAAATGCTTGGTTAAACAAGATCAATTGGTATGCATGGCTACTCCCTTTCATAGGTCCTATAACCCTCCTCATCATTGCTCTAATTTTTTTTTTTTTTAAACAGGGACAGAGAGAGTCAGACAGAGGGATAGATAGGGACAGACAGACAGGAACAGAGAGATGTAAGAAGCATCAATCATTAGTTTTTCATTGCCGTCGCAACACCTTAGTTGTTCATTGATTGCTTTCTCACATGTGACTTGACCGCGGGCCTTCAGCAGACCGAGCAACCCCTTGCTGGAGCCAGCGACCTTGGGTCCAAGCTGGCGAGCTTTTGCTCAAGCCAGATGGGCCCCGTGCTCAATCTGACGAGCTCAGGGTCTCGAACCTGGGTCTTCCGCATCTCAGTCCCACACTCTATCCACTGCGCCACCGCCTGGTCAGGCTCATTGCTCTAATTTTCAAACCATGTCTTGTATACCTTCTTTCTTCTTTTCCAGGACTGTCTAGGGCCCTGGTCAGCAAACCATTAGTCAACAGAGCCAAATATCAACAGTACCACGATTGAAATTTCTTTTGAGAGCCAAATTTCTTAAACTTAAACTATATAGGTAGGTACATTCCTTATCGAGGTATCGCCCGCACGTGATATTTTGTGGAAGAGTCACATTCAAGGGGCCAAAGAGCTGCATGTGGCTCACGAGCTGCAGTTTGCCAACCAGGGATCTAGGGCATTTGCAAACCAGCCCATCAGAAAGGTTATGCTACTTTAAGCCACCGCTCTATACCAGGCTCTGGCCCGAACCTCAGAAAAATCACTATCAACAACCAGCCAACTCCCAATTAGCCCCCTTCCCGTAAATACTTCACCAACCCTAACCAGCAGGAAGTAGCTACAGAAGAAGAGACCTTCGCTCCTTTTCCTTAAACAATAAAAGGCTGGGATGTTAGGTTTGGGTCCTGGGCTCTTTTAGATTCAAGACCCCTTTAAAACTCCAATTCCTCTCACCCAACATCCCACTAAGACAAGTTCTTCATTAATTAAGCATCTCTCTCACCCAACCTTCCCCTCCCCTTAAGCAACTCCCTCAACCCTGTGAAGGTTGTGGGAAATGTCCTTGGGACAAAGCCATCAGGAGGGACCTGAGGGTTGGGAAAGGGAGCCAGTCTGTGACCAAAGACAACAAACCAAGATATGCTAATTTGAGCATGTCCAGGTGCAACCAACGCCATGCAAGCAAATCACTGCAGCAACCCCTGTATCAGACATCCCTTTCTGCAGCTCTCTGCTGATGCCAGTAGGGTCTCAGCTGTCTGTTTTACAGATGCATAAATAAACTTCTTATAAACTCATCAGGCCTGTGCGTCCCTCCTTTAGCAGACCTAACAACCTCACAGGACTGTTGTGAATTAATCTCGTAGAGCTCTGTACACAAGTGCCTTAGTGACTGTCAGAGCTCAGTGAACGTTAGTGGTGATGATGACTACCAGCAATATCTGAAAAACAAAAACAAAAACAACTAGTAGTCTGTGACTATCTAATTTAGTTATTGAATGAAAGAGAAAGAAAAACCAATGCATTCAATTTGGAGGGTAATTGGAGCTGGCCCTTGGATCACGTTAACATTGATTAAAATAAGCATTTTAATATTAAACTTTGATAGAAAAAAAGAGGTGAAGCATTTTACTTTCTCAGTGTGTTTGTTTTTAAATAATTGTTTATGAAATAAATGACTGTATTTTGGTTATGGATGATTAGGAAAAAAATATAGTGAGTGAAGTGGAATGCTCCAGCTGACTCCTTTCCGCAGGTGTAACCATTGTTAGTGCTCTGGTATGTTCCTTTCCAGACATTTTTGTATTCATTTACATTCACATAAATTAAACAGAATTACCCAATAGGTAGATGAAGTAAATACTTAAAGCATCAGCAAACCAGGGAACAAAATAATTTTTATAAAGAATTTGATGTTTTGCCTGACTGGTGGTGGTGCCATGTATAGAGCATCAACCTGGAACGCTGAGGTCGCAGACTTGAAGGCCAGGGTTGCTGGCTTGAACAAGGGGTCACTGGCTCAGCTTGAGCACCCAGAGCAAGGCACATATGAGAAACGATCAATGAACAACTAAAGTGATGCAACTACAAGATGATGCTTCTCATCTCACTCTCCTTCCTCTCTCGCTGTCTGTCTCTTTCAAAAAGAAAATAAAAAGAAGTTGATGATTTTACAGATGCATAGACATAAAAAGATCAAAATTTTTTGTGATCCTTATACTTATTTAATTTTAACATGAATTTAATCTTAAAGTAAATAATAGGATATTATTTCATATGCACCATAAGCTCTTCAGTGCTCAGGACTTTCCTGAAGATTTTTGTTTTAATTTGTTGATTTCAGAGGGAGAGAAGAAGGGAGAGAGAAATAGAGAAAAACATCAACCTGCTGCTTCCCCTACCATCACGGGCTGATTCCTGCATGTGTCCTGACAGGGTTGCTACCCACAACCTTGGTGCGTCGGGACAGCGCTCCAAACTACTGAACACCTGGCCAGGGCCTTCCTGAAGATCTTAATCAAAGCTTATTTTACAGTATAAGTATATATATATATATCTCCATGTTTTTTAGAACATAAATATAATCGTATTGTTTTGCAACTTGCTTTATTTATGTGAGTGATTATAAACATAGTGGTATTTACTTAGCGGCAATCTACATGAGAAGGAACTTTCACCATATCTGCCATTCCACTCCACTAAGAACCATCCCTGTACAAGGGTCTTATTAGAACAATTTGAGTTCCAAATGCTTTTTTCTTGCTAAAGCAAATTTCATTTTCCATCACATTTTCAAGCCAACGTAATACAATCCTTTTTTTTTAATCTCCACAGAGTGTATGATAGGGAGAAATCCTGCCGACCAGAAGCTTTCTAAATGGTGACTATGGAGAGATGCCAAGGAAATCAAATGGTGCCAAATGCAAAATCCTTAAGTTGCTCTCTGAACCAACAGAAATTCATCTGGGAGCCAGATTTCACTGAGGCAGGAAGTATTTCACCTATGAAGATTGAGCGCAGGCGGAGATTATATTTGGGAACCAAGGAATAAGGAAGAAAAGTAAAGCTACATTGTATTGCCAGAGATATTAAGAAGAAAACATTCCCGGAAGAAAAGACAGATGACCTTTTGTGAAGGAAGAAAGAATGCTTAAGCAATAGTTTGTAACTACATGATTTTAAAATATTTCTCTTATAGTAAGCTGAAATTTTATTACTTTTTTCAATAAACTCAATGCACTTAGAATATGCAAACATATATGTAAAGAGAATCTAGAATTATAATATATATGTGTGTATATATATATATATAAAACTACTGCAAATATATTTTTTTTAATTTTTAAATTGTTAAAGATTTTATTTATTTATTTTAGAGAAGAGAGAAAAAAAACGACAGAGAACAGGGGAGGAGCAGGAAACATCAACTTCTAAATGTGCCTTGACCAGGCAGACCTGGACTTTCAAACTGGCAACCTGAATGTTCCAGGTCGATGATTTATCCACTACACCACCACAGGCCAGGTGCTACAAATATTTATTACACACTTACTGTGAACAAGACACAGTGGCTCAGGGGATACCAAGACAAAACATGTAGAGCTCTGTACCAGTGTCTGGCGTTATAATACAATCCTTTCTTAATCCCCACAAAGTGGTGTCCTCTAAAAAACAAAAATGCCAGTTGGGAAAATAAGTTAAAAAATAAGTTAAAAAAATAATAAACTATTATAATACAAAATATTCACCTGTCTGGTGGTGGCACAGTGAATAGAGCGTTGACCTAGGACGTTGAGGTCCCAGGCTTGAAACCCAGAAGTTGCTGGCTTGAGCACGGGCTCCCCAACTTGAATGCAAGGTCACTGACTTGAACACAGAATCACTGGAATCATCAACATGATCCCATGGTCAATGGCTTGAGCCCCAGGTCGCTGAGGTGAGCCAGGAGTCATTGGCTCAGCTTCAGCACTCCCCTACCTTAGTCACAGCACATATATGAGAAGTAATCAATGAAAAATTTAAGTGACGCAACTATCAGTTGCTGCTTCTCTTCTCTCCCTCTTCCCCACCCCACCCCCACCTCTACCTCCCACCACCGCCTCCTGTTTCTGTCTATATCTCTGCTTCTCTCTTTCTTGGAAAAAAAATGACAAAGCATCCTGGGGTCAATGCTGAGTGACTAACAGAGCCACTCATTTTTGGATACCTATTCCATTATTCATGGCCTTAGGACCAAATGAGGAGAAGAACCTAAACAGTTCTTCAAGAATTTGTAGAAATTATAGTCAGAGGAGGAAAATGAAAAGAATCCCAGCTTTAAAAGAGTATAGAACTAGGAAAGTACAGGGAACATCCAGAAAACACTGAGCAGATCCTTCTTTTTTAAGATCTTATTTATTCATTTTAGAAAAGGGAGCGAAAGAGAGAGAGAGAGGGAGAAGGGGGGAGGAGTAGGAAGTATTAACTCCCATACGTGCCTTGACCAGGCAAGCCCACAGTTTCAAACTGGCAGCCTCAGATATCTGTGTTAAAGCTTTATCCACTGCACCACCACAGGCAAGGCTGAGCAGATCTTCTTAACTGAAACAGAGGCTGGGCCTCTACTCTGAAGGGTCTTGACCACTAAATTCAGATATTTGGGCATTATCTTTTTAGGTAATAAAGAATCATAGCTGGTTTCTTGCCTGTGAAACAACATAATTAAAGTACAGTTTCTTTTTAGACTTTATTTATTGATTAATTTTAGAGAGAGAAAAGTGGGGGGTGAAGGGCAGGAAGCATCAACTCATAATTGCTTCTCAGACGTGCCTAGAGAGGGCAAGCCCGGGGGTTTGAACCAGCGATCTTAGCATTTCAGGCTGTCACTTTATCCACAATGCCACCAAAGGTCAGGCTAAAGTATACTCTTAGAAAAACTATTTATTTCTTATGAAGGAAATCTGAAAAACATAGAAAAGAATAAAAAATAAAAGTAATCTGGAAACCCACCATCCAACAATGTTACACTTTTAAAATTAGAAATGCATATATCTCTTAAATTTTTTATTTATTAGTTTTAGGGAGAGAGAAAGAGAAATGTCAATTTGTTGTTCCACTTTTAATGCATTCAATGGTTGATTCTTGTACGTGCCTGACTGGGGATTAAATCTGCAAACTTGGCGCATTGGGTTGACGCTCTAACCAACCAAACTACCCAGCCAGGGCTGAAATGTTACACTTTTGATATAGAAACTTAATGAATTTTTTTCTAGTCATATGTGTATGTGTATATACAAGTATATAAATTTGGATTATGCTTTATTCACTCAACATTGTTTTAAAGTATTTTCTTATTAAAAATCATAATTGCACTGTATTTTACCACATAAATGTAATATAATATATTTAACTAACTTTCCACTTTTCATCCAGACACAACTAAAACTAATTCAATATTAACTTAAGCAGTATGTAAATTGTGGTGAGGATAAACTGAGAATGGAGGAAGAGTTATAAGAAGCTTTTGGTAGAGGACTGCTTATATAAATTAGGGCAGATTCACACATAATAAAATAGTTTACAACTATTATTTCCAAGAATGATGCTGCTCCCAGTGTACTATTATAGAATACTTTCCCAGATATATTTTCTCTTCTCCCCAATCTCTTCAATTTGGAGTGTTCCAAAATTAGTCTTTTTTCTTCTCCAACTGTTTCTTCCCTTGATCATTTCATCCAGTCCCAAGGATTTAAATATTGTCTACATGCTAGCCATTTGATGATACATTGTGGAAAGGGTATTTTATATGCACAGGTAGATACAAGTTTTCCGAAAAAGAATTAAAAATTGTAAGTAAAAAAAAAAAAGTCTCTTCCACTCCCATGCTATGCAATAGGAAAAATGACAACTACAAAATGCTGTTGTCCTGTTCTGGGAAGGGTCCTCAGAAGGGAGGGGCCTTGAAGCTGGTGTACACTGCAGCTAGGGCACAAAGACCAGAGCAGAATGATATGAAGAAATCAGTAAGGGGACATGACTATTCAAAAGTCAGGGGATGGAAAAAAAAAAGTCAGGGGATGGAAAAAAAAAAAAAGTCAGGGGATGGGATGGGTGGAAAGAATCATCAGATTTGATCAATATACTCTTTGCCCTTTGTTCATTCTAATATTTCTAGTATAACAGCCTGAATATATTCTTTGATTGGGGTTTCTAAAATATGGTACATAACTCATTGTGAGGGGGGTAAGGGAGAAAGTCTCTCTGAGCTAATTAACAAAAAAATGTCTCCTGTGATAGGAAACAAATAAACAAACACACATCACTCTTCATTTCTAATACCCTTTCCATGTTAAAGTTTCTCTCATTGTTTCCCTGTGTTTCACCAAGTAGCACCCTCAGCTAAAATTTACAAAGACTTCTTTCTTTCCATATTGAAAAGTCCTGGTTACTTAGATATGACTGTAGTTTGCCCCCCGTTATATGTGAATACAAACATGTAAAAATATTTATACATCTCTTCAATCTATAGAAAACCATTTTGGGGTCTTAAAAACAGTCTTTACAGAGGGAGAGAATATGAGAGAAATGTCCTCAGTGTGCTGGCTAAAAACTGTAACCCTGCCCAGCACTGTACCTCCTCTCATAGCAGGGGATGCTCTGCTGAATGAGCCCTTGTATGTCAAGATTCAAAAAGTTCTTGTTTGCTCTGGTTGAACAAAGCTCTCACAGACAGTGGGATCTGCAGGGTAGCCACCAAGTGTGTTAAACCAATGTTCCCTCCACCGCATTGCCGAATAGTTTATCGTAATGGCAGTTCTCACCTTCATGTATAGAGGCCGGTGTTCGCCTCGCCGTCCTACACAGAGCTCCCACTGACTTCAAAGGAAATGACATAGAACAGAACACCATGGTGTAAGGAGAAACAAGCAGCATCTGATCAGAATCTGGCTATATGTTTTTTTATTCTCTCTGTATAACTAGCTAAATTCACATACAGAATATCTAAAGGCCACCTTTCACTTCAGCAGCTTATTAATTGTCAGACATGCATGCACTTATTGGGGAGCTCAACACTGAACTGCTTTTTATGGAAGAGGGAATGGGAGGGGGTTATGTTGTAGAGAAATCCATCCCAACCCCACGTTTTTCTTGGTCTACGAGATCCCCAAGAGACCAAAGTGATTGGGGGTAGCCTAGTGGCTCATTTTACTTAAAGCTGGCCTAAAGACAAGGAGAAGGAGGGGAAGTAGAGGAGAGGGAGAAGGAAAGAGAAGAAGAAGAAAAAAAGAAAATATAAGTGTGTGCTTATTAAACCTCTGGATAGGAAAAGAACTCTTTCTAAGGTTATAAGCAAGGGGAGGAATCATTAGAGTAAAGATTAGTAAATTTAACTACAAAAAAAGTAAAAACATCTATGTGTCAAAATAATAGATTGATTTAAATGGTAAATAAAATGCTGGAGAAAATACTGGTGACAGTTTTGACAGGTAAAGGATTAATACTCTTAGAATTTTCTACATATTGGCTAAAAATATAACTAAGTTCCACATGGATAAAGAACTGTTTAACAAAATTTCTAAAAATGTTTAATAAGATTTCTAAATATGTAAAAGTTCTGAAAAACTTTAACAGAAATAAAGCTCAGGTGAATATATGACCTCTGGAGAGGGAAAAAAATTTGAAGCATAAAAATAACTAGGAAAAGTTTAACCAGGCAGTGGTGCAGTGGATAGAATGTCGAGCTGGGATGCTGAGGACCCAAGTTCAAAACCTTAAGCTCAGGTGCTTGAGTGCAGGTCACTGGCTTGAGCATGGGATCATAGACAACCCCATATTCACTGGCTTGAGCCCAACGGTTGCTGCCTTGAAGCCCAAGGTCGCTGGAGCCCAAGGTCACTGGCTTGAGCAAGGGGTCACTTGCTCAGCTGGAGCCCCCTTCACCCCTGTCAAGTCACATATGAGAAAGCAATCAATAAAGAACAAAAGTGCAACACAACTGATTCTCATCTCTCTCCCTTCCTCTCTGTTTCTCTCAGTGTGTGTGTGTGTGTGTGTGTGTGTGTGTCTCACTAAAATAAATAAGAAAAGATCAATTTATTTGCCCACCAAAAAATTAAAATTCTATAAATTTTTAAAGGATAAAGAACTTTTGGTCCTAGCTGGTTGGCTCAGTGGTAGAGCATTGGCCTGATGTGTGGAAGTCCTGGGTTCGATTCCAGGTCAGGGAAGACAGGAGAAGCACCCATCTACTTCTCCTCCCCTCTCCCTTTCCCTCCCCCTTTTCTCCCTCTCTCTCTCTGTCTCTCTTCTCCTCCCCCAGCCATGGCTCAATTGGTTCCGGTGCATTGGCCCAGGAGATAAGGATGGCTCTGTGAAGCTTCCTCCTTGGGTATTAAAAATAGCTCAGCTGCAAGCATGGCCCCAGATGGGCAGAGCATTGGCCCAAGATGGGGGTCACCAGGTGGATCCTGGTCGGGCGCATGCAGGTAGGAGCCTGTCTTTTTATATTCCCTCTTCTCACTTGGAAAAAAAGAAAAAATATTAAGAAAAAGAACATTTTTAAAAACCAATTAAATTGGAAAATATTTGCAACAGTGGACCATTATACTTCTGAATTTATAAGTAACTCAAGAAAATTGATTTTTCTGAAAAAAAACCACTAAGGTTACTATAGAAAAAAAATAATTCATACAATTTATAGAAACAAATTAAAATGGCTAATAAACATTTGAAATCTTCAATGTTACTAATAACCAATAAGAGCAATTGAATAAAAATTTGTTTCACTTTAGATGAGCACATATGAAAAAATAAAACCATGTGTTATAGCTTTTTAAAAAATGATTTTATTAATTTTAAAGAGAGAAAAAGAAACATCAACTTGTTGTCCCACTTATTTGTGCATTCTTTAGTTGATTCTTGTATGTACCCTGACTGGGGATCAAACCCACAACGTTGGCACATCAGGATGATGCTCTCTAATCAACTGAGCTACCCAGCCAGGGCTGTAACCTTTTAAAATGTAAGCAATAAGCAGACATTGTAACTTATTTTAAAAGCATCTTTTCAAAATAGCACAAAACAAATAAAATACCAAAGAGTATACATAATAAGACATGTATGGAACCTAAACTCAGAAAAGAACTTTCCTTCTCTTCTGACCAGAAACTCATGAGGGCTGGAGCCTACACAAAGAGAAGGTAGCAGCCTAAAGTTGTCAGGAAATGGCTACCCACAAGGAGGTCAAGAAAATTAGAAAGCTACTGAGGATAATGACCGTCCAATTTTTTTACTTTGAGATAGGCAAGGTATAAATATGGATAAAGAAAAGCTAGAATGAACTTTGTGTTAATAGATTAAAATGGAGCATGTCAGGGTGCATTCATGGTTTACAATATAGGTAGGTAGATACAGAAATTAATATAGATATAAATGTGTGTATGTATATATAAATATATGTATGTAAGTACATATATATGTGTATATGAATAAATATATTTCTAGCTCAGCCCAGTGAGAAGGCCTGGGAGGAGGAACACCCTTAGTAACTGATTTAGTGTCTAGATCTTGGTTTCTAAATACTGCCTTCTCCTCCCCACACTGACTTTGTTCTTTGGGAAGCCCTTCCATCCCTAAGGCTTCTTGCTGATGACACCTACATTTATAGGTCAAGACCAGACCTTTTATCTGAACCTCAGATTAACAGATTCAACCTACTAATTTGATATCTCTATTATTGTCTCACAAACATTTCAAACTTAACATAGTCAAAATAGAATATTTGATTTCCCTGTGTCCTCCCTAAGATGTTCCTTCTCATTGTCTCTATCTTTAAATAGTAACACTATTCACTCAGTCATTAAAGTTAGAAGTCTGGAAGTCACCCTAGTCTCCTCCCTTTCCCTTCTTCTTCAGTCAATCCAACAGTAAGTCTAAATTATCCTACCTCCAAAATATATCTTGAGTTCATTCACTTGCTCCTGTCTCCCCTTGTGACTCTGCTAGTTGCAGTCACCATTCTCCCCTTCCTGGATCATGGCAATACACCTTCTCACTGGTCCCTATACTTGCACGGTAACCTCCTTACATTCCTTTATGAACACAGCCAGAGTGAACTCTTAAAATATAATTGGAGAATGCCATTCTCCTCCTAAAAACCCTTCTATGATTTTCTAGCCTGTTGGAACAAACTCAAGTGCCTAGTTACTGCCAAAAAGACACTACATGAGCTGGCCACCTGCTTAAGGCCCCTCGCTTCATATCATGCACCTCAGCCCACTAGTTACAACTCTGCAATCAAAGTTCCCAGAATACACCAAGTTCTTACTTATTTTAGGAATTTTGCACTTGCTCTGCTTCTAGCTTTTCACATGATTGGTTCTTCTTATTCTTTGGTTCTTAGTTTAAAAGTCAAATCCTGAAAACAGGATTTCTTGGCCCTGTTATATATAAGTAGGACCCTCAGTTATTCCTTATCATAGCCAGCTATTTATATTCTTCTTAACACAGGCTGCAATGGTTTTATTTATTTGCTTGTTTGGTTTATTGTCTGTCTCTCTCATTAGAGAATAAGTTGTGTAGGAAGAGTGATCTTACTTTTCTTGTTTTCTCTCATTTTCCCATAGCCTAGCACAATGTCTGCTATGTAACATGTACTTGATAAATTTTTATTTTAAATATTTTTATTTTAAATATTTTTTGGATATTTTAACTATCCAAAAAATATTTGTAGAAATCTACTCTGTTAGGTACTAGGGACTCAGAAGAATAACACAAAATTCCCTCAAATGGCTTATAATCTAGAAGAGAGGTAAATAGGGAAATAAATAAGAAATTGCAATTCTGCATAATTTGTGCTATAATGGGGAAAGTAATATATAGGAGAAATCCTAATCTGGGCTCAAGGAAGATCACAAAAGGCACATTGCGAAATGTGGCATCATTACAAAGCCTACAGGATAAGATGAATCATCAAAGATACAGTGGGGTAGGGCAGAGACAAAGCAGCACACGTTCCTGGAAAGGCCACAGAGCATGGCATATTCGGGAAGATAAACACCTTAGGGGTGGACAGCAGAGATATGGGTGAAGAGGATGAATGTTGAGAGACAAGCTGTAGAAAGCTGATGTAATAGCAAACAGTTCGTACTTCATCATGAGAGAATGGGTTTGTCATTGGAAGGTTTTATGCAGGGACTAACACGATCAGTTTTATGTTACACGAAAGTCATTTTGTCTTATAGTATATAAGGAATAGAAGAACAAGAGTTAAGAGGCTACGACACCAAGGTAGGTGAAAGTTGACAGGATGATAGTGGCCTAAACTAGGGCAGTAGCAATGGGACTATAAAAGATAAGACAGAATTGAAAGCTATTTAAAAGGTTGTAGTGGCAATTAACAATTCAATAAATAATTTGATAAATGATGTGTGAATAAATGATTAGCTATTTAGAAAAGAGTTGGGCCTGACCTGTGGTGGCGCAGTGGATAAAGCGTTGATCTGGGAACACTGAGGTCGCCAGTTCAAAACCCTGCACTAGTCTGGTCAAGGCACATATGGGAGTTGATGCTTCCAGCTCCTCCCCCCTTTCTCTCTCGCTCTCTCTCTCTCTTTCTCACTCTGTGTCTCCTCTCTTAAATGAATAAAATTAAAATAAAGTAAAAAAAAAAGAAAAAGAAAAGAGTTGGATACTTAATTCAAAACTACAACCCCTAGTCAGATAGCTCAGTTTGTTAGAGTATTGCCCTTATATGCTCAGGTTGTGGGTTCGATCCCAGGTCAGGGCACATACAGGAATCAATAAATGAATGCATAAATATTTAGAATAGCAAATTGATGTCTCCCTTTCTCACCCTAAAATCAATAAATTAAAAAAATTTTAACTACATCATGATAAACTATAAATCATTTAAAGATTTAAATGGTGTTTAAAAATAAAATGATACCTGGCCAGGTGGTTCATTGGATAAAGAGTCAACCCAGCACACCAGAGGTCATGGGTCCAATTTTCCCTATCTGGGCACATAGGAGAAGCAATAAATGAGTATTCAACTGAATGGAACAACTACATGAAATGAGTTGATTCTTCTCCCCCCATCCCAAATCAATGGAAAAATAAAAAATAAAGTAAAATTATAAGACTATCAAAAGACTTCTTGTTAAGATGACACTTAGATGAACCCCCATCTCTTCTAAATCTACAGTTCACCCACTTATGACAGGTTGAAAAACAAAGCTGATGCCAACACTATCCTGAGGCTGTGGCATTATATCAAGCTGTGGCCATGAGGAGGTAGAAGGACAGAACAAAGTTGACCACTGTCTCAGTGATTAGATCTTGTATTCCAAAGTTATGACAGAAATGTTGAAATGCCATCATAGGGCATGATTTTGAAATGAAAGGACAGAGTCTGAGTGGAGGTAGCCACAAAACTGATAGACAAGGAGAAGTGCAAGAAATGAGGGGAGAAAATAAGCAAAGAAACAAACAAAAAAACCCCACTTACTCAAAATGAGTCTTAATTTTTATTTTATTTTTAGTGGGAGGAGGTGAGGCACAGACAGATTCCTGCATGCGCCCTGACTGGGATCCACCCGGCATGCCCACTAGGGGACGATGCTCTGCCCATCTGGGGCCATTGCTCTGTTGCTCAGTAACTGAGCCTTCTCAGCGCCTGAGGCAGGCCATGGAGCCATCCTCAGTGCCTGGGCCAACTCGTTCCAATTGAGTCATGGCTGCAGGAGGGTAGGAAGTTAGAGAGAGAAGTGAGAGGGGAGGGGTGGAGAAGCAGATGGGTGCTTCTCCTGTGTGCCTGACTGGGAATTGACCCTGGGACATCCACACGCTAGTCGACGCTCTACCACTGAGCCAACTGGCCAGGGCCCCTAAATTCTAAAACACATGAAAATGTAAGGCTAAGGAAAAATGTGTGGAAGCAATTGACATATGAATTCACTACAACTGAAATTAATTTTATAGAGTAGTTTGACAATGACCATATTTCCCCATGTATAAGATGCTCCCCTGTATAAGACACATCTTAATCTTGGGGCTCGAAATTTTTAAAAAATATATTACATAAAGTTATTGAACTCAAGTTTTATTCATCATAAAATTCATACAACTCCTCATCACTGTCAAAACTCCCATCCATTAGCTTGTCCTCATCTGTGTCTGATGATGAATCACTGTCTTCAACAATGAGCACAAAAACAAGCACGAAAAAGTGGGAAATGCAAGTAAAAAAATCTACAACCACTGTTTAAAATGCACCCAGTTTTTAGACCCCAATGTTTTCGAAAAAGGGTGTATCTTGTACATGGGGAAGTATGATACTTTACAATAAATATTTTAAGATGTGCAAAGATACAAATAAAAGAAAATGTATAAGAATTTATGAGGAAGCCTGACCAGGCAGTGGCGTAGTGGATAGAGCGTCGGACTGGGATGCGGAAGACTCGGGTTCGAGACCCCGAGCTCGCCAGCTTGAGCGTGGGCCCATCTGGCTTGAGCAAAAGCCCGTCAGCTTGGACCCAAGGTCGCTGGCTCCAGCAAGGGGTTGCTTGGTCTGCTGAAGGCCCGTGGTCAAGGCACATGTGAGAAAGCAATCAATGAACAACTAAGATGTTGCGACGGCAACGAAAAACTAATGATTGATGCTTCTCACCTCTCTCTCCGTTCCTGTCTGTCTGTCCCTATCTATCCCTCTCTCTGACTCTCTCTCTGTTCCTGTAAAAAAAAAAAAAAAAATTATAAGGGAATAAGCATAAATACAATAAAATATAACTAGATAAAAAGATGTACCTAGAAACTATTAGAAATTGTAATTTTTATAACCATTAAAAACTTTTTAAAATTTTACTTATTGATTGATTTTTGGAGAGAGAGGAAGGGTGAGAGAGAGAAAGACATTGACCTGCTATTCCACCCATTTATGTATTCATTGGCTGATTACTTTATGAGCCCTGACTGGGGATCAAACCTGCAACCTGAAGCATCAGGTGGACATTTCAACCAACTGAGCTACTTGGCCAGAGCCAGAAATTAGATTATACGGAAAAATTGTTTTCTATCTCATACCACACATAAAAATACATTTAAGAGGAATTAAAAACTTAAATATGAACAGCAACCCTATAACACTTTCAGAAGAAAATATAAAATATATATATATATATATATATATATATATATATATATATGACCTTGGGGTAGGTGAGAATTTCTTAATTAATATATAAAAATGAGAATCATGAAAGAGGAATAAACTTTTCAAATTTAAAAAGTGAAATTTTTGGGTATGCAACATAATTGAATGACAAGATAACCTGGAGATGTTTTCTTTGAACATATGTACCCTGATTTATTAATGTCACCCCATTAAAATTAATTTTAATAAAAAGTGAAACTTTTATTTAACAAAAGACACCATAGGCCTGACCTGTGGTGGCACAATGGATAAAGCATCAACCTGGAATGCTGAAGTCGATGGTTTAAAACCCTGGGCTTCCTGGTCAAAGCACATATGGGAGTTGATGCTCCTTCCTCCTTTCTCTCTCTCTCTCTCTCTCTCTCTTTCTCTCTCTCTCTCTCCTCACTAAAATAAATAAATAGAAAAATAATTAAAAAGAAAAAAACCCCACAACCTGACTGGTGGTGGCACAGTGGACAGAACATCAGCCTGGGACACTTGAGGACCCAGGTGTGAAACCGTGAGGCCTCCAGCTTAAGTGCTAGCTTGCCAGCTTGAGCATGAGGTCACTGATTTGAGTGCAGGATCATCGACATGATCCCCACAACACTGGCTTGAGTCCAAAAGTCGCTGGCTTGAAGCCCAAGATTGCTGGCTTGAGTTCAAGGTCGCTGGCTTGAGCAAGGGGTCACTGGCTCAGCTAGAGCCCCCGGGACAAAGCATGTAGGAGAAGCAATCAATGAACAACTAAACTGACACAACTACGAGTTGATTCTTCTCATTTCTCTCCCTTTCTGTCTCTCTCTCTCAAGAAAAAAAAACCTCCATAAATAAGTGATAAAACAATCCACAAGTTTCTCTTTGCAATGAAAAAAGATATTATAACGTCATTTGTTACATCATTGGATCGGGATAAGAGGTAAGCATCCTCCTTACATAACTGGTTCTAAACTTTCTCATTCCTTCTTAAAACTCTGTTTTGATTAAGAATTTATCTGACTATACCATCACTATGCTCTTTGTTATACCCACCATTCTGTCCTGAGACTTCTCTTTCCTTAAAGATTTTAATTGGTACTTCATTGTCATTCCAGTAAGTACTCATGATAATTCTTGGTGATTTGAATATCCATTTACTGATATGGTCCTTTCAATAACCCAGCTTCTAAGGTTTTCTCCAATATTGTTGTCTTCCATCTTAGCCACTCACTAACATGATCATGTCTTTAGAACTGCCATGTCCAGTATGGTAGTTACAAGTCTTGTGTTGCTTTTAATTTAAAATTTATTAAAAGTGAGTACAATCGAAATTTTATTTCCTTAGTTTGCCTTTTTCCAGTCATCAGTGATAATTGATAGTGGCATAGAACATTCCCACCATCACAGAAAATTCTATTGGATAATGCTGCTCTGGATCTTGTCATTACCCATACCCGCAACTCCTCCATAATGTCAATATTGAACATCACACTCTCTGACCCAGACATTTTAAGTTGATTACTGACTTCAACAATTTGTCAAATTTACCTGGATAATCTATTGGTTTTTTACCATTTTATTGTTCCCAACCTATGTCATGTTCTACTTCTATTATTATCCAACTTAAATTCCATAATCAACCATTAAGAACCTTCCCTCACAGATATCCTAAACCAGTGGTTTTCAACCTTTTTTCATTTGTGAACCAGTGAAAATTAAGTTATTTAATAGACTTCAGACAGAAATCACCCTGAACATAAGCAAACTCAACTAAAATTGTTGGGTCTGCAATCTTCATCCAACATCAGGTTGTTTAACCC
Source organism: Rhynchonycteris naso (assembly GCA_037038555.1). Classification (NCBI taxonomy): domain Eukaryota; kingdom Metazoa; phylum Chordata; class Mammalia; order Chiroptera; family Emballonuridae; genus Rhynchonycteris; species Rhynchonycteris naso. The sequence goes on along the minus strand of CM072996.1, from coordinate 106,231,810 downwards.
TTTTGAGGATTGGCACAAAATTTCTGGTGGGTTGGTCTGCAGACTGCCAGTTGAAAAACACTGCCTTAAACAACCTTGTTACTTCTGCTCTTTTTCTTTTAACTTGACAAACTGGTTAAACCTAACTTTCTGAGTGTTACCTGGATAAAATCAGTTTGCCCTTAACTCTGCACCAATACCACTGTGGCTGAAGGTGGTTGGAGAAGAAAAAACACACAATCATCACTAACCTCAAGTAGATTATGATCTACCAATCCTTATTATTCCCTAGTACATTCAGTCAACCATTCTTCTCGACTATTCATACTTTCTTCTAACTTTCAACTTCTTTCAATTCTCACTGTCGATTGTTGACTTGCATATTATTTTGCTGAAAAATAGAGAAAATCAGAAAAGAATTTTCATAGGCTAACACTATCATATCTACTCACCTCCTGCATTTGTGCCCATATGCTCTGCCTTTGCACCTGTTATTATAAATGAACTGTCAGTATTCCTAATGATAACCAGTCCTCCTGACTAATTAGCAACATGTCACACAGTTGACCCTTCCTATCTGCTTGAGACTCTTTGCTTGATTTCTAACCTGGTTTTCTGCCTACCTTACTATTTGTCCTTCTCAGTCTCCTTTGTTGGTTTTTCCTTATCTCCCTGACCTCTGAACACTGAAATATCTCAGTCTTTGGATTTCTTCTCTTCTATGTCTATGCTCACTTTGTGGTAGATTACATGATGGTTTACAACTATTTGCTCCCTCTCTTCTATGAGGATTGTACATTCATATGCTTTAGATATGTCTTGAAATGCCTCTTCTATGCACAATATACATCCTTGTCCTATCGCAGGGCTGGGCTATGTAACTTTATTTGGTCAGAATGAAATGAAAGCATGTGGTATATGTCACATACAAGAAGAAGCTTTAAATTGGATTGTATCGTTTAGTTTGGCCTTTCTTATTTCTGCCCTTGGCCCTGAGTATGGCATGTGCCAGACAAAGTCTGTTTCATCAGCATAGGCCACAAATTAGAAGATACCTGTACTTGAATCAGACAGCCTAAAGCAGAGTTATAATCAACCTGTTGCCCGTATGTAACCAAAGCAAGAAATAAATGTTTGTTGCTCTAATCCACTGAGATTTGGGGGTTGTTTGTTACATCAGCAAAGTTGACTAAACATCGTTTAAATTTTCCTGAATGCCAGGCTCATATATTCAGCTGCCAAGTGGGCATATCCACTTGAATGTCTAAAAGGCAACTCGAAAAAATAAAATAAAATAAAAGGCAACTCGAACTCAATAGGTCCAAAGATGTGCTCTTGATCTTCTCTACAAATCTGGTCTTGGAAGTGTTTCCATTATGAACTAACAGAAACTCTAACCCTCTAGGAAGGTTAAATATTTCTTATTTTTGCTTATATTTCTTGCCCAATTTATCAACAAATCATATTAGTTCTACTATCAAAATAAATCTAGACTCTAAAAAGTTCTCACTACCTTCCCTGGTGCTACTTTGGCGTAAGGGCCATTACTGTTTTTTACCTATTCACAGTTATAGCCATACTAATCCCCACCAATGGGTTGGTCACCTTTGTTTTCTCCATCCACAGTCTCAGCTCCTAAGCATTAGTAGAGAAACTTCTTCTAGAGTAGGAAAACAAAAATTAATCAGTAACCAACCAACAAATACCACCTGACCTCAGCTAGGTCATAGTTACTCACAAGCTACTTTTCCATTTTCTCTGATCACTTTTTACCACCTTAGTACCACCTGGATGCATGCTACTATTATCCTTACCTGAATTATTATTTCTTTTTTACTGATACAAGTTGTATTTTTCATGCTAAAATTTTTACACATATATTTATTTTTGTAAATATTTTATTTTAGTGATTTTTTTTAGAGAGAAGAGAGAGAGAGAGAGAGAGAGAGAGAGAGAGAGAGACATAAGGGGGAGGAGTGGGAAGCCACTTGTACTTGCTTCTCGTATTTGCCTTGACCACGAAAGCTCAGGGCCTTGAATTGGTGACCTCAGCATTGCAGGTTGACGCTTTATCCACTGCGCCACCACAGGTCAGGCTATTTTTTTTTTAAGATTTTATTTATTGATTTTAGAGAGAGGAGAGAGAGAGAGAGAAAGGAGAGGGAGAAGCAGGAAGCATCAACTCATAGTAGTTACTTCTAGTACAGTGATGGGCAATCTTTTGAGCTTGGTGTGTCAAAATTCGCCAAAAAACGAGTATAACTTGGGTGTTGTGTCACTTTGAGAAAGAAACCATAATATTGCGATATTTATAGTTTAAATAACAAAAATGTTTTGGCCTACAGACCTCGGGCACAGAGTGTCTATACTACAGCAAATGTTTTATCCTCGGCTACTGCACCTGGCTGTGCAGGAGCCGAGAATGAAACGTCCTTCTCGGCATGCGGCCCCATACTTCTCTGGTATGCGGCCGTGTGTCATTGAAAATGGCTATGCGTGTCAGTGCTGACACACATGTCATAGGTTTGCCGTCATGGTTCTAGTATGTGCCTTAACCGGGCAAGGCCGGGTTTTTGAACCAGTGACCTCAGCATTTCAGGTCAATGCTCCATCCACTATGACAACAAGGTCAGGTATAAAATTTTCACAAATTTTATTGTGTCATACATCATTATAAGAATTACAGTTATGCCTGACCAGGCGATGGCGAAGTGAATAGAGCGTAGGACTGGGATGCGGAAGACCTGGGTTCGAGACCCCAAGGTCGCCAGCTGGAGTGCGGGTCCATCTGGCTTGAGCCAAAGCTCATCAGCTTGGACCCAAGGTCGCTGGCTCCAGCAAGGGGTTGCTCGGTCTGCTGAAGGCCCATGGTCAAGGCACATATGAGAGAGCAATCAATGAACAACTATTGTGTCGCAAGGGCAACGAGAAAGTAATGATTGATGCTTCTCACCTCTCTCCGTTCCTGTCTGTCTGTCCCTATGTATCCCTCTCTCTGACTCTCTCTCTCTGTCCTTGGAAAAATAAAAAATAAAAATAATAAAAATAAAGAATAACAGTTACAAGTGAACTAAAAAAATAGCATTTGGGGGCACTTCTATTCATTTTACTTTCATAAGCATGTTTTGTTACATGAACAGCAATAGTTTAATTACAGAACTGCTCGACTTGGAATTTTTTTTTCATATAACATGACATTGTTAACAGTTTCTCTAACTTACCACTGACAAATGCCATTAATTATTGAATTCTATGATATCCCAGGCAACATGCATGCTACTTTTCCTTAATGTTATACACTTTATCGGATTACAAAAGCAATAAATGTCCACTGGGGAAAATTTGGAAAAGTAAAAAGAAGTAAAATATAAGGAAAAAAATATGTAATGTAACATTTATTCTTATATTCTCTTCAAGTTTTTTACTGCAAAGGTTTTAGGCAAACCAATAATCTGAGAAAAACATAGCATTTTTTTTAAGGTTAAATATTGATACAACTTGGAAATTTAATAAATGTGTTATGATGGATACATAATATAAATAAAGAGTAAGGGCCTGACCTGTGGTGGTACAGTGGATAAAGAGTCGACCTGGAATGCTGAAGTTGCTGGTTCAAAACCCTTGGTTTGCCTGGTCAAGGCATATACTAGAAGCAACTTTGACGAGTTGATGTTTTCTTTTCTTCCCTCCTCCATTCTCTCTCCTTCTCTCCTCTCTTTAAAAAATGTAATAAGTAAAATCTTAAAAAATTAAACAAAGAATTAGTGCCCAAACATAGTCTCATATTCTTTATTATTCTTTATTCCACAATTAGAATCATGGGTTAGAGTCTAACTGCTAATGCCATTATTCAAATGTCTGACCAAGCAAATCAAGTCAGCAAATATTTTAAATAATTTTTTAAAATCTTGCTTAATTGAATTCTACAAGGACTTGGACTGTTTTAAAAGCCACTCAGTTCATTCCTGCCCTATCCCCTACAGTGAGCCTTTTAAAACAGTGAGTCAGATAGTGTTACTCCTTTGTTCAAATTTTTCTTTTCCCACCTCATTGAGACTAAAAGTCAAGTCCCCATACACCCTGTACAATCTGCACAGACAGCTTTGGCAGCCCTGTCCTCTGCTTTTCCTTAAATATGCCATTTATGTTCCAACTGTAGGACCTTTGCTTTTGATCTAAGATCCTCTTCCACCAAGTCTCTCTATGGCCTATTTCCTTATCTCTTTCAGGGTTTTACTCACATATAACCTCAGTGAGACCTTTCTCAACAAACTTATTTTTTATTTTATTTTATGTATTGCCTGGCCAGGTGGTGGTGCAGTGGACAGAGCTTTGGCCTGGGATACTGAGGACCCAGGTTTAAAACTCCAAGGTTGCCGACTTGAGCATGGGGTCACCGGCTTGAGCACGGGGTTGCTGGCTTGAGTGTGGGATCATAGACATGACCCCATGGTTGCTGGCTTGAGCCCAAAGGTCACTGGCTTAAAGCTCAAGGTTGCTGGCTTGAGCCCAAGATCACTGGCTTGAGCAAGGGGTCACTGGCCTGGCTGAAGCCCCCAGGTCAAGGCACATATGAGAAAGCAGTCAATGAATAACTAAGGTACCACAACTATGAGTTGATACTTCTCATCTCTCTTCCTTCCTGTTTGTCTGCCCTTGTCTTACCCTGTCTCTTTCTCTGTCTGTCTCTTTCTCTCTCACACACACACAAAAAAAAAAAAGAGAGAGAGAGAACATTTTGTTTATTGATTTTAGGAGAGAGAAAGGTAGTGGGGGATGGGGGAGTAGGAAGCATCAACTCATAGATAGTAGTTGCTTCTTTTTTGTGCCTTGACCAGGCAAGCCCAAGGTCGATGCTTTATCCACTGTGCCACCACAAGTCAGGCTTAACCACCCTATTTTAAATTACAACCCTTACCCAGAACTCCCTATCCCTCTTTCCTGCTTTATTTCTCTCTGCAGACAGCCTCAACTTAAGATGATTTTATTTACAATTTTTCAACTTTATGATGATGTAAAAATGGTATGCATTCAGTAGAAACTATACTTCAAAACTAAACAATGAGATGATTTTTCCACCTTTAAGTTAATGTAAAGTTTTCTGAGCATGTTCAAGGTAAGCTAGGCTAAGTTATGATGTTCAGTAGGTTAGATGGCCCATTGTAATTGAGAAACATCTTTATAGCATTTATCACAGAGTATGTAAAATTTAACACACTATAACTTTGGCTTATTTATTGTGTTCATTGTTTATCTCCTTATACTAGAATTTAAGCTTCATGAGCTATGAGTTTTGGGGGTCTATCCTGTTCACTACTGTATCCTCTGAGCATAGTAAGGGCTCAATAAATATATGTTGAGAAAAGCAGTATAACTAACAAAATATACTATATTGAATATATAAAGTACTCCTACATGTCAAAGGAAACATATAAACAACCAACTGAAAAATTAGCCCAGGATATGGGTAATGACTTCACAGAAGACACACATAATCAATAAATAGAAGAAAAGGGACTCAGCCTCACTAGTAATCAGTGAATTAAACAAAATGAGATATCTTTTCACAAGGATCAGATTGGCAATAATTTTTAAAGTCTGACAATGCCAAACATTGACAGGGATGGTAGAGCATCAGGAACTCTTTGGAGTTACAACTTTGGAGATTTGAAATAGCTGGTAAATACTAAAAATACACATACTCATTATCCAGCAATTCTTGTCCTAGATATTTAACCCAAGAAATAAGTGCTAACATGTTTTTTTCACAAGATGCATGTAAGAAAATGCCCATATCAGCATCACTGACAATAGCCCCAAACTACACACTCAACTGTCATTAATAGTTGAATAAATACATCAAGTTGATACACGCATATAGTGGACTATTGTACAGCAATGAAAATGAGTAAACTATAGTCAAACAAAACACGAAAACTACCTGAAACTACCTAAAGGCCCAAGGGCAAGGAGGGTTGGGAGATGTAGTGTCCTGTGAACTATATAGAGAAGAAAAAGGGTGGGAGATGGCTCTGAGAGCAAGTAGAAAATCGAAAGGCACACATGGGAAGTTGGGTTTGAGTGCAGCTCCTCTTGCTGGTGAGAGGGAAGGGCTGGTGGTCCAGTCAACCCATTTCCAGATAACGTGGAATGAGTCTCGGGAATTATATTTGAATTATCCTGTTTGTTTGTTGTTCTACAATACGTTTTCTTTTCCACTCTACTTTCTCTACTCACCCACTTCATTAAAGAAATGCTCCTTCATTTATCAGGTAGCCTGTGTGTTGGATGTTAGGAGACAAAAGGAAGTGTAGGATGTGAACTCTGCCCATGGTAGTTTGGAATCTACTTTCAATGACAATACTTACTAATGATAAAGTGCCACTTCTGACTGAGGTAGACAAGAAGATTGCTAGGAAAAACTAGAATTTCAACCATATTTTTATTTATTTATCATTATTATTTTTAGTTCTAATTTTATTTTTATTTACTTATTCTTTTTATTACTTTTTTTTTTTTTTTACAGAGAGAATCAGAGAGAGGGATAGATAGGGACAGACAGACAGAAACAGAGAGAGATGAGAAGCATCAATCATCAGTTTTTCGTTGTGACACCTTAGTTGTTCATTGATTGCTTTCTCATATGTGCCTTGACTATGGGGCTACAGCAGACCGAGTAATCCCTTGCTCAAGCTAGCAACCTTGGGTCCAAGCTGGCGAGCTTTTGTTCAAACCAGAGGAGCCCACGCTCAAGCTGGCAACCTTGGGGTCTCGGACCTGGGTCCTCTGCATCCCAGTCTGACACTCTATCCACTGCGCCACCGCCTGGTCAGGCTCAACCATATTTTAGAAGATGGCTAAGACTTCTGTGGACACACGTGGGGGAAAGCTCATGAATAATAACTCCTGATGATAGATAAGATAACAGAAATTCAGAAAAGGGCATCCAATAGAGGTAGACTGAAACACAGGAGAAGCTCAGGGGAAACCAGGGAGGAAAAGGGAAGTAGGAAGGCTGAGACTATATTGAAGAACCTTGAAAGGAATGCTTAGTAGCTTTAACTTTACTTAATAGGCTTTGATATGGTAATAATTTAGTCAAAAAATGTTACAGAGAAATAAACTGGTAGTGGTAATGCAAATTAGCTTGAAAAAAGATGTCTGGAAGCCTATCTATTTATTTAAAAAAAAACTTTTCATATGCATAATTTCATTTAATCCTCACAATAACTCTATGACATAGGGCTTACTATTCTAATATTTTAGGGTAGAAAATTGAAATTCAGAGAGAGTTTATTCTATAAAGTGATACAGGAGAGAAATGCTAGAGCCATTCCTCAGATCCTGGTCCCTTTTACTCCAAAGATTGTACTTTAACTCTCTCCTGTACTGCCTCTATTATAATACTGCCAACTAGATTTTATCCATCTCTAAGTAGGAAATGATGTGCGTCTAACCTAAGGTGGTAGAGGTGAGGAATATTACCTGGGAAAGTTCAAAAATAAGCATTGAAAATAATAATTTTTAACTTGGGAAAGATATTGATACATGTGGATGGGGTAAGCAGCTTTGAAGATGATCCCCTGGTACACATCCCTGCTTTCTGGTATTTATGTCTTTGTGTAATCTCTTCCCCTTGAGTAGGGACTAAATTGAATAATTTGCTTTTTATGCATAGAGAATACCACAGAAGTTGTCCTGTTACTCCAAAATTAGATTATAAAAAGACTGTGGCTTCTGCCTTGGGAGCTCACTCATGCTTTTCCTGTCTTGGATATTTAGCTATCATGTCATGAGCATCCCTACTGAGAGACCCAAGTGACAAGAAACTGACATCTCAGGTCAATAGCCAGTGAGGATCAAAGTTTGCTACCAGCCCTGCGAGCAAGTTTGAAAGCAGATTCTCTCCTGCCTGACCAGGCAGTGGTGCAGTGGATAGAGCGTAGGACTGGGACGTAGAGGACCCAAGTTCAAAGCCCTGAGGTTGCCAGCTCAAGTGCAGGCTCATCTGGCTTGAGCACGAGCTCACCAGCTTGAGTGTGGGGCCACTGGCTTGAGTTTGGGATTATACACTTGACCCCATGGTTGCTGGCTTAAAGCCCAAGGTTGCTAGCTTGAGCAAGGGGTCACTTGCTCTGCTGTAGCCCCCTGCTCAAGGCACATATAAGAAAGCAATCAACGAGCGACTAAGGAGCCACAACAAAGAATTGATGCTTCTCATCTCTCTCCCTTCCTGCATGTCTGTCCCTATCTTTCCCTCTCTCCGTCTCTCTGTCACACACACACACACACACACACACACACACACACACACACACACACACACACGAAGCAGACTCTCTCCCATCTAAGCCTTGAGAAGACCATAGCCCGATGCAACAACTTGATTTCAACCTTGTGAGAGACACCCAGCTCTCCAGATTCCTGACTCACAGAAATTGTGAAATAATATTTGTTGTTTGTAAAATATTAGTTTTTTTCAGTAATTAAGTTTTCTTCCAATTGAGTAGAGAGAAATAGAGAGAGAGTGAAATGGAGGAAGAAAAAGAGAGAGAAGCATTAATTCATTGTTCCGCTTAGTTATGCACCCACTGATTGTTTCCCATATGAACCTTGACCAAGCTCAAACCTATGACCTTGGGGTTGAGCTAGTGCCATCGGGTTCAAGCAAGCGCCCTTGAGATCCAACTGGTGCCTTCGGGATGGAGGCTGGCAACCTCAGTGCTCCTGGAGGATCTGCTATAGGTTGCGCCACCAGCCAGGGCCATTAAGTTTGTATTATTGTTGTGATTGATTCCTGAAAAAGAAAGAGAGCCTGACTCGTGGTGGTTCAGTCGATAAAGCGTTGACCTGAAATGCTGAGGTCACCAGTTCAAAACCCTGGGCTTGTTAGGTCAAGGCACATATGAAATGCAACTACTACGAGTTGATCCTTCCCACTCCTTGCCCTCCCTCTTCTCTTTCTGTCTACCTTGTCTCTTTAAAATCAATAAACAACATCTTTTTTTAAAAAATGTCACTAGTGACCTTCTACAGAAAAGTTCTAGACCTAGCTGGATACTCCAATGGTTAGAACATCATCCCTATATGCAGAGGTTGCTGGTTCAATCCCAGGGCAGGGGACATACAGAAACAGATCAATGTTTCTGTCTCTGTCTGTCTGTCTCTCTAAAATCAATAAAATTAAATTTCAAAAAAAGAAAAGAAAGCTTTCATTCTAATGGGGGATGAAGAAGAATTAAGGAATGGGGTATGAGGTACCAATATGAAACTCTTAGAAAAATTCTTGGCATTACATGGTTCCAAATGATCACTGCATGAATTAATTACTGATCTGTTGCTTCCTTTTTAAAAAATAATATTTTTAAAAATTTATTCATTTTAGAAAGAAAGAGAAGGTAAGGAGGAGCAGGAAGCATCAACTCCCATATGTGCCTTGACCAGGATTTTGAACCAGTGACCTTGGCATTTAAGGTCAACACTTTATCCACTGCACCACCACAGGTCAAGCTGATTTGTTGCCTCCTTAACTCAGTAATTAATGTTAGCATCACTAAAAGTCAGACAATCAGAAGTAACATGACTAAAATGCAATGCAATAAAAAGTAAACACAACCCACTGAATGGGAGAACACATACACAGATATATTTAATAAGGGCTTAATATCCAAAGTTTACAAGAAACTTTTAAAACTTAACACCAAAAAAGCAACCAATCCAATTAAGAAACGGGCAAAAGAGCTGAATAGACATTTCTCCTAAGAAAACATACACATGGCCAATAAACATTTGAAAAGATGCTCAGCATCACTAATCATCAGAAAAATGCAAATTTAAACCACAGTGAGATATCATCTCCTACATGTCAGAATGTCTATCGTCAATAAATCAACAAACAACAAATGTTGGCAACAATGTGGAGGAAAGGGAACCCTCGTGCACTGTTGGTGGAAATACAGATTGGTGTTCACACTGGGGAAAGCAGTATAGAGTTACCTCAAAAAAATTAAGCTTGACCAGGTGGTGGTGCAGTGAATAGACTAGCGTTGGACTGGGATGTGGAGGACCCAGGTTCAAGACCCCGAGGTCGCCATCTTGAGTGCGGGCTCATCTGGTTTGAGCAAGGCTCATCAAATGGAGCCCAAGGTTGCTGGCTCAAGCAAGGGGTCACTCGATCTGCTGTAGCCCCCGGGTCAAGGCACATATGAGAAATCAATCAATGAACAACTAAGGAACTGCAACGAAAAATTGATGCTTCTCATCTCTCTCCCTTCCTGTCTGTCTGTCCCTATCTATCCCTCTCTCTGACTCTCTCTGTTTCTGCCACAATAATAATAATAATAATAATAATAAATAAATAAAATGGAATGGCCTATGACCCAGTTATTCCAGTTTTAAAATTTTTTTTAGCTAATTAATTAATTAATTTTGTGAGAGAGGAAGGAGGAGGAGAGTGAGAAGCATTAACTTGTACTGGTTTACTCTGGTTGTGCATTGGTATGTGCCCTGACCAAGGTGGTGGGGGAAGCTCAAACCAAGCCAGTGACCCTGAACTTCAAGCCAACGACCTCAGGGTTTCAAACTAGGGACCTCAGTGTCCCAGGTCAATGCTCTAGCGACTACACCATCACTGGTCAGGCTCCACTTCTGGAAATTTATCTGAAGAAACCCAAAATATTAATTCAGAAGAATCTATGCACTCCTCTGCTCACTGCAGTATTATTTACAATAGCCAAGATTTGGAAGCAGCCCAAGTGTCCAGCAGCAGATGAGTGGATACAAAAGCGGTGGTATATGTACACTATGGCATACTACTCAGCCGTAAAAAAGAAGAAAAATCTTATGTTTTGCGACAGCATGGACTGACCTAGAGATTATCATGATAAGTGAAATAAGTCAGCCAGAGAAAGAGAAGCACCATAATTTCACTTACATGTAGAGTCCAGTGAACAAAATAAACTAACAAAGTAGAAATAGACTGATAGATTCAGAGAACCAGCTGACAGCTGTCAGAGGGGATGGGAGTTGGGGAGCTGGGTAAAAAAGATGAAGAGATTAAAAAGAAAAAATAAACAATTTATAGACACAGACAACAGTGTAGGGATTGCAGTAGGAAAAGGGCTAAAGAAAGTGGAGGCGGATAGAGAGGGGTAGACAGTAATGGAGAGAGACCTGACTTGGGGTGGTGAGCACACAATGCAGTTTACAGATGATGTGTTGTAGAACTGTGCACCTAAAACCTGTATAATTTATTAACTAATGTCACCCCAATAAATTCAATAAAAAAAACTGAAAGAGGTAAGCTTTCCCTCCCAGGAGCATGCCTACGCCTTTCCCGTCCCCCTCCTCCTCTTCTTCCCCCCAGGCATGCATCTCCTAAACTCTAAGGGACTCCACAAGACTCACAACCCCATGGAGCAACAGGCTGCAGCGGCTTGTCCCAGGCTAACCCCTGATCCTATCTGCAAGGTCCCCTTTTCTCTGACTTCCCAGTGTAAGCTCCTTTCTTTCCCATAGGTTTCTAGAGAGCCAAGGCAGCCTGGTCTTGGTTCTCTCCTGTTGCTTCTTCTATTCGAAGCCCTTCTTTTTTTCACTGTCCCCAGCTTTAACAAACTTACTCTCAAAATCACACACACACACACACACACACACACACACACACACACACACACACCAAAAAAAAAAAAATAGAGGAAAAATAAAAGGTATACAGCAGGGGTTCCCACATTTTTTCAGCTTGCGAGCTACTTATAAGATGACTAAGTCAAAATGATCTACCTACAATCAAAATGCAAAACATAAATTTATTTCTTCTATATTATCATTATTTACGTTACTATTATTACTACTTAATATTGTGTATTCTTCTTTTACCTTTCTCCTTCTCAGCTCTCTTTTCGGAGGAAAGTCAATGTCATAGTTTTTATGAACAGTCCGAAAAAGCCGCTCCACATTTCCCTTCTTTGGAATAGCAACGGCACACGGACAGATGAGGCAAACGCACTTAGAATATGACCAGTGAAAAAAATGCCCTCCCATTCTGTATGAAAGTGGCAGCTTCTTACTTGGACCAGCTACGCACTCATTTTTATACCCTTTGTTGTATTTAGTTTAAATAAACTGAAGGCTAACTACGCAGCGATGTAGCTGAACAAGTTAGCGCGGTTTAACGCGCATGCGTAAGGTGTCAAAAGTTCAGACGTCAGATTGGCTACCCTGTATGCCAATCAAAAGACAAATGTCTTTTTAATGTCATGCGATCTACCCACACTTCCTTTGCTATCGACCAGTAGATCGCGATCGACGTATTGAGCACCCCTGGTATACAGCATTAGCCATGAATATTCCCTATAAATATGTTTAACTTGAATTGAAATCTCGAGTTTACATGAAATAAGGGGTAGATGAACATGGTACATAACACCAAAAAAAAAAAAAAAAAAGAAACACTCAGACCAATCCAGAGGCGCGACGTCAGATAGAGACACCGGGTTCACTTCAACAATTCAGTGACATATAAAAGAGGGAAAGGCCTGACCAGGAGGTGGCGCAGTCGAAAGAGCGTCAGACTGGGATGTGGAGGACCCCTGTTCCAGACGCTGAGGTCGCCAGCTTGAGCGTGGGCTCATCTGGTTTGAGCAAAAGCTCACCAGCTTGGACCCAAGATCACTGGCTCAAGCAAGGGGTTATTCGGTCTGCTGAAGGTCTGCAGTCAAGGCACATATGAGAAAGCAATCAATGAACAACTAAGGTGTCGCAACGAAAAACTGATGATTGATGCTTTTCATCTCTCTTCATTCCTGTCTGTCTGTCCCTATCTATCCCTCTCTCTGACTCTATCTCGGTCCCTGTAAAAAAAAAAAGAAAAAAAGAAAAAAGAGGGAAAGGAGCTGTTCGGCAGATAAAATATAATATGCTCACTTTGTTAAAGATGGTGCTGCCCACATGGAAGCCCGTCACCCAGGTGATATTATTTGCCCTTATGCTTGTGATGGCTGTGGGGGAAAAGTTGTAAGCAGGCTGGGTCATTATAGTTTAAGGCTTTGTTTTAAGAGTAAGCTCTTCTCCACACCCTTGACTGATTAGGTGATGTAGGGTGGTGATGTAGGGAGGAATCCCATTATGCCTCAGATGGGTGGTTTTGTATCAGAGACTTTCTTGAATGTATAATTGGATTAAAGGTTTGGATTATCTATGCTATAAAATGGGAGAGAACAGTAGCTTGAGCTCTCTCTCTGTTCCTGGGTTCCTGAGATTAGTATTAGAGAGGAGAGCAGAGTAAGGCCACGTGAAGGCCAGGAGAAGCAGCCGAAATGGCAGAGTGCTGAGGAAGAAGCCAGTTTGTTAAGAGTTTGTGCAGGAGGAGATGGGAAACAGAGGTGAATAAGTCTGGTGAGCTGGAAAGCTTTGATGCTAGGAAACTCGGATAAGTCAGTAGCTTTGTGAGCACTGAATGTGTGGGTTTTGGAGCCCAGTGTGTGTTTTTGCTTGCCCGCCAGGTGCAAGCTAGAATTAAAGCTGATGGCTCACCAGTTTGTGGCTCTGCTGTTTCATTACCGACTGTTCGAATCCAATGTGAATCTGCATGGGTCAGGCTGCTGAGATAGTAACCTTGACTACTGGCTTTACATTTGGCGTAGTCTGTGGCAGGATTCGATACAGATCAGCATGGAGTCACCACCACCTTTGAGTGGTGGAGTAGAGGACTGGTTGCTGTTATGGTTTGCCATAGCTGTTTTTTGGGGGACTGTAGGCTGGCTGACCTTTACAGCCATGTGTGAGGAAACTGAGAGCTCTATGAAAGAGGCTGCCCAGGACCTGCAAACCGAGCAGCAGAAGGAGCTGGAGGAAACGTGGGAGAAAGAGTTGCCGACTCTGGAGTTGGAGGGAGCACCAGAGGAGGCTGACCAGGTTCGTGAGATTCGCCTGGAAATGGAGCAGATGCTGGAGAAGGAATCACAGGTTTGTGAGTTGGAGATTGCCCTGGATGTTGTGGAGAGCCAGCAGCGGCATGAGGCCGGGCCTGAGGCCGGGGCTGGAGCTGCAAGACCTGCTGAGCAGAAGGCAGCGGTGGCCCGGAGATCAAGCCCAGCAGCAGGAGCTGGTGTTTTCAGTTCCTCTTTGGAGGATGAGGAGAATCAAGCTGGAATTGTGATCCGCAGCCTCCAGAAGGTGAGAGCCCAGCAGCAAGGAGTAGCTACGCTCCTGGTAGGTCTGCGATTTTGGGACATAGGGGTGGATGCCATCGTGCTCCCCAGAGCAGAGATGGAAGTGCTGATTGCCATGGCCACGTGCTCCTTTGTGGGACAGTGTGAGACTTCCCATGATGGCAGGAATGAGGGGGGAGGCTAAAGCCCTATGTGTGTGGACTGATTTCCTGGACTATGACCGGATGGGCACAGGCTCCTTTGTTGAATGGACTTATGGATTTTGGACAATGTGAAATACCTTGATGGGGGTGGGGGGTGGCTTTACTGGAGGCCCTCCCCCTGCCCCAGGAAGCCTTTCAAATGGCAAGAGAGAAGGCCAAGGACATTTTGCACTTTTGGCAAAGTGCTCAGAGACTGGTGAAATGTGTATACCTTTGTAATTGTTGAAACTGTATGATTTGTGCTATTGCTGTAATTTGTGTAATGTACTCATTTCCTTGTACAGGGATACCGGTGGTGTAAATTGTGGGTAGTAAAGTGAGCATAGGGGTGGATTGTTCGGCAGATAAAATATAATATGCTCACTTTGTTAAAGATGGTGCTGCCCACATGGAAGCCCGTCACCCAGGTGATATTATTTGCCCTTATGCTTGTGATGGCTGTGGGGGAAAAGTTGTAAGCAGGCTGGGTCATTATAGTTTAAGGCTTTGTTTTAAGAGTAAGCTCTTCTCCACACCCTTGACTGATTAGGTGATGTAGGGTGGTGATGTAGGGAGGAATCCCATTATGCCTCAGATGGGTGGTTTTGTATCAGAGACTTTCTTGAATGTATAATTGGATTAAAGGTTTGGATTATCTATGCTATAAAATGGGAGAGAACAGTAGCTTGAGCTCTCTCTCTGTTCCTGGGTTCCTGAGATTAGTATTAGAGAGGAGAGCAGAGTAAGGCCACGTGAAGGCCAGGAGAAGCAGCCGAAATGGCAGAGTGCTGAGGAAGAAGCCAGTTTGTTAAGAGTTTGTGCAGGAGGAGATGGGAAACAGAGGTGAATAAGTCTGGTGAGCTGGAAAGCTTTGATGCTAGGAAACTCGGATAAGTCAGTAGCTTTGTGAGCACTGAATGTGTGGGTTTTGGAGCCTAGTGTGTGCTTTTGCTTGCCCGCCGGGTGCAAGCTAGAATTAAAGCTGATGGCTCACCAGTTTGTGGCTCTGCTGTTTCATTACCGACTGTTCGAATCCAATGTGAATCTGCATGGGTCAGGCTGCTGTGATCCTGGCCACGACTACTGGCTTTACAGGAGCATTGCTGAAATCAAAAGAGAATTATGCCATACAACCTGAACACATGGTCTTTACTTGAATCCTGACTTGAAAAGAAAAAGCTGTAAAACACTTTTTTTGTTGTTACCTCTGGGAAAAGTTGAATGTGGTCTGTTACATAATATAAAGGTATTATTATAAGTTTTGTTAACTATTGTTGGGCAGATAAAATATAATATGCTCACTTTGTTAAAGATGGCGCTGCCCACATGGAAGCCCGTCACCCAGGTGATATTATTTGCCCTTATGCTTAGGATGGGTGTGGGGGAAAGGCTGTCATGTAAGCAGGCCAGGTCGTTATAGCTTAAGGCTTTGTTTTAAGAGTAAGCTCTTCTCCACACCCTTGACTGACTGGATGATGTAGGGTGGTGATGTAGGGAGGAATCCCATTATGCCTCAGATGGGTGACTTTGTATCAGAGACTTCCTTGTTTGTATAATTGGATTAAAGGTTTTGAGTCTGCTATAAAGTGGGAGAGAGCAGTAGCTTGATCTCTCTCTCTTGGTTCCTGAGTTCCTGAGGTTGGTATTAGAGAGGAGAGCAGATTAAGGCCATGTGCAGGAGAAGCAGTCAAGATGGCAGAGTGCTGAGGAAGAAGCCAGTTTGTTAAGAGTTTGTGCAGGAGGAGATGGGAAACAGAGGTGAATAAGTCTGGTGAGCTAGAAACCTTTGATTCTAGGAAACTCGGATAAGTCAGTAGCTTTGTGAGCACTGAGTGAGTGGGTTTTGGAGCCCAGTGTGGGTTTTTGCTTGCCTGCCGGGTGCAAGCTAGAATTAAAGCTGATGGCTCACCAGTTTGTGGCTCTGCTGTTTCATTACGGACTGTTCGAATCCAATGCGAACCTGCACGGGTCAGGCTGCTGTGATGGTGGCATCGACTACTGGCTTTACAATATTTTTTAAGAGATGCATTCTAAACTATTTAGGGGTTAAATGTCATTATGTCTATAATTTAATTTAAAATACTTCAGGAAAGCCTGACCTGTGGTGGCACAGTGGATAAAGCATCGACCTGAAATGCTGAGGTCACTGGTTTGACACCCTGGACTTGCCTGGTCAAGGCACATACAGCAAGCAACTACTATGAGTTGATGCTTCCCTCTACCCACCCTCTCACCTCTCTCTCTCCTCTCCCTAACATAAAAAATAAATAAATAAAAAATAAAATACTTCAGGAAAACAAAGATGAAGTAAATATGGCAAATTGTTAAATCTATATGCAAGTGTATTTGTATCTATGTGGTATTTAACTTTTATGCATATTGAAATTATAATGAAATCAAATAGAAACCCAGTGGTAGAAAGAAAGTGATGAAGTAGTCTGAGGTGGTAACTGAGTCAAGGTTCCTTTTATGGTGAACATGTTTACAATCTGAAAAGAGGCAATGAGGAGAGAGGGAGAAACTAACTGAACAAAATCAAAGAAGTGGGATAGGAGAGGATAAGGACAGGGAAAGAGTTCAGACTCAGGAAGGTTGAGACAGGAGGAACAAAAAATAATGTGTGAAGAGATTAGAGCATTCTAGAGTGAAGACAGGCAAACTGGGGAGTGGCCTTTGAGTGGAGGAAGGCTAAGGGTAGATCAAGAATAGTAAAGGTGGGTTTGAGGAGTTGAGGAGAATGAGAACGTTCCTGCTGGATAAATTCTGCAGAAATGCAGCCTTAGCCAAGTAGATCTATTGGTTGGAGCATCGTCCCAATATGCTAAGGTTGTATGATCTATCACTGGTCAGGGCACATACAAGAATCACCCAATGAATGCATAAATGAGTGGAACAACAAATCGATGTTTCTCTCTCTCTCTCTTCCTCTTCCTCTGAAATCAATAAATAAATTTTAATAGATTCTGCAGGAATGCAATCTTGAAGAGAGGTGTTACCCAGATGGAGTTAGATAGCATACCTTTATAGTGAACCCAATCAGCCTGATATTATCATTTCCTTCAGGAACACTCAAAAATCTGGAAATGGAAGAAAACCAGAGAATGCTAGATTTTTCATCAAGTAGGAGAAGAAATGGTGACAATCCCACAAATTAAATGAGTGACTGTGGGAATTTCTAGGTTTTCAGCAAGGCCACACCTAACCAGCCACTCTTAGCAAGCCTCTGTGTAACATACGACACTGAGTGTTGCACATAACTGGCTTTGCATGTGACTGAAATGGCGTTAATAGAAGAGAACAAAAAAGGCTGAAAAGGATAGGAAGTCATGTTCGCTCTGAAGGAAACTTAATGGGCAAGAAACTGTGGAACCTGCGGAAGGAATGAGTTGTAGCCAAGACAAGAAGAATGGAAAGAGAAATCTGGAGAACATCAAATTTCTGACAGTGGTGAGGTCCCAGGTATGGCCACACAGATGTGAAACTAGTAGCAACTACTTAGCCAAGTTAGTAGATTAAAATTAATATGGATGTAGTAGACAGTTTTTTGGGGTTTGTTGTTGTTGTTGTTGCTGCTGTTGTTGTTTTGTGGAAGAGACAGAGAGAGGGACAGACAGACAGGAATGGAGAGAGATGAGAAGCATCAATCATTAGTTTTTCGTTGCCATTGCGACACCATAGTTGTTCATTGATTGCTTTCTCACATGTGCCTTGACCGCGAGCCTTCAGCAGACCAAGCAACACCTTGCTGGAGCCAGCGACCTTGGGTCCAAGCTGGCAAGCTTTTGCTCAAACCAGATGAGCCCGCGCTCAAGCTGGCGACCTTGGGGTCTCGAACCTGGGTCCTCCACATCCCAGTTTGACACTCTATCCACTGTACCATTGCCTGGTCAGGCTGTAGTAGACAGTTTTAAGATAGCCCCCAATAATCCCCACCTTCTTTTACTCACACCTTTGTAAACTCCCTCCTCCTGAGTGTAGATTAGACCCAGTGACTTCTAAATTTTTTAAATTAATTTTTAGAGAGAGGTGGAGGGAGAAAAAGAGCAGGGAGAAGTAGGAGCATAAACTCATAGTAGTTGCTTCTCATATGTGCCTTGATCTGGCAAGCCTCGGGTTTCAAACCAACAACCTCAGCATTCAAGGTCATTGCTTTATCCACTGCATCACCACAGATTAAGTATGACTTACTTCTAACTAATAAATAAGAAAAAAATGATGTGCTGTCACTTCTGAGTTTATATTACAAAAAGATTCCATCCAACTTCCATCTTGCTTGCCCTCCCCTGCTTTTTCATTTGTTGGCTCTATGAAGCTAACTGCCATACTGTGAGATGCTCAAGGGAGAGACCAATATAACAAGGAATTGAGAGAGGCCTCTGGCCAGCAGCCGTTGAGAAGCTGAGGCCCTCAGTCCAGCAGCCCAGGAGGACATAAGGCCTGTCAGCAAGCACATGAGTGACCTTGGAGTGGCTCCTCCTCACCTTAGCCTTAGATGGCTGCAGCCCCAGCTGACATGATCATAGGCTTGTGAAAGGCCCTGAGCGAGAGGCTCCAGATAGTCTTGCCCAGATTCCTGATGCACAGGCACTGTGAGTGTTACAGTACATAGAAAACCAAATTAATATAAAATGTACAAAGGAAACTAAGGGTGACTTAGGTGTAACCAGTTTATGGCCTTTTGAGATAACTCCCTATGTTTGAAATGTGTGCCAAGGCTTATAGTGTCAAAATGGATGAGTGTATTCATGCAATTAGCTATACCCATGTCTGACTTCCCAAGATAACTGTGTATGCAAAACTGTGATTAAGACTGAAATTCCCCCAAGCATGTACCCCCGAGATAACATATGTGTTGAACTGTGATTATGAGTGGAATTTCCCCAAGTGTGTTACCCTAAGACATGACAAGTGGCCAACCCATATATAAGTAGCTGGAGTGAAGATCAAGTCAGTCTCCTGAGACTCCAGAGCAGACTCCATGTCGCCCACCACAGCCATTTGGCAACTGCCGCAAAGCACTCTGCCTCTCCAAGCAAGTTCAGTTGGGGCCCCACCGAAATGAGGACCGAGACCTAGCTGGCCACTCATCTAAACCATGAGTGAATTAAAGTCTATGTTATTTAGCTTGTTATGAGTGTTTTTGCCTATTCAGTTGACTCCTAATTCCTTTCATTTTATGTTGTGAACTACCTAATGAACCCAGCTATAACTTAACTATAACCAATTAGTTTATCATGACAGTGAGGTAATAAGTGTTTGTTGTTTTAAGCTGATAAGTTGGAGTGATTTCATAGGTAACTAATACAATGGGTGCTGATGCCTTGAGAATAACAGGAGGCAAGATAGAGAGAAAAACCATAAACTGGGAGCAGTGGTTCATAAAGATTTATAAGCTTCTTCACATTTAAGGTGCATACAAATCACTTCAGGGTCTTGTTAGAATTCAGATTTTGATTCAGTAGTTCTGGGACCTGAAGTTTTGCATTGCTGATAAGTTCCCAGGTAATGCTGGTGGGACTGGTCCTGAGAGTTAGCAGAGGTTAACAGAGAAGATGAATAAAAGGTGAGTTAGGGAGAATCCAAATCAATATATGTGTGGAGAGGGTCAAATTGTTCACTAAAACAAGGAGGCAGGCTAAGGCATGCATGAGCTAGGGCAGGGGTCCCCAAACTTTTACACAGGGGGCCAGTTCACTGTCCCTCAGACCGTTGGAGGGCCAGACTATAAAAATAACTATGAACAAATCCCTATGCACACTGCACATATCTTATTTTAAAGTAAAAAAACAAAATGGGAACAAATACAATATTTAAAATAAAGAACTAGTAAATTTAAATCAACAAACTGACCAGTATTTCAATCGGAACTATGGGTGCGGATGCATCCTGTGCTTCTCTCATTGACCACCAATGAAAAAGGTGCCCCTTCCGGAAGTGCAGCAGGGCCAGATAAATGGCCTCAGGGGGCTGCATGCAGCCCGGGGGCCATAGTTTGGGGACCCCTGAGCTAGGGCTTAAAGTGAGGCCAGAAAATGATGTAGATAGATCAGATAAGCAGATCAGTCTGGGTGAAAATGTAAAGTGTTGAGTGTTGCTTGCAACTGTATTATATAGGTTCCTCATGCTATCATGTTTGGACAGGTCTCTCATGGTTAAGGGACAGAATTTTCTCTCTTTCTTTCTCCATTTTAAAAATGTTTATTTTATTGATTTTAAAGAGAGGAAGAGAAAGAGCAGAAAAGAGACAGGAACATCTATTCCTGTATGTGCTCTGACCGGGGATCAAACCAGCAACCTCTGTACTTCGAACGATGCTCTAACCAACCAAATTATCCCAGCAAGGGCTCCATTATTGTTAATATCTCTTTACATCCATTAATAAAAGTTGATTTAGGAGAGGTCATTAGGGTAGATGGAGAAATAAGTTTTTTTCCTTATTTCATTATTCATTCACTCTTCATTCATTCATTCTGCAATCCTTCACTGAGCACTTATTATATATGCTAGGAATTGAGGAAATGAAAGTAAATAAAAGAGTCCCTGTCCCTATTATTGAAATAGCAGGAGCAATAGGTATATCAAGAAGTACGAGGCTACAAGGTGTTTGGTGCTATAATAGAGGTATAAAAGTTATGGTGGCCTGGCCAGCGAGTGATTTATTTTTCTCAAAGGCTGGCTGGGAGAAGTTCACAAAATAGGTGAGGTATGAGCTGTGGGAGCAGACCTTGAAAGGGAATCAGGGAATTCCAGGTAGATCAATTTGTAAATAAATCTCTCCCAGACCCTGTCCTGTACCAATAACTTATGCTCACACAGCAGCAGACTTCTAATCTTTGTTTGGTTTCCTCTGTGGTAAGAGAACTTGCAAACAGGCCAACATAAATATATTGCCCCACTTGGCTGCTACATGTTGCATTGTAAACGATTAAATTGATTTTCTGATACAAATCAGATTCACATGAGTTTGGGATGCATGAGCCAGTTTTTCTTGGGCCTGATCAAGCCAGGATAAGCCAAGACTGAGGATCCAGATTTATTTATTTATATATATATTTATTTATTTCTCCCCATTAATTTGAGAGAGAGAGGAAGGGGGAGATAGAAGCATAGACTCGTTGTCTTACTTTGTTGTGCGCTCGGCTTGTCGGGACAATGTTTTATTCACTGAACCACCTGTCCAGGGCAGGATCCAAATTTATAAAGACAGAAAACCCAGAGAAATCTAGAAAGCAACATCTTTCCTGACCATCAACCATCTCTATACAGTGAAACATTGTTTACTGAAAGTACAAAAGGCAAATACCCTAAGACTGAGGACTGGGAGAACCTTGAGAGAGAACTAGGAGAAGACCATTGGACACATTCGAATAGATGCTAAAGTTCGGCTTCTTCAGCCACTTGTGTGCATTAACAGTGAGGCTCCAATGTCATGCCTTTATGCTTTCCACCATGACAAATACTAATAAAGAGAGATGTTGTTGGGGGGTGAGGGTGTTTCATTGAGTGGGACACTTGAATCCATGTTAATACAATAAATTCAAAAATTTAATAAAAATAATGAAAAAATAAAAAAGGGAAGGAGAACTTGAATGCACTCTCCTTCCCAAGAGCATGCCTGTGCCTTTCTCTTCCCCCTCCTCTTCCTCCACAGGCAAGCGTCTCCTAGACTCTAAGGGATTCCAGGGGACTTGCAACCTGGGAGCAACAGGTAGCAGCAGCTCATGCCAGGTTAAACCCCTGATCCTGCCTCCAAGGCCCCTTTTCTCTGACTTCCCAGTGAGTTGATAGCAGCCTGTCTTTGTCTCCCTTCTTTCTTACAATGTTTCTAGGAAATCAAAGCAGCTCCCCCAAGGCTCTCTCCTGTTGCTTCTTCTGTCCTAAGCCCTTCCTTGTTTCCCTGTCTCAGCTTTAAAAAATGTACTCCCAAAATAAGTAAATAAAGGAGAGAGAGAGAGAAGAGAATTTGGTGAACTACTCTGGGCCTCTTTGAAACTGTACATAGGTCAGTTTGACATCACACACTAATGTTCTGCTTGGTCAGGTCTGACCAGTTTTTCTTTCAGTTAATAGGGTAATTCTTCCCCTGCTCTGTGACTCCTCACTGGCCTTGAGCTGCTGCAGCAGCAATAACTGGTGTAACTACAGGCCAAGTGTGCATGTGCATATATGGGCACACTCAGCAGAGCCGCAGTCACTTGCCCTGCCGCGCCCCCGTTCTGACTGGACCTCACTCAAACACTACAGTCGAACATAAAAGTGTTGCTGTGTCCTTAGCCCACCCTAATGCACTGAGATATTAAGGGTCTAAGTTCCGTGTCTAGTTTACTCTTCACAGTATAAATTCTTATGTGAGTGGCCCCAGAAGAAAACCCCAAAGGCATTATTTTCTGCATTTCAATTTTTATGTCACACTAAAACAGAAGATCTGATTTACTTACAACACCAAGCATTTTTATCACTTTTTGTCCCTGCCTAGTCTTTGTCAGTATATATGTGCGTATTTTTACAGAGCTGAAATCAGGATGTTCATTATCCTGTTTATTATATTTATGCCACATTTACCATCCTGAAACATACACATTTAGAAACACACTCATGCCTCAGCGTAGACCAGATTCTTATCATTTAAAGTAGGTACAGAGGATTCAGTATATTGAAAGACAGGATTTGCTTAGCCCTGTTGTTTATTGCTTGCTTTGGGGTTGTTTCCAGTTTTTTTTAATATAGTGAATAAAGCTGTTACATACACCCTTGTACAAATTTCTCTTTTTCTTTTAGGTTATTAACTTGGAACATATTTCCCCACAGGAGAATGAATGAGCCAGTGGGTGTACAGTGAGGAAACCACTGAAGGACTATAAGCAAGGAAAGGGCGTGATGAGATTTTCATCTTTATGGGTCTGTCCAGTAAGGAAAATACCTAGCACAAGGTTCCTGTGAACACTAACCGAGGTGAGCAAAGGGCACGAACACTGAAAAAGTTATGCACATATTGATTTTTCCACTTAGAATTTTGTCAGGAACCTAAGTATCACAGTCTAATAAGTGTTCATTGAAGATCATCAATTAATTTAATCAACACTCAAACTGTTTTTTGGGGGGTTCTTATTTTATCTTTGCATGCTAAGGATTAATGCAATGCCATGAGAAGTAGTGGACTTCAACAAATAACCATAAAAAACATAACTATTGCCTGACCTGTGGTGGCGCAGTGGGTAAAGCGACGACCTAGAATGCTGAGGTTGCTGGTTCGAAACCCTGGGCTTGCCCAGTCAAGGCACATGTGGGAGTTGATGCTTCCTGCTCTCCCCTTCTCTCTCTCTCTTTCCCCTCTCTAAAATAAATAAATAAAATATTTAAAAAATAAAAACATAACCATTAAAATAACCTGGCCAGATAGCTCAGTTGGTTAGAGCATCATCCCAGTACACAAAGGTTGCTGGTTTAATCCCCACTAGGGCACATACAGAAACAGAGTGATGTTTCTGTCTTTCTGTCTCTCTCTCTCCCCCCCCCCCCCCGACCTCCTTTTCTCTCTAAAAATCAATCAATTACAAAAAAAGAAAGACCTATTCTTTATCCCTTGGGCAAATATCTGTTTCAAGAAGCCAGGCCTACCTCAGAAGCATGGAAGAGGTCCACTCTGAAGTCTGACAATTTCTGTGATCTGATAAAGAAAAGGAGACATTATCTAGTCTAGACACTGGCTTAAGGGCCAACTCCTCACATTTCTCTTGTCTCCTTTTCTTTCCTTGTCTCTTTTTATTTTACTTATTGTAATCCTCTTATTATATTGAAATACTGTTTTTTGCTTCTCTGTCTGCTTTTAAGTGCTCAAAATGCCCTGGCTTTACCATCTCTGGGCTCTATTTTCTTCTCCAGAAAATGAGCAGGTGATCTTCATGGTCTATTCCAGCCCTTGTATCTTGGACTCAGAGGTTCTTTGGTTCTGTCCACTCTCTCTGGATGACAAGGCCCTGTTTGGTTCCAATCCAGTGTCTTGTTTAATTTCCCTAAACCACTAAACACTGGTTCTTTAGGGAAATCTTTCTCAAAATGTGGCATTTGAATCACCTTAAAGCATGCTAAAATGCAGGTTCTTGGCCTCCAGGCCTGCTTAATAGGAATCTCAGGGGTGAGGCCTGAAGAAGCTGCTTTTCATAAAAGACAGATGCATATATATGTATACACACACACACACACACACACGTATTTAGACAAACATATTTAGAACGCAAAGTCTTGGACTAAACTATGGAATGTCGCCTTAGAGTAACACCTCCCCCTGCTAATTCCCTCATTCTTCACCTTCCCAGTAGTTACTGCCTGTTCTTCAAGGTTCTGCTTCTAAAACATGTCAAAACATCACATCAGAGTCCCATCAAAGACAACAGGTAGATCTGGTAGGCACCAGAGAGATGCACAAGGAAGATCTGTTCAATCCCATCGATCCTAAATCCTATCTGGTCTACAATTGCCTAATCATTGCCATTAAGACTAACACTAAATGTGGCATTAGAAGACTGCCATGGGTTGAACTGTGTCCCTCTGCTCCAACTATATATGTTGAATTCTAATTCCCAGTACTTCAGAATGTGACTTTATTTGAAAATAGAATTATTACAGATGTGATTAGTTAAAGTAAGATGAGATTAGACTTGTCTAACCAGTGGTGGCACAGTGGATAGAGTGTCAACCCCAAACGCTGAGGTCACTGGTTCAAAATCCCAAGGTTACCTGCTTGAGTGTGGCTCACCAGCTTGATCACAAGGTCTCTGGTTTGAACATGGGATCATCCATATGATCCCAAAGGTTGCTGGCTTGAAGCATAAAGTTGCTGGCTCAGCTGGACACCGCTAGTCAAGGTACATATGAGAAAGCAATCAGTGAACAACTAAGGTGCCACAACGAAGAATTGATGCTTCTCATCTCTCTCCCTTTCTGTCTGTCCCTGTCTGTCTGTCTGCCTCTCACTAAAAAAACAAAACAAAATAACATCACCTGCAAACACCACAAAGTGTGCCGTCTGCCCCAAGCAAATTCTCTTTCTGTCCCCATTTCCCCTGCTTTGCCCACCTCCACTCCTGTTTCCCTCTTGCTGTTGCCACACTGTTGTGTGTGTCTCTGTGTTGTGTATATATGTTCTTTGGCTAATCCCGTCACCTTCTTTCATCCAGTCTCCTCATCTCCCTCTCCTCTGACAGCTGTCCATCTGTTCCCTGTGTCCATCATGTCTCCATGCCTCTGTTTCTATTTTTGTTCATCAGTTTATTGTGTTCATTAGATTTCACATATGAGTGAGATCATATGGTATTTGTCTTTCTCTGACTGGCTTATTTTACTTAACATAATAATTTCCAGGTCCATCCATGCTGTCACAACAGGCAAGATTTCCTTCTTTTTTACAACAGCATAGTATTCCATTGTGTATATGTACCATATCTTATTTATGCACTCATCCACCGATGGACATTTGGGCTGTTTCCAGGTCTTGGCTATTGTAAATAACACTGCAATGAACATGGGGATGCATATATTCTTTTGAATTAGTGTTTCAGGATTCTTAGGATATATTCCCAAAAGTGGGATCGCTGGGTCAAAAAGCAGATTCATTTTCTATTTTTTGAGGAAACTCTATACTGTTTTCCACAGTGGCTACACAAGTCTACATTCCCACCAATTGTGCATAAGGGTTCCCTTTTCTCCACATCCTCACCAGCACTTGTTGTTTGTTGATTTGTTGATGATAGCCATTCTGACAGATGAGAGGTGATATCTCATTGTGATTTTAATTTGCATTTCTCTGATAATTAATGAGAGCATTTTTTTCAAATGCTTGTTGGCCATCTGTATGCTTTCTCCAAACCCCTTGATGTGAGAATGCTGAAAGGCCTAATCCTTGGACCTCCTTTCTAACTGCCCTCATCTTTTTTAAAAATTGATTTGATGGAAAGAGAATCACCAATTTTTTGTTCCAGTTATTTATGCATTCATTGGTTGATCCTTTTTTTAAAAAAATTTATTGATTGATTTTTGTGAGAGAGGAAGTGCTGGAGAAAGACAGGAATATCGATATATTCCAGTGTGTGCCCTGACCGGGGATTGAACTGGCAACCTCTGCACTTTGAGATGATGCTCTAACCAACTGAGCTATTTAGCCAGGGGATTGGTTGATTGTTTATGGGCCCTGACCAGAGATCAAACCTGCTTCCTTGATGTATCCGGACAATGCTCTAACCAACTGAACTACCCAGCCAAGGCCACACTCACTATCTTGGTGATCTCATCCCAACTTTGACTTTATATAACATCTGTATGCTAATAACTCCCACATTTACATCTTCAGCCCAAACCTTACTCTAGACTCATATATCCAACAGCCTGCCCTACCTACAGCCTTCTCTATCTTGGTGGTTGTAGTCATGTAACTCGCCTTTTTTCTCCTTTACACACCACATCTAATTTATAGCAACTCCAACTGGCTCTGTCCTCAAATTCTATCCCCAAACTGTCTATATTCAACACCCCAGCATTGTTTCCCTTCTTGATAACTGTGATTGCATTTTATCTAGTTTCCCTGTTTCCACTCTTGCTCTCCCACAACACCTCGCAGCACAGCAGTCAGAGATCTGGTTATTACGCCTCTGCTCAAAACTCCCTAATTAGAGTCCCTTTGCATTCTGAGTAAAAGTCCTATAATGTAAAAAGGAGAGGTCCCTACATGCCCTCACATCATTGAGTTCCATTAATGCTTCCTGTCTTGCACAATCCACCCTTCACCTCATGCTGCTCTAGCCACCCAGGCTTCCTGCTATTTTTCAAACATACCAAACACACTCCTGCCTTATTGTTTCATTTGCCTGGTCATCTCTTCCCCCAGATGTCTATTTGGCTGATCTTTTCAACTCCTTCAAGCCTTTGCTCAAATGTCTCTTTCTTAATAGGGCTCACCTTGACTACTTTATTTATTTATTTTTAATTTTTTTTTTTTTACAGAGACAGAGAGAGTGTCAGAGAGAGAGGAATAGACAGGGACAGACAGACAGGAAGACAGAGAGATGAGAAGCATCAATTCTTCGTTGCAGCTCCTTAGTTATTCATTAAGTGCTTTCTCATATGTGCCTTGACCAAGGGCTACATCAGAGTGAGTGACCCCTTCCTCAAACCAGCGACCTTGGGCTCAAGCCGGTGAGCTGTGCTCAACCAGATGAGCCTGCGCTCAAGCTGGCGACCTCAGGGTGTCGAACCTGGGTCCTCCGCGTCCCAGTCCTGTGCTCTATCCACTGCGCCACTGCCAGATCAGGCTTGATTACTCTATTTAAATTGCAGTTAGCCCCCTACACTTTCAATCCCTCATATTCTGCTTTGTCTTTCTTTTTCCCTAACACTTATAGTTTCCCAGGACACTATATAATTTACTTATTTATTATGTCTATTGCTAATCATCTAGCTCCCCACACTGGAGTACAAATCCTTTGAGGGTATGAATCTTTGTTTTGCTCACTGCTGTATTCCAATCTCCAAGAACAATGCCTATCACATAATAACTACTCAATAAATATTTGTTCAGTGAATGAATGAAATGTTAAGAAATACGAATTTATATTTCTCTTTTTAAAAAAGCCTTAGTCTTATGTTTTGGTGCAAATTTTCATCTTGAATTGAAAGCTGAAGCATTCATCTGTCAAGTTCCCAGGCAGTGGTTTGGCAATTATATCAACTACAAGCAGGTCCTCTTAGGTCGATAGACACCTGAAGCAATTTATTTTATTGCTGAAAACTTGGTGTGAGAGCATTTTGGTCCAGTTTACGAAAACAGCAGTGTTCTAACCAGCAGCTCCAATAAATCTTGCACATTTTTGAGCCTGTAAGTCCTGGCTTCTTGCCTCTCTACACATCCATTCATCCAACTAAGAAGAACCTCTTGTTGGAGCACACAGGGGCACTTGATTACTAAGATTGATGGGAAGGAGCACAGTCTTCTTCCCTTTCTGCCCTGGGGACAAAACTTCAGAGAGAGCAGCTCTTTGAGCAGGACGTGCAGATTATGACAAGAAAGACTTTGCATCATTTTACAATCACCAAATGGCTTGCCCACTGTCCAAAAACAGATCAAGTTGACACATGAAGCCAGACACTAATACAGTCTTATTCCACGGCAAGTTGTATTTACTTCTGGGACTGAGAGTACCACATGGCCATCAAAGTCTATACAGACTAGTAGGCTGAAAGATGGATCATTCAAAAGAATATAAAATGATAATTTTCTGATTTCCTACCTCTTTTTACATAATTTCTATTATAGTACTTTTTATATTTTCACTGTAATTTGTTTATGTTTTGTAGGTTTTTATTTATAAGAAACTATAATTATGAGCATGAACTCTGAAGCCAGCTGTATGGGTCAAGTCCAAACATTAGCACTTATTAACTGTATAAGCTTGGGCAAGTAAGTCAACCTCTCTGTGCCTTAATTCTCTGGAATGTTAAATGAGTAAAATAATACTACCTATCTGTTGGGCAGATAAAATATAATATGCTCACTTTGTTAAAGATGGAGCTGCCCACATGGAAGCCCGTCACCCAGGTCATATTATTTGGCCTTATGCTTGGAATGGGTGTGGGGGAAAGGCTGTAATGTAAGCAGGCCAGGTTGTTATGACCTAAGGCTTGGCTCTTCCCCACACCCTTGACTGATTGGATAATGTAGGGTGGTGCACTCTCCTGAGAAATCCCATTATACAGAGATTTCCTTGTTTGTATAATTGGATTAAAGGTTTGGATTATCTATGCTATAAAATGGGAGAGACCAGTAGCTTGAGCTCTCTCGGTTCCTGCTATCCCCATTGCAGGGGCCTCCCTGATCCCTTGACCTCCATGGGAAAAGCTGGTTTTCTGCTTCTCCCTTGTCTTCTCTTGTGGCTTGCCTGTATTGGTGAGACACCAATAAACAGAATGGCCTACCATCCTCCGACTCTGCCATTTCTTCACCGTCAGCCCGAATCCAATGGGAACCTGCATGTGAATGGCCACGATGGCGGCTCCTGGCCTTACACTATCTCATGAAATTGTTTTGTTCTTTTTTTTTTAGAGAGAGACAGACAGAGAGTCAGAGAGAGGGACAGATAGGGACAGACAGGAACAGAGAGACGGCAACAAAAAACTAATGATTGATGCTTCTCATCTCTCTCCGTTCCTGTCTGTCAGTCCCTGTCTATCCCTCTCTCTGACTCTCTCTGTCTGACCCTGTAAAAAAAAAAAAAAATGACATCCTTAATGTTTGCTAAACCTTATGGACTAAATTGTGTGCCTCTACTCCCAAATCCATGTGTTGATGCCCTAAACTCCAATGTGACTACATTTGCATATAGGACTTTCAGGAGGTAATTAAAGTTAACTGAGGTCATAAGTTTGGGGTTCTAATCCAATTGGAGTAGCCTTATGAGAAGAGAAGTGTCTGCAGGCACACACTAAGGAAAGGCCAAGTGAAGACAGCAATGAGACAACCATCTGCAAGCCAGAAAGAGAGCTCCCTCAGGAGCAATGATCGACATTTTGGTCTTTGGATTTACCAGCCTCCAGAACACTGAGAAATACCTTGCTGTTGTTTAAGCCACCCATTCTATAATATTCTGTTATGGCAGCCTGAGCAGACTAAAACAGGTTGAAACAGGAAGCATGTCCATGTGATCTCTACTAATGAGGGTTTATTGTTAGGAAGCATGGGGTAGCATGGGATGTCCTCTAACTTTAGCTGGGCAGCCATTCCTGATCACAGTTTCCCAGACAAGGATATCAATAGGTCTGTGGAGAACTAACACAAAGGCTCTGCATGGATTTGCATATTGTCTACTCTTTGTTTATTTAGTATTTGTACTTCCTGGTTGAGTTGAGTTGACTTGTTACTGTCTGATTCAGAGTGTCCATATTAGACAGTCTGACACCAAGCTCTTTTTTGGCCTCTTTCTGACTAGCCCATTCCCAGGGGCCTTTGGCTCCAACCAGCTGTGGCTGGAGTAGTAGAGTTAGCTCCACATGGTAAGAAATACAGACGTCTGTTTCTCAAAAGAGGGCTGTGGGTCTAGGAAGCACTGGAGATCTTCAACATTTTCTCCTCCCTGTGGAGTTCAGCCCTTTCCAGAACAGCAAGCTTGAAAGCAGCAGTTTGGAGGCAAATTGTCCTGTAATACTCCTTGTATTAGTTTCCTGTGGCTGTGGTCATGCAGTACCACAAAATGGGGGCTTAGCACAACAGAAATTTATTCTCTCATTGTTCTGGGAGCTAGAAGTCCAAAATCAAGATATCAGCAGAGACATGCTCCTTTTGAAAGATCTAGGAATTAATCCTTGTCTCTTCAAACTTCTGGTGGCCCCAGCAGTCCTTGGCCTTGTTTTCATATGGCACTATGCATTACGGCCTACAGTTCCTTCACAGTTCTAAGCCCCCAGATGTCATTTTTCTCCCAGAATGTTTGCACTAGGATTTAGCATACTAAGATGAAAAAGAAAAATTGTTTTCCTTTTAACATTTAAACTCAAATCTCTTCTTTTTTGCATTTTGATTATTTCCTTCTTACTAATTCTAGAATCTAGTCAATTCCCCATGTTTGGAGAAATTGGGCTAATTGGTGTTACGTTTTTGCAATCCTTTCTTCATCTTTAAAAATTTCTCTGAGGTTTGTTTCCCAGTCACTGGTTTAGGCTCCCTCTGCTCGTGTCTTCATTCATTGGATTTTCCTATCCTGTGGCCTGTGAGTGAATGATTTAGCCTCCTGTGTACTGAGACTCCATTAGTGACCTTGGCCTGAATTCCCTTGAACTTCCTATCTCTACTTTATATCCATCTTCTTTCCATTACGTGAGGGAACAATCATTCCTCTTCTCTTTAGACATAAAAGTTTTATTTTCTAAAGCTTCTTAGAACAACCTCATATAATTTCATCTTTCTAAAACTTAAATCTCTTTCTCAACTGCCTCCTTCTCTTTAGCTTTCATTTTTAGTCTTTTTTTTTTCCCTAGGAAAAAAAAGAACCCAAGCCTTTGATAGGTTTTGCTGACTCTCTCTCTTTGCAGCTATACTTCTTGAATAAATGGTCTTTGCCCACTACCTTCATTTTGTCCTCTTCATTCCTTCCATTTTTATTTGTTTGTTTTTTAGTGAGAAACAGATAGACAGGAAGGAAGAGAGATGAGAAGCGTCAACTCATAGTTGCAACACTTCAATTCATTGATTGTTTCTCATATGTGCCTTGACAGGATGGGGGAGAGGGTGGCTTCAGTCAAGCCAGTGACCCCTTCCTTGCTCAAGCCAGCAACTTTGGGCTCAAACCAGTAACCCTGGAATTGTGTCGATAATCCTGCACTCTAACTGGAGAGCCTGCATTCAAGCCTGTGACCTCGGGGTTTCACATCTAGAATCTCAGCATCCTAGGTCAACGCTCTGTTCACTGCATCAGCTCTGGTCAGGCTCATTTCTTCTCTTCAAACAAAGTTTATTTTGTTTGATTTTGTGACACAGACAGAGAGAGGGACAGACAGGGACAGATAGACAGGAAGAGAGAGAGATGAGAAGCATCAAATCTTCATTGTGGCTCCTTAGTCTCCTTAGTTGTTCATTGATTGCTTGCTTTCTCATATGTGTCTTGACTGGGGAGGAAGGGCGGCTACAGTGATCCCTTGATCAAGCCAGCTACCTTGGGCCCAAGCCAGTGACCTTGGGCTTCAAGCCAGTGACCTTTGGACTCAAGCCAGCAACCATTGGGTCATGTCTATGATCCCACACTCAAGACAGAGAACCTGTGCTCAAGCTGGTGAGCCTCCGCTCAAGCTGGTGGCCTCGGGTTTCAAATCTGGGCCCTCCATGTCCCAGTCCAATGCTCTATCCACTGTGCCACTGCCTGGTCAGGTCAAACAAATTTTTAAAAAATTTATTGATTTATTTTAGAGAAGAGAGAGAGAGAGACAAAAGCATGAATCTGTTTTTCTACGTGCCTAGATTAGGGATCAAACTCACAACCTTCACATTTTGGGGCAACACTCTAACCAACTGAGTTAGCAGGCCAGGATTCCTTCCTTTTCTTCAGTCCACTGTCTCTCTCCATCACTTTGCTAAAATTTTATTTTATTTTATTATTTTTTTAATTGTGTGTTCATGACGCAAGAAAATTTTCTTTTAAAAAATATATTTTCCAGCCTGGCCAGTTGCTCAGTGGTAGAGCATCAGCCTGGCATGTGGAAGTCCCAGGTTCAATTCCAGTTAGGGCACACAGGAGAAGCGGCCATCTGCTTCTCCATCCCTTCTCTCTCTCTGTCTGTCCTCTCTCTCTCCCCCTCCACAGCCAGGTGTATCCTGGTTGGGGCACATATGAGAGCCTGTCTCTAGACCTCCCCATCTCTGAATGAATGAATGAATGAATGAATAAATAAATAAATAAATATCTTCCAGCCCTAGTCAAATAGTTCAGTTGATAAAGCATTGTCCTGATATGCTGTTGGGCAGATGAAATATATTATGCTCACTTTGTTAAAGATAGCGCTGCCCATGTGCAAGTTTTAAGTGTAAGCTTTTCCCCACAACCTTGACTGATTGGATGATGTGGGGTGGTGCACTCTCATTAGGAATCTCCCATTATGCCTCAGATAAGTGACTTTGTATCAGAGACTTCCTTGTTTGTATATTGGATTAAAGGTTTGAATTTCTACACTATAAAGTGGGGAAGGCTGGGAGTTTGCTCTCTCTCGGTTCTTGAAGTTAGCATTAGAGAGGAGAGCACATTAAGGCCACATGGAGGAGAGGAGAAGCAGCCAAGATGGTGGAGTATGAGGTAGAAGCCAGTTTGTGCAGAGTTTGTGCTGGAGGAGATGGGGAAAAGAGGTGAATAAGTCTGGTGAGCTAGAAAGCTTTGATGTTAGGAAACTCGGATAAGTCAGTAGCTTTGTGAGCACTGAAAGAGTGGGTTTTGGAGCCCAGTATGAGTTTTTGCTTGCCTACCAGGTGCAAGCTAGAATTAAAGCTGATGGCTCACCAGTTCTTGGCTCCGTTGTTTCATTACCGACTGTCTGAATCGAATGCGAATCTGCATGGGCCAGGTGGCTGTGATGGTGGCAGCGAATACTGGCCTTACATATGCCAAGGATGTGAGTTCGATCCTTGATCCAAACATACGAGACTCGACCAATGATGCATAAATAAGTGAAACAACAAATCGATGTTTCTCTCTTTCTCTCCTTTCTTCTCTCTAAAATCAATAAGGATGTTTAAAAGTTCTTAAAAAATTTAATTTATTTCCTCACTTTGTTCATGTTTTCTTTGAATTAGTCAAACATAGTGTAAAGCCAGTATTTGCAGCCACCAACAGGGCCGCCTGGCCAGTGCAGGTTCACATTTGATTCGGACAGTCGATAATGAAACAACGGAGCCAAGAACTGGTGAGCCATCAGCTTTAATTCTAGCTTGCACCTGGTAGGCAAGCAAAAACACATACTGGGCTCCAAAACCCACTCTTTCAGTGCTCACAAAGCTACTGACTTATCCGAGTTTCCTAACATCAAAGCTTTCTAGCTCACCAGACTTATTCACCTCTTTTCCCCATCTCCTCCAGCACAAACTCTGCACAAACTGGCTTCTACCTCATACTCCACCATCTTGGCTGCTTCTCCTCTCCTCCATGTGGCCTTAATGTGCTCTCCTCTCTAATGCTAACTTCAAGAACCGAGAGAGAGCAAACTCCCAGCCTTCCCCACTTTATAGTGTAGAAATTCAAACCTTTAATCCAATATACAAACAAGGAAGTCTCTGATACAAAGTCACTTATCTGAGGCATAATGGGAGATTCCTAATGAGAGTGCACCACCCCACATCATCCAATCAGTCAAGGATGTGGGCAAAAGCTTACTCTTATAACTAAGCCTTAGGCTATAACGGCTCTGCCTGCTTACAGCCTGTATCCCCCACCCCACCCCCCACATTAATACAATCATGCCCATCCCAAGAAGGAAGAGCAACTAATGTTATTACCTGGACAATGGGCTTCCCTGTGGGCAGCGCCATCTTTAACAAAGTGAGCATAATATATTTTATCTGCCCAACACATAGTTATTATAGCTGCTTTAACATTCTTGTCTGCTAATGTTCTCCATCTCTATCACTTCTGGGTCTGTTTACTTTGAGTGATTTTTCTTCTGGCTACAAGTCATGTTCCTGCTTCTTCCATGTTTAGTGAATTTTAGTTTTATTGGATGCTAGACACTGTGGCTTTTACATTGTTAAGTGCCAAATTTTGTTGTTTTCCTTTAAAGATTGTCATGGCAAGCAGTAAGGCACTTGATCCCTTCAGCTTTTGGTTAAGCCTTTTTAGGGCAGACAAAAAGTAACCTTTATTCTGGGAATAGTTTAGTAACACTACTAAAGCACATCCCTTTTATGTTGTGGATGAAAAAAAGGGTTTTACCGAAAGTAAACTCACAGGGTGATCTGATCATAAATTCCTAACTGGGCAGGTCATGGTGAGTAGTCATGCCTCAGGCACATAACTTTTTAGTAAAAGGTTTATCTTTGCCTTAAGCAAGTCTGTTCATTGTATCTGTGCATCTAGGTTAACACACCTTTGAAATTTCTTCTTTTCAGGCCCCTCAGAAACCACCCTCAAGAGAAATCTCAGAAACCACCCTCAAGAGAAATCATAATCTTAACTATTCTGTAATCCAGTCCCGCCTTCACGTAGTCTTTCTCAGATCCCTCTTTGATTCAAAATGTGCACAAGAAGCTACAAACTGCCATTCTAGGAAGGATTTTTCTAAGTCTGTTGAGACCTTGCCCTCTGTTGGGCCAAGATCATGATCTGCTTAGTTCACAGCTCCCCAGCCTCTTTTGATCCAAACTGTGGAGTTTCACAGTATTCAGCAAAAATGCAAAATGAGCCCACACAGAATTCTGGAGCTTTTTTTAGGTACCAGCTTCCTCTGCAACTATGCCCTACTACTTCCAGCAGCTTCAGCTCTGAACTCCAATCTTAATTTCTTCAACTCAATAAGACCAACCACTGTATTTTACAGGGGATCTCCTTCCCTGCATCAGGCCAGGCATGTGTCTCCAGGCAGAAAGCCAGGATGACCTTAGGGCCACCTTCTCTCAGAGATCACAGTCCCACCCACACTGCCTGTTGTCTGAAGTCTGAAAATGGTTGTTTCATATATGTTGTCCAGTTTTCTAGTTGTTCAAGTGTTGGACAGATAAAATATATTATGCTCACTTTGTTAAAGATGGCGCTGCCCACATAAAATTCTGTTGATATTAATGTGTATTGGGGGACAGGGTGTGGGCAGATCGGGTCGTTACAGCCTAAGGCTTAGTTTTAAGAGTAAGCTTTTCCCCACACCCTTGACTGATTGGATGATGTGGGGTGGTGCACTCTTATGAGGAATCCTTCCATTATGCCTCAGATAAGTGACTTTGTATCAGAGAATTCCTTGTTTGTATACTGGATTAAAGGTTTGGATTTCTACACTATAAAGTGGGGCAGACTGGGAGCTTGCTCTCTCTCGGTTCCTGAGGTTAGCATTAGAGAGGAGAGCAAATTAAGGCCTGTGTGGGCCAGGCTGGTGTGATGGTGTGTAAAGCCAATAGTCATGGCCACAATCACAGCAGCCTGGCCCGTACAGGTTCGCATTAGATTCGTACAGTCGGTAATGAAACAACGGAGCCAAGAACTGGTGAGCCATCAGCTTTAATTCTAGTTTGTACCCGGCGGGCAAGCAAAAACACACACTGGGCTCCAAAACCCACTCACTCAGTGCTCACAAAGCTACTGACTTATTCAAGTTTCCTAGAATCAAAGGTTTCTAGCTCACCAGACTTATTCACCTCTGTTCCCCATCTCCTTCTCCAGCACAAACTCTGCTCAAACTGGCTTCTTCTCAGCATTCCACCATCTTGGCTGCTTCTCCTCTACTCCATGTGGCCTTACTCTGCTCTCCTCTCTAATACCTCAGGAAACAAGAGAGCAAGCTCCTGGCCTGCCCCACCTTATAGTGTAAAATCAAAACCTCCAATCCAATTACACAAACAAGGAAGTCTCCAATACAAAGCCACCCATCTGAGGCACAATGGGATTCCTCAGGAGAGTGCACCACCCTACATAATCCAGTCAAGGGTGTGGGGAAAAGCTTACTCTTAAAACTAAACCTTAGGCTATAATGACCTGGCCTGCGTACATTACAGTCTTTCCCCCACACCCATTCCAAGCATAAGGGCAAATAATATTACCTGGGTGACAGGATTCCATGTGGGCAGCGCCATCTTTAACAAAGTGAGCATATTATATTTTATCTGCCCAACAATCCACCCCTATGCTCACTTTACTACCCACAATCTACACCACCGGCATCCCTGTACAAGGAAATTAAGTACATTACACAAATTACAGCAATAACACAAATCATACAGTTTCAACAATTACAAAGGTACTTTTCACCAGTCTCTAAGCACTTTGTCAAAAGTCCAAAATGTCCTCAGCCTACTTTCTAGCCATGGGAAAAGCTTCCCGGGGCAGGAGGGCCTCCAGCAAAGGCACTCCACCCCATTCAGGATATTTCACATTGTCCAAAATTCGTAAGTCCATTCAACAAAGGAGCCAGTGCTCACTCCGGTCATAGTCAAGGAAATCAGTCCACACACATAGGGCTTTAGCCTCCCCCCCTCATTCCTGCCATCATGGCTGGTCTCACACTGTCCTAAAGAGAAGCATGTGGCAATGGCAGTCAGCATTTCCATCTCTGCTCTGGGGAGCATGATAGCATCCACCCCTATGTCCCCAAATCGTAGACCTACCAGGAGCGTAGCTACTCCTTGCTGCTGGGCTCTCACCTTCTGGAGGCTGCGGATTTCAACTCCAGACCAATTCTCCTCATCCTCCAAAGAGGATCTGAAAACACCAGCTCTTGCTGCTGGGCTTGAGTCCCGGGCCACCGCTGCCTTCTGCTCAGCAGGCATTGTAGCTCCAGCCCCAGCCTCCTGCCGCTGCTGGCTCTCCACAATGTCCAGGGCAATCTGCAACTCACGAACTTGTGATTCCTTCTCCGGCAGCTGCTCCATTTCCATGCAAATCTCATGAACCTGGTTGGCCACCTCCTCCAGCGCTTCCTTCAGCTCCAGGGTCGGCATCTCTTTCTCCCACGTTTCCTCCAGCTCCTTCCACTGCTCAGTTTGCGGGTCCTGAGCAGTGTCTTCCATAGAGCTCTTGGTTTCCTCATGCATGGCTGTAAAAGTCAGCCAGCTTACAGTCCCCCAAAAAACAGCTATGGGAAACCATAACAGCAGCCAGTTCTCTACTCCACCGCTCAGAGGTGGTGGTGGCTCCATGCCGATTTGTATCGAATCCTGCCACAGACTACACCAAATATAAAGCCAGTAGTCGAGGTCAGGATCACAGCAGCCCAGCTAGTGCAGGTTCGCATTAGATTCGTACAGTCGGTAATGAAACAATGGAGCCAAGAACTGGTGAGCCATCAGCTTTAATTCTAGCTTGCACCCGGTGGGCAAGCAAAAACACACACTGGGCTCCAAAACTCACTCCTTCAGTGCTCACAAAGCTACTGACTTATCAGAGTTTCCTAGAATCAAAGGTTTCTAGCTCACCAGACTTATTCATCTGTTCCCCATCTCCTCCTGCACAAACTCTGCACAAACTGGCTTCTCCCTCAGCACTCTGCCATCTTAGCTGCTTCTCCTGGCCTCCACATGGCCTCAATCTGCTCTCCTTTCTCATACTAACCTCAGGAACTGAGAGAGAGAGCAAACTCCTGGCCTGCCCCACTTTATAGTGTAGAATCAAAACCTTTAATCCAATTATACAAATAAGGAAGTCTCCAATACAAAGCCACCCATCTGAGGCACAATGGGATTCCTCAGGAGAGTGCACCACCCTACATAATCCAATCAGTCAAGGGTGTGGGGAAAAGCTTACTCTTAAAACTAAGCCTTAGGCTATAATGACCTGGCCTGCTTACATTACAGTCTTTCCCCCACACCCATCCCAAGCATAAGGGCAAATAATATACCTGGGTGACAGGTTCCATGTGGGCAGCGCCATCTTTAACAAAGTGAGCATATTATATTTTATCTGCCCAACAGTGGCTTTGGCTGCTGGCTTTACACTTACCAGTTCTTGGCTCCGTTTTTTCATTACTGACTGTCCGAATCTAATGTGAACCTGCACTCACCAGGAGGCTGTGATGGTGGCCTTGGCTCCTGGCCTTACATCAAGGTAAACCGCAGTTCCAATTATTTCATTTTGGCTAGAAGGTCGAGTGTCTGAAACTGCTCTTTTGAAGAACACCAGTAACTGCTTCTAAATCAAAAACATTTCCTTATTTAAGGTGACCAATTGTCCTTTAGGGAGGACAGTCCTTTTGTAAGTTCTGTCCTCCCTTGAAAAGTGTCCTCCTACATGTCCTCCTTTTTGATATTGGAAGACTAATCTGTAAATGTCTGTATTCAATCAATGCAGAGTCGATTCATTGAATGTGATGTAACATATTTGTATCTAAATGAGTATTTTTTTCTTACAATTATTATTAAAAATTAATAGGCATGTAAGCATGATACAACATAAAATATTACAAATGTTTTTATTATGCATTTATCATATCATAGTGTATTATTGTTGCAATGAATAAAATGTTTCTTTTATTTACAATATTGTTTTCTTCAATTTATTTTTCTCTTCCTTTTCATTGTAAAATAGTTGGTCACTTTACCTTATTCCTTCATTCTGGAGATGACATTTGGGTCACTGTCTTCTCCCTTAAGCCATCTCACCTCCCTTACCATTCCTTCCCTATTTGTTTTGATCTTCTTTTCTCCGGAGGGCCTCCGAGATGAGGTGAGCTCAGTTTACAAAGTAGACCATCGTTGATGCTGGCAATTTCGAGTTTGGCCAGGGAACATAGTTGCAGGTGGTCTCTAGGCAAAAATCCCCATGATTAGCATTTAACAAGCATTTGCTGATTGATTTGGGGTACACTGTATCCTCATCCATTAGGATAGCTAAGAGTTGGCTGTGTTTAACATGTACATATGTCAGTATGAATGTTATTATTGTCCACTTTCATTGAGGAGAGTCCTAAAGATTTTTCTATTCTAAAGAGAATATGTTTTGGCCCAGGCTGAGTAGCTCAGTTGGTTAGAGCATTGTCCAGATATGCCAAGGTTGAGGGTTTGATCCAGGTCAGGTCACATCAAAGAATCAACCAATGAGTGCATAAATAAGTGGAAGAGGAAATCAATGTTTCTCTCTCTCTTTCTCTCTCCCTTCTCCCTCTCTAAAATCAGTAAATAAAAAAAACTTTAAAAGGAAGTATGATTGAATAATCTGAAATTAAATTAATCAAGAATGCAATCTTGGCAAGATTTATTATCCGATTTTGTTCTTGATGGGTCCCTTTCAACTTGTACAACTTCCCTGTAGGTCTTTCTCAGAGCAGATTCAATATTTATTTTATTTTCCTTTTCAGTTTGTCCATATGTTTCTGTTCTGGGTAGTTTAACCATATGCTAAAATGTTCTGACTTTGTCTCTTATACTTCAGACAAAATTATGGAGGTTAATATCTTTATTGTAAATTATGTTTTTCATTTACCTGGGCTAATGACTCCAGAGCTCTTTAGACAGAGGCACCCGTAAAGTCCAGCTGATTATGCTGCCATTGAGATTGAAGCTTCGTTTTCCCCCTGAGAACGTTTCTATTAGT
The DNA here is from genome assembly GCA_037038555.1 of Rhynchonycteris naso. NCBI lineage: Eukaryota > Metazoa > Chordata > Mammalia > Chiroptera > Emballonuridae > Rhynchonycteris > Rhynchonycteris naso. The sequence continues at coordinate 106,191,733 of CM072996.1, read as the reverse complement.
TATATATAACTCCTACATGTATTCAATATAAAACAAATTTAACTACCTCAGAAAAGATGTCTGTAATAAATAGAATAATGCTTAAGAAAGGATATAGTGTTCCACATCTGTTAAAAGAAAATAACTCAGAGACTCTGATCACTTGCTGTAGCTTTTATTGATATTAGATGGCATTAAGATACCCCTGGCCGGATAGCTCAGAGCATCTTCCTGATGTTCCAAAGTTATGGGTTCAATTCCCTCAGAGCACATACAAGAATCACCAATAAATGCATAAATAAGTGGAACAACAAATTGATGCCTTTTTTTTTTTTTACAGAGACAGAGAGAGAGAGAGTCAGAGAGAGGGATAGACAGGAATGGAGAGAGATGAGAAGCATCAATCATCAGGTTTTTTTGTTGCCATTGCAACATCTTAGTTGTTCATTGATTTCTTTCTCATATGTGCCTTGACCGTGGGCCTTCAGCAGAATGAGTAACTCCTTGCTGGAGCCAGTGAACTTGGGATGTGGAAGGAAACTGGGTCCTTCCACGTCCCAGTCCGATACTCTATCCACTGCGCCACCACCTGGGCAGGCCAAACTGATGTCTATTTCTCTCTTTATCCCCTTCTTCTCTCTCAATCAATCAATCGATCAATCAAATAATAATCTTTTTTAAAAAAACCTGGCCAGATTAGCTCAGTTGCTTAGGAGATAGTCCGGAAGTGCAGAGGTTGATGGTTTGATCCCCTGTACAGGGTAGACACAAGAACAGATTAATATTCTTGTCCCTCCCTCTCTCTGCCTCCCTCTCTCCAAAATCAATAAAAAAAACCAAACAACAACCATAAAAAGGCAAACATCAAGCAAAGGATAATTATGTATCTTTCAATTATTCTTCCAACTTTCTTTCAAGAAGCTTTTCAACATGCCCTGACTGGCTAGCTCAGTTGGTTAGCATTTCATCCCAATACACCAAGATTGTGGGTTGATCCCTAGTCAGGGCCATATAATAATCAACCAACTAATGCATAAATAAGTGAAACAAGAAGTCGATGTTTCTCTCTCAAATCAACAAATAAAAACTTTAGAAGAGAAAATCTAGCAATAATATGATTTTTTAAAAGTCTAGACATGATTAAAAAATAATCATATCAAGGTCAAACTGACAACTCAGTATTCAAAATCAAGGACAATTATATATTTTCTTTTCCTAGGAGTTAAATAACTGCCCTCAAGACCTCATTTTACCTCCTTTGGAGTATTTAAGAAATGGACAGACTGATTTTTAAGAAATGCCACTCATAAATAATGGTTTACTTAAACAAAAAGAGCTTTGAAAAATCCTGTGCTGTTTTGGCATCCCAGGATGACTGTGTTTGAAAGAAAATTTCAACTGAAGTGTCATCCACAAATATACAGTGAGAAAATTGATTTTGAATAATAGCTGCAACTCTTTGTCTTAGCCTAAAACACAAAGGTTGAGGCATGGGTATATGCTAATATACTGGGAAAAAGTACATACAATTCCAGGGCAGCAAAAGTGAGTAAAAAGAAAATTAGCCAGGGATGGAGAAATAGCAAACACAAAGTGTTGCACAAGGGAATTGGCTTCAGCTTCATGAGAAAACACAGTGAGTCACTTGGTCAGGCCACATGGAATCATATGCACGGAGTGGTCCATCAAGGAGAAAGGAGGAGTTAATATGCTGGTTCTTTTTCACCTTCTGTCTCTCTTTGGTCAAAGTAGACTATCCACAAGGTGATAACTCCCTTGTACTTCTGGATTTATAATCCAAAACCTCTCCAGGCAGCCATTGGTGAAGCCACAGCTCTGCCGAGAAGAGGTGGGAGGAGAAGGGAACTCCATGATTCAGGTTGAGCTGGCTTGACACTCATGGCCACACTGAAGTGCCCACTGTGACTGGCAGGGGAGGCTGTGCCTGAGATGATACCCACACCAGGGGAAGTAAACATCACCAGGACTCTCCATGTAGCCAGCAGCTTGGAGGCCAGTGAGGCAAATTTGGGAAAACATAAAATAGGTCCAGTATTCTTTGTATTGTTATTCAGGCTCCTATCTCAAAATTCCATATAAAACCCATTTTTTTGAGCATCTACTATTTGTCAGCCTTTGTGCCAGGGGCACACAGTTAAGAAAGTAAGACTCCTGTCCTCCTAATTAACTGCAATTTAATATAATAAATGCTGAGACACTGGGACTTTAATTGAGAGAGATGAATTCTGTTTGGGAGAGAGAAGAAAAGCTACAAAATAAAGCACGAGGATGAGTGAGCAACTTCTCTGACTCTGGGTAAAAATATTTTTCTGGAAGGGAAAAGTAAAGACTGGTGAAAGCCTGACCTGCAGATAAAGTGTTGACCTGATTGTGAGGTCACTGGTTCGAAACCCTGGGTTTGCCTGGTCAAGGCACCAATGAGAAGTAACTACTAAAAGTTGATGCTTCCTGCTCCTTTCCCCCCCTTTTCTCTCCCTCTCTCCTCTCTCTAAAATCAGTAAGTAAAAGCTTTTAAAAAAAAAAAAGATTGGTGAGAGAGAATAAAGATTAACTAGAGTATGCATCTTGTCTCCTGTGCACAGAAATAGGACTCTGCCTGAATCTAGTCCTCCTAGTCAGTTAGGAAATCTTGCTCTTTCAACTTTTTGCTATCATGGCCACATATAAGGCAATGTGGCAGTTAACAAAAAATCCAGCTAATCATGATTTAAACCATAAGGGCACTCATTATTGACTTGTTTAAGTTCAAGATAGCCCATCCAGAGTGGTTTTGGAAACAGAACAGTGTCACCACATGTTGGTTGGCAACCTGGGTGAACTCCAGCTTACCAGGAGAGACTGAAGAATGAGGCATGCCATTCCAGATAGGTAGGTGGCAGTTTCCATAAGCAAGGGAACCTACATTGAGGCTTGCTGAGGCCACTGCAAGATGAGTAGATCTCCACGTCCACCAGAATGTCTGAATCTTAAAAGTTTATGTACAGGCTTTAATGGGGTTCAGTCACATGCACAGCTCAGACAGTCTCAACCAAGAACACATTACTCTCAAGGTTGTGTCCTTGAAAGGGTTCTGGCTATGGGAACAGTGAGCAGAATGGACACTCCAAGGACAGGGGAAGGTTAAGGAAACTCCAAAAGTTTGGGTCCAGTTTGAGAGTCAACTGGCAGTTACATCCTCTCAATGACATCCTCTGATAACAAGAACCTAGAGTGTTTCTTTTGCTCTGCCATTTTCAACATGTTGGCTTTCATCCTTAGGCTTATTGCCTCATAATCTCAAGGGACAATAGGAGCTTTCTTCTCAAACATTTCTTCTTTATCAAAGAACTCTTTCCCAGAAGCTCCTTGTAGACATCCTTTTATTCTCCATTAACCTAACTCAACCTTAGATCAACCAGTGGATAAAGAGATTAAGATTGCCATCATTAATGTAAATCAATCAAGATGTAGCCTTTGTGGCTAGGTACATAATTGCACATCAAAATTGGCCTCCTTCTTGATCTTCTTGTATCTAGCCCGCGTGCTCTTCCTAACAAATAAGCTGATGATGTAACTGTCATGCTTGAAATTCTTCCATGGCTTTTCCTTGTCTACAGGGCAAATCCAAGTTCTATGACCATTCATGCTTCTTCATGTTAACTCTTCAGTTTCATCTCCCACACTGCCAAGGGCACTCCATTTCAGACACACAGAATTAGCTGAACTTCCAAGAATGCATCAGGTTAGTTGTTACCCCTACTGTTTTGTACATATTGTCTCTTCTGACCCCCCCCATTAGTAACTATAACTTATCTTTTTTCTTTTTTCCAAGATTTTATTTATTGATTTTAGTGAGAGGAGAGAGAGAAAGACAGTAGGGAAGGAGCAGAAAGCATCAACTCATAGTTGTTGCTTCTTCTATGTGCCTTGACTAGGCAAGCCCCAGGGTTCGAACTAGCGACCTTAGTATTCCAGGTCAATGTTTTATCCACTGTGCCACCACAGGTTACAAAACAACTTATCCTTCAAGCACAATCTTAAATGCTCCGTCCTCAGAAAGCCTTCCAGGATACTCCCCCTCTTTTCTCAGTAGAATCCTGTTTATACCCCCTTTAAGACACTTATAGTCTTGTGATAATTACTTATTTATTCATCTATCTCCCTAATTTGACTGGAAATCCCCAGGGCTTAGCCCAGTGCCTAGAATGCAGAAGCCACTTAAATGGAAAATCCCAATGAATGTATGCAATCAGTCTTTTTTTTTTTTTTTTTTTTTACAGAGTCAGAGAGAGGGATAGATAGAGACAGACAGACAGGAACTGAGAGAGATGAGAAGCATCAATCATTAGTTTTTGGTTGCCGTAGCGACACCATAGTTGTTCATTGATTGCTTTCTCACATGTGCCTTGACCGCGGGCCTTCAGCAGACCAAGCAACCCCTTGCTAGAGCGATCGACTTTGGGTCCAAGCTGGCGAGCTTTTGCTCAAGCCAGATGGGCTCGTGCTCAAGCTAGCGACCTCGGGGTCTCAAACCTGGGTCTTCCACATCCCAGTCTGACGCTCTATCCACTGTGCCCCACCTGGTCAGGCTGCTATCAATCTGAAGCAGGTCTTTATTTGTTTGATTTGTCACTTATTAAACCCTGCTGGGGACTGTTGCAGACTACCCACCCTCTCATGGCCCAAGTGCAGTCTTTATTTTTTGTTTTAGTTTTTTTGTTTGTTTAGCAAGAGAGAGAGAGAGAGATAAAGAAAGACAGGGAGAGAGATTAGAAACATCAACTTGTAGTTGCTGCGGTTTAATTGTTCATTGATTGCTTCTCATACATGCCTAGAACAGGGGGCTCAAGCTGAGCCAGTGACTCTTCTCAAGCCAGCGACTTTGGGCTCAAGCCAGCAACCATGGGGTCATGTCTATGATCCCGTGCTCAAGCCGGTGACCCTGTGCGCAAGCTGATAAACCGGCACTCAAGCCAGCAACCTCAAGGTTTCAAATTTGGGTCCTCAGCATCCCAGGTTGGTGCTCTATCCACTGTGCCACCAGTTGGTCAGGTCCAAGTGCAGTGTTTGCCTACCTCATCCTCAGCCTGTAATATCAAGATCTTCTTAGAGTTTATTGATGATATTAAATTCACAGTCCTTAATCTCCCCTCATTTTCCTTAATCCTCACTGCCAACATTAAACATTTCTCTGCTTCTCACTCTCCTCATCCCTTGCATCAGAAAAGAAAAGTTGACTCTTCTCCCTAGAAGTCTCATGGCTTATGCTCCATCCTTGGATCTCTCTCTCCAGAATGTGCAATCTTCCTTTTGACATCTGCTAGCGCTTCAGTCTCTGAAACACCCACCAGACTGGCTACTCTTGCATTGCTTTTCATCTCAAAAGATTTCTGTCCTATCATCAATGCCTTCAAGCCTAGCAGAGTATGTAAGAGTGTTTCACTTGACTTTCACAGTGTTTTTAAATGAGGAAATATCACCTAAAAATAAGGATTTCAATTGGTCTTCTCTGCAAAGTTCAGACAACTGGCTGCCCTAGGCCACCTTTTCTTTCCATGTAGCAACAAAGATCTGGGAACCACTGCTACTCTTGGGTGGGATCCTGGTCATCACAGTCCCCTCTTACCCTCTCTGCTCACTTGTTACCTGTCAGATCCTTGTAAGCATTTGAGTTTGCAATTCCCTTCTAGATTTTTGATTACAACCCTACCTTTCAACTGGACGTGCTATCATGAAACCCACCACTGATTTTCCAGTGATGAGATACACTGGTGTTTGCCCACCTTCATTGTCCTTGAACTTTCTGCATCTCTCTATCAGCTCTCTAGCACCTTTTGGTCCTGGCCCTCTCAGATCCTTAATGCCAACTTGGCTCACTTCCCTCCTCCTGCCACCTAGATAAAAGCTATTTCTAAGTTTTGGTCCTGGCATTTTCTATCTAGGATCCATGCACCTCCATAGGCTCACCAAGTCATGTGGCTTTTCTCATCCATACCTTTATGTACAGAATGACTAAGTTTCTCTGTCGCTTCCTCATGTTGTTTTCACATATCTCCAACAATCTTCTGGAAATATCCTCCAGGATGTATTTCCAGCACCTTAGATTTAATATATCTGAAATACAACTCCTCCTCTTACCCCCTTCCCCTACGAAACCAGTTCCCTTAAACTAATAAACTGGTATGATGGAGTTCTCACAATGAGCCAGGCTGCAAGTCACTTTACCCTTTGACTTGGACCTACAAAGCATTTATTTGGGCCCTCAAAACTCCTGGCCTCCCAGATGGCCCTCCTGCCTCCTGCCCCTCATCCAAATCTTATTCCTTGCACCCTGGCAAAGTCACCCTTCTAAAACACTGCAGAGATCATGTCTTTTTACTGTTTTACATTCAGTAGCTAAAAGAATAAGACATACAATCTAATCAATATTCCTGTCTATCTATGTTCTACAAAGCAATCCATTATATTTAATCCTCAAAGCAATGACAGTCCATCCTACCCACAACATCCTTGGTGCATAAGAGACTTTTAGTAGTTCTACTAAGAAAGAAATCCAAAATTTATGACCTTCCGTCATCTAGTCTCAACCAGGTTTCCAACCTTATCTTTCATTGTTTTCTAACACTTACCTTATGTCAAGGGACAACTTGAAATTCACCAAACAACTTACAGATACTACATGCTTTCTACCTTTGCTTATGCAGGTCTACTGTTTAGAAGGTCATCCCAGCATCCTTCAAAGTTCTTCTCAAATATTTCACTTATAATGCCAGCTGTCAGACACATTCTTTTACTGCATTTATGGATAGGTCTTCTCTGGCCCCACTATGTTGTATACTCCTTGAGTGTAGGGATCATTCCTTCTCCATTTTTTATCCCATCAGAATGCCCAGCACATGGCACTCATTCAGCCAACATTTAGACAAGCCTTCTGCAATGTAGACACTGAGCCAGGTACTCTCATGTTAAGATGGATGAGCCCTGGATGGTTAGCTCAGTTGGTAAAAGCATCATCCCAATACACCAAGGTTGCTATTCTATCCCTGCTGGGGGGGGGGGGGAGTGTTGGTAAACACACACTACAGGGTATAAAGATATGTTGTAGAATTGTCCACCTGAAACATATTTAATTTTGTAACCAGTAAATCAGTATCACCCCAATAAATTCAATAAAAAGGGAAAGGAAAAAAGAATCAATCAATGAATGAACAAATAAGTGAAACAACAGACTGATGTTTCTCTCTTCCTTACTATCTTTCTAAAATCAATCAAAATCAATAAATTAATTAATTAAAATAAAAAGGAGGAATGAGGCACAGTCCCTGCCCTGATGGGGTTCTCATTTGAACCAGTGAGAATGACACATAACACTTGACTATAAAATATGATGAGCATAGTGGAAGCATATGCAAAATAAGGGATAATTTATTCATGGAGGGGAGATTGAGAATGGGAAGGTAAGGCTTCAGAGAATGTGACATTTATTTGTTTATTTATTTATTTGTTTATTTTTAGAGTTTAAAGTGAAAGCAAGTTTATTAATGAAGCAATAAGAGAGAAAATAAACTATTTCACAGACAGAGCAGCTGTGCACTTTAGGAAGAACAGTCAGAAAGTTGAGCAGGAGAAATGATTGAAGTGAAATTTAAGTCAGCTCTGCTTACAACTTATTGGCAATTATAATGGTGGTAAGGTAGCTGGGTTGAAGGATTACCTCAAATGTATTTAGGTTATGTAGGTTTTGCTTTGGTTTGAAAAAGATAAAAGAGAGTTAACTACTATGCAGGAATGGATTCTATCAAGAGAAGTATGTGCGGGGGAGGGGACCAATTGAAGTCACTCTAATTCTTAGTAGTTGACTCCTTCCAACACATACATCACTTTGTTGACAGGTGAATGTTTTAGACTAGCAGTTTTTATGAGTGACATTTTAAAATGGGAGGAAGAGTTGGAAATCAAGATTTAGGACATATAAAATAAATTGTATCTGCAGTCCAGAACCTATTTAGGTTTTGGAAGTCTTCCATCTTCTGAACATGACTTGAACAGCATTATCATCTGCCAAGGCTGAAGTCACTACTCAAATGCCTTCTCTAATACAAGACAATCCCCAGAATCTTTCTTTATCAGAAGAATGACCTTTGATTTCTTCCTTAGAATACACAGCTTTATTTGACTAAGATAAAAAATAAGGCCAGAAACTTTAAGTACAACCAATTTTGTTTGATCATCTTAACTGAAATCTCTTTCCACATGAGAAAATATTCTCCACTGGCAGTTTTTTAAAGGGCCATCTGGCTTCCAAATCTTTTATTGCTTTTTTTTCTATTGTAAAAATATTAAGTCAGGCATTTCTAAGGAGGCAGGCAACAAAAATGCCAACATCAAACGAAGTGCTGTTGATTTCCCCTGGGACTGCTTCCACAGTAACAAGTGGCTGCTGTTGTTTTTACAGAAACACCAATAAATAAACAGTCTTAGAAACACATCACTTGGATAGTGATCAATAACATTAAATATTTCTTCATTTTAAAGCTAGTTTTAACACATTGTGGAATTAGGGTGGAGAACACAGATTAGACTTGAAAAGCCAAGAATTTATAGTGGCAGGGGTGTTAGCCTCCCACCCACATAGCCTTTTTGCATTACTGGTTGGCTTTTCTTTCTCATCTGCTCAGAAGCTTGAAAGGTATTCAGCCAAGATCCTGATTGTCTAGCCCTGACCATCCATCTCCCACCAAAAGCATTCTTATCGTCGAAATTAATCATTGGAGGTCGGTCATTATACACTGACCTAAGTGGAAAGCAGAGTCATGGATACCTTGTGACTTCAAATCCAGACCTTAGTGAAGCCAGCCTAAGTCACCCAGTGGTGGTGGGAGGATTGCAGGCAGGTAGACAGGGAATGTGACTCACTGTGTGTCTTGGTCTGCCCTTTGCACCAAATCAATGGAAATGTTTCCTTACTGTGATAAGTGCCTTCACACACTGATAAGTGTCATTTGGAAATCTTCATCCTGATCAACATCACTAGGTCACTGCCCTACTCAGTTCTGGGTCCTTCCCTAGGGCCAGTCACTTTGCAATATGCCTCCTCTACAAACTCCAGTTCTCTAGCTAGAGGACTGCAAACATAAAAGTCAGGAGACCTTCTCTTTCTTTTTATTGCTTGCTAAATAACAAATAAACACATCAGGCATTTGAAAAGCCTCTAAGTTGTTTGTTGTTGTTATTTTATGGACAGGGAGACCCACCTTCCTGTTCTCTCTTTGAAGCATAGTGTTCTGGGTGAGAGTTAGTGGGAGTGAGTGGGGGCGACAGAAACGGAATGGAGCAGGGACACAACTGCGTTCCCATTTTTCTTCCACTGAGGTGGGATAGAGGGCCAGGACATGCCAGGCCTGGAGGCTCCAGCTGCCTCTGGCTTCCAAGACTGGTGTAATGGCTGTGTTCTCACAGACATGCTGACAGAACGTGACAAATAGAAAACAGATGTGAACTGACCTTCCATAAATGTACTTCAAGGCTTCTTAATCTTCATAGGAATCCTTCAGAGCGAGAGAAGCCGCCTTCAGGCAGTGATGCACATAACATTTAAAGAAGGGCAGCCGGCTGTTCCTGCCTGGGATCCCCTGGATAGGCCCCCTTTCTGACATTTTTTGCTTCAGAGCCATTTTCACCTGTGTTCACTTCCCAGCAAACCTGCTTTCCCCCACCTGTCTCCACACACAAACATCTGGATTTTCATAGATGGACCACCATTTTTTTAGATTTATTTATTCATATTTAGAGAGAGAGGAGAGAGCGAGAAAGAGAGAGAGAGAGAAGGGGAGAGGAGCAGGAAGCATCAACTCCCATATGTGCCTTGACCAGGCAAGCCCAGGGCTTCAAACTGACAACCTCAGTGTTCCAGGTCAACATTTATCCACTGCGCCATCACAAGCCAGGTAAAATGGATCACTTTTTACCAAGTGTTGAAGCCACATCTCTCCCCTTTTTGAATCCATACTTGTTTTGAAATTGTCACTGTTACTAAGGCAGTGACTAGCTTCCCTTTGTGACACTAAGTGTAGTTTGGAATCTCTGAGTACACTGGACTCTTGCCCACTTAGCAACTTAAGTTAGAAATACTGGAATACAGGGGTACAAAGGCCAACTGGAGAGACAAATTATCATGTTTCTCTTACTGACTTTGTAAAGTGACCAGGCATCCCGCTTTTGGCAGGACAGTCCTGATTTTTAGCAATTTGTCCTGTGTCCTGCAGTGTTTTTAAAAAGTCCCGATTTAAAAAAATATATTACAATACTATTTTTGCATTCTATGAAAAAAATTTTATTTTTCTCCATATAGACCAAATTTTTAATCAAGAAACCTCCCGCACAAAGAAAACCAGATAGAAGGTGACAGAGGACAATTTGACTTTGGGTGATGGGTATGCAACACAATTGAATGATAAGATAACCTGGAGATGTTTTCTTTGAACATATGTACCCTGATTTATTAATGTCATCCCATTAAAATTAATAATAATAATAATAATAATAAAGAACCCTCCCGTCAATGGTATCCTGTTTTACCAATTTTAAAAGCTGGTCACCTTAGCTTTGAGGCCTGGCTCTGAGGGCGAAGTCCTGCTCCTTACACCTGGGAGTGCAGGTTGCACCCTGCGTGATTCCATGGCGTCTGAACTGCTCTGCTTATGTTCTCTGTAGACACCTGTTCGTATCTCACAAGAATCTGGCTGGGATTTCCTGGAGTTTTCCCTCCCAATGATTGCAGTACTTTGTAAAACCACTTCCTTCCTTGCCATGTTGTTGATATCTAACAAAACAATTTTTGGCAACATTTCCTCTGAGAAAGAAAGCCATGTTAAGTACATGGCAGTATGAGTTCATGCCCAATGCCACTGATGAGCAAACAATTACAACATCCAGTTGATCCCAAATTGCTTTGGTTTCTAAGTCTGGGCACTTCTCAGTGGACCATGCCAGTTCTCACACTGTAAGTCCAGTGGGCTCTCTGCTTAAGAAGTCAATGAATTCTCTTACTTCCAGCCATCATGCACCAAGAAATGTCCATCTTATTTTGAAGTAAATTAAATAGAAAGTTTTGGACAGAAGCGGATAAAGTATATGGAACTCAAATATTTGAATCTTTTTTCTATTCCCATCTCATTTGTTCAATCTGTGGGATAATAAAAAATGTGAAATATTTTTATGCAGTTGTTTAGATATCTGAGTTTTGCAAATGAACAGAAACTGTCAAATAGGCAATTGGTATGCATTAGCTCAGTCGAGTGTGATGATGAACTTATGAGATGGGTAAAAGCATGCCAATTTTACAGAGTAGATCAGAGTAGGTCAATGAATTTTATGAATGTGCAATAAGTCATGTTATTTCAAAGCTAATCAGTGATAGAGCAAGAGTCAGCTATGCTTGTTTGTAACAGAGGCCAGTGTCCAATGGAAATGTGGGCAGGGGACTTTCTTTGAAGTTGTGTCTGCATAGCTAACTCATTGCTTACTTAGTGTATTTATTTTGGTTAGATCAGTGGTTCTTAACCTTTTTTGAGGTACCGAACCCACCAGTTTCATATGCGCATTTACCGAACCCTTCTTTAGTGATAAATAAAATATGAGGTTTTTTTCAAATTAAAGACATAGGTATATGTTTTTTTACTGGTGCACAAAATGAGCCATGCATGAACATCACCTTGCTCAAAGAACAAAACCAACAAAGTGCATGAACTCACAACAAATTACGGTATTACTTAATTCTGGCCTCTGCGGCAGAGGCTTCTCTGAACCCCTGAGACTGATTCATCGAACCCCTAGGGTTCAATAGAACCCAGGTTAAGAACCACTGGGTTAGATCAAAGGAGTGATGGAGATCAGGGACAATTAGTCTCCCCATTGCAAGCTACTCTTTGGGCTGCCATTGCTTCTTTGACTCCAAGATCCATCCTTCCTTCCTTCCTTCTTTCCTCCCTCCCTCCCTCCCCCTTTTTTTTTTTTAGATTTTATTTATTCAGTTGAGAGAGGAAAGAGAGAGAGAGAAGGGAGACACAAGGGGGGAGGAGCAGGAAGCGTCAACTCCAATATGTGCCTTGACCGGGCAAACCCAGGGTTCTGAACCGGCAAACTCAGCGTTCCAGGTCGGTGCTTTATCCATGGCGCCACCACAGGTCAGGCCCTTCCCTTCCCTTCCCTTCCTTCCTCTCTCTCTTTCTATTTTAAGGATCTTTAAGTTTAATTTATTTTTAAATTTTATTTATTGATTGATTTTAGAAAAAAAGGAAGGGAAAAAGAAACATCAATTTGTTTTTCCACTTATTCATTGGTAGATTCTTTTTTTTTTAAATGAAACAACTTATATTTATTGGCACTAGTTTTCCTCTCCTGTAACCTTATTTTTTTTGTTTGTTTGTTTTTTAGCATTTTAATTTTATTTATTTATCTATTTTTGTGACAGAGAGAGTCAGAGAGAGGGACAGACAGGAAGGGAGAGTGATGAGAAGCATCAATTCTTCGTTGCGGCACCTTAGTTGTTCATTGATTGCCTTCGCATATGTGCCTTGACCGGGGGGTTACAGCAGACCGAGTAACCCCTTGCTCGAGCCAGAGACCTTGGGCTCAAGCTGGTGAGCCTTGCTCAAACCAGATGAGCCTGCGCTTAAGCTGGCGACCTCAGGGTCTCGAACCTGGGTCCTCCGCATCCCAGTCCGACGCTGTATCCACTGCACCACTGCCCGGTCAGGCTCATTGGTTGATTCTTGTATGTGCCCTGTTGAAGAATTGAACCTGCAACCTTGGCCTATTCAGATGACACTCTAACCAACTGAACTACCGGGCAAGAGCTCTTCACTTCTCTCTCTCTCTTCTTTTTTTGACAGAGACAGAGAGAGTCAGAGAGGGACAGATAGGGACAGACAGACAGGAAGGGAAAGAGGGAAAGAGATGAGAAGCATCAATACTTCATTGTGGCATCTTAGTTGTTCATTGATTGCTTTCTCATATGTGCCTTGACCAGGGGATTACAGCAGAGCAGGTAACCCCTTGCTCAAGCCAGCAACCTTGGGTTTCAAGCCAGTGATTTTTGGATTTAAGCCAATGATCATGGGGTCATGTCTGTGATTTCATGCAGGTGAGCCCGTGCGCAAGCTAGATGAGCCCACACTCAAACCGGCAACCTCAGTGTTTCGAACCTGGGTTCTCCGCATCCCAGTCCAACGCTCTATCCACTGCATTACCACCTGGTCAGGCAATTCTTCACTTTTCAATGGGACAATAGTGGCACCTGAGCTTTGAGGTAGGTCCAAGATCACTGAGAAAATGCCTTTCAATCACTGAAAGCCAATCTGACTTGTGGCAAACCCTCCATCAAGGTCAATCATTACCATTAATTGTTTATAGTAAAGGGAGAAACTTTCACAATGCTGGCCACCACAGTATCCTTGCACATTGCACAGGGCCTATAAATATTTTCTAGATAAATAAATATCCAGTTGCACAAAAATAGCACACCCACTTCCCCTGATCCCAACCACCATTATCTCTTGTCTGGATTCTGAAACAGCCTTCTGACCAATGCTCCTGCTCTATCCTTGTTCCCTTCCAGTTTGGCCAGAGTGATCTTCTCCAAACAAATCAGATCATGTTGTTTTTCTGGTTTCACATTTTACTTGGAATAACAACTAACGTCCTTGCAAAGGACACCAAGATCCTACATGGCTTGGCTCCCTGTTATCCACCTGACCCCATCTTCTGCTACTCGGCTCCAGCCCTACTGGACTCTTGGATGTTCCTCGAACACAAGAGGAATGGCTTTTGCTTTAAGGAGTTCACCCTGTTTCTTTCTTCTGCCTGAACCACTCTTTCCAGCGAGAACTGCTATCTACTCCAAACCCTCCTTTATGTCTGGTTCTAATGCTACCTTCTCAATCAGGCCTACATAAATCACCTTTTTAAACCTTACTGGTGGTGGCACAGTGGATAGGGCATCGACCTGGGATGCTGAGATCCCAGGTTCGAAACCCCGAGGTTGCTGGCTTGAGTGTGGGCTCATCTGGTTTGAGAGCAGGCTCACAAGCTTGAGCACAGGGTGGCCAGCTTGAGTGTGGATCATCCACATGACCCCATGGTTACTGGATTGAGCCTTAAGGTCACTGGCTTGAGCAAGGGGTCACTAGCTCAGCTGGAGACCCCTGGTCTAGGCATTTATGAGAAGCAATCAATGAACAACTAAAGTGACACAATTACCAGTTGATGCTTCTCATCTCTCTCCCTTCCTATTTGTCTGTCTCTGTCTCTCTGTCTTTTTCTCTTGCAAAAAAAAAGTAAAATCCCATCCTTACCCTGGCTGGCTGGCTCTGTTGGTTAGAGCATCATCTGGGAGTGCAGGGCACATATAGGAACAGATCAATTTTCCTGTCTCTCTCACTCTCTAAAACCAATAAATAAAAATAAATAAGTAAAATTGCAACCTCATCACAAAGAAAAGAAAAGAAAGAGGGCAGAAGGAAACTACTGGTGGTGATGAATATGTTTATAGCACAGAGAGTGGTGTTGGTCCCACTGATGTTTATGCATGGCCAAGCTCAAGTTGTATACTTTAAATACTTACAGCTTTTTGTATGCCAAGCAAATCTCAATAAAGGAGTTCTGTTTTGTTTTGTTTTTTAAGTAAAATATGTGCCTGGCCTGTGTTGGCACAGTGGATAAAGCATTGACCTGGAATGCTGAGGTTGCTGGTTCGAAACCCTAGGCTTGCCCGGTCAAGGCACATACAACAAACAATCAAGGAACTAAAGTGAAGCAACTATGAGTTGATACTTCTTGTTCCCGCCTCCTTTCTCTGTGAAATCAATAGATAAAAAAATAAAAAATAAAGTCAAAAACAAAATTACAAATTTCTCCATGTTTACCTCCAGCACTTTAATCTCTCTTACCTTCTCTAATTTTAACACTTTCCAATTTACCATTTTAGTTAACTTATTTATTATGTTTAGTGTGCATTTTCTGACTCTCCATGCTAGCTCCATAAGTGTAGGCCTGTGTTTATTCATGGATATATTCCCAAATGCTCAGAACAGTACCTGACTCACACAAGGCCCTTAATAAATATTCTCAAATAAGTTGTTACATATGCATGCATGGCACAGCTATCCACGGTTTCAGTTTACGGTTACTGAGGGTTTCTGGTAAGGTTAGCAGGGGGGCCGGTTCATTTAGGTGAGAAAAGCAAAGACTTCTTCATTTGCAGTTTGACATAATGCCCTACATAGATTTCATCTAAATGGATCTTTTCAACAAAAGAGGCGTTGCACAAAGCCCCATCTTTGTGCAGCCTCCACTCTGTTTTTGGCAATTTGAATGCTCCGCTGTCTGGGTGTGGCCCCGAGTATGTGGTCTTGATGGAATGTCTTGATTAGTTATCAGATGTGCCTGAGCAGCTCTGGGGGAATAGCTTGTCAGTTCAGGTCTCACCATGGAGAAAGGGTTTCTCAGTAATTCTATTGAAATCCTTCTTGGGCTGTCTCTATTCTCCCACAATTCAAAAAACCATTCTCTTTCATTGCCTCTTCGGTCAATTTTTTCCCTTATTGATCACAAAAAAACAAAGTGGTCAATTCTATTTTAAAAATTCTTATTTATTAATTTTATTTTATGAATTATGTATTTATTTATTTTAGAGACAGAGGAAGGAAAAGAGAGGAAAACATCAATTTGTTGATCCAGTTATTTATGCATTTATTGATTGATTCTTGCCTGTGCCCTGACCAGGGATCGAACCTGCAACCTTGGCATATAGGGATGAAGCACTAATCAACTCAGCTAGCCATCCAGAACCCAAAGTGATCATTTCTTAATTTAAAAGTACAATAGTCATTTGGACAGACTATTTCAATCTCATACCAACTATTCTGTGGTACATTCAACAATTTTTGTCTAACATTTTACACATAAACTATAATAGGAATATGTTACTGTGTAGTAGCCACAGGGCTGTAAATTTGGACTCAATAAAAGAAGTTTTAGGCCCTGGTGGCTAGCTCAGATGGTTAGAGCATCATCCTGATTTGCCAAGGTTGCAGGTTCAATCCCCAGTCAGGGCACATTCAAGAACCAACCAGCTAATGTAAAAATAAGTAAAACAACAAATCAATGTTTCTTTCTCACTCTCTGTAAAACAGTAATAATTAAAAAAATGTCAATAGGGTTCATTCCTTGTGAGGGCTGTGGTGGAAGGATCTGTTCTAGGCCTCTTTCCTCCACTTATAGATGGCCATCTTTTCCCTTTATCTTTACGTCATCTTTGTTCTGTAGAGGTTTGTGTCTAAATGTCCTTTTCTTATAAGACCACCAATCCTATTAGATTAGGGTCCACCCTAATAAACTAATTTTAATTTAATTACATCTTTAAAGACCTTATCTGTAAGTACAGTTCCATTATGAGGTAGTGGAAATTAGGATCTCAACATATGGGATTTTGGGGTGACACAATATGTAAATTAGACTGCAATAAAGCTTTTTAAAAATAATATACAGTGGTACCTTGAGATACGAGTTTAATTCGTTCTGTAACCGAGCTTGTAAGTTAGTCAACTCATATATCAAACAAATTTCTCCCATTTAAAATAACTGAGACAGATTTAATCCGTTCCAGCCCTGTGAAACATCCCCAAACCATCCTAAATTATGAAAAAGACATGTTTTTAATTAAGAAACACACATGTATACTTTACCAGTGCATAACAAAATATATGAAATAAAAGAAAAAAGTGTTATTTAGTACTGTATTTTTACCTTGGAGACAGACAAGTGCGGCTAACAGAGGTGAATGGTGGAGGAGGAGGGAGAGAGGAAGGGATGCAGGCACTGTAGACACGTAAACTAAAACTGCACTTTCTTAACACTAAATGTAAACTAAAACTGCACTTTCTTAACACTAAATGTAAACTAAAACTGCACTTTCTTTACTTAAAATGAAACCATAAAAACTTAATTGTAAAAAAAAAAAAAGCACTTTCTTAACTTTAAACTTAACCTAAGCTTAACATTATGTATTTTTCATTTAATCATCACCTGTTTTTGCTCTTTTGGCTGCACTTTTGGCATTTTCACTTGCAGGACTTTTGAATAAAAATCTATCCAAAGAGGTTTGCTTTTGCCTGCCTTTTAAAATGCTACAGAAATGTGTCAAACAAGTGGAATTAAAAAGTGCTAAAGCACCACCAGTTGAAACTTTTTCTGGGTGTTTCTTTTCAACGAAACTTGAAAGCTTCTCCCACATTGCCAGCATGTCTTTAATTTCACCTGTAGAAATCACTTTCTCTGATTCTACCTCCTCCTCACTACTAATCTATGGCAGAAGCTCCGTATGTTGCATCATCTGTAGCTCCTTCAACCTCTCAGTTGAGAGTTCCTCCTCATGTTCCTCGATGAGCTCGTTTATGTCACCCTCATCTACCTCCAGACCCATCAGTTTTCCGAGGGACACAATCTCCTTCAACGCTTCTACCTCGGTCTCGGTCTCTGGTTCAAATCCTTCGAAGTCCCTCTCTGCAACAACATCAGGCCATAATTTTTTCCATGCCGAGTTCAAGGTTCTTGTAACCTCTTGCCACGCCAAGTCAATAATGCGTAAACATATTGTGATGTTGTAGTGATCTTTCCAAAACTCTCGAAGGGTTAGATCTGTATTCTCAGTTACCTCAAAGCAGCGGCGGAACAAGTGCTTTGTGAAAAGCTTTTTAAAGTTGGGAATGACCTGCTGATCCATAGGTTGCAAGATTGAAGTTGTGTTGGGTGGGAGGTAGAGGACTTTCATGAATTTGAACTCATTGAGAATGTCATCTTCAAGACTAGGTGGGTGGGCTGGAGCATTTTCAAGGATTAGTAATGCTTTCATTGGGAGTTTATTTCCTTGAAGATATTTCTTCATTGCAGGACCAAAGACAAGATTTACCCATTCAATAAAAAGCAGCCGCACATAACCCATGCCCTAGCATTGGCACGCCACATAACCTGCAGTTTCTCTTTAAGAATCTTGTTAGTCTTGTCTGACCTGTGGTGGCGCAATGGGATAAAGTGTCGAACTGGAACACTGAGGTTGCCGGTTTGAAACCCTGGGCTTACCTGGTTAAGGCACATATGGGAGTTGATGCTTCCTGCTCCTCCCCTTATTCTCTCTCTCTCTCTCCTTTCTGAAAAGTTGAATAAAATCTTTTTAAAAAAAGAATCTTGTGAGTCTTAAAGGCTCGAGGATTTTGGGAATGATACACTAGCAGTGGCTTTACTTTACAGTCACTGTTAGCATTTGCACACAATGCAAGGGTCAGACAGTCCTTCATGGGTTTATGGCCTGGCAGCTTCTTCTCCTCTGCGGTGATGAAAGTCCTCTGGGGCATTTTTTCCAAAACAATCCTGTTTTGTCCGTCACAGTTGAACACTTGTTGGGGGATGTAGCCTTCCTTTGCGATAAGCGCAGCAAAACATGCGTGTACTCCTCAGCTGCCTTAACGTCAGCACTCGCAGCTTCACCATGCCTCACCACCGAGTAGATGCCAGATCTCTTCTTGAAATTTTCAAACCAGCCGTGACTTGCCTTAAATGTATCTTCTGCTGGCTCTTTTGAGGTTGATGGTTCTTTTTCCTTCAAGTCACAGTAAATAAATACGTACCTTTTCGCATATTACAGTCTCCATCACTGTATCCCCTGCCAGCTCTTCCTCTTTCACCCACACCAGCAAAAGCTTCTCCATTTCTTCATGGATATTTTTCCTTAATTGGGACAGAATTGTAGTTCCTTTTGCTGGATTTGCGCTTTTGATGGCATCCTTTTGTTTAAGAATGGTACAAATTGTAGAAGTATTGCAGTCTTACAGCCTTGCCAGTTCAATTACACGTACACCATGTTCATGTTTTTCTATTATTTCTTGCTTTACTTCTATCGAAATCATTCTCTTCTTCTTCTCACCACTGTCCTTTATACTCACTTTCTTCGGCCCCGTGATAGTACACAAAAAAAGTTAGTAAAAAATGCAAAAATGATGCAAGGACAAGTATAGCACATAAGATTCGACTTGATTCTGTGGGTAACACGTGAGAAAGAACGAGATGCTGGTGTTGTGCTGCTGATACTGGACCCGTGCGCCAACGCGCCAACTGGTGGCAGCTTCCCAAATCACAACTCGTATCTCGGAATTTCTCTCGGATCTCGAACAAAAATACGGACCGAGTTGCAGCTCTTATCTTAAAAAATAAAGTCTGCTCGTATCTCAAGGTACCACTGTATTAATTGAGCACTTGCTAAGTAATTTACATATATCATCTCATTTGATCTTCTCAATAACACTATAAGTTAAGTATGATTATGCCTACTTTATTTTTTTAATTTTATTTATTAATTTTTTTTAGAGAAAGAGAAGGAAAGAGAGCTAGACAGACACATTGATCTGTTATTCTACCCATCCTTGCACCCACTGGTTGACTCCTGTATGTGTCCTGACTGGGAACCAAATACACAACTTTGTTGTATCAGAATGACACTCCAACCAACTAAGCCCCCCAGCCAGGTGATTATGCCTACTTTAAACATGAGGAAAGTAGGCACAGAGAAGTTAGAGAATTTGCCTGTGGTCACAAAGTCAGTAAACAATGGAGCCATGCTTCAAACCACAATCTAACTCCAGAGTCCATACTTTTTTTAACTTAATTTTTTAAATAATTTTATTTATTGATTTTAGAGAGAGAAAGAAAGGAAAGGAGAGAGGAAGGGAGAGAAATAAGAAGTATCAACTCGTACACGCATACTTTTAGTTGTTCATTGATTGCTTCTCATACATGCTTTGACTAGGGGGCTCCAGTTGAGCCTGTGACCCCTTGCTCAAGACAGAAACCTTGGGTTCAAGCCAGTGACCTTTGAGCTCAAGCCAGGAATCACAGGATCATTGTTATAATCCCATGCTCAAGCCGGTGACCCTGTGCTCAAGTTGATGAGCCTGTGCTCAAGCCAGTGACCTTGAAGTTTCAAACCTGGGACCTCAGTGTCCCAGGTCAATGCCCTATTCACTGTGCTACCATTAGTCAAGCCAGGTCAGGTTTAATTAAAAAATTTTTTCTGAGAGGGAGAAACATTGATTTGTTGTCTCAATGATTGCAATAAATATGCAATAATTGAGTGATTCCTGTATGTGCCCTGACCAGGGATCAAACCCACAACCTTGGCATGTTGGGAAGACACTCTAACCAACTAAACTCACAGGCCAGGGACAGAGACCATACTTTTAATTCTAATGCTAAAACCTACATGTGCTGGGCAGTCAGGCTCTTTAAATCAGTTCTCTGATGTCTGTTTGATAATATCAATTACATGCAAGAGAAAACTGAGGCTCAGAGAAATTAAGCAACCTGCCCAAGTTCATATAGTCCATAATTAGGTTCTCTCCAAAACCCAAGAAGTTTCTTAATATAGTATTTCTAAGAGATTAAGAAGTAATATTGGAGGTTACAAAATAGTCACAGGATGTAAAGTACAGCACAGGGAATATAGTTAATAATATTGTGATAACTATGTATGGTGTCAAGTGCGTACTAGACTTACTGGGAGATCACTTTGTAAGTGATATAAATATCTAACCACTATTCTGTACATCTGAAACTAATATAATATTGAATGTCAACTGTAATTAAATTTTTTTAATTTAATGCTATAGTATTTCTAATTATGTGTTATTGTTGCTCCACCATTTTTATGGAGGTCTTCAGGGCAAGAAAACACCACCTGGCAAACAATAGAAGCTCAATGAATAGTTATGAAATGAATGAGTGCATACTATATTTTCCTTTCCAAATTTGTTTACTGATTTTAGAGAGAGAGGAAGGGAAAGAGACAGAAACATCAATCTATTCCTGTATGTGCCCTGACTGGGGATCAAACCTGCAATTTTTGCATATTGGAACAACGCTCTAACCAACTAAGCTATCTGGCCAAGGTAGTCAATAGCTTCAACCTCACAGTGATGGGCAAAGGAATCTGCTCATACTAGAGATGAGCTGCCCCAAACCTGCAATACTGGAGACTTCTTGGGCCCTCATAGGTCAGGGGATCTTCCTGCATGTGCAGTTCATGATACAAACTCCAGAAGTTATCTCTTATCTGACCACCTTTGAATGAGGAAATGGGCACCTCTAGTCTGATGCTATAAGTGCAAACTGATGTGAACTTTTATTTGTTTTTTTAATGTTTATCTTATTGACTTTAGAAAGAGGAAGAGAGAGAGTAGGAAAGAGACATCCTATAAGAGCCCTGACTGGGGATCGAAACAGCAACCTCTGTGCTTCGGGACAATGCTATAACCAACTGAGCCAGGACTGGGGTGAACTTTTCACTTGGCATCTTCACAGTGTATATTAAAAAACCAGACACACACACACACACACACACACACACACACACACACACACACACCTTTAAGTTCTGACAATTCCTTATCTAAGAATTTATAATTGTTAAGAAAAAATTGGGCCTGACCTGTGGTGGTACAGTGGATAAAGTGTTGGCCTAGAACGCTGAGGTCACTGGTTCGAAACCCTGGGCTTGCTCAGTCAAGGTACATATGGGAGTTGGTCTTCTTGCTCTTATCCCCTTCTCTCTCTCACACACACACACACTCTCTCTCCCCTCTCTCAAAAGTGAATAAATAAAATCTAAAAAAAAAAAATTTTTCTTAAAGAAAAAAAACATTAGAACCACAGCCAGGGAGCTGGGCTGGTTAGAGCATCACCCTAATATGCAAAGGTTTTGGGCTTGATCCCAGTCAGGGCACATATAAGAATCAACCAATCAATGTATAAATAAGTAGAACAATGTATTTATGACAATGTTTCTCTCTCTTTTTTTTCTCTCTCTAAAATACATAAAAATTTTTAAAAAGCACTTTTTTGTTGCCTGACCTGTGGTGGCGCAGTGGATAAAGCGTCGACCTGGGAACACTGAGGTCGCCAATTCAAAACCCTGCACTGGTCTGGTCAAGGCACATATGGGAGTTGATGCTTCCAGCTCCTCCCCCCTTTCTCTCTCTCTCTCTCTCACTCTCACTCTCTCTCTGTGTCTCCTCTCTAAAATGAATAAAATAAAAAGAATTTTTTTTTAAAAAAAAAGCACTTTTTTGTCGATATAGCAATATTCTAACAATTTTACTATAGGAAAACTTTACTTTGAATACACACACACACACACACACACACACACACACAGATGTTCATTATAGTACTAACTAGTAGCAAAAAACTTGGAAATAAGTTAAATGATCATCAATAGACAAACAATTAAATAAATGGTAGAATATTCATACAGTAAAACACAGGCAGCCCTTAAAATAAATAAATGATATAGATCTCTACGTGATTGTTGACTGACATTTATGTTAGTCAAGGTCCAGCCAGGAACACAAAACTCATGTTAGGTAATTCAGTAGAGGGAATATAGGAATTACAAAAATTTAGAGGCCAACTATCTTATATTCAGAAGATGGTGACCCAGGGACATATTCAGCCCTGCATGCAAGGTACAGGCAGGAGGGCATTGGGAAGTCAGGGTCAAAATTACTCTATCCAAGGCCATTTCTTCTATTCTCTCTGCTTCTTTTTGGGTATCAACTTCCACCTCTCTCTATAGACCAACTTTCTATTCTTCTCCATGCATATAGCTGAACCACCCCTAGTTCAAGCATCAGTAATGGCTGAAGATAATCCCAAAAGATGGCCTGATTGATCCAGATTGGGTTAAGCATCCACTCGAATTCAATCGTCTCTAGCCAGGGGGAAGAATCATAGGACTCACCTCTGTGAGTGGAGCCTGTAGTCCACTAGAGGGACCTAGGTTGAGGAGATCCTGTCTGCTATTGACAACATGGGAAAATGGATTAGTACTGGTGCCATCATCTACCGAGGTAGGAAACTCATGATGGGGAGATCGGAATGGAAGATGATAACTAAGTTTTGGACATATTCAACTGAATGTCCACAGAACATCCAAATATATTGTCCAGGAGGTGAATAAATATAGAATCCAAAGTTCAGCATGGGAATTTGGGCTGGGAATCTAGAATAAAAAATATTTACAGGGTAAACAGAGGGGAATAAAACACTAAGGAGACAGAAAACTAGCCAAAAGGGCTGATGAGAAAAAAAAAATAAAATAAAGCTAAAATTCATGTAGAGAAGAAAGGAAGACATTTTCAAGGAAAAGAAAGAGGTCAATTTTGTTAGATAAGATAAACCCTGAAAACTGTCCATTTGGACATGGCCCCAAGGTCTCTGACTAAAGGAAGAAATCAAATGGCAATTGAGTTTAGGAGGTTATGAAATAGATTCTTCATGGTTTAATGCTTTTGTGGCCAATCATGGAACAGCCTTGGTGAGATTAAATAGAAGAAGTAAGTCAGATGTTTGGGCTTCTAGGTTCTTCTGCAAATCTTAAATAGAGTAAGGTAGTCAGTTTCAGACATTTACAAAGGCACAGTCTCAGGTTTTTACTCTGAATTCACAAAGCAAATCCTAGAGCTCCCTCTTGAGGTTGGCAATACTTGAATATCACTAGCCTTGGAAATTTAAGAAGGATCAGCAAACTATGGTCCTGGGTCTGTATCTGGATCTCTGCTTGTTTTTGTATAACCTGTGAACTAAGCATTTTAAAAAAGATTTTATTTATTGATTGGAGCATGGGAACAAGAAGTAGTTACTTCACTCTAGCTGTTCATTGGTTGCTTGTCATAGGTACCTTGACCAGGCAAGCCCAGAATTTCGAACTGGTGACCTCATTGTTCCAGGTCAATGCTTTATCCACTACACCACTATGGGCCAGGAGACTTTTTTTCCTTACATATTTCATTATTTGGAAAAAAATCAAATGAAGGAAAATATTTTGTGATGTAAAATTATGATATTTAAATTTCAGTGTCATTAAATAAATACATGACATTTTGCTCATTTATTTAGGTATGGTCGCTCTCATGCTACAGTAGCAGTGACAGAGAATCTATAGCCTGGCCTGTGGTGGCACAAATATATAGAGCATCGATCTGGAACATCACGGTCGCTGGTTTGAAACCCTGGACTTGCCAGGTCAAGGCACATACAGCAAGCAACTAATGAACAATTAACGTGAAGCAGCTATGAGTTGATACTTCTCACCCCCCTCCCCTCCCTCTACCTCTTCTCTCTGTAAAATCAATAAATAAAACCTTTAAAAGGAAATTTACTACCTGGCTCTTTTCAAGAAATGTCTACCCTAGAAGATTGAACAGGGCAGTCCTGGGGCTTTAGGTTTCTTTTAGAGATATAAATATAGCTTAGTTCTGGTACCAAACCTCAATAAAAACGTTCATGTGTCTAATCTCTTTTTAAAATATTTTATTTATTCATTTTAGAGAGAGGAGAGAAAGAGAAGGGGAGAAAAGAGGGAAAGGGAGGAGTGAGAAGCATCAACTTCTAGTTGCTTTCTGTATGTGCCTTGACCGGATAAGCCCGGGGTTTCGAACTGGTGACTTCAGCATTCCAGGTTGACACTATATCCACTGCACAACCACAGGTCAATCTAATTGTGCTCTCTCTCTCTTTTTTTTTTAAATTATTTACTTTAGAGAGAAAGGGGGAGAGAGAGAGAGAAGGAGAGATACACCAATTTGTTTTTCCACTTATTTATGCATTCATTGAGTGATTCTTAGATGTGCCATGACTAGAGATCAAAGCTGCAGCACTGGCATATTGGGACAATGCTCTAACTAACTGAGCTAGTTGGCCAGGGCAAAGGTTTCTAATCTCTTAAAGTCTTCAGTATAGGAACAACTTCAGCATAAGGAGACCTACATGAATGCCCCTAATTTAGGCCAAATCTAGGAGGTTTTCACCTTTGATTTATTTGTACTTATTTGTGATGTCTTGGGACACCGCTGGGCAAGGCTGTGTGACTATCACTGGGACAGGCTAGAGTAGATGAAGGGAAAGTCAAGTCTCAGCTTGATTTGTGCCTCAGTGTAGAATAGATCAAGCACAGGTGTTGGAGGTTCAGCGGCAGAGAACACTACAAAGCCAGCTGACATTTATTGAGCACTTCCTGTGTGCTAGGTGTGCCAAGTGCTTAACATATAATTATAAAGATAAACAAAACTAACTCCCCCTCTTTCACCAAGAGCGAAGTCTGAAATATGGTAATACATATCATAGTTTCACAGCTGGACCTGGGCGATCATGGATTTCAGTTTTCCCCTTTCAGGCCAGTAACCCACAACACAAAAGAGAGGCAGGCAAGGTGCAAGAGTAGTTCAAAGGGCGGTGAACTTACTTAGGAGTGAGGAAAGGGGAATTTGGAACCAGAAGGAAGGAACTATGCTAACAACAAAAAAAGATGGGAGAGTATAGGGTACCGGTATATTTAGTAAAGACTACTGGTTGAAATGGAGAGTGTATATAAACTAATTTTTATCTTACAAGTTTATTTTCAATTTGCCATGAAAACTCTTCCAATTATGCCCCATAGGGGAGGTCTTCTTAGGTTTAATTACACATTGACTCACAACTCCACTGTAGCCCACACTTGGCCACTGCCTCTGGTACAGCGCAGGCACCGCAGGCCCCCACCAGCACTGGGCCTGTGCACCTGGAGTCCTATGGCTTCCCACTCCGTGGTGCAGCTTCGACTCAGGGAAGCAAGGCAGCATCAGGTGAGCATGGAAGCTGTTTTGGCTTACAGACCTCACTCTCTACAGGAGCTGGTGTCTCTTGTAATCACTCCATAGGTACAGCTTCCAGGGTTTCTCGGAGAGACATGCTGGTTATAGCATTTAGGCAAGTCCAAAAATGTGACTTCCTGACAGGGATTGATAGTTCTCTCATCACTGGTGTAGCTTACCAAAGAAGGGTTATCTCTCTCCCATGGGCAGTGCTGCCTGGCAGTGGGGTTGACACCCTATCTTTATCAAGTTACCTGAGAAACAGAACTAGAAGGTTACCAAGGGTCAAATTCTTATGCAGAAAGGAAAAAGGTTGTGTTAACTCTTTACCCATCTTACCCAACAGCCACTTCATTTTCAGTATTTTCCTCAAAAGTAAACTCCTTAGAAAAGTAACTTTTCTAAGCCTGTCCTGTGGTGGTGCGGTGGATAGAGTGTCAACCTGCAATACTGAGGTTGCCGGTTTGAGACCCTGGGCTTGCCCAGTCAAGGCTCATATGGCAAGGAATCAATGGACAACTAAAGCAAAATAACTATGAGTTGATACTTCTTGCTTTTTCCCTCTCTCTGTAAAAACAATAAATAAAATCTTTTTAAAAAATATTTTTAAAGAATTGACATTAAATTGTATACATATTGGAAAGCACTTAGTTTATATCCAATTTTTCACTATTACAAACAAGCAAGAGACATCCTTATGTATATATGAGGGAGAAAAACATCAACTTGTTGTTCCACTTATTTATGCATTCACTGGCTGATTCCTCTTTTTTTCAGAGAGAGAGAGAGGAGGGGAGAGAGAAGCATCAACTCATTGTTCCACTTACTTGTGCCACTGATGGCTTTTCATATGTGCCTGGACCAGGGCTTTACCCTACCTCAGGAGTGGAGCCAACACCTTCTGGGGTGGAGCCCTTATGGGGGCTCAAGTGGATGCCACCAGCCAGGGTCACTCACTGCTTGATTCTTGTATGTGCCCTGACCCGGGGATCAAACCCGGGGGCCAGGGCAAAAATAGATTAGTTAATTTTAAAATGCTGATAGATATTAAATTGTTGTTGTTTTTAAATTTTTTATTTTATTTATTTATTTTTTTACAGGGACAGAGAGAGAGTCAGAGAGAGGGATAGATAGGGACAGACAGACCGGAATGGAGAGAGGTAAGTAGCATCAATCATTAGTTTTTCGTTGCCATCGCAACACCTTAGTTGTTCATTGATTGCTTTCTCACATGTGCCTTGACCGCCGGCCTTCAGCAGACCGAGCAACCCCTTGCTGGAGCCCCTTGCTTGGACCTTGGGTCCAAGCTGACAAGCTTTTTGCTCAAGCCAGATGGGCCCGCGCTCAAGCTGGCGAGCTTGGGGTCTCGAACCTGGGTCTTTCGCATCCCAGTCTGACGCTCTATCCACTGTGCCACCGCCTGGTCAGGCTGTTTTTAAAATTTTTATTGATTGATTTTACAGAGAGAAGAAGGAAAAGAGAGAGAGAGAGACATCAATTTGTTGTTCCACTTCTTTATGCATTCACTGGCTAATTCTTGTATGTGTCCTGACCAGGGGTATCAGGACAATGCTCTAACAAACTGAGCTACCTGGCCAGGGAGGATATTAATCTTAAATGCACACCACCAATGTATGAATATCAATTTCCCTTCATTATCTTTGTGTATTAGAAATTGTCAGCCCTAGCCAGTAGCTTAGTTGGTTAGAGTATCAACCTGAAATCCCCAAGATTGTGGGTTCAACCTGTGGTCAGGGAATATACAAGAAACAACCAATAAATGCATAAATAAGTGGAACAACAAATTAATGTTTCTCTCTCTTCCTTTCTTCTCCCTAAAATAAAAAATCAATCAATAAATAAAAATGAGTAATTTTTTTTAAAGTGAGAGGAGCAGAGATAGAGAGACAGACTCCCACATGCGCCCCTGTGGGGATACAACTGAAAACCCTGATCTGGGGCCTGAGTCAGAGGCTCCACAGAGCCATCCTTAGCACTGGGGGTCAATGCGCTTGAACCAATTGAGCCATGGCTGTGGGAGGGAAAGAGAAAGTGCGAGAGAGAAGGGGGGAGGGGTGGAGAAGCAGATGGTCGCTTCTCTTGTGTTCCCTGACTGGAAATTGAATCTGGGATATCCATACTCTTTGCCCATTTCCCATTGACTTTTAATTTTTTTTTTTTTTTTAGTTTTTTAAATTGATATTAGAGGGAGAGCAGAAGGGGGAGAGAGAGAAAGAGAAGGGAGAGAGAAAAAACATCTTTTTGTTGTTCCACTTATTTATGCATGTACTGGTTGATTTTTAAAAAAATATATTTTTAAGACTTTATTCATTTTAGAGAGAGAGAGAAAGCAAGAGAGAGAGAGAGAGAGAGAGAGAGAGAGAGTAAAGGAGGGAGGAGCAGGAAGCATCAACTCCATATGTGCCTTGACCAGGCATGCCCAGGGTTTTGACCTGGCAACCTCAGCATTCCAGGTAAACTCTTTATCCACTGTGCCACCACAGACCAGGCTGGTTGATTCTTGATAGGGTTTGACTGAGAAATAAACTGGCAACTTTGCCTCTAACCAACTGAACTGCCTGGCCAGGGCCGACTGTCTTTTTTTATTGATCTGTGGGTGTTAAAGAGAAAACAACAGGCCCTAAATGGCATCATTTGTGCTTAAAGCTAAGGTGACCAATCATCCTCCTTTAGGGAGGACCAACCTTCTTTTGTAAGTTCCATCCTCCCTCAAAAAGTGTCCTCCTACATGTCCTCCTTTTTGATATTGGAAGACTGATCTCTAAATGTCCATATTTGATTGATGCAGAGGCGATCCATTGCATGTGATGTGACGTATTTGTATTTGACATTAGGATTCATCAAGGATCAGTACAGTGCGGTGAGACGTGATTATGAGACGCATGCACTCCGCATGGGAGACCTTGAGAGAGCACGCACTATACCGAGCGTGCAAATGGCTTTGTGTCCCTCTTACTGAAACACTACACGGCACATACGACATTGTAGACTCATGATTATTTCTTCCTTAGTGAATATTCAATCATAGACAGGTAAGCACAATTCACGTTTTATTAATTATCTATTTAATAATTTTCAAATATGTATAATTTTATTTACAAGTATTTTCCGGAAATTCGAATTTTAAAATGGAAAGCTAACCTCAAACCATATCTATTAATAACACATTTTTATTAAATAGTTGCATAAAACAGGTGTTTTTTATTAGAAAATGATAAATACATCCAAATATCACTCCAAATTAGTGGTTTTGTTTGATATTTAGTTTTGTTAATTTAGCTTCTGGAAAATTCGCCTACCATGATGTAACATTTTCACTTCCTAATGTGCTTGCATTGTTCATGTAGCTCTATATTTTATTTTTAATTTGAAATTTCATTTAAGTGATGGAAAAATCAAAAAAGAGAAAATGCCATTTCAACAATAAGTTGAAAAAGGAATATCCATTGCTCATATCAAAGAAAGATACCATTGTTTTCTGCAATATTTGCAGAGGAAAATTTTGTATTGCAATTGGGGGCAGAGCAGTGATAATAAAACACTTGACCACCAACAAACATAAGCAATCATTAGATGCATCAGCTTCTAGTTGTAAAGTTGTTTTAAAACTTCAAATTATTCTGAAGATGA
Source organism: Rhynchonycteris naso (assembly GCA_037038555.1). NCBI lineage: Eukaryota > Metazoa > Chordata > Mammalia > Chiroptera > Emballonuridae > Rhynchonycteris > Rhynchonycteris naso. The sequence continues at coordinate 106,162,367 of CM072996.1, read as the reverse complement.
AAAACAGTTGGCTGCAGTGGAGGGAACATTTGCATTTCATACCATAATTCACAATCAAAGTTTTTGTAGTATGGATTGTACAACTAAATTATTGAAAAAGTTTCACAATGCAAAATTTTCATGTGCCAGGACAAAATGCGAGGCTATTTTGAAATCGGTATTTAAAAATTACTGTGACAAAATACTTACAGAGGACTTGGAAACTGCAGCATTTGTAACGATTTTATTTGATGCATCAAATCATAATGAAATTAAATTGTATCCAATAATAGTAAGATATTTTAATGTTCCCAAGGGCATTCAAATAAAAAATTTTAAATTAGAACCCACTGAGGACGAAACTTTTAAAATTTTGTCAAACCACCTATACAGAGTAATAAATGAAAACAATTTGAAATCCAAAGTTGTTGCACTAAGTGCTAATACAAATACAAATTGTGGTGGGCAAAGACGCAAAAGGGTGAATAATGTGTATGCAAAATTGAAGGTTTCTCCAAAAGAAAATACTGGGAATAGGTTGTAATGCACATATTTTGTCAAATGCAATCAACACAGCGTCATGTGCCATACTAATTGATGTAGAAGTAATAGTAAGTACAATTTATTTGTATTTTAGTCATTTTACTGTTAGTGTTGCTACTTTAAAACAATTTTGTGAAGAAGCAAATGTTGAATACAAAAAACTTTTAGGATATTCAAAGTTAGATGGCTTGCTCAAAAGATGGTCACCTTATTAAACACCTGCGGAACATGCTATAAAGCGTGTTTTACAATTACACTGGAGACAATTTTCTTTTAATTTTCTGTTGCATGAGGTTTTAGAACTTTTTCTATATATCTCTGCATTGCTAATTCCAAATCTGAAATTCATTCTTTGGTACATGCTCTAGTTTTTATGCAATTTTAATTTCTTTTTGTTACAGTTAATGGCATGCATTGGTTTTTAAATTGGAATTAAAGGGCAACGACTCTTGGATGGAACATAACCACAAGGCAATTAATGTTTCACAAACATCACTTTTACATAATTGTAGTTGTTTCTAAATGTAAAAGTTTATTATCTGATAAAAACACCCTCTTGCCTGACCAGGTGGTGGCACAGTGGATAGAACATCAGACTGCGATGTGGAAGACCCAGATTCAAGACCCCAAGGTCGTCAGCTTGAGCACAGGCTCATCTGCCTTGAGAAAAAAGCTCACTAGATTGGACCTAAGGTCGCTGGCTCCAGCAAGGGTTTACTCGGTCTGCTGAAAACCCGCAGTCAAGGCACATAAGAGAAAGCAATCCATGAACAACTAAGGTGTCGCAACGAAAAACTGATGATTGATGCTTCTCATCTCTCTCCATTCCTGTCTGTCTGTCCCTATTTATCTGTCTCTCTCTCTCTCTGTCCCTGTAAAAAAAACAAAAACACCATCTTATTTTGTTTTAAGATTGAATCATGGCTTCTTTGAGTAGGTGTAAAGGTAAGAATAGTCCTGACACCTTCTATTCTATATGTGGCTGTTACACACTTCAACATCAAAGGCTCAATATTTCATCATTTGTGACACGTGCATATATTGCCTATTTTCAAGTTCCCCTTGGTGATCAAGACAAGAATTGGGCTCCTCAGATTGTGTGTCATAATTGTGAGGAAATGCTTTGTGACTGGACAAAAGAAAAATGCAAAGGAATGCCTTTTGGTATTCCCATGGTTTGGCGTGAACCTAAGGACCACAGCACTGACTGTTATTTCTGTCTGATCCATACAAAGGGCATCGGCAAGAAAAACCAGCATATGATCGCATATCCTAATATTCCTTCAGCAATACGACCTATCTCACACTCTGAGACACCTGATTCCAGTTTTCAATGGTTTTATTTCTTTAAGGACAAAGAAAGTGAACATGGTAATCAAGTGTATTTTGATAAGATGCATGAGGAAATGGTTGTAGAATCTGAAGAATCTTCTTCTGATGCCAAGCAATCATTAACCCCTCAGCAGTTTAGCCAACCCAAATTGAATGACTTACTTAGTACCTTGATGGCGAACCTATGACACGCGTGATAACACTGACACACGTAGCCATTTTCGATGACATGAAGCTGCATGCTGCTGTATACCAGAGAAGTATGGGGCCACGATCTGAGAAGGACGTTTCATCCTTGGCTCCTGCACGGCCAGGTGCAGTAGCCGAGGATAAAACATTTGCTGTAGTGTAGACACTCTGTGTCAGAGGTCTGTAGGCCAAAACAACAGAACTCCAGCACAGAGCGTCTAGTTCAGTTTAGCCAACCCTAATAGAATCACTTAGTAAGAGATTTGGGCCTATCAAAGAAAGCAGCTGAGTTCTTAGCCTCCAGGCTTCAAAAAAAGAATGTACTTCACCAGTCAGCTAAAGTATCCCATTTCAGGAAGCATGAACAAATTTTTGTGGACTTTCTTTTCGAAGACAAACACTTTGTTTACTGTCATGATATCAGTAGTCTTCTCAGCCAGTTAGGTGTTACCACTTACAGTCCGACAGAATGGCGGCTATTTCTTGACAGCTCTAAATGGAATCTGAAATGTGTTCTCCTAGACAACAGTAATGTTTATTCAGCGGTTCCAATTGGTTATTCAACTCATCTGTAAGAAGATTATAATGACATAAAAATTGTCCTCGACTTTCTGAAGTATGAGGAGCCTAACTGAATCATTTGTGTGGATCTTAAAATGGTAAATTTCCTGCTAGGACAACAGAGAGGTTTCACGAAGTATCCTTGCTTTCTGTGTTTGTGGGACAGCCGAGCTCGGGAAAAATACTGGACACAGAAGGAGTGGCCGAAACGTGAAGCTCTGCAAGTAGGGATGCAAAATATTGTGAGTGAACCTGTAGTTGATCGAGACAGGATCATTTTCCCCCCACTTCACATCACACTTGGCTTAATGAAGCAGTTTGTTCAGGGTTTGAATAGAGAAAGTGAATGCTTTCAACATATTATTTCTGCTTTTCCTGCCTTGTCTTTCAAGAAGATAAAAGCAGGTGTATTTGATGGACCTCAGATTTGAACCCTCATACATGATGAAGAATTTGCCAGGAAGATGAATAAGGAGGACAAAGCAGCATGGCAGTCTTTTGTGACAGTTACAAAGAACTTCCTTGGCAACAAAAAAGCAGAAAACTATGAACCTCTGGTTCAAAAGATGCTGTTGGTTTCCCGTGACATTGGATGTAACATGAGCATTAATATTCACTTCCTGAACAGTCACCTTGATAAGTTTCCCGAAAATCTTGGAGCTGTTAGTAATGAGCAGGAAGAACACTTTCATCAAGATCTGAACACGTGCCTGACCAGGCGGTGTTGCAGTGGATAGAGCATCGGACTGGGATGCGGAGGACCCAGGTTCGAGACCCCAAGGTCGCCAGCTTGAGCGCGGGCTCATCTGACTTGAGCAGAAGGCTTACTAGTTTGGACCCAAGGTCGCTGGCTTGAGCAAGGGGTTGCTTGGTCTGCTAAAGGCCTGCGGTCAAGGCACATATGAGAAAGCCATCAATGAACAGCAACGGTGTCGCAACGAAAAACTGATGATTGATGCTTCTTATCTCTCTCCATTCCTGTCTGTCTGTCTGTCCCTGTCTAGCCCTCTCTCTGACCCTGTAAAAAAAAAAAAAGAAGATCTGAAGATGATGGAAGAGCGTTATCAGGGGTGATGGGACAGAAATATGATGGCAGACTACTGCTGGAGCATCAAAGGAGATTGTCCTCAACAAGTACACAAATGCAAGAGCTACAAATGCAAATTTTTGCCTGAATAGAATTTAAATAAGTTCTGCGCAAATTTTATGATTAAAATAAGTGTTTTAATATGTTTTATTTCAAAATTGTAGACAAATTCTGATGCAATTATATCTTTTAGTGTATTAGTGTATTTATTGCATTATATAAATTATTATATTTTCACAAAGATGATGCCCAAGAAGACATTCTACTTCATTATGTTAAACTAAATGTTGAAAATTTTACAATAAGATGAGAACCTAAAACATTAAATTGCAAAAAATAACTGTAGCTTACAGAGAAAAACTAATGTCAGATTTGAGATCAGCACACTCGAATTAGGTAAGAACACGTGTTTTTGTGGATGCAACAAAAATTTTGTTCCCCAGTGTTATTTGAGCCTCTCTGTTCATATTTTTTAAGTTTAAATGTCCTAAAATCCTGGAATCATTTTTCAATAATAAAATATCTGAGATATTAATGTATTTTGTACATAAGCATCATTTTTTCACAAAATGATTCAAAAGATTGAAGGTGAACACATTTCATCTATGGAAGTTAGTCTTATTTTGAATGACTTTATCCTTCAATATAAATCTCATTTTGAAGAAAAATTTCTTCCTTTAATTATAAAAAGAATATTGTCATACTTAGAGGAATCAAATCTGTGCATAACAGAAAAATTTATCAAAGAAGTGCAGCATTTTTACCAGACATAATTTCAGTATATCGAAGAATGGTCTGAAACAAACATCACGGGAAATAAATTTTCAATGGTGTTTCTTTACTTCCTCACTAGTATATTGAACAGATATTGAATCTTGTCTTGAGTTTTTATCTTAAAAAATGCCAGACATCAAAATAGACAACAATTGTCTCTTTGAAGAAATTAGAAGACTGAATGTATATTCAAATTCTGAAAAATCAATACAATGGGAAAATGAACATGTTGAAATTGATAAAAGATGGGTGGAAATATTCAGCCATATCAAAAATGAACATATTCCATGTGAAGATTTATTTATTCTTGTTCAATTTACATTGTGCTGCCCTGGAACTAATGCAGCAGTTGAAAGAGTTTTTCAATTGCTAAGGATTTTTGGACAAGTGAGAAATCAAGATTGAATGTTGGTACTCTAGCTGCAGCACCTGCCGTAAAATTCAATATGAAGGATATTTCTTGTTCAGATATTTCCGATATATTGTTACAAGATGACACATTGACAAAAAATATTCATTTAATGGAAAAGTACTCATTTAGATATTATTTTCTTACAATTATTAAAAATTAATAGGCATGTAAGCATAATTACAATATAAAATATTACAAATGTTTTATTATGCATTTATCATATTGTAGTGTATTATTGTTGCAATGAATAAAATGTTTCTTTTATTTATGATACTGTTTTTATCAATTTATATTTGTCCTCTTTTTCATTGCAAAAAAGTTGGTCACCTTATTAAAGCCCAAGACCTAATTGCATTTTTTTTTAATTTCTTTTTTTATTTTTAAAATTCATTTTAGAGAGGAGACACAGAGTGAGAGAGAGAGAAAGAGAGAAAGGGGGGAGGAGCTGGAAGCATCAACTCCCATATGTGCCTTGACCAGACCAGTGCAGGGTTTTGAACTGGCAACCTCAGTGTTCCCAGGTCGACGCTTTATCCACTGCGCCACCACAGGTCCCTAATTGCATTTTTGACCTTCACCAGAAATGTCCTAATCAACCAGTCTGGAATTTTCTGGTCAACTCAGTGAGCTCATCTGTTATGTGAACCCTCTTGGTTCCTTCTCCTCCATACAAAAAAGAGGCAATCTATATGATAAAACCCCTTGCCTTTCCCTTTTCCCCAAAAGACATCCTGGTCTAAAAATAATTCCTTTCTTTTGTTGATAGCTCCCTGGCCTCATCTTCTTCCTACAAAACCTTCCATTTTGTATGACTCCTTTGAGTGCTGTTCTAGTTGATAGATGAAATTCAGCATGATTCATGCATGATTCATGAATAGCTTAATAAAGCCAATTAGATTTTCAAATTTACTCAGTTGAATTTTTTTTTTTTTTTAGCAAGAGAGAGAGAGAGACAAAGACAGGAAGGGAGATGTGAAACATCAACTCATAATTGTGGTACTCTAGTTGTTCATTGTTTTCTCTGTTTTCTCACCTGTGCCTTTTTCGGGGGGCTCCAGCCGAGCCAGTGACCCCTTGCTCAAACCAGTGACCTTTGGGCTCAAGCCAGTGACCATGGGGTCATGTCTATGATTCTACGCTCAAGCCAGTGACCCAGAGCTCAAGCTGGTGACCCAGAGCTCAAGCTGGATGATCCTGCACTTAAGCTGGCAACCTCAGAGTTTCAAATCTGGGTCTTCAGAGGGCTGAATATTATTCTGTTTTATTATTATTTTTTATTTTTTACTTTTTCCAGATGAGAGGAGGGGAGATAGAGAGACAGACTCCCACATGGGCCCTGACTGAGATACACCCAGCACCCCACATCTGGGGCTGATGTTCTGCCATCTGGGGCCATGCTTGCAATAGAGCTATTTTTAGTGCCTGAGGCAGAGGCTCCATGGAGCCATCCTCAGTGCCTGGGGCTGATGTGTTTGAGTCAATTGAGCCATGGTTGCAGGAGGGGAAGAGAGAGAAAGAGAAGGGGAGGGGTGGAGAAGCAGATGGGTGCTTCTGTGTGCCCTGACTGGGAATTGGACCTGGGACATCCATACACTGGGTCGACACTTTACCACTGAGCCAACTGGCCAGGGCCTGAATTTTGTTCTTATATCTGATGGGCCACAGATAATGGAGCTGAAAAATTCTTTTCTCCTACTGACATAGCTGCTGTAATGTGTTTGTGGTGATGCTGATATAAACAAATCTACTGTTCTCTCAGTTATAAAAATATAGGACACACAATTATGTACAGCACATAATACAGAAGGGCCTGGAGTTATGACACAGTTTCGTTACTATGACAGTGATGTAAGTGAAATTTTGGTGTAAATCAAAACACACCCTAGCCTGAGTCACTTACCTATCCCAACACCGTTGTGAAATCATAATCTAGAACAGGGGTACCCAAACTTTTTACACAGGGGGCCAGTTCACTGTCCCTCAGACTGTTGGAGGGCCGGACTATAAAAAAGACTATGAACAAATCCCTATGCACACTGCACATATCTTATTTTAAAGTAAAAAAACAAAACAGAAACAAATACAATATTTAAAATAAAGAACAAGTAAATTTAAATAAACAAACTGACCAGTATTTCAATGGGAACTATGGGTGTGGATGCATCCTGTGCTCCTCTCACTGACGACCAATGAAAGAGGTGCCCCTTCTGGAAGTGCGCTGGGGGCCGGATAAATGGCCTCAGGGGGCCGCATTTGGCCCATGGGCTGTAGTTTGGGGACCCCTGATCTAGAACACAAAAACACAACTAAGTCAAAAATGGCATAGGTAAGCGTAATGGGGGACGCCGACTCCCTCACTCATACGTCGCGTTACTGCATATTCTTCCACCATGCACCACCAAACTAGTTCACCCACGTGGTCTGTAAGTACGATGCTAAGGGTGTAAGCCGAAACACTTGCGTCTCAATTTTTAAAAGTTTTTATAGGAGTGAGTGTCATAAACTTGAAGCATCGTATATCAAGACTGTCATAATCTGAGGACCCCCTGTACTTGATAATGATAACTCACTGGTTTATGTATTTATTCTTTTTATTGTCATTATAGAGTGTACTCTACTTGTTTTAAAAAAAGGTTTGTTCTAAAACAGTGTGCTGCGTTACGTAGACAGCAACCTCATACATTTTGTATATCTGTTTAGGTACACAAATATTTACCATTGTGTTAAAATTGTTTACAGTTTTCAGCATGAAAACATGCTGTGCAGGCTTGTAGCACAGGAGCAATGAGCTATGCTACATAGCTTACATGAGTAGTAAATTACAGCATCTAGGTTTGTGTAAGTACACTCTGTGATGTTTGTATGACGACAAAATCCCCTAATGATGCATTTCTCAGAAGGTATCTCCGTAGTTAAACAACACATGATTGTATTTTAAAACAAATCTCAGGAGAAACCTAAATTCATTCAATTTGAGATCCAGAATGTTACAATTTCCATATTTTCCACTGTGATTTAAAAATTCTTTACAACTCCAAAAAATAATTTACCCAGGTTGTTTCTAGCTATACTTCGTTTTCTTTGGTTTTAATCTCAAGAGTTTAAAATCTATCACTATTTTATTTTATTTCTTTTTACTTTATTATTTTAAATTTACTTAATTGTGTTTACATAGATTCTAGGGTGACCCCGACTGCATCCCTCCTCCCCCATATTCCCCTCAACATCTCCCTTACCCCCCTCCCTACAGCACCCTTCCCCCTTCCCATCAGGTTTATCCCATCCTATCACTATTTTAAAAAAACAATTGAAGACACTGAGGGTAATGCTAAGGAACAGGTACCTGGAATGTCTTGTACAAGAGATTTCAAATATCTATCCTTTAATATTCCATCCAACAGGGCTTAACAGCAGAATTTTTTTTCTTTTCTTTCATTTCCTCCTTTCCTTTCTCCCTACTTCCCTCCCTTCCTTTTTTTTTTTTGATTTTAAGAGTATGTTTAGTAAAGCTGGGGATAGTGAAACAAGGAAGGGCATAGGGTAGAAGCAACAGGAGAGCCTTGCCAGGCTGCTTTGGCTCACTGAGAATTCAGAGAAAAGGGGGCCTTACGGACACGTTCAGGGCTTAGTCAGGATGAGCAGCCACTGCCCACTGCTCCCTGTTTGCAAGTCTCATAGGATTCCTTAGAGTTCAGGAAAGGGAACAGCTTGGGCACGCTCCTGGGAGGGAGAGCATGCCCAGAATTGTTTTTCTTAATGTGTGTGATTTATTTTAAAAAGATTAAAAGTTTATTTTATTGATTTTAAGGAGGAAGGGGTTGAGAGAGAGGAACATCGCTCTGTCCCTGTATGTGCCCTGACTAGGCAACCTCCATGCTTTGGGACGATGCTCTAACCAACAGAGCCATCTGGCCAGGGCTCCCAGATTTTTTTTTTAACGATAACTAATGGCTAGCAAGATTCTTCTTTTTTTTTTTTTAAAGTATTTTTTTATTTTATTTTATTCATTTTAGAGAGGAGACACAGAGTGAGAGAGAGAGAGAGAAAGAGAGAAAGGGGGGAGGAGCTGGAAGCTCAACTCCCATATGTGCCTTGACCAGACCAGTGCAGGGTTTTGAACTGGCGACCTCAGTGTTCCCAGGTCGACGCTTTATCCACTGCGCCACCACAGGTCAGGCGCAAGATTCTTATCTCAATGTTTTGCATCCATGCACTTGATGTTCATATCTGACACAATCTTATATTACTTCAATTGTAGAAGAGAAATTTGAGATTTAGACTTGAGCTAATGCTTTGAACATAAGAATTTAGTATTATTGAGGCATAAATTTTGTAGATTACTAGTCTGAGTCACATTGCTAGGCAACTAATCCCTTAATCTCCTATCTGTTATATGTAAAATATGGATAGTGGCATGACATACCTATCACTGCTTAGAAACATGAGTTACACTTTGATCTTCTTTAAAGAAGTGAGCTGCCTAATTAGCTGACATTATTTCCACTGTTTTTAGTCTTTATCTCAAAAGTAATGAATCCTTAGTAAATAAATGTTCCTTCCACTGTAGAATGGGAAAGTAAAACTCAAAACCTTGTATTTTTAAAGTTTGCTTTAAAATTCTGAACAAAACTTGTCACTTTAAAGATTGAAAAAATTTCTTCACTGAGATAAAATGTAAAATTCACATAGTAGTAAAATCATTTTTAAAATGGACAATTCAGGCCTGGCCAGGCGGTGGCGCAGTGGATAGAGCATCGGACTGGGATGCGGAAGACCCAGGTTCGAGACCCCGAGCTCGCCAGGTTGAGCGCGGCCCAATCTGGCTTAAGCAAAAGCTCGCCAGCTTGGACCCAAGGTCTCTGGCTCCAGCAAGGCGTTGCTCGGTCTGCTGAAGGCCCGCGGTCAAGGCACATGTGAGAAAGCAATCAATGAACAACTAAGGTGTCGCAACGGCAACGAAAAACTAATGATTGATGCTTCTCACCTCTCTCTCTGTTCCTGTCTGTCTGTCCCTATCTATCCCTCTCTCTGACACTCTCTCTGTCCCTGTAAAAAAAAATAAAAATAAAATGGACAATTCAGTGTTTTTAGTATATTCACAAGATTGTGCAATCACCACCAATTTCAGAACATCTATCTCATCAGCCCAAATGGAAATCTCCTTTGCCCCATCCCCTGGCAACAAGTAATCACCTTTGTTTTTATGGATTTGCTTACTCTGGATATTTCATATATAAATGAAATCATACATGGCTTTTGTGTCTGGCTTCTTTCACTTATATTTGTTTCCAAGGTTCATTCATATTGTAGCAGAATCAGTTATTTCCTTCCGGTTGAATAACATTCCATTGTATGGCTATCTCACATTTTATTAATTCATTCACCAGTTGATGGATGTTTGGGTTGTATCCTTTTTGGCTATTACGCATAAGTCTGCCACAAACATTCATGTGTGAGTCCTTGTGTAAACATGTTTTCACTTCTCTTGGGTACACACCTAGAAGTGGAATTGCTGGGTCATTAAGGTAACTAAGCTTAGCTTGTTGAGCAATTATCATACCTTTTATCTAACTAGTTGTGCCCATTTTACATTGCCACCAGCAGCGTAAAATGGTTCCAGTTTCTCCATATCCTCACCAATTTATTTGTTTTGTTTAAAATTATAGCCATCCTAGTGGGTATGAAGTGGTATCTTGTGGTTCTGGTTTGCGTTTTCCTAAAGACTAGTCATGTTGAGCATCTCATGTGTTTATTGGCCATTGGTATTTTTTGGGGGAAATGCCTATTCAATTCTTTGCCTGTTTTAAAAAACTGGGTTGTCCTTTTGAGTTATAAGAGTTCTCTCTGCAGACCCATGGGAGATCCTACTTAAAGCCAACAGAGAAATAAGAGCTCACAGAGGGTAAGACTGAGGTATGATGACCAATTTTAAACTCTTGTATTTACCAATGCAGTCAGGAATGAGGCTCTTGTGTTGGTTTCTCCAATCCATGCCCAGGCCCTACCCTATACTGTAGGCGTTGGGGTAGGAGAAAGCTGACTGATGTCTGGCACCTTTAGAAATGTTATCCCCAACCTCCAGAGGGGCCCTGGCAGAAATGTCAGACCAGAGACCTTTGTACAACCTCCAGAATGCTTATAAATGCCACAACTTTAAAAAAAAAAAAAAGACAAAATGAAACATAACCAACCCATCAGGACAGATAGAAAAAAGTGTCTTACAGTGCCGGAGTGGCTAGTTTCAACTCTACAGAGAATACAGAATTCGTGTATTAGGCAGAGGCATGCTTGTCACTTTTAGGAACTTTGTAACTTATATTAATGTTACTTGTTTTCCAAAATACTTTCCTATCTATTGTTGTCCCTAGGTTGCCAAGATGGTTTAGCCAACATGGCCTTAAACATTAAGTACAACTAAATGTTCAAATTATAGTAGATGAGTCCAAACAGAGGACTAACCATATGGATTTGAACAAGACAGGCTGACCAACAGGTAGAGGAATTAGAGGGAGTATGTGAAGCTGACGTATAGGTAGCTGCTTCCTGTGTCTCCGGAACATGTATGAGGGATTAAGTTTTTCTATGTGAAAATGAATGACACTGTGGTAGTTAAGCAGAACAATTCTTAAGGTATAAGCTTTGCCATCAGAATTTCTGTATACTACAATGGATGCCAATAGGAGATGTGTGACTGCAACGGTATGAAGATACATTCATTGTGATGAGAATGCTCTGGGTACACCAAAGAGAAAGGCAGAAAAACAGCACATGCAGGAACAGGAAGAATAAGTACATTTATAGAGGATTTACTGGGTACCAGCATATCAGATACAAAGGATCAGGATGAGGGCAGGTGAGAACTTAAGAAATTAAATATACACGTTAATTTTACCACTAATTCTAACTACCAGGGAAGTACAAAATTTGTATAAAGTTATACTTTATAATGACTGTTTGATGCCTGTCGAAAGGGTAAGTTATACATACAAAGTAATAAAAGAATTTTAAATTGTGCTTAATGTCAAAGAATTACCCTAAAATGGGTTGATAAAAAACCTTTACAGTATTCATGTTTATTATATACATATATTTCAAATTAACTATTGCTTGAAAAGTACAAATGCTTTGCCCATTGCTGAGAAATCTGTGGCCAACAACTGTCCATGCAGTTCTTCTGAGAAGCACTGCGCTCCACTTCTGCTTTCAAGTCCACCTTATCTTCAGGTTAGATTCCTGTCTACCACGTTCTCGTCAGCACTGTTTATATCTCTTTTGTCTGATCATCTTCTTCAAGTTTCCTGATTTCATTTTTTAAACAATTTATAGTTTCACGACTTGCTTTTAATCTCTCCTTAAGCTCTGCAATTTCAAAGCTTGTTTTTTTCTTTGCAGCTTCTAATTTTTCTCTGGTTTTCACTTCAAGTTCTGCAACTAAGAAAAACACTTCCATTAAATTATTTCATTTTTCTTACATGTCTAAGATACGTCATAGAGTAATAAGTAAGGCATTTACTGAGGTCAGTGTTTCCATGATGAAATGTGGATAATAAGATATATAACATTAAAAAAAAAGAAAAAATATTATAACATTAAATATAGAAGTGTGGGTAAGAAAATCTAAACTCCCAAGAGAGGATCTTGGATGTTTTCTGTAATAATGACTATTATCGTCACTAATATTTTAATTCACAGTTAGGACCATTTATTTATTTATTTTTAATGTATGATTTTAATTTGCTACATAGATTCAAATGTCCCACCAAATATATCTCCCCCCACACCCTTACTCCCCTTCGTCCCCCGCATGTCCCCTCCCAACCAATGCCTTCCCCCCTTCCTTCCAGGATTTGCTGTCCTGCTCTCTATAATGCTGTGTTATGTATATATAATTTCATTAATCTCTTTTCTTTCTCTGATCCCATCTTCTCTTTTACTTTCTCTCTGGTCCCTTTAATCCCGCCTCTGCCTCTATTCTGCTCCTCAGTTCACATTGTTCATTGGATTCCTCAAACGAGTGAGGTCATATGATATTTTTCTTTCTCTGCCTGGCTTATTTCATTTAGCATAATAGTTTCCAGATCCATCCATGTTGTTGCAAAAGATAAGATTTCCTTCTTCCTCACGGCAGCATAGTATTCCATTGTGTATATGTACCACAGCTTTTTTTTTTTTTTTTAATTCACAGTTAGGACTTTAATATATCCTGTTTTTCTCCATATACATGTTAACTTGAAAATGAGATATACAATCGAAACGGTATCCACCTAATAAGAACACTAAATAGTATATAGTGTTAACTTTATGTACAGGTAAAACTTACATAATCAAAAACCTGTATTTTTTTTTCCCGAAAAAGATAGCAATAATGGCCCTGGATGGGTAGTTAAGTAGGTTAGAGCATCGTCCCAATACACCAAGGTTGTTGGTTCAATCCCCAGTCAGGGCACATACAAGAATCAAGCAATGAATGCATAAATAAGTGAAATAAATTGATGTTTTTTTCCTCTTTCTCTAAAATCAATAGTAAAAAAAAGATCGTAATAACAACTGTCTAGGTTTGAATTCTTGGTCTATCATTTATTAGCTGAGCCACTTTGAGTAAGTTATTTATTATGCCTATACTCATTTCCTCATTTCTAAAATGAAAATTATAATAGCAAACACCTCAATATTATTTGCTGAGGAGCTTTTAAGTGAATGCATGTATATAAAGTATCTAGAGTATTATCTGGTATATAAAAAGACAGGAACATTAAATGACATTTAAAACATTCTAGCTGGCTATATAACAAATTACTAGAAAAAATACCACTACTGCAAAATAGAATTACTCTATTTATTCCAGCAGCATTATGTTTTTCAAAGAAAAAAATGCCTATTTTCACCCTACATCTCTATCCTGTGGCTGTTTCAGGTAATTGCTATCAATGATCACTAAAGCCTAACTGTACATACTATGCTTTGAGCATAGCATTAGATGATCCCTGATTGGAAGCAACATGGGTTGGTGAAGAAGAAATAAAACCCTATGAAATCAAAGAGACTTGAGTTCAAATACACCCTTGGCCTCTTACAAGCTGAATGCTGACATCTCTACGTCCCTCTCAATCTTGTCTTTCTACACGATATGGTTAAAACTTTGTATTTCTCAGAGGATTTATGAAGAATAAGCAATTCAGTTGGTCCTTTGTATCCATGGGCTCTGCATATGTAGATTAAAAATACTGGGGAGGGGTGGGGAATGTTATGTTATTGCTAATGTGTACTAAGCAGTTAGGCATAGATGACCACATCTGCACCCAACATGTACAGACTTTTTTCCTTGTCACTATTCCCTATACAATATAGTACAACTGTTTACACAGCATTCACATTGTATTAGGTATTAAAGTGATCTAGATATGATTTAAAGTGTATAGGAGAATATGCCTAGGTGCTGTGCAAATACTACACCATTTTATATAAGGGACTTGGGTCTCAGTAGATTACTGTATCCTCAGGGTGTCCTGAAACCAACCCCCAACAGACACCAACAGAATACTGTATGTATATGTAGAGCATATAGCACATTAAAAACATACAATAATGTATGCCTGACCGGTGGTGGCGCAGTGGATAAAGCAATGACCTGGGACACTGAGGTTTGAAACCCAAGGTCTCCAGCTTGAGTACAGACTCAACTGGCTTGAGCACAGGCTCATCAGCTTGAGCACAGAGTTGCTGGCTTAAGAGTGGGATCACTGACATGGTCCCTGGCTTGAGCCAAAAGGTCACTGGCTTAAACAAGGGGTCGTTGGCTTGGCTGTAGTCCCCCAGTCAAGGCACATATGAGAAAGCAATCAATGAACAAATAAAGTGCTGCAGTTATGAGTTGATTCTTTTCATCTTTCTCCCTTCCTGTCTGTCCCTCTCTCTCAAAAACAAAAAACAAAACACAGGTCATAAGGTTTTCTTATTTTGTTCATTGTTGGTGATTTTTTTTGTGGTATATTTGTAAATATTTATATTGCCAAAACAATCCATATTTTCCTTTGTAATTTCTTTGTTTTTAAGGAACCACAAAGACCCTGAACAGCAACAGCAATCTTGAGAAAGAAGAACACAGATGGAAGAATCATGCTACCCAATATCAAACTATACTATAAGGACACAGTAATCAAAACAGCATGGTACTGGCATAAAAACAGACATATAGACCAGCAGAACAGAATAGAGAGGCAAGAAATAAACCTACACCTTTATAGCCAATCAATATTTGACAAAGGAGGCAAAATATATAATGTGGTAAGACAGTCTATTCAATAAATGGTGTTGGGACAGATACATGCAAAAAAATGAAACTGGACCACCTTACACAAGAATAAACTCAAAATGTATTAAAGACTTAAATGTTAGATTCAGGCCCTGGTCACATAGCTCTGGTGGTTTGTGTCACCCCAATATGTCAAGGTTGTGGGTTTGATCCCAGTCAGGATACATACAAGAATCAATCAATGAATGCATAAATAAGTGGAACAACAAATCGATGTTTCTCCCTCTCTCTCCCTCTCCACCATCCTCTCTAAAACCAATAAATAAAAAAAAATTTTTTTAATGACTCGAAACCATAAAAATCCAAGCAGAAAACACAGGCAGTAAAATCTAAGACATTTCTCACAGCATTATTTTTTCTGACATATCTCCTTGGGCAAGGGAAACAAAAGAAAAAATAAAATGGGACTATATCAAACTAAAATTGTTTTGCACAGCAAAGGAAACCATCAACCAAATGAAAAGACAACCCAGTGAATGGGAGAACATATTTACCAATACATCTGATTAGGGGTAAGCAACCAATATTTATAAAGACTTATAAAATTCAACACCAAAACAAACAAACAAACAAAAATCCAATTTTAAAAATGGGCAAAGGGCCTGAATAAACACTTCCTCAAAGAGGACACACAAATGGCCAGCAGACATATGAAAAGATGCTCAAGGCCCTTGCCAGTTAACTCAGTCAGCTGGAGAGTTGTCCTGAGACACAAAGGTTGCAGGTTTGATCACAAGTCAGAGCACCTATGGGAAGCGATCAATGAATGCACAACTAAGTGGAACAACTAATGAATACTTCTCTCTCTGTCTCTTCCTTTCTCTCTCCCTCCCTTCTTCTGTCTCTTTCAAAGCAATCAATTTATTTTTAAAAAAAGCTCAAAGCCGTTAAACATCAGAAGTGCAAATTAAAACCACAATGGACTTACACCTGTAAGAATGGCTATCAACAATAAATCAAGAAAAATCAGTGTTGGCCAGTGTGGAGAAAAGGGACCCCTGTACACTGCTGGTGGGAATGCAGACTGGTACAGCCACTGTGGAAAGCAATATGGAGTTTCCTCAAAAAAATGAAAAACGGAACTGCCTATGACCCAGTGATTCCACTTCTGGGAACTTACCTGAAAAACCCTGAAACATTAATTTGAAAGAATATATGCACCCTCTCTTACTGCAGCATTATTTATAATAACCAAGATCTGGAAGCAGCCCAAGTGTCCATGAATAGAAGAGTGAGTAAAAAAGCTATGGTACATTCACACAATGATATACCAATTAGCCATAAAAAAGAAGGAAATCTTACTCTTGTCAACAGCATGGATGGACCTGGAGAGTATTGTGCTCAGTGAAATAAGCCAGTCAGAGAAAGACAAGTAGCACATGATTTCACTTATATGTGGAATCTAATGACAAGCAAAATGGAGACAGACTAATAGAAAGAGAGTAGGCTGACAGCTGTTTTGGGGGGGCTGTGGTTGCTAAGGGAGGTGGGGTGGAGGGATTGAGCAAAAAAAAACACAAACCTCACAAACACAGGCAACAGTGTGGTGACTGTTGGGGGGATGCTAGTGGAAGATATCGAGGGGATAAATGGCAATGGAGGGAGACTTGACTTGGGGGGTAGTGAACACACAACACAGTATACAGATGATGTATTATAGAATTTTGCACCTGAAACCTGTATAATTTGTTAATCAGTCACCCCAAAAAATGTTTTTTTAAAAAGTTAAAAGGGAAATTAACTAGTTCACAGAATACAAAAGTATAATTATGTTCTGCAAAGGTTTTCACACACATTTTGTTAGCAAAGACTACTAAACAAAAAATGACTGAGTGACAGGTTAAGCAAGATTAACAAAAAGCTATGCTTAAATGGAACGAAGGAATAAAAAACAAACAGTAATTCAGAGAATGTAAGATGCTATCTTTTGCCTTTTTGAAAGGAGGCCTACTTTAGGCATGTCCTACCTTACCTTTTAACTCCTGATCATTTTATCTATATATAGCATTAGAAAAAAATTTTACCATTACAGAACACGTTATTTTTCAGGATTAATTATGAACTCATGGCACTTACATTCTGTTTCATGCTTATAGGCTCCTAATGTTAGCTGACGAGATGTTGTTAATAATTGTTGCATCATTGCTGTTGGGTCTTGAAATATCTAATGGGATAAAATGAAAAATGGCCCAATAACTTCAAAGTTCTACAATTTATAATGCTTTTAAAACTCTCATAATAAAATCTTCTTGGTCCTGGCTGATGGGCTCAGTGGACAGAGAGTTGGCCAGCTTATGGACATCCTGGGTTCAATTCTCTTTCAGGGCACACAGGAGAAGAGATCATCTGCCTCTCTCCCTTTCCCTCTCCCCCTTCTCTCACTCTTACCCTCTTGGAGCCAGTGACTCAAGTGGTCTGAGCATTGGCCTCAGGCATTAAGGATACTACGGTTGATTCGACCATCAGCCCCAGACGGGGGATGCCTGGTAGATCCCGGTCGAGGTGCATATGAAAGTCTATCTCCCCTCCTCTCACTTAAAAAAATAATAAATAAATAAATATATAAAATCTTACCATTTCATCATAGAACTCTGAAACCACTGTCTTTTTTCCCAGCATTGCATTGGTGTCTGATTGAAACAGCTTTAATAAATGATACAGGGTTACCTGTGAAATTAAAACAGACATCCCATCTGTACCATGGTCACTTTCATCATTATAAAACACTGTCATTTCTGTAACTGAATTAGAGACTGGAATTAGTAAACATATTAAATTTAGGATCTTGTCTCAACAACAATTTACAGTGACAAATCACTCAAACTCACTGTACTTTTTCAGGAAGGGAGAGAAATGAGAAGCATCAATTCTTCATTGCAGCTTTTCAGTCTCCTTAGTTGTTCATTAATTGCTTTCTCATATGTGCCTTGACCAGGGGCTACAGCAGAGCGAGTGACTACTTGCTCAAGCCAACAGCCTTGGGCTCAAGCCAGTGACCTTGGGCTCAAGCCAACAGCCTTGGGCTCAAGCCAGCAACCTTGGGCTTCAAGCCAGTGACTTTGGGCTCAAGCCAGCAACCATGGAGTCATATATATGACCCCCGCTCAAGCTGCTGAGCCCCCGCTCAAGCCAGTGACCCTGCGCTCAACCTGGTGAGCCTCCACTCAAACCAGATGAACCTGCACTCAAGTGGTGACCTTGGGGTTTCAAACCTGGGTCCTCTGCATTCCAGTCCAACACTCTATCCACTGCACCACTGCCTTGTCAGGCCAAACTCAGTACTTTTATTTATCTATTAGGTATTACCATCCATCTATATCTAAAATGTTAATGTTATGAAGAGAGTAAGGATCTGTTACAAAGCATTTCTAGAGAGTGGACAGTACATGAAAATAACATAGGATAAAGCTATGACAATTAAACTGGGAAATCACTAAGATAAATTCTTTTACTAACACAAGTGCAATTGGATTAAATGTGACAGTTGTTCTATGAAGATTAAAGTTTATAAATTTACTATAGGAAAAAAGATTTGATCCTTTCAAAAGGAATGGCTAATACTAAAATGTTCAGTGAGGGCAAGATAATTTCTTTGGTGATCTGTAAGATTATTTACATAAGTAACCAAAAGTCACTAATAATTCACTCTGGCAAGAGAAACATGTCTTCAGCCTGACCCGTGGTGGCACAGTGGATAAAATGTTGCACTGGAACGCTGAGGTTGCTGGTTCGAAACCAGCTTGCCTGGTCAAGGCACATATGGGAAGCAACAAAGCATGCTACTCCTCCCCATCCTCCGCCCTCCATTCTTTAAAAATCTTAAAAAAAATAAAAATAAGAAAGAAGAGAGTAATATCTTAAAATACCTAAAAACAGGTGTAGTAAGACATCAAAGGAAAAGTTGTACAGCACAAAGTTTAACTCCTCAAGCAAAATAAAATCCAGTTGACAAAACAGTGAAGTTCATGTTGAAGTTGGAAAAAGCAATTCACAGGCCTCAAGGAATTTTCCAAAACTTAGCAAAAATCATTATAAGGAGCATGCAACAACAATCATAGGCCATATTTCAAGCAGATAATCTGACACAATTTATGGAACAGCTGGAAAGCGGATGAGATTACTCCGTAACAGAGAAATCCACAACCTGAAAACATCAGGAAGAGGACTGTACCACAGGTGTACCTCTGCAGCCCCAGAGAGGTTCCAAGTGCCAAGTTGCCAGCTATAGAAATCAAGAATGTGGCAATGACTAGGCCTGTTAACCCTCCTTTCTTCTCTCTGTACTCATAGACAACAGCATATCCTCCTGTAGAACCTAGAACGTTTCACCCAATCAAGTCTGAAATAAAAATATTTTCAGATAGTAATGGCTCTGAAAATATTTCTCAGGCATTCTTTCTGAAGAAATTCCTCCAGCAAAATAAAAAAGAAACCTGAAAAGATAAAGAAAAAGGGTCATCTGTCATCATTAGGAGTTGACAGGCACTATCTAAAATTAAAAAATTTTAATTTAGGGATTTAAATACAGTGTGTCTGTAAAGTCATGGTGCACTTTTGACCATGTGACCAGTCAAAAGTGCACCATGACTTTATGGACACACTGTATATGAGAAGCATGGGAGTAATTTCTAGAGAAACAGAAAACAGTAACTAGTTTTCCTAGGAAAAGGGCCAGATATAGGGGAAATATGTTATAGGTTGAACTGTGTCTCCCTAAAAGATATATTGAAGTCCCAACCCTCAGTACCTCTGAATGTGACCTTACCTGGAAATAGGGATAAAATTTGCAGATAAAATCAAATTAAGATGTCATTAGGGTGTGCCCTAATCCAGTATGACGAGAGTCCTTGTAGGAAGAGACACAGAGAAAGGCCATGTGCCAAGGAAGGCAGAGAATGATATGCTGCCACAAACTAAGGATGCCTGGGGCTATTAGGAACTAGAAGAGGGAAGAAAGGATTCTTCCTTAGAGGCTCTGCAAAGAGCATGGCCAACACCTAGATTTTGAACATCCAGCTTCCAGAACTGTGAGAATAAGTTTCTGTTGTGGTACTTTGTTATGATAGTCCTAGAAAACTAATACAGAAAACTTGTACTCTTTTTTTGTTTTAGCAAGCAAGTGAGAAAGCCAGTGAGCAAGTGAGAGAGAGACAAAACAGGAAGGGAGAGAGATGAGAAGCATCAACTTGTAGTTGTATCACTTTAGTTGTTCATTGATTGCTTCTCATACGTGCCTTGACCAGGGAAAGTGGGAGCTCCAGCCAAGCCAGTGACCCCTTGCTCAAGCCATTGACTTTGGGCTCAAGCCAGTGACCATGAATCACATCTGTGATCCCACTCTCAAACCAGTGACCCTGTGCTCAAGCCCGATGAGCCCGCACTCAACTGGTGACCTTATGGTTTTGAACTTGAGACCTCAGGGTCCCAGGTCGATGCTCTAGCCACTGTGGATAGAACACCACCAGTCAGGCAATACTGGTACTTATTATTTTTAAAAACTTTTTAACTAATGATGTGCATGTTTGACTTTTACAATTTAAGAAAAATTTTAAATTACATTATAAGACTGTCCTCACCTAAATTTATTAGACTACCAGAGGCATTCATGCACATATAGGCAATGAAAAATTTCAAGACAGATGTCGTCAGTTTTGAGCTGTGTTTGCTGATGCCTGTATTTGCTACAGAGATGTTCCTAGGCATTAAAAAAAAAATTTTTTAGCAGTTTCCTTTTAGAAACAACAATTCCTGTTACAATGGCTTGACCTATAATAGGTAACTGGATAACAAAAGTAAATCACAAGTTAACTGTGTCCTTTTTCTATATTTTAAATAAACCTTCATATGACATTTTCTGCAAAAAACTAACTATTGAAAAATTGTAATAGTTTCATTATACTAAAAGAACACTACAAAAGTTTTAGGGGAATAAAATTCAGCCTATGCAGATCTATGTGGAAATCTATTTAATAAATTAATCACCATAGAAGTAGAAAAGACCATATTACCTTACTTTTCTAAGAGTAGACTTTGAAAGCCAGCTCATAATGAAATTACCTGATATAAAGATTTCTTTCAGCGATGTACTTTCCAATTGACCACAGATGGGGAGATAGACAGGTAAAGCCATACATTCTCAAAATAAAAATGAACTCAATGCAATCTTAAAAGTTAAAAAGAGCTTCTGCTCTAGTAACATCACTGATTTCTCCCTCTCGCTCAAATCTGCTAAATTCTGTTCTATTCTCCCTATTTTCATTAAGAATAGAAGTAGTGTTCTACTTTGTATCAAGATATTTAATGGCTTGCAAATAATGAATATTTAATAATTTCTTGCCAAATAGAATATAATGGTTGTGACAGTATTCTGGAATGACAAAAAGAATGGTAAGAGATCTTGAAACCATATCACATGAAAAATATTTAAACGGGCTAATAAATGGTTATTCAGGGGAAAAAAAACTTATGTTATGAATGGTCATCAAAAAAAAGTACAATGAAAAAAATAATAAATAAAAAATGCAATAAAGCCTAAAATAAAATAGAGCTTTCTTAAGAGTAGAACTACCACAAACCTGAACAGGATGTTTCACTTAATGACAAAAGTTAATATTCTCCACGCTGAAATGAACAAACCCAAAGGTGTTTATTTAGGGGACTCTTGCTAGATGGCTTCCAACCTAGGAAGGGCATGACCAGGTCAATGTGTTCTAATCTTACTGTGCAGCAAAATTATCCACGATGCCAGCACCTCTCCACACTTACTGAATCAGACTCTCCAAGGATTGGGCCTATTAGTTTAAATTTTTAATAACACCTCAGGTACTTCTGTCGAAGTCAGTTAGGAACTAATTCTCTGAACCCCAGGCCCCGCTGATATTCAACTCCTTTAAAAGTACAATCTAGCCTGACCTGTGGTGGCGCAGTGGATGGGGCGTTGGCCTGGGAACGCTGAGGTCGCCAGTTCAAAACCCTGCACTGGTCTGGTCAAGGCACATATGGGAGTTGATGCTTCCAGCTCCTCCCCCCTTTCTCTCTTTTTCTCTCTCTCTCACTCTGTGTTTCCTCTCTAAAATGAATAAAATAAAAATAAAATTTAAAAAAAAAAAAAAAAGTACAATCTAACAGTCTTCATGGAGCATCACAGTGGTTCCTGCTTCAGCACTGCCTGACAGAACATATGCTTGACCCCCATCCCAGCCAACTGCCCAGATCCAGCCTTCGGCCACCTTCTCCCAGCACCCTCAGGCTGTTCCAAAGCCCCACCAGCTCCAGTGCCACACAGCCACCCCTCCTCAGCCACCCACCATGACAACCAAGTCCACCTTGCAGGTGCCAAAACTACCATCAGGACTCAGAGACCGCCATCAACCACCAGATGAACCAGGAGCTCTACGCTTCCACGTCTGCCTGTCATGTCTTACTACTTTGACTGCAATGATGTGGCTTGGAAGAACTTTGCAAATATTTCTCCACCAATCTCATGAGGGAACATGCCAAGGAACTGATGAAGCTGCAGAACCAACGAGGTGTCTGAATCTTCCTTCAGGACATCAAGACACCAGACCTGACGACTGGGAGAACATGCCGAATGCATTGGCACGTGCATTACACTTGGAAGAAAGTGTGGTTCAGTCACTACTTAAATTACACAAACTAGCCACTGACAAAAATGACCCTCATCTGTATGACTTCACTGAGACTATAATGAACTAGCAGGTGAAATCCATCAAAGAATTGGGTGACCACGTAACCAGCTTGCGCAGGGTAGGGACCCCTAAACCTGGTATCTCTCTCTTTTTTTTTTTAAGGAAGATTTTTTTATTTTTTTACAGAGACAGAGAGAGAGTCAGAGAGAGGGATAGACAGGGACAGACAGACAGGAACGGAGAGAGATGAGAAGCATCAATCATTAGTTTTTCGTTGTCGTTGCGACACCATAGTTGTTCATTGATTGCTTTCTCACATGTGCCTTGACTGCGGGCCTTCAGCAGACTGAGCAACCCCTTGCTGGAGCCAGCGACCTTGGGTCCAAGCTGGCGAG
This sequence comes from Rhynchonycteris naso, assembly GCA_037038555.1. Lineage (NCBI taxonomy): Eukaryota > Metazoa > Chordata > Mammalia > Chiroptera > Emballonuridae > Rhynchonycteris > Rhynchonycteris naso. The sequence goes on along the minus strand of CM072996.1, from coordinate 106,139,134 downwards.
CTTTTCCTCAAGCCAGATGGGCCCATGCTCAAGCTGGCGACTTCGGGGTCTAGAACCTGGGTCCTTCTGCATCCCAGTCCTATGCTCTATCCACTGCGCCACCGCCTGGTCAGGCTAAACCTCGTATCTCTTTGACAAGCACACCCTGGGAGAGAATGTGGAGAGCTAAGCCTTAGGCTGGCTTCCCGTGCCGCGGGGTGGCTTCCCTGCTCTCCTAAACACTACATTCGTGTTAGAGTTACCTTTGCCTTTTCTATAACTTGTACCAAATCACCACTTATGTTCCTTCATTTGTATTTTCCTTCAAATAATGTAATTTGGTACCTACCTGCCAAAATAAATAAAAGCACATGCAGTTTTAAAAACATAATCTGATAAAGTGTAAATGTCTGGTGCTAAATGAATGAACTTGAATCTACCAAGATGAAAATGAATGGTGGGAACTGTCAAAGCTGTGAAACGTGCGAAACACCAGCCAGAGCCATAACTCAGTTGTGATCCTACAGGCTTAAAAACAAAACAGGCTGAGTGGTTCTAGTCAAAAGAAAGAGTAATGGAAAGAGTGTGGGGTCTAAATGTAAACCCTTGGGTTCAAAATTAGCTCTGCCACAACTAACTGAATTTTTGAGCCTGTGATTTGATTGCTGAGCCTTCATATTTTATCTAAAATAAAGATATCACCAACCTAACAAAGTTGCTGAAGGATCACAGTGAAAGGTTAAGGAACTTTTTGTACTATCAAGCAATGCTCTGATAGGAAGAGATCAAAAGATGAAAGTCAGTGGTTATCAATAAGGACTCACAAATACGACAAAAAGCAAAGCCACTGGCACTGATGGGAGCCTGAAAGAGCAAACAGTCTGTTTCTAGGTCTTTTAACTCTATAAAACTGGGTACTCCCATTTCAGATAGCATATGAACTCGACTTGTTACTAATACCAAATGATACTACTAAAATTAAAAGTTTTTGCTTTAGTAACCACATGATTTTCCAATAAATGTTCACAAAGTTTTCCTTCTTTCTATACAGGCAGTCCTTGGTTTACGAATGAGATAGGTTCTACAGGGTTTGTTCTTAAGTTGAATTTGTATGTAAGTTGCAACAGGTACATATACATATTAAATGTAAATGAGACAGATGTTTGTCCTAACATAGCACTTATTTTTACCTTTCTGTGCATATAAATACTTGAACATTTTCAAACCTACAGAATCTATCTTGTTCGTAACCTGGGGACTGCCAGTATTAAAAAATAAAAATTATGGAAGGCACATCACTTAAAAATAAAAAATCTTAACTCATAGCAAGAAACACCATATTATAAGTGTAAAGTATATCAATAAAAATGTAAACATATAATAAGCTCTTCATGAAGTATTGTTACGCATGACCAGGTGGTGGCTCAGTGGATAGAGCATGGCCCTGGGACTCTGAGGACACAGGTTCAAAACCCCAAGGTCGCTGGCTTGAGCGTGGGCTCATGAGCCTGAGCACAGGGTTGCTAGCTTGAGTGTAAAATCACAGACACGACCCCATGGTTGCTGGCTTGAAGCCCAAGGTCACTGGCTTAAAGAAGGGGTCACTGGCTAAGCTGGAGCTCCCCAGTCAAGGCACATATGAGAAAGCAATCAGTAAACAACTAAAGTGCTGCAACTATGAGCTGATGTTTCTCTTTTCTCTTCTTTCCTGTCTGTCCCACACCCTTCATTCTAAAAAAAAAAAAAAAAAAAAAAAAAAAAAGTTGAATTGCTACAGTTTCACAATTACTAAAAAACCTATTTTATATTTTTAAAGATTACCATTACTCACAGGTCTTTCATTAGGATCTATGAAGAATATTTTGATGATTATTTCAAATTCACCCCATCCTGTTTCAGTAATTTCATATGGAGGTTTAGTAACAACTGAAGAGAAAAAATGAAACAATTATGATTACAAATAACTCATGCAGTTTCCTGGCTCTTTTTAAATTTTTATACTATATATGAAAAAACTATACTGTACCTCTTAAAGGATTGCCATAGCTTTCATGTAATTTAAATTGAATTTTCTTCACGTATGCTGACATATCCTAAAATATAGAGGAATTAATTAGTTCTTCCATCTACATATAAACACTAGGAGGGAAATACACTGAGCATATGTAGCTTAATTTTATAAAATACACTTCCCTTCAAATACTATGGGATCCAATTTTCTAAAATGTTGAATTATACCTGGGAGGTTTGTTTTTTATTTCAAACAAGGAAGCCTGTGCTGAATTCTGGGTTTTTTTTTTTACAGAGACAGAGAGAGAGAGTTAGAGAGAGGGATAGATAGGGAAAGACAGACAGAAATAGAGAGAGATGAGAAGCATCAATCATCAGTTTTTCATGGTGACACATTAGTTGTTCATTGATTGCTTTTTCATATGTGCCTTGACCGTGGGCCTTTAGCAGACCGAGTAACCCCTTGCTCAAGCCAGCAACCTAGGGTCCAAGCTAGTGAGCTTTGCTCAAACCAGATGAGCCCGTGCTCAAGCTGGCGACCTTGAACCTGAGTCCTCCGCATCCCAGTCTGACGCTCTATCCACTGTGCCACCGCTTGGTCAGGCCTGAATTCTTTCATAATTCATAATATATGGGAATGAATACACATATCAATTCACTTGTTTTGCAAATCATTTTTATATTTTTATATATTATCTATATAGACAATACTCTAAATCAATTTTGATTATCCCATAAAAACAACAGTACACTTCTAATATCTTTTTATAGAAATAACCATATAAATCAAAGCAAATTTAAGAACTAAGCAATTTCAAAGAGTAAAATTATATAAAACTAAGGTCAACTAAACTAAACAACCTAAAATTATTGGATATAAACCTCCTTTTCTTATTTTTATTTTGAGGCACAGGAAAATATTCATTAGTTCAAACAAATAAGACATTCTTCTAGTGAATATGGCTTTTTCAAAAATACTTTATTATAGAAAAATAGGAAAATTCAAAATAGAATAAGCCACATTCAATAGTAATATTTATTAATCTTTTTATTTGCTGTGAGAAATTTTTTATGCTTATTATCTACACATATATTTTTAAATTGGAATCATACTATAATGATATATTAATATCTGCTTTCATTGCCTGGCATTATATTATAAACATTTTTTTCGAGGCATATTTTTGTACCTCTGAAGACTCTTTTGGAAATACTTTCATTCATTCTTTTTTTCTACAATATGTGTTACTACAAATATTGGGTACCAGGTGCCACATGGTAAGTAATAGTCTTGCCCTTTGATCTCTCTGCGGAGTACGGGGCAGACAAGAAAATCAGCATTTCAGGGTCATCTGTGTAGTAAGGGCACGAGGTACAAGACTATAGCAGGGGCACCTAACATAAAAGTCTTTGGAGATCAAGAAAGTAACTCTAAAGAAAATACACTAATACTAAGAAAACAGTAAGGATAGAGGAGGTGGAGGAATGAATGAAGGGGTTGAAGAGTGGCCCTCTGGGAAATGGAGAGTCACTTAGTATTGGTAGAGAGCAGGGTACCAGGAAATGGCAAGGAGTACATAGACAGGTATGATGCGGTGGAGACAGGATAAGGAAAGACCAGGGTATGTCTTCTAAAATGAGATAGTTTTAACTGTATGAGGGCAAAAGGTAGTCACAGAAGGTTTATTTTTTAAAAAATAACAGCTTTATTGAGATATTCACATACTCCACCATTCACCCATTTAAAATGTACCATTCAATGGTTTTTAGTATATTCAGAGTTATACAACTATCATCATAATCAATTCTAGAACATTTTATCACATAAAAAGAAACCCCATTCCCTTAGCACACATTCCTAAATTCTTCTCCTCCCACCCACTGGAAACCACTAATCGATTTCTGAGTATGGACAATTTATAAAAATGGAATCATACAATATGTGGCCTTTATGTCTGGCCTCTTTCTCTTACAACGTTTCTAAGTTTCTCCATGTGGCAGCAGCGCGTGCCAGTACTTCGTTTCTTTTTATTGTCTGGTAACATTCTGTTGTATGGATAGACGCATTTTATTTATGCATTCTTCAGCTGAGAGGCATCCGAGTCGTTTCCATTCTTTTGACTATTGTGAATAATGCTGCTATGAACATTCATATACAAGTTTTTGTATGGCTTTGAATGATTTAAATAGAGAAACACTTTATTCATTCAATAAATATCTGCTAAATACCTACTATGTACTGGCTTCATTTCAGGCATTAAGAGATTCAGTAACAAAACAAAATTACTAACAGCCAGATTACATACAAGTTTTGCCTTTCATGTTCTCTAATAGTTTTATTACCAAATTATCACTTAAAAATTAACTATTATTCCTGAAACACCAGATCAAATACTAAACTAACTTAAGATGTGGTGATTGGAAAGTGTGCTATGTTTACAGCACAATTCTTATTTAACAATTTTAATTAGAAAACATTTTTGGAAAATTGATTTCTACCCAACGATTTTATGAAAATGACAGCTCTTGTTTTATACTCTCAACTTTTTGGGGGCAACATTTCTAACAAGGACCAATTTTATAATCAGAAAGTCATTATAAAATATTACAATTTATATTCAAGCAAAACAAACTGTAGCTTCAAAAGTTATATGAAAAAACAGTGCCTACCTCATTTCTATATGGTTTCACATATACTGTCCACTGATGGGTATGCCCATCCTCTTCTCTTTTCTTTCCAAAATATCGAGCAACATTGCCATAAACTATTGGTTTAACGATAGTAACCCCCTAAAAGAAAAATAATTTAAACATCAATTAATATTGTATCATTACCCAAATAAACTGAGTAAGAGTTCTGAAAGCTTGTTTTAAGAAATGGCAGTCATACAAGAGGCTCATTTCAGATCGAAAGATACATAGACTTTAAGTAAAGGGATGGAAAAAGATAGTTTGTGAAAATAAAAACAAACAAAGGTGAGGTAGCAATATTTATTCTGGACAAAATAGACTTTAAAATAAAGGTTGTAACAAGAGACAAAGAAGGACCCAGCAATTCCACTTCTGGGTATTTATTTGAAGAAACTCAAAACACTAATTCAAAAAGAGATGTGCATCCATATACAGTATTCACTTCAGCACTACTTAAAATAGCCAAGATACGGAAGCAACATAAGTGTCGATCAATAGATGAATGGATAACAATGGAATATTACTCAGCCATAAAAAGAAATGATATCTTGCCATTTGCAACAACATGGATGGAATTTAGAGGGTGTTTATGCTTAGTGAAATCAGTCAAAGACAAATGCCATATGATTTCACCTATATGTAGAATCTAAAAAAAACAAAGTAAACAAACAAAACAGAAACAAACTTATAGATAAGAGGTTTTTTTGATGACAGCCAGATGAGAAGACTAGGGGGATGGGAGAAAAAGGGGAAAGGATTAAGAAGTACAAATTGGTAGTTACAAAATAGTCATAGGGTACATAAAGTACAGGATGACAGTCTTGATAGACGTTTAGTTTATGACGCTCACTCCCATGAAAACTTTAAAAAATTGAGACGTGTTTTGGTTTACGCCATTAGTGCTGTACTTAAGGACTTTCTGGGCGAACAAGTTTTTCTGTACATGGTGAAAGAATACATAGTAATGCAGTATATAAGTGAAGGAGTTGGTGTCCCCCACAGTAGCCTGGAACAATTCTTTAAGAAGGTAGAGAGGCCTGACCAGTGGTGGCACAGTGGATAAAGCGTTGACCTGGGAACACTGAGGTCGCCAGTTCAAAACCCTGCACTGGTCTGGACAAGGCACATATGGGAGTTGATGCTTCCAGCTCCCCCGCCCCCCGCCCTTTCTCTCTCTCACTCTGTGTCTCCTCTCTAAAATGAATAAAATAAAAAGAAATTTTAAAAAACCCCAATAAAACAAAAACCTTCAGTTAAAAAAAAAAAAAGAAGGTAGAGAGGCCTGCAATAGATCCTCTACCCTCTACATCAGCTGCTTCTCAAGATGAAACACCTGTAGTACAGATAGAATCATCTCCAACGTCTCCTGCATGTTCCTTAGGCAATACTGATTCACCTGACCCAGTATCTCCAGCACCTTCTGCAGGTTCTCCTGCCTCTCTAGCTTCCTCCTCCCAAAAGGTCACTCTCTTCTACCTTGCAATGCCCCTTCCAGTGTCCAAGCCAACCACAGGAATAAAGGTAAGGAATTATTTTTATACTCATTTTTTTTCTGTTACTACAGTACAGTGTACAGTACATTTATGTCCTTAGTACAGTATATTTCTGTCCTTTTCCGTTTTCTGTGGCTTAGTTGTATTTTTATGTTCTAGATTATGATTTTACAACTGTGTTAGGACAGGTTACTTAGGCTAGGCTGTGTTTAGTCTTAAACTAAAATTCGGGTTACATCACTGTTGTAGGAACAGAACTATATTGTAACCCGAGGATCCCCTATACAACATAGAGAATATACTCAACAATAATGTACTATGTATGGTGTAAGATCGGTACTAGATTTATCAGGGTGATCCCTTCTTCAGTTATATGTGTCTAATCTCTATGTTGTATATTTGAAACTAATACAGTGGTTCTTAACCTGGGTCCTATCGAACCCTAGGGGTTCGATGAGTCGGTCTCAGGGGTTCAGAGAAGCCTCTGCCGCGGAGGTAAAGACACACTTGTGTAAAGTCATGATGACACGCCCCGCTTGGCCATCACTTGCTGCAGAGGATCACAATACATTGCTTGGCCAACCAGTGCTGCTGGGAATTTAGTGCAGGCAGTAGTCCACGGCTGTCGTAGTTGTACGTCATGTGGTTTCTTTCTTAATATATTAATCCATACTAAATATGTCGAGCAGAAAAAGAAAGTGGTCGGACGAATATGTACAACATGGATTCACATGTATCACGGAATGGGATGGGAGCCAGCGTCCTATCTGCATGATATGCAATGCCAAGTTGAGCAACTCTAGTCTCGCACCGGCAAAACTAAATTTGGAAAAAAAATCATATTTTATCACTAAAGAAGGGTTCGGTGAATGCACATATGAAACTGGTGGGTTCGGTACCTCAAAAAAGGTTAAGAACCACTGAACTAATACAATACTGTGTATCAACTGTAATTTAAACAGAAAAAAATTAAAAACTTAGCGAGTGCTTATAATCTGGATTTCTCTCAATAAAAGACAATTATCGCCTGACCAGGCAGTGACGCAGTGGATAGTGATCGGCCTGGGACGCAGAGGACCCAGGTTTGAAACCCCGAGATTGCTGGCTTGAGCAATGGCTCTCCAGCTTGAGCACGGGGTCTCCGGCTTGAGTGTGGGATCACAGACATGACCTCATGGTTGCTGGCTTGAGCCCAAGGTCACTGGCTTGAGCAAGGGGTCACTAGCTCAGCTATAGACCCCCGGTCAAGGAACATATAAAAAAGCAACCAATGAACAACTAAGATGCCGCAAAGAGAACTGATGCTTCTCACCTCTATCCCTTCCTGTCTGTCTATCCCTCTCACTAAAAAAATAAAAAGTATCCTGATTTCATATTAATACAAATAACTAAACACCAGATTAACTACAATGTCCCCACTTTATAATGTCTATTTAAAATATGTGAAGTACTTTGAGAATTTTTCTGAAAAGAAACTAAAGGCTTTTAAATACAAACTTTAAAGCAAGGGTCTGGAATAAAGACTGCCAAATTCAACTGCAGTCATCTGATGGGAATGTCCTTCTTATGGCAGTGTTTCCATTGCACAGTATAAAAATTAAAGGCAGCTTGGGAGAGGATTTTAGGTAGAAAAAGGGCAAACACTTTACTTTTCATTTTATTTATAGATTTACTTTTAATCGGTATTAAGAAAAACAACTATAACTAGCAATTTGAACTCATAATTCTTTTTAAGATTTTATTTACTGATTTTAGAAAGAGGAGAGAAAGGTGGGGGGAGGAGCAGGAAGCGTGGACTCACAGTAGTTGCTTCTTTTATGTGCCTTGACCCAGCAAGCTCAGGGTTCCAAACCTGCGACCTCAGCATTCCAGGGTCGATGCTTTATCCACTGCACCACCACAGGTCAGGGACAAACTTATAATTTCAAAATTACTAATGTTTAGGAATGGGCTTTTAAAAATTGACTGAAATAAAAATATTAACCATTACAACTGGATTCAGATAATGATAAAGTGGTACTTGTTAGACTGATGTTTGTTTAACAATGCCAAGGGTCAGGTTTGCTACTTTGGTGCTCAGTTCTGAGACGTGCATACGTGTTTCTCATCACACCTGGTGAGTGTTAAGGCAGTTGAGTATTGACAGATAATGATGGAGAGGAGAGAAATAATTTCAAGTGAACACAAAATGCTAATGTTGCACATGAATTTTAGACCAATTGTTCAACAGTAAGAATACACATGAAGGTCAAAAAGCAAGATATATGTGGTAAGTGTTGTGCCAATGTAATCAATAATTAACCCTTTTTTTTCATGCTCACTGACCCCCGCAAGTTTTTTCAAGAAATGAAATTACAGTAGTTCCAGTTACAGTTTTATTAACTTAAAATCAAGAGGCACGAGGACGTACATGAACATTCGTACTACTCAAAGGTTAATAAGAAATAAGATAAAGCAGTGAAAAAATAGAAAAACTTTTAATTTTGGCTGAATAATTAAGAAATAAACCCAATACCTATTAGCCTAAATTTCGTCCAGAAGGCAAACAGTTTATATGAGAACTTAATACCAGTAAGTGCTACTGACACTTGTGGCAACCATTGATGGGGCCTCACGTTTAAGGCCTAAATGAATGAGTACAAAGAGCCCTAACTTGGTGAGTGGATAACAGATTCCATAACAGCTATGGCATTGGTACGAACTTGCAGAGTTAACTCAATGACAAAAGTGGGGCTCATCTGTCAAAAGACTTTCTACCTGGTTAAAATTTATGTAAATTGGGAAAAGATGCCTACAAGATTACATAATAAGTGACGAGAAGAAATAAGTCTAAATTTAAAGCAGAAAATTTTAACTGGTGTGCCACAAGACTTTTTAAAACATCAATACCTGAGTATTGAGTTGGGGGCAGAGATCTCTTTTCCCTTAGATTGCTAAATAAAAAAGTAACAATAGCCAACAGAACAATTGCCATCCAATGTGAATGAATCAAAATTATACCTATTTTTCCTGTCGGATAGACAAAAATATATTTTTTGGTGGGCTACAGAATTTTAGTAATTAGTTTATGTGTGCCATGAGATAAAAAAGAAAGAAAAATTGAAAATCACTGGTTTGAAGCTTTATATAATTAACTCATCCTTGTTTTGGTAAAAATGTATTTGAGGACTATAGGCCTGATCTTAAGTCACTGGAACTTAAACTTACAAACTTTTGAAATCTAACTTAACTACAAATACAGAAATTTCTATAAGTTCTTCTCCAAAATCTGCTTTAACCCTTTGTTTGGTAGTACTTTCCCATCAGTCCAAAAGCCTGGGAAAATGTGTATGTTTATGAATTTACCTGGCATCTCTTTCCCTTTACATTAAATGTCAGTAGCTTTTAAAATTTTAGAAGAACTGCCACTTTATATGTGATATTAAAACCCTGTGCATGACAGTTGTAAACACAGCACATGGTCAAAATTATATGAACACTATATGACAGATAAGGACTCTTTAAAAACCTATACTAACTAGATTTGTGCAAAAGTGGTTGCTTTCTTTTTAAAGAAAAATTTCTTTTCTGGGATAAGTAAAAGTCATAAAGGGTAGAAATAGGTGTTGCTTCAGGAATTAGGTGGATCTGACTTAAAAATTCATATGCCAGGGGATGTAAGAAAGTGGGAGGAAAATGTGTCATTGTGTCAAACATTGTTAGGCTCCCTGATAATAATTAAAATAAAAGGCAATATTTATGTTCTCTATGTGCGTGGCAATATTCTTTGCATGTCTTGATTAATAAATATTCTGGCTATAGCTTTAGAGTTTTGTAAACACAATGAACTTGGGCAAGTTTTCTAACCTTTCTATCCGCCCCCCCCCCCCCCCCCCCCCGCCCCCGAACCCTGTCAAGAATCAGGTAAAGCTGTTAGCCATTGTGCTTGGCATGCGGGAAATGCTTTTCAAATACTTTGCTACCCTCACAACCAGGTGGATGGCACCCCTGCTCACAGGTGACCTGCGTTGACAGCACCAGCCCCCGGAGTGGCCTGTTTCCGGGCGACAGTGCCTGGCTTTCCCCAAGCCACCGCTCTCTAGGATTTTTGGAGGGGATGGAGGGGAGTCAGTCTGTGGCGCCGTGAAGTTGGGGCCCAATGAGACACAGCTTTCTCCTCAGGGGCTCTAACTCACTCTGCGCCTAGGTTAGGACTGCGGTTCAAACTCCGGGATAGAAGCGCGAAAATGATATCCGCAGTCCCTCCCCACGCCGCGGACTGAAAGGCGGGGATGAGAGGCCACGCCCGGGGGAGGCGCGAGCCGAGCACTGACCTTCACTCTCCCGCCGGAGTCAGGCCCAAATTCGGCCATTCTCTTAAACATATTGTCTTACGGAAGAAGCCGCCGCAGCCGCCAGGAAAAGAGACCGACGTCGGCCCCTCCTGCTCGGGCTCAGGCGGAAGGTTTCTGGGCGAGGGAGAGCGAGTCACCGGAGGTCGCCGAGACCAGGATCCGCTGACTACTCGCTGGAGGTGGTCCCAGACGCCCATTCAGCCTGCGCGGCGCAGCACTGAGCGGCATAGAAGGGCGCCCGACGCCGTGCGCAGGCGCGACGAGCACACTGCGCATGCGTTGGGCCGCCATGGCTGTGGACCGTGCCTTTGTTGCCAGGGTACTTTGGAACGCGGGAGTCTTCAGTTCGCTTGTCACCAGCCGGACACCTTAGTTTGTAGTGACCGAGAAATGGCTTTTGGAGGCACTACCTTTTCATCGCCAGAGCCTTCTAATTCTGAAATCAAGTTCCTGAAATATCGCCCACGCACAGCTATTCGTTATCTCTTCTTATTCCCTTCTTCCTTTTCTATTCAGTTTGCATCCAAAGTGCACAACTGGACACAAACCTACCCTCGACCCTGTTGCCCTTGTGTGGTACTAACTACTGTGCAGATTAGCGCAGTGCTAAATTAGTGGTCTTTAATTTAGTAGAGGGGTTAGGTGGTGGCCAGTTCTCCTTTTTTTCTATTTGAAGCTAGAAGTTAATCAGTTCCCTAGTTTCCTCAAACCTCCAATTCTGACACCAACAGTCTCATTATCACATGACCTTGCATCTTATTTCAGAGAAAGAGACCTTCATGACACCAGACTTGATTTTCCCATTATCCACCCTCTCTTCTGTTAAAGAGGGAATCTTAATTTTTTAAAATTTATTTTTCAAATATAGTCGATATATTATTATATTAGTTTCTGGGGTACAACATAATAATTAGACACATAGAACACTGGGGAACAAAATTTTTGTTGCATCCACAAAAACACTTGTTCTTAGCTAATTTGAGTATGCTGATCTCAAATCTGACATTAGTTTTTCTCTGTAAGCTACAGTTTTTTGGCAATTCAAGATTTTAGGTTTTCATCTTGTAAAATTTTCAACATTTAGTTTAACATAATGAAGTAGTATGTCTTCTTGGGCATCATCTTTGTGAAAATGTAATAATTTATATAATGCAGTAAATACACTAAAAGATAAGATTGCATCAGAATTTGTCTACAATTTAGTAATAGAACATTAAAACACGTATTTTAATCATAAAATTTGTGCAAAACTTATTTAAATTCTATTCAGGCAAAAATTGGCATTTGTAGCTCTTGCATTTGTGTACTTGTTGACGACAGTCTCATTTGATGCTCCAGCAGTAGCCTGCCATCGTTTAGAGCTGTCAAGAAATAGCTGCCATTCTGTTGGACTGTATGTAGTAACAGCTAGCTAGCTGAGAAGACTACTGATATCATGACATTAAACAAAGTGTTTTTCTTCGGAAAAAAATTACACAAAAATTTGTTCACGCTTCCTGAAATGGGATACTTTTGCTGACCGGTGAAGTACATTCCTTTCTTGAAGCCTGGAGGCTAAGAACTCAGCTGCTTTCTTTGATAGGCCCAAATCTCTTACTAAGTCATTCAATTCAGGTTGACTAAACTGATGAGAGGTTAATGATTGCTTGGCATCAGAAGAAGACCCTTCAGATTCTACAACCATTTCTTCATGCATCTTATCAAAATACACTTGATCATCATGTTCACTTTCTTCGTCCTTAGAAGAAATAGAACCATTGAAAACTGGAACCGGAAGTATCTCAGAGTGTAGGATAGGTCGTATTGCTGAAGGAATATTAAGATATGTGATCATTTGCCGTTTTTTCTTGCCAATGCCCTTTGTATGGATCAGACAGAAATAACAATCACTGCTGTGGTCCTTAGGTTCACGCCAAAATGGGAATACCAAAAGGCATTCCTTTGCATTTTCCTTTTGTCTAGTCACGAAGCATTTCCTCACAATTATGACACACAATATGAGGAGCCTAATTCTTGTTTTGATTGCCAAGGGGAACTTGAAAATAGGTAATATATGCACGTGTCACAAATGATGAAATATTACGCCTTTGATGTTGAAGTGTGTAACAGCCACATATAGAACAGAAGGTGTCAGGACTATTCTTACCTTTACGCCTACTCGAAGAAGCCATAATTTAATCTTAAAACAATAAGAGGGTGTTTTTAATCAGATAATCTTTTACATTTAAAAACAACTACAATTATGTAAAAGTGATGTTTGTAAAACATTAATTGCCTTGTGGTTATATGTTCAATCCAAGAGTCATTGCCCTTTAATGCCAATTTATAAACCAATGTATGCCATTAACTGTAATAAAAAGAAGTTAAAACTAGAGCATGCACCAAAAAACAGATTTCAGATTTGGAATCGGTGATGCAGAAATATATAGAAAAAGTTCTAAAACCTTATGCAACATAAAATGCAAAGAAAATTGTTCTCCAGTGTATAATTTAAGTAATCACCCTGATAATCTAGTCCCTATCTGATAGCATACATAGTAAAAATATTGACTATGTTCCTTATACTGTAGTTTACATCCCTGTGACTTTTATTTTTAAAGATTTCATTTTATTGATTTTAGACAGAGGAAAGAGTGAGAGAAGGGGGAAGGAGTGGGAAGCATCAACTTGTAGTGTTTGCTTCAAGCCTGGGGATTTGAACCAGTGACCTCAGCATTCCAGGTCAACACTTGAGGCACTGCACCACCACAGGTCAGGCTCCCATGACTATTTTTATAGCTGGCAATTTGTACTTCTTTATTTTGTGACAGAGAGGGGGGACAGATAGGAACAGACAGACAGGAAGGGAGAGAGATGAGAAGCATCAACTTAATCAACTTGTAGTTGTGGCACCCTAGTTGTTTGTTTTCTTCCCTGTGCCTTGATTTGGAGTTGCAGGGAGGGGCTCCAGCCAAGCAAGTGACCCCTTGCTCAATCCAGCAACCGTGGGCTCAAGCCAGCAACCTTGGGCTTCAAGCCAGCGACCTTTGGTCTCAAGCCAGCAACCACGGGGTCACGTCTGTGATGCCACGCTCAAACCGGATGAGCCCGTACTCAAACCCACTAACTCGGGGTTTCATAGCTGAGTCAACTGCATCCCAGTCTGATGCTCTATTCACTGTGCCACCACCTAGTCAGGCTCCTTTAGCAACTTTAAGAATGTTTTTCAATTAATATGTTAAATAGAAATGCGAGAAATGTGCTTGTAGGACTTAGTACACTTCTGGATATCCTGACATGCAGATTTTTTTTTTTTACAGGGACAGAGAGAGAGTCAGAGAGAGGGATAGATAGGGACAGACTGACAGGAACGGAGAGATGAGAAGCATCAATCATCAGTTTTTCATTGCAACACCTTAGTTGTTCATTGATTACTTTCTCATATGTGCCTTGACTGTGGGCCTTCAGCAGACTGAGAAACCAACCCCTTGCTTGAGCCAGCAACCTTGGGTCCAAGCTGGTGCACTTTTTGCTCAAATCAGATGAGCCCGCACTTAAGCTGGTGAGCTCAGGGTCTTGAACCTGGGTCCTTCACGTATCCCAGTCCAACGCTCTATCTACTGCGCCACCACCTGGTCAGGCCTGATATGCAGAAATTTATATTCTTTTTGGGTTTATTCATACCAGAACAGTGCCAGAATCTTGAAGTGGAAGACTAGGCCTGTGTTGGGTCCCTTTGCTGCCTTCCCGTGGCTGGTCTGTGCACTACATTCACATAGCTTGAGACTTAACCCTTGGAATTTCAGAAGCAGCTATAATGGAATTATGTGGGCTTGATGAGTTAGAAAAATCTTAGAAGGCTAAACTTTGGAGGATATACTAAATAATAATAATAATAATAATAAAGATTTATCGAGTCATCTGATTTTACCAAGCATGTACCACATTCCAAGCACTGTTCCAGGAGTTTAGAATATGAGCAAAAACAAGAGTAAACACTTTCTGCCTTCTTTCCTATCAGGACAGTGGCCCAGCATGACATGTAAAAGACATAACATAGTAAAGAGGGTGCCCAGATGTGGGGGAAGAGGAAGCCCAGTGATGGGTATTAGAACCCGAGTGAAGAGCATCTATTTCATGGTGTGGCAGTGCTGGGGGATTGGTTCGAAACAGGCAAATTAATCATATACATACATGTACTAAGAATACATTTTAAGGATACTAAGGACAATGGAATTAAGGTTTCTTATTGTCATAGAAAGGAGTTACCAACATGACAAAGGAAATAACTTGAATAAACCCTATGGTGTCGAACTGAAATTGGAAGTATTGATGTGAAATAAATATAGATAGATATAGGAATAAATATTGTGTAAATACATATATCTTCTAGCTCTGTCCACTGATGGAGACAGTGAAATTCTAGTGCCCAAATCTTGTTGTTTTAAATACTTTTATCCACTCTGAGGAATCTAGGCTTTTTGGAGAAATGGCTGATTCCAGACCTGGAGCAGGAACAGAACAAGGTGAGGCTTGGAACATCTTGTTCCAGAAAACAAGAAAGTACTCAGAATTATGGGGACATTCCAAAATGACACTGATGCTAGCTTGGAGGAGTTCTACTGGCCAAATTAGGGACAATGTGAACCTCAAAATGAATGGATTTTAGTTCATTATCTTTGAATAAAGTAGGAAACCACAGACACATATTGATGTAATAAGTAATATATAAATCAAAATTTTGATGAGGAACAATCTCAAAGTAACTTAATCCCCTCGCAAATACTGTACAGTGGAGGTAACTTGCAGGCATCACCTTAAGTGATCAAAGTGAACATCATCAGTAAGAGAACCTTTCAAAGCTACAGACCACCTGAGACAACGCAATGACATGAGCACAGTATCACTTCTGTGGTGTTCTTGCCAAAGATGCATCACTTAATATAATCAAGACAACATCAGAAAAGCCTTAGGACAATTTACAACATAACTGGTCTGTAGTCCTCAAAAGTGTTGACGTCATGAAAGTCAAGGAAAAAACCTGAATGATCTAGACTGAAGGGGGGAAATATGTGCCAACCCAATACAACACACGATTACAAATTATACCTTTTTATTATGAAGAATGTATGGGAACAATGGATGAAATAGAATGAGAGCTGATGACTAGGCGGCAATAATGTATCAATGTTAAGTTCCTGATTTGGATTATGTTTTGAGATTGTTTAGGAATTACACACCGAATGCTCCAGGACACTGGATACCATGTTGACAAATTACTCTCAAACTAGTCAGAAAAAAGAAAAGGACTCTGTACTGTACTTACATGTTTTAGGAAAGACTGAGATTATTTCAATGTCTTCAAAAAGTGGAAAGAAGTTTTCTTTTGGAAGTTACAGTATATTTCAGCAGAATAGACAAAGAAACAAATAAGTAAAATATCAGTCTATCAAATGGTTAGAAGCTTAAGCCCTGGGGCACTCACACAGTAAGAATTCAAAAGAGAAAGAGCCAGCCCAGGACTGAGAAGGAGCAATCAGTGAGGCGGGATGTAAAAGATGAGACATGAAAGGAGAAGTTTTCTAGAAGAATGAAACGGTTCACATTGTAGATGAACATAGAACAGGTGACAACTGGAATTGGCCCCAAGGAGTCATGAGAAAAGTCACAGAGAAGCAGTTTAGCACAGTGAAAATAGCGACCAGATTATGAAGGGTTGAATAGAGAATAGGAGGTGAGGATGTGGAATTGGTGAGCACAGATCTCGAACCCCTGAAGTGTCGCTGTAAAAGAGAGCAGAGAATGATGTAGTTGTTCGAGGGTTATGTAGGGCCAATGGACAGTCCTTTGTAATGGAAGTGACTAAGGCAGTACGGACAATCACAGGGGTGATTCAGCAAAGAGACAGAAAACTCAGGATGCAAAAAACATGCAGCCTAACATGGAGCAGTGAAAGGGATGTGGCCAAGATGACACTGCTATTGGCAGGAGTGGAGACCCTGCACCCCAGGAACAGCAGGAAAGAATGGACCTCCCTAGGGGAAGATGTGACTTCTGTTCTGGTGACAAAGAAGGGAGAATTTGTTTGAGATTTCGCCTATTCTCTCAGTGTAATATGAGGCCAATACTAAGAGCAGCGGTGGGTAGAAGGTGAGTGCTTGGGCATGTGTGCCCATGTTTTAAAGTCATTTTGGAGAGTTGGACACCAACACAGAAGGATTGTGGAGAAATAACTAAGATGGCCCAGCAGATTGAGGGCCCAATGAGATTTGTGGCTTTGAATTTAAAATGAGATCTGTGAGCATGCTTGTGGGTTTTTCCCCCCTAGATATCCAGCTGTTTGGGTACAGGTGAGGAAGTAAGGAAATATTAAGGAGCCAAGTCATTTTTTTCAAACATTTATTTTTTTCTTCAGAGATACAGTACTAGAGGGATTTAAACAAAGAAAGACAAGGTATGAATTGCAAAGCCTTCAGTGATAAGGTTTTTTTTTCTTACAACATGATATTTTCACGTCAGTGGTTAATTAACAATTATTTCAATACATGCAAACTCATCTGCCTCCAGTTTTAGTCATAATCCATGAACCTAAGCTAATAAAATTAAGAAGGAGCAACAGCTCATCTAATCCTTCTTTATATTCCTTCATAATCGGCAAGCTGCAGAAAATAGTTCTTTAAAGGGCTAAAATAGGTTGACATATAAATTCTGAGTTTATTTTTAAAGCTGTATGAAAGTAACATTTTTAAGAAAACATTTAAACCAAAGGTCACACTTTATGACAACAAAATTCTTAATTCAGGCTGTCTCCATTTTTAGCCATTTGGTATTCTGTTCCTTTGTAAATTTTATATTGCCCAACAAAGAATGGTTATCTTTTACTGTTTTGGCAAATGACTGAACAGATAAAGGCATAAAATGCCTATAAGGCTGAGATTTTTGCCTAAGTTCAATGTATTTTAAGATAGTCATTTGTTACATATTTATCCAATACTGAGGAATAATTGTATTGTTCAAGATGAAGAACTGAACAAACTGGAGAAGTATTTGATAACCCAGATTTAAGAGACATTTAATTAGCATTAGTTCTATTAGCAAACTGAAAATTGTTGTAGGTTATTATCCAATAAGAAACTCATTAGAAAACAGCCTCTTACAATAAAGACCATATTTTCTCCTGCTTCCATAGAAATATTATTTGTTTGAAAGAACAGTCGTGTGAACCTTTACTTAACCATTACTCCCTGAATATAAAAAAAGGAGAAAAAAGGAGCTGAAGAAGGAAAATTCCAGTTACACTCCACAGCCCTGAATATACTGAGTGACATCTTTGTTTTGACAGCGATTTCTCCATGCCACCCTGCAAGGAAAGGGGAAACAAACGGTGGTGATGTGAAAGCATACATTCATTGTAACGTACATCCATCAAATCCTTAGGGAGAATAAAATATTTTATCAATATATAAAATTCAGGCTATTAATAGATCCAGGTATCGCTATTTATCAAATGGAGATGTCTACACCAAACACTTCACTTCCCCTCTGAAGCCCTGGCTAAAGCGTGGAATGCCGAACCTAAGAGCCATGCACACTCCCGGGCAGCAACTGCAAAGTACATTCCACATTTAGCTCATTCTGAAAAACTTCAAAATATGACAAGGAACAGGTAGAGTGTGGAGGGAGAATTTTTAAAATTCTAGAAATGCCATAAAATTAATTGAGGCATAAAAGAAAAAGATTCTGAATTGGCTCAAGTAGACTGCTTCTAAGCGATACGTTGTTTAGCATAAGTCTAAAGCTGCAGCTTTCCTTTCTCAGTAGCATAGCATGGTCCTTGAAAACCCCTCACTTCTCTCATAACGTTGGGGTAAAAGAGCTTTCCCCTTTAATGCTTAAAACATACCAAGCTCTGATGCCTTGCGGATCCCTGACAACCCTCTTGGCACATGTTACTGCTTCAGTGATGTCATCTTGCAGCAAAGCTGAAAAAGTGGTGAGGGATGAAAACAACTTTCACAAACATTTCTTTTTAAGTTTAGGTTTAGCCAGTTTTATTCTCTTAGGCTGAGTAGTGGACACTAAAATTGTTTTCCACAAGTCCAGGTATCTATGAGTGTTGGGGAAAACTTTTCTTTATTCCACCCCATTTGGCATGAAAGAAAGCATTCTGTTTCTCATTTACCAAAGTCATTGGAAGCCCTGGAATTATTAAGTAATGTGATAAATGGTTCTCTGTAATAGGCAACGTGTACAGAAAAAAAAAAAAAAAAAGAGGAACCAGCCTCGCAATTTTTAAATCTGCAATTCTACTACTATAAATTTTCCCTAAAGAAATAATAAGTGCACCTAAAGATGAATGAACAGGGCATTTGGTTGCAATCAGAAAAAGCAGAAAATGGAAACAGGCTAAGTGTTTAAACAGTAAAAGTTAAATCAATAAATTATAGAATTTTACACAGTGGAATTCTATTCATATTTTTGTGTGACAAAGAGCAAATTGTAAAGCAGGGGTCCCCAAACTATGGCCCCCCAGGGGCCACATGCGGCCCCTGAGGCCATTTATCCGGCCCCTCCGCACTTCCAGAAGGGGCACCCCTTTCATTGGTGGTCAGTGAGTGGAACACAGGATGCATCCTCACCCATGGTTCCCATTGAAATATTGGTCAGTTTGTTGATTTAAATTTACTTGTTCTTTATTTTAAATATTGCATTTGTTCCCGTTTTGTTTTTTTACTTTAAAATAAGATATGTGCAGTGTGTATAGGGATTTGTTCATAGTTTTTTTTTATAGTCCGGCCCTCCAACGGTCTGAGGGACAGTGAATTGGCCCCCTGTGTAAAATGTTTGGGGACCCCTGTTGTAAAGTAATATATATATATAGTACAATTTTATTTTTGTTTAAACATACAGCCCTGGTCAATAGCTTAGTTGGTTAGAGCATCCTCCTATACACCAAGGTTGTGGGTTCTATCCCCAGTCAGGGCACATATAAGAATCAACCAAATGAATGCATAAATAAATGGAACAACAGCAATGAAAAAATAAACCCTTACACATTGCTTACATGTTTCTATATGGGTATACTTGTACGTGATATAGCTTTACCTTCATATACATGATTTATTTATATATTCTAAAATATACTGCTCATAAAAATTGGGGGATATTTTATAGCTTCATATTAATTTTGAAATATCCCCTAATTTTTGTTAGCAGTATATATATAGCAAAAGTTTCCAGTGGTCATAAATCTCTTGATAGTAAGAATTTTTATTCATTGACTACAGATTATTATATAATACAAAATATTTTTAAAATAAGTTAACTGGATACAAAAGAATTCTAATAGTCTTCTCTATTAGGAATTTTACCATTTAGAAATTTAACAATATCTCCTGACCAGGTGGTGGCGCAGTGGATAGAGCATCGGACTGGGATGCAGAGGACCCAGGTTAGAGACCCTGAGCTCGCCAGCTTAAGTGCAGGTTCATTTGGTTTGAGCAAAGCTCACCAGCTTGGACGCAAGGTGGCTGGCGTGAGCAAGGGGTTGCTCGGTCTGCTGTATCCTCAAGGTCAAGGCACATATGAGAGGGCGGTCAATGAACAACTAGGGTGCCACAATGAAAAATTGATGGTTCTCGTCTCTCTCCCTTCCTGTCTGTCTGTCCCTCTTTCTGACTCTCTCTCTGTCTGTCCAAAAAAAAAAAAAAAAACCAAGAAATTTAACAATATCAATTTTAGAATACTTCTCCAATGTTTTATACACTAAAGATTCCACAAGTAATTTCTACTTTTATGAGTTTAATAAAACATTTGTTTCACCTTAACTAAACTAAATCATTAATTAACTTGTTAGCTATGACAATGATTATATAGGCACTGTACTTTTTGGAGAAGCAAACAAAAGAATTTGGGAATGAAATATGTTTCTGATTCACTTTAAAATCACTCAGCAAGAATATATATACATATATACACATAAATAAATGACAAAATGTTAATAACTGTTTTTTTAATTATATTGAACTCTCAATACAGGAGCAGTAAGAACCTATTTCTCCTCAATTACTGTTTATATATTGCAGCATGAAATGACATTTTAGTATTTTTACTCACTCTGGCTGATTAACTGTGATGGGCATATGGCTGTTTATTATACAACTGTCTCTAATTTTCTATATATTTAAATTAAATTTTTTTTCAGTGATTAAGAGAGAGGGAGAGAGAGAAAGGGTGGGGGAAGCATCAACATTCCACCCCACTTAGTTGTTCCATTTAGTTGTGTACTCATTTATTGCTTCTTGTACGTGCCCTGATGGGTTTGAACTGGCAACTTCAGTGCACTAGAATGACGCTTTATCTGTTGAACCACCTGGCCAGGGCTTCTATATATTTAGAACATTTCATAATTAAAAAGTAAAAACAACTTTAAAGAAAGGACCATACAATCAAATTATCCCTAAACCTCACCAAGTATGTGTGCAGAATGGTATTGTTTTGGACAAAGCATCAATAAGTTCATTTACAATCAATTAATGGGTCATTCTGGAACTTCTGTGCATTAGAAAACAGCAATCTTTTATGATACCAGCTCCTTAATTTCTTACTTAAAAGCTTATGAGGAGGATAATAAAGAGTTTCTAAAAGTTAAGACAAAAGTTTTTCTAGGTCCCTGATTAACTTTTCAAAACCTTTCATCTGTATTGAATCTTTATTCTTTTAAGTATAATCAGATGGGTCCTGTGTCATCACTCAATGTCATTATGTCTTACCATTGCAGGATATGTGACAGGCATTAACTGATCTTGGGGTTCTGCCATCTTCACACCAGTAGCGGCTATTGATCTGAAATATCCCATAATCAGTGCTTTTGCTTCCAGGATTGTAGTTTGTAGCTCGTGTGTTGAAATCACTTTCCCATTTGGCCAAACACACCCCTGAAAAAAGCATATTTTTAGTAACAAATAGCAACACTACATGACTTCTACTGCAAACCATAATCAGTTCTATGTAGCTAATCTTATTTTACTAATGACTTACTTTATAAGTATGGAGATGTCTAACAGGAAAGACTATTTCATCTGTTCATCCATCCATATATCCACCAAACTATTCACTCATTCATTTAAAAAGTTATTAAGGGGAAATGTTTGAATTCAATCTGAAAATATATGATTACACTGACAAATATGAACTAAAATATAAAGTAACATTTACAGAGGCCCATCTTGGATTGTGTAGAAGAAAACAAAAACAGTTAACTAACTAGAGTGAGTAAAAATAATAAAATGTCATTTTATGCTGCATTGGAGGGACCCTTATACAAATGGTGATTGAGGAGAAATAGGTCCTACTGCCCATGTATTGAGAATTCAACATAATTAAAAAACAAAAATATTTGGCTATTACAAGCTCAATGCCATGCAAGGAAATTAATTAAAAAAAAGAAAAAATACTGAATTAGTTTAGGCTCACAGAGCCCAAACTATGAAATGACTGGAGTCAAACACCAAAGACTGACAGAGATTTCTCAGGTGCTCAGACACATTAGCCAATATGTGCCACTGAGTCTGAGGAACTAAGAAATGCAGTGGCACTCGAAGAGAACTGTGGGTCATGGTTTATTTATAATGGTCCCGAATTTTGACATCCTGTATCCTCATTCCTTCATCTGGTATAACTGAATCTAAAGGTATAAGTTGATGTTTTTAACCATTTTAAGTATACAAACACTCAAAAAAAAAAAAACCCATTCACTCAAAGCCCCTTTCTTATTATTCTTCTTCTATTAATATTTATTCCACACCTGACTCTTTCAAAGCATGAAGGAGAGTTTACTTACAGTTTGCCAAGCTGATTCCTCTGTAGCCATCCATTCCTAGTCTTTTCAGGGCTCTGGCAAACTCACACCTTTCAAAGACCTTGCCCTGGACGGTGACAGAGAGGAGGATAAGCCCTAGCATAAGTAGCGCCTTCATGGTGACTGGGAAGCCAGACCCTCAGGCTGGCCAGGAGAGGCTGGCCCCAGTATTTAACACCGTTGAACTTCCTTCTTTCCTAGTGGTTTGAAGGCTCCACCCTTTGAGATACAGGAAAACAGGAACTTTTTTTTTTGGCCCACTGACTTTAAAAGGTTTAAAAAAATTAATCTACAGGAAAATGATGAAGGACATTCTTTAAAGATCTGGCTTAGAGAGAATGGGAATTACCACTGTTTCCAAAACTTCATCTTATTTTTTTATGAATTTGAGGAACTATAAAAAAACCACAAATGAACACTTTATTACAACTGAAAATGAGTTCTGATCTGTGATTAACATTCATTTCATTAAACTGTTTTTGTACATTCGCTTTGTTCTCTTCATCATTTCCACTTAATGTTACTTTATGTACTCTTTGCACAAAAATACATGACACATTGTCCGTCATTGTAATAGGTATATAGCACAACACCATGTTGCTCAGCCAGGTTTCTACTCTAACTCTTTTTGTTACTATGATAAAATTTTTATTTACAAAAATAAGCTTTATGGGAACAACATTCTAAATTCCTTTTCAATAATGCCTTATCTCACACTTCCATGTTAGAACACAGGATACTATGAAGTAAGGAAACTTTTATAATCACACCTACAGAAGAGTAGCAGAATATGCCACTCAGAAATTTGCCCCTTTGCCATAAGGATTATTTTGAGCTGAAGGCAATTGAGAAGAAACAGAGCCACAGAAAACCTCTCTTTACTATTTGCCTGAAAGCAGAACATAAGTTTGTACAGAAGTTAATCACTTACACTCTTAGATGCTTGTCAGCCACAAGAGAGCACTGAGGAGCTCTACATAAAATACTTGACTAGTGATCATTGTTCATTAGTTCCTCATTATATTTAGCTTTCTACAGTTTTTGCCCTTGGAAGTCTACTCTTTTCCTTTGTCATGTCATTTCTTTAAAAATGTATAGTTCTTGGTGAAGATGCTATGTAAGTCCAAGTTCTAGCCACCTTTTTGAGTTACTCATTCCTGCATTTCTCCAAAGTAGATGTGAGATGTGCATGTTAATTAACGTGTTCGTTTTCTCTTGTTAATCTTTCTTTTTTTATATAGAGTCCAAGCTGAAACCCTAAAAAAAGAAAGATCTTTTTCCTCCTGTACAGTTTCTGGCAGTGAGGATGGGACAGTAAAACGCTGGTATAGTCTACTCTTCCTAGACACTACAGTTGAAATATGGGATCATTGACAAGAGATAGCAGAAGGTAAGGAATTCTTGCTTTGTCAGTATCCCATATCTAAATAGTCAAGAGAGGAGAATAAAAATTTTTTCTGGTCTTTTCTTTTCCAAATTTATAATGGCAGGAGAAAAATATGTGTAAAACTAGATCGTAAATTGTGACTCTCATAAATTTGGTTTTGGGCAACCACAGGTTATTGATTCTTAGCCTGCCAGAAACAGTCATGTTTTCCTTTGTCTCTGTTTTTTGTGTCACTTTTCATAAGGATGAAAATCATAGCACTAGCCTCTCCGTTTGTCTTATTTTATGGACTAAAAAATTGGCTTTGTAACCAGTGAGCGTATTCTCTGATTTTTGCCACTTGGGAGTTAGGAGGGGTATAGATTGTCAAGCTTGCATAAGGCAGCTAGTCAGGTGGCTAGGAGCCTAAGATATATGTCAAGCAGCATTCTCTTTGTCCAATCAGAAGAGTTTGTCTTAATATATAAGGGTCCCAATATATAAGGGGCCATTGTCATCTCTATCTTTGTTGCCTTGTTTGCACTGGAAATATCCCCATCTCAATATCACCTTTCAGTAACACAGTAATAGGTCTGTGATTTAAGGTGTCTCACTTCATGGGAAATAAAAGTTTTATTACTACTCATGACAATGAGGTCTTTGCTTTCTTAGGCTATCTTTGGAGTGGTTCTGTATCTTTTATACACTCTTGTAAGATAACTCTTGTGTCAGTGATTACATCATAAAAAGGCTTGTTGGTATGTAGTCACAATTGAAATAGCTATGTCTTTGAAGATCTGGCCTTTCACATCTAAGAGGATTTTTATTTATTTATTTACTTACTTATTTATAGTATTTTTCTGAAGTTAGAAGCAGGAAGGCAGTCAGACAGACTCCTGCATGCACCCGACTGGGATCAACCTGGGTTGCCCACAGGGGGCAATGCTCTGCCCATCTGGGGCATTGCTCCGTTGTGACCGGAGCCATTCTAGCACCTGAGATGAAGGCCATGGAACTGTCCTCAGCGCCCAGGCCAACTTTGCTCCTTGGCTGTGGGAGGGGAAGACAGAAATAGAGAGGAAGGAGAGGGAGAAGGGTGGAGAAGCAGATGGGTGTTTCTCCTGTGTGCCCTGGCCAGGAATCAAACCCGGGACATCCACACGCCGGGCCAACGCTCTATCACTGAGCCAACCGGCCAGGGCTCTGGCAGGATTTTTAGAAAACCTCTTATCCCAACAAAATGTCCTATTGGAAGAAAGAGAGAGAAAGAAAGAAAAAAATAGAGGAAGAAAGAAAGGGAAGCAGGGAGGGAAGAAAGCAGGGAGGGAGAAAGAAAAGTAGATACAGAATACCTTGCTTAGTGTGGGAAAAAGATACAAATGAGAGAAGATATTTGTAAACAACAGCTCTGACAAGGAATAATATCCAAAATATATCTAGAACTCATACAACTCAATGCCAAACAAACAATCCAATTAAATATGGGCAGAGGACCTGAATAGACACTTCTCTTAAGAAGACATACAAATGGCCAACAGATATATGAAAAGATACTCATCTTCACTAGCTGTTAGAGAAATGCAAATTAAAACTACAATGAGATATATTATACCTGTTAGAATGACTGTTATCAATAAGACAGGTAATAACAAGTGTTGGAGAAGCTGTGGAGAAAAAGGAACTCTCATTCACTGCTGGTGAGAATGTAAACTGGTGCAGCCACTATAGAAAACAAGTATGGAGGTTCCTTGAGACATTAAGAATAGAGTTGCCATGTGACCCATCAATCCTTTTTCTGGCTATCTATCCAAAAGCTTTGAAAAGATTTATTTACAAAGATATATGCACCCCTATGTTCACTGCAGCATTATTCATGGTGGCCAAGACATGGAAACAACCAAAGTGTCCTTCAGTAGTTGCATGGATAAAGAAGATATGGCATAAGAAAAGATGAACTACTGCCATTTGTGACAACATGGGTAGACCTTGAAAATATCATGCTAAGTGAAAAAAGTCAGACAAACTCAAGAACTGTATGATTTTACTCATATGTGAGATATGAAAAAATGACAAAACACAGAAACAAATAAAAACTCATGGCCCTGGTTGGTTGACTCAGTGGTAGAGCATTGGTCAGGAGTGTAGATGTCATAAGTTTGATTCTTGGTCAGGGTATACAGGAGAAGCACCTATCTGCTTCTCCACCGCTCCCTCCATCGCTTCTCTCTTTCTCTCTCTCTCTTCTTCTCCTGAAGCTATGGCTCAATTGGTAGAAGTTGACCCCGGGCACTGAGAATGGCTCCATGGCCTCCACCTCAGGCGCTAACAGCTCAATTGCTGAGCAACAGAGCAATGCCCCAGATGGGCAGAGCATCCCCCCCTAGTAGGCTTTCCACGTGGATCCTGGTCAGGGATTATGCGGGAGTCTGTCTCTGCCTCCACTCTTATCATGAATAAAAAAACAAAACAAAACTCACAGATACAGACAACAATATGGTGGTTGTTGTCAGAGTGAAGGGGGTTGTGAGGTAGTAAAGGGTAAAGGGATTCAAATATATTATAAGGGAAGATTTGTCTTTGGGTGGTGGGCACATAATGCAATATACGATCATGTACCATACAATTGTACACTTGAAACCTATATAATTTTACTAATCAATACAACCATAATAAATTTAATTTTTAAAAATGCATAAAATGCCAGACCAGGCAGTGGCGCAGTGGATAAAGCATCGGACTAGGATGCATAAGGACCCAAGTTCGAGACTCCGAAATAGCCAGCTTGAGCACGGGCTCATCTGGTTTGAGCAAAGCTAACCAGCTTGGACCCAAAGTCGCTGGCTTGATCAAGGGGCTACTCGGTCTGCTGAAGGCCCACGGTCAAGGCACATATGAGAAAGCAATCATTGAACAACTAAGGCAGTAATGGGCAATCTTTTGAGCTTGGTGTGTCAAAATTCGCCAAAAAATGAGCATAACTCGGGTGGTGTGTCACTTCGAGAAAAACGGCCTAACCGGAAGTCCCAGAACTAGACGCTCTGTGCCAGAGTTCTGTTGTTTTGGTCTACAGACCTCTGGCACAGAGTGTCTACACTACAGCAAATGTTTTATCCTTGGCTACTGCACCTGGCCATGCAGGAGCCGAGGGTGAAACGTCCTTCTCGGCATGCGGTCCCATACTTCTCTGGTATGCGGCCGTATGCAGCCACGTGTCATCAAAAATGGCTACGCGTGTCAGTGCTGACACGCGTGTCATAGGTTCGCCATCATGTAACTAAGGTGTTGCAACGAAAAACTGATGACTGATGCTTCTCATCTCTCTTCGTTCCTGTCTGTCTGTCCCTGTCTATCCCTCTCTAGGACTCTCTCAGTCTCTGTAAAAAAAAAATAATAATTAAAAATACACACACACACACACACACACACACACACACACACATATATATGCATAAAACAAACAAAGAAACCCCAAAACACTTCCATATCAAGATTAGAAGGTAGAAATGAAGCATAAAACAAATTTTAAAACTGCAAGTGATATTGAAGCAGGTGTAAAACTTACATAAATACCGATAGCCAAGAAATAGCTTGACAAGACCCAGAAAATGCAACAAAGGTTTGATTTATTGTCCTTTACTTTGTAAGCTGACTCTACAAGATCCAGAACTTATTAAATTTTTTTTAATTTATTTAACTTCTTTTTATTTTATTCATTTTAGAGAGGAGACAGAGTGAGAGAGAGAGAGAGAGAAAGAAAGAGAGAAAGGGGGAGGAGCTGGAAGCATCAACTCCCATATGTGCCTTGACCAAACCAGTGCAGGGTCTTGAACTGGCGACCTCAGTGTTCCCAGGTAGACGCTTTATCCACTGCGCCACCACAGGTCAGGCCAGAACTTATTAAATTTTGGGTCTTCACTAAAAAAATATTAATTGGACTCCATACCCTTAAAGAAAAAAAAACAACTTAGGTGCTATCTTAGATTTTAGACAATAAGGAAATATGCCCCTGAGTTCCTTCTTAGATAAAACCTATATCCTTTTCAGTCCTTTGGAAATATTAACCTTATCACATGTACAAAATGTAAGCACCCAAGGAGATAATTGTTGGCTAGAGCAACCCAGAGACAGGAGGGAGGGGGTATTAAAAAGCAAACTGCTACTTGGTATTTCCATAGGCTCCGTTGACCAAAATTTAGTCCACACTCTCTATAAGACTACCTACTAAAGATAAATAATAAAAGATAAATAATTTTTGGTGAAGCTCTCAAAGTCTTCACCAAAAATATTGGTAAAAAGCTTTAGTCATCTAAGAGGGTAAACTTAACTTGTTCCATCTGCCAGAAACACCATTTCTATCCAACAATTCTATTATAAAGTAATGAGTTTTATATTATTGTACCTATATAATTGTGACTAACGTTTAAAAGTTTTGAGGTCTCTGTTTGCATTTGTCCATACTCTTATGCAAGTCTATGTATGTAGGTTATATACCTGATATTTTTCTCCCTCCAGATGTTATTTCTAAAAGCTAACTATAAAAGAGCTCTTTTTAAATTTTGTAATTGACTTAATGAAAATATAAACACTCAATAATTAAGTCTAGTCAAATAATTTTATATTTGCTAGATGTTTGAGATTTTAAAATTATAAATTCAATCTAAGAATAAAACATACAATAAAAATTATTTGTTTAATGTATGTTAACATGGCAGATAAAAATATATATTTTACTTTTTTTTTTAGTGAGAGAGAGAAAGGGAGAGAGATGAGAAACATCAACTCATAGTTGCAGCACCTTAGTTGTTCATTGATTGTTTTCTCATATGTGCCTGATCCAGGGGCTCCAGCCAAGCCAGTGACCCCTTGTTCAAGCCAGAGACCTTGGGCTCAAGCCAATGACACCACACTCAAGCTAGTGAGCCTGTGCTCAAGTCAGATGAGGCCATGCTCAAGCCTGCAGGATTTTGAACCTAGTCCTCCACATCCTAGTCTGATTCCTTAACCACAGTGCCACTTCCTGGTCTTGTGCCACTGCATGCTTTTGCCTTCTTTGTCAAATATTAATTGACCATCAAGGTGTGAGTTTATTTCTGGGTTCTCTGTTCTGACACAGAGATTCAGGACCCAAAAAGAGCGAACCCTGTTTAAAGGAGTAATCTTTGGGCTGACCAAATGGTGGCGCAGTGGATAGGGCATTGACCTGGGATGCTGAGTTCCCAGGTTGAATCTCTGAGGTCACTAGCTTGAGTGTGGGATTGCTGGCTTGCATGTGGGACCATAGAGATGATCCCATGGTTACTGGCTTGAAGCCCAAGGTAGCTGGCTTGAGCCCAAGTTTGCTTGCTTAAATAAAAAGGGCTCACTGGCTCATCTGGAGCTCCTTGGTTAAGGCACATAAGAGAAAATAATCAATGAACACCTAAAGTGCCACAACTATGAGTAGATGCTTCTCATCTGTCTCCCTTCACGTCTGTCTGTCCCTGTCTGTTCCTCTCTGTCTCTCTCTCTCTCCCCCTCCTGAAGCCATGGCTCAATTGGTAGAAGTTGGCCCCAGGCACTGAGGATGGCTCCGTGGCCTGTGCCTCAAGCGCTAAAAGCTTGGTTGCTGAGCAACAGAGCAATGCCCCAGATGGGCAGAGCATCATCCCTTAGTGAGCTTTCCAGGTGGGTCTTGGTCAGGGCTTATGCGGGAGTCTGTCTCTGCCTCTCTTTCTATCATGAATAATAAAAAAACCCAAAACTCGGCCTGACCTGTGGTGGCGCAGTGGATAAAGCGTCGACCTGGGAACACTGAGGTCGCCAGTTCAAAACCCTGCACTGGTCTGGTCAAGGCACATATGGGAGTTGATGCTTCCAGCTCCTCCCCCTTTCTCTCTTTCTTTCTCTCTCTCTCTCTCACTCTGTGTCTCCTCTCTAAAATCAATAAATAAAAAGAATTTAAAAAAAATTTAAAAAAAAAACAAAACTCACAGACACAGACAACAATATGGTGGTTGTATTCAGAGTGAAGGGGGTTGTGAGGTAGTAAAGGGTTTCAAATATATGGTAAGGGAAGATTTGACTTTGGGTTGTGGGCACATAATGCAATATAAGATCATGAACCATACAATTGTACACTTGAAACCTATATAATTTTACTAACCAATACTACCCTAATAAATTTAATTTTTCAAAATGCATAAAACAAAGAAAGAAACCCCCAAACACTTCCATATCAAGATTAGAAGGTGGAAATGAAGCGTAAAACAAATTTTAAAACTACAAGTGATGCTGATGCAGGTGTGAAACTTACATAAATACCGATAACCAGGAAATAGCTTGACAAGGCCCAGAAAATGCAACAAAGGCTTGATTTATTTTCTCTTACTCTGTAAACTCACCCCACAAGATCCAGAGCTTCCTAAATTTTGGGTCTTCACTAAAAAAAATATTCATTGGACTCATACCCTTAAATAAGAAAAAAAAAAAAAATAACAACTTAGGTGCTATCCTAGATTTTAGACAATAAGGAAATATGCCCCTGAGTTCCTTCTTAGATAAAACCTATATCCTTTTCAGTCCTTTGGAAATATTAACCTTATCATATGTACAAAATGTAAGCACCCAAGGAGATAATTGTTGGCTAAAGCAACCCCAGAGACAGGAAGGAAGGGGGTATTAAAAAGCAAACTGCTACTTGGTATTTCCATAGGCTCCATTGACCAAAATTTAGTCCACACTCTCCATAAGATTACCTATTAAAGATATATAATAGTTCTTAAAGTCTTCACCACAAATATTGGTAAAAGCTTTAGTTATCTAAGAGGATAAACTTAACTTGTTCCATCTGCCAGAAACACCATTTCTATCCAACAATTCTATTATAAAGTAATGAGTTTTATATTATTGTACCTATATTATTGTGACTAACTGTTGGGCCGGTACCCACGGCCACCATCACAGCCGCCTGTCCCAGGCAGGTTCACATTTGATTCGGACATATGGTAATTAAACAATGGAGCCAAGAATTGGTGGGTCATTTAATCCTAGCTTGCAACCCAGCGGTAAAAAAATACACACAGTGGGAAAACACTTCCCTTTCCATTCAGGGCAGAAGCCACTGACTTAGCCGAGTTTCTTAGAATGAAATGTTTCTACCTCACCAGCCTTATTCACCTCTGTTCCCCATCTCCTTCTCTTTGCCAAACTGGCTTCTCCTTCAGCACTCCGCCATCTTGGCTGCTTCTCCTCTCCCCTATGTGGCCTCTCTCGGCTCTCCTTTATAGTGTAGAAATCAAAATCTTTAAGCCAATATACAAATAAGGCAGCCCCTGATACAAAGTCACTTATCTGAGGCATAAATGGGATTCCTTATAAGAATGCACCACCCCATATCATGCAACAGTCAAGGGTAAAGCTTAGTGTTGAGAAGGTCTTAGTATTAAAAGGGTGGGAAATGCTTATTCTTAAAACAGCCCTAGGCTATAAGGATCCTGCCTGCTTACAGCCTGTCCCCACACCCAATGCAAACTATAAGCGAGCAAACATATACCTGTATATCATATTTACAAACTCATTTGACCAACACTAACATTTAAAAGTTATGAGGTCTCTGTGTTCATTTGTCCATATTTGTGTGCAAGTCTATATGTATGTAGGTTATGTACCTGATATTTTTCTCCCTGAAGATGTTATTTCTAAAAGCTATTCATAAAAGAGCTCTTTTTAAATTTTGCAATTGATTTAAAGAAAATATAAACACTTAATAATTAAGTCTAGTCAAATAAGTTTATATCTGTTAGATGTTTGAGATTATAAAATTATAAATTCAATCTAAGAATAAAACATACAATAAAATTATTTGTTTAATGTATATTAACATGGCCGATGAAACATATATGTTTTACTCTTTTTTTTTAGTGAGAGAAAGGGAGAGAGATGAGAAGCATCAACTCATAGTTGTGGCACCTTAGTTGTGCATTGATTGCTTTCTTATATGTGCCTGATCCAGGGGCTCCAGCCAAGCTAGTGACCCCTTGTTCAAGCCAGAGACCTTGGGCTCAAGCCAGTGACCCATACTCAAGCTAGTGAGCCTGTGCTCAAGTCGGATGAACCCACGCTCAAACCTGCAGGGTTTTGAACCTAGGTCCTCTACATCCCAGTCCGATGTCCTATCCACAGCGCCACTGCCTGGTCTGGCACCACTGCGTGCTCTTGCCTCCTTTGTCAAATATTAATTGACCATCAAGGTGTGAATTTATTTCTGGGTTCTCTGTTCTATAACACAGAGATTCAGGACCCAAAAAGAGAGAAACCTGTTTAAAGAAGTAATCTTTGGGCTGACCAGGCGGTAGGGCATTGACTGGGAAGTTGAGGACCCAGGTTTGAACCCCCGAGGTGACTAGCTTGAGTGTGGGATCACTGGCTTGCATGTGGGACTGTAGAAATGACCCCATGGTTGCTGGCTTGAGCCCAAGGTTGCTGGCTTCAGTAAGAAGGGCTCACTGGCTCAGCTGGAGCCCTCTGGTCAAGGCACATAAGAGAAAACAATCAATGAACACCTAAAGTGTCACCACTATCAGTTGATGCTTTTCATCTGTCTCCCTTCATGTCTGTCTGTCTCTGTCCCTCTCTCTCTCTCTTAAAAAAAAAGAAAAAACAGAAAAAAGAAAAAAAAAGAGAAGAAAAAATCTTTGGTTCTCTCTATATTCTTTGCAAGTCAATGTAAAGAACATCTAGTTATTTACCCATGTAAGTTTCAACCTTTTACTGATTAGATTAATTAAAATTTTAAACATCTTAACAGTAATGGGCTCATGCTTTATTTGATGCTATACAGAAGTATTTGCTTGCCATTCTGAACCCAACTGATAACATGATATTCCATGACCACTTCAAAGGGAGGTGGGCATTTGATCCGCTTAACTTATATCTCCTGGAGCAGAGGTTATGCACAGTGATAACATTTGAGTATAATTTTATTATATCACTTGAGGTAGGTTTAATAAGCAAATCATTTAAAAATAGAATAAGAAGAAAGCATGATTTGGGGGCAGGGATTCCTTTCCCCAGGAATTTTGTATATACTGCATGTTTTATTTGATGCAATATATACATTTTATCTTTTGGGGAAAGTTGTTTATACATCCCAGATTATTTTGTTGCATTATAATGGATAGTAATCATAATTTATTCTTCCTACTTGTTTCCTATGTTAGAGAAATAATAATGAATATGGTGTGTTGGGGGATTCCGGTCTGGAAAAGGGAATTTGACAGTTGATCTCTCAGACTGTTGACTATTCCCCAAAACTAAAACCATCCTTAACAGAAAAAAAATATTCCAGGCTTTAAGATATTCTAAAGAGTGTGCTATAGCACCTCTGTTAAAAGTGGTTGGGCTGGGCTGGCTTTAGCTCAGCCGTTCCTTTGAGTCAGGTTCACTTGTTAAAAGTAGTGAGGTGAACACATAAGTTTACCTTTGCTTCCTTCCCAAATCCCAATAAAATATCAACAAGATGAGTTTTAAAAGGTATAAACCAGCAAGGGCAAAGGAGAAGAAAACCAGCTAACAATAGATGGTAAATGTCAAAATTTTGTAATATAGAAACAGGGTCGGTGTGAGTGGTAAGTAAATTAGCATAATGCCTGGAAAAAAATCAATAGGAAGCAAACTGATCCTTGGCCTAGGACCTAGAAAAGACTAGGTAACTCTGAAGGCAGAACTGCATAGCAGTGCTATAAACAGGAAGAGTGGTTGAAAGTCCACATAAAGAGTTGTTATACTCCCAGATCGTCTGCCACTGGTCAGGAAACCAGATCACTGCCCCTTTCCAATTCCAGAAGAAAAATGGGAGTGTTCTCTGTGGGAGGAGGAGCCAGGGAGACTCTAGACTTGGCACAGCTAACGGCAGGGGTATAATGCCAGAATGAAAAAAGAAAGTAAAATCTGCAATAGCAAGCCATTTCTCGAGCTCTCAACCTGCCCCCCTGCATAGCACCTTGGTTTCTGGGGGCCAAAATTACCTCCCCAACAGGAACTGAGAGGATTCCTTTCTTAGATAAATGTCTGAACCTGGGAAAAGGTCTACACACACTAATATTTGAGGCTCAATTAAAAGGTCAGCCTTGATGGTGAGATCCACCCATGCTCACTTAGCTTCTTAGTGCTTGACTCTTAAACATATACAATCAGCAAAGATTGCTAGATATTTGATGAAAGCCACTAATGTGAATGACAGCTCAAAGTAAACACTTAGAGATAAAGAACTCAGAGCAAACAGAGGCAAAATATATATATATATATATATATATATATATATATATATATATATATATATATATATATATATAAAATATTAACAATAATGAATATCTCAGAGAAGTGACAAAATATATCCATGGAACAAGCAAGGATGCTAAAATAAAGAAATAATCAGAGGATAAAAAAGGAGTCCTAGAGAGTACTAAAACATTTACTAGAAGAGTTAAGAGGTAAATTGGAGATCTATTCCCAGAAATAGAATAAAAACATTTTTAAAATATAGGAGAGAAAAAATGAGAGAATTAAAGAAGAGCTCAATCAGCCACTAATAGGAATTCTTTTTTTATATATAAGATTTTATTTATTCATGAGAGGAGAGAGAGAGGGATAAAGAAAGAGTGACAGAGAGAGAGAGAGAGAGAGAGAGAGAGAGAGAGAGAGAGAGAGAAGGAGGGAAGAGCAGGAAGCATTGACTCCCATATGTACCTTGACTGGGCAAACCCAGGGTTTTGAACCCGCGACCTCAGCATTCCAGGCCGACACTGTATCCATTGTGCCACCACAAGTCAGGCCTAGGAATTCTTAAAATGAATTACAGAGGAAAAGAAAATGTAAAATAAATTCACAAAACTGAAAGACACAGGTTTCCATATCGAAAGGACCACCAAGTGCCTGGTACAATGGTACAGTGTAAAATTCATAGCAATACACATTGCCAAAAAATTTCAGAACACCAGGGCTAAAGAGAAAATTTAAGATTTAAGGTCAATGATATTCAACCTAGAATCCTATATGCAGTTTAACAGTCAAGTGTGAGAGGAGGGAAGAAAAAGACCTTCTCAGAAATGAAAGGACAGAAAAACTTTGCCTCTTTGTACCATTTATCAGGCAGCCTCTGAAAGACATACTCCATTTTTAAAAAGAGCAGATCAGAAAGGGAACAGCGTTAACAGGGTTCTATCACAAGATGAAGAGAGAAGCGTTGTCTAACACTGACAGCTGTGCTGCAGGTAAAAGAGAAGCTAGTCCAGGCTGTCGCAAGAGGGAGGGGGGCTTCAGGAGTGTGGGCTCCATGGGGAAAACCAGGCTTAGAGATGGCCTGGAATATCTGAACCTGCTGGAGAGGGTTTGACAACTCTGGCTGAGATGTTGCATCATGAATTAATGCATGAATAAGTATGTAAAAAGCTAATCAAACAGAAAAACAAGGCAATTACTAATACCAAGAAAAAACAAAAACCTTAAGAATGGAAACACAACCAAATTATGCTATCATATTCTACTCATTTGTGAGTGTGAATGCCTAATAATGGCAAAGGGAATTGAGAAAGAACTAACTTTTCATCTTCCATGGTGGAAATAAATAGAAAAAGTCTATGACTGAAAAATCAAGAAATAGTAGACTAAACATGCTCTACTAGTAAATACTAAAATAAAAAGCTAGGAAAGTGAAAGAGGGGTTACCTCTAATACTGGGCATTACATGAGAAAGATTAGTGCTATTTTTCACCATCAAATTTATAGCAATTTATTTGACTTTTAAAAATATACAGCAACATATTTGCAGTGGTTATTTATGAACACCTCTCAGAATTTTTATTTACTTTGGGGTTTTTTGGGCTTTTTCTAAGTTTTCTTCTTTTGGCATATATAACTTTTGCAATGAGCGAAATAATAAATAATTACACACACACAGAGGAATGTGGAGAATCACTAAAAATGGGTGATTATTTTGAAGTCTTCACCATTCCTCTGTATGCATGAACTCTGTCATATTTGTCAGAGATATTCTTTCATTTATTTTTATAATTATATTTCTTCTACGCAGCTCATCTGTACCCAGGTCAGTGGTCTCTACAATTTCAATGGAAAAGAGTTAAATATTAATTTTCACTGAGCATTAAAATGGCATATCAGCTATATAAAAAGTAAATGGAGAGATTATTTCTCAGTATAATGCCGTTTTGGTAGAAGCATTTTTATTGCATAATTAATTTTTAAAAGACTTTAAAAAGCTCTTATAAGAATAGCTTATAGTTCTTAGGATACAACACAAATTGCAAGTTCTTAGAGCACTGCATCTCATGCAGGCTTTTGTTTGGGAGAGTAAGTCCACTGAGGAGGAGAACAAACTGGGGAGGACATTTCCTGAGACCTTGGGTATTGAAGAGGCAAATATGGCCATATCTAAGATGATAGATCTTTGAACTTTCCAGTTTAAATAGTGCCAGGGCCCTGCATCTGCTTCTATGTGGGGCTCAGATCCATGGCGAGGGGTTTCCCAGATGGCATGTAGCTGCTGGGAAAATGGAACATCAATTGCCCGGCCCTGGGACTCAGTGAACCTTGGAAAAAGAACTTCTTGCCTTTGAATTAATCCTGGAAGCTTGAGCATGAATTTCTGTATGACCATCTTAGGCATGACCATGATGGACTGAAGTTCTAAGGTCTTCCTCATGTTTTCTGGACTTTGTAGTTTCTTGAGATACTTGGAAGCTCCTAGGAAGCTCCACATGGGTTAAAGTAGGATCAGCTAAACAAGCTAAAAAAGACTCATTGCCTCATCGGTTGGGGAAGTGAGCTTAGAGATAAATTTTGTTTGATTTAGAAAAATAAAGGAAAGTAATGTTGCTTGTACCCATTTACAGAATAGCGAATTTATAACCATGACACTCTGGACTACCTAGACTATTTCCTGTAGACTTGCCTGCTCTAATTAGCATGTGACTGGAGAGTGGGAAGAGAGACAGTTTTGGAAGGTTTTGGGAGCCCTTGAGATTAAACTATTTTCCTGAAAATGACTCTTTGGTTCCATGATTCAGGTCACCATTAAACATGGAAGTAAGCTTAGGTGTTTTGGTTTTCAGTGACTCAGACAATTGGGACAGATTTCTTTGTCTTCATAGTCTTGTTTCACTATAATTATGCCAGCGCTGTTTTTGTGGATATTTCTGCAATCCTGTTTTCTTTATTACTATTAAATAATTAAAATCTCTTTGTATTAGTTTATGAGAAGCATGAAAACCTGTGTACAAAAAAATAGTATTCAAGCCTGACCAGGCGGTGGCGCAGTGAATAGAGCTTCGAACTGGGATGCGAAGGGCCCAGGTTCGAGACCCTGAGGTCGCCAGCTTGAGCGCGGGCTCATCTGGCTTGAGCAAAAATAAAAAAAACTCACCAGCTTGGACCCAAGGTCGCTGGCTCAAGCAAGGCGTTACTCGGTTTGCTGAAGGCCCATGGTCAAGGCACATATGAGAAAGCAATCAATTAACAACTAAGGTGTCACAACGAAAAACTGATGATTGATGCTTCTCATCTCTCTCTGTTCCTGTTTGTCTGTCCCTATCTATCCTGCTCTCTGACTTTCTCTGTCCCTGTAAAAAGAAAAAATAGCATTCAAAAGTAACAGACCCTGGTCAATCAAAATTGTATTAACAGCCCTGGCTGGTTGGCTCAGTAGTAGAGTTTGGCCCAGCATGTGGATGTCCCAGGTTTGATTCCTGATCTGGGCACACAGGAGAAGCACTCATCTGTTTCTCCAACCCTCCCCCTCCCCCTCCTCCTCTCCCTCCCACTTCTCTCTCTCTCCTCCTCCTCTTTCTCCTCCTCCCCTCCTCCTTGAGCCATGGCTTAATTAGAGCAAGTTGGCCCTGGGCACTGAGCTTAGCTCCATGGCCTCCATCTCAGGCATTAAAATGGCTTTGGTTGCAATGGAGCAAGGGCCCCAGATGGGCAGAGTATCACTCCCTAGTGGTCTTGCTGGGTTGATCCTGGTTGGGGTGCATGCTGGAGTCTGTCTCTGCCTTTCCCTCCTCTCACTAAAATAATAATAAAAAAATTATATTAATGGAAGGAGACATTGGTATGGGCTTTGTCAAAGAGCAGAAATAACCACTTGCAGTTCCTTTTCCTTGCAGTGAAGCAGTTCCTTTTCCTTGAAGCCATTAAAAACCATGGGAGAATGGGAGACCATGGTCAGGGAGCTGTGCTGACCCCGTCCCTGTGGAGTTCAGTTTAGGAAGCACAGAACACAGAACCTGGTCTCAGCTCTGCCGTGGCCGCCTGGCTCCCAGGAGAACATGCGGGGGTGGGGGTGGGGGGGTGGGCCCAGGGTAGAAAAGGAACACCACCTTCCAG
The DNA here is from genome assembly GCA_037038555.1 of Rhynchonycteris naso. NCBI lineage: Eukaryota > Metazoa > Chordata > Mammalia > Chiroptera > Emballonuridae > Rhynchonycteris > Rhynchonycteris naso. The sequence continues at coordinate 106,101,043 of CM072996.1, read as the reverse complement.
CTCTCCAGGGGCTGAAAGATTAAGGTGAAGTAATTTCTCACTCAACTAGTGGAGCTGTTGCCCTTCATTGAGCTGTGTAACCAGCAGCCCTGCCCCAGGTCAGAGTGACTTCCTGTGGGAGCATTTCTTGTCTTAGATGCAGGGATTGACCCTAATCCAAAGGTGCAATTTTATTGGCCTTTGGGATGCATGGGATGCTGGCAAATGGTGAATACTTTGAGTTTGTTTAATCCAGACCAGTGTATCTTTTCCCCAAGCATTAGTGATCACTTTCTGTTCTTTTAGCTCTCAATATCCCTGTAATTTAAACTCTTGCTCTTTGCAAGAGCAAGATAATTTTTTCTTAGGTCTCCTGACATGACTCAACCTCCAGAAATCATCTAACTTGTGCACTTAATTTACTCTCTGGTCGTGCTGTTGTGTTTTAGGTTAGGCAACTAACTGGTTCATACCAAGAAGAAATCATAAGATTTAACATATGCCAGAGGAACGATTTCTACTGTAGTGCAAATAAGTACTGTGCTACTGTGTCTCTTGAGCTACATATTACTGTGTTTGAAACCTGTCACTCAGTCACTAAGCCTAACAAATAGCACTAGCCTAGTAAGCTCTGCATGCACCTTCCCACCAGTTACAGAGATTTTACCCTCCCTGGCACTGGCTATGCACTCACCCTCTTCTTTGCCTTCACGCCTGCCGTTTTCTCAGTCTGATGGGCAGTCAGTCAAAGAAGTGCTAGGATGTCTGGTGAAAATTGGCTAAGAGAAAGGAGGTTGGAGGGGTGAGCAGGGCAGCGCCATAGGAGACATAATTTCCAAGATAATGGAAAACTAACTGGAGGGTAACAGGATCAAAAGCTTCTTAGCCTAACAAGGTGGTGGCACAATGGATAGGGTGTTGGACTGGAACACTGAGGATCCAGGTTTGAAATCCTGAGGTCGCTGGCTTGAGTGTGGGATCACCAGCTTGAGTGCTGGGTTGCTGGCTTGAGCATGGAATCATACACATGACCCTATGTTTGCTGGCTTGAGTTCAAAGGTTGCTTGAAGCCCATGTTTGCTGGCTTGAGCCCAAAGTCATTGGCTTGGCTGGAGCCCCCCGGTCCCCGCCCACTCTGTCAAGGCAATGTGAGAAAGCAATCAATGAATAACTAAGGTGCCACAACCATAAATTGATGCTTCTCATTTCTCTCCCTTCCTCTCTGTCTCTCTCTCTCTCTCTCTCTCTCTCTCTCACACACACACACACACACACACACACACACACACACACACACATTACCCTAGATTAGATTAAGTGACAAGTAATCCAGGAGGCTGATGATGGTTGGGAATGGAGAGAACCCCAGGGTTCAAGAGATATTTAAGAGATTTGATCCTCAAAATGGGAGACTGCCCAGAGAAAAAAGAAAAAGGAAAGATAAATCATACTAGCTTTTGTTTATTGAATGCTTACAAAGTGTTAGTCACTTAAACATTACCTATACTTTTTGCAGGGGTATTACAGGTAGGTATTATTTCTACATACAGATGAAAAACTATGTGTCCCAGAGAAGAGGAGTTACAACTAGTAAGGGGCAGAGCTGGGGTTCAGATTCTGGTCAGTTCCTGGGTCTTTTCCAATGTATCACATTAGCTTGTAAAAACTGAAGTGAAAAGGGAAGAAATTCTATTGACATGCTATAACTTCTTTGTTTACTTCTTGTCTGATTATTCAGTGTGTCCGTAAAGTCATGGTGCACTTTTGTCCTGTGACCGGTCAAAAGTGCACCATGGCTTTATGGACACACTGTAGTTCCTGATACAGCTGTGCAACCCCTTTTCTATATTTTTATTTTAAAAGTGTGAGTTTTCTCTAAGAGGTTGGTCTAACAACAGGCAATGCCATTGAGCAGTAGAGACTATTTTAAAAATCAATATGCTTAGTATGGGAGCAACTGATAAAATAATTCTGGATGGTTTTTTATTTCTTTGTGAATATATTCCAAACACTGTTATTTCTGTTATCTCTAAGTTTCCAGAGTCAGTGCAATTAGAAGTTTGGCTGGATCTCATTTCCCCTTTTCATGTTATAAACAAATGTTTGCCTTCCCACTTTGGTCAAGTTACAAAAATGCTTTGTAAACTTACACAATAACTGGGCATTCGAGATTGAGAAATTATAATGAAGTAGCTAACTGATAGTTCAAACATGTGATGAAATGCAATTTTGTTTGCAAAAGGGTGGAAATATTCCCTCTTTGATTTCCTCTTTTCAGAGTTCTCTTATTTCATTTCTTTATCAGAATTTTGGTTTAAGGTTTTCTATGCTCTTTTCATTTGTGCCGATGTAACTGCATATTAAATTTCCTTGCATTGTACTAGAAATTAGTGATTTCAATCTTTAAATATGCTCTGAGCCCTGGCTGCGCAGCTCAATTGAAGAACATCATCCTGAAACAGCAAGATTGTGGGTTTGATCCCAGTCAGGGCACATAAAGAATCAACCAATGAATGCACAAGTAACAACAAATCAATGTTTCCCTCTCTCTCCTTTCCTCTCTCTCTCTAAAATCAATTGAAATAGTTTTTAAATTAGTTCTGATAACATCACAAAATGTTGGAGGAGAAAAGAAATTGTTGAAAATAAAGTAGTAAAATTATATACCTGTGAAAGAGCTGTATTTTCTCCCTCTCGACAAACAGAAATTTTATTGCTACTCTTAGCAAGCAAGTAAGATGATACACTGAACTTCTTATTAACAATAATTTATATGTGCACATTTCATTGACGATGATGCGATTCTCCTTTTTGGCATTCCTGCAAGTTGTTGAAGCTGCAGCCACACTATCTTCTCACCCTTCATTCAGCCTCCTTACCCCACCTGAGGTCAACATTATACCTCTGTGAGGTGGCTAATTGCTGAACGGGAATAGTCTATTTCTAGTTCAGTCAACTAGGAACTGAACTCACAAACATGGTGCCATTTACACACAGGTCTCACAATGACCTGACCCAAAGATGATGGGGACTGGTACCAGTTTCTCATACATTTATTTTAGAAAATAGTTTCCTTGACAGTTGATTCAAAATGACTTTCATTTAAAGAGTAACTTAGTAAATTTGCAGTGTTATAAAAATATAGACTGGTAACCTAACTGCTTTAAAAATTGGATGGATGCTTCAACATTTAGCAAGTAAATATATTTTAAAGTATTTTTTATTTGTTTATTTTTTAATTTATTTTTTTTACAGAGACAGAGAGAGGGACAGATAGGGACAGACAGACAGGAACAGAGAGAGATGAGAAACATCAATCATCAGTTTTTTGTTGCGACACCTTAGTTGTTCATTGATTGCTTTCTCACATGTGCCCTGACCATGGGGCCACAGCAGACCAAGTAACCCCTTGCTCAAGCCAGTGACCTTGGGTCCAAGTTGGTGAGCTTTTCTGGTCAAACCAGATGAGCCCGCGCTCAAGCTGGCGACCTTGAGGTCTCAAACCTGGGTCCTCTGCATCCCAGTCTGACGCTCCATCCACTGTGCTACTACTGCCTGGCCAGGCTTAAAGTATTTTTTAATTAATTAATTTTTATTATTAAGTGAAAGGCAGGAAGACAGAGACAGACTCCCACATGCGCCCCACCCAGGATCCACCAGGTAAGCCCCTTAGGGGGTTAATGCTCTGCTCATCTTGGTTTATTGTTCCATTGCTTGGCAACCAAGTTATTTTAGTGCCTGAAATGAGGCCATGGAGCCATCCTCAGAAGCCAAGGCCAACTTTGCTCAAACCAATTGAGCCATGGCTGTGGGAGGGGAAGAGAGAGAGAGACAGAGAGAGAGCATGCAGGGGGAGGGGGAGGGATGGACAAGTAGATGGTCACTTCTCCTGTATGCACTGACCGGAAATTAAACTAGACACTTTCACATGCTGGGCCGATGCTCTACCACTGAGCCAACCAGCCAAGACCCTAAAGTATTTTTAAGTGTATTATTTTCTAAAATAGAAAAGTTTACACACACACACACAATACACAGACACACATGAGTACTAATTATGTGAATAAAATAAACCTAAATATGCAAAAACTACATGTTAAATAGCTTCCTTATGTAAGAAATTCAATCACATTGCAAGCTAGATATCCTCTGTGTACAGTGGTGTATGAAATTTGGTTTAGACCTGAATTTCATAATGGGGCTACTGACATGGCTTTCTAAGTAATCTCCCTGCATCCAATTTCTTTCCCCTCCAACTTACACCTATAGCATGCCCGCCTTGAATTCAGACTCAGTGTTTATAACACACATATCTCAGTCATATGACTTTATTGTCTATCATTGTGGTTTACTGTCATAATGTCCTTATTTCATCATCATGAGCTATTTGAGGGTTTATACACCTTTCAGGCTACTCCTCTACTTTCTCAGTGAGATGCACACTCACATGCAAAATGTAGACACCTAACAAAATTGGTAAATTCACAGTGTAAAAAATGCATTTCATCTATAATTATGGTGTTATTTTCCTCTCTTGACCACTTGTGTTAAAATAGGATTCTGACATTACAAATGATATAAGAAGGTAATACAAAGATACATAAAAAACCAACCACTAATTGTGGGAGGACGTGCTTCTCAAACATTAGAAAATGATTATACAAGGTAGCCTAGAATTTTTTTAAAAGAGAGGATAATTTTTTTTTTTTGCTTTTTTTTAAAAATTTTATTCATTTTTTTCTTCTTTTTTTTTTTTTAGAGAGGAGACAGAGTGAGAGAGAGAGAGAGAAAGAGAGAAAGGGGGGAGGAGCTGGAAGCATCAACTCCCATATGTGCCTTGACCAGACCAGTGCAGGGTTTTGAACTGGCGACCTCAGTGTTCCCAGGTCGACACTTTATCCACTGCGCCACCACAGGTCAGGCCAAGAGAGGATAATTGTTTTAATAAAAGTTATCTCAGACCTCTGGAATAAATTAGAAATAAGACCACATGTTTGAGACATAGGATCCCTCATGCCAATGTAAGTAAAAAAATGTTGAAGGTATAATTCAACATTTCATTTAAACTTAGTAAGGGGAAAAAATGTCCACTTCAAGTGCTGAGAAATTATATACGAGTAATTGTGTAATGGAAGAAGGTCCTGTGTAACACCTGGCTATAAAGTTTAGTAATTTGTCCAATAATTCAATAAACAATAAAAGCTGATTGAATATCTTGTATGTAAGAGGCACTGTATTAATGCTGAGGATGATCCCAAGGTGAAAAAGTGTGATTGTTTCTCTCTACAAGACATGCAAACCAGCAATTACAATCCAGTATAATGGTTGCTTTAACATTGGTCTGCACAAAGTGCTGATGGAACATGGAGGGAAGAGACAGTGAAGGCTTCACAGCATTTTAGCTGAATGAGAACTGATGGAAGAACAGGATTTTGTTTGGGGGCAACGGGGGTAGGAGACTTGTGGTAGAAACTTCAAGTGCTCACCCATGTCTGGTTTTCCCTCCTTTCAGGCACAGGAAAAGATGATATTTTCCCAATCCTTTGTAGTCAGGCAGAGCTATGTAATTCTGACTAATGAACTATGCGTAGAAGTGACTTGTGGCACTTCTAAGCTACTGCAAAACACCCCAGGGTTCTTTGTCTGTTTTGGCAACTGGTAAAGTTGAATGTGTCAGATGTGTAGCTACCCGGATGAAGAACCTCTATCAGGCTGGGTGCCTGAGAGACTGTGTGGAGCAGACCACTTGCTGAACCATCATAGACATCATGGCATGAGCCAGAAATAAATCATGCGTTACATCACTGAAATTTTGGAACTGTTCTGTTATTCCAGCATTTCAGATATGGGTGAAACATATTTAAAAATAAAAGAAAGGGAGAATAAATAAATCTCCCATGTAAAAGAATTGCAAGTAATTGATGTAGACTTGTTGCCCTCAAGGAAGTGGGGTATAACTCTCTAGTCCTTAAGTGTGGGCTGTGCACAGAGATTTCCTTCCAAAGAGTACATACAGTATGGAAAGGGGTGGGGAGAGTAATATTATATTATTATTTATTTATTTATTCATTTTAGAGAAAAGGGAGAGAGAGAAAGAGAGAGAGAGAGAAGGGGGGGGGGAGGAGCAGGAAGCTTCAACTCCCATATGTGCCTTGACCGGGCAAGCCCAGGGTTTTGAACCGGTAACCTCAGCATTCCAGGTCAACGCCTTATCCACTGCGCCACCACAGGTCAGGCCGAGAATAATATTATAGTGGGAAAACCTAATAAACGCTACCTCAGCCACCTGACCAAGGTCAATATCAACAGTGATGTTATGTTGATAGTATGTATCCTAGATAGGATGTGGAAAAATGGTACATTACCTCTGTGGACTTCCTCCCCAAAACACATACCCCTTGACTAATGAGAAAAATCCTAATTAACGGTTGTTCCACAGACTACCTGATCAGTTCTCCTCAAAACTGTCAAAGTCATCAAAAATAAAGAAAACATAAGAAACTGTTACAGCCAAGAGTAGCTAAAAAATAAAAGGACATAATAATGAAATGTAATATAGTAGCCTGGATAAGATCCTGGAAGAGAAAACGACATTTGGTAAAAACTAAGAAAATCTGAATAAAGTATGAACTTTAGTTAATAATAATAATAACATATCAATATTGGTTCATTAATTGTAACTAACATACCATACTGATGTAAGATGTTAACAATGGGGGAAAGTGGGTGTGGGATACACAGAAACTATATGTACTATCTCTGCAATTTCCTGTGATCTCAAACTACTATAAAATTTAAATTAGCTTATTTATTTATTTTTAAAAAGATGTATAAGAGAGAACATGGTGTGCTCTAGAAATTTCTTTTGAAGTGGGGAATGAAAGTTAAGAGTTTGGTTTAGGTAGGCAAAATATCCCTCTTTTTTTTTTTTTTACAGGGATAGAGAGATAGCTAGGGACAGACAGACAGGAACGGAGAGAGGTGAGAAGCATCAATCATTAGTTTTTCGTTGCCATTGTGACACCTTAGTTGTTCACTGATTGCTTTCTCACATGTGCCTTGACCGCGAGCCTTCAGCAGACGGAGCAACCCCTTCCTGGAGCCAGCGACCTTGGGTCCAAGCTGGCGAGCTTTTGCTCAAGCCAGATGGGCCCGCGCTCAAGCTGGCGAGCTCGGGGTCTTGAACCTGGGTCTTCCACATTCCAGTCTGACGCTCTATCCACTGCGCCACCGCCTGGTCAGGCGCAAAATATCTTTTATGCTATTCAGAGAAGATTCAATTTTTAAGTTTACAAACTGAGTAAAGGATCCTTAGAAGATCTATGGGTGGGCTTCAGGGGTGTTGCAAAACCTCTGAAATTATATAAAATTATATTGTGTGTATATGTATATGTATGGTTTTCTCTGAAGAAGGCCAAAAGATTTATTTATTGTTTAACTATTCTTAAAGTACCTAACATATGTTACTAATCATTGCTGTAGGCAATTTAGAAACTCTGAAATAGTTTGAGCAAGAAAAATGATGCAATTATAATTTTGTGTTAAAAATAAAAGATCACTTAAAAAAAAGATCACTTTTTTGTAATACAGTAAAATTGTGTGTGTGTCTGTGTGTGTAAGGAAAGCAGGAAATAAAGGGCAGATGATGATAGTAAAGCCAGTAAAAAAAGAAACATAATAAAGTGACCTGCAAACTCTTTGGATTGTGGTCCACCTTGCAGGGGGAAGGAAAGATCTCATAATTGCCCTACCCTACCAGTGCCACTGTCCTGAGGAAGGAGTCCTGAGTCATTCCAATGACATGTCATCTTTTTAAACCAAAGTTTGGTGGGATTACATATACACCTACTTCAGCATTAGAATTGTGAGTGATTACTATTTAAATAAAAATGTATATAGGTTTTGAAGGATAACTAAAGGCTAAAGCACCATGGTATAAATCTATATTTAGGGGAAGTTAGAATTAAAAAAAAAATAAAAAACAAGAACTGAAAACCCTGACACTGGTAACAAACATCCTTTGGGAAAAGTAGGGTAATTCCAACTATTTATGTACAGTAACACTGCATCCAGCCAGACTTTAGTAGAATAGAGTTTAAGCAGTAAATTTTATCAATGTCTCATTTTAATTTATTCATACAAAATTTCCATAATCCTTAGAAACTCACTTAGGTTATTAATAATTAATTCTTTGTTGCATATATTAATGAAAACATATGGAATTGTACATTAGTCCATAAACATGAATATAAACTTTCATTTTTGATTAATCCATGGTCTTTTAGTAGTACTGTGGATGACAAATCATTCTCAAAACAATTGCTGTTATGAGCTATGAGAGAAATAAAGAGAGGCAGAGATAGAGGAATGTGGGGGGTACACTACACAAGTGGAGGAAACAAACAGAAGACATCAAGGGATCATAATGAGCAGAATTTTATGACTGCTTGGATGGGGAGATACGAGGTAAAGCAAGTTTGATTTGGGGGCTTCTAGTGAGCCAATAACGCAGGATGGTGAATAACTTGGTGGAGTATAGGATAGGTAGGAGATCTCGATGATGAGCCCAATTTGTAATATGCATGTTTGAGATCTGAAGTGAATATGCTTTGTAGGCAGATGGATCCTGAGATCCTTCAGCTCAGCAAAAAGGGCCCTAAGAGCTCCTAATTTAGGAAAGTGAGGCACTCAGATCATAGTTTGGTTTCTCTAACATCTACAACAGGGGTCCCCAAACTATGGCCCGTGGGCTGCATGCGGCCCCCTGAGGCCATTATCCGGCCCCCAATGCACTTCCAGAAGGGGCACCTCTTTCATTGGTCGTCAGTGAGAGGAGCACAGGATGCATCCACACCCATAGTTCCCATTGAAATACTGATCAGTTTGTTGATTTAAATTTACTTGTTCTTTATTTTAAATATTGTATTTGTTCTCGTTTTGTTTTTTTACTTTAAAATAAGATATGTGCAGTATGAATAGGGATTTGTTCATAGTTTTTTTTATAGTCCGGCCCTCCAACGGTCGGAGGGACAGTGAACTGGCCCCCTGTGTAAAAGGTTTGGGGATCCCTGATCTACAACAATAAACAGAAATTCCAATTTAAAAACAATTCTATTATATCATTTAAAATAAATAAAGACAACCAGGATTAGGGAAGGCAGAAGCCAGATGAATTAAGAATCCCTGGGAGCCAGCCAGAGCAAGTACATAAGAGGGATTAGAAATTCTTGGTGAGAGAAGTTCTTACTGTCTAATTTTTTCCCCACTGCCTATTTTCTTGCAACTATGTTCTGTACATCTTTCTCTCTCCTTACCAATCCCTCCCTCTTCCAATTACAAAATTTAAATGTCCATGTATTTGTTGTTGCTGCTGCTCCTCTTTTACTTTTTATTGGTATATAACTTACATTTAGTCAAGTTCACACATTTGTTTCCAGCTGAAGAGATTTTTACACATTCCTGTGTAGTCAATACAGAGACTGACACACAGACTCTGTCCAGCACCCTGGAAGGTTCACTATGCTTCCTTCCACTCAACATCTGTCCCAAAGGTAGCCACTATTTTGATCCGTATGAGCATTAGTTTTTCCTGTTCTGAGCTTCGTAAAAATGGAATCAAAGAGTACATTTTCTTCATGTGTGGCTCATGTCGAACCACATTATGTCTCTGAGATTCATTTATGTGTTGCCACTTTGTAATAGTAGTTCATTTTTTCCTGTGTTGTAGAACTTTTATAAATATACCACAATCTATTTATCTATTCTATTATTGATGGATTTATTTATTTTTTATAAGTATGAATAAAGTTGCTACAAAATGTTTAGCATATTGAGATGATGCTCTATCCAACTGAGCTACCTGGCCAGGGCTGCTTTGATCATTCTTGCACATGTTTTTGGTAGACATATGCACTTACTTCTCTTGGGTATTATCCAAGAAATGGAATTGTTGGGTTACAGAATAAATGTTTGTTTAGTTTTCCAAAATACTTGTGCATATTTAGACTTCCACCAGCAATGATGATTTGTTTCTATTTCTCCACACTCTTGGTATTACTAGAACTTTTAACTGTAGCCTATCTGGTCAATAGGATGTGATATCTCATTGTTTGCTTATTTTTTAAAACAACTTTCTTGAGATATAATATGCATAAAATAAACTTTTCATATTTAAAGATTGGTAAGTTTTGACATATGTCTACCTTTGACAGAGTCACCACCAAGGCAGTGACCATAGTCATCATCTCCAAAAGTTTTCTGCGTCCCTTTGTAATTTTTCCCTTCCTTCATTCTCACCCTCCTATTTCTAAAAAACCACTGATTTGGTTCCCATCACTATAAATTTGCAGGTTCTGGAGTTTGACATAAATGTAATCACATAGTATCTACTCTTTGTTGTCTAGCTTCTTCTTTAATTTAGCATAATTATTTTGGGATTCTTCCATATCTTTGCATGTGTCAACAGTCCATCATTGTTACTGTTTAGCACGATTGCATTACACAGCCATACCACACTTTGTTATTTTACTCACTGGCTGGTGGACACTTGGGTTGTTTCCAGTTTTGAGCTATAACAAATAAAGATAATATGAGCATTTGTGTCTAAGTGTTTGCATAGACATATATTTTCTTTCTAATCCAGATTACATGATAAATGCCTGTTTAACTTTCTAAGAAACTGTCAAACTGTTTTCCAGACTGGTTTTAGCTTTTAGATTTCCATCACCACTATATGACATTTCCAGTCTTAACACATCCTTGGCACACATGTGGATGGTATAGTTGGTCTTTTTAATTTTAGCCATTCTCACAGGTACATAGTAATACCTCATATAGCTCTTAATTTGCATTTTCCTAATAATTAACAATGCTGAACCTTTCTTCTTGTGCTCGTTTGCCATCTGTATCTGTCCTTTGGTCAAGTGTTTGCTCAAATCTTTTGCCCATTTTAAAAAATGGGTTGTTTCTTTTCTCACTGGTGAGTTTTGAGAGTTCTTTATATATTCCAGATACAAGTTCTTGTGGACATGTCTCCCAGTCTGTGATCTGTCACTTGTCTTTCAATCTCCTATCATCTTCTCTTAAAGAACAGCAGTTTTTAATTTTATAGAGTCCAATTTATCAATTTGTTCTTTAATTGATTGTGTTTTGGATATTGTAGCTAAGGTTCAAAGATTTTTCTTATGCTTTTTTCCAGACATTTTTATAGTTTTAGTTTTCACATGTAGTTCTATGATCCATTTAAGTTAATTTTTATATATGGTGATATGGCACAATGTGTAAAAATGATTTTTTTTTTTTGCAAATGGGTTCACACACACACATACAGGATATACATACACACAACTTCAGCTTACTGAATAACCAGAGATAAAACTGTAATCTCCAAGAATAGCGCAGACTTCTTTCTGGGTGGTGATTGCCACCGAGGCCCATTTCCAAATGCCTCGCGTCCTCTCTGTCAGCCTCTTGGAAGTCAGCTCAATATGTAGTCGAGCTGCATCTGGCTGTGTTGTGGTCTTAGTTTGGTTAGGTTCACCATTGGCTCCAAATGTTCCGAGAATGAGAGCAGGGCTTTCCCTCTCAGCAGAGCCTGGTATCTGAGTAAGTACTAACAAGATGCTAGAGACCCATCTGGGTTTCACAGCATGTCACCAGTTCTCAGAACTGTGAGGGATCCTGCTGCTTTACAGACAAGCTGCAAGGTTATTGGGTTTGCAGGGAGTTTTCTTTGTTCTTCAGTCTAGTCGTCTCCTCCTGTGCTTGGAGGTCGCTCTCAGCTTTGCTGCCTGTCTTCTGGCCTTCGCAGGGCAGCTGCCCTTCTCTCCATGAAGGTCCAGAGGCCTCTGAGGAGCATTCCTCTCTCCTTCCAACTCTGCCTGTTGCCCCTAGGGAAGAGTGAATGGAAGGATGCCCACTTGCTCTGTGGCTGGATGTCTTTGTAATTTTAACCTGTCACACCGGCTCATTGTGGTCATTAGATGTTGACTAAAATGTGGCCAATTTTTTTCTTGCCGCCATCTTCAGTGGGTTCTTCTTGTTGCTCCAGGGACAGGAGCAGCCATGGGCCTTCTTTCCTAGTGAGGGCTCATTACTTTGTGGAGTTTCCTTTCTTTCCTGTCAGTGTTCCCTTGTGTCTTCAACTCTCTAGAGCACCTTTAAAAACAAGGTCTGGCTTAAATGAGATTCACAGTCTTTTGTGGCTTTCTGCAACCAAATCAGAAGCAGAACTAAGATTTGTCCTTAATTTGAGAAGTGTGGCTTTATAAATAAAACGATTGGCCTTGGCCGGGTAGCTCACTTAGTTAGAGCATCCTTCTGATACATCAAGGTTGTGGGTTCGATCCTCAGTCAGGACACATACAAGAATCAACCATAGAAGCGGAATAACAAAATGATTCTTTCTCTCTCAAATTAATCAATAAATTAAAATAAAAGTCATTTACGGTGAAATGGGTAACTAAGGTTCAGAGAGGAGAAGTGATTTGCCAAGGGGCTGTCTTAGTGTGAGCTGTCCTAACAGAATACAACAGACCAGATGGCAATAAACCAAAAAAAGTTCTTTCTTATAGCTGTGAAGGCTGGAACTCCAAGGTCAGGGAGTGCGCATGCTCAGACTCTGGGGAGGGCCCTCTTCCTGGCTTGCAGAAGGCTGCCTTTTTGCTGTGCGCTCACACTGCGCCGAGAGCTCTGCTGTCTCTCTCGCTTGGAAAAGGGGTCAGCTTGATTAGATCAGGACTGCACCCTTAGGACTTTACTTAACCTACTTCACCTCCTTAAAAGCCTTATCTCCAAGTACAGTCACACTGACTTCAACATATCAATTTGGGGGAGACAAAATTAGGCCCGTTGCAGGATCCTAAATGAAAGAGAACTGAGAGCAGTCCCGCCAGGGTGAAGATTGAGAAGGTAAATATAGGGCTGAGGGAGCCAGGGCCAGGTTAGAGTTTTAAAAACAAGAGATTTAAAGTTGGAAATCTTCGAGTTCTTTTTTCTAGCTCTGCATTAAAACTGTGGGATTTTGTGAAGGGTTTACATTTCACTATGCCTGTTTTCTGGAAGATGTGAATTCAATGGGATGATACATAAAAAGTGCCTATCTGTCCTCATTGTACCTATGGGATTTTCATTTACGGAAGTGACTGAATGATGACACGGAGAAGTTACAATCGTTGAAAGAAGGCTATAGTTAGAGTTCCCAAGAGGAGGGGCATATCCTGCGGCACAAGGCCCATAAGAAACACCCTGTCAGTCGTCAGTCGGAAGGGGGTAGTGAGGGAGAGCATGGCCCAGAGACTTCACTGTGATTTCCATGCGAAGAAGGGGGCAAGACAGGGTAAACGTCATGGATTGACGAGTGTGACTAATTTCAGTGAGCTCTGGGCCATAGCAGTGATCTCTAGTTGTTTGGTACCTGGCCTTGTGGTGATTTAGGGTGGGAAGAATATGGGCTTGGTGTGTGTGAGCTAGATAAAGGAGGTGGTTGGGAGCTGGGTGCTGGATTGGTCAGTTTGCAGACAAAAGAACAAGTTATTTCCTCCTGTCTCCAGGTATGAGCGCCTCCAGGAGGAACAGTCTCTCTCAGGCCAGCAAGGCCCCCAAAGTGTTAAACAGTCATAAAATACATACAATAAAAAACACGATTAATACATTATCCTCGTTGTGGGCATATTTGTATGGGCTTTATGAGTGCTAGTCGCTTTCACTGTCCCTCCTGTCCTTGTCAACCCGACCCTCACCTCCACAGCTTCGTTTCTTTTTTCCCTCTTGGCCATCAATCAACCTCGGTCTCTCTCTATCACAGCTATAATGTGATGCCTCCCACCTGGGTGAGGCTGAGAGCCCCAGGGCCCTTTTAGACTCTTGTGGAGGAGGGGGTCAAGACTGGGAAATACGAGTAGTCTGGAAGGAGCCAGCTTCATAGGGGGACAGACTTGCCTGTTCTGGGGCAGGCAGAGAGGGAGTCCCAGTCTGAAGCCTCATGAGAGGTCAGTCTGGAGTTACCATGCAATAAGCATCCAGGTGACAGAGAAGAAAAACTGAAAATCCATTCTCCTTGACTGGGCTTCCTGCAGGCTTCAACAACTGTCTCCAGGTGAGTGAAAGGGACAGTCTATTGGTCTCTCCGGAAGAAGGAATGAGGTTTAGCAACAGGCCAAGAGCTGTATAAAACAGGCCATTGTCTTGATTTGCCTGGGCTGCCCAGATCCAGGATGAGGTGAAAGTAAACAGGATAGGTACTTTGGACTGAGTAAGTATCCTTGGAGTTTATGAACTTTAGGGAAAGTGGGGCTTAGAGAAAAGAGAACATAATTTTCTGTACTGCGGCCAAATGGGACTTTAATTGGGAAAGCACCCCTGCATGGCAAAGCAGGAAAAAACACTAGGCACTGGATGGATATCTTTTTTGTATAACTTCATTCTACCGTGAAAAAGTTATCCAAGGAAGGAAGGAACTGCACTAATCTCTATGATTCTGGCCAGTGATTCATTCTCCATGAAGCTCAACTTCCTCCTCTATAAAACAAGAGTACTAATTTTTACTTTGTAGTTTTATTGAAATCATGCCATGAAGATTCTGGCAAATTTTAAACAGTCAATAAAAGAAAGTTTCTCTTCTTCCCCTCCCCAGTTCAATCTTCTCTCTAAATAATAAAAGCAAGTTATAATAAAGAACCGAGAACAATTAAACTGTTAGATTGAGTACTTACAGTGTACTAAAGATTCTTCTAAGTGCTTATGTATATGATCTCGTGATTCTAGAAATTTTATAAACTCGAGAAAAATTGCTTTTTATACTTTTAATACATCACATGCCATTGCATTTACATATAAGACTCTCTTAATTGTCTGAATAAATAAAAAATCCAGACAGACAACATGAGATTTTTTTTATCATAGTTGACTCAATGTTCTATTAGAATAAGAATGGGAGAAATCAGAAAATTTGTTACCTTTATAGCATCTAATTATTAGTTAATGTTAGGAAATTTTAAGGAAAAGTAAACAACAAAAATATACCAATCGGAAAGGTCGATATTAAAAACTGACTACAGCAATCAATGGTCATTTATTGAAGGGGGGAAAAGACACATAGATCAATGGACTGGAATAGAAAGCCTGGAAACAGACTCACACAAATATGCCCAGTAATTTGACAAAAGTGCAAAAGCAATTCAATGAAGAAGGGATAGCCTTTCAATAAATGGTGCTGGAATAACTGGAGATCCATTGGCAAATAAATGAACCTCAACCTTATGCAAAAAAAAAATACTAAAAATGGATCATGAACTTAAATGTAAAACTATAAAACTTGTAGAAAAGAACATAAAAGAAAATATTTGAGACCTAGAAGTAGGTAAGGAGTTCTTATAATAGACACCAAAACCATAATTCCTAAGAGGAAAAATAGATAAAGTGGACCTCATTAAAACAAACAAAAAAAATAAAACCTTTTTCTCTGCAAAAGGCCCAATTCAAAGGATGTAAAGATAAATCTGAGACTGGGAGAGAGTATTTTCAAATCACTTGTCTGACAAAATGCTTTGATCTAGAATATATAAATCACCTTTGATACTCAACATCAAAAAATAATTTAGTTTGAAAACTGGACATTGACACGGAAAAGATATGCAAAGACATTTCACTGAAAAGGATATACTGGTTGCAAACAAACACATGAAAAGATTTTCAACATTGTTAGCTTAGAGAAATGCAAATTAAAACTACAATGAGATTTCACCACACACATGTGAGAATGGTGAAAATTAAAAATAGCAATAACAAATGCTGGCAAGGATGCAGAGAAAATGGATCACTAATACACTGCTGATGGGAATGTAAAATATTACAGTCCCTCTGAAAAAAAAGCCCAGCAATTTTTGGCAAGATTAAAAATGGAATAACAATACAACCCAGCAATCCACTCTTGGTTATTTATCCAGAGAAATGTCTTATTTCCACATAAGAACTTGTACATGGCCTGACCAGGCAGTGTGGACCTGGGATGCTGAGGACCCAGACTCGAAACCCCAAAGTCGCTGGTTTGAGTGAGGGGTCAAGCTGCTTGAAGCCCTAGGTTGCTGGCTTGAGTCCAAGGTTACTGGCTTTAAAATGGGTCACTAGCTTAGCTGGAGCCTCCATCCCCTGGTGAAGGCACGTATGAAAAAGCAGTCAATGAATAACTAAAGTGCCACAACTATGAGTTGATCTCATCTCTCTCCCTTCCTCTCTCTTTCTCTCTCTCTCCCTCTCCAAAAGAAGAAGAAGAAAAAAGAACCTGTATCCAAATGTTTACAGCAGCTTTATTCTTAATAGCCAAAAACTGTAAATCATCCAAATTTCCTTTAATGGGTGAATGACTAAACAAACTGTGGTGTGTCCACACCACAGGATAATGCTCTGCAATGAAAGAGCAACTATTGCTACACACAACATCTTGGAGGAACTTCAGGGAAATGTTGCCAAATGAAGAAAGCCAATCTCAAAAGTATAAATGCTGGATGATTCCACTTATTCAACATTGTGAAATACAATAACAACGGAGATGGAAAATAGTGGTTGCCAGGGGTTGAGGTTGGGGGTGAGAGGGGGAACATGGGTGTGTCTACAAAGAAGTGACAGAAAGGAGTCTTGTGGTGATGAGTGCAGTTGACTATCTTGATTATGCTGGTGATTATCCAAGGCTCCACATGTGATAACAAAGTGTAGGGACACACACAAATAAATGGTGAACTTTAAATAAGTTCTGTACATTGTATCAAGGTCAATTTCTTGACTTGTTTGCTCTACTATAGTTGTGCAAGATACTAACATTGGAGGAGACTGGAGGAAGACTGCACAACAATCCTCTGTACATTTCATTGCAAACATCTATGGATTTACAATTATTTCAAAATAAAGCGTTTAGAAAGCTACTGTGAACATAGCTTGCTTACAGTAGTTTTGCCAGATATACTGAAAATACTTTTATATTTGTTAAACTTTTCTGAAAGTGAAACCCTCTTCCTTCTCTTTCCTTTTATTGAAAATATTTCAACAGATTATTTTGACAGTTTGAAGCTTGTGTAGAAAAAAGCAGGCCAAGTTTTTTTCCACAAACAGAAACGGTTTTTTTCCACACCAGCCCATAATGAACTGGGCCCATAAATGAACTGACTGGGCAACCTGTCATTTTAAGAAATAGGAAACAATAAGGCGGGGCCTGAAAATGTACTTAATATTGTTTAAAAAAATTTACCTGTGTGTATTACAGGTTGCTTAGATCTCACTGTTGTTTTTATTTTTGTTTTATAACCTTAAAAAGAACACATTACAAAATTGTAACCAATATAGAACTGTTTTCAAAAAGAAAGTGAATCCCCCTACCTGCATGTCAAAATAGTGCCTAATGAAAATACCAAGATAATTGTTTTTATTTTTTGGAAAGTAGAAAACTAATTCCAAAGTTCATACAGAAATATGAGTGCGGTGATTTTACAAGATGTCTACAAGTTCTTTAATAGGTAGAGCTTAATTCTGTTCTCTGTAAGTGTGGCTCGACTTACTTTTAATGAATATAATAAGGTGACAGTGAGACTAAGTCATAAAAGATATGCGACCTCCTTCTTGCTTTCTCTTTCTTGGACCACTTGCTCAGGAGGAAGTCAGCTTCCACATTGTACGGATACTGGAAAAGTTCCATAGAGAGGTCTGTCCCTGGCTGGCTGGCTGACTGGCTCTCTCTATCTCTCCCTTGCTCTCTCTCTCTCTCTCTAAAAAAAAGGAAGATATATTTGTCCTGGCCTTGGTTGGTTAAAGCACTGATCTGCAGTGCAGAGATTGCTGGTTCAACCCCCGGTCAATAAAAACATTAAAAAAAATTTTTTTTAAGATACATATGGTAAAAACTAGAGTAATTACAAAGACTGAAAATGGTGAATAATCATTAAATAAATTAAAATGTTATATTAGAACATTCATTTAATTCAAAACAAAAGAGGAACAGTGGAACAAGAAAGACATGGACATATAGAAAATAAAAAGTAACATGGCAGATGTAAATTGACCTATATCAATAATAACATGAAATGTGAATGGGTAAGAGAAGAAATAATACCAATTCCTCACAAACTCTGCCAGAAAGAAGAGGAAGAAACAGTTCACACCCATTTTATGAGGCCAGTATTATCCTGATACCAAAACCAGATAAAGACATCATAAGAAAACTACAGACCAATATTTTTTATGAATATGAATGCAAAAATCCTCAACAAAATACTAGCAAACTGAATACAGCAACACATAAAAGGAATTATACACCATGACATAACGGGATTTATCCTAGAAGTGCTAAGTTGGTTTAACATCTGAAAATCAATGTAATAAATCACTTCAATAGGTTAAAAAGAAAAAAAAAATCACAGGATCATCTCAGCATATGCAAAAGAAAAGCACTTGAAAAGTCCAACACTTTTACTTTGCATGAGCTTGGGGGAGCACAATGTGGTGTGTAGAGGGTGTTATATTGAGTGGGACACTTGAAATCATGTCAACACAACAAATTAAAAAAAAATTTAAATCCCAAAGCTCTTTTATGAAGAGAATATTCAACAAACTAGGAATAGAAGGAAACATCTTCGATCTGATAAAGGCCATTTATAAAAAACCTACAGGTAACATCATACTTAATGATGAACAAATGTATCTTTTCCTCTAAGATCAGAAACAATACAAAGATGCCCACTCTCACCACTTCTATTCAACATTGTACTAAAGGCCCTAGCCAGGACAATTATGCATGAGAAAGAAACAAATCTAGATTAGAAAGGAAGAAGTAAAACTACCTGAATACACAGATGACATGATCTTGTATATTGAAAATCCTAAGACATTGCAAAAAAAAAAAAAAAAAAACAACTTAGAACTAATCAACAATTTCAAAAATGTTACAGGTCACAAGATCAATATACAAAAATCAACTGGATTTCTATACAATTGCAATGAACAATTCAAAAATAAAATTAAAAAAAATTCTTTTTACAATAGCACAAAAAAATAAGATACTTAGAAATAAATTTAACCAAAGCAAATGTAAAACTTACATTTGTGAAAGTAGAAACCACAAAGCATTGTTGAAAGAAGCTAAAGAAGTTCTAAATACAGTAATTGGAAAAATATCACATACTGTTAAGAGAGTAATATTCTCTAAACTCATCTACATATTCAACAAAATTTCTATCAGAATCCCACCTAACTTTTGAAAAAACTGACAAGCTGATTCTAAAATTCATATGGAATTGCAAGGGACCCAGAATAGCCTAAACAATCTTGAAAAAACAGGAACAAAGTAGGATTCAAACTTCCCCACTTCAAAACTTACTACAAAGCAACAGTAATCAGGACAGTGTGGAACTGCCTAGGATGGCTAGAATAAAACAAGACAGATAATAATAAGCATAGGTGAGGATGTGGAAAAGTTGGAAGCCTCATATGCTGCTAGCAGGAATGTAAAGTGGTGCAATCAATTTAGAAAATAGTCTAGTAGTTCCTTAAATGGCTAAACATAGTACATTGTGTCCGTAAAGTTATGGTGCACTTTTGACCGGTCACAGGAAAGCAACAAAAGACGATAGAAATGTGAAATCTTCACCAAATAAAAGGAAAACCTTTCCAGTTTCTGTAGGATGATGTGGCAGCATGTGCGCATGTGCAGATGATGACGTAACACCGTGTATACAGTGGAGCAGCCCATGGCCATGTCAGTTGAGATGTGGATGGTACAGAGGAAAGTTCAATGTGTTCTGTGGCTCGCTAAATTCGAATCCGTGACCAAAGTGCAATGTGAATATCGGCGGGAAGCACCACCACATAGGAATAACATTACTTGGTGGGATAAGCAGTTGAAGGAAACCAGCTGTTTGGTGGAGAAACCCCGTTCTGGTAGGCCATCAGTCAGTGATAAGTCTGTAGAGGCTATTGGGATAGCCCTAAAAAATCTGTGTGTGCGTGTGCTCGACAATTACACCTAAGCAAGACGACAGTTCACAAGGTGTTAAAGAAACGTCTCTGTTTTACGGGGTACAAATTGCGGCTGTTGCACGCTATCAAACCAGTGGATAAACCCACACAATGTGCGTTTGCTACAGATATGCTTTGTGAGATCGACAATGATGCAAGATTTTTGCAGAAGATTGTGTTTAGCGATGAGGCGACCTTCCATATCTGTGGACATGTTCACTGCCATAACGTCTGAATATGGGCTGCTGAACATCCTCATGCCTACGTGAGTATAAATGTAACACCCCTAAAGTGAACGTGTGGTGTGGCCTGATGCATGATAAGGTGATAGGCCCATTTTTTTTCACAGAACAGTCTGTGATAGCAAACACCTATCTTGACATGTTGGAATTGTATGCAGTGCCACAATTTCCAGAAGGTGTCATCTTTCAACAGGACGGCACTCCTCCACACTACGCCACCACTGTTTGTGAGTTTTGAGATAGAACATTCCCCCGGCGGTGGATAGGCAGGGGTTCTGTCAAGCCATGGCCACCACGATCCCCAGATCTGATGCCCTTAGACTTTTACTTTTGGGGTTATGTGAAGCAACATGTGTACATTGAACATATCAATGACATTAATCACTTAAAACAGAGAATCACAGACATTACTCACTCTGTTCCACCAGACGTCCTTACCCATGTGTGGCAAGAACTTCACTATCGTTTGGATGTGTGTAGGACAACAAATGAAGCCCACATCGAACTGCACTGAATAGGTATGAAACTGAGAGAGTTTTCCTTTTATTTGCTGCAGTTTTCACATTTCTATCATCTTGTTGCTTTCCTGTGACCAGTCAAAAGTGCACCATGACTTTACGGACAGACTGTATTTCGTAAAAGTCAAAAAATGGAAACAACTCAAATGTCCATGAACTGATAAATAGGTAAATAAATGTGGTACATGCATTTAGCAGAACACATAGAATATTACTCAGTTATAAAGAGAAATAAAGTACTGATACATGTTACAACATGGACGCACCCTGAAAATATTATTCTAAGTAACATATGACAATCATAGATAACCACATATTGTATGCCTCCATTGATATGAGTTGTCCAGATAGGTAATTCTGCAGAGACAGAAAGTAGGTTACTGGTTGACCAGGTCAAAGGCACACTGGGAGAAATGAGAAGTGACTAGCATTGGATGATGGAAATGTGTTACAAATGATTATAGTGATGACTGCATTTATCTCTGAATACACTAAAGATCACTGAGTTGTACATTTTAAATGGGTGTATTGTGTGGTATAGTAGTTATATCTCAATAAAGCTGTTATTTTTTTTTTTTAAGCAGCTGAAGGTAAAAGACTTGTTCCATATGGAGGACCAAAGGATGACATCAGAATTTTTGTCAGAAATGGTACAAACAATGAAAACATGGGAGCGATATTTTTAAGGTACAGAAAGACAAAAACTGTCAATCTAGTATTCTATACACACAAAAAATCTTTTAAAAATGAATGTGATGGCCTGACCTGTGGTGGCTCAGTGGATAAAGTGTCGACCTGGGAACACTGAGGTCGCCAGTTCAAAACCCTGCACTGGTCTGGTCAAGGCACATATGGGAGTTGATGCTTCTAGCTCCTCCCTGCTTTCTCTCTCTCTCTCTTTCTCTCTCTCTCACTCTGTGTCTCCTCTCTAAAATAAATAAATAAAAAGAAATTAAAAAAAAGTCTTAAAAAAAATGAATGTGATGACCAGGCGGTGATGCAGTGGATGGAGAGTCGGACTGGGATGCAGAAGACCCAGGTTCAAGACCCCAAGCTTGCCAGCTTGAGTGCAGGCCTATCTGGCTTGAGCAAAAAGCTCGCCAGTTTGGACCCAAAGTCGCTGGTTCCAGCAAGGGGTGACTCGTTCTGCTGAAGGCCCGTGGTCAAGGCACATGTGAGAAAGCAATCAATGAACAACTAAGGTGTTGTAACGGGGCAATGAGAAACTAATGATTGATGCTTCTCACCTCTCTCCATTCCTGTCTGTCTGTCCTTATCTATCCCTCTCCCTAACTCTCTCTCTGTCCCTGTAAAATAAATAAATAAAATAAAATAAAATGTCTCCAATACTGACATTAAAAAAAAAAAAAAGAATGTGAGCCTTTGCTGGGTAGCTCAGTTGGTTAGAGCATTGTCCCGATACACCACCGTTGCAGGTTTGAACCCCGGTCAGGGTACATACAGGAATCAACCAATGAATGCATGAATAAATGGAACAACAAATTGATCTCCCTCTCTCCATCCCTTCTTTACTCTCTAAAATCAATCAATAAATACAAATTCTAAAAAATGAATGTGAAATATCACACTCTAAATAACACTTGGGTCCAAGAAAAAGTCTTAAGAGAATGAAAAAATTGTTTAAATTAAATGAAAATTAAAAGCTACTAGCCTATCAAAATGTATGGGATGCAGAAAAAACAGCACTTAGAGAGAAATTTATAGTGTTAAGTACATGTATCAGTAGAGAAGATCTAAAATTTTAAAAATCTAACCTTCTGCCTTAGCAAACTAGAGAAAGAATAATTTAAGCCTAAAGAAGAGGAAGAGGAAATAATACCAATTCAAGCAGAAATCAATGAAACCCAAAACAGGAAAATATAGAGAAAATCAACAAAACAAAAACCTGGTTCTTTGAAAAGATCAATAAAATTGATAAACCTCTAGTAAGCTAACCAAGTTAAAAGAAAGACACACATGTGCTAATCAGTACAGGTGCCAATCAGTTTAAGTACTGATACAAGGAATAACCTTGAAAACATTATGCTAAGTGAGAGAGGTCAGTCACAAAGAACCACATTCAGATAAAATGTCCAGACCAAGGAAATAGAGACAGAAAATAGATTAGTGGTTGCCTAGGTTTGGCTAGACCTGGAAAGGGGTTAGTGCAGTGGTTCTCAGAGTGTGCACCAGGGCACACTGATGCGCCCTAGGAGATTTCCAGGTGCACCCTATGGTATTCCAGAGAAATATGTGCCTATTGGGGACCAAAAAACCAACAGGGTTTTTGGAGTTTAGATTTTTGGGGGACAGAGGTGTGGGGAATTGGCTCTAAGCTGACAGTCTGCCCAACCCCCACCTCACTTGCCTGCTTAGGTTGCAAAAGGCTGTTAAACTGTGGTGTTGGATTGTTTACACTACCCCCCATGTTCCCCAGAAAGACTGGAGGCAAGTTTCTTCTATCCTTTGTTTGGTGTAAAGTTAAGAGTTGCTAATGGCCTCACTTTGCCCTATAAATAAAGCAAGATGTGGTTTTTGGATGCACTTTGTTCTTGCTAGCAGCAATTACAGGGCCCTCCCAACCCTGTATTTTCTTAATTCTGTGTATTTTCTTAATTCTGCACCATTTCCACTGGGGACCTGGAATTACTAGCTACACTGGTTCGTGGTATGTGCCCAGATATAAGAATAAATATAGTTACTCCATTATACCATTTCATTATGGAAATACTGCTCTTTTTGTTAACACATTATTATTATTATATTTATTATTAACACATCATTACCTATTTTTAGATAAATATACTCAAATAAAATGGATAGATTTCTCGAAAACAAACATGATATTGAAGAATCTGATTCTGGAAGTGAGCAAAAGTTAAGTGTAAATAAACTAGGACTTCAATGCTAATGGGCAGAATTTAATTTATAGCATTTTCCATCACTTAATACTGAACAATACGAGTGGATTAGAAACCCATTCATGGAAGCTTCAAGTGATTTTGGTTTAACATTAACAGAAGAAGAAGAACTGGCAGCTATATCCACTGATTGTGGATTGATGATTTAACATAAGGAATTGTCTCTTGAAGCCTTTTGGATTTCTATAAAAGAAAAATATGTGGCAATATCTAAAAAAGCTTTGAACATTTTACTAAAATTTTCAATATCCTATTTATGTGAATTAAGATTTTCTACCCTCGCCTGACCTGTGTTGGCGCAGTGGATAAAGCGTTGACCTGGGAACACTGAGGTCGCCAGTTCAAAACCCTGCACTGGTCTGGTCAAGGCACATATGGGAGTTGATGCTTCCAGCTCCTCCCCCCTTTATCTCTTTCTCTCTCTCTCTCTCTCTCCCACTCTGTGTCTCCTCTCTAAAATGAATAAAATAAAAAGATTAAGAGTAATTCTTAAAAAAAAATAAAAATTTAAAAAAGGTTTTCTACCCTCAACACAATTAAGAGTAAAAAGAGAGGAATTTTTCAATGTATTGATAAGGAAATGAGAGTTTGCCTTTCAAGTATATGCCCAAACATTGAAGAAATCACTAGGACACATCAGGCTCATGTTTCTCATAAACAGAAGAATGAAAAAACTTAACACATTCACGCTGGGACCTGCCGAATTTACTAAATCTTACTAAGAATGTATCTATATATATATAAAAAGATAACTTTTTTGTTGTTTTTTATTTTTTAACCCCTCATTTTTACAAATTCTAAAAAGCATAATTCAAAAAATGTAACATAAAAATGTTTTTTAAAGTCAGAATAAATTTAATTTTGTCATATTTATTTCATTTAATTATCATAAAAGCATGCTTGGACTTTATATATTTTCTCTTTAACACTTGACTTAATTATTATAACATATTTCTCAGAAATTTGTATAAAGTACACCTACAATTATTTGTAGGATTTTAAATGAGTCCCAACTTCAAAAAGTTTGAGAACCACTAGGTTAGAGGATAGGTAGGTGACAGCTAACAGATATCTGGTTTATTTTAAGGAGATGAAAATGTTCTGAAATGGACATTGGTGGCAGATAAACCTATCTGTGAATATATTAAAAGCCACTGAACTGCATGCACACTTTAAGTGGGTGAATTGTATGGTATGTGAACTATATCTCAATAAGAGTGTCTAAAGAAAAGCAAGGGGCAAAGTATTATATGTAGCAGGCTAGTATTTGTGCAAGAAAAGAAAGATGGGGGAGAGTTGACCAAATATTTCAGTACAAAATGTTTATCTCTGCATCATATTTCAGGGAGGATACAGGAGGTTGAACATATTTATTGCCTTCAGGGAAGAGAATTGGTGGCTGAGGGACAAGTTTAGAAGAAACTACATTGTATTATCCTGTTGTAGCTTTTGAATTTTATACTATGTGTAGTGTTAATGGGCAAATTAGTTATAAAATAATGAACTTTAAGTTTTGGGGTCCCTCACTTGCATGGGCCCTTCATCAGGCCCTGGGAAGGCCCTAATAATGTTTACATGGTCATATGTTTTGTAAAACTTGCAAAAATGAGGTATGTTAACTTCAAACAGCTAATCTTGCTGCTTCTCTCCACTCCAAATTCCCCTTCATTCACTTCCCCTGTTGTGTGATGTATGGGGGAGGGAGAAGGGGAACCTGGCTGCGAACAGCTGTGGGGACATGGTAAAGGGAAAGTAGACTCAAGAGCTACTTTTAATTTGGATTATGTGGATGGCAATCACTTCCATGCACAGTTAAATTATTGTTAGTTGACCTGGTGCAGAAATAACTTCCAGAAATACTCTTGTCCCCTGTGGCAACTCAGCTGGCATTATAGGAAGGAGCAGGGATGGCATCACATGGCACAATAGGCATGTCCTAGCATACTCAGCTGCATAAATACATCAGTATGAGAAGAGAAACAAGGTTTGAAGTGTATAGAATCACAAGACCATCTGGGGAAATTTTTTCCAGAGGTCAGCAGAATAAAATCGGAAGCAGAGGAGTAGGTTCTCATCAATGTATAGCCAAAATAGCTCTTTCTTGTCATAAATTTACTTAATGCTGCACATATCATTTGTCTTTTTTTAAACTTAAAAACAAATGGTTCCAGTCAAAGTTTCTAGTTATTCTCACTTATAAATTTTAAGAAATATTTGCCTAACTGTTTTCCTATCACTTTCAAAATTATTCCACTTTTTTTAAAAACAGAGACAGAGAGTCAGAGAGAGGGACAGATAGGAATAGACAGGAAGGAAGAGAGATGAGAAGCATCAATGCCTCATTATGGCACCTTCATTGTTCATTGTTTTCTCATATGTGCCAACACCAGGGGGCTACAACAGAGAGAATGACCCCTTGCTCAAGCCAGTGACCTTGGGCTTCAAGCCAGTGACCTTGGAGCTCAAGCCAGCGACCATGGGGTCATGTCTATGATCCCACGCTCAAGC
This sequence comes from Rhynchonycteris naso, assembly GCA_037038555.1. Classification (NCBI taxonomy): domain Eukaryota; kingdom Metazoa; phylum Chordata; class Mammalia; order Chiroptera; family Emballonuridae; genus Rhynchonycteris; species Rhynchonycteris naso. The sequence continues at coordinate 106,074,877 of CM072996.1, read as the reverse complement.
CTGTGATGAAGCTGGTGACCCCGCCCTCAAGCCGGCGACCTTGAGGTTTTGAACCTGGGTCCTCCACGTCCCAGTCAGATGCTCTATCCACTGCTCCACCGCCTGGTCAGGCTCCACTTCATTTTTTAAAAACTTCTTTTTTAAAATTTCTTTTTATTTTATTTACTTTAGAGAGGAGACACACAGAGAGAGAGAGAGAGAGAGAAAGGGGGGAGGAGCTGGAAGCATCAACTCCCATATGTGCCTTGATCAGACCAGTGCAGGGTTTTGAACTGGCGACCTCAGTGTTCCCAGGTCGATGCCTTATCCACTGCACCACCACAGGTCAAGCTCCACTTCATTTTTTAAAGTTATTTTTAAGTAATATACAAAAACCCATTTTATTCCATTTCTGAGCCTCACATCAGTATTGGTCCTCCCACCATCCTTAACAGCTCCCATCCCCAAAGTAGTACATAGCAGAGATATTTGTCATATTAAACATTTGTTAACAAAAATTAAGGTTTTAAAATCATGGCACAGGAGTATCAAAATATTTTAACAGAACATCTTGCTTTATTCCAAGCAATGGTAGCAGCATAAGATGTGACAGCTTTAAACAGTTTAAAACATTCAGTGAAATGCAAGCAGTTTACATGGCTTGAACAGTGGTTCTTAACCTGGGTTCTATTGAACCCTAGGGGTTCGATGAGTCGGTCTCAGGGGTTCAGAGAAGCCTCTGCCACGGAGGCCAGAATAAAGTAATACCGTAATTTGTTGTGAGTTCATGCACTTTGTTGGTTTTGTTCTTTGAGCAAGGTGATGTTCATGCATGGCTCATTTTGTGCACCGGTAAAAAAAACATATACCTATGTCTTTAATTTGGAAAAAAAATCATATTTTATTTAGCACTAAAGAAGGGTTCGGTGAATGCGCATATGAAACTGGTGGGTTCGGTACCTCAAATACGGTTAAGAACCACTGGGCTAGAATATAGAATGCAAAGGAGGAACAGCAGAGAAGACATTGGAGTGTAACAGGGTGAGATGATGAAGAGTTGGGCTAAAAGATTTCAAAAACTATTTTTTCTGAGAGAGAGAGGGACAGACAGGTGGGAAAGACACGAGAAGCATCAACTCCTAGCTGTGGCACTTTAGTTGTTCATTGATTGCTTTCTCATATGTGTCTTGAGTGGGGGAGGGGAGGCTCCAGCCCAGCTTTGACCCCTTGCTCAAGCCAGCGATCTTTGGGCTCAAGCCAGTGACCATGGGATCATGTCTAAAAACCTTGGAGTTTTGAACCTGGGTCTTCAGTGTCCAAGGCCCACACTCTATCCACTGCACTACTGCCTTGTCAGGCTCAATTTTGTTGTTCTTAATTATGCATGAGTGTCAGCAGTTCCATGAACTAATATGAAAGTCTGCAAAATATTGTATGTGCATGTGTATTTTCCTAGGGAAACAGTCCATAATTTTTATTGATTGTCTGTGAACCTCAAAAGATCATTATGACCCCTACTGTCGAGTAACCATTGAAGAGGAAGTTACATTCACTCAAAACATTTGTGTAGGTTTACTCTACGCCAGGTACTATGCCTCTGAAGTGTGAGGGATGGTTTGGAAAAAGAGTTGGGGCTGGGAGTAGTCTTGGGAGGGCAATCTATAGACTTTGGTAATCAAGGCAAGCGATTAAGATACAATAAAATACAATAAGATCTTAACAATAGGAATGCAGAAGAGATACTAGAAACTCTTGTATCAAGATTCTATAGTTTATCCTAGATGCTTTTGTGATTTATTCCTGCTTGTGAATGTATAATAGTTCATTACTTATATTGCTAATGAATAATCCATTGTATGGGTATACCATAACACTGTGGAACAAAGTTTTTGTTGCATCTACAAAAACACTTGTTCTTAAAACCTAATTCGAGTGGGCTGATCTCAAACCTGACATTAGTTTTTCTCTGTAAGCTACAGTTTTTTTGCAATTCAAGATTTTAGGTCTTCATCTTATTGCAAAATTTTCAACATTTTGTTTAACAAAATGAAGTAGTATGTCTTCTTGGGCATCATCTTTGTGAAAATATAATAATTTATATATAATGCAGTAAATACACTAACACACTAAAAGATATGATTGCATCAGAATTTGTCTACAATTTAGAAATAGAACATTAAAACACGTATTTTAATCATAAAATTTGTGCAAAACTTATTTAAATTCTATTCAGGCAAAAATTGGCGTTTGTAGCTCTTGCATTTGTGTACTTGTTGATGACAGTCTCGTTTGATGCTCCAGCAGTAGCCTGCCATCGTTTAGAGCTGTCAAGAAATAGTCGCCATTCTGTTGGACTGTATGTGGTAACAGCTAGCTAGCTGAGAAGACTATTGATATCATGACATTAAACAAAGTGTTTGTCTTCAGGAAAAAAGTCCACAAAAATTTGTTCACGCTTCTTGAAATGGGATACTTTAGCTGACCGGTGAAGTACATTCCTTTCTTGAAGCCTGGAGGCTAAGAACTCAGCTGCTTTCTTTGATAAGCCCAAATCTCTTACTAAGTCATTCAATTCAGGTTGGCTAAACTGATGAGAGGTTAATGATTGCGTGGCATCAGAAGAAGACCCTTCAGATTCTACAACCGTTTTTTCATGCATCTTATCAAAATACACTTGATCATCATGTTCACTTTCTTCGTCCTTAGAAGAAATAGAACCATTGAAAACTGGAACCAGAAGTGTCTCAGAGTGTGGGATAGGTTGTATTGCTGAAGGAATATTAAGATATATGATCATATGCCGTTTTTTCTTGCCGATTCCCTTTGTATGGATCAGACAGAAATAACAGTCACTGCTGTGGTCCTTAGGTTCACACCAAAATGGGAATACCAAAAGGCATTCCTTTGCGTTTTCCTTTTGTGAAGTCATGAAGCATTTCCTCACAATTATGACACACAATATGAGGAGCTCAATTATTGTCTTGATCACTAAGGGGAACTTAAAAACAGGCAATATATGCACGTGTCACAAATGATGAAATATTGCGCCTTTGACGCTGAAGTGTGTAACAGCCACATAAAGAACAGAAGGTGTCAGGATTATTCTTACCTTTACGCCTACTTGAAGAAGCCATGATTCGATCTTAAAACAAAATAAGAGGGTGTTTTTATCAAATAAGAATATTTTACATTTAAAAACAACTACAATTATGTAAAAGTGATGTTTGTAAAACATTAATTGCCTTGTGGTTATGTTCAATCCAAGAGTCGTTGGCCTTTAACTCCAATTTAAAAACCAATGTATGCCATTAACTGTAACAAAAAGAAATTAAAATTGCATAAAAACTAGAGCATGCACCAAGAGACGGATTTCAGATTTGGAATCAGCGATGCAGAAACATATAGGAAAAGTTATAAAACCTTGTGCAACAGAAGCTGAAAAAAAATTGTTCCCCAGTGTAATTTATCCAATCTCCTATTGATGAAAATTTGGATGATTCCATTTTTGAGTTATGAAGAAATCTGCTATGAAAATTTGTGTTCAAGCCTCTGTATATATTTTCACTCTGCTAGAATTGCTGGGTCATGGGTTAGTTAACTGTATGTTTATAACAGTGCTAAACTGTTTTCCAAAGTGATTGTACACACTTGACACACCCAACACCAGTTCCAGCTCCACAACACAGTATTGCCAGATGTTTGTTTTAGTCATTTTAGTGTATTGTTTCATTATAGTTTTAATATGCATTTTCCCAATAACTAGCGATGTTAAACATCTTTTCATGTGCTGATGTGCCATTTAAATATCTTCATTCGAAAAGTGCAAGTTCAAATCTTTTCCCCACTATAAAATTGGGGAAGTTACTATTGAATAAGGTTTTATAAAAAGTATTCTAGACAATAACTCTTTGCCAAATATATGTATTGTGAATCTTTCACCCAGTCTGTGGGTTTGCCTTTTTGGTTTTATTTTTTTAATCAACTTTTAAATAGTAGACTTTCTTAATTTTTACAAAGCCCAATTTATTAATATTTTCTTTTATGGTTTGTGTTTTGTGTCCTATTTAAGAAATCCATGCTTATCCTAAAGTTCAACAGAGTTTCTTCTATGTTTCCTCCTAGCAATTTTATAGCTTTAGCTTTTATATCTAGGTTTAGGATGTATGTCAATTTTCATGTGTTGTTGAGATGAGAACAGAGGTTCACTATTTTCCATAGGGATATCCTGTTGCTCTGGTACCTCTTGTTGAGAAGACTCTTTCCCTCATTGAATTCCCTAGACATCTTTATCAAAAAACAACTGTCTGTATAGGTATGGATCTATTTATGACTTCTCCATTTTGTTCCATTAATCTACATGTTTACCCTCATGCCATTACCACACCACCTGATTCTAATGTTTTGAAATCAGGATGTATTAGTTTGTCTCATGCTAGTAATCTTGAAATCAGGTATTACGGTTCTTTGATTGTTTGCTGTCTAGTCTTTTGCTTTACTCTACAAATGCATAGCTCGATATTCAGCAAAGACTCAAGTAGACCCCCTACTCAGATTTCTGGAACCGTTTTTCTGGGTACCACCCTCTTCTCCGGAACTCTGCTCTGCTTCTTCAGTTTCCTTCATGTTCAATCTGTTGCAACTCTGCTTAGTCCCTTCAGTTGCACTGCATCCTGAACGTTTCTCTAGGTAAGAACTGGGGCTATTAGAGTTCACTTGTTCTCTTTCCCTTCTCTCAGGGACCAGAGTCCTGGGCTGCTTGTTGTCCAATGTCTCAAATAGTCATTTAAAAATATTTGCTAAATTTTCTAGTTCTTTATGGCAGGAGAGTAAGTCCATATTCTGTTAGTCCTTCATGAACAAAACTGTATTCTTACCATAAAACTGAAGGACTAGTTAAGAGGAGTCATTTGAGAGTTATCAACATATAGGCAGTAACTCAAAGTGTAGAAGTAGATGAGTTCACCCAGAATGTAGTGATGGAGTGGTCATCCAACTTTCATGCCTGAACAAGGAGCAGTGATTCAGCATGGATATGTAAAAGGAATTTTTGAAAAACACTTTTTGTTTTTTATTTTATTTTTCCACTGATTTGACATAGAGGAGAAGGGATGGAGAGAGAGAAAGAGAGAGAGAGAGAGAGAGAGAGAGAGAGAGCATCAACTTGTTCCACTTAGTTCCATTTAGTTGTGCACTCATTGATCGCTTCTTGTACATGCCCTGACTGGGGATCAAACGTGCACACTTGGTGCAATGGGATGACTCTTTACTCACTGAGCCACCTGGTCAGAGCTAGACCACTTTTGTTTCTAAGCCACTGAGATTTCACTATTTTATTAGTGTAGCAAAACCTAACCCTATCCTGACATGGCTGTCTAAGGAAGGAATCATACAACCAAGTTGTTATTCTCACTATATAAATGGGGGAAAGGAGTGGTTGTTTCAGCTTCTGGTTAATACTACACTCTCAATAAAAGAAATGGAGGCATAATAAATGAGGTAATGAAAAATGTTGTCCTAATGAATTATTTCACAATTAAAGTGGGAAAAAAAAACCCTCAAAATCCTTAAGACTTATATAAACATGCTAATGCTTTATTTTAAAATAGCAATAATTGGAGATGGGTTCATGTTAGCTGAAAACTCTCATAACACTACCTCCCCTACAATTTCATAATGTACATTATGTGATTATCTTTTCATATGACAGTGATTTTGTGACATATGTTGTGGAAATGAAAAGGGAATTCAGTGGTTATTTAAGAGCGATTGACCAAAATTTATTTTTGCCCCGAAGATATCAAAAAACTTTCAGTGTCACAATTAAAGGTCATTTCAAGTAAATATTTAAGATGGTGATCAAATTTGACACAACTTTTATTAAGTTGTGTCAAAAAAGGGAACTCTTCTACACTGCTGGTGGGAATGCAGACTTGTGCATCCACCATGGAAAATAGTACGGCATTGCCTCAAAAAATTAAAAGTGGAACTGCCTTTGACCCAGATATTTCAATCAAAAACTATATCTCAAAAGAAGATATGCACCCCCATGTTCACTGCAGCATTGTTTATAATAGCCAAGATCAGCAAACAACTCAAGTATCCATCAATGGATGAGTGGATTAAAAAGTCATGGTACATATACACAATGGAATACTACACAGCCATAAAATGGGAAACCTTACCTTTTGTGACAGCATTAACACCCCTGGAGGTTACTATGCTAAGTGAAATAAGCCAGGCAGAGAAAGACAAATATCATATGATCCCATTTATATATGGAATCTAATGAACACAATAAATTGAGAAAAAATAGAAACAGACAGGATCACAGGGAACAGATGAATAGCTGTCAGAGGGAAGGGGAAAGAGAGAACAGGATCAAAGAAGGTGAAGGAATTAGTCAAAATCATATATATGTCATATATATATATCATACAGTGTGTCCGTAAAGTCATGGTGCACTTTTGACTGTGTGACTGGCCAAAAGTGTACCATGACTTTACAGACACACCATATATATATATATATGAGACACACACACACACACATAACAGACAACAAGGTGGCAATAGACAGAGGGGAGGTGGAGGTAGGGGGAAATGGGGGTAGAAAGAAACTTTGTATGCATGGGGCATGGGGGGCATGATGCAATGTGTAGAGGGTATTATATTGAATGGGACACTTGAACCATGTCAACACAATAAATTAAAAATAAAAAATAAACTAAAAAAAGTTTCAGTTTCACAATTAAAGGTCATTTCAAGTAAACATTTAGAGTGGTAATCAAACTTGACACAAATTCTATCAAATTTTTTTTTTCATAGAAGAACTGTAAAATTTCAGGGCATTTCAAGATTTTCTTGTGTGATGACTAATTTCAAATACTCAATAACCAGTATTTCACCAATATCATTGTAGTGACATGAGTTTTGTGTTATTTTTTTTAGTATCACTATTTTGCATCTTTGTATCAAATTAGCAAGAAATTCATATTTTCCAATATGTTCTCATATAATTCACTCCTCTTTAATTGTATTCAGACAATTCAAAAGCCTATACATTACTTTTATTTATAATTATTATTATTTTATTTATTCTTTTAAGTGAGAGTAAGAGAGATAGTACAACTATCTCTTGTACTCCTGCATGCACCCCAACTGAGATCCACCCAGCAACCCCCATCTGGGGCTGATGCTTGAATCAACTGAGCTATTTTAGTGTCTGAAGCTGATACACTCAGACCAATCAAGCTATCCTCAGTGCCCAGGGCCATGCTAGAACCAGTGGGGCCACTGGCTTTGGGAGAGGAAAAGGGAGAGAAGAGGGAGTGGGAGGGGGTCGCTTCTGTTGTGTGCCCTGACCGGGGATCAAACTGGGATGTCATATGCCTGGACAATGCTCTATCCACCGAGCCAACTGGACAGGGCCTAATTTGTTATTTATTAATTCCTCTTATGAATTGCTGCTTTTATATGAGCTGAGAATATTTGTTACAATTTGCTACTCAATATGAAAATGTTTTTGTTTACATACTCATTTTTATTATTTTTATTTCATACTCTATTTAATTTAAAATAATTTTTTGAATGATTTTACAGAGCAACATTGATTTCTTGTTCCACTTATTTATGAATTCATTAGTGGATTCTTTAAAAAATTTTTGAAACTTATTTATTGATTTTAGAGAAAGAGAAAAGGAGAGAGAACCGCTGACTTACTGTTTCACTTCTTTATGCATTCATTGTTTGAATCCTGTATGTGCCCCAACTGGGGATTGAACACACATTCTTGGTGTATTGGGGCAATGCTCTAACCAACTGAGCTACCTGGCCAGCGTCATATTCTATTAGTTTTTTTTTTTTTTTTTTGCCGTTGCGACATCTTAGTTCTTCATTCATTGCTTTCTCATATGTGCCTTGACCGTGGGCCTTCAGCAGACTGAGTAACCCCTTGCTGGAGCCAGCGACTTTGGGTCTAAGCTGGTGAGCTTTTGCTCAAACCTGATGAGCCAGACACTCAAGCTGGTGACCTTGGGGTCTTGAACCTGGGTACTTCCGCATCCTAGTCCGACACTCTATCCACTGCGCCACCGCCTGGTCAGGCTCTATTAGTTTTTTTGTTTGTTTTTTACAGGGACAGAGAGTGAGTCAGAGAGAGGGATAGATAGGAACAATCAGACAGGAACGGAGAGAGGTGAGAAGCATCAATCATTAGTTTTTCGTTGCAATCGCAACACCTTAGTTGTTCATTGATTGCTTTCTCACATGTGCCTTGACCGTGGGCCTTCAGCAGACTGAGCAATCCTTTGCTGGAGCCAGCAACCTTGGGTCCAAGCTGGTGAGCTTTTGCTCAAGCCAGATGGGCCTGCGCTCAACCTGGCGAGCTTGGGGTCTCGAACCTGGGTCTTCCGCATCCCAGTCCGATGCTCTATCCACTGCGCCACCGCCTGGTCAGGCTCTGTTAGTTTCTTATCTCAATTTTCCCTTGGTTTCTTTTCTTTTTTAAAAACAGCAACAAAAACATCTGCATTAGTAAGCTATAAATGACATAGAATGAATTGCACATTTTCAAAGTATAAAATTTTATCAATTTTTATATATATGCATATACATATAAGGTCATCCTGACATCAAGAGATGGAACATATCCTTCACCTCTGGAAGATTCCTTGTGCCCCTTCATCAGATACATGCTTTGTGAAGATTCTCTTCCAGGCTTTTCATTATCTTAGCAGTCTTTTTAAAAGCATTAAGTTTTTAGATTAGGTTGACGTTCCATTTTTTTTTTTATTGTGCTTTTGGTGTTATATCTAAAAAATCTTTGTCTAGTAATATCCAGGTCACAAAGATTTTATCCTATTTTTCTTCTAGAAGTTTTATAGTTTTAGGTTTTTCATTTATGTTTATGATCCATTTCAAGTTGTTTTTTTGTATGTGATGTGAAGTATGAATACAAGTTCATTTTTTGCACATGGATGTCTAATTGTTCCAGCACTATGTTAAATGGCTATCGTTTCTCCACTACTCTACCTTTGTGCCTTCAAAACATTTTTTATAGTTAAAGAAGAGTTGCAAAGATAGTATAGAGAATTCTGTCCCCCAGTTTTGACAGATGAACTGGAATTGTAGACAATTTAACATTAGCACATTATCAGTAACTAAATTCTAGACTTTTTTTAGATATCATTAGCTTTACCACTTATGTCATTTTGATGTTCCAGGAAACAACCTAAGATACATTGCATTTGCTTTCATGTCTTATGTTTTCTTGCTTTACACATACATCAAATAAAAATGCACTAGACCAAAGTCTTAAAATGCAGACAAAAAAGACCATTAAGTATTATTCTAAAGTACTAATAGTTGTGACTATGAAGATTTTAAAGCAAAATAGAGAATTTCTTTTCGGAGGTTGTAGTTCACAGTAGCATTCTTTTTTTTTTAACTGAATTTGAATTATGTTTATTGTGTTCTGTTTTTGGTGAAAAAAACGTAACATGGGCTCCTTTAGCGCAGCCTGTGCGGTGCGGAGGGGCCGGGATGGCGCTCCTGCCCGCCGCTGCGCAGACCCCGTGGCTCCGCCCCTCTCTTCCCGCGCCAGCAGGCACCGCGCTCCACACGGATCACTTCTCCCCTTGCAGGGTGGGCAGCAGCTCTCCGTTCTCCTTCAGCTCCTTCACAATGTCCAGCCCTCCAATGAGCTCCCCTTTCACATACAGCTGAGGGTATGTCGGCCAGTTGGAGAACGTTTTCAACCCTTGCCGGACTTCTTCATCCTCCAATATATCAAATGTCTCATAGTCAACACCAGTACTATTTAGTATTTCCAGAATGTGTTTGCTGAATCCACATTTAGCTTCCTGTTTGTTGCCTTTCATAAAGAGCATCACGGAAGCTTTATTGGTCAGCACTCGGAGCCTCTCCTCTAACTTGGGGGCTTTGGGGCAGATTGTATCTAGTTCGTCAGAGGCTTCCAGCTCCTTGACTATGTCGAGCCCTCCTATGAGCTCGCCAGAAACGTAGAGCTGGGGATAGGTGGGCCAGTTGGAATAGGTTTTGAGGCCCTGGCGAACTTCTTCATCTGAGAAGATATCAAAACTGCTAAACTGAATATTGTGTCTGTTGAGAATTTCCACCATCTGCTTGCTGAAACCGCAGCGTGGCTCCTGTGGAGTCCCCTTCATAAACAGCATGCAGGGGGCAGCGTGCACTAGTTTCTTCAGGCGAAGGCTGAGGTCTTCTTTGGGGTGCTCGCTCCCACTGGGGGGGAAGGAGCCCACAGATGCGTGGCGCTGAACTTTCTTGGTCAACTCTGGGGCATGGGCACCATCTAATCGGTCAATTTTCTGAGAATTCTTGAAAAACAGAAAGGTGGGAACAGAACTAATTTCATATTTTTCAGATACTTCAGGAACAGCTTCAGCTTCCAACTTCACAAAGGAAACTTGAGGGTGCTCTTTGGCCAGTTCCGCCATCACGTCGTTCATCTGGGCACACTGTGGAGCCCATGGCGCCCAGAAATGGACCACAAGGAGAGACTTGGCTCTGAGGCACAGCAACTCCTCAAACTGCGGGGCTGAGCCGACCTCCAGCACCGCCGCCGCCGCCCCGGCCGCCCCCGCCGCCATGCTCCACAGTAGCATTCTTAACTAACAAATATTTCAGAGGAATCATCAAAATAATGGCTGCTTTTAATCCATAAGTACTTTATTAAGAATTAACAAAAAGCCTGACCTGTGGTGGCGCAGTGGATAAAGTGTCGACCTGGGAACACTGAGGTCGCCAGTTCAAAACCCTGCACTGGTCTGGTCAAGGCACATATGGGAGTTGATGCTTCTAGCTCCTCCCCCCTTTCTCTCTCTCTCTCTCTCTCTCTCTCTCTCTCTCTCTCTCTCTCTCACTCACTCACTCACTCTGTGTCTCCTCTCTCAAATAAATAAATAGAGAAAAAAAAAAAAAAGAATTAACAAAAAAAAGGGAAAACATGCATAAAATTAGGTGGTAAATAGACAGCATTTAAAAGTCTATTATTGGAGATTTTATTTCACATATGACAACCCTGATCAATTATTAATTATTGTGTAATACAGTTATGATAACCTATGAGAGATTTTCAAGCTTTCTTGTCAAAAACTATGTAGCTGTGGCTTTATTAAATAAGGTAAAGAAAGTTCTGGATGATTTAAACCTGCTGTTGAATGACAATTGTCAGCTGTATGACAACATAGCTGCAATAAAAGATGGAAACAAATCACTGTTTACAAGTATTAAACAAGTACAAAATATGAGCTGTGTAGGTAGTTGTTTCCATCTCACTAGAGAAAATGTCACTTCCTCACTACCAGGATTTTTTGCCTTGGATTCAACATTTTGCAACTATTATCTGTGTTCTTTTCAGGTTCATCTTGCAGATAGAATAAAGATATACGCCAACCAAATCTGCCCATGAAAATGTTTTTCAAGCTTTGCAACATGGGTTCAATATTTTAAAACTCTAAAATATACTTTTAGAGATTTGAAGAGAAATCTGATTATAAAGAAAACACAATGTGTTTTTTTCTAAAAGTTGCTAAAACTCAAATAAACCATTATTTTTTTTTGAGAGACAGGAATGGAGCAGGAGAGAGATGAGAAGCATCAACTCATAGTTGCTTCACTTTAGTTGCTTATGATTGCTTTTCACATGTGACTTGACCAGGGGGCTCAGCGACCTTGGGCTTCAAGTTAACCTTGGGTTCAAACCACTGACCTTGAATTATGTTAATGATCCCACGCTCAAGCCAGCGACCCTGTACTCAAGCTGGTGAGCCTGCACTCTAGCCAATGACCTTAGGGTTTTGAACCAGGGCCCTCAGTGTCCCAGGCCGACACTCTATCCATTATGCCACCACTGGTCAAGTTAAAATTTTTTTTCTTTTTTTAGATTTTATTTATTGATTTTAGAAACAGAAAAGAGAGAAAGAGAGAGAGAAGGGGGGAGGAGCAGGAGGCATCAACTTCTAGTAGTTGCTTCCCATATGTACCTTGATTGGACAAGCCCTGGGTTTCAAACTGGTGACCTAATCATTCCAGGTTGATGATTTATCCACTGCACCACCACAGGCCAGGCACTGTAAAATTTCTTAATCAAGTATAAGCTTACAGAAAAGTTGAAAGACTATAGTAAAGAATTGCTTTACAAAACATTTGAGAATAAATTGCTAAACTGAGGTTTATCAATTCAGGTGTACTCTTAAAAACAAGGACATTCTCCTACATAATCACAATGAAATCAGAAAACTAACAGGTACTTTACTACCTTAGGATCCTCAGAACACATTTAAGCTTCACTAATTATGCCAATAATCTCTTTTAGAACAAAAGGATTCAGTTTACAATCACATATTGACTTTGCTGTGTATCTTTAGTCCTTTTAGAATAAACGGGTCCTTAGTCTTTTCTTGACTTTTATGACGTTGACAATTTTGAAATTATGGTAATTCACCTAATAGAAATGTCCCTTGATGGAAGGCAAGATGGCGATGGAGTAAGCGGACGTACCAACTTCCAACTCCCAGAACCAAAGTGGATTATAATTTGATTTTAAGAACCTGCATACAGACCATACCTAGGAAACATAGAGGCAACACCTATTGGACTCCAGTAGCCAAACCCTTCTTACACACAGACAAAATGGGCAGGCAGAGGAATGCAACCCAAATGAATCAAGGGAAATCCCCAGAGAAGGACCTGAATGAATCAGATATAACCAAACTACCTGATGCAGAGTTTAAAATAATGATAGTTAAGATGTTCAAAGAGATTAGAGCAACAATGGATAGTCATTATGAACACCTAAATAAAGTGATAGCAAGTATAAAAAAGGAAATTGAAATAATAAAAAAGAATCAGACAGAAATGACAAATACAGTATCAGAACTGAAGACCACAATGGAAGGAATTAAAAGCAGGATGGATGAAGCTGAGGATCGAATCAGCGAGTTAGAGGACACAATAAACAAAGGCACAGAAGCAGAGCAGAAAAAAGAAAGACTCAAAAAATCTGAGGAAACTCTAAGGGAGCACTATGACAACATGAAGAGAAATAACATTCGCATGATAGGGGTTCCTAAAGAAGAAGAGAAAGAACAAGGGATAGAAACGTTGTTCAATCAAATCATAGCTGAAAACTTCCCTAAATTAAGACTGGAAAACATTTCACAGGTTCAAGAAGCACACAGAATTCCATTAAAGAGAAACCCAAAGAAATATACACCAAGACACATCACAGTTAAAATACCAAAGCTAATGGATAAAGAGAAAATTTTAAAAGCTGCTAGAGAAAAAAAGGCTATCACCTACAAAGGAGCCCCCATAAGGATGACATGCGACTTCTCAACAGAAACACTTGAGGCCAGAAGGGAATGGCAAGATATATTCAAAGTAATGCAGAACAAGAACCTGCAACCAAGACTACTCTATCCAGCAAGGCTAACGTTTAAAATTGAAGAAGAAATAAGGAGCTTCCCAGACAAAAAAAACCTCAAGGAATTCATTAAAACCAAACCAATTCTGCAAGAGATAATAAGGGGCCTGTTGTGAACAGTTCAAAGGGGAAAAGAATATAGCAAAAGAAGAATACAGCTTTAAAAAACAAAATGGCAATAAACAACTACATATCAATAATAGCCTTAAATGTAAATGGATTAAATGATCCAATCAAAAGACATAGGGTAGATGCATAGATAAATAAATAGGATCCATACATATGCTGTCTAAAAGATGCACACAGACTAAAGGTAAAACGATAAAAAAAAATATTTCATGCAAATGGAAATGAAAAAAAGAGCCGTGGTAGCAATATTTATATCTGACACAATGGACTTTAAAACAAAGGCTGTAGTAAGAGATAAAGAAGGACACTACATAATGATAAAGGGAACAATTCAACAGGAAGATATAACCATTATAAATATCTACGCACCAAACATAGGAGCCCCGACATATATAAAGCAGACTTTGATGGATATAAAGGGTGAGATTAACAGCAATACTATAATTAGTGGGGGATTTCAATACCCCACTAATATCACTGGAGAGATACTCAAGAAAGAAAATTAACAAAAAAACAGCAGACTTAAAGGATACACTATATCAACTTGATTTAATAGTTATCTTCAGAACTTTTCACCCTAAAGCAGTAGAATATACATTCATTTCAAGCGCTCATGGCACATTCTCTAGGATAGACCACATGTTAGGACACAAAAGTGGTCTCAACAAATTTAAGAAGATTGAAATCATATCAAGCATTTTATTTGATCACAATGGCATGAAACTAGAAATTAACCACAAAAGAAAAACTGAAAAATATTCAAACACTTGGAAACTAAATAGCATGTTATTAAATAATGAATGGATTAACAATGAGATCAAAGAAGGAATAAAAAAGTTTCTAGAAACAAATGATAATGAGCATACATCAACTCAAAATTTATGGACAAGCTAAAGCAGTACTGAGAGGGAAGTTCATAGCACTACAGGCAAACAGAAGAAGCTAGAAAAAGCTCAAATACGCAACTTGATCCTGCATCTTAAAGAACTAGAAAAACAACAGCAAATAAAGCCCAGGACTAGTAGAAGGAAGGAAATAATAAAGATCAGAGCAGAAATAAATGACATAGAGGCTAAGGAACAATACAGAGGATCAATGAAACCAGAAGCTGGTTCTTTGAAAAGGTAAACAAGATCGATGAACTTTTAACTAAACTCACCAAGAAAAAAAGAGAGAGGACCCAAATAAATAAAATTAGAAATGACAGTAGAGAAATAACAACTGACACAACAGAAATACAAAGTTTTGGAAGAAAATACTTTGAAGAAGTCTATGCCAAAAAATTAGACAACCTAGGTGAAATGGACAAATTTCTTGAATCATATAATCTTCCAAAAATCAATCTGGAAGAATCAGATCACCTAAACAGACCAATTACAACAAATGAGATTGAAACAGTTATCAAAAAACTCCCAACAAAGAAAAGTCCTGAGCCTCATGGCTTCACAAGTGAATTCTACCAAAAATTTAAAGAAGGCTTGGCCTGTGATGGCACAGTGGGATAAAGCGTCAACCTGGAACACTGAGGTCGCCGGTGCAAAACCCTTACTTCCCTGGTCAAGGCACATATGGGAGTTGATGTTTCCTGCTCCTCCTCCCCCTTCTCTCTCTCTCTTTCTCTCTCCTCTCTAAAATGAATAAATAAAATCTTAAAAAAATATATTCAAAGAAGAACTAATACCTATCCTCCTCAAACTATTTCAAAAAATTCAAAAGGAAGACTTCCAAACTCCTTTTATAAGGCAAGCATAATTCTGATCCCAAAACCAGGCAAAGACAACACAAAGAAAGAAAATTATAGGCCAATATCCCTGATGAATTTAGATGCTAAAATTCTCAACAAAATATTAGCTAACCGGATCCAGCAATATATGAAAAAAATCGTACACCATGATCAAGTGGGATTTATTCTGGAGAGGCAAGGCTGGTTCAATATTTGCAAATCAATCAATATGATTCATCACATAAACAAAAGGAAGGACAAAAATCACATGATAATTTCAATAGATGTAGAAAAAGCATTTGATAAAATCCATCACCCATACATGATCAAAACTCTCAGTAAAGTGGGAATACAGGGAATATTCCTTAACATGATAAAGGCTATTTAAGACAAACCCACAGCAAACATCATACTAAATGGGCAAAAATTAAAAGCAATCCCCTTAAGATCAGGAACCAAGCAGGGGTGCCCTCTTTCACCACTCTTATTCAATATAGTTCTGGAAGTCATACCCACAGCAATCAGACAAGAAGAAGAAATAAAAGGCATCCAAATTGGAAAAGAAGAAGTAAAACTGTCATTATTTGCAGATGATATGATATTCTATATAGAAAACCCTAAAGTCTCAGTCAAAAAACTACTGGACCTGATAAATGAATTCAGCAAGGTGGCAGGATATAAAATTAATACTCAGAAATCAGAGGCATATTTATATACCAACAATGAACTGTCAGCAAAAGAAATTAAGGAAACAATCCCCTTCACTATTGCAACCAAAAGAATAAAGTACCTAGGAGTAAATTTAACCAAGGAGGTTAAGGACTTGTACTTGGAAAATTATAAAACATTGATAAAAGAAATCAAGGAAGATACAAACAAGTGGAAACATATACCATGTTCATGGATAGGAAGAATAAACATCATTAAAATGTCTATATTACCCAAAGCAATTTATAAATTCAATGCAATACCAATTAAAATTCCAATGACATACTTCAAAGATATAGTACACATATTCCAAAAATTTATATGGAACCAAAAAAGAACACGAATAGCCTCAGCAATCTTCAACAGAAAAAATAAAGCAAGAGGTATCACTCTTCCGGATATCAAGGTTTACTACCAGGCCATTGTACTCAAGACAGCCTGGTACTGGCATAAGAACAGGCACATAGATCAATGGAACAGAACAGAGAACCCAGAAATAAACCCACACCTTCATCGACAACAGATATTTGACAAAGGAGGAAAGAGCATACGATGGAGTAAAGACAGCCTCTTTAACAAATGGTCTTGGGAAAATTGAACATCTACCTGCAAAAAATGAAACTAGACCATCAACTTACACCATTCACAAAAACAAACTCAAAATGGATAAAAGACTTAAATGTAAGCCGTGAAACCATAAGCATCTTAGAAGAAAACATAGGCGGTAAGCTCTCCGACATCTGTCGCAGCAATATATTTGCTGATTTATCTCCACGGGCAAATGAAATAAAAGGCAAGATAAACAAATGGGACTATATCAAACTAAAATGTTTTTGCACAGCTAAGGACAATAAGAACAGAATAAAAAGACAAACCACACAATGGGAGAACATATTCGACAATACATCTGATAAGGGGTTAATAACCAAAATTTATAAAGAACTTCTAAAACTTAAGACCGGGAAGACAAACAATCCAATCAAAAAATGGGCAAAAGAAATGAATAGAAATTTCTCCAGTGAGGGTATACACATGGCCATTAGGCATATGAAAAAATGCTCAACATCACTAATCATTAGAGAAATGCAAATTAAAACGACAATGAGATATCACCTCACACCAGTCAGAATGGCACTCATAAGCAAAACAACACAGAATAAGTGCTGGAGAGGATGTGGAGAAAAGGGAACCCTCCTGCACTGCTGGTGGGAATGCAGACTGGTGCAGCCACTGTGGAAAACAGTATGGAGATTCCTCAAAAAATTAAAAATCGAACTGCCTTTTGACCCAGCTATCCCACTTTTAGGAATATATCCTAAGAACATCATAGCATTGTTCACAATAGCGAAGATCTGGAAACAGCCCAAGTGTCCATCAGAGGATGAGTGGATTAAAAAGCTTTGGTACACATATGCTATGGAATACTACTCAGCCATAAGAAATGATGACATCGGATCATTTACAACAAAATGGATGGACCTTGATAACATTATACGGAGTGAAATAAGTAAAACAGAAAAGAACTGAGAACTGCATGATTTCATACATAGGTGGGACATAAAAATGAGACTATGAGACATGGACAAGAGAGTGGTGTTTACGGAGTGGTGGGAGGGAGGAGAGGGAGGGAGAGGGGAGAGGGGAGGGGCACAAAGAAAACCAGATAGAAGGTGACAGAGGACAATTTGACTTTGGGTGATGGGTATGCAACATAATTGAATGATAAGATAACCTGGAGATGTTTTCTTTGAACATATGTACCCTGATTTATTAATATCACCCCATTAAAATTAATAAAGAATATATAAAAAATGTCCCTTAAGTTTGATTTGTCTGATTTTTCCTCATGACTAGATTCAGGTTATGCAATCCTTTGCAGGGATACCACAGATATTAGGCTGTGTTCTTCTCAATGCATCTATCATGTCTTCTATTTGTCCTATTACTGATGATATCGGACTTTTATCACTTAAAGTGGTGTCTACAAGGCATCTCCACTGTAAAGTTAATGTTTCCCTCTTCATTAGTACTTTGAGAAGATATTTGAAACTATGCAAATATCCCATTCCTTATCAATTTACCCTTACCTTCAATTTGTTTTTATTCATATAGGCATGTTTTGCATTTTTATACTGTTCTAAAATCTTTTATCATCACATTTGTTTTTTAGAATTTTTAAAACTGTGGTAAAAGTACTAGCATAAAACTTAGTCTCTTAACCATTTTAATTGTATGGTTCAGTAGTTAACTATCTTCACATTGTTCTGTAACAGATCTCTGGAACTTTTATCTTGTAAAACTGAAAAACCAAAATTCTATATCCATCAAAAACTAGCTCGCTATTTATCCCCCAAGCTCCTGCCAACCACCATTCTATTTTGTGTCACTGGGTTTAACTGGAAATTTGGAATCATGATTTTGATTGGGGTTTCTGGATACCTCACAGACATGGAATCATATAGTAGGTGTCCTTTTGCGATGTCCTCAAGGTTCTGTAGAGAGTGACTGGATTTCCTTCTCTTTTTTTAAAAGCTTTATTTATTTATTTATTTACTTTTAACAGGTACAGAGAGTCAGAGAGAGGGATAGATAGGGACAGACAGACAGGCACGGAGAGAGATGAGAAGCATCAATCATTAGTTTTTCGTTGCCGTTGCAACACCGTAGTTGTCCATTGATTGCTTTCTCACATGTGCCTTGACCACGGGCCTTCAGCAGACCGAGCAACCACTTGCTGGAGCCAGCGACCTTTAGTCCAAGCTGGCGAGCTTTTGCTCAAGCCAGATGGGGTCGTGCTCAAGCTGGCGACCTCGGGGTCTCAAACCTGGTTCTTCCGAATTCCAGTCCGACACTCTATCCACTGTGCCACCACTTGGTCAGGCTCCTTCTTTCTTAAAGTGGAATAAAATTTCATTCTATGTCTATATCACACTTTCTTTATTCATCTGTTGATGGGCATTTCAGCTACTTCCACATTTTGGTTATTGTGAATAATTCTGCAATGAACATGGGTGTGCAAATATTTCTTCAAAGTCCTGCCTTCGGGTCTTTCAGATGTATACTCAAAATGGGGTTGCTGGGTCATGTGGTAATTCTATTTCCAGTTTTTTGAAGAGCTTTCATGCTGATTTAAAAGTAGTTGCAACATTTTACATTCCCACCAGTAGTGCTCAGGATTCCAATTTCTCTACATCAACATGTTTTAAAATTATTTTTATAATGGCTATCCTAATGGGTATGAAGTGATACCCCATTTTTGCTTTGATTTGCATTTCTCTAATGATGGTGATGTTGATCATGTTTTCATATGCTTGTAGGACATTTGTCTTCTTTGGAGAAATGCCTATTCATGTCCTTTTCTCCTTCTTTAATCAGGATGATTTTTTTTGTTGAGATGTTAGAGTTCTTTATATATTGTGAATATAATTTATCATCTATAATTTACAATTTTCTCCTATTCCATATGTTGCATTTTTACTCTATTGATTGTTTTATTTTTAATTGAATTTATTGAGGTGATACCAGCTAACAAAATTATACAGGTTTCAGGTGCACAATTCTACAACACATCTTCTGTGTACTGTAGTGTATTACACCCTATGATTGTTTCTTTTAATATGCAGAAGTTTATAGGTTCAATGAGGTTTCCAATTAACCTATTTGTGGTTTTGTTGCCTGTGCTTTTGGCGTCATATCCAAATTATTGTGATTTTAAATCCAATGCCATCAACTTTTCCGTTTTCATCTAGTGTTAGTTTTAGCTCTTTCATCCATTTTGAGTTAGCCTAAATTTTGTATATAGTGTAAGCAGAAGTCCCAAACTATGGCCCGCAGGCCAAATTGCAGCCACCTGAGGCCGTTTATCCACCCTTCGCCACACTTCCGGAAGGGGCACCTCTTTCATTGGTGGTCAGTGTATGGAGTACTGTATGTGGCGGCCCTCCCAACGGTCTGAGGGACAGTGAACTGGCCCCCTGTGTAAAATGTTTGGGGACCCCTGGTGTAAGGTAAGGGTCTAACTTCACTCTTTAGCATGTGGATATTCAGTTTTCTCAAAACAATGTTGCGAAGACTGCCCTTTCTCCATTGTGTACTAGGCACCCTTCTCAAAGAGCATTTGACCATACACACAAGGATTATTTCTGATTTAGTGATCTGTGTCTGCCCTATCACTTTAAAAAAGTATTTACTGATTGATTTTAGAGAGAGACAGAAACATCTATCTGTTCCTGTATGTGCCCTGAATGGGGACTGAACCAGCAACCTTTGTGCACTGGGATGATGCTCCAACTAACCAAGCTATCTGGCCAGGGCTGTACTCTTTTTTTGTTGCCCCAATTGTCCCCAGTTTGGCCAGGGAACAGCACCCATTCTAGCTGATGTCTGTGTTATTTTGATATGTTTCCACCATTCTTTGGCAACTTCCTTGCTTCTAGTACAAGATACTGTTCTTTCATTTTACCTGTGACAGTCTCAAAATTAGCCATTTCTCTAAGGGGTCCTGATTCCTTTTAGTGAATATGACATTTAGAAGCCAAGATCTAGCCTGACCTGATGGTGCAGTGGATAAAGCATCAACCTGAAATGCTGAGGTCGTCAGTTCAAAACCCTGGACTTGCCTGGTCCTCTCTCCCTTCTCTATCTCTCCACACCCCCACCTCTCTGAATAAAATAAAAATAGAAGCCAAGATTTAGATGCTAGGTGTCTCTATGAATATTAAAGTGTCACTTCCTAGGCCCTCTCAATAGACAGAGATAGAAAACATATTGATGTACATAAACCTCCAAGCCAAAACCAAAGGATTCATTCTAGTTTTCACCCTTTATTTTTAAATCTCAGACAAAAGAAACCTAGCTTCTGCTTTCATTTTCCCTGTTTATGCTACCCTCTTACCCACACAGACATCTCTCCCTGCTGGGGTGCTGCCACCCCTCCTCAGGATACCCCTCCCCTGCATGAATAGCCTTTCCACACCCGCTTAATAGCCTCTGACTCCTATGCAGATGCCCTCCTCAACCTACAGGCTGACAACCCACAACTGGTTTTCTTCTCCTTTCTCAGGCTTTGACTCCCATGCCAGGATGCAGCCACCATGAACCCTTCCTCATTCACCTTGGACTGTAACACTTACAAAGCTTGTTCCTCCACATGGACACCTGGGACTCTCACCTCTAGCCCCTGCACGCCCACGTGCACATGCATATGCACGCACACACACACACCCAGGCTACCCCTTCCAGACATTTCTAATGCCATTATGGGCAGACAGCCTAGGTAATGCTGCCCCCATGTGGGCAGCTTCATCACCTTGCTTGGGCTGCAACACCACAGGCTATGTCAGCTACCTGTGATTCTTCTTCACCCTGTTCAGCTCAGGCCGGATGACCTTTATTTAAAAAAAATTCTCTGAAAAGTTTCACTTAATTGGTGTTATTCCTTGAACATTTGAAAAAATTCATCTGCTGTTTTCTTTGTGGGAAGTATGAAACTCAGTTTCTTTAATATACAAAGTACTCACTTTTCTTCTGTCAGGTTTGGCAAGTTGGTTATTACCCTAGGAATTTTTCCAATGAATATAAATTTTCAAGTTTATTAGCATACTGCTTGTCCTTTAAATTATGCAGAACTCATGTTAGTTTTCCCCTTCAATTCCTGATACTGGTTAGTTGTACCTTCTCAGTCTCTATCAGTCTCATTAAGGTTTACTGACTTTATTACTTTTTCCAAGTACCAATTATTAGCTATGTTTATTCTTTACTATTTCACTAATTTCTGCATTTATCTCTGTAGTTGTCTATTTCTTTTTTTTTTTAAGTACTGTTGCTCTGTTATCTTACTATCTGCTTAGACTAGGGGATAAACTTTTCCTGTAAAGGGCCAGATAGTAAATAATTTAGGCTTTGGACCTCAGGACTCTATTCCATTGCCTGTAAGTTAATGTATGATCACTTTCTAATGATTTTTAACATTTTATTTATTTTAAATTACTTATTAACTTAAAGAAGTACTTTAGATAGGAGCATGGATAGAAAGAACTTTACATGATAATAGATAATAGCTGGCCCTGGCAGGTTGGCTAAGTAGTAAAGCATCGGCCTGGCATGTAGAAGTCCTGGGTTGATTCCCGGTCAGGGACACAGGAGAAGTGACAACCTGCTTCCCCAACACTCCCCCTTCTCTCCCTCTCTCCTCCTCCTGCAGGCATGGCTTGACTGGTTCAGGCAAGTTGGCCCGGGCACTGAGGATGTGCTCCATGGCCTCACCTCAGGTGCTAAAATAGCTCAGTTTTTGAGCAATGAAGCAATGGCTCCAGATGGGCAGAGCAGCGCCCTGGTAGGGGTCTTGTGGGGTGGATCATGGTAATAGTGCATGTGGGAGTTTCTCTCTGCCTCCCATAATTAAAAAAAGAAAAAGATATCTTACTTAGCCTACATTGTTACTATGCTGCACAGTACAAAAGCAGTCACAGATGTACACATGAGTATGACTGCACCCCAACACTCTATTTACAAAATAGGCAGAGAACTGAATTTGGCCTATGGGTCATATGTTGCTGACCTCTGGCTTAACCATTAGATCCCTTATAGACCTGTTTCCATTGTCTATTATTTCTCTTGGCTTTCATCCATATCCTGTCTTCTGGTAAGTCAGGTATTTTGGACTGAGTGTCAGAATCATACTTGAACTGGAGTTTAAAGCTCTGAACAATGTTACTCTTCCTCCAGATCAGTGGTTTGCAATGTTTTTTACACTTGGGGACCAATAAAAAAGAATTACTTTGGGGACAGCTAAAGCAGAAATAATCCTCAGCATAAGTGAATTCGACTAAGATCACTGGGTCCATAATCTTCTTATATCAGAACAGTTAACTCTTATGGGCCTGCGCAAAGTTTCTCGTGGACTGTCATCAGTCTGTAGACAGTGGTTGAAAACCATGGGTCCAGAATTCAGTTAGACATCTGACAAAAAGCCTATTTCTAGCTTAATTTTATTTTTTCTTCTTTTTCCAAGTGAGAAGAGGGGTGAGACAGAAACCCACATCACTCTGACCAGGATCTACCTGGCAACCCCATCTAGGGCCAGTGCTCGTAATCGAGCTATTTTTAGCATCTGAAGCGGAGGCTACTCGGAGCCATCCTCAGCACCTGAGGCCGATGTGCTCGAACCAATCAAGCCATAGCTGAGGGTGGAGAAGAGAGAAGCGAGAGGAAAAGGGGTGGGGAAGCAGATGGACACTTCCACATGCCATGACTGGGAATCAAACCCAGGACAACCACACACTGTGCTGACACTCTACCACTGGGCAACCAGCCAGGGCTGACTTTATTTTTAAATGAGTGTATTTTAAAAGATATTTAAGCCCTGGCCAGATGCCTCAGTGAATATAGCATCACCCTGGCTCACCAAGGCTGTGGGTTCCATCCCTGGAGATGCAACCAATGAATGTATAATTAAATGGAATGAATCGATGCTTTGCTCAAATCAAGGGGGAGAAAAACTTTTAAAATGTAAAATAAGTCTTCTGTGACTTACTTTTTCCAGGCACCATTGTTTAAAATTCATGTTGCTGCATGCAGCTAGAATTCTTTTATTTTCAGGCCATGCAGTATTTCATTATACAAGTGTTTCATTCATCTACTCTATGGTTGGTGGACGTCTGAGCAGCTTCCAGTTTTTTGCTAGAAATGTTGCTACACACACACATTGCTATGTTCTTGTAAATGACTCCTAGTGCAGAGATGGCGTGTGTACACACACATATTTATTTTACAAAGTAATGCTAAACTATTTTCCAAAGTGGTTATACCAGGAAATGCCATTATTTCCTTTCTGCTCTAGTCCTGAGTGGTTGCTGTCCAAATGGACAAGTTTATGAAACCCAGGAAAGTGGTGCTAGTCCTGGACAGATGCTACTCTGGACATAAAGCCGTCATTGTGAAGGACATTGATGACAGCAACTCAAACCACATCTGCAGCCATGGCCATGAAGAAATTTGCCAAGAGGTCAAAGATAAAATCTTTTTGTGAAAGTTTATAATTACAATTAACTTATGCGCACAAGGTACTCTTTGGATATCTCCTTGAACAAAACTGTAGACAACAAGGACATCTTCAGAGACCCTGCTCTCAAATGCAAGGCCCAATGGGAGGCCAAGGTTAAGTCCAAAGAGAAACAAGACTGGCAAGAGCAAACAGTTCTTCCAAAATCTGCAGTTATAAAATTACAAAATGGTTGTACAACTTACACCTCTTCCAGCAGTATTTTTCATTGCACCATATCCTAGTCAGTACTTAGAAATAACAAAACTTTCTTTTTTTCTGTATTTTTTCAAAGTTAGAAGTGAGGAGGCAGTCAGACTCCTGCATGTGCCCGACCGGGATCCACTTGGCATGCCCACCAGGGGTTGATACTCAGCCCATTTGGGGCATTGCTCCATTATGGCTGGAGCCATTCTAGCGCCTGAGGCGGAGGGCATGGAGCCATCCTAAGAGCCCAGACCAACTTTGCTCCAATGAAGCCTTCACTGTGGGAGGGGAAGAGATAAAGAGAGGAAAGGGTGGAGAAGTAGATGGTTGCTTCTCCTGTGTACTCGGACCAGGAATCGAAGCCAGAACTTCCAAATGCCGGGCCAATGCTCTAGTGCTGAGCCGACTGACCAGGGCCCTAAACTTTTTTTTTTAAACCAGTTTTTTAGGGTGAAATGGCACCAATGGCTTTAATATGCATTTCTTAGATTACTAATGAGGTTAAATATAATTTCAAACATTATATAAATTCTTTTTTAGCAAGAGAATGAGACAGGCAGACAGGAAGAGATAGAAGAATCAACTTGTAGTTGCATCACTATACTTGTTCATTGATTGCTTCTCATATGAGCCCTGAAGGCAGGGGGGTCTCCAGTCGAGCCAATGACCGCTTGCTCAAGCCAGTGACCATGGAATTATGTTGATAAGCTTTGAACCTGGGCCCTCAGCATTCCAGGTTGACACTCTATCCACAGCACCACCACCAGTCAGGCTAAATATTTTTTCTTTGAAATGGCAGTTCATGTCTGTGGCCCATTTTTCTAATGGGTTTGTCATTCTCTTACAGATCAGTAGATCATTACATATTCTTGGTATTAGTCAGTTTTCAGTCTTCCCCTAACTTGGTGCTTCTCTTTTCACTCTTTGTGGTGTCTTTCAATGACTAGTTCTTAAATTTAATGTAGTCACATTAATATTCCCCATTGCTTTATAATTCTAAAATATTCTCCTCTAATCCCAGGTCTTAAAATTAGTTCCTGTTATTTCCTTCTTAAAAGCCTACATTTGGCCCTGACTGGGTAGCTCAGTTGGTTAGAGCATTGTCCGGATACACCAAGGTTGCAGGTTCAATCCTGTGTAAGGGCACATACAATCAACCAATCAATGCATAAATGAATGGAACAAATCGAGGTTTCTCCCTAACACCAATTAAAAAAAAATTAAGTGTACATTTGCCTTTCCATTAGGTCTGCATTTAATCTACCTAGAACTGATACTTATATATAGCATTATAAAGATCCTATTTCCATTCTAGCATAAATCCAGTTTTCATCCATGTAGTTCTTGATCTCTCTATATTGTTCTACAGTCTATTTCTGCACCAGACCTGTCCTGTTATCACAGGTCTTGAGATCTGACAAAGCAAGTCTTCCACATCTCCTTTTTGGTTACCATTTGCCTTTAACCTTCACATAAAGTTTAGAACCAGATCCTCAAGTTCAGTGACAACAGAAACCAATCTCTCAGGTTTTTAATGGAGTTGCATTAGTACTCTATCAAATTGTGGGGAATTGTCACACAACACTGACTTCCTTGTTTTCATGAACATGGTAGGTCCATTGATTTGGGTCCATAGTAATGTCTTCCAGAAATGAATTAAAACTTTCTCCAAAAAGGGCCTGCACATCTTATTTAATACTAGCCACATTATATCTGGTTTCCATATTTTGTATTCAGAGCTTACATTTAATTATATTCATCTGTAGTCTTTCATACTATGTCATATCACCTGTAAGTAATGACCACTGGGAAGACCCACTGTCACATTCTTTGGGTTGGCTCCTCTGACTTCAAGGGAGATTACAGCTTTGCTACTAAATCCGAATTTGTTTCCTCATCTAATAAAATAAGGAAACTCAGGAGGACTGTAAGGACACTTATTTGAAATAACACATGAGGAAATAGCTAACATGGTCTCTTCAATTCCTTTCTTTCAGACAGCATATTTATTTATGTGCTCAAGGGATTTTGCACACTGAAGTTGCTCTGGGTGTTCAATGAGTGGAAATTAACTGATTTCCTGACTCCCAAAGGGAAGAAAGCATATTCCTTGGTTTGTATATACTTCCTGAATCCCATATGTACTACAGAGTAGGCAATCAAATGCTTAAAAAGAAATGCTGTCAACTAAGGTTTTAAACAAAAAAGGTATTATATAGCTAAGTAAAATTAAGCCAACTCTCTTAAACTTACCATGAGAATTCTATTCAGAATGACACTTCCTCCAAGAAATGCTAAATGTGCCCTTATTGATACATATATAAAAGCATAAAATATGTGGGTACAAAATATCTGCCCTTCAAATGACTTACCATGTGTACTGAGCAAATTTAGATATATCAGCATAAGTATGGATATAAAGGTGTTAGTGATTTCATCAGAATAATCAGAGTATTATTATTATTCATTCCAATTGACTGAATTGTTGACAACAGGGACGATTCAGAAAAGAATATTTCAGATCCATCTTGGTAACTGAAGCTTGACTTGGATCTTTTCGTTCTTTTATTTCTCTTTAATGGTTGTATTACTTTGGGCTTGAATGCACATACTGAACTGAGATTGGAAAATGGAATTAACAAATTATGACCTACTCTTTTCTTACATAATGCTACCACTAGATGGCAGCTCACTAACATTTTAAAATATTTTGAAACCTTTAGAACAGTGGTTCTTAACCTTTTTTGAGGTACCGAACCCACCAGTTTCATATGCGTATTCACTGAACCCTTCTTTAGTGATAAATAAAATATTTCTTTTCCAAATTCAAGACATAGGTGTATGTTTTTTTACTGGTGCACAAAATGAGCCGTTCATGAACATCACCTTGCTCAAAGAACAAAACCAACAAAGTGCATGAATTCACAACAAATTACGGTATTACTTTATTCTGGCCTCCGTGGCAGAGGTTTCTTTGAACCCCTGAGACCGACTCATCGAACCCCTAGGGTTCGATAGAACCCAGGTTAAGAACCACTGCTTTAGGATACTTAAACCACTGTAAATATCACAAAATATACAAGTTTTCACCTCCAGAATTGATCATTTTAAAAAGCACCCATATTGGCCTGACCTGTGGTGGTGCAGTGGATAAAGCATCGATCTGGAATGCTGAGGTCCCCAGTTCAAAACCCTGGGCTTGCCTGGTCAAGGCACATATGGGAGTTTATGCTTACTGCTACTCCATTCCCCCTTTCTCTCTCTCTCCCCCCTAAGGTGAATAAATTAAAAAAGAAAGCACCTATTACTGAAAGGATATGGAGAAATACACATTTTCACATACAGTTGGGATGAAGGTAAATCAGAGGGCAACTTGTGTCAAAAGCCTCCAATGTTCATACTCATTGAATCAAGCACTTCAACAAACCATATTTTGGAAAACAGAAATGTGCACTTAATTTATAAGGATATTCACTGCAGTATACTTTATACTAGTCAAAACACCTAGTGAAATAACTTGAATACCCAACGACAAAACAATTAAAATTATGGTGATAGTCTAAAAATAAAAAAACATATGGTGCTGTTCAAAACCCTGCACTGGTCTGGTCAAGGCACATATGGGAGTTGAGCTTCCAGCTCCTCCCCGCTTTCTCTCTTTCTCTCTCTCTGTGTCTCCTCTCTAAAATGAATAAAATAAAAAATAAAAAACATATGGTGCTTGCTACTAACATGTTTTGTTAGGTAATAAATGCTTGGGGAAAAAAACTAGTAAGGAAAATACTTTCCATTCTTCAAAAGAAAGGTAAAAATAAACCTGATTAAGCTATAGTGTCGAGACCCAAAGCATTTCATGCTGGGGAAGTGGCCAGTGCAGAGGCTGAGACAGGAACGTGCCTGGCCTGCTTGAAAAAGGAGGCTAGAGTGGCTGGAATGTAGTGAGCATGGAGGAAGGCATTGGGAGATCGGAGGCCAAATCATGAAGGAATCTTTAGGAACTGGAGCTTTAATAGAAAGGCAGAGTCACGGCCCATTTTTGAACAGAGACAGTAAAAATTATTTTTATTCCCATAACTATTTATCACCCTATACCTTCTTCTACCTCCCTCCCCTCAAGACAATAAAAGCTCTTGACAGACTCGTTAAGACTGTATAAAATAAAAGCAGAAAAATCTATTAGGAATTACAGTAATGCAGGCAAAGGATGAAAGCAGTGGTAATGTTGTAAGTGGTTAGGTTCTAGGTATTTTCTGATGGGTGACAGATTTCCTGATGGAAATCAGATATGGACTGTAGTTAAGAGTCAAGAATGATTTCAACGTTTTAAGCCTAAGTAACTGAAATGGTGTCGATGTCAGCTGCTGGGAAGGACTGGACTGAGCAGGTGGTGGGGCACGGTTGAGGGTGAACAGTTGAGATGCCTATTAGATATTCAAATAGAGATGTCCAGTAGTTAGGTAAGGTTCCAGTTTGGGGGAAAATTCTGAACTGAAAATATAAACTTAGAAAACTGACGACTATTAGTATGTAAAGCTGTGGACAAGAAAAAAGAGCCAAGATACATCATATAGGAGGTTAATAAGCAAAATTTATAAAGAACTTCTAAAACTCAATACCAGGAACATAAACAATCCAATTTAAAAAATGGGCAAAGGGCCCTGGCTGGATAGCTTGCTTGGCTGGAGCATTGTCCTGCCATGCAGGGCCCAGGCTGGATAGCTTGGTGGCTGGTTCAGTCCATGGCTGGGGCAAATACAGAAAGATTGATGCTTCTGTCTCCCCTTACCTCCCCCTTCCTCTCTCTGGATTAAATAAAAATAAAATAATAAAAAAATAGAAAAAATTTTTTAAAAGACCAAAAAAAAAAAAGAAAAAGAAAAAAAGGCAACAACAAACAAAAAAAGGGGTGGTGGTGGCAAAAGAACTGAATAGATACTTCTCCAAAAGGGACATAGAGATGGCCAATAGGCGTATGAAAATATGTTCAAGGTCACTACTCATCAGAAAAATGCAAATTAAAACCACGGAGAGCTTGACCAGACAGTGGCGCAGTGGATAGAGCGTCGGACTGGGATGCAGAAGACCCAGAGTCAAGACCCTGAGCTCGCCAGCTTGAGCGTGGGCCCATCTGGCTTGAGCAAAAGTTCGCCAGCTTGGACCCAAGGTCGCTGGCTCCAGCAAGGGGTTGCTCGGTCTGCTGAAGGCCCACGGTCAAGGCACATGTGAGAAAGCAATCAATGAACAACTAAGGTGTTGTGACGGCAAAAAAAACCTAATGATTGATGTTTCTCACCTCTCTCCGTTCCTGTCTGTCTGTCCCTATCTATCCCTCTCTCTGACCCTGTCCCTGTAAAAAAAACCCAAAGAACCAAAAACCATGGAGATACCACCTCACACCTGTCAGAATGGCTCTCATTAACAAATCAACACTCAAGTGCTGGCAAGGATGTGGAGAAAAGGAAACCCTCCCGCACTGCTGGTGGGAATGGAGACTTGAGCAGGCACTGTGGAAAAAAGTATGCCATTTACTCGAAAAACTAAAAAATGGAACTGCCTTTTGACCTAGCTATCCCACACTTTTAGGAATATATCCTAAGAATACCAAAACACTAACTCAAAAGAAAATATGCACCTCCATGTTTATTGCAGCATTGTTTACAATAGCCAAGATCTGGAAATAGCCCAAGTGTCCAACAGTGGACAAGTGGATAGAAATGCTGTGGTACATATACAAAATGAAATATTTTGCGGCCATGAAAAAGGAAATAATTTCCTTTTTCAATGGCATGAATGGATCTGGAGATTATGCTAAGTGAAATAAGCCAGAAGGAGAAAATCAAATATAGTATGATCTCATGTACATGTGGAATCTAATGAACAAAGTAAACTGAGGAATGGAACAGAGGCAGAGGTGGGGTCACAGGGAGCAGAGGGACAGCTGTCAGAGGGGAGGGGGATGGGATAACAGGATCAAAGAAGGTGAAAGAATTAGCAAAATTATATGCATAACACATACAGATAACTGAACAGCAAATCCCAGAGGAAAGGGGGGAGACAAAAGGGGTATAATGGTGGCACGTTGTTGGGGGTTGAGGGTTTTATAGAGTGGGACAGCTGAATCCATGTTAACACAATAAATTAAAATTATAATAATAAAGAAGTGCCAAGAAATGCAGGTGACTAAACCTCCTGGGAGTACTCCAAAATGAAAAGGTTAGGGAAGAAACACAGCAAAGGAGTCTAAGGATGTATGGAATGAAAAAAATATTAAAACCTTCATTTACGACTCCTTGCTTTATCTGCCTATTTATGCTAACTGATCAACTTCTGATAAGAGAGTATGTTCTGTCCTCAATATTCATGTAAGCAGAGGTCAGGGGGTAACACCTGGTAGAAGGTAACTTTAGGTAGATTACTGCCAGGTATACCCAACAGGAAGGAGAGGAACTGTGCCATTAGTAACCATTCACATATTCTGATCATTTGGTAAGCCAAGGACAACATAAACAGATTGCTACAAGTTTATGGCAGGCAGTCTCCAGTGCACACAGATGTGCAATAGCATGTTTACAAGTGACGTGAAATGTAAGAGAGCTTAAGCTGATATGTTCGAGGTAGAATGGTTGCCAGCAATTCTGGAATAATTTGAGTTGTATAAAAGTGACAGGTGTTTAAAATAGATAACACTACTTAAAACTAACCACCAGTGAATAAGTAATAGTTCTAGTCTTCACATTATGCAAATTACTTTCTAATAAATTGAGCATTCTTACTTAGGATGTTAGATGCTTAGGAAAATTCTTGCATTTGTTTTCATTAAGGTGATTTCTCCCCTACTCAGGGAAAGCTGAAGATAGAGGTAATAATGCAAAATGAGAACTCAAGCGGTACACAGTGCTGGTTCAAAAAAAATATGTGGGGGGGGGGGGAGCAATTCTTGAGCCAATAACAAATTTCTCTTCACAATGTTAATATTTCCACAAATGTTATACCCATCTTATACCTAGTAGGA
The DNA here is from genome assembly GCA_037038555.1 of Rhynchonycteris naso. Lineage (NCBI taxonomy): Eukaryota > Metazoa > Chordata > Mammalia > Chiroptera > Emballonuridae > Rhynchonycteris > Rhynchonycteris naso. The sequence continues at coordinate 106,043,614 of CM072996.1, read as the reverse complement.
TAGCTATTATGTAGATAGAACCTGTGCAAATATCTAGGAGACATTTTAAAACATAAAATTAGCAAGATACCACTAAGTTGCTATGGTCTGTCTTATCTAGCCCACTATCTTGTACAAAGCAGGTATACAATTTGTGGAAATATACAGTTTAAATTAATATATTCTGAAATGCTTACAGTTCAGGTATCAATTGAGCCTTTAAAGTCAGCATTAATGGCAGTGGAGGCTCATTTCATAAAATCCAGCAAGTAACTGAGAAAAGGCTTAGTTTGGAATCAAACCCATTCTAAGTTCAACTCACACTTCTAACCAGAACCCCTCAGACACCACTGGCTCAATTGTAAAAGAAGAGTACTATCTCTAACATAGTGACTTAAGATGATGCTCTACTAAGCCCTGACTGGTTGGCTCAGTGGTAGAGTGTCAGCTGGTGTGTGGATGTCCCGGGTTTGATTTCCAGTCAGGGCATACAGGAGAAAGAAGCAACTACCTGCTTCTCCATCCCTCCTTCCTCTTTCTACTCCCTTCCCACCACGGCTGGACTGAATCTCCAGAGCCTCAGGCACTAAAAATAGCTCAGTAGTTAGCATGGCCCCAGGTATAGACCATCATCAGCCTCAAATGGGGGTTGATGGGTGAATCCGTCAGGGAGTGGGAGTCTATCTCCATGATGGCAAAACTATGACATGCGTGTCAGCACTGATGCGCGTAGCCATTTTTGATGACACGCGGCCACATAGCAGAGAAGTATGGGGCGGCATGCCAAGAAGGACGTTTCATCCACAGCTCCTGCACGGCCAGGTGCAGTAGCCGAGGATAAAACATTTGCTGTAGTGTAGACATTCTGTGCCAGAGGTCTGTAGGCCAAAACAACAGAACTCCAGCACAGAGCGTCTAGTTCTGGGACTTCTGGTTAGGCCATTTTTCTCAAAGTGACACACCACCCGAGTTATGCTGTTTTTTGGCGAATTTTGACACACCAAGCTCAAAAGATTGCCCATCACTGGTCTATCTTCCTCTTCATGCTACTGACCTCAGTATCAATCAATTTCCCAAACCAAGAATCTGAAAACTGTACTAGACTTTTCTTTCCCCACTTACTACATTCTCCGCATATATAGTTTCTTCTTTAACTGTTATTAAAAAGTTAACTCATGTCTTTTAAACTCCAAAACCGTATGGCTATATAAGTACTTGCTATTTCTTAGATTTCAAAAGCACTAAATTCATACAGCCATTACCTCCACATCTTTTCCCAAAGCTTCTATTTTGATCAATGGCATATCATTACACAAGTTCTAAGTCATTCTTCTTATCATCACACCCAAGCTCCCTACTATTACCAATTTTGCCCAAGCTTTTCAGTAATCAGTTATTCTCTACCTCTACTATACCTTTATCTCTCTATAATTGAAAAGTTAATAATTTCACTGGTATACCTCATTTATTCTTTTCTTGCTTTAATTTACAGACAAGATTTCTGAAATGATACTCTGACACTTAAATGATTCCACATCATACTTGGGACAATCACTAATGTGATTTACAAGCCCTGGAAAATCTTGACCCATAACTACTTCTTGAGCCCCACATATAGGCGATGACCCTCACTCCCTATTTCAGCCAAACCAGCACTCTTCTAATTCCTACTAATATGCTCACTCCTGCCCAAAGGCTGTTCAAACCTTTTGTCTAGGACTTCCCTGTTCATCAAGCCAGGTCTTATTTCTTTTTGAGGTCTCTATAACATTAAGGAAGTAAACTGCTTTCTGAATGTAGATTTTTGAAAGGTAAAGAACATAAACACCCTTTACCGGGCACTGACAATGGCAGCTGATTGGAACTGATGTAACATGAAAACACTATGATCAAGACACCTGTCCTGTGTCTTAGACTCTTTACATTTTGGAAACCATTTCTAATAGTATGTTTCATGTTATTAATGGTTAAAAAGTAAGACTAGGCATTAAAAAATATTACTCGAGTCTAGTAAGGTTAATAATCCCTTAAAACTAGAAAAAGGTTTCCTGGATCTTAGATTTAAAAATTAAAGAGCCTCTAGCCCTGGCCAGGTAATTCAGTTGGTTAGAATGTCATCCCAATACGCCAAGGTTGTGAGTTTGATCCCCGGTCAGGGTACATGCAAGAATCAACCAATGAATGCGTAAATAAGCAGAAAAACAAATCAATGTTTCTCTCCCTCCCCATCTTTCTAAAATCAATCAATCAATAAATTTATTTTATTTTCGTTTTCTAAATCTTAATTTCGGCTAGATACTATCAGCTTTAAGGACGACCAAATGCCATTATAGAACAAAATTATCATTATGTAGGAGGCTGACTTAAAGACAAAATACAAACAAGTCCAATTTTTGTTATACTGCGTATGGCCAATATATAAATTATTCAAACCTTATAGAATGGTTAACAAATTATAAATCAAACAAGAATGACAAACTGCAAAGTTATTATCAAAACTGTTTTATTTTCAATACAAGATAAATACCATGCTTGTTACTATTGCAGTTTCAGGCCAACAATGGCCATATAGCAAACTGCTGAACAATCACCTAAATGCTGAAGAAAGAAAAGACAGAAAGTAAACATTAAACACAGTATTGCAATTACAAACAGTTTAGTAAAATGGAATGAGCTTTCTAATAGAAGCAAATATGGAAGTCTAGTTCTCATGGACACCAAAAATATGTCATTTTGATCCATTATCACCTTACCTTTTTCACAGAAATCTTATTGTGAAGTCACCATAGAGTCAATAGCTAAAATGTCAAGACTTTCTTTGGCCTTCTGGTATCAGACAAATTATTTACAAACCGTGATTCAGTAATTCATGGATACTGGAATATGATACAATTGTTTTGTTAGGGCTTTCCATTAAAAATTGTGAAACAACTTTGTAAGGCTGTACAAGGCTGTAAACTACTTTGCTAATATACCATGGGATAAAGAGGAAGAAGGAATAATAATAGACCTTTTTTAAGGCTAAAGTCATCAATGTTATAGATGCATTCCTTAGAATACACTATTATTTAACCCAAAGGATCCTTTCCCATTAAATACCACCTGAGTATTTTTATTTCCAACATAAAAAAATAAACATGAATTCACCATTATATTTTAAAATAACGTACAAAATGCTGAGAAGTGTTACGCAGTAACAATGCAACAAGGAAAAAAACCCTTCAAAATGAAATGTTTTTCTGATGCAGGGCCTGTCCAATTATGAAATTAATTAAAACATTTACACCCATGGCAGTCTTAGGGATACTCTCTTGTGGAATGGAAAACTCTCCGTATTTACTATCTGCAGGTACCATTTCAAGATCTGTGTGACTTCTATTAAATTCTATCTAATATTTTAAAAGACTCCCATTACAATGTTATATAGTAGGAAGTCTTAAAAACATGAAAATCTGTCTATACCTAACCAAATGTTTATACGTCCCATACAAAACCATAGTAGCTACATACTCAGAGTGAATGCCAACAACCTGAAATTTTAAAGAAACATTGGTTAAGACAAACCTAAATCAATCTGAACAGGATACAATTGCCTAAATATTTAGAATATTCATAGAAATTCATATTGCTTCTTTCTAATGCCAAGAAAGAAGAGTATAAGAACTTCCTCCCAGAAGCCTAGACATTTTAGAATGTTTTCTATTTCAACTTACAATGATACTTTAATCTAAAATCTTTTGATTTCTCTAAATCAAAAATCTCACAGTACTAATACAAAGAATGCTATATGTAAGGCCACATCATAATAAATTATAATTTTTGGTTGAATATTTATTAAAAATTAGTCTAAGGCTTCTAGGAGTCAAGTTGCTAAAAAACAAACTAAACACAGTGTGCAAACTGAAGATTAATGTAAAAAACAAAACGAACAGCACACACACTTTTAAGAACAGAAAAATGGAATGCTTTGCTACAAAAACCCCACTTAATATATTTTAGCACAAAAAGTGTCTAATATGTACAATGGGAAACATTTACAGATGGCTATGGGGTGCAAATAAACTTAATGGATCAAAATTTAAAAGGTGGGTATCTATAAAACACCAAGAATTTAAATACAGTGTGTCCGTAAAGTCATGGTGCACTTTTGACTTCTGAACGGTCAAAAGTGCACCATGACTTTATAGACACACTGTATTGTATTCTCAGTAAAGAATCAAAACATAAACTTTCCCTTAGAATAACAAGCTAAACCTTAAAACACAAACTTGGAGCCATGTTCTAAGTTACAGAAAATGCAATGATCATTCAGGTAATAAAAACCAAACTGGTTGAGAGCACTCCAGCACAATCTTTTAGTAGAATCTCACTGTATAAAACGGTACGTATATAGTTATTGGCACATTTAAATACATAAGGGAAAGTCTTTACCCTTCCAGCAATCTTCCCCTTTTACTATAAAATGTTTTTACATCATTCATTAAAACCTCCATGTTTAAGAATTGACCTTAAAATACTAGTAAAATAAAAAGAAAGCAATTTTCTCCACAGGAGAATTAAATGAAAATAATACCTTAATCTACAATCCTTAAGTTATTTGTGAACTCTGAATTGCAGTTAACTGCTTAAGAATATTCTAGTCTTTAAAGAGGACAGAAACGGACTAAACTATGATTGATCACTAGCCACTGCAACTTAGTCCAAATCTTGCTTATGAAAACTGACAAACACTTGCAAGTTTATACTGGAATATCCTTTCCGCAACATATGTCCTTTAAATAAAAGCAGCACATTTCAATTCAAAGTTTTGCTTCAAAGCAATACCATTCAGGTGCTGTATGTACCATTCACACAAAACTTTACTGGCTGAAAGGAATGTGACTGCATAGCACTAATAAGTGCTACGATTTAAAATTAAACTCGTTTGTTTTCATATAATTATTACTAGAAGAAATGAAAAAGTCTGTGAGACTCCATTTTTGGTGCCTATGTAAATAAAGATTTATCTCTTTGGATTGTTTTTATACATTAAGAAAAAGGAAATATTTTTCAAATCACATCAGCCCATAGATAACAGAAGGGATATAAATAAAACAAGGCTTCCAATTTTCAACTTTACAGCTATACATTCATATGTTATCAGGTAGAAAAAGACTGCAAAAATTAATTGGTCAAACCAAGAAGTTATTTCCTTCTGACAAACACTTAAAAATATTGGACTAGCAGCAAGAAATTCTAATACACTCACACTGTCTGCAACAAGTCACGTAATGAGATTAGCCACGAAGGGAGACACAGAATGAGCAATAAAGGGTTCCGCTGATAAAAAGTGCAAAAGTATATGACTTCATTAACATAAAAAATTTCCAGTTTCATTTCAAGTTCAAACACAGTTAGATTCTTATGAGTCCATTTTAAAACTGTTCAGAGAAAACTTTATTCTCATGGATATTTACTTACCTTTTAAACTTACTATTAACTAATTTCCCTTGTAATATATTTATGTCCATATTTTGCATTAGAGCATTGTAATTAAAATATAAAAAACTAGGAAATGACAAAAACTAAAAAGCACCTATACACAAAACAAAAAAATCAACATTGATACAACTCTCAAATAATGTTAAAAAGACTACATTTCAACAAGATAAAACACTTAAATCTTTGAGAGCAAACAGTTCTGATCAACAACAATGATCCCATGCATAAATATTCTCACAAAATGTTTCCAAATACAACTGGCAATAATCTGAATAATCTGGAACAGCTCATTTTGTAGGAACTATTGTGGTAGCGCACAAAATAAAAGGGGAGAGCTGCAGTGCAGACCTCTGGAGGGCATCTACAGTTGCACATGACAATGCTCAGGGTACCTAAAAATAAGCATTTTCCTAAAATTTGGTGATACTTTTTAAAAACCCATGTGTATTATCAGAAGATCTCTCAAAGATAATCATATCTTTAAAAAATTAAAAGCAAATTATAACCTGTTTAAGAATTTTAACTCAAATTTCTGTAATGATTCAGAATAATCTTCCTATAAAATGTCTAATCAAGGTGACACTCCCTACGCTAATTTTTCAATTAAGAGCAAATGTTAGGCAAGTGCTTATATTGTGGGCCTATATGCAAGGCAGGTCTGAAAAAAGCTGAGATTAAGTAACTAGCATGAATCAATACAGGAACATGAAAACACACAGAATTCCGTAAATTGGAAATAGGAAGTACCTATATAACCTCCCATTACACACACAGGAGAATACAATCTGATGTTAATAAACATCACACCTTCAGAAATCTGTATAGTAACCGGAAAATAAAATTAAGGCTCTCTTTACTCAAATTTATCTGCTGCATGACTGTATTTACACTGCCCATGGCTTCAACAATTAACCACAAGCACTATTGATATAAAACCACAAATAACTACCGCATCAATCAGAATTGTCAAAATCTCTTCAATGCCAGCAGTTTACAATTAAGCAATTAAGCATTTCAATACATCTGTGTTGTATTTAAGCTGCATTACTGTGGCAAGTAACATGGGTTTTTACTAAAATGTTAAAACCATGAAATTGTTTTAACCCCTAACACATCTGCCTGAATTGCTATGTCTGTGAAATTTCAGTTTTTACAGGTTTACATACCATTCAGCAAAATCACAAAGCTATCTAGGTAAAAACAACTAGAAAAGCAGAATATAGAAATATTAAATATCCATGTAATCACCTATCCTAATATCAAAACCAAGGGCAACAAACACTTAATTAGTATGTTTAATTCACTGAACCCAAGATTAGATTGATGCATATCCAAAAATGCTATTCCAATGCTTTTTTAAAGGACAGTATAAATGTCTTAGTAACATTATCTTTAGATATTGCTGAACACAAGACTTTCCCTGAGGTGTAAACATCAAATAACTTGAACAGCTTTACACATCAGCCCCATTAAACAGTTTATTACAGTAACACTACATCTATTGTAATCAAAGTGGTGCTCTTTACAGACATTATCATATGAACATTTTTAACAAGAACAAACTACTATAAAAACAAGCATTTACTTGACATTTTTCCAATTGCTTGCACATTATAATGGCCAAAAAGTATATAACCAGTAATAAAGTTGCAAAAAGCTATAACTTTTTAAATCACACAGGTTTTCTTCAAATAAAAACAGTTAAGCAACATAAAAAATAAAAGTAGAGCTACTGGTTACCATTTATGCAGATTTGCTTTATTCAGATCTATTCCTGTTCATTTTATCCATGAATCCTTACAGGTTCAGTTCAATCACAAGAAGCAAACTGCTGGACAAGCGTCATGTTTCCCCCATGAAGACTGTTTTGTCTTGGAAGGTGTTCCTCTTCCTTCAGCTGTAATGTGTCAAAATTTGTGATGTAGATTTTGCTATTCCCCATAATACACAGAAAAACGCTGGCTTAACTATACATACACAAGTCGTGCATCTACCTCTGTTATGTATTCTAACACAAAGTAAGAATTAACTGAAATAGTAGCTGCATTTATGGTGGAGAAATCCTTCCAATTTACGTGATGATTAAAACCGAGACACTGATTTCATTCTTCCTTATACATTACTACTGCCTTATACATTTAATGACAGAAATAGAAGTGAAAATATAACAGCTACTGTTTCTACGATGATGGAAACATTTATAAGTCATTTTCTAAAGTATGCATACTACAAAAATAAATGAAAAAATGCTTGAATGATTTTAATGCAAATATTCTTCATTCAACCATGTATCAATTCTATAGAATGCATTAACAATTAAATGTGAACTGAATATAAAATGCAATTATTTTACAAATTAGTTGCATTTATTTGACAGCATACAGGAACTTCTGTAAATGTTATCAATCAAAAGAGTCTCTATGTTACAAAATTTATAAATAAAATTTATAAATATATAGCTTAGTATGCACATTTAAATAAATATAACATCCACATACAAATCTTTAGACATAATACAAATTTAAAACATTTACTTTACTTTCCACTCTATTCCACCTATATTTAAATATCTAACGTAGTATATAAAATAACCAAAAACAAAATAGGAATCTACAATAAAAAAATTTCATTGAAATCTCACAAAGGAAAAAAAATAAATTTAATCAACTAAAATTTCAAAAATACATAAATATGCAAACTTCAAGTAGAGTCACAAGAGACATTCAATTAACTTGGATATAAGTGATCACTGAAACATCAGGTATTTAAAATAAAAATTCCAAGAGGGCATTTCAATAAGATGATGTAGTAAGAGGCAAAAGAGTCTAAATATTTAGTGGTATTTTGCCATAAAAGTGATTAAAAAGTATTTTTGTTCTATAATTAAGACTAATTAATATTCTGTCAAAACTATAAATTTTTATCTTTCCTGTCCTCTCCACTGGGCTGTAAGACTCTTAAGAGCATCAGTACACATATACATTCACATTGTCTAGCAGCAACAACCTAAATTATGTAACTGCAGAAGGAAAGACAATCCCAGACTTTCTCTTTTAAACAGTTTATATTTGCCCAGGTGTTTCAAAGAGATACTTAAGATATATCCAATATTACCTGTTATCATACCCTTATCTTATTGCTGATAAACCTTTTGGTGGAATTATTTCATGGGGAAAAAATCTGAAAATGCAGCTTTTCTGCTTTGTTTTTATTATTTGTAATGCATTTTTATTTATTTATCTCTATTTATTTATTGCTGAGAGAGTGCAAGAGGCAGAGACAGACGAGAGACAGGAAGGGAGAGAGATGAGAAGCATCAACTCATAGTTGGTACCACTTTAGTTTTTCACTGATTGCATCTCATACATGCCTTGACCAGGGAGGGGAGGAGTTCAAGTTGAACCAGTAAACCCCTGCTCAAGCTGGCATTTTAAAACTTGGGACTCTGGTCAACGCAATATCCACTGTGCCACTACTGGTCAGACTATAAGCAAAGCAACTTAAAAACTAATACCACAGTATTAAAGAAACAAAAAATATGAAAAAAATGAATTACTAAAAAAGTCTTACTGCAGAAGAACGCTATCTCCCAGCCCTGGCTGGGTAGCTCAGGTAGTTAAAGAGTGTTGCCCAAATATGCCATGGTTGCAGGTTCAATCCCCAGTCAGGGCACATCTAAGAACCAACCAATGAATGCATAGGTAAGTAGACCAACAAATCAACGTTTCTCTCCCCCCCCCCCTTCCTCTCTCTTTCTCTAATATCAACTTAAAAAAAAAATCTGCCTCCTTTTTTGTTGTTGTTATGCTGGGAGGGATGTCATTAAAATGGAACAATTATTTAGTCACAATGAGCAAAACAAAAATACCCAACCCTTCCACAAAACATATGGTATATACTGCAACTTTATATCATTCATCACTCCAACGGAGTTTACTACTTTTAATGTAGAAAATTCTGTTTGTGAAATTACAATACACATCTTAATCCAGGACGAATGCACTCATCTTTCGCATGATTATAGTTAACCTTACTATTAGTCTCTCTCATTTTCACCATACAGACATAAAATCTAGGGGATATTCTGACAGTTTTCATTTCTACTTCTAAATACTTTTACAGTTATCCATTTGGAAATACAAAATTTACAATCTCAAACGGAAGCAATTAAAGGCAATACAACCCATTTTGAATAATCCATTTCCATATTATAGTCTCAGATTTGTAAATAGACATCTACATAACCAAAGATATCAAAAAGAAGCTTAAAGATGACAAATACATTCAATGCTTTTGTTTTCAGAATACCATTTAGTCAAATCTTTCCATATCCAAGCAAAATAATTTGCTTTAGCTATCAGTTATAAAAGAAAGACCTATGTTAACAGTTGTTAAACAACTAAGACAACAATGGAACCTGTAGCTCCTTAATAAAGTATGTAAAGTGAGCACTAAATAAAACTTTAATCCAGAGAAGTATCTGCATTTTAAAATTAAAGATGAAGTCAATACTAACAACTCAAATTATGAGTGCTTCTGTTAGAAACTAAGCAAATTTGTTAGCACAGTACCATAAACTCATGGCAAATTCATCTTGCAAGTAAAAGATTCAAATATATATTTGATATGACTTTCTTCAGTAAAGTAAAATTTACTTTTATCTCAAAATTCCTTCTTAATCAGAAAAATGGAGATGGGTGAGCAAAAGAAATGGAAGTATCTAAATATAAGTTAAATCTTTTTTAAAAAAATCAAAATTCCTTCCTGCATTAACTAGGATATATTATACAAACTTCTGTTTACTGAAGATGCTTACAAATATTCCCTTACCACCAAAACATTTCATATTTTCAGCCTTCTACCTTTAAAGATAGTACTTACCTCATTTTAACTAATGCCTTTCATTCATTACCCTATAAAACCTTTTACATAATTGTTGCTCTAGCCAGTTCACTAAATAGAAATAAACTTCATAGTCAAAACTCAGCTTTGCCCTCAAAATTTAACAAAATGAACATTTTCAAAATAAGCTGATAATGCGATTTAGAATTCACTGAGACAGTTAAAACATGCCACCACAGTTGCAAATTAGTAAATTTGGATAGTATATATGACAAGTTTAGCCCTTGTTGGTTGTCAGGTATTTATTAAACAATGCTAACTAAATATTTATTCAAAACATTATTCATTCAAAACAATTCAATTTACAAACTAAAACAATGGCAATAAATTTCACACTGAGATTATGGTGATAGAGCAAAATGATTCATATTAGCATGGAATTATTTTTAAAAAAGGGAACATTAATTGTAAACAACCATATTCTTAAACCACAGTGAGCAAAAACACACTATATATCCATTTACATTCAAGGGACCATTTCCTACCCTCCTGCACTTTAATTAAGATAGCTGTTTAGTCAGACAGGTTTTGCAAATACTACCATAAAAGCCAGGAAAATTGAGAGAGAAAGAAGTGAGAGCTAGCATATCCAAATTAAGCAGGTAGTATATATGGAAAACACAGGGCTGTACAATATAAGGCAGGTCTCAGATGATCTAGGAGTTGCAGGAAGAATTTTTAAATTTCATTATCACCAATATCATTTATCAGGTAATCAAGAGAATTTAATTTTCACATAAATCTCAAAGTAACACCAACTCCTAAGATGAAACATTTTAACATATAAGAAAAACTTTTGTTTCTTAGACTCCCCCCCAAAATTAATGAAAATTATAAACTGATTAAGAAATGCAGAGTCCCAACACTTGTGTAATAACATCGAAGATCAAAATATTTATGGCAGAAGTAATCATTCAACAACAATAACAGAGAAGTGTAGTTATTTAATCCATATCCCAAACATGATGCTTAAATATTTTATCAAAGAAATAGCCCTGGCTAGGAAGCTCTGCTGGTTAGATCATCGCTCAAATACGCCAGGGTTGTGGGTCTGATCGCCAGTTAGGGCATATACAAGAATCAACCAGTGAATGCATAAATAAGTGGAACCACAAGTCTCGATCAATAAATACAAAATAAAAATAAAAAGGATAACTAGAGAATATATAAAACCTCATTTAACAGGGAAAGGGAGATATGGAATAAAAAGTATTTAAAAAATAATTTGGTTTCAGTACTCTTCAGTACACCAAGAAAAACTGAATTGTTAACAGAAATTTACTAAGTGGGGCTGTTCTAAAAAAGCAGTAAGTGGAGTGCAACCTAAAATAACTATCAAAGTAAAACTGTATTCTGTAAGAAATGTACAATCTTAAAACACTGAGACTTTTGTTTTGCTCAGAGTGGTCTGAGAATAGATGCAGAAATTACAGAATAAGAAGCACAATTTTTGTATTTACATACCAAAAATTCACAATACTAATATTTTCATTAAAGTATTATCTATTTGAACTTATTAGATACTATGTGCTTTTAGAAAAACTAATACATTTTTAAAAAGAGAGAATGCAATTAACATTACCAACAATTCAAACACAAAAAAATTAAGATGGGACAGACATTAACACCTTGCCAACATTATGCTTCCAGTTAAATTAAGAACTTGCTCTTTTAGCCATTCATCATCACTTTAACAGATTACATTACTCTTTTATTTGTATACAGACTCACTGACATTCATTCACTTTAGCTTCCAAGTTACTTATTCCATTTAGTCAATTTAAGATTTATATGAAAGCTCAAAAGGACTCATATTTTAAAACTTCTAAAAAGGTTAAAAAAAACCTTATTATTATGGTGATTAAATGTGCAGATAGTTATTTTTAAGTTTATCACTTGACTATAATACCACTCCCCATCCCTTTATTCATATCTAAATCCACAATAAATAAGTTTGGTAAAGCAAAGGTATAATATTCCAGAATAACAGATTTATTTTGCACTAGAAATGCTTATGTAAAATTTGTTTGGATGAAGGCACATAACAATATTACAACTCAATTCTGAATAATGTACAAACAAAACATGGAAATTTGGGTATGGTACACATCAGTGATTAAGAAATAACGTCAACAATAATTTGCAAGTTAGGAATTCAAAGTTATTGTCTGAATCTAACAAACTCAAGCCTTGATGTTGTTAGGTGTACCCATTACTGGACTGTAATGTTATTACGTTAATTCAAAGTACTTAAAAATCCACAAAGAACTTTTCAGGTTTGCGTGGCTGACTATGCTAAGTTTAAATAGAACCAGTAAGAAAACTCATTAACTCTGGCACAAACTGGTTCAGAAGCACCTGATGGAGACACCCAATCTTAAGAAATGACTGATAATATATGCAAGTTTCATTACCAAGCCCTTAGTAAATACAATCTTATTGATAACTGACAAAGTTTAAATAAAAACATAACTTGTAAGATTTGTATCTTACTACATAAATAAAATGCTATCAAGTAGTAGGCTGGCCACAATTCACCTTAAGCAACTGATGGGACACTGAGAATTTTTTCATAAGGTGAGTTCAGATCTACTCAACCCAGGGGGGAAAAACCTGTATCTTTACATTTTAATGTTTAAATTTACATGATACAACATTCAGTTCTTACTCATAGCCAAAACCCATTATCAATTTTAATAAGTTTAATTTTAAAAGTGAAAGATGTTTTGCATATTAAAGAAATGCACTGTGATTTATATTAAGTTCTATAATACAATACATGAAAGACTATTTTAAATTAAAATGTTGATATTAGAAATGCATATTTGAAATGCAAGGATAAGTATTACAACTGGCCTTTTCACACTTCAAAGAATCCTTAAAACTATAAGTAATGTCACAGCTAATTGTGTACCATAAAAATAACTTACATGCTTATTTTCTAAAAAAAAAAAATATATATCATTTGCTAAAATTTATCTATTATAAAGAAACTGATATTCTATCACAAAAGTATACACTTGATAGTCTTTAATTTTGTCCATAACAATTTAAATACTAACAATTACCATCACTTAATTTTCAATGTTTCATGATTAAGGAAAATAACTGTGTAAACAGTAGTTTCCTCTACAAGGGGTTTGTTTTAGTCTAATTTGAATATGCTATTAATATATAAATAAAAAATGTTTTTTACAGAATAAACTTTGTGTCACATGCATAAGCTTTATAGTGCCCTCCTCCCGCTCTTCACATAAATAAATGCTGTTCACATATAAAAATAAAATTACACGTGAAAATGAAGTAGAAACAGACAACTCTTCCCAATTTATGAAAAATGTACACAAGTTTTAAAATACAGAAAAAAGACAATGATTATGGTTTATGAATGAACATCAAAGAAAATTATTTCAAGGTTATTCCAACCTGGGATGTATAAAATTTGATACAATTTAAAAGTCTTAGATATGAAGTACCCTGAACCCATTAAGTGAATAAGTTTTATATCTTCTTTGCAAATTAAATAATAATTTATTTCTTAAAAACAAAAACCAGACTCTATAAAAAGTGTCATAAAAAAATTAGAAAAGCTCTTTCAATACTGAGAAAACATCCTCTTGTATTTTGAAGTTTTAGGGATAAATCAAGTTAGTTCCAGTAGAGAAACTTTAAATTTCTTTTTTAAAGTCCAAGCACTTTATATATAGATATATGAAATAGTTCCCTGTATTTTATATTTTATATCACATGCAAACTATGTGATTAAGATAATTCCAATTTTTAGATTTTAGAAGTAGACAATGAGTCCTCTTGATTATTTTCTTGCTTCCTTAATACTCTCAACAATCTGAAAGCTAAAGTTATTCAACTCAGCAACATTCAAAGAGGTCAAATTTTTTTTACCTGTCATTACTTACCTGTCATTTGTCTCAGAAGCTTCCAGAAGATTAAATTCAGAACAAGTAATTGGACCATTTACAATGTAGGCATATACTGCATAAACAACAGCCTCAGAGTTATAATTACTGTTAAGAATGCATATACTGCATACAACAGGAACAAGGAATACCCACCTTCTAACGATGACGATACTCGCGCTCTCGGTCACGCTCGCGGTCCCGGTCCCTGTCCCGGTCCCGGTGTCTCTCTCGTTCTCTGCTTCTCTCTCTATAATAATCATCATGACGATCCCTACTACGGGATTTATGACGTCGACTCTTTTCTCGTGATCTACTATGGTCCCTCTCTCTTGATCGTTCACGTCTTCTAAAAGAAATTACTGGATTAATGCTCGCCATAACTGGGTTACTTAATAAGATGTTCAGCAAACTGGTATTCAAAAATACCTTGGGCAGTTAGTTCAGTTGGTTAGAACATTGTCTAGGTACACAAAGACTGCCAGTTTGATCACTGGTCAGGGCACATACAGAAACAGGTAGATGTTTCTGTTTCTGCTACTCTAAAATCATTAAGTGACCCTTGCTCAAGCCAGCGACAATGAGATCATGTTGAGGATCCCTCACTCAAGATGGCAACTCTGTGCTCAAGCTGGTGACCATGGGGTTTGGAACCTTGGATCTCTGTGTACCAGGAAAATGCTCTATCCACTGTGCCACCACCAGTCAGGCAATAATAAATACTTTTTAAAAAATTCTCAGGCAAAAAAAATTCTTTGTAAGCCTAGTTTAGACTAATCATATCATGAACTGTCAATAATTATTTACCAACTGACCTAAAAGCATGAACTAGAAATTCCATTTTTAAAAATATTCTCCCCAAAATTGGGAACCTGTCACACCAGGGTAATACATAACTGGTAGTCTGAAACAGATATGCAGTGTTTACTGAATGAAAAACAGAAGGGTAAAGAGAAAATTTTAAAAAACTTCTGTTTCAAATTCAAGAACACATAGAGTCTGACTAGATCAGTGATGGACAATCTTCTGAGCTTGGTGTCTCAAAATTCACCAGAACACCGAGCATAACTCGGGTGATGAGTCACTTCGAGAAAAACGGCCTAACCAGAAGTCCCTGAACTAGATGTTCTGTGCCGGAGTTCTGTTGTTTTGGCCTGCAGACCTCCAGCACTCTGTCTACACTACAGCAAATGTTTTATCCTCGACTACTGCACCTGGCTGCGTAGGAGCCGAGGATGAAACATCCTTCTTGGCATGCGGCCCCATACTTCTCTGGTATGCGGCCGCGTGTCATCAAAAATAGCTACGCGCGTCAGTGCTAACATGTGTGTCATAAGTTCACCATCACAGGACCAGGTGGTGGTGCAGTGGATAGAGCATTGACCCGGGATCCAGGTTCAAAATCCTGAGGTAGCCGGCAAGGGAACCCCCTTGAGCAAGGGGTCACTGGCTCAGCTGGAGCCCCCATTGCTCATCAGGGGCATATAAGAAAGCAATCAATGAATAACTAAAGTGCCACAACTATGAGATGATGCTTCTCATCTCTCTCCCTTCCTAAAACACAGAAACAAATAAACAAAAAACCAAAAAACGTAGTTTTGTAGCTATAAAATTCATAAAATTACTCAATATACATCAAAACTTAAATACACAAAAATTATTACCTATTAACACAGGGCACCAAAACCTTATGTAGGTTTGTAAATACCAATTTTACATTTATAATTAACCAAAATATGCTACTCCTCTAAGAAACTTCAAATAATATATAAATGTTTGCTGGGAGGGCTAGGAAGCATGGTGAGAAGCAGAGAAGAAAACCTAGTAATTACAACCACCACCAATAGATTGGGATACTATTCACATTGTTACTTAATAAAGAGAAATGTTTGGTGAACCACTTGGGGAGGCGGGGCAAAAAAATAAAACACCAGTAATAATTTTACAAATTCTATTCTAAATTTGAAATTCATGATAAATAAATAATAATTGACTTAGTTTAAATTTCTATTTGTAGTTGTGCAAAAAAGAACAATATTTAGCAAACATTAGGTGCGTGCTGTGGACTTTTAAAAAACAACTGTATAAAATGTGGTGTTTAGCTATAACTAATTTGTTCAGGTATAAAAATTCTTATACTGGGTCAAAAGGTAGTAATTACAAAGTTGGGGACCATTATAATACAAGCTCCTTTTTCATAACTTTATGAAAAAGACTATTACCAGATAAAGTAAACAAAAGACAGATCTAAGAATATAATGTGAAGATTAAAGATATACCTCCTTAAAATTTATAAAATTTCAAGGTTAGCAAT
Source organism: Rhynchonycteris naso (assembly GCA_037038555.1). Lineage (NCBI taxonomy): Eukaryota > Metazoa > Chordata > Mammalia > Chiroptera > Emballonuridae > Rhynchonycteris > Rhynchonycteris naso. The sequence continues at coordinate 106,027,021 of CM072996.1, read as the reverse complement.
AATGCTAAAAAATGAAATTTACCTAATTTAAAAACTAAAAATTGATCATTCATTCATTAATTTCCTTGTTCAAGAAATGTTAACTTAGCATCCATTCTGTATAGTCATTACAAATATTGTAGTGACAGCCACTATGGAAAACAAGTATGGAAGTTTCTCAAAAAATTAAGAATAGAGCTACTGCATGCACCCCTGGATAGGCAGTTCAGTTGGACAGAGCATTGTCCTAATATACCAAGGTTGCAAGTTGGATTCCCAGTCAGGGCACATACAAGAATGAACTAGTGAATACATAAATAAGTGAAATAACAAATGGATGATTTTCTCTAGCCCCCTTCGTTTCTCTCTAAAATCAACAAAAAAGAATAAAGCTGTCATATGATCCAGGAATCCCTCTTCTTGGTATCTATGAAAAAAATTAGAAAACATTTATTCATAAAGATGTATGTATCCCAATGGTTCATCACAGCATTATACACAGTAGCCAAGATATGGAAACAACAAGTGTCCTTCAATGAATGATTGGACAAAAAGATGTGGTTCATATATACAATGAAATACTCAGGCATAAGGTGAAATAGTCAAAAGCTTAGCATTATATACACCTATAAACAGATGTTGAGAACATCATGCTAAGCAAAATAAGTCTAGATGGAAAAGGACAAGAACCATATGATTTCACCCAAATGTAGGATATGAAAGAGAAAACAAACACTCAGATAATAGTATAGTGGTTACCAGAGGGTAAAAGCAGTGAAGGATTTTGAAGAAGGTAAAGGGGGTCAAATATATGGTGATAAAAGGAGACCTGACTTTGGGTGGTGCAAACACAATGCAATATGCAGATGATGTATTTAGATTTGTACATTTCTATCTTACATAATGTCATTAACTAACATCACCCCAATAAATTGAATTTAAAAAAAGACATATTGTAATGAACAGGACAGGTAAGGTACCATTTATCTTTCAACATGCATAGTGAAAACAAATGAGAATAATAAATAAGAATAGATTATATTAAGTGCTATGAAAGAAATAATAAGATAACAAAACATCTTGGGGGAAGATCTCTGCTAGAAGTTTGATTGAGTTGAAGCATGAAAAATAAGAAGTCATGTGATAAGCTGAGGAAAATGGCTCCTAACAGAAAAAATATCAGGTACACCCTGGCCAGGTAGCTCAGTTGTTTAGTGTCAATGGTAGACACAAGAGGTCAAGGTTGTAAATTCGATCCCCAGTCAGAGCACATATAAGAATCAACAAATGAATGCATAAAGAAGTGGAATAGCCTGGCCGGTGGTGGCGCAGTGGATAAAGCGTCGACCTGGGAACACTGAGGTCGCCAGTTCAAAACCCTGCACTGGTTCGGTCAAGGCACATACGGGAGTTGATGCTTCCAGCTCCTCCCCCCTTTCTCTCTCTCTCTCTCTCTGTCTCTAACTCTGTGTCTCCTCTCTAAAATGAATAAATAAAAATAAAAAATAAAACACCACATAATACAATAAAAAAAAAAAAAAAAGTGGAATAATAAATCAAATGTCTTTCTCTCTGTCTTCCTTCCCTTAAAACAAATAAACAAACAAACAAACAATTAATGGATGAAGGAATGAATAAAAAAGAAAAAACATCAAGTTCAAAAACAGTGAGGTGATCATATTACATGAGATGTCAAGAGAAAGAGAAGGAAGACCAGTATGGCGAGAGAACAGTAAGCAAGGGGAGAGGAACACAAAGAGGCTGAAAAGCTAAGACAGGGACTTTTTCAGAGTACCTCTCCATGTTTAGTATTAATCTGAGTGTAAATGGAAGCCTTTGAAGGGTCTTAAGCAAATGAACACCTAGTATTTGATTTACAGTAAAAAACCCCCAAATAAACAAAAAAACAATCACTCTCTGAGAAAACAGTAATAAGTATAATCAAAGGCCTATATTCAAGTCCCAAAACTACTATACTTTTTCTATTGTAAAAATAGTAGTTTTAAATAGATGTGAGACAGGAAAGTTTTACCTTGATCCAGAACCATAAGACTTGGATTCAATTCCATGAAGGCAATCTTGCAAAGAGCTAATAAGAACTTTGCAACGATCATCAGCAGATACTTTGGATTGTTTAATTAAAGAAATTGCAGTTACCAATGTCTCAATAGCACTTCCATAATCACCTGTGAGGGAAAGAAGACAGGTTGAAAGTCAACTAAATTTTGTTTAAAAATACCACCAAATCTCTGCAGTAACAGTGATAGAGCATTTTGCAAAAGTGAATTTTAAAACGACAACATAGGTTGTCTTAATTCTTTTTAGCATTCACCATTTGGAAAAGGCTTTTATGTGCATAAAATTATCATAAATTATAGTTATTATTATTATAACGGTGTGAAGGTTATCCTTTTGTTAATGATGATAATAAGCTGCCCTAAGGCCGCTGAACCATAAATGTTAGGGCTACAATTTGAACCTACACCTAAAAATTTTAAATTAGGAGTTTTTCCATTACACTGTGACAAACAACTTTCTTTAATACCTTTTTCAATAAAATACCGGTAACTGATTTGGGAATATAAATATTAATATATGTAAATGATCATTTTAATTATGTAAATAGTAAATATTAATACAGGAAAAAATATACAAACCAGCACTGGCATCAGACACAGCTCTTGAAATAGCACTGCTTGAGATTGCCCTATTTCTATTCATAATTTCTTCAAACTCAGCTTCACTCAATGGCGTTCTTGCTGTATCCATTTCCCTATAAAATTAGAATAACCTTAAATCATATTGAATAAATTTCTAAGTTGGTCTTAGTATAAAGCAATTCATACTGCTTGCTTTTGATAAGTGCTTTAGAGCTAGTATTTACTTTTACAGAGCGTAGCATGTCAGTTTTCACCTACAAAGAAAGCAACTCTAAGCAAAATTCTCTTATACCACTATAGCTAAAATGAAGTAAGCAGCTTAGAAATCTTGCCTTTCTGAAGGCCAGAAATTATATGTTTATATACATACACAATATGATCTTTTTCAGTCATACAAAAACAGATATAAGAGCCTGTCCAGGCAGTGGTGCAGTGGATAGAGAATTGGCCTGGGACACTGAGAACCCTGGTTTGAAACCCCGAGGTTGCCAGCTTGAGCGTGGGATCACAGACATGACCCTATGGTTGCTGGCTTGAGCCCAAAGGTTGTTGGCTTAAAGCCCAAGGTCGCTGGCTCAGCTAGGGCAGGGGTCCCCAAACTTTTTACACAGGGGGCCAGTTCACTGTCCTTCAGACCATTGGAGGGCCGGACTATAAAAAAAACTATGAACAAATCCCTATGCACACTGCATATATCTTATTTTAAAGTAAAGAAACAAAATGGGAACAAATACAATATTTAAAATAAAGAACAAGTAAATTTAAATCAACAAACTGACCAGTATTTCAATGGGAACTATGGGTGCGGATGCATCCTGTGCTCCTCTCACTGACCACCAATGAAAGGGGTGCCCCTTCCGGAAGTGTGGCGGGGCAGATAAACACCCTCAGGGGGCCGCATGCGGGCCATAGTTTGGGGAACCCTGAGCTAGAGCCTCCAAGTCAAGGCACATGAGAAAGCAATCAATGAACTAAGGTGCTGCAACTATGAGTTGATGCTGCTCATCTCTCTCCTTCCTCTCTGTCTGTCCCTCTCTTTCTCTCTTGCTAAATAATCTAGTCGACAATACCTTCCCCCCTCCAACTGATACTGGATATGAAACTGGGACTTTAGCTGTTGAACCAGTCCATCATCCAACCCACTCCTATACTAACGGTGAACACTTGATATGTAGTTGCGCATAGGAATGACAGTGAAGAAAAGAAAATTTGTATTAGTTTAGCAGTCACAAAAATGCAAACTCTACGGAGTTTATAGATATTGTTTATAACATCAAATTTGCCGGGAGGTGGAGGGTTGAATGGACAGTGAGATAGCATGGAATTAGGCACTCTCAAATCCATCCTGGGAGATTATCAGACAAACTGAAACACTAAGTATTTAACAGTGACAGTTATAAGCACAAAAGAAATTGAAGGGGTAAACATTTCTTGGAAATTATAAACATATATTCCAAATTATAAGAGTATAGATAATTTTTAAACTAGTTTGGGAGGGGGATAAGAGATTACTTAGTTCAACAGGGGTTTGCACACAGCTTTCCCCTAAGGTTCGCCATTATTTTAATTGCCACCAATCCTGTGTTTCACAAGTCTTTGTCTAACCAAATATTCTTGTAAATTATCCCTTTGAGTAGTGAGTTTCTTTGATGCTTGCTGACCCCCAGAAATGAGTTTTTTTCAAAAAATAAAATTAGTTCCAGTTTTATTAACTTAAAATCATGTTTGTTTGATAACCAATTTATGGAAACAAGAACAACATACATTTGCCTTTTCTTAATGTTGCCTTACACATTTTTAAAATAAAAATTTTTGGCCTGACCAGGCGGTGGCGCAGTGGATAGAGCGTTGGAATGGGATGCGGAGGACCCAGGTTCGAGACCCTGAGCTCGCCAGATTGAGCGCGGGCTGATCTGACTTGAGCAAAAGCTCGTCAGCTTGGACCCACAGTCGCTGGCTCCAGCAAGGGGTTGCTTGGTCTGCTGAAGGCCCGCAGTCAAGGCACATGTGAGAAAGCAATCAATGAACAACTAAGGTGTTGCGACGGCAACGAAAAACTAATGATTGATGCTTCTCACCTCTCTCTGTTCCTGTCTGTCTGTCCCTATCTATCCCTCTCTCTGTCCCTGTAAAAATATAAAAAATTAAAATAAATAAAATAAAATAAAAATTTTTGCATGATCATAGTCTGGATGGTCAGGAGGCATGAGGATGTACATGAATTTTTGTACTACTCAAAGGGTTATTCCTAAAACAATAAAGAAACTTTAATGCTCTGTGTAGTGCTCTACCACTAATCGAGAATCAGATTTTAAAATCTTTTCTTTTTCATTAACTAACACAATACATTTTCAATGTTTTTCAATTCCACAATGACAAGTAAACATTCCTAAATAGATATACAAATCTGGTAAATCTAACAAACTAAACTTATAAGTACTAAATTCTGTTACATGTTTGACATTGTTCATAAGATTTAAAAATCTTAAATATAGCTTAAAGAGGCCCTGGCAAGGTTGCTCAGTGGATAAAGTGTCATCCTGGTGCACTGAGGTTGTGGATTCCACCCCTAGTCAGGGAATGTACAAGAAGCAATCAATGACTGCACAACTAAATGCAACAACTAAGTGGAACAGCGAGTTAATGCTTCTCGCTCTCTCTCTCAAATCAATGGGGAAAATATTTTTAAAATAACATAAGGATTCCATTATTTGTCTGTTTTTTATTTTCAGACATGATAACCCTTTATTCTCTTTATTCCTTAAATTGTATTTTTATTTTTTAGATAACTTTAAAGATAATAAATTATCATTAAAAATTTTTTTTTATTCATTCTTAGGGAGAGACGGGGGGGGGAGGGAGAGAGAAACACTGATTTGTTGTTGTTCTTATTTATCCATCTATTGGTTGATTCTTATATGTGTCCTCATTGGGGATCAAACCTACAACCTAGGCCTATCAGGACAAAGCTCTAACCAGCTAAGCTATCCAGCAAAGTAAATTATCTTTATTAACTTCTTTCAACTTAAAATCTGAAGGAAGCCTTGGTCGGATAGCTCAGATGGTTAGCGCACTGCCTTGAAGTGCAATGGTTGTTGATTCTATCCCCAGTCAGAGCACATACAGGGTCATGTAGATATTCCTGTCTCTCTCTCTTCCTTCCTCTTGCTAAAATCAATAAATAATTTAAAATAAAAACATTGTTAAATACATTTATTATAAAAAATAAAAATAAAATAATATATGAAGGAAATGACCCAAGATTCACTGACTTGCCCTAAATCACATGGCCATAAATAAAATAGCAGAACTGACTGTTCCCAACTCTGTCCTGTATGTTTTCACCCTATCATACTGCCTCTTCTAGTAAGAAAATAACACAGAAAATTACATATCTGGGGAAAAGGCCACATTTATTTTAAAAAACCTCAGTGATAGAGCACAGAATATCTTTTACCAAACACACCATCTCCATTCAAAGATACACACTAACTTACCTTCCAGGAGGCCCATAGTCACCCCTATCATATGGCGGAGGTCGGCCATATGGATCTGTAGGTGGTGGACCCCGGCTATCTGATGTAGGCATGCCGCTGTTAGTTGGTGGAGGAAAGAAAGCTGGGTTCACATGTGGAGCTGGTGGTGGGGCACCTGGAGGTGGTCCAGGAAGATGCGGAGGAGGAGCAAGTGTAAGGGGTGGCCCAAGAGGACCAGGTGGGCGAGGTGGAAAGGGGCCTGGTGGTGGAGGTGGTCCCTGTTGTGGAGGTGGTGGACCAGGAGGAGGGCCGTAGCCTGGAACTGGAGGTGGAGGGCCAGGAGGAAGCGGACCCAATGGAGGCTGCCCAAAAGGTTGTCCAGGAAAAAGAACTGGTGGTGGAGGGCGATCTCCTCGGTTAGGAGGCCCAGCTAAAGGAGGAGGCAGAACCTGACCAGGAGGCGGAGGGCCTGGTGGACCAGGTGGGCCTGGAGGACCTAAAGGTGGACGCGGTGGAGTCTGTCCAGCTATAGAACAAAAAGGAAGAGAGAGAGAAAGAAAAAAAAAACACTTCAATAAGGTATTTTAACCTTTATAGCAAGATTATACTTTTAAAGCATAACTCGTAGACCAATATTCTTTCCCTTTAAATAAAACCTACATGGTAATGCTATACTAACAATTACAAAGTATATTCTTATAAATTTAACTTCCTCAATTTATGTTTAAAAAATTATTGAAACAAAAATTTTACTAAAGACAATAAAGCTTAGAGATAGTTTCCATCTTTCAGCATACACACATTTCTTACAGTGAAATCACCCACCTTATATTCTACTCTGATGCCAAGCTAGAAAGTGAAACAAGGAAAAATGGTCTTGAAAGAATTTTTTAAGAGGTAAGAAAATAAGACGAATGTAAATATTCTATATATAAGTCAAGCAAGTTTGGAGAAAAATAAAGACCTTTTAGGCCAAAAATGGGTATTTCCTCTATGCTGTGCCCCATATGCCATGGAATCCTAGTTTCCAGGAACAAAGGCCGAGTTCCTTTAACAAGATGCTTGATCAAATTTCCTGGATTCCAAAAATAGCATAACAAGGAGAGTAAGTCACATTAATAATGCATTACTTGAAAAGAGAGAAAAGGAAAAGAGGAATTAGATAGACACATTTTATCCATGGTAATTTAAGAAAAAAATTTTACCTGGAAAAGGTGGGGGTGGCCCTCCTGGTCCTGCTGGCCCAGGAAATCTGTCCCCACCGGGAACAGCCCCTGGAAAACGGCCCCGTCCTCTACCACCTTGTGGAAATGCTGCACGTGAACTGCCTCCTGGAGGACCAGCTTTACCTTCCCCAGACATTTGTCCTGATTGTGTAGCTGCAAATATCCAAATACTCATAAATAGCATTTATTAAAATAGTTCTCTGAAGTGTAACCACTGTTATTAGAAACAACCATATTTCAAATTTCATTTATAGTAGACACCAACTTGTAGATGCCTAAGACCTGTCCAAACTACTTGAGAAGTATTGATTAGGAAAACATTCACATCTATTTCAGTTCTTTTGAAATCTCAAATTATCCAGGCATAAATGTATTTCCAAAAAATAAATGAGTTACTTTCAAAATACAGTACTCTGCAGCAGCCAAGACCAAAATTCTTCAACAGTAATCTAAATGTCATTAAGTATAAATCATTTATATTTTGTAACATATTCTTCAGTTAAGCTTTAAGTGTTAAAACATTAAAAAAAAAAAAACCACTTGAATTTCTGCTAATTACACAATCATTCTCTCATCTCTTTAAGTGATAACATTCATAAGTGGGTAATGGCAAATCTTTTCTATATTCACTTTACCAAGTGGTGAAAGGTCTTGGTGCCAAGCAGAAATCAACGAATACTTTCTGGTTACCAGTGGTTTCTCCACCACCATAACACACATCCACAAAAGTTTCCTTCAATCTAAGGATTACAATGTAGTTTCTTCCTTTCTCTAGGATGGGAATGACAGGACAAGAATGGCAGGGGTACAGAACTTGCACACTGTTGAATTGTATTGGGTTTGTGACACCTAGAGAAAAATGGGAGTAGGTTTCCAGTACATAGGACCACAGTCATAACCAGTAATTAAATCAAATTCAAAGCAAGGACTTTCTAAAGTGGATTCTCCAACAAACTAAATATTAAGATGATTTTTCTATTACAATATCTAATAAATGCTAGCAACACTGATTACAATACACATCTTTTAATAAAAACCCGAGAAATTGCTTACTTTTCCTGGACTGCATTTCAAATTGACTCAGGAACTGCTTATTGCATGGAGTTACAACAGGATTCTGACCATGAAGTTCTCTTTTAGGTAACAGATCCATTAACTTTTTTGAGGATGCTTCTGATCCAACACCAACAAGGGCAAACCTAGAAGATGTTTAAAGGAGTGGGAGTAGAAAGTGAGGAGGGATTCATGTTACTATTATTAAAAAGGAAATAGCCTGAATTTAATTTTATCTAAGAAAACAAAATATTTCTTAATTTAAAACTATAAAAAGCTCAAAAGCAAACTATACAATTCACTCATTTAAAGTATATACAGTTCAGTGGTTTTTACTATATTCAGTTTTACAACCATCATCACAATCAATTTTAGATCATTTCATCACTCCAAAATGAAACCAAATACCCATTAGCTGTTATTTCATTTCCCTTCATCCCCCAACCCTAAGCAACCGCTAATCCACTTTCTGTCTCAATGGATTTGCCTTTTTGGACATCTCAGATAAATAGAATCATACACCATGTGGTCTTTGTGACTGGCTCTTTCACTTAGGATATTTTCAAGGTTTATGTATGTTGCGGCATGTACCTATACTTAATTTCCTTTTACAGCTAATTAATATTTCATTACATAGATATAGCACATTTAAAAAATACATTCATTGATGGACATTTGAGTTGTTTCCACTCTTTGTTTATTATGAATAATGCCACCATGAAAAGATGCTCAACATCATTAACTATCAGGGAAATGTACATCAAAACCTCAATGAGATACTCATTTCATACTCACTAGGGTAGCTTTAATCAAAAAGATAATTAACAAGTGTTGGTGAGGATGAGGAGAAACTGGAAGCCTCATCAACTGGATGGAAATGTGATATGGCACAGCCACTCTGACAAACAATCTGGCAATTCCTCAAAAAGTTAAATATAAAGGTTAACACACAATCCAGTAATTCTAGTCTTGTATGTAAGTATGTGTGCGTACATGTGTATATATGCAACAGAACTAAAAATATATGTTCATACAAAGCTGGTACATGAATATTCATAGGAATATTATTCATAATAGCAAAAGTAGAAACAACACCAAAGTCCATTAAATGATGGGTAAAATAAAAAAGAGGTACACTGCCTGCCATACCTGTGGCGGCGCAGGGGATACAGCATCGACTTAGAACGCTGAGGTCGCAGGTTTGAAACTCTGGGCTTGCCCAGTCAAAGCACATATGACAAACAAGCAATGAACAACTAAAGTGAGGCAACTATACATTGATACTTCATGCTACGCCCCCTTTCCTCTCTCTGTAAAATCAATAATAATAAAAAAAAGATAAAGAAAATAAAAGGCAGTACATCTATGTAATGGAATATGTAGCCATAAAAAGATCTAAGTACTGCCTGACCTGGGGTTGCCCAGTGGATAAAGAGTCAGAGGTCACCAGGCAAAATCCCCTGGCTTGCCCAGTCAAGGCACATATGAGAAGCAACTATGAGTTGATGCTTCCCATTCCCCCTTTTCTTTCTGAAAATTGGTAAGTAAAATCTTCAAAAGGGGGGGGGGGACACAAATAGTAGGAAAAAAAGAATTAAGTACTCATATATGCTTCAATACAGGTGAACCTGAAAACCATGCTAAATGAAAGAAGCCAGTCACATGGGACTACTTACTTTAAGATTCCATTTATATGGAATGTTCAGAATAAGCAAATCCATAGAAAACAGATTGCTAATAGTTATGAGATTTCTTGAGGTGATACTATGTTCTGGAAAGAGTGGAAATGATTTAACAACTTTATAAATATACTAAAAAAAAAATGAACACTTTAAAACGGTGAATTTTATGGTATGTGAATTATATCCCAATGAAGAAAAATACATTTAAAACAAAAAATGAGCCCTGGCCAAGTAGCTCAGCTGGTTAATGCATCACCAGATATGCCAAGGTTGCAAGCTCAATCCCCACTCAAGGCACAAATGATGGAAAGCAACCAATGAAAGTTGTGGAACAAATGTATGCTTTTCTGCTCCCTTACCCATCTCTCTAAAATCAATCAATAAAAAGTATTTTATAAAAATCTATTCACTGATGGACATTTGAATTGTTTCCACTCTTTGGTTATTATGAATAATGCCACCATGTAAAGATGCTCAACATCATTAACCATCAGGGAAATGTAAATCGAAATCACACTAAGATACCACAATTAGATTATCAGAAGGGCTCTTAGGAACTTAGAACCCTTTTCTCTTTAATGTTCAAAATGGTCATTAACTAGATCCCTTATTCTGGTCAACAAAAAAATTCTGTTGATTGAGTCAAAATTAAATTTAGAAATAATCTGATGAATTCATTAATTTAACAAATATTTATTGAGCAACATACTACTTCCTATTTGCCAGGCAACATTCTAGGGCTAGAGATACAACAGTGAACAAAACATAATCCCTGCTTTAGTGGAACTTACAATGTAGTGGGTGGGAGACAAGGCAATGAACAAGTGCAGTGGATAAAGCACCGACCTGGAATGCTGAGGTTGCCGGTTCTAAACCCCAGCCTTGCCCAGTCAAGGCACATCTGAGAAGCAACTACTATGAGTTACTGCTTCCCATTCCTTCCTTACCCTCACCTACTCTGTCTTTCTCTCCTTCTCCTCTCTCTAAAAATCAACAAATATTTAAAATATATGTACACTAATAACAGGAAAAAAAAAGGAAACAGTGATGAGAACTGAAGGTGCTATTTTGCACAAGACGGTCAGGGAGGGAACTCTTAAACAGAGTCCTGAACAAAGTGAAATCCATGTGAATATCTAGGGAAAATGTAAACCAGAAGAGGAAACCTAGTGTAAGGTCTAAGTAGGAATGTGTTGGAGGAGCCAAGAGACTAATGTGGCTGGAATAGCCTAAGGAAGCAGAGTGGTAGAAGATATCAGAAAGGCGGTGGGTAACCACCAGAGTGCCTGCAAGCCACAGTAAAGATTCTGGCTTTAACTGAGCAAGACAGAAAGCCATGAAAAGATTCTGAGCAAATAAATATTGTTACTTTTTTCCAAATTCTATTATGTGTTGTGCAGACAGTAGGAAATTAGGATGCAAGCAGGACACCAAGTAGTGGCTATTGCAAAAGTTCAGGAGATAGTTTATATATAAAATGATGCCTGCCTGACCAGGTGGTGGCGCAGTGGATAGAGCATTGAACTGGGATGCGGAGGACCCGGGTTCGAGACCCCGAGCTCACCAGCTTGAGCCCAAGGTCACTGGCCCCAGAAAGGGGTTACTCAGTCTGCTGAAGGCCCGTGGTCAAGGCACATATGAGGAAGCAATCAATTAACTAAAGTCCCACAACAAAAAACTGATGATTGATGCTTCTCATCTCTCTCCCTTCCTGTCTGTCTGTCCCTATCTATCCCTCTCTCTGTTAAAAAAAAGAAAAGAAAAAAGGATGCCTGCTGTAAGAGTTAAAACAGGCAAAAACTAAGAAACAACCCAAATAACCAAAAACAAGAATAGTAAAATAATTTACAGGAGCATACAAGGTATGATGGAAGGAATTAGGACATTACAGAGAATGTGTATTTATTAATACTTGTTTTATTCCTTATATCAAACATGTTATAAAAACATGTGAATTGTAATACTGAAATTTTTATGCAATAAAAATATAAAGGAACACTATGAAGAAACCTGAAATATATTCTCTAAAATGCTATGTGATCATTTATTGATGCTGAGATTGTGGCTTTTATTTTTTTACTCTTGGGTATCTGTTTTATAATGTTCCTATGATGACTCCATTTCATTTGTATAGTTTAACAGTTTTAAAAAAATAAGGCAAAACATCCATGTTATATTATTCTCTAATCACCCATCTTCCACTACCCTTTAATCACAGGGATAGTAACATTTCTTCAAACTATTATCTCAATTTGAACCACAGATGGAGAAAACTCAGGAAAATTTTAATAACATACTCTGTCATACCTCCAGCTCCGCCAGTTTTATTGAGCTAGATCTTGGGGCAAATGAAGTAAATACATATATCTACCCAAGAACTTCCTGCCAATGTGGACAATAAAGCATCCTGCACACATGTATAGTTAGCATTAAATTTAAGGAAACTTCCTCCTAAAAATGTAATCACTAGCCACAAACTTATATTAGGGAAAAAAAACTTACCCCTTGGATTGGCCATTTGCCCGATTTTCAAAAAATTTTATCTCCAAAATATCATTTACTCCCAAAGAATGAACTGCTTCAGTTAAGTCTTCATCTGTTGTCCACTGCAAGACATTTCCCCTTCGTTATCCATCAAAACACGTCCAAAATTTTTATTGTTTCAATTTAGTTTTTAAGAGTAAACCCAGAATAAATGAGAAAATAGTGCAAATCTAAGTGTGGTTACTATGAGTCAGTCTCTAATTTTTAAATAGCAGAAAAAACTTGATTCCTTGATAATTTCAAAAATTAGAGATTACAAACCCTTAGTGATAAGATTTTTCTTTTTTTTACTTATTAAAGTTTCTGGTCTCTTCCAACTTTAAACTGCAATGATTTAAATTTTTCAGTAAAACCAATCTCACTTGTCACTTCCTCTCCTTAAAAGCAATTATTTGGGAAAATAAGTTCCATTTTTAAAAATAAAAAAACCACAAATAGAGTACCAATCATGTAATTTTTATCAAATATTTAAATCTTAAAACCTTACAAGTCCTCTTATTATTCCTATTTCACATACGATGCAACGGAGAGGTTAAAGAGCTTGTCTAACATCACAAATTAATAAGGGGAGGTGCTAGGATTCAAAGTCTTACTTAGCAACCACTCTCTGTAATGATACTACAGTTTCTAATATTATAAAATTGCTCAAACTGGGTGGTAGGAGAATGAATGGCCAATTAGCTTTCTAAAAATGTAAACAATAAACCCTGGACGGTTGGCTCAGTGGTAGGGTGTCAGCCTAGCATGTGGAAGTCCCGGGTTCAAATCCGGGACAGGGAACACATCTGCTTCTCCACCCCTACCTCTCTCCTTTCTATCTCTTTCTTTCTCTTCAGCAGCCAAGGCTCCATTGGAGCAAAGTTGGCCCCGAGACTGAAGACGACTCCACAGCCTCCGCCTCAGGTGCTAGAATGGCTCTGGCAAGAGTGGAGCAACGCCCCAGAGGGGCCGAGCATCCCCCCCCCACCTGGGGTGGGGATGCCGAATGGATCCCAGTAAGGTACATGTGGGAATCTGACTGCCTCCCCGATTCTAACTTCAGAAAAATAAAAAAAAGAGAAAAGAAAAAAAAGCTATTAAAGAAGTGGAAGAGTGACAAGTTATTTTTAATTTTTATTGAACCTACTGGAGTGACATTGGTTAATAAAATTGCATAGGCTTCAAGTGTACAATTCTATAATACATCTTCTGTACATTGCAACAATTTTCAACATTTTTCATCTCATGGCACACATACTTACTAAAATTCTGTGGCACACCAAAAAATACATTACATTTTTTTGCCAATCTGACAAAAGAAAGGGTATAATTTTAATTCATTTACTCTGGACTACTGTTGTACTGGCTGTTGTCAATATTTTATTTGACAATCAAAGGGAACAGAGGTCAGTGCCCCTGATTAAACAGTCAGGTATCACATGTTTTAAAAATTATTGTAGCACATCACTTGAAAACTGCTGGTACAGTGCCTTCACGACCCAAAGTCAAGTCCCTCCAAGTGACAAGTTTTGATTTCTAGACAATTTTAAACTTTCCAGTATATATTAGACACATTTCTAAGTCAGGATGTAAAAATTCTATAGGAATACTTTAGCATTTAAATTTTAATGCTAATAACATTAAATATACAGTTAATGAAACTCCCAACCACTAATCTTAGTCTTACAAACTCAAATACAATGTATATAGTAGTATTTCCACAAACCATATTTCAAATTTATGAGTAGAAATTAAACACAAGTCTGTAACATAAATTAGATAATGAAAACTTTAAAACCAGGAATTATATTGTATCCATACTGCATCTACTTCTCTCCTACAGCTCTGAATCCTGGTTTGAGACCTTCTGTGAGCATTTTTCTATGTAAAGTTGAGATACCTAAAGTCTAGGAATAGGTAAAAAATAACTGATTTGAAGACAAAATAATTGAACTATTGTATATTTAGCAGGAAGCTCTACCAAGATAAGCTTAATGACTTATAAAACTCAAAAGTACAAAATCTGGAAGTTATATTTTAAGGAACTTTTATTGCCCAGCCCCATTCATAAGCAAGCATATACTATATAGAACAAACAATCTAGGAACTTCAAATTCTTATTTTATAAAACTCAAGAAAAATGTTAACTACTTGAATAGTTCAAAATCAATTACCAATAATTTAATTCATATGCTAAGTTTACCTACCCATGTTAGATTTCCAATGTATAATGCAATTCTCTTTCCAGTATATGTATAGACCACATTTGGTGCTGCTCCTTTACCCACATCATCACCAACAGTTGGTGGGAGGGTATCCATGTAATCCCGATCTTCTGGGGCATCTCCATTATTTGCAGATGGAGAGATGACATCATCATACAAATCTATCTGATCATGCCCACCATATTCAGCTTCCTGAGATACAGAAATAATGCTCTAGATTATACAATAGTAAGACTACTACACTAAATAGATTTGAAAGTCATTCAACTATTTGTTTTTAAAATCTTGTACAAAATCAGAAAAGGCACAAAGACATCAGCAAAAAATCTCTCATTTTATGTCACACATATATTCTTGAACAGTACATATAAAGTAAATGTCCATACAATGAATACTATTTTTCCATTATTATAACAGAAAACAATGATGTTCTTCCAGGAAAAGAATGGCATGGAAACAAAATAAATAATGTAAAACTTCCCGTGGACGTAAAATACTCTTAAAGTGAAATAAATAAATAATATATAATATATAAATAGATGACCTTTAAAAAATATTGACACAAAAATCAGAGCCAAATCTTTAATATTAACCACACAACTACTATTTTCAATGGTATACATGATCTTGTTTCCCATACCTGTGAAAACTATTAATTTTTTACTTTCTTGACAATTTTTGTAATAATTTGAGCCAAATTAACATGTTCAGGAGTAAAATCTCAAATGCTCCTGAAATCTATTACTTTTAAAAGAAAGCATAGTGAGCTAAGCTATAGGGAAAGAATAACGAAATGTGAATATGTAAATAATTCCAAATGACATAACAAATGAACAAGGGAAAGAGAAGCAATAAATAAAATAGAAGTAAAACTATACAAAATGAGTGTCTAGCAATAGTTTTATTATTCAACAAAAAGTTAATGCTTACCTGACCTGACTTCTTAAATATCTAGTTAATTAGCAAGAGAATAAGGACATGAATAAGGATCTAGTAAAGCTTTGCTAATGTCACCAGTGAAATTAAAGCAGTGCTAGTGAATGCCACTTATGCCTAAATAAACAAGGAAGAGGAAAACAAAAAAGAAACAAGCATGTAGAGAAAAATGAAAAAGGAAGGTTCAATTTTTAAATAAGCCCTTGCCCCTTAATGAATCAGGTATTGGCAGAACACTCAACACCACATCAAATTGCCTTTAGTAACCATTACTGGTCCACAAGTTTAACCAGCCTATATCAGAGGAAAAATCTATTTCATCTTTTTCCCTTTCCACCACTAAATACCTAAAATTGAATGTGAACTATTTTATTCTTATGTTATAGAATACAGGATGGCGCAAAAGTAGTTTTACAGTTGTGAGCACATGAAACAATTTATTCTTGTATTATTATTATTATTGTATTGTTTTCCATATGAACTTGTTACATAACAAATAGTTCTGATATAACTCATATTCTCTCCCATTAAAACAGTGGTTCTTAACCTTTTTTGAGGTACCGAACCCACCAGTTTCATATGTGTATTCACCGAACCCTTCTTTAGTGATAAATAAAATAGAATTTTTTTTTCCAAATTTAGTTTTGCCGGTGCGAGACTAGAGTTGCTCAACTTGGCATTGCATATCATGCAGATAGGACGCTGATTCCCATCCTGTTCCGTGATACATGTGAATCCATGTTGTACATATTCGTCCGACCACTTTCTTTTTTTGCTCGACATATTTAGTATGGATTAAAATATAAGAAAGAAACCACACGACGTACAACTACGACAGCCTACGTACAACTACGACAGCCGTTGACTACTGCGCGCACTAAATTCCCCGCAGCACTGGTTGGCCAAGCAATGTAACGCGATCATCTGCAGCAAGTGATGGCCAAGCGGGGCGTGTCATCACGACTTTACACAAGTGTGTGTCTTTACATCTGCGGCAGAGGCTTCTCCGAACCCCTGAGACCGACTCATCGATAGAACCCAGGTTAAGAACCACTGCATTAGAAAGTGCTAATATACTGCTCCGGAAAATTAGGGGCTTTTTTATTGCTTCATATTCATTTTGAAATATCACCTAATTTTCGTGAGCAGTGTAGTTTCAGGGGCAGTTACATGGATAGGGAATGTCCAAGAGATAGCATTGACAATGTAACTGTAAATAGATCAAAAAAATATTGTTATTATAGGCCCCATGGGAGCATAGCTATTGCTTTGTTCTTCAGAAGGAAGCCAGAGTAAATTTTTTTCTTTTTAAAGGAGGGGCCCAAGAAAGGGAAATGCCGTTTATACACATAGCCAAAAGGACCTGAAATTTGTAGTCATCTTCAAGTGATCTTCTTCATAACAGAGTTAACCAAGTTACTAATTATATAACAGAATCTTTACATAAATTAGGTAGCATGTAAGACATTTAATAAGGGACCCAAAATCTCCATGAAAGTCAGAACAAAGTCATTTTTAGCAATGGGCAGAAACTAAGACCACAAGTCACTGAATAATGATATAATTTTATTTTGTTTGTACAGCAATACCAAAATAATCTTGCAGAACTGAGTTTCTGTTAAAGTAACATGCTTATATTGTAGTGACAATAAAAACTAGAAAAAGGAGAGTGAGTTTTATGATGACATTTCAGTAGTTAGAGCAGAGGATTCATACACTTGAGATACTAAAAAGCTTCCCACAAGAGGTAGTGGGCACTTTAAACTCTTGCAATCCAGTTCTGGTCCTCAAACAGAATTATTATTATTATTATTTCTACTACTACTATTATACAAAGGGAGTTGTATTTCCTCAGCAGTGACTAATCACAATATATAGTCTGAAGGAGAGTAATCAGGACTAAAAATAAAACTATTTAAATTTATACTTTCACCAAGCATTTTAAAACATTAATTTTCCATTGGTCATAAATATAAGAAAATGTTTACATAACTAGACAATAACTTACAAGCATAACTGCAGCTACATTAACCTGGTGGATCACAGTTCTAGAATCACTTACTGTTTTTGTCCATCCATGTATTACTAATGATGACACCAACCAATTTTCCATAGTGATATGACTCTACCAATATTTAGGATCAGCCACTGTCTGTTAGTTGGACTGCTCCCAATTGGTTGAAGTATGATGCTGAGACCACCTCCTGGGGTTTGATCTCCATGTGGAATAGTTAGCTTGGCTCTGTTTCAAGGCCACAACCTGTACTTCTAGCCCCAACGGTATGCATTTAGATGTGGTGAAAATATATTAATGAATCTAAATGTATTTGCCACTATTACTAAAAATTCAACTCAAAGCACATACTCTTTTGTAGTTCAGTGGTACCTTGAGATACGAGCAGACCAACCCTATTTTTTAAGATATGAGCTGTGACTTAGACCGTATTTCTGTTCGAGATCCGAGTGAAATTCCAAGATACGTGTTGTGATTTGGGAAGCCGCCGCTAGTGGGCACGTTGGCACATGGGTCCAGTATCGGCAGCACAACACCAGCATCTCGTTCTTTTTCACATGTTACCCGCACAATCAAGTTGAATCTCATGCGCTGGACTCATTCTTGCATCATTTTTGCATTTTTAACTAACTTTGTGTGCTATCTATCATGGGGCCGAAGAAAGTGAGTGTAAAGGACAGTGGTGAGAAGAAGAGAATGATGTCAACAAAAGCAAGAAATAATAGAAAAACATGAGCGTGGTGTACAAGTGATTGAACTAGCAAGGCTATATGACCGCAATACATTGGACCATCCTTAAACAAAAGGATGCCATCAAAAGCACAAATCCAGCAAAAGGAACTACAATTCTGTCGTAATTAAGGACAAATATCCATGAAGAAATGGGGAAGCTTCTGCTGGTGTGGGTGAAAGAGAAAGAGCTGGCAGGAGATACAGTGATGGAGACTGCAGTATGCGAAGAAGCACAAATTATTTACCGCAACTTGAAGAAGATAGAATCATCAATCTCAAAAGAGGCAGCAGAAGATACGTTTAAGGCAAGTTAGGGCTGGTTTGAAAATTTCAAGAAGAGATCTGGCATCTACTCGGTGGTGAGGCATGGTGAAGCTGTGATTGCTGACCTTAAGGCAGCTAAGGAGTACATCGCACATTTTGCTGCGCTTATTCCAAAGGAAGGCTACATCCCCCCACAAGTGTTCAACTGCGACAAAACAAGATTGTTTTGGAAAAAAATGCCCCGGAGGACTTTCATCACAGCAGAGGAGAAAAAGCTGCCAGGCCATAAAACCATGAAAGACCATCTGACCCTTGCACTGTGTGCAAATGCTAGCAGTGACTGTAAAGCCACTGCCAGTGTACACTCTGAAAATCCTCGAGCCTTTTAGACTCACAAGATTCTTAAGAAAAACTGCAGGTTATGTGGCGTGCCAATGCTAGGGCATGGGTTACGTGGCAGTTTTTTATTGAATGGGTAAATCTCATCTTTGGTCCTGCAGTGAAGAAATATCTTCAAGAAAATAAACTCCAACCTGACCAGGCGGTGGCGCAGCAGATAAAGCGTCGGACTGGGATGTAAAAGGACCCAGGTTCGAGCCCCCGAGGTCACCAGCTTAAGCGCAGGTTCATCTGGTTTGAGCAAAGCTCACCAGCTTGGACCCAAGGTCGCTGGCTCAAACAAGGGGTTACTTGGTCTGCTGAAGGCCCATGGTCAAGGCACATATGAGAAATCAATCAATGAACAACTAAGGGTCACAACGAAAAACTGATGAATTGATGCTTCTCATCTCTCTCCATTCCTGTCTGTCTATCCCTATCTATTCCTCTCTCTGACTCTAAAAAAAAAGATAAAGAAACACTCCCGATGAAAGCATTACGAATCCTTGAAAATGCTCCCACCTGGTCTTGAAGATGACATTCTCGATGAGTTCAAATTCATGAAAGTCCTCTACCTCCCACCCAACATGACTTCAATCTTGCAACCTATGGATCAGCAGGTCATTTCGAACTTTAAAAAGCTTTTCACAAAGCACTTGTTCCGCCGCTGCTTTGAGGTGACTGAGAATACAAATCTAATCCTTCGAGAGTTTTGGAAAGATCACTGCAACTTTGCGATATGTTTATGCATTATTGACTTGGCATGGCAAGAGGTTACAAGAAGAACCTTGAACTCGGCATGGAAAAAGTTACGGCCTGATGTTGTTGCAGACAGGGACTTCAAAGGATTCAAACCAGAGACCGAGACCAAGGTAGAAGCGTTGGAGGAGACTGTGTCCCTCGGAAAGTCTATGGGTCTGGAGGTACATGAGGTGACGTAAATGAGCTCATTGAGAAATATGAGGAACTCTCAATTAAGGAGTTGAAGGAGCTACAGATGATGCAACATACGGAGCTTCTGCCATAGATTAGTAGTGAGGAGGAGGTAGAATCAGAGAAAGTGATTTCTACAAGTGAAATTAAAGACATGCTAGCAATGTGAGAGAAGCTTTCAAGTTTCACTGAAAAGAAACACCCAGAAAAAGTTTCAACTGGTCGTGCATCAGCACTTTTTAATGACACTTGTTTGTCACATTTCCGTAACATTTTAAAAGGCAGGCAAAAGCAAACCTCTTTAGATAGATTTTTATTCAAAAGTCCTGCAAGTGAAAGTGGCAAAAGTGCAGCCAAAAAGGCAAAAACAGGTGATGATTAAATGAAAAATACGTAATGTTAAGCTTAGGTTAAGTTTAAAGTTAAGAAAGTGCATTTTTTTACAATTAAGTTTTTGTGGTTTCATTTTAAGTAAAGAAAGTACAGTTTTAGTTTACATTTAGTGTTAAGAAAGTGCAGTTTTAGTTTACGTGTCTACAGTGCCTGCATCCCTTCCTCCTCCTCCGCCATTAACCTCTGTTAGCCACACTCATCTGTCTCCAAGGTAAGAATACAGTACTAAATAACACTTTTATCTTTTATTTCATATATTTTGTTATGCATTGGTAAAGTATACATGTGTGCTTCTTAATTAGAAACGTCTTTTTTCATAATTTAGGATGGTTTGGGGATGTTTCACAGAGCTGGAATGGATTAAATCTGTTTCAGTTATTTTAAATGGGAGAAATTTGTTTGATAACGAGTTGACTGATTTACAAGCTCGGTTACAGAACAAATTAAACTTGTATCTCAAGGTACCACTGTAGCAGTAATCTTCCTTTTTGGCTTTAGTATATTATACCTATCCTCCACATCAAAAATAAATGCAGAACATATCCTGCTCTGTTCTCACTTTAAAAAAAGAGGGAAAATATGCATATTTTGAAATTATGCAAAATGTGCATCATAGGTCATATACAGAATTCTGAAAGTCTACTGAACAAAAAAAATATAGCTTCTACTTTGTTAAAGGGAAATGGTCAACATATCAGGTTCTACTATGCAAAGTCTTTTCAAGTATTATCTTTATGATATGCTAATGGTATTCAAAAACAAGAAAATATCAACATTACCCCTCTAATTATTTTAGGTACAAAATGCTGCCCGATCTTAACTAATCTCCTTTTCAAAGTAGTTAATCACCAATAGAGCTTCGCATTATATATAACTCCCAGTAATTAACAGCTCTTTCCTTCTACATGATATACAAGTAGCTGTTGCCAAGTCACACAAAACACTTAACAATAACATGGACAGTAAAGTAACCAAAATTCTGTTAGTTCCTTCTTAAAGCAATGTTTCCTAACTTTTTTTCCCATTATCACCACCCCCTCCTTCAAAGAGTTATTTAGATATATTCTCCCTAATCACCTCCCATAAAATTTTAACATCACAGATATACTGTATATACTATAGTCTTCATTCCTCCTCACAAGCCCAACACTGCTTTTGGTCCTAAAGTTGTAGTAATATCATTTCTGCATTATATGTTACTACCAGTAAAGGCGGAGCAAAAGCCACTTGCTTCAAAACCTCTCTACTAGAAAACAAAAAGAAAAAAGGAATTTAAGTCATTCTCATTTAGAGAAATATAAGCAGGGAAAAGCTACACTTTGCATTTACAAAATGTATTTTATACCAAGAAAGTAAAATGCTAGCACGCAAAAGCCACAATCAGATAATTCAATCTAATATGCATTTATCTAGAAAGCACACGATTTTCTGATTTCGTTTAACTGTTCTGTGTAGATATTAAAATTAGTTCGTAATCCCTATAAAAAGCTCAACTAATAGTAAGGAAGCCAGCTGGTTACTAAAAACATGCCACATAAACCACAAAGTGAACAATTTATAGGCAGTTGAATGGACCACACTCATAAATAATAAAATTGAGTGAGAAAAGTTCCAGCTCACCTAAACATTTCTATCCACGTTTCTGAATCAGTCTCTACCTACCTCATTCTTGACCTTACAGCCTTACCTTAGAGGGTTTTCTATTAAATATAAATTTATCAGAAATAAGGTTTCACTGATATTTGTCTAATAAACTCATTTCCCAAAATTGTCTAGATAACTGCCTAGCGTAGATACATCATGATTAACTATAAAGTTTAATGACTCATGAAATAAAGGCAAGCTGGAGTATGAGGATGTCTACGTCTATAATTGCTAAATGATTTCTTTTCCTGGCCACTACTTAGATATATTTTCATTTTTAAAGTTCGTTGTTTAGATTACCTCAAGCAGCACTGTGATCAGTGCCCCACTGCGGGACATATTAGTAACTAAATTCTACATTTAGAGCTTCTGATCTGCCCTGGCCAGGTACCACTGCTGGTTAGAGCATTATCTGGATAAGCCAGCGTTTCAGATTGATCCCATCAGGGTACAAAAAAGAATCAACCAATGAATGTGTAAGTTGCACAACACTCTCTCTCTAAAATTCAATCAATCAATCAATCAAGAGCTTTTGCCTGACCAGGCAGTGGCGCGGTGGATAGAGCGTCAGACTGGGATGTGGAAGACCCAAGTTCGAGACCCTGAGCTCGCCAGCTTGAGCGCGGGCCCATCTGGCTTGAGCAAAAAAGCTCATCAGCTTGGACCCAAGGTTGCTGGCTCCAGTAAGGGGTTGCTCCGTCTGCTGAAGGCCCGCAGTCAAGGCACATGTGAGAAAGCAATCAATGAACAACTAAGGTGTTGCGACAGCAATGAAAAACTAATGATTGATGCTTCTCACCTCTCTCCGTTCCTGTCTGTCTGTCCCTATCTATCCCTCTCTCTGATTCTCTCTCTGTCCCTGTAAAAAAATAAAAAAAGAGCTTTTGATCCCCAAACAAGCAAAACACCCACTACATTTCAATGCATGAAGTTCATAGAATTATTGACTTTCCTCTTCCCTGCCAACAAAAATTCTCCAGATAGAGATAAACGTAGAGGAGTGGATCTACAATACACATCCTGTCAGAATGTTTATGTCAGTGCCTCTCACCCACACTCCAATGCACTTCTTGTATCCCTCTTTGTTGGAGTATAACAGAAACTCAAGAAATGCATTTTGAATTGAGTTTTAGTCAAAATAAAAGTCTATAATTATTAAATATTAGGCTAGTAACACTATATTTGAGTACAAATCCCAGTTCAAACTGAACCAATACACACTAAAGGCTAAAACAAAACTGCTTTCTTTTCAACTCCAAATTCAAGTAATGTAGAAGTTTGGAAGTAGTTCAAATTCTCCTTCCACTGGAGCAACTGTTCTCGATTTGGTTACATCTAAAGACCTTCAATTTAAAAACTAAAGAGTACACATAAAGAATAGCCAAGTCCCTTGTGTCTTCTCCCCTTCAACTTTATTCTCCATTCTTAAATTCTGGTGAAAAAAGAAACTCTACTATAGTTTGTTTCATTTACTTATCATTACTTCACCCCTAATTGAAGTTTCTTCTAAGACAGTTGAATGTCTCACGCTTTTTCAAATAGGGTTATATTGTGCTTTTCCAAAACTACATGAAAAATAACTTCATAAAAGTATGACTATTTAAAATAGAAGAAATGGGAAATACACAGACTATGGAAATTTTCCAGGCACGTATACAAATTCAATAAAAACTGTAGCTCACATTAAAGAACAAAGATTTTTTTATATGTTCACAGCAGTTTAGAAGCTAAAATAAGTCAAGACTGGTTATATTAATGAAGCATTTTGCTCAACCACAACAAAATAAGTCATAGTTTATTACAGCAACCAATACAAATAATGACACCAGCTAATAATCTAGTGCAAAGTAAGTCAGTAATAATTTTGCAGTTGCTTCTAATTCTGATAAAAATTCACAAAAAATATCAATAATACTAAAATTTATAAAACAGGAAGACCCTTGAAAACAACCATCTTTTTGTGGCTTCTATTTAATCTCATTATTCAAAAAGCATAAATATTTTACTGATCGAATTATACAACTATGTGCGAGATAAAATGCTGTAGATAAAAGTCAACAAAAAGTTACATCTAAAAAAAGAACCCTATATCCTTGGCAGGGTAGTTCAGTTGGGTTAGTGTCCTCCCAATCGCCAACGTTACAGGTTTGATTGATACCCGGTCAAGGCACATTCAAAAAAAAAAATCAATCAATCAACGCATCAATTAGTGGAAGAACAAATAGATGTTTGTCTCTCTCTCTCAAATCAATCAATAAAAAATAAAAAGAACACTATAAAGCGGTTCCTCATCAGGGCCACATAATTTTAATCTCTTCTTGCCTCCTTATTAGTTAGCACTAGCTATAGCATAGATAAACAAGTACCACTCCATTCAGCTATATGAATGAGAGAAATGCCCATACCAAATTAAGTCTGCCCAAGCCTTAGAATACATATATTTCACAAAGAGATCCTGAAGAAAGCTTTACTTCTAAAATTTCGCCTCAATTCTTCATTTATTATGGGTAGAAAAGTGGTACACTGTTGTAAGAAAAGCTAATGAAGACAGTCTTGAACACTTAATTATTCCTTTACTTACAGGTATGGCCTACTTTTGGATGAAATGTCATGTTTCATAAAAGGAAAAAAAAAATTACTGGAGGTGTTTAGCTACTGTCCTTAAAAACATTAGATCTCTATAGAGCTCAAGATAATTCTCTAATCTGTCACTGACACAACTAAGGCATCATATGTACAAAATGTAAGCATAATAAAAAGAACAAATATTTCAAAACTTAAAGATTGATTACAATGGTTTACATTTAAGCATATCAGCCTGTAACAGTAGGAAACATTGAAAGCTAACTGAAAATCTTCTTCCACCCTGACTGGGTAGCTCAAATAGACCATCCTGATACACCAAGGTTGCATGTTCCATCCTGGTTAGTGCACATGCAAGAATCAACCAATGGATGCATAAATAAGTGAAACAACAAATCCATTTCTCCCCTTTAACCCGGCCCCTTCCTCTCTCTAAAATCCAGAACTTTTTTTCTATTGTAATACTGAAACCAGGGTCACAAAGTCATTCCTGAAAAAAAAAGATTTCTAGCTTTCCCAAATTAAAAAGAAATCTTGACCTCTTACGCATAAGATTCCTATGGAGGGAGGAAAAAAAAAACCATGTCAACCAGTATAATTGTTTCTCATACATACTTGCAAAATACATTTAAAAAAATCTTTTAGATGCACTGCAATTAGGCACAATTTGATTTTTATTACAATGTGTTACTACATAAAATGCAACGAAGACCTGAACAGCGGCTTAGGGCTTAAACGTCACTACTCCAATAACAAACGAGATCTTTTGCAAGGATGCCCAGCACAAGGCATCATGGTTTGGCGGATAGTTCTAGGTCAACTGTGGCCTGTGAGATACCTTGCATTTTTACTTTCTCCACTCTTTCAAAACAAAAAGGACACTTAGCATTTTGCTTTTGAAAATCGGGTCAGATCTGCAAACCTTTATTTTTAAACGACAGCGTAAGAATTTCGGGTGAACGTTCTTTAACCACTCCTCTGATCTCTTGGTGAGCTACCATCTTTTTTGTTCCATCCAACCACCCTGCTTCCAAGTCTTCCTATTGGCCCAAACCATCTACCTTCCCAAGCATTTTCTCCAAAAAGGCCAAGAACGACTGTGCCTCAAAGGTACCGAGAGCCCTCGACACTCAGGCACAGCCAGCGCACAAACAGTTAACGCGATCCATGGGTCCGAAAGTCACAGGACTTGTTGCAAACGCGCCCACACCTCAGCCGCTGCAGCAAGTGTGAGGGGAGGAGGCAGAAGGCGCCACACCGAGACCCGCCGCAAACGCCGGGAGCCCAGGAAACCAGGCGCGCGGGATACAAAGGGCGCTGAACGCGGCCTTCCATGAGGGGGACTGTGCGCGGGCAGGGAGACAAAATGGAGCGAAGAGAGGAATCGGAGCCCGAGCCACCGGGCCAAGGCCGAGGGGGCGAGCGGCGCGCGCCCCGCCGGGCTGCTTCCTGGACCCGCGGCGGGGGCGGGGCGCGACCGGGCCCGCTCTCCCGCCGCAAACACGCGGCCCACCGCCCGGGCCTAGCGCGGCGGGAAGCGCCCGTCGGCCGCCGCCAACAATGGGGAGCGAGGCGGCAGCGATGGAGGAGCCGGCGGCGGCAGCACTGCGGCCCGCGTCCGCGTTCCCAGCCCCGCGGCTAGACGCCCAGCCCGCAGCCCGCGAAACGACGCAGTAGAACGAGGGTCGAGGAGCGCCGCGCCAGGGTCCGTGGCACGGCCCACGGATGGCACAGGCGCACGATCTGCAGCCGCGCCGGCTCCCGGCCCTGGGAGGCCCCACGTTAGGGTCCCGTTAGGGTCCTGGCCGCAGCGCAACCCGCTTCGGCGGCTCCGCCCGCCCCTCACGTACCTGGTTGAACTCTTCGCCCACATCCGCATAAATGTCTATGTGGTCCACACCGTCCGCCATCTTCCTTCGGCCTCGGCCGCCGCCGCCTCCTGCAGGTCCGCTCGCAGCGGCAGAAGCAGCCGATCTAGCGGCGGGGGCGGGGCGCTTACGTCACTTCCGAGGCGCTGGGGACTGAGGCGGGGGCGGCGGGGGTGGCGGGGACAGTACAGTAATCGCCTTAGCGGCCTCGCTGAGCGGGCGGGGAAGAAAGGCTGTGTCGCTGAGGGCAGAGACGGGTTCTTTTGTGTATGGGTTAGGGCCCTGGGTGGGGGACGTGCCAGTTATCTCCAGATACTGTGTTTCCTCGTTGCTCCTGGCACACTGTAACGTTTTGTAATGTTTTCATTTCTCAGTTTTTCTTACACTGCTCACCGCCAGGTTATCCGCAGGGACAGGAGTTACATGTCCAGGATTAAATACAGTGTGACTCCCTGCGTTCTGGGAACGCCTTGAGAACAAGAACAATGTCTGATCCCGCATTCTCACGCGGAGACTAGCAACGTTTCCGTTCGCCTTGTAAATGCTAGACACCCATGATGGTTGGCTTGAGTTCTCTGCATGCCACTTCTGCATTCCGTTTATGTTAAAACAACTCCATCTCCTGCCATTCTCTTCTTCATCTCATCTTCCCGCGTTCATTGCCTTTCATTTTTTTTCCTCCCTAGATCTGCAGTTTTTTTATTTTTTCCTCTCTCTTTCTTTCTCTATTTTCCTTTTCAGTTGATTTTCTTTGGAATAGTTCAGGTGCCTCTAAATTGAATGCAGCCATCCTGGAATCCACCAAGGTGGAGGCATCTTGAGTAAGGTGACCAACTTTTTTACAATGAAATGGAAGACAAAAATAAATTGAAGAAAAGAATATAGAAAATAAAAGAAACATTTTATTCATTGCAACAATAATACACTATATGATAAATGCATAATAAAAACATTTGTAATATTTTATATTGTAAATATGCTTACATGCCTTTTAATTTTAAATAATAAGTGTAAGAAAAAATAGTCATATAGATACTATTACTTTTCCATTGAATAAATACTTTTCTCAATATGTCATCTTGTAACAATATATTGGAAATAACTGAATAAGAAATATCCTTCATATTGAATTTTACCACAAGTGCTGCAGCTAGAGTATCAACATTCAATTTCGATTTCTCACTTGTCCAAAAATCATTAGCGATTGAAAAGACTTTCAACTGCTACATTAGTTCTAGGGCAGCACAATGTAAATTGAACAAGAATAAATTTTCACATGGAATATGTTCATTTTTGAAATGGCTGAATATTTCCACCCATCTTTTATCAATTTCAACATGTTCATTTCCCCATTCTTTAATTTCTCAGAATTTAAATATACATTCAATTTTCTAATTTCTTCAAAGTGACAATTGTCTATTTTGATGTCTGGCATTACTTTAGATAAAAAGTCAAGACAAGATTCAATATCTGTCCAATATACTTGTGATGAAGTAAAAAAAACACCATTGAAAACTTATTTCCCGTGATGTTTGTTTCAGACCATTCTTTGTTATATTGAAAACATGTCCCGTAAAAATTCTGTACTTTTCTGATAAACTTTTCTGTTATGCACGGATTTGATTCCTCTAAGTCTGAAAATATTCTTTTTATAATTAAAGTAAGAAATTTTTCTTCAAAACGAGATTTATATTGAAGGATAAAGTCATTCAAAATAAGACTAATTTCCGTAGCTGAAATATGTTCACCTTCAATCTTTTGAATTGTTTTGTGAAAAACAGATGCTTAATTATGTATAAAATACATTAATATCTCAGATATTTTATTATTGCAAAACGATTCCAGGATTTTAGGACATTTATCTAAACTTAAAAAATATGAACGGAGAGGCTCAAATAATTGTAGAACATGCTCTATAGCAGGTGTTAGAGCAAGCCATCTAACTTTTGAATATCCTAAAAGTTTTTTGTATTCAACATTTGCTTCTTCACAAAATTTTTTTAAAGTAGCAACCCTAACATAAAACTATTAAAATGCAAATAAATTGTAGTTATTATTCTACATCAATTGGCATGGCACATGACACTGTGTTGATTGCATTTGACAAAATATGTGCATTACAACCTATTCCTAGTATTTTCTTTTGTAGAAACTTGTAATTTTACACGCACATTATTCACCCCTTTCTGTCTTTGCCCACCAAAATTTGTATTTGTATAATCAGCCGTTAGTGGAACAACTTTGTATTTCAAATTGTTTTCATTTATTACTCTGTATAAATGGTTTGACAAAATTTCAGAAGTTTTGCCCTCAATGTATTCTAAATTTAAAATTTTTACTTAAATGCCCTTGGTAACATTAAAATATCTTACCATTATTGGATACAATTTAATTTCATTATGATTTGATGCATCAGATAAAATCGTTACAAATGCTGCAGTTTCCAAGTCCTCTGTAAGTACTTTGTCACAGTAATTTTTTGTATTTTTATTTTTTTTTACAGAAACAGAGAGTCAGAGAGAGGGATAGGTAGGGATAGATAGACAGGAACAGAGAGAAATGAGAAGCATCAATCATTAGTTTTTTGTTGCTGTTGTGACACCATAGTTGTTCATTGATTGCTTTCTCACATGTGCCTTGACCATGGGCCTTCAGCAGACCCAGCAACCCCTTACTGGAGCCAGCGACCTTGGGTCCAAGCTGGTGAGCTTTTTCTCAAGCCAGATGGGCCCACGCTCAAGCTGGCGACCTCAGGGTCTGGAACCTGGGTCTTCCTCATCCCAGTCCGATGCTCTATCCACTGCGCTACTGCCTGGTCAGGCTGTCACAGTAATTTTTAAATACCAATTTCAAAATAGCCTCACATTTGTCCTGGCACATGAAAATTTTGCATTGTGAAACTTTTTCAATAATTTAGTTGTACAATCCATACTATGAAAACTTTGTGAATTAATGTATGAAATGCAAGTGTTCTCTTCATTGTAGCCAACTGTTTTTCATCTTCAGAATAATTTGAAATTTTAAAAAAACTTGTTACTGTACAACTAGAAGCTGATGCATCTAATGATTGCTTATGTTTATTGGTGGTCAAGTGTTTCATTATCACTGCTCTGCCCCAACTGCAATATACAACTCTCCGCTGCAAATATTGCAGAAAACAATGGTGTTTTTCTTTGATATGAGGAATGGAAATTCCTTTATCAATTTATTGTTGAAATGGCATTTTCTTTTTTGATTTTTTTCATCCTTTAAATGAAATTTAAAGTTAAAAATAAAATATAGATATACACGAACAATGCGAGCACATTAGGAACTGAAAACGTTACATCACGTTAGGCAACTTTTCTGGAAACTAAATTAAAACTAAATATCAAACAAAACCATAATTTGGAGTGGTAGTCGGGTGGATTTATCATTTTCTAATTAAAAAACGTCTGTTTCGTGCATCTATTTAATCAAAATGTGTTATTAATACATATGGTTTAAGGTTAGATTTCCACTTTAAAATTTGAATTTCTGGGAAAATACTTATAAATAAATGAATATGTATTTGGAAATTATTAAATAGATAATGAATTAATAAAACGTGAATTGGGCTTACCTGTCTATGATTGAATATTCACTGAGAAAGAAATAATCGTGATTCTATGTAAAGCCAGTAGTCAGGGCCACCATCACAGCAGCCTGACTCATGCAGGTTCGCATTAGATTCGAACAGTCGGTAATGAAACAACAGAGCCAAGAACTGGTGAGCCATCAGTTTTAATTCTAGCTTGCACCTGGCGGACAAGCAAAAACACACACTGGGCTCCAAAACCCACACATTCAGTGCTCACAAAGCTACTGACTTATCCGAGTTTCCTAAAATCAAAGGTTTCTAGCTCACCAGACTTATTCACCTCTGTTCTCCATCTCCTCCCCCACAAACTCTGCACAAACTGGGTTCTTCCTCAGCACTCTGCCATCTTGGCTGCTTCTCTCCTCCACGTGGCCTTAATCTGCTCTCCTCTCTATACCTCAGGAACCAAGAGAGAGATCAAGCTACTGGTCTCTCCCACTTTGTACCGTAGAATCAAAACCTTTAATCCAATTATACAAACAAGGAAGTCTCTGTATAATGGGATTCCTCAGGAGAGTGCACCACCCTACATCATCCAATCTGTCAAGGGTGTGGGGAAGAGTTTACTCTTAAACTAAGCCTTAGGCTATAACGACCCGGCCTGCCCACAGCCTGTTCCAGAACACACATTAATATCAACAAACTTCCACGTGGGCAGCGCCATCTTTAACAAAGTGAGCATAATATATTTTATCTGCTCAACATTCTACAATGTCGTATGTGCTGTGTCGTGTTTCAGTAAGAAGTACACAAAGCCATTTGCGCACTCGGTATATACCGCGTGCTCTCAGGTCTCCTGTGCAAAGCGCATAAGTCTCATAATCACGTCTCACTGCACTGTACTGATTCTTGACGAATCATCATGTCAAATCCAAATACGTCACATCACAAACAACGAATCAACTCTGCATTAATCAAATACGGACATTTACAGATTAGTCTTCTGTTGGGCAGATAAAATATATTATGCTCACTTTGTTAAAGATGGTGCTGCCCACTTGAAGTTTTAAGAGTAAGCTTTTCCCCACACCCTTGACTGATTGGATGATGTAGGGTGGTGCACTCTCATGAGGAATCCTCCCAGTATGTCTCAGATAAGTGACTTTGTATCAGAGACTTTCTTGTTTGTAGATTGGATTAAAGGTTTGGATTTCTACACTATAAAGTGGGAGAGACTGGGAGCTTGCTCTCTCTCTTGGTTCCTGAGGTTAGTATTAGAAAGGAGAGCAGAATAAGGCCACATGGAGGCCAGGAGAAGCAGGCAAGATGGCGGAGTGCTGAGGGAGAAGCCAGTTTGAGCAGAGTTTGTGCTGGAGAAGGAGATGGAGAACAGAGGTGAATAAGTCTGGTGAGCTAGAAACCTTTGATGCTAGGAAACTCGGTGTTGGGCTGATAAAATATATTATGCTCACTTTGTTAAAGATGGCACTGCCCACATGGAAGCCCGTCACCCAGGTGATATTATTTGCTCTTATGCTTGGGATGGGTGCAGGGGAAAGGCTGTAATGTAAGCAGGCTGGGTCATTATAGTCTAAGGCTTAGTTTTAAGAGTAAGTTTTTCCCCACGCCCTTGACTGATTGGATGATGTGGGGTGGTACACTCTAATGAGGAATCCTCCCAGTATGTTTCAGATAAGTGACTTTGTATCAGAGACTTCCTTGTTTGTAGATTGGATTAAGGGTTTGGATTTCTACACTATATAGTGGGACAGACCAGTAGCTTGCTCGCTCTTGGTTCCTGAGGTATTAGAGAGGAGAGCAGATTAAGGCCACGTGGAGGCCAGGAGAAGTAGCCAAGATGGCGGAGTACTGAGGGAGAAGCCAGTTTGTGCAGAGTTTGTGCTGGAGGAGATGGGGAACAGAGGTGAATAAGTCTGGTGGTGAGCTAGAAACCTTTGATTTTAGGAAACTCGTATAAGCCAGTAGTTTTGTGAGCACTAAATGAATGGGTTTTGGAGCTCAGTGTGTGTTTTTGCTTGCCCGCCGGGTGCAAGCTAGAATTAAAGCTGATGGCTCAGCAGTTCTTGGCTCCGTCGTTTCATTACCAACTGTTCGAATCCAATGCGAACCTGCATGGGCCAGGCCGCTGTGATGGTGGCCCTGGCTACTGGCTTTATACTCGGATAAGTCAGTAGCTTTGTGAGAACTGAATGAGTGGGTTTTGGAGCCCAGTGTGTGTTTTTACTTGCCTGCTGGAGCAAGCTAGGATTAAAGCTGATGGCTCACCAGTTCTTAGCTCCATTATTTCATTACCGACTGTCTGAATCTAATGCAAACCTGCCTTGGCCAGGCGGCTGTGATAATGCCCGCAACAACTGGCTTTACATTTGGCAAAGTCTGTGGCAGGATTTGATACAGATCGGTATGAAGCCGTCACTGTAGAGGTGCATGGTAGAGGACTGGCTGCTGTTATGGTGTCCTATGGCTATCCTATTGAGGACTGTAAGCAGGCTGACTTTTACAGCCATGTGTGAGGAAACCGAGAGCTCTATAGAAGAGGCTGCTCAGGACCTGCAGGCCGAGCAGTGGAAGGAGCTGGAGGAAACGTGGGAGAAAGAGATGCCAACCCTGGAGCTGGAGGAAGTGCTGGAGGAGGAGGCCAACCGGGTTTGCGAGATTTGCCTGGAAATGGAGCAAACGCTGGAGAAGGAATCACAGCTTCATGAGTTGCAGCTTTCCCTAGTTGTTGTGGAGAGCCAGCAGCAGCAGGAGGCCGGGGCTGAAGCCGAGACTGGGGCTGAGGCTGAGGCGGGGGCTGAAAGGCCCATAGAGCAGAAGGCAGTGATGACTCAGGGCTCAAGCCCAGCGGCGGGAGCTGATGTTTCTTGTTCCTCTTTGGAGGATGAGGAGAATTGGGCCGGAGTTGCGATTCACAGACTCCAGAAGGTAAACAGTGGCAGGTGTGGTGGGAGAAAGAATAGACATCCTGGGAGCCAGGCATGCATTGCCGAGAGACCACTAAAATGGCAGGGAGTGCCTGCTAAGCTGCTGATAGGTATGCAATTTTGGGACATAAGGGTGGATGCCATCATGCTCCCCAGAGCAGAGATGGAAATGATGACTGCCATTGCCACATGCTTCTTTTTAGGACAGTGTGAGAACTGCCATGACGGCAGGAATGAGGAGGGAGGCTAACACCCCATGTGTGTGGACTGATTTGCTGGACTATGACCGAAGTGAGCACTGGCTCCCTTGCTGGATGGACTTAAGAATTTTGGACAACGTGAAATACCCTGATGGGAGTGGGGGTGGCTTTGCTGGAGGCCCTCCTGCCCCAGGAAGCTTTTCCCATGGCTAGAAAGAAGGCTGAGGACATTTTGCACTTGTGGCAAAGTGCTTAGAGACTGGTGAAATGTACCTTTGTAATTGTTGAAATTGTATGATTTGTTATGTTGTTGTAATTTGTGTAATGTGCCTAATTTCCTTGTACAAGGATGCCGGTGATGTAGATTGTGGGTAGTAAAGTGAGCATAGGGGTGGATTGTTGGGCAGATAAAATATATTATGCTCACTTTGTTAAAGATGGTGCTGCCCACTTGAAGTTTTAAGAGTAAGCTTTTCCCCACACCCTTGACTGATTAAATGATGTGGTGCACTCTCATGAGGAATTCTCCCAGTATGTCTCAGATAAGTGACTTTGTATCAGAACTTCCTTGTTTGTAGATTGGATTAAAGGTTTGGATTTCTACATTATAAAGTGGGAGAGACCAGGAGCTTGCTCTCTCTCTTGGTTCCTGAGGTTAGTATTAGAAAGGAGAGCAGAGTAAGGCCACATGGAGCCCAGGAGAAGCAGGCAAGATGGCGGAGTGCTGAGGGAGAAGCCAGTTTGAGCAGAGTTTGTGCTGGAGAAGGAGATGGGGAACAGAGGTGAATAAGTCTGGTGAGCTAGAAACCTTTGATGCTAGGAAACTCGTATAAGTCAGTAGCTTTGTGAGCACTGAATGAGTGGGTTTTGGAGCCCATTGTGTGTTTTTACTTGCCCGCCGGGGCAAGCTAGGATTAAAGCTGATGGCTCACCAGTTCTTGGTTCTTTTGTTTCATTATCAACTGTTTGAATCTAATGCAAACCTGCACTGGCCAGGCGGCTCTGATGGTTGCCCTGACTACTGGTTTTACATCTTTCAATATAAAAAAGGAAGACGTGTAGGAGGAAACTTTTTGAGGGATGACAGAACTTACAAAAGAATACCGTTGTATGGCTAGGGGCTGTTATCATGGCCATGCACATGCAGGTTCACACTTGATTCGGACAGATGGCAATGAAACAGCAAATAACTGGTAGGCCATTACATTTAATCCTAGCTTGCACCTGGCGGGTAAGAAATACACACAATGGGGAAACATTTCCCTTTCCGTTCAGGTCTCCCAAAGCCACTGACTTAACTGAGTTTCCTAGAATCAAAGGTTTCTACCTCAGCAGCCTTATTCACCTTATTCACCTCTGATCGCCATCTCCGTCTCTTCGTACAAACTTTCTGCACAAACTGGCTTCTCATTTAGCACTTCACCATCTTGGCTGCTTCTCCTCTGCAAACCTAATTTCAGGAACACAGCGAGAGCCCCTGGTCTGACCCATTTTATAGTGTAGAAATAAAAACTTTTAAGCCAATATACAAATAAGGAAGTCTCTGATACAAAGTCACTTATCTGAGGTATAAATGGTATAAGAGTGCACCATCCCACATCATGCAACAGTCAAGGATGTGGGGAAAAGCTTAGTGTTGAGAAGATTTTAGGATTAAACGGTTGGGAAAGGCTTAGTCTTAAAACTAAGCCTTAGGCTATAAGGACTCTGCTTGCTTACACTGTGTCCCCCCACCCAATGCAAACTATAAGTGAGCAAACATATACATCATATTTGCAAGCTGATTTGACCCACAACTGTCTTCCCTAAAGGAGGACGATTGGTCACTTTAACCTTGAGACAAGGGGCTTCTCTCATAGAATCATAGAATGTCCCTTCCCACTGGGGTGGGAGTTGGGAAATAACACTGGAAAAGGTGTTATTAGGTCCAAACATCTCAATTTACAGATAAGGGAACTGAGGCCAAATAGCATCCAAGAAACAATTGGAGTCATGTGGTCAGTAAAGAGCTGTTACCACCAATCCTTTATTCAAAGACTTCTCTCCAGTTTTGAAACCTTTGCTCATTCTTTATTTTCTTTCTTCTTTATATCTTTTCTACCAAATTAGAGTGTGTTTCCTAAGATCCAGACTGACAAATCATTCATACAATGATAAGACAAACAACATCTGTTCTGGGTATGGTTAGTGTGTGGCCTGAGGCCGCCACTGTTGCAGCCATGCATAGGCAGGCTGCGGGTTGTATGGTCAGGAGCCACCATTGTGGCCATTCACATGCAGGTTCCCATTGGATTCGGGCAGATGGTAAAGAGTCGGCGGAGTCGGAGGATGGTAGACCATTCTGTTTATTGGTGTCTCACCAAGACAGGCAAGCCACAAGAGAAGACAAGGGAAAAGCAGAAAACCTGCTTTTCCCATGGAGGGTAAAGGATCAGGGAGGCCCCTGGGATGGTGATAGCAGAAACCGAGAGAGCAGTCTGCCCCGTGCAAAAATTCAAACCTTTTATCCAATCTACAAAGAAGAAAGTCTCTGAGACAGAGTCACTCATCTGAGGCATAATGGGATTCATTGTGAGAGTGCACCACCCTACATCAAAAAGGTGGGAAAGGCTTAGTTCCAAAACTAAGCCTTGGGCTATAATGACCAGGCCTGCCTACAGCCTGTCCCCCACAGCCAATACAAACTATAAGCGAGCAAACATATATATCATATTTACAAACTTATTTGACCAACATTCCACCCCTTTTGCTTGCTTCACAATCTAAACCACAGGTATCTTCCATGATGGTCACTGTGCAAGGAGTGGGATACAATTGCATAAACAGAAACAGTACCAACTACAGCAATAGGATTAACAAATCAAAAGCTATGGGCGAAATGAGAGAGTTGTCAATGGCACCAAGAGAGGCAAATGTTTCCCCTCTGGCAGAATACAGGCCAGAGTTGTATCTGCAGACAGCACCATAGCTGGTACCAGAGGCCGCCCTGAGCGGGCATACTAAAACTTATTGGCCAATACATCTGCTGGTTCTATGTGTAGTAAAATAGGAGAACTCATTATTGGCCATAAAGAAATTACAAAGGTGCCCTTCATTATGCTGTCCCCCTGAGCACTCAAGGGATAATACACTTCTACCTTAGGTGGCCAGGTGCTGGTTGCCCAAGGAGTTAACTGGAGGTCCACCCCTATCCCCTTTCCCCATGGTGCCAACAAGGCCACCCATCTCAGATGGGGGGTGTTAGGTAGATAAAATATATTATGCTCACTTTGTTAAAGATGGCGCTGCCCACATGGAAGTTCGTTGATATTAATGTGTGTTCTGGAACAGGCTGTGAGCAGGCTGGGTCGTTGTAGCCTAAGGCTTAGTTTAAGAGTAAGCTCTTCCCCACACCCTTGACTGATTGGATGATGTAGGGTGGTGCACTCTCCTGAGGAATCCCATTATACAGAGACTTCCTTGTTTGTATAATTGGATTAAAGGTTTTGATTCTATGCTATAAAGTGGGAGAGACCAGTAGCTTGATCTCTCTCTCTTGGTTCCTGAGTTCCTGAGGTTAGTATTAGAAAGGAGAGCAGAGTAAGGCCACGTGGAGGAGAGGAGGCAGCCAAGATGGAGGAGTGCTGAGGAAGAAGCCAGTTTATTAAGAGTCTGTGCAGGAGGAGATGGGAAACAGAGGTGAATAAGTCTGGTGAGCTAGAAACCTTTGATTCTAGGAAACTCGGATAAGTCAGTAGCTTTGTGAGCACTGAATGTGTGGGTTTTGGAGCCCAGTGTGTGTTTTTGCTTGCCCGCCAGGTGCAAGCTAGAATTAAAGCTGATGGCTCACCAGTTCGTGGCTCCTGTGTTTCATTACCGACTGTTTGAATCCAATGCGAACCTGCATTGGCCAGGCGGCTGTGATGGTGGCCGCGACTACTGGCTTTACAGGGGGCCTGCACAGTCCAGGGCCAAGTCCATTGAAACCATTGGACTTTAAGAAGGGCTGTTGTGGCAGGCAAGAGCACATTGCCCTGCTGTCCAAAACCTGGCTTGAGTAAAATGTCCTTGATGCGTATCTGCAACTGAATGGGGGCAGCTGCCCAATGCAGGAGGGCCTCTACTGGAGCTGGGCTCCCCCATCGAGGTCTCTCATTCAAAATCCGGAGTACTGTCCATAAGCGGTGTGGCCATCCAGTAAGGGAGCTGGTGCCCCCCTCCTGTCGCAGTCCCTGCGTTAAGAGTCCATTATACCACTCAATAATACCAGCAGCCTGGGGGTGGTAGGGAACATGGTACTTCCAGTCTACCCCCAGCTCTTGAGCCCATTGCCTCACCATTGAACCAGTGTAGTGGGTACTATTGTCACTTTCAAGGACCAGTGGTTGCCCATATGCAGTACTCAGGTGGTCCAAAGCCTGTATGACTGCCCTCTGGTCAGGATTACGGGTGGGATAAGCAGCAAGCCGACCTGTGGCAGTATCTACACAAGTGACTGCATACTGGTACCCTTCTGACTTTGGTAAGGGTCCAATGATGTCTATCTGCCATCGTGTCAGTGGAACATGACCCCTCTGGATCTGTCCAGGTGACACCAGTAGTCTCCGAGGGTGCTCCTTGGAACATACTGCACATTGCTTACAAGCTGCAAGTACCTCTGCATAGGACACAGGCAAGTTTCACTCCTTAAATGTAGCCCACATAGTTTTCTGTCCCGCATGGAGCAGGTGCCATTTGTGTAACTGCATTGATGGGCTGCCCTGCGGGGCCCAAGATAGCCACAGGTGACCCAAAAAGGGCTGAAGGGGTGCTAGCAAGGATAAATTCCCTCATTTTTGCCATAAACACTTCGTCGTCTAGCCCATGGGGCCCCGGGTTGAAAACAGCATTCTTCATACCTAATTCCCGAAGGACCTTTACTAACTCACTGTAGCACTGCCACCGACTCATTGCCCCTGGCAATTCTACAACATTCTGCCAGACCATACAAATGGTGGCCATCACCCATTCTAATAGGGCATGGTCTCCTGGGTTGCCACGGCAGTTCTGAAAATGCTACCTCAAGGAGGAGTGTGTGGTAATGGAGGCCAATTTCTCCATCTCTGTTCCGGAGAGCATGATGCCATCCACCCCATAATCGTAGTAACCAGGCTACCAGGGATTCAGTAGGTTTCTGCCTAAATTGTGCCCCCAACTCCATCAGCTCTGCCTAGGTATAGGGCCAGACCACAGAGTGTTCCATTACCTGGGTAGGAGGCTGTGGATGCCCCTGAGGGACTCTACATTGCTGGGATTTTACCTTCTTGGCGACCACTGGTTGGGCTCTCAGTGTGTGTATGGCAGCTTCAACCTGAGCCTTCTCATCATCAGAAGAGGAGTTGCAAGCGCCTGCTCCCGCTGACTCAAAGCTAATCCACTGGCATGGGTGCTGCTGCTTCTTTGGCGACCGTTTAGGCTCCTGTGGCTGCTGGCTTTTGGCCAGAAACTGAGATTTGAGCTCTTGAATCTACAGTTGTTTCTCCAACAACTGCCGGAGCAAACGTTCAGCTTCCAGGGCAATCTGCAACTCACAAACCCATAATTCCTTCTCCAGTGCTTGCTCCAATTCCAGCCTTTTCTGCCATTCGATTTGAAATTCATACTGAAGCTTTTGACCTGGGGAAGCTTCTTGCACAGAACTCTTGATTTCCTCTTGAGTAAAAAACACATAGCCCACAGCCCCTAAAAGGACAGCCATGGGGAGCCAGAACAACAACCAGTCCTCTACTCCACTCCTCAAGGATGGCGGCCCCATACTGATCTCCAAATCCTGCCACAAACTATGCCAGTTGTATGGCTAGGAGCCGCCATCATGGCCATTCACATGCAGGTTCCCATTGGATTCGGGCAGATGGTAAAGAAACAGTGGAGTCGGAGGATGGTAGGCCATTCTGTTTATGGGTGTCTCACCAAGACTGGCAAGTCACAAGAAAAGACAAGGGAAAAGCAGAAAACCTGTGTTGGGCAGATAAAATATATTATGCTCACTTTGTTAAAGATGGCGCTGCCCACATGGAAGTTCGTTGATATTAATGTGTGTTCTGGAACAGGCTGTGGGCAGGCCGGGTCATTATAGCCTAAGGCTTAGTTTTAAGAGTAAGCTCTTCTCCACACCCTTGACTGATTGGATGATGTAGGGTGGTGAACTCTCATGATGAATCCCATTGTGCCTCAGAGAGTGGCTTTGTATCAGAGACTTCCTTGTTTGTATAATTGGATTAAAGGTTTTGAGTCTATGCTATAAAATGGGAGAGACCAGTAGCTTGATCTCTCTCTTGGTTCCTGAGTTCCTGAGGTTAGTATTAGAGAGCAGAGCAGATTAAGGCCATGTGGAGGATAAGTAGCCAAGATGGCAGAGTGCTGAGGAAGAAGCCAGTTTGTTAAGAGTTTGTGCAGGAGGAGATGGGAAACAGAGGTGAATAAGTCTGGTGAGCTAGAAACCTTTGATTCTAGGAAACTCGGATAAGTCAGTAGCTTTGTGAGCACTGAATGTGTGGGTTTTGGAGCCCAGTGTGTGTTTTTGCTTGCCTGCCAGGTGCAAGCTAGAATTAAAGCTGATGGCTCATCAGTTCGTGGCTCCTGTGTTTCATTACCGACTGTTCGAATCTAATGTGAACCTGCACGGGTCAGGCGGCTGTGATCCTGACCGCGACTACTGGCTTTACAACCTGCTTTTCCCATGGAGGGTAAAGGATCAGGGAGGCCCCTGCAATAATGATAGCAGGAACTAAGAGAGCAAGCTCCCAGTCTGCCCCACTTTATAGTGCAGAAATCCAAACCCTTAATCTAATCTACAAACAAGAAGCTTTCTGATACAAAGTCACTCATCTGAGGCATAATGGGATTCCTCGTGAGAGTGCACCACCCTACATCAAAAAGGGTGGGAAAGGCTTAGTCCCAAAACTAAGCCTTGGGCTATAATGACCTGGCCTGCTTATAGCCTGTTCCCCACACCCAATAAAAACTATAAGCAAGCAAACATATATATCATATTACAAACTTATTTGACCAACACATGTTCTCATTGAATTCCGACAGACGTAAAGAAACAGTGGAGCCAAAAAATGGTGGGCCATTTTTTTGTTAAATTCTCGCAGCAACCAACAAACAATCACACAGGCCTCCCAAAGCCATTGACGCATTCCCCAATTCCACAACTGTTGGTTGTAAAGCCAGTATCCATGGCCCCCATCACAGCCGTCTGGCTCATGCAGGTTCGCATTAGATTTGGACAGTTGGTAATGAAAAAATGAAGCCAAGAACCGGTGAGCCATCAGCTTTAATCCTAGCTTGCACCCAGCGGGCAAGTAAAAACACACACTGGGCTCCAAAACACACTCATTCAGTTTTCACAAAGCTACTGACTTATCCGAGTTTCCTAGAATCAAAGGTTTCGAGCTCACCAGCCTTACTTACCTCTGTTTCCCATCTCCTTCTCTCTACACAAACTGGCTTATCCCTCAGCGTTCCACCATCTTGGCTGCTTCTCCTGGCCTCATCCATGTGGCCTTTACTCTGTTCTCCTCTCTAATACTAACCTCAGGAACCAATAGAGAGCAAGCTCCCGGTCTGCCCCACTTTATAGTGTAGAAATCCAGACTTTAAGCCATTCTACAAATAAGAAAGTCTCTGATACAAAGTCACTTATCTGAGGCATAATGGGATTCCTCATGAGAGTGCACCACCCTATATCATGCAATCAGTCAAGGGTGTGGGGAAAAGCTTAGTTTTAAAACTAAGCCTTCGGCTATAACGACCCTGCCTGCTTACAGCCTATCCCCCCTCCACAATAATATAATTACACCCATCCCAAGCAGGAAGGGCAACTGTTGGGCAGATAAAATATAATATGCTCACTTTGTTAAAGATGGTGCTGCCCACATGGAAGCCCGTCACCCAGGTGATATTATTTGCCCTTATGTTTAGAATGGGTGTGGGGGAAAGGCTATAATGTAAGCAGGCCAGGTCGTTATAGCCTAAGGCTTAAGAGTAAACTTTTCCCCACACCCTTGACTGATTGGATGATGTAGGGTGGTGCACTCTCCTGAGGAATCCCATTGTGCCTTGGATGGGATTAAGGGTTTGGATTTCTACAGTATAAAGTGGGGCAGGCCGGGAACTTTTGCTCTTGGTTCCTGAGGTATTAGAGAGGAGAGCAGATTAAGGCCACGTGGAGGAGAGGAGGCAGCCAAGATGGTGGAATGCTGAGGAAGAAGCCAGTTTGTTCAGAGTTTGTATAGAGAGAAGGAGATGGGAAACAGAGGTGAATAAGTCTGGTGAGCTAGAAACCTTTGATTCTAGGAAACTCGGATAAGTCAGTAGCTTTGTGAGCACTGAATGTGTGGGTTTTGGAGCTCAGTGTGTGTTTTTGCTTGCCCACCGGGTGCAAGCTAGGATTAAAGCTGATGGTTCACCGGTTCTTGGCTCCATTGTTTCATTACCGACTGTTCGAATCTAATGCGAACCTGCACGGGTTGGGCTGCTGTGCTGGTGGCCGCGGCTACTGGCTTTACAGCAACTAATACTATCACCTGAGCAATGGGCCTCCACATGAGCAGCACCATCTTTAACAAAGTGAGCATAATATAGCTTCTGCCCAACATTGGTCAAATAAGTTTATAAATATGATATATAGGTTTGCTCGCTTATAGTTTGCATTGGGTGTGGGGGACAGGGTGTAAGCAGGCAGGGTCGTTATAGCCTAAGGTTTAGTTTTAAGACTAAGCCTTTCCCACCCTAAGTGACTTCGTATCAGATACTTCCTTGTTTGTATATTGGATTAAAGGTTTTGATTTCTACATTATAAAATGGGGCAGAGGAGCCCATGCTGGAGGAGAGCAGAGAAAGGCCATGTGGAGGAGAGGAGAAGCAGCAAAGATGGAGGAGTGCTTGTTGGGCAGATAAAATATATTATGCTCACTTTGTTAAAGATGGCGCTGCCCACATGGAAGCCCGTCACCCAGGTAATATTATTTGCCCTTGTGCTTGGGATGGGTGTGGGGGAAAGGCTGTAATGTAAGCAGGCCAGGTTGTTATGACCTAAGGCTTGGCTTTAAGAGTAAGCTCTTCCCCACACCCTTGACTGATCGGATAATGTAGGGTGGTGATGTAGGGAGGAATCCCATTATGCCTCAGATGGGTGGCTTTGTATCAGAGACTTTCTTGTATGTATAATTGGATTAAGGGTTTGGATTATCTATGCTATAAACTGGGGCAGTCCGGGAGCTGATATCTCTCTCTTGGTTCCTGAGTTCCTGAGGTTAGTGTTAGAGAAGAGAGCAGATTAAGGCCACGTGGAGGAGAGAAGCAGCCGAGATGGCAGAGTGCTGAGGAAGAAGCCAGTTTGTTAAGAGTTTGTGCAGGAGGAGATGGGAAACAGAGGTGAATAAGTCTGGTGAGCTGGAAAGCTTTGATTCTAGGAAACTCGGATAAGTCAGTAGCTTTGTGAGCACTGAATGTGAGGGTTTTGGAGCCCAGTGTGTGTTTTTGCTTGCCCGCCGGGTGCAAGCTAGAATTAAAGCTGATGGCTCACCAGTTTTTGGCTCCTGTGTTTCATTACCGACTGTTCGAATCTAACGTGAACCTGCGTGGGTCAGGCTGCTGTGATAGTGGCCTTGACTACTGGCTTTACATTTGGCGTAGTCTTTGGCAGGATTCGATACAGTTCGGCATGGAGCCGCCACCACCTTTGAGTGGTGGAGTAGAGGACTGGTTGCTGTTATGGTTTTCCATAGCTGTTTTTTGGGGGACTGTTGGATGGCTGACTTTTACAGCCATGCGTGAGGAAACCGAGAGCTCTATGGAAGAGGCTGCCCAGGACCTGCAATCTGAGCAGCAGAAGGAGCTGGAGGAAACGTGGGAGAAAGAGATGCCAACCCTGGAGCTGGAGAAAGTGCTGGAGGAGGAGGCCGACCAGGTTTGCGAGATTCGCCTGGAAATGGAGCAGACGCTGGAGAAGGAATCACAGGTTCATGAGTTGCAGATTGCCCTGGATGTTGTGGAGAGCCAGCAGCGGCGGGAGGCCAGGGCTGAAGCCAAGGCTTGGGCTGAGGCTGAGGCAGGTGCTGTAAGGCCCATGGAGCAGAAAGCAGCAGCAGCAGGGGGCTCGAGCCCAGCAGCAGGAGCTGATGTTTTCAGTTCCTCTTTGGAGGATGAGGAGAATTGGTCTGGAATTGTGATCCGCAGCCTCCAGAAGGTGAGAGCCCAGCAGCAAGGAGTAGCTACGCTGCCGGTAGGTCTGCGATTTTGGGACATAGGGGTGGATGCCATC
This sequence comes from Rhynchonycteris naso, assembly GCA_037038555.1. Taxonomy (NCBI): domain Eukaryota; kingdom Metazoa; phylum Chordata; class Mammalia; order Chiroptera; family Emballonuridae; genus Rhynchonycteris; species Rhynchonycteris naso. The sequence goes on along the minus strand of CM072996.1, from coordinate 105,983,460 downwards.
ATGCTCCCCAGAGCAAAGATGGAAATGCTGACTGCCATTGCCACGTGCTTCTCTTTAGGACAGTGTGAAACTTGCCATGATGGCAGGAATGAGGGGGGAGGCTAAAGCCCTATGTGTGTGGACTGATTTCCTGGACTACGACCCGAGTGAGCACAAGCTCCTTTGTTGAATGAACTTACGAATTTTGGACAATGTGAAATACCCTGATGGGGGTGGTGATGGCTTTGCTGGAGGCCTTCCTACCCAGGGAAGCCTTTCAAACGGCAAGGAAGAAGTCCGAGGACATTTTGCGCTTTCGGCAAAGTGCTCAGAGACTGGTGAAATGTGTGTACCTTTGTAATTTTTGAAATTGTATGATTTGTCATGTTGTAATTTGTGTAATGTGCCTAATTTCCTTGTACGGGGATGCCAGTGGTGTAGATTGTGGGTAGTAAAGTGAGCATAAGGGTGGATTGTTGGGCAGATAAAATATATTATGCTCACTTTGTTAAAGATGGCGCTGCCCACATGGAAGCCCGTCACCCAGGTAATATTATTTGCCCTTGTGCTTGGGATGGGTGTGGGGGAAAGGCTGTAATGTAAGCAGGCCAGGTTGTTATGACCTAAGGCTTGGCTTTAAGAGTAAGCTCTTCCCCACACCCTTGACTGATCGGATAATGTAGGGTGGTGATGTAGGGAGGAATCCCATTATGCCTCAGATGGGTGGCTTTGTATCAGAGACTTTCTTGTATGTATAATTGGATTAAGGGTTTGGATTATCTATGCTATAAACTGGGGCAGTCCGGGAGCTGATATCTCTCTCTTGGTTCCTGAGTTCCTGAGGTTAGTGTTAGAGAAGAGAGCAGATTAAGGCCACGTGGAGGAGAGAAGCAGCCGAGATGGCAGAGTGCTGAGGAAGAAGCCAGTTTGTTAAGAGTTTGTGCAGGAGGAGATGGGAAACAGAGGTGAATAAGTCTGGTGAGCTGGAAAGCTTTGATTCTAGGAAACTCGGATAAGTCAGTAGCTTTGTGAGCACTGAATGTGAGGGTTTTGGAGCCCAGTGTGTGTTTTTGCTTGCCCGCCGGGTGCAAGCTAGAATTAAAGCTGATGGCTCACCAGTTTTTGGCTCCTGTGTTTCATTACCGACTGTTCGAATCTAACGTGAACCTGCGTGGGTCAGGCTGCTGTGATAGTGGCCTTGACTACTGGCTTTACAGTGCTGAAGGAGAAGCCAGTTTGTGCAGAGTTTGTGCAGAGAGAAGGAGATGGGGAACAGAGGTGAAAAAGGCTTGTGAGGTAGAAACCTTTGATTCTAGGAAACTTGGATAAGTCAGTGGCTTTGGGAGCCCAGAATGGAAAGGGAAGTGTTTTCCCACTGTGTGTATTTCTTGCCCACTGGGTACAAGCTAAGATTAAAGCTAATGGCCCACCAGTTCTTGGCTTCGTTGTTTCAATACCATCTGTCCAAATCAAATTCGAACCTGTATGGGCCAGGCAGCTGTGATGGTGGCTGTGGCTACTGGCTTTACACACACCCATGAGAATCTTCTCCGGTTTCTCCTAGAATCAAAGGCCCCACCAGTCTCAGCAGAGCTTGCAAAGCCCCTCACCTCTGGTGCCCCATCATCACACCTTCTCTTTCTCTGCTTAACAGGGCTTCTCCTTTTGCACTCTGCATTCTTTCTCTCTCAGTCTGCAAACATAGCTTTTTTCTTTCTCTTCTTCAAAACTCTTTGGCCCAAAAACCTCTTCTCCAGCAAACATTAGCAAAACAATGGCCTTCCCAAGCAGGAAGGTAATTTGCAATTTCACAGACCACACATACCTGGTGCTGCCCAGCCCCCAATGCTATAAAAGAGTAAACATAAAAATCATATTTTACAAACTTATTTGACCAACAATGGGAAAAAGTTGGTTGGAGTCTGTTGGGCAGATAAAATATATTATGCTCACTTTGTTAAAGATGGCGCTGCTCACATATAAGTTTTAAGAGTAAGTTTTTCCTCACACCCTTGACTGATTGGATAATGTAGGGTGGTGCACTCTCATGAGGAATCCTCCCAGTATGTCTCAGATAAGTGACTTTGTATCAGAGACTTCCTTGTTTCTAGATTGGATTAAGGGTTTGGATTACTACACTATAAAGTGAGGCGGATAGGGAGCTTGCTCGCTCAGTTTCTGAGGTTAGCATTAGAGAGGAAAGCAGAGTAAGGCCAGACTAAGCAGACTAAGGCCACATGGAGAAGAGGAGAAGCAGCCAAGATGGCGGAGTGCTGAGGGAGAAGCCAGTTTGAGCAGAGTTTGTGCAGAGAGAAGGAGATGGGAACAGAGGTGAATAAGGCTGGTGAGCTAGAAACCTTTGATTCTAGGAAACTTGAATAAGTCAGTAGCTTTGTGAGCACTGAATGAGTGGGTTTTGGAGCCCAGTGTGTGTTTTTGCTTGCCCGCCGGGTGCAAGCTAGAGGTAAAGCTGATGGCTCACCAGTTGTTGACTCTGTTGTTTCATTACCGACTGTCCGAATCTAATGCGAGCTTGCACTGGCCAGGCGGCTGTGATCCTGGTTGCTACTACTGGCTTTACATTTGGCGTAGTCTGTGGCAGGATTCGATACAGATCGGTATTGAGCCACCACCACCTTTGAGTGGTGGAGTAGAAGACTGGCTGCTGTTATGGTTCCCTATGGCTGTCGTTCTGGAGACTGTAGGATGGCTTACTTTTACAGCCATGTGTGAGGAAACCGAGAGCTCTATGGAAGAGGCTGCCCAGGACCTGTAAACCAAGCAGTGGAAGGAGCTGGAGAAAACGTGGGAGAAAGAGATGCAGATCCTGGAGCTGAAGTAAGCACCAAAGGAGGCCAAACAGGTTCACGAGATTCACTTGGAAATGGAGCAGCCACTGGAGGAAGCATCACAGGTTCATGAGTTGCAAATTGCCCTGGATGTTGTGGAGAGCCAGCAGCGGCAGGAGGCTGAGGCTGAGATTGAGGCTGAGGCTGGGGTTGGAGCTGCAAGGCCTGCTGAGCAGAAGGCAGCGGTGGCCCGGAGCTTGAGCCCAGCAGCAGGAGCTGGTGTTTTCAGTTCCTCTTTGGAGGATGAGGAGAATTGGTCTGGAATTGCAATCCGCAGCCTCCAGAAGGTGAGAGCCCAGCAGCAAGGAGTAGCTACGCTCCTGGTAGGACTGCGATTTTGGGACATAGGGGTGGATGCCATCATGCTCTCTGGAGCAGAGATAGAAATGCTGACTGCCATTGCCACATGCTTCTTTTTAGGACAGTGTGAGACCTGACATGACGGCAGGAATGAGGGGGGAGGCTAACACCTCATGTGCGTGGACTGATTTTCTGGACTATGACCGAGTGAGCACTGACTCCTTTGTTGAATGGACTTATGGATTTTGGACAATGTGAAATACCCTGATGGGGGTAGGGGGGCAGCTTTGATGGAGGCCCTCCCCCCTGCCCCGGGAAGCCTTTCAAATGGCAAGAAAGAAGGCTGAGGACATTTTGTGCTTTGGCAAAGTGCTTACAGACTGGTGAAGTGTACCTTTGTAATTGTTGAAACTATATGATTTGTGCTGTTGCTGTAATTTGTGTAATGTGCCTAATTTCCTTGTACAGGGATGCCAGTGGTGTAGATTGTGGGCAGTAAATTGAGCATTGGGGTGGATTGTTGGACAGATAAAATATATTATGCTCACTTTGTTAAAGATGGCGCTGCCCACATACAAGTTTTAAGAGTAAGCTTTTCCCCACTCCCTTGACTGATTGGATGATGTAGGGTGGTGCACTCTCATGAGGAATTCTCCCAGTATGTCTCAGATAAGTGACTTTGTATCAGAGACTTCCTTGCTTGTAGATTGGATTAAGGGTTTGGATTACTACACTATAAAGTGGGGCTGATAGGGAGCTTGCTCGCTTAGTTTCTGAGGTTAGCATTAAAGAGGAAAGCAGACTAAGGCCACGTGGAGAAGAGGAGAAGCAGCCAAGATGGCGGAGTGCTGAGGGAAAAGCCAGTTTGAGCAGAGTTTGTGCAGAGAGAAGGAAATGGGAACAGAGGTGAATAAGGCTGGTGAGCTAGAAGCCTTTGATTCTAAGAAACTCGTATAAGTCAGTAGCTTTGTGAGCACTGAATGTTTGGGTTTTGGAGCCCAGTGTGTGTTTTTGCTTGCCTGCTGGGTGAAAGCTAGAATTAAAGCTGATGGCTCACCAGTTGTTGACTCTGTTGTTTCATTATCAACTGTCCTAATCTAATGAGAACCTGCACTGGCCAGGCTGTTGTGATGGTGGCCTTGGATACTGGCCCTACAGAGTCATAGAAACAAATCTGGAGATCTGAATACAAATTTCTAGTCAAACACTTTTTCTTTTTTTACAGGGACAGAGAGAGAGAGTCAGAGAGAGTGATAGATAGGGACAAACAGACAGACAGGAATGGAGAGAGATGAGAAGCATCAATCATCAGTGTTTTGTTGCGATACCTTAGTTGTTTATTGATTGCTTTCTCATATGTGCTTTGACCGTGCGCCTTCAGCAAACCGAGTAACCCCTTGCTTGAGCCAGCGACATTGGGTCCAAGCTGGTGAGCTTTTTGCTCAAGCCAGATAAGCCTGTGCTCAAGCTGGCGATCTCAGGTTCTTGAACCTGGGTTCTTCCACATCTCAGTCCGACTCTGTATCCACTGCACCACCGCCTGGTCAGGCTCTAATCAGACACTTTACCTCAGTCAAGTTTTCTAATTTATCTAATGTTCAATCTCGGAGTCCTTAAAAACAAGGTATTAATATTTATCTCACCAAGGTTGAAGATTCTTTTTTTTATTTATTTATTTTTATTTTTTTAAATTCATTTTTAGAGAGGAGACACAGAGTGAGAGAGAGAGAGAGAGAGAAAGAGAGAAAGGGGGGAGGAGCTGGAAGCTCAACTCCCACATGTGCCTTGACCAGACCAGCGCAGGGTCTTGAACTGGCGACCTCAGTGTTGCCAGGTTGACGCTTTATCCACTGCGCCACCACAGGTCAGGCTGAAGATTCTTAATGTATGAAACTTCCAAGCCTGTAAGAATTTTTTATGAGTTTATTTGAGCCAAACTGTTGACAATTACCAGGGAGGAAAGTCTCAAGGAGTTGAGAAAATGCTCCAGAAAATGGCAGTTTCACCACTTACTTTATACATTAAATTAAAGGGAAAGTTGGATGAGGGTTACATGAAATGAACTGGTGATAGATTAGGGAGGCAGGAGAAAGTAAAGGGGGGGGTGGGGTGGGGAAAGTCTGGGATAGGATAAAAAGTAAAAATGTATTTTCTGAAACTTTTACATAATCAATAATATTATAGTTAATTAACATGATAATATCTGTTGGTTCCTGCTCTGGTAGGATGCCTGCCCTAAGGAGGGCAGGAAAAGACTATTTTACATTTCAAAGGCATGTTATCAGGTAGGTAGATTATTGTTGATGCAAAAGACAACAGACAGATTTAAATTAACTATTGACCTTTGTGAGAAAAAAATACCTCCCTGGGACATGACTACTCACCACAAACTGCTTTTAGTTAGAAAGTTTTGATTTCAGTTTATCCTGTGTGGTTACTGGAGGTCTTAGAGTTTGCAAGGCCACCATGTAGACTTTCCCTGAACTTGTTAGGTTCAGCATGTGACTCCTTTTTCATCCACAAGGTTAATAATAGTTTTAAGTAAAGCAGTATGCAAAATGCCCTATCCTTTTTTTGTGTTTTGGAAATAAGTTTTTCCCATGGGGCTTTATAGAAGAGCCATTCATAATAAATAAGGTGACCAATTGTCCTCCTTTAAGGAGGACAGTCCTTCTTTTGTAAGTTCCATCCTCCCTCGAAAAGTGTCCTCCTACATGTCCTCCTTTTTGATATTGGAAGACTAATCTGTAAATGTCCGTATTCAATCGATGCAGAGTCGATCCATTGCATGTGATGTGACTTATTTGTATCTAAATGAGTACTTTTTTCTTACAATTATTAAAAATTAATAGGCATATAAGCATAATTACAATACAAAATATTACAAATATTTTTATTATGCACTTATAGTGTATTATGTTGCAATGAATAAAATGTTTCTTTTAGATACAATATTGTTCTCTTCAATTTATCTTTGTCCTCCTTTTCATTGTAAAAAAGTTGGTCACTTTATAATAAAGAATGGTAATGTGGTAGGTACTATGATGGCCACATCCCAATCCTTGGAACCTGTGAATATGCTACTTTATAATGCAAAAGGGATTTTTTAGATAAGATTCAGTTATAGATCTTGACAGTGGTTGGCAAACTCATTAGTCAACAGTACAACCATTGAAATTTCTTTTGAGAGCCAAATTTTTTAAACTTAAACTATATAGGTAGGTACATTCCTTATCGAGGTAGCGCCCACATGTGGTATTTTGTGGAAGAGCCACACTCATGGGGCCAAAGAGCCACATATGGCTCTCCAGCTGCAGTTTGCCGACCAGGGAGATACGACATTATCCTTGATGTTTTGGTGGGTCCAAAGTAATCACAAGTGTCCTTATTAGTGAAAAAAGACAGGAGAGTCAGAGAAGGAGATCTGACAACAGAAGAAATTTATGTTCTTTCTTTCAGTACCCTTAAAACGAATTTCAAGATTCTGACTTGTATTGTTGCCTTTGAAAAATCAGCTATTAGTGTGGCTGTTTCTTTGAAGGTCATCAGTTTTTTCCCCATCCTTGGCTGCTTTTCAGATTTTTATTTCTCTTAGACTTTGGTTTTCTGCTCTTTCACTATGTATGTTTGGAATGTGTTTATTTTTAGTGGTGTATTTCTTTTTATTTATAATGCTTGGGATACACTGGGCCTCTTGAATACATTGATGCCTTTCATGAGTTCTAAAAAATTCTGTCATTACTTCAAATATTGCTTCTAACCCATTCTTCTCTCCTTCTATAACTCCAATTACATGTGTGTTAGATCGTTTGTTTCTCTTACCTTCGATTTTTATTTTTTATTCTTTTATCTCCTCCTACTTCATTGTGAATAGCTTTCTTTTCTTTTTTTTTTCTTTTCCAAGTGAAAGGAGGGGAGAAAGAGAGACAAACTCTTGCATGCATCCCAACCAGGATCCACCCAGCACCCCCTATCTGGTGCCAAAGCGCTGCCCATCTGGGACCATGCTTGCAACCGAGTTAATTTTAGCACTTGAGATGGAGGCTCCACAGAGCCATCCTCAGCGCCCTGGGCTGGTGTGCTCGAACCCATTGAGCCATGGCTGTGGAAGAACAGAGAGAGAGAGAGAGAGAGAGAGAGAGAGAGAACAGGGAGGGAAAGGGATGAAGAAGCAGATGGTCACTTCTCCTTTGTGCCCTGACTGGGAATCAAACCCAAGATATCCACACGCTGGGCCCATACTCTACCACTGAGCCAACCAGCCAGAGCATGAATTGCTTTCTTTCTAATCATTTCCTCTACTCCTAATTTACTCTCCTGTGGTGTTAGTGTAAGGTATTTTCCCTGCCGAGAAAGAATAAAATCAGCATAATTATTAAGTCTTAATTATTGAGGCTTTATTTTGTACAGAGCGTTACTTGGGTGGGACTCACTGGCATGGGTGATGGACGCCATAAATCTCTCTCCCCCCAGGGACCGCATGGTGCCAGATTTTAAAAGGGGACCTTCCGGGGTCATCTAGCTAATATGATGTAGTGAAATCTCACTGACTGACGGACAGTCACTTTTTTCCCAAAGGTTTATGGGAAGTGTAGTTTCCATGCGACTGGCCATGTGGGCAATCCCAGACAAAGACTGGGGCTCTGATTTTCCACTTGACCACCCCATTGCCAACCACCCTACATCCCAGCCTTTTTTGGTTAAGTAGAAATGGGGCGCCATTTATCATTCTGTCTGCTTCCTGCTGATTAGGGGCGTTGTAGGGAGGGGTGTTGGTTGGTGGTGGCTTTGAGGGGTGTCAGGAGGAACATCAGTTTGGCTGTTAGTCGAGAAACTTTGTGGATGCGCTTCGAACAGCACTGCTCCCTGGTTTAGTCCACGCTGGTGGCAGGTTCCAGGTGGGAGGGACAGGATGCAGAAGGAGAATCTACAGGGCCCAATCTTTTGGTGAGCCACAGACGAGTAGGGCCCAGTGGTTCCAAACTGCCAGTGATCCTGCATGGGAGCAAACTGGTTGTTCCTTCTGGTAATTCCAGTTGGGGTCTGTGTCAGGGACCACCTCTGGGCCCACCGGCATTTGAGAATTGGAGGTGTGGACCTTATCTGCATGAACTCGCGCTGCTGTCCGGATCCGGTCTCGTTCATCGGGGGTGAGGGTAGAAGACATAATAATATAGAGATCATGCCAAGTAAGGTCATATGCCTGAGTGAGATATTGGAATTCCTTTGTATAGTTGGTAGGATTAGAAGAATAGGAGCCCAAACGCTTTTCAATTGCAGACAGATCAGAGAGTGAGAAAGGCACATGAACCCTAATGACCCCTTCCGTCCCGGCCACCTCATGGAGAGGACATAGGAGGTCGGCTCCCTCTTGTGACCTGGAGTGGAATCAGGTGTGAGCGCTAACAGAGGAGGAGAGAGAGGGATCAGCATTTGCCGGTGATGGAAGAGAAACAAGATTTAGCAAAGAGACAAGATGGGATCGAGGGAGTGGTGCAGGAGGGGAACAAATTTCCTCAGGGGAGTCGGCAAAGGAGGAAAGATATGGAGTGGAGAGTTTAGCTGAGGTTTCTCTGGCCAGAAAGACCTGCGTTGTCGAGCAGTCGGCACAGAGATTAGGACGAGAATGCAACTAAAGAAACCCCTGTATATAAGGAATCTCTGTCCATTTTCCAACTTCTTGGCAACAGTTCTGTAAACCAATAAGGATGTTAAAATCAAAAGTTCCTTCCTGAGGCCACCTGGTCCGGTTATCCAGTGGTTATTGTGGCCAGGCTACACTGCAGAAGAAAATTAGTTTCTTCCTTTTTAGGGAGGAATCAATGTTTGGGAGGTTTCGGATAAGGCACCCCAGGGGTGTTTTAGAGTCAGGCTTGGATTCCTTTGCCCCCATGGTTACCCCTCATTTCTTGGATAATGGTCAAGAGATGAGTTACTGGCATCCCAAAAACTTAGACTCTGGCCACGGAACAGATAGGGAAAGTAAATATATGTATGAACGTTTTCAAAACACACATTTACTTGGTCAGAAAAGGTTTCCCTGACGTAGCTACAGTTTTCAGACAGGGAGCCTCGGCGGAAAGAACCTGAGGGGTTTTGGAGGCAGGGAGCTTACCACACTGTGTACTGAGGTGGAAGGTCGGTTGGATATCCTGGGTCCTTGTTCTTCCTCGGAGGAGACAGGAAAAGAGGAGCGGTCCGTTGCGGACTTCAAACTCTTCCCGGGTTTTGGCACCAAAAAATGTAAGGTATTTTCCCCGCCGAGAAAGAATAAAATCAGCATAGTTATTAAGTCTTAATTATTGAGGCTTTATTTGGTACAGAGCGTTACTCGGTCGGGACTCACTGGCACAGGTGATGGATGCCATGAATCTCTCTCCCCCCGGGGACCGCATGGCACCAGATTTTAAAAGGGGCCCTTCCAGGGTCGTCTAGCTAATATGATGTAGTGAAATCTCACTGGCTGACGGACAGTTACTTTTTTCCCAAAGGTTTATGGGAAGTGTAGTTTCCACGTGCCTGGCCATGTGGGCAATCCCAGACAAAGACTGGGGCTCTGATTTCCCACTTGACCACCCATTGCCAACCACCCTACAGTTAGCATCTCATTCTTTGCCAAAAATGTTAATCTTTGCTTTGATCTCTTTGACTATAGTAGGTATCATTGGTATATTGAGACAGATTAGTAAACCAGGACACGTGAAATAGGGAAACAAGATTGTTAAATGGTAGTGGAGGAAAAACAAAGTTTGAAATCTATGAAATTGAATATTATTCTTTAGAAAATTAGTCTAAAGAAACAGGCAAAATTGTAAGTGGAAGATTTGGTTCTCATTAATGCCTAGTCAAAATGGAAGGCTCTCCTGGCAAGAATACACTAAATAATGAAGCATATGGAAATATCAACTCACCATGTGTTCTTTTCTCTTTATGAGAAAAATCACAGGAAATTTTTTTTTAATTCATTTTAGAGAGGAGACACAGAGTGAGAGAGAGAGAGAGAGAGAGAGAGAGAGAGAGAGAGAGAAAGGGGGGAGGAGCTAGAAGCATCAACTCCTATATGTGCCTTGACCAGACCAGTGCAGGGTTTTGAACTGGCGACCTCAGTGTTCCCAGGTCGACGCTTTATCCACTGCACCACCACAGGTCAGGCAGGAAATTTAAATGCCTGTTTATTTTCTTCTTCTAAATAACAATTTGCTTTCATACTTTATTTTGTGTTCATGAAATTTTGTTCTTTTTCTCTAAGAAAGCTCTGCTCTGTCTGAATGGCTCAGCTGATTGTAGTATCATCCCAAAATGCAGAGGTTGCAGGTGCTCAGGCTTCAGAAAACCTAGATTCATGCCTGTTATAAACCTTAGTGACATAAAACCTTTTGACATATGAATTGACTGAGGACACTAGTGTTACCATATTTTTCTCTCCATAAGATGCACTTTTTTCTTCCCAAAAGTGGAGGGGAAAATGTCTGTGTGTCTTATGGAGTGAAAAATGTGGTAATTCATGTATTAAATATTAGTTAAGCTTAATTTTTCAATTTTTCCCAAGTTTATTTATTTATTTTAGAGAGAAGAGAGAGACAAAGGCAGGATAGGGGGAGAAGTGGGAAACATTAACTCATAGTTGCTTCTTGTATGTGCTTTGGCCAGGCAAGCCCAGGGTTTCAAACCTACGACCTCAGTGTTCCAGGTCGATCAACTGCGTCACCACAGGTCAGGCAAATTTTTCAATTTTTTAACTAAAAAATATAAAAGTGCATTATCAAATATCTTTCCATATCCCAAGGAATAAATTTATATACTCCACTTTAGAGACAAGTGGTTAAGAATTGACAACTATTTTGCTATGGCTAAATAAGACTTTTTGCAGACCCAGAAAAGTAGAGTGTCACACCCTCTCCTGCCCCTCCTTGACTTAGTCAGTTCCACATTTTAAGCACTGCATTTCCCATTACCAAATTCTGTTAGACTGAACCATATAAAATTGTAATTTCATAGGACAAAATGGTTAAACTTTGGCAAATTAATATAGGTTCACCCTAGTATACATTTAGGATGCATTCAGCTGCAAGTAAAAGAAACAGGCTCAAACTGACATAAATAATAAGGAAACATATGGTGAGGATACTAGTGAATTCACAAAATTGACTAAAAGGCAGATAAAGTACTTAGGAAGCTACTGTTAGCATTGTTGTCCCTAAACGATTGCTGTCACTCTATTGGATTCCACCATTAAATGGTTGGCCATCTCTAGACTGACACACCTTTGACTGGGTAGCAGCCACCTCACACCAAATCTAAGTATACATTCCTTCAAGAGTTAAAGTCTGGGTCTGGAACAGAAAGCCTATCCATATACTCATGTATACCCTATCAGGATGATCAAGTAATGGCCAAAAAAAAAAAAAAAAAAAAGTTCATCTCAAGTATGTATAGACAAAATACTGGATAAAAACATATCCAAATGTAAATATCACTTTTGGGAAGTGGGATTATGACTACTTTTAGTTTCTTATTTACACACTTTTGTGTTTTCAATATTGCTATGTTTATTAACTTTATATATAGTAAGCATATTTATTAACTTTATAATCAAGAAAAAAATTTTTTTTAGACAATTAATTTTAACAGGGTGACATTGATCAATTAGAGTACATAGATTCAGAGAAAATATCTCCAGGTCATTTTGACATATGATTATGTTGTATACCCATCACCCAAAGTCAAATTGTCCTCCGTCACCTTCTACTTGGTTTCCTTTGTGCCTCTCCCCTTCTCTTACCCCTACTCTCTTCTCCCTTCCTCTCCCCCTGGTAACCACCATACTCTTGTCCATGTCCATGAGTCTCAATTTTGTGTCCCACCTATGGATGGAATCATACAGTTCCTAGTTTTTTCTGATTTACTTATTTCACTCAGTATAATGTTATCAAGGTCTATCCATGTTGTTGTAAATGATCCTATGTCATCATTTCTTATGGCTGAGTAGTATTCCATAGTATATATGTACCACATCTTCTTTACCCAGTCATCTACTGAAGGGTTTTTTGGTTGTTTCCATGTCTTGGCCACTGTGAACAATGCTGCAGTGAACATGGGGCTGCATGTGTCTTTATGTACCAATATTTTTGAGTTTTGGGGGTATATACCCAGGAGAGGGATTGCTGGGTCATATGGTAGTTCTATTCTTAATTTTTTGAGGAAATATCATATTTTCTTCCATCATGGTTGTACTATTTTACATTCCCACCAACAGTGAATGAGGGTTCCTTTTTCTCCACAGCCTCTCCAACACTTGTTATTACCTGTCTTGTTGATAATAGCTAATCTAACAGGTGTGAGGTGGTATCTCATTGTAGTTTGTTTTTTTTTTAATTTCTTTTTTTAAAATTTTTTAAAATTTATTCATTTTAGAGAGGAGACACAGAGTGAGAGAGAGAGAGAGAGAGAAAGAGAGAGAAAGGGGTGAGGAGCTGGAAGCATCAACTCCCATATGTGCCTTGACCAGGCCAGTGCAGGGTTTTGAACTGGCGACCTCAGTGTTCCCAGGTCGACACTTTATCCACTGCGCCACCACAGATCAGGCTCTCATTGTAGTTTTGATTTGCGTTTCTCTAATAGCTAATGAAGATGAGCATTTTTTCATATATCTGTTGGCCATTTGTATTTCTTCCTGGGAGAAGTGTCTGTTCATGTCCTCTTCCCATTTTTTTATTGGATTATTTGTTTGTTTGTTGTTGAGTTTTGTGAGTTCTTTGTATATTTTGGATGTTAGGCCTTTATCTGTGCTGTTGTTTGAAAATATCATCTCCCATTTAGTTGGTTGTCTGTTTGTTTTGTTGTCAGTTTCTCGTGCTGTGCAGAAAACTTCTTAGTCTGATGTAGTCCCATTCATTTATCTTTGCCTTCACTTCCCTTGCCTTTGGAGTCAAATTCATAAAGTGCTCTTTATGGCCGAGGTCCATGAGTTTAGTACCTATGTTTTCTTCTATGTACTTTATTGTTTCAGGTCTTATATTTAGGTCTTTGATCCATTTTGAATTAATTTTAGTACAAGGGAGCAAAGTGTAGTTGAGTTTCATTCTGTTGCATGTGGCTTTCCAGTTTTCCCAGCACCATTTATTGAAGAGGTTTTCTTTTTTCCATTGTGTGTTGTTGGTTCCTTTATCAAAGATTATTTGACCATATATATGTGGTTTTATTTCTATGCTCTCTATTCAGTTCCATTGGTTTGAGTGTCTATTTTTTCTGCCAATATGATGCTGTTTTATTATTGTGGCTCTATAATATAATTTGAAGTCAAGTATTGTAATGCCCCCAGCTTCATTCCTTTTCCTTAGGATTACTTTGGCTATTTGGGGCTTTTTATAGTTCCATATAAACCTGATGATTTTTTGTTCTATTTCTTTAAAAAATGACATTGGAATTTTGATGGGAATTGCATTAAATTTGTATATCGCTTTGGGTAATATGGTCATTTTGACTATATTTATTCTTCCTATCCAAGAACAAGGAATATTTTCCATTGCATTGTATCTTTTTTGATTTCCCTTAACAATGCTTTGTAGTTTTCATTAATCAGTCCTTTACATTCTTTGTTTTTTTTATTCCTAGTTTTTTTTTTGTTTTTTTTTTTTGCTGCAACTGTAAAAGGGATTATTGTTTCAGTTTGTTTTCTGATGTTTCATTGTTGTCATATAGGAAGACAATAGACTTTTGTATATTAACTTTGTATATTAATCCTGTGACCTTACTGTATTGGTTTATTTTTTCTAATAGTTTTTTTGTGGAGTCTTTTGGGTTTTCGGTGTATAGGATCATATCATCTTCAAAAAGTGAAACCTTTACTTCTTTCCCAATATAAATGCCTTTTACTTCTTTTTCTTGTCTGATTGCTCTGGCTAGAACTTCCAGCACTACATTAAATAAGAATGGAGAAAGTGGATAACCTTGTCTTGTTTCTGATTTTAGAGGAAAAGTCCTCAGTTTTATGCCATTTAATATGATGTTAGCTGATGGTTTGTCATAAGTGGCCTTTAATATGTTGAGATATTTTCCTTCTATACCTATTTTGTTGAGTGTTTTAAACATAAAATGATGTGTTTTATTGAATGCTTTTTCTGCATCTATTGATCATATGGTTTTTGTTCTTTGTTTTGTTGATATGGTGTATTACATTAACTGTTTTATGTATGTTGAACCATCGTTGTGATTCTGGGATGAATCCCACTTGGTCATAATGAATCATTTTTTTAAATGTGTTGTTGTATTCAATTTGCTAGTATTTGGTTTAGTATTTTAGCATCTGTATTCATTAGAGATATTGGTCTGTAGCTTTCTTTTTATGTGTTGTCCTTGCAAGGTTTTGCTATGAGGGATATGTTGACCTCATAAAATGTGTTTGGAAGTATTGTTTCTTCTTCAATTTTTTTGAAGACATTGAGTAGAGTAGGAACCAAGTCTTCTTTGAATGTTTGATAGAATTCACTAGTATAGCTGTCTGGCCCTGGATTTTTAATTATTGGGAGGTTTTTGATAGTTGTTTCTATTTTCTCCCTGCTTATGGGTCTGTTTAGGCTATCTACTTCTTCATGACTCAGTCTAAGACAGTGGTTGGCAAACTCATTAGTCAACAGAGCCAAAAATGAACAGTACAAAGATTGAAATTTCTTTTGAGAGCCAAAATTTTAAAACTTATATAGGTAGGTACATTCCTTATTGAGGTAGTGCCTGCAAGTGGTATTTTTTTAAATAAATTTTAATGGGGTGACACCAATAAATCAGGGTACATATGTACAACGAAAACATTTCCAGGTCATCTTATTATTCAATTATGTTGCATACCAGTCACCCAAAGTCAAATTGTCCTCCATCACCTTCCATCAGGTTTTCCCTGTGCCCCTCCCCTCCTCCCTATCCCAACCTCTCCTCCCTCCCGCCACCCCGTAACCACCACTATCTTGTCCATGTCTCATAGTTTCACTTTTATATCCCACCTATGTATGAAATCATGTTGTTCTAAGTTTTTTTCTGATTTACTTATTTCACTCCGTATAATGTAATCAAGGTCCATCCATTTTGTTGTAAATGATCTGATGTCATCATTTCTTATGGCTGAGTAGTATTCCATAGTATATATGTACCAAATCTTTTTAATCCACTCGTCCTCTGATGGACACTTGGGCTGTTTCCAGATCTTCACTACTGTGAACAATGCTGCCAAGAACACGGGGGCGCATTTCTTCTTTTCGAACAGTGCTATGGTGTTCTTAGGCTATATTCCTATAATTGGGATAGCTGGGTCAAAAGGCAGTTCGATTTTTAATTTTTTGAGGAATCTCCAAACTGTTTTCCACAGTGGCTGCACCAATCTTCATTCCCACCAGCAGTGCAAGAGGGTTCCCTTTTCTCCACATCCTCACCAGCATTTGTTCTGTGTTGTTTTGCTGATGAGTGCCATTCTGACTGGTGTGAGGTGATATCTCATTGTGGTTTTAATTTGCATTTCTCTAATGATTAGTGATGTTGAGCATTTTTGCTTATGCCTATTGGCCATCTGTATGTCCTCTTTGGAGAAATTTCTATTCATTTCTTTTGCCCATTTTGTGATTGGATTGTTTGTCTTCCTGGTGTTGAGTTTTATAAGTTGTTTATAAATTTTGGTTATTAACCCCTTATCAGACATATTGTCGAATATGTTCTCCCATTGTGTGGTTTGTCTTTTTATTCTGTTCTTATTGTCTATAGCTGTGCAAAAAATTTTTAGTTTGATATAGTCCCATTTGTTTATCTTGCCTTTTATTTCATTTGCCCGTGGAGATAAATAGGCAAATATATTGCTGCTACAGATGTCAGAGAGCTTGCTGCCTATGTTTTCTTCTAAGATGCTTATGGTTTCACGGCTTACATTTAAGTCTTTTGTCCATTTTGAGTTTGTTTTTGTGAATGGTGTAAGTTGATGGTCTAGTTTCATTTTTTGCAGGTAGATGTCCAATTTTCCCAACACCATTTGTTAAAGAGGCAGTCTATACTCCATTGTATGTTCTTTCCTCCTTTGTCAAATATCTGTTGTCCATAAAGATGTGGGTTTATTTCTGAGTTCTCTGTTCTGTTCCATTGATCTATGTGCCTGTTCTTATGCCTGATCAGTACGAGGCTGTCTTGAGTATAATGACCTTGTAGTTGACCTTGATATCTGGAAGAGTGATACCTCCTGCTTTATTTTTTCTTTTTAAGGTTGCTGAGGCTATTCGTGTTCTTTTTTGGTTCCATATAAATTTTTGGAATATGTGTTCTTATCTTTGAAGTATGTCATTGGTATTTTAATTGGTATTGCATTGAATTTATAAATTGCTTTGGGTAATATAGACATTTTAATGATGTTTATTCTTCCTAGCCATGAGCACGGTATATGCTTCCACTTGTTTGCATCTTCCCTTCCTTGATTTCTTTTATCAATGTTTTATAATTTTCCGAGTACAAGTCCTTAACCTCCTTGGGTAAATTTACTCCTAGGTATTTTATTTTTTTGGCTGCAATAGTGAAGGGGATTGTTTCCTTAAGTTCTTTTGCTGACAGTTCATTGTTGGTATATAGAAATGCCTCTGATTTCTGAGTATTAATTTTATATCCTGCCACCTTGCTGAATTCATTTATCAGGTCCAGTAGTTTTTTGACTGAGACTTTAGGGTTTTCAATATACAATATCATATCATCTGCAAATAATGACAGTTTTACTTCTTCTTTTCCAATTTGGATGCCTTTTATTTCTTCTTCTTGTCTGATTGCTGTAGCTAAGACTTCCAGAACTATGTTGAATAAGAGTGGTGAAAGGGGGCACCCCTGCCTGGTTCCTGATTTTAAGGAGATTGCTTTTAATTTTTGTCCATTGAGTATGATGTTTGCTGTGGGTTTGTCGTAGATGGCCTTTATCATGTTAAGGAATGTTCCCTGTATTCCCACTTTACTGAGAGTTTTGAGCATGAATGGGTGCTGGATTTTATCAAATGCCTTTTCTGCTTCTATTGAAATTATCATGTGATTTTTGTCCTTCCTTTTGTTTATGTGATGAATCACATTGATTGATTTGCGAATATTGAACCAGCCTTGCCTCTCCAGAATAAATCCCACTTGATCATGGTGTATGATTTTTTTCATATATTGCTGGATCCGGTTGGCTAATATTTTATTGAGAATTTTAGCGTCTAAATTCATCAGGGATATTGGCCTATAATTTCTTTCTTTGTGTTGTCTTTTCCTGGTTTTGGGATCAGAATTATGCTCGCCTCATAAAAGGAGTTTGGAAGTCTTCCTTCCTCTTGAATTTTTTAAAATAGCTTGAGGAGGATAGGAGTTAGTTCTTCTTTGAATTTTTGGTAGAATTCACTTGTGAAGCCATCAGGCTCAGGACTTTTCTTTTTTGGGAGTTCATTGATAACTGTTTCGATCTCATTTGTTGTAATTGGTCTGTTTAGGTGTTCTGATTCTTTCAGATTGATTTTTGGAAGATTATATGATTCAAGAAATTTGTCCATTTCACCTAGGTTGTCTAATTTTTTGGCATAGAGTTCTTTATAGTATTTTCTTACAATGCTTTGTATTTCTGTTGTGTCTGTTGTTATTTCTCCACTCTCATTTCTAATTTTATTTTTTTGGGTCCTCTCTCTTTTTTTCTGGTGAGTCTAGTTAAAGGTTCATCAATCTTGTTTACCTTTTCAAAGAACCAGCTCCTGGTTTCATTGATCCTCTGTATTGTTTCCTTAGCCTCTATGTCATTTATCTGCTCTGATCTTTATTATTTCCTTTCTTCTACTGTTCCTGGGCTTTATTTGCTGTTGTATTTTTAGTTCTTTTAGATGCAGGGTCAGATTGCTTATTGGAGCTTTTTCTAGCTTCTTGTGATATGCCTGTAGTGCAATGAACTTTCTTCTCAGTACTGCTTTTGCTGTGTTCCATAAATTTTGAGTTGATGTATGCTCATTATCATTCATTTCTAGAAACTTTATTATTTCTTCTTTGATCTCATTTTTAATCCATTCATTATTTAATATCATGCTATTTAGTTTCCAAGTGTTTGAGTATTTTTCAGTTTTCCTTCTGTGGGTAATTTCTAGTTTCATGGCGTTGTGATCAGAGAAAATGCTTGATATTTCAATCTTCTTAAATTTATTGAGACCATTTTTGTGTCCTAACATGTAGTCTATCCTAGAAAATGTACCATGAGTGCTTGAGAAGAATGTATATTCTACTGCTTTAGGGTGAAAAGTTCTGAAGATATCTATTAAATTGAGTTGATCTAGTGTATCCTTTAAGTCTGCTGTTTCTTTATTAATTTTCTTTCTTGAGGATCTATCCAGTGTTGTTAGTGGGGTATTGAAATCCCCTACTATTATAGTATTGCTGTTAATCTCGCCCTTTATATCCATCAAAGTCTGCTCTTTGTATTTCGGGGCTCCTATATTTGGTGCATAGATATTTATAATAGTAATATCTTCCTGTTGAATTGTTCCCTTTATCATTATGTAGTGTCCTGCTTTATCTCTTACTACAGCCTTTGTTTTAAAGTCCATTTTGTCAGATATAAGTATTGCTACCCCAGCTTTTCTTTCATTTCCATTTGCATGAAATATTATTTTCCATCCTTTTACCTTCAGTCTATGTGCATCTTTTGTTTTAAGGTGTGTCTCTTGTTGACAGCATATGTATGGATCCTGTTTCTTTATCTATGCTGCTACCCTATGTCTTTTGATTGGATCATTTAAACCATTTACATTTAAGGTTATTATTGATATGTAGTTGTTTATTGCCATTTTATTCTTTCAAGCTGTATTCTTCTTTTGCTATATTCTTTCCTCCCTTTGAGCTGTTCACAACAGGCCTCTTAGTATCTCTTGCAGAATTGGTTTGGTTTTAATGAATTCCTTGAGGCTTTTTTGTCTGGGAAGCTCTTTATTTCTCCTTCAATTTTAAACGTTAGCCTTTCTGGATAGAGTAGTCTTGGTTGCAGGTTCTCGTTCTGCATTACTTTGAATATATCTTGCCATTCCCTTCTGGCTCAAGTGTTTCTGTTGTGAAATCAGATGTCATCCTTATGGGGACTCCTTTGTAGGTGATAGCCTTTTTTTCTCTAGCAGCTTTTAAAATTTTCTCTTTATCACTTAGCTTTGGTATTTTAACTATGATATTTCTTGGTGTAGATTTTTTTGGGTTTCTCTTTAATGGAGTTCTGTGTGCTTCTTGAACATGTGGAATGTTTCCCAGCCTTAATTTAGGGAAGTTTTCTGCTATGATTTGATTGAACAAAGTTTCTATTTCCTGTTCTCTCTCCTCTTCTTCAGGGACCCGTATGATGCGAATGTAGTTTTTCTTCATGTTGTCACAGAGCTCCCTTAGAGTTTCCTCACATTTTTTGAGTCTCTTTTCCTTTTTCTTTTCTGCTTCTGTGCCTTTGTTTATTGTGTCCTCTAACTCGCTGATTCAATCCTCAGCGTCATTCATCCTGCTTTTAATTCTCTCCATTGTGTTCTTCAGTTCTGATACTGTATTTGTCATTTCTGTCTGATTATATTTTATTATTTCAATTTCCTTTTTTATATTTGTTATCTCTTTATTTAGGTGTTCATAGTGACTATCCGTTGTTGCTCTAATTTCTTTGAACATCCTAACTATCATTATTCTAAATTCTGCATCTGGTAATTTGGTTATATCTGGTTCATTCAGGTCCTTCTCTGGGGATTTCTCTTGATTTATTTGGTTTGCATTCCTCTGCCTGCTTCTTTTGTCTGTGTATAAGCAAGTTGTGGCCACTGGAGTCCAGTAGGTGTTGCCTTTGTGTTCTCTAGGTGTGTTCTGTCTGCAGGCCCGCCACCCCCTCTGCCTCTGCCTAGGGAGGTTGGGTGTGGGTGTTGCCAGCGCCGGCCCACTGCAGCTGTTGCTGTGATTTCCACCTGTCCTCCACGGGAGGGGCTGTCACTTAAGCCACAGCCTCAGCAGCAAGGGTAGAGGTGAGCACCTTTGCTCCGCTGCGGACCCAGCCTGTTTTCAGTCTTCTGTCTAGCACCCGCGGTTAGAGTCTGCTCGCCACCGTTTCGCGGGTTGGACGGGGCTTCTGACGTGCTCTCAGCTGTGAGCCTTTGCCTGTCCGGAGCTTTAGGCCCATCCTGGAGGCCAGGGCCCTCCTGTGCAGGATCGTAAACCAGGGTCAATTGGGCGTCGCGTGGCTGCTGGCGTGCGCTTAGCTGCGAGCTTCCACTCATCTGGGGCTCAAGCCCCGCTACCGCGTTCAGAGCCAACTCGCGCACACAGGATGGCAAACCGCGGTTTCTCCGGCCGGGTGGAGCTGCTGGCGTGAGCTCAGCCAGGAGCCTCCGCCTGTCCCTAGTCCTAGCCCCATCCCCGCTCTCTGGGCCGACTTGCGCAGGGTTGCAGAGCAGATCTCTGCCCGTTCCGGGGCTCTGGCTTTTCCCTGCTCGTGGGGTTACAGGTGGGTCCGCAGCTGCCGGACCGCTTTCACGTGTCCCCTCCACCCCTGCTGGGCTAGATCGAGCTCACACCGGCTGGGCCTCCGCCCCCGCCGACAGAACCGCGTTTCAGCGTCGCACCACCACCATCCCTCCAGCAACCCTCAGCAGATTAGAAAGGGCCCTAACTCTCCATACTGTAGACCTGGGAGCTCCCTCCCTCTAAGCAGCTCTGCTCTAATTGCCATGAGAGAGCTTGTTTGGCTGGTGTCCTGTCTCCCTTTGCTGGTATTCCTAGTTCCAGGGGAAATATTTGTTTTTGATTAGGGAAGTCACTTAGCCCAGGGGTTAGGGTGGTTGACCCTCAGAGTGTTTGTCCCTGTGCCTTCAGTCTACACTCTCTTCCCGTTGCTCTGGTCCTCTCCTCTGTCCCCATTCCCCGGAGCTCTGAGTGTGTGGTTGTGAGAGAGGTTTTCTGCGCTGTCCCTTTAAAAAGAATCTTGGGTCTGAGAAAACTGTCTCTTTCTCACAAACAGTATCCTCACTTGTTTCACAGCTCAATACTGTCCAAATGCCTCTTCTAGGCTCTGGGACTGCAGGCTTGGGCTTGGTTCCTGGGACCCAGGTCCCTCCCTCTCCACCAAACTCTCCTCCCGCCACGTGGGTCTCTCGGATGCCGTTCGCTCTGGGGAGCTGGGCAGCCCTCTTCACGTTTTTGCTATTCCTACCAGTCTCAATGTGGCTTCTTCTGTGTTCCTTGGTTGAAGAGTCCACTTAGTTTGGTTCAAAGTTGGTTTATCCAGATGATGGTTCTTAAAATTGAGTTATAATCCACTTTGTTTCTGGGAGTTGGAAGTTGGTACATCCGCCTACTTCATTGCCATCTTTCCTTCCCCGCATATGGTATTTTGTGGAAAAGCAAACACTCAAGGGGCCAAAGAGCCACATGTGGCTCATGAGTCACAGTTTGCTGACCACTGGTCTAGGAAGATTGTATTGTTCTAGGAATTTATCCATTTCTTCTAGATTGTTAAATTTGGTGGCATATAGTTTTTCATAGTATTCTACAATAATTCTTTGTATATCTATGATATCTGTGCTGATTTCTCCTCTTTCATTTTGGATTTTGTATATATGAGTCCTTTCTCTTTTTTCTTTAATGAGTTTTGCCAAGGGTTTGTCAATTTTGTTGATCTTTTCAAAAGAACCAGTTCTTTGGTTTATTGATTTTTAAATAGATTTTTTGTTCTCTATTTCATTTATTTCTGCTTTGATTTTTATTTCCTTTCTTCTGCTGGTTTTGGGTGCCTTTGTTCTTCTTTTTCTAGTTCCTTAAGAAGTTAAGTTGTTTATTTGGGCTCTCTCTTGTTTCTTCATATAAGCTTGTAGTGATATAAACTTCCCTCTTATTACTGCTTTTGCTGCATCCCAGAGAGTCTGATGTGTTGTATTGTCATTTTTGTTGGTCTGTATGTATCTTTTGATCTCTGCTTTTATTTCTTCTTTGGCCAACTCATTTTTTAGAAGTATGTTGTTTAATTTCCATATTTTTTTGGGTTTGTTTACTTCTTTTTTGCAGTTGAATTCTAGTTTCAAAGTTTTATGTCAGAAAATATGCATGGTATAATTTCAGTCTTTCTGAGTTTGTTGATGTTAGTTTTGTGGCCCAACATATGGTCAATTATTGAGAATGTTCCATGTACACTGGAGAAAAATGTTTACTCTGGCATTTTGGGATAAAATGTCCTGTAGATGTCTTTCATATATAATTTTTCTAGTGTTTCGTTTGAGGCCAATATTTCTTTATTGATTTTCTTTTTGGATGAATGATTTAAAGTCATCAGCGGTGTATTGAGGTCTCCAAGTATGATTGTATTTTTGTTGGTTTTTTATTTTCAGGTCAGTTAGTAGATATCTTATATACTTTGGTGCTCCTTGGTTTGGTGCATATATATTAAGAAGTGTTTTGTCTTCTTGATTCAATGTCCCCTTTATCATTGTGAAATGACCATCTTTGTCTCTGATTACCTTTGCTGTCTTGTAGTCAGCATTGTTAGATATGAGTATGGCTACACCTGCTTTTCTTTGGATGTTATTTGCTTAAAGAATCATTTTCCAACCTTTCACTTTGAATTTGTTTTTTATCCTTACAGCTTATATGTGGTTCTTGAAGGCAGCATACAATTAGATTTTCCTTTTTAATCCATTCTGCTACTCTGTGTCTTTTGTTTGTTTGTTTGTTTTACAGGAACAGAGAGAGAGAGTCAGAGAGAGGGATAGATAGGGACAGACAGACAGGAACAGAGAGAGATGAGAAACATCAGTCATTAGTTTTTCGTTGCCATTGCGACACCATAGTTGTTCATTGATTTCTCTCTCACATGTGCCCTGACCACGGGCCTTCAGCAGACCGAGCAACCCCTTGCTGGAGCCAGCGACCTAGGGTCCAAGCTGGTGAGCTTTTGCTCAAGCCAGATGGGCCCGCGCTCAAGCTGGCAAGCTCGGGGTCTTGAACCTGGGTCTTTCACATCCCAGTCCAACACTCTAGCCACTGTGCCACTGCCTGGTCAGGCTACTCTGTGTCTTTTATTTATTTATTTTATTTTTAATTTTTATTTTTTTATTTTTTTTTACAGAGACAGAGAGAGAAATAGATAGGGACAGACAGTCAGGAACGGAGAGAGATGAGAAGCATCAATCATTAGTTTTTCGTTGCCATTGCGACACTTTAGTCGTTCATTGATTGCTTTCTCACAGTGCCTTGACTGCGGGCCTTCAGCAGACCGAGCCACACCTTGCTGGAGCCAGCAACCTTGGGTCCAAGCTGGCGAGCTTTTGCTCAAGCCAGTTGGGCTTGTGCTCAAGCTGACGACCTCGGGGTCTCGAACCTGGGTCTTCTGCATCCCAGTCCAACCCTCTATCCACTGCGCCACTGCCTGGTCAGGCACTATTCTGTGTCTTTTTATTGGTGAATTCAATCCATTTACACTTAATATAATTATTGACACTTGAAGGTTTCCTATTGCCATTTTATATATTGCTTTTGGATAGCTCTGTATCTTGTTTGGTTCTCCTCTTTTGTTTTTCTGTCATTTGTTTTTATTTGTTTGTATTCCATACTTTTTTCCTTTTTTTAAGCCATATGTTTCTGTGATGGTTTTTTCAGGGGTGGTTACTTTTGAATAATAGAAAGAATACATATCATATTCATTGTAGTACATTAATTATCTCATGAGTGCTTCTGCACTCCATCCTCCTTTGCTACTGTTATTCTTTGTCCTCTCCCCATTTTTGTTTTTGTTGTCACTGATTAATCCTGTTTTTATTGTGATCTTGACGGAGCTTTGACTTGTAATTTTGTTTTGTGTTGTTCTTTGTATCTGGCCGGATAACCCCCTTTAGTATTTCCTGAAGTGGGGTTTTTCGGATAATAAATTCCTTTATCTTTTCTATATCTGTGAATGTTTTTATTTCTCTCTTCTGGCTTGTAGAGTTTCTGCTGAGAAATCTGATGATAACGTAATGGGCCTTTCTTTATATGTTGTATTCTTCTTTATCCTGCCTGCCTTGAGGATTTTTTCTTTGTCCTTGGTTTGTGATAATTTCATTACGATGTGCCTCGGAGTAGGTCGGTTTGGGTTAAGATAACTCGGTGTTCTGTTTGCTTCTTGAATTCAAGGCTCTAATTCTTTCCACAGGCTTAAGAAGTTCTCTTCTATTATTTGTTTGAATATGTCTTCCATTTCATTTTCTCTCTCTTCTCCTTCTGATATACCCATTATTTTTATGTTGCTCCTTCTGATGGAGTTCTACAATTCCTGTAGGGCTGTCTCATTTTTTTAAATTTGTGAGTCTCTCTCCTCTTCTTTCTGTAGTGTCTCTAGTTGCCTGTCTTCTATGTCACTACTTCTGTCCTCTATCTGGCCTGTTCTATTAGCTAAGATTGTTACCTTTTCAGTTCATCTTTTGAGTTTTTTATCACTGTTTGATTCTTTTTCTTAGTTTCAATTTCCTTGGTGATGTATTCTTTTTGTTCATTGAATTGTTTTTTGAGCCCTCTAAATTGCTTTTCTGTGCATTCTTGTATTTCCCTGAATATTTTTTAGAACTTCAATTTTTAATTCTCTGTCATTTAACTCCAAGGTTTCCAAGCAATTGACATTTTTTCCTAGAGATTTTTACTCATCTATCTGAGCTACATCTCTGGTTTTTTGTATCCATGATATTTGATTTCTTTTTCCTTAATGGCATTTGAGAATGGTATATATATATTTTTTACAGGGATAGAGAGAGAGAGTCAGAGAGAAACAGATAGGGACAGACAGACAGAAATGGAGAGAGATGAGAAGCATCAACCATCAGTTTTTTGTTGAGACACCGTAGTTGTTCATTGATTGCTTACTCATATGTGCCTTGACCGTGGGCCTTCAGCAGACCAAGTAACTCCTTGCTCAAGCCAGCAACCTTGGGTCCAAGCTGGTGAGCTTTTTGCTCAAGCCAGATGAGCCCGCACTCAAGCTGGTGACCTTGGGGTCTCAAACCTGGGTCCTTCGCATCCCAGTTCAATGCTCTATCCCCTGCACCACCACCCGGTAAGGTGAGAATGGTATTGTTAATAACACGAATTAGAGATTATTTAAAAAATAGAAATAATACAGTGAAAAATGAAAATTCTATTATGCTAAGTGAAACAAAACTACATAGAATGGAGAGTCAGAGCTGGGGGAAAATGACAAAGGATTAAAAACCAAGTAATAAAACACACAAAATGCCACGAAGAAAAAATATGAATTCATAATAAAATAATTTGTTTATAGATGACGATCAAATGAGAGAAAAAGTAAAAGCAGAAAAAGAGAAAAGAAGAAAGAAAAAATTAAGGTTTTTGAAATGTAACCCTCACACACACACACAAAAAAACAAGAATGGAAAATGTAACACTTATGGGTAATGAAGTTCAAAATGAAAAGGAAAGAATAAGATGGAAAGAAGATAAAATGACCAAAGTGGGGAAAAAAAAGATATAAAACAAGAAAAAAATGGAAAAAAGTATTAAAAAATGTAATTTTTTCTTGGTTTTGAGAGGTAGCTTCTTTTCTTGTTTTGTTTTGGCAGGTGTCACTGTACCACAGGTTTTGCCCCTGCGGTATTCTTGAGTAGAGATTTGCAATTGATGTGTCGCTGTGGCGATGACATAAGCTAGTCCTCAGTCTCATTGGTAGGTGGGGCTGTTAGGGTTTGCAGGCTTTGACAATGGGAGAGTCAGTTTTCAAGGTCCCTCTCCCCATGTCTCTCCTTCCTGAGCCAGCAGCCTGGGGACTCAGCTGTGAAGTTGCCTCAGCTACCGCTTGCAGAGCAAGAGGCTCTAAGAGCTGCCAAGTCCCCTC
Organism: Rhynchonycteris naso; assembly: GCA_037038555.1. Taxonomy (NCBI): domain Eukaryota; kingdom Metazoa; phylum Chordata; class Mammalia; order Chiroptera; family Emballonuridae; genus Rhynchonycteris; species Rhynchonycteris naso. The sequence continues at coordinate 105,957,486 of CM072996.1, read as the reverse complement.
TCCAGCAATGCTCAAAGCACAGTTCTGGGTAAGACTTTGCCAACCAGAGCCACCAGCATAAGTAGGCAAGGTAGGGAGACAATTGCTGTTCAGGTGCCTTTCTAAGGGCCCCCAGGCATGTCTAGTATGCCTCAGTGCTCCGTCAGCCTAATATCCACAGGTTTTTCTCCCTTTTGACCTGTTTGGAAGCCTGCAGCCTAGCCCCCACCCCTTCTGCAGTGCTCTTGGAGGTCTGCTCCATGGGAATGTGCTTTGTAACTTATATCTATCTGCTGGTGGGAAGTTGCTCCAGCCACTGCTTGCAGAGTGAGAGGCACCTAAGAGCTGCCAAGCCCCTCCTCTAGGTCTGCTCAAAGCACAGTTCTGGGTAAGGCTTTGTCAACCAGAGCTGCCAGCTTAAGCAGGCACTGCAGGGAGCCGATTGCTGGTCAGGTACCTTTCTAAGGCCCCTGGGCATGCCTACTTTGCCTCAGCACTTTACTGGCCTAATCTCCACAGGCTTTTCTTCCTTGTGCCTTGTTTGGAAGCCCGCAGCCCACCCCCCACAACTTCCGCAGTGCTCTCAGGTCTGCTCCGTGGGAATGTGCTTTGTAACCTGTATTGGCTGACAGAGGCATCCCGCCCAGACAGGTCCAGGCCTAGGGATCCTGGCCCTTGCACACTTCTTGTGGTATTGGTTGGGGGGCTCGGACCACACAGAAACTCTGGCTAGAGCTCATGCAGAAGTCCACTGCTGACAAGCTCTGGCCTAGCCCTTTGCCCGCAAATGCATGCGCCCATGCCAGAGGTGCCAGGTGTAGCAACTCACACACTGCCCGCGATTGCAGAGGGAGCGAACAAAGCCCAAAGGCTGCTCTGGTGCCGGCCTCCACATTCAATCCACTTTGGCCACCTCCGCTGGAGTCTGCCGCTCAAGCTAGCTCTGCGTCCGCGATCTCAGGCTGAGCTGCCAGCATACTTTCTCCTCGGCTTGATCATCTGCCCTAGCCCAGCTTCTTCCCTCATCCCCAATCCTCCTTTTTCTCAGTTCCAAGCAAAAGTGACCCTTCCTCAGATCAGGGAGGAAAGTGGAATACTCGTTCTCTGTCTTATTTCCTTCAGAGTGGATTATATATTCAGCCACCTTTTTGCCCAATCATAATTTTGTTTGATGTATGTATACTTTAGATTCTGCTGACATTGTTTCTTTGTCTCTAGTTGTTGAAATTTCAGGGGGAGATATTGGGAGCACCCCTCACAGTGCCATTTCTCTAAAGAAATTCTAAAACTTTAGTTTTTAAAAATACAAAAGCATAGAATTAAGATTTTTATCATGCAGTATTGGCATATATTTTGACTTAAGATGGAGCTTGGCATTTAGAAACCTGTAATCATAAAGAATCACATACCTGATTTAAAAATAGCAGATAAAAGCTGTGGTAAGAAAGAAGGAAAGCTTACCCTTTGTGACCGCATGGATGAACCTGAAGATTATTGTGCTAAGTTAAATGAGCCAGGCAGAGAAAGACAAATACCGTATGACAGTGATGAACAATCTTTTGAGCTTGGTGTGTTAAAATTCGCCAGAAAAACCGAGCATAACTCTGGTGGTGTGTCATTTCAAGAAAAACGGTCTAACCGGAAGTCCCAGAACTAGATGCTTTGTGCCGGAGTTCTGTTGTTTTGTCCTACAGACCTCCAGCACAGAGTGTCTACACTACAGCAAATGTTTTATTCTCGGTTACTGCACCTGACTGTGCAGGAGCCGAGGGTGAAACGTCCTCCTCGGCATGCAGCCCTATACTTCTCTGGTATGCGGCCACATGTAGCCACGTGTCATTGAAAATGGCTATGCGTGTCAGTGCTGACACACGTGTCATAGGTTCGCCATCACGGCCATAGGGTCTCACTTATTTGTGAATGTGAATGAACACAACAAACTGATGAAAAAATAGAAACAGAGGCAGAGTCACAGGGAAAAGATGGATAGCTGTTGGAGGGAAGGAAAAGGAGCAGATTGGATGAAAGAAGGTGAGGGGATTAGCCAAAAACCATGTATCCACAACACATAGATACAGTCAGCAAAATGGCAATAGCCAGAGGGAAAGAGAGGGGTGGAGGTAGAGGGAGGAGGACAAAAGCAGGGGCAGCAAAAGACTGCTTTTGGGGGGCATGACACAGTGTGTAGATGGTGGTATATTGAGTTGTACACTTGAAACCTGTGTAGTTTGGCAAGCCATGTCAACCCAATAAATTAAAAATAAATAAATAAAAATGCCTGAAAACTATACTGTAGTACACCATAAACTATTTTTTAGCACTGTGTGAAAATGTGTTTAAAAAGTAAATAGTTCTCGCCATGGTTTTATTTATTTTTTATTTTATTCATTTTCTTTTTAGAGAGGAGACAGAGTGAGAGAGAGAGAGAGAAAGAGAGAAAGGGGGGAGGAGCTGGAAGCATCAACTCCCATATGTGCCTTGACCAGACCAGTGCAGGGTTTTGAACTGGCGACCTCAGTGTTCCCAGGTCGACACTTTATCCACTGCACCACCACAGGTCAGGCCTCGCCATGGTTTTAAAGTGTGCTGTTTGTTACAAGTGGTTGTATTATTATTTATTTTTTATATTATGATTTTAAAAAAAGATTTTATTTATTCATTTTAGAGAGGAGAGAGACAGGAAGAGAGAAAGGAGAGGAGCAGGAAGCCTCAATTCCCATATGTGCCTTGACTTGACCAGGCAAGCCCAGGGTTTCAAACTGGCAACCTCAGTGTCCCAGGTCATTGTTTTATCCACTGCACCACCACAGGCCAGGAACAAGTACTCTTATTTTGTGCTTTGTAAAATGTATTTGTCTTTGTGTTTTTAATAATTTATTCCTGGAAATTACTGAAGGTGAAATTGAAATATAAAGTTCAAGTGAAGGGCTGGAATTCAGCAAAATAAAATAATATAAGTGCAACTATTTTTCAATATTAAAAATCAATTTTATGGAGCTAATGGGATTCAAACTTAGTGTGTTTTTTCTTACAACTAATTCAGCAACTAAATAAATGTATAAATAATAAAGGATTTATTTATTCTACTATGAAACAAATATTTTTAATGCTGTAATGTGTGGTGGCCACAGTAGTAGGTAGTAATGACCAATACAAATGTAAGTAAAATTCTATCACAATGTAGTGAGAAGTGGTGTGGTGAGGTATAATGTGATATATCTTGGTTTGAGACCGAAATGTGCCATTTTTGGCAAGAGTTAGTTAACTTCAATGGGATATGTTTTATAAAATAGCGATAGCCCTGGCCAAAAAGCTTGATTGATTAGAGCATCATCTTGATACATAGAAGTTGTAGGTTGGATCTCTGGTCACAGAACATACAGGAACAGATTGATATTTTTGTCTCTCCCTTCCTCTCTCTCTAAAATCGATTTTTTAAAACAAATTTTATTTTTCCCGATTTAAAATTTTCTCTATTATTCTTTTTTTTTTTTTTTTTTTACAGGGACAGACAGACAGGAACGGAGAGAGATGAGAAGCATCAATCATTAGTTTTTCATTGCCGTGTGACACCTTAGTTGTTCATGGATTGCTTTCTCACATGTGCCTTGACAGCAGCCCTTCAGCAGATTGAGCAACCCCTTGCTGGAGCCAGCGACCTTAGGTCCAAGCTGGCGAGATTTTGCTCAAGCCAGATGGGCCCGTGCTCAAGCTGGTGACCTTGGGTTCTCGAACCCGGGTCTTTCGCATCCCAGTTCGACACTCTATCCACTGCGCCACCGCCTGGTCAGACTAAAATCAATTTTTAAAAAATAGAAATAATAGTCCTGGCTGGTTGGCTCAGTGGTAGAGCGTTGGCCTGGCATGTGGAAGTACCAGGTTCGATTCCCAGCAGGGCACACAGGAGAAGCTCCCATCTGCTTCTCCACCCTTCCCCCTCTCCTTTCTCTCTATCTTTCTCTTCCCCTCCTGCAGTCAAGGCTCCATTGGAGCAAAGTTGGCCTAGGCACTCAGCATGGCTCCATGGCCTCTGCCTCAGGCACTAGAATGGCTCCGGTTGCAGTGGAGCAACGTCCCAGAGGGGCCAAGCATTGCCCCCTGCTGGGCATGCCGGATGGATCCTGGTGGGACGCATGCGGAAATCTGTCTGTCTGCCTCCCCCTCCCCCCGCCCCCCCCCCCCCGGCTTCTCACTTCGGAAAAATACAAAACAAAATATAATATCTACCTCAAATTAATATTAGGTTGAGGATGAGAGAAATGAAAAGGAGCCAACAATTATTGAGCATCTAGTAATATGTTTCAGCCCCTGAGATAAAAATACTTTATGATCATCAAATCAAATTAAAAAGAATATGTAGCTCCTCTTGTCGGGAAGCCTATATCATGGGCTGGACACAGCAAGACAGTGTGACATTTCATTGCATTACTCAGAACAGTGTGCAGTTTAAAACTTCCAAATTGTTAATTTCTGGAATTTTTAATTTAATATTTAGGACTGTGGTTGAGTGTAGGTAACTGAAACCATAGAAAGCAAAATCACACAGAAGGGAAGACTACTACTCTATTCATTTTCCAGGCTTTGTCTGCCATCTGCTTCTCCTGAGGGCTATAGCTGAGTGGGAGGGCCTCCTACAGCCACAGATTTCCCTCTGAGCTGTCATAAGTGATTGCCGCTTTGTCCCTTCAGGCTTTATCATCCTTTCTGTATTAGTTTTTCTTAACCCTGCCCACAACCTTCATAATGATTACTCTATTAAAATCTCCTTCATTTTCCCTGCTGAGTGTGCCATCTCTTTTCTGCCAGATTTTGACTAAGACACATATTTCCACTAAATTTAAAAGTGATATTTGTGTTTCTAAGGACTACCAGTAACCCCTCTTCCACACTGTATATACACTTGTTTTTCTTCTTTTCCAAGTGAGAATAGGGGAGATAGAGAGACAGACTCCCACATGAGCCCTGACTGGGATCCTGTGGCTACTTCCATCTGGAGCCAATGCTCTGCCCATCTAAGGCCATGCTGACAGCCGAGCTATATTTAACACCTGAGGTGGAGCCTCCACAGAGCCATCCTCAGAACCTGGGGCTGATGTGCTTGACCCAGTCAAACCATGGCTATGGGAGAGAAAGAGAGAGAGAAAGAAGCAAAATGGGGTAGGGTGGAGAAGCAGATGGTCACTTCACCTGTGTGCCTTGACTGGGCTCAACTGGACAGTTCTTGCTCAGCTTTTCTCATGTAGTCACAGACAGTGACTGGGACTAGAATTACTGGAAGTTCTGCTCACTCACATATCTGCTGCCAGGTTGGGAAGACCCAATGAGCTCAGGGGCTGGAACAGCTGGACTCCTGGCATAACTATCTCTCGGTAGTCTCTGCATATGGTCTCTCCAGCAGCTGGACTTCTTACATGGTCACTCAGGGAGAGAGAGAAAGAGAGAGAGAGAACCAGGTAGAAGTCATATTATCTTTTTCTGACCTAGCCTTGGAAGTCAGGCACTGTCATTTTTGCCATATTCTGTTCGTTGAGGCATGCACAATGGTCTGTCCAGATTCAAGAGAATGGATTACAGACTCCAGGAGGTATTGAAGGAAAAGTGGCAGGGTTGGGAATACGTGTATGGGGCCAGAAATACTGTTTCAGCCATTTTTATAAAATAAAATATAATCTGACACACCCTCCACATTCCAAGGGTCCACTAGGAGAGTACCTATAACCAAGACAGGATCATTTCTTCCTTCCTCCCTTCTTTCTTTATTTCCTAGAACAGCAAATTTAAAAAAGAGAGAGAAAGCATGTTTTTATTGTTTCAATGTACTTTTCAACTACATTATTTTAAAAAATTTTATTTTTCACATACAGTTTATAATTCATATTATTTTGTTTTAGTTTCAGATGTGCAGCATAGTGGTTGGACAATCATATCCACCTTACAAAGTGTTCCCTGATAATTCAAGCACCCAACTGTTATCATACAGAGTTATTACAATATTATTGAGTATATTTTCTATGCTGTACTTTACACACCCCCATGACTATTTTTAAAAATATTTTGCCTGATCTGTGGTGGTGCAGTGGATAAAGCATTGACCTGGAATGCTGAGGTCGCCAGTTTGAAAACCTGGGCTTGCCTTGTCAAGGCACATAGGGGAGTTGATGCTTCCTGTTCCTCCCCTCCTTTCTCTCTCTCTCATCTCTAAAATGAATAAAGTCTTAAAAAATGATTTAAAAAAGACTTAAAATATTTTATTTATTAATTTTAGCGAGGAGAAAGAGAGAGGGAAGGAGAGAGGAGTGGGTAGTTGCTTCTCATATGTGCCTTGACTGAGCAAACCCAGGGTTTGGAACCAGCTACCTCAGCATACCAGGTCAGGCCCCCATGACTATTCTGTAACTACTAATTTGTACTTCTTTTTTTGTGTGTGGCAAAGACAGAGAGAGTCAGAGAGAAGGACAGATAGGGACAGACAGACAGGAACAGAGAGAGATGAGAAACATCAATTTTTCATTCCGGCACCTTAGTTGTTCATTGATTGATTTTTCATATGTGCCTTGACTGGGGGGCTATAACAGACTGAGGGACCTGTTGCTCGAGCCAGCAACCTTGGATCCAAGCTGGTGAGCTTTTGCTCAAATCAGATGATCCCGCACTCAAGCTGGCAACCTCGGGGTCTTGAACCTGGGTCCTCCACATCCCAGTCCAATGCTCTATCCACTGCACCACTGCCTGGTCAGGTATAATTTGTACTTCTTAATCCCTTCACTTTTTTCAATCAGTCCCCCAAACCTCCTTCCCTCTGGCAACCATCAAAATGTTTTCTGTATCTACAAATTTGTTTCTATTTTGTTTGTTCATTTATTTTGTTCTTTAGCTTCTACATATAGGTGAAATCAGATGATATTTGTCTTTCTTGAGACAGGATCAATCTGAAGGACTTATTCTGGGACTTCAATAAGTGAACAAATTCAAGTCCCCTTAAGTTTTTTTCATAAAGCATAGATGAGATTATTTAGCACGGAAGATTTTCAAAGAAATTTTTATCAATCACTCACTACAGACATAGAAAAAGCTGTATAATGATCCCAAGAAAAGTCCAATTTTGAGTAACATTGAAGCCATTCTTAGTTCATGTCTCCAGCAAGGGGGAATGCAATCAGGTCATCTAATGGTTTCCTTTCTAAAAGCAGTTAATAGGGAAGTGTGAGGAAGGGGAAGAACACAGTGTTGCTCTAAGTCCCTCAGTACAGTTATCTGGTTTGCCAGGATTCAGATCAATCAGAAAACTGATACTCTCGCTAAGATGTTAAAATGCAACTTTTGTATAAGAACCTATAACTAGGAGTCAATACTGTGTTTAGGAAGCTTAACCTAGAGTCATTCTTTTTTTTTTTCCTTTTTGAGAGAGAGAGAGACAGAAAGAGACAGAAAGGGACAGAGAGGCTGGAAGGGAGAGAAATGAGAAGCATCAATTCTTTGTTTCAGCATGTTAGTTGTTTGTTGATTGCTTTCTCAGACGTACCTTGACCAGGAGGTCTCCAGTAGAGCAAGCAACCTCTTGCTCAAGCCAGTAGTGATCTCTGGGCTCAAGCCAGCGACCATGGGGTCATGTTTGTGATCCCACGCTCAAGCCAGTGACCCCTCACTCAAGCTGGCGACCTCGGACTTTGAACCTGGGTCCTCAGCATCCCAGGCTGATGCTACCTCCTGGTCATGCTAGAGTCATTCTTATCTAGGGTAAAGGCAGAGAACGTTGTTTAAAAAAAAAGGAAGAAAAAGCCAACTTTATATACTTTATTTAAATTATGGCTATTTAATTCCAACAATGTGAAGTCACTAGCAATCTATATTATTCTTTTTACAAATTATTTATTTATTTATTTTAGAGAGAGGAGAATGGAGAGAGAGAAACATTGATTTGTTGTTCCACTTATTTATGCATTCATTGGTTGATTCTTATATGTGCCCTGACTGAGGACTGACTTGTAACCTTAGCATATCAAGACGATGCTCTAACTAACTGAGCTGGTTGTCCAGGGCCTATTATATTAGTCTTCATAATTTTTTCATTAGATAATAGTAGAGGATCTGTGCTTGAAACTCCATAGAATCTTGGATAAAATACTGATCTAGAAATCTTCAGTCTGTGTGGGAGATTGCAAGGTGACAAAGTCCTCGCAGTTTAAGGCTTAAACTAAAGGCTAAGCTCTTCCCCACAACTCCATGCTGGCTGTGAAGCTGAGTGTTTCTACTCATCTCATCCCCCCACCTCACTTGCTTAAGTCACTAGAGGCAATTTACATGCCCTTCTTCTCACCTTTTGCTTGTTCAACTGTTGATTTCAGTTATGCATGGTGGGGGATTCCTGTTTATGCCTTAAGAAGATTCCTGTTTATGCCTCAGATACATGACTTTGCATCAGACACTTCCTTATTTTACATACGTCTCTGCACTATATAATAAAGCAAACCAGGGTTTTTGCTTTGCTCTGGTTTGCCATCAGCTTGCAGAGACCTCCCAATCCCATACTTCTTTTCTCTGAGTTTATTTCTTCAGCCTGCACCGTTCTCACTCAGGACCTGGACAATTATGAGTCGTGCTGGTTTACAGCAAGTTTGATATATTTTAATGAAGAACTACACATAAAGTTTAAATGGAATGTTTAGCAAACAAATGGGTCTACATTTTGTAGGAAGTCACTTAGAACAGGCTTTGAAAATTTTTGATAGGAGAAAGTCTTTATTTGCTGCTTTATTTAAATTAAGTTTTCTAACCAAATAAAATACACAAAGAGATGTTCCTGGGTAGCAACAAGTGAAGACCGAGGAATTACAAATGTCAATGTAATATTAAGATGATAAGAAGGAAGGGAGGCCTCCCATTTGTCAATTGAGATTTGTGCATATTTGTGTGTATCATAAATAATTATGTCTCCAGAGCTGTCTTTATTACTGGCTCTAGCAATAAGTACTCAAGCTTCCTACAAAGCTCAAGAGCTTGGAGTTTAGGCAGCAGATTTAAATTTGAGAAGATCCTGTCTAATCCTTCTCCATTCTTTTTACACACCACTGTGCCAACCCAACTAATGATCAGAGGTGTGTAGACTAGAATTTTGAGCTCCTAGGATTCCAGTCACCCAGGTGGATTCTTTGAGAAAGTGCCCCTTAGACCCTCCTTTTTTCAGAGACCCAGTAGGAAATGCACTCCAGTAGGATAGAAAGACCAGGAACCTCTGTTCTCAGACCTTCTGGAGTGCGTGTGGCAGAGACTGTTTACTGCCTACTCAACAGTTGCTTCAGAACAGAATCCTGTAATGGTTCTTTTTTTAAAAAACTTTTATAGCTAGAAAATACACATATACCAAAAGCACTAAGCCTAAGTGCATAGCTTGGTGAATTATTGCACGCATATACAGTTGTGTCATCACCACACAGATCAAGATATAGAAAAATTTCAGCACTTCAAAAGATTCCCTGATTGCTTCTTCCTAACTTGCATCTCAACCCCACTGTTCTCACTTTGTCATCATTGACTAGTTTATCTGTTTTTAAACTTTGTATAGGTGAAATAATGTGTGTGTGTGTGTGTGTGTGTATGTATGTGTATATATATATACACATACATACACTTTTTTATTTTATTTTTTTTCCAAAAACACTTACTGAGATATCATTTTATTTCAGACGATGTGCTAAGTTTGCCCCATCTGGGGCCATGCTCACAACCGAGCTATTTTTAGTAGCAGAGGCTCCATGGCTGTGGGAGGCCAATAGAAGACAGTAAGAGACCAGGTATATTTGCTTTCCAACTTAGGAAAATCTTTCTTAGAAACCAAGTCAAAGCCAGATTTGAATTGTCAGCCTATCAGAGTGTTGGCCAGAAGCCCAGAGTATAAAAAATCATCATTCTCAAATGACAGATCCATCTAAAATTATTTGAAAAAACATCTAGCAGAGTTCTTGAAACATCATAAAATAATACAGATTCCATATTAATTTAGAAATAATCAAGCTACATGTTTAGACATATTACTCAACCATCAGGTATCAGCCATGAGAAGATTATGGTAAGGTGATCCTATATGAGGAAAAGAGCTAATTTTCTTGTTCTCTGTACTATGTCTAAAGTGATTCTTCTGCTTATTCACATTAGTTACTAAAAAATGACATAATCTAAAAATCTACCACAGAGTGTTCTTCTTTAGTGAAACTCTTCTCCTTCATTCTGATTAAATGTTCCACTTTTTTAGATTTAAAAAATAACACAGTCCCAACTGACTACTCAGTACTGGAAATCTTCATAAATCCTTAAATTGTATGAATAATTCATGGAGGGAGTTGGCCTTAGACTGGATGTACTACCATGGATCAAAAGGTAAATGTTAGGTTTTCAGACTTGGGAAAGTAAGTCACTTTTTTCTATGCTACTTGATTTTAGAATTTAGATACAATTTTATTAATTCCAAGGTGGTATGGGAAGTGGGTGAGCGTAGAGAAGAATGAATGTGGGAATGTGCTTCAATATAATTTCTTTTAAAAGAATTATTTTATTACTTGTTTGTTTTTAACATCATTCTGGGTTTTTTTCTTCCTTTTTTTTTTTTTTTTTAGTGAGAGAGTGGGACTACAGGAAGAGAGAGAGATGAGAAGCATCAACTCATAGTTGCAGCATTTTAGTGGTTTACTCATTACTTTCTCATATGTTCCTTGACTGAGGGTGGGCTTCAGATGAGCCAGTGACCCCTGGCTCAAGCCAATGACCTTGGGCTCAAGCCAGTGACCACAGGGTCATTTCTATGATCCGACACTCAAGCTGATGACCTCATGCTCAAGCTGGTGGGCCCGTGCTCAAGCTGGCAACCTTGGGTTTTGAACCTGGGTCCTCAGCATACTAGGTTGATACTCTACCCACTATGCCACCACCTGGTCAAGTGGAACAGCTAGTTTATCTTACAAAATCCTTCCTCAACAAAGAATCTATCTACCAGTTTTCTAAGTTCTCTCTGATAGATGCTAACCTTTGAATCCAACAGTATTTATGCACTTAAATGTCACTCAGAAAAGGTGACATCTTAATATTTTTTATATGCAAAATACCTTTACATCCTTTTTTTCTTTGGAGTATGACATCAACCTGGTGAGGGACAAGGCAAGTAAGTCTAGTCCCTAGACTGAGACTCTGATAGCTTAAGTGTCTCTATGGAGAATATACGATGAGTTAGACTCAGGACTCAACTCCTGGGAGTTGGAGTTCACAAGTCTAGTGCCTCTTCACCACTGAACTGTAAAAAATTTCAAACCTGCACACTTATTATTGAGTACTGTATTCATCTGAGTTATCCAGAGAGAAATAGAACCTATATAAAAAGATTTATTTTAAGGAATTGGTTCATGCAGTTATTAATGCTGAGAAGTCCCAAGATCTACAGTTGACAAGCTGAAAGCCCAGGGCACTGATGATGTAATTGTAGTCCAAAGGCCTGAGAACCAGGAGAGCTGATGGTGTAAGTGTCACTTTAGTCTAAGCCTAAAGTCAGGAGACCAAAGTCCCAGCTCAGAGACAGGCAGAAAACAAATTCTTCCTGCTTCACCTTTTATACTATCAAGGCCTACAAGGATTGGATGAGGACCACCCATATTGGGGAGGGCAGTGTGCTTTACTTATTCTAACAGTTCCAATATTAGTCTTATCAGAAACACCCTCATGGACATACCCAGAATAATATTTTACCAAATGTAAAGGCACCCCCATGTCTCTGTCAAGTTGTCATATACAGTTAACCATCACAAGCACCCACATAATTGTGTGTACGGCTCAGAGCTACACATTCTTAGTATTGCCCCATTCTCATGTCACTCCCTGGAAATCAGAAACCCAAGTTTCCCTTTTGGATCTCACATGACTGGCTGTGCTAGAAGAGTCATTTCATCTCTATGAGTTTCCATTTTCTCAACTGTAAAATCAGAGGGATCAGGTTTAGATGACTTTGTAGGACATTTACGGCTCTAAAATAGTGTTTCCGTGATTCTATAATTAAATTCTGTTTTCTTTAAGTAAGAGGAGGGGAGACAGAAAGGCAGACTCCCACATACACCCCTACTGGGATCCACACAGTAAACCCTCTACAGAGGGGTGTTCTGCCCATCATGGGCCATTGCTCAGCAACCTAAGGGAGCTATTTTTAGTGCCTAAGTCAGAAACTCTAGGGAGCCATCCTCAGCTTCTGGGGCCAACTCACTCGAACCAATTGAGTCACAGCTCCAGGAGGGGAAGAGAGAGAATAAAAGAGAGAAGGGGGAAGGGGAGGGGTGGAGAAGCAAGTGGTCACTTCTACTGTGTGCCCTGACTGGGAATTAAACCTGGGACATCCACATGCCAGGCCAATGCTCTATCACTGAGCCAACAGAACCAACAGGCCAGGGCCCTATAATTGGATTTTAAGAAAGCTTTTGAAACTGACTCAACTTCTGTTTTAATCATAGCTGTGTTCTGGCTTCCAGGAAATCATGGATACTACAAAGTACTTACACAGCAAGTAAAATGACAATGAAAGTGATAATGCTGTATGAATGAGTTCATGAAAAAAATGTGCAAAAAATGTCAAAAACTACACAGCCAGCTTTATACTTACTTAGTACCATGCTAGATATAGAAATAATTTATAATATTGTCCTTGCAACAGGGACTTTACCATATGTTGGAGAGATTAGCACATAAGATACTCCAGAGGTCGGGAACCGTTTTGGCTGAGAGAGCCATGAACGCCACATATTTTAAAATGTAATTCCATGAGAGCCATACAATATGTTTAACACTAAATACAAGTAAATGTGTGCATTTTATGTAAGACCAACACTTTTAAAGTACAATAAGTCTCTGAATTATTTTTAATAATGTTGTTATGCTGTTGCTAACTAATGATGAATAAAGTACTTCTTACCATTAATGCAACTTCTAGTGCTGCATGGTTTTGCTGATGGCTTTGTAGTCTGGTTGATACGTGGTAAGGTTAAACTTTATGCAGGCATTGAGATTTCCATCCGTTAAATGTGATTGTTGTGATTGTAGGTTGGTCTTAACGTGCTTTAGATGTGAGAAACACTGCTCACATGCATAAGTAGAGCCAAACATTGTCAGTACAGCAATACTCACAAGCTGCAGTGTGTGGTATGTAACGGAAAGCATGTTTCAAGTTTTGACAATCAGCTGGTCCACAGGTTGAAGTTTTTTCAATACTTCCCACTTGTGTTTGCTCGCCAACTCTGCTTGCTGTCTTGCAAGTCTTTCCAAATCTTCATTCAGTGACTTGAACTTATTCACCCACATATCTGAAGCCTTCAGGTCAGCACCTTGTAGCTCAAAATCTCTGACAGAGACACCGGGGATGTAACTCAGGTTGGCGTTGTCCACTGCACACTCAAGTGGATGGGTGATGAACTTAAAAAGATGAGTGCGCTCACAAAATTCTCCAAAGCATGCTTTGAATGACTGCAGGAGATTAGATGTGAAGCCCGCCAACTGCTGGAGATCAAGATGTTGAGCAGGGTCACTTGCTGTGCATGCATCTTTAAACTCTCCCAATTTTCAAAGTGTAGTAAACGACCTGTTTCAATGTCGGCGATGAAGAGTTCCAGCTTGTTTTCAAATGCAAACACTGCTTGTTGAAGGGATAAGACTGTATTTCCAATGCCTTGCATTTTCACATTGAGCTGGTTCAGATGTTTAGTCATGTCCACGAGATAGTAGAACTTCAGGAGCCACTCAGTGTTAGCTAACTCAGGATGTTTGACGATTTTCCATTTCAAGAAAAGTCTGGATTTCGCTCAGACAAGCCGAGAAACGGCTGAGCACCTACCCTCTTGTCAGCCAACGCACATTACTGTGCAGAAGCAGACCAGGATAATTATTCCCAACTTCACCCAGCAGTGTTTTTAAGTGGCGATCATTTAAAACTCGGGCAACAATAAAGTTGACCACTGAATGACCAGCGACATCACCTCACCAAGCTGCGCGCCACACATCTGAGCACAAAGTGCCTCCTGATGTAGGATGCAGTGAAAACTTAGGATGGGTCTCTTTTCATGTTCATGAAGAAGTGCTAAAAATCCTCTGTTTTTCCCCACCATACATGGAGCATCATCAGTACACACCAAAATAAATTTATCCATCGGTGCTCTGGTTTCTCTTCAGATTACATAAATCTTTCTTCTTTAACTAAAGTATATCCATCGGTAGATTTTTTTCTTTAGCGAACTCAGTGAAAGACTGGAATAAATCTTCCCCTCTTGTTGTCTCTTTCATAGGCAAAACAGCAAGACTTTCCTCACGTAGTGTGTCTCCGACAGCATACCTTGCAATCACACTGAACTGGGATAAATGGCTTAAGTCTGTTGACTCATCCAAAGCGAGAGAAAAGAATGGTGCTGCATTTATATCCTTCACTTGTGTTGCCTCAATTTGATTTGCCGTCATGATGGTATGATTGTGAAAAGTTCTTGCAGACAGAGGCATGTCTTTTATATATTTAATTATCTTGTCTTTATCCAAAAAGTCATCTAAAAGTTCATTGGCAACATCAAGCATGAATGTTTTGGCATACTCCACATCTGTGAATGGCTTTCTGTTTCTCACAATTGCTAAAGCACCAACAAAGCTAGCCGAATTCCAGTCACCTTGTTGGGTCCAAACATGGAGTTGCTGCTGACTAGCTTGCACTCTGCACAGTAGCTCTTGACATGATTTCTTCCTGCTGTCCCCTGCTGGATATTTTGATGTGAATGTAGCATGGCGTGTGTCAAAGTGCTGCTTTATATTTGACCATTTCATCAATGCAATTTTATCATTGCATATTAGACACACTGCTAATCTACTCACTCCACAAAGGCGAATTCCTCTGTCCATTCCTGGTGAAAAGTACAATACTCCTCATCTTTTTTTCTTTTAGACATCTTCTTCATCAAAAGGGTTTCTGCAATTAGCTAGCTGACTACTTGATTAAAAGGAGGGAAGTTTACTTCCTGACCTCACAATGACCCATGTACATTATGCATTATCCAATAAAAATTTGGTGTTGTCCCGGAGGACAGCAGTGATTGGCTCCAGCCACCCGCAACCATGAACATGAGCGGTAGGAAATGAATGGATTGTAATACATGAGAATGTTTTATATTTTTAACATTATTTTTTTTTATTAAAGATTTATCTGCGAGCCAGATGCAGCCATCAAAAGAGCCACATCTGGCTCACGAGCCATAGGTTCCCGACCCCTGATTTAGTGTGACATACAGATTACAGGTGCTATTACCAAACAGAAAGGGAGGTCAATGAGTAAGACTGCTCCTGAAGTAGGAAGTGGGGCTTGGGCTGGGTTTGAAAAATCAGTCCAAACCAAACAAACAAAAACATGGGAAAAACCTGGATGCACAGAAACATAAGAGGAGGAATTTCTGGGTCAGGGGAAGAAACTCAGGTAAGGATAAGCAAGAATCATTTGCATGACAATGAGTGGACCAGTCAAAGTAACTATAGTATTTGAGGAAGGTATCATCTGACTGCAATGGAAGGATAGATTGATGGGAGTCTCAGAAATGCATTACCCACCTGACCAGGTGGTGGCACAGTGGGTAGAGCATTGGACTGGAATGCGAAGGACCCAGGTTTGAGAGCCTGAGGTCATCAGCTTGAGTGCGGGCTCATCTGGCTTGAGCAAGAAAAGATCACCAGCTTGGACCCAAGGTCGCTGGCTCAAGCAAGAGGTTACTCAGTCTGCCAAAGGCCTGCGGTCAAAGCACATATGAGAAAGCAATCAATGAACAACTAAGGTGACACAACGAAAAACTGATGATTGATGCTTCTCATCTCTCTCCGTTCCTGTCTGTCTCCCTCTCTCTGACCCTCTCTCTGTCCCTGTAAAAAAAAAAAAAAGAAGAAATGAGTTACCCCTTACTGAGTGCCTAATACATGCCAGGCTCTGTGATAGGATTTTATATACATTATCTCAAATGATTGCAGCAATCTAAAAAGTAGGTTTCATTATCTCTCCATTTTACAGATAAGAAAACTCAGGCTCAAAGACACTAAAAAATAGTCCAAGGCCATCCAGTTTAGGAGAATCAGTAAAAATTCTAACTCAGTTTGGTCTGAATCCATAGTAACCCTTTATTCTACCATCCCACACTGTCCCTCCTAGAACCAGGAAACTGCTGCCAGTGCCACTCTCTCAAATCAACTAAAACTTGGTCATCTGGTGGATTTTGCCATTGTGGCAGCAATTGATTACCTCGTCTGGCAGTGGTCTGATTTAGGTTGCTATATATATCTAAATAACTCAGACAGCAACTTTGTGGTTTGTCTCAAGGACAGATTCTGGTCCAGCGTGTGGCTGGCAATGTGACTGAGGACAGAGAAGGCAATCAGACTGATAGCTGCTCACTTTATTTACTCCCAGAGGCAGACTGCAGAGGCAGGCCCTAGGAACAGCTGCTGTAATCACAGACCAAAGGACAGTCCTTGATTCATGCCTAATATAGAAAACCACTGGTCACACATCAGTTGTTTCAGTCACACCTGCACTCTCTGGTCTTGGAGCACAAATAAAACACCAAATTTTAATTCAGACATCAAAGTTATTGACATTCACTGCTCTACAATCATGCAGAAGATCAGAGGGAGATGCAGAAGTTAAATCTTATAATCCCCATATGTCTTGTTTTTGTTTGTTTGTTTGTTTCTTTCTTTCTTTCTTTTTTAGCTAGAGACTGAGAGAGAAAGAGAGAGAGACAGACAAACAGTAAGGAAGAGATGAGAAGCATCAACTTGTAGTTGCATCACTTCATTTGTTTATTAACTGCTTCTCATACGGGCCTTGACTGGGGAGCTACAGCTGAGCCAATGACACCTTGCTCAAACCAGTGATCTTGGGTTCAAGCCAGTGACCTTTGGGCTCAAGCCAGCGACCATGGGGTCATGTCTATAATCCCACGCTGAAGCTGGCGACCCTTTGCACAAGCCAGATGAACCTGCACTCAAGCCAACAACCTCAGAGTTTCAAACCTGGGTCCTCAGCATCCCAGGTCAACACTCTATCCACTGCATCACCACATGGTCAGGATCTTCTTTTGTTAGTTTCTTGAAGAAATCAGAAGGATAGTCATGTATATATTTGCAGGGAAAGAAATGGATCCTATTTCTGTACAAGAAGTTCTTTTAAATTATATTGTAAAGACAAGTCATTGTATAAACCTTAGTTGTTGAAAACCTAAGTCTTCTCTTTCTCTAAAAATAGAGATAAAATCAATACCCTGCACCCCACATCATTGATGTGGTTAAACCCAGAAGTCAACAATCTGATTACCTCACTGCTGCACATCTAGCTAATTCTCAACTGAGACCTTTCAAGGTGCTAACTGCAGTTGTGAATTGTTATTCTGAGCCAGACTCTTAATTTCCTCTTGAAGCTTGTCATTGTCAAGTTTTCCTGAATTGGTTAATGTGAGGGCACCATAAATTAGGCAATATTCTATAAATATGCACAATTGTTTTTATCAGGCACTCTCTAGTGTAGAATTTTATATGTGGAAAAGTCATAATCAACTAATTATCCTAAAATTCTGTTTTCATTTTTGATTATAGTTTGTAATTGTGGGCTCAAGGTTTTTATCAAGATGCCCTTTCCGGGAAGGCAAGATGGCGATGGAGTAGGCAGATGTACCAACTTCCAACTCCCAGAAACAAAGTGGATTATAACTCAATTTTAAGAACCTTCATCTGGATAAACCAATTTTGAACTAAACTAAGTGGACTCTTCAACCAAGGAACACTGAAGAAGCCAAGGAACATTGAGACTGGTAGGAAAAGTGAAAATGCGAAGAGGGCTGCCCAGCTCCTTGGAGCGAACGGCAGCCCAGAGAGACCCATGTGGCGGGAGGAGAGTTTGGCAGAGAGGGAGGGACCTGGGTCCCAGGAACAAAGCCCCAGCCTGCAGTCCCAGAGCCTAGAAGAGGCATTTGGACAGTATTGTGCTGTGAAACAAGTGAGGATACTGTTTGTGAGAAAGAGACAGTTTTCTCAGACCCAAGATTCTTCTTAAAGGGATAGCGCAGAAAACCTCTCTCACAACCACTCACCTGGGACTCCGGGGAATGAGGACAGGAGAGGACCAGAGCAGCGGGACGAGAGTGTAAACTGGAAGGCACAGGGAGAAACACTCTTAGGGACAGCCACCCTCACCCCTGGGCTAAGTGACTTCCCTAATCAAAAACGAATATTTCCCCTGGAACAAGCAATACCAGCAAAGGGAGACAGGACACCAGCCAAACAAGCTCTCCCGCGGCACTTAGAGCAGAGCTGCTTAGGTGGAGGGAGCTTCCAGGACTACAGTATGGAGTGTTAGGGTCTGAGCTGCAGTGCACCCACCC
This sequence comes from Rhynchonycteris naso, assembly GCA_037038555.1. Taxonomy (NCBI): domain Eukaryota; kingdom Metazoa; phylum Chordata; class Mammalia; order Chiroptera; family Emballonuridae; genus Rhynchonycteris; species Rhynchonycteris naso. The sequence goes on along the minus strand of CM072996.1, from coordinate 105,939,091 downwards.
ACAGTGCTGAGGGCTTGCTGGAGGAATGGTGGCGGCAGGATGCTGAAACGCGGTTCTGTCGGCAGGGGTGGAGGCCCAGCCGGTGTGAGCTCGGTCTAGCCCAGCCGGGGTGGAAGATCGCGTGAAAGTGGTCCGGCCACCTGTAGCCCCACCAGTGGGGGAAAAGCCAGAAGCCAGAAACGGGCAGAGATCTGCTCTGCGACCCTGGACTCTGCGCAAACCGGCCCTGACCATGGGGGTGGGGCTAGGACCAGGGACAGGCAGAGGCTCCCAGCTGAGCACACACCAGCAGACCCGAACGGCCGAGAAACCACGGTTTGTTATCCTGCGTGCATGAGTTGGCTCTGAACGCGGGGGCGGGGCTAGAGCCCCGGATGAGCAGAAGCTTGCAGCTGAGAGCACGCCAGGAGCCTCATGTGGCCCAATAAACCGTGCTGTGCGATCCTGTACAGGCGGGCCCTGGCCTCAGAGGCAGGGCTAAAGCTTCGGATGGGCAGAGGCTCACACCCGAGTGCACGTCAGCAGCCCCGTCCAACCCGAGAAACTGTGGTGAGCAGGCTCGGACCGTGGAGGCTGGGCAGAAGCCTGGGAACAGGCTGGGTCCGCAGCTGAGCAAAGGTGCTCAGCTCTACTCTTGGTGCTGAGGCTTCTGGCTTGAGTGCAGTGCGCAACCTAACCTGTGGGGGTGAGGCGAAGGCCCAGCCAGGCTGAGGCTTGTAGAGCAGGGCACCAGAACAAAGCCCCTCCCACGGAGGAGAGGTGGAAATCACAGCAGTCGCCGCAGTGGGCTGGCACTGGCAACGCCCATACAAAATGGCCCTAGGCAGAGGCAGAGGGGATGGCGGGCTTGCAGAGAGACCACACCGAGAGAACACAAAGGCAACACCTACTGGACTCCAGTGGCCACAACCTTCTTATACACAGACAAAATGGGCAGACAGAGAAATGCAACTCAAATGAATCAAGAGAAATCCCCAGAGAAGGACCTGAATGAACCAGATATAACCAAATTACCAGATGCAGAATTCAAAATAATGATAATTAGGATGTTCAAAGAAATTAGAGCAACAATGGATAGTCACTATGAACACCTAAATAAAGAGATAACAAGTATAAAAAATGAAATTGAAATAATAAAATATAATCAGACAGAAATGACAAATACAGTATCAGAACTGAAAAACACAATGGAAGGAATTAAAAGCAGGATGAATCACGCTGAGGATCAAATCAGCGAGTTAGAGGACACGAACAAAGACACAGAAGTAGAGAAGAAAAAAGAAAAGAGACTCAAAAAATGTGAGGAAATTCTAAGGGAGCTCTGTGACAACATGAAGAGAAATAACATTCACATCATAGTGGTTCCTGAAAAAGAGGAGAGAGAACAAGAAATAGAAACTTTGTTCAATCAAATCATAGGAGAAAACTTCCCTAAATTAAGGCTGGGAAACATTTCACACGTTCAAGAAGCACACAGAACTCCATTAAAGAGAAACCCAAAGAAATTTACACCAAGGCACATCATAGTTAAAATATCAAAGCTAAGTGATAAAGAGAAAATTTTAAAAGCTGCTAGAGAAAAAAAGGCTATCACCTACAAAGGAGTCCCCATAAGGATGACATCTGATTTCTCAACAGAAACACTTGAGGCCAGAAGGGAATGGCAAGATATATTCAAAGTAATGCAGAACAAGGACCTATAACCAAGACTACTCTATCCAGCAAGGCTAACGTTTAAAATTGAAGGAGAAATAAAGAGCTTCCCAAACAAAAAAAGCCTCAAGGAATTCATTAAAACCAAACCAATTCTGCAAGAGATACTAAGGGGCCTGTTGTGAACAGTTCAGAGGGGGGAAAGAATATAACAAAAGAAGAATACAGCTTGAAAGAATAAAATGGCAATAAACAACTACATATCAATAATAACCTTAAATGTAAATGGATTAAATGATCCAATCAGAAGACATAGGGTAGCTGCATGGATAAAGAAACAGGATCCATACATATGCTGTCTACAAGAGACACACCTTAAAACAAAAGATGCACATAGACTGAAGGTAAAAGGATGAAAAATAATATTTCATGCAAATGAAAATGAAAAGAAAGCCGGGGTAGCAATACTTATATCTGACAAAATGGACTTTAAAACAAAGGCTGTAGTAAGAGATAAAGAAGGACACTACATAATGATAAAGGGAACAATTCAACAGGAAGATATTACTATTATAAATATCTATGCACCAAATATAGGAGCCCCGAAATACAAAGAGCAGACTTTGATGGATATAAAGGGCGAGATTAACAGCAATACTATAATAGTAGGGGATTTCAATACCCCACTAAAAACACTGGATAGATCCTCAAGAAAGAAAATTAATAAAGAAACAGCAGACTTTAAGGATATACTAGATCAACACGAATTAATAAATATCTTCAGAACTTTTCACCCTAAAGCAGTAGAATATACATTCTTCTCAAGTGCTAATGATACCTTTTCTAGGATAGACCACATGTTAGGACACAAAAATGGTCTCAATAAATTTAAGAAGATTGAAATCATATCAAGCATTTTCTCTGATCACAATGGCATGAAACTAGAAATTAACCACAAAAGAAAAACTGAAAAATACTCAAACACTTGGAAACTAAATAGCATGTTATTAAATAACGAATGGATTAACAATGAGATCAAAGAAGAAATAAAAAAGTTTCTAGAAACAAATGATAATCAGCATACATCAACTCAAAATTTATGGGACACAGCAAAAGCAGTACTGAGAGGGAAGTTCATTGCACTACAGGCATACCAAAAGAAGCTAGAAAAAGCTCAATTAAGCAACCTGACCCTGCATCTAAAAGAACTAGAAAAACAACAGCAAATAAAGCCCAGGAACAGTAGAAGGATGGAAATGATAAAGATCAGAGTAGAAATAAATGACATGGAGGCTAAGGAAACAATACGGAGGATCAATGAAACCATGAGCTGGTTCTTTGAAAAGGTAAACAAGATTGATGAACCTTTAACTAGACTCACCAAGAAAAAAAGAGAGAGGACTCAAATAAATAAAATTAGAAAGGACAGTGGAGAAATAACAACTGACACAACAGAAATACAAAGCATTGTAAGAAAATACTATGAAGAACTCTATGCCAAAAAATTAGACAACTTAGGTGAAATGAACAAATTTCTTGAATCATATAATCTTCCAAAACTCAATCTGGAAGAATCAGAACACCTAAACAGACCAATTACAATAAATGAGATCAAAACAGTTATCAATAAACTCCCCAAAAAGAAAAGTCCTTGGCCTGATGGCTTCACAAGTGAATTCTACCAAAAATTCAAAGAAGAACTAACTCCTATCCTCTTCAAGCTATTTTAAAAAATTCAAGAGGAAGGAAGACTTCCAAACTCCTTTTATGAGGCGAGCATAATTCTGATCCCCAAACCGGGAAAAGACAACACAAATACAAAATTATTGGCCTATATCCCTGATGAATTTAGACGCTAAAATTCTCAACAAAATATTAGCCAACCGGATCCAGCAATATATGAAAAAAAAATCATACACCATGATCAAGTGGGATTTATTCTGGAGAGGCAAGGCTGGTTCAATATTCGCAAATCAATCAATGTGATTCATCACATAAACAAAAGGAAGGACAAAAATCACATGATAACTTCAATAGAAGCAGAAAAGGCATTTGATAAAATCCAGCACCCATTCATGCTCAAAACTCTCAGTAAAGTGGAAATACAGGGAACATTTCTTAACATGATAAAGGCCATCTACGACAAACCCACAGCAAACATCATACTCAATGGACAAAAATTAAAAGCAATCCCCTTAAGATCAGGAACCAGGCAGGGGTGCCCCCTTTCACCACTCTTATTCAACATAGTCCTGGAAGTCCCAGCTACAGCAATCAGACAAGAAGAAGAAATAAAAGGCATCCAAATTGGAAAAGAAGAAGTAAAACTGTCACTATTTGCAGATGATATGATATTGTATATTGAAAACCCTAAAGTCTCAGTCAAAAAACTACTGGACCTGATAAATGAATTCAGCAAGGTGGCAGGATATAAAATTAATACTCAGAAATCAGAGGCATTTTTATATATCAACATTGAACTGTCAGCAAAAGAACTTAAGGAAACAATCCCCTTCACTATTGCAGCCAAAAAAATAAAATACCTAGGAGTAAATTTAACCAAGGAGGGTAAGGACTTGTACTCAGAAAATTATAAAACATCGATTAAAGAAATCAAGGAAGATACAAACAAGTGGAAGCATATACCGTGCTCATGGCTAGGAAGAATAAACATCATTAAAATGTCTATATTACCCAAAGCAATTTATAAATTTAATGCAATACCAATTAAAATTCCAATGACATACTTCAAAGATATAGAACACATATCCCAAAAATTTATATGGAACCAAAAAAGAACATGAATAACCTCAGCAATCTTCAAAAGAAAAAATAAAACAGGAGGTATCACTCTTCCGGATATCAAGGTTTACTACAAGGCCATTGTACTCAAGACAGTCTGGTACTGGCATAAGAACAGGCACATAGATCAATGGAACAGAACAGAGAACCCAGAAATAAACCCACACCTTTACAAACAACTGATATTTGACAAATGAGGAAAGAACATACAATGGAGTAAAGACAGCCTCTTTAACAAATGGTGTTGGGAAAATTGGACATCTACCTGCAAAAAAATGAAACTAGACCATCAACTTACACCACTCACAAAAACAAACTCAATATGGATAAAAGACTTAAATGTAAGCCGTGAAACCATAAGCATCTTAGAAGAAAACATAGGCAGCAAGTTCTCCGACATCTGTAGCAGCAATATATTTGCCAATTTATCTCTACGGGCAAATGAAATAAAAGGCAAGATAAACCAATGGGACTATATCAAACTAAAAAGTTTTTGCACAGCTAAAGACAATAAGAACAGAATAAAAAGACAAACCACACAATGGGAGAACATATTCAACAATATGTCTGATAAGGGGTTAATAACCAAAATTTATAAAGAACTTATAAAACTCAACACCAGGAAGACAAACAATCCAATCAAAATATGAGCATAAGAAATGAATAGAAATTTCTCCAAAGAGGACATACAGATGGCCAACAGGCATATGAAAAAAAGCTCAACATCACTAATCATTAGAGAAATGCAAATTAAAACCACAATGAGATATCACCTCACACCAGTCAGAATGGCACTCATCAGCAAAACAACACAGAACAAATGCTGGTGAGGATGTGGAGAAAAGGGAACCCTCCTGCACTGCTGGTGGGAATGCAGACTGGTGCAGCCACTGTGGAAAACAGTATGGAGATTTCTCAAAAATTAAAAATCGAACTGCCTTTTGACCCAGCTATCCTACTTATAGGAATATAGCCTAAGAACACCATAACACTGTTCGAAAAGAAGAAATGCGCCCCCATGCTCGTGGCAGCATTGTTCACAGTAGTGAAGATCTGGAAACAGCCCAAGTATCCGTCAGAGGACGAGTGGATTAAAAAGCTTTGGTACATATATGCTATGGAATATTACTCAGCCATAAGAAATGATGACTTCGGATCATTTACAACAAAATGAATGGACCTTGATAACATTATATGGAGTGAAATAAGTAAAACAGAAAAAAAGTGAGAACAGCATGATTTCATACATAGGTAGGACATAAAAGCAAGACTATGAGACATGGACAAGAGTGTGGTGGTTATGGCAGTGGGGCGGGGAAGGGAGGACAGGGCGGAGGAGGGGGCAGGGGGAGGGGCACAGGGAAAACCAGATAGAAGGTGACAGAGGACAATTTAACTTTGGGTGATGGGTATGCAACATAATTGAAAGATAAGATGTTTTCTTTGAACATATGTACCCTGATTTATTGGTGTCACCCCATTAAAATTAATAATAAAAAAAAGATACCCTTTCCCTTTCACACCCTGAACCTGAAAATGAAAGCCACAGTGGTTTCAGGTATTTTAGAAAGTCACCTATGGCCTGACCTGTGGTGGCACAGTGGATAAAGCATCAACCTGGATCGCTGAGGTCGCTGGTTTGAAACCCTGGGTTTCCTGGTCAAGGCACATATGGGAGTTGATGCTTCCTGCTCTTCCCTCCCCTTTTCATTCTCCTTCTCTTTCCTCTCTAAAATGAATAAATAATAATAATAATAATAAATATCTAAAATGCAAGAAAGTCACCTATTTTAGAAAAAAAATATTTTGTACACTGTGCTTTTCAAAAGTGAAATCCCTTCTTTGCCTTTATGTACATTAACAAACTATATTAACAATATCATTTTGCTAAAAAATAATTCAGCAAGACTAGTCATTCATCTGTCAAGATGATGACCTTATGTTCCAGGATGAGAAGCTGTTGGATGTTTAGCAGGTGCCCATTTTCTCCGAGGCAAAATCCAAAAAGGGTCAGAAATCTAGGCAAGAAGTCAGCATCTAGCTGATTTATCAATCAACCACCAATTTGGGATTCAAGGAGCAGGACTTTTATTCATTTAAAAAAAATTTTTTTAGGACTTTTAATTTTATTAGCATTTTTTTTTATTTTAGAAAGAGAGAGGAAGGGGGGGGGAGAGAGAAATAAAACACTATTTTGTTGTTTGTTTTATTTTTTCATTCATTGGTTGATTCCTTGTACATGCCCTTACCGGGGATTGATCCCATACATAACCTTGGTGTATTGGGATGATGCTCTAACCAGCTGAGCTACATGGCTAGGACAGGATTCATTCTTGAAACGGCTGGCTTTAAGGCCAGGTTCTGGGTGAATAGGGGATAGAATACCAGTAGTGTGTTCTAGAACCTCGGCTCAGTACAATTATAGAACTCTGCATTCCTCTATTGTCCTCACCCCAACTGTGAATACTAGCTTAATATTCTCCCTATAAGCTACAGAAAGGTAGAAACTCAGTCTGTCCTGTTCAGCTCTGTCACCCACCCCAGTCCAGGCTATTACAAGCTCTTCTTGCTCAGATCATGGCAGTAGTCTCCAGACTAGTTTCCCTACTTCTACTCTTTTCAAACTCTGCCACCTCCTCCCCAGCCTCCCCTTCCCCTAGCTAATTCCTTCTCATTCTTCAGCTCTTTCCTTAATGGTCATTGCCTTGGAAAAGCCTTCCTTTAAACCACAATTTCCCTGTTATTCACACCAATAGCACCTTGTGCTTCTTTATTAAAGCACTTTCCTCAGCTTGTTATTCATTCATTGTCATCATTATTTGGTTAATGTTGGTTTCTCCAATTTGACTTGTAAATTCCATAAGTGCAGGGAACATATACATTTTGCTCAGTGCCTGGAACATAACAGAAACTCTAAATATATTTTGAAATAGTTCATGAATAGTTCATGAATACTTAATTCAGTGAGAATTAAAGCTAGAAGAGGGCTGAGAAGTGGAGGGCCGTGAGGCTTGTGAACCACACAAGAGAGTAGTCACCAGAATTGGGAGAAGATAGAATTAGAACAGCTTGACATGAAGCCACTGAGAGGTGGCCTGGAAGGGCGTAAACACCTCTTGCCTCAGTGCTAGGGGGCTTATTTAACTCTCCCAGCAATCCTGAACTTTAGTACAGATTGTCAACAAAAGGTTGTTGGTATCAATTCAACACTAACAAGAATCCCCAACTTGTGGTGCAGTGAAGAAGGAAACTGGAAACTTTATTTAGTGCAAATAGTTTAGCTGTGAAAAACACAGAAGCCATGGGGACAGGTCCTTCTTTGGCTAGATAGCTCTGCTCTTCTCCTTGATGGTCTTTTCTGCACCAGTCTGCTCCAACATCTTCAGGCCAGGAAACGCAGGCTCCAGTCTTTGGTGGAGAGAGAAATTGCACTCCCAGAGTTGGAAGGGAGATGACATATAAACAAATATTTTTGCCCCTGGTCCTTAATTGTTTGTTTTCATGCAAATGAGAACTTCAAATCCTTGCAGTTTGATTGGTCCAAAAGGCACTGTACTGATTGGTCAGAATGGAGCCACTTTGGTTGGAGAAGTGATGGAGAATATAGCTGCGCAGCTCCAATTAGATGGGAAAAGCCTCACTCCTATTGGTTGAAACAGGATTTCAGGAACTCCTTTATGAGTACTGGTTCAGATGGCAGGAACACTGTGCAGACAGGCAGTTTGCATGAGAGATTTCTGTATAGAAATGGCTGCTAGGCTCTGTTTTTCAAATTTGAGCCCAGCTAGCAACCAGGAGCCCTTCTTAGTAGGTGTCTTCTATCTCAGGGTCCACAAGGTGAATAAATTGCACCTTGCCCAAGATCACATATTTGGCCAATGGAAGACCCAAGACTCAAACAAGCTCTAAGTTCAGGTGTTCCCTTTTACACCAAAGAGTTACAACTTTTCTTTTGTAAGAACAATCAGAGAGCAGACACATAATTACTGATGTGTTTGCTGGGACTCCTGTCTCACTTCTGCCTGTCTCACTCTCAGTAACAGCAGCATTTGTGTTATTTACTCTTCAGTCTTGTCTATTTTGGGGATCAAATTATGGTGAATATTACCTAGAGGTTTGTGCAGAAATCTGTGTTCCAGGCTCTTCTGTGTATGATTGTCTTCTGCTTGTTCTTGTGGGCTCTGTCACAGCAGAGTGCTGATGGAGCTGCTTGGGAAACCAGACGGAACCTCAGTCACACTGCGGAGACGCCACTGGCTGACAAGTAGCAGAACAGAGAGCAAGCAAGCTGGAATATGGATGAGCGAAGAAATAGGCTCAGAAAGAAGGGCCAGACACAGGCTGTGCAACTGCAGGTCCGATGACATCCTGTGTACCGGTAAGCAATGGCATCAACCACATTCCCACACAGATTGGGGACACTAGCAAAAAAAAGACACATTCCGTTTTGGTCACTTGCTTCAGTAGGAAAGCTTTTTGTGAGAGGAAATCTGTGGTACCAGGGGAAACACATTCCTGAGTGTATTTGTACTGTTTATTACTAAATGTATTTTAAGGAACTGAAAACATCTTCTACTTACTCTTTGCACTTTTGTGTTTCTATTCATTAAAGGAATTGCTCCTGGTACCCATTTTAGTTTGTTTCATTGATCCACATTCTTGATTTTAAATTATCTTGTAAAAATAGAACTCAAACCTAATGAGAAAAATCTTTCTTTTTAGAAGCAATTTCTCCTGAGCCAGTTAGAAATGGTAAAATCCTGTCTGTTTCAATTTCACAATATTAAAAATATACAGTCTAAAAAAGAAACAAAAGAAAAATATATAGTCTTGGAAAATGACAATACTTTGAAAAATTTGCCTGAAATTCTCATTTCTAGCTTTTTATGCAAAAATGAGTTTCTACAATTTTGTCCCTTTTCAAACAATTTAAAAAGCTTTATTTCAAATATATTTGCTATTCTTTTCATTAATTTACAAGATTTTGTACTAAATGAAACACCAAGACAAATGGCTTAAATGAAAAAACAATGGCTGTAGGAAGATAAAGACAAATTGTCCCTTAATTTACAGGATGTGGAATATTCTTCACATGTCCTTGGTATTCTTTAGTGATTTTTGTCTTTGTACCTAGGGTGGCAACTATCTGAAATGATATGTAATGTGTTTAGAATCAATCTATGAAATGTTGAACCACTGACTATTTAAAATATTAAATCAATCAGATATTTGAGCTATTTTAGAAGTGACGGTTACATAACACACTAATTCCTTCCTATTGTATTTTTGGAAGCTATTACAGACTCACAGTGTTCTTTCTTTATTATTATTATTTATTACTTTTTTATGAGAGAGATAGAAAGAGAGAGAGAGACAGACAGACAGAAACAGACAGACAGGAAGAGAGAGATAAGAGAAGCATCAACTCATAGTCGTGGCACCTTAGTTGTTCAATGATTGCTTTCTTATATGTGCCTTGACTGGGGGATCCAGCTGAGCCAGTGACCCCTTGCTCAAGCCAGCAACCTTGGGCTTCAAGCCACTGACTTTTGGGCTCAAGCCAGTGACCTTTGGGCTCAAATCAGCAGCCATAAGGTCATGTCTATGAGCCTGCAACCCTGTGCTCAAGCTGGTGAGCCCACACTCAAGCTGGTGACCTCGGGGTTTCAAACCTGGGTCCTCAGTGTCCCTGGTCGACACCTATCTACTGCGCCACCAGCTGATCAGGCTTAAGGTGTTGTTGAAATAATGCATTATATTTATCATTTATCCCAAGACATCTTTCCCCTTAGTTATACACATTCTTGAAGCATGAAATTTACAAACATATAAGTTTACTGATTTGAGGTTTTATTCATGAAATAAAAGCTTGTACTTTCTCACTCTTCCCAATTTTATGAACAGAGAGAGATAGAAAGAGAAATATTTGTTGTTCCACTTATTTATGCATTCATTGGTTGATTCTTGTATGTGCTCTGACTGGGAATCAAACCCACAACTTTGATATAATGGGACAATGCTCTAAACAGCTGAGTACCCAGCCAGGGTTGTAGACAATAAGTTAAATGGTGATTTAAAATCTAAAAAAATAGTTTTGATACAAATGGTATACAATATATTGCATACGTTACAAGTATTTTTTGAATTGAGAAAAATTCTTGAATCCTGTGATCACCCCCATGTCACACTCCCCTCTAGCCGGCTCAACAGAAATTCTTAACACCTGGTCAAGCATTACTCTCTGACTTGAAGGAACAAAACTTGACTTGGTCAAGGTCACAGTGACTTCCTAACTGCCAAACTCATATTGTTCAGCCCCTATTTATCTGCTCTCTGCAGCATTTGGCACAGCTGAACACTATCCCCTACTTAAAACCCTTATCTCTTGGTTTCTGAACTCTATCTCCTATCCTATCTTTTATCCTTTTTCTCTGAAAACACTTCTTAGTTTCCTTTGTAGTTCTTTCTGGTCCTTGATGTTCCCCCATAATTTCATCTGTGGCCCTTTCTTTTCTCACTCTACCTACTCTTTCACTGGATATATTGGCATACAATATACACTCATTACTGATTTAAAAAGAAACAGATTTATCATGTTTTCCAAATCAGTAATGGGTATTTACCATATGCCAAGGACAGTACAAAAGACTGAAGTGTGATTTGACTGAGCAGCAGATGACTAAAGAGAAGAACACAACAAATGAAGACAATAAAACATGGTGCAAAGTGCCTGACATCTTGAGAGAAAATAACCAAGTGGAAGGGCTCTGGAAGTTTAGTAAATATTCCTAGATTGAGAAGCTGCCTGGAGATGTGCTGCAAACCAGCACAGCTAGTAATTTCCTGTCCTGAGTGGCAGCGGTGCGGAATTAAGAAAATAGGCTTAGAGTTAAAGGATGGGCTTGGGAGGCCTCTGCAATGCTGATGGGAAGAACAGCACGCTCAACACCCACTTTCTGCTTTATTTATAGGGCAAAGTAAGGCTATTGGCAAATCAAAGAGATCTCTGATCACATTTCCAAGACAATCCAAGAATTCTACCAAGTGCAGAAAACCCCCACCATACATAACATCTTAACTCTACAAGACAAAGGATAAAAGAAACTTGCCTCCAGTCGGTCAGGGGAACATGGGGGGCAGGATGAGTATAAACAATCCAGCACCATAGCAAAATAGCCTTTAGCAAATTCACAGAACAAGTGAGGTGGGGGGTTGGGCAGACTGTCAGCTTACTGCCAGTTCCCCACACCTCTGTCGCCCAAAAAGCTAAATTGCAAAGACCCTGTTGGCTTTTGATCCACAACACAGATGTTTGCAGGTTACGTATAAGTTTATGTTCAAAGAAAAAGGGAATTTGGTGGCTGAAGGAAAATGGCAGCAGGAACCATAGAAGCAGGTCACTCATGTACAAGATTTAGAATAGATACTATGCAGTAATAAAACATATTTGGAGAAATCAATAGAAATGGTATAATTCCTTATATGAAGCGAAAAACTGACTGGGTATATAGGTATATAGGGTAATCCCATTAACATTTTTTCCCTATAAATTTAGATGGTATTATATAAATATGTTGAGTTGTAATCTTCCAATTAAGATATTTTCTTTTTGATATGATTGGGAAGATTTCATAAATATGCTTTGGTTGTTATACTAATATATTATATTTTATTTATTTATTTAGTGAGAGGAGGGGAGATAAACACCTGCATGTGCCCTGGTAGGGATCCACCTCGCCTCCCCTATCTGGGGCTGATGCTCCAATCAACCAAGCTATCCTCAGTGCCTGGGCTGATGCTAGAACTATTTGAGCCACTCACTGTGAGAAGGGAAAAGAGGAAGAAAGGGGAGGGTGGGGGAAAGGGATGACAAGCAGAAGGTCACTTCTGATGCATGCCCTGACCAGGGATTGAACCAGTACTTCTGCATGCTGGGCTGACACTCTCTCCACTGAGCTATCCGGCCAGGACTATACTAATGTTTTGTTTTTGTTTTTGTTTTTGTTTTTTACAGAGATAGAGAGTCAGAGAGAGGAATAGATAGGGACAGACAGACAGGAACAGAGAGAGATGAGAAGCATCAATCATCAATTTTTCATTTTGACACCTTAGTTGTTGATTGCTTTCTCATATGTGCCTTGACCACAGGTCTTCAGCAGACCGAGTAACCCCTTGCTTGAGGCAGCGACCTTGGACTCAAGCTGGTGAGCTTTTGCTCAAACCAGATGAGCGCATGCTTAAGCTGGCGACCTCGGGGTCTCGAACCTGGGTCCCTCGGCATCCCAGTCCGACACTCTATCTACTGCACCACCGCCTGGTCAGGCACTAATGTATTTTTTAAAGTGAGCACACACATCGCTTCTCGGCCTTTTGGCTAAGATCAAGTGTAGTATCTGTTCTTATCAGTTTAAAAGTGAGCACACAGACTGGTGAGGGGGACAAGTTATTTCCAACACTTTTTTTTTTCTATTTGCTGTAGTTGTACCCTGGGCATGACTCAGGTGCCCAATGAACTGAAATACTGCACTTGGGAACTGGACTCTGTTTTTTAGTGAGAGGTGTCAGGACAATAGCTTGCACTGGAATGCAAGTCATAAAGATTGAATCTTAAAATTGTAATTTTATATAAAGGCAAGTCTGAAAAGATGTTTTGAATTTGGTGTTGGCATCTATTGTTGACAGAACCACAAGACCTGCAGCACTTGTGTCATTTTTCACTGGGCCACCAGGGGGCAGTGTGGTCTGCTTGGGACAATGACACTGCTCTGGTTCAAAGGTTTCTACCCTAGCTGGCTTTCTCTAGAACAGTGGTTCTTAACCTTTTTTGAGGTACCGAAACCAACAGTTTCATATGCGCATTCACCGAACCCTTCTTTAGTGATAAATAAAATATGATTTTTTTTCCAAATTCAAGATATAGGTATATGTTTTTTTACTGGTGCACAAAATGAGCCGTGCATGAACATCACCTTGCTCAAAGAACAAAACCAACAAAGTGCATGAACTCACAACAAATTACAGTATTACTTTATTCTGGCCACCGCGGCAGAGGCTTCTCCAAACCCCTGAGACCGACTCATCGAACCCCTAGGGTTCGATAGAACCCAGGTTAAGAACCACTGCTCTAGAACATGTTTTCTGACCTCAGAATATTTCCTGAAGGAATATTTACTTGCTTTTCTTCATCAGTTTCACTTGGAAGCTCATGAAAATCCATTACCAGTACCAAATATAGGTTGAGGCACTGAAAGGAAGATGCTTCTTGTGACAGAAACAGACATAAAATGATGTGTCCAACCTCTGTCTTTGTCCACTTCCCTCCTTTTTTATCGTCTCTTCAGTCATGAATAAGCCTCTGGACAAACTAATATTGACCCCTTGTGTAATGTTTTAGAGATAACTGCCATGTGGCCACTTCTTTGTGATATAAATCTTTGAGTAGCAAATGGTCCACTCATGAGATTGTGGAAATGTCACTGAATTTCAGAAAGACATGATGATGCTGGGCAGGAGAGCTCAGCAGACATTTGTCCAAGTGGGAGCTCTCCTGATCACACACCACGGTTGGGTCCATACTGTCTACTACCCTCCAAGCACTGAGCCTGTTTTGCCCTGGGGAGTGTGAAATAAGTCCTTGATCTCTTCAAACAGTATCAGGGTCAGAAGAATAAAAAAAATGCTACAATTGATGTGAAATAGAGATAAGTTTACAATATTAATAACCAGGCATCTTGCCTACATCAGGTGTCCACTCTGTATGGTACTGTCATCGCCAATCAGACAGCTGAAAGCAGAGTCCACACCTTGGTTCTGGAATATTTCAGGCCCTATCCCAGCACCTGAGTGAAATTGTAGCACATACCACACAGTGAGTCAGGTTGAGTTGCAGGATCACAGGTTTGAGAATGTATATAAAATTGACACACTCCAGAATTGTTCAGATGCGAGGTCATCAAGATGAGGCTGCTTTTCTTTCTTTCTTTCTTTTCTACAGAGACAGAGAGAGTCAGAGAGAAGGATAGATAGGGACAGACAGACAGGAATAGAGAGAAATGAGAAGCATCAATTGTCAGTTTTTTGTTGCCGTTGTGACATCTTAGTTGTTCATTGATTGCTTTCTCCTATGTGCTTTGACCACGGGCCTTCGGCAGACCGAGTAACCCCTTGCTGGAGCCAGCAACCTTGGGTTTAAGCTGGTGAGCTTTTGTTCAAACCAGATGAGCCCGCGCTCAAGCTGGCGACCTCGGGGTCTCGAACCTGGGTCCTTCTGCATCCCAGTCCGATGCTCTATCCACTTCATCACTGCCTGGTAAGGCAAAATTAGGCTGCTTTTTTGCTCTGCTGGGCCCTGATTTACACTGATTTTTCTGCCCAGGGCTCCTTAAGCCCTGACAAACCTCGTCCCAGGGATATCCCAGAATCATCACTCTGCTTTTCCTTCCTTTGCTTACTCTGGCCTCCCAGATTGATGTGTAGTTTTTCTCTTTGGGCCCAAGGGTGCATCTCTGATCCCCTTAAAGAGCCCACTGTGTCTGGCACCTCTGGTTAGACCATGCTCGTGGGTCTGGCACTGTCATGATTGTTTAGTCACCTAAACTCCAGGTAAGATACAGGCCTGGGTCTCTGATGTTAAGGACACACACACAGTGTCACTCAGATATCCATCAAAGTGGAAAGAAACCTGATAGCTTCAGGGCCTTGCAGGAGCATTGGCACAGATATGAGGCCCATTAGCAGCCCCTATTTCCACTCTACAAGCCCTGTCCTAGGATATAATTTGAGCCACAGGAAAATGTACCTGTCCTTGCTCAAGGCAGACCCTATCTTCACCTACCTCTTTCCAGCACATAGAGGATCCTAGGAGATGCCCAGGAAGGGCTCACAGACAGGCCTGTCCTTGATCAACTAGTATTAATTTAGGGACCTCCTGGAAAATGTCCAGAGATTTTAAGGACAAAGTTCCAGCCAATGTCTTCAGTATCAGAAAAACTCTCACAGTGGAGTTTCCACAAGCCAGGGTCTGGGAATTCTGAAAACAGCAAGACAATATCTTCCACTTTCTAGTGTCTCTTGCCAAGTGAGCTGGAGATAGGGTGGTTATTTGAATGTGGGTGCCTAGTTACAGGGGTTCCAAGTTCTGTTGGGGTTGGTTACCAAGGGATTGACTTCACTTCCTGAACGTGTTTTCTTGAGTCTGTTCCATGAATCTCAGGTATTCAAATAGTCCTTTCAGCCCTGACTTCTAAGCATCCTTGTCTGTGCAAGACCTTATCTTTACATAGTATCAGTAACACTCTTCTCTCCACAGCTGCCTCGGAAAGTCTGGTGCAGCCATAATCCTATCTTTGAAACAGACCTGTGTTCAGACTCAACCCCCCTTACTTCTTCTGGATCCTGGATAAGCCATTGTGTATTGCATGGCCTGTCTTCTGTCTGCACAATCAAGATTATTCTAGCATAGACTTAAGGATGTTCCCAATCATATGTGAAATAATACCTATAAAATTTTAGGAAAGCTGTTCCATGTATATAGTGCCTCCAACCCTTCTTTAAAAATAGACTTTTATTTTTTTTTTAATTAAAAATTTTATTGGTTTTAGAGAAAGAAGAAGGGGGCAGACATTGGTTTGTTGTTCCACTTATTTATGCATTTGTTGGTTGATTCTTTTTATTTTTTAAGTGGTTGATTCTTGCATGTGTCTTGACAGGGGATCAGACCCACAATCTTGGCATATTGGATAATGTTCTAATTGACTGGGCTACCTGGCCAGGCCTCCTCCAAACTTTAATTTCTTCTTCTTGTTCACTTGGGTGTATGCTCCTCTTTGAACCTTAACCATAGTTCTTACATCTTGTGTGTGTGTATGTGTTTTAAGGCCAACAATCTGGATGCCCAAGGAAAGTAGCCACGCCTGAGGAACAGGCAAAGAGCTTCCCATAACATTTGGTTTTCTGATTTTTAACACCAAACCAATGGGATGGGATAGAGCCTTAACCTGGCAGGCTGGAACACAACCGCATCTGGAGTCTGCATGTCATGTTCCCTGTCCAGTCACAAGCGCTCCGTGGGCCTCAGTTGCTCAAGTATTGAATGAGGAATGAAATCCAGAACTGCGTGTGAGCTCAGCATCAGTGTGTCCCTATTGCAGCCACATCAGGTGATGTGTCGGCAGACATGGCTATCTCTATGTCTGCACATGGTTACAGCAGCGCAGCTTTGTCCAGAGCCCCTGAGAAGGTCTGGGTCCTGCCAGGATGCCACTCTGAGACCACAGACCTGGGTCTTCACTCTTACTGCTCTGTGGGAAAGCCGTGAATTCCTTGGGGCCTTCACCTGGTCTCCTTGGCGGCTCCCTGTAATTTCCACATCTTGGTTGACATATCCTCTTGTGATCCCCTCCTCTTGAGTTCAGACTGGTTTAAGTGATTCCAGAAAACAAAGAACAATGACCCAATGTTATTTCTAAAATGTGGTTATAAAAAGTCAGTGCTGAACCAGTTGGTCACTCAGACCTGTTTTCTCTCCAGATCTCTCTCAGACCCATCAACCTGGGAAGTGAGCTTCTATGGTAGGCATTGCTATCCGGTGAGAACCACATGCCCTGAATCTGAGGAGGACTGGGAGACAGAGAGTCAGCCCCTCAGTTCACACTGAATCCCATGCAAACCCGAGTGAGCTGAGGCCGAGTGTAGCACATGTGGCCACAGCTGGACCATAGCACCAGGAAGCTGAGATCCTGGCAGAAGCATCCAGTGAGCCCCGCTGGGTTCTTGTTCAAAGAAACGGTGGGAGAACGTGTCTGTTGGTTAAACACTGAGCGTGTGTCATACAGGAACAGATTATGTATATACCCACACTGGGCTCTGACCCTGCTCACCTCCCTCTACCCCTTTCTTCTCCCAAGCTTCCTGCCTCTACAGTGGCCTGGTTTCTGATTTTCTCTGTCCAAATACATTTTTCTTCCCAGTCTGCTCAGTTGTGGCTTTCTTTCAGACTAATTATTCCCAGACCTCAGTAGGGCCGGCTCTTTTCTGCCATGCAGGTGAAAATATAAATCCCACCTCTGGAGGTTTTTCAGACTCTCTCACCTGAGGGAGCCCAGCACCCCTGGTGGTGCCCTGATCCATTCTTAAGTGGCACCTGTTCCTCTGTATGACTGCTTTTATTCAATAAATTTGTCCATCTCGCCCTCCAGACTGTGAAGGGCAAAGGTGTTCTTCAGGGTAGGCCCCTATTATTTCAGGACGAGCTCATTTCTCAAGCTCAGGGCACAGTTGCTGGAACAAGAGATATGATCCATCTCACCACTTACAAGATGAGATATCAGGAAGGGATGCTATTATTAAGAGCCATACTTCGTGCTGTGATAGGAAAAGGCAAACAAGGGGCCAGTTGACACTTCTGCTCATCTCCCCCCTGAACTCCCTGGACTCAGGATGCCCCTGGAGATCAACGCTAGCACCCCAAGCGGGAAACCAGAGTCCCACACCTGCCTTTGAGTCTATAGGAATGGGCTCTCCAGGACCCTATGGGGATAAAACAGCAGGACCAGCAGAATCCAGGAAGTTTTAAGGGGTATCTGTATTGCCAGTAGTCAGGGCTATCACAGCCGCCAGGCAAGTGCAGGTTCACATTAGATTCAGATAGACGGTAATGAAATGCAGAGCGGAAAACTGGTGTGCCATGCCTTTATTCTAGCCTCGCACGGGCGGGCAAGCAAATACACACAACAGGAAAACACTTCCCTTTCCATTCAGGGCTCCCAAAGCCACTGACTTTCTCCTGGTTTTCTTAGAATCGAAAGCCCCACCAGCTCAATCCCCTCTGGTTCCTATCTCCTCTCTGCACAAACTGGCTTCTCCTTCAGCAGCCCACCATCTTGGCTCCTTCTCCAGCAACAATATGGTCTCCTAGCTCCTCCTTCTTCCTTCTTCTTAAAACTTTTCAGCGAGACAACCCCTCCTCCAGCACACATTAGCAAAACCAAACCCATTCCCAAGCAGGAAGGTAATCAGCCGCCCCATGTGGGCAGTGGCCATCTTTAACAATAAAAGTGGGCAAAATCAAATAAAACAAATTTTACAAACTTATTTGCCCAACAGTATCTTAGAAGCTTTCCGTTTTCCTTCTGTCCGCATTTCTGTGGGATGACTAGTTCACTCAAGAAGTTGTCATCATAAGGTCTGGGGCAGTGATTCAGGCCCTATTTTCTGCATCCTTGCCCTCCAACACAGAAGGATCCCGGAATATAGAATGCATAATCTATGTCTTTGGGAGCCTAGGGAGTCGTGAACAGAAAACCGAAACGAACATTTCTGAGCCTGTGAGACTCTCGAGTTTTTAATGCAAGATCTTTAATTTTTCTTGGAGGAAACAGGATTTTCTAATCGAACCCCCTCCATTCAGGGGATTATCCTAGTGGTTTCTACCTATATCTGTGGGTTTCAGACAATAGGACACTCATCTTTTGCCTTCCATGGGCATGATCCCCACAGACATAAGTTGGGACTTTGGGGGGCCCCATGCTCATGATCCTTGCATTTCTCCACTCCGCATGCTGTGGACCCTGGTCATATCCTGGGAGGACGAAGGCTGTTGCCCTGAAGCAAAGCACTAACTTCTTTGTTCTTTTTTCAGCTGCCAAGGCTTCACTAATACTGATGCCATGCCTCAATGTCCCCTTCACTTATGTGAGTGGCTGTGGGTACCAGTGTAGCTTTCCAGTGGATGAGACTGCACCTGGGTGGAGTGGGCTGGGATTCATGTGGCTCTTGTTTCCAAAGCTAATCACATTGGCAGAGTTCAACCCTGCCCTGGGTGGTCTGCATTCTCCCTTCATCTAATGACTGCCATTGGTGGACTTTACCTCTCCATGTACCTCCCAGGGCTTCAGTTTCCTAATTGCACAGTGGTGGATTATACAAGGAACTGCTAAAACCTGAATCGAACAAAAGGTGGTCCAGGGTTCCAGCTCCTTTAATATTGCCATTGTGGGGGACAGCAGATGAACCTGCTGGTCTTCCTCAAAGCAGAGAGGCGCTCCAATGGCTCTGCAGATGTTTGTTTTGAATCCAGAGAAGGATTACCTGCCTCATGTATGTATTGAGGAGAAAAGTGTTGTTCCCTAAGGAGAAACAGTGGCTCAGTGACTGTTAAAGGATGGCACAGATGTGGAGCAGGTCATAGCTCAGGGTCTTCAGAATCCTGTTCGAGATATCACCCTTGTATTCACTATGGTGGATACAAAAACATGTCCCAAGAATGGAAAGTAACTTGTCTAGGAGGTTCACATGATCTTTCAAGGCAGAGCTAGTACTTCCTTGAACATTGGATTTCCTGACACAGTGCAGAAAATCGAGGATGATACAGGCAGACAAGAGGATAGTTGTGGTCATTTTCATGGAAGAGAACTGTGGACATGGACAGTCCCTGCGGAGTGTTGACTGCCCACCCCTGGCCATCATTACTGCCCAGCACTTACCAGCAGGTGTCTGTCCTCAAGGCTGTGTCTTGGCACCAGATGGCTGCTGGAGGAGCAGCCTGAGCCATGTCACCATTTCAGGTTATGTTGCATCATCTCCAAACTCCTGTAATTTCACTGCATATCACTACATATGACTGCAAATACCATTGCTAAGTGGGCGTTGAGTTTGGAGAGACAGCACTATTCCATGTGCTCACTCAAAAGTTCTTCCACCATGGGCTTCTCCATTGCTGGGACACTCATGCCTTCTGCAGCTACTGGCAGAATTGGGGAGACCATAGAGAAATGTATGAGAGAGCATCTCTTTAAACGGAGTTAATTAGGGTGACATTGGTTAATAAAATTATATGTTTCAGGTATATAATTGTATAACACACCATCCATATACTGTATTGTGTGTTCACTACCCCAAGTATGAGAGCATTTCATAAGCTAGGTCTGCACATACCGGTTCTTTCCTTTTTCATTGGTAACAAAAGACACTGTCATGTGACCAGAAGGAAGGCTGGGAGACGTGGTCCAGCCATGCTTCCTTAGAAGAGAAAAATGGATTTCAGTGGAGAGCTAGAATTCTCTGCCCTAGTGAGTAACTCATTTAGCTTCATGGTGGTTTTTGTTGTTGATTTTGAGAATTTACTACATTAACTTCAACATACAAACAACATTCTAATGTGATTATATTGCATGTAAAGAGATGGATCCTTACAAGACCAAAATAACCCACAGGTTGGTTTCACTTTTTCCTTTTCTTTTTTTAAAGAAAAGTGTACCATGATGGTTCAAAAAGTAAGAAAATGCCATGAGTATGAAAGCTGCAGTTTGCAATATACCACATCTAGGATCCAGAGAAAGTGAATTAGATAAAAGTAGTAGTCATTCTAATTCAATCAGGACAAGCTGGTTTGCAGAATCAAAACTTTAAAGTTTTTCTCTTAATGAGCAGTGGTCCCATTTTCTCTGGTCTCTCTGTTGTGTTTTATGTAAGCTCCATCACAGAATGGGAACCTTTTGGACTGCCAACAATGGCAGTACACTGCTTTATCTCCCATATCCTCCATGTCAAAAGCATGTACTATCTTGGGATTACCTTTCTGAATGTGAATGCTAGCCATAGATTTGTTGCCATAATCTCTAACATAAAGTCTTTTGTAAGCTAGATAACCTATTGTGGCTGTCCCAGCAGCAATGGTAACTGATGCAATCCATTCAACTTGTGTGTGGGAAGTGAGACTCACAGCACCAGTGCTTGCAAGATGTGTGCACAGGACACTGAACACAAATGGATTAGCCCATGGGGTTTTTAAATTTTTAAAAAATAAGTAATATGTATCTAATGTGCACCCTAACAGGCTGAAGTGCAATTTGAACAGCTGTTGGCCTTGGGGAAGCTCCACATGGAATGAAGACCATAGGACATGGTGTGAAGTGCCTGGCTTTAGCAGAAGGGCTCCAGCAGTTCAATTAATTATTCTAGATTTGGAAGCTGCCTGGAGATGACTGCAGGTTAAGTTCATGTTCAAAGAAAAAGGAGATTTGGTGGCTGAAGAAAGAAGGCAGCAGGAATAATAGAAGCAGGTCACTCAGGTACAAGATTTTAGAATAAATACTATGCATCCATGAAACAGGTATTTTGGAAAAATATAGAGAGAGGATAATTGCTGATATAAAGTGCAAAACTGACTAAGGCTGTAGGGTAATCTCATTTTGAAACAATCCTCTATGAATTTAGGTAACTTTATAGAGACATATTGAGTTGTAATCTTCCAATTTAAAAAAATATTTTCCTGTTGATATGATTGGGAGGATTTCATGTTATGTTTTGGTTGTTATACATTTTTAAAAGCAAGCGCACAGAGTGGCAAGGAAGACAAGTTATTTCCAATACTTTTCCTATTTGTTGTGGTGGGACCATGGGTGTGACTCAGGTGCCCATAAAATATCACCTGAAATACTGTTAATGACAACTGTCTATGCTTTTTTACAGTGAAAAATGCTAAAACAATGACTTGCACAGGAATGTTCCCAAGTACACTGAATCTTACAGAATGTTATCCAATCCATTGGCAAACCTGGAAAGACGTCTCAGTTTGGTTTTGGCTTCTATTGCCGACAGAACCATGAACCCTAAGGCACTCAAGCCATTTCTCACTGGCTACCTGGGGGCAGTGCGTGTCTACTTGGGGCAATAACATTTCACAGTCCTAAAGCTTTCTTTATTAGCTAGCTTTCTTCAGAATGTTTTCTGACCTGAAGGAATATTTACTTGCTTTTCTTCATTGAATTCATATAGAAGCTAATAAAAATCTACCAATAGCAAATATGTTGTAGATTAAGCCACTTGGTGGCAAACTCCACCCCCAGGTTTTGCCTTCTCACTCAGCTCAGTCCCCGCTAAATTTCCCTTTTGCTCCAACTCCACACTTTGCAAAAAAGAGGCCTCGCCTAGTTAGTTCACCTGTGTCGTCTTTTTGCAAAGACACACTTGCCTTTAGTGCTGTCATTAGTAATTTCATTGATGTCCAAAATATCAGCAATTGTTGTCTCATTTTTGTTTTTATCTCCACCTCTCCCTACCCCAATCCTCTTGAAATTTTTATATTTTACACTCTCATAGAACCAATGAAAGTATGACATATTTCAGTTTCTTCAGCTGGCTTTTTATACTGCTCTCAAAGATTAGCGGATATTTCAAATATGAAGTGATAAATAAAAGAAGCATTTGATCTTTTTTTATTAAACAAGAACATTAGAAAAGCAAACAAGTCAAAGAAAGTTGTTTGATTATGCAAATGAGATGCAAAACCAGCTTTTATTTCATTGGTGAAAATGCAATATACAAAAGGCTGAAAGTACTAGAGTATCTGCACGTTCCCTGATCCCCTAATTTTTGTGAGCAGTGTATATGTCGCAAGTTCACCATATTCCCAATAATGAGCCAGATGAACTCAGCTGAGAACTAAAAGGGTAAGATGGTGCAAGGGGCCGTTAGCTAGAAGGGAGAGACATGGCTGCCTCCTCTGAGTTTCCCAAATGCAGTGCTTTGGTTAGAAAGGTAAATAGTAGTTCCTGGCTCTGCTAGAAGGGGAAGCACACTGAAGGCATTCTGCTTTGAATGTAGACTGTCCTCACATGACTTCCTGATCAAGTAGAATGAGGTCCCAACACTCATTCTACTATAAAATCAGATCAATAAACCTAGTTATTGACTTGTTATGAAGTTAAATATGTCACATGTCAAGTGCTTAACATTGCCCTGGAACTGGGTAAATTCTCAATGAGTAACTTTTTTTTTTACTAAAGATTTATTAATTTTAGAGAGGGGAGGGAGAGCAAAAGAGAGTGAGAGAAGAGGGGAGGAGCAGGAAGCATCAACTCCCATATGTGCCTTGACCAGGCAAGTCCAAGGTTTCAAACTGGTGACCTCAGCAATCCAGGTCAACACTTTATCCACTGTGCCACCACAGGTCAGGCCAGAGCCATTTTTTTTTCACGCCTAAGGTGGAGGTAGTGGAGCCATCCTCAGTGCTGGGGGCTAACTTGCACCAATTGAGAAATGGCTGCAGGAGGGGGAGAGAGAGAAAAGGAGAGAGGAGAGAGAAAGAGAAAGGAGAGGGGGAAGGGTAGAAAAGCAGATGGGCTCTTTTCCTGTGTGCCCTGACTGGGAATCGAACCCAGACATCCACACATAGGGCCGATGCTCTACCACTAAGCCACCTGGTCGGGGTTCAAAGGCTATATTTAAACTGATCCCATTTGTGTAACATTCTGGAAAAGGCAACATTACCAAGACAAAAAACAAATTAGTGATTGCCAGGGGCTGGGGTCGAGGAGTGGCTGTCTACACAAAGCACAGGGAATTTTGGGGTAAATCCAGATGTTGAATATGAGTAAGGCTACACAACTATATGCTTTTGACAAAATTGATTGATCTCTGCACCTAAGAGAGATGTTAATTACAACCTGACTTAAAAAACAAAACCGCCTGACCAGGTGGTAGTGCAGTGGATAGAGCGCTGGACTGGGATGTGGAGGGGCCCAGGTTCGAGACCCTGAGTTCACCAGCTTGAGTGCAGATTCATCTGGTTTGAGCAAAAGCTCACCAGCTTGAGTCCAAGGTCGCTGCCTTGAGCAAGGGGTTACTCGGTCTGCTGAAGGCCCGTGGTCAAGGCACATACGAGAAGAAATCAATGAACAACTAAGGTGTCGCAACGAAAAACTGATGATTGATGCTTCTTATCTCTCTCTGTTCCTGTCTGTCCCTATCTATCCCTCTCTCTGTAAAAAAAAAAAAAGAAAAACAAACCAACTAAAACACTGAATAAATCTAATTAACATTAACACATTCTTAGGAAAAAGAGGCCAGAAATATAAAGAAAGTAGAATAAAGAATAGCATAAAGCACCCTGGCTGGTTGGCTCTGTGGTAGAGCGTTGGCCTGACATGTGCAAGTCCCGGGTTCGATTCCCAGCCAGGGTACACAGGAGATGTGCCCATCTGCTTCTCAACCCTTCCCCCTCGCCTTTCTCTCTCTCTCTTCCCATCCTGCAGCCAAGGCTCCACTGGAGCAAAGTTGGCTCAGACACTGAGGACAACTCTGTGGCCTCTGCCTCAGGTGCTAGAATGGCTCCAGTTGGAACAGAGCAATGGCCCAGATGGGCAGAGCATCGCCCCCTAGTGGCCTTGCTAGGTAGCTCCTGGTCGGGTGCATGCAGGAGTCTGTCTCTCTGCCTCCCCGCTTCTCAAGAAGAATACAAAAAAAAAAAGAAAGAAAGAAAGAAAAAAAGAATAGCATACAGCACTAAATGCAGGGGACCCCAAAAGTAAGAATACTTGAGACAGAACAACACTGGAAGAAAGTTCTCAAGTTCTCAAAGACCAAGAAGTAAAAAATACAAAATGAGTGATAGGAAAGAAAATACAGATAACAGTGAACCCAGTAAGCATGAGGTGTCCAGAAACCTGCATTTTAAACACAGCACTCCAGGTAAAATCACTTTGAGATGCAGTGAGTAAAAGTTAAGAAATTAAAAAATATATAAAAACAATTGGAAAGTTTAAGTACAAAAGTGACAGCTTTGACATGGGGTTACCATCCAAAATATATAAAGAACTCACAAAACTCAGCATTAACAAGCCAACAATCCAATTAAAAAATGACAGAGGCAAAAAAAGAAAAAGAAGAGGTAAGAACCCACAAAATGCAACAAAAAAAATTTGGATCAAGAATAAAATAATTTGTTTGTAAGTGATGGTCGAATGAGAGAAATAGTGAAAAGAAGAGAAAAAAGAAAAAAAAATACAGTGAAAAATGAAAATTCTATTGTATTATGTGGAACAAAACCTACATAGAATGGAGAGCCGGAGTTGGGGGAAATGCTAATGAGATGAAAAGCGAAGTAAAAAGCACACAAAATGCCAGAAAGAAAAAATTTGAATCCAGAATAAAATAATTTGTTTGTGAGGATCAAATGAGAGAAAAAGTGAAAGAGAAAAGAAGAAACAAAAACAGAAAAAAGGAGAAAAGAAAGAAAAAAAGATTTAAGGTTTTTGGAATATAACTCTCATAGAAAAAAAAGAATGGAAAATGTAACACCTATGGGTACTGAAGTTCAAAATAAAAAGAGAATAATAAAACGGAAAGAGGATAAAATGACTAAAGTGGAAGAAAGAAAAGATAAAAAATGAAAGAAAAAAATGGAATAAGTTATAAAGACTAGATTTTTCCTGGTTTTGAGAGGTTATCTTCTTCCTTTTTCTTCTTTCTCTCTCTTTTTGGCCAGTGGCGCTGTACCCCTGGTTCTGCCCCTGTGGCACTCTTAGGCAGAGATTGGCAGTTGATGTGTTGCTATGGTGATGACATAAACTAGGCCTCAGTCCCGTTGGTAGGCAGGGTTTGTTAGCGTTCACAGGCTCCAACACTGGGAGAGTCCGTTTTCCCTGAGCCTCTCTCCAAGTCCCTCCTTCCTGAACCAGCAGCCTGGGGACCCAGCTGTGAAGTTGCCCCAGCCACTGCCTGGAGAGCAAGAGGATCTAAGACAGACATGGCCAAGTTTTCGCCTCTGGGCCAGATTAGAAAAAAAACTTTTTTCATGGGTCAGACTAAATATTAAAATTAAAAAATGTTAAATACAGAAACGATTCGTTTAAGTAAACAAAATTTTATTATGTAATTTGTTTATGAATAACTGTAAGTAATTTAGTACAACAAATTAACAAAATAACTAATGTGATGCGTTGAGACTCTTTGCATTGCCTACTGTTTTTTAATATCTGGCTCTATACTTGTAGTAGCTATTCTTAACACAGCCTCCAAATGTAAATCATTCAATCTTGATCTTGTACTTTTATGCATAATCAGACAGGGCTGGGAGCCGATTGCTTTTCAGGTGTCTTTCTATCAGCCTCCAGGCATGTCTAGTATGCCTCAGTGCTCCAAGGGTCTGCTCTTCCCAGGTTTTTAGCCCTTTATAACCTGTACTGGCTGGCAGAAAGATGCCCCAGTTACTGCCTACAGAGCAAGAGGTCCTAAAAGCTGCCAAGTCCTTCTTCCAGGTCCCTTCAAAGCATAGGTCTGGGTAAGAAAGCTTTGTCAACCAGAGCCACCAGTTTAAGCAGGCATGTAGGTAGAGCGTAGAGTGCATTCCTAGCAGCTGTGGCTGATGCAATGTTGTGAGAACACTCCAGCACAGGAAACCCTCCTAGGCACACCCAGGAGGGAGCTCGCCCGCTGTAAGAAAGTGACTCAGTGCCAACCAGGTAGCTCCCTGATCCTTTTAGCCATTGGCTTTGAAGAACACGCTGTAACACCCTATAGGCTGAACCTGTGTATGTAAGCTAGCTTACTTCCTGAATAAAAGAAATCTGCGTCACTGAACCTGGTCTCCAGAGTTCGGTCTCTGCATCTCTGTACACCCTACAGGCTGAACCTGTGTATATAAGCTAGCTTACTTCCTGAATAAAGTGGATCTGTGTCACTGACCGTGGTCTCCGCAGTCGGGTCTCTGTGTCTCCGTCGTCTTCACCGCCCGGTGGGCCTTGTCCACACAGGCAGGGGAGTGAGATGACTTCTGGTCAGGCTCCTTTCTAAGGTTCCCTGGGTATCTCTAGTTAAATTTGCCTCAGTGCTCTACAGGTCTGCTTTCCACAGGCTTCTTCTCCCTTGCTGGGAAACCTACAGCCCAGCCTGCTCAACTTCCGCTGTGTTCTCTGAGGTCTGTTCCATGGGAATGTGCTTTTTAACCTGTATCGGCTGGTGGGAAGTTGCCCCAGCCCCTGCCTGCAGAGCAAGAGGCCCTAAGAACTATCAAGTCCCTCCCCTGGGTCTGCTTATATTGCAGCCCTGGGAAAGAAGGCTTTGTCAGTCACCAGTGTAAGCAGGCCGGGCAGTGAGCAGATTACGGGTTAGGCTCCTTTCAGCATTCCGCGGGTCTGCTCTCCAGAGGCTGCCTGTGCGTCCTTCCCCGCCCCACTTCCGCAGTTGTCTTCCGTAGGAATGTGCTTTTTGTTAGGCTGTATGGCTGGTGGAGGCGCCCCTCCCGGACAGGTCCAGGAGTAGGGAAGCCGGCTCTTGCGCACTTCCTATACGTTGTTGTTCGGTGAGTTGGGATTATACAGAAACTCTGGCTACAGCCCACGCAGAAGGCCACTGCTGACAGTCTCCGACCAGGCACCTCTGTGCCAGGACGCCCACGCCCGAAGTGCCAGGTGGAACCACTCGCACACTCTCTGCGCTCCCCGACCAGGAGACCAGAAGTAAACAAAGCCCAAAGCTGCTCTGGTACGAGTCTCCACAGGCAACCCACTCACCCACCTCTGCCGGGGTTTGCTGCTGGCATTAGTTCTGCATTGGTGATCTCACGCTGAGCCACGGGCACACTCTCTCTTCAGCTTGAATGTCTCTGTCCTAGCCAGCTTCTTCCCTCTCTCCTAGCCCTCCCTTCCTCTCAGTTCCAAGTGAAAGCAGCCCTTCCTCAGGTCAGTGAGGAAAGCGGAATACTCCAATCTCCATTTTATTTCCTTCAGAGTGGATTATATACTCAGCCACCTTTTCACCCAATAGTACCTTTGTTTGATGTATGTGTATTTCAGATGCTCCTGGGATTGTTTTTCTGTCTCTAGCTGTTGAACTTGTTGAAATTACAGGGAGAGGTATCAGGAGCACCCCTCATGGTGCCATTCCTCTGACGTCCTAAAAAAATGGAAAGAGGACCTGAACAGACACTTCTCTCATGAAGACATACAAACAACAAGTAAGTATATGAAAAAATGTTCATCTTCACTAACTATTATTAGAGAGCCTGACCAGGGGGTGGTGCAATGATAGAGCATTGGCCTGGGACACTTAGAACGCACGTTCGAGACCCTGAGGTCACCAACCTAAGCATCTAACTTGAGTGCAGGCTCACGAGCTTGAGTGCAGGGTCACTGGCTTGAGCATGAAATCCTAGACATTCATGGTTGTTGGTATGAAGCCCAAGGTTGCTTGCTGGCTCCTTCCAACCATCAGGAACAATGAGGAGTTCTGATTCACCTACAGGAAAAAAATTACATACAGGATTATAACCTACTTTTGGATATTTACATACATTTATTTAAATGCTTCTGATCCTTTTCTTGCATTTCCTCTTCCTTTGCTTTTTAGATTATTCAACAGTCAAAAAACAGGCCTCTCTCCTTATCATCAACACACTGTATTAAAATTATCCATACACATTTCAGTTGCCTCATAAAGCATAGTTCCTTAAGGGTAGGGACCCACCTTGGATTTACACTAATTAATTAGCATAGGCGCAACAGTGGGTATTCAAATGACTTCCACTGCACAACACAATGTTGAGTTGAAAATTTAAATTCCATTTTGTTTACAATACTATTTTAAATATGAGTAATCTTTCAAATTTTAATGAAGTGAAGCCTAAGTATGTCTATGTGTGTGTGTGTGTGTGTGCATGTGCATAAAAATTTTAAAAGCTGATAAAGACAATAAGAACAGAATAAAAAGAAAAACCACACAATGGGAGAACATATTAGACAATACGTCTGATAAGGGGTTAATAACCAAAATTTATAAAGAACTAATAAAACCAGGAAGACAAACAATCCAATCAAACAATGGGCAAAAAAGAAATGAATAGAAATTTCTCCAAAGAGGACATACAGATGGCCAATAGGCATATGAAAAAAATGCTCAACATCACTAATCATTAGAAAAATGCAAATTAAAACCACAATGAGATATCACCTCACACCAGTCAGAATGGCGCTCATCAGCAAAACAACACAGAATAAGTGCTGGCGAGGATGTGGAGAAAAGGGAACCCTCCTGCACTGCTGGTGGGAATGCAGACTGGTGCAGCCACTGTGGAAAAGAGTATGGAGATTCCTCAAAAAATTAAAAATCAAACTGCCTTTTGACCCAGCTATTCCACTTTTAGGAATATACCCTAAGAACACCATAGCACTGTTCGAAAAGAAGAAAAGCGCCCCCATGTTCGTGGCAGCATTGTTCACAATAGCGAAGATCTGGAAACAGCCCAAGTGTCTGTCAGAGGACCAGTGGATTAAAAAGCTTTGGTACATATATACTATGGAATACTACTCAGCCATAAGAAATGATGACATCAGATCATTTACACCAAAATGGATGGAACTTGATAACATTATATGGAGTGAAGTAAAACAGAAAAAAACCTGAGAACAGCATGATTTCATACATAGGTGGGACATAAAAACGAGACTATGAGACATGGACAAGAGTGTGGTGGTTACGGGGTAGGGGAAGGGAGAAGAGGGAGGGAGAGGGGGAGAGGAGGGGCACAAAGAAAACCAGATAGAAGGTGACAGAGGACAATTTGACTTTGGGTGATGGGTATGCAACATAATTGAATGATAAGATAACCTGGAGATGTTTTCTTTGAACATATGTACTCTGAGTTATTAATGTCACCTCATTAAAATTAATAAAAAAAATTTTAAAAGCTGATACTCTGGCATGCATTTTCAGTTAATCACTGATACAGGGTTTTAGGTTTTCCAAAGTTTTCATGTGCCTTATTTCTGTATACTTTTCATGACAACTATGAAAGGTGGGAAGAACCAGTATTATCTTCCCCATTTTACAAAAGACATTTGATTCAAAAAGATTAGTGATTTAACTAAGGAGATATAAAGGTCCCCTTTCATTAAAACAAAATGCTTCTGAAGGGACATAAGTTATCTCCCACATAGTTTATAAAAACTCCTGGCTCTGGATTTTAGAAACCTCTTAAATCCAACAGCTATAACTTAAATTGGTACTACTCAAAAATATGATCCATTGGTCTGCCGCAAGAGCATAAATTGCGACCTATGAATCTGAATCTCTGGGATGAGGCCCAAGAATTTGTTTTAATAATCTCATTAGGAGATTCTTATGCACACCAAAGTCTGAGAAGCAAGTCTTCATAGTTACACATTATCCACCCTAGTCATCAGGCAAGCCAGCTTACTGATCACAGATAATTAGCTAGTCTCCTTTAAAAAATATGCTCAAAATATAATTGTCATTGCTTAAAATACACATCTGACCAAATCCTTACCCAATTTAAACACTTCAATGGCTAAAAACTTAAAAACTGTCAAAAAATACATGAGTTTCACAATAAAGTACAAATAGCCCAAAAACATGTAAAAAGATGTGCAACCTTGGCCTGACCTGTGGTGGTACAGTGGATAAAGCACCGACCTGGAATGCTGAGGTTGCTGGTTGGAAAGCCTGGACTTGCCTGATCAAGGCACATATGGGAGTTGATGCTTCCTGCTCCCCCCCTTCTCTCTCTCTTGCTCTTCCCCTTAAAATATTAAAACAAAAACAAAAAAACGATGTGCAACCTTATCAATAAAAGCCAAAACTGGATACTGTAGGGTCAGTGGCTAAGGGTGAAGGTCACGTGGGGAACCCAGACCCCAGACTTTTGGCTAGAAACACCCGCCAGTCAGTGAGATTTCACCATGTCATAATTGATCGCCCACCCTAAAGGACCTCTAGGACTCCTTTAAATACCTCTCACGTGGCTCCTCCATCCTCTCAACCCCCAGACCGAGGACATCGTCAGGCGGGATGTACAGTACTTAATAAGACCTTTATTATTCCACACTTTGTGGCTCTTGGCCCCCCCCGCTTCCTTCTTTCTCGGCAGGGAAAAATACCTTTCTGATACTATTTCATACTTACCAAAGTGATAGAAATTCATAACTCAGATAATACCAAGTGTTACTGTGGATGTAGGACAATGAGAACTCTCATCTGCTGATGGGAATATAAACTGCACAAACCTTTTGGGAAAGATTTAGAATCACCGCACATACACTACACTTCAAGGATTTCAATCCCATGTACATAACCTAGAGAAGTTCTTAAATGTGTAAACCAAGAGATATGTAAAAAGATGTTTATAACATCACTGTTTATAACAGCAAACAATGGAAGCAATGCAAATGTCCATCAGTGGTAGAAAGAAAACATAAACTAGAATATATTCGTACAAGGGAACATCATATAGTAGCGAAAATAAACCACAGATCCAAGTATTGTCCTGATTAACAAAAACAAAGCCCAAGAAGCAAGTCACAGAACCATGCCCTAGCAGAGGTCCACAAACTACGGCCCGCAGGCCAAATAGCGGCCACCTGAGGCCATTTATCCGGTCCGCCACCGCACTTCTGGAAGGGGCACCTTTTTCATTGGTGGTCAGTGTATGGAGTACTACTGTATGTGGTGGCCCTCCAACAGTCTGAGGGACAGTGAACTGGCCCCCTGCGTAAAAAGTTTGGGGACCCCTGCAACAGTCTTCTATCATTCATATAAAGTTAAAAAAACTGGCAAAATTAAACTGCTTTGGGCACAGATTAGGTAAAAAAGGATTATGCAGGTAAAGATCATGAAGAAAAAGAACAGAATGATCAACACGATTTAGAACGGTTACTTCATGTCTCGGAAAGAATGCTTTGAGAGGTGCTTGCAGGGGGCTTTTGGAGTATGGTAAAGCTTTCTTCTGCTCAATGGTCTAAACGCTCCTCTCAGGTGTTGGTTTTAGCCTTTAAATTGTACATATTCTGTACTCTGCTAGGTAGGTTCATAATTAAAAAACGACACCTTTAATTATTGCAGGAATCAAAGCAGGACAAAAACGCCCAGCTTGATGAAGGAAGTAGCTGTGTGACCCTGACTTTATGACTTTTTTGTTTGCAGGTCTACATGACTTTTGTGTCTTAGGGAGGGGAAGGGGAGAGGAAGCAGGAGGGTCTGTCCCTGATTATCTTACTACTTATTCTTCTTGCTGGAGCTGCAAGTTTATTTCAAGAAACTGGTTAACAAGCAAAGCCTACACTCGTGGTTTGTTATTTTCCAAGTTTTTCTGTTTTCCCTTGTTCCCCCAGTGAAGACCACTGAGGTCATGGGCTGGAGCGTAAGACCCTAGACCAGTGGTTCTTAACCTTTTTTGAGGTACCGAACCCACCAGTTTCATATGCGCACTCACCGAACCCTTCTTTAGTGATAAATAAAATATGATATTTTTTCCAAATTCAAGACATAGGTATATGTTTTTTTACTGGTGCACAAAATGAGCCGTGCATGAACATCACCTTGCTCAAAGAACAAAACAAACAAAGTGCATAAACTCACAACAAATTACGGTATTACTTTATTCTGGCCTCCCCGGCAGAGGCTTCTCCAAACCCCCGAGACCGACTCATCGAACCCCTAGGGTTCGAAAGAACCCAGGTTAAGAACCACTGCCCTAGGCATTGTAGACCCCCATCTCCTCTGTATTCTTCTTGTTTCTTCCTTCCTCATAATAACTTTGTAATGCCCACAGAATGAAAGTTCAAGGTTCTTAACATTTACAATAATAGCCGTTGTTAAGGCCCGGGGTTATTTCTCTAGCCCCTTTTCCTGTCATTCATACTGAAGAAAATGGATAAAACCAAAATAAAACAAAACAAGACAGCCATTTAAAAGCAGGGCTGTATTAAGGGTCGAAGTTGTTTAGCATTTCAGCACTCGAACAAACAAGAATAACAATGTGCCAAAATTTCTTCAGGAAATCACAAACTAGAGTTCAGGACACGCCAGCTATCTCTTCTTCATCACTATGTCTGTCTCACTCCGTCATTATCCGCGTTTCAAACAAATACCGACCTCCTACTCCTACCGCATCTCGTTCTATCAAAGACTTCCCGCCACCGCCACAACAGCCTCCACAACGTCTTTAATCTTCATTTTACAAAAGACGAATTGCGCAACAACTTCAGTTTGGGGGCCTCTAACAAACGCGATTAGTTTGGAACACGCGACCGACACAGTCTCCGCTAGACGGTTTCGCAGATTCGGTGGATAATCTTAAAATCCAGCAATGATAGGTCCTCAACTTCAGAGAAAAGACTGGAGGCGGCGTCCCACATTCCCAGCAAGCGAAGAAAGCAATCAATTGAACACCGAAACCCAGGCTTCGGTTCTTACCTCGGTTCTCCGGTTTCCGCATCTGGTTACGAAATTCACTTTTTCCAGGCCCCGTGGCTGGTCCTTTCAGTTTGGAGGGCGCCATTTTCAAATCGGTTCCGTTGTTTCCGGATATGGAACGGTTCTTAAATCCTTCCGGCTAAAGTCCCCGTAACCCTCCAAATGAGTTCCTCAGACCTCAGGTGAGGAGATCTGCGCAGCCTTCGTGCGTGCGTGCGTGCGCTAGAGCCCGCGGATTTGACCAAACTGTATCGCTTCTCTTACAGTGGCCAATGGAGAGCTAGTGACTTCTTTTCCAGGAAATACTGCAACTACAAAGTTTACTGCATGCTGGAAATTGTAGTCTAGCATTGTAAGCAAGTGGGAGAGGGTTTTTTGTCTGTAGTTCTGCCCTAGCCAGAAGAGTGTCTCGTGGGACGACCCACTCCACTTTTTGGCCTCAGGGTGCAATCCGACTATCACTGTTGTCGCTCATTTGATAAATATTTATATGGTAGTCAATATGCGGTGGGTGTTCGGAGGAGGTACTACCATGAGAATCTATAGTTCTCAATGGCAGGAAATGACAGTAACATATCATTTATTGAGATTACTTGGCGCAAGGTACTTTATGTGCCTTATGTCTAATACTTAAAACCAAAGCTAAAACAAAACAATATTGATACATTTTTGGAAGGTAAGTTTTAAAAGGCCTTTTTCTAATGGTAATTTTCTAGGGTCTTGGTATTTCTCTAGGTCAAAGGGGCAGTAATTAAGCAACACTTCTGAAGTATTTTACCTAGCCTGAGGTTTCCCCGAAAAGCTAACTCCAGGCTACACCAACACTGTGTATAAACTGACTTCAAGATGTGAGGTTCAATGATGTTACAAATCTTTACACTTTTGGGGATCTAAAAGTTCTTAGGCACTAAAAATAATACTTCTTTTGATGATTGGTCTTGAAACTGGAAAAATGACCCATAGGTCCAGCTGCTTGCCCTGGTAAAAACCAATTACCTGACACAGGTGCTGGTGAGAAGAAAAGAGGTTTTATTCAAGTGCTGGCAACATGGGAGATCTCCTGTCCTCAAACACCCATCTTCCCTTTTTGGCGTTGACAGGGATTTTTATAAAGAGGGAGAAAGAGGGGGAAATAAGCAAAACTGAAACAAAGGAATCAAAATGAGGGGTGTGAGTCAAATAAGTTTGCAAATATGATATATATGTTTGCTCACTCATAGTTTGCACTGGATGTGGGGGACAAGCTGTAAGCAGGCAGGGTCCTTATAGCCTAAGGCTAAGTTTTAAGACTAAGCTTTCCTCACACTTTTGACTGTTGCATGATATTTTGACTGTTGACTCTCATGAGGAATCCCATTATGCCGCAGATAAGAGACTTTGTATCAGAGACTTTCTTGTTTGTATATTGGATTAAAGGTTTTAATTTCTATACTATAAAATGGGGCAGAGGAGCCCATGCTGGAAGAGAGCAGAGAAAGGCCACGTGGAGGAGAGGAGAAGCAGCTAAGATGGCAGAGTGCTGAAGGAGAAGCCAGTCTGTGCAGAGAGAAGGGAACAGAGGTGAATAAGGATAGTGAGGCAGAAGCCTTTGATTCTAGGAAACTCGGATAAGTTAGTGGCTTTGGGAGTCCTGAATGGAAAGTGTTTTCCCACTCTGTGTATTTCTTTCCCACTGGGTGCAAGCTAGGATTAAAGCTAATGGCCCATCAGTTCTTGGCTTCATTGTTTCATTACTGTCTGTCTGAATCAAATGCAAACCTGTGTGGGCCAGGTGGCTGTGACGGTGGCCGTGGCTACTGGCTTTACTCTATATTAATAGGATCTGCTACATCTGACAATAACATAAGGATGGCAAACAATTCAGCCTTCTGGGTGGATTTATAACCTAAGAAACAACATCACTGTTGTGTGCCAAAATAAGCTGAAAAGCCATTCTTATTAGCATTAGTGAAATAAGTGTCACCTTGAACTGGAGACTCTTTAACACTTTTTGGTAGAATAAAAGCAGTTCTTTTAAGAAAATCAATGAGTTTAGATTTACAATAATGATTGTCAGTTTGTCCCACAAAATCAGCAACACCTAATTGCCATTGCAGGTTCTGTTCAAAAGCCATCTTAACTTGGTCTTTGAGTCATAGGGACTAACTCCATTAATTGCTGTGGCCAAAAGATTCATGTTATATAAAGCAGTGACAATATCAGCACAAGCCTTAACATAGTCTGCTATATTACCTCCATTGGCACGAATGGGAAGTAAGGCTTTCTGACATTTGGCATTAGCATTTTCAAAAGCAGCTACTGGAAGTAGCATGTCTCTGAGTCCCACTTGTGGGATCGTTTTAGCTAACATATTACAGAGTCTTGCAAGAAAATCAACATAAGGTTCAGAAACTCCTCGTTTAACATTAAAAGAAGGCGTTACCTCCCCCAGGGTAGCTATTTTCTGCCAAACATTTTTACAGCATAATTTAACTTGTGCCACAACATGATCACTCATCCCACATTGCTGTTGTAAATCAGAAAACCATCCCTGTCCAAAAAGCTCATCTTGTGTAATATTAACAGGAGGGTTAGCATTAGCATTCTGATTAGCTGGAATACGAGCCTGAACCTCCCACCAAATCATAAATTGTAAATATTCTGCTCTTGAAAGAACAGTCCAAGCTAACATCTCCCAACAACAGAAGGAGTCGGAGGCCAATTATCTTGGTCAGTTTTGAAAGGGTTAGTACTATGTCGAACCTCCTCATCAGAAAGTTTAGACTGTAATTCAAAATGTTGCTCCTTTAATTGTTTAGAAGATAAATATTCTTCTTCATTAGAGGCCAAATGACCTTCGTTATCCCACAAAATCTGTAATTTTTACATTGTAAAGTAAAAATTAGAGTTTTGTTAGGGAAATTTACTTTGCCATAAGCCTTGCAGCTCATTGACCGCTGCATAAGAAAACCAATACTGCTTAGCAATAACAGATGTATCACCTTTTATATCTAAAGAGTCTTTTGTATTGTTAAGTCTATATTAGGGCATCAGAGGAGCCAAATTCCCAATTTCCTCGGGACCCCTTTTGCAGGATGTGGCCTGACAAGCAGCCAACTGCCTGAAGTAGTTTGAGACAAATTCTTGAAATGACTTATCAGGACCCTGCTTAATTTTGCTTAATTCCTTTGTTTCACAGAGCTGAGCACATCTTTACACACAAACAAGACAATTTACAGCACAGAAACACAAGTATAACACATAACTTTGATTAATCCTAATACTTGAATTACTACTGACTTCTAACTCTGAATACACCTTATAATGCAGCACCAAAATTAGCAAGTCTTAAGGATCCACATATCATTCTATTTAAATTTAAATGAGAAATCCAATTTTAAAGCAAAAAAATGTAGGGATGAAGCTAGTTTTTTCAACATAAGAGCCAACATTTCCAATTTTTGCATGCAAGAACTTAATTCAGGCCTTAAAAAATTCACATTTTAAACAACATCAAATAAAAACTAAACAGAAACTAGAATCAGAGAAACCAGACAAACCAGAGAGAAACCCAGGATTTCAAAGCACAATCAGACTAGAGAGATGCCTGCCTGATCTCAGGGCATTTTCTGACAGACTAATGATGGCTGGGACCAAGCAAAATCTCTCTGAAAAAAAAAATTTGGCAGCCACTGGGAGATTTTGTAATCAGATCAATCAGAGTTCCCCATCTAAATTTCCAGGCAAAGAATAAGAAAGAATCAAAATGATAGTTCAGAGCATTGTAGCTTAAACATTAAAGAAAATCAGACCATAACAGGAAATGCTGTAACTTTCCTAATACCTGAGTCTCCTATCCATTCTCAAATTCCAATAGCTGCTGCAACTGGCAGTACAGATTGACCATGCTGAGTGAGACCTCTCCTGTACTCCTGTGTAAAGCCAGTGGCCAGGGCCACCATCACAGCCGCCTGGCCCGTGCAGGTTCGCATTAGATTCGGACAGTTGGTAATGAAACACCCAAGCCAAGAACTGGTGAGCCATCAGCTTTAATTCTAGCTTTCACCCGGTGGGCAAGCAAAAACACACACTGGGCTCCAAAACCCACACATTCAGTGCTCACAAAGCTACTGACTTAAATCCGAGTTTCCTAAAATCAAATGTTTCTAGCTCACCAGACTTATTCACCTCTGTTCCCCATCTCCTCCAGCACAAACTCTGCACAAACTGGCTTCTCCCTCAGCACTCTGCCATCTTAGCTGCTTCTCCTGGCCTCCACGTGGCCTTAATCTGCTCTCCTCTCTAATACCTCAGGAACCAAGAGCGCAAGCTCCCGGTCTGCCCCACTTTATAGTGTAGAATCAAAGCCTTTAATCCAATCTACACACAAGGAACTCTCTGATACAAAGTCACTTATCTGAGACATAATGGGAAAATTCCTCATGAGAGTGCACCACCCTACATCATCCAATCAGTCAAGGGTGTGGGGAAAAGCTTACTTTTAAAACTTGACCGTGGGCAGCACCATCTTTAACAAAGTGAGCATAATATATTTCATCTGCCCAACACCCTGTAAGGCCAATAGCCATGGCCACCATCACAACCACCTAGCCCGTGCAGGTTTAAATTTGATTTGGACAGATGGTAATGAAACAACAAAGCCAAGAACTAGTGGACCATTAGATTTAATCTTAGCTTGCACCCAGCAGGCAAGAAATAGACACAGTGGGAAAACACTTCCCTTTCCATTCAGGGCCCCCAAAGCCACTGACTTATCCGAGTTTCCTAGAATCAAAGGTTTCTAGCTCACCAGACTTATTCACCTCTGTTCCCCATCTCCTCCAGCACAAACTGGCTTCTCCTTCAGCACTCTGCCATCTTGGCTGCTTCTCCTTTGCAATGCTAATTTCAGGAACAGAGAGAGAGAGAGAGAGAGCCCCCAGTCTGCCCCATTTTATAGTGTAGAAATCAAAACCTTTAAGCCAATATACAAATAAGGAAGTCTCTGATACAAAGTCACTTATCTGAGGCATAAATGGGATCCCTCATAAGAGTGCACCAACCCACATCATGCAACAGTCAAGGGTGTGGGGAAAAGCTTAGTGATGAGAAGATCTCAGTATTAAAAAGGTGGGAAAGGCTTAGTCCTAAAACTAAGCCTTAGGCTATAATGACTTTGCTGGCTTACAGTCTATCTCCCACACCCAATGCAAACTATAAGCGAGCAAACATATATATCATATTTACAAACTTATTTGACTGACAACCCCTATTCCAGCAGAGCGGCACACTAAGTTGACAGGGCTTGGGAAGGCCCCGTTGTCCGTTTCCCTGAATCACCTGCCCTTCGGCAGTATACTTAGATCTACATTCATTTGCCCAGTGTTTCCCTTTCCTACAGCATGGGCAGAAGTTCAGAGCTTTAGGAATTGGCTGTGATTAATTAATTGTAGATGTCACTACACTCAGACCAGCCTTTTAAAGGAATGATTTCTCCACTCTGATGAACTCTCCAGAGAGACTTCATTACTAATCTCCACTGTTGTAAAAAGTAAATTTTTTCCTGTGGGGGTAAACCTATAACAATGCTTTCTAACTAAATACCATAGTTGGTCTAAAGTTTCTTTCTTAACTTTGACTTCGGAACTATGTAACAATGTCTTAAGCAACTGCAAATAAGCTGAATAAGCTTCATAGTCACTTGATGGGGAATTCCCCATTGCTCCATTATCCCAGAGTAGAAACTTACCCATCCTCATGATCCCTCTGGTTCCTTTGGGCTAAAAACCGTAATAAACTAACAAGCGGAATACAGTGTAAAATTTTATTATTCTGTTTTGCAAAACTGATTCGATTTCTCTTGCCCTTTCTGAGACATAACACCTCACCATCTGCTGATTCCTGACCTGCAGAAAGCTCCAGTTGGGCCATGCACCCACGTCCTTGAGCCATCTCTGGATGAGACTGCTTTCAGTCACAAGTGCTTGGTCTTGACCTTCACTTCCTCAGGATGGGAACAGAAAGTCACTCGGTGTTTGGTTTTCCTCCAACACCCTACATAAACTGTTTCTGCCTTTTTGCAGAAAATCTATCAGTATATAATATATACATATTTTTCCACAATCATTTTATTCCTAGGAAACTGTAAATTAGAAACAAAACCCTATTTTATTAGGACATATGTGCAATTATGTAGATTACTGTCTTATGTGGAAGTAGTTTGGTGAAAGGTACTTTGAAGCCACACTGATAGTTTAGTGCCAATTGGTGATACAGGCTTGGGCAAATTTCTTACTCACCCCTGGTCAGTTTCCTCCAATGGAAAGAATCACCTTAACTTAACTCAGTGACTTTATATATGTAAAGCACTAAAAAAAAGTGCTTTGTATATAGAACACACTCAATAGTTGTTAGCTATTATTTATTTATAGTGGTGAAAAAAATAAAAGCATCTTTTATCTTTTTAAGACACAATCCTAGAATTTCTTTATCTATTGACTATCAGTTAACTAAATTGATGTTACCTTCATGACTGTGAGACATTATATAAACATTCATCAGAATTAATTAAATATATAAGGAGAGATGGCCTAGAGGCATTGAGTGATAAAAGCCAGATACAGAAAGATGGGGTGATTATATACATAATTATATTAAAGTAATTATATAATATAAGAATTATATATTCATATATAATTATCTCACTTTTATACAAAATAAAAGCTGAACATAATAATTATATATAATTATTTTATTTAATACATTACTTTATGTGTGATTGTAAAACAAAACTATTTGGAATGACATACATTAAACTTTCAAGGCTGGCTATCTTAAGGATGAAGGCAATTAGGAAAGAAAAAGAAAGTAGGAGGAAAGACTAAACAATAGATGGTCATGGTAAAACATCAGGGGTATGACCTTGTTTATGTAAAACTGTGTGTGTGTGTGCATGTGCATGCATGCGCGCCTGTGTAAGATCTATGAAAAGACAGTTAACAAAATGTTAGCTGTTATGTCTCAGGATATATTTCAAAGGATGGCAATTTAAATAACAATGCAGTTGTAAATCAGTCACAATTGATATTTTATTTTAACATTCTTGGTAATCTGAGTATAAACATGTACTCAGATCTGCAAGGTTATCCCCAGAAATTGCACAAATAACACTAAAAGGGGAATGGAAAATCGCCATCTTTAAAGAGTTTCTCGGCAAAAAATATGGCCTGGAAAATCCTCTCTAGGTCTCAGCAGCAGCAGGGAGACATATTTTGACTGTGACTTTTCCCTCATTAGCCTCTTAACCCACATGCAGCTATCCTCCTACAGATGTGCTTCACCAGCCCTTACCCTGCTCACTCATTTCCCTATGCAAAGCAAATTGGCTTTTTCCAACTCTCCTTTGGACTTAGAGACCATAATTCACACAAAATTAACCCAGAGGGTATGATCAGGGAAGTCAGGCTGGGGCTTGACAATGTCTGGGGGAAGGATAAATTTATATTTTATTTAAAAAAGTAGAAACACTGGATTAATAAGTATGGTTTATTTTTCATTTCATGTTTCTACAGTCATTTACCAGGATAAAAATTATTTTTGCGCCTGACCAGGCAGTGATGCAGTGGATAGAGTGTTGGCCTGGGACACAGAGGACCCAGGTTTGAAACCCTGAGGTTGCTGGCTTGAGCACAGATTTAGCCAGCTTGAACACAGAATTGCAGGCTTGAAACCCAAGGTCACTGACTTTAGCCCAAGGTCATTGGCTTGAGAAAGGAGTTACTGACTCAGCTGGAGCCTCCCTGGTCAAGGCACATATGTAAAAGCATTCAATGAACAACTAAGGTGTTGCAATGAAGAATCCATGCTTCTCATCTCTCTTCTTTCCTGTCTGCCTGTCTCTCTCACTCTCATTAAAACGAAAATCAAAAAACAAACAAAAAAAAGATTTTTGCACAGTAATCTACTTT
Organism: Rhynchonycteris naso; assembly: GCA_037038555.1. Classification (NCBI taxonomy): domain Eukaryota; kingdom Metazoa; phylum Chordata; class Mammalia; order Chiroptera; family Emballonuridae; genus Rhynchonycteris; species Rhynchonycteris naso. The sequence continues at coordinate 105,897,704 of CM072996.1, read as the reverse complement.
TTAAATTAACAATCAAGAGAAGTTTTCTCAAATACATAGTGTTGAACATTTTTGAGTTTTCTAACATACATAAGCTGCTTTCTATTCCCATCAACCTCACAGAAAGGTTAAAATTTTTTTTTGTGACAGAGACAGAGAGAGAGACAAAGAGAGGGACAGTTAGGGACAGGCAGACAGGAAGGGAAAGAGATGAGAAGCATCAATTCTTCATGTGGCTCCTTACTTAGCCTCCTTAGTTGTTCATTGATTGCTTTCTTATATGGGCCTTGACGGGGGGGAGGGGGGGGCTGCAGTAGAGTGAGAGATCCCTTGCTCAAGCGAGCCACCTTTGGGCTCAAGTCAGCAACTATGAGGTCATGTCTATGATCCCACACTCAAGCTGGTGAACCCGCACTCAAGCCAACGACCTCGGGGTTTTGAACCTGGGTCCTCCAGGTCCCAGTCCAATACTCTATCCACTGTGCCACCATCACCTAGTCAGGCAAAAGGTTTAAAATTTTAAATCAACATATATCTATCAACATCAATGACAGTTGTGAAAATAAAGTTCCTTCTAACTCCAAATGACTACATAATAAAATAGGGATCTAGTGATAACAGTCAGGAGGAAACAACACAACAAAGCAGCCTCATTGTAAACTAATCACGTTATTAACGTATCTTTAGAAAAATAATATCAATAAAAGTGAAGTGTTCTGCATGAAAACCTAGGAAACCTGGGAATCTAGGAGACTAAATTTGAGAAGCATATTCAGCCAGTCTTGGACTGTTTTCTGCTTTGCAACAGGGTGTTTCATGTGTTGTTATTGTGGTTGGTGTGCTGGCGTGCCAGCCCATGCTAAGGACCCCTGACCCAATTTAGCTCAACGCTTAAGAGGAACTAGTTTATAGCTACAGCTGCAGTGGAAATATATATATATTTTACAGAGACAGAGAGAGTCAGAGAGAGGGATAGATAGGGACAGACAGACAGGAATGGAGAGAGATGAGAAGCATCAATCATAAGTTTTTCGTTGTGACACCTTAGTTGTTCATTGATTGCTTTCTCATATGTGCCTTGACCGCGGGTCTTCAGCAGACCAAGTAACCCCTTGCTCAAGCCAGCGACCTTGGGTCCAAGCTGGTGAGCTTTGCTCAAACCAGATGAACCTGCACTTAAGCTGGCGACCTCAGGGTCTCAAACCTGGGTCTTCCGCATCCCAGTCTGACACTTTATTCATTGTGCCACCGCCTGGTCAGGCTACAGTAGAAAATTTGTACAAGCCCCAGCAGGTCTAATCTTGCTAACAGAGGCAGGGTGTGTTTGTGCGTCAGCCTTGCAGATATTACAGGAAGGCGGTTTATTATCTTTAGAACAGTGTGTACTTTGCAAAATATTGTACAAACGTGCTGAAACAACTGTAACCTTGTGATTTTTGCCTTTAAATACCCCTCTCCCCGCAAACTCAGGGCTGTTTGCTACTTCCCCATGCAGTGGACAGATACCGGACGACTAATAATTCCTAATCAATTTAGGCTCTGGTTCTGTTCCTCGCGGGTTAAACCGCAACAGTTGGTGGGGGGATGAAATATACTCACGTCTTTCTGATAGGCCACTTGTAGTGAAGTCTCTGGAGGAGGAGATACGGTGTACTGCTTTGGGTGCTAACCAGCTGTGTGACCTTGGGTAGGCACTACTTAACCAACCTCTCTGGTTCTTCAACTGTAAAATGAGGAAGTTGAGTTAGGTGACTATTTTTCAAATGTTAGCCAACCTCAGAGTCATGTGCAGGGGGTGGCCCAATTCTTGCTTTATATATAGTTCAGTTGGTCTGGAGTGGGGCCCAAGCATTTGCAGCTCCAACAAAATAGAATTATTTATCCACCTCAAAAATGTCGATGGTGCCAAGGTTGAGACACTTGGGTCTACAGGTGTTCTTACATTTCTGTGATGCTACTTCAAAGGGTCAGTAAGTGCTTTACTTCTAACCAGGCATGCCATGAAAGCAAAGTTATTTTCCACTCTTTCTTGCCTACTTAGGGCAGAACTTGCCTGGTATCAAAAGCGGAAGTTTCCAGATGGTGTTCCTTATTGTGTTGGGCTCCTCAGAGGACAATCCCGACCAATTTCACTCAACTCTGTCCCTGTCATTCTGGGATTTTGTTGTCTCGTTGCCCCCAAGAAACAGTGGAACTTGATCATGCAGTGGATGCTTGCGGCTTAAAGACAATCATTACTGCTTGACTATTAATCTTTCCAAACCCCAAGCCCACAAAGCAGTACTATTCCATTGGGAATCTAATCTAGCCTCTTCTGCTATTTCCAGGGCAATCCTTCCTCTTTCCCTCCCTGACTGTTATTATTGAAAAGCAACAGCTTTGGTTTAATTTTTAGTATAATATTCTCCCTAAAGAGAAGCTGGAACATATTTATGATATCAGGTTCCCCATAACAACAGAAGGTTTTTAATGTGTGCATGAATATTCAAGATTTAATCGGTGGCATGGGAAATGTATTGGTACTGTTGAGAATTATTATTTTATGCAAATAGAACAAGCAAACTACAGTATTTTTGTTTACATGATACTGAGTGAACATTTGAACTTTTCTAGAACACAGGTTTCTAGTCATTTGTAAAATCTGTACACCTCTCCCATCCTTCAGATAGTGGTAACTGCAGATGGCCCTGGACATAATGAACGTTTTAGGTGAAGTATTTTAAACAAAGCAAGTAATGGGATTGTATTCAAACAATCATTTCATGATGTTACCATTTCACAATGATGACATTGCTTATTCTTTGTTTCAAATTCTCTTATTTAAAAGTCTAACTCGGTTGGTTAAGGGTGTTGTCCAGAAACAACAAAGTTGCGGGTTTGATCTGCAGTCAGGGCACACACAGGAAATAGCCAAAAAATGCATGACTGAATATAACAATAAATACTTCCTTTTCCCCTCCCCTCTCTCTCCCTTCCTCTCTCTGTCTCTCTAAAAATCAATAAGAATTAAATCCTGGCTGGATAGCTCAGTTGGTTAGAACATTGCCTCCGAGTGCACAGGTTGCCAGTTCGATGCCCAGTCAGGGCATGTACAAGAGCAGCTTGATGTTCTTGTCTCTTTCTCTCCTTACCTCTCTCTCAAAAAAAATTTCTAGCTTCTGACACACAGAGACATGAAAATTTAAATTTTAACACTATACTTATGCTGGTGATCAATTAAAAGTGATTTTAACCTCTTTGGTTTACCAGTTGCTTTACTAATGTGGTGAAATCTGTGGGCCCTTTCCCCATATGTTTGGGAACACATAACATTTTACCCACAATTTAATGAGATGTTCACACACCTGTCACATTCTTTCATAAAACCCTAGAGTATCCGGCTAAGGATTCTTGTCTTAAAGCAGCATGGGAGGAGTGTCTCATAAGCCTGGATCTGATCCTATGAGCACTTGCGTCCCTTGTTCTCAGAGCTGTCTGCCTGCTACAGCCTTCTGTGTTTTGGCTCTGCCTTTCTGTGTTGTCTTCTGAAGCAAGGGTGTCTGCTGGAAGCTCCAGAATTAAATCCTCAACAGAAAGAGTTTTCTTTCTAAGAGTTCCATCAAGAACCCCAGGAAGACTCTCAGTGAATGTGTATATGCAAAATGAAGTCATTCTCTCCCGTCTGATTTCTCTATTTTCTCTTCTAGAGGCAATAAATATATGATTGATTTCTAAATAAACTCTTTCAGGCTTAAAGAAAGGCAGATAGACTAATAGAACAAATACTTTGATAGTCATAATTAAACTTAAAGACATAAAATATCGCCTATTAAAGCCCCTGTGTGTATCTCCTTGATTTCACCCCTCCCCGCTCCTGTCAGAGGTGATCCCTATGCATGCCGGATGTCTAACTCTTTGGTGCATATTTTTGTTTGTGTGGCCGCCATCACACACACACACACACACACACACACACACACACACACACACACGCATGCACACACACACACACACGCACAGTCTTTAAACAAGAGAAAATAGGCTTTAAATCTTTTCTTTTGGCTTTAAATTTTTATGACATATTTATACAGTATTCATTAATAAACTTGCATATAAACTTGCATAAGTATTTTATATTAGTTGTATACATATGATATATATATCATATATACACACATATACATATGTATGCTATATATGCTGTATGTATGTACTTACACAACTTGCTTTTTGTGGAATGGTTTGTTTTGAGATATATTCATGTTGAATTGTTGTAATTCTAGTTTATTCATCTATGGTATATAACTTAGTTTGTAAAAGACATTGGAGTTTCTGTTTGGCCTCTCTTTCTCTGTCTGTCTGTCTCTCCATCATGTGCTTGCCCTGGGGGAAGCCAGCTGTTATGTCTTGAACAGCCTCATGGAGAGGTCCGCTCGGGAAAGAACTGCAGCCTCTTGCCATTAGCCTCATGAGAGAGCCTGGAAGCTCATCCTGTGGTCAAGCTTTCCGATGACTGCAGCTCTGACTCCTAGATTTCAGCCTCTTGGAGAGACCCTGAGCCAGAAGTACCCAGCTAAACTGCTCATGAATTCTTACCCTTAGAAACTATATAAATGTGTGCTGCTGTAAACTGATCATTTTTACATAGACATAACTAAAACATTACACCGTAGCAAGTCTAAACATTTATCTAAACATCTATCAGATTATGATGGGGTTTTGGAAATGAAACTTGGCAGAAAGAATTTTTCCTTGATTCTTGCCAGTGGAGGGCAGAATGGTCACAAATGATAGCTTTAGTCAAGAATTGAAGGACTTTCGGTTTCCATGGTACTGCAGATGTCAGAGATGCAGAAAACCTTAGGGGTCATGTGATCCAGCTCCGTTAGGTTACAGATGAGGATGCTAACGCCGAGACATTAACTGACTGGTGTGCGGTCACGCAGATTTAGGTCTAAATGTATGAACTCAGCTGCATTTAATCACACTCAGATCCAGTTATCAATTCTATTTTTAAAAATCATTGGGTGTAGAATAAAGAGAGAAAGCTTAAAAAATCCTATTTCAATGAACATATTACTATTCTTAAGGTCAATAAAACATTTTTTTTTTTTTACAGGGACAGAGGGAGAGAGAGTCAGAGAGAGGGATAGATAGGGACAGACAGACAGGAACGGAGAGAGGTGAGAAACATCAATCATTAGTTTTTCATTGCTGTTGCGACACCTTAGTTGTTCATTGATTGCTTTCTCACATGTCCCTTGACTGTGGGCCTTCAGCAGACTGAGCCACCCCTTGCTGGAGCCAGCGACCTTGGGTCCAAGCTGGCGAGCTTTTGCTCAAGCCAGATGGGCCCGCGCTCAAGCTGGCGACCTCGGGGGTCTCGAACCTGGGTCTTCTGCATCCCAGCCTGACGCTCTATCCATTGCACCACCGCCTGGTCAGGCAAAACTTATTTTTGATCTTATTTATTGGGTGACTATTATGAGGCACTTACCATACATTATGTGCTATGTGTCTTTTCAATAAATCTGCACAACAAACCTCTGAAACATACCCCTCAATGCACGAGGGCCAGTATCTTGTCCCAGGACAGATAGCTAGAAAGAATCAAAACAAATTGGAATCTGATACAGGTTAAATCTTATTACAATGATATTGGCAAGGACAATTCAGTCTTTTGATTATACCAGAAGTTGTTTGCTCCTGGAAATCTTATTATATATTAAGACACTTGAGTGGTTGCTATATAGCATTGGAAGAAAAGCCAAAAATAATTTTAATGATTCTTCTCTTTTTCTCAGAGGACTTTCTCTCCCTCCCTACCCCTCTCTGTCTCTGTCTGTTTGTTTCTCTCTCACACACACACTCACATATACACAGGGTGCCTTTTCCCTTCGTTCGAGCTGACCACCTATGTGATTTTGGTTTGCCTTCCCGCAGCTTCATTTTGTTTCACACTTTTCATTAAAAGATTTTTTTTTAGATTTTTATTTATCCATTTTAGAGAGGAGAGAGAGAGTGAGGGGTGGGGGGAGGAGAGGAAGCATCAACTCCCATATGGTTCTTGACTAGGAAGACCCAGGGTTTTAAACTAGCAACCTCAGTGTTCCTGGTTGATGCTTTATCCACTGCGCCACCACAGGTCAGGCCTCACCCTTTTCATTTTTAAAATGAGAATACACCTGCCTCCTTCAGACTCTCAACAGGGATGCTGTGATGATTAACGAGGAAGTCATTATGAATCTTATTGGGTTTTCCAGAAGACCGGTGTTTAATAAAGCCGAAGAATCATTATAACTGTTAATCATTCATAACTTAGGAGAGATGGGCAGGTGTGTCTGGCAATGGTGGCTTGGCTGGAGGTGTTGCCACAGCAGAGCAATGAGTCATGTCGACACATCAGCAGCATCAAGTTAGGACCCAGGAGAGTGTGATCTTTGCCCACCTTGTGCACTGTTGTGCTCATCCTCGCTGCCTGGCACACACTGGTCCATGGACACAGCAATTCCAAGACAGGAAGGCAGCCCTGAAAGAATCACATTATGTGATATACAGTTTGCAGAGATAGCATACACTGATACTTTCCCTCACTGTATATGCGAGCCACCCTACACACCAAAAGATTGAGCCTATAGTTTCTCCCCCTTGAATCTGGACTGGCCCTGTGACTTACTTAGATCAATAGGAGGCTGTGAATGTGACTCTACTAATTCTTGTTCAAATCTTCAGGAGGACTGGCAACTCCTGGTTCCTCTCTCTTGGAAGAATGTGGTGTAGGAAGTTCAGCCATCCCGACACCACTCAGAGGAAGCCCATGTTGGCCATGAGGAGAGAGACAGAGACATGCCTGGCCAAGTCAGATGTCCCAGTCACCACAGCTGACAATTCTGGACATGAGTGATTGAAGAAGCAACTTAGGCTTTTCAGTTCCAGTAGACACAATGAGGAATAAAGGAACTGTCCAGCCAGATTGCAGAAACAAGAGAATTAATAACTATTTGGTGGTGTTAAACCATTATGTTCTCAGGATGTTTGTTACACAGCAATCGGTATTCGAAACACCTATCAACATTTAATATTGGGTCATTTAAAATATCTCCTGCTGTCATCTTTGCTAAATGAAATAGAAGATTCCTTCAGGGAGATGAGATGAGAAACTAGTATAGTAAAATGGAGAAGATAGCTCCATTTTAGAGGATTCAGTTTTTACTTTTAGAAAAAGCCTGGTAAAATAGAACATTTATCCATTCATTCATGCTTAATAAACACTGATTAAATACATTTGTTGTCTGTTGTACATCTGGCACAATTCTAGGCATGGAGTATATCATGCTAAATGAGGCAGGTAGTGTTCCTCATCTCACGGTGCTTGCATCTATTTGAAGAAGTCAGATAACAACCACAATGAAAAAGTTATGTCAGCTAACAATGTAATTGAGAGGGGGTAATGTAATAGCATCAACATAGTCTTTCTAAGGGTCCCTTCCTGATACATCAGCAGTAAACTAATAAATAGGCAAAAAGAAGAAAAAAGAAAGAAAAAAATTTCCCCCGAGCTTGTAATGCAGTTTAATTATCTTCAACCTGATTATCAGCTTCATGGTACGAGTATAGGCTCACAATACATGATGTGGGCAGGGTCCTTCTGTTTGCAGCTTTGTGTCTATGGCTTTCCTGACACCAAAGGGGATCTTATAAGGAAGGGCTTTTCTCCCACCTCATGAGCTTTGGGAGGCAGAAGTGGGAACTGCTGGTAGGGGAGGATCCAACACATGGCTGCTTCTGAGCGTAAAGGAATTGTTTGAATTGGGAAAGAATTAAGGAACTAGATATTTTATAGATCTAAATTTCTGGAAGCTTCTGTTATTGATTTTCTTCTAAATAAAGGGCATCTTTTAAATAAGAAAATTCCACGTGGAAAAACCACTCTTCTTTTGTACATAGCATGTTACTCTGTAATATCATGAGTCGGCTGTGGAGACACTGCCCTATTTTAAAGTCAGTGGTGGCTCATTTGAAAGCAGGGACTCTGACTTACTTCTTTGCTTCTTCATCCTCTCACACAATGTCCTTCTCATAGTACACACTTAATAAGTATGTGTGGAATGAACAGAATTGAAAAGAGACCAGTGTCTGCATTTAAATCCCAGCTCTGCAATCTATTAACAGTGTGACCTTAGTCAAGTTACTTAATTTTTCTAAATTTCCATTTTCTCAATTATAAAGTAGGAAAAATGATATTTTACATGTTTGTAGTAAAATCAAACAACTATATACATATATATGGGTGGGCAGGCGCACATGCACACACACACACGCGCACACACACACACGCACACACACACACACACACACACACACACACACACACACACACTGTAATTAACCCAGAGCCTGCATGGGATTGAAGGTAATTAAATATAGTTTCACTCCAAGGAGAGGTGATTTGCCTTTAGCTGAAACCATAGATCACTGCTATGATCTGAATGTTGGTGTTTTCCAAATTCATACGTTGATCCTAACCCTCAAGGCGATGGTGTTAGGAGGTGGGTCCCGTGGAAGGTAAGGTATCTGTGGGCACCTTAACCTTGGGCTTCCTTATCCTCCAGTTGAGGAGAAATCAATTTCTGTTGTTTATGAACTATGCTGTCTCTGGCATATTGTTAGAGCAGCCTGAAGAGACTGGAAGAATTGCTAGGCCTAGAATTCAATTTGAGTATCTTTTTATTTAAATACAGTAGGGACTTTACAAACTCTGCTTTTACCTAAGATAATTTCTTAATCAGGTCAGTATGAACTAGAAGTAGCTGAGCATCTGTTACAATTGATCAAGATTCACTATTTTGGAAACTTAAGACTAATTTTGAGTTGATAATGGAGTTACCAAAATTTGCTAGGGCAAAAGAGTCAGAAGGGCAGAGAAAAGAAGCAATAAAAGTGACTCACTTTATAAGTTAAAGACCTAATGTCAGAAGAGCTAATCTTAAAATGTCTGTTCATTAAAAAGTCATTGTAAAATTCCATGATTTTAATGTGATAACTGATAAATTCTTGGCTAAAAAAGACCCAGGTAAATATTTTGGAAAAAGAAATGTCTTTGACAATAAGTTATTACCTAGAAAAATAATATGACACAAAGAATAGTCATTGTAAATTTTATGTGTATCACATATTTGTGGAATGAATGGATAAAGAATTATTAATACAGAATTTTCAATAATTTAAAAGATGATTAGTATCATTTTTAGGGAATAAACTCTGGCAAAATGAAAACACAAAAAACTCATTATTTTAAAATGAATGATAGTGACATAAAATTATGGTTAAGACAATCTGCTTAACACTAAGAGTCATTTGTTTCTTTTTTTCCCCTTCTTGTTGAATTTACTGGGTTGACACTGGTTAACAAAACTGTTCAGGTTTCAGGTGCACAATCCTAAAACACATCTTCCGTACACTGTACTGTGTGTTTACCACTCAAGTCAAGTCTTTATCCATCACCGTTTATCCCCCCATACCCTCCTTTACCTCCTCCTAACCCCCTCCTCCCTGAAATTGCCACATATTGTCCATGTCCGTGAGTTTGTTCTCTCTTTTTTTTCTTGTTTGCTCAACCCCCCCCCCCCCCCCCCCCCACCAAGCTCCCCTCTCAACAGCCGTCAGCCTGCTCTCTGCCTGTGAGTCGTCTCTGTTTTGCTTGTTAGGTTAATTTTGTTCATCGGATTCCACATATGAGTGAGATCCTATGGTACCTGTCTTTCTCTGCATGGCTTATTTCATTTTTAGACTGTAACTCCAGAAACAAAACAATAACATTCAATTTATTAGATAATCTCTTTCAACAGAGAAACTAGAGCCTTTAAGAAAATTCAAACTTTTTCTTCTGCAACCACTAGGGAATGAGTTAATGAAATAAAAGGTCTGATCTTTCAAAATCTGTATCATTCTTAATTTTGTGGTTCCTCATCCTGCAGAGAAAATATGTGTTTATAAGTAGATTTAGAAATAGCAAAAGGAAATGATTTCTCTTCCTATAATGCATTCTTACTTTGGGTAACAAATGACAGAGAAATTTCCAACTACATATCTGCTTTGCTCATTAGGCAATCAATCTGCAGCCTGAATTTGTTCTCTAGCCTCTGTCATCTTGACAGCATCTTTGTTTAAAAAGAATTAGAACAGTTATCTCTATAACCTTAAAAACCCTGAGACCATCTTCCCAAAGTAAGCAGTTGAAACAAGACATACAGCAGACCCCAATGATATGGAAAAATAAAATAAGGTGTTTTTTATCACTGGACTGCAGCTGGAGATAGGTTATAAATTGGGAGGCTATGTGATAAATCCTTAGGATTTATCAAAACAGATATTATTATCACCTCTTTAGTTTTACACTTAAAGATATATGTTTGACTCAATTGCCACCCAGAATTTATGGGTTTATATCCTTCTTATGTAACCTATATCTTCTCAGAGAAGGGAACATTTTGCTGAAAATATCTCTATTTCCCTTCACTCACAGTCACAAATGGGGGGGGGGAGGGGACTTAAATGTGCCATAGTCCTGAAGAAGTGGGTGATGAGGGGGTCAGGAATGAAATAGATAGGAAAAATATTCCTGTCTAATACTGTATTGGTTTGTTACTCTATTTCTGCTGATGACCTAAATAACAATGACCTTGAAAATGCTAGTGATTGGGTAAAATGATTACATCCTCTATCACATGTGGCTTACCATCTTTCAGACAATCTAGTTTTTCTTTATTCATTCCATAAAATACTTCAAGTGTCTACTCTATCCCCAAAGTTAGACTAGGCTCTAAAAATAATACATTTCATGAGGCAGACATAGTACCTTGCTGCATGAGAGTTTACGGTATAGAAATGAAGAATACTAAAGAAAGAATTGCATTTAAGTGTTTCATATGGGCAGTACATGGTGCTAAGGGGAATTTTCACTTCTCCCATCTGGAAGAACAGAAAAGGATCTTAAAAATTCTCATCTGGGTATCCCTGGGCAAATATTTTCCTGGGCTTCAATTTCCTCAGCTGAAAGTTAGAGGGCTTAAACTAAACAAATTCTAAATGATGTCTCTTCCAGTGACAAAATGTTATAATTCTATTTAAACCTTTCCAATCCTAGTGGCATATTCAAGGTCTTTCCCTGAAAGAATCATTTGAGAACTTATTGGGGACTAAGGACAGACAATAATTCTGTCTTTAATCATTTTTAGAGTGGCAGCTGTGAATCTCTCATTCAGATTCCCGAGATGTTCAATAACCTTTACAGGAAATGATCTGGGAAAAAGGTCTCTGGGGTCTCCACATGGTCTTTCTGTTTCCCAAAGTCCCTTTGTTAATGTGCACCAAGCTGAGTGGGGATACTCATCTCTTTTGGTTCATGGTGATCTGTCACATGCCCAAAGGCACAATCTTAAAAGGTTGTACCCTATCATTTTCTCCCTTAAGTAATCAAGTAGATTAGAAAGAACCTCAAAATATTCTTCCTAGACCTTTTAGTACCAGAATAAGAGATGAGCCACATACACAGAGTTGTAGAAACATCTCTGTTTTCATGCAAATGACTTCTGTAGTTAGTGCCATAGTGTGGTGCTTTCGATACTCTTTCCAATCCTTCTCTCTGTTTTCTCTAAAATTAAGGCTAGAAAATGAATATGTTCAAACCTCAACCTTCCTCTTAGTGAAGAGTAGTTATGTAACTCAATTCTGACCTATGAGATGTAGATGAAAGTCCTTGGGTTCACTGAGGACTTCTTTTTCTTTGTTTTTTTCTACTCTGTCTTTTTGAAAGCAAGAAATATTTTTTGCCCAGTGTCAAGCATAATGTTTGCACATAGTAGTTATATAATAATTATTTGTTAAGTAATCAACTAAATGAATACTATGAAGGGAGGTAAAAAAATTCCCATGGGCAACTATTTATCACATTGCATTTCTGAAAAGCCAAATACAAGAGTTATTATTAAAACATAAGCCCCAATTCTTTGTATACTAATTTCTGAGTTCCCAAAACTTGTTTTTGGGTTCACTATTATTAGCATTATGAAATGCCTAAATTTTCCTTGTTATTTATTTATTAGTGTTGTTTGGTTTGTTCAAGTGGGACAGTGGTGGTATGACAGTTTAATTTAAGTGACTGAAGTATTCATTAAAATTCTCCAGCAGAAACACAGAACAAGAAAAATTTAATCAATTCTCAAAGAGTTATTTTGGAGTTTCTGCTAACCCTGTGGGTAAAACCTAGGTACTTTATTAACAATAGATTCTTTTTTTTTTTCTTTTGACAGAGACAGAGAGAGTCAGAGAGAGGGGTAGATAAGGACAGACACGAAGGGAGAGAGATGAGAAGCATCAATTCTTTGTTGTGGCACTTTAGTTGTTCATTGATTGCTCTCTCATATGTGCCTTGATGGGAGGGGGCTAGAGCAGACCGAGTAACCCCTTGCTCAAGGCAGTGACCTTGGGCTCAAGCTGGTGAGCCTTGCTCAAACCAGATGAGCCAGTGCTCAAACTGGTGACCTCAGGGTTTCGAACCTGGGTCCTCTGTGTCCCAGTCCGACACTCTATCCACTGTGCTACTGCCTGGTCAGGCTATTAACAATAGATTAATACTCTTAGTTAACAACATAAACCACAAAATCGTAAAATTATATTTAAATAAAAATTATAAAACATTATTTGGTCAACAATAGGTCTCCTTGGAAATTTTTAGGCTGTAGTTGATTGGCATGGATTGGTCATGAACACAAGATGTAATAGGTGAAATATAAAGTGGTAAGAGTAGTGAGCTCAACAGATGTCCTTAATTACTCCTGGCATGTCAGGAACCCTTGCAAAGAGAGACAATAAAATGATGATTTCAGAGTCTGTCAGGACAGAGCAGGAAGAGTAAAGAAATTTTTGATAATACTAAATTATAATTTTCTGAACTTAAGCTTTGATAAAAAGCTGATATCTGCCACTTTGTCGACATTTAACATTTTCTTACATACTTCTATATATCTTATTAATAACATTAATTTTGTTTGGTTACAAATAAAAAACAGTCACAGCTTAAACGAGATAGTTACATTTCTTTTTCATGTAAAGGAATCTAGAGTTAAGTAGTCCTATATTGTTGTAGGAATTTTTATTAAGCATTTTATCACCAAAGCTAAGAAAAAACTCATTTGCTGGCAGATTTGAGAGATGCCATGCAATTAAAATGAACTTTGTTGTTGTGATTGAAATGAACTTTATGTGGCTTTTAGCTAATTCCAAAATTCTCATTCACCCTTAAATAACAAAGCTTTGCCACGAGTAAGAATATTTTTAAAAAGTAATATAGAATGTGGCACTGGCCAGTTGACACACTGGTAGAGTGTTGGCCTGGCGTGTGGATGTCCTGGGTTTGATTCCTTGTCAGTACACACAGGAGAAGCAACCATTTGCTTCTTCACCACTCCCCTTCTCTTTCTCCCTCTCTTTCCCTCCCATAGCCATGGCTTGATTGGTTTGAGCGCATCAGCCCCAGGTGCTGAGAATGACTCCTTGGAACCTCCACCTCAGGTGCTAAAAATAGCTCAGTTGTGAGCATGGCCCCAGACAGGGGATGCCCAGTAGATCCAGTTTGGGGTGCATGCTGAAGTCTGTTTCTATCTCCCCCCACTCCCACTTGGAAAAGAAGAAAAAATAAATAAAAAGCAATATAGAATGCTACATCAATTTAGGGATGATGCCACAAAGATATTTTTTATACACACATGCATATATAAAAGTTTCAAAAATGTTCACTTGTGTGTGTTTGTGTCTTCGAGGGTCACTAAACTGGAAAACAGTGTGTGTTTGTGTACGTGTGTGTGTGTGTGTGTGTGTGTGTATATATATATATATATAATTTTATTTATTAATTTTTAGAGACACAAGAGAGAAGGAGAAGAGTGGGAAGCATCCACTCAGTACTTGCTTCAGCATGTGCTTTGACCGGGAAAACCAGGGGTTTCAAACCAGCAACTTCAGCGTTCCAGGTTGACGCTTTATCCATAGATCAGGCAAGGCTTTTTAAGACACAATTCTAGAATTTCTTTTATCTATTGAACAGATATACTTTCCCACAAGCAGTATAGGTCCACAATATTCAAGTTACCGGCTTATTCTTGAAGATGCAATTCTAGCCCGAAAGGAGCCCCCAAACCCATAAACATAGAACTCTAAAGACACATGATCTGTTCCAACCTGTAAAGGGCTGGCCCAAATGTCAGCACAGGGCAGGGAGCAGGGAATCTAGAAGGGCTGTGGATTTCTGTGCCAAGTGCACAGAAGGACGAAGGCAGCAGAGGATGAATCTGGCAGGGCCTGGGAGTCTTGTGCCAAATGGCAGAAAACTATTGCAGACATACCATTTTTATTCAGCCAGACCAGATCTTTAACCAGCTAAGCAATTCCTAAAATCTGGTTTACGGTGCAGGAGTAGGAAAAACCCATCAGTGCTTAGAGCCCAGCACCTCTTTAGCATATATGCAAGACTGCTATCCTCAATGCCAAATAGGAGGCAGCAGGGTGTGTCCAAGAAAGGCGGAAATCACTGAATGTCCCTGTTCTCCATGCACTCCTCTGTCATTTAAAAGAAAAATGTAAATGCAAACTAAAATCTCTCCAAGCATAAATTTAGCTCAACCATCCACAGCTCTGCGTTTCATGCTGCATTTGCTGATATCAATAAGTACGTCTGTGCCCTTTGACATTTTCAGTAATTCAATTTATCAGGAGACTAGATTTATCCACCACCAATTTTCAATTTCATCCCGACCACGTTCTGTACCATCATCATCTTCAGCGACAGGGATGCAGATTTTACCAGAACTGAAGATGCAATTTGTTCATTTTTAATGATCAAATTTGTTTACCCAGCACAGCTCTAACACCTGGGAAATGGATGCAAAATGTGCAGATTAAGATATAAGACTCTTTAAAAAAAAAGTTTTCTATTGTTTCTAAAAAAAAAATTCAATATAATGTTGAATAAAAGCATCACATTATTTTTAAATATTTTCCAATTAATCAAATAGACACACAGTGCATATAAATATACTTATTTTAAAGTCAATGTTTGTTTAGATTTTGTTTGATTAGGAAACATTTTAGACATACATGAAAGTACAGAAAATAAAACCATCACCAAAGACCTACTACCTGGGATACCATTGTGTCATATTGGTCTTCAGAATTCCTAATCCTTCACACCCAGGGATCTTCACTGTCCTAAAGTTGGCAAGTTTCTTTCTTATGCATACATGTATATTTTTATAACATATGCATCCACCCATAACATCACATACAATTGTTTTGTGCAATTTTAACTCATGTAAGTATTGTACTGAACATTTTTTACAACATGCTCTTTTACTCAATATACATCCTCATTGAATCTGATATTCAGCCTTTTCATTTTACTGATCAGATAGACACAAAATAGTATTACGTTGTGTTGCAGAAAATTTCTCTCAGTGTGTAACTTTTCTTTTTAATTTTCTTTGTGGCATCCTTTGATTGAGAGACATTTTAAATTTTAATGTAATCTAATTTGTGAAGCCCTTCCTCTATGATTTGCAAATTTGTCTTGATTAGAATTTTTCTCTCCATAAAAATGATCATTAAATAATCTCATTTTCCTCCTAATGTTTTCAGGGTTTTTTTACATTTTTAAAATATACTTTTATTTATTTATTCATTTTAGAGAGGAGAGAGAGTGAGAGTGAAAAAGAGAGAGAGAGAGAGAAAGGGGGGAGGAGCGGGAAGCATCAACTCTCATATGTGCTTTGACCAAACAAGTGCAGGGTTGTGAACCAGCGACCTCAGCATTCCAGGTTGATGCTTTTTCCACTGTGCCACCACAGGTCAGGCCTCTTTTTACATTTTTATCTTAATTCACCTTGAATTGATTTTTGTGTATGGTGTAAAGTGGAAATCAAATTGTATTCTTTCTTTTATTTATTTATTTTTATAGGGACAGAGAGAGAGTCAGAGAGAGGGATAGATAGGGACAGACAGACATGAACAGGGAGAGATGAGAAGCATCAATCATCAGTTTTTCGTTGCAACACCTTAGTTGTTCATTGATTGCTTTCTCATAAGTACCTTGACTGTGGGCCTTCAGCAGACCGAGCAACCCCTTGCTCAACCCAGCGACCTTGGGTCCAAGCTGGTGAGCATTTTTTGCTCAAGCCAGATGAGCCCGTGCTCAAGCTGGTGACCTCGGGGTCTCAAACCTGGGTCCTCCGCATCCCAGTCCTACGCTCTATCCACTGCGCCACCACCTGGTCAGGCTGTATTATTTCTTAATGGAAAGCCATTTATCACAAGACTATTGATTAAAATACCCCTTCCTGTGGCTTAACAATGCTTCCTCTGTCATAGATAAAGTTTTAATATGTGGGATTTCTAGTCTGTTTTGCTGGTTTTCTTAGCTATTGCCATACTAACACTGTTATTTAATATCGAGGTTTTCTGCATTTTATCCTTATTTAAAAAAATTGCTGGGGTTATATTTGGGCCTTCGATCATTATTCAAATGTTTAGAATAGGGTTTTAGTTATACACACACACACACACACACACACACACACACACACACACACACACGGCCTATGGGGCTGTTACTAGAATGTGGATGCCTGGTTACAGGGTTCCAAGTTCTTTTGGGGTCTGTTATCAAGAATGTGACTTCACTTCTTGGAGTCCCCTTCCCTGAGCTACCTCCTCAAATCACAGCTATCCAAATAGTGCTCTTGGCTCCTGAATCAAAGCCTCCTTGTCCATGCAAAATCATATCATTTTTAAAAAGATTTTATTTAGTCATTTTGAGGGGGGAAGAGAGATAGAGAGAAAGGGAGAGGAGCAGGAAGCATCAACTCCCATATGTGCTAGTGTGGATGCAGTAGGGACACCTTTATGTTGAACTCAGACTTATGCACTTCTGAAGTTCATTCTTCATTTGATACCTGGGAAATTAAGACTCACAGAGAAACTGGACTGAACAGAATGCATGACAAGTAGATTCCACAGGTAAGGGTGTGTTCTGACCTGCCAGGTTAAGGCTCTATCAGTTCCCATCAGTTTGGTGTTAACAATGAGAATCCAAATGTTATAGAAATCTCTTGTCTATTCCTTGTTAGGTTGTGCTTTAAAAAATTTTTTTTTCTGGGCATCCAAATCATTGGCTATGAATCATACACCAACACACACACAAACACACATGAAGTAAAAACTAGGAGTAAAATCTCTAGAGGATCCTATACTTGAGGTAATGAGAAGAACATGAAAGTTGGAGGCACTACTACATGAGAGAGCACTCTTTTTAATTTTGTATTAGTATCCCATATAAGATTTCAAACATCCCTAAAGAGTAAGTGCTAGAATAATCTCCGTTGTGCAGATAAGAGACATACAGGCCATGAGAGGCACAATAGCTTATTCAGGATCCAGAAGAGGTAAGAATGCGGGGTAAGTCTGATTCAAAGTGCTGCACAAGACCTTCCAAGTCAGCTGTGGAGAGAAGAATGTTGTTGAAACTATGTAAAGATATGGTCTTGCATGAAAAAGGGGGGCTTAGAAGTCAGGAGCCAAGAGAGTTATTTGGATATGTGACTCAAGGATGTGGCTCAAGGAAAGAACTTTAAGAAATGATGTCATTCCCTTGGTAATTGACCCCAACAGAACTTGGGACTCCTGTAACACGTGCCCACATCCTAGTAACTGCCGCATAGCTAACTCATTTGGCAAGAGACACTAGATAGTGACAGTTGTTGTCTCGCTGTCTTCAAAATTCCCAAGACTCTGGCTTTTGGAAATCCCATCATGAGAGCCTCCCCCAATGTTAACTGGATTTTTATCCTCAAAGTCTCTGGCCAGCTTTGGCCATTTGGCTCAGTGGTAGAGTGTTGACCTGGTGTGTAGAAATTCCAGGTTTGATTCCCAGTCAGGGCACACAGGATAAATGACATCTGCTTCTCCATCCCCTCTCCTCCCCCTCCCTTTACTCTCTCTCTCTCTCTCTCTCTCTTTCTCTCTCTCTTCCTCTCCCGCAGCCATGGCTTGATTGGTTCAAGTGCATTGGCCCTTGGTGCTGAGGATGACTCTGTGGAGCCTCCACCTCAGGCACTAAAAAGTTTGGTTATGAGCATGAACCCCGATGGTGGTGGCCAGGTGGATTCTGGTTGGGGCGCTTGTAGGTAGGAATCTGCCTATCTCCCCTCCTCTTGCTTGGAAAGATAAAAGAAAAAAAATTCTGGCCATTTTGCACAAGGTTCTCTAAGGTAACACTAGGTGTCCAAGGACAGGCCAATGCAGGCTATACTACCTCTATGAACTCTTCTTCCTAGGCGGCTTCTATACAACCCCTTGTCTGCTGGGAAGGATATAAGGAGAGGGCCTGCCCTGACCAAGATCAGGCTTGTGGCACATAACCTGGTGGTTCTGTCCAAATTACATCTCAGAACAGGGCTTGTAGAGTGGAAATTGGGTTTGCCGATGAGCCTCTTCTCTGTGCTGACATGCCTGCAAGGCCCTGAACCGGTCTCGTCCCTTTTCTTTTTGGTGAACGTTGAGATGACTCCTGTGTGTGCATATGTATGTATGCATGTTGTGTGTGTGTGTGTGTGTGTGTGTATCTTCAATGTCAGAGCACCAGACCTGTCTCTTACCCAGAGTTGTGGGTGACTCAGCAATCACAGCAGTATCAGAACCGTGAGCATGGTGATGTTGGCCAACCAGAGGTGACAGAGACAGTGAGCTCTTCAGCAGGCTCAAGAGGTGTACCCTTGGACCTAGAGAGGAAAATCACATATCAAAACCATCAGGGAGGGCTCTGGCCAGGTTGGCTCAATGGTAAAGGATCAGCCAGCATGTGGAAGTCCTGGGTTCAATTCCCAGTCAGGGCACACAGGAGAAGCGCCTTTCTGCTTCTCCACCCCTCCCTCTCTCACTTCTCTCTCTCTCTTCTCCCCTCCTGCAGCCATGGCTTGGTTAGAGCAAGTTGGCCCTAGGTGCTGGGGGATGGCTCCATGGCCTCCGCCTCAGGCACTAAAAAATGGCTCCAGTTGCAGTGGAGCCAGGGCCATAGATGGGCAGAGAATCATCCCCTAGTGAGTTTGCTGGGTGGATCCCTGTTGGGGTGCATGTGGAAATCTGTCTCTGTCTCCCCTCCTCTCACTAAAAACAAACAAATACAAAAACCAAAAAAACTATCAGGGAGGCTAGGGTAAGCAAGAGAAGGCAAAGCAGAATGGTGATCCTGGGATATCCCTGGGACCAGGTCTGTCCTGCCTTAGGGTGCACTGGGAATGACAATCATTGTAAAGGGCCCAGCAGAGAACAAAACAGCCTTGTCTCTATATGACCTTACATCTGAATAACTCTGGAATGTCTTAATTTTAAATATTTTCAAAACCCTATGATCCTGCATCCCAAATTAACTCATTGTGCAGTATGTCAAATGTCTTAGCTTCAGGTGCTGAACTAGGTAGGGGTCTGAGATATTCCAGAACTATGGTGTGGACTCTGCCCTCAGGTGGCTGAGTGGTGATGACAGTACCATACAGAGTGGACACCTGCTGTAGGCAGGATGCTGGATTATTTATTAAAATCATAAGTTTATCTCTCTTCAACAATTATAACATTTTCCACTTTTCTGACCCTGATGCTATATTATGATATCAAGGACTTGATTCACGCTCACCAGGGCAAAGCAGACTCAGTGCTTGGAGGGTACTAGACAGTATGGACCCAACCTTGGCTGCGCTGCAAGGTAGGTATTCCACTTGGACAGTCGTTTGCTGAGCTCTCCTGCCTAGCACATTCATCATGTTTCTCAGAAATTTAGTGACATTTCCACAATCTTATGAGTGGACCACTTGCTACACAAAAATTCATATCACAAAGTAGGGGTCATATAGTGGATCATTACCTCTAATACATTACACAGAGAGTCAGTTTTATTTTTCCCAGAGGTTGACCTTGACTGGAGGAATGGAAGAAGAGAAGTGGACCCAGATAGGGTTTGGACACATCATTTTACATGTCTATTTTTGTCACAAGGGACATTTTTCTCTCAGTGGCTCAACTTATATTTGGTACTAACAGTGGATTTTTATTAGCTTCTAAATGAAATTGATGAAGAAAAGCAAGTAGATATTCCTTCAAAAAATCCTCTGAGGTCAGAAAACACGTTCTGAAGGCTCTGCAGTGTCGCTGTCCCAAACATACGCGCACTGCCCCCTGCAGGCCTGATCAGAAATGGCACGATTGCTGCAGATCTCATGGTTCTGCCAGCATTAGAAGCCATTAGAACCCCGCACGAGGACGTCTTTCCAGGCTTGTGTTTAGCCTGCATTATGTTTTGTGAGAGTTAATATTTGTAGGGTGCATTTCAGTGCAAGTCATCATCCTGACATTCCTCACTGTGCAAAATGGAAGCCAGTTCTCAAGTGCAGTATTTCAGGGAGGATTTATTGGGCATCTCGGTGACGTCCAAAGTCCCAACACAGCAAAGAGAGAAAGTGTTGAAAATAATTTCTTCACCTCTCCGTACCATGTGCTTGTATTATAAAATATATTAATATAACATCCGAAGCATATTTTTGAAATCCTCTCGATCACAGCAACAAGAAAAACTTAAAAAAATTGTTTTAAAGATTTTATTTATATTGCCTGACCAGGCAGTGGCACAGTGGATAGAGCGTTGGACTGGGAAGCAGAGTTCCCAGGTTTGAAACCCTGAGGTCACTAGCTTGAGCACGGGCTCACCAGCTTTAGCGCAGGTTGCTGGCTTGAGCAGGGGTTGCTGGCTTGAGCGTGGGAACATAGACATGACCCCATGGTCGCTGGCTTGAGCCCAAAGCACTGGCTTGAAGCCCAAGGTTGCTGGCTTGAGCCCAAGGTCGCTGCCATGATCAAGCGGTCACTCGCTCTGCCGCAGCCTCCTGGTCAAGGCACATATGGGAAAACAATAAATGACCAACTAAGGAGACTAAGGAGCCACAATGAAGAACTGATGCTTCTCATCTCTCTCCCTTCCTGTCTGCTTGTCCCTGTCTGTCCCTCTCTTTGTCTTTCTCTCAGTCTCTGTCACACAGAAAAAAGATTTTATTTATTCATTTTAGGGAGGAGAGAGAGAGGGTGGGGGAGAGAGAGAGAGAGAGAGAGAAAGAGAGAGAGCTGGGGAAGGAGCAGGAAGCATCAACTATCATATGTGCTTTGATCAGGGAAACCAGGGATTTGAGCTGGTGACCTCAGGGTTCCACGTTGACGCTTTATCCACTGCGCCACCACAGGTCAGGGACAAGAAAATATTTTTAAAAATTAAAATATTATAACTCAACATAGCTATATAATGCCAATGAAATTCATAGAGTTAAAAAAATTGATTACTGTATATGACCAGTCAATTTTTCACTTTATAAAAGTATAAGCACTTATCCCATCTTTATTGATTTCCACAAAATATATGTTTTATTTCGCTTTAGTATTTGTTCTGAAATCCTGTACATACCTGAACATGCTCCAATGGCTCCTGCTGTCATCTTCCGTCAGTCACCAATGGACTTCGCCGGCTGCAGTCATCTCCAGGCAGCTTCCCGACCGAGACACATTCACTGACCCTCAGGGGAACGCCGGCTGGATCCGTTTCTCCCAGGATCTCAGGCACTTCATGCCATTGCTTTCATTCGATGTGGAGATTCTTCAAGGCCAAATGCTGCTCATTCAAATTCTACGTTAGCCTTTCCTTCAGTGCTTGGTATACGGTGAATACTCATTACTGATTAGAAAACAAAACACCATGAATCTGAATGAGTTACTCACTGTGGCAGAGAACTTTAGTTCTCCATCAAGACGATTTTTCCTCTCAAGGTCCAAGGCTGCACCGTCTCTCCCAACCTCCATTGTGGCCACATACAATATGGTTTGTTGCCAAAGCAAGAGGGAAGAAACTTGTGTGTGCCACTGCAGACCTAGCTTGTGAAATCTTTTTTATATACATTTCTCCATGGTTTCCCCACTTCTGCTAGAAGATGCAGAAGGCATGATTGTCCTAAGGATGGAGAAGCCACATGGTGGAAGAACTGTTGTTTCCTGAATGAGCACATGAGCGTGTGCAGTCTCTTTGAGCTCAACTCCCGCTCAGCAATGGTATTTGCATCATATGTAGTGATGTGCTGCTGAAATTATGGGAGTCTTGAGGTGAAGCAGCATAACCTGAATGTAGACGTGGGTCAGGCTGCTCCTCCGGCCTGGAGGGTCGGCAGCAGCTCATAAGTGCTGGGGTGGAAATGCAGATGATGTAGCAGGTGCAGGGGTGGACAATCAGTGCTTGCCAGGGGCTGTCTACATCTGTAGCTCTCTCTACAACAATGATAAGAATCACCATATTGTCTGTGTCTATGTCATCCTGGATTGCTTCCATCGGATTGTTTTGGCTATTCAGGTTTTTTTTTTGGTTCCATATAAATCTGATAATTTTTGGTTCTATTTCTATTAAAAATGCAATTGGATTTGGATGGGGATTGCATTAATTCCATATATTGCTTTGGATGATATGGCCATTTGAACTAAGTTTTTTCTTCCAATCGATGAACACAAAATATTTTTAATTTTTTTGTGTCATTTTCTATGTCTTTTACTAATGCTTTGTAGTTTTCAGTGTATAGTTCCTTCACATCTTTGTTAAGTTCATTCTCAGATATTTCCTTCTTTTTGTTGCAATTGCAAAAGAAATTGTTTTTTCATTACTTTTTTCGAAGTTTTGTTGTTAGTATATAAGAATGCAATGTAGCCTGACCAGGCGGTGGCGCAGTGGTTAGAGCATCGGACTGGGATGTGGAGGACCCAGGTTCAAGACTCCAATGTTGCCAGCTGGAGCGCAGGCTCATCTGGTTTGAGCAAAAGCTCACCAGCTTGGACCCAAGGTCGCTGGCTCGAGCAAGTGGTTATTCGGTCTGCTGAAGGGTTTTATGGTCAAGGCACATATGAGAAAGCAATCAATGAACAACTAAGGCACTGCAATGAAAAACTGATGATTGATGCTTCTCATCTCTCTCTGTTCCTCTCTGTCAGTTCCTATCTATCCCTCTCTCTGACTCTCTGTCCCTGTAAAAAAAAAAAAAAAAGAATACAATGTATTTTTCAAAAAAGTCAGGAATAGAGGTTGACCCAGCAACTTCTCTTCTGGGTATTTACCCCAAAATTTGAAAACATTTATTCACAAAGATAAATGCACCACCATGTTCATCGCAGCATTCTGTACAGTGGCCAAGAAATGGAAACAACTAATGTCTCCTTCAATAGAGGATTGGATAAAGAAGATGTGGTACATATGTACAATAAAATATCATTGTTACTCAGCCATAAGAAAAGATGAAATACTGACATTTACAAGAACATGAATGGATCTTGAAAATATCATGCTAAGTGTAATAAGTCAGACAGAATAAGTCAAGAACCATATAATATTTTTCATATGCAGGATATAAAACTTAAAGCAACAGATAGACAAAAAGGAAAAACAAAACAGACAAAAAGTCATAGACACAGACAACAACAGTATGGTGGATACTATAGGGGAGGTGGTGAGGGGTCCAATGGGTAAAGAGATCCAATATATTGTGACGAAGGAAGACTTGATTTTGGGTGGTAGGCACACAATACAATATACAGATGATATATCATAGAATTGTACACTTGAACAGATATAATTTTATTAACCAATGTCACCTTAATAAATTTAATTTAAAAATAAAATAATTAAACGCTGGTCTGATAGCTTGGTTGGTTGGACCATTGGCCCAAAACTCAGAGGTTGCCAGTTTGATCCCTGGACAGGGCACGTACAGAAACATAGTCCTATCTCTTTTGATCTCTCTTCCTCCATGCTAAAATAAATAAACAAATAAATAAAGTCAAGCCTGAAAAGATATCTCAGTTTAGGGTTGACTTCTATTGCTGACAGAATCAGACCTGCAGCACTTGTGCTATTTCTCATTAGGCCACCAGGGGGCAGTATGTACCTGCTTGGAACAATGACACTGCTCTGGTTCCAAAGTTCCTGTACTAGCCGGCCTTCTTCAGAATGTGTTTTCTGATCTCAGAGGACTTTTAAAGGAATATTTACTTGCTTTTCTTCATAACTTTCATTTGAAAGCTAATGAAAATCTTCTACCAGTAAGTAGCAAATATAGTTTGAGCCACTGAGAAGAAAATGTCCCTTATGACAAAAAGGACATAAAATGATATGTCCAAACCCTGTCTGTGTCCACCTCGGTCCTTTTCTCCATCTGGCCAGCCTTTTATAAACTTCTGGGAAAAATAAGATTGACATTCTATGTAATGTATTAGAGATACTGTCCATCACGTGGCCCCTTTTTTGTACTAGAAATCTTTGAGTAGCAAGTGGTCCACTGATAAGATTAAGAAAATGTCACTGAATCTCAGACAAACACGATGAACGTGCTGGGCAGGAGAGCTCAGAAGACGTCTGTCCAAGTGGGAGATCTCCTGATCAGCGCAGCCAAGGCTGGGTCCATGGTCCGTGCTGTCTACCACCTTCCAAGCACTGAGTCCACTTTGCCCTCTGGAGCGTGAATCAAATTCTTGATATTCTAAAGAACACCTGGCTCATCAAAGTGAAAAACGTTTAATTTCTGTTTAGAAAAGATAAGGTTATAATTTTAATAACCCAACATCCTGCCTATAGCAGGCCTCCAGTCCTCTGGTACTGTCATCACTGCACAGCCAGCTGAGAGCAGAGTCCACACCTTGGTTCTGCAGACATATTAGGCACCTAACCCAGCACCTGAGAGTGAAGGAATTTGACATATTGCACAATAAGTCAATTTGGGATGCAAGGTCACGGGTTTGAGACTATGTTTGAAATTGGCAGATGGGAGGTCATACACACTAGACTGCTTTGTGGTCTGCCAGGCCCTTCACAATGATTGTTTTTTTCCAGTGTATCTCAATCCAGGACTGACCTCGTCCCAGGGATTTCCCAGGATCACCATTCCACTTTGCCTTCTCTTGCTTATGCTGGCCTAATATGTGGCCATCTTCTCTAGGTCCCAGGGTATACTTCTAATTCTCCTGAGTAGCTCACTGTGTCTGCCATTCTCTGTTGACCTAGTGTCTCTATGCTCATGGTTCTGGCACTGTATGATTGCTGAGTCAACCACAACTTGGCTTTTTTTTTAACAATTAATTTTAATAGGGTGACATTAATAAATCAGGGTACATATGTTCAAAGAAAACATCTCCAGGTTATCTTGTCATTCAATTATGTTGCATACCCATCATCCAAAGTCAAATTGTCCTCTGTCACCTTCTATTTGGTTTTTTTCGTGCCCCTCTCCTCCCCCCTTCCCTTCCCTCTCGTCCCTCCCTCCACCCTGTAACCACCACACTCTTGTCCATGTCTCATAGTCTCATTTTTATGTCCCACCTATGTATGAAATCATGCAGTTCTCAGTTTTATTCTGTTTTACTTATTTCACTCCGTATTATGCTATCAAGGTCCATCCATTTTGTTGTAAATGATCCAATGTCATCATTTCTTATGGCTGAGTAGTATTATTCCACAGTATATATGTACCAAAGCCTTTTAATCCACTTGTCCTCTGATGGACACTTGGGCTGTTTCCAGATCTTCGCTATTGTGAACAATGCTGCCACGAACATGGGGGTGCTTTTCTTCTTTTCGAACAGTGCTATGGTGTTCTTAGGGTATATTCCTATAAGTGGGATAGCTGGGTCAAAGGCAGTTCGATTTTTAATTTTTGAGGAATCTCCGTACTGTTTTCCACAGTGGCTGCACCAGTCTGCATTCACACCAGCAGTGCAGGAGGGCTCCCTTTTCTCCGCCACAACTTGGCTTTTCGACTGTAAAGACACGCACGCATACACACAAACACAGACATGCAAGAGTCAGCTCAGACCTCCCCCCAGCAGGGAAAAAATGTGACAGCTTCCTGATGCCGCAGGCACTTGGAGATGAGATGTGTTAGCAATCCCATTTCCACTCTGCAAGCCCTGTCCTGGGATGTGACCTGGACAGGATACCAGGTTACGTACCACCCCAACAACTGATCTTGCTCAGAGTAGGCCCCTCTCTTCATGTCCCTCTTCCCAACACATAAATGGGATTATATAGGAGGTGCCGAGGAAGGACTCACACAGGTAGAATGGCCTGAGTTGGCCTGACCTAGGGTGCCTAGTGGTCCCTTAGGGGGACCTCCTGGAAAATGGCCAGTGATTTTGAGGACGAGGGTTCAGTCAATGTTTGCAGCATTTGGAAAAGCTCTCATGTTGGAGTTTCCAGAAGCCAGAGCTCTGGTAATTCAGGAAACAACAAGACAATATCTTTCACTTTCTAGGAAATGGCTTTTAAATTTTTTGTGATTGTAATAAATTTTATATTAATTTGTCAATAGTTAATATTTTAATGATACTGAATTTTTAAAATTTATAAGCATGGTATAATTTTCACACTTATTTAGGTCTTTAATATCATTCTATAACATTTCATGCATTTCTGTATATTTTAAGAGGTACTGCTGGGTATATAACAACTGTGCTTTCATTTTAAGTGATATCTTTTAAAATTACACTTTCTATATTGTAGATAATTATGAATGTAATTAACCTTTATATATTAATATTATATGTAACAAGCATTCAAGATGCTATTTATATTTATTTGTAGATTCTTGTAGAATTTTTACATAATAATTTAGTTTTGATGTAATGACAGTTTTGTTTATTTTTCTTTCCAATTTTTAACCTTTTACTTACTTTTCTTACTATGCTGGCTTGTACACACAATATAATGTTGAATAGAAATATCCCATTTAAAAATGGAAACTTAAATATTTGTTTAGTTTAAAGTCCATATCTATTTAGAACAGTGATTCTTAACCTGGGTTCTATCAAACCCTAGGGATTCGATGAGTTAGTCTCAGGGGTTCGGAGAAGCCTCTGCCGCGGAGGCCAGAATAAAGTAATACCATAATTTGTTGTGAGTTCATGCACTTTGTTGGTTTTGTTCTTTGAGCAAGGTGATGTTCATGCACGGCTCATTTTGTGCACCAGTAAAAAAACATATACCTATGTCTTGAATTTGGGAAAAAAAATCATATTTTATTTATCACTAAAGAAGGGTTCGGTGAATGCGCATATGAATCTGTTGGTTTCGGTACCTCAAAAAAGGTTAAGAACCACTGGTTTAGAGCTAACTATGTTTACTCATTTGTTTGCTCACTCATCCCACTCTCACTCTGTGGATTCAATTCCTTTCTCTCTGAAATAAATGTATCACCTCATTCTTTCAGTGTGTGTGTGTGTGAGTGCTAACTCCCTAAGCCTTCTTTAGATAATCTATTTTATTCTCTCTCTTAAGAAATTCCTTTGGGTGTAGAATTCTAGATTCACATTCTTTCATCATTTTAAGGATATTGTTCAGTTAGTTATTCAAAAGTCTTTCTGCCTTTATTGTTGCCAATAGCAATATGGCTATTATTCTATTCATTTTTCCATGAAGGTAATCTGTGTTTCTTCCTCTTGTTTTTGAAGTTTTTTCTTTGTCTTTGAAATTTTTTAGTTTCACTATGGTGTATCTATATGTGGATTTTGTTTTCTTTACTTAGGACCTATGTGTTTTCAGTCTATAAACTTGTATTTACATTAACATTGAACATCTTTGTCTATTTTCTACCTAAATTTTATCTCTTTCCCATTGTTACTTTTTTAAAAAATTTTCTTTATTTTGTTGTTCTCATTCTATACTTTATTAACCATTCTGACATTTGGTATCTCTGCATGTTTCTACTCTTTATCCTAAGCCATTTGCTTAGAATTGACTTCCGATTCACTATATCCCTTTTTAGTTTTATCATTTCTACAAGTTTTATTTGGTTATTTTTCATACTTATCTTGTATCTTTTAAGTATCACTTCACTTTTGGTTTTTAGACCTTTTATCTCTTGAGTACCTTAAACACTTATTTTATAGTTTTCTTTAGGTTTTTTTATTAGCTCAAGTTCTTATAGAGTGTTAATTCTCCTGATGAATGTTTATGCTAACTTTTCCTCATAACAAATGTTACTTGTATAGTTGGTTATTTTTCTTCGTGAGCTCATTTTCAGTTGAGGATTTTTTTCTGCTCTGGAAGTCCTGAGAATTTTGTGTTTTTGAACTATTGGTACAAAGCAATTTTATATTTCTTTCTATTGGTTGCCTCAAGGTGTTTATTGGTCCAGAATCACCTCATTGTTATTTTCCAACCTAAGGAATCTTATGCAAAAAGCTAGTGATATCTTATTAATTAATTAATTAATTTCAGGGATAGAGAGAGAGTCAGAGAGAGAGAGGGATAGATAGGAACAGACAGACAGGAAAAAAGAGAGATGAGAAGCATCAATCATCAGTTTTTTGTTGTGACACCTTAGTTGTTCATTGATTGCTTTCTCATATGTGCCTTGACTGCGGGCCTTCAGCAGACCGAGTAACCCCTTGCTCAAGCCAGAGACCTTGGGTCCAAGCTGGTGAGCTTTTTGCTCAAGCCAGATGAGCCCGTGCTCAAGCTGGCGAACTCGGGGTCTCGAACCCTGGTCCTCTGCATCCCAGTCCGACACTCTATCCACTGTGCCACTGCCTGGTCAGGCCAAGTAGTGATATATTTAGATTCCATATTTGTGCAAGACACAGGCTCCTTGCTTTTCCAATAAGTCTTTTTCTTCCCCACTCAGCTTGAGGCTAAGGTGAACTTTCTTGTTACTCATCTAGCAGCCTTTTCAATGTCCCATGAATATGCAAAGCCTTCTCAGTTACAATATATCAGTTCACAATCCAAGATCAAATTTTCTCTCCTGACATGGGCATTAACAATTCCAAATGCTAACTATGATTTTCTGAGGTAACAGATTATAAGACTGTTGTACTGGCGGTAAATTTTTTCTTCTTTTCTGATGACTTAAGATTTCTCTTTCAATTAAAAAACTCAGCTATTTATTTATTTTAATTTTTAATTTTAATTTTTTTTTTTAGTGTGCACGTGTGTGAGAGAGAGACAGACAGAAAGGGAAAGAGATAAGAAGCTTCAACTTGTTGTTGCGGCACTTTAGTTGTTTATTGATTGCTTTCTCATATGTGCTTTGACTAGGGGACATCAGCTGAGCCAGTGACACTTTGCTCAAGCCAGCAAACTTGGGTTCAAGCAGCCATTTTGGGCTTCAAGCCAGTGACCTTTGGGCTCAAGCCAGTGACCATGGGTCATGTCTATGGTCCCACACTCAAGCCAGGGAACCCACACTCAAGCTGGTGAGCCTGTGCTCAAACCAGATGAACCCATGCTCAAGCTGGCCACAACCTCGGGGTTTTGAACCTGGGTCCTCAGTGTCCCAGGTCAATGCTCTATCCACTGTGCCACTGCCTGGCCAGGCAGCTGTTTATATGTATGTATGTGTGCAGACTTGTTTGAAGCTTGTGTTATATTTTGTCTAGCATTTCCATCTATATTTAATAAGAGGGATTTATACCAGGTTGGTCTGCATTTTTGAAAGAAATAGGAGGTTAAATTCTTCTTGAACACAGAGAAATTTAGACTACATAGTATATTTCTTTTAGTGAAACTTTTTGAAATTCTCCCATAGTGCTAAGAAAACTTATACAAGCAAGCAGGTTCTCAATCACGTGTTTATTAATTAATCTTCCTAGACCTACAGATTTATCTCTAAATCCTGTTTTCAGCTAAGAAAGACTCAGATAAAGTTTCTTAATAAATAAATGTTTTAAAAGGTTATTTATGTTGTAATAATAGATTTATTGATCATATATTATAATAACTATTCATCTTATAAACGTATTTTAAACACAAGTCTTATGTCACTGAAGGTAAGTTATGAAAACCAATAAGGAGTGCTTCTAACATGTCATTATTTTCCAGTAGAATAAATGGCTTTGGTTGAATGACATTTGTAAGTAAGAGACAGACAAGCTCTTCTCTTTCATTCTCTAACAAAGTGCCCACCCCATTAAAATAAAAGTAATGGGTGTTTTTAAAAATTCTCTCTCTATATTTTTTTTACAGGGACAGAGAGAAAGTCAGAGAGAGGGATAGATAGGGACAGACAGACAGGAACGGAGAGAAACGAGAAGCATCAATCATCAGTTTTTCGTTGCAACACCTTATTTGTTCATTGATTGCTTTCTCATATGTGCCTTGACCCAGGGCCTTCAGCAGACCAAGTAACCCCTTTCTCGAGCCAGCGACCTTGGGTCCAAGCTGGTGAGCTTTTTAGCTCAAGCCAGTGACCTTGGGTTCAAACTGGTGAGCTTTTGTGCTGAAGCCAGATGAGCCCATGCTGAAGCTGGCAACCTTGGGGTCTCGAACCTGGGTCCTCCACATCCTATTTCGATGCTCTATCCACTGCACCACCGCCTGGTCAGGCTAAAATTCTAATTTTCATAATTGTTTTTTAATGTAAAGTCTCTTAAGGATACTGATCTAATTTTATATAAAATCCTTTTTTTTTACATCATAAAACTTTTGTGTCCATGTGCCGGTCACTGCCAGAGCACAAGAATAAATGACATTTTTCTTGAGCAAAGAATGATGCAATCATAGGTATAAACATGTAAATAAATGATTATAATCTGTTTTGATGGTCTTACACTAGAATTACATGATCAAGAATCAAGGGATTATGGAGGAGGATGGTGATTCTATGGGAGACTTCTCTAGAATGTCATGTTTATGCCACATTGCTGAAGGTCTGCTGAGAGAGGGACTAGAAGAGTTCAGTATCAAGTAGCCTGGGGTATGAAGTGAGGAGTGGTAGAAGAGATTGGCTGGGGACATGTCATTAAGAACCTTGAATTCCATGTTAAAAATTTCAAACTTTATCCTAGAAATGGTGGGAAGCCATTGTAAAACGTTAGGCAGGGGAATGATGCGGTCTGATTTTACTTTGGGCACGTGATGCAGTTGAGGATCCAGATCTAAAAATAAAGAGATCTGCTAATAGGCTATTTTAACATTCTAGGCAAGAATGTTCTCAGTCTGCATAAAGAGCTAGAGTGATGAAGAAGATGGGAGAAACTGAGAAATATTTAAAAAGGAAAATCATAACAGTTTGAAGACTGATACGATGTAATCAGGAATGGGAGAGGAAAAGAGATATCAAGTGACTCCTGGCTTGTGGCTTTAGTGATCCAGTAGGTACTGGTGCCATTCCCTGAGCTCAGAAGACAGAGAGGGAAACAGATATGGGAAAACTAATGAGCTTTTAGCGCTTACAGGAATCCAGATATACCTTAGTGTTCAGAAGAGAAGGGAGGGCTAGAGAATAAGACTTTGGCATCAATAATACACAGATCATGGTTAATGCACAAATAAGCTGAGCACATCTGAGAACATGCAGAGTAGAGGTGACTTGAGGAGCTAGAGTTCAGAATGCATCCAATTTTGAGAACAAATCGATTATGGGATGAAAGTGTGGGAACATGTTGTAAAAACTTGCAGAGTTAGGATAACACTTAAGAGACAGCGAGGTGCCCTAGGGTGAAAGCCCTGAGCGAATGTGAGTCCAGGGGCCTCTCTGACCTATACTAGAAACAGCAAAACAGCAGGGTAAGATTTAGCAACAAAATGTTTAGGCTCTCAGAACAGAGGTTAGGAGTAAGTATGTTCCTTGTCCTTTACTTCACCCCCTGAGAACTTATGCTGTCTGCTTCCTTGAGTCATTTGTACTGGATAATAAATATCTGAGTATAGCTGGGGACAGGGCTTCAGTTCTTAGATCTGCTGACCAGGACTGTTGCCTTCCCTTGGTCCCTTGGTGCATTTTATCTGGTCTCTGAGTAGTTTTTATCATCACAACAAGTGGTGCCTGGTGTGAGGAACAGGAACCAAACGACAGGTAGTTCAAGTAGTTCATTGTCTCTATGACATGAAAGAGAACTTAAAATGATAAAAGAGAGGGATGAGAATCCTCTAAACCAAAAAGAAAAAATTTCAATAAGAAAATGTGTGTGTGTGCCAGACCGGCCAGTGGTGCAGTGGATAGAGCATCGGACTGGGATGTGGAGGACCCAGGTTCGAGACCCTGAAGTCACCAGCTTGAGTGCGGGCCCATCTGGCTTGAGCAAAAGCTCGCCAGCTTGGACCCAAGGTCGCTGGCTCGAGCAAGGGGTTGCTCCGTCTGCTGAAGCCCGCGGTCAAGGCACATGTGAGAAAGCAATCAATGAACAACTAAGGTCTTGCAACGAAAAACTGATGATTGATGCTTTTCATCTGTCTCCATTCCTGTCTGTTTGTCCCTATCTATCCGTCTCTCTGACTCTCTCTCTGTCCCTGTAAAAAAAAGAAAATGTGTGTGTGTTATACACGTATTTCTAATGCAGGTACCATCATTTAGGTACTTATAAGATACATCTATTCACTACCTTTACTTTTTATAAGAATTGCTGATAGGTAGCAGTGACTCTATCTGGAAATACAAGTTTTAAAAATAAATAGAACTTTGAAATTCTTGGGTATAGATCTAGAAAAGAATGAGTGTTTCATCATGTAGCTCATTTTCTTAGCCAGCAGGATGCCACCATTATTAATAGTTATTACTAATAGAAGAGTTGAAAAGCTCTTCCTAAGTAGAAAGACATCCCTTTCCTCTTAAAGTAACTAACTAAAAATTCATGCTATTACACAAATTGAAAACCAGGAGGCAAATTTTAATTAAAAATATTTATAGTAAGCAGAACACCAGCTGCTAGTTTCTCTTGCTGCTAGTGAATGTGTTCTGCAGCTGGTCATAATTCTCTCATTTCAATCAGCTTAACCAATAATAACAGCTGTTTGTCAGGCAAGGTACATTTTATTAGCACCCATGTGATATGTAGTAACTGGTAAAGAAGTTTTTAATATAAATGAGTTTTAAGAGAACCACACTTTGACTTGATGGTTCATTGTGTAAAGAATTTTTGTTTCTTTAAATTAGGAAGAAAAATTCTTTTCACCTTAATGTGTCTCCATCTTCTATAAGGCTCAACCATTTCTACAAATTTCCTAATCTATTCCTTTAAAACTATAAAAACATCTAATGAGGTCTAAAACTATAGACCACATTAAACTAAACAAGGAAAAACATAACAGGAAGGGGGATTGGGAGGAGCTAAACAGTGTATACAAGGATGAATTTGATGCAGTATTTATGGTGTTTTGTAAGATGAGCTATTAGCAGTACTGTTCATGAATGCAAAACACCGAGCCAGGGCCCAATCACAGCTTTTTGTTTGTTCATTTGCTTATTTGTTTTGTACTGTTTACTAAGTTGCCAGTGTTTTCTGTTCTACTTAGTGAAAAACAGAAAAGTGGGACAAGAATTCAATGAAATGAACTGAAGTTGCTTAACCCGATGACACACATGATGACAAGGAATTTAGAAAACGTATGACTTGTTGAGAGGAAACTGATGACTCATTTGAAGGGGGCACTGTAGAACTTGTCATCAAGCTGATCCAGTGATGGCAACCTTGTCCTGTTACACATGCTCGTGGGGAGTGAAACAGATCAGATTACAGATCAGATTTGCATTTCTTAATAAAGTGAGGGAAAAATGTTTTCTTCAAGAAAAATAAATCAAATCAGTAAAAAAAAAACTATTT
Organism: Rhynchonycteris naso; assembly: GCA_037038555.1. Taxonomy (NCBI): domain Eukaryota; kingdom Metazoa; phylum Chordata; class Mammalia; order Chiroptera; family Emballonuridae; genus Rhynchonycteris; species Rhynchonycteris naso. The sequence goes on along the minus strand of CM072996.1, from coordinate 105,864,041 downwards.
GTAAAATAATAACAGATTCCAGAAGAATTCATGATCCTGCTGTCAGGGGTGACAGCAATTTGAAACTTTGTTTTCATAAATAAATCAAAGATTCCTTAAATGGACATTTTTCATGATTTTCAATGGTTAAGGATTCCTTTGGCATACTCCTTTCTAAAAATATTTCCAGGTTTCACTTTTTGGAAACTATTATTGAGAACATTATACTAAATGAAATAAGTAAATCAGAAAAAACTAAGAACTATATGATTTTACGCACAGGTGGGATATAAAACTGAGACTCATGGACATAGATATAAGTGAAGTGGTTACGGGGGGGGGGAATAAAGACGGACAAAATACTGTGACAGATAATGATTTCACTTTGGTTGATGGGCACATAATGCAATCGACAGTTCAAATGCTATAGAAATGTTTACCTGAAACCTATGTACTCTTCTTGATCAATGTCACCCTATTAAATTTATTTTTTTAAAAAATTTTATTTTATTTTATTCATTTTAGAGAGAAGACACAGAGTGTGAGAGAGAGAGAGAGAGAAAGAGAGAAAGGGGGGAGGAGCTAGAAGCATCAACTCCCATATGTGCCTTGATCAGGCCAGTGCAGGGTTTTGAACTGGCGACCTCAGTGTTCCCAGGTCGACGCTTTATCCACTGCGCCACCACAGGTCAGGCATTAAATTTAATTTTTAAATAAAAACTACAACTATTATTTGTGGGATTCAACTAGATACCAGAGGTCCACTTAATCCCTTGTTGTAGTCCCCAAATGTTTTTATAATTTAAATATTTTTACTTGAAGTATTTATTGAATTATAAAAAAAACCACAACACAATTATTAAAAACTGTTTTCTGACTTACATGTTCCTTTTAGTCAAAAAGAAAATAATGAAGGACTTTTAAAGGTAACTTCCTTTTTCTTTATATTTAAATGTGATGTTTCTTATCTATGAACAATACTTTTTTTCAACAAAATGAAATAGACTCCGATATTACAGAGAGGGTTAAAGGAGTAAGCCAGAAGCAAGAGGCTGGAAACCAAACAATATGATCATGGATTTCTTATGGCTATTCTTTTACCTGTACCAAGACCTAGCTCAAGTTGTGAGGTAGTCAGATGGATTAAATTTGTAGTCAAGAGTCTGTCTCTTTTCTAGTCTTTATTTGAAAAAAGAGGAAAGGAATTTGCTTCATTTTCTATTTGCAAGTAAAATAAGGGGACTTTAGATGAGGTTCTTGCTGTTCTCATTTTCTTCTAAAATGTTGAGAGCATCTATTTGAGTTGCTGTACTAAATTTACATGGCAGGAATAGAAATAGTCAGTAAGCCAAGTTTACTTCTAAATGGGCCAGAATTTTTTATTTTATTTTAAAATAGATGCAAATTGGCAGGAAATAAAAATGAAGCCAGTGCAATTTATAAAGGAGAAGAACGTATGAGGTTTTTTAAAAAAGATAAAAGTGGAAAAACAAAATTAAGGGGAATGAGACAGGGAGAACTTTTTTTGGTATTTTTTTAAAGTGAGAAGTAAGGAGGCAGAGAGACAAACTCATGCATGTGCCAGGCAAGGACGGCAAGCCCACTAGGGGGCGATGCTCTGCCCATCTGGGGCGTTGCTTCATTGCAACCGGAGGTATTTTAGCGCCTGAGGTGGAGGCCATGGAGCCATCCTCAGCACCCGGGCCAACTTGCTCAAGTGAAGCCTTGCCTGCTGGAGGGAAAGAGAGATAGAGAGAAGGGAGAGGGGGAAGGACGGAGAAGCAGATGATTACTTCTTCTGTGTACCCTGACCGGGAATTGAACTGGTACATCTGCATGCCTGGCCAACGCTCTATCACTGAACCAACTGGCCAGGGCCGAGACAGGGAGAATTTTAAACAATGAGATGCTTTTGTTATTTCATTTATATGCTTAGAATAACTGACTTTTTTTGTGTATGCAAAGAAAAAAATACAAATATGGGACTTTGTGATGGCAATTTAACAAGCAGAAATGATAACAACAGAATTCTTCATTTTATTACATTTCACTGGACATCCCCATTGAGACTACTTACTACTATGTTATCCTCATGTCTATAAAAGGACATGCTCATGATTTTCTGATCAGATAAAGACAAAACAGTTAAAGTCTACAAAGTACCTGTTATATTCTTGCTCTTATTCTGTAAATACCAGGGGCATTATCAATTAAAGATGCCCTCTCATTCTCCTATGAAAAATTTACATGTTGGGAGCCAGCTGAATTTTGATTATGCCAAAGTCTTTGTTTCCTACCCTTTCTCCCACAAACTGTTTTTAAGTCTTAGATAAAGTTTTATGAATGTGACACATCTTGATCCATTTGTAAGCAAATCTTAGTACATGCAGCAAAGAGGGAAGTGGTTGAATTATAAGGCTATGTATCTCCTGTTGTCACACTAGTATTGTATTTCATTAAAGATCTTTTTCTTTTTGGTCTTTTTGCATGTTTATTTTCTTTTAAGCCAAGTTGGATCTGCATGAATTTGTGTCTACTTTAGTTATATTGTATTTATCCTTTAACTGCGTTTTAGAAAACTCAAGCCATGTTTTAAAAAGGGTACTTGTAGCACTTCTCCAAAGATTCTCTTAATGGCTTAGTAAAGAGAGAGAGAGGAGGGAAACAAACAAACACACACCAGATCATAAAGAGAAAAAAAATTGCAAATCATTCCCTGTTTTTCTTTCTTCTAGCTTTTTCTTCTGCCTTCCTCTGGATTGGGGGTGATGGTGGGGTCTGAAAGAGGAAAGAATGCCAAACAGCATAAATTAAACAGAACCCATGGGGCCTGAAAAATAAGTCATTTCAAAAGGAAGAGAATAAATGTAATCAAATATAAACTGAATGAGCATTAATTAGCTCTCCAATTCTACCCTAGTACTCTGTAATTTATTACAAGTAATTGAGTAGAAAAAAAATGAAATCTAAAATTTTCTCTGTTTACTAGAGTTACATTTCTTTCTTCATTCAAATTGAGGTTTGCTTCATTTTCAAAAGGTTTCTGAGTAAATTAAAGATATATCCAGTTATTTATAGAGTCAATTGAATAGATATTAAATTACAAATTGATTTATTAATCTTGGTAGATTTATAAATTTATAAGCAAAAAGTAGCTTTTACTCACTAGTAAGAAAATAATACCTTGTTTCATGTACTTCCATGAAGTTTTTAGTGACCTCATGTTATTTTAATCTAGTGAACAGCCCTGATTCAGTGTTTTATATTAAATGAAAACCAGATATTTTTGGAATATTGGTCTCCCAAACGGCAATTTTCTTCTCAGATCTATACAAAGGTAAAGGAAAAAAAAATAGTTGAGGAGAAAAAACCAAAGTGGACACCAGACACATACAGATTCCCACGTTTGCCTAGTGTACACGATTTCCCTTGCACAGTGCTAGGCACTGGGTGATAAGAGGGGAGTTATGGAAAATCAAGACTATGAAAGGAGTTTGCCCTCTACGGGATGAGACAAATGTACTCACATCAATTGGCTGAAAAATCAATGCACCAATGAGAGGTGTTGTTAATAGGGACTTGAGGAATTCAAAGGTTGAAGAAATCAATAGTGAATCCTGACAGTATAAGATCACCAAGATGTCTTGAAAAAGGGAAGAATAACGGTGACTGAAATTTGATTATCATTATTTTCCTACATGCAAAGGTGGAGAGGATGACATTTTGGTTAAACAAAAGAGAAAATTTGGAACCTGATTGAATCAAAGTATAATAAGGACCATGCATGGCTGGAATGGAGTCTCTTGGCTGCATCACCAGCAAAACTTTGGATGCAGAGGGAAGAGGAATTTTGGAGGACTTTGGAAGTCAGGCCAAGGAATTCAGGGAGAATCAGGTTATTGAAATAGAGGACACATGTTTTTATTCAGACAAAATTAAGGCAGTGAATTATTCCTAATAAGTTTTATTTCTGGATTTCTTTGCCTGCATATACTGAGGCTCTTTAATAACAAATTAATCTGGATTTCTTTCAGCAATAATATCAGATTAAATTAGTATTGATTGAAAAATCTACTATATGCCAGACTCCCTCATATACATAATTCTCACAACACCCCATGGCTATGTTAACATACCCACATTATGCTAACTTCACAGATGATGAACTGATTTCTGGCCCAAGGTGACAGCATTTAAATGATGCTCAGGGCTTGAACTCAAGTATTCCAAATGTAAATTTCATTCTCTTTCCTTTACTTCACTCTATTTCCAATCTGTGCCAAGAACTAGGTTGAATATTTATTTTAAAAACAAATCATCATTGATGTACACTTACATACTAATATTTTTATTTAAAAACATCTCCACATAGTGGAAAGAACTAATAATAATTTTAGGATTTTTAGTAATTCCCCAAAATTGAGAATAAGCAAACATGTTGATACTAAAAAATAACCAGAAATAAATCAAGTGTTTGATAAATAAATACCCATTTAAAAGTTTATTAAGTGTCACATTTTATAGAAAATACATTTTATTTATTTATTTATTTATTTATTTATTTATTTATTTATTTATTTACAGGAACAGAGAGAGAGAGTCAGAGAGAGGGATAGATAGGGGCAGATAGACAGGAACGAAGAGAGGTGAGAAGCATCAATCAGTTTTTCGCTGCCATTGTGACACCATAGTTTTTCATTGACTGCTTCCTCACATGTGCCTTGACCGCAGGCCTTCAGCAGACCGAGCTACCCCTTGCTGGAGCCAGCGACCTTGGGTCCAAGCTGATGAGCTTTTGCTCAAGCCAGATGAGCTCCGCGCTCAAGCTGGCGAGCCCGGCGTCTCGAACCTGGGTCTTCTGCATCCCAGTCTGACGCTCTATCCACTGCACCACCACCTGGTCAGGCTATAGAAAATACATTTTAACAAAAGGTGGAAATTGTTGCTTAGCATTATTTTTGTTATTTCATGAAAAAATTATAGTGAGATATGCTGTATGTTTGATTCATTCTTGAGATTTGGATCCTAAAGAGCATAGAGTTTATCAGGATAAGTTTTTATACAACCTCACATAAATTTAATCTAATTTTTAATGTGAAGAATTAATAAGATAATAAAATTATAATTAATATATTTTATTCTTTCAACAAATATTTATGAAATGCTTATATATAAAAGATACTTGTACTGGGCTCTAAGGAGAAATAAATTTTAAGAATTTGGAGAACTGACCTGTGGTGGCACAGTGGATAAAGCGTAGGCCTGGAACCCTGAGGTCGCTGGTTTGAAACCCTGGGCTTGCCTGGTCAAGACACATATGAGAGTTGATACTTCCTGCTCCTCCCCCTTCTCTCTCTCTCTCTCTCCTGTCTCTCTAAAATTAAGAAATAAAATCTAAAAAAATAAATAGGATTTGGAGATGGTTTCACAGAGAGCAATCAAAAGTGTCAAAACCTCAAATTAATAGAAGGCTTAGACAAGTAACATACGTAAATAAAACACACTTGATATAAGACAGTAAGAAGTGGTTCAATTTAGGTTGTAGTTACATAAATACCTCATTCTGAAAATAACTAAATGTCAAAGTAACCATTGAAATAAATATTTAATTCTTTTTGTTTAAAGTGGTTTGTATATTTAGATGGTCATAGACAGTTTTGTGCTGATGTTTAATAAATGAATTTTTGGGAAAAAGTTTTTTGTTTTTTTTTACAGGGACAGAGAGAGTCAGAGAGAGGGATAGATAGGGACGAACAGACAGGAACGGAGAGAGATGAGAAGCATCAATCATCAGTTTTTTGTTGCGAGACTTTAGTTGTTCATTGATTGCTTTCTCACATGTGCCTTGACCGCGGGCCTTCAGCAGACGGAGCAACAAGCCAGCGACCTTGGGTCCAAGCTGGCGAGCTTTTGCTCAAGCCAAATGGGCCCGTGCTCAAGCTGGCGACCTTGGGGTCTCAAACCTGGGTCTTCCCAGTCCAATGCTCTATCCAATGCACCACCGCCTTGTCAGGGGGAAAAAAGTTTAGAATTATAGTTTTTGCTTATTTTTATAAGGCCATTGCCTACAAAAGCCACTGGAGGGATGTCTTTTTTCAAACCACTGGGCCAGTTTCAAGCCATTGAACACAAGCTGTAAAGAGATGCACACTAGTTCACCCATACGTAGTGTTTTATCATAAAGGTAAAATAAATAACCTTAAGAATTCAGATCATAGTAAAGTGCAGTAAAATAATTATCAGGTGATGAGTTCTGTGTATTTATCAACTTTGTTTTAAATATAATTTATTTAATCATATGTTTCTTTTCATCTACTATTTAATATTGGCAGATCTCAAAATTCCTAAAAATTTAAAAATTGGCTCTTATGAGCCAGTACAAATTGGCTTCAGCACACCAATGACAGACCAAGTAAAGGAAAACAGTCATAAAAATCTACAAGAATATTTAGCTAGGCAAAGACAAAAACTCCTAGTCTGTGTAAGTCATGTGTGCAGGGCAGTGATTTTCAACCAGTATGCTGCAAGAATTTTTAAAACATGCAATACTTGACTATTTAGTCAGGGGCACTAACCTCTTTTTCCTTAGTTTGTCAAATAAAAAAATAATAACAGCCAACATAACAATAGACATCCAGCGTGAATGAATAAAAATTATACCTTTTTGTTTATATTTTCTTAGCAGATCAGCAAAAAGTACTATATTTTTTGGTGTACCACAGAATTTTAGTAATTATTTAAAGTGTACCATGAGGTAAAAAGGTAAAAATCACTAGGATAAGGGATCAATTAGATATTCGTTAATACTTACTGAGTAATTACTAACTGCCAGGCAGCTCTTTATGTCTAATTTCTTAGCAATTCTTCACAACAGTCTTATGAAGTTGTATTACCATTATCACTTTTAAGCAGATGGGGAAACAGGCATAGAGAAGGAAAATACTTTTCCTGTAGGAAAGCAGGGGTTGACTCAAGTTTTGTTTCACTAAACGCCCCTGCTCTTAAAAAAGTAACTACCATTCCCCCTTAACCACTCCTATGAGTGACTTTACAACTTTGAAAGGGTTCCAACCCTCAAAGCAACTCTCAGCTCCAATATAAAAGAGCAGTGCATTCACTCCCCCATCTGGAAGGGCTCAGTTAGCACACATCATGTAGAGTAAGTAAATTACAAATGTTGGAACACAACACTCCGATCCTCTTCCACCTAATTTCTAAGAAAGAGTCTGCACACTCCTCATGTTGCTACATTGTTTACTTTCCATGGATTTATTTTCATCTAGGCTTTCTAATTTCTGAACAAATAAATACAGCTCGGTACAACTAAATGTTCCATGGTTTTCCCTCATTTCCTAGATTTCCAAAGCTTGTTCTGGGAAGAGTGGGCTCAGTTCTTGTCTGCCTGTCAGAGTGATTCATTAGATTTAATTTCACGCTGTGTTCTCTGCCATCCTGTTCCTTCCCCCAATGACTACTAAGTCTTTCATAAAGTCCAAACAAATGGCCATGGTATCTAGTTTTTATTTTTGGAAGTTTTCCCTGGCCAAAATGCATAGAACCTCTTCACAGACAACAGTTTAAAAATTCCTGGCCAGGATTCTTGTCCTCAACAGCCACACTTGATATGGTTAGATGGCCCGTTGACTGATATCCTGGGTGGCATCATGCCAGCTCAAATGTTGTCAGGCTATTTGAATCAAGGATCAGCGCTGGGCAGTGATAAATATAGATGGGCCGTCTACAAAATGACTCCGGGAGGGGTCATATCTTCCCAGGAAGTGCCTTTGTGCCAGCGCTAAAGCATTAACACCACATGTCTTTTTCTACACTTGACATCTGTGGACACTTAGAGTGTGTGACAAAAGGAGGAAGTGAATGAGAGGGGAAAGGAAGACAAGAGAGTTTGTAGGTGAAGCTTGTACACCAGGGAGGGTGAATTGCAGCTGGGGCCCAGGAGTTCATTAGAAAGCTCACTTCATCAACTCTTTCAGGCACTGACTCCAGGTGCCTCACTTCAAGGCTGCTTAGCATAATGGAAGGAAGAGGTCGAGAATAAGCCAGTCAAATGCCTGTTTTCTAGCCATGCTTGAGGCCCCTTAGTCAACATACCACATGGTCACCAAGTGAAAACTTACAATAGGAAACAGCCCTTTCCAAAAGTCATGAACCCTACTCACTGGCATCTAGAGGGGGCAAGAAAACATGGCTGTTCAGAAAGTTCCAGACACCCAGACAAGCTGAACATAGCTTTAATAAATTCATCAGTGAAATGAAGATGCCTAATAGTTTAAATATGTGTGTGAACACCGTAGGACTTCAGATTTGGGGTTTATGGGACTGGACACTCTTCCCTGTGACTAACCAAAGGCCCAAGAGGATTAACAACTGTCGCAGTATATACCTTATCATGTTGTCATTAGGCTCAAATGAGATGATTTATATGAAGCATTTTTAAAAATGGTTAAAGTCCATACAATTGATCATTGGGCCTATTTATAGCAGCTCACTCCTTTGTAAAAATTAGTTACAACACTTATGTTCATTGTTGGTCATTTTTAGCAATCACATATAAAGCACACTTTGTAAGTCATGACTAATATTGGTAGTATGGCAGTTTTTAAATTGGTAATTTCTGAAAGACATCATCTTGGGATACTGTATGTTTAGACTAATCAGGAAGCCATTGTACTTTCTAAAACGTAACCTCATTGGGTTACCTTCAGAACTGACATATAAGTTGAAAAAAAAGTCTGTCTCAAAAGTCACTGCTCTGGTCCTAGGTGCTTCTGGAACCATGGGCTTCAGTTCAGATACAGCCAAGTTGAATAATCACCCTATGCACAAACAATCCCCAAAATGGCATAAAAAGGACATTAAGAAACCCTGATCACTAAGATATAAATGTCTTCAGGGCGTGGACCCTAAATTCCTAAGGAACAGGTGCCTTGCCAAAAAGCACAACAAGAAGGGCCTGAAGAAGATTCATACCAATACCACCAAGGTCATGAATGCACATACCGAGGCTAGCAAGGCCCTCAGAATGCTCAAGGAGGTCAAGCCCAACATCCCACAGGGAGGCAGCTGCAAGCTCAACTGACTTGTCTATACTGTTCACCTCAAGCCCAGGAAATGTGCTCGTGCCCTCATTGCCTAGCGTCTCCAGCTCTGCTCGTGAGAGTCCAAGGTCAGGTCTTGAAGGCCCAGGCTGTGGCTGCAAATCTGGTTCCAGTTCAAGCTCAGAGTCCCAAAGGTGCCCGGGCCCCCATGAAGGTACCTGAGTAGAGAGGTCTTTGCTGCCAAGGTGAGGATGGAAGAACTGTTGTGACACTTTCCCCCTCCAACTACTGTCTGCCTGGGGCTGGTGTCCTTGTGCCCTCCTGTGCTATTGGTACAAATAAATAACCCTGAGGCAGGAGTTGTCAAACAAGAAAAGTATGTGTATATATATGTCACTGCTTGTTCATCTCCGCTTGTTCATGACCCAAAATAGTTTCTGTTTTTTTTACCTGACATTTCTTTGACTTTTGGCTCAGATGTGAAGTTTATCTTAAAAAGAAGATACTTGTATTATGCTTCACGGTAACTATTTCACATAACCTTAGCATTTGAACCACCCCTGTGGTTCTTCAGCTAGGGAGGGTGCACGCTTATAGACCTAGTTTATAAAGAAATTGAAGGCTGGCAAGTTAGGGCTCTGATGCAAACTCTGATTTCCTACTTCCAAAGAAATTTCTTATACTAGGGAAAAATTTCTCCCTGTTTCTTGGATTGTTACTACTAAAGCTCTCAAGTTATATAATCACTTCCAAAGTATACTTGCAGAAAACATTTTGAATAATAATAATATTGGAATATAAGGACAGTCCCCCAGAGTAGCCATATAGAAAATTCTATCATTTTTACATGTGTAAGTCCTGATATACTTATTTAAAACTCAGTCTGTTGGAAATTTTTAAAAATCATCAAACCACTTTCTGCCTTATGTATTTCTACATCTGTCATTTTTAGAAGAAACTGAGGTTCAGAGCTTAAGAAACTCAAAATACTCATTGATGTTTAGGTGATTTGCCAAGGTCATATAATAACCCAGTATCAAATTATGAATAAATTCACAATAAACTTAGAATGGTTTTTTAGAGAACAAAAACAATAGGTAGTAAAAAAAAGAATCCCAGATGGTGGCAGAGTAGGTAGAAGTTACACCTACCTCCTCCCAAAACTAAAATCTAGAACAATTAATCTAAACAGCCAATTGAAGTGTAGCTTAATAGGAGTCTTATAACCAGGTATATACAAAAGGAGCCACACTGAGACTGGTAGGAATGGGAGAGACATGATATATCTGATAAGAGGTTAATATCCAAAATTTATAAGGAACTCACATAGCTCAACACCAAAAATAAAGACCAATCCAATTAGAAATGGGCAAAGATCCTGAATAGACACTTCTCCAAAAAGGAAATACATATGGTCAATAGACATATGAAAATATGCTCAATGTTCCTAATCATCACAGAAATGCAAAGTAAAACTACAATGAAATACCATCTCATATCTGTAAGAATGGCTATGATTAATATATCAACAAACAACAAGTGCTGGCGAGGATGTGGAGAAATGGGAACCCTTGTTCACTGCTGGTGGGAATGCAGATTGGTATAACCACTGTGGAAAGCAGTATGGAGTTACCTCAAAGAATTAAAAATGGAATTACCTTATGACCCAGAGATTCCACTTGTGAGTCTTTATCTAAAATACCCCCAAAACTAGTTTGAAAAAATATATGTACCTTATGTTTATTGCAGCTTTATTTACAATAGCCAAGCTATGGAAGCAACCCTAGTGCCCATCAATAGACAAGTAGATAAAAAATCAATGGCACATTTATACGACGAAGTACTAATCAGCCATAGAAAAGAATGAAATCTTACCATTTGCAACACATGGGTGGATCTAGAGAGTATTAAGCTAAGTGAAATAAATCAGTAAGAGAAAAACAAGTACCACAGATTTCACTTATATGTGGACTCCAAAGAACTATATCAATGAACAAACAGAATAGAAACAGACTCATAGATACAGAGAGCAGACTGTTGGTTTCCAGAAAGGAGTGAGATTAAGGACTGGGTGAAAAAGATGAAGGGATTAAAAAATACAGATTTGTAGCTACAAACTAGTCATAGGGATGTAAAGTATAGTCATCCCTATGGGAAATATAGTCAATAGTATTGTAATAATATGGTGGCAGGTGGGTACTTATAGGTCATGCACTTGGTAAAGTCTGTGGTTGCCTAACCACTATGCTGTACATTCGACACTAATACAAAATAATGTTAAATGTAAACTGTAACTGGAAAAAATAGAAAAATAATGCCTATATTTATATAGTATCCACAGTGTGAGATTATTTTCAAGTTTTAGAGTAAATTTTACAATATTAAAAATTTACTCTATAGTGATTCTATTTCTTTTTAACAAGACAAATTAATTTTTGGCTATAGTGATTCTATTTCTTTTCAACAAGGAAAATTAATTTTTGGCCATCTATTGTTACTGCCCTAAGAAAACTCTCATTCCCTCCTTCACCTATTATAAACTGCTTCTTTCTGTGTGTTCCCTTAACACTTGGTTTATGACTCTGTTTTAACACCGGCACATTATATATATATTGATATAGATAGATAGACAGATGGATGGATAGATATCAATATTCAGTGACATACTATGAGTTAGTTTCTTCAGGCCAGGGGTTCCTCTTGATTCCTCTTTCCCAGATACTAGAATGATGCCTGGTACCTAATAAATTATGGTCAACAAATGTTTGAAGAATGAATAAATGAATCCAGACAATTTCAACTGTGACGCATTGTAAATAAACAATGCCATCTTTACCATATATCCAGCCAGGTCAAATGTTTTTTTTTTGTTTTTTTTTTTTAAATTTACTACCTTCTCTTAGTCTCTTAGAAAGGAATCAGGCATTTTGATACTGAGTATTGTAAAAAGTACAGCCATAGCCAACTGGGAAGGACCCGTGCTGAGTATATTGCATGAGGACTATTGTTGTTACTAGGATTATTTTTAGTGTTTCTATTTAGTTGAATGCATTCCTTTGCAGGGAATTTAAAGCACTTCATTCATAGGTCTGTTTAATTGTCACAATCCTGTAAGCTGTGTAGGGATAGGAGTGTCACCTTATTTCATGAATGAAGAAGCTGGAGAAACTGGACTCACTGAAAGCCAGTCAGGTAGCTTTCAGGAGAAAGATAAGAAATGTTTCTCCCATTCTTGATCTTTCCATTGTGTGGAACTTGCCTCTAATTTTAGCATTGGAGTAATCAAAGCTTGACTGCTGTGGAAAGACGCCAGCATTAATGTAGATGTCACAACCCACGGACCTTGTACAATTCAAGGTCGCCACAATCAAGATCATATTGTGTCAAATACATTTGACATTGACATGTAGGAAGCTGTTATTGTGAGTTCTTTTCTCAGGACAGGTGACATAATTTGCGGAATTCAAAGTAAAAATGTGAGTTTCTTGTTTAAAGATTAAGAATTTCAAGAAAGATTCTGCAGAGCATTTAACCCTTCTGAGACTGCTCGCTCGTAAAAGTTGCCTTATTCCTGTCGTTCTGTTATCTTCCATACCCTCGTAAAATTTTACCTACCTACTGCTCTTAACATCTCCTCCCTTCTCTACCTACCTTCAGTGACACCCTATTCACCTCTATACTGACTGACACTGGGTAAAATTTCTAAAATTAAAATCTGTTGATGTTGTTCCCTTGTTTAAAACCTTTCAATAATTTCTCATCATTTCCTGGATACAGTGAGACTTCTTTTGTTGTGCTGGCTTCTTTCTTGTTGTATTGCTGCATAAGAGGCCAGCCCATCACCCAGTGGTTTAAAACAACAACCACATATATGCTCACAATCCTGGGTTTGTCAGCTTGTGTGGGTTCCCTGGGGTATCTGTGGGCTCACTGGTGTCTTTGTGGTCAGGTGGCAGGTCCACTAGGGACTGGCAGGCCCAGAGGCAGTTGCCCAGGTCTCTCGTCCGAGGTGTCACAGTTCCCCTCCGTGCGCATGCTCCAGCAGGTTGGCTGGGGTCTTCCCACGAGGCAGCTGGAGGCCAAGGGAAGAAAAGTGAAGGCTGGATGCACAAGATTGCCCCTTCTACATTCAATTGATTAAAATAATTCACAGAATCTGCCTGAGTTGGAGAGGGCAGAGAATTTGATTTCACCTCCTGATGGATGGAAGAGCAGCAGCACATTGCAGCATTGCGTCATGCCAGGGCCGTGAGACGTTGGTGGCCGTGTTTTGCAATCGACCACACCTTGCTGCATGTTCCTCCGGACCTAGCCTTGCTGACCACTCCTTCCTTGTCTCTCCTTTCTCTCATGAAACAATATCCCAATCTTGATAATAAGGTGACAATGATAACAACAACACAGTCACACTACATCTTTCATCTTGGTGTTGTGAACACGTTATTGTACTTGTTCTCCAAATTTCTTACAATGGAGGTATTTTTATTCTCACGTTGGAGATGAGGAAACTGAGACGTTTAGGAGCTTAACAGGTCTCACAGCAAGGAAGAGCCTGAAATTGAATGGGATTCAAACTCAGGAATGCTTGATCCCAAATCATTAACATTTTACTATGACACGGAGCCATACCAAATATTTGCCGCGTGCTCACATGGCTCTGTGACTTTCACGTGCTGTTCCCTTTGCCTAGAAAAGCCTCCGCCTGCCTCTTTCTTCCTTTTTGTCCCATCCCCCTGCCCACACTCCAAGAGAAAGCACATACAGAATTCCTCGCAAAAACTTTAACTCCTCCAGGCAGAGTTAGGTGACTTACTTTAGTATCCTATGCAACCCTCTGCTCACCGTTTCCTTATTCTTCACCATTTGCTCCTTTAGCATGGGAATCTTGTCCTATTTTTCTTTGCATCTCCCAGACCTAGAACTGTGCTTGGCTAATAGCCATTGTTTGCTAAGTGATGGTTGAATGGAATTTTTAAGAGCATGCTAACTTTGAAAATTAAGATTCTATTTAGGCATATTAATAACCTTCATCGAAATAAGCAATTGATAGAGCCAAATGCAAATTTTTTTGCAATTAAAAATGGAACTGCCTTTTTTTAAAAATTAATTTTAATGGAGTGACATTAATAAATCAGGGTACATATGTTCAAAGAAAACATCTCCAGGTTATCTTATCATTCAATTATGTTGCATACCCATCACCCAAAGTTAAATTGTCCTCTGTCACCTTTTATCTGGTTTTCTTTGTGCCCCTACCCTGCCCCCTCTCCCACCCTCTCTTCCCTCCCCCCACCCATAACCACCACACTCTTGTCCATGTCTCATAGTCTCACTTTTATGTCCCACCTATGTATGAAATCATGCTGTTCTCAGCTTTTTCTGTTTTACTTAATAAGGAGCCTTTTGACCCAGCTATCCCACTTTTAGGAGTATATCCTAAGAATCCCAAAACACTGGATCAAAAGAAGATATGCACCCATGTTTATTGTAGCATTGTTTACAATAGCCAAGATCTGGAAACAGCCCAAGTGTCCATCAGTGGATGAGTGGATTAAAAAGCAGTGGTGCATGTACATAATGGAATACTATGTGGTCGCGAAAAAGAAGGAAATCTTACCTTTTGCGATGGCATGGATGGACCTGGAGATTATTATGTTAAGTGAAATAAGCCAGTCAGAGAAAAAAAAATATTATATGATCTCACTTATATGTGGAATCTAATGGACAAGGTGAACCTAGGGACAGAATAGAGGCAGAGGTGAGATCACAGGGAGCAGAAGGACAGTTGTCAGAGGGAAGGGGGTTGAGGAGATGAGATCAGAGAAGGTGAAAGGGTAAGTGAAATTATATATACATAACACATAGATACAGATAACAGGACAGTAAATCTCAGAGGGAAGGGAGGGTCAGAGCTAGGGGAAGAGGGACAAAAGGGGTGTAACAGGGGGGGCACATGGTTAGGGGGTGAGGGTGTTATATTGAGTAGGACACTTGAGTCCATGTTAATGCAATAAATTAAAATTAATTAAAAAAACAAAAGAACCCATGTATTTTTGCATCACGGTTCTCAGTTTCTTTTATGCTTATAGAAGGTTTCCTACTCCAAGAAAATTTACAAAACTTTCTTGCATATTTTCATGTAGTTGTGTTATTATTGCTATACTAATATGTAAATGATAATAAATCTTTAAAAAAGATGAATTTTTTTTTGCATGTGCCAGCTGCCTCAGGCCATTTGTTCATTCGTCCATTCATTTATCCAGGTGCAGGAGATTGTGTACTTGGACAAGGCATTCATGTATTTATTCGCTCATTTAAAAATTAGCATATATAGAAATCAACCTGTTCTATGTTTAAATAGCATCGGATTTTCTGTTTTGTTTAGTTTTGTAATCAATATTGTGATCTGCAGGTTGGCTAATGTGGCACCCCTTTCCAACTGTTTTTTTCTTAACTGCCTTTATTATCAAGGCAGTAGTATTAGAAATATGACATACTCAATTTCTTAGCCTCCCATGCAGATATGGGTGATAATGTGACATGGTTCTGGTCAATGAAACATAAGTAGAAATATGCTCATGGAGGTTTTGTGACAATTTTGTTCCCCTCTTTAAAGAAAGCATTAAACATAGCTGGCTTTACACCTGTCTGTTCTTTGGCTGTGAGCGCAGACAGAATGCCAGGAGCTGCAGTGACTATCCTGAAACTATGAGAAGCAAGCATCATGCTAAGCGATGGCAAAGTGTTAAGACAGGGAAAGCCTAAATCCCCCATGATATGGTTGAGTTATTGCATAAGCTCCCAGGTGATCTATATTCAGACTTTATGCTAAGTTAAGAAGAGAACGTGTTTGTTTAAACAACTACTGGTTGATTTTTCTCTTACTTGCAGCTGAATGCATTCTTATATGATGTAAATACAGTGTAGAAATTAAAAGGGAAATGGGGTGCCTACCATAGTGGAACAACAATCACAACACTGTAATATAAGGTCTAAGAAAGCAGGGGTACTTGTTTTTGTTTTATTCACTGTAGTATCTTCAGAACTTAGAACAATAACCAGAACATAGTAGGCATTCAACCAATATTGCTGACTGAATGAATGATGTAGCTGGATAGAGTTTTGCCTCCCGAATCGTGTCCTTGATTCATTTCTAGATCGACACCCAAATGGCTCCCTGAAACCTGACTCGGCCACTAGAAACGTCTTGAAGCAAAAGTTTCTTGAAGTCTCAAAGGAAGTCAAAGAAATGAAACACGGGAGCTCCCTACATTCGGTGATTCCATGCTCACTTTATGATGAGATCACAAAGGCTGCAGTAAGAGGGTACTGGAAAAGGGGCTGAAACTCTAGGCTCAAAATAAAGAGCCACATCCCATACATTACCTGGGCTTAGCGGATGCCTGATCCTGTGTCCTCGAACCACTCACTCAGGCAGGATGTGATCTACCAAGAAGGCCGGTCCCAAGCACCAGAATGTGATGGGACATTTACGAGGCAGAGCAGTGCTCTCTGTTAAACTTGGGGGTTTATGTGTGTGCTCACAGATACTCTGTTCTCTTTCTCATCCAATATCTCCCCATAGACCAGAAGCACTTGGGTGAATTCCATACTTAAATAATTAACATGGCTTCACCTATCTTTAAGAGATATTTTAAAGGAAATTTCTTCTTCCTTTTGAGCCACTCTAGCACCCTAAATTTTGAGAGCAGTATATATATATATATATATATATATATATATATATATATATATATATATATATATATATATATTCCTGTTGCATGTACAATTAATTCTAAGTTGTCAGTGTGAGGACAACAGTTGTAGAAACATTCCCAACTGTGTAACTGCTCTGGTTTATGGAAGAATGGAGCTGTTTACCACAGATATATGCTGCAACAATGCTAATATTGTAAAGCTAACTAGGAATTAAGTTCACTATATTGTCAACAATTAAATTGCCACCCTCAGAAAAAATATTACCAGAATCACTACTATTGTTCTTCCTATTTAGGGATTTCTAATGAAGGATTCATTTTGATTCTGTAACACTAGTTTTTTGTTAATCTACATTACTGCTTTTACTTTATAGAAAATAATACCAAGTACATGAGTTAAGGTGGAGTTTGTGCTATCACAGTCCTTCCTGGAATGTCCAAGAAGAAAAATGAGTCTCTGGAGAACAGTTTGCTTGAGAAAAGCCTGAAGTAATATATTATTTTCATTTTGTTTTAAAAATAGAAACACATACAGCAGTATGAGTTCAGTCAGTATCCATGACTGTGTCACATCCCAGTCAGAAGACATGACATTTTTAGTTTTTTTTCACAATAATTAGTTCTTATGAGGAAGGCCTTTCAAATTCTCCCTTTTCCTATTCTCTTTGGAGCTCATGAGCTCTAAATTTCTCTAAATTGTGCCAGGATGTTGGTTGTATGAAAAAGATTTGGAGGTTGTACACCTCATTGTGCCCTTCCTTTTGTCTTTCATTTGGGATTTTCCCCGTCTCATGCACCGGCCAGTACACCTGTCTTTGGAGAATTTGTATTGGCTTTACTTCTGCAAAAAAGTAATTGGATTTCTCTGTTGATATTTTTATCCCTGTTCTAACCTCAACCGTCACCCTTCTTCCGCCCAAGGGGTTTCTGAGCTTTGTTTATGAGGGAAAGAGTAGGGAAGAATCAACTGACAGGTCAGGGTCAGGCGCTAATGGAACACTGGGATCAGGTGGTGGCAGCCTCAGCTTCTTTCACAGGACACTGAACACAAATGAGGACTCAAGGGCACCTTTCAGAGAAAAGCAGAGGAGAGGGTTTCTCCAGGGCTTAGTTATGCTGAAGTCCCCATTAGCCACTGTAGTCTTGCAGAAACATTCCCAACTGTGCAACTGCTCTGGTTTATGGAAGAATGGAGCTGTTTACCACAGAGATATGCTGCAAATTCTGTTATAACCTTGTGGAGCGTTGGACATAATCTACAAAGCAATGAAAAGTATGAATATACTTTCAGATTATCTCGCACACTTAGCCTCCCAAGAATACCCCTCTTACAAGTCTGTGGTTCATGCTCCTTCGGGCATGAAGCTTGGATCACTATTTGAGAACTGACAGAGGGAACAGTCAACTTGGCTGTGTTTATGCTCTTGAGTGTATGGAGGCAGTCACAAAATTTGGCTTCTTGATCTGAAATGACACCTGATATGAAACTGTCCCCTAAGGAGGTGTCAAACATAAAAATTCACAGAGAGGAAGAAGTATGGGTCCGGCTGAGCATGCACACTGAGCAAAGGCTAGGACTGGTAAAAACAAGCTCTGTAATGACTTTTAAATAGTCTCCCAAGCACACTATTGGAAAATTGGAGCTTAGTTAGCAGATAAAAAACTCTCTAGAGTCCATGTCAAAAAACAAACAAACACTACAAAAGATATATTTTTAAAAATAGCTTACATTTATTTAGTGTTTTTGAAGAGCCAGACACAGTGTTAAGCATCTTTCAAGCATTATCTCATAGGTTTATCATTCAATTTTTTTTGAAGAAGTTCTCATGATCCCCATTTTACACTTGGGGAAACTGAAGCGTGGAAAGGCAACCAACCACGAACAGCTGACCTATGTCTGTCTGCGTCTAGTGCCCCCCAAACTCTAACTAATAGACCTTGCAAATAGTCACTCATAATTTCAAAGGCAGTTATTGCACCAAATTAAATTAAGACATAATAATCCGGAAAATTTGAATAATCACTGGACCCCAAATTGAAGTTCATGAAGACAGATCCTGAACTATACCATTAGATAGCTGGCCAGACTTGAGTTGCAACATGGATGGAGTCAAAGAAATTTACATGTTTGCCCCACCTTGTCATTAATTTCAGAATAGCCAGTTTGCTCACATGACAGTTCTTCCTTTAAAATAAAAAAAAATTAAAAATGAAGACATTATGCTTTTTCTATTGTTTTACATTTTACCAAGATAATCATGAGACCCATTCTGTACTACAAGCCCTCTTTTCCCCTTACCCAGTGATTTCTGATGGCCTAACCCTGCTGGATAAAGGTACAAATGCATTAGAATTCCTCTCGATAAGAGGTACTTTAACTCACATTGTTCAAAGGGTCCTTTCTTCCAGGAAAAGCAGTGGGAGGGGTAGTGGAAGGCGTTTCCCCAAGTGTTAGTACTTAAAGAGCGATGCTGGTTTTAAAAACACTTATATTTATTTTCTCCACTAGAGGACAGTGCTTGAAAGAATAACAGTCCTTACCTCTGAGATTAGGCAGTTCCAAGGACTGGAACAATCCCCTCATTGTTACTTTTCCTAACCCACATGCAGGGCACATAAAGATTTTATTTCTTTGGAAGGAAAAAAAGAGAAATAAATATATTTGCCTTAACATGACACAGAAATCAGTAATGATGCTGTCTTAACTTGCTGAGCACAGAGAAAGAGAAATAATGAATGTAAAATTTAATATTCAGAATTGCCAAAGAATAAATGAAGTAAGATATTCTTATAAATGTAGGTGAAATTCTTTTACAATAAGCTCTTAAAGAGAGGATATTCACTAAAGTTATGACCAAATGCTCAGAAAAGTACTTTTAGCTGCTCTGTTCTTTTTTTTAAAAATGTATTTATTTATTAATTTTAGCAAGAGAAGAAGGGAGAGAAAGACAGGAACATTGAGCTGCTTCTGTATGTGCCCTGACCGGGGATCGATCGAACTGGCAACCTCTGTGCCTCAGGACAATGCTCCGACAAGCTAAGCTATTCAGCCAGGGCTGTTGCTTTGTTTTGCTCATTAGAATTTATTATGGTAAACAACTTATTTCAATAAACATCTTATTTTTCTTCTTCATCAGTATAGTAGTCATACATGGTGAATGGTTCAAAACACAAGTTCAAAAAAGGTATAACATTATGTCATGGCTAAGCATTGCCCTTTGAAGAAAGGCATGAGTGTGGGAAGGGGACTGGTTAGTACTATTTGAATATAGATTTCAAGGCTGTAGAAACTTGTCAGGAACCCTCATTTAGTCACCTGCTCAAATCTTCCATTAAAAATATCACTAATTATATGGACATTGTTTCTTTAAACCATAATTAAAGCCCCCAGTCCCTGGGTCTTGACCTCTGCTTTAACAAGAACCACTAGGACCCTGAGGTATTAACTGAGGAGTCAGTTTTCAAAAGTAGCTGGTGGGAGTAGGGGAGGGAGGAATACCATGAGAGACTAAAGCAGGGGTTTATCAAAGGGTACCAAATCCAAACTTCTCATTTCTCCTGGAGTCAGCCCAGGTGATTCACCAGTCAGCAAGTAGTTACAGAGTGCGCACAGAGTGACAGAACTGGAAAGTATCACAGAGCCTGGCACAATGCTGGATGCTGTAGGAGGTTACAACAACTGTAAAACTTTCCCCTGACCTGCAGGATGAATGGACACACTTATCAATACAAATGGAAGATAAGGGATATAATGGAAGTGGAAATAGGTCAGGCTCACACCTGGGGGAATGGAGGCTACTATTCTCATCTCAATTCAATAAAACAGGGCACCTTTATTCCAAGAGCTTACAGTAGTGGAAAGGATACCCTGACAGCCAATTAACCATCCACGTCCCTCGTTGAAGTGCAACCTCATCTGAGGAGGATTCATTCAGTGAACACTGGTTGTACATTCTCTTTCAGTTTCTGCCCTTGACTTGAAGGGAATTGTTCTGGGGATCCCCAAAGCAAGATTTTTAACAAAAACCACCATAGCCTGAAAGATTACAAGTTTTGTCTAACTCTCTCCCTCGCTGTGTGATTCTGAATGGCCCTGCCCAGGAGCCCAGGATAACTAACCACTCAGTGCAACACCACAGTTTTCCTTTTTGTAGAATGAAATCATAGATATACTCAGGTCATAAGATCCACTGTGTGGATGGATAAGAAATAAAGGTAGAAACCACTCTGAGTCCTTCACAGAGTTCTTTCTGTTAGGGACCCATTAGGATCTCATAAATTCACTAATTTCAAAGGAATAGGCTTTATTTACAAAAAGCCCCAGATAAGTGGAGACCCAGTTACTCACATTTTAATTGTAAAAGCTTTAAAGTAGAATTTCCCCCCCTAATTGAATTAGCTGCAACTGTAGAATGCTGGATTTGGAAGAGTTCAGAGATCTCTTGGGCACAACAAACTTATCCTACCCAATTTATAGATAAGAAATAATAATCAGACTATTTCCTTTAGTCAAGAGCAAATGTGGGGGAGAGCTAGAAATATGTCTTTTTTTTCCTCAGCCCTGTAAGGTTGGTCAGCTGAGAACCATGAACACAATATTAAAATCAGATCTAAAGTGACTTTAAAGCCATCATGTTATTCAATGAGATTTGCTTATTAAAGAATTCTGTATTATATAACTTTAGAAATATATACCTATAAAAATATTGAAGTACCAGTATCAAGAGTAACAAAAAAAGTGTGGGTAAATACTATTTATCATATGCATTCACCAGTCCACTGAATTATTTCTAGTCTTATCAAAATCAACATGGCAATAAAGTGTTTCTTTGCCTTTCCAACCTCCCTATTAAAATGCATCAAATTTGTTTTTCTTATAGGTAGAAAGATAAGGTTATTAATTACAGGAACTTCTTATCAGCAAAATGTAAAATAGGAGAGTCATTTGATCATTTAGTTAAGAAGAGAAAGGAATGGGGGAATGAAGAAATTCAGAGTAAAGGATAGTTTAGGGAATGAATATGAAAATTTTATTTATAAAGAATTTAATATTTGTCAATGGAAATACTTCCTGGAAAGGATTTGATTATTTTAAAATAAAGACTATACTGCAGAGTATGTATGCAAGTATTTACACAGTGGACCCTTGAACAACTCAGGGGTGGGGGATGCCTCACCTGCTGCAGGGGTATATATAACTGTGGCTGACCTTTCACATCTGTGGATCCACAGCCATGGAAAATACATATATATGTAAACTGCCATCTAAAATTGAAGAAACAAACTATTATATAACCTTTGGTATAGTGCTCACAAATAAGAAAGAGGACCCTGCCTCCCAGATGTTCCTGGCATGGTTGTATGTGGCTGGGAGGACACAGGAGTACCAGGAAGAGATGGTCTCAGAGCCTCCCCAAATGCCTTGCATTGATTCCTGTTTAATCCTGTCCATTACTGGAGTTTGGGGCATCGGTGTTGTGAGAGCTTCATTTCACAGTGATTTTAAATAAATATGCTGCCGTCGAAAGCAGAGGATTATTATCTTCTCTCCAGAAAGTGGAGAAAGAGTCCCTGATTCTTTCCACTTCAGCCTGTGTTTACGGTGCTGCTGTTAAATGGGCAGTCGGCTCGCTGCTATTGTTCTTGCCTGCCCATTTGAATGTTTGAAAAATTGATTCTCAGCCTTGGTGTTCATCAATAATTTCAGTCTTGAGAAAGACCACATCAAGCATGGGTTCATTGGCATTGAATATCCATGTCATTGTTACAGGTTTTAGCTTTCTACACAAAATAAATTAGTGAAAGTCACTTGTATCGATATAGACAAGGGTTTTAGCCTGGTTCATCTGAAATACACATATACATATTCAAACACTGGGTATTCAGGGGCCATTATTCTTTTTTTCTTTTTAATGATTTTTTTATGGTTTATTTTATTTTATTTTATTTTTTTACTGGGACAGAGAGAGAGAGTCAGAGAGAGGGATAGATAGGGACAGACAAGAATGGAGAGATGAGAAGCATCAATCATCAGTTTTTCGTTGCGACACCATAGTTGTTCATTGATTGCTTTCTCATATGTGCCTTGACCGTGAGCCTTCAGCAGACTGAGCAACCCCTTGCTCGAGCCAGCGACCTTGGGTCCAAGCCGGTGAGTTTTTGCTCAAACCAGATTAGCCCATGCTCGAGCTGGCGACTTTGAGGTCTCGAACCTGGGTCCTCCACATCCCAGTTCGACGCTTTATCCACTGCGCCACTGCCTGGTCAGGCCCATTATTCTTTTATTACTCTTTTTTCTTTAGTAGGAAGGAATATATTGACTATATTTGGCTTACCAAATTTGGTAAAGAAGAAAAAGTTCAGTTTTTATTTAGAGCTGTGCACAATGTTCTATGTATACTGTTTATCTACTTATCTTTTCTATTTATTGATTAACAGTAGTTTTCCAGGCCCTGCCAGATGGCTCAGTGGAAGAGCATTAGTCCAACATGTGGAAGTCCTGGGTTTGATTCCTGGTTAGGGCACATAGGAGAAGTGACCATCTGCTTCTCCACTCCCCAACCTCTCTTTCTCTCTCTCTCTTCCCCTCCTAGTCACAGATAGAATAGTTTGAGTAAAGTTGGCCCCAGGCACTGAGAATGGCTCCATGGCCTTGCCTCAGGTGCTAAAATGGCTCAGTTGCCGAGCAATGGAGCAGCAGCCCAGACAGGCAGAGCATCCCTGGTAGGGGGTTTGCTGTGTTGATCTGGTTGGGGTGCATGTAGAAGTCTGTCTCTGCCTCCCAGCCTCTCACTTAATTAAAAAAAAAAAAAGAGTAGTTTACCAAACATTTTTTAGCAATAGAATTAAAAAAATTGTATTTGAAAATGTAACCTAAAAACAGAGGTGTTCTGCTGTGATTGGGAAGAAGCCCACATCTATAGGATCTGTGGTGTCTCCACCATGTGTTTCGAAAAAGGGATAGCAGTGATTGAAGATGTGGCTGACACTCCATGGTGGCTGTTTCCTGCAATCCCAAGAAGTGCTTGCAAACCAGCCTGTGTAACAGCCACCAAATAGGCTGCTTCAGCCTTTGCTAAACCAGAGAAATAATCCATTATCGTTAATTAATAAAGATATACAACTCCCTCTTTTTTTTCTAAAGATTTTATTTATTGGCCCTCAGTGGTGGCTCTGTGGATAGAGCATCAGTCCGGCATATGAATGTCCCAGGTTTGACCCCTGGTCAGGGCACACAAGAGAAGCAACTATCTGCTTCTCTCCTCTTCCCTCTCCCCTATTTCTTCCTCTTTCTCCCCAGCAGCCAGTGGCTCGATTGGTTCAAGTGTGGCCTGGGCACTGAGGATGGTTTGGTCCAAGTATGTCAGTCTCAGGTGCTAAAAATAGCATCGGCCCCAGATCGGGTTGCTGGGTGGATCCCAGTTAGGGTACATGTGGAAGTCTGTCTCACTATCTCCCCTCCTGTCACTTAAAAAAATTTTTATTTATTAATTTTAGAGAGAGGAGAGAGATGGAGACAAAGGGGAGTGGGAGGAACAGAAAGAGTCAACTCATAGTAGTTGCTTCCCACATGTGCTTTGACCAGGCAAGCCCACAGCTTGGAACTGGCGGCTTCAGCATTCCAGGTTGCATGCTTTACCCATTGTGCCACTACAGATCAGGCTACCTCCTCCCCAGCCCCAACTTAATCTGTACTGACTTGAAACCCTGTAGCAAAATTAGCCAATACTCTTACATGATAAATTTTATATGTTAAACATCCCTAAAATTATAGCCCATGCATAAAAGAGGACACCTTCTGCCCCAGGGAAGGGTACAGAAGGAAGAATCCATTGTTAGTCATTTATAAAAAAGGTACCTTGATTTATATTCTATATTGCAGTGAGAGGGGATGAATTATTCTTATCAGCTTGTATTTTTTTCATTATATTTATTGAGGAAACATTGGTTAATAATACTTGCAATTTTATTTCTATTGATAAAGAAATCTATTTTTGTTGTTGTTGAGTATTTGCATAGTTGTCCGAGTGGTGTTTAATCACGTATTTGAGCCAGTGTTGGTCCTGGACTGGAAAGTCTCAGAGGATGAATTCACATCTGCTTGGCTTCAGTTCTTGGCCAATTGTGTGTATGATGCACCTGGGGATGGCCTTGGACCCAGATCCCTTTCCATTGTTTCCTGTTCCTCCTTGTTCTCCCTCTGGTCCTCATTCAGACTTTTTAATAAGAGCAACCACTTCCCTCTGTAAAAAGATTGCATCTGCAGAATTTCCTCTTGAGCATCTGTTGTGCCAGACTGAAAACTGCATGAACCATCAGATATTTGGTTTTAGCCACAATAATTCTAAGAGACTTTGAAGGCATAGGGACCCCCACAAGCTGTACTTCAATGGCAAAGTATTGGCTTTGTTTATTTGTTTTAACATTGAACCTTACAGTTAGCTCATCACATTATTCAAATAAACTGTAACTAATCAAACTTTACAGTCCCAATGACAACATTTTATAGTAAACATAAAAACAGTTGATAAGTGCATAGGCAATTGATGATTCTCAGTAAAAATTGAACAGCCATGTCCAGTGCCTCTATAAACATGGAGTCAACTTTCCTTTGAAATATTGCAGATTACATCTGATTTTTTAGATAACCTCTAAATAAAACAAAAAACAGAAAAACAAAACTAAACAAAACAGAAGGGGCAAGATGGTGATGGAGTAAGTGAAATTCCAACTTCCAACTCCCAGAACCGAAGTGGATTATAACTTGATTTTAAGAACCATCATCTGGATAAACCAACATTGAACTGGACTGAGAGGACTCTTTAACCAGGGAATACTGAAGAAGCCACATTGAGACTGGTAGGAAAAGCGAAAATGCGGAAAGGGCTGGCCAGCTCCCCAGAGTGAAAGGCAGCTAGGAGAGACACGTGTGGTGGCAAGAGAGGCTAGCGAAAGGGTAGGGACCTGGGTCCCAGGAACAAAGCCCCAGCCTATAGCCCCAGAGCCTAGAAGAGGCGTATGGACAGTATTTAGCTGTGAAACAGGTTAGGATACTATTTGTGAGAAAGAGACAGTGGTCTCAGACCCAGGATTCTTCTTAAATGGATGGCGCAGAAAACCTCTCTCGCAACCACTCACCTGGGACTCCGGGATACAGGGAGAGAGGAGAGGACCGGAGCAGTGGGAAGAGAGTGCGGTCTGGAAGGCACAGGGAGAAAAGCTTTGAGGGACAACCACCCTAAACCCTGGGCTGAGTCACTCCACAAATCTGAAACAATATTTCCCCTGGAACCAGCAAGGGGAAGCAGGACACCAGCCAAACAGGCTCCCCAGTGGCAACTAGAGCACAGTCGCTTAGAAGGAGGGAGCTTTCAGGACTACAGTATGGAGTGTTAGGGTCTCAGCTGCAGCACCCCCACCCACACTGTTAAGGACTTGCTGGAGGGGGGACAGCGGCGGGATGCAGAAGCGCAGTTCCGTCAGTGGGGGCAGAGGCCGAGTTGGCTGGTGTGAGCTCGGTCTAGCCCAGCGGGGGTGACGGGACGTGCGAAAATAGTCCGGCAGCTGCGGGCCCAACTGCGACCCCACCTGTGGGGGAAAAGCGGGAGCCCGGAATGAGCAGAGATCCACCGCTGGGCAGGGGGGAGTGGGCACGCAGCCTCACTTGGCCTCCAAGGCTTGAAGCCCTGCACAAACCGGCTTTGCCCGCGCGGAGGAGGGGCGGAAGCCCAGGCTCGCAGTTGAGCGCACACCAGCAGCCTGGCCGAGGAGGCGAGGTTGGTGGCGGTGGGGCGGAAGCCCGGTGTGTGGCTGAGCGTGTAGCAGCAGCCCATCCCAGCTGAGGAGCCCGAGATTGGCAGGGGCAGGGCAAAAGCCTGGCTCGCAGCTGAGCAAGCACCAGAAGCTCCTTCCAGCTGGAGGAACAGGCTGACAGGGACCTTCAACTGAGCAAAAGTGCTCACCCTTGCCCTTGGTGATTCTTGTGGCCCAAGTATGGTACCCTCTCCAACTTGTGGGAGAGGGTCGAAGATTGAGACCGGCTGAGGCTTATAGAGCCTGGCACAAGAACATAGCCCCTCCCACGGAGGCCAGGCGGAGACCACAGCAGCAGCCACAGCGGCCAGCACCGGCAACACCCACACCAAACTGCCCTAAACAGCGGCAGAGGGGGTGGTGGGCCTGCAGACAGACCTCACCTAGGGAACACAGAGGCAACACCCATTGGACTCCAGTAGCCAAACCCTTCTTACACACAGACAAAATGGGCAGGCAGAGGAATGCAACTCAAATGAATCAAGAGAAATACCCAGAGAAGGACCTGAATGAATCAGGTATAACCAAACTAACTGATGCAGAGTTTAAAATAATGATAGTTAGGATGTTCAAAGAGCTTAGAGAAACAATGGATAGTCATTACAAATACCTAAATAAAGAGATAACAAGTATAAAAAAGGAAATTGACATAATAAAAAAAAATCAGACAGAAATGACAAATACAGTATCAGAACTGAAGACCACAATGGAAGGAATTAAAAGCAGGATGGATGATGCTGAGGATCAAATCAGCGAATTAGAGGACAAAATTACCAAAGGCACGGAAGCAGAGCAGAAAAAAGAAAAAAGACTCAAAAAATGTGAGGAAACTCTAAGCGAGCTCTGTGACAACATGAAGAGAAATAACATCCGCATCATAGGGGTTCCCAAAGATGAAGAGAAAGAACAAGGCATGGAAAGTTTGTTCAATCAAATCATAGCAGAAAACTTCCCTAAATTAAAGCTGGAAAATATTTCACACATTCAAGAAGCACAGAGAAGTCCATTAAAGAGAAACCCAAAGAAATCTACACCAAGACACATCATAGTTAAAATACCAAAACTAAGTGATAAAGAGAAAATTTTAAAAGCTGCTAGAGAAAATAAGGCTATCACCTACAAAGGAGCCCCATAAGGATGACATCTGACTTCTCAACAGAAACACTTGAGGCCAGAAGGGAATGGCAAGATATATTCAAAGTAATGCAGAACAAGAACCTACAACCAAGACTACTCTATCCAGCAAGGCTAACGTTTAAAATTGAAGGAGAAATAAGGAGCTTCCCAGACAAAATAAACCTCAAGAAATTCATTAAAACCAAACCAATTCTGCAAGAGATGCTAAGGGCATGTTGTGAACAGTTCAAAGGGGGAAAAGAATATAGAAAAAGAAAAATATAGCTTTAAAGAACAAAATGGCAATAAACAACTACATATCAATAATAACCTTAAATGTAAATGGATTAAATGATCCAATCAAAAGACATAGGGTAGCTGCGTGGATAAAGAAACAGGACCCATACATATGCTGTCTACAAGAGACACACCTTAAAACAAAAGATGCACATAGACTGAAGGTAAAAGGATGGAAAAAAATATTTCATGCAAATGGAAATGAAATAAAAAGCTGGGGTAGCAATACTTATATCTGACAAAATGGACTTTAAAACAAAGACTGTAGTAAGAGATAAAGAAGGACACTACATAATGATAAAGGGAACAATTCAACAAAAAGATATAACCCTTATAAATATCTATGCACCAAACATAGAGCCCCGACATACATAAAGCAGACTTAGATGGATATAAAGGGTGAGATTAACAGCTATTTTATAATAGCAGTGGATTGCAATACCCCACTGACATCACTGGATAGATCCTCAAGAAAGAAAATTAACAAAGAAACAGCAGACTTAAAGGATATACTTGATCAACTCGATTTCATAGATATCTTCAGAACTTTTCATCCTAAAACAGTAGAATATACATTCTTTTTAAGCATTCATGGTACATTCTCTAGGATAGACCACATGTTAGGACACAAAAGTGGTCTCAACAAATTTAAGAAGATTAAAATTATATCAAGCACTTTCTGTGATTACGATGGCATGAAACTAGAAATTAACCACAAAAGAAAATCTGAGAAATACTCAAACACTTGGAAACTAAATACCATGTTATTAAATAATGAATGGATTAACAATGAGATCAAAGAAGAAGTAATAAAGTTTCTAGAAACAAGTGATAATGAGCATACATCAACTCAAAATTTATGGGACACAGTAAAAGAAGTACTGAGAGGGAATTTCATAGCACTACAGGTATACCAAAAGAAGCTAGAAAAAGCTTAAATAAGCAACTTGACCCTGCAGCTAAAAGAACTAGAGAAACAACAGCAAATAAAGCCCAGGACTAGTAGAAGGAAGGAAATAATAAAGATCAGAGCAGAAATAAATGACTTAGAGCCTAAGGAAACAATGCAGATGATCAATGAAACCAGGAGCTGGTTCTTTGAAAATGTAAATAAGATCGATGAACCTTTAACTGACTCACCAAGAAAAATAGAGAGAGGACTCAAATAAATAAAATTAGAAATGACAGTGGAGAAATAACAACTGACACAACAGAAATACAAAGCATTGTAAGAAAATACTATGAAGTACTCTATGCCAAAAAATTAGACAACCTAGGTGAAATGGACAAATTTCTTGAATCATAAAATCTTCCAAAACTCAATCTGGAAGAAAGAGAACACCTAAACAGACCAATTACAACAAATGAGATTGAAACAGTTATCAAAAAACTCCCAACAAAGAAAAGTCCTGAGCCCAGTGGCTTCACAAGTGAATTCTACCAAAAATTCAAAGAAGAACTAACATCTATCCTCCTCAAGCTATTTCCAAAAATTCAAGAGGAAAGAAGACTTCCAAACTCCTTTTATGAGGCGAGCATAATTCTGATCCCGAAACCAGGCAAAGACAACACAAAGAAAGAAAATTATAGGCCAATATCCCTGATGAATTTAGATGCTAAAATTCTCAACAAAATATTAGCCAACTGGATCGAGCAATATATGAAAAAAATCATACACCATTATCAAGTGGGATTTATTCTGGAGAGGCAAGGCTGGTTCAATATTCGCAAATCAGTCAATGTGATTCATCACATAAACAAAAGGAAGGACAAAAATCACATGATAATTTTAATAGATGCAGAAAAAGCTTTTGATAAAATCCAGCACCCATTCATGCTCAAAACTCTCAGTAAAGTGGGAATACAGGGAACATACCTTACCATGATAAAGACCATCTATGACAAACCCACAGCAAACATCATACTAAATGGGTAAAAATTAAAAGCTATCCCCTTAAGATCAGGAACCAGGCAAGGGTGCACCCTTTCAGCACTTTTATTCAACATAGACTGGAAGTCCTAGCTATAGCAATGAGACAAGAAGAAGAAATAAAAGGCATCCAAATTGGAAAAGAAGAAGTAAAACTGTCATTATTTGCAGATGATATGATATTATATATAGAAAACCCTAAAGTCTCAGTCAAAAAACTACTGGACCTGATAAGTGAATTCAGCAAGGTGGCAGGATATAAAATTAATACTCAGAAATCAGAGGCATTTTTATATACCAACAATGAACTGTCAGCAAAAGAAATTAAGGAAATAATCCCCTTTACTATTGCAACCAAAAAAATAAAGTACCTAGGAGTAAATTTAACCAAGGAGGTTAAGAACTTGTACTCAGAAAATTATAAAACATTGATAAAAGAAATCAAGGAAGATACAACAAGTGGAAGCATATACCGTGCTCATTCATGATTAGGAAGAATAAACATTATTAAAATGTCTATATTACCCAAAGCAATTTATAATTCAATGCAATACCAATTAAAATACCAATGACATACATCAAAGATATAGAACACATATTCCAAAAATTTATATGGAAGAAAAAAAAAACATGAATAGCCTCAGCAATCTTATTAAGAACAAATAAAGTAGGAGGTATCACTCTTCCGGATATCAAGGTATACTACAAGGTCATTGTACTCAAGACAGCCTGGTACTGGCATAAGAACAGGCACATAGATCAATGGAACAGAACAGAGAACCCGGAAATAAACCCACACCTTTATGGACAACTATATTTGACAAAGGAGGAAAGAGCATACAATGGAGTAAACAGCCTCTTTAACAAATGGTGTTGAGAAAATTGGACATCTACCTGCAAAAAAATGAAACTAGACCATTAACTTACACCATTCACAAAAACAAACTCAAAATGGATAAAAGACTTAAATGTAAGCCGTGAAATCATAAGCATCATAGAAGAAAACATAGGCAGTAAGCTCTCCGACATCTGTCGCAGCAATATATTTGCTGATTTATCTCCACAGGCAAATGAAATAAAAGGCAGGATAAACAAATGGGACTATATTCAACTATAAAGTTTTTGCACAGTTAAAGACAATAAGAACAGAATAAAAAGAAAAACCACACAATGGAGAACATATTCGACAATACGTCTGATAAGGGGTTAATAACTAAAATTTATAAAGAACTTATAAATTCAACACCAGGAAGACAATCCAATCAAAAAATGGGCAAAAGAAATTAATAGAAATTTTTCCAAAGAGGGCATACAGTTGGCCAATAGGCATATGAAAAAATGCTCAACATCACTAATCATTGGACAAATGCAAATTAAAACCACAATGAGATATCACCTCACACCAGTCAGAATGGCGCTCATCATCAACACAGAACAAGTGCTGGCAAGGATTTGGAGAAAAGGGAACCCTCCTGCACTGCTGGTGGGAATGCAGACTGGTGCAGCCACTGTGGAAAACAGTATGGAGAGTCCTCAAAAAATTAAAAATCGAACTGCCTTTTGACCCAGCTATCCAACTTTTAGGAATATACCCTAAGAACACCATAGCACTGTTTGAAAAGAAGAAATGTGCCCTGTTCACAGTAGCGAAGATCTGGAAACAGCCCAAGTGTCCGTCAGAGGACAAGTGGATTAAAAAGCTTTGGTACACGTATGCTATGGAATACTACTCAGCCATAAGAAATGATGACATCGGATCATTTACTACAAAATGGATGGACCTTGATAACATTATACGGAGTGAAATAAGTAAAACAGAAAAAAAACGGAGAACTGCATGATTTCATACATAGCTGGGTCATAAAAGCGAGACTATGAGACATGGACAAGAGTGTGGTGGTTATGGGGTGGGAGGAGGGAGGAGAGGGTGGAAGATGGGGGAGGGGAGGGGCACAAAGAAAACCAGATAGAATGTGACAGAGGACAATTTGACTTTGGGTGATGGGTATGCAACATAATTGAATGATAAGATAACCTGGAGATGTTTTCTTTGAACATGTGTACCCAGATTTACTAATGCCACCCCATTAAAATTAATAAAAAAAGAAAATAAACTAAACAAGACAAAATAACACAATGTCATAAAAAAGCTATTCTCAATTGCTGCTTAAACTGAGGGAATCTTTGTGCTTTCAAAATTCTCTTCAAGTTCCCAAGGGAGAGAATAGTTTTTTTGGAATTTATGTGTTTCTTAGTAAATTTAGATTGGTGCATTGGTCCTGGGCGATATAGAATTTTTCAGTCCTTGGGCAAACAAATCAACCCTGAATGGATTTATCTTGTCACATGTTGCTGTTGGGAAGAGATGGGTAAAAGATGTGGGGGAGGCTACTAAATGAAATACACTTATTTTCAGATACAAGGGTCCTTAAGCTTTATTTTTTTGGAAAATTTTATTGATTGATTGAGTTTTAGAAAGAAAGTAAGGAAAAGAGAGAAAAACACTGTTTTGTTGCTCTACCTATCTATGCTTTCATTTGTTGATTCTTTTTTTTTTTTTATTAACTTTAATGTGATGACACCAATAAATCAGGGTACATATGTACAATGAAAACATCTCCAGATTATCTTATCATTCAATTGTGTTGCATACCCATCACCCAAAGTTCATTGGTTGATTCTTATATGTGCCTTGACCAAGAATCAAACCCGCAAACTCGTTAAATCAGGATGACACTCTAACACACTGAGCTACTCAGCGCAGGCCTCCTTACAGCTTTAAACAAGCATTTGCTTATAATAGTTTGTAATCCATTCACTCATTCACCAGTTGATTCTGTAGATGTTTACTGGGTGCCTGAAATACAGCAGACACCATGTCAGGTCTGAGTTATGATGAATAAGGTACATCTTCTTTCCTTTAGGGATTATAGGTTAGTGCTACAGACACAGAAATAAACTACAAGGACTGATAATTACAAAGAGAAGATGTACAAGGTCTGGGGGAAGAACAGAAAAGGGGAACTAACTCTGCCTTGGACAGGAAAGTGGCATTGAGAGGAGGTGTGTATGAGAGAGCAGGAAGAGGTGATAAGGTACAGATTTTGAAGGACCTTGTGCACCAAATTAAATTATCTGCCTTTGTGTTTCTCAAGACTTTGATATCCTGGTGTGGATGATATTCTCCTGGTGTGGATGATTCCCCAAACCACAGAGTAAACACAAAATATCTTCTTGGGACTTTGGTTCTGCTTAGTGGTGAGTAATTAAAAATATTTGTTACTAAAGGGGTAGAATGCAGAGTGTGCATATGTTCATAAAGTGATTATGAGATTCCTAAGCTATTTGGTGCTTCTAATGGGTATCTTCAGGTTGTATCTCCACACCCACTCTCTCTTCTGACTTTAAGGGGCCCCCGCAGAAAGGTTTGCAAAACATATTGTAATGGGAGTAATGGGAGCTGCTTAAGCGTTTTAAGCAGACCACTAACAGGAGCTAATTTGTGGTTGAGAAAGACCCCAGACTACAAAGTAGATAATGACTTAGGGAAGGGTGAGAGTGAGAGCCAGCAGAACAGCTAGGGGGCTCTAGTGAGAAACAATATGAGAAATCATTCTAGGGCAGTAGTAGCAGCAGGAATGGACAAGGAGTGTTTTAAGACATTATGAGGATAATATCAATGAGATAATTATTGATTTATTTATTTCATTAATAAACATTTACTAAGTGGCTACCACATTCCAGGCATTGTTCTAGGGTCAGAGCAGGGGACAACTCAGAAAAGATCCTTGCCTTCTTGAGTTTATACTGTAGTGGAAAGAAACAAACAAAAAACAAGTAAACGAGAAATTAACTTAATCATATAAACAAATGATAAATCCTCTGAAAGCGTGGAACAAGGCAATGTGCTATGTCCATGAGGAGCAGACAAGGTTGTCAGAAAAGAGTGTGGAGAGTGAACGGGGAATGAAAGCAAACATGACGGGTGAAGGACAGTATGCTACACTGAGAGCTGGAACACAAGAAGGAGGAAAGGTTTGAGGGAAGATAATGTTGAAGATGTTCAAGTCAGTCTGGGAGATCCCTGAGAACATGCCACATAAATATATATGCAGAATATAAATTCTGCATGTGCATGCGCGCGCACACACACACACACACACACACACACACACACACACACACACACACACTGGATCACTCCATACAGAGATGGAGAAGTACTGAAGCTAAAGATCACACTAGCAGCGGTGAAGTGAGGGTGTTGTTTTAGAGATTTCTTGGGCAGGTCTGAGGGTGTGAATGAAAGTCTTTGTTAGCTAAGAATCATCCTCATGTACGGCAGGGGTGCATGTCTGCTCACCTTCAGTGGATTCAGTCCAAGGTTTCATGGTTTGATTTAGTACATGCACTGCTCTGCTTTTATGAATGGAAATACCGTAAGTGTGTGCATAAGGAACTCAGTGGAACAGCCCACGTTCTCCTTGGGGTTGTGCTTTAGACATCCCTTCTTCACTGTGTGCCTGAACTTCAAAAAGACACCTGCACAGTTCCCAGAGAGACTGGAAGCTATAATGAGGCCTCTACCAAGCAGCTCAGGGAAGCCATTACAATAATGAGGGAGTCTGGTGTTCTTCCTTGCTAGTTCCCTTGAGCCCCAGTTACGGAATTTAAAGCCCCAAATTCCAAGGATATGTTGAAAAGTCCAAATTTTGTTCTCCCCACACAATGTGAGACAATCAAACTCTAGTCAGAAAAAGCAGGAAGCCCACGCAACATTTTTTGGGAAGAAGGGCGGGAACAGTACATAACAAACAACTTTTTCCCCCTTCAAGAGTCTTCCACTGCAGCTGAATATCTTTTTCAACTGCGATTGCTTAATAATAACATTTACATTGACTTTTAAAGTGGTCATTTGGCTGGAGACAGCTTTCTATGAGGCAGATTTAACTAAGAAAGTGCCCATTGGTTTTTGCTGAAATCTTTCATAATTAGGAAAGCCACAGACCTCACTTGGGGAGTCTTCCAACATCAACATTTAAAACACCCCACCTTCAAGAAAAAATATGCCTGCATGAAAGGACACGTTGAGTAAATGGAAGTTTCTTTTCTGACGTGTAGCCTTAAATAGATCTGTTCATGGGTTATCCTATTACCGCAGATGGAAATGAGTGATCATTTACCAGTCAAGGGGTTATATGTTAAGAGTAAACTTAAAACTATAGTGTACTGGTCATAGTGTACTGAAAGACAGACTTCTTAGGAGGATGCTGATTATGCTGATTTGGTAATTGGTTACCCAGGGAATAGAACTAGAAAGGGTGGGTGTTAAAAGGAGAGACCAGGATATGAAATAAAATGTGGACATGTGGCCATCCTTGTTTTTCTGCACTTTTTTTTCCCCACATGCTGAGAGTGTCAGGAGATCCCTGGCACATGCTCATGCTTGGAGGCTGTTTTTATGCTCATTTAGGCTGTAGTGCCAGAGACACCCAAAGGCCCCTAATTCTCTGAGACCTGACCAAAGGGGATATCCAATGACCAAATATATGTGCCCATTAGTAGTCATTTTTCAGAAAAAAATAAATCAGTTGGATTCAATGAGTGCCAGTCTATCATTATGCTTTTCCCAACTAAAGAACTGTATGTTTTTGTCAACATTTTTTTTCTTTAGTGAGAGAGAGAGAGAGAGAGAGAGAGAGACAGACAGACGGAGACAGACAGACAGACAGAAAGGGAGAGAGATGAGAAGCATGAGAAGCATGGATTCTTCATTGTGGCTCCTTAGTTATTCATTGACTGCTTTCTCATATGTGCCTTGACTGGGGGGCTTCAGCTGAGCCAGTGACCCATTGCTCAAGCCAGCAACCTTGAGCTTCAAGCCAGCAACCTTTGGGCTCAAGCCAGTGATCATGGGGTCATGTCTATGATCCCACACTTAAGCTGGTGAGCCCACACTTAAGCCAGATGAGCCCGTGCTTAAGCTGGCAACCTCAGGGTTTTGAACCTGGATCCTCTGTGTCCAGGCCGATTCTCTATTCACTGTGCCACCACCTGGTTAGACTCAACTTTTTTTTTTTTTCTTAAAGTATAAGCTGATATCCAGTCAGATGAATATTGAGGGCTATTCTATGTCAGTGCCATGTTAGGCTGACATTTCAAAACCAGTTTTAATAATATTCAAAAGAAACCACAACATAGCATTTCCAGCTTAAAAATATGATAACATTGAAATGAAGAAAGCCTGTCCTTTGCCTAATGCCTAATATCACTTAATATTGACTGGGAAAATATTCTAACTTAAGATCCTTTAACTTTAAAGACTCCCCCCCCTCCCAATTAGGTCTCTCCATTCCTTAGAAAAACCTGAGAGAAGATAAATAAATTAAAAAGAAGACTTATAGCAAGAGAGAGTGTTATTGTTTTGGGAGAGTGACTGGCCACCATCAGGAACAGAATGTTCCCATGGGTTGGCTTTGGCCTTGGTGAATTCACCACTGCTGAGAGCTGGGCTGTCAATCTTGCAAACTCAAAAATTTAATCTAGTTTATATTCCAAAGCGAACTCAGCAACAGTATAGCCTTCTCACTCTTTCAAACATCACAAAGATGCATATAAAAGTCAAAACAATCTTCAAATTTATAAAATGGGAAATACAACATCCAAGTTGAATGGACAGTCAATTAACTAAACAAACACATATTCTTCCCACAGATAAGCTTTTTGAGATGCCAAATTATAAACACAATAAGCAAGATTTTGTATATTATTTCAAAAGCATACCACATTAGACTAAATAGCTATCCAAACAACTGGGAATTGCTTACTTGGGCCAAATAATCAATTGGTCTTGATTACTGGACAAGATCTCAGTCAGCCTTGAATATTTAGTGATTAATTGCCAATATTTATGGTGTTCTTCTTTCCCCAGTGCCTTTATGCCTAAGTATTTCATGTTTCATTTACTACATACAGCATAATTTATTTGACTATTGATCATCTTTGAAACCAAGGATCTATTTTTTATTTTTTAGATTTCTTGAAATAAATTTTTGTTTAGCTATTTTATATTCTTCAGAGAGCAGCCGTTAACTTTATTCAAATCTAGTCCCCTATCTCCACCTAGGGAGAAAAAGAACCATTTGTAGGTTTTAGTTGTAACTAGAAAAACAAAAAAATCAAGTTTTCATCGGGTTGGCATGAAAATAATCAGATAATAAATGAAAACTAAAGTAACACTGATTCTACATGCAAACCAGTTTATTTGGCACAACTGACCCTTAATCTGATGCCTCACTAAGAAAAATTTCAAGCAATTCATTTGCAGCATCAAACTACCATTCTGGAGAAAATGTTTCTCATGAGTAATTATACAAAAATTAAATTAAAATGCTGCCACCAAGTAAATTTGTTAACTTGCACTCTTACTGTCTCAGAACCTCAATTTGTCATCTGTCTGTAAATACTAGAGAAGAAGCTGCTGTCACCTGAAGAGGATAATAACTGGCAGTTTTCCAGATGTAATTACCCAAAGAGAGGACAGTACTGTGCAGACTGCAAAACCTTGCACAAAGGGTATGGTTTGTGTATGAGTTAAAGTAAGGGCTTTTAGAGGAAATGCTACTTTAAAAGCCATTACAAGTAGCAGGAAAAGATTGGGAAGAGCCGGCACCACTGAGGTAATGAAGATTACATTCCAACACATAATTGCAATCCCATTTACAAAAAAAAGCATCCTTCAGTTGCAAACATCACAGAAACCCATCAAATTTCAATCAGGCTTATGTTATAAATATTGGAGAGAAGAGATGATGAGGGATAGTTATAGCAGAGCACTACTTTCCTAGTGATGAGGTAAGGATGGTAATGGAATGAATATGCCTGTTTTTCAATTCAGATGAAATAGAAGCAGAACAGACTCAGAGTGAATAGAACAGTGATTCAGAGAGCTGGACTTGCAGGTAGAATAGGCACTGGGTGTTGCAAGTCAAGGAACCGAAAGAAGTCCCTCTCCCAGAACAAACAAAGCCCCTTAGTCCTTGCCAGGGAAATTTCTCCATGAAATTTCTTCATGATAATGTTATTTCTATTCTGATTCAAAATGCCATTATGAATGAAAGAACATTAAACAACTGCTAATTATATATATATATATATATATATATATATATATATATATATATATATGAGGAGGGGAGATAGAAAGACAGATTTCTGCATGCTTCCTGACCAGGGTCCACTTAGCAACCCTGTCTTGGGATGATGCTCAAGTACCAAGCTATTTTTAGTGCCTAAGTTTGATGAGCTCAGATCAACTGAGCCATCCTCAGCACCTGGAGATAATGCTGGAACCAATCGAGCCACTGGCTGCAGGAAGGGAAGAAGGAGAGACAGGGAGAGGGTGTTGGGGAGAAGCAGATGGTCACTTCTCTTGTGTGCCCTGACTGGGAATCGAAACTGGGACATCCATAAGCTGGGCTGACTCTCTATCCACTGAGCCACCAGGCAGGGCATATATACTTTTTAGGAGGAAATAATTTCACAACATTTATTTCACAAAAGTTTATTTATGAACCAGGCCCTGTAATAGACATCAGGGATATACTATGAAACTAATACAGACTTAATTCCTGTATCATGGATCTTAGATTCTAGTTGGAAAGACAAGTGATTCACTTAGATGTAGAATCTAAACAAACAAACAAATAAATAAAGGAACAAGACTCATAGACACAGAGAACATTTTGACAATTGCCAGACAAGAGGGGGGTTGGGGAGATGGATGAAAAAGGTGGAGGGATTAAGAAGTACAAGTTGTTAGTTACAGAATAGTCATGGGATGTAAAACAGAGCATAGGGAATATAGTCAATAATACTGTAATAAACATAAACATGTATGGTATCAGATGGATACTAGATTCATCAAGGTGATTACTTCATAAGTTAGGTAAATGTCTAATCACTGTTGTATAACTGAAACTAGTATAATATAGTATGCCAAGTGTAATTTAAAATAAAAATTACTTAAAAATATATTTCCTATTGATTCAAAACCAAGAAGCTAGGATAGGAATAAAGGGGTGCCCAGTGTTTACCAAGTTTAAAAATAGAAAATAAATAGCTATAGCTTCAACAAAATGCTATGGTTTTTGAATATCTGAAATGTTAGATATCAAAGATAATACAATGCACATACAATAAATCTCTAATAAAAGGTGTATTTACTTGAAAGATTTGAAAACAAAACTTATTCTAAAATTAAAAGCATTGTCAAGAGTGTGATTGCTTCCTGACTGGGCAGTGGCACAGTGGATAGAGCATTGGACTGGAACACGGAGGACCCAGGTTTGAAACCCAGAGGTCGTGGGCTTGAGCAGGGACTCATCTGGCTTGAGCGGAGGTTCACCAGCTTTAGCGAGGGGTCACTGACTTGAGCGTGGAAACATAGATATGACCCCATGGTCACTGGCTTGAGCCTACAGGTTGCTAGCTTGAGACCAAGGTCGCTGGCTTGAGCAAGGGGTCACTTGCTCTGCTGTAGTCTCCTGGTCAAGGCACATATGAGAAAGCAATCAATGAACAATTAAGGAGACTAAGGAGTTGCAATGAAGAATTGATGCTTCTCATCTCTCTATCTTCCGGCTTGTCTGTCCCTCTCTCTTTCTCTGTCACACACACACACACACACACACACACACACACACACACACACACACACACACACACAAGAGTGTGATTGCTTAGGACCTAGAGAAGGCTCACAAACTTCTCAAAATATTTGTTCAGGGGTAAAGAGAACATTAGAAAAGCAGCAAATGTCATACAGATTCTTCCAGCTGTTAAAACTCTTCGACACTGATAAACCTAAATTTGGAAGGAAGTGCTTTCTTAACTGAGTCATTGATACCACTCCTATTACCATATACAACTAGAAAAAAGATTTGCACTAACCCAGGGTTCATAACCCCTCGGTTATCCACCAGTGGACTTTCAGGGGTCTGTGAACCACCCCCTCTCAAATCTTATGATAAAGAGTGTGTGATGGATTTGAATTGTATCAGCCCGGCTAAGTAGGAACTATGTTTTTCAGAATTTCTTTCTCTGTGGACTTACAAGACAGTGTGGGCATCAAGAGACATTTTGTACAAGATTAGATTAGGAAAGTGAAAGTGGAACAGTGGCTGTCTTGTTTTATTTTTTTCCTTTTTTTTAGTGCTTGGAAAGTGGGTGTAGCTTTGGCTGGTTAGCTCAGTTGGTTAGAGCACCATCCAGAGACACAAAGGGTGTGGGTTCGATCCCTGGTATGGCCACATACAGGTACAGATCAATGTTTCTCTCTCTCAAGTCAATAAATTAAAAAAAAAAAAAAAAAAAAGGTGGGTGCAGGCACCAGCACTGTTGGAACCCAGGTGTGTCATTATTTATCTGCATGCCCACCTTGTTGACCTGGGCAGCAGCTGGGCGCCTGTCAGCTCCCTCTCCCAGATCAGCTTCCCTGATGGCGGGACCAGATGCCCACTTAGATCCTTGACGGTAGGCTCCAGCTTCTCCCATGTTCGGCTTGTCTTTTCTCGCTGTGCTTCACATCCATCTTCTTTCCCCACTGCCTGTGGACTTCAGAGCCAGCACAAGACACACCAACTTTACACTCCTACTCTTATCTGGATCCCACAGTATTGTAAGGTCAAATCCTAATAATTAACTGTATATACATTTCTTTTTTCATAAACACATCTGATGGCTTTGCTTAAACTTTAACTGATATACGCCAAAGCATATTTAAAAAATAACTGTAAATATAACTCCATACAAATATGTAGTGAGTATGGAAAAAATCTGTTTGCCTTGTTAATGAGGGAACCAGCAAGGTCGCGAAGATAATTCAAAGAAAGATATGAGAGATCAATGTCAGCAAAAGAAAGAGAGCTGTAATATATTTGGTTAAAGTAGATTAAAAACTAGTTCAAGTATGGCATGACAATCAGAGTGTGAGCTTTGGTATTATCTTCTTTTGGGAGAAATAGCTTGCACCTCAACTGGATGAAATTATTTGCATCTTACCAATTTTCTTTCTTTTTCTTTTTCTTTTTTTTTTTTTTACAGAGACAGAGAGAGAAAGTCAGAGAGAGGGATAGATAGGAACAGACAGACAGGAACGGAGAGAGATGAGAAGCATCAATCATCAGTTTTTTGTTGCAACACCTTAGTTGTTCATTGATTGCTTTCTCATATGTGCCTTGACCACAGGCCTTCAGCAGACCGAATGACCCCTTGCTGGAGCCAACGACCTTGGGTACAAGCTGGTGAGCTTTATTGCTCAAGCCAGATGAGCCTGTGCTCAAGCTGGCAACCTCGGGGTCTCGAACCTGGGTCCTCTGCATCTCAGTCGGATGCTCTATCCACTGCGCCACCACCTGGTCAGGCTATATGCATTTTTCTTCAGAGAACAGCTATTATCTACATTAAAGAGATGTATAATTTTATTTTAAAAGAGTGTAAAAAGCACTAATTAAAAAAGCAAAATAGCCTGACCAGGCGGTGGTGCAGTGGGTAGAGCATTGGACTGGGATGCGGAAGACCCAGGTTAGAGACCCCAAGGTTGCCAGCTTGAGCGTGGGCCCATCTGGCTTGAGCAAAAGCTTGCCAGCTTGGACCCAAGGTCGCTAGCTTCAGCAAGGGGTGGCTCGGCCTGCTGAAGGCCTGCGGTCAAGGCACGTGTGAGAAAGCAATCAATCAACAACTATGGTATCACAGTGGCAACAAAAAACTAATGATTGATGCTTCTCATGTCTCTCCATTACTGTCTGTCTGTCTCTATCTATCCCTCTCTCTGACTCTCTCTCTGTCCCTGTAAAAAAAAATAAAGCAAAATATAACTGATCTCATTCAAACTGTGTAATAGTTGCAAAAGTAAGAAAAACCTGTTTAATCTAAGAAGCTTTTATTTAGTTGGATTTTCTCATCCCATTGCTAATAATTCCCTATAAAAATGCTCAAATTTACCATATGTTAAAGACAGCCATACACTCTGTTCTTAGTTACTATTTTAAGCTGTGGTGTTATCTCTTTATTCACTTAAACAATAGGCACCACTTACTGAGAGCTTCCCAGGCAACAGACACCTTTACTTACTTTGTCTTACTGAAGCCTCATAACAACCCCGTGATTTAGAGGTGGCTGGTCCTCTTGCTCAAAGGAAGAAGTGAGCTAAGTCGCCTACAGCCACACTAAAGATATTTGAACTCAGGTCCCTCACAGTTTAGAGACCTGCCACTATGCTCTATAGCTTCTTTTGGAAAACTACTTGAAAGATAAGTGTGTTTATCACAGAGGTCACTGTTCACTCTTTTACAATCAATATGTAATATATGCAAACTGTCTAGCTGTCAGTCGGAGACCTGACTCATGAGCGCTCAGTGCCTGTGAGTTCTCAGTCCCCACTTCCACCATTGATCCCTTACAGAAAGTGGTTTCCAAGGTTCTGTTTACCTCTTTTCTCTAGGCAATGTCACACTTTTCAGTATTATAGTTACAGAAATGACTCCAAAATCTAGTTTCTCAAACCCAAATTCACCTCCAAATTTTACACTCACTTTCCAATGACTTGGGTTTCTCCATAGGATGTCTCTCTATGTAGTATTTCAAACTGAGTTTCGCATAAAACATCACTTCTGTTCCCCACCCCCAACCAAGAAGATGCCCTAGTTAATGAGTTCCCTGGTATTGATGAGGTCACCATGACGTGCATCAGTCAGGGTGCAGGCATCCAGAGGGGCATGAGGACATACTTTCTTGAAATATTAATTTTACTCAGTGATAAGTAAAGGACAACATTACTCCTCCCCTTAAGGTGACCAGATTTTAAAATTGGTAAAGCGGGACACCATTGACGGGGGATTCTTGATTAAAAATTTGGTCTATATGGAGCAAAATAAAATTTTCATAGAATGCAAAAATAGTATTGTAATATATATTTTTAAATCGGGACTTTTAAAAAACGCTGTGGGATAAATTGTTAAAAATCAGGACTGTCCCGCCAAAAGCGGGACGTCTGGTCACCTTACTAGGTATCTACAGGGCTCACTCCCTCACTTCTTTGAAATTTTTGATGTCACCTTTTGAACGGGCCTACTTGATCATCTCATCTAACACATACCCTTTTACTTTCTTGGTCTCCCCTACCCTGTTCTATTCTTTTTCTCTAGCACATAATATCTGCTAACACCCTATATAAGTCCCTCTTTTATCATGTTTACTGTTATTGCCAATCTTACCTCAAAAGAGTGTCATCTCCTTGAGGGTAAAGATTTTGCTTGTTTTGTTTTACCAAATTATCACTGCAGGACTGGAGTAGGTCACACAGTTGGCAACCTATAAATATTTGTTTAATAAATGAATGAGTCTATGAGTGGATTTATAGCAAAACAAGCATAGCTATATTATGGTGTGAAATGTAAAATTTGTGAGAACTGAACTGTAATACATGAATGAAAATATTTAATTTTTTCCTGTAGCTTGGTATACATTTTCCACTTAAAAATTTTAAAGAAAAACTTATAATACTACAAAAAATGGAAACCAATACTGTTTGCTTTAAATAGAAGGAAACCCTACAGAAATTATGTAATTATTAACATAAATATTACCTATATACCACTTAAAATCTGCATTCCATTGGCAGCAGATACTGTCCCATACTTATGGAAACATTCATCCAAGAAATTTAAGAAGCTTCTACATTAGAGATTGCTAACACCTAAACCTAGGCAGGATTGTAGAGACTAGCTCACTTGAGAAATCAGAAATGGAAGCTGAGAGAGGTTTAAGTGACTTGCTTCCAGCCACATGGTGATGATTAGGGGCCTCCACCACCTTATTTTATAGCCACCATAACATGTATCTGCCTGTATATATCTGTGTGATGCCATCTGCAATTAGGCAAATCCTCTCCAGCATTTGCCTGCCTCTGAGCTTCCATTTATCTTGAGCATTTCCTTTGCTTTCTTGGCCCCTCCATCCCTGCAGATTGTACTCACAGTGCGTGTTACCCACTCCACAAATGCTATATGTGCATTTCTCTTGTAGCATTCATTTGTCCTCCTTCTGCATTACATTGCTCTCTTTTTGTGCTTGTTTTACATTTCCTACTTTTCTCGGGCATTGGTATAGAGCCTGAGCATGGAAACACCCTTATTTTTATATTTTCTCTTTCTGACACCTAGCAGGATACCTTCGTAAGAGTTTGTGCTTGGTAAGATTTTTGCAGTGAACTATATTGACTCTTACAACTGTGGGAACAAAGCAATGGAAAATGTGGTGCTGGGGTCCATCTGTTTGCTATTACCTGTGTCCCACCTGCTGTCATCACTGGCATGAAACTCCATCTGCTACTTCCTCTTCTCTTCCAATCCTGATCTGGCACTAAATCTCCACCTCAGATCTGCCTAGTCAGCATTACTTTTCCTTAATGATTTTTACCAATGACTAAAAGTTTGTTTTATTTTATTTGCATCTCTAAAGGATCTAAGATGCCAACAAGGTAACCAGTACTGAATTCAGGACAATCTGTCAAAACTATTTGAAAAAAAGTCCTAAGCAAGCATTTTGGTTTGGAACTGAAGCAGCAGTTACTGATGACCTTGGGAAATCAATGAACCTTTCTGGTCCTGAGTGTTTTCTCGAGATGAGAGAATTAGGTACAACGTCTGTAAGATCCCTTCTGGAGATAGCACCTTGGATAGCAAATTTTTATTCTTTAGG
The DNA here is from genome assembly GCA_037038555.1 of Rhynchonycteris naso. NCBI lineage: Eukaryota > Metazoa > Chordata > Mammalia > Chiroptera > Emballonuridae > Rhynchonycteris > Rhynchonycteris naso. The sequence continues at coordinate 105,819,369 of CM072996.1, read as the reverse complement.
AAAGCCTCAATTCCATCTCCATTCCATTTCCGTCACAGATTTTTCCTGATCTCTTTCCCAATAAAAATGAATTCCTGCTTTCAACCCTTACAATGCTTAATTCTCAACTCTTTTATGGTAATACCTTATCCTGAACTGTAGTCAAGTTACCTGTGTTAATTGTGTCAGACTTACTCCATTAGGCTGACCTTCCATAAGTTGTGGGTTCTAGAATGTACTAATTGAATCTTTGTAAATCCTCCAAATGCCTAGCAAAGTGGTTTACAGATAATTCTTGCAGTATGTGCTCAACAAATATTTACTGACTGAATGAGTAATTTAATGAATGAACTGAGAAAGTATACTATTATGATCATTCTGTGGCTGAAAGAAATAAAAACAGAAAATGCTACTAAACTGATTGAATGGTTAAAGAAATTTAAGCTAGTATTGTAAATTTTGAGCACATAACTATAGAAAATAAATGTTTAAACATAATAGCAACACATGGTACGTATAATATGTAAATATAATAGAATGTATAGAAGAAGAGGACATACCACCGTGTAACATGATCCTAGAGATGGATGCTTGCTTCCATTCTGGCTCTGATATTTGGCTTTGACCTTGAGAAAGTTATGTACTGTTTCAACTTTATCATCTGCAACATGGGGGTGTCTACTTCACAAAGCTACCATGAGAATGAAATCAGTGAATGAAATCAGTGCCCGGCATGTGTTATGTGCTCAGGAAATGTTTGCTGTCATGTTACAGTGAATACTGACATAGTTCAGTATGTCTGTCCTTTAGTACACAAAACTGGAGTGATAATGGAAGCTTTCGCCTGGAACCATTGTGAGATTTCTCAGCTCTTAGGAGCATTGAATATATTCTTCTCACCTTATTACATCAGAACAAAAAATATCTTAACTGAGGAATAGTGAAAAAGTACTGAGGTATTTTTACAGTGACCTGGATTTTACTCATCCCAAACCAGTTTATTTTCCCCAATTTGAGAACCCAACAGCAGCTGCTTGTTAAAAAACTGGCGTAATTTGAGCGCATTGTACTTATCTTAATGAACACACATCAAGTAGAAAATTAATGAGCATGAATACTTTCCCTTAATGCTTCAGGAAAAAAACCTACAATATTCTTGCTTTGGAAACATCTTCCTTTTGGAAACAAACAAATGATTTCCCCAAATCTGTCACTTTATGTTAATTCTGGGAGGTTGAAGTTAGTGCTCAGAGTGTAGACCAGGGTTTACATTCTGCCTCTACCACTTTCTAGGGATATGAGACTGAACATGTTATTTCTTCTTTCTAAATCTCAGCTTCTCCATCTGTGATAACAAGAATAAAAACAACTTCCTTACTCCAAAGGTGGTTATGAAGATTAAGGTCATAAAGAATGCACTGAACATAGCGTATGGTAGAGAATAAGAGATCAACACACAAATGGTATTATTATTTCTATTGAAATATATCTGTAGTTATATTAACAAAATGGTACATTTTAATTTTATTTCTGTGTACTGCGTTCACAGGTCCCAGGTTTCTATAATACCCACTGATTGAACAATCAGAGGATTTTTTTTGAATGAAAGAAAAAATTTTGCTTGAATTGTTAGTCATCTTTTGAACAAGGTTTTTTCATATTCTGGGATAATAATATCACTACAGCAAGACTCACTATTATCTTGTTGCTGAAAGACTGACAGTCCACAGAATTACTGTCTTAAATATAGGTAGATATACTTCTTGAGTAATAGGGAGAAGAATGAGGTGTTATAGCAAATATATGGAATGTTCTTGAAGCAGTAGGATCTCCAAAATTCTGACCAGCAGAAGGGATGTCAGCCCTGATAGCATCTGGAACTGAGGGCCAGCTTTAAGGTCAGCATAGACATTTAAATCTGCCTTTCTGGCTCCCCTTTTCCTAACTTCTCACTTCATTGACCACCGTAGGATCAAATCTAGGAAAGCCTATTAAAAATTCAACAACACAGCAAAATTCAGTGATACAATAAGGTGACTTAAAGGAGTACAAGAAATATTTATTTAAAAACAGGGAATTATAACACAAGCAGTTTGAGAAAAAATACTTTTATAAGATTCTCTTAAGAGGGGAAAATGGTGACAGAGTAGGTGAAGTTACAACTCTCACCTCCCAGAAACAAAGTGGATTACAACTTAACTTAGGAACAAACATCTTGAAAAACCAAATTTGGACTAAACTAGAAATATCTAACCAAGCATCACCAAAGGAACCATACTGAGCTGGTAGGAAAGGTGGAGACGTGGAAAGCGCTGTCCTACTCCCAGGCGTGAGAGGCAGCCTGGAGGGTCTCTCATGGCAGGGTAGGTTTCCCGGAGAGTTGTGGGTCCTCAGCCCCAGGACAGAAACCCCAACCTGGAGCCCCAGAGACTAGAGGAGGTGTACGGACAGTACTTAGCTGAAAGAAGAGCCGGGTTACTATTTGCAAGAGGGAGACAGAACACTCAGACCCAGGGTCAGTCTTAAAGGGACAATGCAGAAAATCTCGTTAATAGTCACTTACCCTGGTCTCTGGGAGTGGGGAGTGCCGACAGAACTGGAGTTGCAAGAAGAGAGGTAGTCTTGGGGGCACAGGGAGAGATTGTAGGGGACAGCCACCCTGACTCATGTACTGAGTCACTCCCCAAAGCTAAAGTGGACATTCTCCCTGGGAGAACCAAACCAGCAAAGGGAAGCAATTATCCAATCCACCAGGTTTTCCTGCTCCAGTCAGTGCATAGAGACACTTAGAAGCAGAGGGAACATCAGGGACACAGGTTTTGAGTGCTGAGGTCTGGGCTACAAGTCCCCCAAAACCTGCTGAGTACCCTCTGAAAAGTGAGAGGGCCTGGCTGCAAAGGCAGCCACGACACTTGGCCCATGCAGCAAATGGAGGTCAAGCCCGGAGAGGCGACGATTCCCCCATGCACATACAACAGCTTGATCTGTGGCCTGCGACCCTGCACAGGTGCCTTAGTGCCCGAGGAGGCAGAGGCAGTGGGGGTCAGTGGAAAGACCACACTTCAGGAATAGAGAGGCCACACACACTGGCCAAGAGTAGATAAAAGCCAGCCTAAGAGTGCAGCTGATATTTATAATGGCATCAGGGCCCAGCAGGTTGCCAAGAAGGTTGCTAAGGGTCAATCAAAAGCAGTGACCCCCACTGATATGCACCAGGTTCTGGCCAGGGAGGTCCAGGACTGGTACATCCAGCGGACAGATATGAAGAGCATCAGCTCAGGAACTAACAACCCTAGTTAGAGTGGATCTTAAGGAAAGGCTCTTCACACTTGACCCAGCTAAGACATAGTAAACACTGTCACAAACAGGAAAAAGAACAGTAGCAACAGACAAGTAGCCCACAGAGGAATACAAACAGCTGAACCCAACTCAAGAAGATCTAGATACAACACAACTGAAAGCTGGAGGCAGACAACACCAACCCTATCCTCAGCTAGCTACACAAACAACACATCCAAAGGAGCAGTCTATACAGAGACAAAATGGGAAGACAGAGAAATGCAATTCAAATTAATCAACAAGAGAAACTACAGAAAAAGAACTGAATGAGATGAAACTAACCAAGATACCAGGTGCGGAGTTTAGAATAATGATTGTTAGGATGTTCAAGGGTTTTAGAGCAACAATAAATGGACAAAATGAGCACCAAAACAAAGAGATAGCAGGCATCAAAAATGACATTGAAATCATAAAAAAATATCAGACAGAAATGACAAATACAGTACCAGAAATGAAGACTACACTAGAAGGAATTAAAAGCAGGCTGGATGAAGCAGAGGATCGAATCAGCAATTTATAGGACAAGATAAGTGAAAGCACAAAAGCAAAACAGCAAAAAGAAAAGAGGATTAAAAAGTCTGAGGAAACTCTAAGAGAGCTCTGTGACAACATGAAGAGAAACAACATTCACATAATAGGGGTTCCTGAAGGAGAAGAGAAAGAACAAGGGGTAGAGAACATGATTGAAGAAATCATAGCCAAAAAACTTCCTTAAATTGATGCAGGAAAAAGTCTCACAAGTTCAAGAAGCACAGAGAATCCTGTTAAAGAGAAACTCATAGAGACCTACACCAAGACACATCATAATTAAAATACCAAAGCTAAGAGATGAAGAATACTAAAAGCTGCAAGAAAAAAGCAGTCAATCATCTACAAAGGAACCACCATAAGGATGACATCCGACTTCTCAACAGAAACACTTGAGGCCAGAAGGGAATGGCAAGAAATAGTCAAAGTAATGTAGAACAAGAGCCTACAACCAAGACTACTTTATCCAGCAAGGCTATCATTTAAAATTGAAGGAGAAATAAAAAGCTTCCCATACAAAAACAAAACAAAACTCAAGAAATTGATTACAACCAAAACAATGCTGTAAGAAATGTTATGGGGCTTTTTGTAAACAGAACAAAAAGGAAAAGAATCTAGTAAAAGAGAAATGTAGATTTAAAGAATAAAATGGCAATAAACAACTACATATCAATAATAACCTTAAATGTAAATGGATTAAATGCTCCAATCAAAAGATATAGAGTAGCTGCATGGATAAGAAAATAGGACCCGTACATATAAGAAACCCATCTCAAAACAAAAGATACACATAGACTAAAAGTAAAGGGATGGAAAAAATATTTTATGCAAACAGAAATGGAACAAAAGCTGGGGTAGTAATACTTATATCTGACAAAATATACTTTAAAACAAAGGCTATAGTAAGGGATAAAGAAGGTCCCTACATAATGATAAAGGGAGCAATCCAACAGGAAGAGACAACCATTATAAATATCTATGCACCTAATATAGAAGCATCTGAATTTAACACTGCATCTAAAAGAACTAAAAAAAGAATAGCAAGTAAAGTTCAGAGGAAGTAGAAGGAAGGAAATAATAAAGATCAGAGTGGAAAAAAATGACATAGAGGCTAAGAAAAACAATACAGAGGATCTATGAAACCAAGAGCTGGTTCTTTGAAAAAATAAACAAGATTGATAGACCTTTAACCAGACTCACCCAGAAAAAAAGAGAGAGGACTCAAATAAATAAAATTAGATATGAGAGTGGAGAAGTAACAACTGACACAGCAGAAATACAAAAGATGGTAAGAAAATACTATGAAGAACTATATGACAAAAAATTAGCCAACCTAGGTGAAATGAACAAATTCCTTGAAACATATAATCTTTAAATTCAATCTGAATGAATCGGAAAACCTAAACAGACCAATTACAACAAATGAGATAGAAACAGTTATCAAAAAACTCCCAGAAAACAAAAGCCCCGGGCCAGATGGCTTCACAGGCAAATTCTACCATATATTTAAGAAGAACTAACTTCAATCATTTTTAAGCTATTTCAAAAAATTCAAGAGCTGGAAAGACTTCCAAACTCCTTTTATGAGGGAAGCATAATTCTGATTCCAAAAGAAGGCAAAGACAATACAAAGAAAGAAAACTATAAGCCAATATCTCTGATGAATTTAGATGCTAAAATTCTCAACAAAATATTAGCAAACCGGATCCAGCAATACATGAAAAAAATCATACACCATGATCAAGTGGGATTTATTCTGGAGAGGCAAGGCTGGTACAATATTTGCAAATCAATCAATGTGATTCATCACATAAACAAAAGGAAGGAGAAAAATCACATGATCATATCAATTGATGCAGAAAAAGTATTTGATAAAATTCAGCACCCATTCATGATCAAAACTCTCAGCAAAGTGGGAATACAGGGAACATACCTCAACATGATAAAGGCCATCTATGACAAACCCACAGCCAACATCATACTAAATGGGTAAAAATTAAAAGCAATCTTCTTAAGGTCAGGAGCCACTTTCACCACTCTTATTCAACATAGTCCTGGAAGTGCTAGCCACAGCAATCAGACAAGAAGCAGAAATAAAAGGCATCCAAATTGGAAAAGAAGAAGTAAAACTATCATTATTTGCAGATAGTATGATATTGTATATAGAAAACCCTAAAGTCTCAGTCAAAAAACTACTGGACCTGATAAATGAATTCAACAAGATGGCAGGATATAAAATTAATACTCAGAAATCAGAGGCATTTTTATACATCAATAATGAACGGTTTGAAAGAGAAATTAAGAAAACAATTCCCTTCACTATTGCAACAAAATGAATGAAGTATATAGGAGTAAGTTTAACCAAGGAGGTTAAAGACTTGTACTTGGAAAATGATAAAACATTGATAAAAGAAATCAAGGAAGATACAAACAAGTGGAAGCATATACCATGTTCATGGATAGGAAGAATTTAAACATCATTAAAATGTCTATATTATCCAAAGCAATCGATAAATTCAATGCAATTCCTATTAAAATACCAATGACCTACTTCAAAGATATAGAACACATATTCCAAAAATTTATATGGAACCAAAAAAGAACACTAATAGCCTCAGCAATCTTGAAAAAGAAGAATAAAGTGGGTGGTATCACACTTCCTGATATCAAGTTATACTACAAGGCCATTGTACTCAAAACAGCGAGGTACTGGCATAAGAACAGGCATATAGATCAATGGAACAGAACAGAGAACCCCGAAATAAATCTACACCTTTATGGACAACTGATATTTGACAAAGGAGGAAAGAACATACAATGGAGTAAAGACAGCCTCTTTAACAAATGGTGTTGGGAAAATTGGACAGCTACCTGCAAAAAACTGAAACTAGAGCACTAACTTACACCATTCACAAAAAATAAAATCAAAATGAATAAAAGCCTTAAATGTAAGTCATGAAACCATAAGCATCTTACAAGAAAACTTAGGCAGTAAGCTCTCTGACATCTCTCACAGCAATATATTTGATGTTATATCTCCACAGGAAAGTGAAATAAAGGGCAGGATGAACAAATGGGACTATATCAAACTAAAAGGCTTTTACATGGCTAAAGAAAATATGAACAAAATAAAAAAACAATCCACACAATGGGAAAACATATTCGACAATATGTCTAATAAGAGGTTAATAACCAAAATTTATAAAGAACTTGTAAAACTCAACATCAGGAAGATAAACAATCCAATCAAAAAATGGGCCAAAGAAATAAATGGACACTTCTCCAAAAAGGACATACAGATGGTCAATAGGCAGATGAAAAAATGGTCAACATCACTAATCATTAGAGAAATGCAAATTAAAACCACAATGAGATATCACCTCACACCAATCAGAATGGCGCTTATTAACAAAACAACATAGAATAAGTGCTGGGGAGGATGTGGAGAAAAGGAAACCCTCCTGCACTGTTGGTGGGAATGCAGACTGGTGCACCCACCATGTAAAACAGTATGGAGATTGCTCAAAAAATTGAAAATGGAAGTGCCTTTTGACCCAGATATCTCACCTTTAGGAATATGTCCTAAGAACACCAACTCACTGATTCAAAAGGAAAAATGCACCCCATGTTTTTGGCAGCATTGTTTTCAATAGCCAAAGTCTGGAAATAGCCAAAGTGTCCGTTAGTGGATGAGTGGATTAAAGAGCAGTGGTACATATATACAATGGAATACTATGGGGCCTTACCTTTTGCGACAATGTGGATAGGTCTGGAAACTCTTATGTTAGGTGAAATAAGCCAGGCAGAGAAAGAAAAATATCATATGACCTCACTCATTTGAGGAATCATGTGAACAATGTGAACTGAGGAGTGGAATAGAGGCAGAGGCGGGATCAAAGGGACAAGAGGGAAAGTGGACAGAGGGAAAGGGGATGAGAGGATGGGATCAGAGAAGGGAAAGAGATTGGTGAAATTATATATACATAATACAGCATTCTAGAGAGCAGAAAAGCAAATCCTGGAGGGAAGGGGGGAGGGTTTTGTTGGCGGGAGGCTAGGAGGGTGTTGTGGGAAACATGGGGTTGGGGGATGGATTCAGTGGGACACTTGAATGAAAATACAATAAATGAAAATCAATAAAAAATGAAAAAGATTTTCTTATAGCTCAGTTGGTGACTTAAGACTACAAAGTGCCCAAGTAAAACTCTATCCCAGAGTTAGTACTGAGCAGAGAAACGGCTTCTAATTTTTGTGAGCCTCTTGAGCTCTGCTTTAGTTCACAACATTCCCACAGGTAGCTCACTGAGCTGCGTGCACACAGTCTTTTTAATTGCACACAGAAGTCATTCTCAGAAGCCCAGGAGTTGTTTTAATGTCATGCTTTCAGGGGCCATTCTCCTAACACATAGCAGATCTATAATTTCTTCACATATTTTCATAAGTGGCTCTTATGCATGGGGAAAACGTTATGAGGCCAAGATCATCATAAACTTCTATTATGAGACACCCATTTAGCTATTAGCAGCTGCAGTCACCTGATTTGTACTTAGACAAGGAGAGCACAGAGGACTGCCATTAAAGAAAAATGAAATAGCTCAGAAAGACGGAACAAGAGACATTTGCCTAGCTTTATAAACGAAAGGGACAGGAGTATAACTGCATCTCACTCATTTTAGGACATTAAACCAGGGAAAGCTGAGGGTCACTAAGAATCTTGGTATTTAAAAGACTACAACCATTTCTCTCTCTCTCCTCCCCTCCCCTGTCCTTCTCTCTATCTCACTCAGTCTACCTCTGTCTCTCATGTGAAAATTCTCTATTATTTAAAGGACAAAAACAAATGTTTTTGAAAAGAAATAATAAAACTTCTCTGTTTTTCCCAATGCATTATTTTTAGACAGTTGTGGAAGCTATGGTATGAGCCTTGTACCACAGAATACCACTGAGTAGTATTAGCACTCTAATATACTTTTCATCAAGTACTTGCTCCAATTAGAAAACTCATCTAGAGTGGAAAATTATATCTTCTTTACTGAGAAGTTATTTCTAACCATCATTGTATGGGAAGGTATAAAAATGGATAGATTTGAAAGTATTTATAAACTGAGTTTATTCCAGGAGTCTAGAAATTTAGAGATCTTGGGAACAGCCCAGCAGAATCATTAAAAAAAAAAAAACCCAAAAAACACAGAGAGGTTTTGGCTCATTCTAAGAAGAGAGGAGGAGACTAGAAGGTGACATCTGTGGAAATGGGCCAGTGCATCATGGTGAAAATGATTCTGGGACAAGATGGTACTGGATAAGCAGGTTGTTATTTTCCTAGCACCTGCTGACTCACTTCCTGAGAGAGGCCTTCTGGAGTCTACAACATGAATTGTACTTCCTCTATTATTCTGTAGAACACCAGTAGTTTCTTTCCTAGTAAAATTGTGTATTTGTTGATGTGTTTGCCAGCTTAATGCCCATTTCTTCCACTTGACCAGAGGCTCTGTGACCCCAAGGATCATGTCTGTTGTTTCCATTGTCTCCCTAATTCCTTGTCTATGTGCTTGTTCAACGAATGAGCAGATGAATGCATGAGTACTTAGGGAAAAGAGAGCTTGGATACAAAGATCGAATAAAAAAAATATTAGGTACATTGAGAACAAAATTTAACATCTTCTTTAGTTTCAATTACACTCATAATTGTAGGACTAGGCATTCTTACTGCAGATATCTGTGTATCAGGCATCAAGCATCAAGAACTCTCTCCCAGAGGCTACCACCAGGAGCAAAGATGCAGTCACTGGGAAGGGGGCGGGGAGAATAACACAGCCACACCTTTGCTCTCAATTGCACAGAGAAAAAAATGGCCAAGAAGATTAATTTTAGAATTCATGTAACACACCTCAGGAAACTTTCAGAGAAAAGCTCAAAATTTGCATTTACAAATTTGTTTTGAGATTTCACAATCACACTTAGAAACATTAACTGAGACTGATTGCTAAGAGTGAAAAGCAGTTTATAGATGAACATGTATAATTTGATGCTTCTAATGTGTATAAACACATTGTAAAGGACAGGAAATTTATTTATAATATATTCATAGTAGTTATACTGTGAAGTGATATTATAAGTGATTCCATTTATCTTTGTCTATCATATTTATTGAAAATAAAATATTTTAAAATTTTATTTTGATAAACAAAACAATCATTGTGTAATTAGAATGGATATTTAACATATTTATGTTACCCTTTGTGTTTATCGCAGCATACAAAGAAAACATGTTCCTTACCTGACATGGTATGTTATCATTGCATACCACATATAGACACATTGATTGGTGAGTTCGGTAGTGTTGCATAGTGTTCACTTGTATTTCTAATTTTTCCATATTGAACATAGAATACTTTTGTTTATGAATGTTTTAAGAGTTTTAGGCTCTGGCAGGTTGGTTCAGCAGTAGAGCATTGGACTGGCATGTGGAAGTCCCGGGTTTGATCTCCAGTCAGGGCACACAGGAGAAGTGCCCATCTGATTCTTCACCCCTCTCTCTCCCCCTTCTCTCTCTCTCTCTTTTTCTCTTCAACTCCCACAGCCATGGCTTGAATGGTTTGAGCAAGTTAACCCCAGGCACTGAGGACGGCTCCATGACCTCTGCCTCAGGCACTAAAATAGCTCGGTTGCTGAGCAATGGAGCAGTGGCTCCAAATGGGAGAGCATCCCCTGATAGGAGGCTTGTCATGTGGATCCTGGTCGGGGCACATGCGGGAATCTGTCTCTCTGCCTCCTACCTCTCACTTAATAATAATAATAATAAAAGTTTCAAAGATGTGCTTTTTTTTTTTTTAACAGGACAGAGAGAGAGAGAGTCAGAGAGAGGGATTGATAGGGACAGACAGACAGGAATGGAGAGAGATGAGAAGCATCAATCATTAGCTTTTCGTTGCGACACATTAGTTGTTCATTGATTGCTTTCTCATATGTGCCTTGACCGCGGACCTTCAGCAGACTGAGTAACCCCTTGCTTGAGCCAGCGACCTTGGGTCCAAGCTGGTGAGCTTTTTGCTCAAGTCAGACGAGCCCACGCTCAAGCTGGCGACCTCGGGGTCTTGAACCTGGGTCCTCCACATCCCAGTCTGACGCTCTAGCCACTGCGCCACCACCTGGTCAGGCAGATGTGCTTTTTTTTTTTTTGAAAGCTAACAAGAAAGAAAACAAATTATGCATTTTTCAGTGTAACTTAAGGAATGTAAAGAAAAAGGAAAAAGGGTCACTTTTAAAAGCAGGAACATGATTACCAAGCAAGATAACATGACATTATAGTTTCTATTTCTTATAAATATTCTTTTTTTGCAGGTGAGCACACTTCCTTACTCAACACATCTATGATTCCTATTTGGGCTTTCAGGGAGGAAAAAGAGTGAATATGATAAAAAGAAAATGGAGTTGGATAATGAATAATAATATGCAGCCTTCTATCTAGATTAAGTGCAAATAGTCCTACTGCTGGGCGATATGGGACATGTCCCACAGGCACCTCTTTGTCTTGGCTTATAGCAGTTCCCCTGCCTGGAGGATGCTCCATACAGTTTTCCTCCTTCCTCCTTCTCATCTGACCCCAAAGAAGTGAACATCTGCCAGCTTTCAATTATGCCCTGAGGAATCTGTGGCCATCAAAAGGGGTAACAACTAGAAGGGCTTCAAAGTGAAGAAAACTACGCAACAGCTGTTCTCAATGTAAGAAAAGCTAACGACTGACTGCCTTTCCCCAGCATGCCTCCACTTTTTGCTTCCATCAAGTTGTCTCGGATTCAGCAGCCTGATTAAACAAAAACAACAGCAGCGACAACAAACAGGAATCGCCAACCCAGTGAAACAGAGTCACCCTTCTTGGGTGCCCATTCTCTACTGTACTAGACACCAGACTAGAGGGGAATAATTTAGGATCTGTGATGGCAAAGCCCCAGGTCTTTTTAAATGCAAACTGGCGAATCACAGAAACAAATGAAGTTGGCTTTACTGGAAGTAACTTCCACATCTGGTACTCAGTTCCTTTCCATGCCCTATGGCCTTATGCAGACTATTTCCTCTGCCCAAAAAGTGACTCAACACCCCTGTGCAAGAATGTGTCATCTGTTGATAATTTGCTTAATAATACCTGTCCTTAATAATAGCTGGAGATCACCCCTCCCGCCCCCCCCCAAAGCTATTGGTTGCTGTGGAGAAGAAAATCATGCTAAAAAAACAGCTCAAAAAACAAACAACAACAAAGAACCTTCAGTGGCTTTCCATCAGTTAGAGAGCTCTGGACTCCCCTTCAAACCTGCTTATCCAGTCTTCTCTATCTCTACTCCATTGCATAAATCAAAACTCAGGAGTCATTCTTGATTCCTCTCTTTCCCATATATACTATCAGATTTGTGCTCAAAATATACTAAAAAACTCACTACCTCACTCTACTTCCTCTGTTACCTTCTTAGTCCAAGGTGCCAGAACACCACTCAACTATTGAAATAGCCTTCTTGTTAATAACTAAAACTGTTCTCTGTTTCTAGCCTTGCCCATCTCTAATCTATTTTTCACATGAAAGACCAATAGAATGAACTTTTCAAAAACTGTCACTCATACCTCAAAACACCCCTGATTAAAACATTCCATGACCTTCCATTGCACTTAGGGAAATATACAAACTCCTAGACATGACCTAAAGGGTCCTCTATGAGCTGGCCTGTTTGCCTCTCTTGGCCTCTTCATCCCTTGCTGTTCTTCCTCTTTGATGACTATATTCTAGCCATAGAAGCGATTCCCTCCTTTGAGCCTGTTGCTCTCCTTGGACAATTCTTCCCCAAGACCTTCTCATGGATGCTTCCTTCTTGACATCTCAGTCTCAGCCTTAACATTACTACTTAGAGAGGTCTTTATTGACCACCTAACAGCAGCCCCATCTGTGGTGTCATCTCTATTACTGTCCATTGTTCTTTCTTTCTTTCTTTCTTTCTTTCTTTCTTTCTTTCTTTCTTTCTTTCTTTCTTTTTTAGTGAGAGAGAGGGAGGGACAGACAGGGACAGACAGACAGGAAGGGAGAGAGATAAGAAGCATCAACTTGTTGCAACACTTTTAGTTGTTCATTGATTGCTTCTCATATATGCCTTGCCCTGGAGGCTACAGCTGAGCCAGTGACCCCTTGCTCAAGCCAGTAGTGTTAGGCTTTAAGCTGGTGACCTTTGGGTTCAAGCCAGTGACCATGGGTCATGTCTATGATCTCATGTTCAAGACGGTGACCCTGTGCTCAAGCTGGTAAGCCTGCGCTCAAACCAGATGAGGTCATGCTCAAGCCAGCAATCTTGTCGTTTTGAACCTGGGTCCTTTCATCCCAGACTGACACTCTGTCCACTGCACCACTGCCTGGTCAGGCTGTCCATTGTATTCTTCATAGCTCTTATCACCACCTGATATTTTCTTAATATTTTTCTCCCTATTACCTCCAGGAAAATAGCAGAAGGAGTCCTTCTCCATCTTAGTCACACTGAATTCTCATTGTGTAAAATGGCTTCTGAGACACAGTGGATGCTCAATAAATATTTGTTGAGTATAAATAAACAAATGTGGCCTAAATACCCTGACAGACTACTTGGAGCCCTTCTGTTAAGATATCCAGTTATTTTCCCAGCTATTACTATTTCCTCTTCACAGCCCTGTATTTCTAGTCAAATTCAGCATTCTGTCTGCTCTACATATTCAGTATTTCCCTGAACTGTTCAATAATAGATGGGTACTCAGAACAAAATCAGGACCAACCGCACTTAAATGTGTGAAGTTGGCCACATTTGTCTTGCGGTTCTTTCATCCATCTGCATACGTTTCTCTTTTCCCTCCTTGTCCACCATGGAGTATCACCACTTTTTTGTGGACTCTGTAAATTTATTCATTCCCTAATATGCTGGGCTATATTTCACCTAGGTTGGCCAAGTGTCTTAGAGTGATCTGAATAGCTAATGTCAGAGGTTTCTGCCCATGTATCAAACATTTTTTAAAATAAAAATTTAGGCCTGACCTGTGGTGGCGCAGTGGATAAAGCATCGACCTGGGAACACTGAGGTTGCCAGTTCAAAACCCTGCACTGGCCTGGTCAAGGCACATATGGGAGTTGATGCTTCCAGCTTCTCCCCCCTTTCTCTCTCTCTCTCTCACTCTCTCTCACTCTGTGTCTCCTCTCTAAAATGAATAAATTAAAAAAAAAGAAATAAAAAAAAATAAAAATTTAATTTCCTATTTAAGCAAATTGTATTACTATCACTACCTTTAAGTGTAAAACACCCTTAAGTGTAAAATCTTTACTTATAAATTCTCATTTAGTTTAAAATATCATTGTTTTCCCTTTGCCTCATTACATATATATATATACATATATATGTATATATATATGTGTATATATATGTGTGTGTGTGTATATATATATATATATATATATATTCAACTGCACCTAGAACAGTGTCTGGCACGTCAAAATATTTTGAGAAAAGGAATTGATAGCAACACCGTCACTATAAAAGGTATTTCTGCATTATGGAAGAACTATTTAGAAGTTCTGAACTTTGAAACATTTACCTCTGAAATTCTGAGTGTATTCATAGAGGCCTTTGAATATCCAGAAAACGTTCCTATTAAAAATTCACATGTAGGGCAGGGCGGGGCACCTAGGGAAGATGGTGGTACCTGAGGCTTGTGGCTCCCGTCGTCGTCTGCCCAAATCTCAGCTCAGTGTACCAGGGGCGTCTCATTGGTCTGGAGCCCTAGCCTGCGGGGTTCCTGACCCCGCGCCTCCTGGTGCCCAATTCCCGGTATGCCCCGTGCTGGTAAGGTCAGTGCGCTCCACAAGGGCAGCCAGCTCCGCAGAGGTGGCGCCCACCCAGGACCACTCAGGTTCCAGTGAGGACGATGCGGCCAGTGAGGTCCGCAGCACCACCAGTGACTGCCCCAGCCTTCTGATGCGCCAGCCTTCTGAGCACTGCGGCAAAGGATAGTCTTGGGGGGATGCCGTGGATGAGCAGGGCCAGCAGGAGGACCTTGAGGAGAAGTTGAAGGAGTATGTGGACTGCCTCACAGATAAGAGTGCCAAGATCCGGCTAGGTGCTCTTAACAACTTGCGCCTGGCCCTGACGTCCCGCCTGCTCCTAGACTTCCTGCTTCCTTACATTGACCGATGCCTTGGAAAAGTGCCTCAAGAAAGGGAAGGGCGAGGAGCAGGCCCTGGTTGCCGCTGTGCTAGGCCTGCTCTGCGTGCATCTCGGTCCTGGGTTGTTCCACAGCCTGCAGCCCTTGCTGGTCTCCGTGCTTAGTGATGGCACAGCTGTCCTTGCTGCCTGGCTCCATTGTGCTTCTGCTCTGGGTTTGGGCTGCTTCGTGGCTGCCACTGATGTCCAGGATCTGGTCTGTTGTTGCCTTACCTGCTTGAAAGATGTTCTTAGCCGGTCCTGTGGTGTGGGTGGCTCCGCGGCCCCTGCCAGCCTGCATGGCCTGTTCTGTGCCACCCTGCAAGCCTGGGTACTGCTGCTCACCCTCTGCCCCAGCATCCACATCAGCCACATCATTGACAGGCAGCGGCCCCGCCTGTTCCTGCTCCTGTCCAGCGAGACTGTGAGCCTGCGGATTGCTGCCTGGGAGACCTCCTGTTCGAGCTCGCCAGGGACCTTGAGGAGGACTTTGTTTACGAGGACATGGACGCCCTTTGCAGTGCCCTGCGCACTCTGGCCACCGACAGCAACAAGTTCCGCGCCAAAGCCAAGCGCAGGCGGCAGCGCTCTGTCTTCTGTGCTGAGCTGCACTTTGTTGAGGATGGCGAATGTGATGAAGAGACAGTCCGCTTCGGCCTTGAGGTGCTCTACGTGGACAGCTGGGCTCGGCGCCGAGTCTATGCTGCCTTCAAGGATGTGCTGGGGTCGGGCATGCACTACCACCTCCAGAACAACGAGCTCCTCCGTGACATCTTTGGCTTGTGCCCTGTGCTGGTTCTGGATGCCACTGCCCTGAAGGCCTGCAAGATGTCACGATTCGAAAAGCACCTGTACAACGCCGCTGCCTTCAAAGCACAGCCCAACGTGCGAAGCCACGTGCAGGACAAGCAGGCAGACATTCTGTGAGGGAGGCCCAGCCGAGAGGAGACTGTAGGTACCCGGGCCGGATTTTAACAGAAGAGCGTAACAGCTGGACCCTGCCAGAAATTGTCGCTTTATTATTTTAATGAGTGAACCAAAAACAAACATGGAGGTGGGTAGCCGGAGGAAAGGTCACTTGGGATCCTGGCTCTCAGCCCTGTACTCAGGCCTGTGGCCTCTTCTTGCCTTGTCTTAGGCCAGACCAGAGATGCACCTGTTCCAGGACTGCGGGGCAGGCAGGAGAAGGCTGTCTCTTCCTTTCTCTCCTTTCTCAGGCCTTGTACCCCTGGGAGGAAACACTTCCTTGGGGAAGGGGGAATGGCATCTGGACAAATGTCACAACCACAGGTGGGGAGGTGATGCTACCTGGGATGGATTTATGTGCTATTTAAAAAATATTAGAAATAAACTGAATGCTCAGGAAAAAAAATTCACATGTGATCTTTTGATTTGGGCTTATTCTGAAAAAGTCACTGCTCTTGAAAAGACAGGGAGGATATACAGCAATCCTTCTTCCTACTTCAAATGTAGTCAAGCAGTTTCTCTGTGTATGCATGTATATGACACTGTCTGGGAAGCTGCAATTAAACCTGGGTAATTCTGCCCCTTATTAGATGTTTGTTTCCTTGAATGAGATGTTCACCATTCTTGAGGTAGGACTACATCTTGATAATTAATCATAAGTTTCCCCACCACTACCCCCCAGAAAAGATACTGCTTCAAATTTGAAAAATAAAATCCATGACATAGTTTCAATTTGGGGGCAACTGTTGAAATGGAGAGGATTTTTAAAAAATTAATTTTAATGGGGTGACACCAATAAATCAGGGTACATATGTTCAAAGAAAACATCTTCAGGTTATCTTATCATTCAGTTATGTTGCATACCCATCACCCAAAGTCAAATTGTCCTCTGTCACCTTCTATCTGGTTTTCCCTGTGCCCCTCCCCTCCTCCCTATCCCACCCTCCCCTCCCATCCCCTACCCCCAAACCACCACACTCTTGCTCATGTCTCATAGTCTCACTTTTATGTACCACCTATGTATGAAATCATGCTGTTCTCAGTTTTTTTTCTGTTTTACTTATTTCACTCCGTATAATGTTATCAAGGTACATCCATTTTGTTATAAATGATTCGATGTCATCATTTCTTATGGCTGAGTAGTATTCCATAGTATATATGTACCATAGCTTTTTAATCCACTTATCCTCTGATGGACACTTGGGCTGTTTCCAGATCTTCGCTATTGTGAACAATGCTGCCACGAACATGGGGGCGCATTTCTTATTTTCGAACAGTGCTATGGTGTTCTTAGGGTATATTCCTATAAGTGGAATAGCTGGGTCAAAAGGCAGTTCGATTTTTAATTTTTTGAGGAATCTTCAAACTGTTTTCCACAGTAGCTGCACCAGTCTGCATTACCACCAGCAGGGCAGAAGGGTTCCCTATTCTCCACATCCTCGCCAGCACTTGTTCTATGTTTTTTGCAGATGAGCGCCATTCTGACTGATGTGAGGTGATATCTCATTGTGGTTTTAATTTGTATTTCTCTAATGATTAGTGATGTTGAGCATTTTTTCATATGCCTATTGGCCATCTGTATGTCCTCTTTGGAGAAATTCCTATTCATTTCTTTTGCCCATTTTTTGATTGGGTTGTTTGTCTTGCTGGTGTTGAGTTTTATAAGTTCTTTATAAATTTTAGTTATTAACCCCTTATCAGATGTGCTGTCAAATATGTTCTCCCATTGTGTGGTTTGTCTTTTTATTCTGTTCTTATTGTCTTTAGCTGTGCAAAAACTTTTTAGTTTGATATAGTCCCATTTGTTTATCTTGCCTTTTATTTCATTTCCCTGTGGAGATAAATCGGCAAATATATTGCTGTGAGAGATGTCAGAGAGCTTGCTGCCTATGTTTTCTTCTAAGATGCTTATGGTTTCACGGCTTACGTTGAAGTCTTTTATCCATTTTGAGTTTGTTTTTGTGAATGGTGTAAGTTGATGGTCTAGTTTCATTTTTTTGCAGGTAGATGTCCAATTTTCCCAACACCATTTGTTAAAGAGGCTGTCTTTACTCCATTGTATGTTCTTTCCTCCTTTGTCAAATATCAGTTGTCCATAAAGGTGTGGGTTTATTTCCGGGTTCTCTTTTCTGTGCCATTGATCTATGTGCCTGTTCTTATGCCAGTGCCAGGCTGTCTTGAGTATAATGGCCTTGTAGTAAACCTTGATATCTGGAAGAGTGATACTTCCTGCTTTATTTTTTCTTTTTAAGATTGCTGAGGCTATTCGTGTTCTTTATAGGTTCCATGTAAATTTTTGGAATAAGTGTTCTATATCTTTGAAATATGTCATTGGTATTTTAATTGGTATTGCATTGAATTTATAAATTACTTTGGGTAATATAGACATTTTAATGATGTTTACTCTTCCTAGCCATGAGCACGGTATATGCTTCCACTTGTTTGTATCTTCCTTGATTTCTTTTATCAATGTTTTATAATTATCCGAGTACAAGTCCTTAACCTCCTTGGTTAAATTTACTCCTAGGTACTTTATTTTTTTTGGCTGCAATAGTAAAGGGGATTGTTTCCTTAATTTCTTTTGCTGACAGTTCATTGTTGGTATATAGAAATGCCTCTGATTTCTGAGTATTAATTTTATATCCTGCCACGTTGCTGAATTCATTTATAAGGTCCAGTAGTCTTTTGACTGAGACTTTAGGGTTTTCTATATATAATATCATATCATCTGCAAATAATGACAGTTTTACTTCTTCTTTTCCAATTTGGATGCCTTTTATTTCTTCTTCTTGTCTGATTGCTATAGCTAGGACTTCCAGAACTATGATGAATAAAAGTGGTGAAAGGGGGCACCCCTGCCTGGTTCCTGATCTTAAAGGGATTGCTTTTAATTTTTGCCCATTTAGTATGATGTTTGCTGTGGGTTTGTCGTAGATGGCCTTTATCATGTTAAGGAATGTTCTCTGTATTCCCACTTTACTGAGAGTTTTGAGCATGAATGGGTGCTGGATTTTACCAAATGCCTTTTCTGCATCTATTGAAATTATCATGTGATTTTTGTCCCTCCTTTTGTTTATGTGATGAATCACATTGATTGATTTGCGAATATTGAACCAGCCTTGCCTCTCCAGAATAAATCCCACTTGATCATGGTGTATGATTTTTTTTCATGTATTGCTGGATCTGGTTGGCTAATATTTTGTTGAGAATTTTAGCATCTAAATTCATCAGGGATATTGGCCTAAAATTTTTTTTCTTTGTGTTGTCTTTGCCTGGTTTTGGGATCAGAATTATGCTCGCCTCATAAGAGGAGTTTGGAAATCTTCCTTCCTCTTGAATGTTTTGAAATAGCTTGAGGAGGATAGGAGTTAGTTCTCCTTTGAATTTTATATATATATATATATATATATATATATATATATATTAATTCTAATGGGGTGACACCAATAAATCAGGGTACATATGTACAATGAAAACATCTCCAGGTTATCTTATCATTCAACCGTGTTGCATACCCATAACCAAAAGTCAAATTGTCCTCTGTCACCTTCCATCTGGTTTACCCTGTGTCCCTCCCCTCCTCCCTATCCCACCCTCTCCTCCCTCCCCCCACCCCGTAACCACCACTCTCTTGTCCTTGTTTCTTATTCTCACTTTTATGTCCCACCTATGTATGAAATCATGCTGTTCTCAGTTTTTCTTTTTTTCTGATTTACTTATTTCACTCCGTATAATGTTATCAAGGTACATCCATTTTGTTATAAATGATCCGATGTCATCGTTTCTTATGGCTGAGTAGTATTCCATAGTATATATGTACCATAGCTTTTTAATCCACTCGTCTTCTGACGGACACTTGGGCTGGTTCCAAATCTTCGCTATTGTGAACAATGCTACCACGAACATGGGGGCGCATTTCTTCTTTTTGAACAGTGCTATGGTGTTCTTAAGGTATATTCCTATAAGTGGGATAGCTGGGTCAAAAGGCAGTTCGATTTTTAATTTTCTGAGGAATCTCCAAACTGTTTTCCACAGTGGCTGCACCAGTCTGCATTCCCACCAGCAGTGCAGAAGGGTTCCCTTTTCTCCACATCCTCGCCAGCACTTATTCTGTGTTGTTTTGCTGATGAGTGCCATTCTAACTGGTGTGAGGTGATACCTCATTGTGGTTTTAATTTGTATTTCTCTAATGATCAGTGATGTTGAGCATTTTTTCATATGCCTATTGGCCATCTCTATGTCTTCTTTGGAGAAATTTCTATTCATTTCTTTTGCCCATTTTTTGATTGGGTTGTTTGTCTTCCTGGTGTTGAGTTTTATAAGTTCTTTATAAATTTTAGTTATTAACCCCTTATCAGATGTGCTGTTGAATATGTTCTCCCATTGTGTGGTTTGTCTTTTTATTCTGTTCTTATTGTCTTTAGCTGTGCAAAAACTTTTTAGTTTGATATAGTCCCATTTGTTTATCTTGTCTTTTATTTCATTTGCCCGTGGAGATAAATCGGCAAATATACTGCTGCTACAGATGTCGGAGAGCTTGCTGCCTATGTTTTCTTCTAAGATGCTTATGGTTTCACAGCTTACGTTTAAGTCTTTTATCCATTTTGAGTTTGTTTTTGTGAATGGTGTAAGTTGATGGTCTAGTTTCATTTTTTTGCAGGTAGATGTCCAATTTTCCCAACACCATTTGTTAAAGAGGCTGTCTTTACTCCATTGTATGTTCTTTCCTCCTCTGTCAAATATCAGTTGTCCATAAAGCTGTGGGTTTATTTGTGGGTCCTCTGTTCTGCTCCATTGATCTATGTGCCTGTTCTTATGCCAGTACCAGACTGTCTTGAGTATAATGGCCTTAAAGTATACCTTGATATCTGGAAGAGTGATACCTCCTGCTTTGTTTTTTCTTTTTAGGATTGCTGAGGCTATTCGTGTTCTTTTTTGGTTCCATATAAATTTTTGGAATATGTTTTCTATATCTTTGAAGTATGTCATTGGTATTTTAATTGGTATTGCATTGAATTTATAAATTGCTTTGGGTAATATAGACATTTTAATGATGTTTATTCTTCCTAGCCATGAGCAGGGTATATGCTTCCACTTGTTTGTATCTTCCTTGATTTCTTTTATCAATGTTTTATAATTATCCGAGTACAAGTCCTTAACCTCCTTGGTTAAATTTACTCCTAGGTATTTTATTTTTTTGGCTGCAATAGTGAAGGGGATTGTTTCCTTAATTTCTTTTGCTGACAGTTCATTGTTGGTATATAGAAATGCCTCTGTTTTCTGCGTATTAATTTTATATCCTGCCACGTTGCTGAATTCATTTATAAGGTCCAGTAGTCTTTTGACTGAGACTTTAGGGTTTTCAATATACAATATCATATCATCTGCAAATAGTGACAGTTTTACTTCTTCTTTTCCAATTTGGATGCCTTTTATTTCTTCTTCTTGTCTGATTGCTATAGCTAGGACTTCCAGAACTATGTTGAATAAGAGTGGTGAAAGTGGGCAACCCTGCCTGGTTCCTGATCTTTAGGGTCCTTTGAATTTTTGATAGAATTCACTTGTGAAGCCATCAGGCCCAGGACTTTTCTTTGTTGAAATTTTTTTGATAACTGTTTCAATCTCATTTGTTGTAATTGGTCTGTTTAGGTGTTCTGATTCTTCCAGATCGGTTTTTGGAAGATTATATGATTCAAGAAATTTGTTCATTTCACCTAAGTTGTCTAATATTTTGGCATAGAGTTCTTCATAGTATTTTCTTACAATGCTTTGTATTTCTGTTGTGTCAGTTGTTATTTCTCCACTGTCATTTCTAATTTTATTTATTTGGGTACTCTCTCTTTTTTTCTTGGTGAGTTTAGTTAAAGGTTCATCAATCTTGTTTACCTTTTCAAAGAACCAGCTCCTGGTTTCATTGATCCTCTGTATTGTTTCCTTAGCCTCTATGTCATTTATTTCTGCTCTGATCTTTATTATTTCCTTCCTTCTACTAGTCCTGGCCTTTATTTGCTGTTGTTTTTCTAGTTCTTTTAGATGCAGGGTCAGTTTGCTTAATTGAACTTTTTCTAGCTTCTTTTGGTATGCCTGTAGTACAATGAACTTCCCTCTCAGTACTGCTTTTGCTATGTCCCATAAATTTTGAGTTGATGTATGCTTATTATCATTTGTTTCTAGAAACATTTTTATTTCTTCTTTGATCTCATTGTTAATCCATTCATTATTTAATAACATGCTATTTATTTTCCAAGTGTTTGAGTATTTTTCAATTTTTCTTTTGTGGTTTATTTCTAGTTTCATGGCATTGTGATCAGAGAAATTGCTTGATATGATCTCAATCTTCTTAAATTTATTGAGACCATTATTGTGTCCTAACATGTGGTCTATCCTAGAAAATAAGCGCTTGAGAAGATTGTATTTTCTACTGCTTTAGGGTGAAAAGTTATGAAGATATCTACTAAATCGAGTGAATCTGGTGTCTCCTTTAAGTCTGCTGTTTCTTTATTAATTTTCTTTCTTGAGGATCTATCTAGTGATATTAGTGGGGTATCAAATCCCCTACTTTTATAGTATTGCTGTTAATCTTGCCCTTTATATCCATTAAAGTATGCTTTATGTATGTCGGGGCTCCTATTTTGGTGCATAAATATTTATAATAGTTATATGTTCCTGTTAAATTGTTCCCTTTATCATTATGTAGTGTCCTTCTTTATCTCTTACTACAGCCTTTGTTTTAAAGTCCATTTTGTCAGATATAAGTATTGCTACCCCGGCTTTTCTCTCATTTCCATTTGCATGAAATACATTTTTCCATCCTTTTACCTTCAGTCTATGTGCATCTTTTGTTTTAAGGTGTGTCTCTTGTAGACAGCATATGTATGGGTCCTGTTTCTTTATCCATGCAGCTACTCTATGTCTTTTGATTGGATCATTTAATCCATTTACATTTAAGGTTATTATTGATATGTAGTTGTTTATTGCCATTTTGTTCTTTAAAGTTGTATTCTTCTTTTGCTATATTCTTTCTTCCCTTTGAACTATTCACAACAGGCCCTTTAGTATCTCTTGTAGAATTGGTTTGGTTTTAATCAATTCCTTGAGGCTTTCTTTGTCTGCGAAGCTCTTTATTTCTCCTTCAATTTTAAACGTTAGCCTTGCTGGATAGAGTAGTCTTCGTTGTAGGTTCTTGTTCTGCATTATTTTGAATATATCTTGCCGTTCCCTTCTGGCCTCAAGTGTTTCTGTTGAGAAGTCAGATGTCATCCTTATGGGGGATCTTTTGTAGGTGATAGCCTTATTTTCTCTAGCAGCTTTTAAAATTTTCTCTTTATCACTTAGCTTTGGTATTTTAACTATGATGTGTCTTGGTGTAGATTTCTTTGGGTTTCTCTTTAATGGAGTTCTGTGTGCTTCTTGAACGTGTGAAATGTTTTCCAGCCTTAATTTAGGGAAGTTTTCTGCTATGATTTGAATGAACAAAGTTTCTATTTTCTTTTCTCTCTCCTCTTCTTCAGGAACCCCTATGATGCAGATGTTATTTCTCCTCATGTTGTCACAGAGCTCCCTTAGAGTTTCCTCAGATTTTTTGAGTCTCTTTTCTTTTTTCTGCTCTGCTTCTGTGCCTTTTTTTATTGTGTCCTCTAACTCGCTGATTCGATCCTCAGCCTTATTCATCCTGCTTTTAATTCCTTCCATTGTAGTCTTCAGTTCTGATACTGTATTTGTCATTTCTGTCTGATTCCTTTTTATTATTTCAATTTCGTTTTTTATACTTGCTATATTTTTATTTAGGTGTTCATAGTGACTATCCATTGTTGCTCTAATTTTTTTGAACATCCTAACTATCATTATTCTAAATTCTGCTTCTGGTAATTTGGTTATATCTGGTTCATTCAGGTCCTTCTCTGGGGATTTCTCTTGATTCATTTGGTTTGCATTTCTCTGCCTGCCCATTTTGTCTGTGTATAAGAAGGTTGTGGCCACTGGAGTCCAGTAGGTGTTGCCTTTGTGTTCTCTAGGTGTGGTCTGTCTGCAGGCCCGCCACCTCCTCTGCTGCTGCCTAGGGCGGTTGGGTATGGGCATTGCCAGCGCCGGCCGATTGTGGCTGTTGCTGTGATTTCTACCTCTCCTCCACGGGAGGGGCTGTCACTCAAGATACAAGCCTCAACACCAAGGGTAGAGGTGAGCACCTTTGCTCAGCTGCTGACGCAGCCTGTTTCCAGGCTTCCGCCCAGCCCCCGAGGTCAGAGCCTGCTCTCCACAGTTTCTCGGGTTGGATTGGGCTTTTGACGTGCTCGCAGCTGTGAACCTTTGCCTGTCTGGAGCTTTAGCCCTGCCCTCGAGGCCAGTGCCCTCCTGCGCAGGATCGCAGACTGAGGTTTATTGGGCCGGGCGTGGCTGCTGGCGTGCTCTCAGCTGCGAGCTTCTGCTCATCTGGGGCTCTAGCCCCGCCTCGTGTTCTGAGCCAACTCGCCCATGCAGGATGGCGAACTGCGGTTTCTCGGGCCTGTTGGGGCTGCTGGCGTTAGCTCAGCCGTGAGCCTCCCGCTGTCCCTGGTCCTAGCCCCGTCCCACCGGTCAGGGATGGCTTGCGCAGGGTCACAGAGCAGATCTCTTCCTGTTCCTGGCCTCCCGTTTCTTTCCCTGCAGGTGGGACTACAGGTGGGCCTGCAGCTGCAGGGCCACTTTTGCGCATCCCCTTCTCCCCTGCTGGGCTAGACTGGGCTCACACTGGCTGGGCCTCCGGCCCTGCCGACAGAACTGCGTTTCAGTGTCCTGCTGCCACCATCCCTCCAGCAACCCTCAGCAGAGTAGGAAGGGGCCCTACATTTCAGATCCTAACACTCCATACTGCAGACCTGGGAGCTCCCTTCCTCTAAGCAGCTCTGCTCTAAGTGCCACGGGAGAGCTTGTTTGGCTGGTGTCCTGTCTCCCTTTGCTGGTATTGCTAGTTCCAGGGGAAATATTCGTTTCTGATTAGGGAAGTGACTTAGCCCAGGTGTTAGGGTGGCTGTCCCTCAGAGTTTTTCTCCCTGTGGCTTCCAGTTTACTCTCTCTTTCCGCTGCTCTGGTCCTCTCATCTGACCTCATTCCCCGGAGCCCTGGGTGAGTGGGTGTGAGAGAGGTTTTCTGAGCTGTCCCTTTAAGAAGAATCCTGGGTCTGAGAGAACTGTCTCTCACAAACAGTATCCTCACTTGTTTCACAGCTCAATTCTGTCCAAACGCCTCTTCTAGGCTCTGGGGCTGCAGGCTGGGGCTTTGTTCCTGGGACCCATGTCCCTCCCTCTCCGCCAAACTCTCCTCCTGCCACACGGGTCTCTCCGGGCTGCCGTTTGCTCCGGGGAGCTGGGCAACCCCCTTCGCGTTTTCGCTATTCCTACCAGTCTCAATGTGGCTTCTTCTGTGTTCCTTGGTTGAAGAGTCCACTTAGTTTAGTTCAAAGTTGGTTTATCCAGATGATGGTTCTTAAAATTGAGTTATAACCCACTTTAGTTCTGGGAGTTGGAAGTTGGTACGTCTGCCTACTCCATCGCCATCTTGCTCTCAAGAATGGAGAGGATTTGTTACAATCCAAGTAGCCCATTTCTTTATGGCTTCAGCAGATTTATTCTTAAGTTGTTATGAAATGAAATTTGATGATTGTTAAAAATGTATCTACTTAGGAAAAAAATTATTAATTTGATAAATGTTATAAAATTTATTGCAAACTGTAAATACAGTGTAGCTTGTTGTCAAGATTCCAATATGGTATATATGGCTTTCTACACATTTTTATTATATGTCCAGGGTTTTCACTGAGACCATCTGGTAACACTCATATCCTCTCCATTCTTTCGATCAGTTTGCTTCTCATTTCCTTGGCCATGTACCCCTTGAGGAACAAATTTAAGGTCTGGGGGTTTAATCTACCCCTAGATTATATTGAGTTTTAACATTTGTCTTCAGTGCTGCAACCTGAAAGATGAACTAGGCGATGGAACTAGCAGCACAAAAATGATATTATGCAGGGAATTATTTCCTGGAATAGCTCAAAGCCACCAAGATAGATGGATGAGGTTAAGAGACATTTTGATTTTCGAAAACTCAAACCGTATGTGTTTGAAAAGCCATGAGAGACAAGCAGAATTCTGTGGTGCATATACACATTCCAAAGCACATATAACCCAGGTGTTCTACTTAAAATTGAATAGAATAAGAATGGAGGATACGAATCAACTTGTTAAGCTTTTCTAAGTTACTAAAAGCCATTTCAAAAAAATTCCCCTGAAAATGTCTCTCTCTTTCTGTCTGTCTTTCTCTCTCTCTCACACACACTCTTTAGCACAGATTGCCTAAGAAGATTTCAGAGGTTAATGGCACCAGATGGCAGTGAGATGTGAGAGTTTTTAATTGTTTTTACTGCCGTTAGGAAAGCAGTTAAGAGTTGAAGTCAGATTGGCATTCTGGATAGCAGATGTATAGTTCAAATGACTGTTACACTGCTAAAAATAAGGAGAAGAAAAGAAAAGAAACAACAATGGGGTAACTCCTGTGGTATTAAATCTTCTCTCAAAGTAAATAGTACTGATAATTTGATGTTTTAAATATGCATTACTGGAACAGCTTCTTAATGGAAAAGCAACACATTGGAGGAATTACCAAAAAATAATAAAATCAATGCTAACATCAACAGATTAGTTCTTGTGACTACTCTGAAGTCATGAAACAGTCATGAGACAACATAAAGTGATTTTTTTTTTCTGATGTGAGAAGTGGGGAGGCAGAGAGACACACTTCTGCATGTGCCTGACCGGGATCCATTGGCATACCCACCATGGGGCGATGCTCTACCCATCTGGGGCGTTACTCCATTGCAACTGGAGCCATTCTAGTGCCTGAGGCAGGGGCCATGGAGCTGTCCTCAATGCCCAGGCCAACTTTGCTCCAATGGAGCCTTGGCTGTGTGGCAGGGGGGGGGGAGGGGAGAAGAGAGAAAGAAAGAGAGGAAGGAGAGGGGGAAGGGTGGAGAAGCAGATGGGCACTTCTCCTGTGTGCCCTGACTAGGCTGGGACTTCCACATGCCAGGCTGATGCTCTACCACGGGGCCAGCCATCCAGAGCCAAAGTGAATTTTTAAAATTTAAAAGGAAAATGGCTGAATGAACTGAACTCTGGCATGCAGCAGAGTCGAGCTCTTACTCCCATCACATATGAACACCGTTAGCACATTTAACAAGTTCTCATCAGTTCTGCAAAATATATCAAAGTTTAATTAATGTTTTTCACTAAACTAAAAGATCATTGACCTTCTAAATTCAAACTGATAGAGACAATTGAATAAAACCAATGAGAATTATGTCCTCTAGCTGCTTCATGACGAGTGGGAAAGATACTGTGTGTTCATAAATACATATGTGCGTATCCATAGGGCTGCCACTTATGGTTGGGTAAGCTGTGCATTCCACAACCTGCATGGTCATCTGGACAGCCTGAAAATAAAGTGACGGACAAAGGACAGAGAAATTTCTTTCATCCAGAGATCATGAAAGGCTTTCTGGCAGAGCTAATGTTTAAGCTGCACATTGGTGAAAAGGATTTAGATAAACAAATGTTGAAATGATGGTGAAAGGATGCTCACTCCTATGGCCCAGAACCTGCTAATTGATCTCGGTCCTGTGGAATGTGGTCAGTGTGTATTACTCTGGCCTGATGTTTTCATGGGACTCCTTTTCATACCTGCTGATTCCTTTGTCTCAGTTTCCCTCCCCACCCACTTTTGCTCAGCTAATTTACCCACAGATCTTAACCTTAGACTTTACTTCCCATCTCCACCTTCCATCCCATCCTGGGTAAGCATGACCAATGTGTTCCTATAGAACCCTAAAAAGACGTCATATGTATTTATCATATACTTTATTTTTTTGGTATATTTCTGAAATGAAAAGTGGGAGGCAGGGAGGCAGAGAGAAAGAATCCCGCATGTGCCTGACCGGGATACACCCAGCATGCCCACTAGGGGGCTATGCTCTGCCCATCTGGGGTGTTGTCCTATTGCAATTGGAGCCATTCTAGCACCTAAGGCAGAAGTCATGGAGCCATCCTCAGTGTCCGGGCCAACTTTGCTCCAATGGAGCCTTAGCTGCAGGAGGGGAAGAGAGAGACAGAGAGAAAGGAGAGGAGAAAGGGTGGAAAAGCAGATGGGCACATTTCCTGTGTGCCCTGGCCAGGAATTGAACCTGGGACTTCCACACACCAGGCCGACGCTCTATTACTGAGCCAACTGCGAGTGCCTCATATGTGTTTTGAACAGTGTCCCTATTTGGTTTCCCAGCAAAAGTGTAGATCTCTTTAAGGTAACAGACTGCACTTATCTTTCTCAATTAGCTCTTCAGTAACTAATACAATAAGTACATGATACCTACTAAGTGCTCAGTAAACTATTTTTACTGTATTGCTTACATGATGATATTTGGCTACATGAAATTAAAATATTTGTGACAAAGAGGGACCTTTGTCATATATTAAGTTTTTCTGTACAATTCAACTTCTTTCAAAAGTGCCTTGATATTACTAAAAGAGGAATTATAGGTGATAAGATTGCATATCCCTTTGATTTTTATAACTTTTTTTAGAACATTTAGGATTGTTATCCAACTAAATAAATAAATCATAGCCCTGCCCCACAAAACTCCATTTGGCAAGAATACAAAAATGTATGCCTTTCAGTTATTTTGAAACTATAGAGAGTTTATGACAGGCTGAGGAGCTTGGACTTCATCCACTGATTCATTCAACCGAAACATATTCACTTCATGCCAGGTCTATTCCAGGTACTGGGGATACAGTGGAAACAAGACAAAAATGACCTCACAGGGATGTGGGGCAGGAGATGATAAACATGTAAACAAATAAAAATAGAAAAGACTTGGGGATGTTAAGTGCTATCAAGAACATAAAATGGAGTGAGTGGTAAGATGCAGGAACATGAGACAACCTACTTCAGGTGGTCAGAAAAGGCATCTCTGAGGTTGGTGCATTCAGGCTGAGAATAAGACGAGAATGAAGCTGGTATAAGATAATTTGGGGAAGAATGTTTTGGGGGCCAGTAACATAAAGTTTTAAGAAACAGGATTCAAATAATTCACTTTAAGGAAATGTAAATCCATTGAGTGTCAGTGGTAAGTATCACCCAGAGACCCCACCCCCACCCCATCTGTCCCTTTTCCCTGCAGAATCACTGCTTATCCTTGAAAACCACAAACACCTCATAGTCAGAGGAGCAAGTCCTTGAAATGGGGGAGGTGGGATAGACTTCTTTATTTCAAATGCCAGTCCCTAATTTCTATTTAAATAACTCTAAAGGGTTCTGTTTACTTTTTCCCGACACTAAATCAGTCAGTTTTCTTGCAGACACTGACCCTGGCTAATTTAAGGTGGAGATGGTTTATTGGAAAAATATGAAAATTGTATTCACATGAGGAAAATGCTGAAACATCAGTTTAAAAAACTGACAGGAAATGAGGGGCCCTAGCAATCAATCAGAGAACATGACCAAGACCTCAACAAGAGCATATACTTAAGACCCAGAGCTGGGCAATGCTACTACATGATCCACACTACTGGATTAGTACCAATGCCTGAGGCCACCAAACCTCTGTATTATTTTTCTATTATTATTAATTTTAATGGGGTGCCATTAATAAATCAGGGTACATATGTTCAGAGAAAACATCTCCAGGTTATCTTGTCATTCAATTATGTTGCATACCCATCACCCAAAGTCAAATTGATCTCTGTCACCTTCTATCTGGTTTTCTTTGTGCCCCTCACCTCTCCCATTTCCCTCCCTCTCTTCCCTCCCCACACCCTGTAACCACCACACTCTGGTCCATGTCTCATAGTCTCGTTTTTATGTCCCACCTATGCATGAAATTATGCAGTTCTCAGTTATTTTTCTGTTTTACTTATTTCACTCGTTATAATGTTATCAAGGTCCATCCATTTTGTTGTAAATGATCTGATGTGATAATTTCTTATGGCTGAGTAGTATTCCATAGTATATATGTACCAAAGCTTTTTAATCCACTCGTCCTCCGATGGACACTTGGGCTGTTTCCAGATCTTCGCTATTGTGAACAGTGCTATGATGTTCTTAGGATATATTCCTAAAAGTGAGATAGCTGGGTCAAAAGGCAGTTCGATTTTTAATTTTTTCAGGAATCTCCATACTGTTTTCTACAGTGGCTGCACCACTCTTAATTCCCACCAGCAGTGCAGGAGGGTTCCCTTTTCTCCACACCCTCGCCAGGCCAGTACTTATTCTGTGTTGTTTTGCTGATGAGTGCCATTCTGACTGGTGTGAGGTGATATCTTATTGTGGTTTTAATTTGCATTTCTCTAATGATTAGTGATGTTGAGCATTTTTACGTATGCCTATTGACCAACTGTATGTCCTCTTTGGAGAAATTTCTATTCATTTCTTTTGCCCATATTTGATTGGGTTGTTTGTCTTCCTGGTGTTGAGTTTTATAAGTTCTTTATAAATTTTAGTTATTAACCCCTTATCAGATGTGCTGTTGAATATGTTCTCCCATTGTGTGGTTTGTCTTTTAATTCTGTTCTTATTGTCCTTAGCTGTGCAAAAACTTTTTAGTTTGATATAATCCCATTTGTTTATCCTGCCTTTTATTTCATTTGCCCGTGGAGATAAATTGGCAAATATATTGCTGTGACAGATTTCGGAGAGCTTACTGCCTATGTTTTCTTCTAAGATGCTTATGGTTTCACAGCTTATATTTAAGTCTTTTATCGATTATGAGTTTGTTTTTGTGAATGGTGTAAGTTGATGATCTAGTTTCATTTTTTTGCAGGTAGATGTCCAATTTTCCCAACACCATTTGTTAAAGAGGCTGTCTTTACTCCATTGTATGTTCTTTCCTCCTTTGTCAAATATCAGTTGTCCATAAAGCTGTGGGTTTATTTCTGGGTTCTCTGTTCTGTTCCATTGATCTATGTGCCTGTTCTTATGCCAGTACAAGGCTGTCTTGAGTATAATGGCCTTGTAGTATACCTTGATATCCGGAAGAGTGATACCTCCTGCTTTATTTTTTTCTTTTTAAAATTGCTGAGGTTATTTGTGTTCTTTTTTGATTCCATATAAATTTTTGAAATATGTGTTCTATATCTTTGAAATATGTCATTGGTATTTTAATTGGTATTGCATTGAATTTATAAATTGCTTTGTGTAATATAGACATTTAAATATGTTTATTCTTCCTAACCATGAGCACAGTATATGCTTCCACTTGTTTGTATCTTCCTTGATTTCTTTTATCAATGTTTTATAATTTTCCGAGTACAAGTCCTTAACCTTCTTGATTAAATTTACTCCTAGGTACTTTATTTCTTTGGTTGCCATAGTTAAGGGGATTGTTTCCTTAATTTCTTTTGCTGACAGTTCATTGTTGGTATATAGAAATGCCTCTGATTTCTAAGTATTAATTTTATATCCTGCCATGTTGCTGAATTCATTTATCAGGTCCAGTAGTTTTTTGACTGAGACTTTAGGGTTTTCTATATACAATATCATATCATCTGCAAATAATGACAGTTTTACTTCTTCTTTTCCAATTTGGATGCCTTTTATTTCTTCTTGTCTTATTGCTAAAGCTAGGACTTCCAGAACTATGTTGAATAAGAGTGGTGAAAGGGAGCACCCCTGCCTGGTTTCTGATCTTAAGGGGATTGCTTTTAATTTTTGCCCATTTAGTATGATGTTTGCTGTGGGTTTGTCGTAGATGGCCTTTATCATGTTAAGGAATGTTCTCTGTATTCCCACTTTACTGAGAGTTTTGAGCATGCATGGGTGCTGGATTTTATCAAATGCCTTTTCTGCATCTATTGATTGATATGTGAATATTGAACCAGCTTTGCCTCTCCAGAATAAATCCCACTTGATCATGGTGTATGATTTTTTTTCATATATTGCTGGATCCAGTTGGCTAATATTTTGTTGAGAATTTTAGCATCTAAATTCATCAAGAATATTGGCCTATAATTTTCTTTTTTTGTGTTGTCTTTGCCCGGTTTTGGGATCAGAATTATGCTCGCCTCATAAAAGGAGTTTGGAAGTCTTCTTTCCTCTTGAATTTTTTGAAGCAGCTTGAGGAGGATAGAAGTTAGTTCTTTGAATTTTTGGTAGAATTCACTTGTGAAGCCATCAGGCCCAGGACTTTTCTTTTTTGGGAGTTTTTTGATAACTGTTTCGATCTCATTTGTTGTAATTGGTCTGTTTAGGTGTTCTCATTCTTCCAGATTAATTTTTGGAAGATTATATGATTCAAGAAATTTGTCCATTTCACCTATGTTGTCTAGTTTTTTGGCATTGAAATCCACTACTATTATAGTATTATACTATTATAGTATTGCTGTTAAACTCACCCTTTATATCCATCAAAGTCTGCTTTATGTATGTTGGGGCTCCTATATTTGGTGCGTAGATATTTATAATAGTTATATGTTCCTATTGAATTGTTCCCTTTATTATTATGTAGTGTCCTTCTTTATCTCTTACTACATCCTTTGTTTTAAAGTCCATTTTGTCAGATATAAGTACTGCTACCTCGGCTTTTTTTTCATTTTCATTTGCATGAAGTATTTTTTTCCATCCTTTTACCTTCAGTCTATGTGCATTTTTTGTTTTAAGGTATGTCTCTTGTAGACAGCATATGTATGGGTCCTGTTTCTTTATCCATGCAGCTACCCTATGTCTTTTGATTGGATCATTTAATCCATTTACATTTAAGGTTATTATTGATATGTAGTTGTTTATTGCCATTTTGTTCTTTAAAGTTGTATTCTTCTTTTGCTATATTCTTTCTTCCCTTTGAACTGTTCATAACAGGCCCCTTAGTATCTCTTGCAGAATTGGTTTGGTTTTAATGAATTCCATGAGGTTTTTTGTCTGGGAAGCTCTTTATTTCTCTTTCAATTTTAAACGTTAGCCTTGCTGGATAAAGTAGTCTTGGTTGTAGGTTCTTGTTCTGCATTACTTTGAATATATCTTGCTATTCCCTTCTGGCCTCAAGTGTTTATGTTGAGAAGTTGGATGTCATCCTTATGGGGGCTTCTTTGTAGGTTATAGCCTAATTTTCTCTAGCAGCTTTTAAAATTTTCTCTTTATAACTTAGCTTTGGTATTTTAACTATGATGTGTCTTGGTGTAGATTTTTTTGGGTTTCTCTTTAATGGAGTTTTGTGTGCTTCTTGAACGTGTGAAATGTTTTCCAGCCTTAATTTAGGGAAGTTTTCTGCTATGATTTGATTGAACAAAGTTTCTATTTTCTTTTCTCTCTCCTCTTCTTCAGGAACCCCTATGATGCGGATGTTATTTCTCCTCATGTTCACAGAGCTCTCTTAGAGTTTCCTCATATTTTTTGAGTCTCTTTTCTTTTTTCTGCTCTGCTTCTGTGCCTTTGTTTATTGTATCCTCTAACTCGCTGATTCAATCCTCAGCGTGATTCATCCTGCTTTAAATTCCTTCCATTGTGGTCTTCACAATGGACCACAATACAGTATTTGTCATTTCTGAATAATTCTTCTTTATTATTTCAATTTTATTTTTTATACTTGTTATCTCTTTATTTAGGTGTTCATAATGACTATCCATTGTTGATCCAATTTCTTTGAACATCCTAACTATCATTATTTTAAATTTTACATCTGGTAATTTTTTGTTATATCTGGTTCATTCAGGTCCTTCTCTGGGGATTTCTCTTGATTCATTTGGGTTGAATTTCTCTGCCTGCCCATTTTGTCTGTGTATAAGAAGGTTGTGGCCACTGGAGTCAAGTAGGTATTGCCTTTGTGTTCTCTAGGTGTGGTCTGTCTGTAGGCCTGCCACCCCTCTGTCACTGCCTAGGGTGGCTGGGTATAGGCATTGCCAGTGCTGGACCACTGCTGCTGTTGCTGTGATTTCCGCCTCTCCTTCATAGGAGGGGCTGTGTTCTGGTGTCCGGCTCTACAAGCCTCAGCCTGCCTGGGCCTTCGCCTCGCCTCCACAGGTTGGGTTGCGCACTTCACTCAAGCTACTAGCCTCAGTACTGAGGGTAAAGGTGAGCACCTTTGCTCATATGCGGACCCAGGCTTTTCCTGGGCTTCTGCCCAGCCCCCGTGGTCAGAGCCTGCTTGCCACAGTTTCTCGGGTTGGACGGGGCTGCTGATGTGCACTCAGCTGTGAGCCTCCGCCCGTCCAGAGCTTTAGCTCCACCCCCGAGGCCAGGGCCCACCTGTGCAGGATCGCAAACCACAGTTTATCAGGCTGGGCGGGGCTGCTGACGTGCCCTCAGCTGCGAGCCTCTGCTCATCTGGGGCTCTAGCCCCGCCCCCTCGTTCAGAGCCAACTCAAGCACGCAGGATGGCAAACTGCAGTTCCTCGGGCAGGGTGGGGCTGCTGGCGTGTGCTCAGCCACAATCCTCTGCCTGTACCTGGTCCTAGCTCTGCCCCCACAGTCAGGGCCGGCTTGTGCAGGGTTCAGGGTCGCAGAGCAGCTCTCTGCCCATTCCTGGCCTCTTACTTTTCCCCCACAGGTGGGGCTACAGGTGGGCCTTCAGCTGCCGGACTGCTTTCGCGCATCCCCTCTGCCCCTGCTGGGATAGACCAAGCTCACACTGGCTGGGCCTTCACCCCTGGCGACAGAACCGCGTTTCAGCATACCCCCGCCACTGTCCCTCCAGCCAGCCCTCAGCAGTGTGGGTGGGTGCACTGCAGCTCAGATCCTAACACTCCATACTGTAGTCCTGGAAGCTCCCTCCATCTAAGCAGCTCTGCTCTAAGTGCCGCGGGAGAGCTTGTTTGGCTGGTGTCCTGTCTCCCTTTGCTGGTATTGCTAGTTCCAGGGGAAATATTTGTTTTTTTTTAATTTTTATTTTATTTTTTTAATTCTTTTTATTTATTCATTTTAGAGAGGAGACACAGAGTGAGAGAGAGAGAGAGAGAAAGAAAGAGAGAAAGGGGGGAGGAGCTGGAAGCATCAACTCCCATATGTGCCTTGACCAGACCAGTGCAGGGTTTTGAACTGGCGACCTCAGCGTTCCCAGGTCGACGCTTTATCCACTGCGCCACCACAGGTCAGGCGGAAATATTTGTTTTTGATTAGGGAAGTGACTCAGCCCACGGGTTAGGGTGGCTGTCCCTCAGAGTGTTTCTCGCTGTGCACTCCAGTCCACACTCTCTTCCCGCTGCTCCGATCCTCTTCTCTGTCCCCGTCCTCCGGAGGCCTGGGTGAGTGGTTGTGAGCGGGGTTTTCTGTGCTGTCTCTTTAAGAAGAATCCTGGGTCTGAGAAAACTGTCTCTCACAAACAGTATCCTCACTTGTTTCACAGCTCAATGCTGTTCAAACACCTCTTCTAGGCTCTGGGGATGCAGGCTGGGGCTTTGTTTGTGGGACCCAGGTCCCTCCCTCTCCGCTAAACTCTCTTCCCGCCATGTGAGTCTGCCGTTCACTCCGGGGAGTTGGGCAGCTCTTTCCACGTTTTTGCTTTTCCTATCAGTTTCAATGTGGCTTCTTCAGTGTTCCTTGGTTGAAGAGTCCACTTAGTTTAGTTCAAAGTTGGCTTATCCCGATGATGGTTTTTAAAATTAAGTTATAATCCACTTTGGTTCCAGGAGTTGGAAATTGGTACATCTGCCTACTCCATCGCCATCTTGCCATCTCCAATTTTACCTCTGGATTCTTGACTCACTCTGCCACCATCACATCAGCCCTGCATCCTTCCCACTAGATTCAGATTTCTTATCAGAGACCAAGGAATCTAGTTGGCCAGGTCTACCTCCAATGCCTATACTTTGGTTTTCCCATCTCAAAATGTGGACACTGGTATCCATCTCACAGTGCTATTGTCAGGTAAATAAGATACTAAGATACTGTAGAATATGACAATAGCTGATACTTATGTTGTTGTTTTCATTCCTATTTTGAGACCTTAGGAAACAAGTTTCTCAGGATAAGCAAAGTAGTTACTGATGCCTATTGCAATTCTAATTGTGGCTTTTCCCAGTGTGGGTTTCCATCTCTTCTCATCTTGTCATTTCATTGCTCTTTTCTTCCTTTATTTTTTCTTGTCTTCTGTATTTTTTTCTTTAGCTAATTACAATTTTCAGAATTACATTGGTCTTTTATTAATATCACTAGCCAATCTGAGAATTTCTTTCTTTATTAGGCAGAAGAATGTTGCAGGTGAAGTATCAGGATTTGGGGTCTTCTCTTTCATATTTTTAAATTACAGGTTTGTTTTGTTGTTGAAGTCAAATAAGTATTTTAGTCTTGATATTTTAAAACCAGGATTGCTTAAAATTCTAGAGGTTACATAGGGTTATTCTATACTTAGTGTCTTTTTTTTTTTATCTCAATGCTGATATTGGTTCTGAAGCTGGTTCTGGTGGTGTTCGTGTATGGTGTTGTATAAAAAGCACTTTATAAAACCACATTTGAATAAGCTTAGGCATTTGCAGTAAGATTTATTTGGAGTTCAAATGAAAGGTTGCTCACAGGTTCCCAATGTTTCATTCCCTTGTCTCAACAAGGAAATAATCTGGTCTTGTCTAGAGTAATCCCAGTACAAAAACCCAAGTCTAGATACTCTGTGCTGTGGTTGAGCCCATATCAAAGCTCAGTACAGTCCAGGCACTGCTCAAAGCCTGTACTTGGGATATTGGATGGCTGCCAGTATGGCTACTTGCTATGGGGCAGGCGATTCTCAAGTAAGAAGGCAGAAAAGAGTAAAAAGGGTAAAAAGGATTGGATCTCTGTTAAGCCTATGTTTATATTTTTGACCAGGGAAGGACTAGCTTTCCTTTAAGCCAACCAACTAGTTTCTGAACCTCTCAGTGTTTCACACACCCCCAGTCCATTTTTGACTTCCACTATACATGTCTTAAAATGGAAGAATTTCCCCCTTGCTTCCCTCAGCACTGGGCCAGCAGTGCCTTCTGGAAATTCCTCCTAAACCTGAGTCCGGAGGGCAGGGGCCCAGTGGACTCTGAGGATACAATGGATTTTAGAAATATGCAGTTGGGAGAAATACTTCTAGTCTTCTAGGAATTTAAGCTAAATGTAATGTTGAAGCTTCTTATTGAAGCAGGCTTCCCAGTTTTATTAAGCATTAATATTTTGAATTTTTCCTGTTGTTGACTACCTTTTTTGCCCTTAATAACTAGCAAACTGCCTATGCTAACAATATTAAGGGCCAGGTAGTCCTTGTTGCAGGCTTCACTTTGTGCATTAAAAGATGTTTAGCAGCATTTCTGGCTGCCAGTATCTCCCCCCCCCCCCCAAGTATGACAACCGAAAATGTCTTCTGGGGGTAAAATCAGCCTGGTTGACAGCATCTGCTGCACACCTGACCACGTGATTTCTATCCACGCTACTCTGTTTTTACCATGAGGCTTTGTCCTAAATGGTATTTAAATGTTTTGCCCCAACTTCGATGACTTTGACCACCTCCTTGAACAAATACACTGTGTTTCTCCAGTCTTATCATTGGACCTCAAGCTCTTATGGATAAGAAAAACTTAGCTTAGACTGTATATATGGATCATGCTCATAGAGTTCTATTCAGGAGCACTCATAAAGCAATGCAAATGCATCTTTTTAATATATGACTTATAAGCCCATTGTTATAATATCATAGATCTTTTATTGTAAAACACCATTGACTGTAGGAGTTACCATCATAGCTTTTTTCTTTTTACATGAAAAACATTATATTAAATGTTCACAAGTTCTCTTTTCAGCTTACTTAACCATAAATGATACATATATTTCCATTCCACTTTATTTCTCAGGATCATACTCAAACTGTGTCTGAAGATAGTCTTCAAATGTTAAGGTACATCAGAATCATTGTGGGAGCTTGTTAAAATGCATATTTCTGGTCCTACATATCATAATTCTCAGGATGGGCAGTAGAGCGCAGGGGTGCAATCAGTTCTAGACAAGCATCTCAATGAATTCTGATGCAAGTAGTCCACCAACATACATTGAGAAAGATTGGTCTAAGCCTGATTCACATTTAGAATATGAAGATTTTTCTAAATTACTGCTGGATCTTAACAGTCATGTATACCATCACAATGATGCTCTTCTTTTGATAGGCTTGATCATGATCTTAGACCTCCTAAATAGTACCAGGGGTTCACTGAACATTGTGTTTAGCTAAATTTGTAGTTTTTCTTCTAGTATTTAAGTGATGTACTACTGGGAGTTAAATAGTTGGTTTTATGAGCCAGCTGAGACCTTCCAACAGATGAACGTTTATTGTGGGTACAGACTTTCATGATGCTTATATTGGCTTCACCAATCTTGACAGTGTTAGAAAATTTTCTATCTAGTCCCTCAAATTTGGCATTTCTACTGCTTTTAAATATATCAGGTAGGGTAAAACAGATGATCTTCTAAATATAAACTAATTTTTATTTTAAGATTGCATAATAATATTATTTTTAAAGTGACAGGAACAGAGAGAGATGAGAAGCATCAATCATCAGTTTTTTGTTGTGACACCTTAGTTCATTGATTGCTTTCTCATATGTGCCTTGACCGCGGGCCTTCAGCAGACCAAGCAAGCCCTTGCCCAAGCCAGTGACCTTGGGTCCAAGCTGGTGAACTTTTTGCTCAAGCCAAATGAGCCCGCACTCAAGCTGGCGAGCTCGGGGTCTCGAACCTGGGTCTTCTGCATCCCAGTCCGACACTCTATCCACTGCGCCACCGCTTGGTCAGGCTAAAGTTAATTTTTTAAATAAAATTAAAAAATTAAAAAAAGAATATTAATTCACTATACTTTTGAAATAATACACACTTGACTCTTTAGATAAAAAAGAATATTAAAATAATTAGATGGATCTGAACAGGGAAATTGTGTTTTAAAGATAATTTTTAAAACAAGAAATTCTACTATTGCATAAAAATAGTAAAACTTAGACTAAATAGTAATTCTGTTTACATCACACATATTACTATAATAATAATTATCATGTTTTTAATAAATATGCTTTTTTCCTAATTAAAAAAAAGCATAAGCTAATTCCGTAATTAAAGCTTAACCTCCTTTCCCAGACAAACCACAGAATCAGTTAGAATATACAGAAACAGGATTTTCAGACAGAAAAGTACAGGATTAAGTCTTTAAACAAAGTTAATACTGGACATTATTTGGCTCTGTTTGATCTCAGAAGGCATGCTCCACAGTAATAATCTTAGAATAGACTCCACAACTGACTGTTTAAATCCATGATATGTGCCAGTAGCTATTTTATTTGGTCGGTTCTTCTTACTCTATACAGAGAGTAAAGTAGAGAGGCGGAAGGAAGTGTGTAAGTGTCATAACTCAGGTCTGCTCATCTTATAAACAATCATTATATCTCCACCAAAGCACTCTGATTAGCATTATCAGAAGACATAGGATAACAGGACAGCTAAAAGTAACACTGGACTAAAAAGATGCTAATGGAACTCCTCTGAAGACTATCAAGTAACAGCTGTTTTAGTTTCATTAGAAATTCCCCCTTTACATAGAAAGAACATTCATTCATTCTAATATGATCAAATTACAAGAAGATAGCTGAACCTCTGCCTTGCCTGATACAAAACCAAACCAAACCAAACTAAACCAAACCAAACAAAACCACCAAGAATTTCTCTCTTTTGTTTTCCTGTTGAGTCTGGTCTCTTAAGTGTTATGATAAAGTAGGCATTTGCCAAGTTCAAAGGCTCCTGGGATTTATTTCTTGGACTTAGAAAGCCTTGCTGCATCTTCAGTGGCTGATTGATGGTACTGAGAGCCAATCACAGTGAAACCTTAGCCTCAGCCTTGATGGCAGCAGTGAGCATGCCCTCCACCTCACAAATTACCGTAGTCTAACTGTAAGCTAATGAGTGCCAAAGCAATAGTAGTAAAAACTGGAATAAAAAGGACCAAATGGGGACAAATTTGCTGAAAAAAGGACTAGCTAGAATGTGTCAGTTTTCCAAATGGGAAGAGAAAGAGAAGGCAAAGTCAAAAACTACTTCTTTCTTTAAAACCTGGGAACCTGTGAATATAGCGTTTTCATTAATAGTACTAGGTAAATAAGGAGGATAAATATTGTGAGGTTCAAAGGTGTGTGAGGTTTGTGATTTATTAAATTTGAAGGGTCAATCCAGTTGGAAGTCTCTGGCTGGCTTGTGAAAAATAGAAATAAAACTGAAGGGACGATTCAAGAATCTGCACAAAGATGTCAGTGGAAACTGAAAGAGTAAATGTGTTCTTCTAGGGAGAAAGCATAGTGATTAAAGAAGAGATGGCCAAAGAGAAAAGTTTTGAAAATCCTCACATTTTTAGCAAAGAGGGAAGGGAAACAGGCATCTGCGAAGGTAGACAAAATTCTAAAAATGTGTTCAGAAAGCTTCATGTTGGAGAAGCACATTTCAAGCAAAGGGCTGGTCCGCTGTGTTGGTGATGGGGAACCCTAAGGCAGATGATACAATGATGGACACAGTGGGAAAAAATTACAGCAGTCTTTCCTAAGTTGAAGACGAATTTGTGTGAAGATCATTTGGTGACACTCCTCCAGGGACTGTGCCAATCAATGACAGCTTATATTTCATTACCAGCTCAGTCTGAACAGATGGCACAAATGTGAATCTCTTCTCATGAGGGTTTCATCTGGATTTATGACCCTGCCAGTCCCATTTCCTTTTTTGCCTCCAGAAGGGCTAAAAGCAAAACCCCATCTGCATCCCCAGAGGAGGCTAACAAGATGTTTGAGATGGCTCTTCTTGCAGTTTTATGAAGAAAGTTTATAAATCCACAGTGCAATATGTCATATAGTACATTCTCTCACCTCTACAGATTTAGCTTTATATTATAACTGGATTTTAAATAAAATATAATTGATTTCTGAATTATCCAATTTCAGCATGTTAAAATGAGCTATTAAAATAAATGTTATTAAAGTGATTTTTATCTCAAATATTTATTAAGAGATAGTTTTGTGTGAGAAATGGAAATATGGCATTTAATTTTTAAATTTAGCAAATCCCAAACCAAACCTTTCACTATCATAAATCTTTCTGTATTACTCTAAAGTTCTCTCTAGTCTCTCCCAGAGGTTTTGAAATAAAGTCAGAAATGTATTAAACACTGATTTCATTTCTGTACAATACTTCAAATTTTCTATTTGATGTATGGCACTCCTTCAGATTTTATGCATGTGCCCTGAGCTTTATTATCGCTATTTCAAATACTTTATCATATTTAGTTATATGTATATCGTATTAGGAATAGTGCCAAAATAAGACTACAGTTTGATTAATTACAGTCCAGCGGTTATAATCCTGCCTTTGAATTAATCGAAGTAATTTCTTTTATTATACACAAGTAGTCTTTTTACAGACATAATTTTTTATGGATCAGTAATAATTCTACATTTTATAGAGTTATATTCTGATTGTAAATAATAGAGCATTACATTGAACTAACCTCAGTATTCTCATAAAAACTAAAGACCAGTAACGAAACCAAGCACAGGAATGTGCTCCAAGAACAATCTGGAACTGAGGCTTCGTCTGTGCTCCTTTCTGCTCTTCTACTTTGTATTGTATTTCCCCATGTATAAGACGCTCCCATGTATAAGACACACTTTAATTTTGGGGCCTAAAATTTGAAAAATATGTTATTACACAAAGTTACTGAACTCAAGTTTTATTCATCATAAAATTCATACAACTCCTCATCACTGTCAAAACTCCCATCCATTAGCTTGTCCTCATTTGTGTCTGATGATGAATCACTGTCTTCGATTAAGAGCACCAAAACAGTGTGAAAAAGTGGGAAATGCAAGTAACAAAACAACCACTGTATAAGACACACTCAGGTTTTAGACCCCAAATTTTTCGAAAAAGGGTGTATCTCATACATGGTGAAATATGGTAATATTTCTCTGAGAATGAGTTTCCTCAGCTCCCCAGTCAACACTTGAAACAGAGATCCAGAGCTCTCTGATTTGTGTGTCCTCCAGGGAGAGACAGATCCTCTTTTCTCAGTTTCAAGTTTAAAACTCTGAGGCAGGAACCTGGCTAGTATTCATCAGCTGTCCATTCTTAAAGGAGTCAGCTCTTGCCGAGCAATGGAGTCCATAGAGAAGACTTTTTTTTTTGACTCAGCCTATCAACTATAGACTGAGCCCATGGTCATGTTGAATCAAACGGTGGCCCTAAAGCTACAGGGGAAGGAGTGGCACATGTGTAATATAAGAGACTGTTCTCACAAAGTGATGAGATGGCCTGTTGATTTGATCAGTTAAATTAAAAAACAAAACAAAACAGCTAATTTGCTTAGATAAAAACTATAACCATAATTGTATTTGGGCTTGTATAAATACTTTTATTTAAAAAATATTTGTTATTTTGGGCATGTGTGGACATACAGGGCTTACTTTTAGTTGCATAATGGGGGACTCTGGTGGAAAATTGAGTGAGCAAGGGAATATATTTTTTAAAACACCAGACAACCAGTTTATCCAATCACTGATTGATTAGGAGTGAACTTGAAGGCTTACAATTCTCTTTGGTTATTGTAGAAGATACTTAGGTTGCTGACTCAACCCCTTTTATGCTTGCTTTCCTCTAATGCAGGGATCAAAAAGTAAAACCTTATCTTCCCAGCCTCCCTTGAAGCCATCAGGGTGGGTGGCGGATAGTCAGTTCTAGTGAACAAGAGAGAAGCAGAAAGTTTATTAGTGCCGCCCCTTCTGCTTTCTCTTTCCTGCTTGGAAACCTAGCCAAACATCCAAGGTGCTTATCAACCCTGAGAATGGCAGATGGGAAAAGAGGAGTGAGGAAAACAGTTGTGTTAGGCTTGCTCACTGGTTTACCAGCTGCAAGCACTTTTCCTGATTAGTGTGTAAGCACATGGCAGCGTCACATGTGTATGGTCTATGTAAAGCTACGGTGTTTTTCCTCAGAGGTGATTCTTCCGGATCGCTCTCTTGCCACGGTGAGGTGCAGTTTTCCTTGCTCCCTTGCCCTTACTGCAAATAGGAGATTTTCCTTTGTTTATTTGCTCTTTCCCTTTTGTTGTTTATTTTCTCCCTTGTCCTTCCTTGCAAGCCTCCAATAAACGAGTATGGCCCTGCACTTTTCGGCTCTGCAGTTCCTCTACTGTTTTCCTGAATTCAATTCGAACATTCCTGGCCTCAGCCACCAGCTCATACAAGGAGAAAGTGAGAAACCATGGACTGCTTCTGCCTGGACTTCCTGTTGTAGGAGACAGATACACTCCTTACTTTATTAAGGACACTCTGTAGGAACTTACAACCTACCCAACAGATTGGATGTAGCTATCACAACATCAAGAAAGAAAATACTGCAAGTCTGTAGGTTGGTAAAAGGTCACCGATTTTTACTACAACTCTTTTTACCCTTTTGGAAGATATGGAAGGCTGAATAATGGCTCCTCAAAGATGTCCACATCCTGTCCCAGACCTATAAGTGTGATATCTGTGACTATGTTATCTTACCTGCTAAAAGAGAGCTTATGGGTGTGATTCAGTTAAGGCTCTTGAGATGGGAAGTGATCTGAAGTTACCCAGGTGGGCCCAGTCCAATTACAAAGGTTCTTATAACAGGGAGGTAGGAGGGCCTGAGTATGAGAGGTGTGAGAATGGAAGCAGAGGTCACAGAAGAAAGAAGATGCTAAGCTGTTGGCTTTGAAAATGGAAGAAGGGACCGCAAGCCAAAGAGCATAGACAACCTCTAAGATAGGAAAAGGGAAGACAATGGATTTTCCCCTAACACCTCTGGAAGTAATGTAGCCCTGTGGAGCCATTTTAGGTTTTTGACCTCTACAGTCATAAAACAATAAACTTTTATCATTACAATACTCAGTCTGTGCAATTTTTT
The DNA here is from genome assembly GCA_037038555.1 of Rhynchonycteris naso. Taxonomy (NCBI): domain Eukaryota; kingdom Metazoa; phylum Chordata; class Mammalia; order Chiroptera; family Emballonuridae; genus Rhynchonycteris; species Rhynchonycteris naso. The sequence continues at coordinate 105,775,447 of CM072996.1, read as the reverse complement.
ACAGAAGCAACAACAGACTAATATAGAGGTTTCAATGAACATTAACACACTGGACTCCTGCAGGAGTTCCCAAAGGGTCAGACGCCAGCCACGCATCAGGTCCATTCGGGACACTTGAATCAGGGGATACCATGAGGCTGTGTCCTTTCAATAGATTGATTTTCCTCTCCAATCTAATAAGAATGACGTAATGGAGTTGAAGGCAAATCTGGTTTCTTTTACTCATAATTGTTTTTCTTTGAACGCAGTTTCCTGGAGGTTTTTGTGACTAGGTTGTATCTACTGAGTGGAAATTTTACTCGTGACATTTCATATAGGACTCTGAATACATGATTAATTTTTGCCTATCGGATATTACCTCATTATCAGATTTACAGAAAGCAGCAGTGTAATTATAAAGCAGCTATTTTCAGCACACTCTGCCAGGTTGTTTCTCTGCCAAATATTATGCCATGGGAAATAACACGTGGCATTATCAAAAACAAGCTGAGCCTCGTGAGCAATCAGTTCAGATAATTGCATCTTTATTACTGACAGTTCCCTTAGGAATTTGGGGTCTCAAGATCTGCTCTACTCCAGGACTGCAATTCATTAAGGTTCCCATCCTGAGTCAGCTTTAATTAAACTGCTCTCCTTTTCTCTTTAGCTCCCCAGAGCTCATTTTCCTGAACAGGTCTAGTTGTAGAAATCCAGCTGTTGGGTAAGCTAAGACCTCCTCCTATCTTTTGTTTCATGGAGTCTCTGCTCAGTTTGTAAATTCAGCAGTTTGTTTAGCTGAAGGAGCATAAAGTGTACCTGCTTCCACAAAAAGAAAACAAAAGTGGAAAACGAAAAAAAAAATACAGTTTAGCGTCTCAGTTTGCATCTTTTAGAAAATAAAACAGGCACTTGGAAACAGTCATAAGCTGACACCATGTTTGTGGCAGTAATGTTAGATGAAGAAATTCATGTAATATAAATGATCTTTTTTACCTCTTTTCATTCTAAAATTAAACTGCCTTGTGATGGATTAACTGACATGATACAACACAACATGACATATAATATGATACAGTATATAATAGATTTCTGGAAGGTTCATAATTTTTTATCCCCTTTCCAACAGGATTCTCCTAACTGGCTATAATTATTCTTTATTTTATGCACAAAGTAAAACAAATGCTTGTTTGTTATTTGTTTATTTTCACTAAGAAGCAATAACATATAACTGCATCTCTTGTTAGTTGTCATTGGTTTGCAGAGTGATAACTTTGTTTCAGTAACACAGGTTCTCCTTCACTGTGCAGTAAGATAGAAGAGTTTCTTTGTTCACCCAACAATCTAATAAATATTCATTGAGTGCTTTCTTTGTGCAAGGTTCAATACAAGGCAATGCATGGAATATAAAGTTATCTAAGAGAAGCACTACTTTCAGGCAATTTACTGAGTTAGGTTTTACATGGGGACCCTCATCCTCTACCTCAAAGAGCTTAGTGACTCCTCATTGCCACCTTGTTTTTCATCATGATGTTTGGGGAGAAAACTGAGAATAGGGAATCTGAAAGAAATGTGATTAGTTAGGAGGCATCATCTAGTCATGAGGCATTATAGGGACAAATATGACAATAGAATAGAGAAAAAATAATGTTATAAAATACACTTAAATCTAATAAATTCAATAAAAAAAGAAGTTAGTAACTGATAAGCCATATACCATATTTTTCACTCCATAAGATGCACCTGACCATAATACATACCTAGGGTTTTAAGGAGGAAAATAAGAAAAAAATATTCTGAACCAAATGGTGTGTTAAAATATTTAATAAAATACCATATTTTTTTGCTCCATAAGACGCACGGGCATTTTCCCCTCCACTTTTGGGGGAAAAAAGGTGCGTCTTATGGATTGAAAAATACAGTATGTAAACTTGTGAGTAAATACAATATTTTCCCCTTAATCCCTTCAAAATATGTGACAATTTAACCAAAAATAAAAAACATTGTCTTACAGAGTTCAGAAAAAAATACATAATATATAATACACATGGAAACTATGGCATAAGAAATTGAGTGGAGCCTGACCAGGCGGTGGCACAGTGGATAGAGCGTTGGACTGGGATGCGGAGGAGCCAGGTTTGAAACCCCGACGTTGCCAGCTTGAACGCGGGCCCATCTGACTTGAGCAAAAAGCTCACTAGCTTGAACCCAAGGTCACTGGCTGGAGCAAGGGGTTACTCGGTCTGCTGAAGGCCCATGGTCAAGGCACATATGAGAAAGCAATCAATGAACAACTAAGGTCTCACGACGAAAAACTGATGATTGATGCTTCTCATCTCTCTCCGTTCCTGTCTGTCTGTTCCTATCTATCCCTCTCTCTGACTCTCTCACTGTCTCTGAAAAAAGAAAAACTGAAATAAGTATCACAAACATGCATACACAAATTATACCCAAATATACTTACTGATGATTCTTTCAGTGTTTTGCTTTAAGACAGAGAAAAAGACAAGTTTTCCTTCTGTTACCAATTTTATTTACACTCTTCTGGAAGTCCTAGTGAGTTTGATATAATAAAAACCAAAAATAATTTTTAAATAAAAAATAAAATACATGAGATTTGGAATTGAAAAAATTAAATTACATTACCTGCGTATATGACTATGTAAAATTCTAAATATAAATTATTTATAATTAATAAAAAATTTAATAAAGTTGCTGAATATAAGGTCACTATAAAACTTAATTGAATTTTTATGTATCAGCAATAAAAAGTTAGAAAAATAAATTTTTAAATAACATTAAAATAACTAAAAATACCAATTGTCTTGTAATAAGATGTGCAACACTTCCTTGAAAAGATCTGGAAAATATTGTTGAGAAAATTAAAAATTATATAAATGGCCTGCCCAGGCAGTGGCACAGTGGATAGAGCATGGGACTGGGACACAGAGGACCCACGTTCGAAGCCCTGAGGTCACTGACTTGAACTCGGGTTCATCTGGTTCAGCAAGGCTCACCAGCTTGAGCCCAAGGTCACTGGCTTGAGCAAAGGGTCACTCAGTCTCCTGTAGCTCCCTCCTCAAGGCACATATGAGAAAGCAATCAATGAACAACTAAGGTGCCACAATGAAGAATTGATGCTTCTCATCTCTCTTCCTTCCTGTCTGTCCTTATCTGTTCCTCTTTCTGTCTCTGTCACACACACACACACACACACACACACACACACACACACACACAATATAAATGGAGAGGTACACTTGTGTGTGACTGCAAGTTTCAGCATTACAAGGATACCTGTTTTGTCCAATCAAAATCCTACAGGAGCTTTGGTGAGACTTGAGGAGCTGATTTTTTAATTTTAATGAAAATGGCTATGGGCCTAAAACTATCAACATACCCTAGAGGAATAAAAACAAGATCAGATGATTTGCCCTAATGCAAATCAAGACTTATTTAAAAGCTACCATAATAAAAGAAAAAAAAATGAACAAGTATACCAATTAAACCTAGTAGAAAATAATTTTTTATTATGGACACCATATTTAGCAATGTAGGGATAAAGAACAGGAAAGAAAGTTCAATATTTTGAATAAGTGATTTTATATAAGTTGGATTTTTATTTAGAAACAAAACAAAATTTTAACTTTTTGCTTCCCACCATACACAAAAATTAATTCCAAGTAAACTGTAGATCTAAATATGACAGACAAAACAACAAAGTTTCTAGAGGAGAATGTAAGAATATTTTCACAATTTATATTATTTCTTAAACAGTAAATTAAAAAAACACATAAAAAGGAAATAAAAAATTTGGATTACATTAAAATTATTAACTTCTTTTCATCAAAAGACTTTAACAACATGAAAATTGGGGAAGATCTTTGCAAAACATATAATGAATAAAGAGATTATATGCAGAACAATGAAGAACTCTATAAATCAATAAGAAAAAGAGTAGGCAACACAATAGAAAAATGGGCAAGGGAATTAAATAGGCTTTCATAAAAGATATGTAAATGACCCATAAACACATGAGGACCTCATCAGTCATCAGAAAAATGCAATTAAAATCACATGTGAGACCACTACAAACCCATCAAAATGGCAACATTAAAAAGATTGATAATATCAGGTGTTCACAAGGACACGAAACAATAGGAACACTCATACACTGCAGGTGACAGCATAAATTCTACAACCTCTTTGGACATCTATGCCAACATTTACTAAAGTTAAAAATATGCAAACTAATGACTCAGCACTTCAACTCTTAGAGAGATACTTAATATTAATACATATACATGTATATTTATGGATATATATTAAAAAGTTTATCCTGGCTGGTGGCACAGTGGCTAGAATGCCGGCCTGGTGTATGGACATCCCAGGTTCAATTCTTGGTCAGGGCACACAGGAGAAATGACCATCTGCTTCTTCACTCTTTTCTCCCTCTTCCCTTCCTGCAGCCAGTGGCTCCATTTGTTCAAGCATGGCACCGAGCACTGAGGATAGTTTGACTGGAGTTGCATCAACCTCAAGCACTAAAAACAGCTCAGTACTTGAACATCAGCCTAAGATGGGGTTGTTGGGTAGATCTTGGTGAAGTTGCATGCAGACGCCTGCCTTGCTATCTCCCTTCCTCTCACCTAAAAAAATAAAAATATAAATAAAAAATAAAAAGATATTTTGCACAGCTGAATGCAAAAATACATCTCTTTAGGCATAATTAATTAAGAAGAAAATAATTCATTCAAAGAAGACTAAAAAATATGTTTGACTGATCTAATTTTATTTAAAGTCTAACTAGTTGCACATAGACACAATTAAAGTAGGTCAATTTATTTATTAGTAATATCCTAATTATCCATTTTATTCTCTAATCGGGAATTTCATACAGAATCAAAAAATCCCATATTGTAAAAAGCAAAATAAAAACGCTTTTCATTGAATTATTTCATAAACTGTTCTTACATGTTCTTACTTTACTTAAAATTAGGAATAATTTCACAGAACTATTAATAGAATCAATAAATAGTGATATGTAATCAATATTTGCTGTTGATAACTATTTTATTGACTTTACTGAGATGATGATAAAGAACTTAAGGGCACACCAGGCACCCTGTTTCTAAACTATCTGGCTTGTTTAAACAAACACAGAATAGTACTGTATGTTTGTACAAAAATAGTATTCTTGATTAAAACAACTGTTTGTCCAGAGACTGTGGTTTATATTTTTACAATCCAAAGCAACCATTCTTTGTCATGAAACCTTGAATTAACCAAGAAAACATCTCAGTATGAGAAAAGTAAATTTTGGTTTTGGGGGCATTACGTCCTATTTCTCTATTACAAAGCTGAAGAACTGAGCAGCGATGTTTGGCTGCCTGTTCTTGTCAGCTGAATGGAACGGAAAATTACACAAAAAATGAACAAGGAAAAACTGCCCTGACCTTCTCAATCACTTGGAAATGGAAGTGTTTAGTCAAGCATTTACACGGTGGCCCTGGGCTCAGGGTGCCCTAGATTAATATAAACTGTTCCCAGAGGTATAAAATAAGCAGCCTGAGGCATATGCTTTCTTCGCTTTGTCTCTGCTACACTTCTCCATCTGTACAGCTTGGAGAGCCTAAAGGGAAATCTCTCTGTGTCTGCCCTGACACCCCTGGACTCCTGCACCAGGCACCCAACAGGTCATCTGGCTTCCTTCCACCCTCGTCTTTTTATGATCCATTCTTTTTATTTTTTATTGTATGATCTTATTTATAGTATAAAATTGCATATGTATTTCTACATAGATACATATATTCAAGGAGGTATTTGGAAAGATGTTCACCAAATTGTTAAAGATAGTTCTGAATGGGAAAGTTTCAGGTGGTTTTCATTTTCTTTGTACCTATCTGAAAATTTTTTTCTTTTACTGTAAAGTTTTACAAATACAGTAAAATCATTTTTTAAAATGTAACCTTCATGATAGTTGCTTCATTAACACAGCAGTTCTCTGATTGAGACACTACTAATTAATACCTTGGTAAAGATACATAAAAAGGTATAAAAGAGGCGTATTATAAAATTGTATTTTAAACTTTATGAACTAAAATTTATAACACTCTCCATAATCCTTAACTAAAGAACATTTCTTTGTTTCTCACTGACTTTATCTTAGGACATAACTAAAACTGTGCCACCAATGGACTGGATTTAGCTCAGTGGTTCCTTTGAATCAAATTTACTTGTTAAAATTGTGCCACCACCCACCCCAACTTGAAGAAGAGTTAGTAAAGTGAATATTATAAAGCAGATATGAACAGTTTTTAAAGGATTGGAACCAGCATTAACTGACAAAAACTTCCTTCTAAATCATAACAATGTTTAAGTAGAAAAATAAAAAGGTGTGGGGAGGAGGCAATGGGAGCTTCAGATTGAACAAGATCCTCACATTTCATCTAATACATTCCATCCTGGCTAGAATGAAGCAAAATGGACACAGGATTACTATAATACAAAACTTCCATTACAGATTGCTGTACACACCTGTGTTCCAAGCCCACCCCCGACGCCCTAATGCTTCCAACACAACTATTTCCCAGCCTGTTGGGCCTGCTGATGAAGTAGCACGTAGATCTTCTCTTTAATCCAGTCTTGATTATAAGGCTAGTATGTCTGGATTTCAGCTTGGTAAACAAGACAGCTGAGATCTGCCAGACCACCAATAAAATCAAACAACTGGCTGATATTGTATGTGATAGAGGGGCTGTTGGGATTCATTCTCTTCAAATGTTCGTTCTTCATACATTCTATGAATGCCTTCCATGCATTTATTCACTGGTTCATGATGGGCCTAAGTTCTGCCTTCTGGCCTCTTGGTAGTCTGTACCAGCAAAATGGTGTGAGACATTGTGCCAAAGTCTTTGCTGCAGCCGCCATCGACAGAGCCATCGCACACAAGCTTAGCCACAACGTAGCCAACAACCAACAACCAACCCCTGCGAGAGGAGCCCTATGATTCATTCTTTTAAAAATACAAAACAATTTCTCTTGCTTCCTTACCTAAAATCTTCAGATGGCTGCCTATTGCTGTGCTTAGAATAAAATCTGAACCCTCACCATAGCCTATAAGCTCTGGCCTCTGTCTGACTTCATCTTGCTCTACTCCTCCCTTCCTCACTGGACTGTACCTACACTTTCCTTTTCACCTGTGCTCAAACACACTGAGTCCGTTCCCACCATAGGACCTTGCTCCTGCTGTTCCCCCCACCTGGACTATCTTGCCCCAAGACTGTCCCATGGCTGCCTTCCTTTCCACATTCTGGTCTCAGTTCAAATATCATCTCTACAGAGAGATCTTCTAACCCCAATCCAAACTGGAACAGTCCTGCTCCCTAATTACTTTCCCGTAGGCCTGCATTTATCACTAGCTGACATTACTTTATTCATATTTTATTTTCTTGGTTTTTTTAATACCATCTGTACTGTAATATATATATATTGTACTGTGTATTCACCAAACCAAGTCAAGTCTGCCTCCATCACCATTTATCCCTCCTTTACCCTCTCCTACGTTCCTCCAGTCCATTTCCCCCAGGTAATCATCATACTGTTGTCTATGAGGTTTTCTTTTTCTTAATCTCTTCACCTTTTTCATCCAGCCTCCTCCCCGCTCCCCTCTGACAGGTGTCAATCTGTTTTCTATATCTATGAGCCTGTTTTGTTTATTAGTTTATTTTGTCCATTAGAGTTTACATATAAATTAAATCATATGGTTTTTTTCTTTCTCTGACTCATTTATTTCACTGAGCATAATGCTCTCCAGGTCCATCCATGCTATCACAAAAGGTAAGGTTTCCTTCTTCTTTTACTGCAGAGTTTATCCCATTGTGTAAATGTACCACAGATTTTTTACCCACTCATCTGCTGATGGGCACTTGGGCTGCTTCCAGATCTTGGCTGTTGTAAATAACACCGCAGTGAACACAGGGGCGCATATATTCTTTTGAATTACCATTTCGAGATTCTTAGGATATATTCCTTGAAGTGGAATCACAGGGTCATAAGGCAGCTCCATTTTTCTTTCTTTCTTTTCTTTTTTTTTTGTGACAGAGACAGAGAGAGAGTCAGAGAGAGGGACAGATAGGGACAGACAGACAGAAAGGGAGGGAGATGAGAAACATCAATTCTTCGTTGCGGTTCCTTAGTTGTTCATTGATTGCTTTCTCATATGTGCTTTGACCGGGGGGAGGGGGGCTACAGTAGACCGAGTGACCCTTTGCTTGAGCCAGCGACCTTGGGCTCAAACTGGTGAACCTTGCTCAAACCAGATGAGCCTGCGCTCAAGCTGGTGACCTCGGGGTCTCGAACCTGGATCCTCCACTTACCAGTCCAACTTTCTATTCACTGTGCCACCGCCTGGTCAGGCCATTTTTCATTTTTTGAGGTTGCTCCCATAATGCTTTCTACAGTGACTGCACCAATCTGCATTCCCACCAACAGTGCATGAATTTTCCCCTTTCTCCACATCTTTACCAACATTTATTGTTTATTGATTTATTGATGTTAGCCATTCTGACATCTTTGAAGTGATATTATTTTCTAATTTAAGGTGTTTTTATTTCTGGTTAAAAATTATCTTTATAAAGGCACATATCTTGTTGATCATGCTCACTGCTATATCCTTAACCTCTAGGACAGTAGCTAGCACATATTACTTAGCCCATAGACATTTGTTATCTGAACAAATAAATTCAGCTGTGCAACTCATCAGTTGAGATTTTTTATTTGCAAGCAAATGAAACTCACGCCAGCCAATTTAAGCAGAAAGGTGTTTGTTGGAAGGATATGAAGTGGCTCACAGAATAGCTGAGACAGATGGAGAAATATACTTACAGAACAGTCAGGAACAAAGGCTACAAGAACTACAATGTCACCATGCTGCCGTCAGCCCTGCTCGTGGCCTCTGGACACCCAACCAGGGCTGCCCCCGCCGTAATTGCTACTGGATACTGGTTGCTGCTCTCCCACCAGCAGACTGGACTGTCACCCTCTTTATTTTTTTCTCCTTGGTTAAATTTTCTTGTAGCAATAATCTGGGCTGTATATCTACAACCCTAGTTAAAGGTAAGTTATGAAAAAAATATTTTCTGGCCTTTAAGGCTTTTGTAGTAGAAGGCAAGTCTTGTTACCATAACATCATGACATGTAAAAAGCAAATAATTTCTGATTATATTTATTATGTTTTATGATTGGACATAATCTGGAAGAACATTGATCTTACTATGCCCATGTGGCAGATCATATTCAATAATTATATATAGAATATTTTTATTGTTCTATAAGTAGTGAGACTATTGCAATTGGAGGCCATATGTATACTAACCAAGAGAGCTGCCATTTATTTATCTCTGAGCTTCAAACATGCGTGCTCCTTCATTCTCTCATTTTATTTTCTCTTCTTGAATACAAGCATCTTCACTGGATCTCTACTGGATCTCCTAGATCTTCTGAAGGATGCTTCTTTCTGTTCTTACGGTTTACATGGGGAGATTTCAGCTGAACTATCCATACTCCTAATCTCCCTCCTGAGGGGAACAAGGATTTAGATGGATGAGTTTGAAGTAAGAAAGTGACTCTTTTTAGACTAAAAAGTACTAAGTCATTTTTCTCTTATACAGCACATTGGCCATTTTGTCCTGTACTTCACAATGCTTCTGCAGGGAATAAAATTCTTGTTACAATGATTATTATCTCTATGCATTATTTTATTCATTGTAAATCTTAGGTTTTGAAGATTTGATTAGCTCATGCTATGGTTATTGGCTACAAAGCATTTGGAGTATTTTTATGTGTTTTAATTCTAGGCAAACTTACGCTTAGAGAATTTTAGCAACTTTACGTTTAACAGTAATTGGAGAAATAGAGACTTCCCCTCTTGTAAACACTCATTTTAACTTGCTAACATGGTGAAACATGGAAAATGTGCTATACAGGGCAGGGCAAAAGTTGGTTTACAGTTGTTTGCATGGAAAAAATACAATAATTAAATAATAATGCAAGAATAAGTTGTGTTTCCTGTACTCACAGCTGTAAACCTACTTTTGCCCCACCCTGTATAAAGAATAAACACAAGTCATGGTGCTTCCAACACAAGAGAAGCACAGTGGGCAGATTTTTAAAGGATCAGCTCAACAGGGAATAGAAAGAAAGAAAACACAAGCTTTTCTGCCCTGCGCCAAGAAGGCTGGCCTTTGTGTGCCGTTTCCTGGCAGATGAAAAGGCAAAGAGAAGCTTCAGTCTGTGTTGCTCCCCAGGGATTTGAAAGAACAAAGAAAAAGTAAACACTCCTCTGCTTCCAAGAAGGAGATTTAGGCAAGAATAGTCTGTCTTTCCTTTTAGTTTCTTCTTCTTTTACTATTAAAAAGATGAGTGATAAGGTGAAAACCCTTTTAAAATTTATTTTCATTTTAAAAGTAAGTGTAGTATTTTTTTTGAAAATTACAGCAGAACTTACTTTGTGTCCCTCATTCAAATTGTCTAACACAATATTCAATTGTTAATTCCCAAGAAACTTTCAATTCTTTTGTGATGTCTTCAAAATTTAAGTCCTCCAATATTTTTCAAATGCTCTATTATTCTAAGCTCTATAAGAAGTACCATGGTTAGTTCTGACTATAAATGACTTCCTTATGTAACTTAAATCCTCTCAAAGCCTTATGCCTAGGACTTCAAATCACATGCCCACCCAAACAGTGTGCCATGGCAGTAAGCCATCTCTAAGATGGATCAAAGCTTAATAAGAATATCATGCCATGCTTCTGACCTTAGTAATTGTGCCAGCCTCTTGGATCCATGAATGGGAGGTGATTCGAAACACTCCAATGGATGGCTAAAGTTACGCTAGCATGCTCAGTCCCAATCTACACTGAGCCAGGGGCTTCCATTAGCACCTCTGATCACGAACCTTACTCTAAATAGCAAGACATGTGTGAGAGCCACATTCTTGTTCAACCCAGAAAACACCACCAAAATAGTATCTGGCTACTGCATTTAGTACCTTCATCCTCTAAATCCTGGCATGTTCAAACAGGTCCTGCTCTTATGAAATCCTTTATTTATGAGTCTTCCTGGCAGTGGGGATCAGACTAAGATGAATCAACTAAAGAGAGCAGGATCTTCTTTGGCAGTTTATACCAATTAAATCCACAATTGTCTTTGACTTTAAAAAGACCATACAGCCTGAATTGGATGCTCTTGACCCTGGTTTCTATTACATCCAATTCTTGTGGGTTTACTTCTAACACTCCATTATATTCCTTTTCAGTATCTTTCTAGAACTATTGTCCCTCTTTCTTTTACTCTAGGCATTGCCCAGGCTCCCATCTGGGCTCTCTGCCTTTAACACAAAACACTATGGAAACCCAAGTGCTTACAGGGATCTGAAGTTAATACTGTATAAGTAAATGAAGCAGGTCGTATATGAGAAAAATAATGTGGCTCTTTTACTTATTGGTACAGTAAAGAACTACCTTTTTTCCTACAAGGAAACCAAAAATGACACACGTACAGTCTTCAGCAGCAGCTCATATTCAGTATCAGGGCGATCACAGGAGTGGCTGACAAGCAAGTGGCTGTTTCTCAGCTCCTCAGTGTCTGCCACTAGGTAATATGACTATCAGCAAAAATTTTCTCTGTCTCAAAAGAATCTGGAAGTCCAGACTTTAAAAATAAAACTTCATGCCCTGGCCGGTTAACTCTGTGAAGAGTGTCGGACGTGCATCAAAGTTGCCGTTTTGATCCCCGGTCAGGGCACACACAGGAACAGCTTATTGTTCCTCTTTCTCTTTCTCTGTTTCCCTTCCTCCTCTCTCTCACTGAAATGAATAAATCTGGTGTGAATGAATTAGCAGTAAACATAATTGTTATCAGATCCTCAAAAATAAAACTTCAACATTTAAAATTTGCTTGCGTGTAACATATCTGCATACCAAAAATAGCTGTCCAAAGAGGACACATCTCTGTTCCATTTGGTGGCTTCTTCACTACACATTGGTAAAAGCAGTGGTTTCCAGACTGCAAAGTACAACCTATTTTTGGATCATGCAATCAGCCAAATGGATTGCAAATAGCATTTTTAAATGAAATAGAATTTCATAGAAGAAAATGGAATTGAAAGTAATATATCGCATTTAATAAAAATAGGTATTATTACAGAAGACACACATGCATTAGTGTGTATATGTGTGTGTGTGTGTGAGGCGTTACTTTTAAAAAATTCATTTTTGACTGTAGACAAAAGGTTTAAAAGGCACTGCCCAGAGGATATTATTTCAATCCTTTACCTTCAAATGTCACTTAAATGTCAGTGATTGTGAAATATGTATCCAAGTGCTAGATTTTTCTCTTGAACTTCAGTCACTTATTTTCAATAATATGCTGGATATTGTCACTTAGTGCATAGGTCCCACAAATTCAATATAATAGAATAATTAAAACAATAGGCTTTGTAGTCAGACAGATCTCAGTTTGAATCTTAGCCTGTTTTCTCTCATCCTTATTGAGGTTATTGAAGTGTCTAAATAGAGTTGTTAAAGAATTTGGCCTGGCCTAACCAGGCGGTGGCGCAGTGGATACAGTATTGGACTGGGATGCGGAAGATCCAGGTTCGAGACCCTGAGCTAGCCAGCTTGAGCGTGGGCCCATCTGGCTTGAGCAAAAAAGCTCGCCAGCTTGGACCCAAGGTCGTTGGCTCCAGCAATGGGTGGCTCGGTCTGCTGAAGGCCCACGGTCAAAACACATGTGAGAAAGCAATCAATGAACAACAAAGGTGTTGTGACAGCAACGAAAAACTGATGATTGATGCTTCTCATCTCTCTCTGTTCCCATCTGTCTGTCCCTATCTATCCCTCTCTCTGACTCTCTCTCTGTCTCTTTAAAAAAAAAAAAAAAAAGAATTTGGCCTTACAACAGAGCCTAGCACATAAAAAAACAAAACAAAACAAAACAAAAACAAATATTACACAAGCACCAACCATATCCCAGGTAGTATTTATTCTAGCCACTAGAGATTGATGAGAAAAGTCTGCCTTTCCAATAATAGGATAATGCTGCTTCTCAGTAGTTCAAGAAAGAGTATGAAAATAAATAAAACATCTCCTGAATGGTTTACTGGATACATACTGTAATCCTTTCATAATACAGTTTATCAATACCCTTTTCAAACAGGCTTTTTGAAGTTTACTAGCTTATGACCACAAGAACGACCTTCTCCCTGCTGAATGTCAGAAGGTCTCCTCTCCCCTTCTGAGTGTCACAAGTTTTTCCCTGCCCTTGCTGGCCACAAGGCAATTTTCAGAGAGGTCTCAGTTGCACTGGGCTATATAGAAACAAATTTGTCATTTTGCTGTTAAAGAATTTAGATGTAGTGTTTCCTAAGCTCTGACAAATACTAGGATGAGGTCTTTCTTACTCCTTCTGGGCTGCTGTAACAACAAAGCACCGCAGACTAGGCAGCTTTGGAACAAGAGAAATTTATTCCTTAAAGTTCTAGAGGCAGGGAAATCCAAGATTAGGGTGCCAGCAGATTCAATGTCTTCTGAGAACCCACCTCCTGGTCACATACAGCCAGTCTTCTTGGTGTGTCCCCACAGGGCAGAAGAGACAGAGGAGCTCTCTGTGGTCCTCTTTAGCAGGGTACTAATCCCATTCATGAGAGCTTTGCCTTCATGACCTAGTCTACTCAGAGGCCCTACGTCCTAATACTGTGATGGCGAACCTATGACACGCGTAGCCATTTTCTATGACACGCGAAGGCATGTGGCCGCATACCAGAGAAGTATGGGGCCGCATGCTGAGAAGGACGTTTCATTCTCAGCTCCTGCACAGCCAGGTGCAGTAGCCAAGGATAAAACATTTGCTGTAGTGTAGACACTCTGTGCCAGAGGTCTGTAGGTCAAAACAACAGAACTCTGGCACAGAGCGTATAATTCTGGGACTTCTGGTCAGGCCGTTTTTCTCAAAGTGACACACCACTCAAGGTATGCTCGTTTTTTTGGTGAATTTTGACACACCAAGCTCAAAAGATTGCCCATCACTGTCCTAATACATCACACTGGGGATTAAGCTTCAACATATGATTTTGCAGTAGGAGGGACACAGACATTCAGTCCGTAGTGATGTCCTTTCCTTTTGAAAAGCTGGCTGACAGTGAACACATAAACTATCTGTGGTAACCTCCCAGCTGGCCTTTCTGCCTGCAGATTCACCCCCCTTTAATACCTCCTTCACAACAAAACCATAGACCCCTTCTAAAATGGTGTCTGGTCATGTTCCTTCAGTTTCCAACCCTCCAATGACTACCAATTGCCATATGTAGAAAGTCTAAGCTTCTAGCGGGATTTCCTAGGCCCTTTATGATTTTATTGTTATTTCTCAAACATAGCCTGGCCTCCAATTCTGTCTTCCTGTGGATCAGAATGACTGGCAGTTCCTGACCCATTTAGCAGCCTCTGTCACTGCTTCCGGGAAAGCGTTCTGGGCACACAGGCTTTTCACTTCTCACGTTCCTCTCCCAACTCGCACCCTTGAGTTGAGGGCATGTTAAAATAGTTTATGTTCTTGACCCTCTCCCCTTTCTTCAAGGGGGCATGAGGAAAGAGGCTCTACATCTAAACAAGAAGATATTTGTAAATCATTCTTTTCCTTATATTGAGGCCAATCCATAAATAATCTTTATCATTTATTGAATGATTGGAATAAGAATTCAGTAACAAACTGACATTATTTCAGGTGCAAAATATTTAATAATAAGTGTGTTTTTTTTGTATGTATATATGTGTGTGCATATGTCTGTGTTTCAAGGAAGGATTATTTACCATTAGTAAAAATGCTGCACTTCTTTCATATGCCTATAACCTCATTACAGCTTACTGCTCTTATTTGATATCATAATATTTTTTAAGTTTTATTTATGTTTTTAAAGATTTTAAAAATTTATTCATTTTAGAGATGGGAGAGAGAGAGAAAGAAAGAGAGAGAAGGGAGGAGGAGAAGGACTCATCAACTTCCTTATGTGCCTTGACCAGGCAAGCCTGGGATTTCAAACTAGCGGCCTCAGTGTTCCAGGTCGACGCTTTATCCACTGTGCTACCACAGGTCAGGCTAAATTTTATTTAGAAAATTAAACTTAACAAGGTGACATTGATCAATAAGAGTACATAGGTTTCAGTTTAACATTTCTATAGCATTGAAACTGTTCATTATGTTGTATACCTGTCACCCAAAGTTAAATCATGTTCCGTCACCTTATATTTGTCCCTCATAACATGCTTCTCCTCATCCCCTTCCCTCACCCGCTCCCGGATGTCCCCTTCCCCCTGGTAACCACTTCACTTTTGCCTATCTCCATGAGTCTCAGTTTTATATCCCACCTATGTGTGAAATTATATAGTTCTTAGCTTTTTCTGATTTACTTATTTCACTCAGTATAATGGTCTCAAGTTCCATCTATGTTGTCATAAATGTTACTATGTCATCATATCTTATGGTTGAGTAGTATTTCATTGATATATGTACCATATCTTCTTTATCCAATCATCTATCGAGGGACACTTTGGTTGTTTCCACATCTTGGTCACTGTGAATAATGCTGTGATGAACATGGGGTACATGTGTCTTTATGTACCAGTGTTTTAGAGCTTTTGGGGTAGATACCCAGTAGAGGGATTGCTGGGTCATATGTTAGTTTTCCATTTTTAATTTTTTGAAGAACCACCATATTTTCTTCCATAATGGTTATACTACTTTACATTCCCACTAGCAGTGAATGAGGGTTCCTTTTTCTCCACAGCCTCTCCAACACTTGTTATTATTACCTGTCTTGTTGATAACAGCCAATCTAACATGTGTGAGGTGGCATCTTATTGTAGTTTTGATTTGCATTTCTTGAATAGCTAGTGAAGATGAGAGTCTTTTCATATATCTGTTGGCCTTTTGTATGTCCTCTTGCGAGAAGTGTCTGTTCAGGTCCTCTCCCATTTTTTAATTGGATTGTTTGCTTGTTTTTGCTGAGCTTTGTGAATTCTTTGTATATTTTGTATATTAACCCTTTATTGAAACTGTTGTTTGCAAATATCATCTCCTATTTAATTGGCTGCCTATTTGTTTTGTTGTCAGTTTCTTTTGCTGTGCAGAAGCTTTTTAGTTTGATATAGTCTCATTTATTTATTTTTGTCTTTATTTCCCTTGCCTTTGGGGTCAAATTCCTAAATTGTTCTCCATGGCCAAGGTTCATGAGTTTAGTACCTATGTTTTCTTCTATGTAATTTATTGTTTCAGATCTTATATTTAGGTCTTAGATCCATTTGAATTAATTTTTGTGCAGGGGGACAACCTGTAGTCAAGTTTTATTGTTTTGCATGTGGCTTTCCAATTTTCCCAGCACCATTTATTAAAGAGGCTTTCTTTTCTTTATTGTGTGTTTTTGGCTTCTTTGTTGAAGATTATTTGTCCCAATGTATGTGGTTTTATTTCTGGGCTATTGATTCTGTTCTGTTGGTCTATATGTCTGTTTTTCTGCCAATACCATGCTGTTTTGATTATCGTGGCTCTATAGTATAATTTGAAGTCAGGTAGTGTGATACCTCCAGCTTTATATTTTTCTGCAGGATTGCTTTAGTTATTCAGGGTTTTTTATTGTTCCAAACAAACCTGGTAATTTTTTGTCCTATTTCTTTAAAAAATGACATTGGGATTTTGATGGGGATTGCATTAAATTTGTATATTGCTTTGGGTAATATGGCCATTTTAACTATGTTTACTCTTCTAATCCATGAACATGGAACATTTTCCCATTTTATTGTGTCTTTTCAATTTCTTTCAATAATATTTTGTAGTTTTCACTATGTAGATCCTCTACATCCTTTGTTAAATTTATTACCAGGTATTTTATTTTTTTGTTGCAATTATAAAAGGAATTATTTTATTTGAGTTAATTTTCTGAAGTTAAATTATTGGCACATAGAAAAAGAATAAACTTTAGTACAGTATTTGTCAAATAAAAAAATGAATGAAGATGCTGATGACTGTGGTGCCACAGAGAGAGTCCACGTTGATAATTATTGTTCTTGGAAAGAGAAGCTTTATTCTTTTACAAACATGGAGTTGTCCAAGCACTTCCGCACCAGCTTGGGCAAGCCATGTGCTGATTTGGAGACAGCTTTCCCTACTCCTCCCAGCAGGCCTGCCTTGACCTTTCCCTATTTTCCAGCCACTATTGATGGGAGTTATTCATGTTTGGAAGTAAGGTTACATTTATTTTCAAATGGTCCTTAATCAGAATTTTCATTCTTTACAATAAGCCTTATCTCTTAATTAGTCCAAAACTGAAGCTTATATTCCCAGTGTAATGATATCAGCTTCTTTCCCTCAGTTTCTTCTTTTCTCATTTGTTCCATTAGCTGTAAGTGGGGTTGAAAGAGAGGAATAAATTGTTTTCTCATGATGAGAAATTGGAATAGAATAATTAGGCCAGTCAACTCCCAGAGTGCAAAGGTTAAATTTTCTTTCTTGGCTATGTACAGTATATCTGAAAACTATAGCAAAAACAGTTAGTGATCAAATATTCTGCAAATGTGTTCACATAGAACTCCCTCTGAGGCTGGTCAGAGAGGCTTAGTACAGATCAGAATAAATTTCACCTAAATGCTTACTGTGCAGGAGGAAACTCTGTGAGGAAAAGCTGTTTCCCAACTTGTTTTATTACTATTCATATAAGAACAGAGGAAAAGAAGAGCTGACTCTGTGGTTCTCTCTGTTTTGCATAGCAGGTCATCTGTTTTATTTTATCTTTTTTTATGGAAAGTATTGAGTTGAAGGGTGAGGAGTGGAACCACTTGTCATTCATCTTCCTCTATCAATATTCATCATGTAGGAGTAAGTGCATTTTGTTCTGACTGGTACAACTCAGATAAGACCAAATAAACTCCTTAATAAGGAAAATTCCCAAATGTCCTATATACTAAGCCAAATTTGCCCATCTGCCACCATGGTATGGGCTCCACAGAAGTAAATACCTGGGCTCAAAGCAATGCTCAGTGGTACCAATGAGGAATAAGTCAGGCAGAATCTTGGGGTTTTCAAAGCCATGCTTCCTTTCTGTTTTATTTAAAAGAAATGGTAAATATATAAAGTCTGAAAGTTTGTGGATGTTAGATTTGATGATAGAAAACCCTACATTCCCACAGGAGAAGGAAAACCAAAGAATGGGTTATGACCTTGTGGACTACTCTTTCTATATTGGGCATTATCTGATATATTTAAAGAAATTGAGGTCTTTGTTTTTTTAGACTAACACTAATATATATATATTTAGAGATCTTGAAGGTTGGTTGTCACTACATAAGCACGAGAATTATGTCTGAACAGATCCATTCTTGTTTTGGAAAAACCATTTGAATGAGCCCTTGAGCTTCACTAATGTAAATAAAATATGGAACCATACATTAGGGAAGAACTGTGAGGTTATTATTTATCTGAATGCAGATGATCAGAATGAATTAGATTCTATGTTATCACTCTTCCATCTGCTTTATGCTTTTATATATTGTGGTTCAGGGTCATAGCTCTCTTTTATTTTCATTGAATAAGAAATTTCTTCTCTCTGTTATTTATCTTGTTTTAGGGTAACTTATGAGAGAACTGTGGCAAAATAATATTATTATGTCATTTAAGACTGGAAATGATATGTCATGCATTATAGATATCTATCTTATCACTATATCAACTCTATAGGGTGAGTATACTGGGTTTCTGCCTTCTTGGGGAAAGGCATAGTCTATCTCTGTTTATATAAAAATTGATTTTGGCATTTTATCCATCTTTTGGTGGGAAAGGTTGGGCTTACTGGGCATTGTCTGAAAGATTGGGGGTTACTTGCAAAAGTCACCCAATTGGCCTGACCTGTGATGGCGCAGTGGATAAAGTGTCGACCTGGGAACACTGAGGTCGCCAGTTCAAAACCCTGCACTGGTCTGGTCAAAGCACATATGGGAGTTGATGCTTCCAGCTCCTCCCCCCTTTCTCTCTTTCTCTCTCTCTCTCTCACTCTGTGTCTACTCTCTAAAGTGAATAAAATAAAAAAGAAAAAAATAATAATTAAAAAAAAAAGTCACCCAATTGACTATGCCTCATGAAGGTAAGGGTCATGATTTTTTATTTTGTTCTGTTATTTGATTGTGGGGAAGTTACATTCTATTCTCAGGACAGTGCCTGTCACAGAATGATTCTCAATACGTACTTGGATGAATATTACCAAACTTCAATAAACATCAACTCAACAGTTTTTTTTTAGCAATGAGGAACAGAATGAGGGCACAGTGGGGCAAGGAGGATGGCACTGCAAGCTTGAAGAACAGTTAGAGTTATGAAGCCAAATGTCATTTGTCCCAAACCTAGCAACCCAGCAGACACTATCACAAAACACACGGATTCTCATTTAGTAGGTTTTGGGTGGAGGTCAGGAGACTACCTTGTAAAGTTAACCTGCTCTAATCTACCCCCCATTGATTCTGATATACAGCTAGACTTGGGAGTCATTAGATCAAATAACTCTTAAGGTCATAATTGCAATGACTCTCTAAATATATAATTAACTTTTTCCTCAGTAGGAGCTATATCATCTTCAAATCAAGTTAGAACATGTGGATTAATTATTCATTCTTTCATACAACAGAGATTTGTTGCAAACTTTTCAATCCACAAACCACCTTTTAAGTACATGTGTGCTCATTAGGGGTGAAATGGGGCTGGGTGAGTAGTGATACCTCAGGCCTTAATGAAATTACAATATAACACAGATAAGATAGTAAAAAATAATTAGGGACACATAAGGCATTATAGGAACAAAAATTTCAGTTCTCTCTTCAACACTGCCAAGTGTTCATACAGTTTCCAAAACCACAAATAGGGGAGTATTGACTTTCCATGCCATCCCCTTCCCTTCTTTTTGTGATATGTGATCTTTTTTCTCTTTCATCTACATAGTTCCTACTTCTCTATACTTGTAATTTATCCCTAGAACTTTGTACAAAGAGCTTTTTGATAAGGATATGTATCAAGTACATATGCTCTGTGTACAGTTGGGGGGTAATAAACAGTTTTTATTTTTTTTTAAGGGAGAGAGGGGGAGGAAAGAGATGAGAAACATCAACTCATAGTTGCTTCACTTTTTTGTTGGTTTTTGGTTGCTTCTCATACATGCTTTGATAGGGGGAGGAGGGGACAGTGTTGGTGGGGACTCAGGCTGAGCCAGTGACTTTGGATTCAAGTCAGCAACCTTGGGATCATATTGATGATTTCACGCTTGTTGGGCAGATAAAATATAATATGCTCACTTTGTTAAAGATGGCACTACCCACATGGAAGTTCATTGATATTAATGTGTGTTCTGGAACAGGCTGTGGGCAGGCCGGGTCGTCATAGCCTAAGGCTTAGTTTAAGAGTAAGCACTTCCCCACACCCTTGACTGATTGGATAATGTAGGGTGGTGATGAAGGGAGGAATCCCATTATGCCTCAGATGGGTGGCTTTGTATCAGAGACTTTCTTGTATGTATAATTGAATTAAAGGTTTGGATTTTCTAGGCTATAAACTGGGGCAGTCTGGGAGCTAGCTCGCTCTCTCGGTTCCTGAGTTCCTGAAGTTAGTATTAGAGAGGAGAGCAGAGTAAGGCCACGTGAAGGCCAGGAGGCAGCCAAGATGGCGGAGTGCTGAGGAAGAAGCCAGTTTGTTAAGAGTTTGTGCAGGAAGAGATGGGGAACAGAGGTGAATAAGTCTGGTGAGCTAGAAACCTTTGATTCTAGGAAACTAGGATAAGTCAGTAGCTTTGTGAGCACTGAATGTGTGGGTTTTGGAGCCCAGTGTGTGTTTTTGCTTGCCCGCCGGGTGCAAGCTGGAATTAAAGCTGATGGCTCACCAGTTTGTGGCTCCGTTGTTTCATTGCCATCTGTCCGAATCCAGTGCGAACCTGCCCGGGTCAGGCTGCTGTGATGGTGGCCGTGACTACTGGCTTTACAACGCTCAAGCTGGCAAGTTCATGCTCAAGCCGGTGACCTTGGGGTATCAAACTGAGGTCCTCCGTGTCTAGGGCTGATGCTCAATCCACTGCATCACCACCGGTCAGGTAATTTATTAGTTTTTAAATAAATCAATTACCAAGCAGAGGAGAATGGTGATTAGATTCTCAAAATGGTTTCAGTTTTGTGCCAAAACAAAGAGGTGTCAATAGGGTTCGAAAGACAAGAGAAAAATTAAGCAGAGAAAAGGGAATTGAAGAGACAAAAAGCAGCTCTGTTTTGGAGTGGCAGAGACCACTGTGATGGTGTAGTGTAAAGCAGCTACTGCATCGGGAACAGTGATGTAGCAGTTGACTATCAGAAAGGTAAGATGAGAGACTGTAAAGCCAGTAGTCGGGGTCAGGATCACAGCCGCCTGACCCATGCAGGTTCACATTGGATTCGAACAGTCGGTAATGAAACAATGGAGCCAAGAACTGGTGAGCCATCAGCTTTAATTCTAGCTTGCACCTGGCGGGCAAGTAAAAACACACACTGGGCTCCAAAACCCACACATTCAGTGCTCACAAAGCTACTGACTTATCCTAGTTTCCTAGAATCAAAGGTTTCTAGCTCACCAGACTTATTCACCTCTGTTCCCCATCTCCTCCAGCACAAACTTAACAAACTGCCTTCTCCCTCAGCACTGTGCTATCTTGGCTGCTTCTCCTGGCCTTCATGAGGCCTTACCTTGCTCTCCTCTCTAATACCTCAGGAACCCAGGAACCAAGATAGAGATCAAGCTACTGGTCTCTCCCACTTTATACCGTAGAATCAAAACCTTTAATCCAATTATACAAACAAGGAAGTCTCTGTATAATGGGATTTCTCAGGAGAGTGCACCACCCTACATTATCCAATCAGTCAAGGGTGTGGGGAAGAGCTTACTCTTAAAACCAAGCCTTAGGCCATAATGACCTGGCCTGCCTACATTACAGCTTTTCCCCCACAGCCATCTCAAGCATAAGGGCAAATAATATCACCCGGGTGACGGGCTTCCATGTGGGCAGCGCCATCTTTAACAAAGTGAGCATATTATATTTTATCTGCCGAACAGAGACAAAAGTTACTCCATGGTGGTACCTCATTGGTCTTTGAAGACCAAAGCACAGATCACCTTTAGCAAGTTTAGGAAGTGGAAGATGAGAGCAGAAAAGAAGAGAGGAAAGTAGAAGTAGCTGCAGGCTCAGCGGAAACCCCTGAAGCAGTTAATGTGGTACTGATTTCCGACAGGGACCAAGCCAGAGCAGGTATGCCTCAGGCCATCTGGTGACATGTGCATTCTTGACTTTGTACAGGAAAAATTTCACAACACAAGTCCAGGTGATTTTGAGTACATTGATTAAAGCTAGGGACGTGAAACGCGGAACTTAGGATAGAAGCAACAGGAGAGAGCCTAGGCGAGGCTGCTTTGGCTCTCTAGAAATGTTATAGGAAAGAAGTCAGCCAAGGAGGGGCTGCTATTGTCCCACTGAAAATTCAGAAGAAAGGGGCCTTGGAGACAGGTTCAGAGATTTTGTTTCCCACTCTTCCCTGGTTTAAGTCTCATGGATGCCCGCAGAGTTTTAAAAAAGCATATGCCCTAGAAAAGGTCATGGTGCACTCTCAGGAGGGCAACCAGCATCCCTTATTTAGGGCTTTTATCTGTCTTCTGCAAGTGAGACTCCTAGGGGAGGTCTCAGGGGAGGCTCTCAATAGAATATTCATTAGTTTTCCAGATGTGTCCTTCAGTTCCTGATTCATTAGAATGAATGTATAGAGGGGTCAGGGTCATTTTCTGGTCAGTTTCATCTACAAAGAATGTCATTAAAGAGGAACTGGGACCAGGGTGGCTCTGCCCCTGCAGGGTCTGGAATGTGTAAATCATTTGCTCTTAAGTGTCCTTAGTTAGGGAAGATAAGACTGTAAATTGCTCAAATTGTTTGGTCTTGTTTAATTCTTTTGTCTCAGTTTCCCCATTCCACTGGCCAAAGAATTTTTCTAGCTGTTTTTTTTTTCTTTTGTGATAGAGACAGAGAGAAGGACAGATAAGACAGACAGACAGAAAGGGAGAGAGATGAGAATTATCAATTCTTCGTTGCGGCACCTCAGTTGTTCATTGATTGCTTTCTCATATGTGCCTTGACCGGGGGCTATAGTAGACCAAGTGACCCCTTGCTCGAGCCAATGACTTTGGGCTCAAACTGGGGAGCCTTGCTCAAACCAGATGAGCCCACACTCAAGCCAGTGACCTTGGGGTTTTGAACCTGGGTCCTCCGCATCCCAGTCTGATGCTCTATCCACTGCACCACCGCCTGGTCAGGCATCTAGCTACTTACTATCCTGCTTCAGTACCAGGGCCAGAGTCTGTGGGCTGGAGGGTCGGGTCTTTTTGTCACACAGGAGCCAGATGATAAGTCATCTGTTCCATACTCCAGAGGGCTTTATGTCTTCCTATAACTATACCAACCTCACAGTATGACATTACTACACACTTCTAGCAATAACCCTGAGTAAGCACTTAAAGATCATATGATGTTAAATATACTCTTATTAACAAGGTAGGGGAGGAGATAAGTATAGCCAAGATTTATCAACTGGTTTACTGTGAGCTTGATTCTTTATATGAAGTACATCATGGTAACCTCAGACCAAGCTAATAATATAAATACTACTATCATTCTTGTTTTACATTTGGAAAATCAGCTAGTTGTGTGCTGGTAAATGTTTAATAACTAAAAGATCGCTGATTTACAATGTTTGCCAACTTCTTCAGTATAAATATTCTCATATTGGCCAATTCAAGCTACCAACATGATGTCACTGAATGCAAAGTTGGAGAGAGTTGCACATTAGCACAACACTGTATAGTATAATATAGTATATTTGTAGTGTACCTATGAATATAATATAGTATAATATGTACAAAAGATGAAAATAACATCAAGAACATAGATACTAGTAAAATGTAGTAAAAGAGTAAGGAAATGGTGAGTATGGACTATTTATTAACTTTATTTTAAACATAATTTACTTAATTTTAACTTTACATATGTTAATTTTTAATGATGGCTATGTTTAGCAACGAGCTCATGAAGTTCTTGAAAATTTAATGATCAGTTCTGATGAGCCAGCATTAGCTGGTTCCAGCACACCTTTGAGCCTATTGTGATTTGAAATGCATTCATAATTTCTAACCATTCTTGGAAAACAGTGGATTTTAAAATATCTTGACTCTTTCAATCAATAAATGAATCTTGTATTTTAAATTCTGTTTTCAGGGTTTCCAAATGATCCAGGTAATCAGAGTCTTACTATGGAGGAGTCTAGGAGACTGAGATTTGCAGAGGGAGGCATGAGAGGCACCAGGAAACAGATGTCAGTATGAGAATCAGTATTCAGCCACAGAAATCAAAATACTTTTAAGTAGACCAAAACTTAATATAAAGACAGATCTTATATGCAGACAAGGTTAGACTTAATCCTGGATATGGAGAGTTTTGAACTTGCAGGGCAGGGTAGGCAAGGGATTGCACTTGATTAATGAAATGGACCTTGAGGTTGCCTCTCCAGTACCCAGGCCCCTGCCCTGCACATATTTTTGTCATTGTGGAGGGGAGGAATTAGGCCATGAGCATTAGGGCTGCTGATTCCAAACTGGACTACAAGAAAAATCCATATGCTGAGGGACTGAGATAAGCTGAGTGTTCCTACCACCTGCCCCAGGTGCATGTGTGGGCTAGCAAGATGGCAGGGAATGTTTGCCCAGTTTTGAAATAAATAGTAGTTTATTCTTCAGCGAGCGGAAGTGTGGTTGTCCTGGAGGTTGTTGGCAGTCATGTTGGGACCACAACAGCACAGAAGCCTGAGCACGGAGCTGATACAAAGGAATATTAGAGAAAAGGAAAGAAACCAGGGCTTTGGTGATGCAACTGTGGCCCCGGATCATATCAGTCCTGATATCTACATACTTCTGGACCTCCAGTGATGTGAGCCAGTAAATCGTTTTTATGCTTCAAGCCAGTTTGAATTGTGTGTTTTTGGATACCAGTGACTAAATGCATTATTACTGGTACAACCTTGAAACTAATCAAGCGGTGTTCACTGAGAGTGGAACATGGCTAAACACACCAAAGACACAAGAGGAGAGACAGACAGAGGAGACTGGAGGAGCTGCTGTTGCGGACGCAGGTGGCTCTCTTCAGAAATGCCTTTGAAGGAGATGTAGATGTGGTGGCTGTAGAAGGGAATAGGCCTTCTGCAGGGAAGGTGTGGCTAGCAGGGAGGAATGTGCTGGGACTGGCTGAGCATGACCCTGCCCTTTCCCTTTCAAAAATTATGGGAAGGAATTCATTCACTTTCTGGTGAGCTGAGACTGCCTGTTGCATTAGCTTGCTGGGCCAGCCTGGCATCTGCTCCTCAATCAGATATGGTGGCTAGAGGAAGTGAATGACAAGTTGTAAAAATAGAAGAACAGGTAAAGGGAAGTTCTCTCCAATTTGCACCTGGAGGAACATAGGGAAGTAGAAGCGAGTAAGCCAAATTGCTAGTAATTCACGCATCAGGCATAGATTACGACATGGTCATGAACAACCTTCTTTGAAAAACTTACCTTGACTGTCAAATGTGATTATTTTGGTGATGAGGGAAGAGGGGATGGTTGATTTTCTATAATTAGTTAAGAAAACTGTCTAGAATCTAAGTTAATATATATAACAAACCAATCAAATCAGAGCTGTGTGATGCACTCAGACTGCAGATACTATTATTCTTCAACAACTCAACAACTTGGCATCTGCTCCACACTTGGTGGTGCCACATTGACTCTTATGTGAACATGGAAATGGAGCTAATGCAGCTTATTAGGCCAAAATAACATGTAGTAAAAAATCTGGAACTTAAATGGTAAGCTCCTCAGTAGTGTGCCTTCCTCCAGTTGTCAACAAGAAATAAGGGGAAAATATTTGAAACTGTCCTTAATAACTCAACCTGTGTCATGAGTAGTTTCTGGCTTTAACATGCTGGCAATTCTCCAGGGCTTTCTGAAATAATAGTTTATAATTAATTGCAGATAGCCCTGCTGTAATTTTAGATACCACAGTCTCTGCTGACACTATTCAAATTGTTTCCTTTTGAAAAGTTTTTTCCCCCTCATTAAATTTATGTCTCTTCCTTTTCTAGGAGTCTGAAATTTCTCCTGCAAGCCTATATCAGGATATGATACATATCCTATTCCTCCACCTCTCAAATTCATGTGTGGGTGCCACAGAAAATGTAGAATTACCTGAAACATTCGAGTCTCAAGGTCAAGACAATGACCTTGAGATAAACCAAGACTACAACCTGAGTTCCCTGAATCAGGAGGCTATTCCAAGTGCACTCGCACCTCTTTGCACATCAGAAAAGGACAGAAAGATTTTCTAATTTACAAAATAATTTTCTTATAAAAATGAAAATTTTTAATAAGATTTTTTACCTTATGACCTAAGTTCTATTATGAATTTAGACAAACTTGTAATCAAATGACTTTTTCAAAGAAGCAGGATGTCATAATGGAGGGAGCCCAGATCCTGAAATTAGACAGAAATAGGTATGAATCCAAGTTCAAGACCAGCTCTATCACTTCCAGCATGTTACTTTGTTTCTCTGACCCTTGTTCCCTCCTTTGCTATAAGAAAGAGTTCTTGATAACTGCATGTTAGGCATGTTGTGTGATTTATAAAATATAATAAATCACACATTGAAACCGATACAGAACAGGCACTCAACACAGTATACTTAATATGATTTTCAAAGCAAACTAAGTTGAAACACTTGGAAACCAACCTATGCTTTTAGATGATTGTATGAACCAAGAAGTTTTTCCCCCATAGAACTTTCCTGTAATTGTTGTGTATACTGGCTGTGAATCAAGTTATGAATCAAGGACAATATATTTAAATGACTCCTATTCTAGATTAAAAATAAATTCTAATAACTTGTCTCAAAAAGGGAAACAATCAAGATTCCCATTCAGACAAATTCAGTAACCACAAAAGCACACAGAGCTAGACAAGAGAAGATAACACCATTCTTTCCATGAGTGTGTGATTCATTCTCAACTCAAAGATGGTGCACAGGAAACAACGCTCATTTACAAACTAGACTGCCCAGAGCCTGCAGGGATACAAACCACACCCCACTCATTTTGCACATATTTGGGCGAAATGTTATGTCCTTCTTCACTGGACTCAGTTCCATTTCTGCAGGTGTAACTTTTATAAACAACACTTCAGGGGGAAAGTGTCATTTGGGAGTTTATTCAATGCCCATTAAGATGATGACTCATTCATTTGGATTTCTCTTTAACTTTCAGGCAACAGAATGGCCTCCCAACTATTCTTGAGAAGCAAGGGCGGGGGGCCAAAAACATCAGAAAAAAATGTGATACTTCAAACATGTCTGTAAAGAACAGGTGTGCACTTTTGAAGAAGCCTTTCCCAGCAGCTTTAGCTTTATTGCAAGCAGCCCAGATGTAGCTGACACTGAGGCTCTCCAACTTGGCAGCTTGATGGATACGATTTTCATACTGTGTATGGGAGATAATGCACCCAATGTAGTGGACAGTTGTCCCTGTGTTATCAAGCAGCCGTGTTCTCTCATTTCACTAACAAATGTGCAGACAAACGTACATTGTGGCAAATGCAAGGAAATGGCTGGCCTGTGTTTGAAATTTAAGCCTCCCCATTCTTTAGAGTGGAGCATTATTCAGGTCAGCTGGGATCACTGGTACCAGCATAATCCTTTCTTCTCCAGACTTCTTGAAAACTCCAGAATACCACAATAGCTAATATGTTTCAGTGTTTGAGTAATTCTGATTATAGATAGACCATTATTGTGAAGACACTCTCGTGATAATAGTTGTACCACTAAAAATATTTTCATTGTAAAATTAAAATATTCAAAATGGACACTGTATTAGGGTGATCACTTGGTAAGTTATATGAATATCTATTCACTATGTTGTACACCTGAAACTAACATATTATGTGTCAACTGTAATTGGCGCAGCGAAGTTCAATTAATCTCAAATATTCTATCATAAGAACTTTCCTTGCCTGACTTGTGCTGGCACAGTGGATAAAGGATCAACTTGGAATGCTGAGGTCACTGGTTTGAAATTCTGGGCTTGCACGGTCAAGGCACATTAGAGAAGCAACTACTACAAGTTGATGCTTCCTGCTCCTCCCCTGCCCCCATTCCCTCCCTCTCTCTAAAAAATAAAATAAATAAATTAATTAATTAAAAAAATCTTACCTTCATCCTGTATCATTTGAGCATGGTAATAAAAAAATTTCATACTATTAAGAAAAAGTACTGTAAACCAGCAAACAAACAAACAAAAAACCCTCAAAAACAAAATGAACACCAGCATTTTGCTAAAAAATCTGCCTCTTGTAAAGAAGTCTGATAAATATTTATCAAATAAATGAATAAAATAAAAAAAAATATTTTCTGTGACTTTTGACACCCTTCTTTGGGATAATTGTTTTGCATTCAATCATAACTCATTCCTTTGAGATGAGAATGTTTAGACTCAAAGTATGAAAAGCTACCAATGTCATAGAGTTAGAAGTAGATTCAGGAACTCTATTTCTTTTGCCTGTCCCTTCATGCAGTTCCTCTACTTTCTGGGGGGTTGGGGGGGAAGCCCTTCTTCTTGCTACTTCCACCCCTGGAATATTTATAAGCTGATACCCTCTTTAGTCATCACTGAGCTAAGCTGCAATCTTTTCATCAGTTCTCAGAAATCCTTTTCTCCACATGATTAATCACTTCACTTCTGACTCCACCCCATGTGCTTACTTACATCCCTTAGAAGAGAAGGTGCCAGAAAATGAAACATAGCCCTTAAGGAAACCAGAGGGAGGCCAGGCAACATGGAGACTCTTAATACTAGAACATGTCCTCACACGTGACTCCATAGATCAGGGGTCCCCAAACTACGGCCCGCGGGCCACATGCAGCCCCCTGAGGCCATTTATCTGGTCCCACCACACTTCTAGAAGGGGCACCTCTTTCATTGATGGTCAGTGAGAAGAGCACAGGATGCATCCGCACCCATAGTTCCCATTGAAATACTGGTCAGTTTGTTGATTTAAATTTACTTGTTCTTTATTTTAAATATTGTATTTGTTCCCATTTTGTTTTTTTTTTTTTACTTTAAAATAAGATATGTGCAGTGTGCATAGGGATTTGTTCAGTTTTTTTTATAGTCCGGCCCTCCAACTGTCTGAGGGATAGTGAACTGGCTCCCTGTGTGAAAAGTTTGGAGACCCCTGCCTTAGATGTTCAGTTGTGAGAGTCTTTCATTATTTGTCACCTTTTGGGCCACTGCAGTCTTTACCGGAGCCCCAGGAGTGGCGCTGTCGCACAGGAGAAAGTCACTGCTTTGGGCACCATGCACGCCTGGGTCCAAATCTTGGCTTTCTGGTTTATTACCTTCATGACCCGAGGCAACTTTTTTAGGCTTTATAAATCTCAGTTTCTTTGTCAGAAATACTAGCTACATCATAGGACTCTGATAAGAAATAAATTAGTTAATAGATGTGAATAACCTATATAAAGTATATAGAAGTCTTTATAAAGTATATCTCTAGAGATCTCTAATAAATACTTAACACATAGTATGTACAGCACTCCCACCAACCTCCAAATCTAAGAGTTAAATCAATATCTGTCTCTTACCAGACCCTTCTCAGTTTACTGAGAATTTTCGTCTTTCCTTCCTTCTTTTTTTATGAACTCATCAATTCTCTCCACTAACCTGAGTCATGATTGAATCAGCTACCACCTGATCTGAACCACCGTCATCTCTTACTGGGACCGCTGTTAACAGCCTGCTCCTGAATCATTGCCTGGCTTTCATTCTTACCTCTGTGTTCCATTCTCTACCAAGTATCGATGTCATCTTTTTCAAAGGTTCATTAGATCAGCCCACTTCTTTGAATAAAAACCAGCATAGATTTCCCGGTACACTTAGAAAAAAATCCAAAATTCTTTGCATGGACTTCAGGGACTTATATGATCTATTCTTACCTGTATTTCTGAAATTATCCTCTTCCATCACTTAGGCTGCTTTTAGCTACTTTATTTATCTATTTATTTTTTAAAAGTTTCTTGAACTCACTAAGCTTATTCTGGTCCCAGGACATTTCCCTTTGCTGTTCCCTGAGCCTTGAATGTTCTTCCCTCAGATCTCTATATGACTAGTTGCTTTTCATCATTCAGTTCTATGGCTGGATATCACCTCCTCCAAGAAGCCTCTCTGAATCATCAAATTTCATATTGATTGTCTCTTTCCTGGTTCCTCAAACAGTCACTTTCTACATAGTATATTATTTTGTCTTTTTGTGCCACTTATCACTATCTGAAATGACCACATTTATTTATTTGCTTACTTGTAAAATGTCTAATTCAACATTATGAATTAGATGTGGGCCTCAATAGAATGTCAGCTCCATGGAAGGAGGACTTTTGTCTACCTTGCTTATGTCTGTATTATCACCTTCTAAAATAGTGCTTGGCAAGAACTAAGCACTCAATACATATTTTTCAAATGAAAGAATTGGTGTTATTAAGCCTCCTGGAAGAACTGAGCTCTATCATACTTGCCGTGAATATAAAATCACCAAATGAGAAAATGCAGTCTTAAGGTGTCCTCATGAAAGTTTAATATCTAGACCCTAGATTTTGCGTGAGTGAAAAATTCTGAAGCATTACAAAGTGGTTCAGAACACAAAGCATGTTTTAATTCTAGCTTTGCCATTGCCTATCTGCATGACCTTGGACAAGTTAGTTAGCATATTAAAACCGGTTTCTTCATCTAAAAAAAAAGAAAGAAAAATAACACATACATTAGAGAGTTTGTGAAGATTAAATGAGCTAAGCCTCTTGTCCAGTTCCTGGAACATTGTGCCCACTTAATAAATGGTGGTTATTATTATTGTTGTTATTACAGTAATTAATTCTGGCACCATGCTTTACAAAGGACAAGGACATATTGGAGCTTATCCAGAGGAGAACAAGCAGTCTTGTGAAGGGTCTGGAAACCACAAGTTGTGCAGAACGACTGAAAGTGCTCAGGATGTTTACCCTGGAAAAGACACATTTGAAGAGGAAACATGATAGCATTTAAAAAACACTAAAAAGAACTGTCTCATGTAAGAGTGATTAGATTTACTCAGTGTTGTTCTAGGAGATACAGTTAGAGCCAAGGAGTAAAAGTTAAATCTTGAACAATTTATGGTCTAATAATCAAACTGCCAAAACCAAAGTAGCACTAAATTCTGTTTATACTAGTAAATAATTAAGGCATGGTTATATACATTTTGATTAAAGAAATTATAGAGTATATGAATCCATTTGCAATTAATGAAGACTATGTGTGTATGTTTTTTAAATCATAAAGAGGGCATTAAGCTGTTCAATATCATTATTTTCTCCCAATTAAAATAGACAAAAGATATCTAATCCCAAGAGCCCCAAAGAAGTGAGCTCTGTGGTCCAATGGGGACATCGTGGTATCAAGGAGTAGATGTTTCTGGCCACTATTTCTCTTCTGCCCCAGTAAAATCCTGTAACCTCCCTGAATCTCATTTTCTGGATCCTTTCTTGAAAAGGAGGAAATTGCGTGCTTTCTAGTTCTAAATGATTATGATTCACCTGATTATTTTGTTTGATAAATATGAGCATGGCCGAGAGAGTTAAACATCACCTGAACTTTGTAAATAAGGAGTTTCCAAGAACCCTAATAAATTTTAGAAAAATTTTGATCCAGATATCAGGGAGTCTTTTTTCCCTGTCAGGTTCAGAAACTAGTAAATGAATAGTTCCTTTTATAATTCAATGGGTGAAAACTTGAACTCTCAGAGCCAGGAATCCATGAGTGAATTTTTCTAGTACAGTCTCTTTGTTTTATAGGCAAGGTGACATTAAGCAGTCATCTACATTGGCTTCTTAGCCTTTGATGAAAAAGACCCACTCCAGCACTGTGTTAAAGTTCCAGGAAGAGCTTTGCAGACTGTCCTCATCCTAGAAGGGCCAATAGAAGGAGGATTGTCATTTTCAAGCACTGAAGACATTATCTGATCCTCCCTTGAAGTCACCCTCTCTCCCATTTTATACCTCAGATGATTTACAGTGGTGGCAAAAATGTGTACTTTTCCTTTCCCACTCAGAGAACTAATAGATGTACTCCCTGATTAGGCATTAGAGATATTATAAAGGAGTGACTCCATAGAACTCAAGACATCATCTCTAGAAGATTAGAGAAAAGCCATGTTCTCTTCAAGTTTTTGGTTATAATTCATGTAGATTATTTTGTGGAAATGACACAAAGTAAGTCTTGCTGAGTCATGTCCCCATGGTGACTCCTATTTTTCAGAAGAAGAAATTTTAACATGACATAACAATGGTGAGAAAGACTGTGGCCTTTATGTCCAGAATTGACCCAGAGTGCCTAACACAATGACTTCAAGCTCAAATGGCTGACAGTTGAAGGAAAAATAGTCTTCTATTTCTTCCAGAGTACAGGATTCTTTTTTTTATTATTGAGTTTAATTTATTGTGTTTACATAGATTCTAGTGTTGCCCCAAATGCATCCCCCCTCTCCCATATTCCCCTCAACATCTCCCTTGATCACTCCCCATAGCATTCTCCCCCCTTTCCTTCAGGTTTATCCATTCTATCATCCCCTTTCCCTCTGTTCTCTTTTCCTCTGGTCCCTTTGATCTCTCCTCTGTCTCAGTTTTGTTTCTCAGTTCACATTGTTCATTGGATTCCTCATATGAGTGAAGTCATATGATATTTTTCTTCTTCTGCCTGGCTTATTGCACTTAACATAATAGTTTCTATGTACATCCATGTTGTCACAAAAGGTAAGATTTCCTTCTTTTTCAGGATTCTTTTTATTGTTAGTTCTTTTTAAACAATTGAGTTAAAATTCACATAATGCAAAATTAATCATTATAAGTGAACAACTCAGGGAATTGAACATATTCACAGTGTTGTACAGCATCACCTCTATCTACTGTGAAAACATTTTCATATCCTAAATATCTTAAATAATTTCATATCCTAAAATAATTCATATCCATTAAGCAACTACTCACCAACACCCCCTTTTCTTAGTCTCTGGCAAATATCAATCTGCTTTCTGTCTCTATGAGACTTACTTATTCTGAATATTTCATATAAATTGAATCATAAAACACGTGGCCTTTTAATTTTGGGAAGACAGACTTTTAAATCAATCCCAAGTACATATTTTATGAAGAAGCCACATTTGTGCCTGACCAGGCGGTGGCACAGTGGATAGAGCATTGGACTGGGATGTGGAAGACCCAAGTTTGAAACCCTGAGGTTGCCAGCTTGAGCGCGGGCTCATCTGGTTTGAACAAGGTTTTCTGGTTTGAGCAAGATTTACCAGTTTGAGCCCAAGGTTGCTGGCTTGAGCAAGGGGTCAATTTTGCTCAAGAGTCTGCTGTAGCCCCCGGTCAAGGCATATATGAGAAAGCGATCAATGAACAACTAAGGTGCCGCAAAAAGAATTGATGCTTCTCATCTCACTCCCTTCCTGTCTGTCCCTCTCTCTCTCTCTCTCTCTCTCTGTTTCTGTCACAAAAAGAAAAAAAAAGCCACATTTGTATAAGAAAATGTATATAAATTGTTGAAGAACAAGATTTCAATCAAGTAAATTGGAAGATTTTTTTTATTAGTGTGGATGAAAAAAATAAAAGAAGGGGGCCATATACAGAACATGAGAAGTTCAGAGGAGGCCTGCATGATGGCCTTGCAGACTTAGAGACCTAAAGTAACCACATAGGATGGTCTGAAATTAAAAGTTTCTAACAAAAAGCAGTTCATGGTGGGCAGTCATGTCCTAGGGAGGTATTTTTCTCTAACAAAGGTCAATGCTTACTTTACTCAAGTCTGTCTGTTATCATTTTGCATCTATGATAAAGTACCTGAAAACATGTCTTTGAAACATCAGAGTCATCTTCTTTTCCTGTCTCCATCAGGGCAGGCATCCCACCAGAGCAGGAACCAACAGACCCCTCACTGTATAGTTATCATGTGAATCATTAACTGTTAACTGTCTTATTTCTGCCTGTATAAAATAAGTTTCAGCATATATACTTCTACTTATTACCCAATCCCAGAGATTTCCCCACTTTGCTTTCTCCTGCCTCCCTAATCTATCACCAATAAATATCATGTAACCTCCTAATGTCCTCCCTTTTGATTCTGATGTATAAAACAAGTGCTGAAAACACCATTTTCCAGAGCACTTTCTCAACCTGTTGAGACTTTACTTCCTGGCAATTGCCAACAGTTTAGCTCAAATAAAGTTATTAAAAAATACTTACAGGTTTAGAAGGTTTTTTTATGTTGACAATAGCAAAAAGAAAATATTGTTTCAGGCCCAGATTATCTTCTTTTTTGGAGAAAAGAAACACTACGGGTCTTATCATGCAAATTATCTCACTACTGCTAGTCATGAAATTTCAGATTGGTGATTGTAAGGCCAGTCAGTGGCCGTGGTCGTCATGTCTATGCATATGCAGGTTCTCATTGAATTCAGGCAGATGGTACAGAAACAGCAGAGCCAAAAAATAGTGGGCCATTTCTTTATTCAAGTCTCCTACCCGCCGATGAGCAAACACACAGGGAAAACACTTCCCTCTTCATTCAGAGCTCACAAAGCTACTGACACATTACCCGGTTTCACAACCAGGAGAATCTTTTCCAGTTCCTCTTAGAATCAAAGGCCTCACCAGTCCCAAAGCCCCTAGCCTCTGGTCTCCATCTGCCAACATGGCTTCTTACTCTGCAAAACTGGCTTATCTTTCTTTCCCTGCCATCTTGGCTTCTTCCTGCTCTCACTCTGCAAAAAAATGGCTTCCCTCTCCCTTTCTCCTTCTCCTTCTCTCCTTTCTTTTAAAACTTTTCTGGCATGAAAACCCCTCCTCCAGCACACAATAGCAAGACAATGGCCCTTCCCAAGGAGGAAGGTAATTTGCAATTTCACAGATCACATTCCTGGCACTGCTCAGTGCCATTTTTAACAATACAAGTGAGCAAACTCAAAAAACATAAATTTTACAAACTCATTTGCCCAACAGTGGTTTAGGGGTAACATTTCTGGGAGAGGTTAAAACTGCAACTAAGTCTTAGTTTGCTATTGTTGGAGCAAATGACTCCATTTGGGTCTGTGTTATTTCTTTCTTAGCAACATTATTATGTTGATTTACCTAAACAAGTATTTAATTTATTTATTATTTATATTATTATATTTTTAAAGATCTTACATATTGATTTTTGAAAGAAGAGAGAGAAAGAGAGAAAGGGGGAGGGGGAGGAGCTGGAAGCACCAACTTATAGTAGCTGCTTTTCATATGTGCCTTAACCAGGCAAGCCTGGGGTTTTGAACTAGCGACCTCAGCATTCCAGGTTGATGCATTATTCACTGTGTCACCACAGGTCAGGCTACCTAAACAAGTACTTCATTAATAACTGGCATTTGCAAAATATCTAGAGTGATTTAGGGGCACAAACAAGCCCATTGTCTTTGTACTTTGGGGAAGGGTAAAAAAATAATTTTATCCTACCTTTCTGAATTTTTCTGGCTGAACAAATAATCAAATTAACAAGAGACAGATTAGCAGGGAAAAAAATGACCAAATTTATTATGAATGTACATACAGGGGTTCCATAAGAACAGGAGATTCGTGAACATATTGGGCAGTTGAGACTAACATGCCATCTTAAACTAAGGTGGAGGGGTCAGTTTGGAACTTCAAAGGACAGGAAGGCAATTCACATGCAGAGAGAAAGCAAATGTTTGGTAAATAAATGTCTGCTGGGTCATCTCACAATGGGACAGGAGAGGCCTCTGATGGAACCGGGCATGGCTAGGTTCCTCCCTGTGACCCTTACTTCATATTAAACTATAGTTATCTATAGTAATAGCTCCCCTCCTGGAGCAGGTCTTCCTTCCAAAGTCTTTTGGCAATTAAGAAAAGGTAAAAGGTTTTTCCCGAGTCTTTCGTTTCTTAAAAATAACCTGCTTAAAATAATTAATATAACAAAAGGCATATTTGGGGTGGCAAACTCTGCTTCTCCTCAGTACTCAAAGGATCCACAGTTTGGGAAGAAGGTAGCAGAGAAAGAGACTGAGAGCCAAGCAAGAGAGGCTACTTATTTATTATTTCTAGCAAGCAAGAGAAGGAAAGCAGAAAAGGGAAGCTTGGAGCTTTGAGGTCCTCTCTTGCCCACATCAAGAAGAGGTCCATGTATTAGTTAGGATTCATGGTTGCAGGTTCCAGAAATTCAACTGACTTAGCCTTAACTCAAAGACGGAAATTTATTATGGGATGGCTGGGGGTTACGGCATGTGGTAGTAGAACAGACCTAGGCTCAAAAGAGAAGCTCAGGAACCTTTCTTCTTCCTCCTGCACTTTAGTGTCAGTTCATTCTTTGTTCTCTGTTCATGTAGGCAAAAGATGGTCATTATTATAGTCCCCAAGTTTCTGTCTCCTCTGTTCTAAATTGGACCTCTGGCATGCAGGAGATCCTGGGCTCCAGAGTCAGACAGGGGTGACTCTATATCCCAATTCAGCTGTTTACTGGCTAAGTGACATTGGATAAGCCATTGAACCTTTCTAACCCCTCAGTTTCCTCATTAATAATGCCACTTACCTTATAGTGTTATTAAGAAATTGGAGAAAACACAGACTCCCCCACCTAAAGATGTTAGAAATTAGAGAGAAGAGGTCTGGAGTGAGATGTCCAGGCCCCTCCTGTGCCCAGTGGAACCCAGGCCAAAGGAGGACCAGGTCGAAGAAGGAGAAATGTGTTTCAAGCTTCTTGGGTTTAGAATAAAGGTCTCTCTTGGGCTGGTCTTTAGAAGCTTTGTTAGTGCTTATTTAATTCACCTGGTGTTGATTAGCTAACCTGAGCTTTGAAATCATTATTTACCTTTTTTTTTTTTTTATCACTTTAGCTTGCTTGGGTTGTTTTTTTTATTCTAGCTGACCTTTAATTTTAAAGTTATCTTAATTATTGTTAGCTTATGGCTTTCTTGCTGAGTAAGAGGTCATTTATTTAACCTAGTTTTTGCATTAATTAATCTCTTTTTTTTACTGTTCTATCTTATTTTTTATTTTAAGTTTTATTGCTATATTTAACTGTCTTATTGTCTACAATTTTTAGTTCTCTGTAATATTGTCAGTAAAAAACCCAAAACAAACAAAAAACCCTGTAGATGTTCTCAGGGATTCAATTGGAAGATGGCCCCTTCCCCTAAGAGGCTGATGGGTGCCCATTTCCATTTCAGTCATCCTGTGAGAGCTGCCACCCCTGAAGCTGATCTCCACACCAGTCTCACAGCACCTCTAATTCCCCTTTACTAGCCCCTCTGCTAAGGGTTTCACCTCAGTCTTTTTCTCGCCTCACTTTGTTTCAACTGCTCAGGGAAAGTGTCTGCTGTCAGGAAACCAAGTAGGCAGTGAGCCTTACTGCTCTGGACAACCAAAAGATTACAGCTCTGCCACAGAATCAGTGAGACAAGAAGAGCCATTCCAGGTGAACAAGGAGGGTGGAGAGGGGATGGTAGTGATGGAGATCTATGGCCATAGTACCCTGAACGCACCCGATCTTGTCTGATAGTGACGGAGGGAGACTTGACTTGGGGCGGTGAACACAGAATGCAATATACAGGTGAGGTATTGTTGAATTGTGCTGATACCTGTATAATTTTATTAACCAATGTCACTCCAATAAATTAAATTAAAACATTAAAGAAATAACAACAACAAAACAAGGTTTTCTCATCACTGAAGAACTATAGGACAACCCTAGTGTTACTGGACCACTTCTGGGCCAGGGCTGGCCCCAACCCAGCACAGTCTGGGACCTTTTGCATGTCAGGCCGCCTCCAGGTTCTCAGGCAACCTCCAGGTTCTTGACTCATGCAGGAAAAATTTCAAGACATGAGTCTATGTGAAAATGAGAGTAAGTCTATTACTTGGGACCATGAGGCATAGGAAGTGTCCCCTGTAGACAGGATCGGGGGTAAACCTGCGGTGAGCTGCTATTTCTCACTGCTCCCCTGGGTGCAAGTCTCACCGGGACTCCTAGAGCTCAGGATAGAAGAAGCAAAGTACATACCTGAAGAAAGAGGCAGGGTGGGGGGATGGATCTTAACAGAATACTCATTATACAGTGTGTCCATAAAGTCATGGTGCACTTTTGACCAGTCACATGGTCAAAAGTGCACCATGACTTTATGGACACACTGTATTTCTGGGTGTAATGCTGGTGGCTGAGGCTAGGCAGTTTCACATTGGATTAGGAACTGCAGACTTGGAAAGCTTTAGGCCATTCCTGTTTAACAGAGTCTCCCAACAGTGGACAAGCAAACAAGCAGAGGAAACTGCTTCTTATGGCAACAGGTAAATGAACAGCAAAACAACCCCTTGCAGTTTTGGGCGAACCATCGTGCCAAAGGAAAGCACCTGTAACCTTACATAGGCTATATACGCGTGGCCCTGCCATGTGCTTGTGCACTAATCATGCCCAGTGCAAGTGAGCAAGTGTAACACAGCTGTTTACCTAACATCGGGTATGTCATTTAGTGTGCTGATGAAATGTGCTATTGAAATGGGCACATTACAGTGTTTGGGGTCATTCTCTGGTTAGTTTTACCTTTATCTTGGATTAGTCTGGCTTTAATTATGGATATTTTTGTAATCCGTCTCTCTAAGGTAATTAAAACAATCTGCTCTTAGGTATCTTTCATTTGGGAGGATAGAGTCTTGTGATTTATCAGCTGGCTGTGAATTGCTGGGTTGTTTTGGTCCTTTGCTCAACCATTTGTCTCAGTTTCTTCAACCCAATTGCCAGGGAATTTTTCTGGTTTCTTAATAACCTCCCACACTAGGACTTCTCTCCTCTGTCCACACTTGGTAATTACCTTGGTTGATTTCTTAGATACTATCCACATGTCTTTAGAACTTAGC
Source organism: Rhynchonycteris naso (assembly GCA_037038555.1). Lineage (NCBI taxonomy): Eukaryota > Metazoa > Chordata > Mammalia > Chiroptera > Emballonuridae > Rhynchonycteris > Rhynchonycteris naso. The sequence continues at coordinate 105,736,325 of CM072996.1, read as the reverse complement.
CTCTTTGCTGGACTCCATCAACCTAACTTTCCACCGATATCTCAATTTAAATGTTCAATAGACGACTCAACCTTTGTGTGTCCAAAACTAAACTACTGATTTCCCCTGCTGAACCAGCGCCTCCCAAAGTATTCTCTCACTCAGATAATGGCAACACCATTCTTACAGTCACCTAGGTAAAAAATCTAGGAGTCATCTTTTACTAATTTTTTTCTCTTATATCCCACCTTCAATCAATCAACAAATTTTGTTGGTTCTACTTCAAAATTTCATCACCTTTCACTGGGGGTGTAGCCTACATACTCGTCTCTCTCCTTCCATACCTTTCTCCTAAATTCTATTCACTATATAATAGCTAAAGTGATCCTTTAGTTATATTTGTCAGATAGCATTCTGCTGAGAACCCTTCAATGGCTCCTCATCTTATTGAGACTAAAAGCCTTAGTCTTGACTATGAGTTACAGCAGGGGTCCTCAACCTACGGCCCTGCGGGCCACATGCGGCCCCCTGAGGTCATTTATCAGCCCCCACCACACTTCCGGAAGGGGCACCTCTTTCATTGTGGTGGTCAGTGCGAGGAGCACAGGATGCATCTGTACCCATAGTTCCCATTGAAATACTGGTCAGTTTGTTGATTTAAATTTACTTGTTCTTTATTTTAAATATTGTATTTGTTCCCATTTTGTTTTTTTTTTTTACTTTAAAATAAGATATGTGCAGTGTGCATAGGAATTTGTTCACAGTTTTTTTTATAGTCCAGCCCTCCAACGGTCTGAGGGACAGTGAACTGGCCCCCTGTGTAAAAAGTTTGGGGACCCCTGAGCTACAGGGTCATACATGATCTGGTCCACCATCTAACTCTTTACTCCCAGCTAGCTATCTAACTTAATCTCTCAACATTTTCCCCTGGTTTACTCTATTCTGACTCTGTTGGCTTCCTTGCTGTTCATCTAACACCAATTATGCTCCAACTTATAAAAGTCTTTTGCTTTCTTCCTTCCTCCTGGAACTTTCTTCTACAAGATATTTACCTGGCTTAACCCATCAGTTCCTTTGAGTTTATACCGAAGTGTCACATTATCATCTTGTATAAAATAGTACCCTCTTTGTTATTCTATCCTCTTGCCCACTGTATTTTTCTTCAAAGTGCTCATCTGCCACAATTGGTTATGATCTGCTTCCCTTTATTAAAATGTGAGCCCCAGTACAAGAGAAGATATTCTTTCCAATTTGCCTACTGTTGTATCCCTAATGTCTAGAATAATACCTGGCACTTAAAAATGCTCAATAATTGTTTGAAAGCTTATTGAATGATTAAATAAATAATTAAAAATATTGATACATATAATTCAAACAGCATTTTTAAACACTGAGGAGAGGGATATTGGGAAGGGGGGAAAGAAAGTTAAAAACAAAGGCATCACCTATTGATTGAACTCCCCCTTTGTGTCAGGCACTGTGTTAGATGTCTCTTCTGGGTTATTGCTTTTAACTTAAATTTTGTAAGATAAATGACAATATTTGCTAAGCTCTAGTGGGTTCTCTGAAACCTATCTCCCATTATCTATTATCTTTTCACTCAAGCTATAGCACCATTTGCCTGCGAGAGATATAGTCTTTAGAAAATAAGTCTGCTAACGTTGAATTTGTATGATTTTCCCCTGTCTACAGGAAAATAATTATGGCAGGTAAAGGTGGACTGGCCATATTTATCCTGGTGAATTCAAAATAAAATGTAAGCCATGAAAAAGGATACAAAGTATTATGGGTTCATAATGAAAGGAGGAATTAACCTTAACATGCAGGATCAAGGAAGACCTTAGTAAGAAGGTGACATTTGATCTGGGCCTCAAATAATTGACAAGCTTTGTAAACTCAGAAATCTGACACAAGGCAAAATATAGTGTAAGAAAGGGCAGGGACCTCTTAAAATGCATGGTGTGCAAAAATCTTTACATAAACAGATAGGCAGCTTCTAAAATGCACCCCTTACCCCCATAAACCCTTTCCTGGTTTTGTGCAGTTGTGTAATCCTTCACTTGAATATAAATGAGACCAATGACTTACTTCTAGCCAATAAAATAAGGTAATGTGACTGGAATGTCACTTCCATAATTATATTACTCAAGATTGAGACTGGTCTTGCTAGCAATTTTTCTCAATTGCCTTCTAGGCTTGTATACTTCGATAAAACAAGCTTTCACGTTGGAGAAGCCCATGTGGCACGAAACTGTAGGAGTCTCTCTAGCCAAGAGGCAAGGAGTTGAGGCCCTCAGTCTAACAGCCATCCCTGGTCAAGCCGTAAGATGAGTCCCGGTCCTTGCTGACACTTTAATTCTAGTCTTGTGAGAGAAACTGACTCAGAGGATGCAGCCATGCCACAATTCCTGAGCCACAGAAACTGTGAGATAATATTGTGTGTTGTTTTAAGCTCGTAAGCTTTGTGGTAATTTGTTACACATAAATACATAACTCAGTAAGGGATAAATAGAACATTTGCATTTTCCTTCAAATCCTTTTTGTAGCAAATATTTTAATTTATAATTCAAGCCTTCATTTAATAAATATTCATTAGGAGACTTTAAGTAATTACTGTGGGATAGCTGGGTCAGGAATCTCCAAACTGTTTTCCATAGTGGCTGCACCAGTCTGCATTCCCACCAGCAGTGCAGAAGGGTTCCCTTTTCTCCACAACCCCGCCAGCACTTATTCTGTGTTGTTTTGCTGATGAGTGCCATTCTGACTGGTGTGAGGTGATATCTCATTGTGGTTTTAATTTGCATTTCTCTAATAATTAGTGATGTTGAGCATTTTTTCATATGCCTATTGGCCATCTGTATGTCCTCTTTGGAGAAATTTCTATTCATTTCTTTTGCCCATCCTCTTGGACTTTTATCATGTCCCAGTTCATTCAATATTCCCATTGAATCTCTTCTCATCTCTGTCCACATTTAGTATTTAGTCCTTGATTGATCTCTTAGATACTATTCATATGCCTTCAGAATTCAACCTCTTTCCTGAACTCCATAAACCTAACTTTCCACTGATCTCTCAATTTAAATGTTCAATAGACAACTCAACTTTTGTGTGCCCCAAACTGAACTACTTATTCTCTCTGCTGAGCGAGCGCCTCCCAAAAACTTTTTCTCTCTCAGGTAATGGCAACACCATTCTTATAGTGGTGTTGAAAAGACACCTAGGCCCTTGAAAAGACAACTTGTACTTAGATATTTACCAGCATACAATTACTCAGACAATCCATTTCAGACCATCTTGAAAATTAATCTTCACTCGGGGCTTTCTTTACATAACCTCTGATCGTTACAAAATTCTTTATAGAGATTCTCAAGTGTTTCAAAATCTTTCTTTTCACCTAGCAACACATGGCTCATTTTATAGTCTTCTATATATTATTTAGGAGGATAATATAAGTTTATCACTTTGCTCACCTAACAGTACAATTTAATTGGCAATCCTCTGTCATTATATCTCAGTATCTAGTTAAATGTCCAAACAACTCATAGCCAAGTAGTCCCCAGGCTTTCAAAACATTAACAAATAGAGATTTTTGACCTTGTTTCTCTCAAGTTTGCACTGTATATATGTAATCACACAGCAGGAGTAATGCTATGCTGTCCTAGGACAGTCACTGACAAAAGACCACATTACCATTCTCCCACTTTCCCAGATAAAAACAATTCAGCATCACAGTTTGATGTTCTTTTTTGATTGATGATGTTTAAACAGCCTGGAGAATTAATGAGGTTCAGCAGCGGCCATAGTCTCAACCAGGGTTTATAATTGATATCTGGGAGTCTGCAGCCATTTCCTTCTTGAGAGACGGTCTAATTAGTGAGGACTGCCTGTTTGTGCAAAGTAGGGGTGGAGGGGGGGGGTTGAAATCCCCTGAGGGTTTGAAATATCTTGGCTCTTTTCTATTCAGGACAGGTCCACAGATGCAAGAGAGGTAGAGTGCTTCTAGAAATTACATTCATAATTCTCCAATTAACATTCAAAATAATTTAGTAGTTTACTCCTCTATATCTTTATATAAAATGTATTTATTCACTTGAAGTTACTTTAAATTTATTCATTTAAATTATTTAAAAATTTCAAAATAACTTACTTGGGCTTCTGTTTAAATAGTAAGTTCCTTGATTCACTTAAAATGACTTCATAATACAATTATTAAGTTATATTTCACAATAAGTTTATTTAAGGACTATTATTTGATTGTTAAAATTATAATTCATACCCCTGTATTTTAAAGTTTTGCATATACTTAATGAAATGATACTATGTCTAAATAGTTCAGGGACCAGCTTTACATCAAGTTATTTAGTAGAGAATAGGCTTGGGAAAGGAGCAGAGGGGAGAGGTTGTTGAATTTGTAATGTACTCAAAAGCTATATGAATTTTTAGAAATTCATTAAATCTTACTTTTTATAATCTCTTCCCTCTTTAAACACATATTTCTACTTCTTTGTTTCCAAATGATTGCCAAAAATAAAGAGATTTACTTTTAGATTCTCTTTGATCTTGATTACTGCAATTTTCTTTTAATTTCATTCTGCCAAGGTCAAAGAATACTTGCTTTTTATTTCTGCCATGATAACATAGACCACAATTCTCTTGAATGCTTTTCTCATAAGTTCCCTGTCTATTAAATTGAAAATTCACTCAGTAATCCACACAAATCCTTTCTTATATTTTATCTTTTCTCCTACCCACAATATTCACCTATAATCTCACTTTCTATCCTTTTTAAGGTTTTATAAATTATTCCACCCAACCCAACGTTACATGAGTTAGTATGTTCACATTCATTCATTCTAAGCACATTAATTTATCGATGACAAGAGTTTAAATAATTCAGTAAATCTACATTCATTACTAAATTTAGAATAAAGCTGAGCAGACTGGTTTTCAGGAGACAATATTTTTATACGAGATTGTAAATTCCAGGAAAACAATGAGCATATGGTGTTAACTTTTGTATTCTGTGTGCTTAACAAATTTTCTCACACATAGATGGTGTTCAGTAAGTATTGTAGAATTAATGAATTCTGGGAGGTAGGTAATATTATCTTCTTATTTTTATTGATGAGGTGACATCATTATTAAGTGGTAAAGCCAAGACCCAAACCTAAGTGGAAAACTGGTATTTGCATTCTTAATTACTATGTTATAATGCCTTTCTTAGCAATAAAGTATAGGCATCAAAAAATTCCACTCTTAGAATTAGATTCTGTTAAATTAGACTCTGGTATATTAACTAACTTATCCTAGAAGAAAAAAACCCCACATTATTGCATCAAGATTTTTTAAAGTAATAGAATATTCTTAAACAATCTCATTCAACCATGGAAAACATAATCAGAATATTAAATGTTTAAATTTTGGAAAATTATTAACATGTAATTTCTGCTGTAGCATTTGATTTTACTCAAATATCAAATCTTGTAATTGCATGCTTGCTAAAACAATGAATGAATGAAAGGGTCCGCTCTTAAGGATATGAAAAGACTGAGATCAATGTTACGCTATTACCGCTTGGCTTGAACATTAGTAGAAACATGAGGCAAATGCCAAGAAAACACAATGAGGTCAGCCTATTTAGCAAACAGTTGGATTCGTCTCTGAGATGTCAGTAAGTAGGTCTTAAATATTTTCCCTAGAAAACCTGTGTGTCTAATTTTAATTTTAAAAGCTCAGGTTTATCTTTCTCACCCTAGGTTAGGTTGCAAATTGTAATGATAGTCAATAGTTTAGTACAAATTAGTTGCTTCTGAATGTCCATGGCTACCAAATCTTGATATTACCCTGTACAAATGATATATTTGGTCAGGGAAGATCCAGAATATGATGACACACAAAGTTTGTAGTGATTCAGGAATCACTACAGCAAAAACAAACAGCAACCAGTAGGCTGTAAATGGTTTTATGTCCATTTTGTTTAAGAATTGAAAGTCTTTTGAATGATGAAATCTTAAGGCCCTGGCACGGGTACTCATGGGACATAAGTGCCCTCTGCTGAAGGTCAGCCATTGGGCATGGAGGGCTGTGGGAGTGGGTTATTGAGCCCATGGAATAGTCTTTATAATTATTCATAACTTATGAAACTTAGTTGGACCACCACCCCCTAAAAATATACATAAAAAATCTAATCTCATTTTCTTAAGAGTTAATGAGATGATTTTTAGAGCATATTTTAATCCCATGAGTATCAAGTACAAAAAATCCTCATGGATTTTAACAAACTAATTTGAAATATATCTTTCTTTCTCATGAAAAAATGTAATTTAAATGAGTGGAAAGTGGCAAAGTAAATGTTTACCTACTTAAAAAAGCAAACTAACATCCAGATAGCATAGAATAACACTGGGGAACAAAATTTTTGTTGCATCCACGGAAACACTTGTTCTTACTTATTTCGAGTGTGCTGATCTCAATTCTGACATTAGTTTTTCTCTGTAAGCTACAGTTTCTTCGCAATTCAAGATTTTAGGTTTTCATCTTATAAAATTTTTAACGTTTAGTTTAACATAATAAAGTAGAATGTCTTCTTGGGCATCATCTTTGTGAAAATATAATTATATAATGTAATATATGCACTAATATACTAAAATATATGATTCCACCAGAATTTGTCTACAATTTCAAAATAGAACATATTAAAACACTTATTTTAATCATAGAACTCCAGCAGTAGTCTGCCATTATATTTCTGTCCCATTGCCCCTGATAACGCTCTTCCATCATCTTCAGATCTTGAAGAAAGCGTTCTCCCTGCTCATCACTAACAGCTCCAAGATTTTTGGGAAACTTATCAAGGTGACTATTCAGGAAGTGAATCTTAATGCTCATGTTATATTCAATGTCGCGGAAAGCCAACAGTATCCTTTGAACCAGAAGTTTATAGTTTTCTGCTCTTTTGTTGCCAAGAAAGTTCTTTGTAACTGCCACAAAAGACTGCCATGCTGCTTTGTTCTCCTTGTTCATCTTCCTGGCAAATTCTTCATCACGTATGAGGGTTCAAATCTGAGGTCCATCAAACACACCTGCTTTTATTTTCTCAAAAGACAAGGCAGGTAAAGCAGTAATAATATGTTGAAAGCATTCACTTTCTCTATTCAAAGCCTGAGAAAACTGCTTCATTAAGCCAAGTTTAATGTGAAGTGGGGGAAAAATGATCCTGTCTCAATTAACTACAGGTTCATTCACAATATTTTGCATCCCTATTTCCAGAGCTTCACGTTTCGGCCACTCCTTCTGTGTCCAGTGTTTCTCTCAAGCTCAGCTGTTCCACAAATACAGAAAGCAAAGATAATTCATGAAACCTCTCTGTTGTCCTAGCAGGAAATTGACCATTTTAAGATCCACACAAATGATCCAGTTATGTTCCCCATGCTTCAGAAAGTCGAGGACAATTTTTATGTCATTATAATCTTCTCACAGATGAGTTGAATAACCAATTGGAACCGCTGCATAAACATTACTATTGTGTAGGAGAACACATTTCAGACTCTGTTTAAAACTGTCAAGAAATAGCTGCCATTCTGTTGGACTGTAAGTGGTAACACCTAGCTGGCTGAAAAGACTACTGATATCATGACAGTAAACAAAGTGTTTGTCTTTGGAAAATAAAGTCCACAAAAATTTTTTCATACTTCGTGAAATGTGATACTTTAGCTGACCTGTAAAGTCCATTCTTTTCTTGAAGCTTGGAGGCTATTAACTCAGCTGCTTTCTTTGATAGGCCCAAATCTCTTACTAAGTCATTCAATTCAGGTTGGCTAAACTGCTGAGGGGTTAATGACTGCTTGGTATCAGAAGAAGACCCTTCAGATTCTACAAACATTTTCTCATGCATCTTATCAAAATACACTTGGTCCCCATGTTCACGTTTTTTGTCCTTAGAAGAAATAAAACCATTGAAAACTGGAACTGGGAGTGTCTCAGAGTGTGGGATAAGTCGTATTGCTGAAGGAATATTAGGATATGTGATCATATGCTATTTTTTCTTGCCAATGCCCTTTGTATGGATCAGACAGAAATAACAGTCACTTCTGTGGTTCTTAGGTTCCCGCCAAACCATGGGAATACCAAAACGCATCCCTTTGCGTTTTCCTTTTGTCCAGTCATGAAGCATTTCCTCCCAATTATGATGCACAAAATGAGGAGCCCAATTCTTGTCTTGATCGCCAAGGGGAATTTGAAAATAAGCAATATATGCACGTGTCACAAATGATGAAATATTGCACCTTTGACGTTGAAGTGTGTAACAGCCACATATATAACAGAAGGTGTCAGGACTATTCTTACATTTCTGCCTACTTAAAGAAGCCATGATTCAATCTTAAAACAAAATACGAGGGTATTTTTATTGGATAACAATTTTTTACATTTAAAAATAACTACAATTATGTAAAAGTGATGTTTGTAAAACATTAATTGCCTTGTGGTTATGTTCAATCCAAGAGTCATTGTCATTTAACTCCGATTTAAAAACCAATGCATGCCATTAACTGTAACAAAAAGAAATTAAAATTACATAAAAACTATAGCATGCACCAAAAAATGAATTTTAGATTTGGAATCAGCAATACAAACGTATATAGAAAAAGTTCTAAAACCTCATGCATCAGAAAATGAAAAGAAAATTGTTCCCCAGTATAATAATTTACATAAAAGTAATATAACTGTATTATAAGTAAAAGCTAGCATTCATTTTATTAATTCAGTTATTATATTTATTTTATCCAGACTAGTGGAAATTTGTCATCATTGTTTATTAAGTCTGTATATGTTAAAATACCTCTGACTTAATACGGCTATTGTTATTATACAATCAGTCTATACTTATAAAATATTATGTTATTGATTTTCAAAAATCAAGATTTAGTAATACTTTCAGTTCTTGGTTACTTCAAAATCCATCTCTCAGGTAACACAAATAATTAAAATCTTTATTAATTTTTATCTTTACCTAGATATGAAGCGTTTTCTGAGATTGGAAAAGGAGAGCTGTTTTTGTATAACCAGCATTTAGGGACTCTACAAAAAGTCCTGAAGTGTGTTTTCTCCTCAAGTCAAGGGACTCTATATAGCACTGAAAGCACACCATGTAAAATATGGCTGTGAGCTTCTGGAGCTCAGTGTAAAACTGGATGGATTGGCATACAATCCAGAACTAAGTAACTTTTTGAGATTGAGACCTAGGAATCCCAGCTCTGGAAAAGACATTTTCTAGACTATTTCTTCTATGTCAACTCTAAAGATGCAATGGTCACCTCTAAACCTAGTACCTACCATAGTGTCTTACCCAAAATAACCTGTCAAGTTGTATTTACTGAATTGCTAGAGAAGGATTAAGTCTTAGTTTTTTTTATCAACAGTAACCAGCCCATGGTCTTTGTGAAATCTTTTAGTAAATTTATAAATATTTATTTAGCATATGATTTGATGAAGGATATGATAATTCTAAAGTGTCCAGGTAAAGAAAATAGATGAGTCACTGTACGAAGAGGTGGGAATGTAACAACTTCTTTACTTAAAACAATCTATCCTGCGCCTGACCTGTGGTAGCGCAGTGGATAAAGCGTCGACCTGGGAACACTGAGGTCGCCAGTTCAAAACCCTGTACTGGTCTGGTCAAGGCACATATGGGAGTTGATGCTTCCAGCTCCTCCCCCCTTTATCTCTTTCTCTCTCTCTCTCTCTCTCTCTCTCTCTCTCTCTCTCTCCTCTCTAAAATGAATAAAATAAAATAAAAATTAAAAAAAAATCTATCCTACTCTATCTCTGTTTATCTTACTATTGAAACTACATGTTTTCAAAGTGCTCAGTAGGATACTGGGTACATACATCAGTTCTGCTAATCATCACAACTCCATTGAGGATTGGTTGCATTTATAGGTAGCAATCAAAGCCTAGAAAGCTGCTGGCATTTGAATACATTTGAGTGGGAGAGCCAAAATGAACTCATGTAGATCTTACCAGGGACACCCTAAGTTCATCTCTGGGAGCTACTTTCCAACAGGGCCTTCCAAATTTTAAAGGTTAGTGTTGCTCAGAAGCCACATAGAACTCTGTCATTCAAACTTTAAGCTGTTCTTGGTACTATAAATATTGCCTACAATTTCTTGAAGAAAAATGACTTATTTTAATTTTATGACTGTTTAATATTATTTTATGACAGTTTATTTTAATTAGGTAACCACATACAATTCATATGATATATATTCAATGGGCTCTTTTCTTTAGAGCAGAGGCTAAGCTACTGGTTCTAGAGTCAGACTATCTAATTCCATAATATTGGCTCTAGGTGTGTGACTTTGGGCAGATTACATTATTTCTTTGAGCCCATTGCCTTATCTTTAAAAGGGGGTTAATAACAAAATCTTTCTAATAAAGTTACGAGGATTAAATGAAAAAATCTACAGAAAGCACGTAGCCTAGTGCCTAGTACATATTAAACACTCACTAGATGTTTATTTGTCTTCATATCTTCCATTTTCTTTTTTATTTATTCATTTTAGAGAAGGGGGGAGAGAGATAGAGAGAGAGACAGAGAGAAGGGGGAGGAGCAGGAATCATCAACTGCCATATGTGCCTTGACCAGGGAAGCCAGAGGTTTCAAAACTGATGACCTCAGCATTCCAGGTCAATGCTTTAACCACTGCACCACCACAGGTCAGGATTCCAGTTTTCTTTTATTCAGGATATAGTATGCCACCAAATATATATGATCCAGGTATTGAAATGACCAAAGACAAATGAAGCTAACATATATTAAAGCCAATTAACACAGAAATAAATAAAAAATACAATGATTTTCCTCATGTACATTCTTCTGTCTTTCATGTGGCTGATTTTTGAGTAAAACTCTTCTAAAACCATCAGTAGCCATCTTTCCTCTCCGTGATAAAACCTAATTTTAAAAAGGGTTCTAATATTTATTTGCATTAAGATGTAAATTTATTCAATAACAAACATATATGAAAGAAATGGTCTTAACTGATTAGAGCTAAAAATACTCCCAGGAGTGCTTACAAAAACGTATACTTCAGAATGAAAACAACTTTTCTAAATAATTTCTCCTGCTATGATTATGTTGAAAGATGAGGAAATTGAGACCCTAAGACTCTTTTTTATTTTAACAAGACTCAAATAAATGAAACTTTATTGGTGACATTTTGGGATAAATCAACAGAATTGGGTGATATACCAAGGGGATAACCTCACTAAAATCAATCATCTAGACAGCTGTCTCTCAACTCCCTTAAATGACAGTTACATCCATAGGTTCAAGGAGAGTTAGTTATTTGTTTTGGGAGGGGAAATACCAACAATTGCTCCCACAGGATTTCAGGAGTGTTCGGGGCTTACATTCTCCTTACTATTATGCTCACCATTATCATTTCCTTATGAGGAATTATTAGTCTTAAAGGGTTCACAACCTTTCTACCCCCTAGGTAAATACTTAAATCTATATGAGGAGTGCCATCTTTTATCACTGACTCCTCCCATAGATGTTATATTGTCCCTAATTGTGCGCAGTTCGCAAAAATCCCTTCTGAAAAGTTTGTAAAATTATTTTTAAATTTCTTTTTATTTATTTATTTTAGAGAGGAGACACAGGGTGAAAGAGAGAGAAAGAAAGAGAGAAAGGGGGTAGGAGCTGGAAGTATCAACTCCCATATGTGCCTTGACCAGACCAGTGCAGGGTTTTGAACTGGCGACCTCAGTGTTCCCAGGTCGACACTTTATCCACTGCGCCACCACAGGTCAGGCAAAGTTTGTAAAATTATATACCAGTCCGTTTCTCTAACCATACCTTAGTCATACGTAGTTGTTTCTGGTGTCTGTTTTCATCAGCTCAGAGCATTGTTTCTCCCTTTGTTCTGGCCTATAATCCCAGTGCAAAAGCAGCAAGCAAAAACACATCCACTGAGTTTTTATCTTCTAATAGTAACTTTTGTTCCTTTGTTTGAATCCTACTTTAGGGCTCACACCCTGCTTTGAAGTAATTGTCTCATTGCATGAATTTAGAAGAGGTTTGCTTGAGTGCCCGAGGCATGGCTTTCTCAGATTAGGGGGCAGAAGAAGGTTGGTTTTACAGCTGCTAGAATTTTTCCCATCTGGCTAAACACAAATTAGTGAAACCCAAGATACCACAGGGGCTAATTAAAGAAAAACTGCCAAACCTCTGTGAAAAAATAATTTTTGCATAGATTTCCCTATAGCTATACTTACCAATTTGTAGGATACTAAGAACAAATATTCCATATAGTGATTAACAGTCTGATTGAAAATTGCACACACATACAAAAGAGCCATTTAATAAACTAATATGGAAGGTACAATTGTGGACAAGCGCTTCCACATTACTCTCCTTAGAGGTTCAAATACAGCAATAAAATTAAGCAGGTACTCAAAGTGAAGTTTTTCCCCTTGAGAAAGGGGATCATGTTGTCCCTGGTATTGCACAAGAATAGAAAGCCACAAATTGCCTAAAGGCAGGTGGTCTAGCTTTGAAAGGTGCTAAAATTCACCATTCAGTTTAAATGTCCCAGACTGTTTAATTGGAACTGGCCTTTCTTTTGTTTAGTATTAGCAAGGGAACAGAAAACCATCTTTCCTTCAGGCTGTTAGCTCTGGGGAATAGGTGTTCTCAACATCAATTTAAAAGCCAAGAAATAAGAAAAACTATTTCTGGTCACAAAATACCCACTGAGCTTTACACAATACAATTACTCATACCATCTTGGATAGCTGTGGAGGGAAACACTAAGAGCTTTTAGCAAGGACTGGTTCTTGCATAGATTTTAAACATTCCATTCTAAGAAAATGTGTGGAAATATCAAAGCAGAAGACATACTTCTGTACCAAAAAGAAAATAACTAAACTGGAAAAAGAGGAAAACACAACAGTACCTTAATAGCCACTGAACTATAGCCATGAACTGAAAGGACAGGTGAAGCCTCAATGGGATTCTTTTAGAAATCTAATGAGGTTATTCTATACATAATCTCACTATGTATATGTACAGAATATGTATAGTATATGTATAGAATAATCATGATGAGAACCAAAAGCCTTGGTCAAGTGATTGACTATAAAGCTAAAAGGAATCTCAAAATGATAACTCTGCTTCTTATTTATACTCTATTTTGTTTGATAGAGGGCAATACAGAAAACGTGGATGATTAGTAGTATAAATAGAACTAGCTACAAGCCTCCTAACTTCTGGACTACCTTCCTATCATTTATATTTATTTATTGTTACCATCTATCTTTTGTAGAGTAGCTTACAACATTGTCATACATAACATTTAACTAGATCCTTGTACAAGGTAAGGTGTCAGAAAAAGCATCAGTTCATTTCAAAGATACAACATATTCTTAAAAGCAATTAAATATAGAAAGTTGAGAGTCCTAATGTTAGCTACTCAGGTAGAAATGACAGCAAAATCAAATCCTAGGCCTCCAGCTTTCTAGTCCTATATTCTTCCCACTAGTTAAGATCCCAGGTAAACATAAATACTCAATTTTAAAATTTGTATTTATTGAGGGAGAGGGAAGGAAAGGGAGAAACAAAGAAACATCGATTTGTTGGTCGACCCATCCATGCATTGGTTGATTCTTTTATGTGCCCTGATTGGGGATCAAACCAGCAGTCTTGGCACACTGGGATGATGCCCGAGTCAACTGAGCTACCCAGCCAGCGCCAGAAATACTTTATATATAAGTTTCATCTAATATCTACACTGGAGTTTAAATGATGGTGTCCACTGACTATTACCAAGTACAAGTACTTGTTACACTATTCTACACAGTGATACCTTCAGAAAATGTTCATTTATAATAAATTCCTTCATAAGGAAGATCATGACAGAAAGCAAAGCAGATGCAATGGGCACACAGCAGCCAGTTTTCACAGATGGCAAGATATAACACCAATCAACAAACTGCTGACTCAGTTACTTTTGGTTTTGACTGTTTTGAAAAAAATATAGCAACCAATGTAAGGAAAAGTTAGCTTCTTTCATCCCTTCATGTTCAGCTACCACAATTTTCCCTAACTTTTTTCATCATCTCTTTCCATAAAAGAAAAGAAAGACTTCATTCATTTATATAGTCATTCATTTACCCATCATCTCATCATCCATTCAGAGCTATTTATTATCTATTTAATCCATGTCAGTGTTATGTTAAGTGTAGGGGATACAATGGAAAACAAGACATGCCAAGAAACTCCCAACCTAGTATAAGATGTAGACAAGTAAAATGCCTTTCACATATAGCATGTTAAGCATTCTGATGAAAACAGAATGCCTTGGCCAACCATAACCCCCACTGACGAGCTCAGCAGAAAAACTCCTGGAGAAAATGACTCTAATCTAAAACCTAAAATAGGGCAGGGTGGGGAATAGGAAAAGAAGTATTTGAAGGAACAGTAGTTATAAAGGGGTAGAGACAATGGGTTTCCTGTTAAAAGAACTAAAATAAGATGGTGGGAGAAGGACCAGGGAAAATAGAGGCAAAAGGTGGAATTGGATGGGGAGGCCAGGGTTACATTTCACTGAGTGCTGTCACCAGTGTGAAGGGCTTAAACTCAGTCTTATGGACAATTAAAGGGTTTATTTAGGGAAGACAGAAATAGATATGAGTTTCTGAAAACCACTCAAGCCAGTTAGGGGACCAGGTAGATGGTTACCGTAATCCAGGTAAAAGATAACAATGGCCTAAAAAGAATTACATAAACTGTTTAACTAACAGAACACAAATTGTGTCCTCCATTCTGCTCCTTCATTTTACATTATTTATTTCCTATTTTGGAGAATTTATTTTCTGTTAATAAATTTAAGACATAACCAAGAAAATACAAATGCTTAAGCAACAAGAGTTCCCAGAATTGCACACATTCTTAAATCCCACTAGACTTCTGTTCCCCAAAAGATGCCATGCTGGGGACTGGTCTGGATAAATCACTCCTGTTTTGTAACTCCCCCTGACCTGTCCTTGCCCCAGCCAGGTCCACTTCTTTTAAATATTTTTTCATGAATCTAACCTATTTTCTCCTCTCCTTCAGTTGTAAGTTTTCTAAATGTAGTCTTGATGCACACCCCTTTTCCACAGAACTCTTTATTATTTTGACCTCTGATTTTTTAAAAGAAAACTTGACCTAGGTATGCATTCTTTTTATTAACAGAAGAGTGACTAATCTTGAGTTTTTAGTGCAATATATTGTGCCTTGAGCATATATCCACAAGTTTACCTTCCTCCCTTGGGCTCCCACATTCACTCTGTGCCCCCACAACTAATATTAAGATTTTATTTTAAAAATCACATAATTAAGGTAACCATACAATTTATCATCTAAACAAACAGTTTTGAGAGTGGAAAAAAACTGCTGATAATCACCAGGATAACATACAAGTCCAGGCCCTGAGAAAACCAGAACCTTTGGTTATACTAGTAAGAATACCATCTCTAATAGATTTTTTTAAATTTAAAATTATTTGTTTATTATATAACACATAAGATGATGAGATAATTTTTAAAAACTTACTATAGGAGGAGTTTTAAGCCACAAAAGGACACTTAAGCTAGATTGTGCTATTTTAATACAATCCCTTTGTTTCACAAATAAGGATCCTAAACCTAAATAGGCTAACAGACATGACCAATGAACTATGGAGAAGCTAGAGAAAGATTATACCTATTTTCTGAATGATGGATGATAATTATGGGCAAGTTCACAATCTTGCTTCAAAGAGTGAACCTAGGAATTAAAAACATAATTTATTAAAAAGGTACTTTATAGAACTCTAATAAGTAATGTGAAATAACTAGCCCTTTTAATAAAAATTATGAAAAATAATTCTTATTAATAATAGTCTAAGGTTTTATACCACAGTTATTCATAGAAACTCTCCTATCAACGTCAGGGGCAGGAAAGAATACTAAGGGCATCAGAGGTGAGAAGGAAATGTCCAGACTGACAACTTGGGCAGCTCCTCACCCATATGTTCATGGGTAAGGCAGATTCTAACATATCACCACAACAACCGAGGCTGCAAGCTCATCCCCTCCCAGCCCCTTTTATATCATGGTCCAGTCAAGTAACAATAACTGAGAATAAAAAGTTCAGTGAAAGGACTGTCATCTCAGTGCCCAAATGTAGAGTAAGCAGAGTCAATCCACAACCGTGGACAAAACTGCTTCTGATCTGCACATACAGTTTACAGCAGCCCTGAGACAGAGGCAGATGCAGTCACCTTTAGTGGCCAAATTAGGATTTAGTTCTCACTTTAACTTCTGTTTACTAATAAACTCAACCCTTAAGAATTCAGTAAGCCTCTTCTGAATCCTTGGATACCTTCGAGAGAACTGCGTTGAGGGTCTTAATAAGAAGAGATAGAATGTTCTGCTGAAGGGCACAAGGGAGCATCTTGAGCAACTAATTGGAAAAATAAGACATGGTCATATTTGTACCTCAGGTAGGTGATGTAGTTTCTACCAGTTTTCACAAAAACCATTCTAAAGTACTTATTTTAATGCTTAAATTAAAACTGTATGAAATCTAGTGGAGATAAAATGGTAATAAGTAAAGTTGGACATTATAAGTTCAAAGTTCTGGCTAATTAAGTGATTCCTACATAGTTCTAATATATTGCCTGACAAATCCGAAATAGAAAAGAAGTAAAGAATAAGAGTTATGTCTGATTGGAAGACTAAAGGCAAGAAGTGGGGAAAATAATGAAGAAAAGTGAAAGAAGATAGTTATAATGAGGGAAGTCAATGGTGGAACTTCCTGGGGGAAAATCTTTTCATTGTTATTAGTGGCATCTTTTTTCACTTATTTTGTCTTTATAATAACATTTGAGCTAACTCCTTGAGTTCTGTAGAGAAAAGAATGCACAATTTGAAGACATAAAACTTGAATTCAAATCTTTGCCTCACCATTGACCTTGAAAACATCACTTAGCATTTTTTTGTTCTTTTTTTCTTTTACTGGAGAGGAAGAGGAAGAGGCACATGTTACAGAGCTTATGGAAAGAAATAGATAAAATAACTACATAAGCATTCTTAACATATAGAAGACCATCAAATACATTTATTTTTTCTAAGAACATTTAAAATTATATTGAGGAATACTTTTAAAGAATGTGTAAAACATAGATAAATAATAAAGAAAATATGAAACCTTGATAAACCTTATAATGTGTTAACAGCCTCTTAAAAGTGCTTATTAGCATTTGATAACCTTTGTAGTTGGCAAAGTGCAATTCTGAGGATTCTATTATTATACAGTATATAACTTGCAATTAATGAAATAAGAAAGAATTAAGATTCAATTCATCAGAAAATTGCCAGGGATTAAAAATACAATTGTAATTTGAGAAAAGACATTAATAATTTAAAGGTCAAGACAGTTCACCCCTTAAAAACTCATGTAACATGGAGTTTATAATGCAAATTATAACTTTGATTAGCTATGCAAGGAAAAAGTTCTCCTCTGAGCATACAGATTTATAAAAAAGGATGGACAGTCTATTTTCCCTACCTGAAGATTCCTACACTTCTGCTAGTTGGTCTGTTCATCACCATCACCACCATCAGACATTCAATAAATGCTCCAAGACCCAAGGATAAAAATGTGTAAATAGTTGTGCTAAAAATAATAATTTTTAAAAGGCCGCTCCAAGTAGGAATTCAGAATGAGATATAAAAGAATAAATAAGGAAAGCCAGATTTTCCAGGCCAAATTCAGGTCATCATTGTCACCATCAGCATCATAATCTTTATTTTATTAGTGGTCATACACTGTAAAGCATTTCTTAAAGTTTCTCCTAACAAATTCCAGAAATCTCCAGAGATAATTTTGAATGTATTCAATATAAGCCTCATAGACAGCACTTAGTATCTATCACTTTTCTGTATCCCTGTTCCAATAGCCACGGTAGTGGCTGCAGAACAGGGACAGAATCAATGAGCACCAAACCGACGCCATGAACAATTCCTGGGCACAATGTCCTCCCATTTCTGCAAGTCTGGTTCAGGCTTGTTTAGCTCACACTCCCCCTCTCCAACACACAGAGTAGAGAAAACACTCATTACTGTCTTTTAATCTGCTTAAGCTGTAAAATCTTATGATCAAAATATCCTGCCATTTATTCTGTAGATGCTCTAGTGAAATAAGTCACCTTTTTGAAATGTATAACTATTATATTGAACTGGAGAGAAATTATAAGCAATTTTGTCTTGTTTTTCCACTGTGTTTAAATTTATCCTTGGGGCTAGATCTTCCCCTCACCTGGGATGAAATCTCAGGCAGGACATAGATCCTTTCAGGTTACTTAGATAACACGGTGAATGTTAAACTCAATCTGCTGAGATTGACCAGAGTCAAATGCACATATTTCTCCCTAACTTCACATTTAGTGAAGTCATGTTGGAGGCTGGAAATCAGTCATGGTGGGCAAACACTACAAATCATACATCCCACCATCGGAAATCTTATTGTTAATCACTTACCACCCCCGCAAAATTTCTCTAGTTATTTCAAAAATAAAATATATCCTTTAGAAATGAAAAAATTCTGTCCCTCATAATAGAAAAATCTGAAAAATTGCTGTAAAGTTGGAGCTTTTATCTTTGTACCACTTAGTTTTACAGCAGGTAGGACAGCCTGCAGCGGGGAAAAGAGAAGGCAGTTAGCTTCTTTTTCTCTCTCCTTAACTATAGTTTCTCTCCTCCCCATCTTGCTGCTACAGTTCCAGGCTCTTTCAAGACCTGTCTGGGATTATCAGGATGTCCTAGTGTTAGGGGTCTCTGACTTGGCATCTTCACAGAGATGACTCTCTTGTCTGTGCTTTGGTAAGTTCTTCAGCATTTTCATGTCACTGGAAGGTCCTCCACATGTCGCTAAATGTATGACTGTTCCAACCTGCCATTTATTCTGTAGTTCTTTAACAACTGTTTTCTGTACCAGTCTCTTTCTGTTGAGGTCCCCTCAACTCTCAGGAAGCTTCTTAAATGGGACCTAAAACAAATTTGCTACAGCTCTCTTCATATATCCTTTGGGCTGACAAGTTCTAAGAACACAGGTGTCTCAGTCAGGTTAGGCTCCTAAAACCAAATACCATAGCCTGAGTGACTGGAACAGCAGGCATTTATTTCTCACAGTTCTGGAGCCCAGGCAGTCCATTATCAAGGTGCCTGCAGATTCAGTTCTTTGTGAAGGCTCTTCTGACTTGCAGATGGTCAACTTCTTGCTCTATCTTTACATAGGAGGGAGGGTGGAAAGATGGGAATGAAAGAGAGAGAGAGAGACAGACAGAGAGTGAGAAAACTGACCTCTTATTATTATAAAGACATTAATCCCATCATAAAGGCCCTACTCATAAATCTCATCTAAAACTAATTATCTCCCAAAGATCTCCCCTCCAAGTATCATCTCATTGGGAATTACAGTATCAACAAACAAATTTGGGGGAAACACAAATATTTAGTCCGTAACAACAGGTCAAATCCAACACACCAGAATCTCTGTTTTTATATGGTAAGAAGTTCATTATCACATAATCAGTTATTTAGTATCCCTTTTGATAATTTTGTATTGTAATTTCGCACCTTTTTAAATGTTATTGTATATCTACAGCTCCCTGCTTCAGGATAGCTGTTTAAGATTGCTATACAGCATATCAGTTGCAAAGAACTCTTTCTGAAAACTCAGACTTGGGATTCATGAAGGCTGGGATATAGCAATACTGTCCTCAAATGTGGGCAAACAAGGACTTGCTTCAGGTCTTGTACTTCAGGGATCGCCCACAGTTTAAAGTACTGTCCTTTCTTATTTGGAGAGGGAGGGGTGCTACAATCTATTTCTTTCTTTCCTAGACAATCCAAGAGAGTACAATATCCTAAGCAGTACATTTCCAAAGTCTGAGCTTTGCTGACTAGAATAATAAAAGGATGATGGTTAGAAGACTTTAGTGTAAACTGGGGGTTAGTCTCTGAGGTGGACTATAGCCAAGGTTACCATGTTTCTATTCCTACATGGTAAATTAGAAATAGTGGAATGAAAATGTGCCTATTGGTTGCCTAGTCACTGTTACATAACTTGAGGCTAATAATACAATATGTACTGATGCTGTAGCAAGAAAATGAAAAGCAGAATATGAATATTAGATCTAAGTGATGAGATTTGCTAAAAGCAATTTTTTCAACCAATTAAGTAATTAATTATTCTGTAATTTTAGAGTGACATGACTATGGTCCAAAAAGCTCAACAAGGCCTTATTTGGCATTTCCTTCAACCTTACTGGATAATCTTTCTTGTGAGATTAAAGAGAATAGTCAAAGGTCAAGCATGTCTTTCTTGAGGGGACCTGAGTAAACCTGAGAAGTTGTATTCATGGAGCAGCCCCTAATTGATGTCATTGTTGTTGAGAGGTATACTCTGTAAACAAAATGCAATGAAGTGCAATTCACCTACAATCTGTAGGCTTCAGTCCTCATTTTCGCCCATCTTCAAATCCAGTCTTCTGTGGATTTAAATCACATGCTATCTCCCTATCTGCTTTACTGCATCTCCAATGAATTCTATTGAACTCCAAAGGATTACACACACACACACACACACACACACACCCCAAAAACAAGATTTAATTTTTACAGTCAACACATGATGCATATTCTATATCATAACCTAATAAAAACACACACATGCATAAATATAACTGAAATATGTTTTATACATAATAATTATCTTGATACATATATTTTGTTATTTGTTATTTTATTTTAAATTCTAATTTTTATGAACTGTCTAATTGACCTAATAATGAATTTCATCTTGCAGTTTAAATCCATTTGCTTTATATTCAATTTTCAGATTGAACCCTGAAATCAATCAAAATTATTACATCACATCACATATTTTGTATTCCTAAACATATTGTGAGTTTTTAAGGGCATGCACTTCTCTTTTGCAACTTTATGTAATGCAGCATTAGAGGCTAAAAGAACTCTGGACTTCTATTTGTAGCAACGACAGAACCCATAATTCTGACAATTTTGTACAAAATGTAAATAAGCATTTGCTTCAAGTCACTGGAAACTCAACAAGACAGTGAGTAATTGCCAGGTCATAATCCAGAAGAAGAGGAAAAATCAAGAGAGAAAGGTTAGGATTTAAGCTCACTTTCTTCCCCTGAGGCTCTTGCTTATGTTGGAAGAGGTTGCTAACAGGGCAAGAGGCTGAGCTCTTGACATTATTCCAAAAATAGGTAGACAGAAGCTGGCATCCAGAGTCTGCTAGGGAGCAGGGTAGTTGCTGGTAAATCTTGTGCACTTTGGGTCAGGACTCTAATGAATTACACTTGAAGAGTGATGGTGAACCAGAAGTGGTCTTCCTTTGGAACTACACTCAAACTTTCAATCCCGTCAATTCCAGAAATTAAGTTGAGGTGATCCCAGAGGTGACTGTTAAAACAAAAGTAAACCATCTCTAGTGAAAGATATTGTACCAAGACTCAGTTTGTACCAACAATTTTTAAGTACAAGTCTGGTTCACAATAAAATATATCCACACATGTGAAAAGACAAGATAAAACAAATGAGAACCAGTAGAAACAATGGGCAGTTTAAAAAGCCTGCCCGGGCTGCAGATGTTGGTGTTATCAAACACAGACTTTAAAATCACTATGCTTACGATAATTAAAGTTATGGAGATAGATATAGTTGAAAATTTCAAAAGAGCTGGAAACTATGAAAAAAACAGAGTATGCTTTTAAAAACAGAGAAATTTTGGAATTAAAAATACAACTGACAAAATAAAAACCTCGGTGAAGGGTTTAACTCTAGTTAAGACACAATAAAGAGAGAATTAGTGACATATAAATCAGAAGAACCAGTTTAGAAGCACAAAGAGCCAAAAATAAAAAAGGATTAAAAATACAGAAGCAAGGATAAGGGAGGCGAAGGATAAAATGAGATCTAAAGTAAGCGTGAAATGTGCCATTCCAGGAAAAGAGGGTTGAGAATATGGAGCAGGAATAACATTGAATAATGGTTGAGAATATTTCAAACTGAACATTCTAAGACACAGATTCAAGACACCCTACAAACTTGAGAAGGTTTGATAAAAAGAGATTAATGCTTAGACACATCTTAGTAAAACTGTTTATAATTAAGAACAGATTGTTTTCGAAACATCAAAGAAAAATAAAGATTAGTTCAAAAAAGCAGCAATAACATTGAAAATTGACTTCTCAAAAACAAACAAACAAACAAACATAAAACCCCATCAGATGCTGGAGATAGTGATATATTTAAAGCATTTAAAAAATACATGTTAATTTATAATTCTAATAAAGATGAAATAAAATTATTTTTGGATGAATAAGTACTGAGGGAATTCATTGCCAGCAGACCAATATTAAAGAAAATATCCAAGAGAATTCCTTAGGTAAAAGGAAATGAAACCAGGTGAAAGATAAAAGATGCAAATAAATAAATAATAAATAAAATGGCAAATTTGTGAGTAAATATATTTGAATGTTGATAATATAAAAAGTAATAAAAATTAATAACCTAAGTAGCATTTATAAGTTGGGGGTGGTAAATGGCCGTAAAATGCTCTAAGATTATTATAGTTTATGAAAACAGATTAAAAGTAGCAATTACATTAGACTTTGATAAGTCAAGAATGTATGTTGCAATTGGTAAGATAACACTAGGAGCTGATAAATGCCAATGTATGAGGAAAATAAAACAAATATAAAAGAATCAATCTAAAAAAAGAAGAAAATAAATACAGGACAATTAGGACAAATAGAAAGCACAAAATAAGTTAGGTTTAAATCCAAGTATATCAGAAATTACATTAAACATAAATGTTAAATACTCTCATTAAAAATAAATTATTGAACTCTAGATTTTTTGCATTTATGTGTGAATTTGTTCACTAGAAGGGATGTGGGAGATACTTTCAATGTTCTATTTCTTGACCTAGAAGGGGAGATAGTCACTTTGTAATAATTCATTGAGCTTCATATTTTTTTCTGTTTTGCATTTTATTCTGTTTCTGTATGTGCACTTTATTTTTTTATTATGTTTAAAATGTTTTAAAATAAACATATAAATAAAAGTCCTTTGTGAGAATTTGTAGCCTTACCTGATCTTTTATAATCTGGACTGGGTAGTGGATCAGCAAATTAAAAGTTCATTAAAATAAAAAATCACTTAAATAAAGATGCCTCCATACTTAGAACATTTAATTTTAAGTTAAAATATATGCAATTCCACTCCTAAATATTTATTCAAATAAATGAAAATGTATGTCCACAGAAAGACTTGAATGAAAACAATCACAGCCACATTATTCATGATAATCCCAAACTGGAAACAACACAAATATGCATCAATACAATTTGTAATATGTCTACACAATATACAGTACTGATAAGAGATTTATGGTAGATCTTTACAACAAAATCCTAGTCGGCAAAATCCAGGATTGTACTGCTGATTCACCCAACCACATGATAGGGTAGGGAAAGCCCTGATTTGTAATATTTGCCAATTTTCGTCATGTAAATATTGCTCCTTCAACATTCCCATTTCACCTTGAAGTCACTGAATGCGGAGTTGGGAAGACAGGCAGGCATACAATTAACTCTCACACCTGGTTTGAGCTGGCTCCAGTGGGCCGCTGGGTGAATCTTATAAATATTATATGAGCAAGAGAAGGCAGACACACAAGAGTACGCACTATCTGATTTCACTTAGATGAAGTTCTAGAAAACAAAACTAAAAAAAAATAAATCAGAAAAGTGGTCACATCTGGGGAGTTGGGATGAGGTGATTCCCTGGGAAGAGGCATGAGAGAACTTTGGGAGAGAATAAGTTATACTGTGATAAGGGAGTGTATTACACAAGTATATCAATTTGTAAGTATATACAGCTATGATTTGTGCATTTTAAAGCATATACAGTTTACCACACACACACACAAAATAAAGGAATCATAGAAAACTAATGAGATTAGTTGGAAGAAGTGAGTGGAAGCATCAATCACAATCCCGGAAAGGCGGAAGGTTGATAATTGATAAAGCTGGGTAATGGGCATGTGTATGTTTATTATATTATTCTGCTCACTTGGTATATATTTAATTTTTCTGCAATAAAGAGCTCTAAAAAATCACAGTGATAGATGAAGTAATGAAGATTCAGTAATTTTTCTACTGTGATGTAGTCCATGGCCGTTCCTTTGATCACAGGTCCTTGGCTTTGCTTTGTCTTGCTGCAGAAGCCACCTCACACATGTGGCTTTGCCTTTTAAGTAAAAAGACACATGTAAACCCATCATTGTACAGAATTTTAGATTGTTACATTTTTTTCTTATACAGCTTTCCTCCCCTCTAACAGTTGTCTTTTCCATACCTAATAGGACAGATTTCCTTTTAGCCACCAAAATTCATTGTACCATTCCATAACATTATATTTAGTGGCAAAAAAATCAACCAGCCTCTTTCTATTCGTATTTCATTATTCATGTAACTTTTAAAGTTTGTAATTAAAATGATAGTATCAGGCATATATAGGTTTGGAAACAAAGTCAAACTCAAGTTACTAACACTCAAGTAAGTCATCAACAACTCAGTTGACATGCAGAGGTCCCAGGATCCACCAGAATATCCCCAACCACTGCCCAGACTCCCGTGTGTCTGGTTTTCTTTTGCTGGAGTAGCTGACATGTGCTCTCTCCTATTAAATACATGACCAGTGGTCATGGCTATTAGATTCTTAGACTGTTTCATGAACCCCTAGTTTCCCTGAGAAACATACAATTGATATGCCTCAACTATAGCTAACTAAAATATGTATCATTTTTCCTTTTGGAAAATGTATGTTGAATGCCCACTTTCACATATTTCAGCCGTCCAATAGTAGTTCTGCCTAGCAGTGACATTTGAGAACAGAGAAAAATAAAGATACTAGCAACTTATAAACTTGGTACCTTTGCATAAATCAGGTCATCAAGCTCTCCTTACAGTCTGAGTAAGGCCAGACACAAAAGAGTACATACTTTATGATTTAAGTACTATGAAATTTTTAAAAACTAATGAAAATGAAAAAATAAATTAGATGACTGGTCACCTTGGGGGATGGTGTGTGGTTTATTGAACAGGGGCATGAATGAATATTAACCATATACAAAGGACATTTACCCTGGGAAATAGGGACTTCAGAACAACAATCTAATAAGAATGGTACGAAGGAGGAAAGAAAACTGGGCGCTGCTCTATCTATTTATCTGTTTATCCAGTCTGAGCTGACCTTAGACAAAAGGTTGTTGTCTGTTGCATTGTTTAACTTCCTGGAGGGGAAGTTAGAATATGAATAAAGAATGATTTCTTTTTTTGTTCCATAAGAACCATGGTCAGAAATACCCTGGCCAATGGATATCCTTCAGTGGCTAACAATGGGCTTTCATCTTAGTCCTTTGAAAGTCAAGAGACCAGAAGAGACTAACAACTTCATGACTGACAGATCCACAGAATAGCTCTGCACACCTGTGCTGGCTGACCCTGAGGCCCACTGTTCCATTCAGGTGCACCTTTGAAAAATCTAGGTAATCTGAGCCTCTCCATTTCATTACATATGAAATACTGAATTTCATATGGAATAATAGCAACAATATCAACTCTTTATAGACCTTTACATTTGTACAGGGGAATAATCACTTTACAAGGATTATCTCATTTGACTGTCCCAAAAACCCAGTGTGGGAGATGCTATTATTGTTCACATTTTTTAAAACCAAAAATATGAGACTCCGATGGTGGTAATAACTAGCCCGAGATTGCTTACTTAACAAGAGCTAGAGCCTGAACCCAGCTTATGCAGTAGAGCACATTATTAAGTCCTGAGAAGTAAATTGGTTAACATTCTGGAACGAGCGGGGATGGGGTGGGGTGAGTAAAGTTCCATTCTCCATTCTTATAGTTAGTGTTAGCCAGCAAATAAAAAGATGCAAGATATAGCTGATGAATCTGGGCTCAGATCTTCCCAGTAATCTAGTGTCCCTGAAAGCTTATGAAAACACATCTGACTAGGTGGTGATGCAGTGAATAGAGCATTAGCCTGGGATGCTGAGGACCCAGGTTCAAAACCTTGAGGTCGCCAGCTTGAGGGCAGGGTCGCTGGTTTGAGCATGGGGTGGCTGGTTTAAGCATGAGATTATAGACTATGGTTGCTGGTTTGACCTCAAAGGTCATTGACTTGAAGCCCAAGGTCACTGGCTTAAGCAAGGGGTCACTGGCTTGGCTGGAGCCCCCTGGTCAAGACACCTATAAGAAAGCAATCAATGAATAAGGCACTGCAATGAAGAATTGATGCTTCTCATCTCTCTCCCTTCCTGTATGTCTGTCCTCTTTCTTTCTCATTAAAAAAATAAAATAAAACAATCAAATAAAAGCTGATGAGAAGAATTGATATGATTACCTTTGGTGGTGGGATACAAGTAATTTAACAACCAGTTCTCTGCCCTAATGATCGTTTAAAGTATAAAGAAATGATGTACTGAAAGGTAGTTTATTATTTCATGCATTTAATACTTAAATAAGAATAATAAAAGAAGTATACAAAACTAGATTATGTTATAAGAAAGAATTTTAAAATATTAATGAAAAAATATTAAATAATACCTGACAAAAAACAATATAAGCTGTCATCCCTTGGTTGTTTGGCACTTTTTCTCTACATTATATAATTGCTTACTGAAGTAACAAACACGAGGGAATTAAAATGTAGTATTTCATAAAAGGTATAAGGAGTCTTATGAAATGAATAAATAAATAAATATTACAAGCATAGTTCCATCAAATTTTTTTCACCTATGGATGGAATGAACATTATGACGGGCACTTAGAATACACTGTTGAGCAGATGAACATTAAAAAAAGAGTAAGGAATGTAAATTTGTGATTTCCACATTGGGCAGCTGCCCACGTGCCACCTTAGAGAGAACCCTGATTATAAGTACCATTTTAACAACTGGTTCGCCGAACTGAACAAAAAAGTAGGTATCGGTTCTGCTGAACCGGTGCAAGCAATCTGAATCCCACTCCCCTGAGCACTGTCCTGAGAAACTAACAGAGGCATTTTAAAATTGCAGGATTCAAAATCAAGAGGATCAAAGTGAGCTCTGTATTGCTTTTATGCAAAGTGGAGAGAGTGAGAGATAAAGTCTCAATATCTTAATGACATTCTCATTTATATTAAAACATCGTGTTTGTTCCAGCTTTCATGAAAAAAGGAGATTACTATGTACCATTTTATATTCTTGCAGCTTATATAAGACATGAATTAGCAGAATTTAAATTACTCAGATAGTATATGTTGAATCAGTTTACAATACTACTTTGATGTTTTTATTTTGTACAAATCAGACAAATTTGTCTTCTGTTCCTACAGACAAAGGAACTATTAATAGAAGCAAAACACACATTCATTTGTATATGTGTTTATGTAGATATAGTATAAATATATATTTCTATCTTGTCAAAATATAGACTTTTGACAAGTCAGAAAGAGCAAACCATATTAAAAGTGTCACCATCAAACACAATGTTCTATGACCCTCTAGAATAAATAATAACAAGAATGAAAAATTTCTTTGTGAAAGGACTCCTTGTTTATCACCTTGAGATTCTTTTCCTAAGATATAGTACTATAAGAGGGTAATGACATAGTTAGCTCTGTGACCTTGGGCATGTGCTAAAATTCTTATCTTAGAATAAAAGAGCTAAGGTCAAGGCTGTAATTCTGAGTTCTCCTTCAGTCCTAAGATTTATCTAGGTCTCTGCTGCAGCATGATTGAGGTGAGAGGTATAATGAAGGAAACCTTCCATGTGTTCATTCGAACTCCACATTCCAGTTCCCCATTATGAAGGTACTTACAAAATAATGGAGGTTGAACTAAGGCAGTTGGCTTCTGCTATAGTTTGCCACTGGCATTGCATCTAAGTTTTGAAAAACCATTAGACCTTAGAGGTGTGTATTTCAAAGTGCTAGGAAGCTCAAATTTTTTGACAAGTCTTGTAAGAAACCTTACTTGAGTAGCAATAGGAAAAAGCATCTGGGAACACTTACCGGAAGCTCCAGCTGATTGGGAATGAATGGGCCCTGTACTCCGCAACAGCTGCGACAACAGAGGGCTGGGCCTTGTGGACACACATACAACACGCTGAGCCGGGCCCGGAATTTCCCGAAATGAAATCTGAGAACGATTTAGGTTGACCTTCTCTCTCTCAGCACAGTTGACCCTTAAGAAATAAGAGATGACACATCCCAAAGCACACTAAACTTTTACAACAGTAGCAAAAAAAAAAAAAAGAGTTGGAAAATGCATGGGAGTCCTCTGGCAATGCTGGAAGAATAAGCTGGTTGACTTGACTGCCCTTTGTTTGAAGCATAAACAAAGAGATTATTTAAGAATCATATATGCTGGGGCTGCTGTGGAATGCGCAGTTTCCAGAAAACAGATTTATCCCTTGATTATAATCAGGCTTCCTACACTGCAGGACCCACTTTTACATAGCAGTCATGGTTACAAGGACATAAAACAGAATGTCATGAACTGTATTTAGAAATGCTGTTCTTTAAAATATTCTGTGGGGAGAAAGATTGAAATGTTTGGGAAAATATTCAGAAGCAGGTACAGTATGAATGAGAATATGCATTCTTTTTTAGTAACCACAAGCTCCTCAATAGCATCTTCCAGAAATATTAAGAAAGATTTTCTTAGCAGGGAAATCATATAAGTGGGGATACCTCCTGGGTAAGTGTATAAAAATACACCTTAAAAGGTTTCTCTAAAGTAAGTTCTCCTGTGGAAAGTGAGGCCATTTTGAGATATAGCACCTCAGAATACACTTCCATTTGGCCTAATGTGATGGTGCTCAGTAGGGTAGACTAGAGTGGCAGCTGGAAATACCTGTCCTAGATAAGTCTCCTCTTTTAGCTGTGACTAGGTCAAGTCATTTAGCTCTTGGTTTGTGCTTTTGATCTTTATAATATAGGCCTAAATAATTTTGTTAAAACTGTGCCTTCCATTCACAAGCAGAAAAGAAATAAGAGCAGTCCTACGGACAATATGGCAAGAAACATAGGCACAGGTAATGCTCCACACACACTCAGCTGGGAGGGACCTTAGAAGCCATCTATACTCTTAGCTTCCATATGTTGTTAGCTTGAAGATCTGTGTTCTTTGTACTTTAACAATCAGAGAAAATACAGATCAGAGCTAGCGCTGACTCTATATCACAGACACAATGCCTACTGATATAATGATTTTAATGAACTATTTTACACCGAGTGCAACAACCCAAATAAAAGAATGGCAAAACAAAAAGAGTTGTCTGTAGTCAAAGTCCTTTTCTCCCATTTTTTCTTCAATAAGTCTCTTGGCCCCAACACTAGCAACTGGTTTTATCAAGGTTATAGTAAGTCATGTTGCCAAGTCTATGCTCAGTTCTCAAACTTCGTCTTGACCTGTAAGCAGTATCTGGAACAGTGGATTACTCCCTCCTTCCTGACATGCTTTCTTCCTTCAGTTCTGGGACATCACACTCTCTTGTTTCTCTTGCCTCACTGGTTAGTTCTTCTTCATGCTTCTTTATCCATCCAGCCTCTACATACTGAAATGAATTTGTAAAAAGTGCTCTGTAATTCCTTGTGCAGGATGTTAGTAGTTTATTAGACTAAGGAAAAACAAAAAGAAAATCACTAATTATGTGCACATTGAGTGTACTGGGAAAAATGTTCTTTAGCAAGAGTCCTCTCAGCAGCTGTATCTGAAACACCAATCAAGGGTGGACCCTGCTCTCTGTGTCTCCAGGAAAGCAGGCCACTATCACGATCTTGTTATTTCTACAATATAGAAAGCAGAGCAAACTCTGGATCCTTTATCTTATCCAAATGTTGAAAGTTTACTACTGAGTGGTCAGGTAGTCTAGAAACATAGGCAAATGATCGCCATATTCAAGTGACTAGATAATGCCTATAGTTGATGATGGGGAGAAAGTCATACAGAGTGATTCTATCAGCATCATGCATAACCCTATTGTGCCATCCTTGGGGGTTGGATATCTGTGTAAAGACTGATGGAAAAGCTGCTTTGTGCACTGTGCTCATTGCGATTTTGCATCGCACACTAAATCATACATCGTGAATGAGAAATTACAGTGGACACACTACACATTATAAAGTAATATTCATAAACTACTTACCATAAGTCTTTTTCTATGTTTCCAAGATTTTATTGTCACCCTGTATGCTATGGACTAAAAATTTGTGCCTCCCCAAATCCGTACATTGAAATCCTAATCCCCAATGTGAAATATTTGACCTCTACAAAATTGCCCACATAATGAACAAGAAAATTAGTATTTGTGTAGTTACTAGGCATAGTCCTGGAAACTTTTACTTATCCACTCCATTTAATCCTTGTGAATGCATAAGGCAGTGACAGCCCTTAATCTTCATTATAATTACATGACACGAATACTAACACCTGTGAGTCTCTAAGAGATTAAGGAACTGGGATGTAAACTTATTTTCCCTATTTCTAAAACTAATTGTCTCTCCTCTTTTTTCTGTTTCATTTTTACAAATGAGTAAATAGAGACTTTAAGAGGTCAAAAACTTTGACTAAGATTATATAGCAGTATATGGCAAAACTGAAATTCAAACCTGGGTCTTTCAGACTTTAGAATCCTGTGTTCATGCCACTATATAGCAGAGCAGTTATATGACTTTTTAAAACCATGGATAAAGAGAGAAGATAGAAGAAAAGTCAAGAGGGAAATTTGATCTGAGTTTTTATGTTGGTCAGGCATGAGCTTGACATGTGAAAGAAAAGAGTAGATTTCAGAACATTTATTATTCTGCATTTCTAGCACCTTGAGTAGTTGTATTGGAATCATGCCTAAATTAGGACCAAATTAAAGTCGAAATACCTGTAGTTATTTCTAAGGACAAAAGTACAACGTTAATGAAGTCAGGGTAAGGCCTTCAGACTGCCCACTATTCTCTGTTCTAGAACCAAACTGCAAAGTTCCCCCTATAAAGCCAACTCAGAAATTTACCCTGTTGGTCACAGGTAAAACCCAGGGAGAGATCAGGAGTCAGTATGTCATTGTCACTGCCAAAAAAACCACAAAAGTTTGAATATCTGCCCTATAAGGGGTGTGCAAGAGTCACTAGCTTCATGTTATATTCAAAGGAGAGCCTTTGAGGACATGGGCTTCAACTGTGGATTCTCTCAGGGGCAAAGCTGCTAGAATCCAATTACAATAGTCAGAGCAAATGAAGAAGACATACTGGGTCAACCTAGGGCTGAAATGACCCTGACTATCAGAGGAGGTAACCAATACTTATTTTAGAAAACAGTTTAAAGGCTCTGGCCCCGCATGTACTGGGTGTGAAAACGTACCTAGGACTCCCCTAGACCCCGCTGCCAGAAAATCTAACCAAGTGGGCCAGTCCCTCCAAGGATTTGGCTCCCTTCCCTTTAGCCTCCAGGCAAAGAGCTCCCCGTGGAGTGAACTTGATTGAGCTGGAAATATACATCCAATCATTAGGCCATTGAACCCTAATATTTACAGCAGCACTAAAAACAATACTCCTTTGCCTCAAAATTGGAAGCGTTCAGACCAAACTTCATAAAATTTGGAATTTTCAAAATGATGAATTATCTCAGAGAAGTACTTTATAAAAGAGCTAAGGTGTTAAGTCTAGATTAGACTGGAAATGTCTGTTCTGTCTTCAGCTCTCACATTATTTAATGAAAAAAGGTCAAGACATGAGTGTTGTTATAGAATGGAGGGGACAGTGAGGGACTAGCCTTTATTTTTATAGGTTCATAAAAATCACAACTGACAGTTTTCAGAAAATTACAACAAAAGTGTGCAGCAAATTTTACACAGAGCTGTTTCTCTTTTAGAGATGGGAGCTGAGGAGGTAACATATCCCCTTTGGAAGATTTCAGTTGGAGAACAAAAGCAGCTCTGTCTGCAGTTTATTTCCAGGTGATTGTGATTATACTGACTCATTCTTCTGCCTTGAAAAAGGGCTGGTCTCTGAGAAAGATGACTGGCCCACTTGGTTAGATTTTCTGGCAGCGGGGCCTAGGAGAGTCCTGGGTACGTTTTCACACCCAGTGCATGTGAGGCCAGAGCCTTTAAACTGTTTTCTAAAATAAGTATTGGTTACCTTCTCTGATAGGGTCATTTCAGCCCTAGGTCCTATATCCTAATATATGCAGTCCTGGCCTCCTGCCTTTTCTTCTTAGTACATAGTATATTTGCCCATGCTCACTGATAGCCAGGAGTTGTTCACGACTTTCTCCAGAGGAGTTGGTTGTATAGTTAAACATTTCAAATGCTGTTGGAAAGTGCACATCCTAACTTTCTGTCTCTGGGCTGCCTTCCTGCTGTGGTATGTTTGTCTTTAATGTTCTGGCTGTCTTTTCCTACCTTAAGTTGCTATACAAACAACAGTATCTATTAAGACGGAAAGAGTCATCAGTCCATATGAGCTGGTGTGGAAATGAAGGGAAGAAAGCACCATGAATCTCCAATCTGCCAATAGTTTTGTCTAGTAATGCCTTGAAATGTCCCAAAGTACTACATAAAAAATGTCTGTAGACATTAGACATTGAGCCCAGTGAATTAGTCACCTCCTTATTAAAGAAACACATCATACTTTAGTGCTTGGCACATCTATACCTGCTAAGTATTTCCTGGCTCAGCTGGCTCAGTTGGCTAGAGGTCAGCTGCGCAAATTTATTTGTGTGTGTATGCAGACATTGACTCTACTCAAGGGTCATTGTCTGAACTCTCACCTTAATACAAAACATTGATGAAACTAGTCAGGATCATGGTCTGTTGCCTTCGTGTGGAAAGGGCAACCCCTCCTTCTGGAATGTGGAAATGGAAGTTAGCCCCATCATTAATTGAATCTAACTAACCACTGCATTATCTGCTTACAAAAATTATCTGCTTACAAAAAAAAATCTTGCTCTTCTAGCCATGTGGAGGAAGAAAGGGAATCTGATTCTGGCACCTCAGACTCAGCCTTATTCCACCAGAAAATAATAAAGTACTCTGCAAAGCTAAATGCTCAGAATGGCACTTAGAAATGAGTTAGGGATGGTGAACTAAGGCAGGCTCCACTCAGAGGAAAATCCCAGCTGGACTGACTGGGGTAAGCATTTCCTGCTTATGTTTCCAAGTGTCCTTTTTCTCCACTCTGATTTTCCAGCAAACTCCCCAGCCTCTTTTGTCTTGTCAACAAAGATAGAAGCCAATGCTAAGATTAATATTTAAAAAATAAAACTGGAAACAAAGAAGAGATAAAAGTTGGATCTTAGAAATGGTCTTATTTGTCCCTCATATGGAGTATTTTCCCCTCATAAAGTTCTTTGTATTGTGTAGCAACATAGCAGCTTCTCAATATGCTTGTTGTTATAGGTAGACAAATGTCATAAATTAGCCAGGTAATATGTCATTGGTTTTATTTTTTGAACACCAATGAAGTTTGGCCAGAATTAATTAATATGTTATCAAATCTCAGAGTTTATTTGTTTTTTTTTTCCCTCAATCCATGTAAGACAACTTGCTAAGTGATGTTCTAAGGAAATACATTTATTACTGGGCCATTTGCTTTTTGTACAGGACTTAATAGAAAAGGCTAGAGAATTTCAAGTCATAATTCAATTCTAACTTTTGCTTTCTTTACCTTTCAGGTTCATGGTTGACTTTTCTTATAGTTTCAGCCTTTCTTTATGAGGATTTAACTGAAACACCATAATGTGTACTATCATTTACCCATTTCAATAGCCTCACCTTGAAACTGGGCAAGTTCCCAAGGATATAATGTCAAAGTCAAGTTGAACTACTTTTCAAAGGCTTTTTTGGTGCCCTTTTCTAACCAAGGGACCTTTATTTACCTTGACTCATGGTTTCAGGGCCTTAGGGAAACATTTGCTGTTTAATGCTGCTAACACGTAATAACTTTTTTCAAATTACCTAAATATTAAACAAATGCCATACATAATTAACTGAAAATTATGAAATGCCAGATTTGTAGCATTTGATACATTATCTTTTTGACTTTTTAAAAAAGTTGGCTGTTCACCTTGGCAAACAGAAAAATACAAGAGCACTGTCTTTCTTTAAATCTACAACGAAGCTCAGTTACATGGCATAATTTCAATGAGCTGGTCTAGTTGACAGCTTCCCTGTTACCAACCAGTTGACTGACCATGTGAAGCTTCAAGAGCTATGCAGGGAAAAAATATGCAGAATCTGGAGTCTTTTTGCTTATTTGCCAAGTGGCCTTAATCTCTTTAAGCTTCTGTTTCTGCATCTATAACACAGGGATAGTTTAGCTAGAGAAATAAAAAACACTGGCACTCAGTAAACACTGATTAAAAAACTGTGGTATTATCGCAGAGATATGTTCTATACCATCATCTCCAAATTTTACCCAATCCAGGGAACAGAAAATGCTCAGTGCTTATTCTTGGAAGAACTGATGAAACAGCAATCAAACAAAAGCACAGTTCCACTATCTTTGTCTTTATCACTGGCTCCATTCCACCCCCACCTTCAGAGGTGGATTAAGGTCGGTTGAGGCCATGGGTGCAGAAAAAAATATTGGGCCCCTTACATTAGAAAAATGTGTAAAGTTGGGGTTTTTCAGGGCCCTTCAGAAGTTGGGGCCTAGGGCATGTGCCTGATGTGCCCGCCATTAAATCCATCTCTGCCTACCTCCCATCCCATCAGATGCCTCCTGCCTGCCACTCCACTGCCTCTAGCCCACTACCATGGTCACAACTTCTATTTCCTACTACTTGTTTTTCTCCTTTTTTTGTATCTCTTGTTTCTGTCTCCTGTTTTCCTTGACTTCACTGCACAGACATAATTAATTAGCCTGTTCTTTACTTTCTTTCCCTTCTAGTCAGAAAACTGATCCATCATAAAACACTGGCCCTGGGTTCTTCTGGACAATTTTCATGCTGGTTGTTTAAAAGTGCTTTCTGCTCAACCAGAAATTACTCATTCTGTGTACCTTCCTATTTAAAGTACTTGAAGATGAAGATGGATCTAGTTGCCTGAGGTTTTGTTGTGTCTACTGCAAAAAAATCATAACCGAAGCTGGTTCCTCATTTCAATCATTGCTCCTTGTTTTGTAAGTCCAACTCTCGTATAGCTCCTAAAAACATCAATGACTTTTTATTGTTGTTTATTAATACAGTAATTATTTCTAAATACTAATGGACTGGTACATGTATACTGGATCAAATGTTTTACTTGTAATGTCTTATTTACTTCTCATCACAATCCCAGGAGATGATGACGACGACGACAACAATGATAGTGGTGCTGGTGACAGTGATGCAATGATTCTCTTTCCATAAAAAAAGAATCTGAGGCTCAGAGAGAGTATCCAGCTATGAGTGGCTAGGATGCAGTCACAGACCAGTCTTGCATAAGAGTTTAGTCCTTAATTATTTGTAGGATATTATTTCTTACAAGTTGTCTAGTGGGAAGGCTTTGGGTTGATGCAGCTTGGAATTAGAGACTTCTCAATTACAATCAACCCCTATTTAGCAGAAACTCACAAGATTATATTTAAGAAAATGAATATAAAAGAAAACAAAATTTGGTGCTCCCCTCCTGTTGGCCTGTTTCATCCATCCTCAATGTAAGGACAATCACAACAATCCAAACAAAAGTTTATTTTAAAGACCCTACCTATACTATGTCATAAACACCTGAGGAACTATTGATTTACTGCAAAGAGTTCCCAAATCCATAGGAATACCAGCTAGAGCACAAATCTGTTTCTTGAATAAACAATCTAAGTAGAGACTGTTGAGAGAAATAGTAATGCACATGGATTTAAAAGACTTACTGAATTCATAGTCACTTAGTCCCTTTTAATCATTGCGTATTTTCTTTATCAATGGATAACTAAAGTAAAGCAATTATATGAATACCTGAAAACATATTTACCATAAAAGTATTTACACTAATCAAATAGGAATCTGGGTATGATTGGGTTTGATATCTACTTTGTTATTTTAAAAGTCAAAAATTATCTTAAGATCTTTACATTCTAACTTCAACCCATAGGTTTCTGGTGATGACATAGCTTAGTGGTAAAGAATGGTCACACAGAAATCATAGCTCTGACATTGATGAACTGTGTCATCTTTGACAATTTACTTCTCTGGTCCTCAGATCCATCTTCTATAAAATAGAGAAAATAATAATGTCTACCTGCAGTTAGGATTTTTTAAAGTATTATATGTAATGCCCTTGGAACAGTGCTGGGCACAGAATAAATTTTCAGCTGTTTCTCCACTCTTCCCCCTTATTTTTCTGATACTCTTGGGAGAAGTAAATCCAGTAATTTCTTTTTCTTTTTCTTTTTTGTATTTTTCTGAAGTGAGAAACAGGGAGGCAGAGAGACAGACTCCTGCATGTGCCCAACCAGGATCCACCTGGCAAGCCCCAGGGGGCGAGGCTCTGCCCATCTGGGCATTGCTCCATTGCAACTGGAGACATTCTAGCACCTGAGGCAGAGGCTATGGAGCCATCTTCAGCGCCCAGGCCAACTTTGTTCTGATAGAGCCTTGGCTATGGGAGGGAGGAGAGAGACAGAGAGAAAGGGGAGGGGGAAGAGTGGAGAAACAGATGGGTGCTTCTTCTGTGTGCCCTGGCTGGGAATCAAACCCAGGACTTCTACAAGCTGGGCCAACTACCACTGAACCAACCAGCCAGGGTGCAAATCCAGTCATTTTAATGGCTCCCATTAAGGGCTCTGAATGGCAGGTATACTCCACTTTGGTTATGAGCAGAATGCTAGTATAATCCAGCTGCACTTCCTACCCCTCAGTGCTCCTGATTTCTCCTCTGGACTTCACGATCTTCTCTTTTATGACACATATCACCCTCTCACGTATTATATAATTTATTTATTGTGTTTATTGCTTAATAACCATCCACCCCAACTGAAGGAAAGATGTATCTGTTTCATCCACTACTATATTCCAAATGCACAAAACAGTGTGATTGATCAAGACATATTTGTTAAAGAATTAATAACCATAAGGACAGTTTGTCAAATATATTTTCCCAAATTCTGCTCATCTTCCACTTCTCTCTAACTTTACTCCTCTTTCAAACTCTTCCCCAATGAACAACAATAATAATGGCTAATATTTATTGCATGCTTTCTGAATTTCAGGTACCATGCTCAACATGACAAATGCATTATCTCATTTAATCCTATGAAACAAGTACTGTTATTCAGGTACAAAGGTTACTCACTTACAGAAGTTCAGAGAGGTTAAGGCACTTGTTCAAGGTTACACAGTTAGTTTAAGTGGAGAAACAAGTTAGAGCCCTGGGCAGTCTTACTGTGGCATCTGAGTTCTGAACCATTATACTGCAGTGTGTATATAGGACTATGAGCTTGGCTCTGTGTCTCTTCCCATGATGTTAAAACCTGATAACAAATGATAGGACCAGGTACTGTAGAAGATGATTTATCTACACATATCAAGAGCAGGTCCTCCCCCAGAGTCAGTAAAGAGACACTGAGGCTGACTATGCTAAAATAACATTCTATGATAATAATGTTCAGATCTTCCTGTTCATTGCTTTCACTTCACCACCATGTATAACATGTCCCAGTGCATGCTAATCTACCAACCTAACCCCAGAGTAATGATAAAATGAAATCCTTCTGTACATGGGGCCCAGAATTTTTTTTTAAAACTTTTGTGCCAATATTCAGGAATTTCTTTTTATTTCATTTTATTTTATTCATTTTAGAGAGGACACACACACACACACACACACACACACACACACACAGATAGAGGAAGAGAGAAAGGGGGGAGGAGTTGGAAGAATCAACTCCCATATGTGCCTTGACCAGACCAGTAGCAGGGTTTTGAACTGCCGACCTTAGTGTTCCCAGGTCGACACTTTATCCACTGCGCCACTAAGGGTCAGGTGGGTCCCAGAATTTTTAACAGCATTTACCAGTCAGTAGTAATTAGCTTGAATGATCCATGAAGATTTGGTTTTGCAAGGAGTTTGCCTATCAATGACTGCAAGGTTCTGTAAGATTATGTCTCTCAGCTGTTGAGATAATTAATTCCACTAGCAGTGAAGGAGAAGCCCTTGGGGTTTGCAAATGAGACTTGGATTTAATCATTTCCCTATTTCTGTGGCAACAGTGCTTCAGTGACAGCCAGTCAGGACATGAAGTCACTGAACTGCCTTTACCCTTGTCTAGCCTGCAGCACTTCCAGTTTGTC
The DNA here is from genome assembly GCA_037038555.1 of Rhynchonycteris naso. Classification (NCBI taxonomy): domain Eukaryota; kingdom Metazoa; phylum Chordata; class Mammalia; order Chiroptera; family Emballonuridae; genus Rhynchonycteris; species Rhynchonycteris naso. Next base: position 105,697,903 of record CM072996.1, on the reverse strand, counting down.
CAAAGGAGAATCATTTGATACATCTGAGATGACGCTCATTTTTTCAGGCCTGTGTAGGATTTAACACAAGGTAGGATGTAATGGAGTGGCATCCTAGAGTTCCCAGGCAATGAGATTTGATAAAGAGTACGCCAGAAAGGAAGTGATGGACTGAGGTTATGAATTGAACGTTGAGACAGTTAATGATCAAAACTGTCCCATGGAGACCCCGACACAGCTAGGCCATCTATCTCTTTTTGCTTATGACCTGCAAGCAGTGCACGACAAGGAGGAGATATGGTCACCTCCACTGCTACTCAGCAAGCAGGGGAGCGAGATGACACCTGGGCTGCATGGAAGTTCTCTCTGCCATTAGTTTCCTATCCTTCTTTTAATCCAACTGATCTTAAATAGCCATCCGATAGAAATGTGGCTCTTTAGGGTGAATTTCTCTATTCATGCCAGTCTAGTCTATTGGTAAGTCAAACTCATTTTAGGGGTAAATAACATTCTTAGTTATTGAATAAAAACAGAAAAATTGGTATTTTAATCAATGATGGCTGGAATTTAAAGGAAAAAATTGGTTCTGCTATGTAAAAGTTTACCAAGAACTGCTGCTTAGTGAATATACAGTCACTTAAATGATCTATGTCAGAAGAACTTAATTTATTTTCCCGGGCAGCAGGATGTTTAAATAAAATTTTAAAATGTGTCTGATATACTTTAATACTTATTTGAATTAGAGCTATACAAGATGAAAGGACAGAAAAGCTGCTTTATAGTCATATTAGTGGAGGTCAATATTTTTCTTCTATATACCAAAAAATCCAAATTTCTTGCTCAGATGGGGTAGATGGATGTGTGTGTAGGAGAATGGGTCAATTTATTCAATAAATATTTATTGAGCATTTGTTGTGTAACAAATAATAGGGCACACAGAGTGATTAAGAGCAGACAAAAATTCTTATTTTCATGGAGCATAGATTCTACAGAAATAATAGCTACATGGCTAAATCAATTCCACATGTATATGAGAGCTCTGAAGTTTCTGTTACATTGTTTTACAGGCCACAAGAGCACATTTGCCTTAGACTGGATAGACCCATAAGAATTAGTATCCCCATGCCACAGAATTACTGCTGGCATTGAGATCAAATTGCCCTTAAACCAATAGATGCTGATGCTATGGATGGAGTTCAAGGTTAAAGCTAAGGAAAAGTGTTAAAGTGAAAAGGGCATTTGTTTCTTTTCTGTGATTGATAACAGACATATCTAAAAAGTACCAGGTGTGCTCTGTGCGGAAATGTGATTGCCAAGCAAAAGGAGATGGTACTGGCCAGTCATTCATGAGAGTACACTTGGATCTGCTTACTATAAATAAGCGAAAGGAAATAAAATTATTCATGAATGGAGATTTTGGCAACTGTAAATCTCATTTTTAAAAGAAATTAGTCTTGCCTAGGAAAACATTTTTGAGGTGATTTTTTTTTCACTAAAATTTATGGTACAACCAATAAATCAGTGGGATCAGACTTTTAAATTCTTTTATCAGCCATCATTGTGGTCATACTTTAACAACATAAGGAAAGGAAGAATAAGTTTTTCTCTTGAATCTATCTATGTTCCTTCTTTGAGATTTTCCAGTGAAGTAAGAACAACGGAGTGAATAAAGCTTTCCTGGGCTGGATGGAACACAGGCACAGAGAGGAGCTGACTTGAGATGGAGCAGAGTCTGCGGGTCACACTATGGCGACACCATCCTGGGTCAGCTATCGTCCTTAGGTTTCCAAGTTCTGAAACTTAATTATTGATACACAGAGCCATTCTGCCTTTAAGGGGTCTGGGTACTCACCAACCCAACTCATAAGATTCTGATATGTAAACCAGTATACCAATTTATGAATCAATGTTGGAAGTTATCTACTGATAGAAGATATATCTTTCATGGCCTGAATCCTCAGACCTCCAAATTATCCACCAAAAAGCTTAAATTAAAACCGAGGAGTATTATAATCTCACAACAGCAGAGTTCTACCAAACTAAGAATAAAACATATTACATTTCTCTAGAAAAATAGTCGAGCAGAGAACCTAAGTGATTAGGGTCTAAGTGAGACTAGCACTGGGTTCAAAGCTCATCCACTACTTACTAGTGACTTTGGGGAAGCTCACTGATACTTATTTTTCTCTACTAAATATGGGAATAATTTTTTTAAAAAAGAATAATCCACTTAAAGCACTAAACACAATGGTTGGCATATTGGAAATAATAAATGTTCAACAGTATTATATTCCTCTTTTAAAAATTGACATTGGACCCTGGCTGGTCGGTTCAGTGGATAGAGTGTCAGCTTTGCATGCAGATGTTCCAGGTTTGATCTGTGGTCAGGGCACTTGTGAGCAAGCAAACATCTGCTTCTCTCCCCCTTCCTCTCCCCCTTTTCCCTCTTCACCTCCTGCAGCCAGTGGCTCAGTTGGTTCTAGCATCAGCCCCGGGCGCAGAGGATAGTTCAATTGATTTGAGCATCATCCCCAGACAGAAGTTTCTGGGTGGATCCCAGTCAGGGTGCATGAGGGAATCTGTCTCACTATCTCCCCTCTTCTCACTTAAAGAAAAAAAAATCACCATTGGTTTTCTGGGATAAAAGTTTATCTTAATAGGATTGCCATGAGAATTAATTAAAATGTTCAAACAATATTAACTATTACTGTTCCTAACTAAAGAAATTTGTTTTATGGAATCAAAATACCCTTCACCTACAGAGTAGTGCTTGACAGACATTAAAATTAAAAGTTTTTACTCTCAAGATTGTTTTCATAAGGCACCACTGAGTACTGTGGCATCACATCAGTCAAATTACAATCCAGATGAATCCGGCTATAGCTTCCCTTTCCATTAGTCACATTCTGGACATACCTTTCTGGGGCTGGCAACCTCCTCTGAACTTGAGAGTTTCCTAAATCTCTGGGGAAGGTTAATATGACAGGGTGTGAGGTTTAACTGTATGTGACTATTTCTACTAGTTTCCCTCTCAGAACTGCCGGTGAGTCTCCCCTGACCATGGTATTACTGTCCACTGATTTTCTATAGACAAAGAAAAGCTTATGCTGCTGGATCACTTCAGCAGCTGGTTAAAAGTATGCTCTTGGAATTATTAAATGATGGTTATCTCGGGACAGTTGGCTTGAGAAGGGGCACTTGCAAACATTCTGGAGTGTTGGAACATTCTACAATTTTATCTGAGTCGTGGTTACATAGATGTACATATATGTAAAAATTCCTTGTAAACTGGGGACTTCTGGTTTCTGGTTCTCCATGTAAGGAGTTTAGAAGTTCCTTCTCTATCCTAACAACAAGTAAAAAGCTGGAGAGACTGAAAAATGTATAACTCTTCTTGGATCTGTAAGACAGGGGAGGACACACAGCAAACTACTGCCTTCAGGATTGGAGGGACAGACAGGGATATGGGAAGTCCCAGCTTACCAGAACAAAGATTCACAGATGAAATCAGCCCTAGGTGCAGTGATGCTTTTTTAGATACAACCCAGAGGCAAGATCCATCAAAGAAATAATCGGTAAACTGGACTTCATTAAAATAAAAAACGGCTTTGAGCAAGACAATATCAAAAGAATTAGAAGACAAACCACAGACTGGGACAAAGTATTTGTAAGTGATAAAGGACTGTTACCCAAAATATGCAAAGAACTCTTCAAATTCAATAATAAAAAAACAAAAATCTAATTTAAAAAATGGACCAAAGACCTTAATAGACACCCCACCAAAGAAGACGTACAGATAGCAAATAAGCATATAAAAAGATGTTCCACATCATTTGCCATTAGAGAAATGCAAATCAAAACAAGATATCACTATCCACCTTGTAGAATAGTCAAAATCCATATCACTGACAACAGCACATGGTGATGTGAATGTGGAGCAACAGGAACTTTCATTCATTGCTGGTAGGAATGCAAAATAGTACAGCTACTTTGGAAGCAGTTTGGTGGTTTCTTATAAAACTAAAACTGTCTTATATAATCCAGCAATCAAGCACCTTGCTCTGTACCCAAAGGAATGCAAACCTCATGTACTCACAGAAACCTGCACATGGATGTTTATAGCAGATCTATTCATAATTGGCAAAACTTAGAAGCAACCAAGATGTTCTTTAGTAAGTAAATGGATAAATAAACTGGACTACATCCAGGCAATGGAATATTATTCAGCATTAAAAAGAAGCGAGCCATCAAGCCATAAAAAGATATCAAAGGATTCTAAATGTACATTTTTAAGAAAAAGAAGCCAATCTAAAGGGGCTACATATTGTATGATTCCAACTATATGACATTCTGGAAAAACTAAAAATATGGAGGCAGTAAAAAGATCTATGGTTGCCAGAGGTTGCTGGGTGGGGAGAGAAATGGGCAAACACAGAGGATTTTGAAGGCAGTGAAAATACTCTGAATGATATTGCTTTGTTGGATACATGTCATTATACGTTTATCCCAAGACTTAGAATGTACAGCGCCCAGAGTGAACCCCAAAGTAAACTGTGGACAGTGTGACGTGCCAGTGCGGGTAAAACATGTACTCTGCTGGTGAGAGGTGTTGGTAGAGGGGGAAACTGCATGTGTAGAAGCAGGGAGAATATGGAAAATCTCTGTAACTCACTCTCAAGTTTGTTGTAAACCTAAAACTGCTCTGGAAAAAAAATAAAGCCTTAGAAACATTCACTGAACTTAAGGTGAAGTCACTTTACTGTCGGTACATGACAATTCAATAAAAAGATTTAAATATCAATAAAGAGGTCTGGCCCCATTTCAGATCTTTGGAGTCAGAATCTCTGGGAGAAGGACATGTGGATCTTCATTTTTAATCAGCACCCTCAGATGATTCTAATGCACACTGAAGTTTGAGAAGCACTAATGTAATAAAAGCACATTTTCAATATGGAAGAACAATGAAAGTAATCAAGACCATTCAAAGGACTATGAGATAAATGCCACATAAATATCAGTATTCATATATTCTGAAACCTTGGAGAGTTGAGTCAAGAAATCGACATCTGTTTCTTGTGCTACCTGATAGGCCTCTACAGGCAGCTCCAACAGAAAAATTGAAACGAGCCCTTGGAAGGTCAGGACCTGCTGAGAGGCGTGCAGCAGAGCTCTGCTCTTAACATTCACCTTTGCGACCAGGGCCTCAAGCAGAAGTGCTCCCCTCTCCAATCTGATAATGTCGAAAGCTGGTCAAGTTACTGGGGGTTGAATTACAATGCAGTGCGTTTGGGAAGACCACTTGTCAAGGGCATACCTCCTCCAAAATAAGCAGGGGTCTGTTTCGAAAAGAAGAAAAAGGATCTGCCTAATGGAGCTTTTTGAAAGCTGAGATAAAAGGTTTCCTTCAGTGTAACTGACTGCAGAGTGTCAGGATTTCGAATGAAAAGCCCTGCTGGCTCACAAACAGATGCTCTAATGTTTGAGTGAATGAATCAGGAGAATATTTAGAGGCCATCCAAGATTGCTGCGAAGATTTGTTTCCAAAAGTCCCCTGAGCTTTGGTGTTGCTTCATTTTCCTCCTATATTCTTTGTGCTGTTATTAGGGATGTGTGTAGGAAAAGGCGGGCATCTCTTAAAGAGCATCTTCTGCCTGCATAGTTGCAGACCTGGGGAGAGTGTGCTACACCCACAGCACTGTAGAACAAACCACAGGAGTCCAGTTACCCAGCTCTTGTGTTTTCCTTTTACATTCTGGGCTAATGTAGCACCCTTTTTATAAAGGGAGCTCCAACTGAACAAATCGAATGAGAAAATGCAAATCTACTATCTCCCTGTGGACAATATGGCTAAGGTTACAGTGAAAAATGATCCTTAGCACAACCTTCATGACTAATCCTCTTCATCTATATCCTCTTTCTCCTCTCACAATAATCATTTCCTTTCAGTTTGTACGCCACCCCCAGTGGTGCACCTGTCATTGCCAACCTGTAACAGTGTATGTTTTCCTGGGGATATGGCAAAATGGCTCAAGTGTTTGTTGGCAAAACTGGGCTTTCCTCTAAGACTGTTGTATGTGCACAGATATTTCTCCTTGCATGAATCACATCATTTTACAGCTAACAGAGACCGTGAGAACAATCTAGGGAAACTTCTCATTAATAGATACAAAAACACAGGCTCAGAAAGGCAATCTTACCCCAGGTTGCAGTCCAAATCTGAGCTTCAGCTAATGCCTTTAGACCAAACCAAGATTGTCTAGATCACAGACTTGGTCAACATCTCCAAGTCCCTCCCCCCCCCACCCTTTTTTAAATAGACTTTATTTTTTTAGAGCAGTTTTTAGATTTGCAGCAATATTGAGTGGAAGGTACACAGATCTGTCATATGTTCCTGTGCCCACACAGGCCACCCTGTTTTTTAAGTCCCTTAGTAAATCTGGCAGTTTAGTAAATCTAGCAGTTTCCAATTCATGAAATTTACACCAAATTAATACATTTCCAGTTCTTTATTTATTTACACCAAATCAATACCTTTCCCGTTCTTTATTTATTAGATGGAGATGATATCCTATCAGGGACACATTAGGAAGAACTTTAGACATATCCTTATTTTCTTGCAACCAAAATATACATTTTTTACTTTTCCCCAGGAAATTCAATTCCCTCCCTCTGAACAATGGGTCAGACCTCTCATTGCCAACGTTATGTATCCTTCCTAACTGATGGAATTTCTCTACCTGGACTTTCCTGGGATCCATCACACAAATCTCTTTTAGCACATCTGTTGATTATTTTGAAATAGTCTGTGCCTTTTTTTTTTTTTAATGTTTACCATCAGTTTTCTCACAGGAAAGCACTGGGTCACTATGGTATCCTGATTAGTCTATGGTTGCATTTCAACAGTCTCCTACAAAATGAATGACAAAAATGTCCACCATATTCAGTGCATTGAACATTTCCATCTTGACCCTTTGTAGCAAGCAAAGCACATGTTTGGGATGAGTCATCCCATTTCCTGCCAACAATAATTGGCAGGCATACTATAGCTTCCTGTAGTTTGTTACTGCTTTGTCTCAGCCATTTAATTTTTGCATCTTAAAACAGAGTTATAATTTTAATCAAATGTGCAATTATTATAAGCAAATATCTTGTTTAGTTTGATGACAGCAGTACCTGTAAAATTTGTATAAGAAATTCAAGAACTTATTATTGCCAAGTAATATTTGTCTTCGCCTCGCTTGTTTTTCATTAAGCATCCATGGCGCTTGCAGATTACCTCTGTGAAGATGAAAAACCTGAAACATTTTCCTGATGTTATAGCCTTCCCAAATGTCAGCAATATTAGCAGTTTACATAGGGTCATACTTTAGCTTTGATGGATAGAAAAGTCAAAACAGCACGCCAAAGTCGTGAGGCATCAGTGGGAGAACAAGGAGTGTAGAGCTGAGTAAGGTCACCTAACCAGTGTACCACAATCTAGTGACAGCTCTTGAAGTCTTTCATGTTAGATCACTAAATTGTCACCACTACACCTCCTATTTAACCAGGCTCCCCACTCACCCATTTCCATACTAGTTTTTTGTAAGGTTTTTCAGATATTAAGCAGAGCATTCTGTCTCATCCAGCCTCTCAGGACCTCATGTAAGCAAGCATTGCTCACAATCTATTCCTCCTCATTTTTATTTTCTAGTCCCAAAAACATAGCAAGAACAAGGATAGGAGCCACAACCCCCCCACCCCCGAGATCCTTGACCTAGGTAGGTCTTCTAAATTTTAATTACTGGAAAGAGAGGCAATATGATTTTGGAGAAAGAATAATGGATTTGATGTCAGAACACCCAAGGTGAACTTTGATTCTGTCACTTACCGGATCTGTGACTTTCACTGAAATTAATTTCATAGAGTTTCAATTTCCTCATTGCTTATGTGGTGATGGCACACTGATTTTCTGTGAGGTTCAAAATATACTGGATGTACTTTGTAAGCTATGTAGTGCTCTATGAATGTAAAAAGCATGCCGCTGAAACCTTTACACCTGAGGGCGAAGTGGCACTGTACAGGCTTTAGCGACTCCCAGACAGAAAGCTGATCGTAACGTTTTTTGTTAAGGAGAATGGAGAATGAACCAGTACCTGGGCTAAATGGAAGAAAATTATTTAAAAGTTTATTTCTACTTTTAACATATGTTTTATTTTAAGGCACAGTTTAAATATTCATTCAAATAAAATTGATGCTTTGGAAAGATGTGACACACCACATGGTTCTTCTCGCCCTCTGAAATTGCATCCCAAGGTCCCGTCCCTGACCGCTCCCTTCCTCACATGTGTTTCCTTGGAAAGTTATAATCATCTATTTGCTATTCTGCCCCCTCCAGACAGGCACTTTGGCTAATTTCTTGTTTTATTTCTAGAGCCTAACATAGTGCTTGATATAGCATAATCACCTTATACATTATCACCTGAATGTATAAATCAGTATCTTTTTTAGAGGAATACATTTTAGGAGAGTTTGTTGATAATGTTGATAACTACTATTGACTTCTACCAATAAATCTCAAAAAGGTGAAATGGGAGCTTTAAAAGTTAAATGGCTAGATCCAAATTGTAAGTCCAATGCTAATTTGAATTCTTATAACCAAAGCCCAGCTATCCATTCCTGATGCTCAGCAGCCTGCCTCTCGGCATAGATGATTATTTCCTTGCTGTTAAGCTTGTCTTTGCATATGAACACCATTTGTGGTTTCTTCTACCCATTTATTTTCTATAAGCCTCAATTATAAATAAAAAAAACTTTGCTCAAGCCTTTGTTCCACATCTATTTCACACACAAATTTCCCTTCAAAGCCAAGCATTTCGGGCCAGGAGATATCCTGGGAATGGGAGAGGAAGGCAAGGAGAGGAGAGAGACAGAGAATCAGAGTCACCATCTGCTGACAATACTCATATACAGAGCCAGTTTTGAAGGTTAATGACATGTCATGCATCTTCCAGCGTCTGCTAACAAAAATAGGCTGCTCTCCCAGAATTCGGTAGAACAGTTGTTGAGCCCTGGAAGATAGAACATGTCAGCCAGAACTCCAGCGGGGTCCAGGAAGGCGATTCCTGCCAAACACTAGGCAAAATTTACTGTGGTCCAGGAAACACAACTTTCACCAAGATTAAAATGTGGAAGTGATCCTTTTCTTCCTGAAGCAGTTAAGGGGCCATAAAATATTAACCTTCCAAAATGGCCTTGAATAATGGGTTGTGATTTTTAAGAGTCCTTGAATTTCATCAACAACTATTTGATAGATATCTACCCATTTCTTTACCTATTTTCAGAAAAGTAAAGGTTGTAAGACTATAATTAAAACAGGTACAAGAGTGTGCAAAGGGTTTATCCATGTGTTTCTGGGGTGTTAAAATTATTGGCATTGCATCTGACCAAGGCAAAGCTGAGTCTCAGCTTCATTGACAGCCTACTGTTTAATGACTCACTTTGCTGTCTCATCAAGAATTCATCCAGTTGAAAGGTTACAACTTCTCAAAAGTAATTGCATGCTTTCCCCACATCTCATCTGGCTCTCTTTAATTTTCAAAGCCCCGCTGAGCAAACTTTGAAAATCTGAGCCCTTTACCACCTGGTGCTCTGGGGACGGTTTAAGAGGAGGCAGCTCTGTCCGTTTTTCTGTTAACCTAAGAGCAAGCTGTCTGGTCCCAGCATGGAGTAGAGTGGACTGAACAGGATCTGGATGAAAAGACAGAGCAGGGAGATTGGAAAGCTCCCAAGCTCCTCCAGATCATGTCTTTACAGTGTGACAATTATTTTGTTTAAAGTGAAGCTTCTGGACTAACTTCAACTGTAAGTGTAGAATACAAATAATAATAATAATAATAAACTAAATGAATGCTTGGTTACTTGCCAGTTTGGAGTATTCAACCCTCTCTTAGACAAGGGCAGGCATACAAGTAAGAGTTTGGTGGTGTGAGGAGCTGAAATGATCACTATACAGAAGGCAGGAGATGTGGGTCCATTTACCGGCTCTTCTTGTGCAACTTTGTGTGAGTCATTTAATCTTTCTGGGCGGCAAATTCCTCAACTCTAAAATTAAACTCATGTAACAAATGTGTATTTAGCCACTGAAAATGGGAGGGCGAAATCTGTCTTGATCAGCACTGTCCAATAAAACCCTGCCAAGAAGAAAATGTACTGGGTTGGTGCTCTCCAGTGTGGTAGTCACTAGCCGAATTCAGCAGCACATGAATTGTGGCACTATGGCTGAAGAACTGTTGTTTTTTTTTTTTTATCTTTTACAACTTCTTTATTGAGAGCTTTGTGCTCAACTTATTCTTCCTAGCAAAGGGTTGATTCTTTTTTTTTTTTTATTAATTTTAATGGGGTGACATTAATAAATCAGGGTACATATGTTCAAAGAAAACATCTCCAGGTTATCTTATCATTCAATTATGTTGCATACCCATCACCCAAAGTTAAAAGTCAAATTGTCCTCTGTCACCTTCTATCTGGTTTTCTTTGTGCCCCTCACCTCCCCCTCTCCCTCCCTCTCCTCCCTCCCCCCACCCAGTAACCACCACACTCTTCTCCATGTCTCATAGTCCCGTTTTTATGTCCCACCTATGTATGAAATCATGCAGTTCTCAGTTTCTTTCTGTTTTACTTATTTCACTCTGTATAATGTTATCAAGGTCCATCCATTTTGTTGTAAATGATCCGATGTCATAATTCTTATGGCTGAGTAGTATTCCATATTATATATGTACCAAAGCTTTTTAATCCACTCGTCTTCTGATGGACACTTGGGCTGTTTCTAGATCTTTGCTATTGTGAACAATGCTGGGTTTTTAATTTGGCTTAATTGTCGTCATTTTAAATTTAAAGCAAACATGTGGCTAGTGGCTACTGTATTGGACAGTGCAAATTTAATTATTACTGAAGTTCCTTTCTAAAAGTTCTGTTTTGGTAATTTCTAAGCCTAAGTAATGACCCGCAAGAATTTTTTTTATAATTTTGCTTACCATAAAATTTACTTCACAAATTACTTTGGTATAAATTAATAACTTTAATGTTCATCAGTGTAATGATTAATCACTCTAATAAAAGTGGAATATCTACATGAGCAGGAAAAAAATATATGTGAAAGGATTTCATGAATGCTAAAATGTTACGCAAACATAAAGCATTACTGATAAACTATCATGCCTAACTGCATACCTTTACTAAATGCTAGCTGGCATATAAACTAAAAACTCTCTTATTTCACAGCCAAGACCAATGGAAAATACCCTGATAGGACCCTGGGGTAGTCCTGAAAACACACTGAATCTGTTCTTCCACTGATGTTTAAACAAAATTTAGGTTCCTTTTCTTTTCTATCACATCCATCAAGAGTTTCAACCTGGATGAAGCCATGACCTATAGAAGAAAATAGTGTTTATGGATAAATATAATATTCTATAACAGTTGAGTGAATGCATTTGTTTTGCTTCCAGGCTTTGCATCACACCAGGCGAGCCCATTAAACATTGACCAAGGGAAGTCCAAAGCAGTGAGTAACTCACCAGAGGCTCTCAACTTGGCTTGTGTCTGTATTTGCTTCTTTTTTACCTCTGTTTAATCCCTTTTAGCCCCTTGGCCTCTCCTCACTGGCCTTCAGACTTGTCTAGCCCTTCCCCTGTGGCAACCTGATTAATGTTCCTCTCAAGTTCACAACCTTTCCATTTTTTCTCTAGTTTGTTCTTGTCTCTTCCCTTCTTGCACAACATTTTCTCCATTCTTGTACCCTCAGTGAGTATCCCCGTCAAGATGTTCCTGAAATTGGATATGACCCAGTGAACAGCTTAAATTTACAGAGCCCAGAGATTATGCCTTTGGCTACTTACTACTCAGTTTTCCTGACAATAGGCTTTCACTTGAATGAAAGGTCTCTCTTAGCAATTATTAAGGAACACACATTTCCCATTTTATCTTATTTTTTAAGTGATTCTAGAGTTTTCTATATAAGATATATGGTTTATAGATGGGAAAAAGTTATATCTTTTCAAAAATATCTTTATTATATATATAACTGGCATGCAACAAATAGCACATATTTAAAGTGCACAATTTGTTAAATTTTGATGCATGTGTATGCCCACAAAACCATCCATACAACCAAGAAAATGCATGTATCCACTACCCAAGAAGTTTCCTATGCCCTTCTTTAATCCCTCACTATCACCCTTACCTACAACCCTCACCTTTGCTCTCCACTCAGGCTACCACTGACCTGATTCCTGTCACTACAGTTACTGTAGATTACTTTGCATTTTCTGGTCCTTTAAATAAACGAGATCATACAATATTTGGTTGTCTAGCTTCTTTCGTTTTTGTTGGAGAAGTGTTCATTTTATAGTATATATTTTATAGTATTTATTGTATATACTATACAGATGGGCCAATATACCATCCATTCATCTGTTAATAGACATTTGGGTTGTTTCTAGTTTTGGCTATTATAAATCAAATTTCTATAAATATTTATTAACAAGTCTTTGTGTGGACATATGACTTCACCTTTCTTAGGCAAATACCTAGCAATGGAACGGCCAGATCATAAAGTTTTTAAGAAACGTTTAAGAAACTGATTATTCTGTGTATTCAGTATTTTAGTTTTAGACATTCTAATAGGTGAATGTCCATTTTCAGCTTTTTATTCACTTTTTACTCCTTTTGCCTTTATCTCTCATTCAAGGTACTTTTTTTGAAATGTCTTCAAGTTCACCAATCTTTTCTTTTGAAATTTTTAATCTGCTATTAATTCCATACAGTGTATTTTCCATTTGTGACATTATATTTTTAGGTTTAAGTTTAATGTTGGCCTTTTTTATCTTCTAGGTGTCAAGATCTTCTCTCTAGCTCTTGGAAATACAGTTAGAATAACTGTTTTAATGCCCTTGTCTGCTAATTCTGACATCTATATCAGTTTTAGTTTGGTGTCCTCATTATGGGTCATATCTTCGCACATCTCTGTCTGCCTGGTAACTTAATAAATGCCAGACATTTTGAATTTTATCTTGATGGGTACTGAATATTTTTGCATTCTTTTCTTTATTTTTTTCTTATTTTTTTTTTACAGGGACAGAGAGAGAGAGTCAGAGAAAGGGATAGATAGGGACATACAGACAGGAACAGAGAGAGGTGAGAAGCATCAATCACTAGTTTTTCGTTGCCATCGCAACACCTTAGTTGTTCATTGATTGCTTTCTCACATGTGCCTTGACCACGGGCCTTCAGCAGACCAAACAACCCCTTGCTGGAGCCAGCGACCTTGGGTCCAAGCTGACAAGCTTTTGCTCAAGCCAGATGGGCCCGTGCTCAAGCTGGCGAGCTCGGGGTCTCAAACCTGGGTCTTCCTCATCTCAGTCTGACGCTCTATCCACTACTCCACCGCCTGGTCAGGTTATTTTTGCATTCTTACAAATATTTTTGAGTTTTATTCTGAGACATAGTTACATTCCTTGGAAATGGTTTAACACTTTCACATCCTTTTTTTGAGATTCATTAGGCAGGCCCAGAGCAGCCTTTTGTCTAGGACTAATTATCCCCCATTACCGAGGCAGTATCTTTCTGAGTACACTATCCAGTGTCCCATGAATTATAAATTTTTCAATCTGGCTGTTGGGAACTGCATGATTGCCAGCCCTCTGTGAGCTCCTGGAACTTACCCTTCTCATCGGGAAGTCCTTTCCATAGCCAAGAGTAGTTTTCTCACACATATGCAATGATCAACATTTTTAAATGTGTTTGAAACTTGAAGGGTCTCCTCAGCAGGTCTCTGCAGCTTCTCTCTAGGACTCTTCCCTGCAAGCTCTAACTGCCTTTGTTTTCTTTGCCTCTGAGCTCCATCTTGGCTCACGGTGCCCACTGGGCCACCCTAGGTGTCCTGGGCCTGCATAGTAACCTGGAAAGTCATTTAAGGCAGACCATTCTGCAACGACTGGTCTTGCCTTGTTTTGTCCCCATCTCTCAGGAATCTCTATTCTTCGCTGTCTGATCTTTAATGTCTTGATAACTTTTGCTCCATGTATTTTTTCCTGTTCTATTTTTATTTATTTATTTTTGCTATTTCAGGGTGAAGGGTAAAATTGGTCTCCTTTCTGCATCTAGGCTAGAAGCAGATGTCAATTATTTATTTTTGAGGAATGTTTATTTCTACCACACACCCTTACTCTAAGAAGAAATAAAGCTACCCTTAACAGAAAATGTTTCTGAGTTAGGTTAAAGCCACGCAGGCTGCCCAGACAATACAGAGCTTTAGTTGGAAAATGAGGAAACCTGGTGGTCCTCCATCAGTGTGTAGGCCCAGAAGTGCATAAATCTATGGAACAAGGTTACACGGAGAATGACATGAAGAGAAAAACCACTTCCAAGGAGAGATTGGTTACAACATGGGATTGTGAATCCACTAGAGAATAAAAGAAGAACTTGAAACAGAATTCACACTTCACTGATTCAAAGTGCCTCCTTTTCTTTCCCATTTGCTGGTGGCTGATTCCTTTGGTATACTGAGTGTTTGAGCTTCTCTCACTCTTGTTAACATGCCTTGGCTCTAGTCTCTGGCTAATCTTGTTCCCTTCTCCCCTGGTTCCCAAGCAAAAGCTCCTGTCTCTCACACAATTTCCCTTACTCAGTCAGTTATAATTAGGGAGGTAGGCAGGAGTTGGTCCAGGAAAGCCATCCTTTAGTCAAAGAGCATTGGCCTTTTGAGAGACACAAGGCTAGCCAGGACCTTTATCAATTTAGAGAGCTCTCTTATAACTGGCAAGGATTTTCTGATTAAATAAACTTTTTACTGTTTTTCTACCAAGTAAATGTGAATTTTGGTTTTAACCTAAAAATACACGGTTTCTAAAAACTCAAATTTAGATAAATGTAAGACTGCAAAACAGGTACCCCTTGATTTCAGATAGAAAAATGAGATTCCAAATGGTAACTTTCAACTGATGATTTTCACATTGATGTCAATATTCATTCTACTCTGACAGCATACCTTTTCATCACAATTGTGTAAGGATTATAGCAGAGTTAACAGAAGTGGTGTAAATCTCAGAAGACACACTAGATATTCTTGAATGAATGAAAAAATGCTATTGATCAGGTCACATTTTTGAAACATTGCTACATGCATTAAAAGGACTTTATAAAATGGCTAACACACAACAAACATTAGTTCTTACTCCAATGCTGAAACTATAAAAAATTTCACCTCTTTTTATTTATTTTTTATTTTTCTGAAGTGAGAAGCAGGGAGGCAGAAAGACAGATTCCCACATGTGCCCAACTGAGATCCACCTGGCATGCCCACTGGAGGGTAATGCTTGGCCCATCTGGGCTGTTGCTCCATTGCAACAGGAACCATTCTAGCTCCTGAGGCAGAGGCCATGGAGCCATCCTCAGTACCCAAGCCAACTTTGCTTCAATGGAGCCTTGGCTGCAGGAGGGGAAGAAAGAGATAGAGAGAAAGGAGAGGAGGAAGAGTGGAGAAGCAGATGGGCGCTTCTCAAGTGTGCCCTGGCTGGGAATCAAATCTGGGACTTCCACATGCTAGGCTGATGCTCTACCGCTGAGCCTACTGGCCAGGGCCAAAAAAGTCACCTTTTCATTGCACAAGGATCCAGTAGAAAAGTGCAGAGTCCTGTCTCCACTTAGAGTCACCACAAATTTATTTCCAAATGGGTCTGTGGGGCATGGAAACCCGGCTAAAATGTTAGTCCAAAAAGATACTTTCAATCATATTGAATTTTTAAAACTTGATTTCACCTGATTTATATACATAGAACCAATTTTGTAAGATACATAGATAGATAAATGATGAATGGATGGATAGATAGATGATCCTCAAAATGTCATTGTTTTCACATTACTCTTTTTCTTTGCTTTTAACAGTATACTAGGATAGTAAGAAACAGGCAGGGGACAAACAGAGCTTCAACAACAGTAAAAGAAACAGGCTAATGTTAGGATTTCGAACAGTGTTTCTCTAAGTGTGGTCTGAGGAGCACCTACCTCATAAGCCCATGGGGCACTTTTAGAAATGTAAATAAACCGGCCCTTCCCAGACACATTCCATCAGAATCTCTGAGAATGCAGCTGGGATTCTGCATTTAATATTTTTTCCTGATGTTTCTACTTCACATGAAAACTTAGGAACTCCAGGTTACAGGCAAAGATTCTGGAGCCAAATGTTCTGATTTCAAAATCCAACTTTACTAAACAGGTGCTTTTACCACAGGCATATTACTCTGAAATACTCAGTTTCTTCATCTGAAAACTGGAGGTGACAATAATCACACACACCTGGTAGGATAATAAAATAATTAAATGAGTTGACATAGAAAGTCCTTAGAATTGCATTGGGCACAACATTAAGTGCCATCTATACAAATGCAACAAATGTAACTAAGTTAGCCTTGTTCTAAATTACTACATCCTGTAAATACAGAACTCCAGAGGAACAAAGTATCGACAGTAAAGTATAAGAGGTAAAAACGCAAGTTTGACCCACAGCTGGCCGTTTAGCTTAGCATTTGGGGTTCTTTTGTTTTTATTGTGTCTTGCTTTTATTGGCGAAAGAATACCCTTTTGTGAAGCTGTTCCCTGCTGCTCTAGAGAGTGTGGCAGCACCAAGTAATTCCCCTTTGTCTGTAACCAAAATGTCACTGCTCTTCTTACCATAAGGTTCTCATGAATCTTGTGGAGTTGTCTTCCCCAAATAAAAGCCAAATGACTCTGAAGGAAAAATTACCCTTCATTCAGCTCTTGTCAAGATACCCTGGCTAACACAAAGATGTCCTGGTTGCGTACCTGCCCTCTGGATCTTATGTGACTCAGATGTTTTGACCTCATACTGTCAGGAATTCACCTTGGCTCAACGCCACAGTTTCCATTTTAATATATGTGCTGCCAAAGCAAGAACAAGGCCACAGTGTCTAACAAAGCTGAATTCCAGAGAAAAATCTGTGAATATTCTGAGTAAATAGGGTTCAGAGACTGTTCTTAAAAGTCCTTGGTTAAGACTGGATGAAGACAGAAATATGACGTGTTGTTGGACAGTGTCCCATTCATGATTCCACAGTTTTACTTCCGCTGGGTGCCAGGATGTGACACATGGAGCAATGAGAGTCTGGCAAGGTGCATGCCCAGTCTTTCCTGAGTCAGAGTTTCCAATGATCAGTCCTCCAGGCTTCATTCACTTTGCATCTAGCCTCGCCTCCTTGGTCCATGACTTATACCTCTCTCTGGCTCCCTTGTTGCTTTCTTAGTTCCTAAACTAAATCCCATCCTAAATTAATATAAATACCCTGAAAAAGCCTCAATTACTTAACTTCACCCCAAAGATTCACACTCTCTACTCTCTCCCTCTTTCTATATATATTCCAAACAAACTGCTTGTAGGTCCCCAGGTGTGTCTGTCTTTCTCCCTAGAAGTCTTGCCAGATGTTGTGCCTTCTCTCCCACCCCCACCCCACTCCTTTACTTGACTAATGCCTGCACATTCTCCAGAACTCAGCCAGGCATCATCACCTCCTCCACCATCTCACCTCATCCAGTCCCTCCCAATGAACACATCCATCAGGCCTCTTTCACACTGTAAGTCCTATTTATTCATTTGTTTTCTCTTCTGGACTACTAAATCTTTAAAGAACCATGTCCAGCTTATCCTTGTACTCCCTAACAGAGAGGTTACACTGGTATAACACTCAATACCAATTCGTGAGATGAATATGTTGGAGCATGACCATATGTTTAAGAGTGCCACAGCTGTGGTGTTCAATGGAAAGAACACATGCTTTGGACTCAGGCAGAAATAGGCTTACATCACAGCTTGGCCCCTTCCTGTCTACAATCTTGGGCAACCAGTTACATCCATTACTTTAAGTCCAAGTAGTACATCTATAAGTAAGGCTGGTAATCTTTATTCTACAGATACACTGTAAGAATTCAATTAGCTAATACGTACCAAATACTCACCTAGTGTCTGATTAAAGATAGCTTTTATTATTATTGTATTAATGAGGATCAGAATTTATCCATGCACAAATCAGATAGAAACCAATTGTAACTCATAGACAATGTGTGGAAATACTTGAAAGAAACTCTGAGGTCTCTCTAAAATATTTGAGACTGGCTATCAACCTGCGAGAGACTCTGAGAATATTATTTCCTGATATTAGTGATGCAAATAAAAAACACACCAGAGTCTTTTCAATAACACAATAAACTCCACTGTCAGTGTCACTAGGGGAGAAATCCCAGATGTACTGGAAGTTGTGTGGTCAATGCAACATGTTATTACTAGTTAAAACCCTTATTGAACATGAAGCCAAATCCATTTTTTAAAGGCACTCACCATTGTCACTAATTGACAGTTGAGGCTAACGGAGGGTAAGCAACTTTCCAAGGTCACACATTGACAGATGGGACACAGCTTTTAAGATTTTAGAAGATATTCTTGTTGGCAAAATCACCTGGTTATTGTTTACGGGTGACAACTCATGTTGATAGCATAGGAATTCTAGAAGTGCTCAGGAGTTTCTCGTCTGAATTTTCCTTAACCATAACCTAGTTAATTTTACAATTTGAATAACCTGAAGTGATGTGTCAGCGAGGCTTTTGACTTCAAACTTTCCACTGGAACTGGAATTAATGGTCTGGGATCTGCTATGGATGACAGACAATTCAAACACAAGATTTTAACTGCTGCTTTTGCAGGCCTGTGGTCCGAGACTAGAGATTCTAAAATGGCATGGCAGGGGTTATAAGTAAGATTGCAGGTTTCAGTGATTGCTGCAGAACTTCTTGATGGCCATGATGGCAGTGATGGACTGTTGTCATTTGGAGCTTATTTCTATTTTGTAGCTAACCTTGTTCTGTGAGCAAAAGCAGTCATTGCTTCTCTGCCAACTAGTGTCATTGCAACCTCATGATTCTCTAGCAGGAAAGTGGCTTATTCTTATTCCATTTGTTCTGTAGTTAATTAGCTTTCTTCCATTCTTAATTCATTAGTTTATTTTTAAATTTATTGGCTTGTTCGTTAATTAATTAAAAATTCATTGATCAAGCACTTGCTATGTAGAGGCATAGTGACAGGCATTAAAATTCCATGGAAAGAATGAAAAGTTTTCAAGTTAGGTAAACATGGTGTTGTACCCTGCTTTGTAATTTACTAGCTAATAACCCACATTGGTATATAAATGGTTTTTAAGGGCATTTATATTTGGAGTAAGAATGACTTGCCTTTAAAATCCAGCTCTGTCCACGTATTAGACCCGTGACCTTGAACAGGTTTCCCTGAGCCTTAGCTTCTGCATCCACAGAATGAAAACTTATTGAACACCTCACGTAGAAATAAATACATTTTAAATTATTTATTTATTAAATGAGAAGTGAGGAGGAAGAGAGACAGACCCACATGCACCTGGATCAGGATCCACTCAGCAAGCTCCCTAAGGGATGATGCTCTGCCCATCTGGGGCCGTGGCTCCGTTGCTCAGCAACCGAGCTATTTTAGTGCTTGAGGTGAGGCCATGGAGCCATCCTCAGCACTTCAGGGCCAACTTGCTCTTACCATTCAAGCTATGGCTGCGGAAGGAGAAAAGAGAGAGAGAGAGAAAGATTGAGGAGGAGAAGTGGAGAAGCAGATGGTCACTTTGCCTGTGTGCCCTGATCAGGAATTGAATCGAATCCAGGACTTCCACACACTCTACCACTGAGCCAACTGACCAGGGTCAATACCATAGAATTTAGTGAACACACACCTTCATTTATTCACTCACTCATTTATTAATTTACTTATTCAATAAATATTTACTTAGTACCTGAAATTCACTAGGTACTTGCTTAGGCACCAGGACATCTCAACAAATAAAATGGACTAACTGCCTTTAGTTAATGATTCATCCTCCCCTTTTCTTTTCTTTCTTTTTTTTTTTTTGTAACAGAGACAGAAAGAAGGACAGATGGGAACAGATAGGAATTGAGAGAGATGAGAAGCATCAAGTCTTCGTTGTTCACTACATGAACAACCTTAGTTGTTCACTGATTGCTTTTTCATATGTGCCTTGACTAGGGACGTACAGCAGAATGACAGAGCCCTTGCTCAAACCAGCAATCTTGGGCTCAAGCCAGTGATCTTGGACTTCAAGCCAGCCACCTTTGGGCTCAAGCCAGTGATCATGGGGTCATGTCATGATCTCACGCTCAAGCCAGCAATCCTGTGCTCAAGCTTGGGGTTTTGAACCTGGGTCCTCTATGTCCCAGTCTGATGCTCTATCCACTGTGCCACCACCTGATCAGGTGTGATTCATTCCCTTGATGCACAAATAAAGAGCTTTGAAAATTCAAAAAATAAAAAATATATATATTATTTCCAACTCAGAACTCAGAAAGGCTTCTTGGAGAAGGGGAAATCTGACCTGGAGCTCAAAGGAGCACAGGATTGAGAGGTGAGTGTTGCGAGTGGAGGCATAAGCAATCACCCTGGGGCCACAAAGCACAGGACCTGTGAGCAAGTGGTGAGTGTGATCTGGTCACTGGGTGGGTGGGTGTGTGGCAGTGAGTAATAGGACATCTTTTGGAAACATATATGGAAATCAGATGGTGGTACATACTGAAAAGCAAACTGAAGAGTTTGGACTTCACTTGTAGACCACAGAGAGTAATTTAAGTTTATTGAACAAGGAAGTAACAGAAAAGAGGATATGCTTCAGAAATATTAATTGGGCAACAGTGTATAAAACAAATGAAAAGAGGGAGAGACTAGAGGCAGAGAAAGACTTAAGAGGCTGTTGATTAAACATCACTAGGTGTGTGGGGGGCTTTTTAAATGGCCAATGAAAAACAAGTCACCATAAATTCAGGTACTGTATTTCCCCATGTACAATATGCGCGTTTAAAAAAAAAATTTGGGGTCTAAAAACTAAGCGCGTTTTATACAATGGTTGTAGATTTTTTTTTTTTTTACTTGCATTTCCCGCTTTTTTGCACTTGTTTTTGCGTTCATTGCTAAAGAAAGTGATTTGTCATCAGACACAGATGAGGACAAGCTAATGGGTGGGAGTTTTGACAGTGATAAGGAGTTGTATGAATTTTATGATGAATAAAACTTGAGTTCAATAACTTTATGTAATACATTTTTCAAATTTCAGGCCCCAGGCGTCTTATACATGGGGGTATCTTATACATAGGGAAATACGGTAAATCCTTTCTCATCAGAGTTTTCAAAGGTAAAAGTGAGTTGAAAAAAAAACACCTCTTTCAATTGAGAAAGCACTACATGATATCATGTAAAGAACCAATTCCTTTGAAATATGAAAGATAATTAGTGTCTTCAACAAACTGAATTAGACATAAGAGAGGATACAATCTGAGACAACAGACCATATGGTATAAATTTCACACTAAGTTAAATCTTAGGCTAGAACTTTAAATTGCAAGCAAATTCTGACTCCTTAATGGATTTTTAATAAATAAAAATTGTAAAATAAAGTTAAGCATTTATATAAGAACACTTGCAAGATGGCAAATACCACCCCCAGCAGCCTATTTTTGGTCATTGAGAAAAGGAGCTTTGCTATGGTCTAGGCATAGCTCTTCATTGATAGAGAACAGCCCATTCCCAGACCAGCAGGTGTCATATGCCATTCTGCCTTCAGAACATTATCGGCTTTTGCTACTACTTTCTCTTGGTTTCTTCAGAATCAGACTTTGAGGTCATTACTTCCACTCTCCCATCTCCTTCCAACCCCATTTGTTCTTCTTCCTGCCTATCTACTATACTTATTCAATAAATACTTACTAATCACTACTGTGGCCTGGTCCCGGGGGCCAGATCGCTAGGAGCTTTGTTAAAGGCACTATCAACCAGCAAAAACTTGGAGTCACCCTCAACTTCCTCCTCCCTCTCAGCTCTCAAGATGTCTCAGCAACCAAAGCAAGTCAAGCCAACCTCCCCAAAGTCTTTCTTATTCCTTTGTCCCTCTCCAACCTCACTGTTTCTGAACTTAATAGGGGCCTTCATTAGTCTCCTCCTGGACCATTATGAAAGCAAACTATTCTTTACCACTCTCCCCTCTGCCTTCAGTCAGTCTCTTTCCAATCCCAGCTCTCTTCCTGGATGGATTCAACCATGTGATCTTTGAAAGCCTTGCTATTCAAGATGTGGTCCATACATCATACCCTGTGGCAGCAGTATCACCTGGCAGCTGGTTAGGGATGCAGAATCTCACAACAAAACTTGCATTTTAACAACCCCCCAAACCTCAGATGATTTACAGACACATTTAAATTTAAGATAAACTGGCTGAAAGCACAAATCCAAGTCTGTCATTCCCCAGTTGACATTCTACTGCAGGAGCCAACATGTTACGGTCTACAGGCCTAATCTGGCTCACCACCTGTTTTTGTATGGTCTGTGATATCAGATAATTTGTACATTTCTAAATGATTGGAGAGAAAAGTCAAAAGAAGAATAATATTTCACAACACAAAAAAAATTACATGAAGTTCAAATTTCAGTGAACATAAATATAGTTTTATTGGAATACACCGTGCCCATTCATTTACACGTTGTCTATGGCTACTTTTCAACACCAGAATTAAGTAGTTACAACAGAGACTGCTACAGCCAGAAAATCCTAAAATATTTGCTAATTGGCCCTTTACAAAAAAAAATTATTAACTCTGTTCTAGAGAGAAAACATACATGATAAAAAAGAAAAAGAAAGAAAACCCTAAATTATGAGATATGAAAGAGAAATAGAAAGACCTGAACAAAATGCAATCTCTCCTATGTACCCATTACAGGTGCTAATGCCTTTAGATCATTCCACACATCAGGTTGTTGATATAGTCTTTGCAAAGTGGGGACAAGTGTCAGTTACTTTCGTTCTGTTTCAGGGGGACTGATTTAGTTCCTTAGAAGGACAAAGAGCAGGCTTAAGCGTGATGAGAGCGGAATTATTGTGGGGTTCAGCTGTGAAGAAGGAATTATAAGGGATTTGAGTGGACACTTTCCATTTAGGTCCACATTACTAAGAACCCCCAAAAGGCATCTTCTGGCTCTGGAGAGCTAACGGAATCACCACAGGGACCCAGCACCTGCTGTGGGCAATAATTCTACTACTTAAAGGAATGTTTGAAAATTCCAAAATGCCGTGTTTTAAATATCAACAACCATCCTACCTATAGCCCTTCCCTTAGCCACATTCCCTTATTCTATGGTTGTATGAGACATTAAAAAGATCAGTTCAGATTTCATTCATTGTCATATGCGGACCCTTTCTGAATTACACCATCAGAGCTCTTTCTCACAGATTACTCTTTGCTTAATTAATATATTCCTTTAGAGTCACTTTACACCACTGCAGCAGGTGTGAGAAAATAGTTCGAGTTTCAATACCAACCCAGAAAAGAAAGAAGGGGAAATCTGTGGATCAAGACCCTCCCAGAGAAGCTGTCACAGAGGCACTGAACATCTTGAAGCTGGGAAGTGGTTCCCTTTCCACTCTAATTCCCCCATCTCTACCTTCACATTTCCTGGGAAGTTAATTGAATGATTTTTTATCTATTCAAAAGCAAATTATGTTGCCAGCAGACAGTTGAGTTGAGTACTCCCTGGCCTATGATAGAGGGGGTTTGATTTGGGAAGGCTT
The DNA here is from genome assembly GCA_037038555.1 of Rhynchonycteris naso. NCBI lineage: Eukaryota > Metazoa > Chordata > Mammalia > Chiroptera > Emballonuridae > Rhynchonycteris > Rhynchonycteris naso. Next base: position 105,674,234 of record CM072996.1, on the reverse strand, counting down.
TTCTTGTGGGACCTGGGGTTTGATATGAGAAGGCAGTCCTGGCACAAAGAGCAGGAACTCTAACAGCATGTTAGACACTGCTCCTGTCCTGGAAAAGTCAACTGCATTGTGGAAAGGGCAGATGCAGAGGCAGACATAACCCAGTTGTCAATGCTATAGATCAGACTGAGTAACAGACTGTGTGAGCACAGAGGACACCAGCTCAGGCTCCTGGGAGCAGAAATGCTCCCCAGAGGCTATGTCTGAGCTGAGCTCTGAAGAACAAGTAGAAACCTGCCAGGTAAAAGGTCCAAGAATAAGAGTAGAAAGCGTATTGAGAGATGTTGACAATGAAGGAGTATGGTGTGTTTGAACTAGAGGAGAGTAGAAGGTATGAGGGAAGCAGGAACAGGGGAAAGGCCAGAAGAGTCAGGTGGACTCCATACAGAGGACAAAGGGGATATATTGTTGTCGGTGTGCTGATATGATCAAAGTTGTAATTCAGAAAGTAAATTAGCTGCTATGTGGAGAAAGCACTGGAGGTATGTGGGCAAGATTGGAGGTAGGGGGAGAACTAAGAGAACATGCTTGGGAAGAAATGATGAAATTTGAATCATGGTGAAGATAATGGTGGTAGAAGAAAATAAGGCCAAACCCTGGCCGGTTGGCTCAGCAGTAGAGCATAGGCCCAGCATATGGAAGTCCCATGTTTGATTTATGGTCAGGGCACACAGAAGATGCGTCCATCCCTTCCGCCTCTCCTTTCCCTTCTCCACCCTTCTGCCTCTCCTTTCCCTTCTCCACCCTTCCCCCTCTTCTTTCTCTCTGTCTCTCTCTTCCCCTTCCATAGTCAAGGCTCCATGGGAGCAAAATTGGCCTGGGCACTGAGGATGGCTCCATGGTCTCCGCCTCTGGTGCTAGAATAGCTCCATTGGCAATGGGGCAACGCCCCAGATGGGCAGAACATAGCCCTCTGGTGGGCATGCTGGGTGGACCCCGGTTGGATGCACGTGGGAGTCTGTCTGACTGCCTCCCCGCTTCTAACTTCAGAAAAATAAATTTAAAAAAAGATAAAAAATAAGGCCAAGGCCCTCATACATGGCCATGCAAATTATACCTTTTACAAAACACTTTGCTTAGAGTGAGTTGCTGAAACTCAGACTGTGGCCTAATGGCCAAGTATTGTGTCCTAGCAGGAGGAGGAGGGGAGTGCATTTTTATTTCCCATTAACCTGAAAGATAACATTTTATTATTTTCATAATGTTATCAATATGTATGGGCAGTGTTGAAGGTCCTGTCAAAGATGAGCATATTTTAAGGAGGAAAGCAGCTGATCAGATATGAGCTAAAAGGCGGGAATAAGGGGACACTGGCATGTTTCTCCCTAGTACCTTGTCTCAGTCCGAGCCTGCTCAATCCAGGTCCTTTTTTATCATCATGAATTTCTTAAATAAGTTCAAATAAACCCATTCATTTAACAAAAAAATGCATTTTTATTTCAACCTCTTTTATTTATTTTAGCCTTTGTTTTCCTGGTTTTATTTACACCGCCTCTGAGACAACATGGTATAGCAGGAGGAAAGTGAGCTTGTTGGTGGGACAAACTATAAGTCTCAACTCTGCCAACAGTTACAAGACTCTTGCATCTTCTGAGCTTCCATTGATTTGTTTGTGAAATGGAGTTGATGATGCTTAACTTGTAGGATTGCTCTACAAGGCAATGTATATGAAATACCTCACATAGTGACAAACACATACAACAGTGGACATGCAATAAAATCAGCTTCTGTTGTTAATTATTTACAGATCAACTATTCTGTAACTTCTTTCTTTATTCCTATTTTCTTAGTTTCTATCTCAAGCTTTATAGTCCTGTTGTTTCTTCCTTTTACACTGTCAACATCATGATAGCAGCCACTAGCTTCTAGAAGCAGTTGTCTAGTTGTAAAACCCTCCCACTTAAAGAATTTCACAAATGTACATGTTCATTTAATAAAGCTCCACTGATAATTCTAAAAATATATCCAAAATACAACTCTCTAAAAAATCATAGATTTCAGCCTGGCCTGTAGTGACACAGAGGATAAAGCATCAACCTGGAATGCTGAGGTCGTGGGTTTGAAACCCCAGGCTTGCCAGGTCAAGGCACATATGGGAAGCAACTAGTACAAGTTGATAGTTTCTGCTTCTCCCCACATCCTCTCTCGTCTATCTAAAAAATCAATATCTAAAGAAATTTTGAAAAAATCACAGATTTCAAATGATGGATTTGATACTACATGTGCTTATTTGGGAAGTTTTCCTGAAATTTATTGGGAAATGAAGGAAGGTGAAGGAAGAAGGATCCCACCCAGTCTTGTTGGATTATGCAGATTATGTGACTTTCTATAAGCAGCAATTCTACCTTGCCTACTCTGATTTAGGGATCAGTAAGTGTGCACTCTGTGGCTGACTCTATCTTGGGTAATTTAGGAACATCTTAAGAAAAAATCAAGTATGGCTTCTGCTTTTGGGAAGTAAGGCTTCATATTCTATGTTCAGTTTGAGAATTTATAAAGTTGAGTTCTAGTTCAATAAAACTGTATTGACTAAAAAATTTAGGTAGGAAGCAAAATCTTAGCCAAGAAGTTTTAATCTTCAGAAACCAAGGCATAAAAAGATATTACTAGAAATACTTTCAGATTTGTTTATTCCTAAATAATGTGGTCCATTTTCATTTTGAGGGGGAGAAAAAATAAAAAATTCCACAGAAAACAAAGGTTTGCATGACTGGCTGAGTCATACTGTATAGTCTTTTTTCCAGTAAGCTGCATTATTCTGGATGCTGTTCAAAAGGGGAAATGTCAAGTGCACTGGGGTTCAGTCTGGCATGTGGGAGGGTTTACTCAAGCACAGAAATCAAATATAGGCATTGGAGCCAATATCTTGGAAAACAAGAGTGGCTTACAAGTCAGAGATGGAATTTCCAGACGTTCTTTTTCAGTGAAATCCTACAAATGCAATATAAATGAACAGTATCTAAGTGAGCATTTTAATGACACTTATTGTATTGCTTTCTTAGAATTCTAAAGGAGAAAAAAATTTTAGACATGAAATCAACCTTCATTCTGTACAATAACTTCTTCTGTGCTACATATCTCTAACAGATTTTCATTCTTCTTAAAAGCCTCTGGGAATGGAGAACTCAGTACTTTGTAGCTCAGTATCCTTCCTTTTTTTAAATTATTATTATTTTTTTTTATTAAGTGGGAGGCAGGCAGGTAGACAGACAGACTTCTGCATGCACCTAGACCAGGATCCACCCAGCAAGCCACTTATGGGTCAATGCTCTGCCCATCTGGGGCTGCTGCTCCATTGCTCCGGCAACCCAGCTATTTTAGCACCCAAGGTGAGACTACAAAGCCATCCTTAGTGCCTGGGGTCAGCTTGCTCATTCGAACCATGGTGGCAGGAGGGGAAGAGACAGACAGAGTAAGAGACAGACAGAGACAGAGAAAGAGGGAGAGAGAGATAAGAGGGAGGAGTGGAAAAGCAGATGGTTGCTTCTCCTGTGTGCCCTGACCAGGGATCAAACCTGAGACTTCCACATGCTGGGCTGATGCTCTACAGCTGAGCCAACTGGCCAGGGTCTATAAACCCCCTCCCTTAGTCAGACAGATGTAAGCCAGACAAAAGAATCTGAAATCACATAAGCCAAGATAATATCAGTGGTTACCTATGGAAGGGTGAACTTAGGGGCCAAGGGGGCTGTTATTGTTCTACTTTCGCTTTTTTTATGTTTTCTAACTTTTTTATAGTAAGTTTGCATATTTTTATAATAAGAAATATAAGTACTTAAGAACCATGAAGAATTCAAATCCACTGAGATTGTTTCAACTCTTCACTATAAAAATCAGAGCAGAGTGAAATTCATTGGCTGAAAATTAGTCATCAAAATTACACAGTGTTCCAAAACTCTGTGAGTAAGAAACAGCACTTTCAATCATATCATTATATTAACCAAGGTGTTGTTGACCTAATTGTTTTTAAGTTACATTACTCTTGGTCAAATTGTATTCTACTTTGTTTTTGTTTTTTGTTTGTTTTGTTTTTTTACAGAGACAGAGAGAGAGTCAGATAGATAAGGATAGACAGACAGGAATGAAGAGAGATGAGAAGTATCAATCATTAGTTTTTTGTTGTGACACCTTAGTTGTTCATTGATTGCTTTCTCATATCTACCTTGACCATGGGGCTATAGCAGACTGAGTAACCTCTTGCTCAAACCAGCGACCTGGGGTCCAAGCTGGCGAGCTTTGCTCAAACCAGATGAGCCCGTGCTCAAGCTGGTGACCTTGGGGTCTCGAACTGGGTCCTCCGCATCCCAGTCCAACACTCTATCCACTGTGCCACCACCTGGTCAGGCATGTATTCTACTTTGTAAGTCTTATGCTATGCAGTCTCTGCTTCTATGAAAGGACCCTAAGGATATCAAGATTTTAGAAACTGCATCTCTCTGTGGACTCTAATTAAGCTAATATTGAAATAACCACTATATTTACTGTGCCCTATAGTTACCTCAATGGTTTTTTAATGTGGAATTTAACATTTACTCCTGGTAAAGTAGATTGTATTACCTTGTTTCCTTCTTTCTTATGAGGTGCTAAGCAGAGCACTTGAGTTGCTGTAAGGAAAAAAAAAATCATTAATGGATGATAAAGACCGTGTTCTGCAGAATTACTTATTTTTCCTCATGACTGGTCCCACTTCCCTTCCCTGAAGGTCCTTACCCCCATCCCATTCCCAATAAATTATTAGCCAATTCCCAATAAATACTATGTTTTAAAACAAAGCATATGTATTGAAAATCTACTATATACCTAATGTTTCCACATAGGTTATCCCACTATTCCTCAAAACAGTCCAGTTCGTAGGTATCATCATCTTCATTTTTACAGTACAGAAACAGAAGCTCCAAGATAAAAGTAATTTTCCTTAAGTGGCATGGTTACTCATTGACAAGCGTAAGATCTGAACCTATATCTGAATGATTTGGATGCTAATGTTGCTTCTGGGTGAGTATTGGTCTTGACCCTTACTTTTCTGGATTCAGATAGACTCTGTCACCTATTCTCTAATTCCAACTTTGACCTGAAACAAATTTTTCCAAGCATCTTACTGAAATCAAGGTTTATAATATTCTCCCACAATATCATTTCAGGGACTTGCATTATGAAAAATAAATAAATAAATAAAACCTAACTTATACTGGACAATACTGGCTCACGTACCTGAACAGTTCAAACACAGAACCGGGTTGATGCAGGCACTCAAGTAGCATCACCAAAACTTGACCTCTCCATTTTCTGGCTCAGCATTCCTCCATCTCAGCTTTCGTCTCCAGCTGTACATGATACCAGATAACTGCAGCTCCCAGTCTGCATCCTCCTGTGTCCACTATGTATAAATCCCTTCCACTGCTTTAGAAAGTACAGAAGACATGTATAAGAGTAAAAGAGACCCCACGAGCACAGAAAAGAAGCATAGTCTAGTAGAAAAAGCCTGTGCTTTGGTGTAAAATGGATCTAGATCTGAATCTAGCACTTGTCCTTGAGCAAGTTATACAAACTCAGTTTCCTCATCTATAAAATGGAGATTCTATATATTTCACACACACTTGATGTGGTGTCCTAACATTTAAGTGAGATAATGTAAATAAAACTTCTAGCAAAATGCCAGGAACCTCACAGGTGCACAACATATTAGTAAAGGCAAAAACACCAATAGTAATAATACTAGTAGGAAGACATGCTCCATAATAGTCGGATAATCTAGTATACCAGGGAGTCAGAAGGTTCATACATGGTTGGTTTTATGGAATTGGAAGGGATTTCATAGGCGAGATGGTATTTGAAGTGGACCTTAAAAGGATGGATGACATTATAAAAAATAACTCTAACAGAGAAGAGCTAAGGGAATATTGAGAGTATCACTTGAACAGAGGTAATCTGTAGTGGAAGAGATTAGAGATACACTTGGAAAGGAAAATTAAAGTCTATTTTTGTAGCTTTTAGATGTGATGAAGAAGTTTGCATTTAATTCATTGAATAAGAACCCCTGAGGAGACTGGATCAAAGAAGGTAAAGAGATTAGAAGAAAAACATATATATATAACACATATATACAGACAACAGGTAGCAATAGCAGAGAAAAAGGGGGATAAAGGTAGAAAGTGGGGGTAAAGGGAGAGAAAATGGGGGTGGAAATATATTTTGCATGGGGCATGGGGGGTATAATGCAATGTATAGATGTTGAAATGACAATGACTACTTGGAGTAGCAAACCTATCATTTGGTTCTTATTTCTCACATAGGGCACCACTAGTCATGTTGACAAAAAACTACTTGGAGATCAGATGAAATGCACTGAGGGACCAAGGGGAGACAACAACCCCAGTTAGCAGACTGAGGGACTGAAGCCCTGTCCCCAGCCTTACTCAGATATTTATTAGCCAGTACAAATAACTCAAGGAAGCAGACAGCAGAAGTTCTCAAGGGGTGAAGTAAAGGACAAAGAAGCTGCTGACTCCTAATCTCTGTTCTGAGAGCCTAAACATTTTCTTTCTTTTTTTTTTTTATTACAGATACAGAGAAAGAGATTCAGAGAGAGAGGAATAGATAAGAACAGACAGACAAGAACAGAGAGAGATGAAAAGCATCAATGATCAGTTTTTCGTTTTGACACCTGAGTTGTTCATTGATTGCTTTCTCATATGTGCCTTGACCTCAGGCCTTCAGCAGACCGAGTAACCCTTTGCTCGAGGCAGTGACCTTGCGCTTCAAGCTGGTGAGCTTTTGCTCAAACCAGATGAGCCCGCGCTCAAGCTGGTGACCTCGGGGTCTCGAACCTGGGCCCTTTTGCATCTCAGTCCGACGTTCTATCCACTGTGCCACTGCCTGGTCAGGCCTAAACATTTTCTTGTTGCTAAATCTTATCCTGCTGTTTGGTTGTTTCCAGCATGCACTGTTTCCAGTACAGGGTCAGAATGGCCCCTGGACTCTTGTCCACTCAGGGCTTTTGCCCTAGGGAATCTCGCTGTCTCTGATTGGTATCCTAACTCTGCAAATCCTCACAGCATATTCCTACATGTAGATGGTGTTATATTAAGTGCAACACTTGAAACCAATAAATTTTTTTTTAAAAAAAGGAATCCCTAGGCCCTGGCCGGTTGGCTTAGTGGTAGGGTGTTGGCCCGGCATGTGGATGTCCCAGGTTTGATTCCCTGTAAGGGCATACAGAAGAAGCAAATATCTGATCTCCACTCCTCTTCCTTTTCTCTCTCTCTCTTTCCCTCCAGCAGCCATGGCTCAATTGGTTTGTGTGAGTTGACTTTGGGAGCTGAGGATGGCTCTGTGGCCTCTGCCTCAGGTGCTAAAAAAATAGCTCTGTTGCTGAGCAATGGAGCAATGGCTCCAGATGGGTAGAGCATCTCCCCCTAGTGGGCTTGCCAGGTGGATTCCAGTCAGAGTGCATGCAGGAGTCTGTCTCTGCCTCCTCTCCTCTCTCTCTCTCTCTCTCTCTCTCTCTCTCTCTCTCTCTCTCACACACACACACACACACACACACACAAAATCCCTGAAATTTGTTAAGCAGAAGGGTAACATGATAAGAGTTGTGTTATAGGAAGGAAGACTGATGTTAGTGTATACAATGTGGAGAGAAAAGCCAAGGGACAGAAGGCTGAGACAATTAAAATACTATTTATAATAGGTGAGCAAGTGAAAATGAAGACTGTTTACATGAATTTTTTTCTTTGGTTAATCCTTTTACTTTTTAACTCAGCCCCCCAACCCCTATACCCTCTGACAGCTGTCAGTCTGTTCTCTGTATCTATGAACCTATTTCTATTTTGTTCATTAGACTCTACATATAAGTGAAATCATATGGTACTTGTCTTTCTCTGGCTTATTTCACTTAGCATAATATTCTCCAAGCCCATCCATGCTGTTGTAAAATGTAAGATTCCCTACAACAGTATGGTGATTAGAAGAGAGAGAGGGAGGTGGAGGAGGTAGAAGAGGGTAAAGGAGGGATAAATGAAAGTGCAAGGAGACTTGACTTGGGGTGGTACACATATAATACAATATATAGATGATGTATTATAGAATTGTACACCTGAAACCTATATAATCTTATATATCAATGTTACCCCAATAAAGTCAATTAAAAAAAGAAAAAAAAAAAACAAGCTTGACCTGTGATAACACAGTGGAGAAAGCCTCGATGTGGAATGCTTCGAATGCCTGCTCGAAACCCTGGGTTTGCCTGGTCAAGGCACATATGACAAACAATCAATAAACAATGAAAGTGAAGCAACTATGAATTGATAGTTCTCGTTCCCCTTTCCTCTCTCTGTAAAATCAATAAATAATTAAAAAGAAATAAATAGTCTGACCTGTGGTGGCACAGTGGATAAAGCGTCGACCTGGAAACACTGAGGTCGCCAGTTCAAAACCCTGCACTGGTCTGGTCAAGGCACATATGGGAGTTGATGCTTCTAGCTTCTCCCCTTTTCTCTCTCTCTCTCTCTCTCTCTCTCTCTCTCTCTCCTCTCTAAAATAAATAAATAAAAAGAAATTAAAAAAAATTTAAATAAAAAAAGAATAATAATAATAAATAAATAAATAAAAATAGCTACTAATGAACACAATATTATTTTTAAAAAGAAAATGAAAGCTTAATCTCAAGCAGAGCATGGTAATAGAGTGGAAAAGATACGTGTAAATAAGATTTCAGGGTGATATCTATGAGACTAATAAACAGATGGGATGTTAAGAATGAAAGAAAGAAGAATCAAAATGTATGCATTTTCAGGTCTGGGTGTCTTAAAAAATAAAGATGCCATTTACAAAAATAAAGAACAAAATAAACTTGTGATATCAGGATATACATGACCAAAATCTTCCAGAGCTCTACCAGCCTAAGGTCACATTAATGAGAAAGACAACTTTTACAGGCTCTTGCCTGTGCTCTGACCCCAGATTGTCTCCCCCAATTCCCACTTCCACCCCTATCAAGAGGTGTGGTTGGTCCACAAGTCCCATTTCCCACTGGGTGTGACTGCTTCTCTTAGGCCCTGTGGGCACCTGCTGATGCAGACACTAGCACACTGATATCCTTCTGTGGCACAGGTGTGGTCTCCAGATGAGTGGAAAGAATGCATCTTCCACATTTGCATGACCCACTTCAGCATGATCCCCAAAGCAGGGCTACTGATGCCCCGATGTTTTAGAGAAACTGCTAATTCAGTTACTGTTACAACTCCTGTATGGAACCACACGTGGGTCAAGTAATAAATGGACCCACAAACAGACTGTGAGCCTAGATTTGTATTCTCAGAAGAATTCTCAACCAGAATTTAATCTTTTTGTATCAATAATTATCAGTCATTGATGTTGAATCACTATCTAATAATTGTTTTTGAGAGGTGGGAGGCAGAGGCAGACTCCTGCATGCACCCTTACAGGGATCCACCTGGCAAGACCACTAGAGGATGATGCTCTGCCCATCTGGGGCTGCTGCTCCGTTGCTGGGCAACCAAGCTATTTTGGCGCCTGAGGCAAGGCTTTGGAGCCATCCTCAGTGCCGGGAGCCAACTTGCTCAAACCACTTGAGCCACGGCTACAGGAAGGAAACAGAGAGAAAGGAAAGAGAGAGAAGCGGGAGTGGTAGAGAAGCAGATGGTTACTTCTTCTGTGTGCCCTGACTGGGAATCAAACCTGGGACTTCTACATGCTGTGGCAATGCTCTACCACTGAACCAACCGGCCAGAGCCACTATTTAATAATTGAATGTTTAGATCATAACATAACCTAAGGTCCCTATTTCATGAAATTCATTAAAAGCTTACCATCTCTATTTCATCTTCAAGATTTTTATATTTTAAGAGATAATTAAAATTAAAAATGATTTTCCCTTGAGCCACAGGAGTCCACAGCAGAGCACATTTAAACTTATTAAATGCTCTCCCAGTGACTAAAATAACAAATAAACTATATCAAATAATTCAAGGAAAGCCATGAAAATAGAGCAAGTGGTATTTCCTTTCTTAGGAACACCATCATCCACAGCTCCACAGGAAAATAACTTTAGACTTCAGGACTTTGACTTCTAAACCAAGCTCTCTAGATGCAGTGAAAATAGACATTCCATAAAATGAGAGATGAGGTAGTTCAGTTTGGTGCAGTGAGAGCCCAAGGGAACCAAGTATCAAAACAGATGAAGCACACACTTGCAGAGAGTTTAATTGTCAAAGTAAAGGTAAAAACAGAGAAAAGAAATTTTTTTATTCTAAAAACCTTTTATCCAAGTGCCTTTTGCATCTGGGACAAAGTTAATGTAGGTAGATAATAAGTAAATCAGTAAATTATTACTGACAGGTGCATAGCACTTGGCCTTTATATCAAAATGTCTTTCTTGTGCCTCATCTCATTTTTCTCTCATTAAGCGGAGTACAGGCTGGAAGACAGGAGAGAAAAAAGATACAAATATGGGTGGACAAAAGTAGGTTTACAATTGTTCATATGGAAAAAGACATATGGGTTACGATTATTACAATCTCTTTGGGACTCAAATTGCTGGCCTTTTTTATTACACATTTTTGTTGTCTACTTGCTCTATGCAAGCACACTGTAGCACAGAATTCTTTATTGTCATCAATTTCTTGACATGCTTCTCTTATGCAGCGAATCATGCCATCCACGGTTGTACTTGGTTTCCATGAGAAGACTCTGTATTCAACAATACTCCGAAAGAAGAAGTCCACTGGGTGAGAGGTCTGGTGACTGTGGTGGCCATGCCGCTGGCCCTTACCAACCTATCCCTCTGTTGGGCATTCACAAATGTAAACCTACTTTTGCTCACCCCTTTATAATCAAAGCTAAAGTCATGCTGTGAATTCCAATCAACTTATACCTGAGTGAAAACTGTATGCTCTAAACATCAGGAATACCTAGAGCTTGTGGTTTGCAGATTGACTTTAGCAGATATGGAAACGAGGGAATCACCTTAACACAGGGTTTATCTAAAGTAACTTGAAGTAATTCACACAAATTCTCCTGTGAGGGAGATATGTGGGGGAAACATCCTCCCATCTATCTGGGAGAGAGGGAGCTCCTTGCCTTTTGTTCCCACGAAGGAGTCCATCTTCATCTACAATCTGTCAGCCCCACGTAATTCCTCTGGGTTGTTTATACTGGCTCAGAATCATGAGTAAAAATCTAACTCTATGATGTTGCACCTGAGAGGGTTTACATTTCTCAGTGGGGGACAGTCAATGTCAAAACTATAAAACACCTGATACCTGAACTAGGTGGAAAGCTTTTAAAAGTTATAACCCAAACAACACCGTCTGTTTACATTTTCTTATGTGAATGGAATACCAAAGCAAACCAGAAGTCTTTGATGAGCTTGGGATTTTCCATACACATATTACATCCTATCTCTCACCCAATCCTTCCGCCTATTCCTCAACTCCTTCCTTAACAACACTACCATTCAGTGGCAGACTGTGCACCTGTTCTGTAAGAACTGAAGCCTAAGGGAAAATAAAAAGTATACAGAAGCATATTTTCCACTGCTTTATTTAACGAGTAATTGGAGTGTTTACTATGCCCAAAATGCAATATGATCAACTGGTACTATATGGGCAGTTATTTTGTGGGTTACACACGGTCTTTAGTAATGTTAGTACACCTGAAGTGAAGATAAATTATCAAAACACTGCTGAGGGAAGATTCACTTTTCAATATTATAGATGAGAAAACTAAGACTCAGAGATATCAAATAGATTGCTCAAGATCAAGCAGCTTGTAAGTTGTAGAACTGGACTTTGAATCAGAGGTTTTTTATTCAAAAATCCATGTTCTGATGTTACAACACTCTGACTCTTCAGTATTTTGTTCACTTATCTATTGATGTAAATAAGTATTTTTATGCTTAAAAATAATCCTGTTTACTGAGCACATAAACCAAATAAACAGCTCAATCCAGAAAAAGAGTAGAAAATCAGCAAGCAAAGCACAGCATTTACACTCACTGACTGAAACAGTTGTTTAACAGAACTTGTGATACCTCCCACATTCTCTGAGAAGCAATGAACAGGTGGATGGTTGCCTCTCTGAGCTGCTAGTTATTTGCTATTTATTTCCCAAACCCATTTCTGATTTGCAATTCCTACTAAAATGAAAACATAATTATTTATTGATCAGAACAATAAAACATCAATTTACACACACTTTTTAAAAACTTGCTTTATTGACATAGACACCCAGAGTTAATAATCAGAGTTATCAGATCCCTGTCCAGCCTTTGCAGCCTTATCCCTCACCCACCCCACAATGTTATTATGTTATTATTATGCTCTGTCTCTGGTGTACACATGGAACCAAGTTCTGGGTGATTCTCTGGGCAAGGATATAATTTATTGACTTTGAATGCACTTAAATTAGCCGTGGAAAAGTATAACCTTATTTTTCTAACAACTACAATGTTCACTAGAGAAATAATTGAAAGATGCCAACACCATTTTAGAATTAAGATAAAATTAATGTACACTGAAGGCAATACCAAGAAATTCTCCATTCTACACAGAATTAATCCCATTCTAGGAAATACCCAAAGGAGAAACACTGAAACATTTTAGGAAATAAGAAAACCCCACTAAAGGCAGAAAAAAAATGATATGGGTGAAAAGACTAAAAAAGAACAAAAAATGAAACAAAGAAAACCAAAACAAAAAAAGAAAAAACTGATTTGCAATATTTAACACTGAAGACAGAGAAAAATTCTAATAATTTTTGCCTATCGTTTGAGAAGAATTTGAAAATATATATCAGAGGATGGGGAATATTGTAGTTCCTGTCTAATAATTAAGAGCAAATTATGAATCAGTATTTTTTAAAATTAAGTGCCAGCTGCAAATGACAGAAATGACAATATAGCAATGAAAAGAGTCTGGGGGGAAGAAAAGTTATGACCAGTTAGCAGCCTTATCATCCTCAGTGCATGGCCTCCACTTTATTGTCCAAAATGGCTGCTTAGGCTCCAGACATGGTGTCTGTACTCTATCCGGTGAAACAAAGAATGGAGCAAAGAAGTCATATTCCTTCCCTTAAGAATGGCTTCTGGAAATTGCACATAATACTTGCACTAACATTCCATTGACCAGTCACATGGTCATAGCAGGCCACAACAGAAGCTGGAAGTGTAGTCCCAATTTCAGATAGCCAAATGCACTGCTAAATATCATGGGTTCAGTTAACAAAGGAGAGGAAAAAACAGACATTAGGCAGCGACTAGCAAATTTGCCTCAGAAACACATAGAGAGTTGCCTTGGAAATAAAGATCTCACATAAGACCTTACCTAATACTGTGATACGGTCTTCTGAAGCCTGCAGTAGTTTATTCACAGACACAGTGTATCCATCTTTGAATATTGTTAAGAAAAGACAAAATTAAAATCTCTTCTTTCCAGTGTTTTTTAGGAGGCAGGAGATAGGAATTTGAAGAACTTGAAAGTTCCCAACTATCCTCTATGACCCCAATTTAACTGTTTTTTCTTAAACCTATTCAGTGTCTCTCTATTGCTTATAAGATAAAGCTCAAGCTTTCCTATGTGACGTGGTCCCCACTCCACTTACTTGCCCACATATTTTATTCAAGCACTCCAAATTACCTTTTCTTTCTTTTTTTCTTTTTTTTTTAACAGGGACAGAGAGAGAGTCAGAGAGAGGGATAGATAGGGACAGACAGACAAGAACAGAGAGAGGTGAGAAGCATCAATCATTAGTTTCTCATTGCCGTTGCGACACCATAGCTGTTCATTGATTGCTTTCTCACATGTGCCTTGACCACGGGGCCTTCAGCAGACCGAGCAACCCCTTGCTGGAGCCAGTGACCTTGGGTCCAAGCTGGTGAGCTTTTTTGCTAAAGCCAGATGGGCCCACGCTCAAGCTGATGAGCTCGGGGTCTTGAACCTCGGTCTTCCGCATTCCAGTCCAATGCTCTATCCACTGAACCACCGCCTGGTCAGGCTACCTCTTCTTTCTTAAAGATAGTGTGATATTTCAAGTTTCTGTTCTTTATTCATTTAGTCAGCATACATATTGTCTGTCATGTGTCCCCACATCTTAGTGGTAAGCAGTATGGATAGAGTGGTGAGTACCTAATATTTAAATAATATTATCAGCAAATATTTGAGTGTGTAAGATATATCAAGTTCCATAAGTATTTGCACATATTATTATATAATTGCTTATAATAATCCTGTGATGTAGAGCATACATCCCCACTTTATAAATGAATAAACTAGGACACAAAAAGCTTAAGTAAGTTTCAGGAGCTCACAGAACTTGTGAGTTGAAGAGCTGGTTTTGCCTGAATCTAGCGATGCTCAGGCTTTTAACCACAAACTGATCTGTCAATTTTCTCTGCCTGAAAAGTTCACCACCATCATCTCCTTTCCCCACTGTTTCCTAGGCAGGTAGGTTCCCACTGGTTTTATGAAACAAAGCACACTTATTACCTGCTCTAAGAAGCCCTCCTTAACTCTCTTGGTCACTAAATAATGCCCCCTTTGTCCAATACTATACCTGGACACACCTGCCTTTTTTTAAAGCCATAAATCCAGTACTTCCTCATCCCTGCTACACAAAGAAAGAAGCACAAAGTGGTAGGGGAATGAATTATTCAATAAGTAGCTACCCGTGTTTGGAGAGAAAAATCTATCTAAATGTCAAAAGAGACCATAAATCAAAAGAAATACATGCTAATTAAAATGTTAAAACTTAAAAAAAAACCCAAATCAAAGCATGAAAGAGCTATAATAAGGGTAAATATTTACCAACACCTGGGAGGAAAAAGACCATCTAAGTTTCAAAGGCATGAAGGACATCATAAAGCAAAAGATCAATGGATTTTACTATGGAAACCTGTCTAAAAATGACTGCATGTTGAAATATAACCAAAATTACAAGGAATTTTTAAAAACTCGGCAAACACACTTGCCTCAAATATGACTTTAAAATATGCTATTATATCTGAAGTTGCTGAAATAAACGGGAATAATAACATGTGGTTCACAGATGTTCCACACAGCAACATGGCTGAGTCCTATAAACCAAATGTGGAGTAAAACAAGATGGTCACAAGAATTCAGAGCAGGAGTCTATTTACAAAAAGTTCAAAAACAGGAACAATTAAACTCAATTGTTTATGAGTTTCTACATAGGTAATAATAAAAATGCTAATGGAAGCAAAGGAATGATTAGTTAAAAGTCAGGATTGTGTTGGCCAGGGCAGAGGTGGGAGGTGAAGGGGAGTAGGGCACAGTGAAGCAGAAGGGGATGGGCAAGGGGGTACTGTGGGTCTTGGGGACAACATGTTACATGCTATTCCTTAACTTAAGCTGCGGTTGCATGAGAGTTCACTGTATAATCATTCCTTAAATTGTTCATCTGGTTTCTATGCTCTTCTGTATCTGCAATATAGATTTCATGATAAGAAAAGGAAAAGTAACTCAAAAGGTGAATTGAGCAAAGGATGTGCCTGGAAAACCCACAGAAAGAGGAAGAGCAGATAACTAACCATCTCATGGGAAAATAGACAGCTTACTGGGAGTCCAAGCTGGGCAATTTTTATTTTGTGCCTAATTTTTACTTTTATATAAATATGCAGTGCTGTTGATAATGTAGTAAAAAGGGTTCCCTCAAACACCAGTGGTAGTAGTGAAAACAATTTGGCAAATGTGTCAAGGGTCAAAACCAGTCTTTAATCTTAACCCACACATTTCACCGTAGGGTTTATCTATAAGGAAAGAGTTCTAAATTGGAGAGAAAAAAAGCAGTGTACATCAGAGAATGACAGCTAAAAACTTTTAAATGCTAATCTTCTGAAGTCTAATAAAAGAGTAAATAACTACACTTAAGTGATGAAATATCACATAGGCAATAAAACAATATTTATAAAGAATTATGGTTATATAGAATATGCTTATATCATTTTAAAAAATAAGCTGGATGCTAAACAGTATATATAGTTTGGCACATCTGTGTAAAAGTAGGTAAATATTTTAGCTAGAGGAGAAAATACACTGAAAGAAAATTTACCAAAATGATAGTTTTCTTTAGAAGGTAAGAACAATAGTAAATTTTTTTTTTCTTTCTTTTTTAAAATTTCCATGAATGTCCTATTTATAATAAGAATATATCTTATATAACTCTCTCTTTTTCAGTCAAGGTCCTTTAGGGCCTTGGTTGCCCCACCAAGACTGAACTATATATCGGCCAGAATTTTGACTTAGCAATATTCAGTCTGAGTCATCCTTTCTCTATTTACATTAGCCCTGTCTTGGTTTATGTCTGTGCATTACATGGCCTTCCTGGGACTTAGTCATACAAAGGTGTTCTCTAAGTTTTAGTTCTATGATGGGTACTAATTATAGCAGCCTTTGGGATTTTTAAAAAATATATTTTAAGACTTTATTCACTTTAGAGCAGTGGTTCTTAATCTTTTTTGAGGTACCGAACCCACCAATTTCATATGCGCATTCCCCGAACCCTTCTTTAGTGATAAATAAAATATGATTTTTTTCCCCAAATTCAAGACATAGGTATATGTTTCCTTACTGGTGCACAAAATGAGCCGTGCATGAACATCACCTTGCTCAAAGAACAAAACCAGCAAAGTGCATGAACTCACAACAAATTACGGTATTACTTTATTCTGGCCTCTGTGGCAGCGGCTTCTCCGAACCCCTGAGACCGACTCATCGAATCCGTAGGGTTCCATAGAACCCAGGTTAAGAACCACTGCTTTTGAGAGAGAGGAAAGAGGGGGAGGAGCAGGAAGCATTAACTCTCATAGGTGCCTTGACCAGGCAAGCTCAGGGGTTTGAACTGGTGACATCAGCATTCCAGTTTGATGCTTTATCCACTGCACCATCACAGGTCAGGCTTGCATCCTTTATTTTCATTAGAAGAGATTGCTCTACAGAGCTACTCCTAGACTAGATTTACCTTACTGTAGTTTATGGTTAAAAGCAGTAAACTTAGATTTAAAGAGACTTGAGTTTGAGTCCCAGTCCTACCATTCAATTGTTATGTGATCTTGAGCAAGTTATTTATTCTATTTATGTTATTTGTCTTTTGAAAAACACAGATAATAATAATACCTACCTCAAAGCTTGTAAAGATTAAATGGGAGGAATGTGGTAAAGGGTAAAAATTTTTATTTATAAGATAAATAAGTCCTAGGGATATAATGTATATTACAATGACTATAGTTCACAATACTGTACTACAGGGGTCCCCAAACTATGGCCTGCGGGCTGCGTGCAGCCCCCTGAGGCCATTTATCTGGCCCTCACCGCACTTCCAGAAGGGACACCTCTTTCATTGGTGGTCAGTGAGAGGAGCACAGGATGCATCCGCACCCATAGTTCCCATTGAAATACTGGTCAGTTTGTTGATTTAAATTTACTTGTTCTTTATTTTAAATATTGTATTTGTTCCTGTTTTGTTTTTTTAGTTCAAGATAAGATATGTGCAGTGTGCATAGGGATTTGTGCATAGTTTTTTTATAGTTCAGCCCTCCAACGGTCTGAGGGACAGTGAACTGGCCCCCTGTGTAAAAAGTTTGGGGACCTCTACTGTACTATATATCTGAATGTTGCTAAGAGAGTAGATCTTAGAAGTTCTCATTATGAGAAGAAAATTATATTTGTGTGTGGTGATGGATATTAACTTACTTTGTAATCATTTTGTATCATATATCAAATCATGATGTTGTATACCCAAAACTAATACAGTGTTATATGTCAATTATATCTCAATTTTAAAAAGTAAAAAAAAAAAGATTAAATGGAATGATCAATATAAAACCCTTTGCCTAGCATATAGAACATACTCCACCAATGTTCCCATTACCACTATCTACTTGGGCAGCCTCGTCTACCACCACTTCTCACTTCAAATTTTATATTCTAATAGAAGGTAAAACACCTACCCAGACATTTTCTATTTCATTTTATTATAGTTCTCTGCCAAACCAACTTGGCCTAAAAACATTCTTCAAGAAATGTTGCTCTGCATTCTTCTGTGCAATAGATTCCTTTAAGCAACCACAGACTGCAAGAGTGTCCTAAAAGGAGGTTACGAATATGCATAGAGTGATGTCCCTGGAGAGGCCAGTGCTGCAAAACAGTGTGTCAGAGCCATCTTGACAAACCAAAGTCTGAGTAATTGAGAATTCCTTGAGCATGTGAAGAAACAGAGCATGGAAACCTTCAAAGTTACTTGTGAGATACCTGTACCAAATCTAGAAGGATGAAGCATGAAAAGTAAAACTAGTGCCTAACGTTTGCCTACATAGAATCTTCCTAGATTGACGGCTTTGCTTCAGCTCATTGGCTGACTCAGTGAAAACCATTAGTCAGTTCTTTTGTTTTGTATTTTAAGAATGTGAAATTGATGGACTGTTTCACTTGGTTGTTTGGCCATCTTATGTATGAGCAGTATCCCAGATCAGTTGGCTGGATTACATAGTGAAACATATGCCCATACACCCTCAATGTCTTAAGTGGAAATGTCTCCTCTTTGTGCCCTGGGTAGACTCTGTTCATTTCAGCTTCCTTCTGCAGAAAATCTAGACCAGCTGCTGGGGGAAAAATCTGTTTCTTTGTAAGACCAAATGTTCTCTACAAATTTAAGAGCTTTTGTACCCCAGGACACATTATCCACAACACCTTCAAGTTTATGTTCTTAAAGTGGTGTCTTAAAAAATACAATTCAATAACTGTGATTTGTGAGTAAAATCAATGGTTTCCTCACAAACTGGAGATCTTGGTGTGCAACACAAAATGCAATTACCTTTTGAATCAGGCAGAGCAGTAGCAGCACCAAGACTAACAATATTATCTGCATTTACCTCATTAAATTTACATCTGAAGGACACATGCTTGCTCATTTCTCTTGCTATCTTACCTGATTATCTGCAAGCAAATAGATATGATTTTGTCCTACATTTCTGGCGCAGAAAAGGCACCAAAACATGCATAGACCTTGAGAAAGGCAGATGTATTTTTCCCTCACGATTTAGCTTGAACATATTGCACAGAAAACCCGCAGACTCTGGCTGACATATCCCATGACTATGCTTTTAACATTATAGGTTATTTAGTCCTCATCTGCATTATAATTTTGCTGTGTGCCATAAATGCAAAACAAGTTTTAGTGCTTTTTAATATATGACTTCGGTTTGTTATAGTTCCATAAAGCTGTCCAATATTTAGTAGGGTTTTAAAACTTTATTAAATGATTTTCTTCAAGTGCCAAAGAGATGTCATCACCATAGTAACAGTGTAATTTTCTATATCCCATTTTCAGGTTTCTTTGGTTTTATTGAAGTGTCACATTTTCCATTAAACTTTGTAGTACTGAAAGTCATGAAGGTGACAGTTGAGCACTATTATGGCTGTAGTAAGAATATGGACAAAAACATTTCCCTTGGGCCATTTGAAACAACATTTGGTAAAAGCTTCAAGAGATAGTAAGTGGCTTAGAAAATTCGAATTGCTGTTCTTAAGCTGATGACAAAGGACGAACATTTTGAAAGTTCAGCTTGCTTTCTGATTGCTTCTGGTTGCTGTAGCAACAAGGTGAGCGAGGTGATGCCTCCTTTCCAGTGTCCTAGAGGCAGCACTGGGGACCCCAGATCCTGCTCTTTCCCTGGGGTGCTCAGTGTTGGGGAAGATTTGCACTAATGTTACCACAAACCTCTAATCTTTCTATTGCCTTCTATTTCCTTCCCAGGACTAATCACAATCTGTAATTACAGAAATTATTTTTCATTTATTTGTTTATTGTCCATCATAGAACTCCACACTTAAACTAGAGTAGAGTAGTGAATTCCATGGGAGCAGACATCTTCTCTGCTTTTTTTCTTATATCTTGAGCATTAAGCACTACGTCTGGCACTTTTGCTTAGCTGCTGAAAAAATTAATAATTAAAGTAGATGATGTAATGCTCTCTTACCTGTAGAGTCCTCAACCCTATAGATTCCCAGTGAGTCAAAAAATGAAATGTAATAAAAAAATACTATTTTCCTTCAGGGGGAATAAAGCTGCAATACCTTGAATCAGCAGAATCGTTTTTTAAAGCATCTGTTACTCCAAGTGTATCTTGTATATCCACGGCTCCTGGGTTAATATCCTTGTCCCCATTTATTGGCCCCTTCCTGATGGCATGATCCAGATGGTTTATATGATAGATATCTCTGTCTTTATTAATGTTGCACAACAGCCTGCTTCTGACTTGGCTTATCCCCTACATCAGGATAGCTGGATACACCAAATCATATTTCCATAATAAAAGCTTTGACTACAGCAGAAAAACGTCCCTAGAGGTTCCAATTATTCTATTAGTGAAGGATATTGTTTCCTGCATGGGAAGACATAATCTGTAAAGGTCTTAGAAGAGAGAGAATAACACATCTGGCCTTAATATCTTTAGAACTGTTCTCCTACTCTAAAGAAAGGTAAATCTGAATTAAAACAGGTGTTCAGTCAATATACTTGCAAATTTTAAGTAAAAGGGAGAGTATTCAAATATTAAGAAGTCCATTACCAGGCATCTTCATGTGGGAAAGTTCCGATTGTTCAAAGCAGCAAGCCATATTAGTGATCTAACTGGGGCACCAGCTAGCAGGGTCAGAACATAGTGTGAAACAGGCCAAGCCTGGGCTCCATTCCCACAAGGACCAGTGGCTTCTTCTTCATTCATTCGGCAGCCACTGCTATTACAATGGTCACAAAGAGAATTTAGTCAGAGGATATGGGCAGATAACACACCAGCAGAAGAAAAGCATCAGAGCACTCACATTTGATTTATAACAAACCAGAAGAGCAATTTTTATGTGTGAAGGGCAGCATGTTAGCTAACAGATTAATACTATTATCAGTAAAATAGAAATGTTAATACGTGATCCAAATTGCATTTTTATTGAACCACAGGAAGATGAATATAAGTATAAGGGAAGTGCCAGTCCTAAGAGTGTCATCCTATTTCCTAAAAAAAAAAATTTTAAAATCCCATATATGTTGTGGCTAAAATTCAAATTTATAAATAGAACATCAGTATAAGGGCATTGTAATTAATTATAGTGAATATGCATTACTGTCATTTAATGAAAAGACAAAAAATAACTACATTATTTTAAATATAGAAGAAATTGTTTTTTTGCCAAGAACCAAATTGAAATATAAATTATTATTTTTCTTCTTTTTCTTTTTTAGAAAGAGAGAGAGACAGAGACAAACAGACAGGAAAGGAGAGACATGAGAAGCATCAACTCATAGTTGTGGCTGGCACCTTAGTTGTTCATTGATTGCTTTCTCATATGTGCCTTTACCAGGGGGCTCCAGCTGAGCCTTGCTTTAGCCAGCAACCTTGGGCTCAAGCCAGGGATCATGGGGTCAGGTTTATGACCCCATATTCAATCCAGCGACCTCGTGCTCAAGCTTGCGACCTCGGGATTTTGAACCTGGGTCCTCATCATCCCAGGCTGACACTTTATCCACTGTACCACTACCTGGTCAGGCTATAAATTAATCTTTTAATATCTTATTTTCAAAAGTTGTAAAGGGTATTTCCATCTCTTTACAGAGCTTTGCTATAAAAGTCACAATAATAAAAATGCAATATAATAAACACAGTTTAAATGTTTTTATTACCCTCAAATTCCTTCAGTCTGAACATCAATATTAATTACAGATAGTACAATGAATGGATTCATAATGGAGAAGTAATTAAAAAATGCAACCAACTATGGCCAATTCTACAGTGCTTAATACTGACATACATTACCACATTATTGACAATTCAGCAAAATTGTTTAACCAGAATCTTAGCAGAATAGTTATATCTTGCAATGAATTCCAATTTCCCATTCACATAAAAGTATATAAAAAAGACCTACTGCATTCATTTATTTATGCAACAAATGTACTGTATTGTATATAATAGACACAATGGGGTTGACCAGTCCACAATCCAGAGGTGAAGACAGATAACTAATAGCTACAATAGAGTAAGGTAAGGGCTAATAGACAGAGGCAGATTTAACAGCAGGCACACCGGCACCCACCCTGGGCCCCAACTGCTGAAGGGCCCGCAAAACCCCAACTTTATACTTTTTTCTAATCACACCAAGTTTAGTTTCATATAAGCAATTTTAACATTAATAGTACATAGTATTTTTTATTTATTTAAAAATATGGTTAACATATATTTTTATTTTCCCTGTCTCTCTTTTTTTTTTAAGGGGCCCAATATTTTCGTCTGTGCCTGGGGCCTCAACCGACCTTAAATCTACTTCTTCTAATAGAGATACCCATCATGGCACAAAGGCGAACATGCTTAACTGCACCAGGGGGAGGCATCTGGGTAGAGCCTCGGTGAAGAGTAGATTTTAGCGATTCCATACTTTCTTTCTTTCCCAGCTGTAGTACTGGTGGCTGAGGCCAGGCAGGTTCACATTGGATTCAGGCACATGGTAGAGAAACTGCAGAGCCAAAAGCCTTGGATTGTTCCCGTTTATTTAATAGAGTCTCACAACGGTGGACAAGCAAACAGGCAGGGGAAAACCTTTTCTCACAGCAGCAGGCAAACAAACAGCAAAACAGCCCCTCACAGTGGCAGGCAGGCAGGCAATCCGCAATCCGCCATCTGCAATCTGCCCTGAGTCAAACTGCCCTGAGCCATAGCCTTACACAGGCCATGCACACGTGGTTCTGTCACATGCTCACGCACTAATAGGCAAAGTGCAAGCAAGCAAGCCTACCACAGCTGTTTTCCCAACACCAGCACCATACAGAAGAGTCATTCTATAAAGATATAAATATTTGCCATTTGAGGACTTCTCTTTCATTCCGAGTGTGTATTCTTCTAACTCTTTATGTCCTTTTCTTTCTGAAATCCTGGATCATACATGATATGCCTACTCCCCCCACCCTAAATTTGTCTAATAAGTAGTGGACAAGTCTAGGTGAACCAAGAACAACTGGAAGCCTGGCCTGTGGTGGCACAGTGGATAAAGCATTGACATGGAACTCTGAGGTCGCCAGTTCGAAACCCTGGGCTTGCCTGGTCAAGGCACATATGGGAGTTGATGCTTCCTGCTCCTCCCTTTTCCCCTCCCTCCCTCTCTTTCTCTCCCTTCTCTAAAATGAATAATAATAATAAAAAGGAACAGCTGAACTAAAGAGAACAAGTAAGGAACGCTGGTTGGTTCATCAGTTGAGTATTAACAATAGAAGCTTTCTTATTCAATGTGACACAGAGCAGTAGTTAGTGAATGAATTAGAAAATCAGTTAAGATGAGACATCTAAGAAAGTACATTAAATGTCCTAGCTGGATAGCTCAATTGGTTAGAGTGTCATCCTAAAATGCAGAGGTTACTGGTTTGATCCCCAGTCAGGGCACATACAGGAATACATCAAAGTTTCTGTCTCTCTCTCTTCCTTTCTCTAAAATCAATCAATAAATTAAAAACCATTAAAGAAAGAAAAGTACATTAATATATTTTATATTTGGTCTTGAAATATTTGTTTTCTGTTTTAATCTAGTTGGAGGGTTTTTTCCTCTCAGATCCACCAATCCAATGTACCTTCAAGTATTTTTAAATTGGCACAACAATTTAAAGACAATTGTGAAGCATGATGACTGTTTAAGCAATCTAGAATCTTATGAATCTCCCCCCCCCCCCAATTTTTACAGTTTATCTCAAGCCTTATTTGACTGGCAATTTTATATACACCATTATTATGTTACAAAATGTTCCATTTTGTTTGTATAGAAACAACTCTTTTTGTGCACCTGTAATCTGTCAGTTTTAAATGTTTACATAATTACAGTTACAATTGGATAAGCAGATTTAAGAACAAATGCAGCTGACCCTTGGTATGCATGTTAGTCAGCAGGTGGTGATGAGACTGCAGGCACCCAGCAGAGCAGGGCTCCTCAACTTAGATCTGCATACCGGATCACCTAAAATGGCAGATCTGCTTCAGCAGATGTGAAGTGGGGCAGAGGCTGTAGTTCCAAGCTCCAGGTGCTTCAGCGGCTGCTGGCCACAGACGATGCTGGGTAGCTCCACAATGGTTTGATGCATTGGTTGCACATTAGAATCACCTGAGTTCCACTCTGAATGATTCTGATCTAAGTGATATAGAGTGGGGCCTTGGAAACTGGATTTTTAAAAGTTTGCCAGATGATTGTAATGCCCTGGAATATAGCCTGCTAACTTGAACATGCTACATTGTATGGTCAGTAGTCGTGGCTGCCTGGCTTGTGCAGGTTCGCATTAGATTCAGACAGATTGTAGAGAAACAACAGAGCCAAGAAATGGTGGGCCATTTTCTTTATTTCTAGCCTCGCACTTGGCCAGTGAGTAAAAGCAAACACACGGGCATCAAAATCCACTCACACATTCTCCTATTCCACAACCAGGAGAATCTTTTCCAAGTATTCCTCGAATCAAAGGCCCCACCAGTTCAGCGGAACTCACAAAGCCCCTCACCTCTGTTCCCCATCTTCCCTTTCCTCTCTCCACAAACTGGCTTCTCCTTCAGCACTCCACCATATTGCTGCTTTCTTTCCTCTGCAACCACATGGTCTCTTCAAAATAGCCTCTTAGCTCCTCCTTTTAAAACTTTCCATGGGAAAGCCCCTTCTCTAGAACACATTAGCATAACCAAGCCCCTTCCCAAGCATGAAGGTAATTAACATTATCACCTACCTAGGCAATGCAATCACGTGGTCAGTGGCCATTTTTAACAATAAAAGGAAGCAAACCCCCCAAATACAGATTTCACCAACTTATTTGCCCAACATACATTGTATGAGAGTCCTTTTACAGTGAGAATCAAAGAGCGTCAGTAATTCATTGAATAAATCTGTTCATTGAGGCAGCTAAGGGGACTACTATGTATGTAATCAATGGATGTCACTTTCCTAGCTGACATCCCTCAGCTTCAATGTATTTTATGGTAGTTGTTTTTTTGTATTGCTTTTTAAATTTTGTGGTTTTTTTATTTTATTCATTTTAGAGAGGAGACACAGAGTGAGAGAGAGAGAGAGAGAAAGGGGGGAGGAGCTGGAAGCATCAACTCCCATATGTGCCTTGACCAGACCAGTGCAGGGTTTTGAACTGGCGACCTCAGTGTTCCCAGGTCGACGCTTTATCCACTGCGCCACCACAGGTCAGGCTGTATTGCTTTTTAATAGACTCTATTTCTAAGACTTCCGATTTCCCCTGTATAAAAATCCTAGTACTTAGGGTAAAAACGAGAATATTTGACTGGTATCAATACGTGATATTCATTGAGCTAGCTAGAAATTAGATGATGTGCCTTTCCTCTTAGCTCTGTCTTTCATGCAGCAACTACATAACAGTTCACAGGCCTATTTCAAAGGCTCCATTTCCTAGAGGGACCAATGCAATCTGATTCAAAGGTTAAGAAATATCGACAGAAACACAGAAGACTAGAGAGGAAGATACAAAAGAAGAATGAGGGAGCTTCAGGTTGATTACTAGCCATTCAGTTTGTGGTGCAAAGATAAAATACAAGTGTAGGGAAACAACTGTGTTAGGCTTGCTCGCTTGCAAATTGCATGATTAGTGTGTGAGCACATGGCAGAGCCACAGGTGCATAGCCTGTGTAAAGCTATGGGTGTTTTGACTCAGGGCAGATTGTGGATTGTGTGCCTGCCACTGTGAGGGGCCATTTTGCTGTTTGTTTGCCTGCTGACATGAGAAGCGGGTTTCCCTTACCTGTTGGTTTATCTGCTGTTGCAATACTCTATTAAATGGGAATGGCCCAACGCTTTCTGGTTCCGCAGTTCCTCTACCGCCTGCCCGAATTCAATGTGTACCTGCCTGGCCTCAGCCACTGGCATTATAACAAATAATATGAAATTAAAAATGATCATCTGTGAGATAAGTTTATATATATATTACCTGGGACTGTTTGTTATGGGACTTGTTCAGTCATGATTTTTGTTCCTTGATGGAAAGCAGGGACCAGCTGCCCATTTTTTAAGTACAGTTTTCCTGGAACACAAAATGCATAGATGTATTATCTATCGCTGCTTTCAGGCTATTTATTTTATAGTTGAGTTGTGACAGAGACTGTAGGGCCCACATAGCCTAAAATATTTACTATTTAGACCTTTATAGAAAAAATATTGCCAACCTCTGACATAAGGAAACCACATCAAAGCTCACTCTTCCCCATTACCGGCAAGATGCAGTCCTACTGACAACACCACACTAGCAGTAGAGGGCTAGTCCCCAAAATCAATAACACTCTCTAAGCTTCCTGTAAATAAGCCCTCTTTAAATCACTTAAGATATTTTCTGGGAAGTACACATTAAAGGTTGCCCAGAATGTGTTTATGAGCTCAGAAGGAAGTTGAAATGCAGCCCATAATAAAGGCAAAGCAGAGAAAAGAAAGTAGGCTCAGGAATAATCAAGCTCTTGGGAGTGATGAGGAACCAGAAATGGATTCTGTTCACAATACCCTTCCATGCTGTGTTTAAGCTATAGATCTTTTTAATGCAAGAGCAGTTATTTCAGCCTGAGGTCCAATCTTTCAGCAGGAGAGTTTCTAAGCACTGTTTCTCTCACATTATTCAAACTGGTCCTACTAATTGATTGCCTTTTGTTTATAGTATAAAACGGAACATTATCCTTTTCATCAATTTTCTCAGCAGTCTGCAAATGTACTCTTTATTGCATGTAAAGTTCTACTTAAATAACATTTAATCATGTTTCCAACAGACTTCAATGAGCAATGTTCCTGGAGATGCTTAACAACCTGAAATGTCTATTCATTGTGTGGAAAGCTTCTAATGACAAATGGCCAACGCAGGAGCTCTTTAGGCTTATAATTTCTTTAGATGAATTTTCTTGACAGTGTTGAAAAATGAACACCACTCTTTGCAAGTGAGAGTATCATGCATTCCTACAGCTATTCTTTAAGCTGCCTTTGTTCATACTGTATGGAATGAGATGATAAGTCAGTCGCACAGTTACCTATTTTTGGGGGGAGGGGAGCATGAGGTAATAAAAACTCCATGAAGTGTATGTGTCAGCATTATATTTAATATATTTATCTTTTTATTTAAAATGCCTTTTACCTTAAGTGGTGGACTCATTGAAAGCTGGTATCTGTAAATTTTACTCAACATTCCCCAAATAATCTGGCTTTCAACATGAAAGTATCTGTTATTCAAATCTGGTGGTTGCCATTTGGCTTAAATAAAAGCCCTCATATAGGCTATATAATTCTATAAAACAGTAAAGGTCCAATTTTTAAAATAAGTTATAATGGGGTAAAGAAAAAAAAATAGCATTTACTGAGTTCATACTATGTCAGGCACTGTTTGTCACCAGGTACATAAAAGAATAAGATGGGTATCTCAAGGAAGTTTGGCCATTCACAGGTATTGGGTTCTCTTAGCAGCTTTGGGTGACCTCTACTAAACCTTTTCACCTGAAACAAGAGAGAACTACCAGTCCCTTCCCGCACAACCTGAATGCTGTTTGCATGTTCTACTAGAAGCAAGTTTCAGACCAAATTTTGACAAGGATACATTTATTAGCTAGGAGTTGAAGGTGACCCGATATGTTACCCCACCATCCATCATTTTCTTAGCTACAAAAATGATCATAATTTATAAAGAAAATCTTGAGCTTTGTGTTCCCTTCTACCTTGATGGGTGGGGGCTGGTAGCAGAAGATTGTGGTTCTAGTTTGAGTCCAGTGCACCATAAATAAAATATTCTCAAGAATAAGAAAAAGAATGCTACTCCAAATGTGCCACTTTGGTATAAGGATTATTTAGAGCTGAAGGCAATTGAGATGAGAATCAATAGATGCAGGAACAGTTCTCTGTCCTCCCCTTATTTGCCGAAAGCAGGGCGCACAATGCTCTTTTGTGAAGGTGTGGCCCCTCCCCCCACACCAGGAAAAGGAGAGCACTCTTATCCCCAGCGACAGTCAACATTGAGATAAGTTTGCACACACAGACCTTACTAAAATAGCCCTTATCTTTCATTCATTCCCCCATACACTTCCTAGTCTCTTTCCCATGATTAATCATCTTGAAACCCAACCCCCTTTTCTTAATTGAAATGATATCTAAGCTCCAGTGGCTAACCAGTTCTTTGAATTTCAGTTCTTTTCTGTAAACTCCACACGTGTAAAATATTAATAAAAATTGCATGCCATTTCTCTTGTTAATCTCTCTTTCTTAGTTTAATTCATAGGCTCCCCCAGTCACTGAACCTAAGAGGGTAGAGGAAAAGTTCTCCCTTCCCAACAGAGGCAAAACAATTGAACAAACATATTGTCATACAACCTGTCCCTGTAGGCTCCGTCAAGTCCTAGCTGTCTATCTATCCTTTAGGCATTTTATACCATGCATGAACAGTTCTGTGGCAGCACAGATGACTATGTTCCAGCAGCAGATTTCAGCTAACCATTCAGTCTAGATTCCTCCTGTTTAATGGAAGGAACACAGGAGCAAAGGGAGTCCTGCCCTACAAGCACATTCCTGAGGCGGTTAGACTGCTGAGCTTGCTAAATTCTCATAACCCATTCATGGAAGGGCCAAGGTGTTTGCATCATCTTTCCAAAAGAATTTACTTATCACAAATATCATTCATTTTATTGGTGAAAAAAGAGTTCTACTTCCTCTTGATCTTGATTTAGATAGCAGTGTCTAAGTGATTAAATTCTTATCACTCTTCTAGAGTAAAGACTGTAAGATCTTAAAATGTGAACTCACAACTTCCTGTGGTGGTTTCAGATTAGGATAATTCATCTAAATGGCCCCTGGATATAGAGTTGATTACTAAATTACTCATGTAAATATCACACTGCCTATGAGGAATGTAAAGTCAATAGTCAGGGCCACCATCACAGCCGCCTGGCCCTTGCAGGTTTGCATTAGATTTGGACAGTCGGTAATGAAACAACGGAGCCAAAAACTGGTGAGCCATCAGCTTTAATTCTAGCTTGCTCCCAGCGGGCAAGCAAAAACACACATTGGGCTCCAAAACCCACACATTCAGTGCTCACAAGCTACTGACTTATCCGAGTTTCCTAGAATCAAAGGTTTCTAGCTCACCAGACTTATTCACCTCTGTTCCCCATCTTCTCTCTACACAAACTCTGTACAAACTGGCTTCTCACTCAGCACTCCGCCATCTTGGCTGCTTCTCCTCTACTCCACGTGGCCTTAATCTGCTCTCCTCTCTAATACTAACCTCAGGAACCAAGAGAGAGCAAGCTACTGGTCTGTCCTACTTTATAGTGTTGAAATCCAAACCCTTAATCCAATCTACAAACAAGAAAGTCTCTGATACAAAGTCACCCATCTGAGGCATAATGAGATTCCTCATGAGAGCGCACCACCCCACATCATCCAATCAGTCAAGGGTGTGGGGAAAAGCTTACTCTTAAAACTAAGCCCTAGGCTATAACAACCCAGCCTGCCCACACCCTGTCCCTCAAGACACATTAATATTAACAAACTTGCATGTGGGCAGCACCATTTTTAACAAAGTGAGCATAATATATTTCATCTGCCCAACAAGGAACTATTTTAAATAAATTATAGACAATAAAACACCGGTTTCTCAGCACCATATCAACATCATGTACAAGAATCTAACTGGATACACAGAAAGGAAAATTTTTTTCAGACGGAGGTGTCTGGGAGGCTTCACAAGGAGCTGATATTTGAATGAAATCTTGAAGGTCAGCAATGAGAAGAGAATTGGGCACCAGAATTCCAGGCTGAAAGAACAATGTGTACAAACGCAAGAAGACAAAACACAATCGTGTGTGATTAGGTATTATAAGAAATCCAGGGTACCTGAAACATGGAGTGGATGGAGGGAGAAGAGGGAGAGGGGTGAGTAAAGGAATGTGAGCTTTAACAACTGGCAAGTAGCTCTGAAGCTACTTTGTGTCCTGCCTGTCCTTTTTATTTTATCAGCATGAGATGATGGCGAGAGCATAAGCCTCCTAGTTAGAATTCATCACTTCTTGGCCATTCAGCCTTGGGGAAGTGATCTGTTGGGGTGTATTCACTAAAATGTTGATTCAGTGGTCTGCATATTTGTTGAATCAAAATACAATTTGCCAGGCCCCCTCCCACACCTCCCAAATCAGGCACTCTAGAGGTGGCTCCAGGAAGCTGTGCATTTTGAGCTCTGTAAAGCCAGTAGCCGGGGACAGGATCACTGCAGCCTGACCCGTGCAGGTTCGCATTGGATTCGGACAGATGGCAATGAAACACCGGAGCCACAAACTGGTGAGCCATCAACTTTAATTCTAGCTTGCACCCGGCGGGCAAGCAAAAACACACACTGGGCTCCAAAACCCTCACATTCAGTGCTCACAAAGCTACTGACTTATCCGAGTTTCCTAGAATCAAAGGTTTCTAGCTCACCAGACTTATTCACCTTTGTTTCCCATCTCCTCCTGCACAAACTCTTAACAAACTGGCTTCTTCCTCAGCACGCTGCCATCTCGGCTACTTCTCCTGGCCTTCACGTGGCCTTACTCTGCTCTCCTCTCTAATACTAACCTCAGGAACTCAGGAACCAAGAGAGAGAGCTCAAGCTCCCGGACTGCCCCAGTTTATAGCATAGATAATCCAAACCCTTAATCCAATCAGTCAAGGGTGTGGAGAAAAGCTTACTCTTAAAACCAAGCCTTAGGCCATAATGACCTGGCCTGCTTACATTACAGCCTCTCCCCCACACCCATTCCAAGCATAAGGGCAAATAATATCACCTGGGTGACGGGCTTCCATGTGGGCAGCACCATCTTTAACAAAGTGAGCATATTATATTTTATCTGCCGAACAATCCACCCCTATGCTCACTTTACTACCCACAATTTACACCACTGGATTCCTGTACAAGGAAATTAGGCATATTACACAAATTACAACAGCATGACAAATCATACAATTTCAACAATTACAAAGGTACATTTCACCAGTCTCTGAGCACTTTGCCAAAAGCGCAAAATGTCCTCGGCCTTTTCTCTAGCCATGGGAAAAGCTTCCCGGGGCAGGAGGGCCTTCAGCAAAGCCACCCCCACCCCCATCAGGGTATTTCACATTGTCCAAAATCCATAAGTCCATTCAACAAAGGAGCTTGTGCCCATCTGGTCATAGTCCAGGAAATCAGTCCACACACATGGGGTGCTAGCCTCCCCCCTCATCTCTGCCATCCTGGCAGCTCGTACACTGTCCCAAAAAGGAGCACGTGGCCATGGCAGTCAGCATTTCCATCTCTGCTCTGGGAAGCATGATGGCATCCACCCCTATGTCCCAAAATCGCAGACCTACCGGCAGCGTAGCTACTCCTTGTTGCCGGGCTCTCACCTTCTGGAGACTGCGGATTGCAACTCCAGCCCGATTCTCCTCATCCTCCAAAGAGGAACTGAAAACATCAGCTCCTGCTGCTGGGCTTGATCTCTGAGCCACCGCTACCTTCTGCTCAGCAGGCCATTCAGCTCCAACCCCGGCCTCAGGCCGCTGCTGGCTCTCCACAACATCCAGGGCAATCTCCAACTCACGAACCTGTGATTCCTTCTCTAGCGTCTGCTCCATTTCCAGGTGAATCTCGTGAACCTGGTCAGCCTCCTCCTCCAGCGCTTCCTTCAGCTCCAAGGTCAGCATCTGTTTCTCCCACGTTTCCTCCAGCTCCTTCCGCTGCTCAGCCTGCAGGTCCTGGGCAGCCTCTTCCATAGAGCTCTCGGTTTCCTCACGCATGGCTGTAAAAGTCAGCCATCCAACAGTCCCCCAAAAAATAGCTATGGGAAACCAAAACAGCAACCAGTCCTCTACTCCACCACTCAAAGGTGGTGGTGGCTCCATGCCGAACTGTATCGAATCCTGCCAAAGACTACGCCAAATGTAAAGCCAGTAGCCGGGGACAGGATCACTGCAGCCTGACCCGTGCAGGTTCGCATTGGATTCGGACAGATGGCAATGAAACACCGGAGCCACAAACTGGTGAGCCATCAACTTTAATTCTAGCTTGCACCCGGCGGGCAAGCAAAAACACACACTGGGCTCCAAAACCCTCACATTCAGTGCTCACAAAGCTACTGACTTATCCGAGTTTCCTAGAATCAAAGGTTTCTAGCTCACCAGACTTATTCACCTTTGTTTCCCATCTCCTCCTGCACAAACTCTTAACAAACTGGCTTCTTCCTCAGCACGCTGCCATCTCGGCTACTTCTCCTGGCCTTCACGTGGCCTTACTCTGCTCTCCTCTCTAATACTAACCTCAGGAACTCAGGAACCAAGAGAGAGAGCTCAAGCTCCCGGACTGCCCCAGTTTATAGCATAGATAATCCAAACCCTTAATCCAATCAGTCAAGGGTGTGGAGAAAAGCTTACTCTTAAAACCAAGCCTTAGGCCATAATGACCTGGCCTGCTTACATTACAGCCTCTCCCCCACACCCATTCCAAGCATAAGGGCAAATAATATCACCTGGGTGACGGGCTTCCATGTGGGCAGCACCATCTTTAACAAAGTGAGCATATTATATTTTATCTGCCGAACAAGCTCCCAGTTTAATACATTATTGTATGGAGGAAATCACCTTTGTTTAAAATACTCTAAGTAGGTGCTATTTCTTTTGGCCACATTTTTTTCTAAAAGGGAATAAAAGAGCAGTAATCTGATGAGTCTGAAATATTTAAAATAAAAATCCTTTAAAATTCTTTAGCTGGGTTGAGGCATTTGCAGGGGGAGGGAGAGATTATCCAAAGGTGGGACTGGAGACTGGTCTTCCTTTGAAGCTGTATTGGTGCGATGTGAATCAAACCATTCATGCGGAGAACAAAAGCACTTTTGACTTCAAGGGCCAGTTAAGATGGTAACTTAAATAAACAGGGAGGAAAAGAGATATGACAAAAGGTCAACTTAGTTATAGCTTCTTGAGCTTCAATTGAAGTAATGCCTGAGGCTGAACAGTCAATTGAGTTTGCAATTATCCACTCTCCCAGAGATTCCCAACCTGAAGTCACCAGATCTGTGAAGTCAGTTCAGAGGGAGATCTGGAAGTCATTTTCAATATATCAAAATTTCTGGTACAGTACTTCTCCAAGTTTGGTTCAAGGCACAAAGAGATCTGAACCACCCGAAGAATGAGAACAGTGTTATTAAAAAATGAAGATTTCCATATCCCAATTCAAGAGTATCTTTTAGAGTGTTTGGTGTGAGGCCTGGAAATCTATATTTTTTTTCCAACAGTGATTTTGAGAGAATGCATTCTTGGTAAGGCTCATTAAAACATCCTTAAGTAGCATCCCAATTTTCTCTGCTTTAGCTGAAATGATCAAGTCAACTTCACGCATACTAATCAGAATATCTAACAATTAGGCACATGTCTTAGATCAATAAAAGGGGGGAAATAAGTAATTATGTAATAAATACAATTTGCGTAATAGAGAAAAATCTATTAAAATGTGGCTCTATGGAGAATCTTTCTTTTAAAGGAATCTTTGATACCAAAAATTAGAAATAAACTTTGACTCCTCTCCTCCCCCATCCTTGGCTAAATATGTCTTGTCTGGAATTTTGATAGTAGAAAAATACTAGTAGAAGCAATTTCCTCCTCTATTTTTCCCACTCAACACAGCTTCTCTTTCCCCTCCTCTCCGCATGCCTCCCTTTCTCCAAATTGAGATAGCTACGCCAGTTGACATTTGGGCATATGTCTGGTGCCTTATGAGGGAACCTTCATTTCTGAAACATATCTCTGGAGAATAAAACACCAGTGACCTACCATTACTTGGTATGAAAGGTATTTCCTGAACCAGCTTTGTTAAAGATTTGTCACACAGTTCACGGGTGTTTTGTCCTAATTTTTATTATCAGTAGAATGACGTTTGAGATTTCTGATTTGAACAGTTATGAGAGAGAAAGAGGAAGAGAGAGAGAGAGCGCGCACACTAAAATTGAATCCAATATTATTGTAATAAACATAGAGTCCACTGATTCTAAGAGTATAAAATATAAAACACAGAATTTTTTAAAGTATAATGGAATTAAAATTCATTGGGAAATTGATGTTGTTAAAAGTTGAGGAGGTACAATATTTAATCAAACAATGTGAGAATTGTAGATTCCTCTGAGTAGAAAATTAAAGATTCTGTCTACGAAATCACTACCACTGCAGTTTTAAATTCCTTAACATAGCAATTATAATAGGGTTCCACCAGAGTTACCAAAAATAATCTCTTCTCATTATGCAACTGTAGGTTAATAGCAAAGTTACATGAAAAGATGTCTCCACTGGCTTAAGCCAAATTAGTTAGGAACAACCATTAGGTTTTTTTTTCACTAAATGACAGTAGTAATCTTACCCACAACCTCACCATTACGTTATTAAGAAGTTAAGACTTTAGCCCTGGCTGGGAAGCTCAGTTAGTTACAGCATCTTCCAGATATACCAGATTCTGGGTTCAGTTCCTGGTCAGGGCACATACAAGAATCAACCAATGAATATATAAGGAAGTCCAACAACAAATCAATGTCTCTCTCTCTTCCTTTCTAAAATCAATCAATCAATAAAAACTATTATAAAGAAGCTAAGACTCAAACTAAATTCTACCATATATACAAATAAATTTCAAGATAAAGATTGAAAGGCTAGCAAGATTGTATGCACCTCACTGAAGGTGAAAACTGTTTCAAATGTTTTAGCCAAACCACATACCTTTAATAGTTCTAATTCCACATAAGAGAGCATTATGCTAACAGGACACTATTTCATATTTCTATTATTATGCAAATTAAACAGAAATATCTAGTGCTGTTTGGAGGTAAAGATAGTTAAAATTTTTACAACTGCCTGTGAAATTCAATCTATCTGATTACATTCAAACTGACAACTCTTGGAATATGAATTTCTGACCAGTGCTACTGATTATTCTAGAAATTAGCTTTAAACAAACACCCGTGCAAATACCCACATGTATATCTCAAAATGGGGAAGGAAGGCAAAATGATGCAATTGCTCTTTTCCTACTGATAGGTATAATCTCGGAAGACTTAAAATTAAGTATCAAATTGATGCAAATCAAAACAAAAGAATATTATTGTTTGAAGAAAGCTGTGCATATTTGGAATTATGTGTTCTTATAATATTTGATAAAAATTTATCCTGTTAAAAATAACAAGTTAATCTGTTTATTCCAATTTAAAATAAATATTTAAGAAATTGATTTGGACTTGTACATTTAAGTTGAAATCATGCCAAGTTTATGTTCAGAATTACAACCTTTAGGTAGACTTGTTTGCCATATAATAAATATAATGTACTTCTCAGATTTATAAGAAGTATTTAAGTGTATAGAAAACTTTGGCAGCCAGTTAAAGTTTTAGAAGGGTTCAGATCCATAAAATGTATTTTAAAATGTTTAAAGGTGTTTATTTCTTTAATTTAATTAAATTTATTGGGGTGACATTGGTTAGTTAAATTATATAGGTATACAACTCTGTAATATTCACCTGTATATTATATTGTGTGTTCAACACCCCAAGCCAAATCTTTCATTACTATTTATTCCCGTTTACCTCTTCTGCCTCCTCCCACACCCTTCTCCCTTTAGTAATCAACATCCTGTTGTCTGTGTGGGGTTTTTTTTCCTCTCTCTTAATTCCTTCATCTTTTTCACCCAGCACCCCAAACCTATTTCCTCTAACAGCTGTCAGTCTGTTCTCTGTATCTAGGAGACTATTTCTATTTTGCTTGTATTTTATTCATTACATTTCGCATATAAGTAAAACTACTCTATATGCTATTTGTCTTTTTGACAGTCTCACTTCACTTCATAACACTCTCTAGGTCCATTCAAACAGTTGCAAAAAGTAAAATTTCTTTCTTCTTTATGGCCAAGTAATATTTAAATGGGTAAATGTACCACAGTTTTTTTTATCCACTCATCTGCTAATGGGCCCTTGGGCTGCTTCCAAATCTTGGCTATTGTAAATAATGTTGCAATGAACTAGTGGTGCATATATTCTTTCAAATCAGTGTTTCAGGTTTCTTTGAATATATTACCAGAAGTGGAATTGCTGGATCATAAGACAGTTTCCTTTTTAATATTTTGATGAAACTCCATGCTGTTCTCCCAGTGGCTGCATCATTCTGCATTCCCACCAACAGTACAGAAGGGTTCCCTTTTCTCCACATCCTCACCAATACTTGTTTGTTTATTTATTTAACAATAATAGCCATTCTACAGGTATGAGGTGATATCTCATTGTGGTTTTACTTTGCATTTCTTTGATGATTAGTGACATTGAAACATCTTTTCCTATGTCTATTGTCCATTAGTATGTCCTTTTTGGAGAAGTGTCTATTCAAGTCCTATGTCCATTTTTTAATTGAATTATTTTGGTGTTGAGTTGTATACATTTTATATAAATTTTGGATATTAATCCGTTATTAGATGTATCATTGGCAAATATGTTCTCCCCTTCAGTAGGTTGTCTTTTCATTTTGTTAATGGTTTCATTTGCTGTGCAAAACTTTTAAGTTTAATGTAGTCCCAATTGTTTATTTTTTCTTTTGTTTCCCTTGCCCAAGAAAACATCAGAAAAAATAATGCTATGAGAAATACCCGAGATTTTATTGTCTGTTCTTTTTTTTCTTTTTGCCTGTTTCTTTTGTTGTTGTTTTTACCTAGGATTTTTATGGTTCTGTGTTTTACATTTAAGTCTTTAATCCATTCTGAATTTATTTTGTTATATAGTTTAAGAAAGTGGTCTAGTTATGTTTATGGTTTTCTTGCATGTTTCCTGTCCAATTTTCTCCACATCATTTATTGAATAGACTAGCTTTACCCTGTTGTATGTTCTTGCTTTTTTTGTCATATATTAATTGACCATAAAGGTGTGGGTTTATTTCTGAGCTCTCTATTCTGTTCTATTGACATTCTCTGCTTTTATGCCAGTACTATGTTTTTTTGATTACTGTAGCTTTGTAGGATAGTTTGATATCAGGTAGTGTGATTCCTCCAACTTTGTTCTTCTTTTTCAAGATTGCTGTGGCTATTCGGGGTCTTTTGTGGTTCCACATAAATTTTTGTGATATTTGTTCTAGTTCTGTGATGCATGCCATAGGTATCTTGATAGGAATTGAGTTGAATTTATAGATTACTTTGTGTAGCATGGACATTTTTATGATGCTAATTCTTCCTATCTATGAACATGGTATATGCTTTCACTTATTTGTATCTTCTTCAATTTCTTTCTTCAGTGTTTTATAATTTCTATTCCGAAGACTTTTTTTTAATGCAATTATAAATGGGATTGTTTTCTTAGCTTCCCTTGCTGATAGTTTATTATTGGTGTATAAAAATGTAACTTATTTCTGGATATTTATTTTGTATCCTGCTACTCTACTGAACTCATTTGTCAGTTCTAGTAGTTTTTGGTGGACTCTTTAGGGTTCTCTATATACAATATCACGTCACCAGCAAATAATGACAGTTTTACTTCTTTCTTTCCAATTTGGATGTCTTTTACTTTTTCTTTTTGTCTGATTGCTGCAGCTAGGACTTCCAGTACTATGTTGATTCAGTACTGGAATCCCTCCTCTTGAATTTTTTGGAATAGTTTGAGAAGGATAGGTGTTATTCTTTGACTGCTTGGTAAAATTCATCTGTGTGTTGATTAAGTACTATGTTGATTAAGATAGAAGTCTCTATCTTGTTCCTCATCTTAAGGGAAACACTTTTAGTGTTTGCCACTGAGTAGGATGTTGTCTGTGAGTTTGTCATGTATGGCCTTTATTACATTGATGTATGTTCTCTCTATTCCCACTTTGCTGAGAGTTTTTAACATAAATTGATGAGAGATTTTATAAAATGCTTTTTCTGCATCTAATGATATAATTATGTGGTTTTTATCCTTAATATTTTTATGTAGTCTGTTACATTTATTGATTTATAGATTTTACACCAACCTTGCATTTCTGTAATAAATACCACTTGATCATGGTGTATAATCTTTGTAATATATTGCTCTATTCAGTTTGCTAATATTTTGTTGAAGATTTTTAGTATCTACATTCATCAGGGG
This sequence comes from Rhynchonycteris naso, assembly GCA_037038555.1. NCBI lineage: Eukaryota > Metazoa > Chordata > Mammalia > Chiroptera > Emballonuridae > Rhynchonycteris > Rhynchonycteris naso. The sequence goes on along the minus strand of CM072996.1, from coordinate 105,636,028 downwards.
TATTGGCCTATAATTTTCTTTTTTTGTAGTGTCTTTATCTGGTTTTCTAATTAAAATAATGCTGACTTCCATAAATAAGCTTGGGAGTTTTTCCTCCTCTTGAATTCTTTGGAATAGTTTGAGAAGGATAGGTGTTATTCTTTGACTGCTTGGTAAAACTCATCTGTGAAGCCACCTGGTCCACAACTTGTGTTTGTTAGAAGTTTTTAAATTACTGCTTCAATTTCAAGTTGTAATCAGTCTATTCATATTTTCTGATTCTTATTCAGTTTTAGAAGATTGTATGTTTCTAGGAATTTATCCATTTCATCCAGATTGTCCATTTTGTTGGTATATAGTTATTTGTAATATTTTCTTACAATCCCTTATATTTCTCTGGAGTCAGTTTTTAATTCTCCTGTGTTATTTCCGATTTTATTTGTTTGGGTCCTCTCTTTTCTTTTCTTTTTTTTCTTGCTGATTCTGGCTAAAGGTTTGTCAATCTTGTTTATCTCTTCTTTTCTTCTTCAAAAAACCAGCTCTTTTTTCTAATGGGATTTTATTGGGGTGACACTGGTTAACATAATTATACAGAGTTCAGGTGCCCAATCCTACAACATATCCCTGTACACCATATCGTAAGTTCTTCCTCCTCCCAAGTTAAGTCTTCATCAACATCATCATTTAATCCCCTTGTATCTTCCTCAACCCCCTGCAATCACCACCCTGCTCTTAGTTTCATTGATCTTTTGTATATTTTTAGATTCTATTTTTTTTTTTATCTTTATTATTTTCTTTCTTCTACCCACTTTGGGCTTTCTTGTTCTTTTTCTTGTCCCTTTAAGTGTAAAGTTAGGTTGTTTATTTTTTATTATTCTTGTTTCCTGAGCTAAGCCTGTAGTACTATGAGTTTCTTTTTTAGGTCCACTTTTCCTGTGTCCCATAGATATTGGGTTATGTGTATTCATTTTTTTTTGTCTTAAGGTGTCTTTAGATTTCTTCCTTGATCTTATTGTTAACCCATTCATTGTTATTTAGCCTCATGTCCTTGTGTGTTTTTCAGTTGTTTCTTGTGAATGCTTTTTATTTTCATACCATTATGGCCATAGATCAGTGGTTCTTAACCTTTTTTGAGGTACCAAACCCATCAGTTTCATATGCGCATTCACCGAACCCTTCTTTAGTGATAAATAAAATATGATTTTTTCCCCCAAAATTCAAGACATAAGTATATGTTTTTTTACTGGTGCATAAAATGAGCTGTGCATGAACATCACCTTGCTCAAAGAACAAAACCAACAAAGTACATGAACTCACAACAAATTACGGTATTACTTTATTCTCACCTCCGCGGCAGAGGCTTCTCCGAACCCCTGAGACTGACTCATCGAACCCCTAGGTTAAGAACCACTGCCATAGATGCTTAATATGGCTTTAATCTTCTTAAACTTATTGAGATGTATTTTGTGTTTTAACATATAGTTTATCTGTAAAGCCAGTATCCAAGGCCACCATCACAGCCACTTGGCCCATGCAGGTTTCCATTAGATTTGTACAGATGGTATTGAAACAATGGAGCCAAAAACTGGTGAGCCATCAGCTTTAATTCTAGCTTGCACCCGGTGGATAAGCAAAAACACACACTGGGCTCCAAAACTCACTCATTCTGTGCTCACAGAGCTACTGACTTATTCGAGTTTCCTAGAATCAAAGGTTTCTAGCTCACCAGACTTATTCACCTCTGTTTCTCATCTCCTTCTTCAGCACAAACTCTGCACAGATTGGCTTCTCCCTCAGCACTCCGCCATCTTGACTGCTTCTCCTCTCCTCCACGTGGCCTTAATCTGCTCTCTTCTCTAATGGTAACCTCAGGAACCGAGAGAGCAAGCTCCCGGTCTACCCCACTTTATAGTGTAGAAATCCAAACCTTTAATTCAATCTACAAAACACGGAAGTCTCTGATACAAAGTCACTTATCTGATCAGCATAATGGGAGGATTCCTCATGAGAGTGCACCACCTCACATCATCAAATCAGTCAAGGGTGTGGGGAAAAGCTTACTCGCGCCATCTTTAACAAAGTGAGCGTAATATATTTTATCTGCCCAACACTATCCTAGAAAATGTTTTATGTGTACTTGAAAAGAATGTATATTCTGGCCCTGGCTGGTTGGCTCAGTGGATAGAGTGTTGTCGCAGTGTGCAGAAGTCCTAAGCTTGATTCCTGGTCAGACCATGTATGAGAAGCAACCATCTGCTCCTCTTCCTCTACCTCTCCTTCTTATCTCCCTCTTTCTTTCCTGCAGCCAGTGGCTCAATTGGTTCCAGTGTCAGCCCCAGATGGGGGCTACTGGGTAAATTCTGTTATGGCACATGCGCAAGTCTGTCTCTCTATTTCCCCTTCTCTCATTTAGAAAGAAAAAAAAGAAAAGGCTGTATATTCTGCTGCTTTCTGGTAAAATGCTCTAAAGATAGCAATTAAATCATCTGATCTACTGTGTCATTTAAGGCTGTGATTTTCTTGTTGATTTTCTGTCTAGAAAATTTATCTATTGATGTCAATTGAATGTTAAAATTCCTACTCTGACTGTATTACCATCGATCTCCACCTTTAAATCCATCAGGATTTGCTATCTTTATTGAGTTTCACCTATGTTTGGTCATAAATGTTTACAAAGGTTATATTGTCTTGTTGAATTGCTCCCTTTATCATTATGTAGTAGCCATTTTTGTCTCTTGTTATGGCCTTTGTTTTGAAGTCTATTTTGTTCAATATAAGTATTGCTACCCCAGCTCTTTTTTCATTTCCATTTGCATGAAATATCTTTTTCCATATCTTTGTCTGTGTGTATCTTTTGTCCTCAGCTGGGTCTTTTATAGACAGCATATATATGGGTCTTGTTTATTTATCTACTCAACTACCCTATGCCTTTTGATTAAAGGATGTAAGCCATTTACATTTGAAGTGACTATCAATAGATATGTATTTATTGCCATTTTATTCTTCGTAACTATGTTCCTTTTTCTTTTCTTTCTTTCTTCTTCTTAAAGATAATCCTTTAATATTTCTTTTAATGCTGGTATTTTATTGATGAATTCTTTTAGCTTGTTTTTGTCTGGGAATCTCTTTATTCTTCTTTGATTTTAAATGATTGCCTTTGTGGGCAGCATAGCCTTGGTTATAGGTCCTTGATTTTCATCACTTCGAATATTTCCTGCTAATTCCTTCTAGCCTGAAATGTGGTTGTTGAAAAATCATCTGACCATTCTTCTGTGTTTGTTTCTGCATACTAGGTAGATATACCTTATCTCCCAGTCTTGGTAAAGTGGTCTTATGTGATAGGTTTCCTGAGGGACCCAGTAGAGCATTCTCCCTGATAACCTGAGCTGGGTGCTCCAGGAATGTCTTTTGTGTGTGTTTTGTGAGCGCTCCTGTTGTAATTGAGTTTTGATTGCTGATTACTCTTGGTTTATCTATGCTGGCTGATTGTGAGGATCAACCCCAACCACAGTGTATGAGCTGCCGTGCAGGTGTTGATTACACAAAGCCAAATTTACCTCAGCCGTGTCTGGTGTTTGTTGAGATCTCTCTTTGGATATCACTACTTTGATTCTTCTCTGATGCTGTCTGAAGCTGGCAACTGAGTTTGGTGGTTGTGAGGCCTCTTAGAAGGGAGCCTAGTGCAGGTCAATGTCAGAGACTGCCTGTGACTGGGCCTGGACAACCTGTTTGGTGCTACAAAGTGATCCACAGTTTGTGGCTGCCTCAGCTGGGTCTAGGTACCTGTGGGAAGGACAAAGCTGTGCACCAAGTCTGACTTCACCAAGTCTGACTTTCACCAGCACTGAGTCCAGGGAAGGTCAGGAAGAGGCCCAAGGCACCATGAGATTTTTCTTCACTGGCCAGCTGCCTATAAGCCTCAGTCACTGAAAGAGCTTTTGTTGGTACTCAAGTTGCATGATGAAAGCTCAGTGAGTCATCAGGTAGGGGCAAGTGGCAGTCACCAGACTGATAAATATTTAATCTCAGTGGCAGTACTAGGTCTGAGGCCACTCAGCAGAAGTTCCAATGTATACCAAATCTAGCTTCCACCTTCCAGTTGCTTGCAGACTTCTGTGGCGGGTTGGGAGTCTCAGAAAATCATCAGGAAGAAGCAAAGTTTATGTGGCCCAAACAGACCAAAATTTGGCCATGTAAAAGGAAATCTCTGTGATAGAGCATGTGAAGGAAAAATTGTCCCACTCCTAAAGTTACAAAACTCAGTCTTTTTTTAAAATTAATTTTAATGGGGTGACATTAATAAATCAGGATACATATGTTCAAAGAAAACATCTCCAGGTTATCTTATCATTCAATTATGTTGCATACCAATAACCCAAAGTCAAATTGTCCTCTGTCACCTTCAATCTGGTTTTCCCTGTGTCCCTCCCCTCCCCCCTCCCCTCCCTATCCCTCCCTCTCCTCCCTCCCACCACCCCGTAACCACCACACTCTTGTCCATGTCTCATAGTCTTGCTTTTATGTCCCATCTATGTATGAAATCATGCTGTTGTCCGTTTTTTTTCTGTTTTACTTATTTCACTCTGTATAATGTTATCAAGGTCCATCCATTTTATTGTAAGTGATCCGATGTCATCATTTCTTATGGCTGAGTAGTATTCCTTAGTGTATATGTACCAAAGCTTTTTAATCCACTCATCCTCTTACAGACACTTGGGCTGTTTCCAGATCTTCGCTATTGTGAACAATGCTGCCACGAACATGGGGCACATTTCTTCTTTTTGAACAGTGCTATGGGGTTCTTAGGGTATATTCCTATAAGTGGGATAGCAGGGTCAAAAGGCAGTTTGATTTTTAATTTTTTGAGGAATCTCCATATTGTTTTCCACAGTGACTGCACCAGTCTGCATTCCCACCAGCAGTGCAGAAGGGTTCCCTTTTCTCCACATCCTTGCCAGCACTTATTCTGTGTTGTTTTGCTGATGAGTGCCATTCTGACTGGTGTGAGGTGATATCTCATTGTGGTTTTAATTTGCATTTCTCTAATGATTAGTGATGTTGAGTATTTTTTCATATGCCTGTTGGCCATCCGTATGTCCTCTTTGGAGAAATTTCTATTCATTTCTTTTGCCCATTTTTTGATTGGATTGTTTGTCTTCCTGGTGTTGAGTTTTATAAGTTCTTTATAAATTTTGGTTATTAACCCCTTATCAGACGTGTTGTCGAATATGTTCTCCCATTGTGTGGTTTGTCTTTTTATTCTGTTCTTATTGTCTTTAGCTGTGCAAAACCTTTTTAGTTTGATATAGTCCCATTTGTTTATCTTGCCTTTTATTTCATTTGCCTGTGGAGATAAATCGGCAAATATACTGCTGCTCCAGATGTCGGAGAGCTTGCTGCCTATGTTTTCTTCTAAGATGCTTATGGTTTCACGGCTTACATTTAAGTCTTTTATCCATTTTGAGTTTGTTTTTGTGAATGGTGTAAGTTGATGGTCTAGTTTCATTTTTTTGCAGGTAGCTGTGCAATTTTCCCAACACCATTTGTTAAAGAGGCTGTCTTTACTCCATTGTATGCTCTTTCCTCGTTTTTCAAATATAGTCGTCCCTAAAGGTGTGGGTTTATTTCTGGTTTCTCTGTTCTGTTCCATTGATCTATGTGCCTGTTCTTATGCCAGTACCAGTCTGTCTTGAGTACGATAGCCTTGTAGTATACCTTGATATCCAAAAGAGTGATACCTCCTACTTTATTTTTTCTTTTTAAGATTGCTGAGGCTATTTGTGTGTTTTTTTGGTTCCATATAAATTTTTGGAATATGTGTTCTATATCTTTGAAGTATGTCATTGGTATTTTAATTGGTATTGCACTGAATTTATAAATTGCATTGGGTAATATTGACATTTTAATGAGGTTTAGTCTTTCTAACCATGAGCACGGTATATGTTTCCACTTGTTTGTATCTTCCTTGATTTCTTTTATCAATGTTTTATAATTTTCCAAGTACAAGTCCTTAATCTCCTTGGTTAAATTTACTCCTAGGTACTTTATTTTTTTGGTTGAAATAGTGAAGGGGATTGTTTCCTTAATTTCTTTTGCTGACAGTTCATTGTTGGTATATAAAAAGCCTCTGGTTTCTAAGTATTGATGTTATATCCTGCCACCTTGCTGAATTCATTTATCAGGTCCAGTAGTTTTTTGACTGAAAGACTGAAACTTTAGGGTTTTCTATATACAATATCAGAAAATCTGCTAATAATTACAGTTTTACTTCTTTTCCAATTATTTCTTCTTCTTGTCTGATTGCTATGGCTAAGACTTCCAGAACTATATAGAATAAGAGTGGTGAAAGGGGGGCACCCCTGCCTGGTTCCTGATCTTAAGGGGATTGCTTTTAATTTTTGCCCATTTAGTATGATGTTTGCTGTGGGTTTGTCCAGATGGCCTTTATCATGTTAAGGAATGTTCCCTGTATTCCCATTTTACTGAGAGTTTTGATCATGAATGGGTGCTGGATTTTATCAAATACTTTTTCTGCATCTATTGAAATTATCATGTGGTTTTTGCCCTTCCTTTTGTTTATGTGTTGAATCACATTGATTTTTTGTGAATATTTAACCAGCCTTGCCTCTCCAGAATTAATCCCACTTGATCATGGTGTATAATTTTTTTCATATATTGCTGAATCCGGTTGACTAATATTTTGTTGAGAATTGTAACATCTAAATTCATCAGGGATATTGGCCTATAATTTTCTTTCTTTGTGTTGTCTTTGGCTGGTTTTGAGATCAGAATTATGCTCGCCTCATAAAAGGAGTTTGGAAGTCTTCCTTCCTCTTGAATTTTTGGAAATAGCTTGGGGAGAATAGAAGTTCGTTCTTCGAATTTTTGGTAGAATTCACTTGTGAAGACATCAGGCCCAGGGCTTTTCTTTTTTGGGAGTTTTTTGATAACTGTTTCGATCTCATTTGCTGTAATTGGTCTGTTTAGGTGTTCTGATTCTTCCAGATTGATTTTTGGAAGATTATATGATTCAAGGAATTTGTCCATTTCACCGAGGTTCTCTAATTTTTTGGCATAAAGTTCTTCATAGTATTTTCTTACAATACTTTGTATTTCTGTTGTGTCAGTTGTTATTTCTCCACTGTCATTTCTAATTTTATTTAATTGAGTCTTCTCTCTTTTTTTCTTAGTGAGTCTAGTTAAAGGTTCGTCGATCTTGTTTACCTTTTCAAAGAACCAGCTCCTGGTTTCATTGATCCTTTGTATTGTTTCCTTAGCCTCTAGTCATTTATTTCCACTCTGATGTTTATTATTTTCTTCCTTCTACTAGTCATGGGCTTTATTTGCTGTTGTTTTTCTAGTTCTTTTAGATGCAGGGTCAGGTTGCTTATTTGAGCTTTTTCTAGCTTCTTAAGGTATGCCTGTAGTGCTATGAACTTCCCTCTCAGGACTGCTTTTGCTGTGTTCCATAAATTTTGAGTTGATGTATGCTCATTATCATTCGTTTCTAGAAACTTTTTTATTTCTTCTTTGATCCCATTGTTCATTCATTCATTATTTAATAACATGCTATTTAGTTTCCAAGTGTTTGAGTATTTTTCAGTTTTTCTTTTGTGGTTAATTTCTAGTTTCATGGCATTGTGATCAGAGAAAATGCTTGATATGATTTCAATCTTCTTAAATTTATTGAGACCATTTTTGTGTCCTAACATGTGGTCTATCCTAGAAAACGTACCATGAGCGCTTGAGAAGAATGTATATTCTACTGCTTTAGTGTGAAAAGTTCTGAAGATATCTATTAAATCGAGTTGATCTAGTGTATCCTTTAAGTCTGCTGTTTCTTTATTTATTTTCTCTCTTGAGAATCTATCCAGTGATATTAGTGGGGTATTGAAATCCCCTACTATGATAGTATTGCTGTTAATCTTGCCCTTTATATCCATCAAAGTCTACTTTATGTATGTAAGGTTTCCTATGTTTGGTGTGTAGATATTTATAATGATTATATCTTCCTGTTGAATTGTTCCCTCTATCATTATGTAGCGTCCTTCTTTATTTCTTACTACAGCCTTTGTTTTAAAGTCCATTTTGTAAGATATAGGTATTGCTACCCTGGCTTTTTTTCATTTCCATTTGCATGAAATACTTTTTTCCATCCTTTTACCTTCAGTCTATGTGCATCTTTTGTTTTAAGGTGTGTCTCTTGTAGATAGCAAATGTATGGGTCCTGTTTCTTTATCCATGCAGCTACCCTATGTCTTTTGATTGGATCATTTAATCCATTTACATTTAAGGTTATTATTGATATATAGTTTTTTATTGCCATTTTATTCTTTAAAGCTGTATTCTTCTTTTACTATATTCTTTTCCCTCTTTGAGCTGTCCACAACTGGCCCCTTAGCATCTCTTGCAGAATTGGTTTGGTTTTAATGAATTCCTTGAGGGATTTTTTTGTCTAGGAAGCTCTTTATTACTCCTTCAATTTTAATTTTTTTAAAAAAAAAAAACTTTTTTTAAAAATTTTATTTATATTAGAGAGGAGACATAGAGTGAGAGAAAGAGAGAGAAAGAGAAAGAGAGAAACGGGGGAGGAGCTGGAAGCATCAACTCCCATATGTGCCTTGACCAGACCAGTGCAGGGTTTTGAACTAGCTACGTCAGTGTTCCCAGATCGATGCTTAATCCACTGCGCCACCACAGGTCAGGCTACTCCTTCAATTTTAAACGTTAGCCTTGCTGGATAAAATAGTCTTGGTTGTAGGTTCTTGTTCTGCATTACTTTGAATATATCTTGCCATTCCCTTCTGGCCTCAATGTTTCTGTTGAGAAGTTGGATGTCATTCTTATGGGGGCTCTGTTATAGGTGGTAGCTTTTTTTTCTCTAGCAGCTTTTAAAATTTTCTCCTTCTCACTTAGCTTTGGTATTTTAACTATGATGTGTCTTGGTGTAGATTTTTTTTTTGTTTCTCTTTAATGGAGTTCTGTGTGCTTCTTGAACGTGTGAAACGTTTTCCAGCCTTAATTTAGGGAAGTTTTTAGCTATGATTTGATTGAACAAAGTTTCTATCCTTTGTTCTTTCTCTCCATCTTTGGGAACCCCTATGATAAGGATGTTATTTCTCTTCATGTTGTCACAGAGCTCCCTTAGAGTTTCCTCACATTTTTTGAGTCTCTTTTCTTTTTACTGCTCTGCTTCTGTGCCTTTGTTTATTTTGTCCTCTAACTCGCTGATTTGATCCTCAGCTTCATTCTTTCTGCTTTTAATTCCATTGTGGTCTTCAGTTCTGATACTGTATTTGCTATTTCTGTCTAATTCTTTTTTATTATTTCAATTTCCTTTTTTATACTTGTTATCTCTTTATTTAGGTGTTTTTAATGACTATCCATTGTTGCTCAAAGCTCTTTGAACATCCTAACTATCATTATTTTAAACTCTGCATCTGGTAATTTGGTTATATCTGGTTCATTCAGGTCATTCCCTGGGGGTTTCTCTTTATTCATTTGAGTTGCATTTCTGCCTGACCATATTATCTGTGTATAAGAAGGGTGTTGCCACTGGAGTCCAATGGGTGTTGCCTCTGTGTTCCCTAGGTGTGGTCTGTGTGCAGGCCCGCCACCCCCTCTGCCACTGCCTACGGCAGTTGGGTATGGGAGTTGCCGGCCCCGGCCCACTGTGGCTGTTGCTGTGATTTCCACCTCTCCTCTGAGGGAGGGGCTGTGTTCTGGTGCTCGGCTCTACAAGCTTCAGCCTGTCTGAGCCTTCACCTTGCCCCCACAAGTGGGGTTGCACATTGCACTCAAGCCACAAACCTCAGCACCATGGGTAGAGGTGAGCACCTTTGCTCAGCTGCGGACCCCACCTGTTGCTGGGCTTCCACCCACCCCCTGCAGTCAGAGCCTGCTCGCCATGGTTTCTCTGGTCGGGTGGGGCTGCTGGCGTGCACTCAGCTGCGAGCCTCCGCCTGTCCCGAGCTTTAGCCCCACCCCCGCAGTCAGGGCTGGCTCGCGCAGGGTTGCAAACTCGAAGGCCAGGTGATGCTGCTCACCCATGGCGCCCTGCTCAGCAGCAGATCTCTGCCCGTTTCTGTCCTCCCGCTTTTACCCCCGCAAGTGGGGCTGCAGGCCGGGCTGCAGCTGCCGGACTGCTTTCGAGCATCCCCTTTACCCCTGCTGGGCTCGACGGAGCTCACGCCAGCTGGGCCTCCGCCGACAGAACTGCGTTTCAGCATCCGGCCACCACCGGCCCTCTAGCAAGCCCTCAGCAGTGTGGGTGGGGGCACTGCAGTTCAGACCCTAACACTCCATACTGTAGTCCTGAATGTTCCCTCCGTCTAAGCAGCTCTGCTCTAAGTGCCACGGGAGAGCTTGTTTGGTTGGTGTCCTATCTCCGTTTGCTGGTATTGCTAGTTCCTGGAGAAATATTCGTTTTCGATTAGGGAAGGACTCAGCCCAGAGGTTAGGGTGGTTGTACCTCAGAGTGTTTGTCCCTGTGCCTTCCAATCCACACTCTCTTCCTGCTGCTCTGGTCCTCTCCTCTGTCGTTGTTCCCCGGAGCCCCGGGTGAGTGGTTGTGAGAGAGGTTTTCTGCGCTGTCCCTTTAAGAAGAATCCTGCGTCTGAGAAAACTGTGTCTTTCTCACAAACAGTATCCTCACTTGTTTCACAGCTCAATACTGTCCTAACGCCTCTTCTAGGCTCTGGGGCTGCAGGCTGGGGCTTTGTTCCTGGGACCCAGGTCCCTCCCCCTCCGCTAAACTCTCTTTCCACCAAGCGAGTCTCTCCGGGCTGCCATTTGCTCCAGGGATCTGGGCAGCCCTTTCCACATTTTTGCTTTTCCTATCAGTCTCAATGTGGCTTCTTCTGTGTTCCTTGGTTGAAGAGTCCACTTAGTTTAGTTCAAAGTTGGTTTATCCAGATGATGGTTCTTAAAATTAAGTTATAATCCACTTTGGTTCTGGGAGTTGGAAGTTGGTATGTCCACCTACTTTATCGCCATCTTGCCTTCCTTCCAGTGTCTGTTCTTTACCAGCAAAACAGTTCGATGTAGATCTCTAAGATCCCTTAAAACTCCATGCATGATGAATTTTTTTCATTACAGCAGTCTTTCAATATACAAACCCTGGTGTGATATCTTGACGTACAGGGGGTAGAGAGTGGCTCCAGCCTAGTAAGTGATGCCCTGTGCAACCCAGCGACCTTGGCCTCAAGCTTGTGCATTGGTGTTGCAAACCTGGATCCTCAGCAACCCAGGCCAACGCTGTATCCACTGCACCAACGTTGGGTTAATATGAAGATTTTTCTGGAGGCTCTTGGGAAGAATCCATCTTCTTGCCTTCTCCAGCTTCCAGAGGCTGCCCACATTTATTGGTTCATGGTCCCTTTCCATCTTTAAAGCCAGCAATCTACACAACTCAGTCTTTCCCAGATTCTACCAGAAGCCTGAGCTCAGCAAGGGTGGGGTTAGTGGCTCTCCAATGAGGGGGTATGCTGGTCAGATGTGGGGGTAAGAGAGGAGAAAGATACCCACCCCAGAGTCATAGAACTCAGTCACTGACACCCCCTGACTCTGCTTGGACCTTTATCCTCCTGCCCATGCAGCTGACTTTTCAGCAGGGTGTGAGCTCTGCATACTGGGGAGAGAGGGAGTCCAGAAAGTGGGGATATTGCTTTATCCCAGGCTGATGCTATATGGAGGGTAGTGCTCCACCTAGGAAATGGAGTCTACATTGTGGGAGAGTGATTCAGCATGGGAATTGTGGCAGCTGCCCCTTCAGCTCTCTCCTTAGAGCTACAAACTTTAGTCTCTCCTCACATAACTCTAGTCCAGTGGTTCTTAACCTTTTTTGAGGTACTGAACCCACCAGTTTCATATGCACATTCACCGAACCCTTCTTTAGTGATAAATAAAATATGATTTTTTTTCCAAATTTAGTTTTGCCAGTGCAAGACTAGAGTTGCTCAACTTGGCATTGCATATCATGCAGATAGGACGCTGACTCCTATCCCGTTCCATGATACATGTGAATCCATGTTGTACATATTCGTCTGACCACTTTCTATTTTTGCTCGGCATATTTAGTATGGATTAAAATATTAAGAAAGAAACCACACGACCTACAACTACGACAGCCATTGACTACTACACGCACTAAATTCCCTGCAGCACTGGTTGGCCAAGCAATGTAACGTGATCCTCTGCAGCAAGTGATGGCCAAGCGGGGTATGTCACCACGACTTTACACAAGTGTGTCTTTACCTCCGCGGCAGAGGCTTCTTCGAACCCATGAGACTGACTCATCAAACCCCTAGGGTCCGATAGAACCCAGGTTAAGAACCACTGCTCTAGTCTGTTCCACCCTCTCTCTTCCAGAGCCCAGGGTGAGTGGCGACAAATGAGATTCTGTGCATTGGCCCTTTAAGAGGGTGCCTGTGTCTTTCTCTATCAGATTCCTGTCTCTCCCTGGCAGATGAGAAATCCTGCTGTTTTTCACAGCCAGATATTATGTGAGTAGCTCTTCCTGCCTCTGGTGCTTTGAGCTATGGAGCCTGGCATGAGGTTAAGACCCCACGCTCTCCAGGAAGAATTTTTGTAGCTAAGATATCCCTCTGGAATCTCAGCCACCATCCGTGGGAGCAGGGCCAGCCCTTTTCATGTTTCCGCCCTTCCTACCAGTCTCAATGTGGCTTCTTCTGGAAATTGTTGGTTAAAACACTTGTGTTCAGCTAGTCTTCAGTTGGTTATTCAGCTCGATTATCCTATATTTTAGTTGTAATTTCTGTTTGGTCCTGGAAGGACGTCAGTGTGATATTTGCCTGCTTTGCCACCATCTTGAATTCTCTGAAAAGTGCTTAAAAGACCAAATTTTAATGGGACCAGATATTATTCAAAGACCCAACAAGGCAGTTGATAAAATTTACTAGATTAAGATTTTAAATTAAAATTAAAAGCCAATAGAATTAGATTGTTTGAATTTTAACTTTATTAAATTGAATATTAACTTCTGTGACCAGAAAAAAATCGAATTAGCTTTTTCTCTATGCAAAACTCACTTGAGTTCACCAAAAAGTTCATTATTAACACCACTGAACAAACTTTTCTTGTCACTAAAGAAGACCTAGGCTTGCACATTTCTCAATTAGTATAGTAAATAGAATAACTCTTTTCAGGTCTACAAAGAGAAGAGTGAGAAAACTTTATTCTATGGCTTTTAGAGTGAGTTCGGGTGTTAGTAGAATCAATGATTTAGGATTAGTCTGGGATCATACAAATCACTTGATCTAGTCTGTAGAGGAAGAAACAAACTGAAATCCACTGTAATCTGGTAATGGAGTCAGAATTCAATACATGTATCATGACTTCCAACCCAGTGTTCTTCCCAATATTAATGAATATTTCTTAAGCATTTACTACAAACCAGGCACTGAGTATAGACTCTGATGATACAGCAGTGATAAGGACAAAATACTTAACTTCTTGAAGGAAGAAAATAGATGATAAACACATATATAAAGGAAAACATGTGAGTTCAGTGATCAGTGCTCTAAAGAAAACAAAAGAAGTTGTGATAAATGAGAGTTGTAGGTCTGACAGGTGGACAACCTGGGATACATTTTATTCGGTTGATCAGAAAGAAAGTCATCTCTACAGTGTTGATTTTGTATTGGGACCTGAATGTTGAGAGAAAGCTGTCAGGCAAAGAACAGTGGGAAGAATATTTTAGGCATAATAAACTATGGCAAGAAGCTTGAAAGGTAGGATAAGTAAACACTAACTTGGAGGCCATGAAAAGTTGTTTGGGTTTTATTCTGAATGCATTATGGGGACTCGGGAGGATGTTGAGCATAGAGTGACAGTTGAATTCACCTTTTTAAAGGATCATTCCAACGGCTACAAAAAGTGTTCTGTAGGAGTGAGAGTAGGACCAGGAAAACCAGCAAGGAAGCTGTTGCAGTCCTCCAGATGGTGTGTGCACTGGTGACTTAAGCAAGAGTGGCATCACAGGAGACAGGAACAGACTCTAAATACATCTATCTTAAAGGTAGAATCTACAAGATCTACGTTGGCACATAGTTTTTCTGCCACTAAGAGATATTTCTTGTTTTCTTCTTGCTTCTACATTATGGTAAGTGACAAGGTAGTAGTGATGGTTGCTCAAAATTTGGAGTCCCACATTTAAAAATATCAGAAAAGGATACAAGTTTTTGGTTAATTCCAAATGAACAGGTCCCCAGCCCCAGACATAATCCACCTCAAATCCTCTCCTCATTCAGAGACTGCTTAGATGCTGGTAGTGCTTGAGGTCTGTATTGTATGTGCTAGTCGCTCAAGAGAAAGCGAGATGAAGGAGAAAAGGCATTAGGGAGAGACAGACCTGGATCCATAATTTATCAGCTCTGTGAGCTTGAGCAAGTTACCTGACCTTTTAAAACCTTTGTTTTATTGTCTACAAAATGGAAAGGATTTTATGAATATGCTTTAAGTATTAAAATACCTTGCACAGTGTCTGATTATGCTTATATTAGGTATTTGAAAAGAGTCCTTGTTAATCTTAACTTGTTCTCTGTGACCTCTTTCACTTTACTGGTAAGAGACTATACCGGAACGAGATGAACTTCAGCCCTTTGAGCTTATAAGTGAGTAAATAACATAGAGATACATTTAATGGAGCCTTGGAGAATCTCAGTAATATTGTAAATATCTGTTCACAAATATTTAAAGTAGACGGCACTTATCATAGGCTGGCATGAAACTGTGACTTTTAAGTTAGTCTCTGGAGGCTTGGTGAAATTGCCTACAGCCTCTAATGTTTAACATTTTCTTAATTAAAAGTCTCATTCTGAAAGAATCTAGGATATAGAAAGCCAGAGTGGGTTCCTTGGCTGCTGAAATTATCTAGAGTATAAAATAAAGGCCTCAAGGTCAAGGCCTATTTAACCAAGCTTGGTAGAGATATTTTCAGACTCTCATTTGAATCAAAACTACTAAATTAAATATAATTCTGGGTATAGTATTCAGACAGGTCAGTTCAGCCAATTCAGGCTTTTTTTTTTTTTTTTTTCCGAACACCTATAATTTTTCATATGTACTTAAACAGTCTCTATTTGACATCTTCAACTCTACAGTTACTGGGAGAATAAATGATATGATAATGTGTTAGCTCTGTCCACAAATATGACCATCTTTTGTTTTCAAGGTCTTTCATCAGATTCTGGCCTTTTGGAGTTTTATCTTTGCTATCTTAAAGGTCAAGTGTCTCTACTTATCGATACTAACAGCTCTGCCAGGTGAGTAGTTAACTTTTAATTGTATACCCTTTAGTCTTTCCTTGTCTCCTATCCATGTTCACTTGGGAAATTTACACATCTTTGATCTTTTAAGAATCTTGCAAACATGATTACTAACTACACTCAACACCACCCAAGCATGTGCCATGTACTAAGTTGTACACTGAGAGTAATGACAATGACCGTGTCACACAGCTCATTATCACTTGAAGTCTAATATTTTATAGATCTCATCAAATTAATCAGTTTATATTGATCATTGCCTTTTTACAGTTCTGATAGTTTTTATATATCATGCTCTTTAACAACTAATACTAATATTATTTACTAATATATAGTAGTTAATTAATTAATAATAATTACTAATAAGTAATATTTACCAGGTGTTGACTATATGCTGGGTACTGTTTTAAGACCCTTGTGTATATGAACTTATTTAATTCTCATGAAATCCTATAAGGAAAATACTGTTATTATTTCATTTTAAAGATGGATTATTGAGAAACAGAAGTTAAATGAGTTGTACAAGGCCACCAGTAAAAATGAAACTCAGTCTAGCTCCTAAATTAAACTTTTAGCCCCTACACCAGGTGCTAAAAGTTTTTGACATTTACAAAATGTCACGAGTTTGACAGCTCCGGAACTCGTGACATTTTGTAAAAGAGAATACTTTGCTGTCCTGTGCATTCTATGTTGGGCAGCATCCTTGACCTCCACCTACAGGTGTCAGTAGCAGCACCCACCCCAGGCTGTAACAGATGTCTTCAGACACTGCTAAATGTCCCCTAAGGGAAGCAAAATTTCCTCTTGCTACTATCCGCTGAGATCACTGCCCTACACTACATTGTTACTGCACAAAAAGGGCCAAGAGTAGCCGTATTTATAGTTGTAGACAAAAGTTAAGAGTCTTACTCCTGAATTTCAAGGGATTAGTATCATCATTAAACAAATGGATCCTCCCACATATAGAATTAATATTGACCCTAATTCCTCTATGTTTTTCTTGTTTCTCCTTCTCTTTTCTCTTCCTAAGTTGGAAAATTGCTCACCTAGGGCCCACAGCCTTCTGAGTGAGGCATTAAAAGAGGCATTTGCTGCTTTGTAGGCAGTAAGTGAGGCTGATCTCTAAAAAAGACCAGAGTACCTCAAAATCCTTTCATGATCTGGAAGATATGAGGAGAGGCAAGCACAAACAGAACTTCTTTCCTTTTCAGAAAGAAAAGTTGCTCTCCTCTTTGGACCCACAACAGACCACTGCTGCCTCATTCCCTAAATAGTGAGTTATAACATTGTATGGTTCATAGCACTCAAGGTTGACATGCTGACATGGTATGGCTCTCTCTGGATGTTATCTGCAGAACTACCTTGAGAAGTTGCCACTTGTTCATAGCTCCTTGATATTTTCTGTGACTAAATAGGTTGAGCTGAAAATAAGAAAAACTTTTTTTCTGTTTTCCAAATCTCCATAACCAAGAGGATGCCTTTGGTAATCTTGAAACTGCTGCCAGCATGAACATGTCACCTGGCACACCAGATAAACCATGGTGAGGTTGTCTTCCTGGCATGCATTTTCCAAGGACTTGACCCAAGCCCATCACCATCACCACACATAAACCACCTACCGATGTGATAGCTTCAAGAAACCAGACAATGCTCAACTGGAATAAAAATATTCAACTGTGTGTCATCAAGCTTATGAAAGCTCTTAGCACTGTTAGAATTTTTCCTTGAGGTAATGATTTTATTCAGTGTTGATTCAATGAGCATTTACTGAGTATCTGCCATGTGTTTCAGCTATTATGCCTGTTCTCCCCAAACAACAAGTTTTCTGACAGCTACTATAAGTAAAAATTGTATGCAAGCTAAAAATAAAGAGATCTTGGGTTTCACTATGCTTCCTGCTAACAATAAAGTTGTGACCTTAAGTAAGCTACTTAACGCTACTAAGAATCGATTTCTCAACCTTAAAGTGAGGCTGGACTGTTAGATAAACTAAAGGTCTACTACAACTATATACTTCTATGATACTTTAAATCTATTTTTTTAGCAAAATTTAGTGAGCTCTAAGTACATGTCTTATCACCTAAATTTCATAACAACACTGCAAGGTAGATCCATTATCTTCATGTTAAATATAAGAAAATTTTTTATTTTTCTTGTGAGAGAGAGGCAGAGAGGGAAAGACCAGAACATTGAGCTGCTCCTATATGTGCCTTGACAGGGAATCAAACCGGCAACCTCTGTGCTCTGGGATGATGCTCTAACCATCAGAGCTATCTGGCCAGGGCTTAAGGATGAGTAATATTTCTATAATTCAGTTCAATGTACTGTTTTATCAAGAGGAAGTCTATTATTATGCTGGATGGCGAATCACATTGGACAATGACCAACTCAGTGACTTCTGTCAGCACCTATCACAGGTCCTGAAATATATGGGAAGTCAATAAATACTGACCAAATATATAAGTAATAGAGCAATTCAGTATCATTTTTATTAAGTGTATCAGTAAGGATGAAAAGCTATACTATGTAAATTTAGAACACTCAAAAACTCACATTCTGAGTTTAAAAACAGCCTGACCAGGTGGTGATGCAATGGATAGAGGGTTGGACTGGGACACAGAGGACCCAGGTTCAAAACCCCAAGGTCTCTGGCTTGAGTGTAGATCATAGACATGACCTCATGGTTGCTGGTTTGAGCCCAAAGGTCACTGGCTTGAAGCTCATGGTTGCTGGCTTGAGCAAGGGGTCACTCGCTCTGCTGTAGCCCCCTGGTCAAGGCACATATGAAGAAGCAATCAATGAACAATTAGGAACTGCAAAGAAGAATTGATGCTTCCCATCTCTCTCCCTTCTTGACTGTCTGTCCCTGTCTATCCCTTTCTCTGTCTCTGTCTCTCTCACAAAAAAAAAAAAGAAAAAAAAATGAGAATTTAGTTCTCACATGAGTTTTTGGTCAAGGTTACCCTATATCTGCTTTATAAAGATAAATGTAGTCACATGATAAAAGCATTTTAAAAATAAAATATTTACTGTGGCTTAGCATTTATAATTCTGGGAGTTTTTATTTTCTAATCCTGGTTTATATAGTCAGGGAGTATACTTCTGAAGGACTATACTTAACTGAAATCTTATTTTAAAAATTTTCAAAGAAAAGATAAACATTTCTGTGACTATTTCAAAAATGATTATTTTTTTCAGACTAAGTAATAATGCATTTTGATAATTTGGGCCAAAATAAAAAAGGCAAAGGTGTTCTAGATGAAGGAAAAAATCAAGTTAATGTAATGGCTTATTTAAGTTCAAATAAAATGTTACTCTGCTCTTTTGGTATGCCTAAATATTTTGTAAAATAAAAAAATAAAATATAAAACAATAAGAAAATCAAACAATGGCTCAAAAATCAATCATTTATTATTATTCTCAATTTTCTTCTATTATTTCCATTAGATAGTAATAACAGAAAGGACATGTTTTAGGGTCTATGTCAAGGCTAAAATTAAGCACTGCAGAATGAGCATTAAAAATAGTGGGAAGCATAATGAAATAACATACAGATCTTATTTCTAAAAGTCCATCTCAAATGTAGGTATATATTTTGTATAAAATTATTAACCCAAGGTAATATTAAATCGCCAGGTCTTGTAAACATTATATACTGATAAAATAATGAAGTTCGCTGCCTTTTAGAATGCGTATTTCTAATCTAGACATTTTAATACAAACACACCCATAGGTCACTTCTGTAGAGGGAGGGGTGACTAAAATACTTACAGGGCCTTATTTCTTCAGAGCTAAGCTTTTGTTCCCTTTAGTTTTCATAATAACCATGGATTCTATTTGCTGTATTCTTCCACAGAATGTTTAAGCTTTATTTGGTTGACTCTCCAAAGATTCAACCCTTACTAAAGCATTTTTCAATAACCACAAATAACCCTAACATATTTTAAAACCCTAAACAAGGTTTCATACACAAAAAATAGTCACTAAAGGATTTGTATTTCGTCTAAGGAAGCCTTGAAAAATACCTATTTTCTACTTGTCTTTTTGTTAATCATCTAATCCTTCAACAAACATTTATTGGCTGCTTTCTAGAGTCCAGGGACTAGATGCTGTTGGTACAGGGATGGACAAGACGCAGCAGTCCCTAGTCCTGACACAATAAAGAAGACAAATGACAGATCCAACTACCATGCTCTGTGGTAAGTGCTATTCATGACACGAACTGGGCACCTTACCCAGTCTCTTGGGACCTGAGAAAGTTTGCTAGAGGAAATGACATCTATGGTGCAATCTGAAGGACCGGTAGAAGGAATTCAGGAAAATTGAGGAGTGAAGAGTGGGAGAGATCCAGGTAGAGAAGGTACACCAGGTAGAAGAAGTAAAATTGTCAGAGGCAGCATGGCACATTCCAGAAATTACAATCAGTCTATTAGTGCCAGACAAGGAGATGCTTGTTCCTTCATTGTATCCTATTTAAGGTAGAAAGGATAGTTAAGATAAATTCTATGAGTATATGCCATATATGAACACAGTTTTTTTCCCCCCATAGGTCTCAAATTTGGTGACACATTGTTTCCTTTTACCTTTGCACACCTCAGCCCTGTTCTCCTTCCCCCAGTGACGGCTGCAGCCTGGCTTCTCACAGTCTCAGCAGCCTGCTGACTACATCATTCTCAGCATCGTGAGAACAGTGAGACTGGACAGCAGGGCCGGGGCTAGCACACTAGTGTTCACAGTTCAAACCCCAGCTGCCTACGTTTCCTGGCCCACCGAGTTAATTCCACTGTTCTCCTTTTAAGGAAGAAAAGGATGACAAGATTAGTTTGGTGATACCATTTTCAGCCTACCATATATAGTAAGAAGAAGCAACTGAATGTGACTTTGAGACAACCTTTCAGAGATCTGGCCGGACTCTCTGCTAGGATGTTTACCAAAAGAGAAGGAACTGGTGTCTCCACTGTGGAGGTGAGATCAAAGAGTATATTATTTTAGCTGAGAGCTACAGAGACTGATCATCTCAATTAGCATACTGCCAAGAAAACAACAGTGTGGGAATAAGACACAGAACAGCCGCCCCCATTGCAAAGCCATCTCATGGGGACTTTGCTAGTCTAGCTTCCATTGGGAGTGCAGAATCCTGAAATAAACACAGCCAAACGGCTTCAGGAAACACTCCTCACTCTGTCCACACTAGCCTTGATTTTAGCTGGAAGGAGAAGAAAAGAAACATATTACAGCATTACAGAATCCTTTTATTTTCTTCTAGGCTCCAGGAAGCTATCTCAAATGCATGCAGACACAACGTTTGTCAGCAACATTAAATCTCAGCGACTTCTTGGACGTTAGAAGAAAACCAGATGCTATTTCAAACCATTACCCTCTCCAGGAAGGTAGTAGACCTGCTAAAGGAAAATTCATGATCTCTACTGGTCTTTTGAGGTCATAGATGGGTAATAAATGTTTTTATATAGGTGAACATTTTGAGGTTTACAGAAGAAGGCTTACAGTGTAGTTCAGAAGGGGTAGATTTGTATGCACAACAGAGAGAGGAGAATTTTAGTTTAAGGAAGCATTACTAGGAATTGCACAGTGTAGGAGCAGAACCAGGTTTAGAAGTCCAGGCAAAGTCTCCAGCTTCAGGAAACCATTAGAGCTGAAGACATGCTCTGGCCCAATCTTTTGGGTTCCTGTCTCACTTTTAAGAGGAGAGAGGTCTGTTGGCCTTGAGAGGTCAAGAGACATCAACCTGGGGCCACGAACTCATCTGTCCCAGATGGTTCTAGTGGGTGCAGTACATAGCTTTTAGAGAGGGCCAGGGTGGGAATTTAAAGGAAGGAAAAAGAGGAGCTTGCAAAATGGTGAGTGAGGCTATGTAGTTGGTGGCACAGTAGGGAAAATGAACGCAGTGAGGCAGGGTGGCCCAAAGAACCTTCAGGAATGGGAGCGCCTGTATTCCATTTTAAATAGCTTGTTTTTCCGCAGCGTAGCCTCTCCTCAAAACTTCAGTGAAATCTGCTGACTATAAAAAAGCTATGAGTTAATGGCTATTTCTGTAGTAACCAAGGGAAGAGAGTTCCCTGTCTGTGTTCATGTGGAAGAAAACAAGAATGGGACAGTTAGAGTTTTAAAAAATCCTTAAGAAGCAGACCCTGGAGTCAGAGATAAGGCCATGAGACATAAGCCTTCCAAAAATTTGCATAATCTTGTGTCATGAATCTGACTTTTTGCAGTTCTAGATGGAGGTTTAGAGAAGGTGATATTAACTGAGTTTTAGGGACAGGTGAGCTGTCACTCAGGTGATATAATGATTCTGCTGGGGTCTATGTCATGTGATTTAAAGGATAAAATAAGAAAATCTTAACCAAAATATTTAATAAGTCCCCACAGCCCAGGTGAGAGCCCGAAATCACTACCGTGATTATTCTGTGAGGCTGAGGCATTAAAATCTTCTGTTAAAATTTAACCATGGTCTCTCCCTGTTAGGATGGCTACTCACAACAACAAAAAGCAAAAAATAACAAGTGTTGATGGGGATGTGAAGCCTTTCGTACTGTTGGTGGGATTGTAAAATGGCGAGACTACTAAAATGGTGTGGATGAATATGGCAGTTCCTCAAAAAATTACAAATAGAACTACCATGTGATCCAGCAATCCTATGTCTGGGTCTATATTCAAAACACCTGAAAGCAAGGTCTCAAAGAAATATCCACACAGCCATGTTCATAGAAGCACTACCCATCATAGCCAAAAGGTGGAAACAACCCAAATACCCATCCATGGATGAGGGGATACAAAGCTTGCTACCTACATATAATGAAATACTACACAGCCTTTAAAAAGAAGGAAATTCTGTCATATGTTACCACGTGGATGAACCCTGAGCCTGTCACATAAGGACAAAAACTGATTCCATTTACAGAAAGTATCTGAAGTTGTCAAATTCATGATACAGAAAGCAGAATGGTGGATACCAGGGGTAGGGAGGGGAGAGACATGAAGAATGGTTTAATGGGTACAGTTTCAGTTCTGTGAGATGAGAAAGTTCTGGAGATCTGTGTCACAGTAATGTGATTACACGTAGCAGTGCTGAACTGTACACTTAAAAATTGTTAAGATGGTACATTTTATGGGGTTATTTTTTACTACAATTTAAACAATGCTCCATATTGCAGGCTATTTTAAACCATTCTCCTTTATACTGTATTGTGGGTTCACTTATCAGGTTAGCCTCAGTCCTTGGAGGACAGATATGTTAGTTTTGATAAAGACAGAAGTGACATCCAGGACAAGGAAGCATCGGGAAAAGCAGGCTGAGGGAAGTAGGGAAGTCACTGGGTGCCCAAGGAGAGTACAGGCACAGGAGCCACCTGGCTAAGGGGGGAGCCAGAGGGCTATTCTGGGGACGGGCACAAGAAAAGAGTGTGGCAACCACAGGGCATGAGCAAATGCACTAAAAATACATTTTTCTTCTTTTGCCTATTTCCTTAAAGCTGCTGTCCTTGGCTGACCTCAATAACTTGCAAGCAGGGAGAACTTGCCTTTGCAAAAGGCTTCCCTGAGAGATACTAAAAATAACCCAACTGGAAGGGCCCTTCTGGCGAGTGCACCGCAGCTGAGTTTCCAGAATCACAGAAGCGGACTTCAAACATCCTCCATTAGCTGCCTGAACTTTGCGGGCCCAGCTGGTGGGTATTTTGAGGCACATTCCTCTCTCCATGGCTGACTGGTAACCGGGAGGTTCAGAACTAGAGCTGGGGCTGGGAGCCAAGGCGAAGTCTCCATTTTCAGGAAACCACTGCACCAGAAAATATACTTTGGCCCAGAAGTCTTCCAGGTTCCTGTCTCTCTGTTAAGGGGTCATGTGTGTGTGGGGTAGTCTATTAGCCTTAGGAAAGAAATCAGTCATAAATTTGGAGCTGAGGAAGCCCCGAGAACCTATCAGTTCCAAATGGCTTCAGCGGGTGCACCAGGAGCCCTGGTCAATGAAGTTGTTGTTGAGTGTTCCTCCAATGCCAGCGCTGGTGGGGTGACTCCTTGGTGACGGGCTTTCAGAGCCCTGCTGGGGCCTGCTGGTTGCTCACTACCCATGGGCAGGAGCCCCAGCATTGGACTGCTCATCTTGCTTTTGCTCCAGACCTGACCACGCTGCGTCACAGGCAGCCTTGCCCAGCATGGAGCTGTGCTTTTGTCAGAAAGCTTGGTGTGTACAGAAAGAAAACACAAGGTTTTCTGAGAGATGTCACTCAATAAGTACAGCAGCACTTCTACAGAGCATGGGTCTCAGTCTACTAATTAACATACGTAAACAATTATACATTAGCTATTTATTTTAATCAATTTAATTCTGACTCCAAGTCCCATTGCTATTGGACTATGAGGGAGTTAAACCTCAGGCCTTCCTGGGGCTCCCTCCTACAAAAGTATGAACTCCTGAGGTCCTTACAGAGGGGAGAATCCGCTCAGGTTGTCAGGCACACGTCTACATTGGCTGGACTAGACACTTATTGTCCCAGGCTCTGCTGTTGCTTTGCCAACGCTGGGAATCTTCAGTGAGTAGGGAAACACGAGTGGTAGAACCCAAACCTTATGAAGATGTCCTCACTGTTTGTCAACACTTCCTTCCTGAGGTCTTGTCACTTCCTGAGGAGAGCACAAATTCTGAGGGCAAGATATTTTTCTCCCCCCTCCCCTCTCCCCCTTCCTCAATCTCTTCCTCCCAGTCATTAAAATATCCCTTTCCAGACTTACTGGCTCTCTTCTTATGCCTCCAGGTCACCCTTCAATCATTTAGGATTTTAAGACAGCGGCTTGAATTTCATTTAAATGTTTTCTGCTTTCCATCATGATAAATCCCTGAGATACAGAACCACAGAGGTTGGCCAGCATTAGGGGCTTGGATCTCCATCTGAAATAAGGCACAGGGAGATTGTAATGTGCACACCAATTTGGAGGCAAAACCTGGACAAGAAGCCAGGTCTGTGGATTGTAGGCAAACGTTCTTTCCATGATACCACAAAATGGCAAGTCAGAGAATTGGCAGTCAATGCTGGTTTTGGAACCAGCAGGCAGGGAACTGAAGGCTCACTTGTGTTTTAGTATCAACAATGGGGGAGCTGAAGAAAACCAGTTAGATGTGGGCAGAGAGCCAGCATTCATTTGATTAGATCTTCATTCTTGTGGTTGCCAGCCAGGGCCATCCAGGGAGAGCCTGAATCTGGAGGAGAGGCCGCACAGCCTTTGCAGACAGCACCTGTGTTTGCCTATTTCTACCTCCCATTAAAGCAAACAAGCAGTGACTCTAGGGAGGCAAGAAAGAGTACTCTGAACCTGGAATCTAGCGAGTCCAAGTTTGCTGGGCATGCGCACTCCTCTTCTTTTATTTGGGGATAAAACACTTGCACTTCATCAGAAGCTCTCTTAACTGGATGTCCAATTTTGGAGACAAAAATTAAGCAATACATTAACTTCTCAGTATTTACTGTCTTGAAGTCAGCTCTATAGACTAGGGGACAGGAATGATCCAAACCTGTGTCGGTCAGGAGGTGCTGTTTGCTTTGATACCTTCTTATTTCCTTTCAGACATTCCACTTCCCTCTGCATATCTCTACCTTCCTGTGCCCAACCTTGCTATGCTGCTTAGCAACCTTTCTCAGCACCCACCCATTCCTGAACAGTTCAGGCACTTGCTTAAGAACAGAAATGATATCGCCCTCTTCTTCCCCATCAAACTGCCATTTTCTGGGTGTCACATTGTCAAGAACAGGGTGGTGGTGATGGATAAGCTCACATTAATTCAGTCTACAACATGAGTTCTAAAATACCCTGTAGAGTACAAATTCTGTGAACTTGATAATTTTATTAGCTTTGTTCACTACTATGATAGAAAATTACCCCATAAACAAAACAAAACAAAGAAAAGCCAGTAATAATAATATGGTTTAAAATGTGCCACAAAAGAAATATTTAGTAATGTTTGTCAGGTTTGCAATGGAATACATTATTTTGGTATTGTTGAAAGTCTAAGCAATAATAAAAAATACTTTCTCAGAGGGGACATAATTTCATAATTAGTTTAACTCTAATTTATGTGCATTCAGAAAACTAATGATATATTAATCTTCAAAAGGAATAACAAATAGGGCCAGAGATACCATCTCTAGGAGATCAGGCCACTGACAGACAAGAGGCCTGTCAAAGTGCATTCTCTTAGAAAAAGGAATATGGTCTGAGGCAGAATTTCTCAAACTTCACATCACAAGTGTTGTGAAATCAACTTAGTGAGTTTTAGGAAAAGATTTCTTTTGGGTGGCAGCAAGATGGCAATGGAGCAGGTGGACGTATCAACTTCCACCTGCCAGAACCAAAGTGGGTTACCACTTAATTTTAAGAACCATCATCTGAAAAACCAACTTTGGACTAAACTAAGAGGATTCTTTAATCAAGGAACACTGAAGAAGCCACATTAAGACTGGTAGGAAAAGTTGAAATGTGGAGAGGGCTGCCCAGCTCCTGTGAGCAAACGGCAGCCCAGAGGGACTCGCATGGCGGGAAGCAAGTTTAGCGGAGAGGAGAGGGTCAGGGGCCCCAGGAAAAAAGCCACAGCCTGCAGCCCCAAAGCCTAGAAGAAGCATATAGACAGTATTTAGCTGTAAAACAAGTTTGTGAGAAAGAGACAGATTTCTCAGACCCAGGATTCTTCTTAAAGGGATCGCACAGAAAACCTCTTTCACAACCACTGACGTGGGGCTCCGAGATACAAGGAGAGCTGAGAGGACCGGAGTAGCAGGAAGAAAGTGTAATCTAGGGGAAACACGTTGAGGGACAGCCACCCTAACCTCTGGGTTGAGTCACCCCCAAATCTAAAGTGAATATTTTTCCTAGGACCAGCAATACCAGCAAAGGGAAGCAGGACACCAGCCAAACAAGCTCTCCCGTGGCACTCAGAGTAGTCGCTTAGAAGAAGGGAGCTTTCAGGACTACAGTATGGAGTGTTAATCTGAGCTGCAATGTCACAACTCACACTGCTGAGGGCTCGCCAAAGGGTGGGAGGTGGCAGGAGGTAGAATTGTGGTCCCCTTGGCGGGGGTGGAAGCTGGCTGGCCATGACTGAGGCCCGGCATGAGCTCAGTCTTGCCTGGCGGAGGTGGAAGGGGTGCACAAAAGCGGTCCAATCCTGCTGCAAGCCAGGTGAGCAAGAGCGGTTCTGCCTGCAATCCCACCCGCAGGGGAAAGGTGAAAGCTGGGGAACTGCAGAGACCCGCTACTGAGTGCGGGCACGCAGCCCCGCCTGGATCGCAGAGCCAGGGCTTGTGGTCCAATGTGCAAGCATAGCTCTGCCCACAGGAGCAGGACAAAAGCCGGGAAACAGGTGGAGGCTCGCGGTTGAGCATAGGTGCACAGTCCTGCCCAGGGTGCCAAGGCTTACGGCTGTGGTGCACAGCCCCACTCATGGGGGCTGGGCGAAGGCCAAGGCCGGCCAAGGCTTGTAGATCCAGGCACGTGAACACAGCCCCTCCCATGGAGGAGAGGCAGAAACCTCAGCAACTGCTGTAGTAGGCCAGCCCCGGCAATGCCCATACCCGAAAGCCCAAGACAGTGGCAGGGGAGGTGGCAGGGCTGCAGACAGACCACACTGAGGGAACACAAAGGCCACACCCATTGGACTCCAGTGACCCCACCCTTCTTATACACAGACAAAATGGGAAAGCAGAAAAATGCAATGCAAATGAATCAAGAGAAATCCCCAGAAAAGGACTTGAATGAGTCAGATATAACCAAATGACCAGATGCAGAGTTTGAAATAATGACTGTTAGGATGCTCAAAGATCTTAGAATAGCAATGGATGGACATAACAAACACCTAAATAAAGAGATAGCAAGTATAAAAAAGGAAATTGAAATAATAAAAAAGAATCAGACAGAAATGACAAATACAGTATCAGAACTGAAGACCACAATGGAAGGAATTAAAAGCAGGATGGATAAAGCTGAAGATCAAATCAGCGAGTTAGAGGACAAGATAAACAAAGGCACGGAAGCAGACCAGAAAAAAGAAAAGAGACTCAAAAAGTTCGAGGAAACTCTAAGAGAGCTCTGTGAAAACATGAAGAGAAATAACATCCACATCATAGGGGTTCCTGAAGAAGAAGAGAAAGAACAAGAGATAGAAACTTTGTTCAATCAAATCATAGCTGAAAACTTCCCTAATATGATACACGAAAAAGTCACACAAGTTCAAGAAGCGCAGAGAATTCCATTAAAGAGAAACCCAAAGAAATATACACCAAGACACACCATAATTAAAATACCAGAGCTAAGAGATTAAGAGAAAATATGTAAAGCTGCTAGAGAAAAAAAGGCTATCACCTACAAAGGAGTCCCCATAAGGATGACATCTGACTTCTCAAAAGAAACAGTTGAGGCCAGAAGAAAATGGAAAGAAATATTTAAAGTAATGCAGAACAAGAGCCTACAACCAAGACTACTTTATCCAGCAAGGCCATCGTTTTGAAGGAGAAATCAAAAGCTTCCAAGACAAAAAAACAAAAAAAGAATTTATTACAACCAAACCAATGCTGCAAGAAATATTAAGGGGCCTGTTCTAAACAGATCAAAGGGGGGAAAGAATATAGTAAAAGAGAAATATAGCTTTAAAGAATAAAATGACAACAAACTACATATCAATAATAATATTAAATGTAAATGGATTAAATGATGCAATGAAAAGACATAGGGTAGCTGCGTGGATAAGAAAACAGGACCCATTTATTTGCTGTCTACAAGAGACACACCTCAAAACAAAAGATGCACATAGACTGAAGGTAAAAGGATGGAAAAAATATTTCATGCAAATGGAAATGGAAAAAAAGCTGGGGTAGTAATACTTATATCAGACAAAATGGACTTTAAAACAAAGGCTACAGTAAGAGATAACAAAGGTCACTACATAATGATAAAGAAAGCAATCCAACAGGAAGATATAACCATTATAAATATCTACGCATCTAATATAGGAGCACCTAATTATATAAAGCAGACTCTGATGGATATAAAGGGTGAGATCAACAGCAATGCTATAATAGTAGGGGATTTCTATACCCCACTAACATCACTAGATAGGTTCTCAAGAAAGAAAATTAACAAAGAAACAGCAGACTTAAAGGACACACTAGATCAACTGGACTTAATAGATATCTTCAGAACCTTTCACCCTAAAGCAGCAGCTTGATTGATAAATCATATCAAGCATCTTCTCTGATCACAATGCCATGAAACTAGAAATCAACAACAACAGAAAAACTGAAAAATACTCAAACACTTGGAAACTAAATAGCATGTTATTAAATAATGAATGAGTTAACAATGAGATCAAAGAAAAAATAAAAAAATTCCTAGAAACAAATAATAATGAGCATACTACAACTCAAAATATATGGAACACAGCAAAAGCAGTACTGAAAGGGTAGTTCATAGCACTACAGGCATACTTTAAGATTCCAGAAAAAGCTCAGATAAACTACTTAACCCTGCATCTAAAAAAACTAGATAAAGAACAGCAAGTAAAGCCCAGATGTAGTAGAAGAAAGGAAATAATAAAGATAAGAGTGGAAATAAATGACATAGAGGCTAAAGAAACAATACAGAGGATCAATGAAACCAGGAGCTTGTTCTTTGAAAAGATAAACAAGATCGATGAACCTTTAAGCAGACTCACCACGAATAAAAGAGGATTCAAGTAAATAAAATTAAAAATGAGAGTGGAGAAATAACAACTGACACAACAGAAATACAAAGGATTGTAAAAAGAATACTATGGAAAACTGTATGAATAAAAATTAGTCAACCTAGAAGAAATAAACAAATTCCTTGAAACATAATATTTAAAAAATTAATCCGGAAGAATCAGAAAACCTAAATAGACCAATTACAACAAATGAGATAGAAACAGTTATCAAAAAACTCCCAACAAACCAAAGCCCTGGGACAGATGGCTTCACACGCAAATTCTATCAAACATTAAAAGAAGAACTAACTTCTTTTCTTTTCAAGTTATATCAAAAAATTCAAGAGGAAGAAAGACTTCCAAGCTCCTTTTATGAGGTGAGCATAATTCTGATTTCAAAACCAGGCAAAGCAACACAAAGAAAGAAAATTATAAGCCAATATTCCTGATGAATTTAGATGCTAAAATTCTCAACAAAATATTAGCAAACCGGATCTGGCAATATATGAAAAAATCATACACCATGATCAAGTGGGATTTATTCTTGGGAGGCAAGGCTGGTACAATATTCGCAAATCAATGAATGTGATTCACCGCATAAACAAAAGGAAGGACAAAAATCACATGACAATTTTAATAGATGCAAAAAAAGCATTTGATAAAATTCAGCACCCATTTATGATCAAAACTCTCAGCAAAGGGGGAATACAGGGAACATACCTCAACATGATAAAGACCATCTATGACAGACCCATGGCCAACATCATACTCAATGGGCAAAAATTAAAAGCAATCCCCTTAAGATCAGGAACCAGGCAGGGGTGCCCCCTTTCACACTCTTATTCAACATAATTCTGGAAGTCCTAGCCACAGCAATCAGACAAGAAGAAATAAAAGGCATCCAAACTGGTAAAGAAAAAGTAAAACTGTCATTATTTTCAGGTGACATGATATTGTATATAGAAAACCCTAAAGTCTCAGTCAAGAAACTACTGGACCTTATAAATGAATTCAGCAAGGTGGCAGGATATAAAATTAATACTCAGAAATCAGAGGCATTTTTATATGTCAGCAATGAACTGTCAGAAAGAGAAATTAAGGAAACAACCCCCTTCACTATGGCTACCAAAAAAATAAAGTACCTAGGAGTAAATTTAACCAAGGAGATTAAAGACTTGTACTTGAAAAATTAAAAAACATTGATAAAATAAATCAAGGAAGATACAAACAAGTGGAAGCATATACCGTGCTCATGGTTAGAAAGACTAAACCTCATTAAAATGTCAATATTACCCAATGGAATTTATAAATTCAATGCAATACCAATTAAAATACCAATGACATACTTCAAAGATATAGAACACATATTCCAAAAATTTATATGGAACAAAAAAACCCCACACAAATAGACTCAGCAATCTTGGAAAGGAAGAATAAAGTGGGAGGTATCACACTTCTTGATATCAATTTATACTACAAGGCCATTGTACTCAAAACAGCTTGGTACTGGCATAAGAACAGGCATATAGATCAATGGAACAAAACAGAACCCAGAAATAAACCCACACCTTTATGCACAACTGATATTTGACAAAGGAGGTAAGAGCATACAGTGGAGTAAAGACAGTCCTTTTAACAAATGGTGTTGGGAAAATTGGACAGCTACTTGCAAAAAAATGAAACTAGACCACGGGCAAGTGAAATAAAAGACAGGATAAACAAATGGGAATATATCAAACTAAAAGGTTTTCACACAACTAAAGACAATAAAAACAGAATAAAAAGACAAACTACACAATGCGAGAACATATTTGACAATCCATCTGATAAGGGGTTAATAACCAAAATTTATAAAGATCTTGTAAAACTCAACACCAAGAACACAAACAATCCAATTAAAAAAATGGGCAAAAGAAATGAATAGACACTTCTCCAAAGAAGACATACAGATCGCCAATAGGCATATGAAAAAATGTTCAACATCACTAATCATTAGAGAATTACAAAGAGATATTACCTCACACCAGTCAGAATGGCGCTCATCAACAAAACAACACAGAATAAGTGCTGGTGAGGATGTGGAGAAAAGGGAACTCTCCTGCACTGCTGGTGGGAATGCAGACTGGTGCAACCACTGTGGAAAACAGTATGGAGATTTCTCAAAAAATTAAAAATGGAATTGCCTTTTCACCCAGCCATCCCACTTTTAGGAATATACCCCAAGAACACCA
Source organism: Rhynchonycteris naso (assembly GCA_037038555.1). Classification (NCBI taxonomy): domain Eukaryota; kingdom Metazoa; phylum Chordata; class Mammalia; order Chiroptera; family Emballonuridae; genus Rhynchonycteris; species Rhynchonycteris naso. The sequence goes on along the minus strand of CM072996.1, from coordinate 105,604,808 downwards.
TATCACTGTTTCAAAAGGAGAAATGCACCCCATGTTTATGGCAGCATTGTTCACAATAGCGAAGATCTGGAAACAGCCCAAGTGTCCATCAGAGGATGAGTGGATTAAGAAGCAGTGGTACATATATACAATGGAATACTATGGGGCCATGAAAAAGAAGGAAATCTTACCTTTTTCAACAACATGGATGGACCTGGAAACTATTATGTTAAGTGAAATAAGCCAGGCAGAAAGAGATAAATATGATATGACCTCACTCATTTGAGGAACCTAATGAACAATGTGAACTGAGGAATGGAATTGAGACAGAGGAGGGATCAAAGGGACCAGAGGAAAAAAGGACAGAGGAAAAGGGGATGATAGGAGGGTATAAGCCTGATGGGAAGGGGGGGAGGGCGCTATGAGGAAGGGGGCAAGAGAGATGTTGAGGGGAATATGGGGGAAGGGGATGTGCATTCTGGGTGACACTAGAATCTATTAAAACACAATAAATTAAAATCAATAAAAAAAGATTTATTTCTAGTGGTATAAAATGGAAAGAAATGGAATGGAATGGAAAGGAGAGGAATAGAGTGGAACACCATATCAGGAGTGGAGTGGAATGGAGAGAGCGCACATGTTCATACACCCATGTCTTTAACACATGTGAGTATATATAATATAAAATGTAATGATTACTGTGGGTTATTGTAGAAAGTGTTTAAAAGCTATAAGTCTGAGGCACTGGATCTTAAACTCCTAGACTCAAAATATTTATGTGGAAGCCTCATACTGGGTGTGGCAAAAGTAGGTTTACAGTTGTGAGTATATGAAACACAGTTTGTTTTTGTATTGTTATTATTTACAATATTAATGATTGTATTATTTTCCACGTGAAAACTATAAACCTAGTTTTTTCCCACCCACCTGTATATAAAACAGATCTAAACCTGTGCTCACTGAAAGTATTGTGAGGGTAGTAAGATCCAGCACAGAAAGCTCATTACAATCCTTCTTTCTCTGAGGAGTAGAATTTGAAAACCACTGGTACTGAAATTTGGCTTCATCAGTTCTCCTTGCATAAGCATCACATTCCAGCTTAGTGTTGAGGTGAGCCTGCTCCACATGGCTCCCCCTCAGGCAGAGGCTCCGAGCAGACAGACCCATTTTGAAAGCGAGACCAGCCCTGTTCAGAGAAGCCAGGAGTGCTACATTAATTAATGTCCCTCTATAAAGAAAGATGAATGGGTAGAAAGAAGGTTTGTTTCTGTAACACCTAGGAAAATGGCCTTTACTGAATTAGAATGAATGTCTGCCTCTCTTTATAGACTACATGCTTCTTGAAGGCCGAGATTATCCCTGTTCTACACACTGCTGTGCTCCCAGCATCTAGCATGCATTAGGTGCTCATGAATGGGCTACATAAGCTACATGAATAAAAGTAATAAAAAACAAATAGAAGTAATGTATAAATGCTGTCAATATAATAACTAGAACCCCAACACCCCACCTTTGATATCAAGGTATTGCTTGCTCAGAGAAAAAGAGTAGTGAAAAAGTAGGAAATCTACCCCCACACCACCCCCGTGAAAGATGAACAAAAGCAAATATGCCTTCTTTTGCAAAATCCCCAAAGATGTCAATCAGGTTCTTAGAAGAGAGGCCGTTTTTTCTTATGGCATTACATAAATTCTTCACAGTAAGTAAACTTAAGTCACTTCTTTCCTCTTCCTCTGGGGGAAAACAGCTTTGATTTATCAGGCCGTACTTGGAACATGGCTGATACCTTCCAAAATGTACACTATGGTGAAGCTGCTGTCATAATCAATGAATCCACAAGGAGTAGATATTTAACTAATGGGAATTATGGCTATGTTTCTCCACCCCATAGGTTTATGCTTCCAGTAGGCAACACATCTCCAGCCACTGAAGTGCCTCATTAACAACAGCCATATGTGATGCCTTGTGGGAACACAGAGGGACACTAAGAGGAGCCCCCTAAAGTATCTCCTTTATTCATCCCACTGAGGAGACTAAAATTTCCATATTATTTACTCCTTTGAGGAAAGGTTATGAAAACCCCTGCTATTACAATGTGGGTATATTTTGCTGGGGTGAATCTGTTTGACCTTTACATGATACTACTCCTTATGGACTTTCAGCCCATCGATAACAAATATTGCTACTTTAAACAAAAATTAACCCTATCTTTTCTATTAAAAAAAGCAATGTTTTAATAAACACAACAGGCACACTTATTTATAATATAAACACCAAACTGAACAATAAAGTTTAAGACAGTATTTACCTCTGGAGGTAGGATATACATTGAAGAAAAAAGAGTTTGTATACTCAAGAGGCTTGGAAATTAATTATAATGTTCTTTTTCTTAAACTAGGTGGGTACATAAATTTTTGTTTTATATTATTTTTCCCTTATACTTACTGCATTATTTTATATATATTAATATATATAAATATATAAAATATTAAAAAAAGTATTATATATATATCGTGAGAGGAGAGGAGATAGCAAGGCAGATTCCCGCATGTCCCCCAACCATAATCCACCCAGCAACTCCATCAGGGGCTGATGCTTGAGTACTGAGCCACTTTTAGTGCCTGAGGCTGGTGTGCTCCAATAGAGCCATCCTCAGCATCTGGGGCCATACTCAAACCAGTCAAGTCACTGGCTTTGAGAGGAGAAGAGGAAGAGAAGGTGGAGAGGAAGTTGGGGAGAAGCAGATGGTTGCTTCTCTTGTGTGCCCTGACTGGGAATTGAACTGGGTACATCCATACACTGGGTGGACAGTCTATCCACTAAGCCACTTTCTAAGGCCTATTATCTATATTTTTAAAATACTTATTTTCAAATAAAGAAATAGTTTGAAAACAGAGGCGACAAATATAATTTACTAATGTGATTCCCGTTTTCTACTGTAACTGTTCATTCATTCATTAAACATCTGGAGTGCCTACTGTGTACAAGGCACTGTATTAGGTTTTAATACTACAAGGCTGAATGAGACACGGTCACTGTTTCAAAGAGTTCTGAGTCTAGTTATCTAAAAGTTGACATCTACTAAGAAATACATGGCCATATATGAACCAATCTCATAAAATTTAGAACACAATATTAATTCAACACAGCTGGATTTCTCTTGAGTCTTCTAATTGACCTGAGAAATCTTGCACAAACACAGAAAGAGTGAGATCAAAATCATAAGCTGACAGCTGTAAATGTCAGGTCAGCTGATTTTCTAGGTCACATCTGGGGCTACAAGCCCCGCCCCCGTGTGCCAAGTTCTCTCTTTCTGACATGTGATGCACTGGATCCAGAATCCTAAGAAACAGCACCGTAACATCAGGAAATGCTAGTCAGCTCATGGAGAGATCTAGTTCTTCTGAAATAATCTTTTAAAATAGACACCCATTGCCCACAGTCTTGCGAAAATGACATACTGTCATTTAAAAATATGAGGGTGTTTAGGCTGTGCGTGCCAGCTCATCTCTATTAATCTGAAAAGTCATTTCATTCTCTCTGAACTAATTTGATTTGGTTGCTTAAGGGCCTCAATTCTTTCCCTTCACCTTTATTTTAGAGCTGCTGTGGAATTTAGCCTCGGCGCACACAGAGCTTCCCAATCATCTAACTGCCTTGCTTATGAATCCCACATTTCAAGCCTATGCCATACAAGTCACTTTATTTGCCAATTATTCTACCACTTTTAGACAAAGAGATATTGGATTACATTACAAAGAGATAAGAAAGACATCTAATGTCCTGAAGACTTGAAAAACAATTAAGATGAATAAGTGTGGTGTCTTTATTGCCAAAACGACCCTTATGTTCATGTAAGAAATGACTAATGAGATGTAGCTTAAGAAAACCAGAAAAGTAAAACAAAAAATTTAGGGTCGGGGGAATTTCTTTTAGATCCCAATTTTTCCATTTGATAGTCATATGACCCTGGGTAGAGTCTTCACCTTTAAAATAGGGATAAAGTCAGACCTTTGAGATTTAATTGATATAATGAAAGCTCCTGGACTGCTTAGCAGATAAATAGTTGCTTAAAAACACAACTCTTAAATATTTTTGTGGTATGCTACTTATGTAGAGGCAATGTTGAACTATCATTGATAAGTATAAATATAGAGGAAAGTGATTATTAGCTGCCAAAATTCCTACCACTAAATTTTAAAATGCTGGACTCAATGTTACAACCTAATATTTAATATGTAAGCATTGAATTATGTTAATTAGAGAATACCATATGGCAGTGGTTTTTCAACTTTAGTTTGTACACACATATCTATTACACTGGGGAACAAAATTTTTGTTGCATCCACAAAAACACTTGTTCTTACCTAATTCAAGTGTGCTGATCTCAAATCTGACATTAGTTTTCCTCTGTAAGCTACAGTTTTTTTGGCAATTTAAGATTTTAGGTTTTCATCTTATTGTTAAATTTTCAACGTTTAGTTTAACATAATGAAGTAGAATGTCTTCTTGGATATAATCTTTGTGAAAATATAATAACTTATATAATGCAGTAAATATACTAATACACTAAGAGGTATGATTGCATAAGAATTTGTCTACAATTTCAAAATAAAACATATTAAAACACTTATTTTAATCATAAAATTTGCACAAAACTTATTTACATTCTATTCAGGCAAAAATTTGCGTTTGTAGCTCTTGTGTTTGTGTACTTATTGAGGACAATCTCGTTTGATGCTCTAGCAGTAATCTGCTCATCACTAAAAGCTCCAAGATTTTTGGGAAACTAATCAAGGTGACTATAGGAAGTGAATCTTAATGCTCATGTTCTATCCAATGTCATGGAAGGCCAACATCATCTTTTGAACCAGAAGTTCATAGTTTTCTGCTTTTTTGTTGCCAGGGAAGTTCTTTGTAACTGCCACAAAAGACTGCCATGCTGCTTTCTCCTACTTATTCATCTTCCTGGCAAATTCTTCATCACGTCTGAGGGTTCGAATTTGAGGTCCATTGAATATACCTGCTTTATCTTCTCAAAAAGACAAGGCAGGAAAAGCAGAAATAATATAACTTTCTCTATTCAAAGCCTGAACAAACTGCTTCATTAAGCCAAGTTTGATGTAAAGTGGGGGGAAAATAATCCTGTCTTGATTAACTACAGGTTCATTCACAATATTTTGCATCCCTACTTCCAGAGCTTCACGTTTCAGCCACTACTTCTGTGTCCAGTGTTTCTCCTGAGCTCAGCTGTCCCACAAAACACAGAAAACAAGGATACTTCATGAAACCTCTCTGTTGTCCTAGCTGGAAATTGACCATTTTAAGATCCACACAAATGATCCAGTTATGCTCCTCATACTTCAGAAAGTCGAGGATAATTTTTATGTCATTATAATCTTGCAGAGGAGTTGAATAATCATTTGGAACTGCTGCATAAACATTACTATTGTGTAGGAGAACACATTTCAGACTCCGTTTAGAGCTGTCAAGAAATAACTGCCATTCTGTTGGACTGTAAGTGGTAACACCTAGCTGGCTGAGAAGACTACTGATATTATGACAGTAAACAAAGTGTTTGTCTTCGGAAAAAAAGCCCACAAAAATTTTTTCACGCTTCCTGAAATGGGATACTTTAGCTGACTGGTGAAGTACATTCTTTTTTTGAAGCCTGGAGGCTAATAACTCAGCTGCTTTCTATGATAGGCCCAAATTTCTTACTAAGTCATTCAACTAGGGTTGGCTAAACTGCTGAGGGCTTAATGACTGCTTGGCATCAGAAGAAGACCCTTCAGATTCTACAACCATTTCCTCATGCATCTATCAAAATACACTTGATCACCATGTTCACTTTTTTTGTCCTTAGAAGAAATAAAACCATTGAAAACTGAAACCAGGAGTGTCTCAGAGTTTGGGATAGGTCGTATTGCTGAAGGAATATTAGGCCATGCGATCGTATGCTGTTTTTTCTTGCCGATGCCCTTTGTATGGATCAGACAGAAATAACAGTCACTGCTGTGGTTCTTAGGTTCACGCCAAACCATAGGAATACCGAAAGGCATTCCTTTGCATTTTCTTTTTGTCCAGTCACAAAGCATTTTCTCACAATTATGACACACAAAATGAGGAGCCCAATTCTTGTCTTGATTGCCAAGGGGAACTTGAAAATGGGCAATATATGCACATGTCACAAATGATGAAATATTGCGCTTTTGACGTTGAAGTGTGTAACAGCCACATATATAACAGAAGGTGTCAGGACTATTCCTACATTTACGCCTACTCGAAGAAGCCATGATTCAATCTTAAAACAAAATCAGAGGGTGTTTCTTTATCAGATAATAATTTTTTACATTTAAAAACAACTACAATTATGTAAAAGTGATGTTTATAAAACATTAATTGCCTTGTGATTATGTTCAATCCAAGAGTCGTTGCCCTTTAACTCCAATTTAAAAACCAATGCATGCCATTAACTGTAACAAAAAGAAATTAAAATTGCATAAAAACTGGAGCATGCACCGAAAAATGGATTTCAGATTTGGAATCAGTGATGCAGATATATATAGAAAAGGTTCTAAAACCTCATGCAGCCTGACCAGTGGTGGCGCAGTGAATAAAACGCCGACCTGGGAACACTGAGGTCGCTGGTTCAAGACCCAGGGCTTGTCTGGTTAAGGCGCATATGGGAGTTGATTCTTTCTGCTCCTCCCCCTTTCTCTCTCACTCTCTCTCTCCTCTCTAAAATGAATAAATAGTAAATAAATAAATTTTAAAAGAAAACAAAAAAAAAATCTCATGCAACAGAAAGTGAAAAAGAAATTGTTTACCTGTGTTACCTGGGAGTTTGTGAAAAATAAAAGGTTCTGCACTCTTTCTGTAGAGAAACAGGTTTAATACGACTGAGGTGGTTCAGTAGCTTGCATCTTTCATCAATTGTCAGGTAATTCTAAAGAGACATTCCTTGACAATACTTTGCTCAATTCAGCTTTATTCAAAATGTATTCATGTATTTATAAGGTATTTATAAGAGATTTTTTAAAAACATAGCCCCAATTAGCTATCACCCCCTAGGCTAAAAACGATCACCCCCAAGCCATCAGTGTGAATGATGAAGTAAGGACCCTGAAAAATCTGCTCCAATGAGAACATGAGGAAAATGTATCAAAAATAACTTCTTGAAACTCTGAAAATTATTTAAGTCTTACGAAAATCTGAAGAGCATTTATTCAAAAATTACAATAAAACTGGCCAAATCTTAATTAGAAACAGCAATCCTTGTGGAGTTTAAGTTGCCCTGTTCCCATCCCATTCTCCATAACTCTGTCAGGGACTTCAAAACCAACAGCCTTGCAACAATGGTGGCCATGGAAACTAGCTACACCTGGAACAACTGGACAAAAATCCAACAAGAAAGTGGAAATTCCAGATTTCTCACCTATGAAATATGGCCAATATGTTACATACCTTAGAAAACTGTTGTGAAAGGTAGATGAGATAATACACATCACAATGCCTGGAAAACAGTGAGTAAATAAAAAATATATTAGGAAAGTTGCTGTATATTTAGTAATTTTCTATAGCAAATGCATAGAATTTTGCAACGTAGCTTATACATTGTTATATATAAAGGATGTCATACATCCTTTTGGAGCTAAAGCCTAAAGTATTTTTTGTATAGCTGCTTATTTTTTATATTTCAATTACAGTTGACATACAATATTTTATTAGTTTCAGGTGTACACCCCAGTGATTAGACATTACATAACTTACTAAGTGATCATCCCAATAAATCTCAGACCCATCTGACACCATACTAGTTATTAGAATCTTATTATAATTGGCTGTATTCCCTACGCTGTACTTTACATCCCATGACTACTCTGTAACTACCAATTTGTACTTCTTAATCCCTCCACCTTTTCACCCATGCTCTCAATTCCCTCCCATCTGGCAACTGTCAAAATGTTTCCTGTGTTTATGATTCTGCTTCTGTTATGCCTGTTCATTTTGTTTTTAAATCAAATTATTGATAGATATGTATATATTGATAACAAGATTCCTCTGTGCTCATGGAGACATTTATTGCAAAGGAGTGAATGAAGAATTTTCCCTATAATGATCTCCACTGCTGAGTTAGGGGAGATGGGAACACGTTCAAATATTATACAGGACGGTCTCTAATAAAAAGAACAGGTAATCCAAAGAGAATGTAATGACTAGTAGCATTTGTACTAACATTTGAAAATAATAAACATCAACCTGAGAGATAGGCAGGACTGAGTGATTTATCTCCACTTTACCAGAGAACACCACTGTCACAAGAGGTTAAATCACTTGGCTAATATGTAGATTCCACATTCCACTTTTAATCCAGTGTTCTTTTCTTATACATTTGCTTATTCCATTTTTTCTTTTCTTTTTTTTTGAAGTGAGAAGCAGGGAGGCAGAGAGACAGACTCCCGCATGCGCCTGACTGGGATCCACCCAGCATGCCCACCAGGGGGCGATGCTCTGCCTATCTGGGGTGTTGCTCCATTGCAACTGGAGCCATTTTAGCACCTGAGGCAGAGGACATGAAGTCATCCTCAGCGCCTGAGCCAACTTTGCTCCGATAGAGCCTTGGCTGCTGGAGTGGAAGAAAGAGACAAAAAAAAAAGGTGAGGGGGAAGGGTGAAGAAGTAGATGGGTGCTTCTCCTGTGTGCCCTGGCTGAGAATCAAACCCAGGACTTTCACACCCTGGGCCGATTCTTGTACCACTGAGCCAACTGGCTAGGGCCCATTTTGCTTTTTCTTGATCATTTATTTCATGATAGGAAGAGCAGACCTGATTTGCCTTTTATCTCAGTAACTTGATGTTAACAGTCTTTAAAATATCAAAGTTCTCTTTGCCATAGTCCTAATAAGCATAAAGAAAATAATTCTTAAAGATACAAGATAAAAATTTTATGGAGCATCCAATGTGGATTTTTATTTTTCCAAGGTGAAGCTTGAGCAAGCAATTTCCTTTAAATTCTCCTTTTTAACATCTGAGTAAGATCATTTTCACACCATGTTAGCTGAAATGTGAACTCTTACTTGAAAAGCACAGTGCCCACTGTCCTTGTGGACACAAGTGATTCTGAAAATTTCAACCTTTTCTCAGATTTCATGGGACAATATTCAGATGCTAACTCCTAGCTATCACAGAAACAACCAAATGGAAAAACTATTTCCACTAGAGATGGTGCTTAAATATTCAATTATACTAGAAAAATCTTATAGACACAAATACTAGTATGGTGATTATAAGAAGAAAACGGGAGTGAGGGGAGGTAGAAGAGGGTAAAGGGGGGATAAATTGTGATGGAGGGAGACTTGACTTGGGGTGGTGAACACACAGTACAATATACAGATGATGTGTTTAGAATTGTACACCTCAAACATATATAATTTTATTAATAAGTGTCACCCCAATAAATTCAATTAAAAATCTGAAGATAAAAACAATACATGGTATTAAAATCTATGTTTACCATTAAAGTATAATTAACATATTGTTCAGGCACTGAGCAAGTATATGTGGACAAATATGTTTAGATTTTCATAATTCATTCACAGATGTACTTCTAGGGCTGTATTCCTCTTTATATATCAAACAAATAATTATTAAGAATTCACTTTATTTCTTCTAAGCAATAGAAAGGCACAAACTACTAATACACAAAACAAGATAGATGGATTCAAAAAGCATTATGCTGAACGAAAGAAGCCAGACACAAAATATTACCCACTGTATGAGGCCATTTATATGATATTCTAGAAAAAGCAACACTATCAGAACAGAGGACAAACTGGTGACTGCCAGGGGCTGGGGATCAAAGCAAAATAGGGGACTGACTGCAAAGAGGCATAAAGGAACTTTGGGGAGTGATGTAACTATTCCTTATCTTGATTATGGTAGCGACTACATGATTCTATACATTTGTCAAGACGCATGAAAGCATACACTTGACAATGTAAATTTTATATGTTGTAAATTATTTTTCATTTGAAAAAAGAATAGGCCAGAAATCCCTGGTTTAGCCTCCTTCTAAGATGCGCATGTGCACGCACACACGCGCTCGCGCTTGCACACACGCACGCCCTCCCCCCAAATCAGAGAAAACCTACTACAAGTCAGAAGTGTGCTTAGCACTGGAAATGGAATGTGAACATGATATACAGAGCTCTTAATCTCAAGAGTTTGTATCTAGAGAGAGAGACAGACTTCACAATAATAATCACAGGAAAATATGTATATAATAAGCACAAATTTGAGTAAGTTCAAAGTAGGGGGCAATGAAGAGAGATGACACAGACGACCTAATTTAGACCTTTGTAGATTATGTGGGTTTTGATTTGAAATCTCTTTTAAATGTCAAGGCTTGTCTATAGGATCACAAGCTGAATTGCAAAAGCCTCTTTATTTCACAGTGCTATTGCCAGTATAGCTTGAGATACATTTGAAACGTAACATAACGAGGAGAAAATTAGACCTTTCCTTTGGTCCTAATATAAAGGGAACTCTGTGGGTTCATACCTTCACTGAAATGGCTCCCTTGTTTGGATTACATTGTAACCGGAAGGTTAAGGTGGGAAAGAACTTGTCCCATGAGTAGACTATTTTTAGCATTACGAAAAAACAAAATTAAATCCATTCGTGAGTAATGTAAAAATTAACAAGCATATACTTTAAAGCTCACCATATAAAATTGCACATATATACTTAAACACGTATATGTCACTCACACATATTCAGAAGAAAAGATTCAACTTTCAATATTTATAAAATTCATTAACAATGAAATTTTCACTTCTGAGCATCTTAAACATGAATTCACTGCATAAGGAAACCCTAGGAGTAATATCAAAATAATAACTAACACTTCTTTGGCAGTGTGTGTCCAACATTCTTCTACAAGCTTTATACATATGAGCTCGTTTTAAACTTTCAACACCCCTATAAGATCAACTATTATTATCACCACCCTCATTTAAGAGATGAGAAAATGGGGGCTAAGTAACTTGCTTGGATCAAAAAGTTAATTAAAAGTACAGGTGGGGTTAGACCCTAAGCTGTTTGGCTCCAACTGCATCCACTCTCTATATATTCTATTAGCCACACACATTAGTTTCATCAAATGTGTATCGCTACGTACATGATCTGAAACCCAAAGACATTAAGTGGATTTTCTTGCTATTAAAACCATTGTAGATGTGTAGGGTCTAGATTCCTACCATGGATTACTGTTGTTTATTCCTAGGGATAGGTAACTTTTCTCTTTATAAGAAAAGAAATTTGCAATTTTAATAAGCAAATAACAAAAAACTTTGAAGATAAAATAGTGTTTTTGATCCTATTTATAATTTCAAACAGTAGAAAATCAAAGTGCTCTGAATCTTCACATGGTTTTAAACATCAAAAGAAAGATGGGGTAAGGCTAGGCACTGGGATGGGTGATGAAAACATTGGCTGTTGCCATTTTATTTTATTGAGCTAAAAAATTTAAATAACAGACTGAGTTCAGCTACTCATACAACTCAGCAGGGACCTGTAATATTTAACCCTCCTTGATCCCATCTCTCTGCCTTCACCATCCCTGCTGTGTATTTTCAGGCCACAATTGGGCCTGACTGTGTAGTGAGTGACTCATGCTCATCTTCCTGCTTTCAATAAGACCTAGCAGTAGGTGTGATACCTTCGCCCCCTTGCTTCCCTCCACTGGCTTTTCAGGCTCTAGTTAAAGGTCTCACAGCCCTGCTGCGATCACTGGCCTCCCTGCGACATGCCACAAAAGGCCATGCAGTCCTCCTGGATAAAGTAGTGCCAGTGTAGCACCCTGGCTTTTCAGTTCCATCTCTGGAAAGAAATACATCAATGAAAACAACAGACAAATTCATGGCACTTATATTTTAATTGGGAAGAAAAACAGTAATTCAAGCAAGAGATAAAGAGAAGAATACTATGAATGAGAGGGATTAGTCACTAGTTTTCCCATTGGGTTATACAATAGAAAATCATGGTATGAGATTTAAGGATGAAATTTTCTCATGCCCAATAAGATGAAACAACGCTCTTGAATGGGAACTTCATGTGAAGGTCATGCCCAAATCCATACAGCAAGCGGGGCTATGGAACTGGGACAAACTCAATAGGAAGGTGAAATGAAAGTCATCAGAATAGAAATAGCAATGCAGTAAGCACGAGGCTTTTGGCAATGTTTGGGGATTAAACAATAGATTTCAGTCTGACAAGAAATATATTTGTTAAGTACTAAATAAGCACTGTTGTCAAACAGGGAATGCAGAGATCCTCAAAGTAATTGTCTTTAAAGTGTTTATATTCTCATGGAAGGATGAAATACATGTTCAAAAAGCAGAAATATGGCAATACAGCCTCACACAAACTGAATGCAGAAATGCTAAGAATAAAGGGCTTATTAGAAGGACATGAGGCTAACTAGGCTTCCAGAAAAGGTTGGGATTTGAAACAAGTTTTGAAGATGGTAATGGAAAGCAACTAGCAGGGAAGTCATGGGGGAAATTTTACAGATTATGAAAGGTTTTCAGAAACTTGACCCAGTGAGACTGAAATTTTAATAGCTAGCAGTTAGGTATGTGAGATGGTTATTTCCAAGATACCAACCTTTAAAACATTTTTTATTTTTATAATTTAGCTGGAAGTTGTGGCATGATTCATAATGGGTAAGGGAAGGTATTCTTTTGTTTTGGAAAATAATTCTTTCTTACAGCATTTTGTTTAGGTAAAAAATAGAGCCCAATTTCAGATCTGGAATGAAAAATGTGAGACTGTGAAGAGTAAACTGCTGTGTATGATTTGTCAAAGGTTCTCATCCAGGTGGACTAAAGTACCCCTCTGGGAAAAGAAAGGGTTTTCTTGACTCTCTAAAGTCAATGAAGACCTAACAGCCCAGCTCCAGTTAAGAGAGGTCCGGTCATAGGCCATGGTGTGTGTTAACCTGGTTCCTGCAATACAGTGTTAGGATGGGCTTAGAGCAGCTTTGGAGACTGAAATGATAAGAAGGGGCCTCTTCTTGAAAGTTTGACTGCTGGTGATAGCTAACATCCAGATTACTTATCCGGTTCAACAGATTAATTCTATTCTGTTATGTCAAAACCATTGATGAAGTTTTGTAAACTATATAGTCTGGCTTTAGAGGTGCTTGGAAAATGAACTGTGTCCACACAAAGACTTAAGAAAAGTGAGAAGATACCCAACATCCCAGGGAAGCCATGGTAAAACTATCAGAGTCTACCTACAGAGAAGCCTAGATCATCCAGTCAGGTAGAGGAGGCATTTGATAGTCCATTAAAGATTAAACTTCATGCTGATTTGGGGTAGTGGTGCAACTATAAGTGCACCACTCACTGGAGCTTATATGTTGTTATTAGTTATTAAATATACATTAACCCCTAAAGCCTGGAGAACTTGGTATATCTCAGGGCTGATCATATGTGAGACATGTGAAAACATCATGAAAATCCAGATTTGGGGTTTTATAAAAAACCTAGGAGTGAACCACTCATTGGAAACCCACAGTAATGAGCATTTGTTCCTTGTAATTAGTTGTTCTAACTAGCTGAGATACCCAGAACAAATCAGGTAACTTCTCTGAGCCTCAATTTCAACACCTACAAAATGAAAGGGATGTGATTAGATCATTTCTATGACAATCAGATCAAAAGTTCTACAATTTTATCTCTCCAACCCCTCACCTTGATGCCCTATAATATAGGAAACCTAAAGGATATAAAAATAGAAATTAAAAACTGAAGGGTAAAGAAAGTCATTGTAGTAACTAACTATCAAGTACCCAGATAGTCAGTAGCCAAATGATATAGTGCTGTACCTTTCTTTTTATTAGGATTATTATAGGTATGGCACCTAACCACCTCTTGAGGAATTCACACTTTTTAGTGACTAGTCCCTCCCATAGTATTCTCTTCTTTATCTTAATAGTACTTATCTTTTGCTTAAATTACTGTTTTTCCCCAATTAAAATATGTCTGTTGTTTTTATTGATGTATTTCTAGCACCTGGGTATACTCAATAGATATTTGTTGACTAAATAAGTAAAGAGAAAATGAATGATACTCCCTGTGTCTTTACACTTTTAGAAAATCAGACATTGAAGTGGTTAAATTTAAGTGTTGCAGTAGATCATAACCTAAAAGCAAATATTAAGATTGCCTTAATCTTAAAAAATTAGTAATTTTTTTCAGTTACCAATCACACAAATACTAATTGTATCCAACAGATTTGTTTCCGATGAAAGTGTCTGATCAGATAAAGTATGGTGCCCCAGTAACAAAAATAGTTACTTTATTAATTAATATACCTTGAAATTTCTGATGAGTTTTTAAAAATTTGCTTTTCCCTTCTAAAGATTCAAGACCTTGATAACATGGAAAATACCAGGAGACTGTCATGCTGGGTTGAGTAGGAATGAGGAACCAAGCTTAACACCCGTCAGGGCCACCTGGCCTCATGAGATTACATTGCCATCATCACTTTCATCAATAATTAACAGCAATAAAGCTCTTACTTTAATCAAAGCACAACAGCATAAATTTAAAAGATCAAAGAACAACTTTCTTTCCAAATAAAAAAAAATTCTGTACCCACAGAGAAGAAAACCAGTATTCTGCTCTCTAAACCTATTGTAGGGTCTAAGAGGTTTTTAAGTTGCAGCTACAACTCTCAAGCTAGAGGCTCCTAATGAAACTTAAATTCTTTTGAAGTCTGGAAAACAATTTCATCTGACTAATATTGGTAAAGTTTACCCACCAAGGCACCAATTTTAGCAGTTAAATCTAAGCTTAGTTTCTTCCACATGTATTTTTGAAGAGAAAACTGAGCCGGAGTTAATGTTGAAAGAAACCCTAAGAAAGAAAAAAAGTTGTAATAATATCAGTAAATTTTCCAACTAGACATAACACAAATTGAGGTAAAACCTATAGAATGGGGACTTTAGTACTATACAGATAGTCTCAAAAAAGAAAAAAAAAAGGCAACATCAGCTCTGAAAGCTGTAGAATACTAGTGGGCTCTTACTGAAACACTGAACAGGTGCTGCAGACATCTTAACAGCTAGAGAGAGCTGTGCTGCTGTTGTGCACATATCATGAATTGGACCCATGGGTTGCATTGCTAGTTTTACCAAAGACCTCTTGTCCTTCTTCCAGCTGAAATTGCTTTTCATATCAAAAAGATTTCTTCTCGCCTGAGCAGGAAGTCGTGCAGTGAATAGTGTGCATGGTCCTCGGAATTTGAGGACCCAGGTTCAAAACTCTGAGGTCACCAGCTTGAGTGTGGGCTCATAGACACGACCCCAAGGTCACTGACTTGAGCCCAAGGTCACTAGCTCAGCTGGAGGCTCCCTGGTCAAGGCACATATGAGAAAGTAATCAATGAACCACTAAGGTGCCACAACTATGAGTTGATACTTCTCTTCTCTCTCCCTTCCTGTCTGTCTGTCCCTGTCTGCTCCTCACTGCCCATCTCTCTTGCTTAAAAATAAAAGGATTTCTTCTCCTAGCCCTTCAAATTTTTAAAGAGTAATTTGTTTGGATAAAAACTATAAGAAGAAGGAATCATTATGTACCCATATACAAATTGTTTTCTTATTCAAAAACAACTTCCCACTCCACACTATTTTATATGAACATTATTCCATGAATTGCCTATCTTTCACTCTTTATACACACATGTACACACACACACACACACACACACACACACACAGAGCCCTTTTGTATCAGCTTTTGCATTGAGGACAGAACTAATATACTTTATGTCAAGAGAGACAGAATCCTTACCCCTTAAATGTATACCAAACACCAATTTGTCATTCACAGTCTTAGTTCTGTCCTATTTTTAACTATTGACCATGGTATTTCTTTTCCCAATTCCACTTTACTCTTTGAACTTTAACATCTGGTATAACTTTTATCCCTTAACAAAGATGACTCCAGTTCTAATTTTAGTCTCATGTCATGTATAACTTCACCTCTATTACTTCAACTCTGTTCCCATAATGTCCTCCTATCAACACTCAACCAGCCAAAAATGATATGGGTTTTTCCTAAGTCCTGAATTCTCCTTTTACCTAATAGACAACTTAAATATTTTTTGAAATGTAAAAATGAAATTACATTGGGCAGGGATCATTGGGAAACAAAATGTATAACAATTGAATTTATTTCATTGAAGACAATAAAACTGGTAAGAACGGCTGCTCCTGAGAAAGTATATAGCTGTTCTAGCACTGCATGTTGTTTTGTAGCATAAAATATGCTTGTGGTTATTGTACTTCCAGAAGTGATAACACTTTTAAAAAATATTGATAAATCAAAATATCATAAATATTCTGCTCACTAAAAAGATAGAGCTTATATTTGCTCTTATACATTTCAACCAATGGTTTTTCTTGATGGTAATGTTTCTAATTATGAGATGTTTTTTATAAAAGAAAAGTCATTAAATGTCTTAGCTCTAACCACATATCAAAAAAAGTGTATCCATCAATGAAAACTGTTATCTTATTATCATGTTGGGAATAGCTCAATATCTCATTTTTTTATTCAAGTGTTGGTTAAGGACTCACTATATATCAAGCCCTGAGGTGTGTACTGAAGTTTCAACAATTACCAAGACACACTGTTCCTCTTAATGACTTTATAAAAGGAAATGGCAATAGAAGGAAAAAAATAATGAACATCTGAAGACAATAAATACAGTGTTACACGGTCAGGTGTTGAGACAGCACACAAGTGGGACACTCCATAAGGAAGCCCACATCATGCTGGGTTTTAATTTACATGTCTGCAGGAGAAAAATCCAGGACAAGTAGACTGGGCAGTCAGAACCGGCATGAAAATACCTTTAGCTTAGAGAGAAAGTTTCCTTTTACTTAAGAAGGTGCAAGAAAGATGATAAATTGGTAGTGTCAGAGAGTAGGAGAAGTGAGTTTTCAAGGACCTGGTAGTAAGCCGTTGGCAATAGTAATTTAAGGGACAGAAATGGTGACTACAAAGACAAGCAACAACATTCTTCCAGAAGTTCTATGAAAAAGCATCATATGATTGGAAACTTCCTGCATTGTGTACTTCTTGACATAAAAAGAGAAGAAAGAGATGCTGATAACACCCTCATCTTGAATGCACACAAAAAGCACTGGGCATCAGCTGGAAGATAAAGACTCTAGAAAATATGGGTGGAGTCTTGTATTGGTTATCTATTGTTCTTTAATGAAAGGCCACAAATTTAGCAACTTAAAACAATACTCATTATTATCTTATAGTTCTGCAAGTTAGAAATCCAAGTGGGTTTCCTTTTATGGAATTGCTGTCAGCTCTAAGCAGCAGGAAGCTGATCTTTATACACAGGCTGACCCCTCTCACACTACCCAGGCACAGAAAATGCAGAAACAATCAGCAAAAAGAGCACTAGTTTCAGACAGGTAGCCCACAGCAGATTACAAACAACAACTGACGCCAACCCAAAAAGATCTAGAACCAACACAACTGGTGGCTGGTGGCAGACAGCAAAACCCTAGACTCAACTAGTTACACAAGCACTATGCCTAAAGGAGGAGTCTATAAACAGAAAAAATGGGTATACAAAGAAATGTGACCCAGATGAATCAACAAGAGAAACCCCCCCCCAAAAGAACTAAATAAAATGAAAGTAACCAAACTACCAGATGCAGAGTTTAAAATAATGATTTTTAGGATGCTCCAGGATTTTAGAGCAACAATGGATGGACATAATGAGAACCTAAATGAAGAGATAGCAAGTATCAAAAAGGACATTTAAATTATAAAAGAGAACCATTCAGAAATGACAAATACAATATCAGAAATGAAGACTGCACTAGAAGGAATCAACAGCAGGTTGGAGGAAGCAGAGGATCAAATCAGCAATTTAGAAATCAAAATAAACATAAGCATAGAAGTAAAGGAGAAAAAAGAAAAAAGACTCAAAAAGACTGAGGAAACTCTAGGAGACCTCTGTGACAATATGAAGAGAAATAACATCCACATCAAAGGGGTTCTTGAAGGAGAAGAGAATGAACAAGGGATAGAGAACCTGTTTGAAGAAATCATAGCTGAAAATTTTCCTAAATTGATGAAGGAAAAGTCACACAAGTTTAAGAAGCACAGAGAGTCCCATTAAAGAGAAACCCAAGGAGGCCTACACCAAGGCACATCATAATAAAAATGCCAAAATTAAGAGACAAAGAAAGAATACTAAAAGCTGCAAGATAAAAGAAGTTAGTTACCACCTGACCTGTGGTGGCGCAGTGGATAAAGTGTCGACCTGGGAACACTGAGGTCACCAGTTCAAAACCCTGCAGTGGTCTGGTCAAGGCACATATGGGAGTTGATGCTTCTAGCTCCTCCCCCTTTCTCTCTCTCTCTCTCTCACTCTGTGTCTCCTCTCTAAAATGAATAAATAAAAATTAAAATTAAAAAAAAAGAAGTTAATTACCTATAGAGGAGCCCCCATAAGGATAACATCTGACTTCTCAACAGAAACATTTGAGGTCAGAAGGGATTGGCAAGAAATAGTCAAAGTGATGCAAAACAAGAGCCTACAATCAAGATTACTTTATTCAGCAAGGCTATCATTTCAAATTGAAGGAGAAATAAAATGTTTCCCAGACAAAAAAAGACTCAAGGAATTCATTATAACCAAACCAGTACCACAAGAAATGTTAAGGGGCCAGCTGTAAAGAGAGCAAAGGAAAAAAAGGAAATAGAAAAAAAGAGAAATGTAAATTTAAAGAATAAAATAGCAATAAATAGTACATGTTATTAATAACCTTAAATGAAAATGCATTAAGTGCTCCAATCAAAAGACATAGGGTAGCTGCATGTATAAGAAAACAGGACCTGTACATAAGCTGTCTATAAGAAACCCACCTCAGAAAAAAAGATATACATAAACTGAAAGAGAAGGGATTGTAAAAAAAGTATTTTATGTAAATGTAAATGAAAAACTAGCTGTAGTAGCAATACTTATATCTGATGAAATAGCCTTTAAAACAAAGGCTATAGTAACGGATAAAGAACGTCACTACATAATGATAAAGGGAGCAATCCAACAGGAAGATATATATAACCATTGTAAATATCTATGCACCTAAAATAGCAGCACCTAAACATATAAAGCAGATTTTGATGGACATAAGGGGTGAGATCAACAGCAATACTATAATAGTAGGGGATTTTAATACCCCACTAACATCAATGGATAGAACCTGAAGACAGAAAATTAACAAAAAAACAGCGGCCTTAAATGACACACTAGATCAACTGGATTTAATAGATATCTTCAGATCCTTTCTACCCAAAGCAGCAGAATATACATTCTTTTCAAGTGCTCATGGTACATTCTCTAAAATAGAGCACATGTTAGGACACAAAACAAGTCTCAGTAAATTTAAGAGGATTGAAATCATATCAAGCATCTTCTCTGATCACAATGGCGTGAAACTAGAAATCAAATAAACTACATTAAATAAAATGAAAGACATTCAAACACTTGGAGGTTAAATAGCATGTTATTAAATAACAAAAGGGTTAACAACAAGATCAAGGAAGAAATAAAAAAAAATTTCTTGAAACAAATAAAAATAAACATACAACTCAAAATTTATAGGACACAGAAAAAGCAGGCCTGAGAAAGAAGTTCATAGCATTACAGGCATACCTTAAGAAGCAAGAAAAGTTCAAATAAACAACTTAACCCTGCATCTAAAAGAATTATAAAAAGAACAGTAAATAAAGCCCAGAGGAAGTAGAAGGAAGGAAATAGTAAAGATCAGAATGAAAGTAAAGGACATAGAGGCTAAAAAGAATACAAAAGATCAGTGAAACCAACAGCTGGTTCTTGGCAGTGTTAAACAAGATTAATGAAACTTTAACCAGACTCATCAAGAAAAAAGAGAGAGAACATAAATAAATAAAATTAGAAATGAAAGTGGAGAAGTAACAACTGACACTGCAGAAATACAAAAGATTGTAAAAAAATACCATGAAGATCTATATGCCAAAATATTGGACAACTTAGGTGAAATGGATAAATTCCTAGAAACATACAATCTTCCAAAACTCAATCTGAAAAAATCAGAAAACCTGAACAGACTGATTACAACAAATGAAATTGAAACAGTTATCAAAAAAGTCACAGCAAACAAAAGTCCTGGGCCAGTTGGCTTCACAGGCAAATTTTACCATTCAAAGAAGAACTAATACCTATCCTTCTCAAGCTATTTCAAAAAATTCAAGAGAAGGAAAGACTTCCAAGCTCCCTTTATAAGGCAAGCATTATCCTCCTTCCAAAACCAGGTAAAGACACTACAAAGAAAGAAAATTATAGGCCAATATCCCTGATGAACTTAGATGCTAAACCAATATACTCATCACATAATCAAAAGAAAGAATAAAAATCACTTGGTTATATCAATAAATGCAGAAAAAGCATTTGATAAAATCCAGCACCCATTTATGATCAAAACTCTCAGCAAAGTGGAAATACAAGGAACATACCTTAATATAATAAAGGCCATCTATGACAAACCAACAGCCAACATCCTACTCAATGGGTAAAAATTAAAAGCAATCCCCTTAAGATCAGGAACAAGATAGAGTTGCCCCCTTTCATCACTCTTATTCAACATAGTTCTGGAACTCCTAGCCACAGCAATCAGACAAGAAGAAATAAAAGACATCCAAATTGGAAAAGAAGAAGTAAAACTATTATTTGCTGAAAACTTGATACTGTACATAGGAAACCCTAAGGTTTCAGTCAAAAAACTACTAGACCTAGGGAAAAAAAACTACTAGACCTGATAAATGAATTTAGCAAGGTGGCGGGATATAAAATCAATATTCAGAAATCAGTGGCATTTTTATATACCAACAATAAACAGTCTGAAAGAGAAATACAGGAAACAATTTTTTTCACTATTGCAACCAAAAAAATAAAGTACCTAGGAGTAAATTTAACCAAGAAGGTAAAAGACTTGTACTCAGAAAATTATAAAACGTTGATAAAAAAAATAAGGAGGATATAAACAAGTGGAAGCATATACTGTGTTTATGGATAGAAAGAATAAACATCATTAAAATGTCTATATTACCCAAAGCAATCTATAAATTCAATGCAATTCCTATTAAAATACCAATGGCATACTTCCAAGATATAGAACAATTAGTCCAAAAATTTATATGGTACCAAAAAGAACACCAATAACCTCAGCAAGCTTGAAAAAAAAAGAATAAAGTGAGAAGTATCACACTTCCTGATATCAAGTTATACTAGAAGGCCATTGTACTCAAAACAGCTTGGTACTGGCATAAGAACAGGCATACAGATCAATGGAACAGAACAGAAAACCCAGAAATAAACCCACACTTTTATGGCCAATTGATATTTGACAAAGGAGGTAAGAGTAAACAATGGAGTAAAGACTGTGTTTTTAACAAATGGTGTTGGGATAATTGGACAGGTACATGCAAAAAAATAAAACTAGACCACCAACTTACACCATTCACAAAAATTAACTCAATATGGATAAAAGACTTAAATGTAAGTCATGAAACCATAAACATCTTGGAAGAAAACATAGGCAGTAAACTCTCCGATATTTCTTGTAGCAATATTTTTGCCAATAGATCTCCATGGGCAAGTAAAATAAAGGACAAAATAAACAAACAGAATTATATCAAACTAAAAAGCTTTTGTACAGCCAAAAACACCATTAACAAAATAAAAAGATAACCCACACAATAGGAAAAAGTATTCACCAATACATCTGATAAGGGGTTAATAACCAAAATTTATAAAGAACTTCTAAAACTCAACACCAGGAAGGTAAACAATCCAATTAAAAAATGGGCAAAAGAAATGAACAGACACTTCTCCAAACAGGACATACAGATGGCCAATAGGAATATGAAAAAATGCTCAACATCACTAATCATCAGAGAAATGCAAATTAAAACCACAATGAGATATCACCTCACACCAGTCAGAATAGCACTCATTAACAAATCAACACATAATAAGTGCTGGCGAGGATGTGGAGAAAAGGGAACCCTTCTGCACTGCTGGTGGGAATGCAGACTGGTGCAGCCAATGTGAAAAACAATATGGTGTTTTCTCAAAAAATTAAAAATGGAACTGCCTTTTGACCCAGCTATCCCACTATTAGAAATATATCCTAAGAATAGCAAATCACTGATTCAAAAGAAGATATGCACCCATGTTTATCACAACATTGTTTACAATAGCCACAATCTGGAAACAGCCCAAGTGTCCATCAGTGGACAAATGGATTAAAAAGCAGTGGTACATATACACAATGGAATAGTACGTGGCAATGAAAAAAGGAAATCTTACCTTTTGCGATGGCATGGATAGACTTGGAGACTATTATGCTAAGTGAAATAAGTCAGGCAGAGAAAGACAAATATCATATGATCTCACTTATATGTGGAATCTAAGGAACAAAGTAAACTGAAGAATGAAATAGAGCCAACAGGGACCAGAGTGACAGCTGTCAGAGGGAAAAGGAATGAGGGAAAGAGATCAGAGAAGGTGAAAGGATGGTGAAATTATACATACATAATACAGAGGTACAGCAAATCTCAGAGGGAAGGGGGAAGGGAGTTAGGAAGAGAGGGCAAGAGGAGTGCAGTTAGGGACACAGGGGGTGGGAGGTGATAGTGTTATATACAGTGGGACACTTGAATCCATGTTAACATAATAAATTAAAATTAATAAAATAAATAATAAAATTTAAAAAATTACAGAAAGAAAGAAATCCAAGTGGGTTTCATTTGGGTTCTCTATCTGGGATCTCTTGAGACTGTAATCAAAGTATTGCCATACTGAGAAGTCACCTGACTGCTCTAGGGGAGAATCTTCATTCAGGCTACCAGCCAAATTCATTTCCTTGTACTTGTGGGACTGATGTCCTGAGGGTTGATTGCTCTCTGCTCCTAAAGGCTGCCCACATTACTTGGTACAATTATTCTTCTGTCTTCAAAGTCAACAATGGTGCTGAATGTCCCTATGGTTTAAATCTCTCCAACTGCCCCCCCCTTTCTTACTTTGGCCCCACCTTCCACTAGCCAAAGAAAGATCTCTGATTTTAAGAACTCATGTGATCACAGTGGGCCTCCGAATGATTCAGGACAATTTTCTTAAGGTCAACTGTGTCATACAGTGTAAACAGAGGTATCTCACCACATTCCTAAATTCTTGGGATTAGCACAGGGCATCTTTGGAAAGCCATTATAGAGTCTGGTCTACTACAGGACTATGGTAGAACTAAATTCATTCTTGAGTTAGCAATTTATATGTACTAACTACTTAGTATAAATTTTTCTACTAGGAGGTCTTGATTTTCCTTAAAGAAAATATAGCCTAAGATATCAGTGTCATATGGATAGCTAAGAGTGTCAAAAGTAGAAGATTGTCTGAAAGATTATCTTTGAAGCAAGTAAGAAACAATAATCCCCATTGTATACTTCAGATGTCAAACCCCAGAGGGTTTAATGAAACTTGTTCAGTACCACATGGCTCCAGGTGACAGAAAGAGAACAGAACCTTTTCTGCTGCTCTTCACAGTATCAATGCATCTAAACAAAGTCTACTTCTCTCAGATTTTTCCAAGAGCTGTTGGAAACCTTTAAAGGCATTTCTAATCCTTTAGCACAGTGGTTCTTAACCTTTTTGAGGTACCGAACCCACCAGTATCATATGCGCATTCACCAAATCCTTCTTTAGTGATAAATAAAATATGATTTTTTTTTCCAAATTCAAGACATAGGTATATGTTTTTTTACTGGTGCACAAAATGAGCCATGCATGAACATCACCTTGCTCAAAGAACAAAACCAACAAAGTGCATGAACTCACAACAAATTACGGTATTACTTTATTCTAGCCTCCACGGCAGAGGCTTCTCCAAACCCCTGAGACTGACTCATCGAACCCCTAGGGTTCGATAGAACCCAGGTTAAGAACCACTGCTTTAGCAGCTGGACTATTCTACTTAAGCACAAACCAGCAACTCTTGCAATAAGCCCAAAGAGTCAGACTTCCCTTGTCTGAGAGCTTTCCCTACTGACAGATGTTAAGAGTCCAGTTATAAATCAAATATGTATTTACAGTTAGGTAAGGTATAATACTTAAAAGCATAGATTCTGCAGGCAGACAGCTTGAGTTTCAATAAACCTTGCTTTAGCCACATTTCTTAATCTCTCCTCTGTAAAATGATAGAATATTAATTCCTATCTCATAAGGTTACTCTGAGGAGTAATTGACATAACACATGAAAATTCAATTACCATAGTACAAGACAATGATTTTTTTTTTTACATGACCTCCACTTGTGTTTCTCATGAGCAGCTACCCTCTCACTATGGCCGTTTTCTGCTGCTACCTGGGTGAATGATTGAATATAAATAGAAACCTACAAATTGAATCTCACAAATGGTGCCAAAGGAATACCACCTTCTCTTTCCTCTGATTATAAGCACACAGATACTGAGGTCTTAAGAAGAGTTTAATATTGAAAAACTAATAGGGGTCAAACTAGAGTGACTAGGATTGAGGGATTTCAGGGCCATGGGACTTTCAGTGCTAAAATTGAGATAGTCCCCCAAAAAAAGGAAGAGTTGCTCACCCTAGAACCAATGGCCTTTGTGACATTGGGCAAGTCACTAAGCTTTCTGTGCCTCAGTTTTCACATCTAAATATAGAGATTATAACAACTATTCTTTACAAAGGTTTTTCTTTTAAAGAGTAAATGAATTAATTTATAGATTCTTTGGATCATGCCTGAAGTATGGTAAGCACTCAATAAATGTTGATTATTATTATAATCACTAATCACTATAAAGGAGCATGGAGAAATAAAACTAACAAAGGAGGACGTGGCAAAAAGCCCAGAATTTTACAAAGTCCTTCACAGCCCAAGAGTGGAGCACCCGGCAGGAAATTTTCCCTGTATCAACCTGTTATGATCCTTCTTTGAGAGATCATGAAAACAAAGAAAAATAAGAATATTCTATGATCTGAAAAAAAATAACAAGAGAAATACAAGTTTAAATTACCCTGAGCTACCACTTAATTAATGATAAGACTAATAAAAACAAAGAAAACAAACTTCAGAAGTTTGACAATACTCAGTTACTAAATCTGCAAGGAATAGGCACTCTCAGACTGTACTAGAGGGGATGTGAAATGGTCAGCCTCCATGGAAAAATAGCTTGCAATAGCTACCAAAATCACAGGTGAATTTGAACCACAATGCTGGTTCTGGCAACCTATCCTACAGTTATTCTAATACATAGATCACAAAATACAAGCACAAACTATCCACTGGAGAACTGTTAGTTCCAGCAAAACACTGGTACCAATCCAAGTGTCCAAAAATACCCCTGGTCAAAGGAACATGGTACGTCCATACAGTGAATACAATGTATAAGTGCAAAAGTATAAAGAAGCCCTCTATGTATTAATACGGGAAGATCTCCAAATATATCATTCAGTAACAAAACCTAAGGCCCAATATAGTTTATATAGTATGCCATTTTTTATGAGAATAAAAAGGAAATAAGAATACACATATATATCTATATAAATATATATACGTACATATTCATAAAGAAACATAGGAATAATAAGCAAGAGAATAATTAAAATGATTACTTATTAATAGAAAGAAATGTCATAGATGGATACAGGTAGGGACAAATGCCTCAATTTAAATCTTTTTCTTTCATTTTTATTTTGACCTCTCTAAATACATTACCTATCAGAAAGATAAATTTGAAAAATAAAATGTAATAAATCAAGAGCTCTTCATTCACTTAAAGGTTAGTACCACCTACTTCTAGGAAATAAATCTCATTTGAGAAGAAAGAAAATTGTGTTGAAAACAAGAATGGTGTGCTCCAGCCACCAAACAAATACATTTAAGATTTCTGACCTGTGACTTTGAGAACCACTCTCATCCAGCTAAGCAGGAAGGAACCAAGGGTGTCGTTCCTGGGGTACTGATTTAGCTTCGTCTCTCACTGGGAAATATAATCCTCTCTTAATCCAACAGCATGTCCAGCTTCTGAGAGGAGAAAAGATGCAGTGTGCCCTCTTTTCTCAGAGGTGATGGGGTTTCAGTGTCCCCTCATTTCACACTTGCATTTTAGGAGATCTGTTCTTTTTATGTTAATTGGGACTGGCTGCTTTGGGCTCTGACACAGGCATTTAGCACTAACAGTAGTTGTTCTTTCCTCAGCCATCTGGCAAAAGAGTTGAAACCAGCAATTTTCCAAGTCAGAATTAGATATCTGAAAAAAATGTGCACATAGGCAAACCCCTTAGAAGTGCAGAAGGAAAGAAAGGGCAGCAGCAGGATGATATCAACCCCAGTCTGGAGTGGTGTGATTTCAAAGAGGGGAACCCAAAATGGCCCTTGTGTTTTCTGTCACCAACACCATGTTTCCCCATGTGCAGTAAGAGGCATTCAGGATTGGGCAGTCTCTCCCTTACTCTTATCCTAAACGACATTGGCTTCACCATCTTTGGCCCCTCTCTCTCCCTCCTACACGGGTGCACTGACTTAGACATTCTCATCTTTGGTTCACGAGCAGTCCCTTCATTCAGCAGGATGCATGCTGCACCTGGCTTCTGTGACAGCACCTTCTGATCGATTCTTCAAGCTCTCCATTCTCGTTTCATCCCCCTTGTGTGTTCCCCGTTCTCTGCCTGCCCTCTGAGTATTGGTCTTCTCTGGACTTCTGTTCTCCCCTCATCTTACTTCACATGTTTACTCTCCTGTTTGCAGGTTCAAGTTATTCATAGGTCTTGGGGCTCCCATGAAAACTGGGCTGGTTTAGTTCTTAATGGGGAACACATAGTAGACCCTTTCTGACCTGGTTACTTTTTTTATATGAGCTCATTCCAGGTTTTATTGGGAAGTATCACAATCTCTTCACACAAATGCAGCAATAAATATATTTTTGTCTGTCATTCCCTACCTCCCAACTAAAGTATTTCCTGGTCCCCAAAACTTGGTAGGAAACCTCCCTATCCCCAGTGTTAATAATTTGAAAGCACAAGTGAACCTTCAATAGTATTAGTAAGGCACAAGTCAGATGGCTATGTTTTCTCTGAAATCATCCACACGTTGGTGACACCCAACGTGACCACACTTTGGCTCACATATCCTCTGCCTAGAAATGCACATAAAATACGCACGTGCTCATCACGTTAACCAGGGAGTGGCAGCTGTGGTTGGTACACTGCCCTCGTGTCTCTCCCAAGGAAGAACCAAGTGCCGACCAGGAGGGGAGTTTAGTATGATGGAGAGTCAGGACGCAGGGACACTGTGGGATACAGGATGCAGGCAGTGTGCTCCTTCTGCCCGCACGCAGCTGGCCCTAAGCGTTGTTCTTCCTCTGTCCCTTGTTTCTCACATTGTATTTTAAATTGATTCAATGAACTACATGGATTCCAGCATAATTAATTCAATCTGTGATTCTTTCTGTCCCATGACCCTGTGATAACTTGTCTAGTCTGGCACTCGGGGGACACCATTGCATCAGTGTCATTTCCCACAAGACATCTTACTGGCTGGTCTCTCTTTTTCTATGAAATGTATCTTCCTTTCTATTTCACCTGATTCTCTCCCCACTCCCCAGTTTTCAGATTTTTCTCTAATAATTCTATAATCCAGAAAGTAATTGTGCTTTTTAAAGAGCAAAATGATCCACTGCTCCCTCTGAAGCCCATGCAGTGTGCTTAGTTAGGCAACACTGAGATAGACCCAGTGGGTTTATATAGGGGATGGGATCGTGATCTGTTCTGCATTGTGCTGGCTTTTCTCCTTGGCCAGAGGCCACCCACTTACCCTCTCTGTCCCCTCACTCCTCATTGTAGTCAGGGTTTTGTGACCTATCTGCAGACCCCGGACTGGTCTAAAACACAGAACTCGCTCAGTACCAAGCTCTTGGTGCCAGTGCCTACTGCAATTCAGGTGAAAATAGTGTGGGAGGGAAGCTGTGGGAGATAGCTTTAGAAAGACTGACCAGCCATTTGGAAAAGTGTCCACAACATCTGGTGTTAAAGACAGACTGAAATGTGCACCATTTTCGACCCCTTTAATCCTGCCATACAGACCAACTTTTACCTGTGGACATATTCTTTCTCTAGACCAACCTCAGGGTAATTACTGAAATGTAAACCATCACTCACAGCTATGGCTCCCTGACATTTCAGGCCAAGGTCAACTTGATTGAATTTGTTTTACTCGTGGTCTCATGTTTATTGTATAGGTCATTACATAGAATATCAGTTTGCCGTCATTGCCTATTTTCATCCTCAAAATGTAAGTATAATATCAAAGACCATAAAAAGGCAACCCACATGAGGTCAATATCAAATTATTTAAAAATTTTATATTTAAATAAATCCAGTTTCCTAGCTTCTGCTGAACAATGAGAGCTCAGGATCTCCTGTGGTGATGACAGGCTGCCCTCTTTAGATAGGCCTGCTGCTCTCTAGTTGCTCACAGATACTGCCTACTTTTAGATGATTCACTAACTTACATTTCCCGTGTGGTTCTTTTAAACCAGTGGTTCTTAACCTGGGTTCTATCGAACCCTAGGGGTTTCATGAGTCGGTCTCAGGGGTTCGGAGAAGCCTCTGCCGCGGAGGCCAGAATAAAGTAATACCGTAATTTGTTGTGAGTTCATGCACTTTGCTGGTTTTGTTCTTTGAGCAAGGTGATGTCCATGCACGGCTTATTTTGTGCACCAGTAAAAAAACATATACCTATGTCTTGAATTTGGGGGAAAAAATCATATTTTATCACTAAAGAAAGGTTCGGTGAATGCGCCTATGATACTGGTGGGTTCGGTACCTCAAAAAAGGTTAAGAACCACTGTCCTAAACTATACTACCAGTCTTTGTTTTCCTGGTGATTGCCTCATGTTTTATCCAAGGTGCCATCTTTCTGTTATCCATTCTCTTTGTCTAATTTGCATGCTTTCAGTGGCTCAGTTCCCTTACCCACATTCCTGTTCTCTGAGTGTGATCTGATCCTGACCCATCTTCTACTCCCTCTGACCTTCAACCAGTAAGATAACCTGATATCAGGAACTAGAAGCCTGGGGGATATTCTTTTGGTGTTCTAATGTTCACTTTCAACATTACAACATATGAATCATCACATTGACCTAGCAAATATTGTCAGAACCCTGAAAGCTTCTTTAAAAACTAGTCAAGTACTACAGAATTTTAATGCTGAATCCCTCAGGCCTGTGACCTATCCATTCAGTTGGCACCAAATGTCTCCCATGAGTAAACAAAGCCTGAGAGATAATGAGATGAAAAGGCTCAGCCTTCAGATGTGAGATCTCTCCTTCCCTGTCGCTGGTTCAGATTATTTTTATCATTTTTCAAAGCAGCAATATTTATTTCCTCTGCTTCAGTGAGCTGTGCAGATGCAAGGTCTAGAAGGAATATTTAGTGGTCTCCATGGTTACCATTAGTCATATGAAGTTATAGCTAGTGTGCTGATTCCTCTCTTCACAGCTGTAAAAAGAAAGCACTCTCCAGAAAACAGGCTTGCTGGGGCTCTGAAATCTTTAATTCTGTAATGCAACCAGTACCTCTAGTAATTTATCTTGATCTGAGAGTTTAATTCACATTTTAAAGATTTCAGGCAGGGGAGTCATCATAGTTGGAAGGGAACTTAGAATTTAGCCTCAGACTCTCATCTTACAAATAAGGAAACTGAGGCCCAGTAAGGACAAGGGACTTGAGTCTACACAGTGACAAATACCCATCAAAAGATGTATAATTAGTAAATACCAGAGACAAGGCTCCTTTTGTCTTCACTATGTTTCATGTCTTAAATAATTGGAGAGGCTAACTAATACAAAGACCCAGGATGGAAAAAGACTGAGTTCAGTCCAAAGCAGGGAAATCTGATTCTACACAGAGGAGTTGGATTCTTGAAATTGAGTTTGGACCAAAAATCACAAATAGTCTCTAAGACCATATTAGCATTGGAATATCAACCAAGCTTTATGATTGGTTAAGTCCAGATGGTACAAACAGTCACTAATTCAAAATGATGTTGTCTGTTGGTTCTGACCAGTTGTTGGAGAAGTAGGTGCCCCACAAGTGCTATACCTTCTTCTGGAGTCCTGACTTCCTACTGGTATTTTTCCACCCTTCTGGCTTGGTGTGGAATAGACTCTTGCTTTTATTAAGCCCAGGCATATGACTCTGATCTATTGGTTTGTGATTGACTGAATATAAAATTAATATTATATACGGAACATTTTAAGCAAAGGTCAAGAAGTGCCCTAAGTATATTCACACTTCCTAATTCAAAAAAGTTTTTTTAACTGTTTCATGAATTCTTTATTTAACTAGTTTTTGCCTAAATAGATTCAACATTAGACGACCTGCACAAATGCTCCTTTGTAGATCTTGTTTCTCAGTACTGATGCTCATTGTAAGGAGAGAGCTCTTTGGAGGAAGGAGGGCTGGGTCAAAGAAATACAAGAAGAGCTTAGAGTATCTTGTTATACTAAAAATAAGTACTCAAAAAATGATGGGAGATGTTATGGACTGAATGTCTGTGTTCCCTCAAAATTGATATATTGAAGCCCTAAACCCTATATGACTGTATCTGGAGACAGGGCCTATGAGGAGTTGATAAAGATTATATGAGATTGTAAAGATGGGGTCCTAATCCAGTAGGGATGGTGCTCCTGAAAGAAGAGGGAGAGACACCGGAGTTCTCACTGCACCATGTGATCATAGATAGAGAATGTAGCCATCTGCAAGTCAAGAGGAAAGCTCTCATCAGGAACCAAATTGCCCTGCACCTTGATCTTGGGTTTCTGTTGATTAAACCCCCCAGTTTGTGTTATTTTGTCCAAGTGGCCTGAACAGACTGATATAATAGATACATCAAAAGAACTCAAGAACTTGCTTTTAGGTCACCCATTGAATGAATCTGAGATAAGTTGAGCTTCAAAATGAATGAACTAATAGTGTTGGATTATAATTTATTTAACAAAAATAAGAACCCATTAATTTAAATAAATAAAGTGGGAAGGAAATTTTTTTCTTACAATAGAATACCAGCTAATAAAAATAGAAGAAAACAATCAACAAAATAAAAAGGCAACCTACAAAATGAGAGAAAATATTTGCACATCATATATCTGATAAGGGATTAATATGAAGATATATAAGGAAATCATATAATCCAATAGCAAAGTAAAACAAATAATTCAATTTTAAAAATAGGCAAAGGAACTGAATAAAAAATTCTCCAAAAAACCACCACACAAATGGCAAATGAGTACATGAAAAGATACTCAACATCACTTATCATCAGGGAAATGCAAATTAAAGTCACAATGAGATATCACCTCACATCTGTTGAAATGGCTATTATTAAAAAGACAAGTGATAAAAATAGTGAGGATGTGCAGAAGAAAGAAACTTTGTACACTGTTGGTAGAAATGTAAGTTGGTGCAGCCACTATGGATATTGTGCTATAATAAGAAATATGTATTTGTTGTTTTTTTCCCCTAGATCTTGACAGAGTTCTTAAAACCCTTGGAATCCCCTGAGTGATGTGAAAGACTTTGATATACTAGCGAGATGGCATCTCTTAGACAGCTTCGGGAAGAGGGCTGGTTGCCATAAAGATCCAGACTTGGATGGAAACCTGGACCTGCTCTCAGTGCCACCCCCAGTCCGCCAAAGGGGAAGAGAGGTGGTGATTGAGTTCAATTACCAATCGCCAGTGACTTATCACCGCACAGCGGAACCTCCGTAAAAAATCCTAAATGATAGGATTTAGGGAGCTTCCGGGTTGGAGACCTTTTCACGTAGGTGGTGCATTCCAACCCCACGGGCTCAGAAGCTCCTGTGCTCGAGATCCTTCCAGACCTTGCCCTGTATACCTCTTCACCTACCTATTTATTTTTCTCCTTCATAATAAATTAGTAACCATAAGTAAAATGCTCCCCTGAGTTCTGTGAGACACTATAGCAAGTCATCAACCCGAGGAAGGGGTCACACGAACCCCCTACTTATAATCAGTTGGTCAGAAATACAGGAGGTCTGGAACTTTCCTTGAGCAATTTAAATTTTATAAACTTTAGCTTCGATGTCTTCAAAATGAGAATATTAATCCACTTTCCTCATGAGGTTGTAAAGAGGATTAAATGAGATGCAGAAAGCATTTAGCACAGGTACCTAAAAAGAGCCAGAGAAACCTTAGTGATAATTCTTCAGGGAAGGGAGTCTAGCCCCCTCTGTGTACAGTCAGCTCATTTGGGGGGCGGGGCTGATAAAAAGGGAGGTGCTTGTCCTTGGTCCTTTGTTTTCCTCCTGCAGCCGAGAGGAATTTTTTCTGCTTATTTTTGGTTCTCTCTGGCTTATCAGAAAAGTTACAACCAGACACAAATCAAGCATGAAAACTCAAATCACAGGTTACACCATTCTTGCCAGTTCCTCAGGCATTTTCCCTCCTGTGGCCGCTTTTCTCCCTCTGCTAAACCCACTGCCAGATAAACTCTAGATTTGTTTTCTCCTCTCTTTTCTAATCATCATAAAATTTAAAGAAATGTCTAGTTTTGTTCTCTCTGACTACTTTCTATCAACTTATTAATTCAGCCAGTATAAGTTCCATCAGACAAGTTAAACTTCTCAAACTAGAAACTGGTCATGATGTTTATGTTTCGGTATGGCGGCATTCTGACATGAAAGGTATTGGGCACGATATACTACTGCCCACTTAAAAAGGTGTAAAGCCAGTAGGCATGGCTACCATCACAGCAACCTGGCCAATGCAGGTTTGCATTTGATTCGGACAGACAGTAATGAAACGATGGAGCCAAGAACTGGTGGGCCATCATATTTATCCTAGCTCATACCCGGCGGCCAAGAAATACACACAGTGGGAAAACACTTCCCTTTCCATTCAGGGCTCCCAAAGTCACTGACTTATCTGAGATTCCTAGAATCAAAGGTTTGTACCTCACCAGCCTTATTCACCTCTGTTCCCCATCTCCTTCTCTCTGTACAAACTGGCTTCTCCTTCAGCACTCTGCCATCTTGGCTGCTTCTCCTCCATGTGGCCTTTCTCTGCTCTCCTCTAGCATGGGCTCCTCTGCCCATTTTATAATTTAGAAATCAAAACCTTTAATCCAATATACAAACAAGGAAGTCTCTGATACAAAGTCACCTATCTGAGGCATAATGGGATTCCTCATAAGAGTGCACCGACCGCCCTCTATCATGCAACAGTGAAGGGTGTGGGGAAAAGCTTAGTTTTAAAACTAAGCCTTAGGCTATAAGGATTCTGCCTGCTTACAGCCTGTTCCCCACACCCAATGCAAACTATAAGCAAGCAAACATATATGTCATATTTGAAAACTTATTTGACGAACACAAGGGGTAACAGCTTGAACTCACCATGGACTCAATTAACTGTAGCATTTGTTCAAAATTTAAAAAAGACATAAAAATGAAAGTAACATGCCTATCTCTTAGGAAAAAAAAATAGATGCTCAATCTTTAGAGGCTTGTGTTGGGATATAACTTAGAGTTTATGGTCTGGAAGTGACTCATATGACCACTTCCGTGAGTCACTTAACTTCTAGGCTAATCAGCTCAATTTCCTTGTCATTTGAGAGGAAAGAAACAGAAAAGCCAGGTAGACCTTTGGAGAGTAAAAATGGCAGCTCCAAACCTTGAGTAAAAGTGTGGTACTGTATTCAGCCCTCAGCTAATACCTTTGAATCTTACCGCCAAAACATCTTTGGAATAACAAAAATGGGTACTTAGAGAGAGAGATATAGCAAAAGAATTGAGAAGAGAGAACAAAGCTACATTATTTTGATCACTTGAAAATGATACACTCATGTGTCAGGGCATGGGTTTTAATTCTATGCAAAGTCTTGAGTTCTGACTTCAGATATCTTCAGATAAATACTTGGCCATTCATCCACACCAGATCCCCACACTCAAATGATTCATTTGAAAGGCTCCT
This sequence comes from Rhynchonycteris naso, assembly GCA_037038555.1. NCBI lineage: Eukaryota > Metazoa > Chordata > Mammalia > Chiroptera > Emballonuridae > Rhynchonycteris > Rhynchonycteris naso. Next base: position 105,570,676 of record CM072996.1, on the reverse strand, counting down.
AAACAAGCACCAACTTGGGGTTCCTCCATCCTGATTCTCTTGGACTAAGAAAGGAAGTGCTTTAGAGTTGCTAACCACTGGGCAGAACTTGGGGTGAGATCATGTTTGGAAACAGGAGCTGAACCAATAGCAAAGATTAATGGGCCTTTGGAAAAACAAGTTTAAACAATGTGCTCATGAATCTGAAGTAATTGTAAACCAATTACTCCAAAAAATTACTCCCTCAAAAGGGGAAAATGTCCGTCTTTTACGCTTATGCTTCTGGCCGCCCTGTAGCACAGCTGCATCTTACTGCCTTACTGGCTATCCCTGGGCAACAACACTTGACAGGCTGATGTCCCAGTCTCAGTACTTCCTCCAAATGGAGGAAAATAAAAAAGAAAAAGGAAATAAAGGTAGTAAGGGAGGGTTCAGCACTAAGGGAGGACTATGAATTGCAGTGGGTTTTGAAAAGCCTATAACTCTGTCCTTTTACTAATCAATATTTTAATAGTGTCTTCTATCTGGCAAGATCATGTTTACAAGAAATTGCCTCATGGAATTTCCGCAAAGCAGTGCCAGTCTTCCCCATAATCCTGGCAAGAGAAGTCTGATGGGGAAAGACAAGAGCTTTCTGCAAGGATCAGCGGCCCAGTCTTCATGATCCAAGCAATGCAGCCCAGAAGCCAGAGTCGGGATTGAAGTTGAAAGCTGCCCCATGTTGCTACTCCTCAAATATGCCTGGAAATAAATAGTAGTAGTTGAAATGCAACATAAATTTTCTTATTGAGTATATTATATTCAACAAAATAGGTATTTTCAGTTGCCAATAACCTCCCCCATGGGACTCATTAAAACTATTGCAATTTTGAATGAAGGAAAAAAATTAATTTGTAAAAAAAATTTTTTTGATACAAGCAAAGTAAGGCACTTTTGTGGTTGTTTATGATTTACTGCTTTGTATATAGAGCAAAAATCATGCAAGTTTTGCCTGACCAGGCAGTGGCGCAGTGGATAGAGCATCGGACTGGGATGTGGAGGACCCAGGTTTGAGACCCTGAGGTCGCCAGCTTGAGGACGGGCTAATCGGGTTTGAGCAAGGCTCACCAGCTTGAGCCCAAGGTCGCTGGCTCGAACAAGGAGTCACTCGGTCTGCTGCAGCCCCCCGGTCAAGGCACATATGAGAAATCAGTCAATGAATAACCAAGGAGCCTCAACAAAGAATTGATGTTTCTCATCTTTCTCCCTTCCTATCTGTCTGTCCCTCTCTCTGACTCTCTCTGTATTTGTCACAAAAAAAATAAATCATGCAAGTTTTATGTATTGCATACTTGGTGTCTTATAGAACTTTTGTCAAATCTCAAGCAGGCAGTATAAAAATATCACCAGCTGACTAAGATCAAATCTAAAGGAGTGGGAAAAGCACAAAAGCAGTTTGTTCCTTCAAGTTCACGTCACCTGTGGGATTAAGAGGTGACTTCATTTGGGGAATCAAGCAAGGTGTAGTCCCATAACTATAAGGGTACAGTGAGTGTCAATCAATCACCAACTAGGTGTGGTCTACATTCTGTTAAAGCCAGTTACTAGAAAAGAGGCAAAATTCTACATTAATATTTACTCCATGTCTAGAATCACAGAAGACAGGAATGGAAACAGACCACAGCTAAATTTATGAGGTTATTTTAAAAGATTCTCAGTGGACATCAACTCCTGGGTCATAAGAGAGAAATGTCAAGTGCTCAGATGATTCAGGTGAAAAGGAACCTGGGCCCTTCACATTCTTGCACAGAACAGAGCAACTTACTGTGGCGGGGTTCAATATGCATTTCCACATCACTCTAGCAATCAACATTTCCAGCTACCTAGTTTTACCTGGGCCTGGGAGAAATGAAGAGAAATTTATGGACACCTGAAGGTACATTTGTGACTACTCGGGTTAGCTACAGCTAATTAGCAACCATTTCAGCTAGTCCTTACTGGGACTGAGATAAAGACTAGCTCCAACTCTGTCAAGGTTATGGCTCCAGCCAAAGATACAGAGGTGAGTGATGAACAGAAATAGCAGTGGGATCAGAATAGCAGAGGAGAATGGGACAGAAAGCTGGATATGCCAATTTCTTAAGCATGAGAGCCTGGCATAATTGTATGGAGTATGGCAGCATTAGTAAAGGGTAGCCTGAAGGATGCAACCAGGGTGAGGAAGACATGAAGATGAGAGGAACACTCTCCAGGTTTTCTAACTCTATTGCAGTAAGAGCCTGTGAGTGCTTATAAACATAATCTGGATTGGTGCCCAAACTGGTATGGGTTGAGTTGGTTAATAAAGAGCATTGAGTTCCAATGAAAATACAAATAAAGTGGAATAAATGTCTTTTTTACTTTACATTTGATGATACAGAATTCAAAGGCATATTTTTAAAACCTGTTATTCATTTAGCACACCCCATGTGCCAAATATTTTGCTAAGTGCATGACTTTATTAGATTATCCAACCACCCACAAGAATGATACTAAAAGACTTTATAGAGAAGGCAGTGAAGCTCAAAGAGGTTAAGTAATTCCTCCTCTTTTACCCATCCCCCCCAAACTGCCATGTCCCTCTCCATAGTGTGCCCCATCTCATGACACTGGTTCACTTCATCAAGATACGGCCTCTAATTTTAATCTCTTCAGTTTTCATTTTTCTATTATCTGGCCATGCAACATCAGAAAAGTCATTAAAACTCTAGAGGTCCTGGTTTATGCATTTATACTCTCAAGGGTTAGAACTCCATGATCTCCAAGATCCCCTCTGAGGCTCAGGGAACCAGTTCAAAACTGTGTCTCTGTAGGTATATTAGAAACACAGCAATACTTCAGGCTTGGGATGGGAAAGAGAGTTAATTAATAAACGTCTATGAATTATTAAAAATCACCCTCAGGGTATGATAGAGCTTAACGTGTTTGAGACTTAAATGAATGGAGGGAGTTTGCATGCCCAGCAAAAACCCCTGGTCTGCAATAAAATGTCCACCCAAGAGGGGAAGTGAAGCCATGTGATTTATGAATGACCAGAAATGGCATTCTTCTCATGTTTTTACAGAGTGCCCTGGTTTTATAATAAAGGCGCTCAGTGGAGAGTCACTGCTCAGGGCTAACTAAATGAATTCTGATGTGCTTGCATCAGGAAAAGTGTAATTGTATGATATATCTGATTTTTAGTGTTCCTAGTCTTTGCTCTTGATATATCAGATCAGCCATGGCTTCCCTCAGCCTAGCTTTGATGATCTAATTTGAGACTAATTGCTGAGCTCTCTAAGAGTAACCAACTGCTCGGAATATGATTCTCCTTACCCAGTAAATTAGTTCTGATATATATCTTTGTGCCCTTGAAAACTGAATAAGATGAAAAGGGATTATGGTTCTGCATAAGGGACTTGAGAATGACCCAAGAAATTATCTGATAGTAAGGATTACAATAAGCCGCAGCCACAGCAAAATATTTTGAAATTTTCTTCTCTAAATTCTAAATAATTTTCCTAAGGATGGTGTAACAGTACTGGGAGGAGCATTGAGTGTAGAATCAAACAGAGCTGAAGCCAAGTCTGAGCCCTGTACTTTACTAGGGTCTGACCTTTGACCTTGGGAATCACACTGAACTTCAATTTCCTTATTCTGTTGTGTCATTAATAGCTATTTCATAGCAATGTTGTGAAGATGCAGTGAGTTAACTCATGTTAAACCTCTGCATGATTCTGGTATGATGTTCTGAATAAAAGTAACAACTACCATTTATTAAATATTTGCTGTATGCCAGAATATGGACTAAGAAATTTATGTACATCAACTATAAAAGTCCCATCAAACCTGCAAGTGTATTATTAATGGTATCTCACTGAAGAGGAGACTGAGGTGTACACAGTCAAAGCAATTGGTCCATGGCACAGATGTTAGGTAAACAATGCTAGAGGTGCTACTGTGTCCTATCATTTTCACATGATGCCCAATTTTTGATCTTTACTCATCTGGAAAACAGTGTACCCAATTCAGAAAAGGATATTTTACCAATAAAGAAATACAATGGTATACCTGAGGGAAGGAAGGTAAACAGACCCACCTACTCCCAGCATTGTGACCTCCCATCCAAGGGTTACTTTAGCAGATAATAGAGGGACAGTTAAAGGGATAAAAAGGTAAACAATCATGGGATACAGGGATTCCATCGGAAATTGCCACAGGGATTCAGCTGGATCCCATGGTTGCCCACATCTCTCTGGATCCATACTTTCTATACAACATTATCATAGGGCAGGTGGACTGTCCTTATATCTGTGGGAAGCTTAGAAACTAAAACCCATGAGTCAAGCTCTGAAGATACCTTAGTCATCACGATGAAAAAATACTTCAGTCATTGATATGTGAAATGGAATGTTGTTACACTCCTCTGAGCTGAAAGAGGTCTTCAAATTGGCAAGTTTACTGATTGCTTCTCATATCATTGGGAACATTAGTTTCAACACTAAAGAAAAGTTACATTAAAATTCCTTTTGGAAACTTGAAGTCTATGAACAATACCATGCGTCATATCCCTGAAACCTTCAATCTTTGTCCCAGAGATAATGCCTTCCAGTCATAACAACAAACTAATACTTGAATCATGGGAGAAGCAAATACCTATCTCTCTTGTTCACTCCCAAGTCTTTCTGCTATGGCCTTTAGAATCCCATTTCTGATCATCAAAGTTCATTGAATTTCATTCTCCAAAAGGGGATGTCCCCCACTTCTTTGCTGAATTTAAACCTAGACTTCCCGTTGGGTACTCTTCTTTTCCAAGGCCCTCACTAGCGGCAACTTTTGGTCTCCCAAGCCTTCATGTCTCCATGACATGAAGCTTGGAGGTAAGCCAGCAATCTCGGCTAGTTTGTGCCTTCTGGTATACAATCTTAAATGCCTTTGCCTTATTGTCAGTAGCTAACACCTTGGCATTCATCCTCAAGCATGAAATAGTAGTTGACTCACACTCTCCTCTCCTCCTTACCCTCGTCCTGGCCAGTTTCAGAGTTTGCCCATGCCCCACAAAATACCTTTTCCCAATTCTCAGGTCTCCTCACTCCAAATAACCTGAAATTCTACTCCAATTCTGTCACCCGGATACATACCCACACCCTGAAACTTGTTGCCCCACTGAGGAACTACTTCATGGATTAAAACTTAATCTCCAATATCCTATGACCTGACCACACAATATAAACTTCCTGTTCTTTCTGTCAATTCCTGTAAACTTGTTTTTCAACTTCATAAAAAAAATTCTAGTTCCTTGCCCCGCTTTCTGGTACACCCATTTCCTCTAAGCAATCAATTTACTTCCCTTGCCTTCCCTTCTCTTTTTAGCTGAAACCAACTCTTCAATTATTCTCTCATCAATAAATTCAATTTTGTCACTTTCTTCTTCCTTCAAAATAGTCCACTGAAATTCTAAACTTGGGCCATGTCTACATCTGTCTGCTCCCTCTGAACATATACTCAGGGATCCAGGCAAAGCAGTAGAGAACTGTGCAATATGCTTCTACAGATCCATGATTCATCCTTAGCTACTTCTATGATTTTTCTGTGTTCAAAGTTCTCTCTTGTTATCATTCCCCAGAATGAGTGCTCAACCTTTTACCACATTCAAGTTACCTATCTTACTCACAGTAGATACCCTTACCTCTGTCTCCACCAAGAACACAGAGGGATCAGGTAGGAATTCCCTCAACTTTCAGTTTCTTCAGTCCATCTACTCACACAACCATATCTTCATCAACAGCTCTCCTTCCCCTTCCTTTCTACTCATCCCAGAAACAGTGTCTGAAACCTTTAAACTAATCCTCTAGCTCTCACCTTATTACCCTTTTCTTTGCTACTTTTCTATGACCCATTGGTCAAAGAAACTAAGAAAAAAACCACTATCAAATATTTGAACTAAACGAAAATGAAAACACAACATATCAAAATGAGAAGAATTGTACTAAAGCATTACTTAGTGGAAAATGTACGCCACTATTCTACTGTATCAGAAACAAATATCTCAAATCAATGACCTTAATTTTCCCCTTAAAAAACTAGATAAAGAAGTGCAAACTATACCCAAAGTAAGTAAAAGAAAGGAAATAATAAGGAAAGAAGAGGAAATCAATGAACTAGGAAACAAAAAACAATAGACAAAAATAAATGAAATGAAAGTTGGCTCTTGAGAACAATGAAACTGATGAACTTCTTATACTACAAAGACATAAATGATCAATCTGTGGAATGGAGGTGACATAAGTATAGATTCTACTAATTTTTTAAAGATTTAAGATAATGTTATCAAAAACTTTATGCAAACTTTAATTTTGACCATGTAAATAAAAAGACAAACTCCTTCAAGTTATAACCTACCTAAGCTCACTTACAAGAATAGATAAACTGGAACCTACCAAAATATAGGAACAAATAAGTGATTTTTACCAAGGATGTAGGAGTCAAGATCAGTATAGAATAATCAATTATATTTATATATGCTAGCAGTGAATAAGCAAAAATGAAAGTTTAAAAAATACCATTCATAGTAGCACCAGAAAATAGAAATGTTTAAGAATAAATCTGATAAAAATTGAATAATGAAAGCTATTAAATATACAAAAACTACCAAGACATTAAATAAGATCTAAATAAATGAAGTTATATCACATTCATGGGTTGAAAACTTGAATGTTTCTACGATGTCTACCATCAACAATGTTTCTGTCCCTCCAAGTCATATGTTAAAACTTAATCACCAGTGTGATATTTGGAGGAGGGGCCTTTGGGGAGTGATTAGGTTATAATGAGAAAGCCAGTGGTGGGATTCAAATAATTTAAGACCCAGTTCTCTGACCTAATAATGATCTTAAGTATTAAAAAATGATATACTGAAAGGTAGTTTATTATTTCATTGTTATAAGATTGTTATAAGAAAGAGTTTTAAAATATTAATAAAAAATATCAAATAACAACTGACAAAAACAATAAAACAGTTATTTAGAATATTACTATATTGCTTGTTGGTTGGCATCCTCACTTGCAATTTTTTCACCTATAGATAGAATGAACATTACTACAGGCGCTTAAAATACACTGTTGTGCAGATGAACATTAAAAAAAAGTAAAGAATGTAAATTTGTGATTTCCACATTGGGCGGTTCCTCAGGCCTTAAAGAGAAGCCTGATTACAAGTGCCATTTTAACCACCAGTTCATCTAACTCAACAAAATTTAGGTATTGGTTCCACCATACTGGTGAGAACTGACTGAATCCCACCACTGGAGGAAAACCCTCTAGCATGGAATTAATGCCCTCTTGAAAGAATCCTGAGAGAATTTTTCTGTCCCTCTGCCACAGAGAAAAGAGCAGTCTGTGAACCAGAAAACAAGCTCTCACCAAACACCAAATCTGCTAAAGTCTTGAACTTGAACTTCCTAACCTCTAGAACCACGGAAAAAAATTCTATTTTTTTATAAAACATCCAGTCTATGGTATTTTTGCTATACCAGCCTGAACAAACAATAAAAATGCCAATTCTCCACCATATGCAAAAATAAAATTTGATCCATACCTCATACCATATATAAAACCCAATTTAAAATGGATCATAGACTAAAATATAAAACCTAAAACTATAACATTTTTAGAAGAGAACATGGAGAAAAACTAATGAATTTAGGCAAAGACTTTTAGGATAAAAAACACATTATCCATGAAAGAATAAATTGACATATTAAGTTTCATTAAAATTTAAAATATCTCTTCAAAGGACACTCTTAAGAGAAGCCACAGACTGGGAGAAAATATTTATAAATCATATGACTGATAAGAAAGGGATTTATATCCAGAATGTATAAAAATCTCTCAAGCACAATAATAAGAAAACATACCAGTAGAAACTGGGCAAAATATTTCAAGAGAAATTTCATCATAAAAGATACACAGATGACAAATAAACCATGAAAAGATGCTCAACATCATTAGTCATTAAGGACATGCAAACTAAAATCACAGTGAAAAACTACTACACACCTATTAAAAATGGCTGCTGAAATTAAAACGATTGACTAGAGCATGTATTGGCAAGGGTGTGAAAGCAATTCTCATATACTACTGATGAAAATGTATAATGGAACAAACAAATTTAGAAAATAGTTTGGCCATTTCTTAAAAAGTGTAATGTATATCTACCATATGATCCAGTCATTGTACCTCAGGTGTTTACCCAAGAGAAATGAAAGCCTAGGTCTATACAAAGAATTATACACAAACATTCATAGCAGCTCTATCTGTAAAAGCCAAAAAACTGAAAATAACCCAAATGCTCATCAATGAATTAATTAAAAAGTAATGATAGTTAGTATATGCATATACATATATATACCTCAACAATAAATGAACTAACAAAACATACGAAAATAAAACTCAAAGTAATTATGCGGAGTCAAAGGCCCTGGCCGGTGGCTCAATGGACAGAACATCAGCCCAACAGGTGGATGTCCTGGATTAGATTTCTGGTCAGGGCACACAGGAGAACCGACCATCTGCTTCTCCACACACCCCCACCCCTCCTCTCTTTCTCTGTCTCTGTCTCTCTTCCTCTTTCTATACTGCAGCCATGGCTCAATTGGTTCTAGTGAGTTGGTTCTGGGCACTGAGGATGGCTTCATGGCCTTCCCTCAGGCACTAAAACAGCTCGGTTGCCTCCCTGCCTCTCACTTGAGAAGTGACCATCTGCTTCTCTTCCCCTCCCTCTTCCCCTTCTCTGCTTCTTTCCCTCCTGCAGCCAGGGTCTCAATTGTTCCCAGCGTGTCCCCAGGCACCGAGGATAGCTCTATTGGAGTGCATCAGGCTCAGGTATTAACAATAACTCATATTCAAATATTGGCTCCCGGTTGGGGTGCATGCAGGAGTCTGCCTCACTATCTCCCCTCCTCTCACCTAAAAAAAAAAAAGGAGTTGAGAAACATGCATAGTATATGATTTTATTTATATAAAGTTCTGGAAAATACAAATTACTCTATATAACAGAAAGTAAATCAGTGGTTGACTAGAAAGGGAGAAGGAATGAAGGACCAACAGGAAGAATTACAAAAGCAGCATGAGCAGACTCTTAGGGGTGAAGGTATATTTATTATCTTGACTGTTGTGATGGTTTCACAGAAATAAACATACAGGCAGTTCCGGGTTATGAACGAGAGAGGTTCTGTCGGTGTGTTCATAAGTTGAATTAGTATGTAAGTTGGAACAGGTATATTTACCTACTAAATGCAGCTAGAAAGATGTTGATCTTAACCCAGTATTTATTTTTAACTTTCTGTGCAGATAAATACTTAAACATGTTCAAATACAGCCTTAAGCAATCTTGGATGATGCAGAAGATGATGGACTTGTCGAAGAGGACAGGAATGGTGGTAGAGAGTTGGGGTTTGATTTGCTGCTGGAGTCAGTTTCCCTCATCAAGGGAGGTTTGTACAGAGCTTTTCTTTTTCATCATAAATGGCTCTGTAGCATCTCAGGCCTTCAGTAACTGTACTGTAAACTTTGGTCACCCTCTCTGTGTCAGGATCTTGCTCCTCTAACTTTGCCATTTCTGCTTCAATGAAACAAAAAGCATCAGCTAACTCTTTTGTAGAAAACTTATTTTTGGTTCTGGAGTTTCTAGGTCTCTGTTTTCTTCCCTAAATGCTATCATCTGCTGCTCTAGTTCCTTAACCCTTTGAGTAGTATGAATGTTCACATACATCCTCATGTCTCCTGACCATCCAGGATACAAACGTACATGTGTGAGGCAACATTAAAAAAGGCAAATGTATGGTCTTCTCGTTTCCATAAATTGGTTATCAAACAAACATGATTTTAAGTTAATAGAACTGGAACTGGAACTATTTTCATTTTTTGAAAAGTAACTCACTCCTGGGGGTCGGCAAGCATGAAAAAAACTTACTACTCAAAGGTTTTCACTGGTCAGTTCTTTGCCACGGGAGTTGAGTAATTCTATGATCTCATTTTCACTGATGTCCAACTGCAGTTGATTATCAGTAGCCTTTGTGGCACTCTATTCATAATTACAAGTTATACCTATGTATAGGATGTTTACAACTTGGGGACTTACTGTATATCAAAACATTCTATTGGACACTTTAAAAGTGTAGCTTTCTGTAGGTCAACTATACTTCAATAAAGCAGCCCTTTTAACATGCACTAGAAAAATAAAAAATTCTTTAATTTGTTTCTTTGAGTCCATTTATGAACTTCACTATTTAACTCCTATTACAAATTTCTCATGACATGGTTCATAAATAATGACATATCACTGCGTCAGAACACCTGAGAATGGGTCCTCCAGCATATATACTGAACTATTATTACAAACGGTTAAGAAGCAACCACTGGTCACCCTGGTGGTTAGTGGGGAGCAACAGGAATGGGATCTGGGTGCCTGGCTTTGGATTCAGTGCACATTTGGGGCATATTTCAAGAGGATCAGAATTTCAAAGGAACCCAAACTCTCAAGTGGGAGCAAGATGTGCAAACAGCTCTGGCATTGGCCCAAATTATTCACAAAATGATGTCCATTCCCCAAAGGACTTACTCTTTTAACATCCAGGATGAGATTGCAGGATGTCACCTCTCATAGTCCAACTTCATCTGTTTCCAAGTGTTTTTAAGACTGGAATGTATAGCTGGGATCATAGAGAAGACATACTATACACAGGGCTATTTTGAACATTGTGTAAACACAAGTATCTCACTATTTCTGGTGTCTCTCTTGTTTATCCCAGTGTCTAACTGGGATTGTGTGCCCTTCCAGTTGGTATTAGTCCCATTTGCAGCTGACACCAAGCCACATCTGTGGTAACTGGCCTTCTCACCACCCTATCAAACTCATAAAGGGTTGATATTGGCTCAGATGTCAATCATTGATGCACAGTCAGGACCGGAACACCATCAGGACTTGTTTCCGTTGATGTATATGGCTTGAGCCAAAAATAGTTTAGGCAGCTTGAGTTATTTGGAGCCCATTTTCTCAGAAAACACTGAGGTCACAGAAATGAGGGTAAATACAGGTAATTGCAAAAGCTGTAGAAAAATAAAGCAGGTTCTGAATATAAATAGTTATGCTTTAAAAACACATATTTTGTTTTAGCTACTATACGTTTAATTTGCTTTCACTTTCTTATGCCAGCTGGTCTGATATTACCCAATTTTGTTAGACAGATACAATTAATATTTCATAATTTCTGTGGTTCAGCAGTTTGGCATGTTTTTTTTGAGCACCAAACATAAAGGAACCCACCCAAGTGTTGGGCCGATTAAATATATTATGCTCACTTTGTTAAAAGTGGCACTGTCCACGTGGAAGCTTGTCACCCAGGTGATAATATTAGTTGCCCTTCTTGCTTGGGATGGGCGTGATTATATTAATGTGTGTGGGGGACAGGTTGTAAGCAGGCAGAATTGTTATAGCCCAAGGCTTAGTTTTAAAACTAAGCCTCTCCAGCCTGACCAGGCGATGGCGCAGTGGATAGAGCGTCGGACTGGGATGCAGAAGACCCAGGTTCGAGACCCAGAGCTTGCCAGCTTGAGCACGGGCCCATCTGGCTTGAGCAAAAGCTCATCAGCTTGGACCCAAGGTTGCTGGTTCCAGCAAGGGGTTGCTCGGTCTGTTGAAGGCCAGAGGTCAAGGCACATGTGAGAAAGCAATCAATGAACAACTAAGGTATTGCGATGGCAACAAAAAACTAATGATTGATGCTTCTCACTTCTCTTCATTCCTATCTGTGAGTCCCTATCTATCCCTCTCTCTGACTCTCTCTGTCCCTGTAAAAAAAAAAAAAGGACTAAGCCTCTCCCACCCTAAGTGGCTTTGTATCAGAGACTTCCTTGTTTGTAGATTGGATTAAAGGTTTGGATTTCTACACTACAAAATGGGGCAGACTGGGAACTTGCTCTCTCTTGATTCCTGAGATTAGCATTAAAGAGGAGAGCAAAGAAAGGCCAAGTGGAGGAGGCCAGGAGAAGCAGCCAAGATGACAGAATGCTGAAGGAGAAGCCAGTTTGTGCAGAGAGGAGATGGGAAACAGAGGTGAATAAGGCTAGTGAGCTAGAAACCTTTAATTCTAGAAAACTTGGATAAGTCAGTAGCTTTGTGAGCACTGAATGAGTGGGTTTTGGAGCCCAGTGTGTGTTTTTACTTGCCTGCTGGGTGCAAGCTAGGATTAAAGGTAATGGCCCACCAGTTCTTAGCTCCATTATTTCATTACTGTCTGTCTGAATCAAATGCGAACCTGCACGGGCCCGGTGGCCGAGATGGTGGCCGTGGCTACTGGCTTTACACCAAGAAATAGAGTAAACTTCTTTAAAATCCTCATCCCTTAGTTTATAGTTGTTCTCATAAATAAAAACAGAAAAGTCTAACAGTATTATTCTGTATTGACATGAAAAGCATGCATTATGCATAGATTCTTATGATTATAATTCTGGATTCACTAAATTCCACAGACATCAGCAGGGCAAAATGTTCCTTTATTTAAAAAGATATAATCTTTCTTTAGAACATTTAATAAACTTGGAATTGATTCATAAGAATTTGCTATTTTTTAGTACACTTAAACCCCTTTATCCAAAGTAATATTACTTCTATAGTAGTCTGTTAAGCATCTTAGCTATTCTCCCAACAACTGTATAAGGTTTTGCTACTTCCATTTTTACAGAGGAAGAAACTTAAGCTTAGCGACATCCAATCACTTTTCTAATTTTATACTGTTAGTGGTAATGCTGAACTTGAACCAAAGCCTAATTCCAGAGCAGAAATTTGAGTTGTAATTCAATGCATATTTTGCCTCTCCAAATGTATTTAGCTTACATATAAGTAAGTTTTCATGCCCATAACATTTTGTTCCTCCTGCTAAATAGAGGGGTTTAAAATAATCTTTCTGTGGCCATGAAATAAACTTAAGATAATTTTTCAATGTGTAAAAAATGGGTTAAATTTTAAAACAAATTTCAAATCACAAAGTCCAAGTGTTTGAATCCAGTGAAAGAGATAGCTCTAACCCAATTTGTAAAATATTTATATTGATATTTATTTCCACTGCCCTTAGTCATTTATATAATTTAGTTCCCACATATGTGGAGTACACAATTAAATACCTTTGAATAAGCAAAGACAATGGTTATTCTTTGGAAATTTAAAGAATTTCTTACATGGCACTGACAGCGGTAGTAATAATATTAAAAGTAAAATTTCATTAAGCTTCAGACCTAAAATTATTATATATTTCACAAAACTCGCTGCTGAACAGTATAAGCAATGTGATATAGCATACAATAAAACATAAGACAGGTATTTTTTTATTATTCCAATGACTGACATACTGCCCAGTAACTACCAGAATATCTAATTCCTTATCAAATCAATCTTTATTGCTTCTGTTGCAATTTCAGCTTTGTTATATCGTAAAAATAACCATAGAGGGTACTAAAATTAAAAATGTAAGATTAGCATCATGTAAATACAGAGGCCATGGCCACCATCACAGCCGCCTGGCTCATGCAGGTTCACATCTGATTTGGACAGTCCGTAATGAAAAAACGGAGCCAAGAACTGGTGAGCCATCAGCTTTAATCCTAGTTTGCACCTGGTGGGCAAGTAAAAACACACATTGGGCTCCAAAACCCACTCATTCGGTGCTCACAAAGCTACTGACTTATCCGAGTTTCCTAGAATCAAAGCTCACCAGCCTTATTCACCTCTGTTCCCCATCTTCTTCTCCAGCACAAACTCTGATCAAACTGGCTTCTTCCTCAGCACTCCGTCATCTTGGCTGCTTCTCCTGGCCTCCTCCACGTGGTTTTTCTCCGCACTCCTTTCTCTGCTCTCCACTCTAATGCTAATCTCAGGAACCGAGAGCGAGTAAGCTCCCAGTCTGCCCCACACTATAGTGTAGTAATCCAAACCTTTAAGCCAATCTACAAACAAGGAAGTCTCTGATACAAAGTCACTTATCTGAGGCATAATGGGAAGATTCCTCATGAGAGTGCACCACCCTACATCATCCAATCAGTCAAGGGTGTGGGGAAAAGCTTACTTTTAAAACTTGCACGTGGGCAGCACCATCTTTAACAAAGTGAGAAAAATATATTTTATCTGCCCAACAATCCACCCCTATGCTCACTTTACTACCCACAGTCTACACCACCGGCATCCCTGTACAAGGAAATTAGGCACATTACACAAATTACAACAAGATGACAAATCATACAATTTCAACAATTACAAAGATACACTTCACCAGTCTCTGAGCACTTTGCCAAAAGTGTAAAATGTCCTCGGCCTTCTCTCTTGCCATTTAAAAGGCTTCCCGGGGCAGGGAGAGGGCCTCCAGCAAAGCCACCCCCTACCCCCATCAGGGTATTTCACATCGTCAAAAATCCCTAAGTCCATCCAGCAAGGGAGCCAGTGCTCACTCCGGTCATAGTCCAGGAAATCAGCCCACACACATGGGGCCTTAGCCTCCCCCCTCAATCCTGCCATCATGGCAGGTCTCACACTGTCCTAAAGAGAAGCATGTGGCAATAGCAGTTAGCATTTCCATCTTTTCTCTGGGGAGCATGATGGCATCCACCGCTATGTCCCAAAATGTCAGTGAACCCACCAGCAACTTAACAGGCACCCCCTGCCATTCTAGTTGCCACTCGGCAATGCATGCCTGGCTCCTAGAATATCTATTCATCCTCCTGCTGCAGTTGCCACCATTTACCTTCTGGAGTCTGCGAATCACAACTCCAGCCCAATTCTCCTCATCCTCCAAAGAGGAACTGAGAACTCCAGCTCCTGCTGCTGGGTTTGAGCCCCAGGCAACCACTGCCTTCTGCTCCATGGGCCTTTCAGCTCCAGCCCTGGCTGCAGCTCCAGCCCCAGCCTCAGCTCCGACCCCAACCCTCAGGTCCAGCCTCATGCCGCTGCTGGGTCTCCAGAACATCCAGGGCAATCTCCAACTCATGAACCTGTGATTCCTTCTCCAGCGTCTGCTCCAGTTCCAGGCAAATCTCTCAGACCTGGTCGGCCTCCTCCTCCAGTGCTTCCTCCAGCTCCAGGGTCGGCATCTCTTTCTCCCACGTTTCCTCCAGCTCCTTCTGCTCAGTTTGCAGGTACCAGGCAGCTTCTTCAATAGAGCTGTCGGTTTCCTCATGCATGGCTGTAAAAGTCAGCCAGCCTACAGTTCCCCAAAAAACAGCTATGGGAAACTATAATAGCAGCCAGTTCTCTACTCCACTGCTCAAAGGTGGTGGTGGTTCCATACCGATCTGTATCGAATCCTGCCACAGACTACGCCAAATGTAAAGCCAGCAGCCGAGGCCACCATCACAGCGGCCTGGCCCACGCAGGTTCGCATTAGATTCGGACAGTCGGTAACGAAATAACAAAGCCAAGAACTGGTGAGCCATCAGCTTTAATTCTAGCTTGCACCCGGTGGACAAGCAAAAACATACACTGGGCTCCAAAACCCACTCATTCAGTGCTCACAAAGCTATTGATTTACCTGAGTTTCCTAGAATCAAAGGTTTCTAGCTCACCAGACTTATTCACCTCTGTTCCCCATCTCCTTCTCTCTACACAAACTGCACAAACTGGCTTCTTCCTCAGCACTCTGCCATCTTGGCTGCCTCATCTCTACATGGCCTTAATCTGCTCTGCTCTAGGAACCCAGAGAGCAAGCTCTTGGTCTGCCCCACTTTATAGCGTAGATTCAAAACCTTAATCCAATCTACAAATAAGGAAGTCTCTGATACAAAGTCACTTATCTGAGGCATCATGGGAGGATTCCTCATGAGAGTGCAGCACCCTACATCATCCAATCAGTCAAGGGTGTGGGGAAAAGCTTACTTTTAAAACTTGCACGTGGGCGGTGCCATCTTTAACAAAGTGAGCAAAATATATTTTATCTGCCCAACACATGTATACACATCAACTTTTTTCATATTTTGTCAAAGGTATCATCTAGATTATCTATCCTAGTTAAATCTAGAAAATGAAGAAGAAGAGTGAGAATGTTTAAATCTGGGGCCTAAATAAATAAATATATAGATAAATAAATAAAGCAGGGGCCTGATAGAAGGTTAAACAGACCCCTCTATCAATGTACAATTTAGTCACAGAGTTTGGGTTTTCTTTTCTTAAGTGCTTTATTTTTTGGCCCCACTAATGCTGAACACCACCAAGCATTTTCTCTCTCAAGAGGAGAAATGTGATATAGTTGGCACACCAACTCACTGCAGATTTTCTAAATTCCAAATGAGCCATGCTCTCTAGGCCGGGCTTTAGAGATGTGAGTTGTTATCGAGTAGGAAGTCAGATAAAACATTGGGGAAGTTCACTTTAGGCCACTGATTTATCTAAATTCCTATTCTCAGAAAAGGCATAACAAAGCAACCCTAATCTTCATTTTTCTCAGGAGTCTTACTTGAGTTTGTTATTTTTTCCATTCTTGGCTAATCAACAACATGACATAAATAAATTCCTTATAATTTCTTCTGAAGAATAGGCAAGCACCCCCAATTCTTGAATATCTGCTTTACTGAGACAGCTTGAAGAGTAAAAATGGAGTGGGATGATAAATACATGAATATAATTGACAGGAAGCTGTGTTTCCATGAAGGTCGAGGGTAGCTTCAGGACTGCCAGAAGTGAGCTGTCCTGAGAAGGCCTTCAGCCAGTCAGTGGGAAAGCTTTCTTCTGAGAGTAAGTGGTCTCTAAATGATGACTCTCTTGATTTGGGGTTCTCTGTGAGTCTCAGGTCTTCTTCCATTGCAATTAAACATATAACCCTCCATGGTAAAGGAGCAGAATTTAGCAAAAGTCAACCAGACCCCAAAAGTTAGGGAAAGAACTGAGTAAGACGAGCTCTTTCAGACACATCAGAAGCACCCTGGGTATAGCAGCAGTTTCCGGAGAAGAAATCGGTAAACCATGTTAATATTGCCTGCCACAAGCAGATGAAATGAGATGGGGGAGGAAGAAGTCAGAAAACACGTTACTTTCAAACTTTTATAAATAAAATTTAAAAACCCTTCTTAGTGTTGTCTAGAATTTGGGCTGAATGTGCCTGTTTAAGCTCATCTATGGAAATAATGTCTAAAGAATTTGTGTTATGCTACTATCCTATGTGCAATTAGTCATAATGTGAGATGCCTTTTTTTTTTTAAATGAAATGGTAATACTACTAACAGCTACCATTTATTGAGTGCTTAGTAGTTGACAAGCATGGATCTAAGCACTTCCTATACATTAACAACCATACGAGGTAGTCACTAGTGTTATCACTACTTCACAGATGAAAGACGGGAGCTCAGAGGAAGTGGCCAAGTCCTCCTCCCATCAGTGCCCGATTCAAGCATCTTCTCTGAAAAGCCTCTGCCTAGGACATTGTCCCTCCCAGGCATTCAAGCTTCCTCCCTCTCTGGAACTACTGTATCCAGCACATTTCTCCCCCAGGGCACCATACTATTCTCCATTATAACTATTTTCCTGCACATCCATCTCACCAGCAACACTGAGCTCCTAGAGGAAGAGATCATGTCTTGGGCTTTTTGTGTTCACAGTGCCTGTTATGCTACTTGATATACATAGTGGGGACTCAGGAAATGTTCATGAATCAACGGATACATAAATACATGAATGGAGAAAAAACATTCAGAAAATAAAACATCATAAGGAAAAAACCTCACAAGGATAATGTGAGGAAAGCTATCTGTAAGGTCGATGGGCAATGGGGGAAGGTCACATGAGGAACCAGACCCAGGAACTTTGGCTAGAACCACCCACATCCATGCACACCAAAAGAAACTTCCCAGGAATCTTTGGAAAAGAGCAACTGTCAGTCAGTGAGATTTAGCAACGTCATATCAACTCGCCTCCCCCTAGACGACCCTTTAAATATCCCCAACACGGTTTCATCCATGCAACTTCTCTGGCCTCTGTCCCTGGGAACAGAAAACATCATCCAGGAAGCGCTGTACTAAGTAAAACTTATACTATTCCACACTTCGTGGCTATGCCCTTCCTTCTTCCTTGGCGGGGAAAAATACCTTACATTTGGTGCCAAAACCTGGGAGGAGTTGAAGCCCGCTGTGGATGCTCGTTTCCCCTTCCCTTCCAAGGAAGAACCAGGATCTCCAACTTTCCACCCACTTTGGCACATGGTGCAGTAAGTCCCCTGCCTCCAGCCTCCCCTCAGTTTTTTCTGCTGAGACTCCCTGTCCGTAATCACAGCTGCATCAGGGACCCTTTTCCTGTTCTGAGTATGTGTGTGTCTGTGGAGACGTCCCAGGCACATCCACTTTACCTAACCATCTGGTTGCCAGAGATTGAGTTGCCGGACACCAATTCTCATCTCTGATCACTTTGAGAACTGAGGGTGGCCGTGGGGGCACAGGAATCTAAACCTGACTCAAAAACACTCTTGCCTTATCCAAAATTTCCCTCTCCCTAAAGAAGAAACTGTTCTTCTCCGCTCTGGCCAGGCCACAGAACCCACTGGATAATTGGACCAGGTGGCCTCCTGAAGGGCCTTTCAGTTTTAACACTCTCACCAACTTATTTTTTATTTATTTATTTATTTATTATTACTTTTTTTTTACAGGGACAGAAAGAGAGAGAGAGGGATAGATAGTGACAGACAGGAGTGGAGAGAGGTGAGAAGCATCAATCATTAGTTTTCATTGCCATCACAACACCTTAGTTGTTCATTGATTGCTTTCTCACATGTGCCTTGACTGCGGGCCTTCAGCAGACTGAATAACCCCTTGCTGGAGCCAGGGTCCTTGGGCCCGCGCTCAAGCTGACAAGCTCGGGGTCTCGAACCTGGGTCTTCCACATCCCAGCCCGATGCTCTATTCGCTGCGCCACCACCTGTTCAGGCAACACTCTTGCCAATTTAACTATTGCCAAACAACTGGGAATTGGTTGGAGATCCCTTAGATTCAGGGCTCCTAGTATTTACGCTCCCTAAATTTAATCCTCCTAGTATTTAATCTCTGTGCTGCCTGCTACACAGCGCAGGTCCTTTTTGGATAGAGAAACCTCAACTAAACCCTCTGCTCCTGATCTTTCCTCCTTCACCTGAACCCCAACTCTCTCTCCCTCCTGCCTGACCCCCGGGATCGCCCCTTTCTTGGGACCCCTCTCTGGTCCCTCTGCAGATCTCTTTCACACGGATCTCTTCCCTCCAGAAGCCCCCTCCCCTCTCTTCACCAGATCCTATGTCTCATTCACCTGCAAATACTAGTCCCTCTTTCTCCTCCCCTGCCAGCCAGGGGCCCCTCCCCTCTCCACTGTGTTCTTAAGCCTCTCTTCCATCAGGTTACCCTCTGCCAGCCACTGGCCCTTACACCGGTTTATAGGACTCCTGACCACACAACCCAGCCCCGGTTTTCTTGCAGGAAAGCCTGGCCCTGTCCTGCCTCTGGTTCTGGCGTTTCTGGCTGGATCTGGGTGTGGGGTTCCCCAGGAGACCCCTCCTCTTATTCTTACCCCCAGACCCTTATCCAAGACCTGTGAACAGGGCATTTAAAGTTTTTAATGGGTGCAACTAGTAGAAAAAGGCTGAGGCTGTTCATCAGGCCCACATGCAGCAGAAGGTAACACTCCAAACCTAGGATCTTATGGCAGCCCTGAGGCGGGCAAAGCAACAGGGGTAAGGCACAGGAGGTGCCCAACCCAAGTCTAGGCTGCAAAGAGGAACCCCATCACTGGTCCCAACAGTGTCCCTGCCCGTAGCTGCCCACTAAGCCCTGCCCTGGCTGCAAGCAGCCCAGTCACTGGTGAAGCGATTGCCCCTTTGGGCAACAGGCTATTCCTCAGTGCCTCTACATGGAGAACAAGCCACCCAAATGGGAGGCCAAGCCAGCCAGGTGGGCCCTCTGCTCGAACTCCTAGGTCTCATGGATGACTGACATGGCCCGGACTCAAAGACTCCCAACACCCACACCAAACCCAGGGTAATAATGCAAAGAGTGGGTAAGTCCATCTCATTTCTTGTGGACATGGAGGGTACCTTCTCTGTTTTGCCATCACACTCTGGACCTTTATTTCCCTCACAGGTCTCAGTTATAGGGGTGGATGGGACCCCTTCTTTTCCCCTTTACATGGCACCCCTGATATGCATTTGGACGCAATCCCCTTTTTGCACTCCTTAGTTATGCCCTCTGAAAGCAAAGGGGCTTCCTCACTACCAAGGGCTCCTCTATAATCAATACTACCCTCATTTCTAACCATGTCTCTCACCTCTAGCTTGCCCCCATGTAGGACCGCTGGCAGTTAGAACCACTGGGCCCTACCCATTTCCGGCTCACCAAAAGGCTGGACCCTGCAGATCCTCCTATTGCTCCTCTTTTTTAAAAATTCTTACAGGACCGCATTCACAAAGTTTCTCAAGTCACAGTCAAATAGATGTTCCTCGGAACTCCTCTCAAAGACACCATCTTTCGACATCCTCTCCCCGCGACACCCCTAACCAGCAGGAAGTAGCCAGATGAATAGCAGCACCCCTATCTAACAAAAAAGGTCGGAATGTAAGGTCGGTGGGCAATGGGGGAAGGTCACATGCGGAACCAGACCCAGGAACTTTGGCTAGAACCGCCCACACCCATGCGTGCCAAAAGGAACTTCCCAGGAGTCCTTTGGAAAAGAGCAGCTGTCTGTCAGCCAGTGAATTTTTGCCATGTCATATCAACTCGCCTCCACCCTAGATGACCCTTTAAATATCCCCCATGCAGTTTCATCCATGCGACTTCTCTGGCCTCTGTCCTCCAGACAAGAGAACATCGTCTGGGAAGCGATGTACTAAGTAAAGCTTTTACTATTCCGCACTTCTTCCTCAGCAGGGAAAAATATCTTACACTATCCAAGAGTTAGTCTACAATTTACTTTAGATTTGATATACTCGTATTGCCCTCCCCCAGTTCCCTTATTGGTTGGAGTAGCCAGTAGGTAACATGCTTCACAAACAGCATGGCACAAGGCTGCAAGTCATGTTGGGAAGACAGGTGTAGAGGCCAACTTGAGTTTGAGACCTGACTCTACTGACCTTGATCAAGTAAACCAACCATCTGAGCTGCCTTTTCTCATCTGTGAAATAGGAACGCCCATGTACCTACCACACATGTGCCCAGAATGATTTAAAGAGATCATACTGTAAATTTGAATGTATTTAATAGATATAAAAGGTAATACAAATGTTAATGACTATACTAGACAGAGATGGTGCAAGACTTAACACTGGCTAACTCCCAGTCATGTGGCACAGGGAACCTAGATGGGGGCTAGGCCCTACTGAGCACTTGCTCCATGCCAGGCACTGAGAAGTCCTTCACATTCTTCATCTCACTTATGCCTTCCAGCAGCCTGGGAAGTGTAGGTACTATTATCCTAACTTTATAAATGAGAAAAGCAAACTTTGAGGGGTTGTGTGAATTACCCAAAGCTATGTGTAAAGGAGTCAAACAGGGAACTGGTGTTTTATTGGTTATAAAATATGCGATCTTTTTACCAACACTCTGTTGCCTTCATGGAATATCAGTTATCATTGTACAAAATCACCTGGAATTTGGAACTTATGGTTTAAAGTTCTGGCTGTCAGGAATAAGAAAAACTTTGAATATTTTTCATATTATAATCTGTTTGCATCTTTCATATTGGAATATAAGAAACTGAGTCAGTCCTTTCACTTCGAGTTTGAGAGAGACCATATATGATAACACTCTGCTTTGTCAACCTCAGAACAGACAGAGACAGAAGCAGGTGTGAGACTAATGATCATGACACATTCACTAATAACAGAGTGGGACCTAAGAGCATATTTAACTCCTCCTGTGCCAACCCATTATGCAGTCACTACCCCGTCATTGACATCATTCAGTATTCAGAGTCCAGCCCAGAGCAGACGGCCTACCTTGTGACAAGTGCAGATGAGAATGGACCTCTTTGTAGACAGAAAGAAAGAAGAAAGCAGGAGCTTAGCTGAGCCTGCTCAGTTTTTTTACTCTGAAACTCTTCAGTCACCTAAGTCCTGCTCTGAGGAGCATGAATGAAGAGGCCATTGTAACTTGGGAGAGTCCCTCCCAGGATCCGCCTTCCAGGACATAGGGTGAATTTCCTGTCCCTCTATGGAAATATAAGTCAGTAATGGAACCCTGTTTGCTTTCTTGTGATTTCTATTTTTAAAGTGGGGGTAGGGAAAGTCTGTTCTAGAAATTTTGGCCAATATAAGGAATTTCCTCTTTTCTTTACAATAAGAAATCTTAGAGCATGATACACAGATGCATGAGACTATTCAGTGTGTCAGCTCAATTTAGGGAATGTCCTGCCCTCAAATGTCAAGGCTAAATTACTACCCTTTGAGTAGTATGGACATTCAAGTACGTCCTTATACCTCCTGACCATCCAGAGTACGATTGTACATATATGTCTTTAAACTTTGAGCTGGAGCAGTAAAGGAACTAATTTCAATTAATATGTTCTTATTGTTTCCATAAACTGGTTATCAAACAAACATAAAACTGTAAGTGGAACTAATTTCATTTTTTTGAAAAAAAAATTTTTAACCAGTCAACTTCCTTTTTGCTACTTCCCTTTAGCCAGCTGAGCCTGTGGTCAGAATGTGGCTGTATTCCATTGCATTATGGACATGTTGGTTGGGCAATGCATATGTATTTATTAAACACCTATTATTTGCCAGGCACTGAAAAGACAGCCTCCCCAGGAGGTCCCCATCTTGTGAGGGACAGATGAATGGTAAGCATATAAGCAAACAAGACATGTATGATACTGAGAAGCACTATGCAGAAGAGAAATAGAGATGCTAAACAGGGACCTTTAGGTGAGATCTGCATGATGGTAAGTTGGCAGCATATGAAGACCTTGGGCAAAGCGGTCTAAACAGAAGGAATTAGCACAGAGGCCCTGAGATGGGCATGAGCTTCATGATTTTCCAGGGGAGGAGAGGAGAACAGGCTTGGCTACAGAGACAAAAATGAGAGGGATTCCAGGGAACCAAAGCCAGAGAGGGGGCCAAAAACAGGATCTTGTCAGACTTGTGGGCAGTATGATGTGGTTTTGATGTTACTTTCAGTATATTGGGAAGACATCAAAGAGTTTGACTAGGAAATGGTGTGGTACAATGTATATGTGATTGTTCTTGATGCTGTGGAAAGCGCTGACTGCAGTGGGCAGGACAGAGACAAGCTAAGCTCTTAGATTGGAGCTTAGAGCTTAAAGCTGATGAAAAGTGATACAATTCAGATTATATTTAAGAGGTAGTACTGATGGGAGATGCTGACAGATTTGGTGTGAGTGTGAGTCAAATGAAGAATGAACCCAAATGTGGGTCCAGAATAATTAGTGGGGCTATTGACCACCATGGGGTGTGGACTAGGGAGACAGGTGGAATCACCCCACTTGTGACATATTAAAGTTAAGGTGCCTCTCTGACATACAAGAGTAGATACTAAGAAGACAAACGAACAGATGAGTCAGGCCTCAGTATGAGTTCTGTGTTCTGAGTATACATATACTGCTTACAAAAATTAGGAAATATTTTATAGCTTTATATTCATTTTGAAATATCTCCTAATTTTTGTGAGCAGTATATTTGAGAATCAGTCGGGGAAGTAAGAAAAGAAAGAAGCAGAACTCTGTGAAGCTCCAATACTTACAAGCTTGTAGAGAAGATCTTGTAAAATAGATAGATGGGGAGAGGTCTCCTTGAGGATCATAATAAGGGCTATTAGACAAGACTGTGTTTCAAGGAAGGTACAGTCAACAGTGTCAAGTGTTTCATTTTAAGAGGAGAGCAAATAATTGGCCACTGGTTTGTCAGTATGTAGTCCCTGTGACCCTGATATGATTTGTTGTGGTAGATTTGGGGGGATAGCTGATGGGTTCCTAAAATCATTTCCATCTCACAGTTCCATGATTTTGATGACCTGACCCAAGCTACAAAATACCTCTTTCTTCCCTTCTCCCTGAAGCTTCCTTTAGGTGATCTTTTGGCTGTCCTCACTTCCCCCACTAATTCAAAAACAAATAGAGATTTTTACCTGAAGGAAAATTAAACAAAATTAAATACTGTACTCCATTGATCTTACCCATAGGTTTTCCAAAAATTCAGTAACAAGTTTTCTTTTATATTTCTCTTTTTATTTTTATTATTTTAGGTGAGAGATAAAGAGATAGTGAGGCAGTCCCCTATATGCATCCTGACCAGGATCTACCTGGCAACCGTTTCTGGGGCCAATGCTCAAGTACTGAGCTATCCTTAGCACCAGGGATCAATGCACTTTAACAGAGCTATCCTCAGTGCTTGGGGCCATGCTTGAACCAACCAAACCACTGGCTGCCAGAGGGGAGGAGCTAGAGAAGGGGTAGATGAAGGGGAAGAGGAGCATAGGGTCACTTCTCCTGTGTGCCCTGAGAATCAAACCTAGGACATCCATTCGCCTGGCGGAAGCTCTATCCACTAAGTCACTGGTCAGGGCCAGTAACAAGTTTTCTAAGTACCATAGAGAGACCTTGATGGAAACAAGTATTTATGTTATTTTCTCAG
The DNA here is from genome assembly GCA_037038555.1 of Rhynchonycteris naso. NCBI lineage: Eukaryota > Metazoa > Chordata > Mammalia > Chiroptera > Emballonuridae > Rhynchonycteris > Rhynchonycteris naso. The sequence continues at coordinate 105,546,065 of CM072996.1, read as the reverse complement.
ATTTTGTTCCATGAATTACCTCATTCAACAGAAGACCTTGTAACTCTGGTTTAACAATCTCTTTTTAGCTCCAGTTATGATCTGCGATATATCATTCCCGGTGTCACATTGTTCCTTGAGGGGATTCGGCTTTTCACGTCAAAAGAGTAGCGTAATTTTATTAAACAAAAGTTATTATCAGCATTCTATTTATGCAAAGTGCATTATGTGGAAGAGACTGCTATTAGTTTCATGCCTTAGAAAAAGAAAGAAGGATGTTGTCATGTGTGCATATATGTGTGCTCTGAAGTCCTATATGGGTCAGGGTAGATCTGATGCAGTGGTTCTCAATTGGAAAGGAGGGCAATTCCCCCCCGCCCCCAGGGAATATTTGACAATATCTAGAGACATTTTTGGTTGTCATATTAGAAGATGCTACTGGCATCTAGTGAACAGAGGCCAAGGATGCTGCTAAACATCCTATAATGCACAGGGCAGCCTCCTCCACAACAAAGCATTTTCTGATCCCAAATGTCAGGAGTGTCAAGGTTGAGAAATCCTGACGTCATGATGGAAGGATGGAGAACACCAGCCTGAACACAGTATTTCACAGACTGTGCATGTTGTACAGCAACTTCACTGACCTGGCTGGGTCTGTCAGCATAACTGAGCTGAATCAGGTAATCGCTGGACTGCTAAGAATTATAGATATGAGACACAGGCAATTATATGTATATATATATTTCACTAAATTACACAACTGTCAGTGAGCCAATGTCCACAGAAAACTATTTTCTAAATTTCAAATGTTGGCCCTAGCAGGTTGGCTCAGTAGTAGAGCACCCGCCTTGTGTGTGGATGTCTTGGGTTCTATTCCCAGTCAGGGCACATAGGAGAAGCAACCAGCTGCTTCTCCACCCCTCCCCTCTTGCTTTGCTTCTCTCTCTCTCTTTCTCTGTCCCTCTCTCTCTCTCTTCCTCTCCTGTAGCCATGGCTCATTTGGAGCAAGTTGGCCCTGGGTGCTGTGGATGGCTCCATAGCCTTATCTCAGGCACTAAAATAGCTCAGTTGCCGAGCTCTGAGGCAGAGTATCACCCATAGGGAGCTTGCTGGGGGAATCCCGGTCAGGGTGCATGTGGGAGTCTGTCTCTCTGCTTCCCTACTTCTCAATTTAAAAAATTTAAATAAATAAATAAATAAATAAAATAAAATTTCAAATGTCAGCTGAATATATATTACTGTAGTCTAGCTTCCCTCAAACCTTATGAAATGGAGGTATCACTAGCCTTGCTTCCTGGGCTCAGTTTTCTCTTTTCTCATTCACATAGCATTCTGTTAACACTTGAATCCCCAGAGCTGGTTTTATGTAATGCTGACCACAGTACTAAAGACCTTGCCACAAATTTAATATCATCATTTCTCTCTGCTGGCCTTTAAGGAGTCTTTTAAACTCCCCAGGCCAGGCACAGGTGGGACTAAACTTAACAATGCCAGCTAGGAGATCAAGTGACCTACGTAAAATAATCAACAAATATACAGCCTCTCATAGAAGCCATAAAACCTCCTTCTGTCCAGAACCCAACGGACTCAATATTCGGCAATACCCACAAGCTTTCTTTTTAAAAATGCCTCTTGAGACTCAAATCCTACTTGAAAATTGAGCTGATCTAAATTTAGTAAAGAGCCCATCCTCTAACCTTTAAGGTCAATTAAATATTGAGTCTTTTTTTTTCACAGCATGACTGAGTTTTTTATCCTGTACTTGGTGGGAAAGGGCTTATTCAAACAATATTTATATTAGATTCTTAAAATAAACCTGAGCCTCAAGAGAAAAATATAACTCGATGTTCATAACGAAATCCTAAAGATCTGAGTAAAAAAGCTGACTGCACTCAGAGAAACAGCTTGGGTTGCAACTTAATAATTTGTTGTTGTTGTTGTTGTTCAAATGCCAAAGTAATTTTTCTAGGAGGAGAATGAGGTCATTCTTCACAGAATGGGATCACTGTCTCAAAACTCATATGACCAGGAAACACAAGACCAATATAAGGGAAGGTTTAAGAAATGTGAACTAAAGCAAAATGGGCTTAAGAGATGACAAATCTGTACATGTGACTTGAGCACACAGAGATAGATATATTAATGATGCATTATAGATTCTGTGCTTTTTTTTCTAGGAAAGGACCCTCTCTTATCTCCTGCCTTACCCCACACACATCACTGGGGCTCCTCCAAATCAACAGCAGGGGAACCCCAGTAGCCTGGTTCTTCAGGGCTTGCTTGATGCCTCAGGAGAGGCAAGTACTAAAGAGCGGGGCCCTGGCATGTACACTAAGATGTCACAAATAGAGCAGTACCAGCAATCGCATGCAAGGAGAAGAGGCAGAGATGTCACAATATTATTAATCTGTTGATTTGCTTACATCTTGATTTTTTTCTCCCTACTTTACTTTTCCAACTCACACAGATGTACAGTATAGCATGGGGATACAGAGCATGGCTGGGTCAGATTCCAGCATTGCCTTGTCCCAGATATTTGACTTTCTGCAAATAACTTGACTCTCTGTTACTTAGTTTCTTCATCCTAGGTCACTGTGATGGTTAAATAAAGTCATGTTAGTATGAGGTTAGTAGAAAAACTAACACTTGGTAAATTCATAAATACTAATTAGTACGGCTCACAATTTGGATTCAAATATTGGAGTAAAAATCCAGATTTCAAAGACGATTCAATTCAGATCCATTCTAGGAAACAGGAGCTCAGAGAATTTAGAGATACATTCATAGTTACACAGTTAGTTACCAACAGAATAAGATTAACACCTAACTCCCTTGAACTCTAGACTAGTGCTTTGTGTGGGAGGGAGTAGGAGGAAGAATAACGTACATGTGTTTAAAGAACTATATTAATTAGTTCTGCTGCCAGAGAAATGATGGACACTTCCATGTAGTGGAAGCATGTCTTTTAAAGTCTGTTGCTTCCATTCATTCAGCCAGACCAGGCTTTAATTGCAGAGAAACAGCTGGTCCAGCCTGGACTTGTCACATAGCTACCCTGAGCCTCTCAATGAGCCATGATCTGGCAACATCAGATTGGGACCATCTGCCAATGCAGGGCACATATGGTCCCACTAGACTGTAAGAATAAGGTTGTCACAAAAGGTCATTATCTATGCATCACTTTCCAGTGATGAGCTCTGAGTAAGTCCAATGATCTTCCCATTTCATCTTAGTTTCTCCAACTCTCTCCAGGACTTGGAGAAACTAAGGCCAAATAAATAAGAAGTCCTCCTGCCATGGCTCCTGGCAAATCACAGAAAGGCTTTCAGTCATTAACATTTCCTCTGGTGAGTTTAAATTCTTTTCAAAACTTGTTTTACATTCACTTTATAAAAAATCCCAGAAGGTTTGTAAGGTTTGTAAATAGTGCCTAATGCAACCTAACGGTTGGATTTGCATTAAATATGCTTGAGAAAAGTAGAAAAACAAAGGTGAGCTGGGCTAACATTTTAGGGTAGATGGTACTTGAACAACAGAAAACACAATCCAGGAAGAATTATAGCCTTCTTATGCAGAAGGACCATTGCCTGAGCACTACAAAATAGGTGGTCGAGTATTTTTTTTTAAAGAAAACAGATAAATAAATGGTGCTTTTAAAATGTGGCTGCAGATTCTTTGATATTTCTACTGTAGAGAGGTAAAGTCTATGTGTTGGCATCTTGAAAATAGGAAGGCTTACCCTGGGTGGGTAGCTTAGTTGGTTAGAGTGTCATCCCAACACAACAAGTTTGCAGGTTCGATTCCCAGTCAGGGCACATGCAAAAATCAACCTATGAATGCATAAATACGTGGAACAACAAAATGATCTCTCTCTCTTTCTCTCTCTCTCTCAAATCAACAAATAAAAACAAAACAAAAAGGAATATAGGCAGGCAGATACCTGCTTCAACTATATAAATATGACAGAAGTGTCCATCTGATCTGGAAAACCAGATTATAAAAGACAATGTAGCATCCAACTTACTCAGCAGTACACTTACTCTTAGAGCCCTGGCCTACCATGTAAGAAGTCTAAGTATCCTGAATCCCCAATGGTGTGAGGAAACCCAAGCCCTCAACATGGAGAAACCCTAAGTAGGTACTTTCGCTGACAGTCTTGCCTGATCCCAACCTTGCCCTTGCACCATCCTTGCCCTGGCACCAGGCCTGTGAGTAAAAAGCATCTAAATAATTCCAATTCCCAGTCATTCTAGTCTCTTCCAGCCATTCAAGTCTTCCCAGCTGAGGCCACAGGCATATGGGACAGAGAAAAAGCTATTAGTGCTCTGCACTGATTGAATCCATGACCCAGAATCTATGGATGTAATAAAATGGTTGTTGTTTTATACTTCTATGTTTGGTACAATCTGGTATGCAGCAGCAGACAATCAGAACAGGATTAATGAGCCAGTGAAAGCCTCCCTGGCTATTTTTAATGACTATAACGAGGAGGACAAAAAGAACTAGCCCTCTGATGCTCCATGCTTTATGTGTCATTTCCGCAAACCCTCACAGAAGTACTATGGGTCAGGGGGTATTTTCCCACCTCCTAGGCAAAGAAACTGAGGCTAAGAGAGATTAAAACAACTCACCCAAGGATGACGCTGAAATCTGCAACCAGGACTATTTCACTCTGTAGATCTTTCTGCCACATTTTGCTTATGATCAAGTGTCCAGACTCAGACATTTGTTACATTCCAGAAATCACACAACCTCTGTAAAGTCAGCATTTAAGTTCACCAATTACTTTTTGAGTGTATGTCAGGCATTGTGCTAAATATCCACAATTGTGAACAAAATAAACTCACATTTAGTCCTTCCTTCCAATCTCATGTCTACCCTGGTTCATTCTCCCTTTCCCATAGCACGGGTAGTTTTTAAAATCTACATCTCTCAGGTATTCTCTGCTTAAACTCATTCAGAGGTTTCTTCTCACCTGAGCCATGGTGATTCACAAACCTGGTACAGTGACTGGTGTCAATGTTGCTGCATGACAATCAACTAAGGTGTGTTATAAAAATACAGATTCCCCAACATCACCTCTAGCAATTGTGATTCAGTAGGTCTATGTATATTTGCAAAGCTCCTCAGTGATTCCTTTAGGTAGCCATGTTAGAAAACACTGGCCAGATGAATAACTTTCAGTCTTTTTAACATCACATATAAAATCCAGCATATTCTGCATTCTATCGTCTTCTCCTACACCACTTTCTGCCACTCCCTAATCCTTTGCTTCATTCAGCAAACATGTCTGTTGAGACCTCACAGTCTCTCCGTATTCTGTGCCTTATACCAAAAAGGCAGCTACCCGCTGAACACTCTGGTGAAGGCATCTCTCCTTCCATGAGCTGTCCTGACTCCCCCACCCTTACAAACATAGTCAGTGTCCTTCCCCTGAGTTCCTACTGCCCCTTGTCTTCACCTCCAATCACTTAACTCATGGCTAAATTATGTGCTAAAGCCAAGGACCCAGGCTTACTCATTTGAGAATCTCTAGGGTTAGCACAGTGCCCCATTTATCAAAGATATTCAACAAATGTTTGCTGAATGAATAACCCAATGTGTTTCCCTTTAGCTTTAGCTGCCAAGAAACTCAGAGCCAAATCCAGTTACCAAGTACAGTAATTAGCTCATCCCAGGTGCCTGGTAACATCTGCTCCCTGTTTCTTTGAGACGGTCTCTGTTCTCTTTTTAGCCATAATTGTTCTATTTTACATTAAGTTTAATTTTCATGCTGTTTTAAATCCTTTTAAAAGAAGGTGGCTTGTAAATTCTGAATAAATCAATAGATACATAAGTTCCTCAAAAAGACACCTGTGTTACACCTATAGCCTAGGAGTAAAAGGAAAAAAAAAATAGTGAAAAATATGCTACAGTTCTCAAATCAAATGACTAACATAGCTTTGGGGTTTTATGGACACATAAAGAACTGTAAGGAAATACCCACTCAGATAAATTTTTATTCACTCAACAAATAGTTGTTAAGCATCTACTTTATACAGGGCACTCTGGGTGACCTGTGTGACAAAAACATGATTAAGATCCCAAAAAACAAAAAATGCACTGTGTTGTAGGTTGGAGATGACCTGTATACAAATAGAATTTTACAAATTAAAAAATGTTAATATCTATATTAAGGATGCAAAAAGATAGAGTATTTCTTCTACCTGGTATGGATCAGAGAGCCTGTAACATCTGACTTGGACATTAAATATCAATAGAATTTAGACATTCATTTAGAGCAGTGGTTCTTAACCTGGGTTCTATCAAACCCTAGGGGTTCGATGAGTCGGTCTCAGGGGTTCGGAGAAGCCTCTGCCACGGAGGTAAAGACACACTTGTGTAAAGTCGTGATGACACGCCCTGCTTGGCCATCATTTGCTGCAGAGGATCACATTACATTGCTTGGCCAACCAGTGCTGCCGGCAATTTAGTGCGCGCAGTAGTCAACAGCTGTCGTAGTTGTATGTTGTGTGGTTTCTTTCTTAATATTTTAATCCATACTAAATATGTTGAGCAAAAAAAGGAAGTGGTCGGACAAATATGTACAACATGGATTCACATGTATCACGGAACGGGATGGGAGTCAGCGTCCTATCTGCATGATATGTAATGCCAAGTTGAGCAACTCTAGTCTCACACTGGCAAAACTAAATTTGGGGGAAAAAAATTATATTTTATTTATCACTAAAGAAGGGTTTGGTGAATGTGCATATGAAACTGGTGGGTTCGGTACCTCAAAAAAAGTTAAGAACCACTGATTTAGAGAGATTTATACATAGGCAGGCATTCTAAGACAAAGAAAAATCATAAGAATATAGAGCAAACAGTGATTGGATGGATGATGATATCGAATATTTATGGTGCTCTTACTATGACCACCGTTGTATTACATGATTTATTATTGGTTTTTTAACCTTTAAATAGTCCTGATGGTTAAGCAAATAAAAAACTGAGGCTTGGAAGTTAAATTATTTACCCATGGTCACACAGCCAGCAAGTGGCAGAGCTGAGATTCAATTGAGGCAGACTCTGGGGCTTTATACTTAAGCACTTCCAGACTCTAATTCAGAGAGCAAAGATCTGTATGGGATAATAAAGGATAAGACCAGAAAGATAGGCTAGGGCCAGATAGAAAGGGTTTCCAACCCAGGATATGTGAACTTGATTCTGTTAGCAAGATAAATCAATGAATGAGGAGATTTAAGAAGAGAAATAATAATAATATATTTTATAGACATTAACTAGTTATTATATTAATTAATAAATGAAATATGAATGAACTTTTAGGGTAGATTAGTCAAGCAGCAGTATATATAGTAGATTGAAAGGAGAGATATCAAAAAAAATGAAACCATAGATAAAAAGAGAGAGAGAGGTAACAGGGGCTTGAATGGGACGGTGATATTTTTTGGAGATATTTAAAAGGACAAACATGGAGACAGATCAGACAAGAATAAGGACAGTCATGTCAGCCAGAGGAAGAAGCTGTGAAATCAATGTGGTAGGTGTGGGAGAAGAGCATGAGAGGAAGCAGGACCCCCTGGGCAGCTGTTCTGCAGATGAGGACTCAGGAGAGAGATCAGAGAGGATGGAACTGGGAGCCATCCATGCAGAAGAAATCATCAGAACCATGACATAAAGAAAATTCTCAAGACCGAGTATGTAAAAATAAAATAATTTCAAACATACCATCAAGAAAGACAATGTAGAGGGTGAGAAGAAGAAGGATCAGAGAATGCCAGCTGGTGGGAAGAAAGCCAATGAGAAAGGTGGTTTAAGACAAATGAAGTGAGGGGGAAGGACAGGCAGACAGGGCCTTGAGAAAGAGAACTAACAAAAGGCTATTTGATCTATCAAGTGACAAGTGACTGAAGACAAGTAACAGTAGATGAAAAAGAAAGAACCATCCATCAAAGAGTTGAAGATAGAGGCTGACAAGGTGTAATACAGGTTAGAAGTTGCAAACCCAGAAGCCAAAGGGGCCAGGCAGCTAACATATGACAGTAAAACAGGCTGATTACAAGATCACGTAGCCCACTGAATCTGTCTCTCACGTCCGATACGTTATGGAGGCACTGATGAAGAGAAATAGTTCTGTATCTAAACAAGACTGCAAGCAATGATGAATGGCTACTGACACTTTGTCTCAGTGTTGAAAACGATATGGAGTGGTGGGGTCTGTAGTTAACTTCAGAATACATATCCTGTCTAAAGGTGGAAACAGAAATTCAATTCTCTAGGAAACTTGTCATGTGCAAATGTGGACCCAGTGTTGCCAGTTTCCGAGAGTGTTAAGAGAAAGATAAATACTGACTTTTATGCAAATTTTTAAATGTTAGAGGGAAAAATATGGTATGGGTCATTTCAACAGGTGTGCAGGCAGAAGCCAGTTCACTACTTGACATATTGAGAGCTGAATCTACTGTGTTTTCATTCAGTCTGGCAATGAAAGAATGAGAAAGAGAAAACAGTCATTTGATAGGTTAGTGAAATTAAGAAAGAATAAATTAAGAAATTTATTTATTTCAGGATTATGAAAAACTAAGCATTTTTATTGGCTGACAGAAAAATGGCTTAATAAGCAAACAGAAAGTATTTAGAAGTTGCATGAAAGAGAGTACAAACTAAAACAATTTGATTTTGTTGGATTTTACTATACTTTATTTATTTATTTATTTATTTATTTATTTATTTATTTATTTATTTATTTGGTGAAAAATAATCAGAGAGAGAAAGTTCTTTGTTAAGTAAAATTCAGAATGATAGCTGGTGTGGCAACTTAGTTGTTCATTGATTGCTTCTCATATGTGCTTTGACCTGGGAGCTCCAGCCATGCCAGTGACCCCTTACTCAAGCCAGCGACCTTGGGCTTCAAGTCAGAACCATTGGGCTCAAGCCAGTGACCATGGGGTCATGTCTATGATCCCACGCTCAGGCAGGCGACCCCATGTTGAAGCTGGTGAAGCCGTGCTCAAGCTGGTAATCTTGGGGTTTCAAACCTGGGTCCTCAGCATTCCAGGCCAATGCCCTACCCACTGTGCCACTGACTGGTCAGGTGTTCCCTATTTTTAATAAAGCAGTTTCTATAAGAGATTGACAACCTGACAGGCAAGACAGGGCCCACTCACTAGCAGCCAGGATAATGTCATTATAAAAACAAGAGTTCCCTAGTTTGTGATATGGTGGTAAGGACAGTCACTGTTGTTAAAGAACATGTCAGTGAGCAGCTAGCACCCTTCCTTTCCAACAGTGGAAGCCCCTTCCATGTGAGAGAACTTGGGTTTGGTATTCAGAGTTCCTAAGTTTCTCATCATTTGGAAACTAGTTAATGTCTTCAGTGAGTCACAGAAACATACAAAACCAGCCAGCATTTGTCCCATTGTCCTGGTAAACCTGCCAGCCTGTGTCGTCCAACTCAGCTTAGTGAAGAGAGGAAGTAAAGAAGAGAGCTGCAGACAGGTTTAGATTTCAGAAGCCATGGGACATGATTTCACATGCTGACTCTGAACCGTCCATCAGCACCTCCACTTTCCATATGAAACTAAGAAATTCAGAGGAGTTGAATAGATTATCAAATGAGTTTAACGCATTTTCCAACACAGTGTCACAGGAATCCTAGGGATCTTCAAAGAAAAAGAAAAAGGAAAAGAAAAAGAAGAGAAGAAAAGGTACCAGAAAGGCATGTTTCTTAAATGCTTTTCCAAACTCACTAAAGAAAAATTTTTCTCTGATATGTCAATACTCTGATACATCGACTTTCACCTCCCTGGTTTCCAAGGCCCTTTAGGATTGACCCCACTGTACAAACCCACACTAATTTCCTATTGTTCTTTGCCCTCATAGACCAGCCTACCTGAAATGGTGATATCCCACAAAGTCATCTGTTTACCAAATATTTATAGAGTACCTACTATGTGCAGAGTCTCAACTAGGTGGTAGGGATCACCAGTGAATGGCATGAACATAGTTCTGGTACTTACAATGCACACCAGACCTGGTTCTACCTCTGGTATCACTCATACTCTCCTCTACAGGAGTGCCTGTCTTCCTGCTCTCTGCCTGTAAATTCTCCCTATCCCTCCTTTTCCAGTAAACCTTCCCTATATAGTACTGTTCGATTCATCAGTTCTTAGGAGCCTGTGAAAATAGCACAGCATGAATAATATACTGCCCTGTATCACCTGATCTTGTCTCATAAATGCCATCTTGTTCCCAGCTAAGCCACAAAACTTGTGAGGGAAAGAATCACACACTTTAGTTCTCTTTTGCCTTCCATGTGGTCTAGCACAGTACTCAGTACAATTTATGAATGTGCTGTAGATGACTGGTTACTTTTCAAATTGAATTTAAGAATAGTTTATTTACCCTTTTATTAGTTTGCTATAGCCTCCGCAATGAATGATCATAAACTTGGAGACTTTAAATAACAGGAATGTATTCCTTTTTAGTTGTGGAAGCCAGAAGTCTGAAGTCAATATCACTGGGCCAAAATCAAGTTGTCAACAAGGGCAAGCTCCTTCTGGAGGCTCTAAGGGAGAATTTTTTCTTGCCTTTTTCAGCTTCTGGTGGCTGCCAGTATTCCTTGGCTTGTGGCCACATCTTTCAGTCTCAGGTGCCATACTCAAATTACCTTCTTTTCTGCTTCTTTCTTATAAAAATACCTGTGATTGCATTTAAGGCCCACCCAGATAATCCAGGGTAATTTTCATGTCAAGACCTGAATTTAGTCACAACTAATAAGATACTTTTTTTTATGTAAGATAACATTTACAGGTTTGGGAAATTGGAATCTGGTATCTTTGGGGCCATTATTCAACCTACTATACCCTTTAGGCTAAGGCCCCTTGACTAAATAAAGGTGTGGCAAACAAATTAGTTAAAATCACGAAGAGTATTTCCTCTCATCCAGGAACTCTTTATCCAAGATATTCAAACATCCAACAAATACACAAGAATCAGAAAATAATGCAAAAAAAAAAAAAAATCACCATCTGCCAGCAGAAAGGATATTATAAGGTTAAAAATTGCCAAAAGGACCACTATTTGGAAAGTAATAGTTTGAAATAGTCTAAAGTGTTGGTATTTTTTTATGTATCATATGATCAAAAGAAGACTGTTTTAAAACAGAAGAGCTGGAAAGACAATAAATTCAGGTTATTTGCCTGAAGAAAAGAGTTTTCTCAGTGTCATTCAGCGACAAAACCAATCTTTTCCCACCAAAAATGAAAATAAATATCCATTGCCATTATTAAAGTGATAAAAAAAATTAATCCCAGATAGACCACAGGTTGACTGTGTTCAAAGCAGACTGGGTCCCAACATAATTAGGGAACGACTTGAGCACTGGGGCTATTGACTGCAGGCTGTGGAAGCTAAGAAAAAACCCTGAGAAGGCGGGAGGGGCATCCTTCAGAGGGTGAAGTCCTAAAGGAGTCCTCATAAAGATTGAGTCAAGTTTTAAGAGACAATCATTCAGTGAGTATGGTTTGAAAAGCAGCAAAGTTCTAGATTTTAGAGTTTAAATGGTCCTGGATTGAGTTATATTATAATAACTAGATAGTATGCAATCACAAAGGTAGCTTTTAAGGCCTTTGTTACATGTATGGGAAGAGACAAACAGTAAACCACATCAGGCAATAGGAGACGCTGAGGTCCAAGGTCAACTTTCTAATGAGAAAGCATTGGTAGTCAAACCAACCTGGTCAACCCATTGAAATGCTAGCTTAGTTTGGCTTAGTAAATATACTAAGGAATACACTAAGTAAATATGCTATGGAAAAAAATATAGTTATTTTAAAAGAAATTATCTTCATTTATCTGGAAATTTTTCTAAGCAGAAATATTTTCTCTCCCGAAGAAGTTAGATCAGAGGCAATTCTTCAGTTTCATCAGGGTGGCTCAAAGCAATTTCTTCCAACTCCCAAGACCCCAATAGATTCCTCCAGACCTTAGTTTAATTCCCATCTCAGGGTGAACTTTAATTATTTTCCCATCATAACACGTCAGCTGTTTATCTCCCCTTTGAAAGCTCTGTCTTGGAATGAGAAACATAAACATTTCCCGTGCAGGCACTTTGTTTGTTCCGACCCTGTTCTCTGGAAAAGTTATGATCAATCAGCAGGAAATGAAAACAACCAGCATGGCTTTTGTTTTTATTTATTTGAGTGACATTTTGAAAACGGAGCACCTAAGCCAAACCAAAAGCCCAGGCCTCATTCCGACTGAAATCCAAAATGAGGAACTTCATGCAGAACATTAAAAACGCAATTGTGTCCGGCTACAGCTGAATGAAAAGCTCAGATGAAAACTGGCAACCATTGACTTCCTACAAACATGCTTTGTTCCTGGCTAACTTGTCCGCTCATAAAAAAAACGCCTCTGTACAAGCAGCTGTCTCATTCAAGACGCCGAGTCCTTTCATGGCCGTCAATATGAATGTGTCCCACGGAGCCCAGCCTGGGACCCTCATGCTGAAGGCTGGCCCTGAGTGTGGGCCTCCCCACACTCAGGCATCCCTTCCAGGGGATGCCTTTCTTCTAATCTGATGACTTGCATCTTTGACAAATGGTCATAGAAAATGCCAAGCTCTTCTGAAATACCCTCATAGTTCTGTTTCCCAGAAGCCTGTTTGTGGAAAAAAACAGCCCCAGAGCAAAACAGAGGAGATCTCTGAAGTTTCCAATTTTTTTACCCTAGCTCTTGTGCTTAGCCACTTCGGAATAATACATTTAATGACTTTTTATCTTTAAATATTTCCTTGGTGAGCTTGGTAATTTGCAGGAACCACGCTGAGCTAGTTTGCTAAAGAGAAATTAAATAAAAATTATGGCAAAACCTTTTGCAAACATAAGGGTGCGGTGTGAATTACCATGATGGTTTCCCAATGAGCCAGTCAATAAATTTGACGGCACTTCCAAGAGGCCTAGTTATTTTCTGGATTATCTCCAGGGCATGGACACCCAGCCTCAGCATGAGTGACGTACCATTCACTGTACAGATGAGAGATTGAAAGGATAGTGACAAAACATAAGGGGCCCCTTTACTTTACTCTTCCTGATTCTACCTTTGCTCACGTCACTCCACTCACACGGAATGATCTCATTTCTCTTTTCATCCCATTTTTAAAATCTTCACTGAGATCTTGTAAAAAAAGCTCATTCATTTAAAGCCCAAATTGGTTTTTTTTGTTTGTTTGTTTTTTGGGGTTTTTTTTTTTTTCTAGGGACAGAGAGAGAGTCAGAGAGAAGGATAGATAGAGACAGACAGACAGGAATGGAGAGAGGTGAGAAGCATCAATCATTAGTTTTTCATTGCCATTGTGACACCATAGTTGTTCATTGATTGCTTTCTCACACGTGCCTTGACTGCGGGCCTTCAGCAGACCGAGCAACCCCTTGCTGGAGCCAGCAACTTTGGGTCCAAGCTGGCGAGCTTTTGCTCAAGCCAGATGGGCCCACGCTCAAGCTGGCAAGCTCGGGGTCTGAACCTGGGTCTTCCACATCCCAGTCCGATGCTCCATCCACTGCGCCACCGCCTGGTCAGTCTAAAGCCCAAATTGTTTTTGTAAACTGTATTCACCCTGACCGAATGGAAAGATGGCTGAAGGTGCTCATAACTGATAGACATAATGCTCAATTCTGACATACTCTGGATGGACACTAGGATATGTCACTTGTCTATTAAAATTGGGCTAGCAGTGCCCTCCTCACAATTCCTTCAGAGATCTTTCTTTCTTGCATCATTTGGGTGTGAAATTGGAAAATCAATGAAGGTTGAAACACTGCAGTTGCCCCGTTTAGAGCAAATGGCCAAAGCCCTGGATTCATTCCTAACAGAGCCTAAGACATAAGAAACATCTTGGCTGAGGCAAAAGACATTTAAAAATCATGTTTTGAGTATATATTCTATATCAGGTGCTATTCTATAGTTCTCATGATCTGGATTCATATGTTGAAATTCTAACCCTAGGACCCCAGATTGTGACTATACTTAGAGATAGTAATTATGGTTAAATGAGGTCTAATGAGGATAAGTCCTGACCTGATATGACTGATGTCCTTGTAAGAAAAGGAGATTAGGACACAGATACATAAAAAGGGAAGATGATGTGAAGACGGCCATCTACAAAACAAGGAGAGAGCCTTCAGAGGAAACCAACCTGCTGATCCCTTGATCTTGGGCTTTTATCTTCCAAGACTGTGAGAAAAGAAATTTCTGTTGTTTATACTACCAAGACTGTGGTACTTCGTTATGGCAGCCATAGCAAACTAAGAATTATTATCTTTAGAAACTACAGCTCACCTAAAATATATACATAATTTAAAACTTAACAGACTTTGTCCACTAGTTTTATTTGTTTATTTATTTATTTATTTACAGGGACAGAGAGAGAGTCAGAGAGAGGAATAGATAGGGACAGACAGACAGGAACGGAGAGAGGTGAGAAGCATCAATCATTAGTTTTTCGTTGCCGTCGCAACGCCTTAGTTGTTCATTGATTGCTTTCTCACGTGTGCCTTGACCGCGGGCCTTCAGCAGACCGAGCAACCCCTTGCTGGAGCCAGTGACCCTGGGTCCAAGCTGATGAGCTTTTTGCTCAAGCCAGATGAACCCACGCTCAAGCTGGCAAGCTCGGGGTCTCGAACCTGGGTCTTCCACATCCCAGTCCGATGTTCTATCCACTGCGCCACCGCCTGGTCAGGCATTGTCCACTGGTTTTAAACACGAGGAGATGATGTATTGGTTTTTTTCTTCTAAGTCCAATCTATCTGCCTATTTCTCTATTTCTTTTCCTCTGTAAGAACATATCTTTTGAAGTCATGAATGATAAAAAAACCATTTCCTGCTCGTTTTGGTCAGGATAGGTTAGGTTATGCTATGGTAACAAACAATCCCAATATCTTACTAGCTTTTGACCAGTGGTTCTTAACCTGGGTTCTATCGAACCCTAGGGGTTCGATGAGTCGGTCTCAGGGGTTCGGAGAAGCCTCTGCCGCGGAGGCCAGAATAAAGTAATACCGTAATTTGTTGTGAGTTCATGCACTTTGTTGGTTTTGTTCTTTGAGCAAAGTGATGTTCATGCACGGCTCATTTTGTGCACCAGTAAAAAAAAAACATATACCTATGTCTTCAATTTGTAAAAATAATCATATTTTATTTATCACTAAAGAAGGGTTCGGTGAATGTGCATATGAAACTGGTGGGTTTGGTACCTCAAAAAAGGTTAAGAATCACTGCTTTTGACAATGAAGTTTTATTTCTCTCCCAAGGATTTTGCTCATGTTTCCTCACTAGTCTCAGACACTTTTGGAGGGTTAATAGTTGCTGTGACAAGTAGAAGAGCTCTCATTGGCACATACAGTCTTCTACTAGAAATGGCACATGTCATTTGCACCCATACCCCCTGCTCAAATCTACATAGCCATGGAGCAGTACACACCTATGTGGTAAAAGAACCAGAGTATCAGTGAGCAGGACTGTTTGCTGCCACAGTGCTTTTGGGCAAGGACAACAAAATTCTCACCATGCTGAAAGCAGCAGTAATGGAGAAGTTCAATGGATTTAGAGCAGTGGTTCTTAACCTTATTTGAGGTACCGAACCCACCAATTTCATATGCGCATTCACCGAACCCTTCTTCAGTGATAAATAAAATATGATTTTTTTTCCAAATTCAAGGCATAGGTATATGTGTTTTTACTGGTGCACAAAATGAGCCGTGCATGAACATCACCTTGCTCAAAGAACAAAACCAACAAAGTGCATGAACTCACAACAAATTACGGTATTACTTTATTCTGGCCTCCGCGGCAGAGGCTTCTCCGAACCCCTGAGACCGACTCATCGAACCCCTAGGGTTCGATAGAACCCAGGTTAAGAATCACCGATTTAGAGGGACAGAAGTCCTACCCATAAGTGACATGCCTTAGCTTGATTTTCTATATATGAAACTAAAAAAAGAACATGGATTTTGAAATCAAATCAATTCTCTCCATTTAAGCTAATAAGTTTTTGCATTTCTGAATGTATGTTTCTTCATCTGCAACAATTTCTCATAATTTTATAGGGATTAAGTAAAATTACATTTGTAAAATACTGTCCACAGTATCTAAAACATAGTGGATGCTTTTCCCCCGGCATTGACTGCATCTTTCAAACTGATATCCAGAGTGACATTTTTACCCAAACTCTAGTATTAATTTTTGACACTCAGCTGGCCCCACAGAAGGTTCAGCCTTGCCTCCCAGGGTCCTTTCTTCTAGAGATCCTTCTTACTTCTAAGGCACCTAGTCTGCCTGGACATGTGCCCTTGTTAGCATACAACATTCCCTATTATGTATTCTCTGGTCTTTCTCTTTGTCAAGTCATGTGCTGACCTCAGGTCTGCAAATTATAGACTAGAAAATGAGCTTTATGCATGAAATGACGATGATGGTGATTCATTTCTTTTTGCCATTGTTTCTGAGGTAGAAAATATTTCTTCTATGCATAGGGACAGCAATTCACAGAAAAGATAACTTTGGCTTTTCCCTATCAACACTTGGCCTAAGGGCACTAATGGAACCAACTGGTCTCTCTTACCTGCTGTGGATGCCACACCCCAGCTTAAGTCTGAAAGCATTTATTGTATTTAATGGATGTGATAGGCTTGTTGTATATTTGCTTTGATTTTAAAGCAATCAAAAGCTTTTCTGTTTTATAAATATTTAGATGACTGTTCTGGAGCCATTGGGAAAAGCTGAACTGAAGCCAAAAGAAAAAATCATTAAACCTAACTTTCTTATTATCACTTCCAGCTGAAAGCCACTATAATTGTTACAGCTATCTAGATAGCTTTACCCTTTACCGTTTAGAAAGCACTTTTTATATCTTTATTTCATTTCTCTAATATAAGGCAGTATTTCCATCATGTTATTGATGAAAAACTGAGGTTTGGTATGTGAATGATATATGTGGTCAAAATGTCATAGCTATTAAACGACAGAGCTGGGACAAGTCCAACACAAGTCTAAAACGCAATTCTGTGTTTGTGACACATAACTTAGAATTCAGATATAGCAATTCAAGAAACACCTATGCTATGCTGTGCTATGCTTGGTAATAAATGTTTTCACATAGCGGAGCTGATAAAAACTTCACAGCAACCCTGCAATAATCACAGGACTACAAAGTACTTCCATTTATCCAAATAGGTGTGTATGGTGTGAAGGGGACTGGATGGAGGGCAGGGGTGGTAAGAAATGAGTCCAAAGAGACAAAGATAATTAGGTGAACATTAACTATTCCTCTTTAAGCTATAAGAAAAAGAGGTTAAAAGAGGAGATGAGAATAGCTAATGGGAATCTTAGATAGACCCAAAAGTAAACTCATTATTATGTTGTAATATCACAGCAGACAGATGGATTGAAGGATAGGTAGATAGTGAATCCAATATCAACCATGAGCCTACCAGGGGAGTTTTCTTCTCTAAAAGCAATGATTTAGGCGTGACCTGTGGTGGCACAGTGGATAAAGTATCGACCTGGTACGCTAAGGTCTCTGGTTTGAAACCCTGGGCTTGCCTGGTCAAGGCACATATGGGAGTTGATACTTCCTGCTCCTTTCCCCTTTCTCTCTCTCTCACTCTCTTCTCTAAAATAAATAAATAAAATATTAAAAATAATAATAAAAGAAAATAAAAGCAATGATTTAGATTCACCAACGTCTGGCTGAGCTCATTTGAATTCTAACATTTGTCCTTTTAGTAAAAAGAGGTGATGAAAAGTAAGCCAAGAAGACTTGGAAATGACTGAAGCACGGATGCAGAAGTACCCGTGGACACTGACTCACACGTGGACAATTACAGCAAAATATCAAAAGTCTGATGAAATAAACCCTGTGCCAACAAAGGGAGCAGCTTAGTAACTGCTCTTGTCAGAGATTTTCCCAAATGAAAGCTCTAAAGACAGGCTCAGGTCAGAACAATGAGGCAGGTAAAAACCTGTATTAGACAGACAGAAACCCATTCTTACTATTGGCAAGCCATTGGTTACAGTTCAGTACAACAGAGATGGTCCCATTCCCTCTGTGACTCATGTGATTCTCTTCCAGAAGGACGGTACTGCCAGAACGAGTAGCTAGCACAAATAACCGCAGGATGCTCTCTGCCACCCAGGCCCTTGTTTCCGCAGAGATCCCATCTTCCCATAATCAGAGCAGGGTTTTCAAATCACCCAAACAAACAGCGAGTGTCTTTGATGCCTCAGGCAACTAAAGGGGGGCAGTGAGAAGGAAGTCCAGGAAATTAAGATTCTGATAAAGCTGGTTGGATTTTCTGAGAGGGGAATATAAACATATAGCTAAATTGCCACCACCACAGTACTAAGTCTTTGTCTGCCTCATCTCAGTTAATCCTCATAACAACCCCATGATGTAGGTACTATTATCATTCCCATTTTAAAAGATATGTACCTGAGACCTAGAGAGGTTAAGTAACTTGCTTGCCCAAGACCACACAGCTAGTAATAGTAGAGCCAGAATTCAAACCCAGGTGTGTCTGGCACCAGAGCCCTTCCTCACCTTCCTCACGATAAGGCCTGTTCTTAAAGGAAGAACTGGGGAGACATAGACATGAAGATGCGTTCTAAAAATAATATTTTTATTTTGTAATATATATATGCATAATTATAGGTAATCTTATATCCTAGTATCCATTTTTCTCAAAAAACATAAAAGTTCTTTACTCATCGAACTTCTTAAAATATTTCTATCTCATCCTGGAAAAAAGAAAGTCGATTTTCAGATTCATTTACTTGGCATTTAGGTGCCAGAAAGGGCAATTCATTCACTTTGACAAATCCTGGAATCCCGCTCTTCATCAAAGCCACATAGGGTGACGTGAATGCAAACATTTATTAAAATCAACACAAATGATTGAATGACTGTTGGGCAGATAAAATATGTTATGCTCACTTTGTTAAGGATGGCACTGCCCACATGGAAGCCCATCACCCAGGTGATATTATTTGCCCTTATGCTTGGGATGGGTGTGGGGGAAAGGCTGTAATGTAAGAAGGTCGGGGTCGTTATGGCCTAAGGTTTGGTTTTAAGAGTAAGCTTTTCCCTACACCCTTGACTGATTGGATGATGTAGGGTGGTGCACTCTCCTGAGGAATCCCATTATACAGAGACTTCCTTGTTTGTATAATTGGATTAAAGGTTTTGATTCTACGGTATAAAGTGGGAGAGACCAGTAGCTTGATCTCTCTCTTTGGTTCCTGAGTTCCTGAGGTTAGTATTAGAAGAGAGTAGAGCAGAGTAAGGCCACATGGAGGCCAGGAGAAGCAGCTAAGATGGCAGAGTGCTGATGAAGAAGCCAGTTTGTGCAGAGTTTGTGAAGAGAGATTGTGCAGGAGGAGATGGGAAACAGAGGTGAATAAGTCTGGTGAGCTAGAAACCTTTGATTCTAGGAAACTTGAATAAGTCAGTAGCTTTGTGAGCACTGAATGTGTGGGTTTTGGAGCCCAGTGTGTGTTTTTGCTTGCCCGCCGGGTGCAAGCTAGAATTAAAGCTGATGGCTCACCAGTTCATGGCTCCTGTGTTTCATTACCGACTGTACGAATCTAATGTGAACCTGCACTGGCCAGGCTGCTGTGATGGTGGCCTTGGCTGCGACTACTGGCTTTACAATGACTGAATGATTTTATGTACATGAAACCAACAATATGACAGTTCCTAAGTAAGTTACAATTTTCAGTCACTACAAAGTGTTGTAAAGCACTTTGGGAGTCCATACTTAGCTGTTGGCTTAATTTCAGCCATCTGTCCCACTTATTCACCAGCTGATGTGGGTTAGTCTAGGTACAACAACACTTTATTCTGGACCAGTGTTGGGCAGATAAAATATATTATGCTCACTTTGTTAAAGATGGTGCTGCCCACATGGAAATCTGTTGATATTAATGTGTGTTGGGGGACAGGCTGTGGGCAGGCCAGGTCGTTATAACCTAAGGCTTAGTTTTAAAAGTAAGCTTTTCCCCACACCCGTGACTGATTGGATGATGTAGGGTGGTGCACTCTCATGAGGAATCCTCGCATTATGCCTCAGATAAGTGACTTTGTATCAGAGACTTCCTTGTTTGTAGATTGGATTAAAGGTTTGGATTTCTACACTATAAAGTGGGGCAGAGGGAAGCTCGCTCTCTCTCTCTCTCTCTCTCTCTCTCTCTCTCTCTGGGTTCCTGAGATTAGCATTAGAGAGTAGAGCAGATAAAGGCCACGTGGAGGCCAGGAGAAGCAGTCAAGATGGCGGAGTGCTAAGGAAGAAGCCAGTTTGTGCAGAGTTTGTGCTGGAGAAGGAGATGGGGAACAGAGGTGAATAAGACTGGTGAGCTAAAAGCCTTTGATGCTAGGAAATTCGTATAAGTCAATAGCTTTGTGAGCACTGAATGAGTGGGTTTTGGAGCCTAGTGTGTGTTTTTACTTGCCTGCTGGGTGCAAGCTAGGATTAAAGCTGATGGCTCACCAGTTCTTGGCTCCATTGTTTCATTACCGACTGTACAAATCAAATGCGATCCTGTACTGGCCAGGTGGCTGTGATAATGGCCGCGACTACTAGCTTTACAACCAGAGTTGGAAAAACTGTTTCTGTGAAGGGCCAGATATTTTCAACGTTGGGCTGAATCAGTACTGTGACGACTACTCAACTTTGCCATTATTTCCCAAATGCAGCCATGGACATTATGGAAACAAATGGACATTGATGGGTTCCTGTAAAGCCAGTAGCTGCAGCCACCATCACAGCCCCCTGGCCCATGCAGGTTTGCATTTGATTCAGACAGATGGTGTAAATCCAGTGGCCAAGGCCACTATCACAGCCACCTGGCCAGTGCAGGTTCGCATTAGATTCGGACAGTCGGTAATGAAACAATGGAGCCAAGAACTGGTGAGCCATCAGTTTTAATTCTATCTTGCACCCGGCGGGCAAGCAAAAACATACACTGGGCTCCAAAACCCACTCATTCAGTGCTCACAAAGCTACTGACTTATCCAAGTTTCTTAGAATCAAAGGTTTCTAGCTCACCAGATTTATTTACCTCTGTTCCCCATCTCCTTCTTCAGCACAAATTCTACTCAAACTGGCTTCTCACTCAGCACTCCACCATCTTGGCTGCTTCTCCTGGCCTCCATGTGGCCCTTATCTGCTCTACTCTCTAATGCTAATCTCAGGAACCGATAGAGTGAGAGAGAGAGAGAGAGAGAGCGCTTCCCTCTGCCCCACTTTATAGTGTAGAAATCCAAACCTTTAATCCAATCTACAAACAAGGAAGTCTCTGATACAAAGTCACTTATCTGAGGCATAATGCGAGGATTCCTCATGAGAGTGTACCACCCTACATCATCCAATCAGTCAAGGGTGTGGGGAAAAGCTTACTCTTAGAACTTGCACGTGGGTAGCACCATCTTTAACAAAGTAAGCATAATATATTTTATCTGCCCAACAGATGGTAATAAAACAATGGAGTCAAGAACTGGTGGGCCATTACTTTTAATCCTAGCTTGCACCCGGAGGGCAAGAAATACACACAGTGGGAAAACACTTCCCTTTCCATTTAGGACTCCCAAAGCCACTGACTTATCCAAGTTTTCCTAAAATCAAAGGTTTCTAGCTCACCAGACTTATTCACCTCTGTTTCCCATCTCCTTCTCTCTGCACAAACTCTGCACAAACCGGCTTCTCCTTAAGCACTCTGCCATCTTGGCTGCTTCTCCTCTCCCCCACGTGGCCTTTCTCTGCTTTCCTCTAGCATGGGCTCCTCTGCCCCATTTTATAGTGTAGAAATCAAAACCTTTAATCCAATATACAAACAAGGAAGTCTGATATAAAGTCACTTATCTGAGGCATAATGGGGTTCCCCATGAGAGTGCACCACCCCACATTATGCAACAGTCAAAGGTGTAGGGAAAAGCTTAGTCTTAAAACTAAGCCTTAGGTTATAATGACCCTGCCTATTTATAGCCTGTCCCCCACACCCAATGCAAACTATTAGCGAGCAAACATATATATCATCTGTACAAACTTATTTGACCAACAATTCCTATAAAATTTTATCTACAAAAACATCAAAAAATGGGCACAAGAAATGAATAGACACTTCTCCAAAGAGGACCTATAAATGGCCAATAGGCATATAAAAAAATGCTCAACATCATTAATCATTAGAGAAATGCAAATTAAAACCACAATGAGATATCACCTCACACCAGTCAGAATGGCGCTCATTAACAAAACAACACATGATAGGTGCTGGCGAGGATGTGGAGAAAAGGGAACCCTCCTGCACTGCTGTTGGGAATGCAGACTGGTGCAGCCACTGTGGAAAACAGTATGGAGATTCCTCAAAAAATTAGAAATGGAACTGCCCTTGACCCAGCTATCCCACTTATAAGAATATATCCCAAGGACACCATATCATCAACTGAAAAAAAGAAATGCACCCCCGTGTTTATGGCAGCATTGTTCACAATAGCAAAGAGCTGGAAACAGCCCAAGTGTCCATCAGTGGACGAGTGGATTAAAAAGCTTTGGTACATATATACAATGAAATACTATGGCGCCATGAAAAAGAAGGAAATATTACCTTTTGCAACAATATGGAGGGGCCTGGAAACTATTATGTTGAGTGAAATAAATCAGGCAGAAAAAGAAAAATATTATATGACCTCACGCATTTGAGGAATCCAAGGAACATTGAGAACTGAGGAAAGGAATTGAGACAGAGGAGGGATCAAAGGGACCAAAGGAAAAGAGGACAGAGGGAAAGGGGATGATAGGATGGGATAAACCTGAAGGGAAGGGGGGAGGGTGTTATAGGGAGGGGGGTAAGGGAGATGTTGAGGGGAATATGGGGGAGGGGGGATGCAGTCGGAGTCACCCTAGAATCTATGTAAAAATAAATAAATAAATAAATAAATAAATAAATAAATAAATAAATAAGTAAATAAATAACAGGTGGTGGGCTGAGTTTGGCCCACAGACTATATAGTTTGCCTACTTCCCAACTCCTGTCCCTGACAAAATGGTTACATTCCCTGCTCATCCCATTCTACTGTTCTGATGCTCCATCCTGAGGATCATGGAAGGCTATTTAAGTTTTTCCATTGATTTGAGAGGGAGAGAGAGAGGTTATCCTATAAGGCAAACTAGGTGAAGATGGCTGTTCTCGGGCTATTTCTATAGATTTCCTACTTCAATTGCATTTATTTTGCCGTTTGTCTGTTTTGTAAATGCTTTAATTAATTATATTTTTTAAAGTGCTTGATTATGTGCTGTAGAGCAAAAGGGTACAATTTTTAAAATCGATGGTGGGGGAGAATCACTTATAAGGCTGATCAGCTGGAACATCTGGTGTTTTACATATAAAAGAGGTAATGGGAAAGAAATTCTCCAAATCAGGAATTTTATCACTTTACCTAGGAAAGGTTCCTTATTGTGATGAGATTTGTTATGAAAGCCCTCAAATGTGTGGCAATGAATCTGTGTCAAGCACGGAGTCCTGAGGAGAATAGGAGGGAGAGATTTCCCCTTCCCCAAAAGAAGAGTCAAGAATGTCAATCAAATTTCAGCTCCTCACATGGAGAAAGAGCTGAGGGCTACTGTATTCCCTAGGTTATTAAAAAAAAAAAAAAAAAAAGCAAACTGGGCAAAACACACATACCAAAGTCACAGTCAATTTGATCAGTCCTGTTTTCTTACGCGCAGACAGGTCTGGGTGGGTATTTGGTATTTGGCAGGCACAGGCTTCTGCTGGAAGGCAGAGAGAAAGGAAGATGTGGCCATTCTGGATGTAAAATAAGAAGCCTATGGAAGGAGGTGTGGGCAAGCTGTCCCACCTGCTCAATCCAGCACCCTGCACGTTGGTTTCTTGCCTAGTGATCGATTGCCCAGTTCTTACAGCATAAATAAAAACAGTGGCAGGGAGCAAACAGAGGATAAAATAACAATTAGCAATAGCTAGCACTTATTGAGTACCTACTCTGGTGACAGGTCTGCTGGGCATTTTTATATGCATTACACGTATTCTTCATAGCCTGTGAGATAAGTGATGTGATCCTTATTGCATGATTGAAAAAAAAAATTAAGTCATGAATAAAAAAAAAAGCCTAGCTCAGGGTTACAGTTTTTAAAAAGGAAGAGAAAAAGTTCAAATCCAGGCCCTTGTGAATCCAAGGTTTAGGTGGAAACATCTCTCAAGCTCGCTTTTGCCTTCAGAAAGTCAAAAAGTGGCTTGAATTGCAGGTAACTACCACCTGTGATTATGGTTGCCTATGCACCACAACTGATGATCCCCAGGGTATGACCTAGAGGTTGCTGCAAAATCTCACATCCAGTAAAGCCTTTACGGCTGGAGGAAAAATAGGTATCAATTCTGCTTCTATATCTCTGGCAAGTGCCTACCTTTGACAGAACAGAACTGGAAACACTAGTGGCAAAGGATTCTGGAAATGTAGTTCCTAGACTTCTATCTAGCCTTGTGATAGGAGGAGATCATAGAAGAGAGCAAGAATGATTCTGCATTGCCTAAAAACTGTGTGATGGATGGGCCCTGCAAAAATTTAGAATTCAGGAAAGTATGTGAGGTAGTTATAATCCACTACAGATAACTCTACAATGGGGGGTGGGAAGGGCATAGAGTGGCTACAGTTCAGTGGAAGCAGCTAGTGAGTGAGATTCATGCCACAGAGTAAATGTTGTGGCCATTATCTTGCATTCTGATCATATTCACAGTCTTTCATGATCTAGTAAGGTACTTTTTTGCAGATTCAAATCTTGAATAGCCCCGAGAAGAAAAGTAACATGTTGTAAAAGTCACTTACAGCCCTTCCTATTCTTACCAGAGTCCATTTTGAGATGCCTGCCAGTGCACCAACAGCTTTAATTAACAGTGTAAGAACTCTGGGCTGTTTTCCACTCTTTACGAAAATTCTTACCTGTTGGCTGCCCTACCTCTCTGTTCACTTTAATTTCTTCAAGGAAAGTTTTAATTTTAATGGCTGAATCAGCTGAAATGACTAAAGAGAAATTTTGGTTAATGTGTAACTTAATTTCAATGATCAAAGTTATATTCTTATTTCCTAGTTCCTGAGGGTAATTACTTTCAATTCTTATAGCTCCTTCTTACCTCCACGTTTCTCAATAGTGTGCTTATACTGCTAGTTCTTAAATTTTCAATTTAGATATTATCTACTGACTCCATACCATTGAAAATTACAAATTAGCTTTCATAGAATTCAACACATATACACATAACACACACAGCATACAACTCTTGCTTTTCCATGCATCTTCCCAAATATAATGTTTTAGATTAAGTCAATAATCAATATTACATTATTATGACTGAAATATTTATTTACCACTGAATCATATTTTCTATATATCTTTTCTTGTAAACTTTGTTTTTTCTTAGAATGAGTAATCTTTTATTTCCACCTTTCTTAGTTTTTCAGCAATCACTAATTCATCTGCCAAATTGTACCAAAAGGAACATCTTTTTTTTAATAGACTGAAACACACATCCCTCAGTTTCAAAACATCTTAGAGACAACCCTGCCTCCCCAGAGCTTCTACTCTTCTGTTCCAACAGAGAACAGCTGCTCTGGGCTGGCTGACCATCTACCATTCTGAGCTGGCCTGTCGTCACTGATCAGGGAATTGGACACTGTGTCATGAGATGATTCCAGGCAGCTCCTGTGAGTTCCCCTTCTCCCCCGATACAGGAGGTGTTGGTGGTGGTGGTGGTTATATTTTCTCTTGGTTGAGCTAAATCCTGTATTAATTTTCTTCTACATTGCATGACTCCCCCCTTTCCTCTCTAAATGAGTCCACGTGTGTCCCCAGCATGTGAAAGGAGGAGGCTGGTGCATTCCAGAGCCTGAGAGTCTTCCAGTGTCCCTGCGGTCAGTCTGTCTGAGTGGAAAATAATGGAGAGATACCAAAATACAAGTGCGTGGGAAGGGTTTCCAAGAAGTTATTCAAACCATTTCTGGAAAGAGATGATCACACCACACAGGATGCCACAAAGAGAAAAAGAGAGATGATAATAAACAGTACAATGTAAAAATTAGTTTCAAAACACTAGTGTTGTTCTCTCTCTTTTTTTTTTAGCCAATTGCTTTGTGCTAAGTGTTGTCACCAGGGATCTATGAGTGACTTCTGTGTAGGCTCAGTGCCCCAAAACTTTTTCCAAAATCACTTATAAGGCAGTTGCTCCATGGAGTAGAAACTTTGGCTGCCTTCTTCAAATTCAAATATTGGATAATAACTGAACTACTGAAAAATTTGATTAGCTGAGGCTTCCTGGGAAGCCACATAACAAGAAGGAGAAAAGCAATATTTTACCATACATTCCACGAAAAATACAAAATGCAGCTAATTTAGACCTTGAGTGAGCATTCTGCACACAGAATGCAGTAGCATCCATCACTTTGTAAATGTTAAATATGTGTATATAAATAATGTTTACTGACCCCTGAACAGCACAGGCTGGAGATGCATGGGTATATTACACATGAATTTTTAAAAATAAATGCATATATTTCTGTAATTGTATTCTATTTACAATTTTAACATTTTCTTTAATCTAGCTTATTTTATTATAGGAATATAGTATATAATACATATAACATATAAAATATACTTCTTACAAAAATTAGCAGATATTTCAAAATGAATGTGAGGTGATAAAATATCCCCTAATTTTTGTGAGCAGTAATATTAATTGATTATGTTTTTGATAAGGCTTCTAGTCAATAGTAGGTTATTAATAGTTAAGTTTTGTGGGGAGTCAAAAATTATACATAAATTTTCAACTGGGCAAGGAGGTCAGTGCCCTAAGTCCTGTGCTGTTTAAGGGTTTAGTTTAGTATGAATTGTCACTATCAGGTTTTGCTTGCATTTTAATTACTAAAGCAGCCTGATCAATATTACATACAGTATTGTATACAATAAAATATATAAATCTTAAGTATATAGCTTGGTGAATATTTACATGCATAAACCCCCATGTTATCACTATTCAGATAAAAATATAGAATATTTCCATCTTCCAGAAAGTTTCCTCATGACTGTGCATTTTTGATGGTAAACGTACTTTATTCTTTATATATTAATAACTTTCTGCTAATGAAAATACTTGGTTAAGCAGAACCTAGATTGCACCAGGGAGAAAAGAAACTTACATTTATGAAGCCAATGCATTTTGCCAAACACTTTGGCATGTGATGCTACTCCCGCTAGGTAGGTGCTATCCTCTCCACTGAGTCAGTGAGAGGTGGGGGCTCTGAGGGCTTCAGGGGCCTTCCCAGTGCCTCCCAGTCCACAAGCAGCTCCGCGGCATTTTCTTCCCCCACTTAATCCCACTGCCAGATAACATGGCTTACTCCACTTTGCAACAAACCAGAGCTGACTTTCTTTAGCCAATTCTTATTTACTTGTGCTCAGTAAAGAAAAGTAATACAGGATAAACAGAATCATAAAAAATTTAAACACATACACACACACTTCTCTATTAGATAACCTTAAAAATATCTTTATCTATTAATTTACCTGGAAAATAGATTGAAAAAAGGAAAGAGCCTGACCTGTGGTGGTGCAGTGGATAAAGCATCGACCTGGGAACACTGATGTTGCCAGTTCAAAACCCTGCACTGGTCTGGTCAAGGCACATATGGGAGTTGATGCTTCCAGCTCCTCCCCCCTTTCTCTCTTTCTCTATCTCTCTTTCTCACTCTGTGTCTCCTCTCTAAAATGAATAAAGAAATAAAGAAAAAAAATTTTTTAGAAAGGATTACTTAAAAAGAAAAAAGGAAAGAGAGCCCATATTTTAACTGCACTTTACACACAAAAAGGCATTGCTTTTTTTATTTCCTTGAAATGGCCTTGTTATTGATCTTCAAGTCAAGTGCGGGTCCAGGAATAAAAGATTGGTGTTAACTAGACTCCTTAAATTACCTTCAGTTCACCCAATCATAGGGACCAGTAACCAATGGGCCCAGGTCGTGAAAGGAGTGGGTTTTGGTACCCTGAAAAGTAGTCTTCCAATGCCAATTTTTGTGGCCTTGTGGCTTCATGGTTTGCCTGGAACTATTACAGTTTTAGCAATGAAAGTCTGGTCTCCCAGGAAATCCCTCAGCCCTATGCAAACTAGGCTGATTGGTCACCTTACTGAACAGCCACCACATGTCAAAGTTCCTTAAAGTGTTATTTTGAGTCTTCGTGATTTCAAAGGATGAATGGGAAAGTAAGCACAATCATAAATGCAAATTTGCTACCAAAAGGAGTAAAAAAAGAATAGATATACATTTGCTTATACACAGATGAGGAATCACCAGGTGAACATGGAAGAGTAGTCTTATCACTCTCAGGGAGGAAACTCAGGGATGGCTGACATTGGAAAGATGGTGATCTCTCAATGCATGCCCTTTTTGAGCTGTTTGAATTAAATGGATGTGTGCATACAGTAGATTGGTGTTGTTAAACTGTGCTCCTCAGCCAACTCTGAGAAGCTGTAGGGGAGGGAGGCAGGGAAGTAATGGGGGTGACTGCAGAAACCGTCCACCTGCTCACATCAACTTGGCGCTTAGCCATTTTATATTTTGAGCTTCCTCTCGAGATATCATTCAAATAATAGATGTTATGTTTTCGAAAATCTAAAGCCAAACATTAATCTCTTTACTTACAATGTATAAACAGCAACACTCTCTGAACAATCTTTTACAGAAGAGGGGAACTAAGGTCGGCTGGGAGAAAGAGGATGCCAAGTCAAAGTCATCAGTTTCCTGGTCTAGTCCACATTTGCTGTCTGTGTGATCATGAGCAAGTTTCTTTATACCATCTAAACTTTAATATTTTTATCTGTTTTTTAAAAAACTGTGTGCATGCATGAATGGTTTATGTATGTGTGTGTGTGTATGTAAATTAGCTCAAAGAGTTGTTGTAAGTATTCAGTGTTATTATATTTATAAAAGTAACTAGCTCCGTACTTGGGTATATAGCAAAGACACAATTACTAGCTAATTTGAAATTGAGTCAAAGTGTTAAAAGACATTTGTGCAGTAGTAGTCATCAGGTTTCATGAATGTTTCTACATTGGTTCTCCTGCCCCCACCCAAATGTCAGCATTCAATTATAAGCCACACAAAAGATTATATAGTTGAGGATTAGGTCTCCAGATGCCAGGCTTTAGAGCCAACTCTAGGTTTAATGCATTCCAGAACTGTAACTTTGGACATGTCCTCCAGTACAGAAACTAACACAGTAGTCATATAGAGCAAAAAAAGGAAAAAGTGAGTACATGTGAAAAAAGAAAAAAGAAGAGGTGGGGGTGTAGACAGTGGTCCTCTGGAATCACATGGGTGGGTGGGGCAGGGTTGGTTCTCTACAGCTAGGACTTACTGGTGCTTAGTATCCTCTCAGCAATTCTGAACCAAAGGAAGACCAGGCAGGTGTTGGGAGAGAAACAAGAGAGAGAAAAATGGAGGAAGGAAGAGTGCAGGAAAGTGATTGCAGAGATGAAGGAAATGAATGAAGCTGGGGATACCCAGTCTTAGAAACACCACCAGAAAGTAAAGAAATTTTATTTTAACATAATTTTCCGTGAACTACATTTACCATTGTTTAACACACATACATACACACCCCACAGGAATATGGTGTACTTGTGATTTTTGTGTCAGTGAAAGTGAACATTGGTGTTTCAGAACACGACCTGTATCTAATAACTACCTATTCAAATGAGGGAGTCTACCCAGCAGAAGCCGGGGAGGCTCATCACAGTAGAATTACCTGGAAGCCCTCAATCATAGACCTTCACCAGTCTACTGGTCTACTACTCAGTGCCCTGGCTTATTCCCAGTCTTAATAA
Source organism: Rhynchonycteris naso (assembly GCA_037038555.1). Classification (NCBI taxonomy): domain Eukaryota; kingdom Metazoa; phylum Chordata; class Mammalia; order Chiroptera; family Emballonuridae; genus Rhynchonycteris; species Rhynchonycteris naso. The sequence goes on along the minus strand of CM072996.1, from coordinate 105,516,143 downwards.
AGAACTCTAGCTTCTAAATGACTCCGATCCTAACGAATCCTAACAACCAGTTGGCAAGGAATTATAAGCATTGTCAAATCAGCTACAATGAAACCTTAATCAAATGCAATAGAAACTTTCTTTTACTTCCAGATAACCAGACTAACTGGGTTGACCAACACTAGGATGATCACAGATTTTATTACCCAGGACCTCTATTTTTAAAGTTTTATTTATTGATTTGAGGGAGAGAGAGAGAGATCTATTTGTTGTTCTGCTTATTTATGCATTCACTGGTTGATTCTTTCATGTTCCCTAACTGGTGATAGAACCTACAACCTTGAGATATCAGCACCACGCTCTAAACAATTCAACAACCCAGCCAGGGTTACCCAGGATCTCTTGAAGAGTAAAAAGGGTACTCTTAATAATTCAGCCGAGAGACAGAGAAGATGGAGACGGAGTAGGCAGATGTTTCAACTCCCACCTCCCAGAACCAAAGTGGATTACAACTTAATTTTAAGAACAATCATCTTGAAAAACCAACTTTGGACTAAACTAAGAGGACTCTATAACCAAGTACCACTGAAGAAGCCACACCAACACTGGTAGGAAGAGTGGAGATATGGAAAGGGCTACTCCACTCTAAGGAGTGAGCGGCAGCCCAGAGGGACTCTCACAGTTGGGTGGGTTGCCCAAAGAGTTGTGGGTCCTCAAGAGCCCCAGAGACTAAAAGAGGCTTACGAACAATATTTAGCTGAAAAAGAGTCAGGATACTGTTTGCGAGAAAAAGACAGAACTCTCAGACCTAGGTCCCGTCTTAAAGGAACTGCACAGAAAATCTCGGTCACACTTACCCGGGGTTCTGGAAGAGGGGAGAGCTAAGAAGACTGAAGTTGTGAGAAGAGAGTATAATCTCAGAGGCACAAGAAGAGACACTGTAAGGGCAGACACCCTAACCCCTGTGCTGAGTCACCCCCCAAATCTAAAGTGGCCATTTTTTCTGGGAGCAACAACATCAGCAAAGTAAAGCAATTATCCCATTCACCAGAGGCTTTCCTACTCCAGTCAGAGCAAACAGATGTTTAGAGGCAGGGGGAGCTTCAGGGACACAGGGTTCGAGTGCTGAGGTCTGAGCTACAGTGCCCCCCGCAGCGGTATAGGCCAAGGTGGCTCAAGTGCATGCGCACCCTTGGCAGCCGAGGCTGGGGTGGCCCGAATGCCCGCAGCGACAGAGGTAGAGGCAGTGGGTCAGTGGACATACCTCACCTTAGGAACACAGAGGTCACACCCACTGGATTCCTGTGACCACACCCTTCTGAGGGCTGAAAAAGAAGGGAAAAAAAGTCTGGATAGAATGACACCTGAGGCTAAGGGGCAAGCCATACTCAATACCATTCCTAATCCCTGAATTACTGTGCTGAACCCCAAAAAGCAGCCAGCAATAAGAGGCAGCAGAAAGTGGGTGTCAGGGGAACTTGAACTTTTAAATGACTGTTCCCAGGCCAAGCCAAGAGTAGATAAAAGCTAACCTAGGAGTGCAACTGATATTTACAATGGCACCTGGGCCCGGCAGAGGCAGTCACAAATTCTGGATCACCTGTAGCTCCAAGAATTTTGCTAAGGGCCAGTCATAGGCAGTGACCAACACAGGTCTGCACCAGGTTCTGACCAGGGAGGACCAGGGCTGGCACATCCAGTGGCCAGTTATAGAAAGCATCAGCTCAGGACCTAACAATACTTGTTGGAGTGGTATCTTAAGGAAGGGCTTCTCACACCTGACCGAGATAAGGCATAAAAAATGCCAACACAAATAGCAAAAAAAATAAATAAATAACAATGGCAGCAGACAAGTAGCCTACAGCAGATTACAAATAATAGCTGATGCCAACCCAAAAAGATCTAGAAACAACACAACTGGAAACTGGAGGCAGACAACACCAACTCTAGAGTCAGCTAGTTATACAAACAGCACATCCAAAGAAGGAGTCTATACACAGACAAAATGGGAAGACAGAGAAATGCAATCCAAATGAATCAACAAGAGAAATCCCCAGAAAAAGAACTGAATGAGATGGAAGTAACCAAATTACCAGATGCAGAGTTTAAAATAATAATTGTTAGGATGCTCAAAGATCTTAGAGCAACAATGGATGGACATAACAAGCACCTAAATAAAGAGATAGAAGCACCAAAAATGACATTGAAATCATAAAAAAGAACCAGTAAGAAATGACAAATACAAGATCACAAATGAGTACTGCACTAGAAAGAATCAACAGCAGGCTGGATGAAGCAGAGGATAAAATCAGTGAATTAGAAGACAAAATAAATGAAAGAACAGAAGCAGAGCAGCGGAAAGAAAAGAGGCTCAAAAAGTCTGAGGAAACTCTAAGAGAGCTCTGCAACAACATGAAGAGAAACAATATCAAAGGGGTTCCTGAAGAAGGAGAAAAAGAACAAGGAATAGAAAACCTGATTGGAAGAATCATAGCTGAAAACTTCCCTAAATTGATAAAGGAAAAAGTCACACAAGTTCAAGAAGCACAGAGAGTCCCATTAAAGAGGAACCCAAAGAGTTCTACACCAAGACAAATCATAATTAAAATACCAAAATTAAGAAATAAACAAAGAATATTAAAAGCTGCAAAAGCAAAGCAGTTAATCACCTACAGAATAACCCCCATAAGGATGACATTCGACTTTTTAACAAAAACATTAGAGACCAGAAGGGAATGGCAAGAAATATTCAAAGTAATGCAAACCAAGAGCCTACAACCAAGATTTCTTTATCCAGCAAGACTACCATTGAAAATTGAAGGAGAAATAAAAAGCTTCCTAGACAAAAAAAAAAAAAAAAACTTAAGGAATTAATTACAACCAAACCAATGCTGCAAGAAATGTTAAGGGAACTGTTGTAAACAAAACAAAGGGGAAAAAAAATCTAGTAAATGAGGAATGTAGATTTAAAGAATAAAATATCAATAAACAACTACATATCAATAATAACCTTAAATGTAAATGGATTTAATGCTCCAATCAAAAGACATAGAGTAGCTGTGTGGATAAGAAAATAGGACCCATACATATCCTGTCTACAAGAGACCCACCTTGAAACAAAAGATACACATAGAATGAAAGAGAAAGCATTAAAAAAATATTTCATGCAAATGGAAATGAAATAAAAGCCGGGGTAGCAATACTTATATCTGACAAAATAGACTTTAAAACAAAGGCTATAGTAAGGGATAAAGAAGATCACTGCATAATGATAAAGGGAGCAATGCAACTGGAAGATATAACCATTACAAATATATATATGCCTAATATAGGAGCACCTAAATATATATATAAAACAGATTTTGATGGACATAAAGGGGGAGATCAACAGCAATACTATAATAGTAGAGGATTTTAATACCCCACTAGCATCAATGTATAGATCCTCAAGAAAGAAAATTAACAAAGAAACAGCAGCCTTAAAGGACACTCTACACCAACTGGATTTAATAGATATCTTTAAAACATTTTCCCTAAAGCAGCAGAATATACATTCTTTTCAAGTGCTTATGGTACATTCTCTAAGATAGACCATATGTTAGGACACAAAACAGGTCTCAATAAATTTAAGAAGATTGAAATCATATCAAGCATCTTCTCTAATCACAATGGCATGAAACTAGAAATCAACTACAATAGAAAAACTGAAAAACATTCAAATTGGAGACTAAACATCATGTTATTAAATAATGAATGGGTTAACAATAAGATCAAAGAAGAAATAAAAAATTTCCTTGAAACAAATGAAAATGAACATACAAAAACTCAAAATTATGGGACACAGGAAATGCAGTCCTGAGAGGAAAGTTTCCTTCATTATTCATATATTTTATTCATTACAGGTATACCTTAAGAAGCAAAAAAAAGCTCAAAGAAACAACTTAACCCTGAATCTAAAAGAACTAGAAAAAGAATAACAAATAAAGCCCAGAGGAAGTAGAAGGAAAAACATAATGAAGATCAAAGCAGAAATAAATGACATAGAGGATAAAAGAACAATACAAAAGATCAATGAAACCAAGAGCTGGTTCTTTGAAAAGGTAGATAAGATTGATGAACTTTTGACCAAACTCACCAAAAAAAAAAGAGAGAGAGGATTCAAATAAATAAAATTAGAAATGAGAGTGGAGAAGTAACAACCGATGCAGCAGAAATACAAAGGATTGTATAAAAAAAATACTATGAAGAACTGTATGCAGCCTGACCAGGTGTTGGCGCAGTGGACTGGAATGCGGAGGACCCAGGTTTGAGACCACGAGGTCATCAGCTTGGGCGTGGGCTGATCTGGCTTGAGCAAAAAGCTCACCAGCTTGGACCCAAGGTTGCTGGCTCGAGCAAGGGGTTACTTGGTCTGCTGAAGGCCTGTGGCCAAGGCACGTATGAGAAAGCAATCAATGAACAACTAAGGTGTCACAACAAAAAGTGGTAATTGATGCTTCTCATCTCTCTTTTCCTGTCTGTCTGTCCCTATCTATCCCTCTCTCTGACTCTCTCTCTCTGTCCTTGTAAAAAAAAGAAAGAAAGAAAAGAAAACAATCTCCTTCACTATTGCAAGAACAACAACAACAAAAAGTACCTAGGAGTAAATTTAACCAAGGAGGTTAAGGACTTGTACTCGAAAAATTATAAAACATTGATAAATGAAATCAAGGAAGATACAAACAAGTGGAAGCATATACCATGTTCATGAATAAGAAAAATAAACACCATTAAAATGTCTATATTACTCAAAGCAATCAATAAATTCAATGCAATTCCTATTAAAATACCAATAGCATACTTCAAAGATATAGAACAGATATCCCAAAAATGTATATGGAACCAAAATGGAACACCAATAACCTCAGCAATCTTGAAAAAAAAAGAATAAAGTGGGAGGTATCACACTTTCTTATATCAAGATATACTCAAAACAGGTTGGTACTGGCATAAGAACAGGCATACAAGTCAATGGAACAGAACAGAAAACCCAGAAATACACCCACACCTATATGGCCAATTGATATTTGACAATGGAGGTAAGAGCATACAATGGAGCAGACAATCTCTTTAACAAATGGTGTTGGGATAACTGGACAGGTACTTGCAAAACAATGAAACTAGACCACCAGCCTACACTATACACAAAAATAAACTCAAAATGGATAAAATATTTAAATGTAAGTCATTAAAACAAAATCATTTTGGAAGAAAACATAGATAGTAAGCTGTCCGACATCTCTCACAGCAATATATTTGCTGATTTATCTCCACGAGCAAGTGAAATAAAGGACAGGATGAACAAATGGGACTATATCAAAACAAAAAGCTTTTTGCACAGCTAAAGACAATATGAACAAAATAAAAAGACAGACCACACAATGGGAGAACATAATCAACAATATGCCTGATAAGGGGTTAATAACCAAAATTTATAAAGAACATGTAAAACTCAACACCAGGAAGGTAAACAATTCAATCAAAAAATGGGCAAAAGAGATGAATAGACACTTCTCCAGCAAGGACATACAGATGGCCAACAGGCATATGAAAAAATGCTCGACATCACTAATCATTAGAGAAATGCAAATTAAAACTACAATGAGATACCACCTCACACCAGTCAGAATGGCGCTCATTAACAAAACGACACATTATAGGTGCTGGTGAGGATGTGGAGAAGGGGAACCCTCCTGCACTGCTAGTGGAAATGCAGACTGGTGCAGCCAATGTGGAAAACAGTATGGAGATTCCTCAAAAAATTAAAAATGCAACTGCCTTTTGACCCAGCTACCTCACTTTCAGGAATATATCTTAAGAATACCAAATCACTGATTCAAAAGAAGAAATGCACCTCCATGTTTATTGCAGCATTGCTTACAATAGCCAAGATCTGAAAACAGCCCAAGTGTCCATCAGGGGATGAGTGGATTAAAAAACAGTGGTACATATACACAGTGGAATACTACATGGCCATGAAAAAGAAGGAAATCTTACCTTTGTGACAACATGGATGGACCTGGAGACTATTATGCTAAGTGAAATAAGCCAGGCAGAGAAAAAAAAAAATATGACCTCACTCATTTGAGGAATCTAATGAACAATGTGAACTGAGGAATGGAATAGAGGCAGAGGCGTGATCAAAGGGATCAAAGGGAAAGTGGACAGAGGGAACAGGTATGAGAGGATGGGATCAGAGAAAGGAAAGAGATTAGTGAAATTATAAATACATAACACAGTGTTATAAAGAGCAAGACAGAGCAAATTTTGGAGGGAAGGGGGAAGGTGTTGGGGGAGGGGGCATAAGGGGTATCAAGAAGAACACGGGGGTGGAGGGAAGATATATTTGGCGGTACACTTAAATCTATGTAAACACAATAAATTAAAATAAAAAATAATAATGGTAATAATAATAATAATTAATTAATTCAGCCACGACAATAAGCACAAACTGGAACATGTGGTTATACCTAACAACCTGTGTCCCTCTTCAAAACCCACTAACTGATGGCCAAAGACAGACTGTTCTCTAGCAGCCCCTGCACTTCTTCCCATCAGCTGAGTTACAAAGAATCACTTGTCTCCCTTTCCAGACATGCTCATGCCCATTGTATTTGTCATTGGAATTGTATTAAATATGACATAAACTGGTGAAATAAAATGTAGTCAAATGTCTCAAAAAACTGAAAAACGAGTTGCTTTAAAAATTCCTGACAGAAGTAAAGCAATTATAAAAGGTTGGAAGAAAAATATATTAAAACTCTAGTCTGGACAGAGAGTACGCTCAGTTTACTTTACTAGTATTTCTAAGATCTTGCAACACTTTAATAAAATTGAAACTGGATGTTGTAAATGATGCATCATGAGCATGGTTTATATAAAAACGAGGACTTGCAACTCCAAACTATGAACTCAGAGCAAGGAGAAATTGAACCTCCCAGTAAAAGACAATCCAGGAATTTTTAGTTTAAACTAAAAGTTTAAGATGCATATGGATACATATGCATGTGTATATATCTATTTTAATTCCTAGCTTTATCTGACTTTATCAACTAACCAACCAACCTCAGGTACTTACCTGGACTATTGCCAAAATTACAGCAAGTCTTCTGTCTACACTTAAACCAAGTCTTATACTAAGAAGTCTCCATAGGATGTTTCATATCACACCCCAAAAATTATTTCAGACAAATTTATTGATCATACTTTATTTATATGATGAATCTTAGGGGGTAATTATTACCCCAGCCTGTAAAAAAACCAGGGAGAATGAAATTTAAAATAGTTGCTGTTCTACAAACAATGCTTCATATAATGTAAATGTATATGCATCTGATTGACTATAACTTTCTATCATAAAGACATTATAGTCCAATATGCAATTTACATAGAAAATGAAAAACACATCTGTGTGCCTTTTATCATAAGTTACTGCCAAAACATATATAATTTAACAAGAGCAAAATGTAACCACCATTAAGGAGAAAAAGAACATGGAGGTCACTGTCACAGAAAACAAATTCTAAGCAATTTAAGTGTGTGAGGTTGAGGACTGAGAGACATGAGAGAGAAAAGTGGAAGTCAGCATGTTTCTTTAGTAAAAGGAGCATTAAAGTAATCTCATTCCTACTCTTATTTGGAGAAATCGTTACAGAAGTAGGTCTACCTCTGCTCACAGTACTATTAAGGGATATAAACAAAATAATAACACCTATAGATATTCTATATCAGACATTGTTCAAAGTGCTTTATAATTATTAATTCATTTGAGTAAAAAAGAGTGAGAATCTACAGATGAATAAAAGAGGATATTAAAGGAATGGAAAGTGTATCTTATGAAGTTATTGGTCCTCAGACGACCAGATAAGGAGATAATGGGTTACATTATGACAAGAGATCTTAGCTTATGTTTTTAATAAGGGAGAAATTTATTTGGCCATCAAGTTGATCAAATACTGGGAAAATAATGGTTGAATTCTGTTACTCCAAAAGACCATTTGTCTAGGGAAGGAGTCAGGCACAAGGAAGCCAAGAGACAGCAAAGGAGGCAGATAGGCTAAATCCAAGTTGGCAGTGTACGGTCCAGATGAGGCCCCCGCCCAAGAAGGAAAGCCATCACCAACTGCCAAACCAAAAGGCCACAATGAGGTTGCCAGGTTATAGAAGTTTAGTCATGGGGTGAGGCATAACACACTACAAGAGTCCATACACCAGAGGCAAGAAGGGCAAGGTCTGAAAAAGCCAGTTGGGCAATGTATTGATTTCAGCAGATTACCAATTACTCTGCCCTACATCATTTTCAATCATGTTGTATTCATTGTAAAGCATTCTTATTTGTGAATTGTTATCTGGCATCAAGACTCTCCAGGAAAACTTATTTGGCTAAATAAGTAAGGAATATCTCTAGATGGTTTAGTCATTTATCTTCTTTTATCTCAAAGCAGGGTTTGGAAAATGTTATTTACAAATTTTAAGATTCTATGAAGAAATGTGGGAGAGATGAAAAAAAAGAGGGTGGAACAAAGGAAGGGAATAAGAATTTTAACTTGTTATTTATTGAGTCTATTTTTAAGTTTTAATATGAGTGAACCATCACAAAGTGGAAAGAATTGAGAAATATACAGTTAACCCGGGACAGTGGTTCCGAAGCAGTGACCGTAGCAGTCTAGATACATCAGAATCAACTGTGAAACCTTTTTGAAATTGTATTCCCAGTTATTTCCCCCAGACCTCTTATGTCAGAATCTCCCAGGATGGGACAGTATTTCTTCAGGATCCTTGCGCATTTATGGTCCACAAGTAGCCTCAGAAACCCTTGATTAGCAGATGCCTTGCCCTTATTGTTCAGAGCCTTTTGCCAACAGTGAATGAGAGCTTTTTACTCAGCTACCTGCTTGAGGGACTAGGACAGTAGTGTTGGTTGGTTCCATATGTTACAAATACTTCCCAATTATAAGGAAAAAAGTTTTTCTGACTCAGATCCTGATGAGGAAAATGAGGCAATATTTATGGAAATACAAGCCCCTATGATTAAATGAATTGAATACATATTACTTATAGTGATCTAAACAGAAATATGTTCAGTAAAAGATAAATAATTACAAGTGTAATCCTTGTCCAAGTCCAAATCAGCATCTTCTTTCATCATATTTTCTATATCCAGGTAGGTCTATTTTTCCTATTTTCTGTTGTCAATGCTATTATACTCATCATAGAGAACTCTTCGCTTTTTGTGTCTGCAATTATTCAAAGTCCAATGCCTAATATACAGGCTTTCTTCCATCTAGGACAGATATCCTTTCTATTGCTATTTCTATCTGTACTCTTAATTGCTTTTGTACAAACTCATATAATCAAAGAAACTTCTAAGGTAAAACCCTGTCATATGACCTCTTTTTTGATTAAAATTCTGTTTTGCTCAGGGCGTCAGATTTTTACAGTTCTGGGATGGGGGGATCACTTCTGAATTGAAGATTTTACCTTTATTACTCTGGTCCCTTTACTTACATTGCAGGTATCACAAGGTATTATAAATTATTTCCTTATTTAGCATTTATCTCAATGTACTATAAATTTATATTTAATTATTTATCTCCACCATGTGTTTTAACAGGTTTAAGAGGACAGGGAGCATCTGTATTGTCCATTGCTGAATCGCTTATACTTAGGTTGGTGCATGGTTTGTATAAATGTTTCATTACTATTTATTGAATCAACGAGTGGGTAGATAGATGAGTAAATGGTTGTTTTCTGTTGTAACTATCATATTTTTCTGACAAAGGTACTATTTGTCTTTGAGACCTCAGAGAACAGAGACAGTATCACATTCATTTGTGTGTCCTCAGTACAAATGTTTGAGGAATTACTGAGAAAACCTAAGGCCTAATTAGCCAAGCTATGTGATTCACTGCTTTGTTGTTCAATACCGTCTACAAGAATTGCATAAGCTTGTATATCATCTGCATCAAATCAGAGCATTCTCTGAACATGAATAGACTGGCTTGCAAAAGGGCTGAATATCTAAACACTCCCAAGTTTCCAAATTCAATATAGACTAAATAATTTGCAATTAGAAATTGTACTTTTTAGGATGATTAGTACTCAGAGAATCCCAACTCATACACTATTAAATCCAAGAAATAAATTTTAGGTCCATTTACCAGAGCCATGGTTTCATCATCTGAGATGAGTCAGGAACAAAAAGGTCATCTGTATTAGACATGTAATCACTGATTTCCTGCACAGTTGAAAGCTTAGAAATGAGATTTAGAATTTGAGGTTTACCGACCAAATATTTCTTCCCTCACCTCATTCTTCTTAAATGCACCCAATCAAGTGAAGTTTGGTTACTCAGGTAGACTATGAAAAACAAGATTTTCCCGTTTCCACTTATAAATAAAAAACAGTCACCTATAGATAACGAAACATGATTCACAGTTAGGTTAACATTCTATTGTTACTGAGTCAGTAAACATAGGTCAGTATATACCTATAAAGACAACCTGAAAGAATTTGAGGTGCAGAACAACAACAAAAAAATGAGGGCTAATATCTATTGAGCATTTGTTGTTTGCCAAGCATTGCAGTAACTATGTAGACTATCTTACTGAGTATCCATGGTAACCCAGGAGGTTCATTTTATTATTATAATATTTTATGATAAGAGAACAGAGATCCATAGAAGTTAACATAACTTTTTCAAAATTATACATTTATGTAAAAGATGGAGCCAGGATTCAATCCCAGAGATATAAAAAAGAAAAATCCAAGCCACTTAACTGAGTATTGCAGAGAAATAAGTGAACACCTTTGAAGATCCTTTTGTAATTAACCCTTTGAGTATTGAGGTTTTTTTCATGCTTGCTGACCCCCGGGAGTGAATTTTTTTTCAAAAATGAAATTAGTTTCAGTTACAGTTCTATTAACTTAAAATCATGTTTGTTTGATAACCAATTTATGGAAACAAGAAGACCATACATTTGCCTTTTTTTAATGTTGCCTTACACATGTATGATTGTACACTCTGCATGGTCAGGAGGCACAAGGACGTACATGAACGTCCATACTACTCAAAGGGTTAATGGAGTAGGGAATATTTGTAGCACTTTCAGTTCCTTGCAGTTCATACAGAGGAGGGGACTGTCCCACAGGGGTAGGTGTAGATGGGGAATACCACTAAACTGAAGCAAAATGAAGGAAGAGAAGATGTTTCAGAATGATATTATCTGTTTCTCTAAGGCCTGTTCTCAGAGATTTTGTCCAGTTTGTCATACTCCCTCTGTCAAAGGTCACTCCTAAAAAAATCAGTCATTGGAGGTGCAGAAGATGTAGCCTTTTTAATACTTTATTAGTTCCTGAAAAGAAATAGCTTACTAATCTTGTTGCATTTTGGGGGTAATGAGAACTAAACAAATTTCCTTGTGATTCATCCACTACCCGTAAGTCACAGACTTATTACAATCTCCATTGTTTCCATTAATACTGCTCTGTTCCGGAAAAAAGAGGCCTAAGCATAATCTATTCTCCAGGTAGTCCTTAGCACAGTGGTTCTTAACCTGGGTTCTATCGAACCCTAGGGGTTCAATGAGTCGGTCTCAGGGGTTCGGAGAAGCCTCTGCCGCAGAGGCCAGAATAAAGTAATACCATAATTTGTTGTGACTTCATGTACTTTGTTGGTTTTGTTCTTTGAGCAAGGTGATGTTCATGCACGGCTCATTTTGTGCACCAGTAAAAAAACATATACCTATGCCTTGAATTTGGAAAAAAAATCATATTTTACTTATCACTAAAGAAGTGTTCGTTCGGTGAATGTGCATATGAAACTGGTGGGTTAGGTACCTCAAAAAAGGTTAAGAACCACTGCCTTAGCAAGTAAACTCATATAGGGCAATTCAATCTGCACCTGCATGTCACCAGCATTTGTTACCTGTTGCATCATGCTTACCTAAAGGGTAGAACAAGATAATGCACCTGCAATCTTTTCTTTGGTCCTCAAGTGCTCTGAAGAACCAGTTTACCCTTGATTTTCGCTGCAGGGATTGTGTACTAGGAATAAATTAAACAATTGCAGCTTATAGATAATTCTCTTAATAGCAGGTCCTTCCCAGAAAGCATTCTTTGTACAACTAAGTCAAAATTCAGTCCCAGCTCCCAGGTTGCAACTTCAATTTGCACAGAAACTTCCCATCACAGTTCTAGTGAACACACTCAGTTTTTGTAGTCCATGGCCAAAGGCAGGAGGTGAAGTGGGGACTTGGAGCCACAAGGTCAAGATCAGAAAGACCAGAGCAATTACAGAGGTTCTGTGATAAATAGATCACTTCCTATAATGATTAAATTTACATGTCAACTTGATTAGGGTATATGGTGCCCAGATATTTAGTCAGACATTATTCTGCCTTTTCTTTGAGGATTTGTTTGGATGAGATTAACATTTAAATTAGTAAACTGAGTAAAGCAGATGTCTCTCCTTAATAATGGCGGGCCTCGTTAAATTAGTTAAAGGCCAGACTAGAACAAAAAAAGGCTGACTCTTCCTGAGTACAAGAGTATTCTCTGCCTTCAGATTCAAATGGAAACATCTGCCCTTCCTAGGTCTTGAGCCTGCTGGTCTTCAGACTGGATGTATATCATCAGCACCACCCAGTTTTCAGGTCTTCAGACTCAGACTAAAAGGAAACCATTGGCTCTCCTGAGTCCCAAACTTGTTCACTCACCTGCAGATCTTGGGGCTTGCCCATTCCTACTGGTTCTGTTTTTCTAGAGAACCCTGATTAATATACTTTCCTTGCACTTCACCTCCCTGCATCCTTGATGCCCACCACATCCTCTCTTTGCCTTGTCAGGACCTCCCATACTTGACCAACATTTCCTAGTTAAAGCCCTTCTACACTTGCTTCCTGCCCCACCTGCCAAGCCTTCAGGTCCATCCCACAGCATCTCTCATCACTATCCTCAAGTCCCTTGTCTGCAGTCAGCCACATTTGTTCAGAAAAACACGAATTCCACAACCTGCCCACCTTTTCCACATTTAGGGCCAAGCTGCTCAGAAACCCATACATACTGATGTCCCTACAGATTTTAGCTTTGACAATACTCTGGGTTCTCATCCTCCATCCCAGGTCACTCATACTCATTCTCTGATTGGACTCGTACTTTCATCTGCCCTATGAGTCTACCCTCTAGCCTCTTCTTAGTATGTTTTTTTTTTCTGAAAGATCTCATATTCCCATGACTGTATCTCCACCTGTACTATGACTACTTAGGAACCCACATTACCAGTGTTGATCTATCTCTGGATTCCAATCTAATTGTCTATGAAGCAGCTGCAAGTGCTTCAATTTCACATCTGCAAAAGGAGCTCATGATCTTCTATTATCTGCCCTCACTTTAACTACCACTAACAAACTGTTCTTCACCTTGTATTTCTCATCTCTTTGAATGACAACACCAAATGGAACCCTGAGACTCACTTCCAATACCGAAACATTCACTAAATTCTGTGTATTCTTGCCTCTTTAGTATCTTCTAATTGGTTCCCCCTTAATTCCAATTGGTTTTGTATTTCAAGCTTTTATTATTTTCTCATCTGGATTAATGCCTCAGTCTCATTTGCCTTTCTCAAATCTTCAATAAGCTTTCTATAAAAAAATTCAATTCATTCAATAAATTCAATAAATATTTTTGAGTACTAACAATCATTCATTCAATAAATATTTTTGAGTACTAACAATATGTCAAACAGTGCTAGGGACATAATAAGAAACAAATACAGACACAGTCCCTGTCTTTATAAGACATATATTCTCTCATGTTCTTTGTCTAAAGAATAAATTTACATTCCCCCTTCACAGACAAGTGGTATAGAGCCAGACCCCTCTGTTTTGAAGCCTAATTCCTCTGCCATTTACCATTGTGCTTGGGCAAGTTTACCAGCCTTGCGCTTTAGCTCTCTTGCCTATAAAACAAGGATTATAAGCATGCCCACACCCAAGGCTGATGGTTAGCCACAGTGTTAAGTAGTGGTGTTTTATGGCTGGTACCCCTCCATCCTGATTGATGGTAACCACTCATGGCAGCCCCATATATAATGTTCAGTATCTTTTAGTCACTACTGCTTTTCTCATAGGGTTGATGTGAGGATCAGATGAGCTAATGCATATAAAGTACACAGAACATTGAACACCAGCACTAAAAAGTGCTCAATAGATATTTGCTGATTTAAATTCAGTAGATGACTTCCCATCCCACAGTATACAAAGCTCTTCATTTTCTGCTGTCTGATCACCTTACCTTCTGCTCTAGCCACACCTAGTTCCCTTTCTCCCACCTTTGTACCTTTATACACCCTGCTTTCTCTACCTGGACCGCCCTAATCTCTCCTGCCTGCATATAAATACACACATCAACACCTAGAGAATCCCCACTCTTTCTCCAATATTTCGCTCACATTTTTAAACTACTCAGGTCAGGCAATACCTCCTGCAGGAAAATATCCTGGACACCTGACTCCCCTCTTTGGTGTTCTGCTTACGGACACTTGTTAGGTAACATCCTATTGCTGTAGTCCTCTCGGCATCCTTCCTTTAATGATATCCTCACTTCAGCCCTCTTCCCTTTGGAAATGTCTCCTCTTGTACTACCAATTCTGTGTGAGTGCACAGAGTCTGCAGTCATGGTATGCTGCCCTCCAGCCACATTGCCTAGATCAGTGGTTCTTAACCTTTTTTCAGGTACCGAACCCACCAGTTTCATATGCGCATTCACCGAACCCTTATTTAGTGATAAATAAAATATGATTTTTTTTTTCCAAATTCAAGACACAGGTATATGTTTTTTTACTGGTGCACAAAATGAGCCATGCATGAACATCACCTTGCTCAAAGAACAAAACCAACAAAGTGCATGAACTCACAACAAATTACGGTATTACTTTATTCTGGCCTCCACGGCAGAGGCTTCTCCGAACCCCTGAGACCGACTCGTCAAACACCTAGGGTTCGATAGAACCCAGGTTAAGAACCACTGGCCTAGATCCAACAAATCCTAGTAACCCAAGGCCCTGGTGACAATGGTTGGTCCAAGGAGTGGGGATGTGACACAAACTTAGCCAACAAGAATAAAGATTGCTTTAACTGGGGCTAGCAGGACAGGTTTCTTGTGCTTGGTTGGGGTCCTGGAAATACAAAGATGTGGCACAGAGGTTATGTATAATCACTTTCTCCACTAAATTCTAACTAGAGAATCCTGATATATTCTTCTGTATTTTTTTTAAGTGAAAGGAGGGGAGCTAGAGAGACAGATTCCTGCATGTGCTCTGACCAGGATCCCCCCAGCAATCCCTGTCTGTTTCCAATGCTTGGACCAAGCAAGCTATCCTCAGCGCTCAGGGCTGACATTCAGACCAATCGAGCCACTGACTGCAAGAGGGGAAAGGAGAGAAGGGGAGAGGGAGAAGGAGAGAAGATGGTCACTTCTCATGTGTGCCCTGACTGAGGATCAAACCCAGGATGTCTGCATGCTGGGCCAATGCTCTATCTACTGAGCCAACTCGCCAGGGCCCCTGATATATTCTTAGAACACACTGAGCTTACCTCTATCAAAGCCCGTTGCTTCACAGTTATCTATTCAGCAGGTGCTCAACAAATGTTCGTTGAATGATTCTCGTGTGTGAGTGTACATAATCTCTACCAGGCAATACTGAAAATTGGGTGCAGACAAGTCCCATCTCAGGCCACAGTTGATAATTATGTCACATCTTGCTATAATGTGACAACAGAAATGGGTTCATCTTGGTTATCTAAACTTTCGCCACATATATCTTGAGAAGAGAATGTATGAGTGGGTCCACAACTTGAAACCTAGACACTAAAAACTGAGCTATACTTGGCCAGAACTCAGATCTTTCCCTTGGTGTGAAAAACCTTTTTGCATGTGACTCTTTAGACCTAAAACGGTAGATGCCATTAAGGAAAGCAAAGCAAGGACTTGTTTGTTAGTTTATTATAAAAGATTTTTTTAAAAAATGAAAAGAATTTAGTTAAGATAAAAAAATAACTTATCTAAAATTAAAAAAAAGGGCAGGCTGCAAACCTTATTTAGCCATTTAGTCGCCAAAAACATAGTGACTCTATTGTGAATCCACTCTTTCTCCACAGCCAGATCTATAAATTAGAAATAATATTATGTGTCCTGGCTAGTTTCAGTACAGCTTAATGAGATTATTACTAGGAAACCCTTTAAATTTAAAAAAGTCATAGGAAAATTCAAAGAACTTTTAATATAAAAGGTTTCAAGTTGATTAAAAACCCTCATGCCTCCTTTATGAGTCATGCATAATTCCTACTGACTTTCTGTGTGTCTCTATTATCAATATTATATTTTTATTTTAGGTCTATTGAATTAAAAAATTATCCTCCCAGCTCCCAGCCCAAGGTGATTTCTAATGACTATTTAGATTTTATGATGATTTTTAAAATTTGCATTAATAACAAAAGAATCTAATGTTAAATTGAAGGTTATTAAAATTGGCCTTCTTTCAAGTTGTCTGACTGTGAAAAAGATCTTTTTTCTTTTTTTCTTACCATATTTTTCCTTAATTGTGTGAAAATAAAGTTACACTTAGTTATTAGTTAGACTTTCTAGAGCACATTTGAATAGACAAAGACTTGAGGTTGTAGCTTAGTTTGAAGTAGCCATAATTTCCTGCTTCTCAACATCTACCTGGATGTGTAATATTCACCTCTAAGTTAACAACCCCAGAATTCACCTCTAAGAGCTACAACCCCTGCATCTCTGCTTTTTTGGCTGTTTTCCCCAATTCATTTAAGGGCAATTCCATTCTTTTGATTGCTTGAGTCAAAGCCTTGAGGTCATCCTTGGCTCCTTTCTTCTTCTTGTACTTCACCTTCCATCCACCAACAAATCTTGTCAGCTCTAGTCTCAAAATAGATCCCCAAATCAGCCCCAACCTGGTCCCGCTTGCTGTCATCCCTCACCTGAATCATTGCAGCTCTCTGCTTTCGCTTCCCCCAGATATTGGCCTGGCACTTTCCTCCACTGTCTTCCAGTCTGACCCAAATGCCACTTTCCGAGTGTGGTCTTCTCAGGCAACTTTATCTAAAATTACAAACTCCCACTCCCAATACATCCTTATCCCCTTCCTGCCTGATTCTCCTCTCCTCTTTAACACTATACATGATTCCTCTGTATTTTTAAAAGTCATCTAACATAATGTTGTCTAACACCTGCCTCTTTCTCTAGAACGGCGATGCGCAATCTTTTGAGCTTGGTATGTCAAAATTCACCAAAAACCTGAGCATAACTCGGGTGGTGTGTCACTTCGAGAAAAACAGCCTAACCAGAAGTCCCAGAACTAGACGCTCTGTGCTGGAGTTCTGTTGTTTTGGCCTACAAACCTCCGGCACAGAGTGTCTACACTACAGCAAATGTTTTATCCTCAGCTACTGCACTCGGCACACGGCCCCATACTTCTCTGGTATGTGGCCGCATGCGGCCGCTTGTCATCGAAAATGGCTACGTGTGTCAGTGCTGACACACGTGTCATAGGTTCGCCATCACGGCTCTAGAATGTGAAACACAATGGGGAGAGATATTTTTATCCCTTTGATTTACTATTCTATCTTTGGGGTCTGGCACTGAGTTGGGCTTAATAAATATTAGTTGTCTAAAAAATATGAAAAAAACTTCCACCTATTTTTACCAAAATACCAGGGATAATGTCTTTTTTAACATTTCCATCTTGCCCTGGCCAGATAGCTCCATTGGTTAGAGCATTGTCCTGATACACAAAGGTTATGGGTTTGATTCCCAGTCAGGGCCCATACAGAAACAAATGGGTATTTCTGTCTCTCTCTTTCTTTCTTCCTCTCTCTCTAAAATCAATAAATGATGTTTTTTTAAAAATTCCCATCTTTCCAAGTACAGTATTCCTTTTCTAGTGGATATTTTAGACCACAAGAATAGAAGAACAACGGTGGCCAGGGGAGTTGGGTGGGAAGATGGGTGGGATGTTAGTTTATAGATGATCTCTCTTGAAGGCTCTGAGTTTCTACATGAGCTAGAACAAACCACAAATATGAGCGCACAATTAGAACCATACATACTGTGGGCCAGTAAAAACTTGTCAGAGGAGATTGGTTCTAGGATCAACTTAATTCCCCCATTGATAATTACCTAGAAAGCATCCTACCCTCAGCCCATAAAGAATGAAGCTTACAAGTCTTCAAGTGTAGAGATAATGTAAATCAAGACCCAGGCAGCTGATACTAGCAGACTTTAGCCATGCTGGATTACGAGTTCTTATGACTCTTTTCTTTTTTTCAAGAGAATTCAGACTTCAGGTTTCAAGCAAAATCACTCAAATGTAAAAAGTTGGCCTCTACCTCAAATTAAAAGAACAGCCACCATGCTCTGTAAGCCAAACCAAATAGCCTCTAACCCCTCTCAGTTGGAATCAACCTCTGCCTTACGGGGGTTTGAAAACTAAACCCAATTTGAGAAAAGCAAACTAAAACAATCAAACTTTGACCTTCCTTAATTTTCTGTTGAATTCTATCCCCAGAAAAAAAGTTTTCATGGTCTTCATGTGCAGGTCAGAAACCTAGGCTGCACTGTACTTGATAGCCTTGCCTCAAACGTACACATCTATGTGAGCATCTCGCAACTTGCTGAGCAGAGCACGTGGGAACCCAGCCTCTTCCTCTGTTGAGGTTTGCTATTTCTCACTACAGTCCTAACTGCCTTTGGCATCTTCAATGGTAGGAGTTGAAAACATTGACAATAATACAAAAACTCTCACCAAGAGCAAGGGAGTAAAAGGGAATTCTGTGGCTGCCTGAGGGGAAATATATTTGTGTGGAAGAAACACAATCAGAGCTAAAGAGTGTGTGAGGGGAAGGGCATTAATATTACACAAATCCGCATAACCAGGCGTGGCGCAGTGGATAGAGCCTCAGACTGGGATGCAGAGGACCCAGGTTCGAGACCCCGAGGTTGCCAGCTTGAGCGTGGGCTCATCTGGTTTGAGCAAAGTTCACCAGCTTGAGCCCAAGGTCGCTGGCTTTAGCAAGGGGTTACTCGGTCTACTGTAGCCCCACGGTCAAGGTACATATGAGAAAGAAGTCAATGAACAACTAAGGTGTTGCAACAAAAAACTGATGCTTCTCATCTCTCTCTGTTCCTGTATATGCTGTCTGTCGCTGTCTACCCCTCTATCCCTCTTTCTGTAGTGTATATATATATATATATTACTACACAAATCTTTACAGACACTGTAAACCTCCAAAAGATGGGACTACCTCTCATCTTTGTATTGTAAGAATTGACCACAATACCGACCCATAGTAGGCACTCCGCCAGTTCTGGGATGAAAGCAGATGGGCCAATTTTTCTCTCAAATGACAGAGAAAGAGAAAATGTCCCCAAAACACTTATAAATTGGTGGCCTCAAAGTTTTGCCAGAAACTACAATGTGAAATTTAGCATCTCAGGGCAGTGGTGTGGTTTGCAATCTTAGAATCACAGACTGTCCTGTGTTTTTTTAAACAGTCATAATAAAAGAAACAGGAAAAGGTGAATATTTTAAATCTAGTGCCTACATTTTATAAACTTTCAGATAGGGAAAAAAATTCATTCCTTGCAGGAATAGGTAAAACAACTGAGAACGCAAGAATATATGGAGGAACGGTTTTTAGCATTCTGTCCCTTCCAGGTGCATTTTTTTGGTAAGCAATGATATTACCAAGAGTGAAAGAACTGTTATTTGTTAGATGAAGAATATGTAATTAAACCCACTGTTCTGAAAGAAAGGGTATTTGATTACTTTTCTTTTTTTTTTTTTTTACTCTTCTATGCTGGGCTGGTAATTTCCCCTGTCTCACACCTACTCACACCCAGGGGATTTGTCCTTGACGCCTGGCATGGACATAATCACAGGACAGTATTCTGGTGCATAGTTCAATCACAGCAGACAACTATTGGTTTATGTGTAAATCAAAATACACATAATTTTCTCAAGTCTGGGAATTGTTAAAATGCATTAAGAGGCTCAAGTTTCATGCTTGGGGTATGGCAACGGTAGAGGTGATGCTTCTTTTGTGTTGTATTTCTCATTTTCCTTTTCCCTTTTCCCTCAAGAATTGAGATAAGCCCTTTCTGAGCAGGAAAGCTCCACTGACTTGTTCTGACAAATTCTCATTCAGTTTCACACTGGGTCTCACACAACCATGAGCTCCACTGTGGGGAGCACAGGAGGGAGGTGGCTGATGCACAGAAAGCTCTCTCTCCCTCTTTGCTTTGACACAGACTTTGCTGCAGCCCTCATCCTTCTCTTTCATGCCTGAGACACTTCCCAGCACAAAATCTTTATTTAATCATGTCAGAAGATGATTCTTTCCCACATATTTTCCTTGCAGTTGCACCAGCAATAACACAAAATATTCATTCCCCTCTTGTCTATACAAAACACCCCAACTCTGAAGAGACCATATTTTAAGGGAAAAAGCAAAAGCAGGCAACTGAGAAGCCCAGCCACGGTCCTGGGGAAATCACACGTGTGCTCTGGGCTCCAGTTTGCTGTCCATGAAAAGGGAAGTGAGCATCACAAGTTTTCACATCTGGCACCATGGGAGTTTGGGGTCTAGAGATTGCAGAAGATTGCACGGGTCTCAAGGATCTAGTTCCCACCATCACACTTGAGCCCCAACAGGTCAGTTCTTCAATATATATTGAAGATCTATACTAGATTTTCCTTAGAGAAAGGATTTCATAGCTTCATAGGTTGGAAAATAATCTCTGTCCTCTCCAGTTCTCACGTCCCATAATTTTATAACCTCTCTCTCTATAGCAGATAGCCTCAGTCTCCTACAGCGCATGCGGTCCCCTCGGCAGACCACTGCGCACAATGAGGATCTGCCTCATGCCTGCTGGGTTTCTTCAATATAAGAGCTCCATCATCAACACATGAACCTATCTGACATTCATTCATGCACATGCCTTGTGGGTTATTAGGTCAAGCAATGTTGACAAGTTTTGTTTGTAATCTAGGAGTTTGTGTGATTTTACCGATTTTGTAAAAAACTAATCTTGATAATTCTTTCCATGTGATATTAAGCAGCAGAGACAGAAGAGGAAATAGACAATAAATTTGAAATTACCATTGTAACACAAACTAATGTTCAATAAGCAATTGAACAGTCTCATTGGGAAACACTGTCACCAGAGACTATTTCAGCATTTCCTGTAGAACCAACAGGGAGGTATCAGGGCTCTAGGAAAGTGAGTAAGCAGATTTCAGCATCCATGCCAGGTGGGACAGAAGTCTAAACACCCACTACCCATTTCCATGACATAAGAAAGAACACTAATTGCCTGGAACATAGACTATGAATTTCAAAGATCATTGGGCATCTTTCCCTTTGTCATCTGAGAGGAAATAAAGTTCGGAGTGGAAAATAGAGATGTGCAGCATTGCAACCTATAGTTAGAATCTGCAATTCACATGGGAAGGGAGCAAAGGCTTTCATAAAATTAATTGATGGAAACTCCTCATATTCAAAATGCACTTGGGGAATACTAAAGCAAAGACTAAGAGTTAGCAATAAAGACCATAAAACAAGAAGGGGATCTCATACACCAGACCATAAACAAGAAAAAGCAATGTTACCTTCGCCATACTAGATGGGGTTATCACTAGGTCCTCTGTAAGGAGGAACCAGAGATCAATCCTGGAGTCAGCTCTAATCTTTTTTATATCATTATCCATCAACCTTGTTGAATAAACATTGTTATCAAGGCTAGAGTGTTGGGTTCTTTTTTTAATTCAGGGGGCTATAAATAATAAATGTTATCAATAGACAAGTAAAGTGAAGCAACTAAGGAATAAATGTTACTCCATTCCTCCATTTCTTCTCATCTATTTTCCCCTGGAGTTTTTATTGTGTGAGCTGTTTTGGCTCACGAAGTTGAGCAATTCAATTCTCCTCTCAGTCTTTAGATTCAGCACACTTCTTGATCTGTTGACATTTCCCAAAACAAAATGCCCACACAGCTCAGCACTTGAATAGAACACAAAAAGCATAACTCCTGCCAAAGAGAAACAGCCCAGGTACTCCACAGTTCTGATCATTTTGATTGCTTTGATGGAGGGCTTTTGAATTCTAATAATCTTATGTACAATTGCAAATGATAAATTAGATTTCTTCTCAAATGTCACAGCAATTCCTAAGAAGTGGGCCTGTAGTTATTTAAAACCCATCAATGATCACAAAAGTTTGTTTTAAATGTGCACCATGTAACATTCAGTACCACAGCCTAGATGTCCTATGAGGAGGGGGGTGTGTGATGAAGGAGAACCACCTAGAAAGCGGGTGGGGCATGGGCACCAGCCTGGCTCCAGAGAATTGTTCTTTAGGTACAGGACCCGTCAGAGAACATTCTCACCTCACACCTGTCAGAATGGGTACCATCACTACATCCACAAACAACAAGTGTTGGTGAGAATGAGGAGAAGAGGGAGCCCTGGAGCCCTGGTGCACTGTTGGTGAGAACGCTGATTGGTGCAGCCACTATGGAAAACAGTATGGAGCTTCCTGTAAAATTAAAAATGAAATTAACTTTTGATCCAGCAATTCCACTTCTGGGTATTTATTTGAAGGCACCCAAAAAACTAATTCTAAAATATATATGCACCCTCATGTTCACTGCAGCATTATTTATAATAGCCAAGATATGGAAGCAACCAAGTGTCCATCAACAGACCAGTGAATAGAGATATGGTACATGTATATATACAATGAAATATTACTCAGCCATAAAAATGAAGGAAATCTTACCATTTGCAACAGCCTGGATGGTATGATGCACAGGAAAATAGATCAGGGAAAGACAAATACCATATGAAATATTTGGCAAAGAACACCAGCAACTATGTCAAGTGACTTTAGATTTAAATGGACACCACCTGGGCTTATCTATGGAGTCTAAAGAACAAAATAAATGAACAAAATTGAAATAGACTCATAGATACAGAGAATGGACTGGTGGTTGCCAGTTGGAAAGGGGGTTAGGGGACTGTGTGAAAGAGGTGAAAGGATTAAGAAGTACAAATTGGTAGTCACGAAATAGTCATAGGGGTGTAATGTATAGCAAAGGAAATGTAGTCAGCAGCGTTGCGGTAACTATGTGTGGTGTTATGTAGGAGCAGGGGGCATTTTGTAGGATGTATGGTAGTCCGGCCACCATGGTATACATCTAAAGCCAGTTCAGAATAATGTTGAAAATAAACTATGATTGAAAATTTTTTAGATTAAAAAATAAATGTAAAAAGGAACATCCTATGATGTGCATCTAATTCTCATTATTATTATTATTATTATTATTATTGATTTTACAGAAAGAGGAGTGGGGGTGTAGCAAGAAGTATTAACTCATAGTTGCTTCATTCACTTTTGTTCTTCATTGCTTGCTTGTTGCTTGTTGTGTGTGCCTTGATCTGGAAAGCCCAGGGTTTTGAACCAGGGACCTCAGTGTTCCAGGTCGACGCTCTATCCACTGTGCCACCACAGCCCAGGTGGTGTCCATTTAAATCTAAAGTCCCTTGGCATAGTTGCTGGTGCTCTTTGCCAAATATTTCTGGTTCACCCTATTGCCAGACACAGAGCAGGATTGCCTTTTCTGTCCCCCTTATGTTGTGTGGGGCCATGTAACTAATTATGGTTAATGCATTGTGAGCAGAGGGAAATAAGTCACACCAATAAGAAGCATTTAATCAATTATACAAGACCTTAAAGACCTCTCTCTTCCCTCTGGCACAGTGACCAGAAGTGTCAGTGAAGGAGATCATTCCATCTATCTAGATCCCAGGGTGACTCTGAGGAATAAAGTCCCCCTTTCCCAACTCTAGACACAGAATGAACAGATAGCACAAGAATAAAATAAACATTTGTTTAGGCTGCTGAGATTTGACGGCTGTTTGTTATTACAGCATTACATAGCTGCTCCTAACTGATATAATGCTCTATAGGTTTGATCTCCTTGGTTCAGCAGGAATATGCACAAGGATGGACTACATCTAGCAAGAGACTCTAAGAATTGATCTAATCGTCACTAGGAATCCTCCAAGCCAAGGATTATGCTAGGTGTCTCAAAGGGTCTACTCTCTTCTCAGAAGCTGACTACCTTCACTCTTCAACCCCATATTCCTGAGCAGTTCTCTTAAGTCAAAGGGACATTCAAAGGTCTCTAGGCTTTCAACCCATTGTCTCAACAACCAAACTGCTTCCATGGGTTGGGTTTACTCCCTATCTTCCTGCCCAAAATGTTTTGGACAATAGAGTCAATTACAAGAATAACTTAGCAAATCCTGCAGAATGTCTTGAGGGACTGCAGAGTAAAAGCTCTCTTCAGCTTCAATGATAAAAATTTTGACAGGTTAATTTCCTTTCCAATACTGAAAATTGACATATCACCAAGAACATCTTAGTGCAGGATGTTTTTCCTCACTGAGCATTTATTTCAGGCTGTTCACAGCAGAATATTCAATAATTATTGTGATGGGTATAATGCCAGTAGCCGAGGCCAGGCAGGTTCACATTGAATTTGAGCAGATGCTCAAGAAACTGCGGAGCCGGAAAGCACTGGACCATTCTGTTTAATTGAGTCTCACAACAGTAGACAGGCACACAGGCAGGGGAAAACCATGTCTCTGGCAAACAAACAGAAAAAAATGGCCCCTCACAGTGGTGAGCACACAATATGTGCATCGCAATCCCCAATCTCTCTCAAGCACAACCACCCATAACCTTATATAGGCCATGCACACAAGCCTCTGCCAGGTGCTTACGCACTAATCAAACAAAGTGCTTGCTGCTAGTACACCAGTGAGCAAGCCTAACACAGCTGCCTCACAATAGGGAAGGGAATTAACTTTCATTTTCTGTTTACACTCATTATTCATTTATCATAGCTCTGAGCTGCCAGTAGGAACCACCTCGAACAGTCTCTTTGACATCTCACAAAACCTTGGGCGGGGGGTCTGAAGATTTTACCCCCTTTTCCCCACATCTATGATTTCAAGTTATTTCAAAGAACTTCGAGCGCATTTCTTTCAGAAAAAAAAAATATTATTCTATCAAACTAGAAGCCCTGTAACACCAGTGGTTGAGGTCAGGCAAGTTCACTTGGATTAGGGAAGACGGTAGATGAACCGTGGAGCCAGAAATCATGGGGCCATTCTGTTTATTGGAGGCTTGCAGAGACATGCAAGTGAGTAAGCAGAGGAAGACCACTTTTCCCTGTGGAAGGCGAGGGATCAGGAAAACCGCCCCTCATGGTGGCAGCTGAGGGTGTCAGGGAACTGCACCTCACAGTGGAGGGAGAGCAATCTGGGAGAGTCGCCCCTGAGGGAAAACACCCATAGCTTTTCCTAGAGACACACATGAGGCTTTCTGCCACGCGCTTATGCACTGATCGTGTGAAGTGCTTGCTGCTGGAAGCCGGCGAGTAAGCCTGACCACAACTTTTTCTCCACAAGCCATCAAAATAGAAACAGCTTAGAGTCTACCATTAACAGAAAGCTACAAGAAAAAACAAAAAGGGAAAGATACTGAAATGCTAGTTTTTTCCTTCTTTTCTTCTGGAAGGCTCACAGAGTGAATAGAAACAACTTAAGCAAGATAGGGAAACCTCTTATCTTCAGCAACCATGAACTTCACAAAAAATGTTCTTTAAATATAGACATTGGAACAGGGTTTATTATTTAGATGTTTGCTCCCTTCTGGTCTCCTCTAGGCAGTATTATGTTTTATAAATGCCTAAAACCTTTCTTAACACCTAAAAAATCCCCTAGCTTTCATGAAATAATGCAAATGGTAATCACAAGTGTAAATGAGTAATTGGTAACACAAGTATTCATCTGTGCATGCAATTCACTGCCTTGAGCAAGTAACTGCCTGTGTTTACAAGAGCCTACTGAAAACCTCAACTTAAGCATATGTTTTTGAATAATTCTGCCATAACACTGTAAGGCTGGTTGTTGAGGCCAGGCAGGTTCCCATTGAACTTGGGCAGACGGTAGAGGAACTGTGGAGCCGGAAAGCATCGAGCCATACCCGTTTATTGGAGGTTTGCAAAGACAGGCGAGGGAGTAAACAACAAAGGGAAAGAGCTAATAAACAAAGGAAGAACTGCTATTCGCAGTAAGGACAAGGGAGCAAGAAAAACCACACTTCTCGGTGGTGGGAGAGCGACCTGGGAGAATCACCACCCAGGGGAAGCACCTATAGCCTTACATAGGCCATGCACACGTGCCTCTGCCTCGTGCTCACGCACTAATCAAGCAAAGTGCTTTCAGCTGGTAAACCCGTGAGCAAGCCTAACATAGCTGCCCCACATCTACCATCTGCCCAAATCCAATGTGAACCTGCCTGGCCTTGGCCACTGACATTACAACCTACCACACACACACACACACAACACATGAAGTATTCTGTTCTAAGCTTCATGCAGAATACAAAGATGAATTAGAACATGGTATTTTCTCTTAAGAAATTGTGTTTTGGTTCAAAATCACAATTGCAACGAAAGGTATCTTTAGATATGGGCCTTCACCAAGCTGTGTCCGTGGCCTCTTACTCCTTAGTCCCCCAAATTGGCCTGATTGCCTTCCCTTTGCAAAGTCACCTAATCTTGATAATCATCACATTTTTCTTCAGTAGCTCTTATTATCCCCACCTGCTGCCAAAAGCCTTGGCCCATAGGTGTTTCTGATTCTGTGCAAGCTACTTCTTTGCTATTGCCCAATGCCCTGTTTCTCTCATCACCACCCGTTGCCTTTAAAAACCAGCTATTCACCGACAACACCCAAATTAAGGTTGTTGGCACCAACTTCTCTCCTGACGCCCACACTCATCTAATTGCCTGGTCACTATCTCCACTTAGGTATCTAAGAGTAATGTCAAACTCTGTTTCCTAAAGACAACCCAAACCTCCTCCTCAGACCATGTCCTTATCTCAGCAATGGGCAGTCTTAAACCTTATAGTCATTCTTGCCTCCTTTCTTTCGCTCACACTAGACTCCCAACCCATCAACTAATCTATTTGATTCTATCTTAGGATAGATCCAAACTCCTATGACTTCTCACATCCCTGCCCATCACTACCCGGGTTCAAGCTACTGTCACCTCTTGGTGGATTATTGCAATCACCTCCCAACTAGGCTTCCTGTTTCTACTCTAACCCCTCTAGAGTTACTTTGTCATGGGAGTTGTCCTTTTTTTGGGGGGGGGGGGAGTTGTCCTTTTAAAAGTCAGAATATGTCAGCCTGACCAGTGGTCGTGCAGGGGATAGACTGTCAGCCTGGGATGCTTAGATTCCAGGTTCTAAACCCCGGGGTCACTGGCTCGAGAGCAAGCTCATCTGGTTTGAGCATGGGCTCACCAGCTTGAGTGCAGGGTTGCTGGCTTGAGCATGGAATCATCAACTTGATCCCATGGTCACTAACTTGTGACCCTGGGATCCCAAGGATTTTAATCCCAAGGATTCACTGGCTCAGTTGGAGCCCCACCCACTCCCCATCAAGGTACATATGAGCAACAATCAATGAACAACTTAAGTGCCACAACTACGAGTTGATGCCTCTCATCCCCCTTTCTATCTGTCTGTCTGTCTGTCTCTCTCTCTCTCTCTCACGCACTCGCTAAAAGAAAAATAAAAAGTCAAATTATGTCAGTCTTTTATCAAAACTGTCAAATAGCTTCACAGCTTACTCAAGATTTAAAGCATGATTCCTTTCAGGAATCTACAAGAACCTACATGATCTTCCCCACAAATTCACCTTTCTTTTCTCATCTACACTATCACCACTACTAGTTATTTTGATTCAGCAAAACTGACTTTCTCATTGTTCTTTGCACACACCATGCACATGTCTGTTTCTCACTTGCTGGGATGCTCTTCCGCGTGTGTCTGTGTAGCTCATTCCCACAGAAAGGTCTTCCCTGAGATCTGAGGTAATGCAAAAATTCATGCCCACTGCTCACTACCATGCTTCCTACCCCATTATCCTGCTTCCCTTTTGTCTATAGTCCTTCTCCTAAATGATACACATTTATTTCCTACATCCCATTTTAAAATATAAGCTCTATGAAGGCAGACGCTTTTTTCTGCTAAGCTTTCTAGCACCTCAGTGTCAGACCCATAGTTTCATGTGTGAATAAATAAATAAATTAATGAATGAATGAACAGATGAACATCCCTAGGGCAAAAGAGGTTCTTTTCCCCATCCATCAGAATTTTTATTCTTATAAGGCTTTCAAAGAGGTGTTATTGCTGTCTCAGTTTTTCTTTCTCTCTCTCTCACTCTTGCAATAGACAAACAAAAAAACAAACAAATAGGAACAATGTCTCCCAGGCTGACACAACTGGGAGACTTAGTCTAGAGACAGTAAGCCAGCATCCTAGGATGTAGTCCAGGTTTCTCAAATCTCTTAATTCAGGCTGAAGTCCTTTGAAGGATATTTCCCAAGAAGTTGAGGTAGCTCATTGTTTAGTCTGAACCCCACTGTTCTGGGCCCAAGTTTCAGTCACCATCCCCTTCCTGTTCTCTCCCAGGCCAACCAACAGGTTGTCATGGTGATAAGATATCTGATCAGCCCAAATCTCCTGCAGTAGGGCTCCCCTGGCAACCTCATTGCACAAATGAGGTAATGGAATGGGAAAAAATAAGCTCACTCAACCTCACACTTACTCTTTAACAAATTCAGGAAGCAATAACCATAATTAACACTTGGTTCAGAATTTCAGATATTCAGCATTCTCATTATGAAAATGAAGCACCAATTTCCTCATTAATAATTAAAGATACTAAGAAAGCATGACTAAGTGGCTAGAGAAAATAAAAAAGGTAAATCCTTCAAAATTTAGCCACTTAAAGAGAGTGTACAAATAAAAAGAAAACTCTCCCAGAAGCTAAGAGAGACTGTTTTTAAATATGCATGCATATGTGTGTGTTAGATAGACTGTGTTTTGCCAAAGTCAGGGTACCAACTTTAAAATTTTAACTTATTGATTACATCATTTCAAAGATGGGAAAATTCGAAACATCAAACCTCAACAAATACCAAATAAATTCAGTATTTAACTTTCAAATAAGATTCCCTTTAAAATTATGATGCAAAATATTAATTGGATTATTACATACTTTCAAGTTCTATACAATAGAATTGTCCTTTATGTTTTTAAAAATACACCCAGGAAGTCACAGAGCACAATCTTACTATTTAATAGCAACAGCAAGATTTCAGGAAGAAGAAAGTGAAAAGAGAAAGATTATTAAAATGGACAGAGTTCTGTGTCACAAAAGCTTCTCTTCTGTGGCTTAAGTACTAACCTTCTGCACACACAGAAAGAACATGAATAATTTCCTTATAAAAATTTCCCATAACAGGGAAATAAAGCTATATATTAATAAAAAGAAATAAGAAACAATAGCGGCTCTTTTGCAATAAATAACCCTGTGGTGTCTGCTTCCATGCTAGGAAATCAGATAGTGGCAATAAAAGCACAATTAAATGGGGTGCTTTGAGTAGTCAAGTAACAGATTTTTCCCTTGAGTTCTGGTTCTACAAAAAGGACATTAAATAAAGTGCCGTATGTTTACATTTTCATTTTAATTACCTCTTTAAAATGCTAGAATTGGGGGGCCAAATGGGACGCATGCATTTTCAATCACATGGGACTCGATATTTTAAATTATTAAATTCTCATTATACCTTCCTGGGTTCATACGATACCCTATCTATATTTAATATGATGTGCGTAAGTAATTTGCCTAAGACCGTGTAAGAAGCTAGTAAAAAAGCAAAAGTGAGACCAACATCAGCAGTTCTGCATACAAGCTCAGTTATGTTAGAATTCAAACTTCTATGGGGCCTTACAAAGAGAGGAAGCTGGTCCAGAAGATCACGACATCTCTTCTAGCACTAGTAGTCAATGATTGCCTATCTTTGATTTTTATCTCTCCCTTTTGTTTCAATTTAAATTTCTCAAAATTTAGTATTATTTGTTCTCTAAAGGCATCTTGAGGATCAGCCCCTTGACTTTTATATCAACCAGAAGCACCATTCATATGAGTGCTTATTCCATTTCTTTGAGGAATCTTTGGGGTTTTTGTTTTGTTTTGTTTTTAATTTTTTAAAATATTTTATTTATTTATTTTAGAGAGAAGGGAGTGAGAGAAAGAAGGAAAGGAACAAGGAAGCATCAACCCCCATATGTGCCTTCACCGGGCAAGCCCAGGGTTTCAAACCGGCGACCTCAGCGTTCTGGGTTGACTCTTTATCCACTGCACCACCACAGGTCAGACGAGGAATCTTTTGACATCAGTGAAAATGAACACCTCTGCCCACGCTATCTAATAACCCTTAATTCTATTGTTATAAATTGAATATTTGTGACTACCCTCCCCCCAAATTTATATTAAAATCCTAACCCCCACTGTGATGGATGTGGGGCCTTTAAGAGGTCATTAGACCATGAGGTTGGAGCCTTCATGAATGGGATTAGTGCCTTCAAAAGAGGAGACATGAGCACTAGGTATCTCTCTGCTCTCTGCCATGTGAGGATATAAGAAGACAGTCATCTGCAAACCAGGAAGTGGGCTCCATCAGACACCAGATCTTCTGGCACCTTGATTTCCAATATCTCAGCCTCCAGAACTGTGAGAAATAAATGTTTGTTGTGTAAGCCCCCCAGTCTAAGGTAATTTGTCACAGCAACCTGGCTGCACCTACCCATAGTCATATCAGGGAGCCTCCTACTTTTACTTCCCATCTTTCATTAAGCTAAATAATTTGATTCTTCTTATCTTCAGTTTGTTTTCCTATGCTTTTATAATTTTCTTCACTCTTCAAATCAATCATTTCTTCAAAGCCTCAAGTGTCACAATAAGATGAAGCCTGATTTATACTGTTTGAATGGAAAATTCCCTGTTCTTCCGGCATGCTAGGAATCTCTTTTTCATCTCAATGTAGGAAAATGTGGTTGTTTAATTTTGTTTTAATTAATCACACTCAGCTATCTTATTGTCTCTTAGAGCTAGCTTTATTTCAACACCTCCAACACTTGCCTATAACCAGTAGTTATTTATTCTCTATTTTTATAGTTTCACTTTCCTCCAGAGGTAAAATAGCTTATAGCCATATGGTGAAATGAGGATCTAGTCACTATTGTCCTGTTATGAACTGAATAATGTCCCCCTGAAATACATATGTTGAAGCCCCCTGCCCCAGCCCAGCCCAGTACCACAGAATGTGACAATATATTTAAAGATAGGCCCTCTAAAAGGGTAGTTAAGGTTAAATGTTAAATTAGGTCATTACAGACCTAATTTATTACAGACCTTATTAGACCCTGCTAATAAGAATAGAAATTTGGACACAGACACACATGGAGGGGAGACCAAGTGAAGACACAGGGGGATAAGGTGGCCATCTACATGCCAAGGAGAGAGGTCTCAGAGGAAACCAGCCTTGCCAACACTCTAATCTCAGACTTCTAGCCTACAGAACTGTGGGAAAACAGTTTTGTTGTTTAAGCACCAAGTTTGTGGCACTTTGCTATAGCAGTCCTAGAAAACCAACACAAACCAGTCTAGAGAATGATATTGCTGATCTACCCTCCATACCTACTGCTACCAGACAGAGTGGTGAAGTGGAGAATGAGCCTCATTCCAACGCACACGAACAGTATCGGTGGCTAACAAGGTATACCACCATCTTCACCATCATGCCTAGTCCCATTGATAGAAGGCAGATTCAGGACTTTCACAAGAAGAGAAACACATTTTCAGTAAATCAAACTAGATCATCGATGTTTCCGTTTATTTACTTCTCCATACTCAAAGAATTATTAACAGCCTAGCAAGTTCCAGGTAGGCAGCTAAATAGCCAAAGATTTTCCTGAGGAAAAGTGAGACAAATTTATTCTGGCCACTTTCCCCCTAATCCTACCACCAGCGGACATTGTACTGGATATATTCCCAAAGCTTAAGTTCCAAGAGTCCAGCACAGTAATAACCCAAGAGAAATCGATCTCTTTTTCAGAGGAAACTAATGCTGGTATCAAGACCAGAATATTCCTAAGGTAAGAGGCTTAGCATAAGATTTTCACTAAACAGTTTAATGTTTCAACCTCTTTATTTTCTTATTCATTCACTTCATCAGGAAATATTTATTGAGTATCTACTATGTGCTAGGCCCGGTTTAGGGGCTGGGATTACAGATGATACTAAATCATCCATATGTCAAAAAGCTCTCAAGAGTCCACCAGAAAGCTAGATTGCGAAGATTTCTAAAGAGAAGAGGGAGAAATTACAGACATCAGAATTTTAAGATTATGAGAGAAAAACGATTACAAAGATTTTCCCAGGAAATGTGTAAGCGTAATCAGAACAAGCACAGCAGCTACCGAGATGTGATGGGCAAGCTACTCATACGATGGCTCACAAAGAAGCTATCTGGATCAGTTCTCTTCTGCCTCCTTCCCTCCTTGACAAATATGCTGATCCATTTCTTTGAAACTCCCCCAAACAAACACCATTCACATTCCTATAATGTTGCCAAGTTGTTTTACAAAATGTATTTCAGTTTTATGAACCTTCCAACACCAGGCAACCCCTGCTATTTCCTTTGAAACAAGTTTCCACTAGGCAGAGGAAATAAATAAACGCCCTGTGCTGTTCGCAGTTTCTGCTGTCTGGGCGAAGGGGAATGGAGGTGGCCGCTGCAGCTAGATGGCGGGGGCGTGGCCCGGAGGAAACAGTGTGCTTTTTCATCCCGCACTGTGAGAGAATCACGCAGAGTGCTGCAGGAAGGGGGAAGATCCTGAACCCACTCAAGAGAGCTCCTCAAGGGCAGTGGTGTTCTCTCCAGGGCACGTGATCAGGAACAAAGGAGTCTTTATTCATCTCTTTCTGCTGCACTGGTTTGCTTTATCTTCCTTATAAGCGGCTGAATAAAAGACCACAAGCAGCCCTTTTAATCAGCTGTGGGAGAGATGAAAGGTTTCTGAGGAGAAGCTGTCATTTCAGAGAATGGTTTATTCACATTATAGCATCATCTTCAAAAAAAGAACTGTACGAGACTGATCTTTTAATTATAGAGGAATGAATACGTCTGTGAAATCCACCAATTTCACTTTGGATTACTCTCTCCTAAAAAGCCACAAATTCAGTAAACAAAGATCTCAGTTTGGAAATGGTTTCTCTAACACGTATCTTCGAAAGAACCCCTTCTCCACCCCAAATTTCAGATTCTATTGGAGAAACAGCAAAGAGAAAAATATACAACCTTTAAGAGACAGAGTTGAGGCTTATATATGTTCCGTTTGCTACCAAGAAAGTTCTGAATTCTCAAAAAATAAGATCAGTTATCAATTATCTGTGAATAATTTTATGATCACAATCTTGTAGGCAGAGGCGGATTTAATAGACCACCGGTGCACACCCTGGGGTCCCTCTTCTGAAGGACCTGCAAAACCCCAACTTTACACTTTTTTCTAATGACACCAAGTTTGGTTTCATGTGTGCAATTTTAACATTAATAGTACATAATATTTTTTATTTATTTGAAAATATGGTTAACATGTATTTTTATTTTCCCTATCTCTCTCTTTTTTTTGTGTGTGTGTGTTTGTTTTTTGTGTGTTTTTTTACAGGGACAGAGAGAGAGAATCAGAGAGAAGGATAGATAGGGACAGACAGGAACGGAGAGAGATGAGAAGCATCAATCATCAGTTTTTCGTTGCAACACTTTCGTTGTTCATTGATTGCTTTCTCATATGTGCCTTGACCGCGGGCTTCAGCAGACCGAGCAACCCCTTGCTGGAGCGACCGACCTTGGGTCTAAACTGGCGAGCTTTTGCTCAAGCCAAATGGGCTCACGATCAAACTGGCGAGCTCGGGGGTCTCAAATCTGGGTCTTCCGCATCCCAGTCTGATGCTCTGTCCACTGCGCCACCGCCTGGTCAGGCCCCATCTCTCTCTTTTTTTAAGGGGCTCAATATTTCTTCTGTGCCCGGGGCCTCAACCGACCTTAATCTGCCTCTGCTTGTGGGGTATACAGTACTTTTTTATTTATCCAAAATCCCAACATATTTGCATCCCACTCATGAATCCTATCCCGACTCTGGCCGAAGAATACAAGCAAGAGTCAAATTTTAGAGTGCTTGTTGTACCTCCAACGTGCTTGTGGACACAGATATTGAATAAATATTTATTGAATTAGGCTCTGGCTGGTTGGCTCAGCGGTAAAGTGTAGGCCTGGCGTGTGGAAGTCCCGAGTTTGATTTCCGGTCAGGGCACACAGGAGAAGTGCCCATCTGCTTCTCCACCTTTCCCCTCTCCTTTCTCAGTATCTCTCTCTTCCCCTCCCACAGCCAAAGGCTTAATTGGAGCAAAGTTGGCCCAGGCGCTGAGGATTGTTCCATGGCCTCTACCTCAGGCGCTAGAATGGCTCTGGCCACATCAGAGCAATGTCCCAAAAGGGGAGAGCATCGCCCCCTGGAGGGCATGCCAGGTGAATCTCCGTCGGGCACATGAGGGAGTCTGTCTGACTGCCTCCCGCTTCTAACTTCCAAAAAATACAAAAAAAAAAAAAAAAGTATTGAATTGAAATGACACCATTCACAATGCTGGGAACTCCACCGCTCCAAAAATTTTAATCACAGTTTCTTCTAGGTGAACAACCGGCAGAGACACAGTTCCTGGACCCTATGTAATTGTATCATTACTGATTCATATTTTATGGATTTCCTCTTATTAAGTTTCAAGAAGAAATGCTCCCATTTGTACACAAATGGCCCAAGGGCTTTCTGAGCCCACTTTCCCCTTCCTACTATTTCTGGATCTTGAGTCAACACTATTCCATGAGGAGTTCAGAAAATTTTGCAAGTTCCCATTTCCATTTGAAGTTATTGCTCCCAGAAAATAAAGAAAGAAGAAGAAGAAAAAGAATAGTTAACGAAAAGAAGATTCTCAGTCTTCTCTGTTGATTTTTAGTTTATTAAATTGAAAGTTTTCCCTAAGAGGAGGATATTTACATAATCTTTTAATATCCCTATTTAATTTTCCTGTTTTGTGTTATTCCTTAATTCTGTAAGACTGAAGATAGTTATTTATTTTTATTCACTGGTTTTAGAGAGGGGTGGAGGAAGAGACAAAAGAGAAACATCAGTGTGTTGTTCCACTTATTTGTGCACTCATTGGTTGATCCTTATTTGTGCCTTGACTGGGGATCAAACCTGCAACCTTGGCATATCAGAATGACACTAACCAATTGAGCTACCTAGCCAGGGCTGGAATGAAGATACTTTAATAGATACTATGTGGATGACACCCAAGGTAGGTTGATTCTTCCTATTATTTAGCAAATTTTTATTCTGAAGCATTCTCATTTTTATCTATTGATATCAGTTCAACTGTGTTTTCAAATGTAGGTGCCAAGTTTTGGTTCCTCCTGTTTGCAAAATTTTCTCCCCCTCCACCCACGCCCAGTCAAATGTTCCTTAGGTGGAGAGGATCCAGTCTCTCCAGGCAACACTTCCGTGTCAATGCATCCTGTGGCGAGTGTCTCTTCAGTGTCCAGATAATTGTGCATTATTCTCAGATGCTTCCCTGAGCATTCAGGACCTGGGCTCAAGGAACCATCAGCTCTTCAAAATAATCCAACTAGCTTCCAGACAGGTTTTCATCCAGTTTCTTTTTAAATCCCCTTCAAAAAAATTTTTGAATCTAACCCACTCAATTTTAATCTAAATAAGGAAAGGAAGAAGAGGAGATAGTGTCAAGAAATTTTCTCTGTATGATAGGAAAGCATACCTATCTTATGTGTTTGTAGTTGTGTTTTTTCTGCATTTCCATAAAGGTAAAGGGCTGGTCAGGGATGCTCAGAGGCCAATTCTAGGTCAACATAGTCCTCTGTTCATTGAAAATGTCCATTCACAGTCTCTGATTCATCCTCTCAATCTCCATTCCTCTTTTTTTTACCACAGCCCTGATACCAGGTAATGACCTACACTAACCTCTTAAGCAGGTGGAATTCCCCTGAGATAGAATGGGCTCCACTGGCACAGGGAACACTTGAGAAAGACTGGATAACATTCAGCATTGCACATATTCTTAATATTATATTCTTACACTGCACTTACACATTTGTTTTTGGTTATATATTTACCACTTGAAAGCTCAGTGCCATAAAGGGATATCATCTCCTTAAAAGAAAGGCTACGTTTCATCGATTGTGGTTTTCCCCATGTCTTATAGACAATAGATACTTAATAAATAATGATTCATCTTTACGTATTGTTGCTTCTTTACAAGGTGATCAAAGATTCAGCAAGGGAACTCAACACTAAAGGTAGGAGCTCAACCGAACACACTCACAGGAATAACATTTGATGAAACAAGGTAAGAGGAGAGTGTCCCTAGAATCATAAAGGAGGAAAACCCTGAAACTAGCTGGGGAGAGGGAGGAATAGGGGAAACCATGGACCAGATGGCAGAAATAGGTAACTACCTTAGAAATTATTGACCTAAGACAAGACCAAACACCTAAATGCCACCCTAGAGCACAGAGCAGCTGAAAAAGATAAAAAATAAACTTTGTTATTAAGGGTTACCCTTCTGCCCCACACTCCTGCACTCCACCCTATATCACTGGCCTCCCCTACCTGTCCCACCCAGGGTTTGGTGGACACCAGCTGTCAGCCCCCTTCCTGAGTGAGCCTGCTTTTCTTTCCCTCCCTTATAACCCTTAGGACATGCAGTCCTTGATCTCAATAGGGTCTCCCCTTATCCATCCTTTGAAAGATAACCAACCATTTGGAATGGTTTCTTTCTTACCACTCTCTTCATCAGCTCCACCACTACCACCTTCTCAATGGAGACCTAGGTCCACCCTGCTTGGTTTACCTCCCTGCCCATGGGCATTGAAGCCCACCAAATCTTTAGACTTCATCTTTACTGACCAGCAATGCCCAAGTAACTGATTCAAATGCTTGTAGTTTTAGTCTGTATAAGAAATTTCATGAAAGATCCCAAACCTTTCCTTGCTGCTGGCTGCCATGCTCAATAGCCACATCTATCTTCTGTTGTTTCTATCTGCATTACGTTAATGCGGTGTGTTCTGAGGGTCAGGCAAAATAAAAATATAAGCCTCTCCTAAAAAACTTGCACAATCCTGAGGCTTGAAAAGTTTTTATCTATATCCTGAGCATAAAGGTTTAGGAAGCCAAGGTCTCCCAAACGGAGGCTGCACATACCTTGGACACCTCAAGGGCCATAAATTCATATACTCACTACACTTCATGTGAAGGCTGAATAAACAGTAATCTACATGTAACTACATACATACATATGTATTCCCTGAAGGGAAGCAGAGTTTGCCATCTCAAAATACGCTTTTTCGGGTGTTGATTCTAAGTTGGTAATTTTTAAGAAACCAAAGATGCAGGCAGAACCTTTGCGCCTTTACCTGTCAAAAGAAATTTAGGTAGAGGATCACTTTCGGAAGGTAGCTATCATAGAATAACTATAGTTTAATATGAACTAGTCTGTGATCAAGAGGACCCTAGCCAGGCCTATGTAATCAAAGTCTTTTCTATGTCCCATTGTTGAAGATAGTCCAGCAAACATTTATTTACTGAACACTTGTTTTCCATCTCCATGTGAATTGCTTTCCTGTCCTTTGAAATCTCCCAAGCCACAACCCCGCTGCTTCTTCTTAGCTTCAGAATAACACATAAACCTCAACTGTCTGATCTATCCTTGGGTATCTCACACTGTTATGGCACACCCACACTTATTACATCCATAATAAGCTGTAGACATTTTATCTTGTTATTCTATCTCATGTTCATTGGATTATTAACCCAGCCAGAAGATTTTAAAAGGTGGGAGAAAAATTCTTTTTTGTACTCTCATAATACAAACAGATATATTCACATCTACTTAAAAATACCCCGCATTGCTGTTTCAAATGTATATATAAATGCTATTGATTAAAAAAATACAAATTTATTTAAAAGCGTGACTTATAAAAGTTTTATCATTGTGAATTTTGTCAGTCAATATTTGCTAATATTAGAACATATGGTGGTTCTAATATTTTTAACATAATATTATTAATATTATACCTTGATATTGATGTTATTAGTGATATTTGATTGTTAATATGAATATCCAACACATTGTGTTAGGTTATAATGAGTTATATGTCACAATTCAACATATATTAACTCATTAAATTCTCACAAATGCCCTATGAGGCAAAACTATTATTGTTTCTAATTTATATACTATATTAGGACACGAAGGTATGGTGGGGTGAAGTAACTTGTTACTGAGCGATCTGATGCACAGCTGGAACTCAAACTCAGTAATTTTGGTTTCAGAGAATGAAACCAAGCTCTTTGTTTTCATCCCCACTTGACTGAGAACTCAGCTATTTAATAGTACATAATGTCCCTGTTTTTCATCAGAAAATTATTTGTAACCTCAACATTGATTCCATTTTCTATGAAAATTGGCATATTTCTAGCAGGATACAAACTAAAGTGTGTGTGTGTGTGTGTATGTGTGTGTATACACACACATACACACACACACACACACACACAAACTTGTATTCAACCAGAGATACAACTGAGAAATCTATGGTAATTATTTTATGAAAAGAACAATAAATCAATGCAAACAAAAAACAATAAATAAAAAAGTTTATGCTCCCTGGTCTGCCTTCTTAGTGTCTGGGTTTCCTCACATAAATGCACAAAGTTGACTCACTGGATGGTAAGTCTGTTCCATTTTTAATTTTACAGGAACCTCCATACTGTTTTCCATAGTGGCTGCACCAATCAGCGTTCTCACCAACAGTGCACCAGGGCTCCCTCTTCTCCTCATCCTCACCAACACTTGTCATTTGTGGATTAAGTGATGGTAGCCATTCTGACAGGTGTGAGGTGAGAATGTTCTCTGACGGGGTCCCGGAGCTACAGAATGGTCCTCTGGAGCCAGGCTGGTGCCCATGCCCCACCCACTTTCTAGGTGGTTCTCCTTCATCACACACCCCCTCCTCGTAGGACGTCTAGGCTGTGGTACTGAATGTTACACGGTGCACATTTAAAACAAACTTTCGTGATCATTGATGGGTTTTAAATAACTACAGGCCCACTTCTTAGGAATTGCTGTGACACTTGAGAAGAAATCTAATTTATCATTTGCAATTGTACATAAGATTATTAGAATTCAAAAGCCCTCCATCAAAGCAATCGAAATGAGCAGAACTGAGGTATGTTTTTCACGTTCTATTCTAGAGCTGAGGTACATGGGCATTTTGTTTGTGAGCCAAACCAGGTCACAAGATAAAAACTCAAGGGGAAATAGAGGAGAGGAAAGGGAGGAATGGAGTAACATTTATTTCTTATAGCTTCTTGAATTTTTTAAAATGCATTCTACCTTTAACAACAATGTTTATGCATCAATATAAATGGATAGTATAAAAAAGATTAGAGCTGATTCCAGGATTGATCTCTGGTTCCTCCTCACAGAGAACTCAAGTGATAACCCATCTGACATGATGGTAAAATGATCCATTGCTTTTTATTCTTTGTGATCTGGTGTCCGAGATCTCCTTCTTGTTTTATGGTCTTTATTGCTAAGTCTTAGTCTTTGCTTTAATACTTCTCCCAGTGCATTTTGGATATGGAGTTTCCATCAGTTAATTTTATGAAAGCCTTGGCTCCCTTGCCATGTGAATTGCAGATTTTAACAGTAGATATGCAATGTCCCACATCTCTATTTTCCATTTGAAACTTTATTTCCCCTCAGTTGACAAAGGGAAAGGCCCCCAGTGCTCTTTGAAATTCATAGTCTACTTTCTGGGCAATCTGTGTTCTTTCCTGTGTCATGGTAATGCACAGTGTGTGTTTAGACTCCTGTAGCACCTGGCACAAATGCTGAAATCTGCTTACTAATTTTCCTAGAGCCCTGATACCTCCCTGTTTGGTTCTACAGGGAATGCTGAAATATGCACTGATGACAGTGTTTCCCAATAAGACCATTTAATTACATATTAATCATTAGAGTTTGTGTTACAATGGCATTTTCAGATTTATTCTCCATTTTCTCTTGTCTCTGCTGCTTAATACCACACGAAAAGAATGACCAAGATTAGTCTTTTCCAAAATTGGTAAAATTACAGACTCTCAGATTGGAAACAAAACTTGTCAACTTTGCTTGACCTAATAAGTAACCCACAAGGCATGGGCATGAATGAATGTCAGATAGGTTCATGTGTTGACGGTGGAGCTCTTATATTGAAGAAACCCAGCAGGCATGAGGCAGATCCTCTTTGTGCGCAGTGGTCTGCCAAGGGGACCGCATGTGCTGTAGGAGACTGAGGCTATCTGCTGTAGAGAGAGAGGTTATAAAATTATGGGACGTGAGAACTGGAGAGGACAGAGATTATTTTCCAACCTATGAAGCTATGAAATCCTTTCTCTAAGGAAAATCTAGTATAGATCTTCAATATATATTGAAGAACTGACCTGTTGGGGCTCAAGTGTGATGGTGGGAACTGGATCCTTGAGACCCGTGCAATCTTCTGCAATCTCTAGACCCCAAACTCCCACGGTGCCAGATGTGAAAACTTGTGATGCTCACTTCCCTTTTCATGGACAGCAAACTGGAGCCCAGAGCACACGTGTGATTTCCCCAGGACCGTGGCTGGGCTTCTCAGTTGCCTGCTTTTGCTTTTTCCCTTAAAATATGGTCTCTTCAGAGTTGGGGTGTTTTGTATAGACAAGAGGGGAATGAATATTTTGTGTTATTGCTGGTGCAACTAATATGTGGAAAAGAATCATCTTCTGACATGATTAAATAAAGATTTTGTGCTGGGAAGTGTCTCGGGCATGAAAGAGAAGAATGAGGGCTGCTGCAGAGTCGCTGTCAAAGCAAAGAGGGAGAGAGAGCTTTCTGTGCATCAGCCACCTCCCTCCTGTGCTCCCCACAGTGGAGCTCATGGTTGCGTGAGACCCAGTGTGAAACTGAATGAGAATTTGTCAGAACAAGTCAGTGGAGCTTTCCTGCTCAGAAAGGGCTTATCTCAGTTCTTGAGGGAAAAGGGAAAAGGAAAATGAGAAATACAACACAAAAGAAGCATCACCTCTACCGTTGTCATACCCAAAGCATGAAACTTGAGCCTCTTAATGCATTTTAACAATTCCCGGACTTGAGAAAATTATTTGTATTTTGATTTACACATAAACCAATAGTTGTCTGCTGTGATTGAACTATGCACCAGAATACTGTTCTGTGATTATGTCCATGCCAGGCGTCAAGGACAAATCCCCTGGGTGTGAGTAGGTGTGAGACAGGAGAAATTACCAGCCCAGCATAGGAGAGTAAGAAAAAAAGAAAAGTAATCAAATACCCTTTCTTTCAGAACAGTGGGTTTAATTACATATTCTTCATCTAACAAATAACAGTTCTTTCACTCTTGGTAATATCATTGCTTACCAAAAAAATGCACCTGAAAGGGACAGAATGCTGAAAACCATTCCTCCATATCTCCGTGGCTTCCTTGTTATTTTACCTATTCCTGCTTGGAATGAATTTGTTTTCCTGCTTGTGAAAATTGATAAAGAATAGACAGTAGGTTTAAAATATTCATCCTTTCCCATTTTTTTCTATTATGACAGTTTAATAAAATTGTCCGTGATTCTGAAATTGCAAATCACACCACTACCCTGAAATGCTAAATTTCTCATTATAGTTTCTAGGGGAACTTTTGAGGCCACCAAGTTATGAGTGTTTGGGGGACATTTTTCCTTTCTCTGTCATCTGAGAGAAAAACTGGCCCATCTGCTTTCATCCCAGAACTGGCGGAGTGCCTACTATGGGCCAGTACTGTGGTTAATTCTTACAATACAAAGATGAATTAGAGATAGTCCCAGCTCTTGAGGGACTCACAACACTTGTTGTTTGTTAATTTATTAATGATAGCCATTCTGACAGATGTGAGGTGATATCCCATTCTGATTTTCACTTGCTTTTCTCTTATGATTACGGACTTTGACCACCTTTTCATATGTTTCTCAGCCATTTGTATGTCCTCTTTGGAGAAGTGTCTATTCAGGTCCTTTGCTTATTTTTTAATTGGTTTGTTTTTTCTTTTGGTGTTACCAATTTTTTGTATTAAGCCCTTATCAGATGTCTCATTGGAAAGTATGTTCTCCCATTCAGTGAGTTGTCTTTTCATTTTGTTGATGGTTTCCTTTGTTGTTTTGGTTTGATGTAGTCCCATTTGTTTATTTTTCTTTTGTTTCTGTTGCCTAAAGGGATATATTAGAAAATTATTGCTATGACAAATGTCCGATAATTTCCTGGTTAAGGCCAGTTTTGCGGGAGAGCTCTGGAGATGGTGGCATGGAAGAAAGAGATATAGGAGCCTGGCAGCAAGGTGGGCAACAGTGTCTGCTAAAGATAGAAAATACTATGTTTTCAAAGTTATTATTTAATGCACCTGATTAAAATTCTTTGGGTCTAAGACTTAAAAAGAATTAATATTTTTGTCTTCAATACAAACTCAGAGAAGGGCGGCTAGAAACATTAAACTTTTCTAGTGGATGAAATTGCTTTGCTCAAAAATTGACGTTGCTTCTGTTGTATAAGGCATAACTTCTTCAGTGGCTCTCAAACACCACTGCCCTTGATCCACAGTGAAAAATACACCATACGTCACAACCTTGTGAATGCGGTTCCCAGCTTTCAGTGTAACACATTTGCCCTTATCAGCTGAGAGCATACTATGTTCCGTATCCCATTCTGTTTCACTTTTTTTTTTTAAGTGTTTGTCCTGGTTTCAGGACCTAGTCATAGGTTGCAACTCACTATTTGAAAAATGTTTCTTCATGGGGGTTTTACTAAAACTATATGTACATCCCTCTCCTTCTCCTCACTCAATGTAATAGAAATATCTTGTCCTGTCATCGTTAGCAGCTTCTGGTTGGGAGCTTTCCAGGGATTGAGGGGTAGTATGGAGTTTATTGTGATTCTTCTGGGGTGGGGAGTGGGGGTATAATCTTTTGGTTTGAAGCTAAATACTACTCATAGAATGGCCATTCTCTGGTGTTGTTTGGAACTAATTTCCATGAGACAATGATAAATGCCCTACCTCTTTGGTAAGGCTGATTTGTCTCAGGATGGGAGGTATGAGAGAGGGTACATACAGTAAAGAAAGGTTTTTTACATAGGATTTAGGACGGCTCCATGCCTCCATTATAAACCGATCTGTAACATAGAACTTCCATAAAAATAAGATAGAGTAAGGTCAGAACTAGTGATGGGAGTATGCTTAGCTTTAATTTTCATTGATTAGGTGTTTGTTTGTTTTGACAGAGACAGAAAGAAACAGAGAGGGGAACAGACAGACAGGAAGGGAGAGAGATAAGAAAAATCAATTCTTCATTGCGGCTCCTTAGTTATTCATTGATTGCTTTCTGATATGTGCCTTGACCAGGGGCTACAGCAGAGTGAGTGACCCCTTGCTCAAGCCAGTGACCTTGCGCCCAAGCTAGCAACCATGGGGTCATGTCTGTGATCCCATGCTCAAGCCAGTGACCCTGTGCTCAAGCTGGTGACCATTTGCTCAAGCTGGATGAGCCCGCACTCAAGCCAGAGACCTTGGGGTTTCAAACTTAGGTCCTCTGCCTTCCAGTTTGATGCTCTATCCACTGTGCCACTGCCTGGTTAGGCTTGATTGATTAGGTTTAATAGTAGTAAATGGCACTCCCTTTTAAAGTGACCATTGTGTTTATCACTAATGGGCACCTGGCTGGACTTTAGGTTTAGCTGGGGTTTAAAGCCAGCTTGTTCTTAAATTGAATTCATTCTAATGTACACACACGTGCGTACACACACACACACACACACACACACACACACACACACACACCACCCCCAGCCCATTGGAACCCTAAAGGTCAGCATGCCACTATTTGGCTTCAGAACTGACAATTAAGAGTAGGTTATGCCTGACCTGTGGTGGCTCACTGAATAAAGCATTGACCTGGAATGCTAAGGTCACTGGTTCAAAACCCTGGGCTTGCCTGGTCAAGGCACATATGGGAGTTGATGCTTCCTGGTCCTCCCTTCTTCTCTCTCTCTCTCTCTCTCTCTCTCTCTCTTTCTCTCTCTCTTTCTCCTTTTTAAAATGAATAAATAAGATCTAAAAAAATTACAAAATAAAGAGAAAGAAAAATTTTTTAAAAAGAGAGTAGGTTATAAGGAGAGATTGTCAATATTTTGTGTGGCAAGAAAAGCCAGTTATTTTGTCTTTGCACTGTGTATGTTAAAATCTTCTTGTGTGACATAGCCACATCTAGATAAATAGGAACAATGAACAATTTCTTCTTTTGAAGTTATTTCTAATGACTATAAAAATGCTTTCTTCTATAGAATGTTTCTGACACATATTGACTCTTGTCTGTTAAACACATACGTGGAATAATATTTGGAAAAAAGTAAATAGTTTTTTCAAAATG
This sequence comes from Rhynchonycteris naso, assembly GCA_037038555.1. Lineage (NCBI taxonomy): Eukaryota > Metazoa > Chordata > Mammalia > Chiroptera > Emballonuridae > Rhynchonycteris > Rhynchonycteris naso. The sequence continues at coordinate 105,471,509 of CM072996.1, read as the reverse complement.
AAAAAAGAACATTGCTTATTCAAGGCTTAAACTTGTTATAAATAACATGACATTACTTATTAAATGCAATTTCTTTTAATCCTGCAAGTATCATTATTAGCCTCATTTTATCGCTGAGAAAACAGACTTACTATGAGTGATCTGTCAGGATCATACTGTCAGTGAGTGCTGGGGTAGAGCTGAGGGCACGTGGCAGACTTCAAATGAAGGTGTTCTGATTTTAAATATGTTTTAAAGGACAAAAATACAACAGTTAATTTAGTAAAGTCTTTAGGTTTCTTTAAATGATAACTGTAAAAAATAAAGGCATAATTCTCATACTTGTGTCTAATAAAAAATGGCCAAGTGCAATTGTTCATGGCGAATTACCTCTTCCAGACCAATAAAGAGTCGTACAGTTCATCAGACAATCCATTACCTCTAATTAAGGGAAATTATTTTGAGATGACTCTCTAATCTACTTGAGAAGGTTTTATGCTAAAATTTCTAAACCACTGTGAATCATAAGAGAGTTTGCACGACTAGAACTCTGATCTAGAGAGATTAAAGACGCTTGACCTGCCCTTACTCCTCTCCTGTCCTAACTTCAGGGATCAGGATGGCCCTAAAAGTTGTCTGTCAGCCATGAAAGCATTCTTTTTGTATAGCATTCAAGTTGTTATTGGCATTGTTAAACTGTAAGGAGGTAAATTCCTTTGAGCTTCATGTGTAACATTTACTTTCCTGCACAAAGTCAGAACCATACATACACACACACATTCACGCATTCAGACATAAATGGCCAGCTAAAGAATTGCTAGCCCAGAGACACAGAGAATGTGAACAATAAACCCTCTGCTTCTCAGATTAAACAATTAGAACACAACAGGCCAAACCTACATTGTAATACAATGCACAGCAATGTTCTCTTTATCTCCTTTAAAAGAGAAAAGAGCAGAGGCTGTCTAGAGTCTTTCTTTGAGTAGGGGCAGACATTCAACAATGACTCACTCCGTCCCTGGACTATCCAGTTTTCAAAGTGTCCCAGGTGAGGAAACTAACCAGCAGAGGACAATGGAGCGGCTGTGGGAAGCAGAGGGGAGAGGAAGCAGGAGCCAAGGGTCAACAATGGGAGGCTCACTCATACTTTGTTCTTGGTCCTCTCTGACAGATGGAAAAGCTGACAGGCCAACAGTCGCGGGACAGAGGTCACAATACACCACAATGGACTTGGCCAAAAGCACTGTTCATCAAGGTTCCCTGCATGAATAGAAAAGCCCTGTCCTCGCCTCAGAGGGGACTGTCAGACTCTCAGTCGACACTGGCCTCTTTTTTTTTTTTTTTTTTTAATTTATTTTTTTTAATGAAAACATCTCCAGGTTATCTTAACATTCAATTGTGTTGCATACCCGTCACCCAAAGTCAAATTGTGGCCTCTTTTTCTAAGAAAGATTTTGTGGAAGCCCATGAAACCAGAAGGGCTCTGAGTCCAAAAGATTATATTTTCAGAACCAAATATCTGAACTGGGGACCATTAAAGGTATGCTGTTGTTTAGGTTTTGATTTGCATGATAAGTTTTGGAAGCCTAAGTAAGTTAGCTATGGATTCAATAAATCACTTCTGTGAATACAATAAAATGACATGAAGTAAATGCTGCCGCAGTAAACCTAGGGCAATTGGCCTTTAGAAAATCAAAATAGTAAAACTACTTCAGATTCGCCTCACTGCAGTTTGAACTGTGACATTAGTAAAGGCTATTTCTATTCCAACTATAGATCAATTTAAACAGGATCATAAACATTTGGGGGGAAAACATAATTTATATTTTTCCCTTACTCTGAATTAAAATATGGACTCCATGAGGGACAAATAAAATTTCTACTTTTTTAATAACTTCCAGGATTTCTTCCAGTGCCTTATACAATAAAGAATATCGTTACCTGTGTTTGTTTGATGCTTTATTTGAGAATAGAGCAGAATCTTTATCCAAACAAGAACAAACTACTCCAACAAGCTTATATTTTAGTTACAAAATTTTTATTTATATACAACTTTAGTAATTTTACTTCTGTGTGAAGGGAGATCTATACATCCATAAATCCTTGAGCTGTCCTTATCAAAATCTCATACTCAGGTCCTCTGTCTCATCTAGAAAAATCAGAAAATCTGGGATCCCAGGGAACAAGAATCCCAGAGGAATTCAAGCCTCCTACTGAAAGACAGAATATGTAAAGAGAAAATCAAACTGTGAAGTAATGGACCAGAAAATATACTCTATACCTTCAAAACAGTTGGTAGTGCTCAGCCTTGAATACCAGAGAAAATACAATAGACTAAGATAATACCGATTCTTCAGGTAGCTTTGGCACATAGGTTAACTTAGAGATAACTAGCAGGACTCCACTCCCCCAGGTGACCAAAGTTGGGAGAGCTCTAACTACATCATGAACTTCCTGTCCACAGAATCACCTAGAACCAGTAGTGGCAATTAGGATAGACCTACTGTAGTAAAGCTAGTGCTGGATCAGGTATACCATATTTCCCCATGTATATGACACTCCCATGTATAAGACACACCTTAATTTTGGAACCCAAAATTTGAAAAAAAATGTATTACATAAAGTTATTGAACTCAAGTTTTATTCTTCATAAAATTCATACAACTACTCATCACTGTCAAAACTTCTACTCATTAGTTTGTCCTCATCTGTGTCTGATGATGAATCACTATCTTCATATATCTACATACAACAAGTGCAAAAACAAGCACATAAAAGCGAGAAATGCAAGTAAAAAAATCTACAACCACTGTACAAGATGCACCCAGTTTATAGACCCCAAATTTTTTGGAAAAGTGTGCATCTTATACATGGGGAAATATAGTAATATCTAAAGGAGATCCTGGTTCCTGTGGTCTTAGGAACAAGCAAGAGTTTCATGACCTGGTGTAAGGTCAGTAGCGGCGGCCACCATCACAGCTGCCTGGCCCATGCAGGTTTGCATTTAATTCAGACAGATCATAGAGAAACAACAGAGCCAAGAACTGGTGAGCCATCCTCTTTTGGTGAGCGAGAAAATACACACAGTGGGAAACACTTCCCTTTCCATTCAGGGCTCCCAAAGCTACTGACTTTCTTCAGTTTTTGCTAGAATCAAAGACCCTCACCAGTCTTATTCAACTCTGTTCCCCATCTCCTTCTCTTGCACGAACTGGCTTCTCCTTCAGCATTCCACCATTTTGGCTGGCTCCTCTCCTCCACGTGGCCTCTCTGCCCTGCTACAACATGGGCTCCTCCTTTCTACAGATGGTCTCTCTCCCAAAATGGCCTCCTAGCTCCACCTTTTAAAATCTTTTGGCATGAGCCTGACCAGGCGGTGGCGCAGTGGATAGAGTGTCGGACTGGGATGTGGAGGACCCAGGTTCGAGACTCCAAGGTCGCCAGCTTGAGCGCAGGCTCATCTGGCTTGAGCAAAAAGCTCACCAGCTTGGACCCAAGGTTGCTGGCTCAAGCAAAGGGTTACTCAGTCTGCTGAAGTCCTGCGGTCAAGGCACATATGAGAAAACAATCAAGAACAACTAAGGTGTCGCAAGGGCAACAAAAAACTGATGATTGATGCTTCTCATCTCTCTCCATTCCTTTCTGTCTGTCCCTATCTATCCCTCTCTCTGACTCTCTCTCTGTCCCTGTTAAAAAAAAAAAACAAAAAAACTTTTGGCATGAAAGCCCCTCCTCCAGCACACATTAGCATAACCAAACTCCTTCCCAAGCAAGAAGGCAATCAGCCGCCCCACGTGGACAGTGGCCATCTTTAATGACGTGAGCATAAAATAATTTATCTGCCCAACATCTGAGGTTGGGAGGGGCCAGAAATTAGAACTTCTCTCAAACTTTCTGACATTCACCACGTGTTGATACTGCTAGAAATCATGTTCCATATACAGGCAACAGTATATTCATTCTACTCATACTAATGTATTTAATCATCATCACTACCCTATCAGGAAGATAACAATTATTATCTCCATTTTGATAAGCCAGAGTTTATCAAGGTTAAATAAGTTGTCCAAGTTCACAGATCTACTGTGCAACCAGGAGCCCAACTCAGAAAGTCTGTCAACAGACCCATGCTCTCATTTATGACACTATATTGCATGTTTCTACATCGATACTTATAGCATATATGTGTGCATATGTGTGTGTGCATTACAATGATATAAAATCCATACAGTCTGTCATAAAAACTGAATTGTTGTAAAGTATATACTTTTAGCAGCAGGAATCTGGGGTCATAAAAAGAATGATAAATATGATAGGGAAAATAAAAAAAGAAAAAACAAGGTCAAAAGATTGCCAACCCTGCGGAGTGGATTAGAGACTTAGCAGATCTCCAGAGGTTCCAGTCTGCCCAATAAACAGAATACGCTCTTCTAGAGAAGTCATTAACATTAATAACTGTGAGCATGGAGGATAATTTTATGTGACTGAACTTTCCCTACTGTATAATTGTCTTAGTGATGTGGGTTGGACAAAGGCAGAAAAATGAATTCCAGCTTTGTTGAAATTAGATAACCAATTTCCCCGGTAGCCAATATTTGTTAGTAGGAGATCCAAATCACCTTGTTAAAAGGAGCAGCACTTAGCACCATCCATCTGGTGGGGGGGGGGGGGGGCACCAGGGAAATATTTGGAGACAGAGATCGCTGAGGACCAAGGACTAGCAGCATCTCTTCCTTGTGTAACAGCGTACCCCCTTCAAAGACAGGCAAATTGAGCAGAACGGCTCTAGATAAATCACCTGATTTTGTTTCATGCCTTCAGGGCAATGGCCGCTCCACCTTTTGCATGTCCGTGGACAGTTTCCACCTCGTCTTTGGGTGCCCCTTTGAAGTTTTCTACAGTACTGCCAGAAAAGAAATTACATTTTTTCCCAAGAATAATGTTTAGTTTAAATTAAATCTATTTCCCTTGAATGTTTCATTAGCACAGAGAACTGTTTTGTGCCCTCCTCATAGCAGGGCCTGTGACTGGAAGCAACATATTATTCCTTTGTACCTTTTATAAGTTTTTATTTTTGCTACATTTCTTGGGGATTTCTCTAAGGTTCCTGTGTACTTTTTAACTTCATATTAAATAATTTTTTTAAAAAAATAATATTAAATAATGCTTTTTCATGATAGAAAATTGGAGAAATTCTGAAAACTCCAAAGAGGAAAATTTTAAAAATCCATTATCACATTTTCAGAGCAAACAACTATTTTAATATGTATCTTTCCAGTCTCATATGCCAATGCACATATGTGCTTTGTGACAATTTTCACATGTCACTGATTATTATTACTCTTTAATACATAGTAGTAGTGTATAACCTAGTCTGTATAGAGACTTCAAATAGTCCATGAATTCTGTGAAATTATCTACAAATCTTTATTATTATTATTATCATCATCATTATCATCATTTATTGGTTGATTTTAGAAAGACAGAGAAAGGAAGGGGTAGGGAGCATTTATTTGTTGTTCCACTTAGTTGTGCATTCATTGGTTGTTTCCCATATATGCCCCAACCAGGAGTTGAACCCACCCAATCTTGGTGTTCCAGGATGATGCTCCAACTTAGTGAGCTAATTGTCCAGGGCCTTATCTACAAAATTGTACGTAGGCACAAATACGCTTTCTTTCCAAGACAGGAGTTGACAGCTTTCATCAGATTCCCAAAAGGGAGTATGACCTGAAAACAGTTAAAAATTCTCATTTAGTAACAATATTTTTAATATACTACTATTCTACCATATTAACCACTCTTGCTATACAAATTAAACTGCAATGAACACTGTGTAACCAAATCCTTTTATGATATTCCAACAATTTTTTTAGGGGGAAGATAATACTGAAATTAGTATTTCTCCAGCCTGACCTGTCGTGGTGGAGTGGATAAAGTATCAACCTGAAACACTGAGGTCGCTGGTTCGAAACTCCAGGCTTGCCTGGTCAAGGCACATATAGAAGTTGATGTTTCCTGCTCCTCTCCCTTTCTCTTTCTCCCTCTCTCTTTCTCTCTCTCCCCTCTCTCTACAGTGAGTTCATAAAAATATTTTTAAAAAAGAAATAACATAACTTGAAAAAAAAAAGGATTTCTCCAAGAATAGTCACAGTTGAAGGATTTTAATATGTGTTATCAAATTATCTTGTAGAAAGGCAGTATCAGTCAGAGTCCCATTAGGACTGCATGAAAATGTTCCTTTTTTCAAGCAAGCATTAATAGAGTCTTTTTTTTTTTAACTTTCCCAGTTTTATTAGCTAAACTAAAATACTGATGTTTGAATCTTTTCCTTTTTAGGTTCAGGGGCAGTATTATACTGCTCACAAAAATTAGGGAATATTTCAAAATGAATATGAAGCAACAAAATATCCCCTAATTTTTGTGAGCAGTATATTTGTAACACAGTGGTCCAGGTTTGAGGTACTCAGAGCACAGAGAAAGAATTATGTCTGTTTTAGCTCTAATCCCACAGTAACATAGTGTTGAAATTGGCACTGACCTATATTGACAGGTTTTTTAATATAATGACTGTGACTGCTAATCTTATAATGACTTTTATGGCTTTGATTTCCTAAGTGCCAGTTCACCCTTGTATAATTGTCCTTTGTACTGTCTGTCTCGTGTTTCCTATTTAATAATATCAATTGTCCTGTTTGATGTAGCATCACCTACAGGCTAAATAAACATATTCTCAATGTCTTTCATCAAGATATCGAGGGAAGATCTCTTGACATATGTTCCTTCACAAGTCTTGGAAGCTGCTTCTGGGAGGATCATCAAGTAAATTTTCTCCCTAACCACAGTAACTCTGAAACTAGGCTCTGGCTGACCAGAACATAAAACCCACCAAAATCAACAGAGATAAAAGTGACAAAAGGCCCTGTGGTGATTAAGAGGGTGAGCTTTTAGAGTTTGAGATACTGGGTTTAAATCTCAACTCTTTCTCTTGCTGTCTGTATAATCCTGGGCAAGTATCTCCATGGGCCTAAGCTTCACCACACTTGAAACTGACTGATTGGGGAGTATGCCAGGAGTTGCCTTTGTGTGGGTTGTTGGGATGTTGCAGTGCTCTTTCTACACAATATTGGGGACTCCCCTGTATAAAACAGGAACTTCACATGGCCTTCTTCACACATCTTGTCTCTATTTTTACACCCAACTTTTGCTCAGTACATGTCATATTATCTCATGTAGAATCTATTTGTTTTTCATCTGATATCTCTTACTACAGTGTAAACCTTATACACAACAAGACTTTTTTATTTTGTTTTCAGCTTTCATGCTAGTCCCTTGAGGAATAAGCAAAAGTGTCATTGTGAGGCTCAAATGACACATTGTGTCTACAGCAGGGCATTAGTTTTCTAGGGCTGCCTAACAGAATACCGCAAACTGATGGACAACAGAAACTTATTGCCTCACAGTTCTAGAGCCAGGAAGCATATGGTGTTGGCAGGATCATTTCCGTCTGAGGGCTGTGAGGGAGAATCTGTTGTATGCCTATCTCTTGGTTTCTAGTGGTTTTCTGGCAATTCCTGGGGTTCTCTGGCTTGTAAATGCATCACCCTAGCCCTGCCTTCATCTTCACATGGTGGTCTCCCTGTGTGCATGTTGATCTGTGTCCAAATTTCCCCATTTAAAACAAGGACAAAATTATATTGGATTTATCCTGACTAGGCAGTGGCGCAGTGGATATAGCATCAATCTGAGATACAGAGGACCCAGGTTCAAAACCTCAAGGTCGCCAGCTTGAGTGCAGGCTCATCCGGCTTAAGCACAGGCTTACCAGCTTGAGCACAGGGTCACTGGCTTGAAGTCAAAGAGTGCTGGCTTGAGCAAGGAGTCACTGCATCAGCTATAGCCCCCCTGCCCCCAATCAAGGCACATAAGAGAAAGCAATCAATGGACAACTAAGGTGCCGCAACAAAAAGTTGATGCTTCTCTTCTCTTTCCCTTCCTGTCTGTCTGTCTCTACCTGTACATTTCTCTGACTCTCTCTTTGTCCGTTTCTCTCACTTAAAAAAAATTATATTGGATTTAGACCCACTCCAATGATCTCATCTTAACTTGATCACCTGCAAAGTTTCTATTTCCGTATAAGATTACATTCATAAATACTGGGGGTTGGAACTTCAACATTTGAAGTCAGACACAATTCAATTCATAACAAGTAAATAGCACAGTGCCCAGCTTTCGGTTGATGCTCAATAACTATTAACTTTTCTTATATGTTCACATTATGAGATCATTATCTTAAGAGAAAACTAACTTGGTCTAGTATGACAGGTCCTTGCAAGTCACTATGACATAACCTCACTCCGAGGAGATCCTAAACAGACTTGCTGAACCCTCCCTGTGGGATGACTCTGACTCTGAGTAATGAACCATGGAGAGAAGAGGCAGCGATGAAATCAAAGCCTTTGCCATCATTGCAAACCCATTATTTTATAGCTAAGAAAGGAAAGGCTAAAAGGCAATGGCTACTGTGAAGTCTTAAAATAAGCTAAAGAAAAAGCAGGCTTTCTCACTCCTGGTTCCTTCCCTTCATTCTATAAATCTATCCACATACATTTAAAATAATTATGATTATGGACACATTCAAAAATAGGTTGATTAGAGAATATTTTGCATATTTTGCTCATACATTAGTCTGAAGGGCTAACACCAAATAGAAAAAAAATTAGACTGGAAAAACAAATTGACTCATAAATATATTCAGTTGACCTATGATAAAGGAGCAAAAGCAAACAAAGGTAGTTTCTTCAATAAATAGACTCGAACAGCTGGATGTAAAATATGCAAAAGAAATGAATATAGACACAGATACACTTCACAAAAATTAACTCAAAATAGATAACATTTCTAAATGTAAGACACAAAGCTATAAATCTCCTAGAAGATAATACAGGAGGAAACCGAGATGACTTTGGGTATGGTGATACCTTTCTAGATATAACACCAAAAACACAAACCATGAAAGAAATAATTGATAAGTTGGACTTCATTAAAATTAAAAATATCTGCTCTATGAAAGACATTATCAAGAGATTTAGGAGGCAGGTCAGAGACTGGGAGGAAATATCTGCAAAAGAGACATCTGATAAAAGAGTGTTATCCAAACTACACAAAGAACTCTTTCAACTCAACAATAAGGAAAAAACAACATGATTAAAAAATTGGCCAAAGCCCTGGCCAGGTAGTTTAGTTGGTTGGAGCATTGGTCCCCAATATACCAAGGTTGTGGGTTTGATCTCCAGTCAGGGCACATACAAGAATCAACTAAGGAATGTATGGGTTAGTGAAACAGCTCTCTCTCATTCTCTTTTTCTCAAATCAATAAATAAAATTTTTTAAAAATGGGCCTAAGACCTTAACAGACACCTCACCAAAGAAGACATGCAGATGGCAAATGAGCATCTGAAAAGATGTTCCACATTATTTGTCATCAGAAAAATGCTAATTAAAACAACAATGAGATACTATTACACACCTAATGGCCAAAATCTGGACCACTAACAAACGCTGATGAGAAAGTGGAACAACCGGAACTTTCATTCATTGCTGGTGGGCATGCAGAATGGCGCAGCCACTTTGGAAGACAGTTTGATGGTTCCTTATAAAACTAAACATTCTCTTTACCACATGATATAGCAATCACATTTCTTGGTATTTAGCCAAAGAAGTTAACAATTTATTTCCACACAAAAACCTACACATTGATGTTTATGGCAGCTTCATTCATAATTGCCAAAGCAGATCTGGAAGCAACCAGATGCCCTGCAGTAGGTGAATGAATGAATAAATCCAGACAATAGATTTTATTCAGCACTAAAATGAAATGAGCTACCAAGACATGAGAAGACATGGAGGAACCTAAATGCATAGTACTAAGTGAAAGAAGCCTGTCTGAAAGCACTACATATTACAGGATTCCAACTATGTGGCATTCTGGAAAAGGCTAGACTACGGAGACAGTAAAAAGATCAGTGGTTGTCTTGGTTGGGGAAGGGGAGATAAATAAGATAGTGAAAATATTTTATATGCTATTATAGTGATGGTTGTGTGTCATTATACATTTGCCCAAACCTATAAAATATACAACACCAAGAATCCTAAGGTAAACTGTGAACTTTGAGAAATTGTGATGTGTCAATGTAGATTCATTCTTGGTAAAAAAATAAATAAAAATTTTAAAAGCACATCATTTTGGTGAGTAATGATAATGAGAGTTTATGTGCAGGCAGGGACAAAAATTGAAACATTTCTAGCCAAAATTAACTTATTTAATCAAATCTAATATTTTATCTTTTAAAAGAGATATCACTATTTTATTTACCACCACCAAAAATCAAAAAATTAAAAACACTGCCAATTAATTGCTGGTGGGTACCTACATTTTAAGAAAGATACCTCACAAAATTGAGGTTTTTAAGTGTGGAGGTCTTGAGTCTCAAAAGCCACAAAACATGATGGCATAACCCCTCAGTCTTTGGACTAAAATTTGATTTATATAAATTTTCTTTTCTAGACTGGCTTTATATAATGCAGCTTGAAGGAAAAGTAGGTAAAGTAGACTTTAAGACACACAGAATTGTCCATCTAAACTCCTCAAGAGATCAAACACATCCTCCTGATGCTTCTATTAAACCAAGCTTATATTTTGTACATCTAGGAATAAGAAATAACCAATGGATCCCTAGCCAGGTTGCTCAGTTTTTTGAGCATCATCCCTATATGCCAAAGTTGCAGGTTCAATCCCCAGAGAGGGCACATACAAGAATGAATGCATAAATAAAAAGTGGAAAAACAAACCAATCTCTCTCTCTCTCTCTTTTTCCCTCTAAAATTGATAAATTAAAAAGGAGAAGAAGTAGCCAACAGGAAAAAACATTCTGAACCAAAGAGACGAGCGTAGAGAAGGGAAGATCGCAAAAACAATTCTCTGCCAAGGCAAATATATACGCAAAGGGAAATGAGATGATGAAACTTCATTCATAGATTCTCTGAAGGAAAATTACAGAGAATTCATCAACCAGTATCTGGAGCTGAGACCACGGCTGGAGAGGTATGATGAGCCCCCAGGAGGATTCAGAACCGGCAGGATTTGTTCTTGCTGTCTCTAGCCTGGCACAAGACCAGAGTGGCCTCGGGCTGGAATTTACGAAGAACTGGTGAGGGGCCAGTTGGCTGCCAGGAGCATGTTTCTGTATCATTTATCACACACAAGTGCTCTGCAGCTGAAAAAAGAGTCATGATAGCTGCAGCCAATCAAGCTGGGCAGTGGGACCAGCCATCCTTCCCTTCTAGTCACAGTCCCTTCCTTCCTCAAGAACAAGCAACTGGCAAAAGCCAGCAGCCTCCAGTGAGAAGGGAACCATAGGGGATGGCGAAGCTCATTAGAAACAGCTTGCCATGACAGTCATTCACTAAGTATTTATTCAACACCCACTATATTCTAGGTCTTGGGGATATATAGCAGTAAACAAGACAGCACACACATTCTGTATTTTTGATTTGGAATAATTTTTGTGCCCTGGGCTCTTCACATCTACTTCCAGTTGCAAGGGATGGAAACTGCCATAGCTTGTCCCTTTGTTCAGTCTCCTCAACAGCCTCACATTCTGCCACCAGCTCACATTTTCCTACCCTCCAGCCCTGCCCTATGACCAGTCTTGGGAATGCCAGCTCAGCAGAGGAGCCCGGGAACACTAACAGCCCAGCAAAGTGAAGAAGTCAGCATTTTGTCACAGTTCAGAAAAATTTGGAAATGGCTCACAGGAGAAAAAGGAAAAAAGGACAGATAAGAGGGGCAGGACTGAGATGAACAAGAAACAGTATGGCCTCACAGCCTCCAACCATGCGCTGAATAAGTTGGTGCAATTTTCTTGGGAGGGTAAACACTGATGGCCATTCAAGCTGACAGTGGGAGCTGGACAGTTGACATTTACAACAATGCTCAATGCAAATCAAGGCACTTGCCCCCAGAAATGGAATTTTCATAGATTTATTCTTTGAAAGGCCATTTCTCTGACTAGTCTGGATCAGCAGTTAAGCTGAAAGAGAAATATTTCTATTATTTGGCAGATTTTTCCAAAGCATCTAGTTCATTAGGCGAGAGAGGCCTTTAAAATTCTGATTCTGATGTGGTGGTCAGGCAGACAGAGTGAGAAAGATCAAAGAACAATCCCATTTCCAGAAATGATTAAATACTTCCTCTGAAGTCGGCAGTGTCCCGAGAGAGTGGGGGTTGGACCTTGCAGTCCAGGTGTCCTGGCACCATTCCAACTGTGCAAATATCTGCAAATAACATGCTCTGATAACTCTCATGGCTTCACCTTGAATAAGCAAAACTTTCCATGCGTGCCTCTGCCACTTGCTATTACAGAAATGGATTAAAACTTGGAGCCGCTCAGTAGCCAGCTGACCTTGAAAAGTCACAAAGCCTTAAGTCACCTGCTGTTCCTTCCACCTATGTCACTGGGATCCCCACAACAATTGGTGATTCCCAGGTGCGCTGGGTTTTATTTTCCTCATTGCACTTAATATTTGAAATTATCTCAGTTTGCTGGCTTATCGCAATTGGCGTCCTGAGGATGGAGCGTGAGCCTGCCTTATTCATTCCCCAGTCCTTGGTGAAAAGGGCACCTGGTACTTAGATGCTCAAAAAATATTTGTTACATAAATAAGTGAAAGTCCAATTATGTGAGCCAAAGTTTAATAATAATAATAATAATAAATTCCTTCCTTATAGGATTGTTTTAAAGATCAAGTGAGATCATATTAAAAAAAAGCAGGGACTGACACATTTAAGGTGCTCAATAAATATTAACTTAAAAATATATTAGCATTTCTAATTCCACAAAGCACTTTACTCAGGTGACTTTCCAGAAACAAACAAACAAAAAAATCTGAAATAATTTACATAGTTACTGTATACCATATTTATAACATTCTGAGATACCATCCACTGAAAAGTTATTATAAACTTTAAATTTTTTTGTTGGGGGAAAAGAACACTGTATCATCTGTAATGTATACTACTTTCAAAAATGTAGAAAAGTGAAAAACTTTTTTAAAACATAGGGTATTACTTCTCCCTGGGAAAATTAAAGCTATGGATTAGCCCAGATGATTCTCTATCGGTACAATTTCCACTGATGTGATTAGATCAGTGGTTCTTAACCTGGGTTCTATCGAACCTTAGGGGTTCGATGAGTCGGTCTCAGGGGTTCGGAGAAGCCTCTGCCGCGGAAGTAAAGACACATTTGTGTAAAGTCGTGATGACACTCCCTGCTTGGCCATCACTTGCTGCAGAGGATCACTTTACATTGCTTGGCCAACCAGTGCTGCCGGCAATTTAGTGCGCGCAGTAGTCAATGGCTGTCATAATTGTATGTCGTGTGGTTTCTTTCTTACCATTTTAATCCATACTGAATATGTCGAGCAAAAAAAGAAAGTGGTAGGACGAATATGTACAACATGGATTCACATGTATCACGGAACGGGTAGGGAGTCAGCGTCCTTTCTGCATGATATGCAATGCCAAGTTGAGCAACTCTAGTCTCACACCGGCCAAACTAAATTTGGAAAAAAGAATCATATTTTATTTATCACTAAAGAAGGGTTCGGTGAATGCGCATATGAAACTGGTGGGTTCGGTACCTCAAAAAAGGTTAAGAACCACTGCATTAGATGGTGCAAAAGACAGTGGGGAGGGAGCCATTCTCACACCTTGAACGGCACCATATTATGCTACTTCTTGGACAAAGTTTGGAGTGTGTGCAACTGCTCTTGCTTTTAAACTAGGAAGTAAGCAAAATAACAAGCAGACATACAATTAACTCTCAATTAGCCTCAGTAACTGGCGTCAGGATATGCTTGACTAGGCAACTACCCTGAGAAAGCACATTATTTGAATGCAGTGGCTGTGAAGAACAGAATAAGGGACACCCTTCTTTCACCATGTGAGGGACAAAGATTGAGCTAAACTCTCTTTTGTTAAAGTAAAGTCAGATTTGTCCACTGTCCAACAAAAATGCTCATTGGTGGTTTAAAAAATTTTTTTAATTGTTTTTTATAGTCACCATGCTGTAACAGGATTTCTTTATCTTATAACTGGAAGTTTGTACTTCTTGACTACACTCACCCATTTTTGCCCTCCCTTATATTAATTTTATCCTCCCATTCTTCTAGCACTTTATTCCTAGGCAGTGGGGTAAATGACCAAATAACAGGATGACAGGGGAACAGGAGGCCTAGACAGTCCAGCAACTTAACAGTCAATGGCATAACTGACCCAACATCCTCTCCCTCATGAATGTCCAGTTTCTTCTACTGAATGAAAAGTACTACAGGCCCATCCATGGCATTTACTCTGCCTCCTCTTTTCTCACTTTCAAACATGAGTCAGCAACAAGAAGAGCTCTAAAGTCTCAGAATGAATGCTGGGATCCTAGAGAGAGAAGACAAGAGGTATTTTCCTATCAAAGCCTTGTTTCTGATGTCCATTCTTGAGGTGAATTCCTCCCTCAGTGAAATGTCAGTTTATTTTTCATTTTAAATCTGCCATAAGAAAAAAAAAGGCAGACAATGTATTTGAGGACTCTTGACTAGGCCTACGGAGGTCCCTGTGGCTTGTTGGAGGTGGGGGAGATCACCAGCAAGATATGGTCTTTCTGCCCTCCCAAATAAGACTGGGGGAGAGGAGGAGGGGCAGAGGAGAGGAGGAGGTAGAACAAGGACAAAAGTAAAAGGTCAGTTTCCAAATGGGACGTCAATACATTTTCACAAGCCATCTGCCAACTCCTGTGTCTGGGGATCCGTTATATTATCTGAGAGGGCAAAGTGGCCGAATTGTTGGACAGAATAAAAATTTTAAATGCTTCGAGGCCTTGGCTGTTTGGCTCAGTGGTAGAGCATTGGCCTAATGTGTGGATGTCCTGAGTTTGATTCCCAGTCAGGGCACATAGGAGAAGCACCCATCTGTTTTGCCACCATCCCCTCTCACTTTTCTCTTTCTTTCTCTCTCTCTCTTTCCTCCCTACAGTCATGGTTTGATTGAAGCAAGTTGGCCCCCAGCACTGAGGATGGCTCCATGGCCTCCGCCTCAGGCACTAAGAAGAGCTTGGTTGTTGAGCAAAGGAGTGATGTCCCAAATGGGCAGAGCCTTGCCCCCTAGTGGGCTTGCCAGTGGACTCTGGTGGAGACACATGTGGGAATCTGTCTCTGCCTCCCCTCCTCTTACAGAATAAAAATAAATAAATAAAAGCTTCAATATTCTTTACTCACTGTCTTGTCTAAAGATAGGCCCTTAACGGTCAGGAAGAATTTCCAAAATTGTGAATCCGGACAAGAAGCACTATTTCCAGAAAAGACAAAAATCCGGATTCAGATGTAAAATATAAACTTTCATCAGGGAGTTTTGTTAGGATTTGCTTTGTTTTGTTTTCCTTAAAGGGAGCCTATAAATCAATTGCCTTCTTTGTGCCTTCCTTTACACAATACAAGGCAGATTGCCCAAAGGGGAAAAACACCTCCATGCTTATCAGACTAAACAGCAGCTGGGGGCTGGGCACTGCCCAGTAGAAAGGGGACAGCCACGTGTGGTGCACTTACAGCCCTTCCAACCATTCCAGCGCCTGCTTTGTGTCCTTAGCAGCAGCCTGAGAGGGGCTTCCCAGCAGAGCCAGGCACACCTCTGCCACCTACTCTCCGCTGTGAGCCCCAGCCCAGCATGCATTTCCTATGACACAGCCCAGCTCCATGAGTTCAAGGAGCTCAGAAGAGACCCCATTCAGATAACCAGCTGACTAGATACGCCTGTCAGGCGGCTGGGGGCTGGGGGGGGGGGGAGTTTCACCTACACTGTGCTCTGCACACAAGTCAGCTGAGTAGCTGCAGGAGAAACAGCGGATGTCATCAGGAGGCTGACTCTTAATGTGTACTTTCATATTCTGTCCTGCCTCAGGCCACAAGGATCCAGCACAAATGAATGTCTGACCCAGATAAAACCTTGTTTGTTCTAGGGCTCTCCTGGATAAACAAAAAGCCCCGTTCATCTCCATTGACAACCATATTTGTATGTTTTCACACCTTCCCAATATAACCCAAAAGGATTTTTTAAATAAGCGTATGGTGTCTTTGCAAAATGTGATCAGCTAAGTATTGATTTGGAGCAGTGGAGAACTGGTTGTATGAGCCCACTGGCTCAGTGTTAATGCAGTTGCTTCAAAGAGATATTTAAACTACGTATCTTAGCTGTTACCAAGTTTTTACTCCAATCAGGGAAGTAGCGTCTCCAAAAATGTAAGCTCAGTGGTTAACTGGGTGATTTTAAGTCTTATAAAAACAGCATTTGTTACTTTAAATGGAAATAAGAAAGTATGAACGTCTTAAATCACACACTATGGACCCACGGAAAGAAATGTACTTCACGTTACACGCTCTCACATGAATGTATGACTGAAGTTTCACAAAACAGAACTCAACCTTGCTATTTTCTATTCAATATTTTCCTTTAAAAAAATACTGCTGCAAGTCAAACCCCACTACTGTCATGGGACTCATTACAATGTTGGGTAACTGACCGAAATGAAAATCCCCATCACTTCATGATACCCTAAAGCGTGAGATCATGACGTCATGTCCTAATTTCCTGGGTCCAAGACCTCCCTATTTATGTAGTTCCATGGCTGTGGTGATGACGTGAGCCCTCTGTGCTGCCAGTCACACACAATAGTGCAGACAACTGAACGTACACCCGCTCACAAACATTAGGGGATATTTCAAAATGAATGTGAAATGATAAAAAAAAGAAGCACTTGATTTTTTTTTTTTATTAAACAAGAACATCAGAAAAGCAAACAACAAGTCAAGGGAAGTTGTTTGATTATGCAAATGAGATGCAAAACCAACTTTTGTATTTCCTTGGTGAAAAAGCACTGTACAAAAGACTGAAAGTACTGGAGTATCCGCACGTCCCCTGATCCCCTCATTTTTGTGAGCAGTGTCATAACACTTGATTATAATAATAAATGACTGTTACTGGTTTATGGATTTACCATACTACATTTTATCATTACTTAAAGTATGCTTTTCCTACTTACAAAAAATAAAGTTTGCTGTAAAACACATAATATGCCATGTTACACTGCAGCAGCCTCCCACCTCTTGTGTTGACAGCATCTCTTGATTGCATCATTATCTCCTGTGCTCGATTTAATCCCACATTTTGTACAATAAGATGCAGTGCAGGCTTGTAGCCTAGGAGCAGCAGCTTACACCATAAGCGTAGTTGTGTCATAGACTCCACCAGACCTACTTTTATGTAAGTACACTCTGATGTTCGCACACAATGCATCCATGGAAGGGTGCATTTCTGAGAACGTATCCCTGTCATTAAGTGGCACGTGACTGTTTATTGAGTTGAAGACCTACTAAAAGGTTAAAAGTAGCATTTTTTATTTAAATCATGCTTTAAACTATATCCAGAAAAAACTAGCAAAACTCCTCTTTTTATTTTTCTAATAACTAATGCCCTCTCACAAAAAAAAAGCATAAACAGCCTGTATTATCAGAAATGTACTATTATGTTCCCAAGGTGAAAGAAGCAGTAAGGGGTGGGGAGGGTTTAGAAAGTGTATATACCAGAAAACTTTTAGAGAGATTGAGGAAATGTCTTCAAAATTCCCCAAAAGATGCCTCATAATACCTCATTCAACCACCAGACTCTGAGTTGCTCTCATAGACCGGGCTCATGCTGGAGCAGGCCAGAGAGGGAAGTATCAGGACTTTTTGCTGCGTGTATATTCACCACCGCAGGCAGACCCTCTACACACAGTGGGGGCTAAAGGAGTAGCCTAGGCAGAAGCTGCCTCTTTGCTCTTGCTTCCAGGAAAGAGATGCTCAGGAGTCCAAGTGCCAAACCCTCTCAAGGAAGCTGCAGGAAGCTCTGAGCACTCCTCCCCTTGCGTTTTCACAGGAAGGGCAAAGGGACCCCTAGAGTAGGTCAGACTTGAAGCACCTCAAAATGTCTCTGACCAAGCCCTCTTGCCAAAAAGCAGATAAGGGAATTTGTTTATATTCAAGAGTCTGAATTTTATTATTGATGAATTGCCATATATTTTACATCCTGGCAGGGATAAAGAGTTTATAAAGCACATTTTCCAGCCTCACCTTTCTCCATTTCCTCTCTTGATAGACAAGAAGAAAGGGAGGAAGGGAACAGAGAAAGAAAGGAGAAGGAGGAGGACAAGGAGAAAAAGAAGGGAGGGAGGAAGGTAGGAAGAAATGAAAAAAGGTAGGAGGGAGAGGATGAGGGGGAAGGGGAGGGAGGAAGAGAGGGAGAGAAAGGAAAATACTAAAGAGAGAATCTAATTAGATTTCAATTCAGTTAAACCCAGAAAACTTTTCCTTGTACCTTTACAGTGGATCTTACAAAGCCACATGGGACCAAAATATCTTTGGAGTCTCAAGATATTATTTTTTTGAAAAGTAAAATATAGGGCGAAACTCCTATAATTTATACTAAAGTATGGCATGCATCTTCAGTGCCTTTCCAAAAGTGATAAAGAGAAATCAATAAAAAGTGTGAAGACCACCCAAACATTACCACATTATTTTCATAGATTACTCACGTCATTAGGTCAGTTTTTGCCTCTTCTTTTTATAAATCAACCCAAACGTCCAAAAGTGACCACAGCTAACATTATTTATTTTCCAAAACTCCTTAATGATGTGATGTTGTGGAGGGGGGCAGTAAGCATCCAGGAAAACAGTGATTTAGCAAGGATGGCAAGCAAAGACTAAAAACACATTCTAGAGGATTAAACATAAGTGAACTCAACCTCACCTTCAAGTTTTCTCTTAATGACATCTTAATGCTCTTGGAGATCTCACTTCAATTGACCGCCTGTCCTGTTTCTGTTGCCAGTGTACATGTTAGCACACTCACCACTAGGCAGGCAATGTTTTCAAGCCAATCATGAAGAAAGTGCTTAACTTCAGATGAGTCTAAGATAAGTGTTTGCACTCACACCCCATTTTGATCATGCTGATAGAACTTAATGTTTGATAGGTCATCAACAGGGCCCAATTTATTAAATATCCTTTTGTCAGCAGGAATCTGAATTTACACAAGATCACATTCAGAATTCCCTGATGCCGGCAAACTAAATGGGAAAAAAAATGTGTGTGTGTGTGTGTGTGTGTGTATGTGTTTGTGTGTGTATGTGTGTGTGTGCATATGTTAGAAGTTCATTAAAAACTTTAGCTCAGGATCAAAATAAAGCCACACAGCCCTCCAAAACCACAAATAGAAAGGGCCTACTATATTTTTACAACAGATAAAATTCATATATAACACTGATAATCAAAACACAAAGCCACCTTTGTTTCTTTCTATCCTAACTCCTCAACCCTTAAGTAACCAGAGAAGAACTGCTTCTGAAAGTCTGGTGATCAGCTGATAAACCATGGGACTCACAATCAAGGGAGGAAAACTCCCTTTAGCCACTGAAGTAGCTGTTAACAATGAGGACTGCTCTTGGAGTCCATGGCTACTTCTGGGTATTCCCTTACTAATCTTCCCTCTACATACACACATACATACATGCACACATATGCACACATACAATATCATCCTAGCTCATAGAGCCTTCATAAAGTTTTCTTTTGAATAGGAGGTTGGGAACAATACTTGTAGACCCTTGGTAATCCTAATTTAGGCCATGACCCCAAGATGGAAACCAACAGTTTAAGGATTCACAGAGCTAGGAAGTAAGACACCTCCCCCTAAGGGATGTCAGAATCTTTTCAAGGGTGTTTTCCAAACTACTAGGCCCTCCACCATCCAGTCCACCGCAAGTCAGATGCGGACACACCTTTGGGATGTGCACCACGTTCTTCCCTTGAAAATCACTCTTTGGTGAAGCCTAGAGTCAAGAGGAGTGTGCTGATGTGGCATGACAGGTTAAGAATCCCTAAACTAGAAGATCATGAGCCACAGTACAAATATGGAGAACAAAAATAAATTAGCACTACCTCTCCATTTATTGATTCTAACCAAAATACTTTCATTAAAATAAAGTCTAGATATTAAGTTAAAACCACATGCACAAAGTAACAATTACACTCTAATATGATGAATATGCTGTTTAGATCCTTAAATAAGGGAATATTGGCTTCAACATTTAAGAAGCCAAAAAACTTAATATGAATATACATGATGGATAAAAAGACTTTTTTGCTAGACTCCACCTACATGTAAAAACTTTGCTTTATTCATCAGGGATAATTTCAGCAAAGAATCTATTTGTGGGCATTACCAAGTTAAAAGTGAGAGGAGGAAGAGCACCACAAATACGTCCAGTCTTCTTTCAGGTCCTAGCTTGTCATTCCAACTCTCCCCCTTTCTGCTCGAGTTTTCCCCCCACTGGGTGGGTAGGCAGGATACAGGGAGACACCTTGGGGGCAGTAACTGCTGTCCGGATATCTGCTCAGATCTTAGGGCTGGATCCAGAAGAGTAGATTGTAGTCCCAGATGGATTACAAGCTTTCTGACATCAGTTGTCTTCATTGCTCTGAGTGTAGAATCCTCATCTGTAAAAATGAGGTATTATATGATCTCCAAGCTTTCTTCCAACCTTAGCTCATGATCTGGGAGTTTGGTGGAACCAATTCAACTGGTAAACCAACATGGAGCTTTTTAATACTAAGGAATCTCCTAGAGAATTACTTATAATCAACAAATGCTTAAGCACACCTTCCTAAACAACTAATTATAAGCGTACCTTACCTGCAGTTCTGCCTCTAACCATCAATTTCTTTTTAGGTGCAAGTAAATGCTCTCTGGTCAATTTGTAGTAAAGTCCACTAAAAATAGTGGCCTTTGCCTTTTAGTTTTTAACATTATCAAAAACAAATTCAGGTTCATATACAGGCAAATTTATTTCCCAAATCAATTCTAAATGAGCAGTTATATTTACTAGTCACAGGATCAGCATCATACACCCAGCCTGTAGGCCTTCAAATTCTTCTCAATGTGATATGCTGGGCAACCCAACATCTAATACCAACCAGCATGATAAAACTACTTCTCCATCTGTCACCTTCTGAACACTAAGGAATAGCTCTCGGATATATGTCATTGCAGAGATATGGTGAGTGGAAATATTTGGGGAAAACTAGCAAGAAATGTAAAGTAAGGAAGACAAAAAATTTTCCTGCACCTTTTTGAAAAGAAAGCTAGATGCTTCCTAAACACAGAAGGAGCATTTTCTTCATTTGCCATTGTTGAGTCTTGAAAGTTTTGTTTAATTGTACTCAGAAAACTAGCTGTCTCAAGGGTCTCAGGTGTCCAGCTGATGGTTGAAAGTAAGCTCTAGGGGTAAGTAATCTCTGAAGGCTAGATTGTGGGACCTCAAGGCAAAGACCACAAAGTTATAATAACTGTGTTTATGCAATCCACAGTCTCTATGACCACACATCCCCATGTCCACATACCCTTAGTTGGGAAGCATTTGTATTGAATAGAGCTTTGCCTATAGCTGCAAAAAATTATCTCAAATGTGTACCTTGGCAGGCAAAGGTGAATAAAGACTTAAGAAGGGAAGCCATCATTAAATTATACAACAGAAACAATCACTTGTACCTCTTAACTTTGCCATAAAAGTGGGCATGAGGTCTTGGCCAGTTGACTCAGTGGTAGAGTGTCGGCTTGGAATGTGGAAGTCCTGGGTTCAATTCTGGTCAGGGCACACAGGAGAAGCAAACCCCTCCCCCTCCCCCTGCGCTCTCTCTCTCTCTCTCTCTCTCTTTCTCTCTCTCTTCTCCTCCCACAGCTATGGCTCAAATGGTTCAAGCAAGTTAGGCCCAGGTGCTCTGGAAGGCTCCATAGCCTTGCCTCAGGTGTTAAAATAGTTTGGTTGCCAAGCAATGGAGCAGCAGCTCCAGATGGGCAGAGCATCACCCTGTAGGGGGCTTGCTGGGTGGATCCCAGTCAGGGTGCATGCCAGATTCTGTTTCTCTAACTTCCCACCTCTTTAAAAAAAGATAAAAAGAGAGAGAGGGAGGGAGGGAGGGAGGGAGGAAGGGAGGGAAGGGGGGAGGGAGGAAGGGAGGGAAGGGGGGAGGGAGGGAGGGAGGGAAAGAAAGAAAGAAAGAAAGAAAGAAAGAAAGAAAGAAAGAAAGAAAGAAAGAAAGAAAGAAAGAAAGAAAGAGAAAGAGAGAAAAAAGAAAGTGGACATAGAAAGACCAACCCGGTCCTGTATGAAGCTGCTGATCCAGATTCAAAATTACCTGCCTAGCATTGTAGCAGGGGCTTTTATGTAATTTATCTGACTCTCAACACAACTCTATGGGCTAAGTCTTCTTAGAGTCACATTCAGATGGAGCTATTGAGGATACCCAGCTAATACGTAAAACAAATTCCATGTAGCATGGAATTCTGAAATAAGCTTTGAATAGAGGTAGTCAAACATTTGCTTTTCATCTCCAAGTGAATTGCCTTCCTGCCCTTTGATTGAAGTCCCACCACAACCCACTCTCAAGATGTCATATAAACTTAACTGCTTCATCTGTCCTCAAGTCCCATATTCTTATAGAATGCCTGTTATGTATATGGGGTCTAAAAAGTTTCTTTTTCTCCCACTTTCTAAATTCTTCTAGCTGTACTAATAAGCAAATTAACAGAGACGGATTAACAGAAGAAAACGTTCAAAGTTTATTATGGATGCACAGGTGGGGTGAGGGCATAAGTGTCATAAAATGTGAACCCCAAATGAATTATGGACAAAGAAGAAAGGGGTGGGGTCTGAGATTTCAAAGGAAATAGATAATTCACATGTGCTTGAGGAAAAATATATGACAGGCAAGTTCTTGCTAAGCAACCCAAAAACAATGGAACACAGAGGGTGGTCCAGTTAACAGGCTCTAGTCAGGAGCCTTCCTTTCTACCTCATTGAATTCAAATTAGGTTGTATCCCAGGTCAGGGCACATACAATAATCAACCAATGAATGAATAAGTGGAACAATAAACTGATGTTTATCTCTCTTTTCTCTCTCTTTCTTCCTTTCCTTCTCTCTCTAAAATCAATAAATAAAAATTTAAAAATAGGCCAAGGTGAATACGAATTTCCTTCCTACAGCAGGTCTTCCTACCTGAATCTCTTGGGTAAAAAAAGGAGCAGATTCAAATGCTCTTTCTGCCTTTTGTTTCTTAGCAACCAGCTTCCAATCAATATCCCAAAAGGCAAGCTTAAGGTGGCAACACTCTAGTCTCCTTCATGTACATTAGTGATAAATTTGGTTATTTTCTCCTGTTAATGTGTCTCATGTTAATTTGACTGTTAGTCCAGCCAAAAGAATTCAGAACAAAAATGGGCGGGAATTTTATTTTTATTCCCTTACAATCACATTCATTGCTATTTATCTATTTTGTCAGTCCTCTAGACCCAGAAAATGGCAATAAAATAAGCTAAGTAAAGAAGAATTTAGAGAATATACTTTCCTCCTAAATTAACAAATGCAATATACTAATTTTTTTTTTCCACAGAGAGAGAGACAGAGAAAGACAGACTCAGACAGGAAGGGAGAGAGATAAGAAGCATCAACTTGTAGTTGCAGCAATTTAGCTGTTCATGGATTGTTTTCTCATATGTGCCCTTACCAGGGAACTCTAGCCAAAGCAGTGACCCCTTGCTCTACTCAGCGACCTTGGGCTTCAAGCCAGCAACCATGGGGTCATGTCTATGATCCCACACTCAAGCTGGTGAGCTCAAGCTCAAGCCGGTGACTTGGGGCTTCAATTCTGGTTCCTCAGAATTCCAGGCTTAAGCTCTCTATCCATTGTGTCATTGCCTGGTCAGGCTCAATATATTAAATATTAAAACTATTTAAAAACAAGGCAGTGTTCAATAAAATTTTTTGCATTTATTCCCACCCCCTTCTATCCAGAAGGTGGTCTGAAAAACAACAAAGAAATGTAGGATCCAAGGCACTATCTTCATATTTGTTTTAAAAGCCCTGCTTGATAAGCAAAGATGGTAAAATTTTTAAAAAGGGGACGGGGGTTTATATTAAATGGTAGGCAAAATCTTGATCACTGTAGATCAGGTGTTATTCCAAAGTAATACAGGAAGAAAAGCTATGGCCAAAAATGTCAACAGTTTGGCAGAATTGGCAGAATGGTTTATTGCTGAATTCTTTGTGTAGCAGCCTCATAACTGATCCTGTAAGTAAATTCTTTAGCTAGCTGGCCTTAGTCTCAATCTGCCTTGCAAGGAATTCTGCTCATTGGCTAATGATGCTCTAGGTCTAGCAACATCCTAACATATTTACTCATATACATTAATTTACTCAAAAAGTAATTAGCAGGCCTAAAGGACTCAGTTCTGGGAGTCATGCTGATGTATGTGATACAGCCATTCCATATTTTCCCTGTTAACAAACTCTTTTTCCATTGCATCTGGCTGAAGGTATTGCCTAGTCTTAATGTTTATGACTCATGTAGTGAAGACAAGGTTATTGCTGTCACAGTTCTTTCCCCTCACCACACCCTCACCAAGTTCTGATGATTGAAATCTAAGCCTTCAAGCCCTGGGGCCTCCCAGGAGCTCCAAATTTTCTTATTGCATGTGTACCTACCTTTGAACATATAAACCACTGCTGACTCTCTTCCCCCATAACTCTTACTCCTTTAAACTTAAGAATGCTGCCTATTAAAATAAGCTTTGCATGTAGCAATTTAGAGAGCTATAAAAAATTTTTAAAAGTGTTCTGAATAAGTGAATGCATGAAAATATTAATATATCAGAAAGGCAAAGAAAACTGAAACTCTTAAAGGTTTTTAAAAGAATCCTTCCATAGAAACACTAATGAATACTCAATTTATCTGGTCTCAGGAATCAGGATTCAAGGTCAGACAAGAGAAGCATCTGATAATTAGACAACTGCTTTTCCACATTAATGGAAACAAGTCAAACTGAACTGTTAGATAATATGTAAGCTCTTTTTCTACCTTTGGGAATATATACAGTACTGATTCATGGTGGATTTATCTGTGAAAAGATGATTTGTCTAACCTTAGAAATAATTTGTTCTCTTGACTGAACACTGGATGACTGGTTAGAAGGTGGGGATGGGGGAAGAGATGACTAAACTATGGTTAATGATTATCCATAGGAAATTTATCATTATGAATGCCATAAGTAATCTACAATGCAGATAATCTATATAAAGAGTAAGACAGACAAATTACTGAAAATAGTCAAATTATTCAAAGTATATCAGAGTCTGCTATGGCAAAGAGTTTGCTAAAAGCTATGCTTTGGACCACGGTGTCAGAGGAGAATGTGAAGACAAAATTCACCAAAAATATTTTGGCATCAGTTGGAACAAACACAACATACTCTTTTAAGGAACTGATATTGTGGGGACTTGATGATATTCTAGGAAATGAACGAGATAATGTTTTCAAAATAGTCCCATGATAATGTCAATGAATAATTTCAGTTCTTATCACGATATTATGTAGTTTATGAGCAATACTGATATTGAGGCAAAGAAAGGTGTTAGAATGTTTTTTAAAAAAATACCTCTCTCCCTCTCTCCCTCTCTCCCTCTCTCCCTCTCTCCCTCTCTCTAAGGAAAATGGCTGATGAATAGCCACTGCAGACCGATAAAACCTAATATTGCTCAGTCATGGGGGAAATGTGTGACAACAGATTTTGTTGTTTCTCAGCAAATGTTGAGCCAAAGATCTTGACCTAGTGTCCATCAATATACATATGCCCAGCTTCATTATCAGAGAGGAAGTCATGGAAAACTGAGATGGTTTAAGCTGCAAAAGTCTATAGAGATCATCTGGTCCATGCCCAAGCCAAGAGATGCCCAGAGATATTAAGTAACTTTCCTCAATTACATACAGTACATGAATTACACAGTCAGATCTGTGAAACCAGGGCTTCTCCATTCTCCTCTTCCTGGTTCTAGTTCTCTTTCTACTTGTTCTATTTCTCTTCTTCTTTTGAAAATAAATAGATCAGCAAAAAACCATTGGTGAAACCCTGTTGTAAATTTGCAAAATACAAAGAGCTACTCACCCTGGCTCCATTTCGCCAGCTCCTGTTCACTTCTCACAGACTGTAGCTCTCTGAGATGCTTTTCCATCTCTGCCTACTTTGCCAGTTTCACATGTTCTTGGCTGTTTTTTCCTAAACCCAAATCAGAGGTAGAGGTCCCCGTGGTCCAGTTCCTATAGCAACTTATTCATACCTGAGCCACAGTATTTATTACCCTGTTGTTTTTTAACCACCTGATAACCTTTCTATCAATAACCACATCCACAGTACTGTAATTCCTTGGAAGCAGGATTTTGTTTTATTCATCTTTGTAGATGCCCTTATATACCCAGCCCTTGGCAAAGATCAAGAACTGTTAATTGAATAGATAAGTAAATGTTGCCAAATGTTAGCCTTTCTGAACATCAGGAAAAGGCAGACAGCTGAAGTAAATGATGCTACAGAACAGTGTAGCTATGCTATATAAATATTTTTCAATTGCTGATGATCTATGATTTGGTGCTATACAATTGCTATAATTAAAATAAAAAAGGACCACAAAAGGGCCTGCTAACTCTCAGACAGCTACATAGCAAATTATTATCATGGTTTAAAATTCAAAATTATCTCCTGACCAGGCGGTGGCATAGTGGATAGAGTGTTGGACTGGTATGCGGAGTGTTGGGCAGATAAAACATATTATGCTCACTTTGTTAAAGATGGCGCTGCCCATGTGGAAGCCCCTCACCCAGGTGATGATATTGGTTGCCCTTCTTGCTCTGGAGATGGGCGTAATTATGTTAATATGAGTTGGGGGAGAGCTTTTGCACCAAAAGGTTTTAAAAGGAAGAGAGATCATGTTGTTCGAGAGAAGAGGGATTATGTTCTAGGCAGAGAGCAGGAGGGAGACCAGATTAAGGCCACGTGGAGGAGAGGAGAAGCAGCCAAGATGGTGGAGTGCTGAGAGAGAAGCCAGTTTGAGCAGAGTTTATGCGGGGAGAAGGTGTAAAGCCAGTAGTCATAGCCACCATCACAGCCACCTGGCCCATGAAGCTTGGCATTAGATTCGGACAGTTGGTAATGAAACAACAGAGCTGTAAAGCCAGTGGCCAAGGCCACTTTCACCATCACAGCAGCCTGCCCATGCAGGTTTGCATTGGATTCAGACAGTCGGTAATGAAACAATAGAGCCAAAAACTGGTGAGCCATCATCTTTAATTCTAGCTTGCACCTGGCAGGCAAGTAAAAACACACACTGAGCTCCGAAACCCACTCATTCAGTGCTCACAAAGCTACTGACTTATCCGAGTTTCCTGGCATCAAAGGTTTCTAGCTTTGTGCAGAGTTTGTGCAGAGAGAAAGAGATAGGAAAGAGAGGTGAATAAGTCTGGTGAGCTAGAATCTAATGTGAACCTGTACTGGCCAGGCGGCCCTGTTGGTGGCCGCGAAAACTGGCTTTACAGTAATGAAGAAAAATGAGCGTTTATTTAAGCCAAAGCAGTTGCAGACAGAGATTCAGGTAGCAATCTAAATCGTGTTCCACTGAGACAAAGGAGAGACCACCTTTGACAGAGAGTGATATAGCTTAAGTTCCCAATGATCTGCATTATATGTAAATGAGATCCAAATTATATAGCTCTGATTGGTCAGTATAGATTTAAACAAGGATACAATTTGTACAATTCTAATTAAATGAAACAGATATTAGTTGGTTAATAGAAAGTCAAAACTAGGGTTTGCCTGCAAGAGTTAACTCAGCATAAACAAGAGGGACATAGTGCTAGAGGCTGGGAGTTTAGTCTGAGGGTCTCCCTCACATGCATAGTACATGAGGAACACCTGTCAGCAAATGGCCAGTAGACTCATATTACTCATAAAATCTGGGCCCTTGGTTGACCATGGGGAGTCCATCTCAATGATAAACTCCTTGTTGGAGTTCACATCAAGTGAATCTTCTGAGGGTTGTGATGAAGTTAAATGATATTTTTCCTATCAGCATCAGAGCCTTGATGAGAACATTGAAGAAGTTTGCATTGATAACGGGAAAGACTCTTGAAGGATATGACAGCAAAGGAGGTACGAGGGATGTGATAGTATTGACTAGAAAAAAGCTGAAGCATTAAGTCATCCTCCTGCCTAGACTGGATTGGAAGAGATGTGAAAATATGAAAGAGACTGACAGACTAGGAGACAAAGAAGCTGAAGGTCTTCAAGAAAATGCATGGACAATGGGAGTGAGAAAGCTGGAAGATAGCAAGCCAGTCTCCGGCATTTAAGGTTTCAGTTCCAGGTGATGACAAAGTCAAGTGAAATTATAAATGCTCATGAAGGGCCCGTGTAAAAGGATGGTTGAAGAGGAATGGAGATGAATGTCAAATAGAATTAAGATGGTTATGAAATTGTGAGTTCGGGTGCTAGACAGGTTCTTAGGAACACTGAAACCTCCCATAAAGGTGAGGCTGGGTTATAATTTCCATGAAGACAAGGTTTATGTCTCTTTGTTTTTAATTAATATATATTCAATACCTGGTACAGTGCTTGGCACAAGGAAAATGGCTCTAAATGGTTATTTGATGCTTCAATAAAAGACTATGTCACTAATGCTTGAACTTCAGGCCTTCAAGTTTCTCCTCACCTCTGGTTGGCTGTTAGGTTAGGAGTGAAAGAAAGGGCTGGAGAGAATGAATGAATGAATGAATGACTACACACCAAAGCAAGATTCATGAAACAAAGAAATGTTAAAAGAATAAAAAAGTAGAATCTATGAAGGAAACTCAAAAAAGTTCATTTAATTGGTCCTTTATACTTGCACTAATGTGTGAGCTGCCATTGAGTTAATAACTATCTTTGAATGTATGAAGGGTTATTTTAAGGGAGAGACAAACAAGAGAGGATTGTTTGCCCACTGCCTGCCCGGACGCTGTTTTGCCGGGAGACTGGGCCGGCCTAAGTAGGAGCTGTTCTGGATCGCACCAGCCTGAGGTCATCTCTGGTTCAGAAGCCAGTGTGCAGGGCATGGCATCATGGCTTCTAGGAACCCCTTTAACTCTGTAAGTGAACAGAACAAACTCTTCACCCTGCAGCCAGACTGCCTGCTCAGAAGTTTCAGGAACAAATTAGTATTTTTGAGAACATGAGTAGTCTCTTACAATTGGGAACATAAACCACAACCGTCTATTTTTTTGCTGATTCATTTATTCAACAAATACTGAGGACTAAAAGTTTAAATTAAAGAAACGATTTAGGGATGACATAAATAGAAACTTATAATAATAATAATAAAGAATTAGAGACTAAGGTTACAAGTAAACTTTTATTTTTTTTGACAGAATCAAAGCATCAGAGAGAGGGACTGAAAGGAAGGGAGAGAGATAAGAAGCATAATTCTCCATTACAGCACCTTAGTTGTTCACTAATTGCGTTCTCATATGTGCCTTGATGGGGCGGGGGGGGGGGGGGAGGGGGGTAACACAGCAGAGTGAGTGATCCCTTGCTCAAGCCAGTGACCCTGGGCTTCAAGCCAGTGACTTTGGTCTCAAGCCAGTGACCATGGACTCATGTGTATGAGATGCTCAAGCCAGTGACCACGTGCTCAAGCTGGTGAACCCATGTTCAAAACGGCGACCTTGGGGTTTAAAACCTGGGTCCTCCACATTCCAGTCTGATGCTCTATATCCACTGCACCACTGCCTAGTCAGGCAAAATTTTTATTAAATGATCATCTCAAATACTGGGTGAATTTACCACCGGCCAGAAAGTACACCATGAGTTTTCCATAAATTCTCATGTCAGCATCATAGCAGTCCTGTGGCCCAGCTAGTATTAAGATTTCCATTTGCAGGCGAGGAAATAGAGAAAGAGGTTAAATGACTTTCCCAAATGTAAAGCCAGTAATCGCGGCCACCATCACAGCCACCTACCTGGCCAGTGCAGGTTCGCATTAGATTCGGACAGTCGGTAATGAAACAACGGAGCCAAAAACTGGTGAGTCATCATCTTTAATGCCAGCTTGCACCTGGCAGGCAAGTAAAAACACACACTGAGCTCCAAAACCCACTCATTCGGTGCTCACAAAGTTACTGACTTATCCAAGTTTCATAGCATGAAAGGCTTCTAGCTCACCAGACTTATTCACCTCTGTTTCCCATCTCCTTCTCTCTGCACAAACTGGCTTCTTCCTCAGCACTCTGCCATCTTGGCTGCTTCTCCTGGCCTCCTCCACATGGCCTTTCTCTGCTCTCCTCTCTAATGCTAATCTCAGGAACCAAGAGAGAGCAAGCTCTCGGTCTGCCCCACTTTATAGTGTAGAATCAAAACATTTAATCCAATTTACAAACAAGAAAGTCTCTGATACAAAGTCACTTATCTGAGGCATAATGGGAGGATTCCTCATGAGAGTGCACCACCTCACATCATCCGATCAGTCAAGGGTGTGAGGAAAAACTTATTCTTAAAACTTGCACGTGGGCAGTGCCATCTTTAACAAAGTGAGCATAATATATTTTATCTGCCCAACAATCCACCCTTATGCTCATTTTACTACTGACAATCTACACCACCGGCATCCCTATACAGGGAAATTAGGTACATTACACAAATTACAAATACATGACAAATCATACAATTTCAACAATTACAAAGGTACATTTCACCAGTCTCTGAGCACTTTGCCAAAAGTGCAAAATGTCCTCGGCTTTTTTTCTAGCATTTGAAAAGCTTCCCGGGGCAGGGGAGGGCCTCCATCATAGCCGCTCCCCACCCCCATCAGGGTATTTCATATTGTCCAAAATCCATAAGTCCATTCAACAAAGGAGCGAGTGCTCACTCCGATCATAGTCCAGGAAATCAGTCCACGCACATGAGACCTTAGCCTCCCCCCTCATTCCTGCCATCCTGGCAGGTTTTACACTGTCTGAAGAAAAAGCATGTGGCAATGGCAGTCAGCATTTCCATCTCTGCTCCAGTGAGCATGATGGCATCCACTCCTATGTCCCAAAATTGCAGACCTACCAGCAGCTTAGCAGGCACTCCCTGCCATTTCAACTGGACTCTTATCTTCTGAAGACTGCAGATTGCAACTCCAGCCAGATTCTACTCATCCTCCAAAGAGGAACTGGAAACATCAGCTGCCGCCACCTTCTGTTCTGCAGGTCTCGCAGCTCCGGCCCCAGCCTCAGCCCTGGCCTCCTGCTGCTGCTGGGTCTCCACCACGTCCAGGGAAATCTGCAACTCAGGAACCTGTGATTCCTTCTCCAGCATCTGCTCCATTTCCAGGCGAATCTCACAAACCTGGTCAGCCTCCTCCTCCAGCGCTTCCTCCAGCTCCAGGGTCAGCATCTCTTTCTCCCAAGTTTCCTCCAGCTCCCACTTTATAGTGTAGAATCCAAACCTTTAATCCAATCTACAAACAAGAAAGTCTCTGATGCAAAGTCAGTTATCTGAGGCATAATGGGAGGATTCCTCATGAGAGTGCACCACCCCACATCATCCAATCAATCAAGGGTTTGGGAAAAAGCTTACTCTTAAAACTTGCATGTAGGCATCGCCATCTTTAACAAAGTGAGCATAATATATTTTATCTGCCCAACACCAAGCCAACACAGATAGTGGGAAACTGAGCCAGGAGTAGACAATACTAAATTAAAGTGTGAGCTCCTAATCTGTACTCTGCTTTGTTCAAACTCGTGAAGGTCACAGTACAAGGTAAATGTAGCCTCATCCAGACAGACAAGAGAAGATGAAATATACTGCTCACAAAAATTAGGGGATATTTCAAAATAAATATGAAGCAGTAAAATATCCCTTAATACTTGTGAGTAGTATACTAGTGGTGAAAAGTCTAAGCTTTTGAAGAGTTAGGCACACAAGCTAGAGGAACTGTGTATAGTAATATCTCTCCGGTCTCTTCTCTTACATTCATGAAATTTCTATTTTCAACAAGGGAAGGAAAGGCTGAGTGGTGAACCCAGAGAAAAACCTCCTGGAGATCATTTAGGCCACTGCCTATCAAAGAACAGGAATAAAAAGGGAGGCATTTCAGTCCCAAAGTCCTTGAGTTCCTAGTTCCTTGTGAATGAAAGAGACTAGTATGTAAATAAGAGCTTTGCATAAGCCAGACATTCTTTCAAGTCCAATTTATCTACAGTATGAGTCACTTCCTTTTTCAGGCAGGAATTAAAAGAGATAGAAACACATAATCATTACCCAGTACAAACCTTCTTAATAGACCTTTTCTTCTCATTCAATAGCAAGAAGGTGAAGGGCTCCTCCTTTGACAAAACAGCAACATCATTTTGCGTATACTGTATACACAGTTTGACCAGTTAATATTCTCATTCAGCGGAGAGAAATGAACAAGTGAGATAAACAAGCAGATGAGATGATAGAAGGGAGGCCACAGGTCCAGCTGGGTTAACCTGACACCTGCAAAGGAATCTGAACAACAAAGAAGCTTTTGAATGACTGTACTATTCACCACCTCTAAAAGGAAGTTTAACCCCAAGTTATCCACTATAGCAAAAGTAGTCATAAACCTTTGCAGGAAGTCTCAGGGAAGCCTAGGGCCAGAAAATGGAAAAGGAGACAAGCCACAGGTTCATCCACAGATGAGGGCTCTGCACAGGGACTTGAACTTGCAACTGAAAATATATATATATTTGTATTGTGAGATGGCACAAAAGTGAACCTGAAATTGACTGGTCTCTTCCTCTTACTAATGTTTACTATAAGTCTTGTCCAGGGCCCGTAATAGATCTCTTAAGGATGACTCATTATTATTATTATTATTATTATTATTATTACTATTATTATTATTGATGTTAGAAAGAGAGAGGAAGGGGGAGAGAGAGAGAGAGAGAGAGAGAGAGAAACAGACAGAAACATTGATCTGTTCCTGTATATGCCCTGATGGGAGATCAAACCCGCAACCTTCACATTTTGGGATGATGCTCTCACCAGTTGAGTTCTCCAACCAGGGCAGGAGTTAAAAATTTGACTTGAAGAGTGAAGCAGGGAGGAAGAAAGTAAGTACAAACTGAAGCACATTCTCATTATTTTGGAAACTCCTGTATACCCCATGCATAAAAGTATGTCCAGTAAAGCCTCAGACTCACTTAGTCCCTCCAGTGTCACATTTATTCGTGCTCAAAGCTAATAAGAACCATCACCATCAATCTTTAAAGGCTTTGAGATGTCCTACATAAGACAACAAAATTTTATTGAGCATCTGCTTTGCACTAAGTACTGTGCTATGAGCCAAAGTTACAACACTAAGTAAAAGAGGTAACTTCTCTGCTCTGATGAATCAACGTCACAACAGGACAAACAGACAAGATGACTGTAAAGCCAGTGGCCAAGGCTATTATCACAGCCGCCTGGGCCGTGAAGGTTCACATTAGATTCGAACAGACGGTAATGAAACAATGGAGCCAAGAATTGGTAAGCCATCAGTTTTAATCCTAGCTTGTACCCAGTGGGCAAGTAAAAACACACACTGGGCTCCAAAACCCACTCATTCAGTGTTCACAAAGCTACTGACTTACCCGAGTTCCCTAGCATCAAAGGTTTCTAGCTCACCAGTCTTATTCACCTCTGTTTCCCATCTCCTTCTCTCTGCACAAACTCTGCTCAAACTGACTTCCTCCTCAGCACTCCACCATCTTCGCTGCTTCTCCTCCCTAATACTAATCTCAGGAACTGAAATAAAGCAAGCTCCCAGTCTGCCCCACTTTATAGGGTAGAAATCCAAACCTTTAAGCCAATCTACAAATAAGAAAATCTCTGATACAAAGCCACTTATCTGAGGCATAACGGGATTCCTCATGAGAATGCACCACCCTACATCATGCAATCAGTCAAGGGTATGGGGAGAAGCTTAGGCTTAAAACTAAGCCTTCAACTATAATGACCCTGCCTGCTTACAGTCTGTCCCCCACATACAATAATATAATTACGCCCATCCCAAGCATAAGGGCAACTAATGGGTGATGGGCTTCCATTGGGCAGCACCATTTTTAACAAAGTGAGCATAGTATATTTATCTGCCCAACAATGACTATTCCAATGAAGCCTTCTAAGTACTATATTGGAGATGGGAGGTAGAACAGTGTCCCAGTAGAGCCCGAGCTCTACGTCCGAACAGGCATCCCTGATTTGACTTCCCCATGCAGTGGGACACTACTGCTTATCAGCAGGGCTGGCAGCCTCTTCCAGACTACCCTTGAGGGGGCTAAGAGGATTCTACTGATCAGTGCCAACACTAATTGCCACCGGAGGAAAGAAACAACCAACACACAGTTATTTGCAAGAATCACATAGGCAGTTTATTATTCACAAATCTTTTCGGCGTGCCTGGGTATAGCCTAAGGGGGCCCTGTCAGCGTGCTCCTCTTGGCTGTCTTTGGTCAGAGCTCAGAGCTGAGTGGAGACAGTACATGTTCGCATTGGAGTCTGGGCAACTACCGCAGCAGGGGGTGCCCTTATCTTTAGTGCCTTTTCTGGCTTTGTTGGGCAGATAAAATATATTATGCTCACTTTGTTAAAGATGGCACTGCCCACGTGCAAGTTTTAAGAGTAAGCTTTTCTCCACACCCTTAACTGATTGGAAGATGTGGGTGGTGCACTCTCATGAGGAATCCTCCCATTATACCTCAGATAAGTGACTTTGTATCAGAGACTTCCTTGTTTGTATAATTGGATTAAAGGTTTTGATTCTACACTATAAAGTGGGGCAGGCCGGGAGCTTGCCCTCTCTCTTGGTTCCTGAGGTTAGCATTAGAGAGGAGAGCAGATTAAGGCCACATGGAGGACAGGAGAAGCAGCCAAGATGACGGAGTGCTGAGGGAGAAGCCAGTTTGTGCAGAGTTTGTGCAGGAGAAGGAGATGGGAAATAGAGGTGAATAAGTCTGGTGAGCTAGAAACTTTTGATTCTAGGAAACTCAGATAAGTCAGTAGCTTTGTGAGAACTGAATGAGTGGGTTTTGGAGCTCAGTGTGTATTTTTACTTGCCTGCCGGGTGCAAGCTAGGATTAAAGATAATGTCCCACCAGTTCTTGGCTCCATTGTTTCATTACCGACTGTCCGAATCTAATGCGAACCTGCACTGGCCAGGCTGCCGTGATGGTGGCCTTGGCAACTACTGGCTTTACATTTGGTGTAGTCTGTGGCAGGATTCGGAGATCAGTATGGAGCCGCCACCCTTGAGGTGCATGGTAGAGGACTGGCTGCTGTTATGGTTTCCCATGGCTATCCTTCTAGGGGCCGTAAACTGGCTGACTTTTACAGCCATTTGTGAGGAAGCCAAGAGCTGTATGGAAGAGGCTGCTTGGGACCTGCAAACCGAGCAGTGGAAGGAGCTGGAGGAAACATGGGAGAAAGAGATGCCGGCCCTGGAGATGGAGGAAGCGCTGGAGGAAGAGGCCGACCAGGTTTGTGAGATTCGCCTGGAAATGGAGCAGACCCTGGAGAAGGAATCACAGGTTCCTGAGTTGCAGATTGCCCTGGACGTTGTGGAGATTTCTGAGAGCCAGCTCTAGCAGGAGGCCAGGGCTGAGGCTGGGGCGGCAAGGCCCATGTCAGCGGCAGCCCGGGCTCAAGCCTGGCAGCAGGAGCTGGCGTTTCCAGCTCCCATTCATAAGATGAGGAGAATTGGGCTTGAGTTGTGATTTGCAGACTCCAGAAGGTAAACAGTGGCAGCTGCGGGGGAAGGATGAATAGACATCCTGGGAGCCAGGCATACATCGCGAGTGGCCACTGAAATGGCAGAGAGTGCCTGCTAAGCTGCTGATAGGTCTGTGATTTTGGGACATAGGGTTGGATGCCATCATGCTCCCTAGAGCAGAGATGGAAATGCTGACTGCCCTTGCCACATGCTTCTCTTTAGGACAGTGTGAAACCTGCAATGATGGCAGGAATGAGGGGGGAGGCTAACACCCCATGTACATAAACTGAATTCCTGGACTACGACCAAAGTGAGCACTGGCTCCTTTGTTGAATAGACT
This sequence comes from Rhynchonycteris naso, assembly GCA_037038555.1. NCBI lineage: Eukaryota > Metazoa > Chordata > Mammalia > Chiroptera > Emballonuridae > Rhynchonycteris > Rhynchonycteris naso. The sequence continues at coordinate 105,435,435 of CM072996.1, read as the reverse complement.
TATGGATTTTGGACAATGTGAAATACCCTGATGGTGGTTGGGGGCAGCTTTGCTGGAGGCCCTCCCCCTGCCCCAGGAAGCTTTTCCCATGGCTAGAAAGAAGGCTGAGGACATTTTGCACTTCGTTTTTTTAAAATTTATTTATTTATTCATTTTAGAGAGGAGACACAGAGTGAGAGAGAGAGAGAAAGAAAGAGAGAAAGGGAGGAGGAGCTGGAAGCATCACCTCCCATATGTGCCTTGACCAAACCAGTGCAGGGTTTTGAACTGGCGACCTCAGTATTCCTAGGTTGACGCTTTATCCACTGCGCCACCACAGGTCAGGCGACATTTTGCACTTTTGGCAAAGTGTTCAGAGACTGGTAAAATGTACTTTTGTAGTTTTTGAAATTGTATGATTCGTCATGTATTTGTAATTTGTGTAGTGTGTCTAATTTCCTTGTACAGGGATGCCGGTGGTATAGATTGTGGGTAGTAAAGTGAGCATAGGGGTGGATTGTTGGGCAGATAAAATATATTATGCTCACTTTGTTAAAGATGGCTCTGCCCACGTGCAAGTTTTAAGCGTAAGCTTTTCCCCACACCCTTGACTGATTGGATGATGTAGGGTGGTGCACTCTCATGAGGAATCCTCCCGTTATGCCTCAGATAAGTGACTTTGTATCAGAAACTTTTTTGTTGTAAATTGGATTAAAGGTTTTGATTCTACAGCATAAAGTGGAGCAGGCCGGAAGCTTGCTCTGTCTCTCTTTGTAAAGCCATTAGTCGCGGCCACCATCACAGCCACCTGACCAATGCAGGTTCACATTGGATTCAAACAGTCGGTAATGAAACACAGGAGCCAAGAACTGGTGAGCCATCAGCTTTAATTCTAGCTTGCACCCGGCGGGCAAGCAAAAACACACACTGGGCTCCAAAACCCACACATTCAGTGCTCACAAAGCTACTGACTTATCCGAGTTTCCTAAAATCAAAGGTTTCTAGCTCACCAGACTTATTCACCACTGTTTCCCATCTCCTCCAGGACAAACTCTTAACAAACTGGCTTCTTCATCAGCACTCAGCCATCTTGGCTGCTTCTCCTGGCCTCCACGTGGCCTTAATCTGCTCTCCTCTCTAATACTAACCTCAGGAACCAAGAGAGAGTGTAAGCTCCCAGTCTGTCCAACTTTATAGTGTAAAATCAAAACCTCCAATCCAATTACACAAACAAGGAAGTCTCCAATACAAAGCCACCCATCCGAGGCACAATGGAATCCCTCAGGAGAGTGCACCACCCTACATCATCCAATCAGTCAAGGGTGTGGGAAAAAGCTTACTCTTAAAACCAAGCCTTAGGCCATAACGACCTGGCCTGCTTACATTACAGCCTTTCCCCCACACCCATCCCAAGCATAAGGGCAAACAATATCACCTGGGTGACAGGCTTCCATGTGGGCAGCGCCATCTTTAACAAAGTGAGCATATTATATTTTATCTGCCCAACATGTGGGAACCTGAAATTTCTGGAAATTAACCTTCACTTCCTGCCTTCTCACCCCCAATTTGAAACAATGATTCTCTATCTCAGGACCCACTGTGTTTTCCCTCCACTTCTTCTCCCGGTTCTAGCAGAGACCTGAGAGTTTACTGCCAAAGCCATGGGGTTTCCCCTCCGCACTCCGGCACAGATTACATAAACTGCATTCCTATTTTTAGGAGAAATACCACTCTGCCACACAAGCATTGACAACTTTCATCTGAAAGAAAAATACTTCCTTTAAGCAAATGTAAGTCCTTACTCTCTTGTCCTCCCCTGCATTAATGACCAGCCAACTACCTTTCTTATTACTGTAACTTCCAATTCTCCATTTTCTGTAGGGTCATGTTTAAATTTTCCTCAATTTGATAACTCAAAATGCTTTTCTAAAACTTCACCAAACATTGAACCCAGGATCGAGTGTGCCCACAAATACTGAAAGAAATGAGATTACATTTCCTATGCTTCTTTCCACCTCCTCTCAGATGGAAAGATGAGACTTTAGCAGTAAATGCATTGAACATAGGTGAAAAATACAACAACCCAGAAAAGAGTTTTAAAAAACACAAGTAATTGTAAACAAGTACTAATTGCTCTGGGCTGGAGATTTGTCATTTATTGAATGTGTTGGGTTTTTCTTGGGGTTTAATAATGCTCCTGCCCCGCTATAGGACCCCAGGGCACCAAGCAAGGCAGTGCTGGCCTGAGCCTGCATCGCGCTCTCTAGGCTTTCTCACCAATGAGACCCACAAAAACCAGACTGAAAGGAAAGGCCTAGAATGTAAATGTCTCATTAGCCTGGGTCTGGGCTTGCTGCCCAGCTCTGATTGGGTTCCCAGTGACTTCTTTTAGGCTTGGAGCCAGGACTTATTTTTATGTTAGATCTTGAAGAAATTTATTCAGTTTCCCACAAACCTCATGGTACTGTGAAAACTTTACATTCAGTGGCAGCAGCCTCCAAAACGGGTGTGAGCAGAAGAGTAGCCAGGAGGAAAGAGGAAGACAAAATGCCTCCAGGACACTCAGTGAGGTGGAGAGCCGCCTTCAGCAACTTTGAGTCAGAACAATCCAAGTTTTGATCTGTCAGTCTCCAGAGTTAAATTCCCACACCAGCTTGAAATAAATTGCCACCCTACCTTCGGAAGGAAAGCCTCCCGTGTAGGGGACTTGGAAGGGAGAGAGGGCAGTGGACAGAAACTTTCACTTGCTGATCACTAACCACACTCCTGCACCTGCTGCTTAAGCTAATTTATTCTCAAATCAACTCCATGAAGGAGGACAGGAAACCAAGAACTCTGGAGCCACTCTGTCATCAATTCCCAATCTCACCTTTAATTCAATTGAGAAACCTAAGCCGTGTATAAATAGAACAGTACCAGAATTAATTATATAACTTGAATAAACTAGATTTAATTTTTCCTTCGCACTTGACTCACAGGATCATTAGTAGAGACAGAAATACACCTCAAAGTGAAATGCACCTATGAAGGGCTAGTTAGCATTCTTAGAGGATTGATGGTAAATTCCAATCCCCAACTGACCCCACACACACAGTACCTAAGGGCACTGAATAGCCAGACAGCTATGGCTCACAAAGCATTTTTTTATCTCTCCACTCTCTGACCAGACCTGGGTTGAGCACCAGAAGCCTTGGTCCCATCAGTGGCCCATACCCCCAGGGGAAGGCCGACTGGGTTACCTAGGTGCAGTAGCCAGCCAGCCCACTGGGGTCAGCAGGCAGGAGCCTGCTGTGGTGGGGGAAAGAGAGCACACAACAGGGAGGCCCAAAGTCAGAGATGATTCTGATGAAGAGAATAACTGTTTTTCACACATGCTAACAAAATTCTAAACTATGAATCTAACAAGCCAAAGATATTGGAAAAATTTGATGGAAATAATGAGTTAAAAGCCTTGATACTGGTCTCCATCCCCAATGGAAATTTCAACATCATTCATTCATTTATCCAACAGATATTTTTTGAGAGATTGTTATACGCTAGATATCCTTCTGAGACCTTGGTCACAGGGGATAAGACAAGGGCAAAAAAGTTATTTTACCTTTCTTATTAAAGTAATAAGCTTATTAGATAAAAATTATAAAATGGAGATAAACTGAAATAAGAAATCATCTGAATCCTCTCATAAAAAAATTAGTTAAGTTTATGGGATATATATTCTCCTTTTTAATCTATTTTCAATGTGTATAAACTTATATATACATACTATTTTTGTCAAAAGAATATTATTTTGTATCTAATACTGTGTCACAACTGTTTTTTTTTCAATTGCCACATTGTTAGTGTTGGGCAGATAAAATATAATATGCTCACTTTGTTAAAGATGGCACTGCCCACATGGAAGCCCTTCACCCAGGTGATATTGTTTGCCCTTATGCTTGGGATGGGTGTGGGGTAAAGGCTGTAATGTAAACAGGCCAGGTCGTTATGGCCTAAGGCTTGGTTTTAAGAGTAAGTTCTTCTCCACATCCTTGACTGATTGGATGATGTAGGGTGGTGCACTCTCCTGAAGAGTCCCATTATACAGAGACTTCTTTGTTTGTATAATTGGATTAAAGGTTTTGATTCAACGGTATAAAGTGGGAGAGACCAGTAGCTTGATCTCTCTCTTGGTTCCTGAGGTATTAGAGAGGAGAGCAGATTAAGGCCACATGGAGGAGAGAAGCAGCCGAGATGGCAGAGTGCTGATGAAGAAGCCAGTTTGTTAAGAGTTTGTGCTGGAGGAGATGGGGAACAGAGGTGAATAAGTCTGGTGAGCTAGAAACCTTTGATTTTAGGAAACTCGGATAAGTCAGTAGCTTTGTGAGCACTGAATGTGTGGGTTTTGGAGCCCAGTGTGTGTTTTTGCTTGCCTGCCGGGTTCAAGCTAGAATTAAAGCTGATGGCTCACCAGTTTTTGGCTCCGTTGTTTCATTGCCGACTATTTGAATCCAATGCAAACCTGCACGGGTCAGGCGGCTGTGATCCTGACCGCGACTACTGGCTTTACAGTTAGCCATATTTCCCTATGTTGCAGTCTAATTAAAGGCTAATCTTTTTTTTCTTTAAGTGAGAGGTGGAGAGATAGAGAGACAGACTCCTGAATGCGCCCTGTTGGGCAGATATAATATATTATGCTCACTTTGTTAAAGATGGCGCTGCCCACATGGAAGCCCGTCGCCCAGGTGATATTGTTTGCCCTTATGCTTGGAATGGGTGTTGGGGAAAAGCTGTAATGTAAGCAGGCCGGGTCATTATAGCCTAAGGCTTGGTTTTAAGAGTAAGCTTTTCCCCACACCCTTAACTGATTGATTGATGTAGGGTGGTGCACTCTCCTGAGGAATCCCATTGTGCCTCGGATGGGTGGCTTTGTATTGGAGACTTTCTTGTTTGTGTAATTGGATTGGAGGTTTTGATTTTACACTATAGAGTGGGACAGACCAGGATCTTGCGCTCTAGGTTCCTGAGGTATTAGAGAGGAGAGCAGATTAAGGCCACGTGGAGAGGAGAAGCAGTCAAGATGGCAGAGTGCTGAGGAAGAAGGCAATTTGAGCAGAGTTTGTGCAGGAGGAGATGGGGAACAGAGGTGAATAAGTCTGGTGAGCTAGAAACCTTTGATTCTAGGAAACTTGGATAAGTCAGTAGCTTTGTGAGCACTGAATGTGTGGGTTTTGGAGCCCAGTGTATATTTTTGCTTGCCCGCTGGTGCAAGCTAAAATTAAAGCTGATGGCTCACCAGTTCTTGGCTCCATTGTTTCATTACCGACTGTTCGAATCCAATGCAAACCTGCATGGGCCAGGCGGCTGTGATCCTGACCCCGGCTACTGGCTTTACACGCCCCAACTGGGATTCACCTGGCAATCCCTGTCTGGGGCAATGCTCGAATCACCTGAGTTTTCCTCAGTGCCTGAGACTGACACTCAAACCAATCAAGCCACTGGCTGTGAGATGGGAGAAAGGGAAAGAAAGAGGAGAGGGAGGAAAAAAGAAGCAGATGGTCACTTCCCCTGTGATAGGAAATCAATCCTGGGACGTCTGTATGCCGGGCCTTCACTCTATCCACTGAGGCAACCAAAGAGGACCAAGATTTCCTTATTTCAAAAGTAGAAGTAGCAGCATTTAAAAATACTTTTTCGCTTTCGGCTTTCGGCTCGGAGGAGGCTTCGGTGCAACTTTCTTCGGTCGTCCCGAATCCGGGTTCATCCGACACCAGCAGCCTCCGCCATGCCGCCAAAGTTCGACCCCAACGAGATCAAAGTCGTATACCTGAGGTGCACCGGAGGGGAAGTGGGTGCCACGTCTGCCCTGGCCCCCAAGATCGGCCCCCTGGGCCTGTCTCCAAAAAAGGTTGGTGATGACATCGCCAAAGCAACTGGTGACTGGAAAGGTCTGAGGATTACAGTGAAACTGACCATTCAGAACAGACAGGCCCAGATAGAGGTAGTGCCTTCTGCCTCCGCTCTGATCATCAAAGCCCTCAGAGAACCACCACGAGACAGAAAGAAGCAAAAAAACATTAAGCACAGTGGAAATATCACATTTGATGAGATTGTCAACATTGCCCGACAGATGCGGCACCGATCTTTAGCTAGAGAACTCTCTGGGACCATTAAAGAGATTCTAGGGACCGCGCAGTCTGTAGGCTGCAATGTTGATGGCCGCCACCCTCATGACATCATAGATGACATCAACAGTGGTGCAGTGGAATGCCCGGCTAGTTAAGAGCCACAAAGGAAAATGTCTCAATTAAAGATCATTTGACAACTAAAAAAAAAAAAAAAAAAAAAAAAATACTTTTTCCACCATGACTGGATAGCTCAGTTGGTTGAAGCATTATCACAGACTATGGAGGTTGCTGGGTTTGATCCCTGGTCAGGGCACATACAGGAGCAGCTTGATGTTCCTGTCTCTCCCTGCCTCTTTCAAAAAAATACAGATACAAAATAAATAAATAATTTTTTTCCATTGAGAGAGAGAGAGAGAGGATAGTGGGGTCGGGGAGAGGCAGAGAGAGAAAGGGAAGCATCAACTCACTGTTCCACTTAATTGTTCCACTTAGTTGTGCACTCATTGATTGCTTCTGGTATTTGCCCTGAAGGGGGATTGAACCTGCCACCTTGGTGCACCAGGACGTTGCTTTATCCACTGAGCAACCCGGCCAATGCCAGGAGCATTTTTCAAAAAAGTTTCTCACCAATGGGCTAGACTCAGTAAATAGAAAAAAAAAAAAAAAAGAGTAAATGGATCCTCAAGCCATCCACCTCTGGATTGCTAGGGGTGGATGGAGATGATGCAGACATTACAGGGTTCAGAAGACCCAAGGGTCCATGAGCCACTGTGAGTTCTTGGCTTTACACAGGAAATGACTCAAAGACCAGCCACCCTACAGTGAGACAGAAAATGGGCTACTCCACAGACAGAGTAGCCCCCCTTTCGTGTGATTTTCTATTTTTGTTGAGGTTCACCTAATTGGGGGGTAGGATATTCATTAAGAGGGAGGAATATTCAGAATCTTCCCCAGAAAGGGGTAGAGATTTCTTAGAGGAGTTTTTGGGCCATTTGGTGTTCTTGTATGGGCTTTACATTTCCAGTCATGGTAGCTCAGGGTGTGTTGTTTAGCATGCCAATGCATAACAATGAGTGTATTATATAATGAGGCTAGGGGTTACCGTTAGGTGAAATTAGTCTCTACGTTGGATTGAGCTAGTCTCTGCTGGTGTTAAGCCATAAATCTGGTGGGGGTGGTCTTCCTCCCTTTTTGACAGTTCCTGCAGCTTTTATTGATTGCAGCCATCTCACCATATACTTTATCTTAGAAAGAATAAGTGCCAAATTCCTACAGTTCCCAGTTGACAGGGAGGCAGGTGGGAGGCATTTGTGTACCTGCCAGTACTACAGGCCCTTGTTCATAGCACTGGGTTCACCTGACCCAGGCAAGGGAGGGACAGCAGTTCCATTAGTGGGTGTGACAACACACAGTCTGGAATGCTTGACCTTGCATCAGGTTACCTGAGAGGGATGTCAAAGCTTAACTGGGTGTGGTCAGGGCTCTTATGGAGAACAACAGGGTAAGCGTGGGTTACTTGGCCCATGCATAAGTAACCTGTAATTTCTTGCACAGTATGTATTACTGAAAGCCAATCATATTCTTATTATTCAACTTAACATTTATGCCTAAATTCAATCAGTTGCATGTTGGCAAAGTTGCAAAACTTAAGTCCTAAGTCTTGAAATAATTTAAAAGAATTTTGATGCTCAAAGGAAAAAAAGCCTCCTTCCAAGGTGGGGTTTGTTTGTGGGCACTGGGCCCACACCAAGATGAATGATCACAGAAACCAACCACCACCAATCATTTTTAATGACTAATTTACTCCACCATACCAGTGCACCAAAGTTTATTTTATCAAGTGCCTTTTTTTTTCAAAAAAAAATTTTATCTTGCAATTTTTTACTGTAACATTTCTGCATTGAATACCTACTTGCTAAATGTTCATTTGCTTTATTGTGACCTTAAGATAAATTCTTTCAAATAGAATTGTCAATTCAAAAGATATCTACATTTTTATGACTTTTGTAATCAAATCACCACTTGTTCCTTCAGAAAAGTTGTATCGATCTTTATTCTTATTCTCATGTAAAGCCAGTAGTCACGGCCATTATCAAGCTGCCTAGCCAGTGCAGGTTCACATTAGATTTGGACAGTCGGTAATGAAGTAATGGAGCCAAGAACTGGTGAGCCATCAGCTTTAATTCTAGCTTGCACCCAGCAGGCAAGCAAAAAACACACAATGGGCTCCAAAATCCACTCATTCAGCAGTGCTGACAAGCTACTGACTTATCCGAGTTTCCTAGAATCAAAGGTTTCTACCTCACCAGATTTATTCACCTCTGTTTCCCATCTCCTTCTCTCGACACAAACTGCACAAAATGGCTTCTTCCTCAGCATTCCACCATATTGGCTGCTTCTCCTGGCCTCCATGTGGCCTTAATCTGCTCTCCTCTCTAATACTAACCTCAGGACCTCAGAAACCAAGAGCGAGCTCCTGGTCTGCCCCCTTTATAGCACAGATTCAAAATCTTTAATCCAATGTACAAACAAGGAAGTCTCTGATACAAAGTCACTTATCTGAGACATACTGGGAGGATTCCTCATGAGAGTGCACCACCCTACATCATCCAATCAGCCAAGGGTGTGGGGAAAAGCTTACTCTTAAAACTAAGCCTTAGGCTAAAACGACCCAGCCTGCCCACAGCCTGTCCCCGAACACACATTAATATCAAGGAACTTCCATCTGAGCAGCGCCATCTTTAACAAAATGAGCATAATATATTTTATCTGCCCAACATCTCACTAGCCTTCATAGAGGTATTTACTTCTCTATAATTTTCTCTACATTGGGTAATATCATAAAACAGAAGTGTTAATTTGATATTTGAAAATATAATTTCATTGCTTTTCTTTGAATTCCTTTATTACTAATCAGGCTGAAGATATTTTTCTATGCCTGCTTGCTATTCACTTCTTTTGTGAATTTTAGCTGCTCCTATGCTTTCTAAGCATTCATTGGACAGTAAGGGTATTTACCCTTTGCATGTATTTACTTTGCAAAGAATGAGCTTTTGTAATTTACTCACTATGTTCACCTAATTATTTTGCACTCTTTGCTCTGTAAGTTATTTAAATACCCCCCACCAATGGCTGCATTTATGACTTTCTAACCATAGTTCAAAAAGGCCATATGTAAAGCCAGTAGTCAGGGTCACCATCACTGCCACCTGGCCCATGCAGGTTCACATTAGATTCCAACAGATGGTAATGAAACAATGGAGCCAAAAACTGATGAGCCATCAGCTTTAATTCTAGCTTGCACCCCTCGGGCAAGTAAAAACACACACTGGCCTCCAAAACCCACTTATTCAGTGCTCACAAAGCTACTGATTTATCCGAGTTTCCTAGGATCAAAGGTTTCTAGCTCACCAGACTTATTCACCTCTGTTCCCCATCTCTTCCTGCACAAACTCTGCACAAACTGGCTTCTCCCTCAACACTCTGCCATCTAGGCTGCTTCTCCTGGCCTCCATGTGGCCTTCATCTGCTCTCCTCTCTAATACTAATCTCAGGAACCAAGAGAGGGCAAGCTCCTGGCCTGCCCCACTTTATAGTGTAGAATCAAAACCTTTAATCCAATTATACAAAAAAGGAAGTCTCTGATACAAAATCACCCATCTGAGGCATAATGGGATTCCTCAGGAGTATACCACCCTACATCATCCAATAGTCAAGGATGTGGGGAAAAGCTCACTCTTAAAATTAAGCCTTAGGCTATAATGACCTGGCCTGCCCACAGCCTGTTCCCCATTACACATCAACGAACTTCCATGTGGGCAGCGCCATCTTTAACAAAGTGAGCATAATAAATTTTATCTGCCCAATACCATATTATTTTGAAAGCGCTCAGTATATAATCTATGATGTAGGAATCAGAGGAGTTTCAACAATTATCCTTTTTAATTTGAATGTTTTAGTCTTGTGTTTTCATATTTTTTTACTATAGTTTAAAAAGATATTTTACATTGTGAGTTAGTATACTTTCTGTGAATATATATGTAATTATGCATAGCTAAGTATATAAGTAAACATATAAGAATGTATATAGAAACAAAACTTTTATAAAACAATACTATCCTTAATACCTGCCTGCATACTGCTATTTTCTTTTTTTCTTAACCTAGTTTAGATCCAACTAAATTGATTTCATGAACCATTAATAAGATCCAAACCCCTAGTGGAGAAACATCCTAATAATTGAAGATGCTCAGGATCTGGGAAGAGATATCAGCATAAGTCTTCCTCTAGAGGACTCATCCTTATGTTTTTGAGGTCCAATTAATTGTCAGTAAGAACTAGTACTTGCATAGCATTCTTGAGGGCTTACCAAATGTTTATTTAGTGTTTTACATGCAAACCTTCACAACTTTTCAGTAGGGTAGGGATTATTACTGTCCCCAGATGAATAAAGAGGTGACAGATGAAGAAACAGGCAGATTAAAAATCTGCTCAAGTCCCCATGGCTAGGGCACAGGAAAGCCATATTTTGAACTAAGCAGCTAAATTCTAGAAACCGTTTTCAACTCCTCTGGCTTTTCACTCATTCTGTGAGAGCTCATGTGAGTCAGGGGTTTACTAAACCCTACCCGTAGAAGAAAGCTAGTTGCAAAGTTTAGCAACTAAGTTATAGGAACTACTGCTGGTTCTTCTAATAAGCCTGGGAGAGGAAGGAGATGGGGAAACACAGAGTGACAGGTGAATAAGCTTCCACCTTTACACTAGTCATGGACAGTTTGCAAAGAGCCTGCTGTGTTTCAAAATCTTTCCTCTCCCTTTCCAAGGACAAGTAGGTAGAAGAAATGCGAAGCCCATAAATACTAAGGGCAGGAGGAATATTAGGACATCAGTCAGCACTAGACAGAAATTAGAAATGAATCTTCACCCTAAACACATGTATACAGATCTTTGTCTATCCTATTCTTTTTAAGAAAAAAATGTAAAAGTCTATCACCTTTATTGTAATGTATAAAGTGAGGGTGGAAGAAAGGGAGCTGAATTTGTGTAACAAAGGCAAAGGTTGTTCTCTGTGATGTTAACTGAGACATCAATCCCTTCTTGCTGCCCTGGTTTTAGCAGAGTCCGGAGTCTTGAGAGAGCCTCCCAGAATTTAGGTTTTCCTAAGTCACCCAGTCCAACCCTTTTCTTTCCCCCTTTGATATTTTACTATTTATGTTCAAGTTGAAGAATCAGTTTGTTCTACTGAAGGAGGATGATAGTTTCATTTGGTGGTGAAAAGGTGTTGGGCAGATAAAATATATTATGCTCACTTTGTTAAAGATGGCGGTGGCCACGGGGAAGCCCATTGCCCAGGTGATATTGGTTGCCCTTATTCTTGGGATGGGTGTAATTATATTATTGGGTGTGAGGGACAGGCTGTAAACAGGCAGGGTCATTATAACCTAAGGCTTAGTTTTAAGAGTAAACTTTTCCCCACACCCTTGACTGATTGGATGATGTAGGGTGGTGTACTCTCATGAGGAATCCTCCCATTATGCCTCAGATAAGTGGCTTTGTATCAGAGACTTCCTTGTTTGTAGATTAGTTTAAAGATTTGGATTTCTACACTATAAAGTGGGGCAGACCGAGAGCTTGCTCTCTTGGTTCCTGGGATTAGCAGTAGAGAGGAGAGCAGATTAAGGCCAGTTTGAGCAGAGTTTGTGCTGGAAAAGGAGATGGGGAACAGAGGTGAATAACACTAGTGAGCTAGAAACCTTTGATTCTAGGAAACTCGGATAAGTCAGTAGCTTTGTGAGCACTGAAAGAGTGGGTTTTGGAGCCCAGTGTGTGTTTTTACTTGCCCGCCGGGTGCAAGCTAGGATTAAAGCTGATGGCTCACCAGTTTTTGGCTCCGTTGTTTCATTACTGCCTTTCCAAATCTAATGGGAACCTGCATGTGAATGGCCACAATGGCAGCTCCTGGCCATACAAAAGGGTACCATCTAAACAGCAGGAAGCTCTCACCAGGCAAGTCTTTAAAAACCGCCACAGTGGCCTTGGCCAGGTAGCTTAGTTGGTTAGAGCACTGTAAGCCAGTAGTAGCGGTCAGGATCACAGCCACCTGACCCATGCAGGTTCGCATTAGATTCGAACAGTCGGTAATAAAACAATGGAGCCAAGAACTGGTGAGCCATCAGCTTTAATTCTAGCTTGCACCCGGCGAGCAAGCAAAAACACACACTGGGCTCCAAAACCCACACATTTAGTGCTCACAAAGCTACTGACTTATCCGAGTTTCCTAGAATCAAAGGTTTCTAGCTCACCAGACTTATTCACCTCTGTTTCCCATCTCCTCCTGCACAAATTCTGCTCAAACTGCCTTCTTCCTCAGCACTCTGCCATCTTGGCTGCTTCTCCTCTCCACGTGGCCTTAATCTGCTCTCCTCTCTAATACTAACCTCAGGAACTCAGGAACCAAGAGAGAGAGAGATCAAGCTAATGGTCTCTCCCACTTTATACCATAGAATCAAAACCTTTAATCCAATTATACAAACAAGAAAGTCTCTGTATAATGGGATTCCTCAGGAGAGTGCACCACCCTACATCATCCAATCAGTCAAGGGTGTGGAGAAGAGCTTACTCTTAAAACTAAGCCTTAGGCTACAACCCGGCCTGCCCACAGCCTGTCCCAGAACACACATTAATATCAACGAACTTCCATGTGGGCAGCGCCATCTTTAACAAAGTGAGCATAATATATTTTATCTGCCCAACAAGCACCATTCTGATATGCCAACTCTGTAGGTTCAATCCCCATGTCAGGGCTCATACAAGAACCAGCCAATAAATGCATACATGGAACAACAAATTGATTCTTCTCTATCACTTCCTCTTTCTCTCTCACAAAATAAAAATAGAAAATAAAAACCACCACAGTAATTTAGGCCAGCATTTAATAACATCATGACCAGGAAGTCTTTTCTTAGATCTAATCTACATCCATGTTGTTGCAACTTCTAAATATACTTTGGCTTCCCACCCCAGCCCCAGAGTGCTGGACAGCCAAGGATTTAAAACAGTAATTGAATGCATACCCAGCCTACAGGCAAGTTCATTAATTTGCATGAAGTTCCTTATGATCTGCACATAAAAGGTGTTACATTGTATAAAGCCTCATTTTATTCCCACAAGTTAGTACCATAATTAAATTCCTGCTAACAGTAATTGCAAATACTTGGTTATTAAATAATTCCTACTCAGAAAGGCAAAATGCAGCTTATTTACTTATGTTATTGTTGCACATATCCGCACAATGGATCTTTATCTGAAGACATGAGGTGCTGAGCTCTCGCTGAGATCAATTAGGAACAATGCTTTCAAAGCCTCTGTGCCAGGGGAAATGACTTCAGCTGCCCAGGTGTCGGACAGAGGTGGGAGGACTGGATTTTGTGGTTGCCTATTAACTCTCTGACCTCCACTAGATAGCCAGGTGACAGCTGCAGGGAGGTTTCTTTGAAGTGTGACATTCTTTCGGCACTTCAAAAGGGCCTTGGCCCCTGAGGCAGGTATGTTTGCTGGCCACACCTGGTACCTGCCAAGCCCACCACAGCAGCTGGCCGACAGGAAGCTTCTAAGAACCAGCCTCTCTAATGAAGTGCATCAACTGATAACCGCTCCAAAGCCCAGAGCGCAGAGCGAGGCACTGAGATGAATAGAGCTTGGAGCTTGGGCAGCAAGTGTGTAATTTTGACTGGAAAGTGTCATTTGTGGGTGTCAGACCTCATTCACACAGGTGAGAAGTCTGTGCAGTGAAGCTTAGTGAAAAGTGAATTTGAGCAGAATGCTAAGGCAGTCAGTGCTGCTGGGAAAGTGTGAACCAACCCTAATAATTAAAGCCAGCGGCCAAGGGTAGCCCATTGAGGTCAAATCTAGAAAAGGAAAATACTCCTGGCCTCAATCCAAGTTGGTTAAAAAGCACTTAGTACACACATTATTCTCCAAAACATTGCCAACCACTTAAGCCAATCACCTTTCAATGGTTCCACTAAGTAATAAGAATGACCAAGTCCCTGCTATTATCACGAAGGTGATGAGAACACAAGACTCCTCAAAGAATTACAGTCTGGTGAAGATTGCCAGCTGTAGACTTTGTCAGGCATTTGGCTTCCAAACAGCGCCATGGTTGTGTTTGAATCAGAGCCTTCCCACTTGCTTAGTGGGAGACACTGGGGAAATGGCCTTGACTTTCCTATCTCAGTTTCACTCTCAAAGAGCAGTTGTGAGGATTAAATGAGCAAATACACAGGCAGTGACTAGAACAGTGCCGGGCACTTAGCAACAGCTCAACAAATATTAGCTAATATTTTTACTGCTCTGCAGAGAAGGCAATAAGGTGGGACGTGGCTCTACAAAAACCACTGTCCCACCCAGCTTATGGGTCACATTGACTGGCAACGAACCTTATCTGTATGCATAACTCACACATTTCTGGGGGAAGAAAGAACCTTCACCGGCTGTATGTGGTCCCAAGAAGAACGTTGTGAACTGAGTACCAGAATCCCCAGTTGAATTTTCCGACTATATCCGGCCTGGTAGCCCGTGCGACGGGCCCCACCCCGGAAGGTGCTTACACTAACCCCAGCCCACCGCGTGCCTGCCGAGTGCTTAGCTCATGGGCTTGTTGTGAGGATTAAATGAGATCAGGAAAGTGACGCTCTTAGCAGAGTGTCTGGCACATAGTAAGAACTCAGTGTTCACTGCTCTTATGAATTAAATACAGCCATTGTCCCGGGAACAGCAAGCGATTATTTTCTATCAATGTACCCATTTGCATCCCTGAGCTAGCTGGTCCACATCGGGAAAGAGAACTGTAGAGGGCAGAAGGCAAAGGCACAGGGTGAGGGGCTTGTTTAACTTTGAATCCTCACGTGCATTAGAGAGTCCTGGAAAGAGCATTGGTTTGGAATTCAGGAAGACCTGGGTTTGAATCCTGACTTCACAGCATACTAACAGGTAACTTAACCTCTGTAAGTCTCAACTTTCCCCACCTATAAAATAGAGATGGGGTTGTATAAATTAGATATAATGTATGTAAAATACCTAGCCCAAAGTCTCATTTACCATGGCTGATAAGATAAAATCATGGCATCAGCTTTCTCACTTGGCTCTCACTTTGTGCATTTTATATAATCCCTTTTTGCAAGTACTCTCTAAATAGTAAAGTCTGTGAAAATTGGTAAGTAATGAAGAATAAGGTCACATGATGGCAAACATCGATTTTTACCAGAAAGAACAAGCTCATATAAGGGCTAGAAAACCCAGTGTCAGCATATCAGCCATGCTCCACATAGGTAAGCAAGCCATGGGGAAGACCAACTTCAGCCAGAATGGGAAAATAGCAGGAATTTAATTAACACACACCATTCCCTTTTTCCCACTACCTCCCCCCATGACTTTCTCTGTCTTCATTACCTTCTAGGGTTCTAACACACACACACACATACACACTTCTATATTCTTGTATCTAGCTCCCTTCTTTACATAGAAATAAATATATATTGTTGTTAGAGAGGGTAGGGAGAGAGAGACAGAGGGACAGGAATATCTGTTCCTGTATGTGCCCTGACCGGGATTGAAGCGGCAACCTCCGTGCTTTGTGTTGATGCTCCAACCAACCGAGCTATCCGGCCAGGGCTAGAAATAAATGTATATTTATGTATGGCATACATGGCACAGTGTGTAGAAATGGCCTGAGCTTTGAGCCCAGACACATCTGTGACTTCCCAAAGGCCAATCTCCTATTCAAACTGATCCAGTATTTCTCAGACTCAACCCAATTATTTCTTCTTTTAAATTTTTTAATTATATATTTTAATTTATTGTGTTAACATGGATTCGAGTGTCCCACTCAATGTAACACCCTCAACCCCCCACAATGAGTCCCCCAATACACTCCTTCCCTTCCCTTGGAGACTTGCTGTTTTGTTATCTGTATCTTTGTGTAAAGTATACATAATTTGGCTAATCCCTTCACCTTCTCTGATCCTGTCCTCTCATCCTCCTTCCCTCTGACAGCTGTCACCCTGTACCCCATGTTCTCACCTCTGTCTCTGTTCCGTTTCTCAGTTCACCATGTTCATTAGATTCTACATATAAGTGAGATCATATTATATTTGTCTTTTTCTGCCTGGCTTATTTCACTTAGCATAATAATCTCCAGGTCCATCCATGCCTTCTTTTTCACAACTGTGTAGTATATATGTACCACAGCTTTTTTATCTACTCATCTACTGTTAGACACTTGGGCTGTTTACAGATCTTGGCTATTGTAAACAATGTTGCAATAAACATGTGGGTCCATATCTTGTTTTAAATTAGTGTTTTGGGATTCTTAGGCTATATTCCTAAAAGTGGGATAGCTTGCTGCAACCTAGCTATTTCTACTTTCTTTGCCAAGGCCAAAGCCTGTACAGTCTCTCATTGAAAGCTCTTAAAAAGTCTCCAGTTTGGACTCTACTCCAGCACAAGTCTCCTGTTGAGCCTCTCGATGGCTTCCACACAGATCTATACTGATATTTTTCTCCATCCTCCCCTGAAAAACAACCCCATTCTGTGAGTATGAGAGCTGTTAATGTTAATACTGCTGCTACTATAATGATAGAGGATCTTTATTAAAGTATTGTGTTAAGGGCTATAGGTATATTAGATCATTTTACTTCTTCCAACTGTAAAGTAATGATTCGTTTTCCAGTTTTGCAAATAAGAAAACTGAGGCTTGGCCTGACTTGTGGTGATGCAATGGATAAAGTGTCCACCTAGAACACTGAGGTCTCAGGTTTAAAACCCCAAGCTTGTCTGGTTAAGGCACATATCAGAAGCAACTACTACAAGTTGGTGCTTTCTGTCCCCTCTCCCCATCTCTAAAAGCAATAAAGAAAACTGAGACTCAAGAACTTTTGGGTAGCCTGCCCAAGGCAATCAAGCTAAAATATAGTAGCTCTTGGGTTTCAAACAGATTAGCATTCATTCATATATCCATCTTTTTAGAACCTCAACATTCAACAGATAGTTATTGATTATGTATTCTGTGTCAGGCACAGAGCAAGATACTGGTATATCAATGAGCCATTTGTGCCCTAGAGAGGCCTGTCTTCAGTCTGACACCAAATCCTATTTCTTAACCTTTAGATGTATTGTCTTCCATACTACAGACTAAAGAGTTGTCCTCGCATACTATAGCAGAAAAAGACTCATAATTTTATTTGCCTGAAAACTATAGCCTAATACACCAAATCATTACCCTTCACAAACAAAAGGAAGACCTTCTACATAGTCTGAACAGTCCAGACTACATTTTGAAGTGCCGCTCTAAAAGGCTGAGACCTTATACTTCATTTCCACTCCGTCTGTGTGCAGCGCTAGCGGTGGAGGTCTGTGCGTATCTTTCACACACAGTTGACTCCCTTTTCTAGCATAGTTCCATCCTGCCTGAGAGAAGGCATTTCTTTTTTTTTTTTTTTTAAATATTTATTTTATTTTATTCATTTTTTTAGAGAGGAGACATAGAGTGAGAGAGAGAAAGAGAGAAAGGGGGGAGGAGCTGGAAGCATCAACTCCCATATGTGCCTTGACCAGACCAGTGCAGGGTTTTGAACTGGCGACCTCAGAGTTCCCAGGTCAATGCTTTATCCACTGCGCCACCACAGGTCAGGCGAGAAGGCATTTCTGACAGACACTTTGGTTCATGTTCTTTTCAGGATGGCACTGCCTCACTTCTAAGACCACTTCTCTACGTCTCTCTCCTACACGTGGCCAGCTCAGACAGGTAGGCCCCTAGTTAGCACAGTGTGTGATTTTAGAAACCCTGAGAAGCTAACTCTACAATCTCCTTCTCCAGGGTCTCTGCATGGCACATGGCCAGGAACTTAGAGAGTATTATATGACATGGCCCTGAGATGGAAGACCCCTACACACAAAGCACTCCTAATTTGTTACATAGCCCAAATGCCCCCAAAGCCTTCCTTTCTACACTTCGGGAGAATATTTTAACTGCAAATACTCTTCAAAAAGGTCATAATCACACTGAGTCGATCTTTTTCTGGTGACATTCGGAAGTGGGAGTAGTAGGGAAATGGGGGTGGAGTTCCTTATAGCAGCCAGGACTGAAGGAAAATTTGAAACATAGGAAGAAAGTACAAAAGACTCCAGGGACAGATGTTTCCTTGCATATATCAAATGACCCCTTCTACCAAATTTGGGACTCATTTTCAAATCACAAGTCCCTCAAACCAAGGGTAGAATAAGTTGAAATATAAGACCCTGCTTTCTTTACCTACTGTCAACACAAACAATGTCCCCATATATAAAAAACCCAACACATTCTAGAGGAAAAAAGTATAATTTCCATAGTACCAAGCCATCGTATATTTTCTAGTTTTCAGAAGATTTATTGTCATGTGCTGACGTGCGTTTCATTTTGAGGAGACAACTCAAATTTCAGAGAAGAGGCATTTCGTGTTAATGTCCTTAAGAAATATAGCCTGTTTTCCAGGAGTAAGATGGGTTTCATTTAATATTCATTAAAGTGTGACTTGCTTTCAGCTCATAAATCTTAAAAACAGATTCTGCCCCCACCATGGCCCCCATGTACTATTTTCATTGGCTAAGTCATTTCTTCTTTCCCTCGACACATTATAGTTTGTGTTTAATATGAGACACAGATAAGTTTTACCAGTAGGGGTTTCTGATTTGGCTTTATGGGAAAATATAGAACAAAAATCTTCAAAGATTTACAACAGGTGTGCTGTTTTCTCCTCATAGTGAAATAGTACACTGTGTAGCAATAAAAAGAGAATGACAAAGGTGACACAATGAAATACCCAACCTAGCAGGATACTGGATTTGGCTGGTGGGCAGTTTCAGATCAACTGCGATATTTTAAAAGACAGGTATACACCTCTATAGGTACACTTAGTCTATATGTCTCCTGTAAAGAATTGTCCATGTTAAGAATGTAAACTTGCCTGACCAGTGGCGATGCAGTGGATAAAGCATTGGCCTGGGATGCCGATGACCCAGGTTCAAAACCCCAAGGTTGCCAGTTTGAATGTGGGCTCATTCGACTTGAGTGCAGGCTCACCAGCTTAAGCAAGAGATCACAGACATGATTCCATGGTCACTGGCTTGAGCCCAAAGGTCACTGGCTTGAAGCCCAAGGTGTTTGGCTTGAACAAGGGGTCACTGGCTCAGCTGCAGCCCCCCTGTCAAGGTACATATGAGAAAGCAATCAATGAACAGCTAAGGTGACTCAACTACGAGTTGAGTTGATGTTTCCCATCTCTCTCCCTTCCTGGCTGTCTGTCCCTCCAGCTCTCTTTCTTTCTCTCTCTCTCTCACTTAAAAAAAAAAAGAATGTAAACTTTAAAAAGAATGTCCAAATTCACAAAATGAAGAGTGTATATGGCAGAATTTGTGGGTGGTGGGGGAATAGCAAGGGAATTCTTAACAAACACACTATTTTGAGGATGTATACCCTATTTTCCTCTTTGCTCGTAGGACAGATATGGACTAACAATACTCAAGTGGCCTAAAACCAACACAGTCAAGTTTCTATCAAGCCAGAGAGGTGGGAAAGCCAAGGATTTGAGCATAAAGGATACTCTACTATTGTTAAAGCCAGCCTTGACTTGATATGTAAGCAATGCCTTCAATGGAACTTGGTTTTCAGGTAGCTCTTTAAGAGAAATAATTAAACTAGGGATGATGATGATGATGATGATGATGATGATAGCTAAGATTAATCAGCTGCTTAATATGAATCAAGCACTGTCCTAAGCGCTTTATTTATAGTAATATATGTAATCCTGGTAAGATGTCTATGTCGCCTGACCAGGCGGTGGCGCAGTGGATAGAGCGTTGGATTGGGATGCGGAAGACCCAGGATCGAGACCCGGAGCTCACCAGCTTGAGCGCAGGCCCATCGGGCTTGAGCAAAAAGCTTGCCAGCTTGGACCCAAGGTCGCTGGCTCCAGCAAGGGGGTGCTCGGTCTGCTGAAGGCCAGCGGTCAAGGCACATGTGAGAAAGCAATCAATGAACAACTAAGGTGTCACAAGGGCAACGAAAAACTAATGATTGATGCTTCTCACCTCTCTCCGTTCCTGTCAGTCTGTCCCTATCTATCCCTCTCTCTGACTCTCTCTCTGTCCCTGTAAAAAAAAAAAAAGAAGAAGTCTATGTCCCTGTACAATGATTATTACCATTATACAGATAGGGGAAACTGAGGACAGAGAAGTTAAGAGACTAGATCATGATCACACAATTAGCATGAAATGAGCCAAGAAGGTTTCTAAATGGCCCATTACTAGGTACCATGATGAATATTATCTAACCTCTTGTTTAATGTTCTCTTAGGTCATGTGACAGGAAACACAGACAATTTCTTAATCAAGGAAATCTCAAAAGGTCTTCTAAAATGTTTAAGCTATTCCAAAATTTTCAGTTACTCTGCCCAGACTAGCCACTAATTACAGAAAGTGCCTGATAAACTTTTCTCAATGGTCCAAATGTATTATTTATGTAAGCCACACATGAATCCAGTGAGGTGGCTACCATTATGATCTCATTAACAGAGTAGAAACAGGAATGGAGAGGCTAAAGGACTTCCTATACTTAGACAGTTGGAATGTAGTTTTCCCATGATTCAAACCTTGGCTCTTTCATGTTCAGAACTCAGGGAAAGGACATACCTGTTTTGTTCACCCTTCAGTCACATACCTGGAAAATGTGTGTTGAAGATCAATAATTGGTGTCCAATAATGTTTGTTCAACCAAATTAATATTATTATCAGACGTGAACCTGGATATTCAAAACCTCTCCTGTTTCCTGATTATACATACAGTTTATCCCTTTAAGAGCTGCAATGTCTCACCCTAAGAAATAGGAAGTTTACAAGGAGAAAATGTCTACATTTCTACCTAGCAGGCTCTTACTCTTTTTCTCTCTTTGTCTGCTAAAAGCCTGCTTGATATAATTTTTTCTCCAGTATGCTCTATAAAACCAGCGTTCTTCAAACTTTCGTGCATATTCAAACCACCTGAGGATACTGTTATGAGACATTCTCATTCAGTGGGGCTGTGATGAGGCCAGAGACTTTATACTTTTAACATCTCAGTGAAGCCATGTTTGGGCTGTGGAAGTCACATCAGTTCATGAGTTTCAAGGGTCTGGTGAGGGCCCCCCTCACCTTGCCAGGCTCTGAGTTCCTTGTGGGCAGCAGCTCTTTCTTGTCCTTATGCCTAATACAAGATTCTAATTTAATTATTTTCAAGCACTCTCAAAATCAGAAGAGCCTATTGACTCCTCACCACAATCCCATGGAATCTAGAGAACCAATCTCATTATTCTGATGAGGAAACCTCAGGTTTGGGGAACTGGAAACATTTCTCAGAGTCACCAGGTTATTCCAAGCTCTCGCCTGATATCAGATTTCCAGGTTCGATGGGTTCAGACCCTGCCTTGTGAGCCTATAGTCATCCCCAGCAGTGTGGCGCTGGGAGGCAGATGTGGGTACACAGGTTAGGTCCTGTCCCTGCCAACACACACACTCCCTTCCTGAAGCACCAGTATGCTTCTGAAGCCCCTGGCTACTCAAGATCCTCTTCCCATTTGAGCCCCTTTTGCAAAACTTGCTTGGTATATTCCTCTGAAACACTGCCCAAGGCCACAAAACCCTCCCAGGGGACTTACTTGTATTTTGGCAGAAACCCCATACAAACATAATATCTCACTCAAAGAAAAAACTCAAAAGGTTGTGGGGGGAGGTTCCTATTACCTGTTAATACAGGAGCCCTCTTTCCAGAAAGCTCTTTTTCCCTCAGACACTTGATGAACTCCTGCTCATATTTTAGGATTGATCCCACATATCATGTTCCTGTGAAGCTTTTCTGCCTCCAACGCCCCATCTTGCCACACTAGAGAGGCAGACCCTCTCCTCTGGGGCTCCATTACAAGCAGCACAGCACAAACTCAACTGCATTATACTGCTATCATTCCTGTGGCAGGGTGTCCCCCTCACAAGCCCTTCTGAGGTCCTCTTTCCTCTGACATGTCTGGAAAAGCCTGGGGCATGGGTTGCACCCAACTTCCACAACCTTACTGGTTTCCAGTTGCCATTGAGGCACCGGGTTACAGTCCCCAATTCCTGCCACTTTATTATGCAAAATAAAAAGCTCTAAATTTCATTCTCTCCTCCTATGCCACAGCCCCAGGCTGAGGAGAGGAAGTCCATTACTGCAAGGAGGAGTTCAAGTTTAATATCGTAGAGCCACCACACCTGGGTAAATTATGTCAATGTCCTAGTGTGTGAATATGGTGATGGTCAGTTTTTTGTTCCAATAGCAACATTTTTCTTTTGCCCATACTTGTTCAAGCCTTAGTCCAAATCATGCGTAGGTCCCTTGTCCAAACTGGGCCAGGAGTTACTTGAAGGCAGGGACTGATCCATAGCATCTTTATATCTTAACGGACTGTTATGGTGCCTGGTACAAAAGTTAGTGAGGAGGAAGAAGACATAAACTCTCAGCCCTTTTGACAACCTCCTCACCACACATCTTTGGCAATCAATCCCCCAAGTATTGGTAACTCTAGTCCGCTGGAACGGCTACTTGCCAGACCCTGAAGCAATCTGAGAGTTGAGTTGTGCCAAATATGAGAGAAGACATATTAAAATAGGCCTTGGCTTTTACCACATTTGAGTGATTACATTTAAATTTTGATTTAGATCTTTTTATGTAGTCCAAAATATATATGTATACATATCATTAAATTCTTATGATTTGACCGTACTTTACAACAATGACATTTCCGATCATAGTTTTGAGTTTTTATCTACCAACCGTGGAGCAAGCTTTGGCATTGTAACTTGCCTATATTTTGTAGAATGCTGCTTAATTTGTGTTGTCTGATGTTTTCTCATGATGAGACTGATGTTATACATTTTTAGCAAGAATACCACGGAAGTGGAGTTCCCTTATTAGTGCATCGTATCAGCAGTACAAGATATGACTGTATATATCTTATAACTGATGACGTTAACCTTGACCACCTAGTTGAAGTGGTGTCTGCTAGGTTACTATTAACACTATGAATAGTAAGGTTACTATTTTCCCTTTTACAATTAATAAATCTATTGAGGGAGATACTTCGAGACTCTGCAAATATCGTGTTTATCTTTAAACTGTCACACACTTATCCCTGCAACAGTCACTACTATGGAATTCCAATGGCGATTTTCCCTTTCCCTTGTCTCTCCACATTTATCAGTTGAATCCTTTTGTGTGGAAGACTTGCTCCTTTGCCTCAATTTATTCATTTATTCAATTATTTAATGATATCAACATGGGCTCATAGATATTTATTTTATTCTGAGTTTTAATCCAAGGTTATCATTACTTATTTTGCTGTTTAATTTTCATCTGCTTTGTTTGAAGCTGGTGAGGGAAGCACTGACTTGGCCTCTCCACTTCCTCACAGGTAGAATGAAGAGAAAAATAATGCTGCTTTTTGGGCTGTTGTTGAAGATTAATAATGCCATGCATATAAAACCCTCAGTTCATCGCTTAGCATCCAGTAGACTCTCAATATATACTAGCCACATTGTCACCAAAGCCATTGCATAAATACATGTGTAAGGCGCAGAGAGAGCCAATGGCCCAGTGGGGTTCACTCAGTTGTGGAGCAGATGTCGGGGAGACAGGTCAGGCAGGAATTCCATTTTGGAGTCAGAACAGGGCCAGCTGCCTCTAACCAGCCACTGATGTTGGGCAAACCAGTGCCCCACCTGGAATTTATTACCTCATGGATGAACATTGGAGGTCCTGTCCAGTTCTAACACTATGTGATATTAAACTATATTTCAGATGGAAATATTTGGTAACTAGCACAAAGCCAGAAAGTAAAGCAATAATGCTCCTATAATAACTTGGAAAAAGGCCTGGTTCACAAAAAACATAATCAAAAAATTTGAGGCCAGCATAGAAACAACATGAAAAATGACACACACAGCTCTTTGTTGTCTGGATCCTGTGCTGCCTCCCAGGAAAATGTCCATCATTTCCCAGCACCTGAGTATTACCTATGGCTTTTTTTTTATTATTATATTCCTATGGATGACAAATGCAAGCAACTTTTTCTTTCATAGCATTAGTAATTACATAATTATGTTCTAAAACTTCATCAAAAAAATGAAAACAGCCTGACCTGTGGTGGCGCAGTGGATAAAGTGTCGACCTGGGAACACTGAGGTCGCCAGTTCAAAACCCTGCACTGGTCTGGTCAAGGCACATATGGGAGTTGATGCTTCCAGCTCCTCCCCTCTTTCTCTCTTTCTCTCTCTCTCTCTCACTCTGTGTCTCCTCTCTAAAATGAATAAAATAAAAATAAAATTAAAAAAAAAAAATGAAACCAACATGAAATCAATTGTGCTGCCTACCTGTGCTGTTCAGTTGCATGTCACCAGCCTCTAAGACACTGCCTGGCAATTAACGTGAGCTCGAAAAATGTCTGTTGATTAAAATGAATGAATCAAGAAGAAACAAATTCAGCATACAGATTACAAAAGAGGAAAAAGCATTTCATACGAGGATAACAATAATGTGTCACTTCAGAGGCATCACAGAGGAGAGCCCAGGTCGGGAAGAGGATGAAAAGTTGTTCCTCATTGCATTTGGGTTCAAAGGTCCCAGGGACATGTCGAAGTGGGGGCAGCCACTGCTGCTCTCTCTCCAACTTCCTCCTCTGAACATTGGGCACCGAAACTCATGTGGTAAATTAAAGCCAATGGCCTAAGTTCCTGGCATCTGTGACAGGCTCTAAGCTTCGTTCAGGTTCCACATTTAGTGTGACTCAGAAGTTACTCCCTCCCAAAGTTAAGGACATGGATTTGGATGATATATAACTCTGAAAATAACTTGAACATGCTCCATTAATACTCGCTCAAACATACTCCCAAATTAAGTCTTGTCTTGTCTGTTTTCCCAGCACCTGTCCCTTGATGAACCAAACTGCTTTACACAAGCATTTAACCTGCTCTCCCCCCACAGGGAAACACTGGCTACAGAAACCACACTGGGAACTCACTTACAGGCAAGATGTAAAGTCCTCGTGGTACTTCAGGGACACATCTTGGGTATGGCCCAGGAAAGGAGACCCTTTCACCAAACTACACTCTACAGTGAGTCACAGCTTAGCACAGTGGATGTGTTCAGGGTAACCCCCTCCATGTTGTCTTTGCCATCTTCTACTTAGGTTTGCTCACATTAACCTCAGAATGTCTACTACAAGCTATGGGCACCAAGGCACAGAGCACTTCAGACCTGTGATGTTAAGAAGCATTGAAAATGGCCTTGGACTAAATGTGAGCTTCAAAGACTGATCACCCTTCCTCCAGCCCTGACACAGCTACCAGAACCTGAAGCCCTTTCTCCTGCAGGTTCCCAAGCTAAGAGCCAGTGCTCTTAAGAAGAAAAATGTTTGGGACCTTGAATCCGTTACTACTAATAAACCCAAGAACTTTTCATTATGTACAGTGTGTCCGTAAAGTCATGGTGCGCTTTTGACCAGTGACCGGTCAAAAGCGCACCATGACTTTACGGACACACTGTATAATAGAAATGAAAGGGCTTTAATAAAGTGGTTGGCAAGGTCATCAAGCGAATGAAACGAGAGGCAAATTGATGAAGAGGGAAGAGAACAAAGGGGGATAGCCCAGGACCAGCAAATGGATGCTTCATATGCCCAAGTTCGGCAGCTTTTAGAACTTGCCAGGCTACTTCCCAAGGAAATTAAAAAGTTAGGATGGTATAAGGAGAGAAGGAGTATTCCTATTACCCATCACAAAATCACTTAACTTTACATGACACTCAGGAAACTCAGGACGCAGGAGAGAGACCACTGGAAGCTTCATGCTTATTTCACCTCTATGTTATCATTATTTTAATCATGTGTCATAGCAGAGGTATTGTTAGTTCACAACACAATAAACACAGATAAGCAGCTCTGGGGTATTTTGGGGTGAGAGAGGGAACAGTACACATAAACAACACCAGCTCAATGTCATCCCGTGGTCATTACTTAATACAAATGAGTTAGTGCCACTAGCAGAAGATGGAGTGATATTGCTTTGGAAAATAATAACCTGCATGCATAGGTGGTCAGAAAAGCAAGGAAGTGATTACTGCAAGAGTCAGGATCGTGGTGACTTCTGGAGGGGAGGGAGAGGGTGTGGTTTACCAGGTAAACAAGGGAGGGGCTTCTAGGCTGGCAATGTTCTGTTTCTTGATTGAGGGGTGTTCACTTCATAATTATTCACCATGTTATATACTTTTATGTCTTGTGTTTGTATATTCTATTTCAAAAGTTTTAAAAGGTTGAAAAAAGAAAAAAAATAATATCCCTCTTTTCATTGAGAAAAAGGACACTTGACTACAGAGCTTAACTCTAAGAATGTGAGTCTGTCTCAGCTGATGTCCTGTTCCTCCCATTGATTCTTTTCTGAGAGAACAAGATGAGGGCAGATTGCTGAGGAGCCAGGAGTAAACTGCTGTCAGTACTCTGGTATAGATGATATCCCAGAGGTTGTTCTAATGCTGGAGGATGTTTGGGTATATTTTTAAGAGTCCATTTATTCTACAGTCAGAGTGGGTCTCCACAAAATACCGGAAAGTTCTCCAAGGTCTAGGCAGCATTTACAAATCAGAGTCGTCAGACACAAAGAAAGTAGATACAAATGAGCTTATGAAGTCATCGGGGGGAAAAAAATTTAAGGAGATATTAAGAGCTCAGTTCCTCCAATTAGGTCATAGTGGGGCCTGGGGGCCTGTATGTGAAGAAAATCTCTCCTGTGTTTAGTGTCTGGGTGACTCACCCACAAAACCATCTACGGTCTGCGTGCAGCAAAAAGGAAATGAATCACGGAAGCTTCTGGCCTTTGCCCTTGTCATCCCTGTCCAGGGAAACCACCCACAGACAGTCTTTACAGAGCTGGAGACAGGGCAGTCCAACAAGGCACACACAAAAAATGTGTGAATCAAGAGGGGAGGAGAGCCAGATCGGGAGAATGTCGCTCAGGGTTTGAAAAGACAGAATAAGCATTGATTTTATGATACAGAAAACTTAGCAGTTGAACTGTCATCGAGGACAATTTAGCAGTGTCCACTGGCCTGGTGTCTTAAGCAGTTATCTGAACTCCTTTCCCCATTAGCTAGGGTGGGGGTGGAGAGAGCAGGGTGGAGGAGAACAATGGATGCCTCTTGGAATCCCCATGTTATGTTTGGGATTTGGAGAATTTGCTTGGCTTGCTTAGAGGAAGTCTACCAAATTCATGAGAGTATGGAAATTGGAATGAATTTGATAGAATCATTTACATTTAGGAAGATAGAAGTCCAATGTCTGCATTCAGAAAGGGCAATGAGTTTAGGAAAACTGGTTGAGGAGTCCTATCACAATTTGAAGGAACATCTACAGCCATAGTCTAATATTTCAAGTTGTGATTTCAGTTTTAAACACAATTAGAATGCCTTCACAATGCAAACCTAAAAGCTAAATAGAGTTCATCCAAAAATGTGTCAGAGTGGAAAGGAAACATGTGGAGAGAACATGAAGAAAAATCTCTAATTGCCTACATTACTGAAAAACTACATTCGTGGATTATATGTGGAAATATCGCTCTCAGCCTCTCTGCTCACCCATCAATGGCTAAGGAACTCAACTACTTGTTGAGCTGCGGAGTTTAAAGACATTTTCCTTACCTCCAAGGTGGGTTTTTAATGCAGTTTCTTTATTAGGGTCTACAAATGGTAGTACTGCTTTCTATCTATTTTGTTATAAACGGATACATCATCCCTCAAAAAACATCTTCCAGGCCCTTGTCCTCAGAATGAATTTGGCTAAGAAACCTTGTCTTTGCTGGTTAAGAGAGCGGGAAATAGGCCTTTATATGCCACACAGTTTATTTCAGGGCTCTGATCCATGTTTGATAACTCAAATTGGTAGATGATATTGGATATCAGATGATGTTTTAGTTATAGCTCAAAAGGGCAGCTTGGAGCTGACCTTAGAAACTTCCTCTTTCTTCCACCTCACTTCCTACTCCAGCCACTTTCATATTCTCTCATCTTACCCACTCTAAAATCATCCTGCATTACTCAGTTAGAGAGAGGAGATTAGTCATTTCCAGGTGGACAGGCAGGACTTGTTGGTCCACACCCTATTACTGCCCTAGCATTTATGATAGAAATGGAAGTGATGCAGTCTTCTCTCACAACCCTGAATTACAGTATGATCCTTTGAATACTGTTAAATGATTTACATACAATGGGTATCAGGGACTCCTAGTATTACCTTCCCACGCCCTTTATGAACTCCCATCTTCATGTCTACAAGTATTTTCAAATAATGAACCAGTATCTTTTCTGCAATAAGACAAAAAAATTTTAAAAACAGGTGCCATCTATTCCGTACTTACATATGCCAGTTACTCTGCGAAATGTTTTACAGACATTTCATCCTGTTAATCTTCATAGTAACCATATTGTATGGGTACTGCAGGCAGCCCCGGGTTACAAACGAGGTAAGTTCTGCAGATTTGAAAATGCTTAAGTGTTTATCTGCACAGAAAGGTAAAAATAAATACTAGGTTAAGACAAACATTAAAGTTGCATTTAATAGGTAAATGGACTTGTTCCAATTTACAAACAAATTCAACTTAAGAATGAACCTACAGAACCTCTCTCATTGGTAACCTGGGGACTTCCTGTATTTTCATCCCTACTTTATGTATAGAAAATCATGTTAGAGAGATGTTGTCACTTGTTCAAAATCAAGCCAATATGTGATGGAACCAGGTTTCAACCCAAGTTATTCAACTCCAGAAGCTGAGCTCTTCACCAGCACACAAAGGGCCTGAGGAGGCTGGGGGCAGGAAAAGAAACAAGTGAATTCTGCTTGTTGCCCCATTGGTTCTGCTCACCTTTTCCTTACATCCAGGAAAGTAATCATTGCAGGCAGTAGAGCCATGATGGTGAACCTCTGACACACGTAGCCATTTTCGATGACACGTGGCCATATACCAGAGAAGTATGGGGTCGCATGCTGAGAAGGATGTTTCATCCTTGGCTCCTGCATGGCCAGGTGCAGTAGCCGAGGATAAAACATTTGCTGTAGTGTAGACACTCTGTGCCGGAGGTCTGTAGGCCAAAACAACAGAACTCTGGCACAGAGCATCTAGTTCTGGGACTTCCAGTTAGGCCGTTTTTCTTGAAGTGACACACCACCCGAGTTATGCTCAGTTTTTTGGTGAATTTTGACACACCAAGCTCAAAAGATTGTCCATCACTGCAGTAGAGGGAAACAGAATCAAGTCTTATTTCCTTGTAGACATAGTACCTGTCAACTGTAAATTTTCTATATTTCTTTCTTATGTGTAAGAAATGATAGAGAAAGAAACCTGGCTACAGAATTCCTAGCAATTTCTAGCTTGATTTCCCTATTCCTTAATAATGGAGACTTTGACCTTTCCGAAAAGATGCTCTTTCAAGCTTGACCAATAAAAGTCCCATAAGAAACACCTCATCAAACACACATTGAAAGAGGCCAATTGAGTTCAGCTCCTCATTTGGAATTCATCCTCTGACCTTCTGCTGGGAACAAAGTTAAAGACAGGACAAATCATTCTCTCATCTGCCTCCATTTTCATCTTGAGTTAACCTATCAACAATGCATTAGGATTATAACAATCACTGTGTAGCAATCATGGGAGAATCAGATGGTGTGTCTTTAATAAGTAGCTTCTCATATCATGTCATTTAATAACTATTTTAGTCTATTAATAACGTACAATACAGTTGGTTTCTGACTTAGGACCTCATTATGTTCAAAACAATATATTTTAAAAACTTAGCAGCTTTCTGACCTGTGGTGGCACAGTGGATAAAGTGTCCATCTGGAATGCTGGGGTCACCAGTTCAAATCCCTGGGCTTGCCTGGTCAAGGCACATATAGAAGTTGATGCTTCCTGCTCCTTCCTTCTTCTCTCTCTCTCTCTCTCTCTCTCTCTCTCTGCTCTCTTTCTAAAAATGAATAAATAAAATCTCAAAAAAAAATTTTTTTAACCTTAGCAGCTTAGAGATTCAGGATTTCTTGTGGCTAGTCATGGTTCTGACTCTAGGAATAGAGAAAGGACATTGCAAAGACAACATGACTCTCAGACCCCAAATGAGTACCTCAGTGTTGGCTTTCCTTGGGAAACTAAAATCTTTGGGAAAGGGGGAAAGGAATTCCCTTGGTTCTCTTCTATTTTGGTTTAACCCCCATATTGTACCAGGAAGTTTTATCCTTAAGAACACATGTTTTAGAAACAGACAAATCTGATTTAAACCCGGTTTCCCACACTTTGTAGCATTAACTTGGGAAAGTTATTTCACCTCTTTGAGGATTAGTCTCCATCTATAAAATAGGTTGTAAGAACTGAATGCATCTTTTATCTAAAAGACTAGCAGAGTGCTAGATACATGGAGAGAGAGAGAGAGAAAG
Source organism: Rhynchonycteris naso (assembly GCA_037038555.1). NCBI lineage: Eukaryota > Metazoa > Chordata > Mammalia > Chiroptera > Emballonuridae > Rhynchonycteris > Rhynchonycteris naso. The sequence goes on along the minus strand of CM072996.1, from coordinate 105,404,786 downwards.
AAGAAAAGAGAAACTCACATTGCATTTTTCAGATCAACCAATTTGAAAACTGTCGATGCCAAAGACAGAATGTCCTACTCAAAACAAGGTCAGCAGCACAACAAAGACTCAGCACAAAACACAGGCTGCAAAGCAGATTTTGCTATAAGAAAGGTCTATTTAGGACCCATCCAAAGGAGGCTTGGTGATTACTAAGGCACTTCTTTCCAAGGAAATTCACCCATATTACATTTCCCACGGACCCAAAAGGGAAATCCCATTTGAGACACCAGTAGATGAAGACGAAAAATTCACCCTTAACTGAGCAGTAGAGTGGGAATTTGCCAAGATATGAACAATAACTGACATCAAAGAAAAAGGCTTTTGAATTCAAAGCCAGCTAATTGGCAGAAAGAGAGGGTCAGACAAAGGGAGCCTGGGTACCATGTGGACCTAGAGTCTGGGTTTGACTTAACCCAGAGTCATTAAACAACTTAAACCATGTGACTTGAACCATAAAGCTCTCCTACATTCAGATCTCTGGATCAAATAACTTCTTCTCCAAGAAAAGCTGGTGGGAAACTTTTGAGTGGAGCTTGATAATCTTGACACAAAATATTAATGACAATGGTTATATCTCTTATCCTAACTGGCACTCTCAGTGTGGACTTGGCAGAGGAAGACTCATCAAAACTTACCCAGATGGAGTTTCATTATTAGGGATCTATCATTGATTTCTGAATGAAACTTGGAAATCCACAAAAAAACATAATGAAGGTTAAAAAAGAAAGAAATAAAAACAACAACACTTTATTCTGAGCCTTATTGATCAGAGTCAGACAGAACAAAAATGCAACTCAAATCTCAGTCTATAACAAGCCTTAAGAAATAAAATGGAAGAGAAGAAAGGGCAGGAACAACTTGCAAACCAAGCCAAGGAGAAAATCACCAAGTTCTCACAGAATCTTCAGAGAATGGGATGAAAAAACGCAGAAGCTGACAGGAAAAAAAATTCAAGAAGGAAGCTGTGGGAAAATGGGAGAGTGCCTTGAGGAGGGGCCAAGTTTCAGTGGGCAGGAGAGATGAAATGAGAGCGAGCTGGCCACTTCAGCTCTGAGAGGAAGATGGGGGTGTCCTAAAGACCCTGAAGCAAGGACAGGGCACCTGGAGACAAGGCAGGAGGCTTGCTGGGTGAGCTTGAGCGAGAAGAACCTCATTCAGTCCCAGCCATGGACTGAAGGCTGTGGCTGTGAACCTTGAACAGAATAATCAGGATTTGTTTCACCCTCCCACAGAGATTTTTGTTGTCTGCTGAGGTCTCTGTAGAGAGAGTAATGCCCATGTATTTTTCTCACAGCTCTGTTCTGAGGAGAAGTGTCCAGAAAGAGTTAACCTGTCCACATTACAGAAGACTGAGGGAGAGAGGGGACTGAGCGGTGGTGGCATTCAGTGACTCAGCGAGGTCTTGGCAGCTGGAAGCATGGAGACGTGACATCCAGCTTGGCTCTACCATCTGTCAACTGACGGTTCCGAAAGTCTGTCTTCCCCTGGGATTCAAGATTGCCACACACTGGCAGCTGCCCTTAGCTACCAGCTCTGGGGATAGTTGCAATCTTCAGAAAAATCCCCAGAGCAGGACTATGGACACTCCTTTTTTCAAGACAGCCTTTTCGCCCATTCCTCACCCTGCCTTTCATTTCCCTTTTCACTTGGGTATAAGGACACAATTCCAGGTTTTGCTATTTGAAAAGACACCTCTAACTGCTGACCTGACGTTGCTGTTGCATAGACATCTCTGGCTGAACACATCCAAAGTAAACCCATAATCCTCCCTCCCCCTGCTCCAGAAAACGCATGCTCCACCTGAGGGTTTCTCCTTTCATTTAATGACAATATCATCCTTTCTCCGTCCCTTCTCTTTTGCTGGCACCTTAATCTAGTCCATCAGCAAATGCTGTTGGTTTATCATTAGACTGTACCCAGATTCTCGCCACTCCTCACCACCTCCATGATCTCCCACCTGGATTTTTGCAAGAGCCTCCTAACTGGTGTCTGTACTTCTGCCCTGTCCTCCAACATATAATACAGCAGATTGACTAGTACTTTTAAGAAACGTCATAGTACCTCTCTACGCAGACCCTCTAATGATGTCCAGTCTCAGTTGGAGTAAAAGCTCAAGTTCTTCCACTGACTTACAAGGCCCTGCCCACTCTGGCTCCTGCTGCCTCTCTTAATTCACCTCTTTCTACCTTATCCTCCCCATTCTACTCTACCCATTGGCCTCTTATCTCTCTTTCAAATATGCTACTTATACCTAGAGTTGCCAGAATTGGGAAATAAAAATACAGGACATGTATTTTGTCTTTTTTTGGTGTAAGCATGACCTAAATATTGGGTAGCAAATACTTATATTTTAAAATTATGTGTTGTTTACCAGAAAGTCATACTTCCTTTATGCTCTCTGGCAAGCCCAGCTGTGTCCCATCTAAGCCCTTTGTAATACTTGTCCCTGCTGCTTGGATACCCTTCTCTGATAACTATGTGACTCACTCCCTTACCTTCAGTATTTTGCTCAAATGTCACCTCAGGGAGGCGGGCCCTAGTCATATGAAAATCTGGTTCTTCATATTCTCTATCTCTTAATTTTTCTCTAAAACTTTTATATTGTTGGTCTCTCCCAACTAGAATGTAAACTTCATGAGTGCAGAGTTGTTTTTTGTTCTGTGTTTTTGCACTGCAGTATTCTCAACATCTAAAACTTTGGACACCAATAAATCATCAAAGAATGCTTGTTGAGTGAATGAATGAATGGATGGATGAATGAATGAATGAATGAACCTCTCAAAGCTGCTGATAATAAAATGGCCAACAACAAATTGCCTCTGATTCAAGGGTTTCTATATCCTTCCTCTATTTTGAGATTACTGAAAAAATCCCATCCTGCTCCCACCAGCACAACCCCAGAACAAATCACCTTTGTTGGCTCCCCACAACAGGAGTATCTTATTTGTTAAATGTATGTTCTTTTAATTCAGTGAAAGGAGGGGAGGCAGAGAGACAGATTACCACATGCGCTCCAACCGGGATCCATGCTGCAAGGTCACTAGGGGCTGATGCTCTGCCCACCTGGGGTGTTGCTCCTTTGCTCAGCAACCGATCTCTTCTTAGCACCTGAGGTGGAGGCCATGGAGCCATCCTCAACACCTGGAGCCAACTCAGTCCAGATGAGCCATGGCTGCAGAAGGGGAAGAGAGAAAGAGAAGCGAGAGGCGGAGGGGTGGAGAAGCAGATGGGTACTTCTCCTGTGTGCCCTGACTGGAAATCAAACCCAGGACATCCATACGCCTGGCCAACACTCTACCACTGAGCCAACCAGCCAGGGTCACAATTGATATTAATTTTAAATATGAAAACTTCAAATTTCACAAAATGTATATAATACATTAACCTACGTTGCTTAGTGCTTTAATGTTCACCACATGTCCCCTTTTGAAGGCCTTAAATTCAATAAAACCCGGTTCACAGGGACCATAGTTTCACAATGAAAAAATTTGGTTTCCATCATAATAATTACATTTGCCAAGACAGTAATGCCCAACCCAGTCCAAAATAATTCAGCACGATCCTCACCCTGCTGAAAATGTTTGATTTAGAACCCAGCTGAAATAGACAATATTGTGATAAATAATTTGTGAAAGTATATTAGTAGTGGATAACTCATTGACTTTGTATGTGTATATGTGTGTATATTGTATGTATGGCTATTTTAAGAGACCACTAGCCTGCATCACCTACTCTGAATAATGCAAGCCGAATTAATGACAAGCATACCTCACAGATGTAGCTGTTCAGTTCCAGACCACCACAATAAAGCCACTCGTAATCTTTTTGCTGGTGGAAGGTCTTGCCTTTAGTTTATAAAAAAAAACAACAACACCTGTAAGCAAATAAAAACAAAGCACAGTAGAAAGAGAAGTATGCCTGTGTTAATCATGTGATGGTTTTACGATCATCAAAGTCTCTTTGGCCTGACCTGTGGTGGCGCAGTGGATAAAGCGTGGACCTGGGAACCCTGAGGTCACCAGTTCAAAACCCTGCACTGGTCTGGTCAAGGCACATATGGGAGTTGATGCTTCCAGCTCTTCCCCCCTTTCTCTCTTTCTCTCTCTCTCTCTCTCTCTCTCTCTCTCTCTCTCTCTCTCTCTGTGTGTGTGTGTGTGTGTGTGTGTGTGTGTGTGTGTGTCTCCTCTCTAAAATGAATAAAATAAAAATAAAATAAATTTTTTTAAAAAGTCTCTTTGGTATTTACGTTAGAGCAGTGGTTCTTAACCTGGGTTCTATTGAACCATAGGGGTTTGATGAGTCAGTCTCAGGGGTTCGGAGAAGCCTCTGCCACAGAGGCCAGAATAAAGTAATACTATAATTTGTTGTGAGTTCATGCATTTGTTGGTTTTGTTCTTTGAGCAAGGTGATGTTCATGCACGGCTCATTTTGTGCACCAGTAAAAAAAAACATATACCTATGTCTTGAATTTGGGGGAAAAAATCGTATTTTATTTATCACTAAGGAAGGGTTCGGTGAATGCGCATATGAAACTGGTGGGTTGGGTACCTCAGAAAAGGTTAAGAACCACTGCATTAGAGCATGAGAAAAGTATATAATACCGAATCGCTTCAGACAGAGCCAATGTACAGGCCCTCTAATTTTCAACTGGAGGAAAAAAGCCAGTTAGAAATGTAACTGATTCACATACTGCAAGCCGAGTTCCTTGAGTCCTTCTGGAAAATGTTGGTGAACAGAGGTGTGCCTTAGACTCTTAACACAACCATGGTTTTCATCAATGCATTGGAATGACTCTGGTAGCATATCTAATATACAGTAATTGACCTGGGGTATAGCCTGGATCCTGAGTTTCAAAGTTCCTCAGGTGAGTCTAATAATAAATAACCAAGGTTGAGAAGGACTATTTTAAAGTTTCCCAAAAATGCACAGTGAAATTAGCTCATTTTAGCTTTCAGTAAAGAAACCATATTTTCCAGATTTTAAAAGCTCCTCTGGCCCTGGCCAGTTGGTTCAGCGGTAGAGCATCAGCCAGCATGTTGAAGTCCAGGATTCGATTCCCAGTCCCAGTACACAAGAGAAGCAATCATCTGCTTCTTCACCCCTTCTCTCTTCCTTCTCTCTCTCTCTTTTCTCTCCTGCAGCCATGGCTTGATTGGAGTGAGCTGGCCCCCAGCACTGAGGATGGCTACATGGCTTTGCCTCAGGTGCTAGAATTTCTCGGTTGTGCAGCAACAGATCTTTGGCCCCAAATGGGCAGAGCATCACCCTGTAGGGGGCTTGCTGGGTGGATCCTGGTTGGTGCATATGGGAAGAAAATGAGTTGAAAAGAAAGAAAGAAAAAACCTCTCTGAGTTTATCTAAAATTAATGTGTACTGGTTGAGGAAAAAATATTCACGCTTTAATATAAACAAAGGAAGTTTCAGTTCAGCAGTCTGGGAAACCCCTCAATTTCTCAGAGCCTCTCAGCGATACTCACAAGCCACAGCCCAGCGCGGCAGCAGCAAAAGTAAACGACAATACACTCTTTATTCACACCAAACACGCCAGTGGACTTCAAAAGAAAATCAACATTTACGGTTTAATTACTGTTTATTCCCTGTATTCAAATCAGCTTTCTTTGGCTGCCCCCTTTTAAATGCTCAGAAGGGGATTGAATCGTCTAATCTAATTCTTCCAAAGAATAGAAAGTTATCATTATAATAGCACATTGGAAAAAAAAATTAAACAAATGCAAAAAATAAATCATATAAGAGATAACCACATTGAATATTTTTATTAAAACCCCTATAAGGTAAAACATTTCAATTGTTTAAAACAATAATTTGAGGGTTAAAAAGCCTGATTCCTATTTCTTAACTGAATTTCAATCTACTGTGTCTTGCTAGCAGAATGAAATGCACTGATGAAAAATATCTGTGCTTCAAGTCCAATGCTATCCAATGAAAAGAGAATACAAGCCACTTAGGTAACTCGGAGATGTATTAAAAAGTGAACAGGAACAGGTGAATTAATTTGAAAATTTCATTTAGCTTTAACCTAGTAAATTCAAAATATTATCATTCCAATAAAATCAATATAGAAAATTATTGACTTTAGTACCAAAAATATGCAGACTCCAGTGTGTACTTTACATTCATAACACATCTCAATCTCGATGCAGACTGGCCACCTCTGAAGGCGCAATGTGAGCAACATGTGGTGGTTGCCACCACATTGGAGAGTGCAGGTCTACGTCAGCACAGTAGCCTGAAAATTAAAGTGACTGTTTTCCTCTCTGATCTTGACTTTTTGGCAAAGCACCTTTTACTGTGTTGAACAGAAAGCTGGGCTCCATGACAAATGACACTTGCTGAGCACGTTCTACCCTTTAAATTTTGTGTATGGCTTTGCTAGAAATGGAAACTCTAGTCTGGCTCTTTGCTGCCCTATCATAATTCATGTTAGCTTTTCATTAGTCAGAAAGGCTCTCAGTGACCCTTGAAAATTAATAGCAATTTTCTCTCTACCATATGGCCTGTCTATGTTGACACAGTTGTTTTAACACCTTCTTTCCCTTTGTTGGTCATGTTTGTTGATTACACTTGAATGGATAACTCTACCTTGATTAACTGCAGTATTTGAAAAATGCTTTGCTTCAGAAGCACTCAGTGAAGTAGCGGCAAACAATTTTCAAATACTGGGATTTGCACCCTGGACTGTGCAAGGGACTACTATTGTAGGCAGTGTTTTTAAACCAGAGACACTTAAATTATTCTTAACTTTCAATGACCTATCCAACAAGACTTGTTCAAATTTAACTAAGTCAACTTCCCATAATATCTCAAGGAGCCTGACCAGGCGGTGGCGCAGTGGATAGAGCAACAGACTGTGATGCAGAGGACCCAGATTCGAAATCCCAAAGTTGCCAGCTTGAGCGTGGGCTCATCTAGTTTGAGCAAAGCTCACCAGCTTGGACCCAAAGTCGCTGGCTCAAGCAAGGGGTTACTCGGTCTGCTAAAAGCCTGCGGTCAAGGCACATGTGAGAAAGCAATCAATGAACAACTATGGGGTCACAACAAAAAGCTGATGATTGATGCTTCTCATCTCTCTTTGTTCCTGCCTGTCTGTCCCTATCTATCACTCTCTCTGACTCTCTCTCTGTCCCTGTAAATATATATATACATATTTCGAGAAGACCCAGGCAATCTTTATCTAGGCCTCTCTTCACATACCCTTTGAAGTCATATTATTTCTTAATCACCCTTTTAGCCACTGGTAAACACACTGCTTTCTCCAAATCAAACATCAAGTCTCCATGTTCGCTAGCTAGTGAATGATGTCAGAAGAAAAACGCGAAGGAAACATTTCTATTTATGTCACAAGTCAATACATTGTGACCTTCACCTTAGCCATTAAGAAAAGCAAATCAGATAACTAGAAATGCTGTGGACTGTTTGTCACAGAAATCGATTTCAAGAACCTAGTCATCAGTTTTGTCATTCACTAAGATCACTGGAGTGTAGTCATTGTGCGCTGTGCAAATATAAATTGCCTTCTTTGCAGTGGCTTCATTTTTCTGTGCATTTTAAAGAATCTTTGCACATAGCAGAGCCATTATAAAAGGGATGAGGAATTCTGAAGGGTGGAGGACGCATTTTTTTCTCTTTTCTAAAAAATACAATCTCACCATTGGGAAGGATTTATATTTTAATATATACAGTATATGTAAAACTAGAATAAGAATCTGCCATGGGTGCCTATTACTTACACACCAAACCTAAACTCCTTCCACAGTCTGAGTCACAGACCTCACCATTTTGTCTCACTAGTACTTTCTTAAAAATTGTTTTATTGATTTTTTGAGAGAGAGAGAGAGACAAAGGGGGAGAGAGAGAGAGAGATTTGTTGTTCACTTATTTATGCATTCATTGGTTGCTTTCTTATCAGAGATTGAACCCACATATGAGGATGATGCTCTAACGCACTGAGCTACCCAGCTAGGGTTGTCTCACTAGTACTTATTTTTATATAATCTTCCCTCCAATCAGTATGGGAAGGATTCTTTACTATTTCTGACTCAACCCTCTGATCCCTCTCCTCCCCCGCACACACACATATTCATTCTTGCCTGCATGCCTTTACCCATTGTTACCCACATGCCTGGAATACCCTAAGTCCACAAATGAAGCCATAAATAAGTATCGATGAAAGTGCTGCCCTGTATGCCTTACCACTTCTGCGTTTGGCTTCAGGAGGCTAAAATTCCCAAGGCTATTTTATCCACCATCCTGGTAACCACCCCCTGATTTGACATTGTAATCTAATTAGCTAAGATTCTCACAGGAATGCTTGACTAAATTGGAAGAAACACATTTTTTCATTTCAGCTATATCTATAAAAGGATCTATTTATTCAAGGAAAAATAATTAATGGCATATGCATATATTTTTTATGTGAAACATCTGAGGGAAAGTGATTGTGATCAAATATACATAACATAAAATTTACCATTTCATCCATTTCTAAATGTGCAGTTCCGTGCGATTAAGTATAATCACATTGTTGTGTAACCATTACCACCATCCATCTTCAGAACTTTTTCATCTTCCCAAATATAAATTTGTACTCATTAAATAATAATTTCTCATTCCGTTCACTCCACTTTCTGTCTCTGTGAATATGATTCCTCTAGGTACCTCGTGTAAGTGGAATCATAGAATATTTGTACTGTGTCTGGCTTATTTTGCTTAGTATAATGTCTTCAAGCTTCATTTATATTGTAGCATGTGTCAGAGTATTTTTCCTTCTTAAGGCTGAATAATATTCCATTGTGAGTATATAGCACACCTTGTTTATTCATTCATTCTGTAATGGACATTTGGGCTATTTCCACCTTTCGACTCTTGTAAACGTTACTATGAACATGAGTGCACAAATATCTACGCAAGTCCCTACCTTCAATTCTTTTCTGTATACACCCAGAAATGAAATTACTGTATCATATTATAATTCTGTTTCCTGTTTTAAGGAACTGCCATGCTGTTTTCCAGAGTGGCTGTACCACATAATGTTCCCACCAGCACATGCATATATTTTTAAATTATAGCAAAATAGAGAGAAATAGAAATGTAGGACTTCACTCGTGGACACCTTACTAATTTTAATCTCTCTTTAATTTCTTTTTTTTATTTTTGTAGCAAAAGATTGTAAAAAAAACCAAAACTTTCCCACTAATTCTAAATTTTTCTCAAAACTGTCGCTCTTTCATAGAACACAAACAACTTTAGTGTTAAAGGGGCAAAGGGTGTGTTAGCATCAAACACCCTTGCGGGCAGTTTTTGTTGGCTTTTGCTTTTTTTCTTTTTGATAGCAGAAAAAGTTTATCTGAGACAAACTTCAAAGAAGGACTCATTTTCTCTTTGAAGTTTTCTCGTAACAATCTCTGTTTCCCACCTCCTTCATGGCAAAGTAGAATTCCCATAATTTATTTTAAAAACTCAGTCCTGGCCGGGTAGCTCATTTGGTTAGAGCATTGTCCCCATAAGCCAAGGTTGCGGGTTCGATCCCTGGTCAGGACACATACAAGAATCAACCAATGAATGCACAAATAAGTGGAACAACAAATCTATATCTCTCTCAAATCAATCATTCAACAAACATTTAAAAAATATCAGAGGTTTCCATAGCAGCTTGCTATTGAAAGTTCATAAAGAGACCTTTTGAAATTTGGAGAGTATCCTATTTTCCTACCCTGGGTACTGCTCACTCTGATCAGTCTTACCTCTGCTAACAGTGAATTGAATTTAGTTTTAAAACATAGCCACACTGACTGCTTTTCACTCTGCTTTGGTACAGTAGTACCAGGATGTTATTGATGTTCCACTTGGTGAAGGAAATTAATTTCTTAAATCACATGTAGAAAACACTAAGGTCATATAAAGGGAGTTTTTAATACCTATCCTAACCACTTCTCATTTCTATTTATTTCTCCTTTAGCTCATATTTTTACACAATTATTATTATTTTAGAGCTTTGCATGACATGTAGCAAATTCTATTCTGTATTATTATTTATGTGTTTTCTTTTGTCTTTCCAGCTGCAGTGTAAAATCCTTCAAAGAAGAAGGTTCTAGACTTTATGTTTTTCTCTTTTATTCCCTATCTATGCCTTAACACAGTATTCCCTACTCCTTTGATAATCCAGAGGAAATGCTTTGTGTGACTGTTTAACTGCCTGAGGTTATGGTGGCTCACGTTATGGGTTCTCAATAAAACATTAAGCAACAGTCTCTTTCTCTGTGGGTTTCAATGACTCATACTTGAATTTCACAGTTTCTTCAAACATCCTGACTGGCTAATTCCACTATCTAACCAGTGATCTGGCCACACTCAGAGTGACAAAGCAAGGGGCAAGGGTGCAGGTGAAGTGTGCTTCTTGCTGTCTTACACCTTGGGTGTGCTGCATTCCTGAAATTATTTCAATAGATTGTAATGTTCCTTGAAATCACCAGACAACAAGCAACCAGCAAATGAACAGCCAGGAGGAGTGGAGACATGAGCAGGTGCTACCAAGAATTCTGTAGGGAGGGACTCAGTTTTACATAAGAACAAATTTTCAACACATCCACATTGTGGGCAAGAAAAGAGGCTGCAAATGCCAAAGCATATACGACTTCGGTGAATGGATGCTGTGTGCACTTCCATGGCATAATCCGTTTGTCCTCCGTGTGGTGAAGCAGCCCATTGGAAATGGAAATGTTCTCTTTCCCCACAGGGAATGGTGATGATGACAACAATGACAACAACAAGTGACAACAGTGATCATGAAAACTACTGAGCATTGAATTTGTACTAAGCAACTTGCTAAGTCACATTTTTATAATACTTCTGCAAGTCGGGTATTATAATATCTACTTTCCAGGTGAGATTATTTATATTCAATACCATGCCCACTTACTTAGGAGCTGCCCTGGTATTTAATCCTAAATCTACTGGACTCCAAAGTCTGTGCCATGTATTTTATCAGTCAGACTAAGCCAGAGGGGCATTGAGAATGTGCTTTCACTTATACTTTTCCTTGCAAGAAACATCAGCATGAGTCTAGTACCCTCAAAAAGTCTACTTAGAGGCTGTATCCCAAAGTTTGTCTTAAGTACTATGAGACCATCACCTACTCCTAACATGACTACATAATTTAGCATCCAAATCAAGTCTCTATTGTTTGTGACAAATTAAACCAAGTTGGGTCACCAGAAAAACAAGCATTAACTGGGACTGTTCAGGGCAAACTAAGATCTACCCACATATTAGTTTTTGCTGCATAATTCAGCTATTTCTGATAGCAACACCACAAATTAACTGACCAACTATTTGAAGTATTAAATAGCTAAAGTATTTTTATAGTTAGGTCGATTGAACTATAATTTGCATACAGTAAAAACTGACTTTGTTTAGGCATGTAGTTCTATGAATTTGACCAATCATAATGAGTAGTATAACCCTCACCAAAATCAAGATATAGAATGTTTCACGCAAAATTCATAGTTAATCCTTTCCCTGACCCCAGCCTGTCCCTATAGTTTTGCTTTTCCCGTGTGTTATTATAAAGGAATTATATAATGTAACTCTTGAGCCTGGCTTCTGTCAGCTTAACACACTTGAGACTCATCTATGTTGTAGCTGGAATTGGTAGTCCATTCTTCCTTCTTGAGCAGTTTTCATCATCTGAATGAACAGCAATTTGTTCATCTATTCATCTGTGGATGGACATTTGCATTGCCTCCAGTTTTGGCTGATTATGGATAAAACTGTTTAGTAAACATTTATACATAGATTTCCATGTGGATATATGTCGTATGTCATCATAGATATTGTGTAAATATCTAGAAATGAGAATATTGGATTATAGTGTCAGAGTAGGGTAACTTGTCTTAAGAAACCGCCAGCCAGTTTTCAAAGTGGGTGTCTGTGTTTGCATTTTCACCAGCATTGTGTGAGAGTCCTGTTAACTACACGTTCTTGTCAGCACTTGATATTTTCAGGGTTGCTTGCTGTTTTTTTAAGCCATTCTAAAAGTATCTCACTGTGGTTTTAATTTTCACTTCCCTAATGACTATGATGTTTAGTATATCTTTTTATGTGCTTATCTATCATCTGTGTAACTAACTTCATTGGTGAAATGTCAGTTTAATTTTTTAGCCCATTCTTCATTGGACAACTTTATTGTTTGTTCTCTTACTATTAAGTAGTGACAGTTTTTCATATATTTTGAATAGCTAAAATGTGTGTTGAGGTTAAGAATGTATGATGTGATCTACTTCACAGCAATGTAAATATACTCAACACTACGAAATTCTATACTTACAAAAATGGTTAAGATGGTAAATTTTACACTATGTATTTTTTAAGAATAATTTTTTTAAATGTATAATGGTTGATTGTCTCTCATGAAGTTGTATCACAATGTACACTTTTCCAGGAAATCACCCAAGAAGCCAATTGTTAATATTCCCTCCTATTCTAGGGATAAATGTCTCCAACTTTAGTAAGGCCAGAGATCCTATCCAGGCCCAGCCAAGATGAACTATTCTTGGAGTTCTGAAGATGATGAAGTGGTTGCTGCAAGGCATGCTGGGATATCTAAGATTCCTAGTGCAAAACACCATGGGATATCCAAGATTGATGGTTCAAGCAATGTGTGATATAAAAGATTCTTGGTGTGAGGCATTGTGAGATACCCAAATCCTCTGCTTTCGTTTCTAAACCATATAGAGGTTCCTCAAAAAGTTAAAAATAGAGTTACCATCTGACCCAGCAACTCCTCTTCTGGGTATCTATCAGAAAAACTTGAAAATATTTATTTGTAAAGACATGCGAACCCTATGTTCATTGCAGCATTATTCACAGTGGCCAAGACAGGAAAATGAATAAAATCTCCTTCGATAGAGGATTGCATAAAGATGTGGTCCATATATGCAATGGGATACTTCTCAGCCATAAGAAAAGATAAAACACTGCCATTTGTGGCCACATGGATAGACCTTGAGAATATCATGCTAAGGGAAATAAGTTAGAAAAATTCAAGAACTATACGATTTCCCTCATATGTGGGATATAAAACTGAAAGCAACAAGTGAACAAATAAAAACATTTAGACACAGACAAAAGTCTGGTGGTTACCAGATGGAAAGGGGGAGATGAGGTAATACAGGGTAAAGGGGTCAAATATATGGTGATGGAAAAAGATCTAACTTTGGGTGGTGAATATACAATGCAATATACTGATGATGTGCCATAGAATTGTATACTTGAAACTTATTCTGTTAACTAATGTCACCCCAATAAATTTAATTAACAGTTAAAAAGAAGTTTATTTCTAGCTAGGATAACAAAACATAGAAAGAAAACAATACCAAGTTGCACAAAATTAGTGCTACATAAGTACTGTAGACATTAGGAGTTCCAGAAGTCCAGAGTAGCAATAGGGGCCCCAACAAGCTTTATAAAAACTCTAAATGTGGACGTTTGGAGCAAGCACACTAGAGAAATGCTGTCATGTCCTCTCTGTACTGTACTACTGTACTTTTCGCTCCATAAGACACACTCCCCCCGCACCAAAAGTGGAGGGGGAAACGCCCGCGTGTCTTATGAAGTGAAAAATACGGTATTTTATTAAATATTTTAACACACCATTTGGTTCAGAATATTTCTTTCTAATTTTCCCCTTTAAAACCCTAGGTGTATCTTATGGTCAGGTGAGTCTTATGAAGCAAAAAATACAGTAGCTATTGGCTCGATTTTCCAGGTGAAGATTCTGAGGCTCACAGGAGTGTACACAGTTGGTGATTGCAAAACACAGATGTGAAAACAGGAGTTTGTATTTAACTCTCTCTCACTCACTCACTGTGTTCAGGACCGGGGTGCGAGACATTTGCAAAGGGACATTGGGGAAGCCAATGCGGGAGGCTTTTAAATGCCAAACAGATGCATTAGGGCTCCGTTCTTCAGAGCTCAGGTATCTGTTAAAAGATCTTGCGCTGGGAGGTAAGATAGCAAAATCAGTGTTTGGGGAGATTAACCTGACCACAGTATGAAAAACAGATTAGAAAGAGAAGGAGTCAGTGACAGGTAAATCAGTAGGGGCGCATCTCATAAGATAGCCGAGCACAAGCTGAGAAAGGCCCAGCTTTCCCCTCACGTGGCAAGGAGCAGCCACTTCAGAGCAATACCTGAGCCACACCAGAGACCTCAGCTGAACGGCAATCTCTGAGGATAGGCCCAACTATTTACGTTTTAAACATCTTTCCCAGGTAATCCTTATACACATTAAATTATTTAAATAGTTACAAATATAAGAAAATGGCAAGTCAGCAAATCAGGGACTAGCAAACCTTTCCTGTAAAAGGCTAGTAGGCCATACAACCTTTGTCATCTCCTGAGTTGCAGGGACTAGTGAAAACTGAAGATGCAGGGCCCCTTGTTCAAAACTATGAATAAGTTCAAGATGACTCCAGCAGCAGAGCACCGAACCCAGCACAGGACACTCCGAAGCCCGGAACCCTGTGACGCTGCACAAGCTGCATGCCTGGGAAGCTGGGATAACACTGCGTGTCACCGTTTGACTCTGCACCTATGGAACTCTGTCATGGTAACGCAGAAGCCATAGGCAGCAAGTGACTGAATGGGCAGGTGGCAGCAGGATTTGATCCAGGGCTGTTGTCTGCCAACCCCTGAGCTAGATTATCTTCTAGCATGCTGGCATACTCACTAATGTGCAGAAATCTCATGAAAAGCTAATACAAAATAGGACAAAAATTGAAAACTGCATATTTAGTGAATAAATACAACATCGTACAGGGGTTAATTTAGCTAGGTAAATCTTCATGGGAATTTTATTGGTATTAATACTCTTACATAATGCAGAAAAATGAACAGATGTGTGAATGGAGAAAGAAACTCGGGTGCTTACACACCAAAAAGACATCCAGCAGTTCAGGGCTCTCTCAGGCAGGATGGGGACCAAAGTTTTACCACCCTAAAACTACCTTTTGAGATGTTGCTTTTGAGCTGGCTATTAAGAGACAAAAGGTTCATAAAGAACTTTTAACCTTTCCCCTTTCCTGCCTAAAGTCTGGGAACTAAAGAGACTCCAAGCAGGGACCTGTTAATTGGATCACCCCCCTGTGTCCCAAGGTTTCTGGATTGCCTAGCAAGAACTTGCCTGCCATGTGTGTTCTGCTCTTCCTGAACCACCTGTAAATTGCCTCTTTCCTTTGTAATCTCAGACCCCTGTCCCTCCTTTCTCCCTTGTCCATAATGGCATATAAACCTCAACCGCCCAAGTCTGTTTGTGTCCCATTTTTATATGGCATCTCAGAATATGTATTCTTGTAATAGACTTTGGACATTTTTTTCTGTTACTCTATCTCTGTTAGTTTGATTATTAGCCCAGCTAGAAGAATTTAGAAGGTGAGAAGAAAATTATTTTTCTAGCCCCTGCAGACGTAGGCCATGTTTCTGGTCTATCTATCGCTTGTGTACCATAACTCAGTTAAAATCTACTTCAAAGAAATCTGTAGTCTGTTCCATTCTACAAGATTATCCAAAAAGTAAAGACAGTTTTTGTGTTTGAGTCTGAAATCAGATTATAGCAATATGGGCTTTTCTGCTCAAGTAACCTCAGAACGATTTAGAATTCAATTCAAACTGGGAAAAGATATTGCCTGTAGGCAATATCTAATCAGCTTTCTCCTTGATGTAACAGTCCAATTATAGCATTATGTGTGTCCTACTGTGTCTGATTTCACATTACTGTCTCCTATCATGAAACATGTCAGGCCTTCGCTTTTCTCTCCACTAATAAAATTAGAACCATTTTTATAACCAGGATGATATATCTAAACGCAATAACATATGTGACAGGCAAACAACTCAGATCCATAGGAGGTGCTCAAAAAACGTTTGCTGTGTACTATCTTTACTGAAAAGCAAAACAAACAAAAACACACACATACACACACACAAAAAAAACAAGAACTAAAAGGAAAACATCATCAATTCATCAGAGGAGGAAAAAAAATGCTGGCATTTTTTTCCCCAGTCTTAATTGTTGTGGTGCCTGTGGCCACGACTGTTTTAGTGAAACACATGCTGCACAGCTGCAAATACAAACCTGATTACCTCTAAATTAATAATACGAAGGAGGCAACATGCAGCTGTGAAGGGGAGAGAGTCAAGGAGAACCCCAATGCAATACAATCTCCCTAGCAGTTGTAACTCTTTATTATAAATATCTTTGAATAATCATAATCAAAATCCCAGAAAGAGGGGAAAGAGCAACAAAAACAGTATGACTTTCCCATGCCATTTTTGCGCTCTCGGCCAGCCTCTTGGGATAGTTTTCATCTAAGGCCTGGTTGGTGTTCTTTCTTGGGCCTCTGGCTCTGAGGACATGGAATCTCTTGGCTGCTAAAGAAATCACAAAGGAGGGACCACAAGCACCTTTTGGCATTCAAGGAGCTGAGATCTCCAGTCTATACACCCATGTCAAACATGGGAGGTTGGAGAAGAAAAATCACAGCTGGGAATTTCTGCTCAATGTTCATTTTTCAAGAGCAAAACTAATGTACCATGTAATAGGAGGACAGGGGCAGCAGGGAGGGAAAGCTTCAGGCAAAGTGTACGTACACTTCCTCAGGAGACGGCACTTCTTTCAACATACACAGAGGGGAAGAGAAAGAAATGAGTTTATCTGTAATTTAGCGGCTGAAACATCTTGGGTTTGGCCTGAATGAAGGTTATAAAGATCAATTAGTACATTCATCAGTAAGAGTTTTGTTAAGCTCTATCTAATCCTGACATTCCTTACCCTTTGTAAAAACCTTTAAGGGATCTGAAAAACATATAGCGTCCCCATGCTTGACCTAGAAGCTTTAGTTCCATTTTTGTTAGGGAAGCATGACATATTATTATGAAATCAGGGAGGATTAAGTACTAGCTGATTTGGTAGAGATTCCAATGCAATGGGGTAGAATAAAAGAGGAGTTGTGGGCTGTGAGTTAGTAACCTCCTCTCTCTGAGTTCAGCTTCCTCAGAGAAAATAAATGGATACAATAATGCTGACTTCACAGGGTTGTTGTAAATGTGATTATAAAACTGGCATGTAGTAGGCTGAGCAGTATTAGCTGAATGTGAATCTGAATAAAATGGTAAGTTTGTTAACAAGACAACTTTATTTGGCAGCAAAGGGACTGGAACCAAACAAAGTGAAGGATTTGTGTTAGGCTATACCATGAGGTCCAAGGAGCCAGGTAGAGTGGTCTGCAGTTTTATCATTAAAGCAGCAAAACTCATTGTTAGTATTTGAGCTCTTCTCCCAACCTGACGGTTTCTTTATCTCCTTGAACAATGATAGACCACACTCCCTTTCAGCTAGGTGTGGCCATGTGATTGAGAGCCAGCCAACAAAACATGGATGGAAATAATGAGTTCTACTCCAAGACTTAGCTCATAGAAACCAGGTAAGCATACTCTTTCTTGCGCTTCTCCTCTTCCAGCTGACTTGGACAGCAACTCCATAGGAACCTTGAAAGTCATGTGTTAGAAATGCTAGCACCCCTGTCTACTGATGTCCTTCAGTGACTCTGAACAGCAAAGCCTCACATCCAGTCTGAACACATTCTGGATGGTTATAAGAAATAGATTTTTTATTGTGCTTTTATTTGATTCATTTAGGTCTCTTTTAAAATGTATTGATTTTACAGAAAGGGGAGTGGGGAAAGTGAGAAGTATCAACTCATGGTTGCTTCACTTTAGTTGTTCCTTGATTGTTTGTTATATGTGCCTTGACCGGGTAAGATCAGGGTTTCGAACTGGTGACCTCAGCAATCCAGGTCAATACTTTACCCACTGCGCCACCCAGGCCAGACCTTTTAGGTCTTTTGTAACCATTGTTTAAAATAGCCACCCCAGCTAATCCAGCTAAGAAGCCACAAAATGACATACCTGGGTTGAAGAAGAAGTAATAAAATAAGAACTACCATTTACTGAGTACCTAGTGAATGCTCTATATGACGTTGATAATAATAATAACAGTAAAATAATAAATTTACAATGTTTACTATGTTCCAGTAACTGTTCTAAGCACTTTATGCATATTATGTATACTAACTAATTTTAATAATTGGATCTCTATTAGGTGAATACTACCATCGTACACATTTCACAGCTGGATAAACCAAGTCACAGAGTATTTAAATAACTTGCCCAAGATCACATAGCTGTATATAAGATCTCATTTCGTTCTTTCAATAACTAACTTTATGAGCTAGGTATGACCACCCCCCCTTTTTCAGATAAGAATACTGAAACTGAGAAGACCAAAGTATATTTGAGGATACCATGCCAGGATGTTGGTGATGCTGTGCTTGGCACCCAGGCACTTTCTGAGCCTGAGTCATTCTACCCTACCACTGTCCCCACGCTCTGGAAGGCTGAAACCAGCTTAGAGTCTTCCTGGTAAAGAACTGGAGGGAAGACTTTACAATTTATCATCAGAGCTAATTATTCAGTGGGTTAATCTACCTCTCCATCTTTTATCAGACTTAATACTGCTTTTCAGTAAAATAAATAACAAGCATGGTTTTCGCCAATCCCTGCGAAGACCGTACATGTTACATTTCCTGAGGGAACCCCAAGCATCTTGTATTTTTCTCCCATGAGAATGGCTATAATCGAGTTGGGGGTCTCCTCAGGCAACAAATTAATCAAGTAATGGGTTGATTAACAAATCCTTAAGAAGCTATTTTATAGAAAATGCATGCTTTTTAATTTGAAAGAAAATTGGTGCTAAAAACACAAGAGGATATTACAGCCAGGCAGGATTAAAAGGTCCCCAGCAGCCGCTTTCCCAAAGAGAAGAGAGGAAGCACAAGGCACATGTGGGAGGCGGGTCATCTACTGGCCCCTCATCAGCAGCGGCCATCACTCTCCACCTGGGTCCCCAGCCCTTGTCCTATATGTACAGCAGGATGGATCAAAGTCACTCGTTTTCAAGAACACTGATTGATGACCCGGGAACCTGAATGCATTTTAATCCATTACTTCAACAACATTCAGATTTCATAAGGTATTTTTCTATGTCTAATTTGGGAGCAAAATCCATGGCTCATGATTAACAGAATTTTAGTTAGTCCCCGAAGGGTAGAGAGCTAATTACCTGAAAAGCCTCTACTCAATCTCTCATGTATATTTATTGGTGTGTTTATTTATTTGTCAGTTCGTTCATTTGGGGCAAGACTGCATTTGACTCAAGTGTTTATCACAGACCTTATCCAAGTTTTTGGCAAGTACAAAATATTCAATAAATGTTGAATGAATAAAATAATGAAATATTGAATAATATTTATTCAATATGTATTGAATGAATATAGGAAAAGGAGACAGATGATGAACCAGAACCACATACAGTGTTTTTCTGTCCCTCAAGTACTTTCAAACATGCACATGCACACACACACACAAGCACATGAATACACACAAATACCAAATGCACATACATGCGTGCACACACCCACCCCACTGCCCTCACAAACAGTTTCCTAGGATTGGCTGAGGAATAGCTTCAAGGGACTGCTGCTTGGGATAAGTGGTACCAAGAGCCACTAGTCCTTGTCACTAAATTTTTTCAGAGGCAATCAGAACTGGAATCCTCCCCCACCCCTCACAGGTAGGAGCAGGACAGGGCTCCTTCCTACATTTTGCTGAGCCTCCAGCCTTCCTGCTGCTCAGGACCCTCACGCACAGTAGGTTTCTTTACTGCACTTAAATTCCCTGACATCAGCACTGGAAGTCTTGCCAACCCTTATTTCTATCATCCTAAATCAAACGCCATATTGCTCCCTTCTCGGTAGCCTTCACAATAAAACTGACGATATTCCACATAAATAAACAGCAAGAGCAATAGAGGTAAGTTTTAAGCTTTTACTAGGAACTCAGGCTTAATGTGCACCTCCTTGTTATATCCTTCCAACAATTCTTTGAGGTAGGTCTTATTGTTATTATTATTATTATTATCCCTTTTTATAGGTGAGAGACTGAGTCTAAGAGACATTAAAATGCCTATAGTCACCCAGGGGAAATTGGGACTATAAATCCATTAAAATTTTTAAAGTCTTTTTTTTTTATGTTTATTGTATTGATTTTAGAAAGAGAGAGCAAAGAAGGGAGAGAGGGACAGGAACATCAATCTGCTCCCGTATGTGCCCTGACCAGGGACTGAACCAGCAACTTCTGCACTGCAGAACAGTGCTCTAATCAACTGAGCTAAACAGTCCATTAAATTTGACAAGAAATCAAAAGTTCTTACTTCCAATATACCAGTTATTCTGAAGAGGCCAGTTATCTGGGGTAACAAAACAAATATGGGAAAGACCCTGGTTTGGGTTCTGATTGTGTATCACTGTATGTTTGGGAAAGGTTTCTTAACCTCTCTGTTTCCTCATCTGTAGAGTTCAGACAACAATAACTTATAGGTTTATTGTGGGACTTAAAAGAGGTAAAACACATGAAGCTTGTTACCATGGTGTCTGGCACCAGGAATGGATCAATATTATCTCCTTCATTTTCCCCGTCCCCACTGGTGTAGCCTTCATCCAAAGATGATGACAGAGGACATTGTGTTAATTCTTCTGTCTGTATCCCAAGAAAAGTAGGTCACCTCAAGCTGCTAGCCAGATTGAATAATTTAAAAACGAAACCAAAATTTTCTACCCTAGGGAAGCACAGGTAGGTTGTCTCTACCAGACATGCTGCAAAAAGTGGGAGGGAGTTGTCTCTTTGTCCTGCACAGACATTAACCCTCCAGGCTGGTTAGTGACGCCTCACATGGACACTTTCAAACAGAGGAGAGATACACTGTGTGACAGTCATTAAAGCTACCAATTCCCCCAACAAGATGGATTGACACATGACCTATTAAAAGCTAATGATTTTACCCTTTAAATGTAAATGGCTTAAATGCTCCAGTCAAAAGACATAGGGTAGCTGAATGGAAAAGCAAACAAGCTCATGTATGCTATCTACAGGGTACCTACCTCCAAATGAAAGACATTCACAGACTAAAAGTAAAGGGACAGAAAAAGATACTTCAAGCAAATGGGGGGGGGGGGGGAAGGAAGCTGGGGTAGCAATAATTCTATTAGACAAAATAGCCTTTAAAAAGTATTGAATTTCAGTTTTGGAAGATGAGAAAAGTTCTGGAAATGGATAGCGGTGATGGTGGCAAAACAATGTGAATGAACTTGATGCTAGTGAACTGTACACTTACAAATTGGTTAAAGTGAACACGGCCTGTGGATAAAGTATCGACCTAGAATACTGAGGTCGCCGACTTGAAACTCAAGCCCGGTCAAGACACATATGAGAAGCAACTATGCTTCCTGCTCCTTCCCCTCTGCCCACCCCCACCCTTCTCTCTCTCTCCTCTTTTAAAAATCAATAAATAAAGCCTTTTTCAAAACGGTTAAAATGGTAGTTTCATGTTATGTTTATTTTTCTATGATTAAAAAAATAAAATTAAAACACAAGCTTTCCCCACCATCTTTCGGTGCCACCATAATGGTGCTCATTACTGTCCTGGCTGATGCCCACAAGAGTATCAACAATGCCGAAAAGAGGGTGGGCACTAGGTTCTTACTAGGCAGTGCTCCAAAGTCATTGTCTGGTTTCTAGCTGTGAAGATGAAGCTTGGTTGCATGGGCGAATCGGAAATCACTGATGACCACAGAGCTGGGAAATTTGTCATGAACCTCACAGACAGGTTAAACAAGTGTGGAGTAATCAGTCCCAGATTTGATGTGCAACTCAAAGATCTAGAAAAATGGCAGGACAACCTGCTTCTGTCCCTTCTGTTTGGTTTCATTGTACTGACAACCTCAGTGGGCGTCAGGCACCGTGAAGAAACAATACAAAAACACACAGGAGGGAACATCTTGGGATTCATTTTCTAGGCGTATAATATATAATTGCAAAGAGAGGGTCTCAATGGACAAAATCATTTAAAAACAATATCAGCGCCTGACCTGTGGTGGCGCAGTGGATAAAGCGTCAACCTGGGAACACTGAGGTCGCCAGTTCAAAACCCTGCACTGGTCTGGTCAAGGCACATATGGGAGTTGATGCTTCCAGCTCCTCCCCCCTTTCTTTCTCTCTCTCTCACTCTGTGTCTCCTCTCTAAAATAAATAAATAAAAATTAAAAAAAAAACAACAATATCAGCAAAAGTTACAATATTTGCTACATTATTTGAATATAAAATATATTTAAACCCAACCTAAAAAAGAAAAAAAAAGATGATGATTTTAAACTCTTTACAAATATGATCTAGAACAGCAAATGTTTGCTTTCTGCTTATTAAAGGGCCCAGAAAGTTTGGATAAATGAAAGGTGACATAAAAGACCTGTATCCATATAGAAACAGAGTTGAGAAAGATCGTATCCCCCAGTAAAATACTTAAAACGGTTGATATTTAATGCTTGGGATTCAATTACTTGACTGTTTACCTAAAAGTAGGCTTTTGCTTCACTTGGTTTTTGTTGTTGTTTTTAACCCCTAGGATTTTAATGGAGTCTATAGAGCCAAAGCCTCAATTCTTAATATCCTTGCAGAAGTCTAAAAACAGTCAGGATTAACACCTGCTGAAATACGATATTGCTTCTTGGCTGCAGTACAGATTGCTTGTGAAATATACTAAGTGAAGTTCAGGTAAGCAAACGCAAACAGAAATGTCAGTCTGTTCAAACCTCTTTTCCTGGCTGAGAGGCATATTTAACTAAATTGATATATAGCAGCACTCCACTGTATAAAGAATTATGGTGTGTGTGTGTGTGTGTGTGTGTGTGTGTGTGTGTGTGTGTGTGTGTGTGTGAGAGAGAGAGAGAGAGAGAGAGAGAGAGAAAGAGAGAGAGAGAGAGAGAGAGAGAGAGAGAGAGATAAGGACAGACAGGAAGAGAGAGAGATGAGAAGCATGAATTCTTCCTTGTGGCTTATTAGTCTCCTTAGTTGTTCATTGATTGCTTTCTCATTTGTGCCTTGACTAGGGGGCTGCAGCAGAGCGAGTGACCCCTTGCTCAAGTCAGCGACCTTGGGCTCGAACCAGAGACCTTGGGCTTCAAGCCAGCGACCTTTGGGCTCAAGCCAGCCACCATGGGGTTATTTCTACGATCTCATGCTCAAGCCAACAAGCCTGTGCTCAAGCTGGTTGGGCCTGTGCTCAAGCCAGTGACCTCGGGGTTTCGAACCTGGGTCCTCCGCGTCCCAGTTGGACCCTCTATCCATTGCGCCACTACCTGGTCAGGCTATGGCTTCTTTTTTTAAAAAGTTTGCTAATAGAATGATGACCACAAAATGTGTGTATTTACCTCTGTATCCAATGAGTACAATGTGTGTATTTATTTCAGTATTTAACTCAGTATTCAATGAGTACCATAAGCACTCACTAGCCAGTTGCTACTTGGAAGTAATAATAGTAGTAGCTATCTCCTATGTACCAAGCACTAAAATATATTCATTTATATGCATTTATAATTCCAAAACAAGGCCTATCCTTTGTAGCATAAATTATCATTCCCATTTTACAGAGGAGAAAACAAGTTCAGTAAGGTATCAAATCTGCTGTGTGGTAGAGTTGAGTATTGGCTCTAGGATTGTCTAATTCCAAAGCACACGCATGTAAGACCAGGCTATGCTGAGCAGGATTATTTGGGAAATTAGCAAGGCTGTGTAAAGACCATGACCTCCAGAAACCTACCCTGTGTGACATCAATGGAGATCCAGTAAGCTGGGCACCTTGGCCCCCTCATTCTCTCATCTTCATGCCACTGCCATCTCTTCTCATACCGACCCCATGAATCTGGCCGACAGATGGAAGCCATTGGGGAGTAGTGTTGTGGGGGCTGTGTGTAGAGTTTTACCCGGCCCTGAGTAACAACAGAGCATGTATGTGTACTTGGTCAAAGTCGGAATGCCCTGGCATCAGGGGAGCTGGGAGTTGGCAAAGCCAAGCAGGCATTTTCCTGTTTGCTAAACGACTGATGCTGGGGAACCTAAGTCATTCTTCTTTGAAGCTCTTCTGCTTCATTTACAGTTATGTCCTGGTCATTAGTCATCAGGGACTTTGGGAGTCAAGTGTTCTGGGAATACTTCTGATCAGGCTTTTTCCCAGCCTTTCTTTGGAATGCCTTTGCAGTCCAGTTTGTAACTCTGAGGGTGGTCCGATGTGCCCAATGGGACTCCGCCTGGTGTTGCTCAAAAGGATTCCCAGCACTGAACCTCAAAAATAGCTCAGGGCTAAACGAGACTTGGTTGAAATAATCCCTGTATTTTGCTTAAAAATACATGTCTAGCCTAGTATTTGCAAGCCATCCATAAAGAATCATTTTGCTACTTACTTTTTAAATTACATGTCACCGTAGTGTACTAATCTGCTTACCTATTCTGGCCACTCTAGGAAACAGGACAGGTTACTAGGATCCCTCTGTCTGTGTGAGGCACCCCTGAGCATCCCAGAAGAAACAGCAAAGGGACTTCGGTCTTGACAGTCAGACACCTGAGTCACTGGGGTTAGCACTCCCAAGTGAGAAGGGAGGCAAATGCTGCCCTGACTCCCTGGAAGATCAGAGGAAGGGATAAGGAAGATGAACTGACGCAGAGACCACTGAGGGAAAGGCAGCTGGGACAGGTTGTGTGGGTGCTCAAGCTGATGGACACTTCTGAATATCAATATGCTGGGCTCTCCAATGACATCCGGCCCAAGCCCAGGGATGCCTTTCAAAGTTCTTCAGTGGGTGATAGGCCTTCCTGAGATCCTGAAGTTGAGTCTTGGTTTTTTTATTTAAACTGTCATTCTCCTTTCCTAGAAGGTCTAGACAGCTTATTAGATGCTTAGCGTTAACCCTTCAGTCAAAGCCGTTATCAGCCATGTCTACTTCCAGGTCCTAGTCACAGCCATCTCAGCTTGTCCCTCCAAGGTCTTTTAAGAGCCAGGCTTTCAAGTCTGGCTTTTTCAATGTGCATGGGACACCAAGAGACCAACAAGCTGCCTAAACCTTTTAAGAAAGGAGGTAAAGAGGCAAAGGCGAGTGGTGGAGGGCTCAAACCAAAACCAACTGTCATTGCCGCCCAAGTCACAACAATCTCCATAATCAGAGGTCTGGGGACATACAGCTTTTTTAACAATACTGGGATACCAACACGGACTAAGCCAGTGGGTGTCCCCTTTTTACCACCTGTGCTTACTTCCTTCTTCAGGATCGCACATGGCCTCAGCCTTTTCCCGGCCATGTGTGATTGATGCTCCAATGAACTCCTTTTCCATCTCCGGTTTCTCCCCTTTGCTGGTGATCTGCTGTCACGTTCGGACTCTGCATGCTCACAGCCAAGGAAGGGAGCACTGCTCCATTCCTGCAATCCTGACCCTCTCAGGTGCCAGGCGTACATGAGAGAAGCCTCCCAGAAAGTACCTGTGAGCACCGTCCCAGGAAGTGGTCAGACAGGCACTGAGAGCGTGGGGTGGGGTGCAGTGAGCAGGGGAGGCATAGACCATGGACAGGCTTCAGAGAAGAAGGTCCCATCCACATAGTGGGCAGATTGTCCAGAGGTCCAGTGCAGGCCCGGGAGAGATGAGGTTGCAGACAGAACACGTGGAGGGGGCTGGGGGAGGACAGAGACACGACTCATGGACAGATGCTCACTGCTGGGCAACATCATCACCTACTCCAGATGGCACGGAAAGAACCAACCAAAAATATGAACGCTTCATCACCCTTCAAGGTTATCTGTCCTTAATCTTCTTCTTGTAAGAGCTGGGGTTTTTGTATCTGCACTCAAAATCTCTTCCCTTTCTGTTTCCTGGATAACCCTATTTTTCTTTTTATATCTCTATCCTCTTAATTACTTCCACATCCCATAGAAAGCTGACCCTCTAAGGAAATGTCTTACACACAAATACACACACACACACCCATCTCAACCTACCTTCTCACCTACTTCACACACTTGAAAATTCCCTACCTCCTCCTAATGGGAGACAGACAAGCTCCTGATGACAAGGAAGAACCTTTCACACCAAAGGAGCAACCTAAATTCTGCAGCCTCGCCTAAGCCTCACTCTGCAGACTCAGGGCCAGCGCTGAGTCAGGGCTCAGCAGTCTCCAAAGGTGACTGAAACACAAGTTGGGAGTAGAGGGTCTGTGCTTTCACACTGAACCTCACACGCCTCTTGACCTGGTGGTGGCACTACTTCATTTCCTGGGGCCCTGAGGATTAGGCCTGAACGTAGTAATCCCAAAGGAAGATGATGGAGTCAGAAGGAGCCAGAGGAAATGGATTGTCCACTGGGTTTCACAGTGATCTCATTGCCATCAAAGCACTCACCCAGGGTTGGGACACAGTCAAATGAGTGAGCAAGAAAGGAGGGGATGCAGGTAGGGAAGTGTCACTTCTGCCATGCCACAAACACCCATAAAATGCTTATTTTTATTTATTTATTAATTGCTTTTGAGAGAGAGAGAGAAACATCAATTCGTGGTTCCACTTATTTTTGCATTCATTGGTTGATTCTATTTTTTTAAAGGGGTAGAAACAAAAGGACAAAAGGACTTTAAAAATAAGTAACAAAAAATTTTAAATTAAATCGAGGGGTGGTGAGAACGGAGCTCTTGTGTCTCCATCCCCCCGGCTAGATTTTGGCTCCTTTCTGCTGTGTTCTGTGCGGGCACCCTCACCCCACTGGGTGGGTAGCCCTCCATCAAGCCATCCATTCACCATGACTCATGTGTTTTCCTTGGTTGAGGCCAAGGGCTCAGCCTTGACAAGGTGGGGGGTGTCTGGGATGACAAGATGTTCTCATTAATTCCCGAGGAAGTGACGCTTCTCATGGCAGTTGGGAGACAAGGCTTCCATGCCATTCCTTATAAAGGCATGTGCTTTGCTTGAATTAATGCTAAATAAAACTAGTCTTTATGTTTTCTCTTGAGCTACAACCCCATTATTCCATAAATAAAATAATGCTTTCCAAGTACACAGACGGCTTTGCAGGGTGGTCTGGAGAGACAATTGGCAGACCGTGTGACAGTCTATGATACCATCCTTTTCTCTGGAAAGTCACACTAGCCACACAGCTGCCCTGTGCAAGGCTGCCAGACCCAGAGAAAGGTGAGGCCAGCGGTGCTTGGCCTCCCCCATCCCCGCTAACTCTGAGCAGCTGGACATCAGCTTCCCATAGAAGGAACAGGACCTCTAGAGGCTCCAAGATGTGCACGATTGCCTTCTGATCTCAGGAACTTATTTAACTTCTGTAAGCTTCTATTTATTTTTCTTTTACTTTTTTTTTAAGAAAAAGATTTTATTTATTGATTTAGGGAGAGGCAAGAGAGGAAAAGGGGAGGAGCAGGAAGCATCAACTCATAGTAGTTGCTTCTGGTACGTGTCTTGACCCAGCAAGCCTGAGGTTTCAAACCGGCAACCTCAGCATTTCAGGTTGACACTTTATCCACTATGCCATCACAGGTCAGGCAACTTCTATTTTCTTATCAGGAAAAGGGAGATAACAATTCATATCTCACAGCACTATTACAATAAAGGTCCTGTCATTAAGTAACTGTTCAAAAACAATAGTAACTATTATTGTTAAATTGTTTTTAATTTTATTCATTTTTTTAGAGAGAGGAGAGAGAGAGAAGAGGGAGGAGCAGGAAGCATCAATTCCCCTATGTACCTTGACCAGGCAAGCCCAGGGTTTCAAACCAGCGACCTCAGCATCCCCAGATTGATGCTTTATCCACTGTGCCACCACAGGTCAGGCCTTAAATTTTTGTTATTGCCGCAATCAGTATTCTCTCCAGTTACATTATTGAAGTAAAACACTACTCATTAGAGTGTTCAGGTAATAGAGGATTTAGCTTAAATAAATTTTCTGTCTAATACAATCTTTCAGAAGTACACATTTTTATTTCTGGCCACAGCATAGAAAATCATTCTAGTTCATGTTAGAATACATTTGAACCTTGAACAGTGATTGGGTCCTTGGACCATTTGGCAGCTTTCATTCATCTGGTCAATAGTTTTCATTGTACAGTTGGGTTTTCACTGGATAGGTGTTGGAGGAAGTTGAGGTGAAGATTTATTAAACTGTCATAATAAAAGCAAAAATGAAAGCAAACTAGAAATTAGCATGTCTTGTTACAGTTTCCTTCTTTTTCCTAAAGGAAAGAGGCAGGGAAAAAAAACACAAGATAAAAGCAGATGGTTTTGAAAGCTGACAGTGAGTTTTGCTGTCTGTGGCTGCAGTGGATTGAAATAGAGGTCATGAGATGGAGGTCCCAAGCAGACACTGGCGACAAGCTCTTCCTAGATTTTTGCCTGAATAGACACAGGCTTCCCAGCATGGAAAGAGGTCTTTGGTGTTGTATTTAAATTTGCTAAATGAACTGAAGAGACCATTTTTGATCTATGGATATAAGCTGTTAACCCCTCTCTTTCTCATCTTCTCTCAAATCCCAGTGAAGAGAGAGATGACATAAAAACTCCTAAACTTTCCATCTATCTATTTCATTTGGATATAAAGTACATACAGGGGGTCCTCTTGTTACACCAGTCTTGATATAAATACATTTCCAGTTTACGATGCTCACTTCCATAAACACTTAACCAATTGAGAAATGAGAGTTTCAGTTTACACCATTAGCATCGTACTTATGGACTACGTGGGTGAATTAGTTTGATTGTGTGCAATGGAAAACTATGCAGTACAGTATACAGTACAGTATATTTACCTAAGTCCTGTTCCTTTTTCTGTGTTTTAGTTGTGTTTTTATGTTCTAGATTATGATTTTACAACTGTGTTAGGTAAGTGACATAGGTGTTTCAATTTACACCAAAATTCAGGTTATGTCACTGTCATAGGAACAGAACTATGTTGTAACCTGAGGACCCCCTGTATTAAGCATTAAGTACTAAAAGAGGGTGCCAGGATAGGTTAATGATATTTACTGATTACATACAGTGTGTCCGTAAAGTCACGGTGCACTTTTGACCTGTGACCAGTCAAAAGTGCACCATGACTTTACGGACACACTGTATAGTGGTCATCTACTACTATACAAAGCTCTTGCACATTTTTATGTTAATGATCAGAATAGCTCTATGGGACTCTTGTTTTTTTACTTTTTAGCAAGCAAGCGAGAGAGAGACAGAGACAGGAATGGAGAGAGATGAGAAGTATCAAATTATAGTTGCGGCTCCTTAGTTGTTCATTGATTGCTTTTCAGATATGCCTTAACTGGAAGGCTCTAGCAAGCCAGTGACCCCTTGATTAAGACAGTGACCTTGGGATTCAAAGCCAGTGACCATGGGGTCATGTCTATGATCCCATGCTGAAGCTGGCGACCCCACGCTCACACTGGTGAGCCTGCACTCACACCAGGTGAGCCCTCACTCAAGCCGGCAACCTCGGGGTTTTGAACCTGGGTCTTCAGCGTCCCAGGTCGATGTTCTATCTACTACGCCACCACCAATCAGGCAGGACATATTTTATTATTCCCATTTTATAAGAGAACTGAAGTCCAAAATGTTAGGTGACTTGTGCAAAGTCACACTGCTTATGTAAGGCAAAGCTAAAAGTCAAATCCAGGTCCTCCAAAAGCAAAGTATTTACATTTTCCAAAGAAAGGCAATTGAGTCTAGAATAACTAAAAGTTATAAAATATTATAATTGAAAGGGAACAATTGAAGATACTATATATCTTTACGTTAAAGACAAAGAGGAAACTAAAGTCCAGAGAGGCAAAATCATTTCCTTAGAATCACATAACTCACTTATCTTCCCCCTGCTTCCGATGTCAGTTCCTTGAGAGGAAACTCTGTATTTTACTCTATTTGGAGGCCTGCCATGTGCTCTGCACATAATTTTTTATAAATAATGTCAACTTAAAGAAAAAATAATTTTAAATTTATTTTTAGTTAAATATGCTAAGTAGAATCATGCTTATAAAGCATCAATAACAAAACCTGGAGAAATAACACCAATTTTTGTGAGGTCACTTGGCAATGGGGGAAGGTCACATGAGGAAACAGGTCTGGGGACTTTGGCTGAAACCACCCACATCCATGACCACCAAAAGAAACAGCCCATGAACATTTTGAAAAAAATCTGTCAGCCAATGAAATTTTGCCACAACATATCAACACGACCACCCTACCGATGCTATAAATTACACCCCCAGGCAAGGAAATCTGCACTACTTCCCTGACCCCTGTGTTGCAGACCAGTGAACCTCGCCCAGGATGTGCTCTAAATAAAGCTTTTGCTTGCCCACACTTGGTGGCTATGTCCTTCTTTCTTCCATGGTGGGTAATACTTTACATCTGGTGCCGAAACCCAGGAGGAGCTTGAGTCTGCAAGGATCACTCCTTTCCCCTTCCCTTCCAAGGAAGACCGGGACTTCCGACCTCCCACCCACTTCGGCACATAATGTGGTAAGTCCCCTTCCTCTGGCTTCCCCTCAGTTCTTTCCACCTCCAAGATTCACTGTCCATAATTGCAGCTGCATCGGGGACCTCCTATCTTTTCCGAATGAGTGTGTGCCCGTGGGGACATCCCGGACACTCCCAGTCTGCCTGATTGTCCGGTGGCCAGAGATTGAGTTGCAGGACACCAATTCTCATCTCTGATCAGTCCAAGGCTGAGGGCGGCCATGGGGGCACAGGAATCTAAACCTGGCTCAAAAACACCCCAGGGTGCCTTATCCGGAATCTCTCAAACATTGATTCCTCCCTAAAGAAGAAGAAACTGATCTTCTCCAATGTGGCTGGGCCACAATACCCACTGGATAATCGAACCAGGTGGCCTCCTGAAGGAACTTTCTATTTTAACACCCTTACCGATTTACAGAACTATTGCCAAAAAACTGGGAAATGGCTGGAGATCCCTTACATTCAGGGCCTCTAGTATATGCGCTCCTATCCTAATCTTTGTGCTGCCTGCTTTATGGCGCAGGTCCTTTTAGCCAGAGAAACCTCAGCTAACCCTCCACTCCTGATCTTTCCTCCTTCACCGACCCCTCTAAGGAACTCTCTTTTTTTCCTTATTTTGTTTCCCTTTGTGTGGTGCCATTATTGCACATCCCGTCCAAATCTCTTCCTAAAACTTCTTCTGTATCCTGCTTTGGTGTCTCTACATAAACCTTCAGAACACTACTTTACAACATTTGGGACCTTGTTCGGAATGCTGGTGTTCCACGTCACCGGATAGAGACACCCGAATCGGCTGGTCTCTCCGGAGGGTTGCCTGAACTCGCTGGAATCTCAAGGAAAGGCACCACCTGAGACTTTCCAGGGTTCCTATTTTCCTGTGGGATTCAGACAACTCTTTGGCAAACACCTCCAGTCCCCAAATTCAACAATTCGGCAGAAAGATCGAGGAGTATAAATTCTGACCTCTGGAAGTAAGTGAGGCAGATATCTTACTTTGCTAAATTCTGTTTGGGACTAGTCAATTTGAAACTATTGAGTGGGGACATTTGGTGGTGCTCTCAGGAAGAGACCTGAGTAGGGACTGAGTTAATCAGTCCTGTCTCGGACTTCCAGGGACACCTTTGTGCTGTCTGAGATCTCATTCTTTGCTTTTAATGTTTCTGTCTAAAACCCCTGAGTGATTGGTGTGTGAGTGAGGATCTCTGGTGCCTGAGCCTAAGTTCCAGAAATGCAGCCTGTGAGCACCTGAGAGGCCCAGGACAGGGAATCGCTTCCTTTGTCTGTTGAACTGTGTGCCTAAAAGTCAAGTGTAGATGTAAATAGTAGATGGTCTGTTTTGTAAGTTCTCTTTGTCAGGAAAATCTCTGGTATAATTTCAATTGGAATAAGTAAAGCACGCTCATTAAAATTTCTTGACTTATGTGATTGTATGTGAAGTCTTTGTTTGATGTCTAAATGTGTCTGTTTTTAAGGCCTGAATTAAGACCTTGCATGCAAAAAATTGGAAATTTCTGGCTTAAAATCAGAGGGCAAAAGCCAAGGGAAGTTCTAAGGTTCTAAACCTTGAAGACTGACAGGGCCAATGTGGGTGTTGGGTCCCCTCCAAGTTTCCCCTACCCTTCCCCAGTTCTTTCATGTGGCATGGTTGTTGTCTGATGTGGGAGGCATGGGGTTCATGGGGGAGACCCACTGCTTTAGCCATAATGATAGAAAATTGTAAGAAGGGGTTCTCAGGGAATTGCAGGGAAATTGAAAACCTCATGTGGCCTAGAGTAGCCCACTGTTGGGAAGGTGAATTTGTGAAATTTGTATTTTTTTGGTTTGCTGCTTTTGTTGTGGGAAATGGCACTAGTCAGCTGCTCAGAGTTGGGCAGTTGGTTGCAGGTGGTGGATAGGGTTACATTCCTGCTTGGGAGGGGCCATTGTTTTACTAATGGCTGCACAAAAAAAAGCAGCAGAAAAGAAGAAAAAATAAAATAAAAGGGGTAGTCTCTTCTCACAGCTCCCAGCGCCTGAAATCCCAGGCACCCTGACCAATTCCCTTATATTGCCTTAATAGTGTAAAGCACTGTGGGCCAAGAAGAGAGTTAGCATCTTTTTTGTCATCGCTAGTTACAAAATAGTGAGTGCATTTTTACCATTTCTTATTTTTCTCAGTAAATCAGTGGTTCATTGAGGATAGTAGTTTACAATCCTCTTATTGTAAGTTATACTAAAATTGTACGAATAATAAGGCATATAGAATTGTATAGTCTTCCAAATTCAAAAACTTCCTTTTTGTACCAAGGATCCCTTGTTGTGTAAAAAGTATTTTCTATATTAGAAATGTATTGGTTATTTCAAGAGCCTTTTGTTAATTCTCCTTTTTATTTGCTATTTCACAGCCCTGTGGTATTGAAATCTTGGTTTAGAAAATAGTTTAAATCCTTTTTTCCAAAGTAACCTATAGAATTAGAAAACTCAGAATACCCTTTATCAGGGAAGCCTCAAACCCTAACAGGACTGTTAGAATCTGTAGTATACATACACTGTCTCACTTAAGACAATCGAGACCACCACAAGAAAATGTTTCTGGTTATCTAGCTTACGTGAAATTTTAGCACCCAGGCAAGTAAGGAAATTTTGGACACTTTCCACTAATTTCTGTTAGCCAGAATCAAGGAAGATACTGAGGCAGTCAACTTAGCCTTTACATAACAATCAGCTCTAAAAATTAGAAAGGAAATGTATTGTAAGATAGCATCATCAGCTACTAAGAATAAATAAATGAATAAAACTAAGCATTTTGGAAGGGACATTGCTCCTCCCTCAATCACATAACTCTGTATGGCCCCTAAGATGGCTGGTTAGTCAAAGATGGGTAAGATTCCTGAAAACAGGGATGACCTAAGACAGGCACAGTCAAAGAGGGGCCATCAGGAGAAGGCTTAAGAACTAACAAAGGTGAGGTTCAAACCCTCACTCCAACAATGCAGGAAACTGCTCCCCCGAAATAGTGGCCTTCATCCACTGTCCAGGGCACCAAAACAGATTCTCT
Source organism: Rhynchonycteris naso (assembly GCA_037038555.1). NCBI lineage: Eukaryota > Metazoa > Chordata > Mammalia > Chiroptera > Emballonuridae > Rhynchonycteris > Rhynchonycteris naso. Next base: position 105,371,200 of record CM072996.1, on the reverse strand, counting down.
GCCCCCGCTTTCCCACTCATCAACTGAAGAGGCACTTACCAGGCCAAGATTGGCAAATCGACTTCACTCACATGTTCCCTCACAAAAAAAAAAAAAACAACTCTTTTATCTCTTAACTTTTTTTGATACCTTTTCAGGGTGGATAGAAGCCTTTCCCACCTCTTGAGAGATGGCAGACATCGTTGCCTCCATTCTCATTGAACGTATCATCCCACAGTTTGGACTGCCGACTACCATCCAGTCAGACAACGGCCCGGCCTTCACTGCCCAAATAGTCCAGCAGGTTGCCACCTCTCTCAACATTACCTGGAGACTCTACATACCCTATCACCCTCAATTGTTGGGTAAGGTGGAAAGGGCTAATAACATCCTGAAGGGTCAGCTAACCACACTTTCCATTGAGACCAGACTCTCCTGGCCAAACCTCCTCCCCTTGGCACTCACCAGAATCAGAGCAACCCCATGAAACCCCACTGGATTCAGCCCCTTTGAGCTGGTTTATGGTAGACCATTCCTAATTAATCACAACTTACCTATTAACCCCCCACCTCTTACCACCTACCTCCCCCTTCTGTCTTTACTCTGCCATCTTCTCAGGGAACACATGGACCAGACCCTTCCTCCCATAGGGGGTCCAGATAAAGCAAACCCAGCAGTCCTCCTCCAGCCTGGAGACAGGGTTCTTCTGCGGGAGCTCCAGCCAGGCTCCCTACAGCCCAGGTGGACAGGACTCCATATGGTAATATTGACTACTCCTACTGCAGCCAAGCTCCTAGGGTAAACACCTTGGTACCATGTCTCTCGCCTCAAGCTTGCCCCCATGCAGGACCGCTGGCAGTCAGAACCACTGGGCCCCACCTGTCTTCGACTCACCAAAAGGTTGGGCCCTGCAGATCCTCCTGTTACTCCTGTCCCTTCCACTGGGAACCTTCTGCCAGAGTGAATTAAAGCAGGGAGCAATGCTGTTACTATATCAATGAGACTGGCCTGATGGAAGAAAACATCAATGTCCTCAACCGTCTGCAAGAGAAACTGTGTAAGGATCTTTCTACAACCCGCTTAACTCCTGGTGGCAGCCACCCATCCTCACCTGGGCTGCCCCTCTCCTAGGTCCTCTTCTAATTATCAACATATTACTCATACTTGCTCCTCTTTTTTCTTAGATTCTTACAGAACTGCATCTGCAAGGTTTCTCAAGTCATGGTCAACTAGATGCTCCTACACCCATATACGACCCTAACCAGCAGGAAGTAGCCAGACAAATAGTGGTGCCCCTATCTAACATAAAAGGCTGGAATGTGAGGTCGATTGGCAATGGGGGAAGGTCACATGAGGAACCAGGTCTGGGGACTTCGGCCAAAACCACCCACATCCATGACCGCCAAAAGAAACGGCCTAGGAGCATTTTGAAAAAATCTGTCTGCCAATGAAATTTCACCACGACATATCAACCCGACCACCTTACTGACACTATAAATTACCCCTGGGCTAGGGAGTCTGTGCGACTTCCCTCGCCCCTGTCTTGCGGACCAGTGAGCCTCATCTGGGTTGCACTCTAAATAAAGCTTTTGCTTGCCCACATTTGGTGGCTATGTCCTTCTTTCTTCCTCGGCGGGAAATACCTTACAGTTTTTACATAGGTGTTTGCATTTCTTAATTCTTGTTTTAAAGTATGTATTGTTTTATATATGTGAATTAGCAACCAGTTTTGTTAAGGTAAATTGTTAATAAAGCATTATCTTTTTTAGTTTTACAGAAAAAAATGTTTTAAAAATACATGAAAAGTCTGGCCACAGGGCCCCAAAACTATCTACCACACCCCATCACCAACCTCTGGCTGCCTTGTTTCATTATTGTGCCTATCCTCACTGTATACTGATGGTGAACTAGGTACCAGGCTCAGCAGTTTCTGGACCTTGCCTGAATTAATCGCTATTATCAGTCTTGTGGAGAGCTATGGTTACCTCCACCACTTTTTGTGGAGTTAGAATCTAGATGGAAATATTCTAATGAGAGTCAGTTTTTAAACGGAAGCCCAGTTACTGAAAATGTTTCTCAAGAGATTTGAGCCTACAGGAAATTTACAGCTTTGCTTTATTCTGTTTATTTACCTTTTTCAAAGACTCATTTAGAGAGTAAACAAAGTCTTAAAGAGAGAAGAACGCTTAATTATTTCCCTGTTGCTCTAAAATAATATTCATTTGAAAAAAGAAAGTGTTCTTAATCACTAGTTAGAAACAAACCAAATGAGTGTGAATTGAGGAAGTCTTTATAAAAATCACTTTCTTCCTCCCACTCTTCCCTTACTTTTTTTTAAAAGCTTATTTATTGAATTTAGAGAAAAAGAGGAAGGGAAAGATGAGCCTGACCTGTGGTGGCGCAGTGGATAAAGCGTCGACCTGGGAACACTGAGGTCGCCAGTTCAAAACCCTGCACTGGTCTGGTCAAGGCACATATGGGAGTTGATGCTTCCAGCTCCTCCCTCCTTTCTCTCCTTCTCTCTCTCTCTCACTCTGTGTCTCCTCTCTAAAATGAATAAAATAAAAAAAATAAAAAAAAATAAAAAGAGGAAGGGAAAGAGAAACAACATCGATTTATTGTTCCACTTATTTATGCATTCATTGGTTGATTCTTGTGTGTGCCCTGATCTGGGATCAAACCCACAACCTTGATGTATCAGGACAATGCTCAAACCAACTGAAGCCCCCTGCCAGGACCCTCGGCCCCTATTTTTTTCTTTTTCTTTTTCTTTCCTTTTGCAAGTTCTCTTCACTTCCTAGGCCTGCCTGGACTGCCCACCCACAGACACACACTGTGTCTATCAAGATGGAATCACCTTGTCCACCCTTAAAACTCACACTCTTGTATTTCATAGCTGATCCTTTCCATATGTCTAATTCACAAACACTTTGTCTCTTATCCCTGTTCTATTTGTTAATTTCTGTGCAATAAGTTTGAAGTGAGAATATTCATTCTGTATGTCAAGTTAAATGCATTCAAATAAGAGGGGTATCTTGCTTAGCACACCGACATTGTCATAAATTTGTTTAGGGGCACCGAGAAGCAGCCAATCCCACAAGAGCTGCTCTTGTGGATCAATTTTACGCAGTCACTTGGTTTCATTGAATATTGTTGCTTAAAGCCACATTGAAATCAAAGTGTTTTCCCAGGCTCTCGGAGTGCCCGGGTCAAGAATGCTGACAATCTGCTGTCGGAGAGAGGCTGTCAGCAACACCCCCTATCAAGCACTCCCAGTCATCACTCGCATAAGAACAAGCAGGCAACCCGCTGCCTTGTGACAAGTGCTGTGACTCCGGAGGGAGCCAAGTGCTATGAATGAAGCCCTGTAAAAGGTCATTTTATGTAAGAGGAAATAATGGCGTCACCCAGGGGGCATACATAATTTTGAATTAAAAACCTGTTCACTGGATGCTGGAGTACATGTACCCACTAGGAACCCCTCTCCTCTCCCCTCTGTCCCATCCTCTCATTAAAAAGCACGAGTCCTGAAATCTCCTCCACATTATCTAACTTTGGGTATTGAATGTCCTAGGTAGGTTATAAACTGCTATTTCTGATTGAATTTTGAGCTTTGTGGATTGCATTCCCTTAGCTCCCTGGAAGGGAAGCAACAGATTTGACCACACCGCCTTTTGAATTTTCTGTTTGCCCATGGATACACTACCCTCGATGTACCCTCTTCGGGGAATATTTCTCCTGACACCTACACAGAGAGGCGAGAAAAGCCAGTCAGCTACCTCCTTAAGCAACTGTATAAACATTCAAATCACTTCAACATTTTTCATCTCCAGAGATAATTCCAAGACCTTGGGGTGGGGGTGAGGGAGTCAGCCAGCAACACTGGAAACATTCCATGGATATTTTAGGAGTCATGTGATAAATTCCAAATAGCTTTTTAACTCGGTTTCTAAATAAATAACTTTCAATGTTTGAAAAAGGATATATTGTAAGAACTATATTTTAAAATATGCTTGTTTCAAAGTATTCATCTGCTTTCTTTTGTGAATTTTCCCCTTGCTTAAGGTTTTTTTAAAATTGATTTTTAGAGAGAGAGAAGGGGAGAGAGAGAGAGAAACATCGATTTGTTGTTCCATTTGTTCATGCATTCATTGTTGATTCATGTATGTACTCTGACAATGCTGTAACCTATTGAGCTACCCAGCCAGGATGCTTAAGGTTTTTTGTTAAGCCACATAGATAACATTTGGAAGGTCTATGTCAAAACTCAATTTTGAAAACTGTAGAGTTAAAGTTTGTTTTTAATATTTACAGTACCCTTAAGACAGTTTATGTAACTTAAATAAAAATTTATACCATTTTTTGTAGGGGGTGTGATATTTGAAAGCTTCAAATGATTATTTGCAAGAATGACATTTACTTAAATTTACTTAAGTTATCTTCCACATTGTACAAAGTAGAGGTACAATGGAAAGAGCACTAATTAATAATAAAGGGACCCGTGTTTGATTTACAATCCTGTCTTTGACTAATTGGCTGTGACCATGGGCAGCTCACTAGCCCCTTCTGGGTTCATTTTCTTCCTCTGCAAAAGGGGAAGAATGAATGAAATTTTTTCTAAACTCCTAACATTTTATTTTCAGCTCTGGTCTCAATCTCACCATTTATACAGACAGTAGAGAGGTACTATTGTTTCCCATTTTATAGAAGGCAGATAAGACCAGGGTCCGCCTGACCAAGTGGTGGCACAGTGGATAGAGCGTTGGACTGGGATGCGGAAGACCCAGGTTCGAGACCCCGAGGTTGCCAGCTTGAGCGCGGGCTTGAGCAAAAGCTCGTCAACTTGGACCCAAGGTCTCTGGCTTCAGCAAGGGGTTGCTCAGTCTGCTGTCAAGGCACATGTGAGAAAGCAATCAATGAATAACTAAGGGTTGCAATGGCAACGAAAAACTAATGATTGATGCTTCTCACCTCTCTCCATTCCTGTCTGTCTGTCCCTATCTATTCCTCTCTCTGACTCTCTGTCCCTGTAAAAAAAAAAAAAAAAAAAAAAAGACCAGGGTCCTCCAGCTTGAGGCAGCCCTGCAGCTCAGGGTTTCTTCATGTTCTGTTCCTGCATGCGCCCTGACCAGGGATAGAACTGGCAAGCAGCTCAGGTTCTCTAGTACCTACCTGGCGCTTTTTACAGGCACAAGGAATTTAATTAGAACTTCTGGCAATAATTGCTATTATTCTATTGCGAACCAGTGCACTGTGGCAAGGATCAGATTCACCCTCACACTGGCAACCACAACTCATATACTGACTGACAGCTACCTCCGGTGTCTTCTTTGCTGTCAGAAACTGAAAGAGTAAGTTACTATTTTATTCTCCCTCTGAGAATGGGGCCATTCCCTCCAGTGGTGGTACTGAAACAGAGCAACAGGCAATGACAAAGGGACCTGGCACCATCACAGACCATGCTTTGTAAAAGGGTTTTAGGCAGCCTGGGCTGAACTGTCAAAGCAGATGCTCGAGGCTCTGGAGAAGCCAGCTCTGCCCAGTACTTTCAAACCTTTCAGATGTCAGCTTCCGCAACAAAGAACTAGCTACCTCACCTTCATGAGCTATAAAAGTTACTAGCAAGAGAAGTGAATATACACACACACAAATGTATATATTCAGGGCTACATGGAGGAATCATTAAAGGCAGGTCTATGTTTACAAACTGTAGCCAAGCTTTGTAGAAATAAACATTTCTTCAGCAGCTAAATAGTAGAAAAAGAATATGCCTACAACTATTGCAAGTTTGGCTTCTTTGACTGTGATTAGTCACAAAGCCAGGCTGCTCTTTAGAGATGGTGAGTCAGCCCTGACGGAGTAAGTAAACCCCACTGCTAGGTAACATTTCCTGAAGCCAGGTACAAAACACTTGTAAAATAACTGGACTGTTGGCTTAGCAGGAACTGAACTGTATATGAGCTATTAGCTTCAAGAGAAAACCAGTGCAGGACAGGGACATAATTAAAACTTTGAAAGGCCTCAAGTCATTTCCTATTTTATTTCTGTACAGTAGTTGAATACTCATTTGTCAGTTATTTGTATGGTCTTAAAGGCCTGCGGTACATGTTTGCTCGTTCAGTTAGAACAAACTCTGGCAGGTTTAGAGAGTATACAACATAACCACATCGACTGCTTTTTCAAGTTTTCATTTCCAGAGTTCAACTAAACATCAGATGCTTCAGGTTAAGGCCTGGGCAGGGAATAAGCCACTCCCACATCTACCACATCTCAGCAGTTAGTTCGGAGTCTGCATCGAGGTGTAGCACAGGAACCTCTCTGTTCTCACTTTATAAAAATTCCTCCAAGATAGAATATAAAATCAGATTCAGAACAGCTTTCAGACCCAGAAGACCTGTCTACATCATCAGTTCACTCCAGGTCATGCAAATCTCTGAAGTCCTCTGCCCCCACCTACACCATCTCTGATGCCAGACTCACTTTGTAGGCAGGTAAGGCCAGGGACCTAGAACACCCACCCCATGGCATTTGCCTTTCTGTGTGGTGAGGGTTTTCAACAGGTCTTTGAGAAATAAACAAAGCAAAGAAGAACAGCTTGATAAATAGATTCACACGATCAGTGAGTTGATTATTCAGGTTTTCCTGTGTTGATAATTCTGGACAGTTGCAATGTTGTGTTCCTATGGTTCCTTCCACTTTAATATAAGGCTAGCTCAAGTTCTACAAAAAAAGTAGGGGTTACTTAATGCTACTTTTAGTTATAATAATATCCTGCTTTTAAATCTAAATTGTTTGGAATAAAATACACATTATATGTATTATATGCACACATAATATTTATATAGATATAATAGAAATATAATTTAAAATGTTTTCTAGATAATAGTGATATTTTCATTTAATACAAATAAATTGGTTAAATAGTGGCTCTGAGACTTTCATGTAAGTTTCATGCTACTATCCATAATAGCTCCTCAAGGGCAGGCCTATTATTTCTACTTACAAGTGAGCAGATTAAGGCCCAGAGAGATTAAATGAACAGCCTAATGACACCAGATTAATCCAAGTCAGAAATAGAATCCAAGTCTATCAATGTAATGTATGTAGGAAGGTAATTATTGTAGCAGCATTGATAACAGCATACACACAAACTCACTAGGTGATAATAGAAAATGAATGAAATAACACATCAGTTCAGTAGGATATTATGGTGTCAGTAAAATTATGACATTAAAAAGTACTAACAAAGATGATAGCTACCATGTATTAAATGCTTACTTTGTGACAGGAAGAACAGCAGCCCTTTATATGAACTATCTGATTTTGGGTTCATAGCTCCATGAGACCGGTGTGATCACTGTCTGCATATTACATGTGGAAACTGAGGCTAAAATAAATTAAATCACTTGCCCAAGAGAACTCAGCTAAAAAGAACAAGAGTACCTGACTCTAAGCAGTGTTTCTCAGCCTTAGCATTGTTGACATTTTAGACTGGATAATTCTTTGTTGAAGGGGACTGTCCTGTGCATTGGACAATATTTAGGTGCATCTCTGACCTGTATCACCAGTTGTAAAAATGAGAAATGTCTCCAACTTGTCAAATGTCTCCAGAGGGACAAAATTGCTCCAGGTTGAAAGCCATAATCTAAGGATAGACTTAACCATTGTGCTATAATCTTCTTTCCAACAACACCTTCCTACAGAAACATACTTTTCTTTGGAAACATATATTTTCCAACAGTCATACACAAGATTCCCTGAGAAACAGGTTCTGAGTCTCTGAGATTTGACTGCAGGAGATTTGGGTGGGAAGAAGGGGAGAAAGAGCAGTGTTTTTGAGAACCTCCCCCGTCAGGAAGCAAGGAGAACAGACCTGGGCAGAGGAAGAGTTGAACTGCCCTCTTGTTGTTGAGCCAGGCCTCTGCCAGTTCCAATGGGAGCTCTGGAGTGGAGAGGCCCTTTACAGTTGTCCTGGTTGAGACAACAGGGCCTGGTCTCTATTCACCTGTTCACTGGACTTGTGTTACCCACAGGGGGTGAGTCCTAAAACAGTGTGGTTCTCTCTGAGACAAGGCTGAGGACAGTTTTGAGAAAAGGACTCACCAAGAACCTGACCGCCACCAACACTTCCTTAGGGGGACAGAGTGCCTTCTCTCTATATTATACAAAATTATAATAAAACAATCAAAATATCAAAACAATCAAATTAGTATTTTGATTATTTCATTATAACTCAAAATATATATGTATATGAACCCAGACTAGAAAAAAAGCAAATGAAAATAGAAGTGCTATAAATAATATTTTATCTCTTTTTCAAAATTAAATGCAATGGTTGCCACATGGTATTCTTACCATTTAAAAGAAGTGCTCAGATCTCAGAAAAATATAATTCATGGCTTTGAAACACCGTATATGATATACTCATATGGCTATGATTCCCAAGCCAGTTTATGTGTTCTAAAATACAGGGAACTTCTAAGCACTCTTATATGTCCTAACTTATTAAATCATCTCAATAACCTTAATATAGATACCTTTATTAACTAGATGTTACGGAGAAGGAAATTGAGTTTCCACGAGGTTACATAACTCGAGCTCTACATGGCTAGTAAGCTGTAGACCTGGGATTTGAACCCATGTTCTAATGGCTGGCTGTTACCAACCAGTCTTTGTCACCTATTGCATACCTTTATTTCACACAGTCCGCCTGAAGTCTCCTTGCAATGGCAGTAATTTGTCTTTTCAGATTTCACTTCTTCTTAAAAAAAAAATCCTGCTTAAAACAGTAAAGTAATAAAATTGTCAATGTAAAACTATGCTAAGGGGTAAAAAATTGCCTTCAAACTTTCTATTTTAAAGTCTTTTGAAATTCAAAGATTTGAAATACCAATGGGGATTATATGAGTAAAGTTATGCTATTTTTCTCTAAAGAATCAAGTCTCTCTTCGCTCTTAACATGAAACAGGAAGCCGTACAGATACCTGTTTGAAGAATGATTCTCTTAGAGCCAAGGCCAGTAGCGGGATTCAGCTGGTTTGCACTGATTCTACAGAACTGATACCTAAGTTTTTGCTGAGTTTGGCAAAGCAGTTGTTAAAATGGCACTTGTAATCAGGGTTCTCTCTAAAGTGGGGTTTTTCAAAGATGAAATAATATGTTCAGAGAAGAGACGTCTCCCATTTCTAATACATCAAACACAAGGACTATCAGTCTAATCGGCCTGCCTCTAAAGGAATGGGCTCTTACTCCTACAGTGAAATATGGTTAAGGATAAATCACACAGCTGATGAAGCTCGGAAAAATGCGAAGAAATTTGTGAGGACTCCAATCAAGAAGCAATATAGAAATATCTTAAATACCAGTTTTATTGGGGGTTTTTTTGTCAGGTATTATTTAATATTTTAAATAATGTTTTTATAACAATCTAGTTTTATGTACCTTTTATTGTTCTTTTTAAGTATTAAATGCATGAAATAATAAACTACCTTTTGATACATCATTTATATTTAAAACGGTCATTAGGGCAGAGAACCGGCTGTTAAATTATTTGAATCCCACCACTGGCCAAGGCTTTTCCCTCTCAGAGACCTAGAAAGACTAAGATGTCTCTGGGACCCAGGAGGGAATTGCCTTTGAATCAATTACTGTACTAGGAACTGCTTCTCATCCTCTGGGGCATTATGTAAAATTCAACTCAAGTTCATTAGCATTCTGAATTATTTCACCAAAGGATCTGAATTTTTATATGCTATATTCAAAATGCCCAGGTAATATTTTTGTTTGTTTTTTTAAATGTTTATTTTATTGATTTTAGAGACAGGAAGGAGGAGAAAGACAGGAACATTAAGCCCTGACTAGGATTGAACTGGCAACCTCTGCACTTCGGGACAGCTAAGGCAAGGGTAGTGTTTTTAAAGTGAATTTCCAACCTCAAAAGTGGTCTTTTTCTTTCCAAAATGTTGATGGGCTTTACAATAGACCATCCATGAGGGCCTTTCTCCCATAGGAATGCAGTGTCCATGCTCCCTGAACAAAGCCTTCTAAAGGTTCACAGATTGGTCATCTCAATTGATACTTTATTTGAAATGGAATGCATTTTTAAAATCTGAAAAATAAATCACATCTCCCCAAATCATTTAAGAGACATATTTACACAAATTATGACCACACTTAAGTTCATGAATGTGATAGTAAAGTATTTGGTGCATGGTGATACTTGTTTTTCAGAAGCTGGCATTGGCATATCCTGAAACTAAGCAGAAAGCTGACAGTGGAATGTAACAAAATCACTTTATCTTTCTTCTCAAAATAAACACAGTGATTTGCAAGGACCATCTATTGTTAAAATCTGCTTCCTCACTCCCCAGCTGATCACCAACAGGCCAGCTTCAGAGGAGATAGGCACAGGCTTGTACGCAGATGCTTCAAATGACCCAGAGTCCTCCTGCCTCCTTCACTGGGCGATCAAGCCCTAAGAAAACCCTGTTGGACCCAGTTGGCAGATGTCCTGCCAACAAAGTGGCAGATCACTTTGTCATCCAATGTTATGCAAAGCTAGATTTACAACACGTAGATTATAAATGTCACCCTTCAAATTGTGTTTAAACTTTAGAAATTTTAAAACCCATTCAACATGATTTCACAATCCAACACAATTCCACAATTAATACATCTTAGGCTGTTTTAGGTGAACTGGTATATTTTTCTTGAATGAATCGCTGATGGATTCAATATGAAGCTCTATTATTTCCAAATTTAAATTTTATTCTGCTGAGGGCATCTTATTGGTAAAGCAAAAAGAAGTTTGACATTTACAAAAAGGAGACAGAATGAATGCTCAGAGGCCCATCTCCATCCTTCGAAGCTCTGGGTTCTAAGAGATTGCTTTCCTTTTCAAACTTGCCGTTGAACATGACATTGTAAACACTTGAAGGCAAGCTAAAACCAAGTCACTTTCCCTGGGGACAGAACAAGAGATGTGTTTGAACTCCCACACTGGCAACAAACGAGTGTCATTTAAAGTAATAAAAGAAATAGGTCTATGTGGGCAGAAAGTTGTTTTTATTTTTTAAGCCTTTGTACAATGTTTACATATGAGGGGAACTCTTATAAGTAGTGTTGGGGTTTTCTACCTCCATTTGGAAAAGGTTAAGTGAGATTATAAAGTTGGTTAGATTTCATAATCCCAGTTTCCTGTAGGAGGAAAATGTTCATTTTGAAAGGGCCCTTTATAGCCATTTACTCTCTGACCTCAGCACTCCCTGTAGGAGGACATAAGCAGATCTGAGATTTCACTACAAAAGTTTGCCTAAGGGGCTCTGTTATGTTTCCTAGCGGGTCCTGGATTAGTTGCTCTCAGGGAATGAAATGAGTGTAAAGGAAGCCCAGTGTGAGGCAAGAGAAACCACCTCCATGGTGCTGGGAAGTTAGGCATTTTTTCCTTCTTTCATCCACTCATCCCAACAAATAGTTATTGCGCTGTGTATGAGGCTTGATGCCAATATAAGCTCAAGGACAAAAGTTGTCTCCAGATGGGACATTCCTTTTAACTTTCCAACTTTTTACATCTTATGTTTATTTAAGGGAAGGATTTTCTGTTGGATCTGCCCTTTCCTTCTTCCTTTTCTTGGGTTGAAAGAAGTACTCTTTATCTTTTTTCCATAAAGGCAATTGGTCAGGCCTGGTAATACCTTAGGTGGTTTATATTATTATTTTTCCTTTACAGGTAGAATAGAACCACTGACACATTTAGTGATTTGCATTTGTATTTTGTTCTGCTGAGCTTTGTTAAACATAGTTGTTTCTTTGTTCTGGAAAAATTATTCAACCACAATCGTTTTAAAGTGTCAAAACACAGAAACCATCTTACTCTTCTCCTTTCTCATTTCTGAGGTTCCTAAGTATCACAGCAGGACTAAAGGCTGTGGAAAAACAGGACAGGAAACCAGATCCTGTTTGCCCCATTGAGAACCATAGACATTGTGGGGGAAAAATAGCACAACCAGTACTTAGCCTATAACCTATATACGCTAACAACCTATATGAATCTTAATTTTAAAAGTACTTGATATGAATTTTTATCTCTTTATAGCACAAGAATTTGAAAGAAAAACTCTTCTATCTATAAAAACACTGGGTTTAATAAGGGTTATGTGATCAATATATTTTAGAATTACAGTAGAATGAGGCATTATCTAGAAAATACAGCAGTGGCTCCAAAGAAACCAAACCAAATTGGACTTAAAATCTTTAGATCTGGCTCTGAGTTGCCCATCATATTTGTGTGTGTGTGTTGTGTGTAAAATAATTTTTTAAATCTTTGCTGCACACATTCACAGCCACAACTTAACCACTGGAAGTGGGAGTCTACTTAATTAAGTTCTGCTTGCCATTTGCTCAAGTTTAGTTTACCCCTGCAATTTGTTAGATTAGAGTTATGACCTCAGAATTTCATCATTTCAATATTGCTAAAAAGTAACTGGACCACAAAACTCCTTTCTAAATGGAGGGAGAATAAAGACATTCTGGCATAAAAATCTGTTTTCATTTCTTGACTCCATAATTTAGCGTTGGCCTAATACTGACCTTTCCAATTTGGATGCTGGAAAAATACTGATCAAGACGTGGTGAAAAAGATAACGGAAAACAAAGACCTGTTAGGAAAGCTATGCAGATAGGAAGTGATTTTCAGCCCCGAGAGGATTTTGTATCATCTATGGCTCGTTTTAAACTTAAGCAGCATCTGCCCTTGTGGATTTTGACCATCCTTTTGATTTAACACAGAAGAGGGATTGTTCTACCTTTAAAAGCACATCCCCCTCCCAAATCCCTCATGAACAAGTGGCTGCTAAAACAAGACCGGGGTTGTTTTCCTTCTGAAAATCCAGTGTTTACCCATCCTTCCTTTTTCAGTTTCTGAGTTTAGTTAACCTAACAACAAAACATATAACCCTCCAAGTTCTCAGAGAGCAATGAAAAGCAAAATAGTTGGCTTCTCTGATCAGCATTATTTTCAGTAAGAAAACAAAAAGTTATGACTCTTAGTCCTTTGAAATAGTTACAAACTGTATTTCTAAAACGCTAAGAATCTAGGGTATGCTTCTAGTATAAAGTAAGAAAGTATGGTTCAAACAAAGTGTGCAAAGTCCCCAGAGAAGGGTAGTCTCTAGTATGGATAAAACATAAAAATGTTCTCTCAAACAAATTGAATGATTCCCTTTTCCCCCGCACTATGTTTCTTGAAATGAAACACCTAATGTTTTTATACTCAGAAACCACAGAAACTTCCTTAGTAAACCCTTCACATTTGACATAAGCCAGGTTGTTCTCACAGTAGACCTTGCCTTACCACACAGTTAAGATCATCCTGCCATCAGTTGGGTTATGTTCTAAGTATTTTGAATTAGATATCACCACTACTGATTTCCTTTTAGAAAACAATTTGATTTTCATAATTAAACAATTTTGAACATTTAGCTTCTTTAAACTTCTATTCTACATAACATATATGTCTAAGGAAAAAATATCCTCAAAAAAAAAAGTTATATCACAGAGTTTAATTTCAACCACCTGGCATAACAATGAAAGTATGAGATGTTCTGAAAATGCCTTAGGAATTATGAATTAATGAATTCTTAGTGTCTTCCCCTAAATTGCCCCTTTTTCCTTCCCAGGATTAGAATTTACTAGGGAATAGGTGTTTGAAAATAAAGTTCCTTTTTTGGAAAACGGCCTACATTCAGAAATGTACTCGAACAAGTATTTTAAAAAACTAATAAATAATCATAAATCAAAATACATTAAAATAAAATTACAGTACATCATCTTTCCTAGAAGGTCCACCATACTGGAAGATCCTTTCAAAGGTTCATAAATAAAGCCTTCTGGACTTGAAATCGTTTCCTGCATTGTGATGAAGAAGAGTAATGCAGAAAACTAAGAGAAATTGCAAGTTATCAGTCGAGTGATGTCCAAACTACTTGATCTGGTGCGGGGCGGGGAAACTTGTTTTCGTTCCAAATGAAGACAATAGAACGGAGCTCGTCCCACTTCCTCCAGTCCTCAAAACCTGGAAAGAAAGGACACGGAATGATGTTGGTGGCTCAGATTCCTCCGAGACCCAGATCTCTTCTGGCTAGTCAGGCAGACAAGCATGGTCTTGAAGACACCGGGGTCGTTCCCCCAAGCGCCCAGACACAGAAAGCGCCAACTGTGGTGCACGGCACTGACCGAGTGCGGGGTGGGGGGGTGCAGTCCGCGAGGCCTCCCTGCCTGGCCGGAGCCCCCACCCGCTCCTCTCTGCCCCGCCACTCCTGGCTCCAGCTTGCTTCTCTTCTTTTCACCTACCCAGAAACTTAGAATAACTTCTCACTTTTCCACCCAACAGCCAAACCCGTGAACATGCTTCCTCATCCTCCTAACAGTCCCGGAGCCCCAATCCTGTGTGGCCCTCTGTAGCCGGAGTGTGCGAGACCTTACCTTCTGGTCTTACGGGGGTGCTGCCCCCTTCAGGCAGAGTTGGAGGTGCTGCGGAGTAGCCGGTGGCCGTGCGTCTGCGAGAGCGGTTGTTGGAGTGGGTGCGGTAGTTGATGCGGGTGCGGGTGCGGATGTGGATGAGGGTACGAGTGGAGCTGCTGGAGCTGAGGCTGGGGCTTGGGTTGGGGTTGGGGCTGCGGCTGGGGTTGGGGCTGCGGCTGGGGCTGGGGCTGCAGTTGCGGCTGGGGCTGGGGCTGGGGCTGCGGCTGAAGCTGCGGCGGCTGCTGCTGGACCAGGTGCTGCTGCTTCTGCCGCGTGGACTTGACCGCCAGGATGGCCTGCCGGTTCTTGTACTGCACCATCTGCAGCGTGATCTCTGCGTTCCAGCCCTGGTCCTGCGGGCACCGAAAGTCGATCTCCTTGCCCTCGGCCATCACTACAGTGAAGTACATATACTTGCCTTTGCGCTCTACGCAGTCCACGGTCTTCATGTTGGAAAAGTGCAATTCCTTGAGCTTGACGGGCGGCTCCAGGCTGGCTACTGCGGGGCCTCCGGGTTGGGACGGTTCTGCCGGCCCCTGCCCGGGCTGCGGTTGCTGCTGCTGGTGCTGGTGTTGCAGCTGCTTGGGCGGGATGAGCAAAAGCCCCTCCTCAGTGAGGATGCAGCACTTTTTCTTCCAGAGCTGCAGCAACCCGTCGCTTCGCTTCTCCAGCACACCCTCTTTCAGCGCCTTACAGCCACTGCTCTCCAGCATCTTCCCGGCATAGGGGGCTGCGCCGCCCGGCTCGGCCTCTCCGCTCCCCGCCGCCCGGGCCGGGGGCAGCAGCAACAGCCGCGCTCCGTCCTCGCCGCGGCGGCTCCCGCGGCCGCCCGCCCGAAGCGCGCAGACGAGGCCAACACGCAGGAAGCAGAGTGGCGGCCGCTCGGGGTCCGGGCAGAGGGGCAGCCGCGTCCTGATGCGCCACCAGGTCCCGCAGCTGTGAGTCGGCGGGCCTCTGTCGTCTTCTTGCGAGCGCTCACTGAAGGGCACTGGCCGGGCCCCCTCGCGGCGCTTTTGAATGGGCCATCCCTCCCACCCGCGAGTGACACCCAGCGGAAAAGGCGGCTCCTGGCGCCCGCGCCGCGGGGGGAAGCCCAGCTCTGTAAGGCGCTCAGCCGCCGACGCACGCCTCATGAACTTGGGGCCGTTCCAGAGCCGGCCGCGTCCCCGCCCCCCGCGGCTCTCGCCCCGCCCCTCGCCGCCCACGCGCTTCCGCAGCGCTGTCCCGGGAGGACCGCGGAGACCCGAGCCCCGGAAACGCCTCTCCTCCGCCTGGGGCGGCAGCCGCGGGTGTCCCAGCTGCCCGGCGACCAGTGCCGACGCCCAGAGGGCGCTGAGAGGCCATCCCCAGCGTCCCGCCTCTCCCCGGCCGGCGGGGCAGTCTGCTCACAACCTCAGAAAATGGAGATGGGGCTGCGAGGTGGGGACGGCTATCACTGCCTGTAACGCCAAACTCTCTCTCTGCCCTTAGGAGCCAGCCTTGAGGACTTACGATGGGCTCCAGAGTCGCGCAGAGCCATGTCCTGGCCTGAGCGAGCAAGGAACCTGGGGATGAGCCCCACCGAAGTGTGCCCTCCCCGGACCCTACGTAAACATTTCAGTGCACAAAGGCCGAGAGGACATGGTGTCTTTACACTCATATTCGCTCACGGTCATTAACTAGGTCTTCTTTGAACAGAGAGGGAGACTGATAAGGCAGTAGCGCTCTTTGTCCCGTTTGGAAGGGGTAGAACAAGGTGACCCACTTCAGATGGCATCTCGTTTTCCTTCTCTCAATCGGGAGCGCAGGCACTAACCTGTCTTCATCATGTTCACGAGCCCTCCAGCTTCCTTGTTGAGCCATCTATACAGTCTGCAACATCTCACAACAGTAATTCAACTCTACCTACAAATCCGGGGAATGCCCCGGGCTGAGAGACTCCACCCTTTAAGGCACAGTTCAGCTCTTCAAAGGGCAGATTGGTTTTCTTGGGTCCTCCTCTCTGTGGGTCTCTCAAATGTCCACCAGGCCAGACTTCTTCTTTATCTGTGACCTGGGCAAGGTAACGCTGTACTACTTGCCCCTAGCTCTCTCCTACTCCAACCAAACTCCAACAATTTCTATAGAAATTCTGGGAAACAAAGCAGAATCAAGAGCATAAACTGAAACCAAACCTCTTAGTGGGGAAATTCATCCATTAAGTAAATAGAGAACTCCAACTATGTACTGACCTTGAGGATATGAAGAATTACACCAAGAAGAAAAATAAAGGGATGGACCAGTAAGACTTGGCCAAGGTAAGAGGAAAGGCTGCTGCTTTGCCAAGAAGGAAGAAGGGAGAGCTTTGCTCATCTGCTGTTTCTTATGGCTGGGACAACAAATTCGATAGGGGAAGGAGTAAGAGATGAGCTTGGAGACCTGAGCAAGAGTCAAATCCTTTGTGTTATGATAAGAAATCCAATTAATCCCAAAATAATTAAGAACAAAAAATAATGTTTAAACAGAAGGATCCTGACTCTTTAATCTAAGAAACAATGTCTTAAGTAAATGGGACAATTCATGCACAATCTTGAGTCCCACTGGATTATAGTTAGCGGGTTCTCAGGACCTTCATATTGTTAATGGATTAGCAGTCTTTTATTTATTTTTTTAAAGATTTTATTTATTGATTTTAGAAAGTGGACACAGAGAGAAAGGCAAGAGGAGCGGGAAGCATCAACTCATAATTGTTGCTTCTCCTTTGCGCCTTGACTGGGCTTCACCACAAATTCAGGGTTTCGAACTGGAGACCTCAGCAGCTTTGCTCACTGCACCACTACAGGCCAGGCTGGATTAGAACTCCTTTAAAGAAAAAGGAAATTATTAAAATTACATAAAGTTTTTAGTAAAATTATGTAAAATAATAAGCAATTCTGTATATCAATAAGAAACACTACACCTCACATCTCAGTTCTTTCCTTGCCTATGTAGGACAAGTGAGCGTCCCAGAGAATTTCTACATGACCAGCTGTTCATCTTAACAGAATGCCACTCTTCAGCTCATTGTGTGATTCAGAGTTCCTGAGGACAGGAATGTATTTGGGGAAGACATTTCTTATGGAAAAAGTATACAATACAAACTTGATTGGGTAAAAACTAAGATATAATCTGGAAGCCCAAGCCATTTTCTTAAGAGAAACTCAATACATTTGGTGTCATCTAACCTGCAGTTTATCAATATGCAACAAATGCATCCTATCTAAATTGCTTCAGAATGCACAATTTTCAAAAGCACTTATTACTAGTGACTTTAAAACTCAGAATTTCCAGTTGGTATTTCACAACTTAGTGACCATTAGAAGTAAGTACAATGTGTTCTCTCTGACTACAGTGCATTTATTATTGGATATCTCAGCAGTATCGGAATCATGTGGATCAGTGACAACTTTGATTGTGATTTATATCAACAGTATCTACTAACTCACAAAAATGGTCATATCAGCAATGAAATAAATTCATAAAAAATAAAATATAAGAAATAACTGTTTCCGAAAAAACACCACAGGTTCAGTTGTAGATATAATGAAAACCTACAAAGGTCACTTAAAAGTTATTAAAATGTAAAAAGCTAGCTCACAAAATCATTGCTTTGGTAAACAGATTTGAAATGGCTAATCACAGCTGACTGCATAAAGTTGTCTATCAGTAGCGTCTGACACAGTTGATTATTTTCTCCTCTTGGATACAGTTCTTCACTTGGCTCCAAGGACATTACTCTTAGTTTTCCTTCTACCTCCCTGGTCACTGTCTCAGTCCCCTCTACAGAGTCCTCCACTTCCTCCCTATCTTTTAATATTAGATTGCCCCAGAGTTCTCTTCTATATCTATACTTATTCCTCATTGATCTCATCATTTTCAATAACATCTATATGCCAAAGACTCCCAAATTAATATCCAAGTGCTTGTTACCGAAGAATATAATAAAGATTACCAAAGTTAAAATAAAATAGTATTAACATGCCAGGCAAGGGAAACACATACTAGTGAAAACATTCCCTGAGTAGTTTACTAGAAGAAAAAGTCTGAGGAGGTTTTAGGTTGTAGAAAGCAGGGTTCATAGTGTCTGCTAATAAAAAATTGAAAAATAGTGCTCTGGATAGGATGGAGTCCATAGGTTTATATATGATGAGCTAAAAACATCCTGGATGGAATTTATTCATAAAGGGTCTGGAGTCACTTAAAGTTCTTGGTTTTTTAACAGCTTTAGCTGGTTCGAATAGTTGTAATGAAAACTGCTTTGTCTTGCTTGATGTATTCCAGGCCAGTATTACTTTAAAATGAAAATTTCCCATTACTCTTCTCTACATTACTATTTGGATGTCTAATAGAGAACTCAGATATCTGTGATCTCAAGCTTATCCCCTGCAGTCCCCTTCTCAGTTGATGGCAATACCACCTGCACAGTGGTTCAGGCCAAAAACGTTAGAGAGCTACTGCCCTTAAAACAAGCCAGGAGGGTCTCTTCCCCAGAGCCTTGAGCTTTAGAAGAGTCAAAACGGCATGTTTGTCTGGAGTTCACTCACTCTAGACTATATTCCAGGTACTCAGGATTCCAAATTCTTTGCCTAAATGGCCTTGACTGTTCCAGAGTATGCATTATGTCGCCAGTATGTGTGCTAGAATGGAAGGAGGGTGGATTTTGAACATGCAGACTAGGATGTCCACAGAAATGTGCAGAGCCATGGATGGGAAGAGAAGGTGGCTCATGGGCTGAGGATCAGCTCTGCTCCCAAGTAATTGTCTGGTATTGGACTTTAAGAATCTGAAATTCAAATCTGGTCCTTCAGGTACTTATGAAGATATATATATTTGTCAACATAGAGCATTGGATGTATTTTCATTTAACAAACTTTTACTTATTTAACCTTTGGTGTGTCTCTATTGTACTTTTGCCTGAAGATCCCAAATGTTTAGAAGCATGCCTGCCTTGCAGTTACTCATTCCTCTTAATACTCAACCCACAGATTACCAGGAAATCACATCAGTTAAGTCGGGTCGGGAACCTATGGCTCGCGAGCCAGATGTGGCTCTTTTGATGGCTGCATCTGGCTCGCAGACAAATCTTTAATAATAATAATAATAATAACATTAAAAATATAAAACATTCTCATGTATTAAAATCCATTCATTTCCTACCGCTCATGTTAATGGTTGTGGGTGCCTGGAGCCAATCACAGCTGTCCTCCGGGACAACACCAAATTTTTATTGGGTAATGCATAACGTACATGGGTCATTGTGAGGTCAGGGAGTAAACTTCCCTCCTTTTAATCAAGTAGTCAGCTAGCTAATTGCAGAAACCCTTTTGACGAAGAAGATGGCTAAAAGAAAAAAAGATGAGTATTGTACTTTTCAGCAGGGATGGACAGAGAAATTCGCCTTTGTGGAGAGAGCAGGTTCTGTAGTGTGTCTAATATGCAATGATAAAAATTGCATTGATGAAACAGTCAAATAGAAAGCAGCACTTCGATACACACCATACTACATTTGCATTGAAATGTCCAGCAGGGGACAGCAGGAAGAAAGCATGTCAAGAGCTACTGTACAGAGTGCAAGCTAGTTAGCAGCAACTCCGTGTTTGGACCCAACAAGGTGACTGGAATTCGGCTAGCTTTGCTGGTGCTTTAGCAATTGTGAGAAACAGAAAGCCATTCACAGATGGGGAGTATGCCAAAACATTCATGCTTGATGTTGCCAATGAACTTTTTGACAACTTTTCGAAATAAGGACAAGATAATTAAACAAATAAAAGACATGCCTCTGTTGGCAAGAACTGTTCACGATCATACCATCATGATGGCAAATCAAATTGAGGCAACACAAGTGAAGGACATAAATGCAGCACCATTCTTTTCTCTCATTTTGGATGAGTCAACAGATGTAAGCCATTTATCCCAGTTCAGCGTGATTCCAAAGTATGCTGTCGGTGATACACTACGTGAGGAAAGTCTTGCTGTTTTGCCTATGAAAGAGACAACAAGAGGGGAGGATTTATTCCAGTTTCTCACTGAATTCACTAAAGAAAAAATCTACTGATGGATCAACTTATTTCATTGTGTATTGATGGTGCTCCATGCATGGTGGGGAAAAACAGAGTATTTGTAGCGTTTCTTCGTGAACATGAAAAGAAACCCATCCTGAGTTTTCACTGCATCCTACATCAGGAGGCGCTTTGTGCTCAGATATGTGGCAAGTGGCTTGGTGAGGTGATGTTGCTGATCATTTGGGTAGTCAACTTTATTGTTGCCCGAGCTTTAAATGATCGGCCATTTAAAACACTGCTGGATGAAGTTGGGAATAATTATCCTGGTCTGCTTCTGCACAGCAATGTGCGTTGGTTGTCAAGAGACAAGGTGCTCAGCCATTTTGTGGCTTGTCTGAGCGAAATCCAGACTTTTCTTGAAATGAAAAATGTCGAGCATCCCGAGTTAGCTAACACGGAGTGGTTACTGAAGTTCTATCTTGTGGACATGACTGAACATCTGAACCAGCTCAATGTGAAAATGCTAGGTGTTGGAAATACACTCTTATCCCTTCAACAAGCAGTGTTTGCATTTGAAAACAAACTGGAACTCTTCATCACTGACATTGAAACAGGCAGGTCGTTTACTACACTTTGAAAAACTGGGAGAGTTTAAAGATGCATGCACAACAAGTGACCCTGCTCAACATCTTGATCTCCAGCAGCTAGTGTGTTTCACATCTAATCTCCTGCAGTCATTCAAAGCATGCTTTGGAGAATTTTGTCAGTGCACTTGTCTTTTTAAGTTCATCACCCATCCACACGAGTGTGCAATAGACAGCGCCAACCTGAATTACATCCCCGGTGTCTCCATCAGAGATTTTGAGCTACAAGCTGCTGACCTGAAGGCCTCAGACATGTAGGTGAATAAGTTCAAGTCAATGAATGAAGATTTGGAAAGACTTACACAACAGCAAGCAGAGTTGGTGAGCAAACACAAGTGGGAAGAAATGAAAAAACTTCAACCCACGGACCAGCTGATTGTCAAAACTTGGAACAGCTTCCCATCACATACCACACACTGCAGCATGTGAGTATTGCTGTGCTGACAATGTTTGGCTCTACGTAAGCATGTGAGCAGTTTTTCTCACATCTAAAGAACGTTAAGACCAACCTACGATCATGTTTAATGGATGGAAGTCTCAACGCCTGCATGAAGCTTAACCTCACCACGTATCAACCAGACTACAAAGCCATCAGCAAAACCATGCAGCACCAGAAGTTGCATTAATGGTAAGAAGTACTTTATTCATCATTGGTTAGCAACAGCATAACAATATTATTCAAAAGAATTCAGAGACTTATTGTACTTTAAAAGTGTTAGTCTTACATAAAATGCACACATTTACTTGTATTTAATGTTAAACATATTGTATGGCTCTCACAGAATTACATTTTTAAATATGTGGCGTTCATGGCTCTCTCAGCCAAAAAGGTTCCCGCCCCCTGAGTTAAGTCTTCAAACTATCTATAGTTCATCAATTTTCTTCTGAATCACCCTGGTGCAATCATTATTATGTTTCTTGAACTACTGCAATGGACTCCTAACTTGTTTCCCTGCTTCTAACACTATTGTCTTACAATCTGTTTTTAACACAGCAGTCAGGGTCATCCTAATCACTTTGTCCAAGTCTTTGCTTAAATGTCCTCCCAAGCAGGTCTATCCTGATCACTCTAAAAATTGCAGCCACTCAATTCCCCTTAATTTTACCCATAGCATGTATTACCTCCCAATATACTACTGAGTTATTATGACTGTTGCTTCTGTTTCCCTTGCTATAGAACATAAGTTCTTCAAGAGCGCAAGGACCATTGCTCTGATGTATCCCAGTCACCTCGTACAGTTCTTGATACATACTAGGGACTCAACAAATGTAGAAATTTTAAGCTGAGTCAGAAGCCCCTAGAAAGAAAATCAATGTCTTTAAATGTTTTTGACAGATATTTCATAATGCATCCTACTTTACAGTATTTTCAATTGGGCCCTGCCCAGGTAGCTCAGTTGCTTAGAGCATCGTCCTGACATGCTGAGGCTGTGGGTTTCATCCCTGGTCAGGGTACATACAAGAATTGACCAATGATGATATGAATATGTGTTTTTCTTTCTCTGTTTCCCTTCCTTCACCTCTCTAAAATTTAAAATATAAAAATTTAAAATAAAATTTAGAAAAATGTTTTTAAGTGAGAAGGGGGAGATAGAGAGAAAGACTCCCACATATACCCTGACCCAGATCCACCCGGCAACCCCATCTGGAGCCAATGCTCTGCCCAGTGGGGCCATGCTCACAACTGAGCTATCTTTAGCATCTGAGGTGGAGGCTCCATGGAGCCATCCTCAGTGCATGAAGCCAACACACTTAAGCCATGGCAACAGGAGGGGAAGAGAGAGAGAGACAAAGAAGTGGGGGGAGGAGAAGAATATGGTTGCCTCTCCTGTATGCTTTGGCCGGGAATGGGACCCAGGACTTCCACGTGCCAGGTCAATGAGTTCCACACACTGGTTGGTATACCACTGAGCCAACCGGTCAGAGCCTAAAATAAAATTTTTACAAACTGTAAAAGACTTCATGAAAAACTTGCAAAACTTGTCATATTAATATATATTTGGTATATATTTTTTTCAGTTTTATTTAGAAAATTAAATCTAGCAGGGTGACATTAATCAATAAGAGTATATAGGTTTCAGGTAAACATTTCTATAGCATTTAAACTGTTGATTGTGTTGTATGCCCATCACCCAAAGTCAAATCATTTTCTGTCACCTTTTATTTGTTCCTCTTTACACCCTTCCTCCCTCACATCCCCATATCCCCCTCCCCCTGGCAACCACTTCACTTATGTCCATGAGTCTCAGTTTTATATCCCACCTATGTGTGAAAACATAGTTCTTAGCATTTTCTGATTTGTTTCACTTAGTATAACATTCTCAAGGTTCATCCATGTTGTCATAAATGGCACTATGTCATCATTTCTTATGGCGGAGTAGTATTTCATTGTATATATGGACAACATCTTTATCCAATCATCTATTGAAGAACACTTTGGTTGTTTCTGCCTTGTTCACTGTCAATAATGATGCAATGAACATGGGGGTGCATGTGTCTTTATGTACCAATGTTTTCAAATTTGGGGGACAGATAGAGGGATTGCCGGATCATATGGTAGTTTTATTCTTAATTTTTTGAGGAACTACCATATTTTCTTCCATAGTGGTTGTGCTAGTTTACATTCCCACCAACAGTGAATGAGGGTTCCTTTTTCTGCTCAGCCTCTCCAACACTTGTCATTACCTGTCTTGTAGATAATACCAATGTAACAGGTGTTAGGAGGTATCTCATGGTAGTTTTGATTTGCATTTCTCAAATAGCTAGTGAAAATGAGCATCTTTTCATATATCTGTTGGTCATTGTATGTCCTCTTGGGAGAAGTGTCTGTACAGGTCTCTCCCCACTTTTTAATTGGATTGTTTGATTGTTTGTTACTGAGCTTTGTGAGTTCTTTATTTATTTTGGATATTAACCCTTTATTGTAACTGTTGTTTGCAAATGTAATCTCCCATTTAGTTGGCTGCCTATTTATTGGTTTTGTTGTCAGTTTCTTTTGCTGTGCAGAAAATTTTTAGTTTGATATAGTCTCATTCATTTATTTTTGCTTTTACTTGCCTTTGAGGTCAAATTAATAAATTGTTCTCTATGGCCAAGGTCCATCATGAGTTCAGTACCTATGTTTCCTTTTATATAATTTAATGTGTCAGATCTTATATATAGGTCTTTGATCCCTTTTGAATTAAATTTTGTGCAGGGGGACAAACTGTAGTCAAGTTTTAGTCTTTTGCATGTGGCTTTCCATTTTCCCCAGTACTGTTCATTAAAGAGGCTTTCTTTTCTCCATTGTGTGTTTTTGGCTCCTCTGTTGAAGATGATTTGCCCATATATATGTGGTTTTATTTCTGGGCTCTTGATTCCATTCCATTGGTCTGTATGTCTGTTTTTCTTCCAATGCCATGCTGTTTTGATTATCATGGGTCTATGGTATCATTTGAAGTCAGGTAATGTGATACCTCTGACTTCATTCTTTTTTTTCTGCAATCGCTTTGGCTATTTGGGTTTTTTATGGTTTCATACAAACCTGGTGATTTTTTGTTCTATTTATTTTAAAACTGACATTGGGATTTTAATGGGGATCGCATTAAATTTGTATATTTCTTTGGGAAATTTGGCCATTTAAACTACTTTGATTTTTCCAATCCATGAACGTGGCACATTTCTCCATTTCATTGTGTCTTTTTCAATTTATTTCAATAATGGTTTGTAGTTTTCAGTATATAGGTCCTTCACAACCTTTGTTAAGTTTATACCTACTTTTATGTTATTATTGTAATTGTAAAAGGAAATTTTTTTTAGTTCATTTCCTGAAGTTCCATCGTTGGCATGTAGACAAACAACAGACTTTTCTATATTGATTTTGTATCACGAGGTGAGGGAGGCGAAAACCGGGAGGCTGGGAGCCACACTTTAGCCTTCTTTGTCAAGTGCAGGCTGCCAGCAGATGGCGGGAACACTGGTCTTGACCCCATAGTTGGCCGCTTTTGTTTACCTCCCTCTCTGCCCCTCTGTCTCGCAGCTCCTCCCAGCAGAAGGAGACCCAATCACTTTGAGTTTCCCTCTCTGTACCCCTCCAACAAAATCCAGAGAGCCGGAGCTTCCCTCCTCCCCACAGTCCAGCAGTGGGAAAAAAAAGTCCCTCTGGGTTTGCCTCCTCTCCTCTCCAGAGCCCACCTCGGTTGCATCTTATCTTCCGCCTCCCTTTTTACCCTGTTCCACCTTTAGTCCATTTGGTGCATGGATCTTTTAGGTGCACCTGCAAACCCAGCTGGAGTTCCTTTGCTGAATTATAGTTGTTAAATTTGTTGAAATTTCAGGGGGAGAGATCAGGAGTATGTCTCATGCCTCCATTACTCTGATGTCATCTCTTGATACAATTTTTAAAGTGGATTACTACTACATATGCTAGGCATCTCTCTGAATTTAAATGCTATTTATTCTATGGATGCTATGTGAAATAAATCCTACAAACCTTTCCTTTCAAAGCTACATGCAATTTAATATTGTGGTAGATATTATATAAACTGTCATTCTATTGATTTCTAGTAATCTAATTAGTTTCTAAGAGTAATCAAAAGACCAGAAACACAGTAATAGAATTGAATTGGTGGCTATTTCTCTGACTTAGCAGTTAAATGGTAAAATACCTGCTTAAAAATCCATTAACACTGGCTTAAATACATTTGATTTAATAGGACTTGAAAAGTTATTAAGAAGTGCTTACTTTCATTTTTAACTTTATTACAAGATCATATCTTTAATCTATAAACTTCCCAATTTTCAATATACAGTATAAATTTATGAAAGATTATTAAAGATAAGGATACAGCAAACTTCAAGTGTCTTTCAAAAAAATAAAAGCCATATAATCTATGAAAATATCAAATTAACTTCAGTGCCTAAATGCTCACCATATTCAGACTGCAATTTAGACTTCTCAGCCATTCATTTCTTCATTTTTAAATACTACTCAATAGAAATCCATCATAAAGACTCTAATTTCCAAAATACCAAGCCAAAAAGGTTAAATATTAACTTTCTTCAATTGAATACTAAACTATCCAGACTTTGGTGCATTGCTTTAGCCATCTTTCCTCTTTACTAGTTGATGAACTAATGCCTCCTAGTGATCACTTTGTATAACACAGCTTAGAGCAAGTCAAAATACTACTGTTTAATGCTCTATTCAAATGTTTTAAACCTGTTATTACAACCTGTTTGTAGATCAAGCACCATCAATTAGCTGTCTCTGTTCTTTCTATTCTGCCTGCCAATAGCCTAATTCAGGTTCTTGTTTTTCTCACCTATGCTCTTGTAATTGCCCAACCACTTGAATCCACACTATCCTATATGTTGTGTTTCTACCAGTTCTATCCCTGAAATAGAAAACTTTCAGTTGCCTCACATTGTATGAGAACATCCTAATTCCTTACCCTGCCATGGACACCCCCCACCTAATAATGAATCCTATTTGCCTTTACAATTTAGACTCTCCTTCCACTCAAACCTTAAGTGAGCTTGTAACTAATTGTGCCATTTTTGCATTCCCAAATCCTTTGTAATATTGTGTTCTTCAAAGCCCAGTTCAATTTCCACCTCTTATCTTTTTTCCAGTTTTGAACTTTTTTCTTTTATATTAAATTTACTGGGGTGACATTGGTTAATAAAATTATATAGGTTTCAAGTGTACAAAATATAATACATCATCTGTATACTGTATTAAGTGCTTACCACCCCAAGTCAAGTCTTCTATTATTGTTTATCCCCCCCCCCTTCATCCTCTTCTACCCCTCCCACCACCCTTATTTCTCTGATAATCACCATACTGTTGTCTGTGTCTGTGAGTTACTTATTTTGCTTAACCTCTTCACTGTTTTTATCCAACTTCTCAAACCCTCTTCTATCTGGCACTCATCAGAATGTTCTCTTTATCTATAATGCTGTTTCTGTTCTACTTATTCATTTATTTTGTTTTTCTTTAGATTCGATTATTGATAGATATGTATTTATTGCCATTTTATTGTTCATTTTTAAAATTTATTTTTCTTCTTCTTAAATAAGACCCTTTAACTTTTCACGTTATACTGGTTTGTTGGTGATGAACTCCTTTAGCTTTTTCTTGTCTGGGAAGCTCTTTTTTTGTCCTTCAATTCTAAATGATAGCTTTGCTGGGTAGAGTAATCATGGTTGTAGGTCCTTGCTTTACATCACTTTGAATGTTTCTTGCCACCCCCTTCTGGCCTGCAGCTTCTGTTGAGAAATCAGCTGACAGTATTAAGGGAGCTCCTTTGTAGGCAACTAACTGCTTTTCTCTTGCTGCTTTGAGGATGCTTTGTCTTTATCCTTTTGCATTTTAATTATGACATGTCTTGGTGTGGGCCCCTTTAGGGTTCATCTTGTTCGGGACTCTATGCTCTTCCTGGACTTGTATGTCTATTTCCTTCACCAGGTTAGGGAAGTTTTCTGTCATTATTTTTTCAATAGGTTTTCAACTTCTTGTTCTCTCTCATCTCCTGATACCCACCTGATGTGAATGTTGGTATGCTTGAAGTTATCCCAGAGGCTCCTTACATTATCTTCACTTTTGGATTCTTTTTGCTGTTCTAATTAGATGGGTTTTTTGTTTGTTGTTTTTTGCTTCTTTATATTATATTCCAAATTGCTGATTTGATTCTCGGCCTCATCTACTCTACTGTGATTCCCTGTAAATTATTCATTTCAGTTAGTGTACCCTTCATTTCTGACTTGTGCTTTTTCATGGTTTCTATGTCCCTTTTCATGTCATTGCAGTCCTCACAAGTTCCTTAAATTTCTAAGTTCCTTGAGCATCCTTGTAACCATTGTTTTGAACTCTGTATCTAGCAGTTTTCTTGCCTCCATTTCATTTACACTGCTCACAAAAATTAGGAGGTATTTCAAAATGAATGTGAAGTGACAAAATATCCCTAATTTTTGTGAGCAGTATAGTTCTTCTGAATATTTCTCCTGTTCTTTCATTTGGGACCTGTTTGTCTCCACAATTTGGCTGCTTCCCTATGCTTGTTTCTTTTGCTAGGTAGAGCGGCCTTGTGTAGTAGGTGCCCTATAGGGCCTAGTAGCATAGCCTTTCCAGTCACCTGAGCTGAGCACTCCAGGTGTGCCCGTTTCGGCTATGGGCACTGTTTCTGTCATAGAGCCTTGATCTGCTGTTGGCATCACTGGAAGGAACTGACTTGCAGGCCAACTGGTTGTGCAGACCAGCTGTGACTATAGTGGAGAAGCTGCTATGCAGGAGCTGACCCTATAGAGCAGGGCTTGCTTCAGTGGTCTCCATGTCTACCTCTTGACTGTGTCATTCATGAAGATGGTAGGGTTGTAATCCAGCATGGTCTGAAGCTGTGCACTGGCTCTAAGACCTCCCAGGAGGTGCGAGATCAGCCACTGCCTGTGCCCTGCCCAAGGCCACCTGGCATAAGCTACAGAGTGATCTGCAAATGGCTACTTGTGCCCAGGAGAAGCCAAGCTGAGAACCAAGGCTGGCTATCACTAGTGCCAGGCCTGGGGCCACTTAGCAAGAGGTATAGGGTATGTAGAGGCCAGATGCTGTTTGAGAGATTTTAAGAAAGTCTGAAGCATAAAATGAGAGGCCATTTCTATAAAAAAAAAGTCTTTGGAAATGGCTTGGGTGGACCCACATGTTGGGTGGGGCAGGGCCTCAGGGAGTTACCTGGGTGGGGCAAACAGTCTTAGCTAGGTTGATGGAGACTCAAATATGCTAAGCTGGCTGTATGTGTGTGTAGGTCTTAGAAAAGGAGCAATGACCTCTGCCAGCACTTTTGTCTGACAGAAAGCTACTCCCACCCCCCAGCTCTTGTCTTTTTTTTTTTTTTTTACAGAGACAGAGAGCCAGAGAGAGGGATAGATAGGGACAAACAGACAGGAATGGAGAGAGATGAGAAGCATCAATCATCAGTTTTTCGTTGCAACACCTTAGTTGTTCATTGATTGCTTTCTCATTATGTGCCTTGACCGCGGCCTTCATCAGACCCCGGCTCTTGTCTTTACATCAGACAATTAAGTCCCCTCCCCCTCATAGGTCCCTGGTGCCTTTCTACTTGTTGCCCCAGCGCTGGAACTCAGAGGGAGTGAGTCCCAGTAAGTCTGTGTGGGCCCTTTAAGAGGAACTGCCAGAGACACTCGCAGTCTCAATCCCTGCTGAGTTTTAAAGTCAGAAGTTACAGGGACTTCTCTTCCCAGCACTAGAACCCAAGGCTGAGGCCCTTCACTTCTCAGGGGGGACCTTTGCAGACATGATACCCCTCCCGATCTGCCACACATGGGTGTGGGACCAGCCCATTCTGCACTTTTGTGCCTCCTACCAGTCCCAATGTGGCTTCTGTGAAGCTCTAGGACTTCCATTCTGCTAGTTGTAATTTTGAAGTGATGAAGAGAGAATTCAAGTACTGTGTATACCTACACCACCATCTTGACAGAACTCAAATCCCACCTCTTAGATTTCTTTTGGCTGAATTAACTCCTTCCTATTCACCATATTTCCCCATGTATAAGATGCACCCGTTTTTGAAAAATTTGTGGTCTAAAAACTGGGTGCATCCTATACAGTGGTTGTAAATTTTTTAACTTGCATTTCCTGCTTTTTCGCACTTGTCTTTGTGCTAATTGTTTCACACTTGTTACTGGTATATTACAGTAGGTTAAGTTTTGCCATGTTCTGCCCAGAAATGGCTTAGAAAAAATTTTTGTACAGTGCTGAATTCAAGTTAAAAGTGATCCAGCCTGACCTGTGGTGGCGCAGTGGATAAAGCGTTGACCTGGGAACACGGAGGTCGCCAGTTCAAAACCCTGCACTGGTCTGGTCAGGGCACATATGGGAGTTGATGCTTCCAGCTCCTCCCCGCTTTCTCTCTTTCTCTCTCTGTGCCTCTTCTCCAAAATGAATAAAATAAAAATAAAAAAAAAAAGTGATCCAGTTTGCGCCTGACCAGGTGGTGGCGCAATGGATAGAGCATCGGAATGGGATGTGGAAGACCCAGGTTCGAGACCCCAAGGTCACCAGCTTGAGCGTGGGCTCATCTGGTTTGAGCAAGGCTCACCAGCTTGAACCCAAGGTCACTGGCTCGAGCAAGGGGTCACTGGGTCTGCTGTAGCCCTCTGGTCAAGGCACATATGAGAAATCAATCAACAACTAAGGAGCCACAACGAAGAATTGATGTTTCTCATCTCTCCCTTCCTGTCTGTCTGTCCCTATCTGTACCTCTCTCTGATTCTCTGTCTCTGCCACAAAACAAAACTCACAAAACAAACAAAAAAAGTGATCCAGTTTGCAAAAGTGAACGGAAATCGTTCTGCTGAATGTAAGTTTGGGCCTCCTCCAAATGAGAAATCAATCTGAGACTGGCTACAGGAAGAAGAAACCCAACTGAAAACGCCACAGCAGAAGACCATGAGAGGCAAGTCAGTAAAATGACCTGATTTAGAGAGGGAATTGAAGATATAAATTGAAGAGCAAAGGGAAACTGGG
Organism: Rhynchonycteris naso; assembly: GCA_037038555.1. Lineage (NCBI taxonomy): Eukaryota > Metazoa > Chordata > Mammalia > Chiroptera > Emballonuridae > Rhynchonycteris > Rhynchonycteris naso. Next base: position 105,340,538 of record CM072996.1, on the reverse strand, counting down.
ATTTCTCTGTCCACAAAGATGATTCAGCATGAGGCAAGAATTTCTGATGAAAAAGTTACTGACTTCAAAGAACACAATTGGTGCTTCAGGTTCATGAAACAGAATGGACTAAGCATGCATACATGTACCAGATTTGCCCAAAAGATGCCTGACAGCTATGAGCAGAAGCTCCTTGAATTTCATCATTTTGTCATATGCAAATATGGATGAAGTCCCTCTTCAAATTGATGTCCCAAATAACATAACTGTTGATTTAGAAGGGGGTGAAAACTGTAACTGTGAAGACAAGTGGACATGAAAAGAGCCATTATACAGTTGTTCTAGCTTGTTGTACTAATGGAACCAAGTTGCCTCCTATGCTGATTTTCAAATGTAAAACAATGCCAAAAAAAGTCATTCCTCAAGGAGTGATTGTCCACTTTCATGACAAGGGTTGGAAAGATCAAGACAGGATGGTTTGAGAAAGTTTGGAGGAGACCGGGTGGGCTCTTATGCAAACCTGCCCTATTGGTGCTTGATCAGTTCAGGGCATACATAATAAAAAACACAAAGATTGCTGCAGAGCAAAAAAATAAAACCTGCCATCATACCTGGAGACTTGACATCCCAGCTCCAACCACTTGATGTCAGTATTAACAAACCCTTCAAAGCTGCCACAAGAGATAAATGGAACCAATGGATGAAGTCTTCTGAGGACAATTTGACACCAGCAGGAAGAGTGAAGGAATCAACTATAGAAGTTTGTATTTGGGTGAAAAAATCCTGGATAATACCAAGATTGAGATCATTGTCAAGTCATTTAAGAAGTGTGGCATTTCAAATGCCATAGATGGATCTGAGGACAAGGCAATATATGAAGACAGTGATTCATCATCAGACACAGATGAGGACAAGCTAATGGATGGGAGATCTGTGATGAGGAGTTGTATGAATTTTATGATAAATAAAACTTAAGTTCAATAACTTTATGTAATTTTTTTTTCAAATTTTGGGCCCCCAAATTAAGATGCATCTTATATATGGAGAAATACACTATACACCACTACTTCCAATCTGATTAGTTAACATCTTGGGTGTTTTCATCATTGTGCCTAGTAGCAATGGGTCATGATGGAAATTGCTAAGTGCTGACTGACAGCACTTAACGTAAAGGAGACTAAATGTTAGTTCTGGCTGGAAATACACTGTTATTCAAAACAGGTCGGGCAGGCTGTATAGACATTTTATTGAAGATGTTCAACAAATAACAGAGGAGTCTGGGGATGCATTACGTGTTAGGGTAATATTAGCTTTGAATTGAAAAATGAAAATAAGTAGTTATAATGAAGTGGTGGAGGGTGGCTTTGTTCTTTTTTCCCTAAGTTCAGCATATATAAGATAGTACCTTTGAGCAATGAGGAAGGTAGTCCAGTGAAGAGACTAAGACACAATACTATGGTGTCACAAAACTACTATTATTCAAAAGTATTGATACTCTGACTTCTGGGTCTTCATATGCGGCAGTAGAAAAACACAGTGAGTGCAGCCCGGACTGAATAGCATTCAAACCTCTGCACTCCATTAAGAACCCCAAAGAACCTAACCACTACTTTCTAAGTCCTCTGCTACTCAAACTAGGTAAATGCCTCTGTAGTCTACAGCTCAAATAGATGATTGATAGTTACTCGGGCAGATCTCTCCATTTAAGGGATTAGATTCCAAGGACCACTCCCTATTTTGCAGTCTTCCATTACAACATATTATATAGTCTGAGAAAACTATTTAATTTGATCATAGTTGACATCTGTAAAAAAAAAAAAGTCAGTAAATGAGTAAAGACCTTTTCTGGGAGTTAGAGGAAGAGAAGTAGAAGAAGTGAGTATAGACAATTCTTTCAAAATTGAGGACAAAGGAAGACAGATTGTATTATTAACTTGCTTAGGTGCTATAAATGGCAAGTTTACCGTAGAAGAGGAATTCAGACTTGTAATCCAAGGATTGGAGGGTGGAGGTTGTGTTACAGGGGATAGAACGGATTTAGGACCAAAGAATCGCCTTTCTGCCCCACCTGCCTAGAACCTGGATTTGATGCATTTCAAACTCAGCAACAATGGAAGCCACATGCCAGACAGCAAAACAGAGGATAGAAGCCTCTTTTTTTCTGATAACTATAAAATTAAGTCCAGATTAACTCTGGTCTCTAAAATATTTCTTACTTTGAAATCTCTATCTTAAAGTGCCATTTAACCACTACTTGTGCACTGGAAGCAGGAGCAGAGGTATCACAGAGCAGTAGCAGCACAGGCAGAGGCCATATACTGGTCCCAACAGATTAATTTGTGACTTTGTCATTATTTAATGTCTATCCTTACATATAAAGAGGGAATAATTATCATTCTTAAATAAGTATGAAGATGAAAGGATTACTTCTGTTGTCTCAAATTATTAAATACACACGTGGGTCTTTCAAAACCACTGATTAAGATCTATAACAATATAAAAACAAACATCCCACCTAGTTTAAAATACAAACAAGTACAATAAAATTTTTCTCTGAATTACACCCCTTAGAAATTTGTACTTAATGGTTATCTTATACTACCATACGGTTCCTTTACTAATCAAACTTGCCATTTTTGATTCGTAATAATTGTGTACAACTTCAAATGATAAAAACATTCCTTTCACCATAAATAGGCATACAATGTAATTTAACTTTTCTTGACGTTTCTGGTCATTTTGGAAAGCTACTGCAGCTTTTCCTGCATTAGCACTGTTGTTGCCAACAGAACTCCCAAAAAAGACAATTTGTGGTTCACTTTTCTAAAATCTTATTATTCCTCCAGCAAAATGTAGCATTCCCTCCATTAAAATCAGTGGGTTTGTGCTTGATTCTCTAACCAACAGAGTACAGAAGTGATAACTTCTCAGGGTAGGTCACAAAAAGGATTTACTTTTGCCTCTCTTGGAAACCAGTTACTGTTTTGTGAGGCAATGCCTAGGTGGAGTTCTGGCCCCATCCCAGCTGAAGTTTCATCTAGCATCAACCACCTACCTGTACATGAAGAACCTTGGGATGATTCCACCTGCTCCTTCAAAAGCTGCCCCTGCTGATGCTGAGCAGAAATGAACTACCTAAGCTGTCAGCAAAATAAGTTTTGTCAATGATTTGGTAGTGATTTTGTTATGCAGTTCTAGGTAACTGCAACAACTATCGATGATACTGTCCACATTCTAATAGTCCCAATGAACCTATGAATACCCATAGTCCAGCTGTTTTATTGGCTTCTTCAATGTGACTCAGTATGTAGGAATGTGACAAATACAAAGTATCTTGGTTGACTAGTGAGATTGAACTAATGAGAACCAATCATTTAACTTGCTACATGGCTCCACACAGTATTATGGTTGGTACACCGGAAGGAGTCCAATAAATCCTAAGTAATCTACACATTCAAAAAGATGCTATACACCTACTGTCTTCCAAGCCCAATACTGGAAGTTAGGAAATCCAATAATGACAAGTATCCTTAGATTACTTCTTGAACTGGTAAAACCAGTTCAGAACTGAAGAACTAAAGAGAGTGGGTATTCAGTGAAAAAGTGACAATATTGAATAAGATAGATGCACAGCCTGACCTGCGCTGGCGCAGTGGATGAAGCGTACGCCAACTTGGGAGTGCTGAGGCCTTGGGCTTGAAACCCTGGGCTTGCCTGCTCAAGGCAAATACCAGAAGCAACAATGAGTTAATGCTTTCTGCTGTTCCCTCCTCCCCATCTTTCTCTCTCCTCTAAAATCAATAAATAAAATCTTTTTTTAAAAAGGTACATGCACAAAAGATCAGCTGAAGTTAATGAAAAGGCAGCCAAGCAGAGATGAACAGTGCAAATGCAGGTTATATAGGATGGGCTGTTTCTGTCCAAGTTACTCTAAAGGTTTTAGGTCCTCTCACCAAGGCAACTGAACAGCAAAGGAAATATTCAGCTTCTAGTTTTGAAATATACCTGTTTACTGCCCTGATCCAAGCCTGAAATCACATCTGATCTCAAGACAGACACCTCCCATTGTCCATCCCCAGTGTCCAGGGTTCTGGGTAGATGTTAGAATAGGCTGACAAATCACATCATTTAGTTTTACGCTGTATCATTTCTGGATTCAGCCAACGGTAAAATAAATCAGCATATAAAAAGATCCTTTAAAAAATACACTGTAATGAGTTTCTTAAACTGACATTAAGGGCAGCAAAGTATTTTCAATTTCCTTATTATTTTTTAAGAGACAAACGACAGGGAGATGAGAAGCATCAATTCATAGTTGTGAAACGTTACTTGTACATTGATTGTTTTTCACATATGCCTTGACGGGAGGGGGGCACCCTCCCGCCAAGCCAGTAACCCCTTGCAACTGTCAGCGACCTTGGGCTCAAGACAGCAACCATGGCATGTCTATGATCCCACACTAAAGCTGGCGACCTTGGGGTTTTGAACCTGGGTCCTCTGCGTCCCAGTCCAACATGGCGCCACCACCTGGTCAGGCTCTCTTCTCTTGCAGCTAGTGGTTCGATTAGTCTTAGCATTAGCTCCGGGCATTGAGGATAGCTTGGTTGATTAGAGCATTGGCATTAGAAGGTGGTTGCCAATGGATCCATTGAGGCACATGCAGGAGTCTATCTCCTCTCCTCTCACATAAAAACAACACACTTTCAAAATGCAATCTTAGCATGGAGCAACTTCACCTTTAGAAAAAGAAAAAAAAAACACCTTTCCCCTACTAGTTCTGAAATTTAAAAGGTGATCCCAACCACAAACTCTAGGTTCTTTTTTATTGATTTTAGAGAGGAAAGAGAGGGACAAAGCAGGAAGTAGCAACTCAGTTTTCCTTTAGTTGTTCACTGACTGCTTCTTGGATATGCCTTGACCAGGCAAGCCCAAGGTTTCAAAACCCACAATCTCAGTACTCCAGGGTCAGTGCTCTAACCAGTGAGCTGGTACAGGCCAGGCTAACTCTTCTTATGTCGCAAAGCACATTTACTAAATGTTCATCATATATGTCATGTTCTAAGTACTCACCAAGTCCTAATACATTCTTAGTGCTAAGCAAAATTTTCACAACTCATCAAAACATTGAGCCTGAGCCTGAGCAGGCGGTAGCGCAGTGGATAGAGCATCAGACTGGGAGGTGGAGGACCCAGGTTCAAGACCCCTGAGGTCGTCAGCTTGAGTGTGGGCTCATCTGGTCTGAGCAAGGCTCACCAGCTTGAGCCCAAGGTTGCTGGCTCGAGTAAGGGGTCACTCAAACTACTGTAGCCACCCCTCCCACCACCACGAAGGCAGATATGAGAAATCAATGAACTAAGGAACTGCAACGAATAATTGATGTTTCTCATCTCTCCGTCCGTCCCTAGCTCTCCCTGACTCTGTCTCTGCCACAAAACAAGAATAAAACATTGAGCCTGAATAAACAAAGTGGTAGATGAACTCAAATGGCTGTTTAACCATTCTAATATCCAATGTTATGAACCATTTTTATTCCTATATTCATTAAAAATGGTTAGTGATTTGTTCAGGGGCAACAAAGGTGTATTCTAGTATTACTTTTCCATTTTTCACTCATTTCTTATTCATGTAGAAGAACCTCATCAACAATTCCCAACTGGGTCAGCTACTAACCACCTAGGACTTGGGTTAAAGTTAAGAATCCCATTGTGTTGCACTGTCAGTGTCTTTAGTTTTTATTTCCTAAGCCTGTCACCTGCAAAGGCTTAGGAACAAGGACTTCCTAGAAATAAACACACCCAGAACCCAGACTTGGTTTCTAAATACCGTTTCCTTTTAAAGGGTACCAGAGATCCTTAAAGAAACAGCCCATTTCAGGGCTGTGACAGAAAAAGCCTAAGAGAAGCCCCAAGGTCTTTTTGAGTTGAGGTGTGTTAAATGTTCAATTCCTAGAAGACACACTAACAGTGCAGAGGAACCAGCTTGAAAATAATATTGGTCAAATGATTTAAACATTAAAATGGATTGCACAGTAAGATTTCCTGATTTTATGGAATCGTAATGTGATTGTTTCCAACACTGAAAAAAACAATGCATTTAGAGGGTATGTCTGCCAACTTTGTCAAAGTTTAAAAGAAAAACACAAAAATCCATACACACACACACTCACACACACACACACATATATATATATATATATATATATATATATATATATATATATATATATATATATATATATATATATATATATATATATATATATAATTTATGTAGCAAAATTAAAAAGTGGTGATTTATGACTAAACATAAGTTTGGTTGGTTAAGGCACTGTCCGAAAGTGAAGAAGTTGCCAGTCAGGGCCCAGACAGGTATAGATTGATATTTCGGTCTCTTAAAATCAGTAAAAAAAAAAAAAAAAAAATCTCTCACACACACACATAACTTTTTCAACTATTAGAAAAAAGTCGAAATACTTCTAATAGTAGAATAAAGTCCTCCCATTGACCCCGGAATTTGACTTCATCACCAATAACCCCAAATCCATTGTTTTTTTTAAAAAGAAATTCACCCCTTACTTTTGACAGGGTAGCCTCTAACTGGCCCTGAGGCCTCTGGTATAAATGTTCTAATTATGTCTTAAAAATTATCTTCATGGAAGATAATTTCTTTAAATACTTGGGTGGTTTTCAGTGTTTTAAATCCTTTCAAAGGACTTTTAGGGCTAAATCTGCCATGGCTTTCCCTTTTTTATCTCCATTCATTCTTTAAACTCCCTGACTTGTTCTACTTAAGGCCCTCATTTATCTCTTCCAGTACCTTCATGTGAACTCTTCTCTGTACAGAGGCTCCATTCCTCACTACACAAATTTCTATTCATCCTTGAAACTCCAGTTAAAAGCTCTCAAGAGACATGACCGATAGATCGCTAGTGGCACACTGGACAGAGCATTAACAGTCCCAGGTTTGAAACTCTGGGGTCTCCAGCTTGAGCGTGGGATCATGCCGCTGGCTTGAGCAAGGGTCACTGACATAGCTGGAGCTCCCCAGTCAAAGCACATATGAGAAGCAATCAATGGATAACTAGTGACGTAGCTACAAGCTGATGCTTCTCATCTCTCTCCCTTCCTGTCTCTTTCTTGCTCACTTAAAGGTGGGGGGAGGGCAACCTTCATACAAGTTTTGAGTATTTTGGCAGAAACCCATTTTATCATTCCATGAAAAATTCAGAGCTACTGCCTAATTTCATCATGAATGAAAAAAATATTAATATTATTAGCATTAACTTTTATTGAGATGTCAATTTCTGGCCCTTTTAATTTCTCATCACTTGTCCCCAGTTCCTCCTTACCTTTTAGGTTTAAAATATGTGACAATCTAAAAAAGTACTGCTTTTATTTTAAGCAACATTTTATCCTGAGTTTTTAAAATTTAGGAACTAGATTAAGGATTTATTTCCTGCTGGCAATTTATTATTCCTAAATTGTTATACTCCATTTCTCATTTATACTTAAACACAAGATACAAAGCACACTGTATTTTTAAAAATAAACCGATTAAAATTTCTCATGGATAAGATAAACACTTATTCTTCAATACTTGCACACTTCAACAAAGATGTTTCCACTTTTCTGAAGTCATGTAACTGGTCCTTAATCAGTCTAAGAACTTGTTACAATAACTGGATTTTTAAACAAAGACATTATATAGCTAAAAATTAACTTGTTAATTTCATCATTTAGTTTTCACCTATTAAGAGACTAAGTACTTTAAACAAATTACCTAAATTATGAATACACATTTTCAAAACAAAACCCAATTACAATTACCACCAATATAGTGATTAAGAAAAAACTAAATTAGCCTGATTATCCCCCTCTAAGGTTTGTAAAGAATGTATGCTTCTTCTAAGCTATCCATTTATTCTGTACATTTAAAATAACACCTGGCCTGATTTAAAGTAAAAAATATAAAGGCTAAAAATTTTATTTATTTATAAATAAAATGGACTCAAATCTAAATCAAGCCCTGAAACCAAACATTCAAATATATGAATATTAAATAGTTTAATACTTCTGCATGGTATGTTTTCTTTCACAAATTCAAAGTTTTATAATTTTAATAATAGGAATAGCTTACAACTCAGATAAATCCACAAATTCCATCTTACAAGCAGCAGTAACATAAATTCGATTATCTTAGAGGACTTATACACCAATCAATGTTCATTAACCTATTCATAAAATGAAAATATTTCTATCAAAGCTAATGTCTTCTTTTGCAAGTTTATCTGTTATTAAATGAGTAAAAAAGGAAATAGGTAGAAGCTCATTTTTCATAAGTGCTACTCTAAACCATTCCATAAAATTAAGATATTTTTGTCACAGAAATATTTCAGGGAACCGAGATAAAATAATGCTGAGAAATTTCATAAATTTAACTTTTAGAAATCCATGTTAAACTAAAAATTAATTTATAAAGCTGTTTGTTGTCTGGTTATTTACCACATTTGAATGACTATATATAAAATGTGAAAAAATGTTTTCAAAAGTTATCACTTTAGCTCACCAGGCGGTGGCGCAGTGGATAGAGTGTTGGACTGGGATGCTAAAGACCCAGGTTTGAGACCCCGAGCTCGCCAGCTTGGACCCAAGGTCGCTGGCTCCAGCAAGGGATGGCTTGGTCTGCTGAAGGCCCGCGGTCAAGGCACATGTGAGAAAGCAATCAATGAACAACTATGGTGTCACAAGGGCAACGAAAAACTAATGATTGATGCTTCTCATCTCTCTCCATTCCTGTCTGTCTATCCCTATCTATCCCTCTCTCTGTCCCTGTAAGAAAAAAAAAAAAAAAGTTATCACTTTATAGACGATCATACTGGATTTTACCATTTATAGAGAGAAAAAAATGAGAGAACTTGGTAGCCAGTGCCTGGCCAGAGAAAACTGTAAACTGAAAATATGAATTGCCTTGAAAAATGTTTACAGTTAATTCAGTGAAATCTGTAGAACTGTGGAATTCCTTTTCTAGTCTTCCAATAACAAATTCCGTTTAGCAGGGTTTGGGAGGTGTGCTCACTATTTGAAGTTATGCAAATTTACAGGCCACCATGGTCTAAGCACAGAATAGCCAATTCTAAACATCACTACTCTGTTCTTACAAAAAAAGTAGTCATTAAAAAAAAAAACCACCCAAAACATCACCAGTACATTTTATAAAATTAAATGCAAATTTTATTAAGGACTTCCAATTACATATTTCAAATTTTTTGAATGGAAAAGAATCATTTTGGACTGGACAGATGTCATAGATAAACACTGATATCCCTTGAACCGTAACTTTTATTAGAAAACAATGCCTCTACAAACCACATCACTCTTATATAACAGGATGAAATAGTATCCTACTCCCTCCCTTTGGCAAAAGCTATTTCCTACAGGTTTGGGGAAAAAATAGTGGTTTTGCTATTTTAAGTTCATTAAAAATGAGATCCTTTTGATTAATTTTTAAGTTCAGCTGTATTCAAATGAGCTGTGGTACAAAAAAAGATTATTTAGCACAGACTCTCTAATCAAAGCAACCAAAATCATTTTGAAAATGAAGAAGAAAAATAAATGGGGGTTTCATGGCCATTTTTCCCCCTAGAAACTACTGCAATTGGTTAAGGATTTCCAGTAGTTAATTAAAATGTTAGGAACAAAACAGATACACTATACAAATGACAAATTGTATTCATTCACATTTCAAGACCTTAATACTACATTTTCAAAAATGGAAGCTCTATTACTTCTAAAAATGAACCTAATATGTTTTATTACAAGCGGAAAGTCTACACTGTTCTCCAGTTACAAACCAATCAGTCCACCCTCACTGGCAAAGCTTTTAGTTCAACACAAAAAATTAACAGTAATTAGCCTGAGGTATTTTAAATGTGGCTCTACAGTCTCAAATTTAATGACACCCCACCCCCACCCCCAAACGGTCTTATTTCTATTTTAGTACCATGATCGATCTCTACAATATGGTCATAACTAAAATACCTAAAAACAATCCTTGGACCTTTTGAAATAGTTGATTACTCATCCACTTCTATTAAAACAGGAGCCACACAAAGAGCACTGCCTGACCAGATCCAGCATCAAGTACTTAACTTTGTTTTCTGGTTTACCAAACTGTGGTAGAATAAAATGCTGACCATACTTGTGGTGCACATAGGTCCAAATTTTTAAGCTTTTAATAAGATTGAGAAACAATTCATATAATTTAACTTAGTATGCCTAATACATGTGAGGTAGTTAAGTAAACAGTACTACCCATTTTAATACACAGTAGACAGAACACATGGGTAAATAACATACTTTCAACAATAAAAATTGGAATTAACCAGAGGCTTGGGACCCTCTCTTATTCTAACTAAAGAAAATAAAACTTAACTTTTTAAACTCTTTTAAAAAATTACATCATTTGCCTTAGTTTCTTACACTTTCCTAGATGTAGTACACACCTCTTCCAAAGTTGGCACCATACTTAATTCAACGTTGGGCACAATATTTAATTCAAGCTAGCGCTCTACTTCTGCCTGAATTAGTACAAAATTAAGACATTATCTTGTGAGAACTAAAATTATATTTGACATTTTTATTTTAGGCTGCAAAAACAAAAACAAGCAAGCAAGCAAACAAACAACAAAAAACTTCAAATGAACTTGTCAAATGATGAAAATTCATCCTTTCCAGGGAAGCTGAAGGTAGACCCTACCACAAAGAAAAGATGCTTAGTTAATGAAGGTTAAATTTACAAGTACAGTTAATAAAACTTAGCTTCTGGAAACACTAGGTTTTATTCACTTCTCTGTGGTAATCAGTAACCATACTACTGAGTTATGGGTTCTTTATAGTTAACTGTTACCTAAAATGTTAAAATTCACTAATAATCTAAATTTAATGGGTGTGGTCACATGGAAATTCTTAACCATAGACTTGTCTTCACAAGTTTGTTTTTGTTTTTTAAAAGATGAGTTTTTTTAGTATAGGCACTGCATTTCTATAACAAGGTAATGAAACACAAAGCTAGTACAAGCAAACTGAAACCCACTTAACTATCAGCTGAAAAATTACTTTGGTTCTTCAGGAAAACAATTAGCAAAACAAAAAATCTGTTTCATTCAATAGTTCTGTTTATTTTCATAGCTGCAATCTAATAGTTACACGATAAAAATACCCTAGAAGAACCAAACTATGTAGCAGTGAATAAAAATGTGTGAGAGAATTTATGCATTCAACATACCTGGCAGAAAAACTAAAGTTAAAATGCTAGGTAGAGCAAACTTCTTGTTAAAATATCAATTCCTTTCCTTTAAAAAAAATTAGTCTACCAAGAAATACAAAATCATAAGGCTGTGAGTAAGTAGTAGTTGTGTTTAGGCTATTACAGTGTAGGTTATCCTCAAGGCCACATACATCTGCTTCACTGCTGCTTGCACTCTGCTGGGTTTTGATCCTTCTGTTAAAGGAAAACAACAAGTCAATCTATCTTTTTCTACCTGCTTCAAATAACTTTTCATTAATAATTAACTACCATAATTATCACATCACCTCAGTGTTCTGTCAAAATTTTTGCCAATTTAAAGAATGGATAGAGCAACAATAGCAAATTACTTATTCAAACATGAACAGATCCTGAAAATGCTAAAACCTAGATTTTACATTATAGAATGAACTCCATAAAATGTGACACAGTAAGACATCTTAAAAAATTAAATAACCAAGCAATTTGTTAGTCATGGTACCCATTATTTATGTCTTTTTCTAGATCAGTTACTCAAAAATACTAATTCCATTCATAATTTAGCTGTAAGGAGTAATTCATATCTGTTAAGAGTATTTTTTTTTAATTTACTCTTTTGGGGATATATTACTGTAGTTTTTTAATTACTTTTTATTTATTCATTTTAGAGGAGATAGATAGATAGATAGATAGATAGATAGAAAGAAAGAAAGAAAGAAAGAAAGAAAGAAAGAAAGAAAGAAAGAAAGAAAGAAAGAAGCGGGAGGGGCAGGAAGCATCAACTCCCATATGTGCCTTGACCGGGCAAGCCCAGGGTTTTGAACCAGCGACCTCAGCGTTCCATGCTGACGCTTGATCTACTGCGCCATCACAGGTCAGGCAGAATATTTTAATTTTAAATATCCTCTCTAACCTGCTCACTTGTTTCAAGTATCTTATGGATATTTTATAACATTTAGCAAATGAATAAATCTATTAAAGGGAAAACAAAATTTCAAATGAATCCTGATAAAATGTACAAGGTGTTTTGTGGGAAGATAAAAGCCTTTCTTAACCCTGATATGACACATTCCAGGAACAACAGACTTGGACTCAGAAATGAAGAAAGGTGGTTGGAAGAACCTAGCACATAGTCCTGCTCCCCTATTTCCAAGCACCTCTGCACTCAGATGATTTAAAAGCTGACCTTTTGTTTATAAGCTTCCCTTTGAAGGAAGAACCTAAAACCACAAGATGATTTAAAATGCTCCTAAAAAAACCCCCAGAAAACACCATACATGATAACATGCCATTAAAACAGAATCTTAGGGCTTACGAAGACTGAAAACTATGAAAAACACAAGTCAGAACCAAAAATAAAATTATGTGTACTACTGAAATGCCAGTGAGGATTAAAAAAAAATTGTGTATTTCTTAGTCAATGGGCTAGACTTTAATAGACAAAAAATAAACTTTATATTCAGATACATCAATTCTTAGTTAATCTGACTTAAATTTACTAGAAAGCAACACTAATTTTGCTCACCTTTCCATCACTGTCTGCATCATTTTCCTCATCTTCTTCTTCCCCTTCCTATATTAAAGTTCAAAATGCATCCATGAAGTAGGTACACAGTAGCAAATGGCTCATAATATAGGGAGAATTTAATACAAACTACACTATAGATCAACAGAATTTCATGATTACAGTTTGGTGGCACTGTAATTTAATTTAAAAGCTTCTAATATGAAAAATTTCCCAACACAACTTGAGACATCCAGACAGCTTTTATTGAAAAGATTTACTGCAGCCAACGTTGAAAAAGTTTACTGCAGCTTTTGACTTCTTCAAAGAGCTGATAACCCTGCAGTAGAACAGAATTATTTGAAATAAAAAAAAATGTTCTGAGTTTTGTAATTTATTTATTGAAACCTTATACATACATTGTTTGGCTGTAGGTGCTAAAATCATATTTTTTCCAAAAATGTTTTTATCCCATTATCACAGAATAATGATTATAGCAAAGGAATACATAAGTCAATTTGCTTCTCAATGTGTTAAACAGAGAATTACTTGCTCATTTGGTAAACATTACCTCATCTGCTTCTTCACCTTCTTCATCATACTGAAAAAGAGAAAGGACCATGTTTGCACTAACAGACTTTCTGAGAACAGCATCATTTTACATACATCATTATACCCACTAATATCTAAAAAAAAGAAAACTACTTTGCACTAAGGTGACCGACTAAATTAATAAAACAGCTGTAGGAATCACTCAGCTCAGTGCCATTATATAATCCTAACAATCTAAAAACCAACTGTGGATAAAGTAGGATCAGACAACTCTTAGTGTAAATATAGCTTGCCTGTACTTATGTGTGGAACACACTGTACAAAAAGTCTATTTAAATTACTGCCATTTAGCAATAAGCACACCCACAAACCTTTAAGGGCAGCCTAATTCAACCTTAATCATTACTTACTAGTCCTTGGGATAAAATCTCTATGCTTCCTAATATTACCTTAAGCACTAAAAAGTCCTAGGTATGTATGTTTTATTTGGTCAGAGACAAAAGCATAATAGCCTTTATAAAAACTATAGCCCGACTAGGTGATGGCGCAGTGGATAGAGGATCGAACTGGGATGTAGAGGACCCAGGTTCAAAACCTCGAGGTCACTGGCTTGAGCACAGGCTCATCTGGTTTAAGCAAGGGGTCACTTGGTTTGCTGTAGCCCCCTGGTCAAGGCAGATATGAGAAAGCAATCAATGAACAACTAAGGTGCGGCAACGAAGATGCTTCTCATCTTCTTTCCTGTCTGTCTGTCCCTACTGTCCCTCTCTCTGTCACAAAAGAATAAAATTATATTAAATAAAATAATAACTACAAAGAGGACCTATGTAAAACAATTTAGGAAAGTTCTCTATAAGGACACCAGTAATTATCTTAATTGCATTATTCTGTATTGCTTTCTAAAAATTACATCTATTCATTAACCCTCTCACCAATTCTATCATACCCTCCCCCAAATGAACTTACTGCAGAATTCATATTCACTCACATCATCATCATCATCTTCAATAGCTTCTCCAGTAAAGTACAACACTGATCTTGGGATTATACGCTCACGTAAAAAGTGGCCAATTTCAAAGTCTGCAGCAAGGATAGCTTCAGCATCATCATCCTGTTTAAGAAAAACAACAGTATAAAACTTAGTAACTTTGTTATTTAATTTGCACATTCAAGACTCTTGGGTTTACATTATGAAGAAACTCCCAACTTCACTTTTAACTTCTTGTCACTTTTAAATTAGCTTACGTGTGGTGTGATCAAATAGTCATTTACAGGTTTTCAGTAACAAGAAACTAAGTCAACAGGCCAGGGTATGTACTCAGAGAAATTTCAGGAAGTAAAAATTAGAACAGGTTACTGCTTTTGTTTTTACAGCTTAAAAGTAAACTATAAATCAGCAGCTTGATCACCTCAATTTTCCTTTTAAAACATTAGTTACTGAAAACAAGTACAATAACAGAATCTTAGGCTTTCATAAATACATTCTAGTTTCAATAAGAAAGAAAATACAGTCTTGAAAACTTGAATCCCTCAAAGCAACTACTGCCAAGTCTCAAAAGAAAACCTTTAGCTTTTCCGCATTTTTCGGTAAAAGCACAAGAACATTCTGAATGGCATTTTTCAGATGCATGAAAGTCTTCCCCATGCACTGCAAGTCTGAGAACATAATGCTAGTGGCAACTATCCCAACTTCCCACTCTTGAAAACCAGTCCTTTAATTTCATACCAGTAAACAATCGAACAAATAAGTAACAATTCAGCTTACCAGATCTCCGCTCTCAGGAACTGCAAAATTGAGAAGAGAAAACTCACATGAATAAAAAAATTAAACAAAGCTTATAATAAAACAACCATCAATAACCAAACTAAAACACTACTTACCTTCAGGAGGGGCAAAAAAATTAAAGAAAGAGTCATTGGAAACTGTTTTGGTCACAGTACGAACTGTCCCACGTCCCTTGTGTTTCTGCTTCTTTTTAATGGTTTTCAAAGTGACATTCTTCCCTTTTTTCCAATCTATCTGGCACCTTCCAAAAAACAAAGGAAAAAAATTTTCTATCACAATACATTACTTTTAATTGGAAGGAAAGCTAAGATTTTTCTAAACAAATGATGTTTAATTTCAAATCTTAGAGGACAAAAATTGTTTCAAATGCTTTCTGCAGCAGTTTAAAGAGAAAAATTTTATTTCTAAACAATTTTTTTTCAATAATTATATTTACAGTTACAAATTCACAATATAATCAATTTAGATGTGCATTTCCTTTGGAGAAATATCTGTAATAGTCCATAGGCCAAGAAGAATTCTAGCAAAGTGGCGAAGTTCTCCAAAAACGTTATACTCAAATGTTTGGACGTAAACTGCGTATGTATGTATGTATCAAGCACACTCACTAGGAAATACTAGTATCACAAATCTCAAAACAAAAACACAGATATAATAACATTGTTAATATAGTAAAATTAAACTCACCCTGTACAACCCATAATTTCTGGTCCATCGAAAGAAAAGGGATCAGAATCATCTGGTTCTGACCTCATCCTATATGTCTTTGTCAACACCTCATTTGTGAAATGTTCATTGGGTTCAAAGTGAAATTCTAAAACAAAGCTCTTTAAAAAAAAAGTGTAAGAACTAATTAAATTCCTATATCAATTTTAATGCTTTATAAAGAAAGCTTAATCATTTAATTTTTTAAACATAAAATTCTAAGTAATAATGTTTTCCCCATTCTGGGAAATGATCAGCTAAATCCCAATTATGTTTAAAAAAATGCAAAAATAAACTGAATAAACCTTAGTTCAGCATACATTACTGTTTAGTAACATGTTTATGAAATAGGTGAGGTGTACCTGAAAAAACTGATCAAGTTCCCTCTTCTTCCCTACATCCCACAAAGAGGACTCTTAAATCTTAGTCTGGAACCTGAGCTCGGCAGAGAAAAGGCCCAACCTTATACATGCCAATATAATAATTAATAGCCTATAGCAGCTTTGCCCATACTTTATATACATAATACTACTGATGGTTTTGGGGAGTCGCTGTTGGTTGAACTCTCATAATGGAGAAGCAGGGGGTCTCTAACATCTTTGTTTTATGTAATTCCCAGACACAAGCCTTTTATACAGAATAAAGTGTTTCCTTGGTATTATTTTTTTAAATTCATCTTTAATGCAGGATTAAGGATAGACTATATTCTAAAATAGTTAATGGGAAAAGAAAAAATAACGCATTACATTATCCCCATGCAAACACTGACTTCCTACCAACATTAAGTACACCAAGCATCACTTTTCATTCCTTCTGTCCCCCATCTCTATCGAATCCTTGAATGTCACATCTCTTTTTAGAAAGTTTCATCTATTTATCTTTAAATATCTAATGTTACAAAATTGAAAAGTTATTTAAAAGTTTTTTTTTACCATAGGCTGGCCAGCATCCGAGAACTTCACTTTAATATCTTTCAAGTGCTTCAGAATAGGTTCATCATGTTCCTTCATATTAAAAAACATAAATGAGTAATGTAGCATTTTAGGATACGTGTTTTTTCATTGGACAATAAACACCTAGATGACTGACATTTTATAGTGAAGTCTTATATAGCAATGACTACATCATTATCCAGCCTAAATGGGCTGAAGAGTACAAAACCAAGTCTAAAATAGGCATGTTTACTTTAAAAAATGTATTCTTTTTTGGGAAAGACAACTGAAACTGTTAAGTCTCACACCCTAACTCCACACTAAGCATCCAAGACAGAAGGCAGAGCTATCAGAAAGCACCAGACAATAATGTGCAATTATCAAAGAGATCATTTCATTATCTAATTTTTAAAAATGAATCATAATTTATTTGGTTATATTAATCAAAGCTGCAATTTTCCCTCTATACATCACAGCTGTTTTAAAAAGAAAGCAATCATTCTACAAATGTCAACAATGAAGAGGGACTTATATTTCAAAGGTTTATTCTGAGGTAAACTGGCATTTTTACAAATAATATTACCTGAACCATATCACTGAGCAAGTCAACATTCTTAAAAACAGTCAACCAAAATTCAGGAATTCCCTTGGGGTCTTGTTTTTCTTCATCCTTTTTCTCATCTTCAACCTTGGCCTTGTCTTTCAGCTCCTCCTTGAAAAAAACAGCATACATTATTGAATACCTAGATTATATCACTTGATAAAATGTTATACATCCCCTTAACTTATATGCAGTGGAAGAAGTACAGAAACCAACAAACCCTTAATTAGTAATTATATCTTTCAGATCAATAGTTCTAGTTCAATTGTGTCAACACTGCTGTTATCCCTACCAAACCTTCCTTTTATAAATATTGCTATTATCATATTATTCCCAAAAAGAACCACTAAGACCATGAGCTGTAGAAAAAGTTTTAGGTAAAAAAATTTTTAATTCATGAAAGAGTAACTTTTAAGCATAGTAAACAGGAAAAGCAAAAGAAATATAAACCTTATCCAATGTCTCACTCCTTAATGTTTTAAACCAAAATATTATATTCTCTTAATCACCATTAAAATGGTAATTCTGGAGAAACAGGTCATGTAACATAGCACTGGATTCGTCTCTCAGCTCTGCCATTACTAGTTGTGGGTATGTGACTTAGAAGCCTTCACTTCTTCACTTGAGAAAAGGTAACAATCCTTTGCATGTTACCATGAAATTCAAAGGAAGAATTTATTACTTTCAAGGTATAAAATCACTAAATTAAAATGTTGATACCAACCGAAATTTCTTCTTCCTCATCTGCTTTCCATTCACATTCTTCTTCCGTAGGTTCATAAATTGCATTAATGATCTCGAATCGCTAAAATGATTTTAAAAGAAAGCTTACATAAAAACACTGACATCTAAGCTAAAAAACTAGTTGTCATTAAGAACCCATAGATTTAATTAATGCATACCACAATTTAAATTGCTATTACTGAAAGTTTCCCAAATACATCTAAAAACCATTTTGCTGAGGTCTACAGAAAGTTTGTTTCCAGAAATTTATTACCTTCACCAATTTTAGATAAATAAAACGTAGAAGAAAGCATTACCTTATCAAATAAAGGTTGATAGAGAACAGCATACTTTCTTTCAAGATCATGGACTTCCTCATAGAACTTGGCTTCTATATGTGCACATTTAACCTGAAGGTTTTTGAGGGCATTCACACGTCTTTTAACTACCTTAGGTAAGCTGAAATGTTGGAAAACACATTTACATAACATCACAGTAAATACCACATGGAAATTACCATATGAAAATGGAAGCATAAAAGTGAATGATAAGTTTCCTATTTTAACCAAAAATATACTAACTCAAAGTAATTCAACTTTAAGAGATGTATATACACGGACCTCTGAACTACAAAGAGTTCAAAAGTAGAAATTTAAATAGGTACAGTAAACCAACAGGAAAATGTAATCAGATTTTCAGATCTTTTGAAGTTCAACTTCTTCTTACCATTGTTGGCATCTCAGCTGTAAAACAGCCTATCTTATAAAGTTAAAAAGTCAGGGAATGCTAACTCTAAGAATAACAATGATAATCTGAAAAAAAAATAAATGAGTATCTCACCCAATTAGTAGTACCTAAGGGTTTATATGTATACTGTAGAAAAGGACATTACCCTAAACCTGTGGTTGGCAAACTCATTAGTCAACAGAACTAAATATCAACAGTACAACCAACGACTGAAATTTCTTTTGAGAGCCAAATTTTTTAAACTTAAACTATACCGGTAGGTACATTGTTATTAACTTAATTAGAGTCCTCCTAAACTGGCCACAGAGCCGCATGTGGCTCGCAAGCCACGGTTTGCTGACCACTGCCCTAAACCATTATTTCCTATTTTAGTCTCTATTTAATTTGGAATTTTAAATCACACTAAATAAGAACATATTCTATCAAGACAGGATACGGGTTTTTAACTAACAGCTTTATGGAGATATAATTCATACACCATACAATTTACTATGGCGTATAGATTTTTAAAAGGTTATACACACCCAGTTTTGTGAGCCACACAAAGAATGCTTATATTTAAGAACCTCTCTACCTCCCAAAATGTTTACACTAAAAATTTACCTAATTTTAGGAAACCCATGCAACAGGTTAGAATTTCCTGCCATAAAGAGATTGTTTTAATGCAAGTAATTTAACTTACATAACCACAACCTTAGTTAAGATAATCAGAAGTAAAATAAATAAATAAAAATAATCAAGGCCCTGGCTGGTTGGCTCCGAGCGTCGGCCTGGCGTGTGGAAGTCCCAGGTTTGAGTTCCCGGCCAGGGCACACAGAAGCGCCCACCTGCTTCTCCACCCTTCTCCCTCTCTTTTCTCTCTCTCTCTCTCTTCCCTTCTCACAGCCAAAGCTCCTCAGGCGCTAGAATGGCTCGACTGCAGCGGAGCAACACCCCAGATGGGCAGAGCATCGCCCTCTAGTGGGCCTGCGGGTGGATCCTGATCAGGCGCATGCGGGAGTCTATCTGCCTCCCTAGCTTCTCACGTCAGAAAAAATAAAATCAACTTTTATTTCTTAAATAAAAAGCTTAATGTTGTCAATTGGTGGCTGGCCTCTTACTCCCACTCTCATTTAAAAAAACAACCCTAGAAACTTTATAACCAAGAAGGAACTATTTTAGAGTGTGCACATGTATATGTACATATACCACATATGTGTGCACATGTAACCATACACAAGTACACCACAAATGACTTCTGAGTAGACTGGAGCTGTCTCTACCTGGTAGAGGGTGAGCTGCCACCTAGGGGGGGAGGGGGGTGGGGACATCCTGGGGTGACCAGAGAGGCGGCAGTGAGGACAGGCTGGAGGAAAGCCTTCTAAGCCTTCTGAGTTCTGTGCTTGCCTTGCACCACTCACTGCATTTCCCTTCTCCCTCTACAGAGCCAGCACTAGGGTTCCTAAGATAACATGAAGTTGATGAAAACTGGACTGGTTCAGAAACCAAAGCATTGATTCCTTCACCTGTTCTAATCCAGGTATAATGGATTACAACCAGGAGGCTGCCTCCTCCCAGAGCAGCCTAAACAATTTTTAGAATAGTCAGCAAACTTTGACTGTGAGGTGACTGGAACTCTACTGAGGCTCATCCCTTCCCCTCCTCCTTAAACACCGCGGGATTGTCACAAACTATGTCTGATCTTCATTCCTCCCTCAATACTTGTTACTGGAGTACCTCTCATAGCTCAGTATCCCTAAAACTCTACGTCCAAAATAATTAGACACTTGAGTACAATTTCTTTGAAAGAATGAAATAGTTATCATCTGAAGCAGCTTTATTAAATTAAGAATTCCAACAGAATACAAATATAGAGGGAAGATATTAATATGAGACAAGACCAAGAAATTTAAAACAAGGTAGAAATATATTTAAAAAATACAGTAATAAAAATGACCAACAAACAGACTAATAAACAGGACAGGTTCAAAAGAGAAAGTCCATGAGTTTGAAAAGCTCTCCAAATAGAAGACAGCAAAGCCATGAGATATGGATGACAAATTTAACAATAGCTGAAAGTCAGAGGGGGAATATCTAAAGTAATAAGAATTTCTCAAAGTCAAAGCAGTATGAAAATCCTTACTCTTAACTCCTGACATGCTAATGGTATTTATGAATATCAAAGACAAATGAAAATTCTAAGACTTCAATGAAGAAAGCAAATAACTACAAAAGAAAAGGAATCAGACAATCAGGCTTCAAAAGAAAACACTGTATATATACAAAATGTAATAAAGTAAAATTTTAAGATAACTGAGAATTTTAAACTTACAATTTTAAAGCCAAAATATTATTCAGATATAAGGACAAAATAAAAATTGTATGAGGTGTATCAGGCTTCAAAAAGTATGCCACAGGTACTCAGAGTATTCATTAAATATATTCAGTGCATTCATTAAATATAATGTATAAAATAAATTTTTATCTACTAATTTTTAGAGAGAGAAGAAACAGACAGAAAGAGAAACATCAACTTGTTGTTATACTTATTCATGCCATTATTGGTTGATTCTCTGTATGTGCTCTCACCATGGATGGAACCCACAACTTCAACATGTCTGGACAATGTTGACCAACTGACCTACTTGGCCAGGGCCAAAAAATAACTTTCAAGTTAAAAAAAATTCAGGAGAGGCCATTGATAAGGTATAGGTGGTCAAATACCTTGGTAAATTTTATTGTTGCCTTGAAGGAAAGAAACAGACAAGAGAAGTTATTTTTAAATAATATAAATATTGGTAAATTTAAAAAATCAGCAAGGGTAAATAAACTTCGGTCTTAGGTAATGAGCCACTTTACCTTAATAATAACAAAAAAAGAATGCATTTATTTTGAAAGCAGAAGTCAACTCGATCTATTCAATAGAAAGCAGAAAAGGAGAACCAAATATAATAAATTTAAAAATAAGGAAATATGGTAGCAATTTAGTTCAAAAACATTATTACCATTTTAGCACTTTAAAGAAATAAAGAGTTGAAATTACTAATAAAGAACCAAACATTCACATAAGAGTAAGATACAAGGATGGAAAAAGACATGACAGGTAAATAAAACCCCAAAGAAAGCCATCTTAATATCAGACAAGACAATTTATGACACAAGCCAAAACTGATGGATTTACAGGGATAAACAGATAAATTACTTATTGATATGAGAGAGAGAGAGAGATTTGTTGTTACACTTATTTATGCATTCATTCGTTAATTCTTTTATGTGACCTGACTGGAAATCAAACCTGCAACCTTCACACATCGGGAAAACACTCTAACCAACTAGGCTACCAGGCCAGGGCCAAATGTATACATACATTTTTAGAATATAAACTTTGAGCCTGACCAGGCGGTGGTGCAGTGGACAGAGCGTCAGAATGGGACACAGAGGTTCGAAACCCCAGTTCACCAGGTTGAATGCAGGCTCATTCAGCTTGAGCACAGCTCACCAGCTTGAGCAAGGGGTCACTCGCTCTGCTGTAGCCCCCTCCCTGTCAAGGCACGTTTGAGAAAGCAATCACTGAGCAACAAAGGAGCTGCAACAAAGAATTGATGTTTCTCATCTCTCTCCCTTCTGTCTGTCCCTATCATCTCTCTGTCTCAAAAAAATAAAAGAATATAAACTTTGAAATTGGACAAGAGAACTTGAAGAGGCCAATTAATAGGTTTAAAAACAAAGGAGGAAAAATTCCCCAGGACGACTTCTTCTCAATTTTTAGAAGACTGTTCTGACTGTTTAAGAAATAGTTCTTACCTTACACAAGTCATTCCAGAAAACCGAAAAAGGTAAAAGCAGCCCTGTTCATTTCATTAGGCTGTTAAAGTCCTGACTCAAGTCATCCAGGGGATAGAATTACCACCCGTGAAAGCTTTTTATTGTGCATATATACATGCACACATGTATACATATGCTCATTTCACTAATAAGGACCCAGAGTAAGATATTAACTACCCAACTCAATGGCATGACACATCATGATTAAGCTTATTCCATGAATGTGAGGTTTGATATCCAACCTATGTATTTCCAAAAATATACATTTAATATGTAGTTAATAGATTCAAAAAAATGTCAGTAGACCATGTGAATTGACATAGAAAAAAATGGTCATAAAATCATAAAGACAAATTTAAAGGAGATTTTATATTTGTTCTTGGTGAAGATGGAAAATATGACAAAGATGCCCATTTTAACTAATGTTTACCATAATACATAAGCCCTGGCCACTGTTAAAAAGAAAGAAAAATAAACATGCATTATAGTGTAGAATGGAAGATTAGAGCTAGATTAGAGCTAAAACTGCCATTATTTGCAGATGGGAGAAAATATAGAACAAATTACTGAAAGTATAGCATGATTTCTAGATACAAAATCAACTTAAAAAAAAAATCAATAGCCCTCCCTCTATATGAAGAACAGCCAACCACAAAATACATTAAAAAATTAGTAAGATACTATTCACAACAGCAACACAACTAAGGTATTCAGGTATTAACCTGAAATTAATTTCAGAAACTCTGAAATTAAAGACACAGAATACAGTCTGAATAAATATAAGCAAATGAATGAGACAATATTAAAAAGATATAATTCTCTAACATGTTATATCTATATGTTTATTCAATGCAATCACTATTAAATCTTAGTTTATTTTTTTGAAAGAACCCCAAATAAACTATCAACCATATGTACACAATAAAGGTCTACAGATGGTTACTGGGGGTGGGGGTGTGTGTGAGGTAAGAGGTAGTAGAAGAATGCAACCTACCTTACCAGATATGAAAACATACTATATAAAGCCATAGTAATTAAGTGTGACAATGACAAAAAACAAAAACAAAAACAAAGATCAATGAAACAGCAGAGTTCTGCTCAAAGGCAAACAGAAGTGTTTATAAGAAAGTGATACACAATTAAAATGGCACCACAAATAAATGGAGGAAAATGAACTGTTTAAAGTGTTACAAAAACTGGCTCATGAATAAACAAAGAAAAGGGAGAAAGGGAGGAAGGGAGGAAGGGAGGAAGGAACTGGACAACTATTCAAACCAAATACAAAGGTGTACTCTAGAGATTAAAGACCTAAAGGTAAAAGGTAAAACCAGTCAAAAGGAAACAGAAAGGAACTAGGAAGGACTTGATTTCAAAAGAACCATAGGTTAAAAAATACAACAATCGTAAAAAATATTTGTTTAATGGAGGGTGCTGTGTGTAAATAAAAATGACAATAGATTCACCAAGTCTAAAACTGATTAGGGATTAATACCGAGAATACATTAAGAACTCCTGTATAACACTAAAAAGACAGTAAACCCCAATAGGAAAAAGGACAAAGGATACAAATGAGCAAATCTAAAAACCTCACCATCATGAAGAGAAACCCATTAGAAATTAGAAAATACAAATGAAATGCACTCCTTCGATTGGTAAAAATAAAAAAACTATAAAGCTGAATAAAACCCGAAAGCAAGCCCAAAGTACTTTTAAATCTTGCAAATCTCATTACTAGCAATCCCACTGATAAGTATGAATCACAAAGAAATTCTTACATAGTTACTTAAATTGACATGTACAAGGATGACCACTACAATGGACTTGGCATTGATCGGGCTTTGAGGCAATCTAGGTATCCATGAAAGAAAAAGCATACAATAAAACATGGTGGACAAACATCATAGAGACCTAAGCAACATTTAAAGGCTAGAATCTACTAGGAGATAGAGATCTATCTAGATAGCAACAAGGATGGATCTTAAAATAATAAAGCCATGTAAAAAAAATTACAAGTAGAATGGGATATTTGGGCTATTATTAATGGTACACACCACAATGAAATAACTGCATTCTTCTCTGCATTTCTAACAAACTTCTATAAACAAATTTCAGAACTGATGAAGATCAGTCTATACTTCCTGTGGAGATGAAAATAAACTTTAAAAGACCAACTCTAAATTGATGGCACTTGGCAAAACCTTAAACTCCAGATAATCCTATACTAGATATTAACAAACATTAGCTTTCCACTATTACATACATACATAAGTCCCAGATGGTCTTAAAAATAGATACACCTGCAATGTTGGTTACAGAAAGAAAAATAAGGACTATGAAAAAGATTGTACCTTTCAAGGCTTCCTGGTGGTGTTTCTATCAGACCATCAAGTCTTTCTTGGAGGGCTGCAAGAATCTGAGGATTTTGCATCATCTGAACAGTCAGCTGACGCGCTTAAAAAAAAGGGGGGGAAGCATCGAAAGAAGGATCTTATGAAATGTATCATGCTATTTTAATAGGACAATCCAATCATGAGGTTTCCCTGTCTAGTCCATAAATCGGTGGTATGAGTAGAAATGAGCAGCAAGCTAAAGAAAATTCACTTTAGGAAACCCAATGTGCAGAGAGAAGTTCAGATCCTAATGATCTCTAATGCCATTTCTCAAGATCATTTACACAAGTACCATCAACAGTACCCTTTCTCTTTCTACTATCTTGCGTTTCAGCCACCTTGCATTCTGGGAAGCTCAAAGTTTCATTCAGATGCCTATCTATGACTTGATAATCCTCCAAAGGCAGACAACACATATCAAAATACTGCAAATATAGTGATTGTTTCAAGCCTGGGAAAAGAGTGGAATGAGTGACCTGAACGTTTATTTGATGTTTGTTTACATAATGTGCGAAGTTAACAGATGAAGACAGTCAAAGGTTATAACTAAAGTCAAACAACATCTGGTTATCTGAAAATTATACTTAATCAAAAAATAAGTTAGATTTATGCAAAAAAATTTGCTATCTTATCTTCTTTGTCAATAGACATTACCCAAATTTGCCATTTAATTTTCCCAATTATGTTTTAAAGTTCAACTTACTTCTAATATTAGTATCAATACTGGCCACTAAGGACACAGTCTGTCATCTTTAAGAAAATGTTGCAAGATGAAAGCAAAAACCAGAAGTTTAAAAATCTTTTAATGATTAATCTCATTCTGGCTTAAAAAGTTGAGTCATCTGGTACCTTAATATCCTTGGAAAATATCTATAGGACATAACCTATAAAGCAATATAAATGTCCGTCAGCAACCTTTTTTAATGTCTTCTTTTTGTTGTTTTGTTAAACTGGCTTAAAAAAGACATGCAGGCACACATATTACATGTTGCCTATACATTAAATACAAACTATTTTCAAGTAAGTATAAAATGGTGGTATTTGTTTAGAAGTACCACCAAAACAAAATTCCCACACCACCTCTAACACTTCTGAATTCAAACAAAACTCACGGGTAGCTAAACTGTATGACACAGCTATGCCATGTCATTCTAATAGTAGAGGGTACACACAGTAATTCTGAGGGGTCATTAGATACCTGTACTTTCCTCCCTTACTATCATTCCATCCCAATCTCCCTCTCCTCCACCCCCCAGAAAACACACACACACATACACTGAACTGAGGTATGAGCCAGTGAATAAAGTAGACAAAGATCAAAAAGAACAGTATTTAATACTACTCTCTAGAAGACATGTGCCAGTAATCACTGGATCCTGAAAAAGTTTAAAATAATACCTTTGATTTTTGCTTCTTCAGAAGTTTCTTCTTCTTCTACTTCTTCAACATCATCCAAATCTTGATCAAGTTCAGACTGTTCTTTGCTATAATATCATAGTATCACACCAAGGTTCAAATGTACCAAATTACCAAAAATAAGAAAAAAATATATAGAAAATTTTCAATTCATTTTCTAGGTTACTATGCCCTTTCAAAAATATAAAATAGGAAATCCAAAAGGTTATTCAGTTTTCTAACTTCATATGTAAGCAAGTACATACTTAAAATTTCATTTAAAAGCATGTGCTCAAGTTTATACTTCAAATTTTAAAATGTGGTTTAATCAGTTTTGGTTCAGAGAATGGGTTGTCAGGAAGTATGTGCTTTCTACCCAATATTATTGATTTCTCTTAGTAACAGCACCCTAATTTTATATGAGATGGCAATTCAGAAAACTAAAAGAATCTGTATTTTCCAGCCCACCTTTTAGCTAGCTGTGGCTATGTGACTGTGTTTAGGCAGAGAGAGAAAAAGTAGTATAGAACTTTGAGGAAGCTTCCTTTACAGGATGGTAAAAAGCTGAGAGGCCTTTGTGACCTTGCTTCCTCCCTAAAATATAAAGGTGATGGTTAGAGCCCCAGCACTGGAACATGAGGCAGCCTAGAGAATGGAATTCACCAGCTAAGGATGGAGGAGTTGGGAAAAACAGGATCCTGAATCCCCAATGGCTGTGAAGCAATCACATCAGCCTGTACTCACTATCTTTGTGGACTTCCCTCCTTTTTCTTTACTCCAGTGGAAATGGGGAGGAATAGTAAAAGTTAAGGAGAAGGCCTGAGGCTACTTCATGCTTAAACAAAACCAGGAGGCTGGTACCATTGAAAGAATAGGTAAAAGTAATAAAACAACATTCTTCCCATTTATCTTAAAAACCTAGTTTCTGAACATTAGATTATAACCAGCATTAAAAAGACAAATAATATCTAAGTCAATATATAGATCATCACATAATTCCTTTTGTGATTTTATATATTAATATATGGTTAAGAGATTTAGTTGCTTTACATGTTTAGAAACATCTGAAAAATTTTCTTATAGGAACAAGTATAGAAAAGGTCAACTGTATTCTGCTAGCAAAATTTATGTTCCTGTCAACTAAGGAAAAAAACTAAGCCTTCTCATCAAAAACAAAATAATCATTTCTCAAATGTCTCTTAGTATAAATGTAAGCATACTTAGAGCAACTAAAGGTAACAACTCTTCCTCCAGTGTCTTTCACTCTACCATTTATTAAACATCTAAATCTTAAAGCTTCAAAACAGGAGTCCACAGACTATGTCACATGGCCCAATTCAGCCCACTCCTATTTTTTAAAATAAAGTTTTATTGGAACACAGCCATGTTAATTCATTTATATACTGTCTGACTGCTTTCACACTACAACAGCAGAGCTGAATAGTTGCATAAGACAACACAGCCCAAAATGCCTAAAATATTTAAGATCAGGTCCTTTAACAAAGTTCACTAACTTCTGCTTTAAAGAACAAGAATCCTCTCTTCCTTTCCCCCTCTGAAGGTTTACAGACACCCAAAATTAAATTATGAAAGAGGAAATCAATTTATTCATTTTTCCCAAAAATTTAAAACAAAATGAAGGTTAAGGTGAAAGATTGCACATACTCACCTGATCTCAATCCTTCCAGAATCCCCAATAAGATCATGATAAAGGGGTTTTTAAATAGATACACACAAGGACAAGGAGACAAAAGCACAACTTAACTGAGAACTGAAGTCTAAGCAGTAGGGAAAGCTGAAAACCAGCTCAGAGACTCTTAGAAAGAATAGTTAGTGTGGACAGAATAGGGAGGACAAAGCCAAACCTGTTAAGTAGTTAAATCCTTAGATCTTCTCCCCCTCACTGTAGCAGTATGGTAGTTTCTATTCTGGAAAGGGTAAAACTGAGAAGCTGGACTAGAGGATCACAGACAGTTACAATTATCTAAGATATGATAATATACACTAGAATACTGAATACAGACATTCCTCCCTGGCTGTGTTTTCCCGATTTGGCTCCAAGTACATCCATTCTTAACTTAGGTATATCTCACCAGCCCAAGAAGGAAAAATATCATTCTGACATTAGCGATTCTCAAAACAAATATCCACCCCACGACCTTACATTAAAAGGCAAAGATATACACAATCTGAAGAGAAACCAGAATATGACCTTACATTAAAAATCCCAAATTGATAAGCATCACCCTTCTTAGGAATCAAAATTTCCATTCAACTTTTTTTTTTTTTTTTTAAAAAGCACCATTCAACTGCCTATCCCCACCCTACCCCAACCTTAATGAGCAGTCAACCAAGTACTGCCTTCTTTTGGGGAAAGCATCTTACATTGAGACCAAAACAAACAGAAGAAAAATTTAAGAGTAAACAAAACTATACAGAAGGACAAGATGCTATAAAAACAGGAAGAGAGAGCAAAGGAGCTCTTAAAAGCTAAAAAAGAAATTTAGAAACTCAATACAAGAATTTAAAGATAAAGTTTCTTCAGCCTTGTGTAGAAAGAGCAACAAGACAAAGATGGGAAAATTGTACAAAAGGTAATTAAAAGAACCAGTCCAATGTACAACATTGCAGGAGATCCAGAAAGAGAAAACAGAAACCAATATAAGCAAAATAAGAATATTCTCCAGCACAAAAAGCCATCAAATTGCCAAATTAAAAGGGCCCATCACTGAATGCTAACAAAAGAGATCAATCAATCAATCAATAAAAACAGACCCCCACAATGTAAAAATTTCTGAACTCCGAAGCCAGAATAGCTTCTGGAAATAAATAGACATATGTGTATATATATTTTAAAAGTCATATATACACATGGTCAAGAATTATAATGACTTTGAATTTTAAGACAACACCGAAAGCTAGGTGACAATTGAGCAACGCCTTCAAAATTCTTAAGAATGACTTCCAAATAAGAATTCTACATGCAAACTATCAAGCATAAGAGTAGAAGTATCATTTTCATTCACACCATTTCGAAATTATTTACTTCCCTTGTACTCTTCTAAGGTACTGAAGAACAAAAAACAGGGATATAGCAAAAACGCAAACCCAGGAGAGGAGAAACAAAAGAAAACCCCAGAAAGACAGTAAAATAGATCCACAATTTCTTAGCTAAGGCTAAGAAGTCCAGATTGGGGGAATGTGATTGAGGCAACAACACTAAAATGGCTGCTGCCACTCTTTTCTCTTTTCAAGCTGAAGATAGCATGCAGGGAGGATTACTCAGATTCTTATATACGCAGTACTTGACTGTGTTACCCCTGAGCTTGTTTCCCACTCTTCCATCTCCATGCTCTGCTGCCTATTTAACAGCTATGGCTAATCATATTATACCCTCCCCCATCACCAAGTCTGTTTTAAACTGTCCTCTAAGTTGGCAGGTTATTGTAAAATTACAAGCAACAAATAGTGCAGCTCATCCCATTTTCCTTGACCATATTTTCATAAGACACCAATCTACACTATAACCCTGCCACACGCCAACTTCATTAACCCTGTTTCCAGGATGCACAACCTTGGCCAATGACTTCTCCAAAATAAGGCTTGAAAAGCCTCAGTAAAGTTGAAGCCAGACTGACCCAGATAAATCTCTTTTGCCTTTTATTTTCGTATCTTGGAGCTTTCAACTAATATTGCTAATATTGCCTTTTTCTTTATAGATCTAAGTTTGTGACAGCTATTCAGATTTTCAAAACTAAACATTAAGAATTTAGATAATAAAAAATCTAAAGAAAAACAAAGAAATGAATTAGATAAAAGCCAAGATGGTTCTTATACCCCTGGAGAGGAAAGGTAGAAGATGCAATTGAGAAGGAGCACAGGGTTTCTGACAGTAATGTCCTATTTTTTAAAGTTTATACATAGTGTCCTACTATTCTTTAACCTCTACATAAACATTTCATACACTTTTTACCTTGTATGTATGACACATTACAATGTAAGTAGTAAAAATCTTTCAGAAATATATACAAGGTAAAGATTGGCCCTGCAAGTATGAACAATTCATTACTGTGCTCAGCACTTTCCTAATAAACACTGACAAATAGTTATACTATATTTATGACAGTGATTATGTATACTTTATAGTTTGTCTTAGATACATGACATGCAACTTTTATAATAGTAGGCACTAAACACTAATCATTACCATACATTTCTGTAATATGTAACTAGCACTGCTGTTAACTACATCACAGTATAAACCTACAAAAAAAAGAAACCAACTATAAGTCACTTACTTGTCAATGTCTGCCATGTTGTAAGAATTCCAAATATCTATAGAGAGAAATATTAGTGTTAAAAAAGCATACAATTTACTTAAAAATCAGTAATACATTTGAAACTAAAACCCTTTAAATCAATACCATGTAGAAAAACTAGCCCCAAATAAACATATTCCCATTTAAAAAACATTAGTGTTAAGAAAAATGATGGAACACTGAGACTTTCATGTTAGTCAAAGTAATTTTTTAGAGGATACTGCTTAAAATAAGCAAGTCACTAGAAGGCATTTAGAATCTATCATGCAAGAACTTTTATAATAGCACTGTTGGTAAGGATTTTAATGTATGCAAGAATCACAGAAAGTAACAATACAAAAGATCTTTATACAAATTCCTGGTAACAACCATGAATGGTCAATTTTTGTTTAAATTTTTAGGCTTCTTAGTACCTCACAGAACCCACTTCATTTTTAACATGAATTTTTATCAAGTTTGTCTAAAAGCCAAAATTTGCCACCTACTACTACACGCATTATACGCCACCACCCGAAGATCTCCTTTAAAAGTTTAATAATCCCTATATCAAATGTCAGCCTGTTAAACTATTTAATGACAATTATAAAGCTCTGGGTCCCAATTCATGTCAACTAAACCTTCTCTGTCTCTTCAAACATCTTTTATGTCACATCATTGATAACTACCACACACACTCCAGCCTACCCTGGATATGAATTGTCAACAATGGTCTTGGTTAACAGACCTGATTATTATTAGAACTGATCAGAGCACATCCTAAATTCTTTCTCACTGTAAGATTAGTGTTAACTTAAAGAATACTGCTTTTAGAAAACCAAAACTTAAGGTAAAGTGTAATATATTCAGGAAGAATAATGGCTGAATGCCACTGGTAATGCAGATTAGTAAAAATATATATATTCATAATGTATATATTCATATATACATATACAGTGTGTCCGTAAAGTCATGGTGCACTTTTGACTGGTTGGTCAAAAGTGCACCATGACTTTACGGACACACTGTATATACACACATATATATTAAAATGGGGAACCCCTCCCCATTAAAATCAAGTTATCTTTTAAAAATTAAAACTTTTGTCTTTAACTCAGAAAATGATAAGATATGATTCCTTATACCTAAATGCTTAATATGCTTATTATTTAAAGTGTTAAGAGGACATACTGGTCCTGACCAGTTGGCTCAGAGATCAAGCGTCGGGCTCCACGTGTGGTTATCCCAGGTTCAATTCCCGGTCAGGGCACACTGGAGAAGTGACCATCTGCTTCTCCATCCTTCCCTTCCAGCAGCCATTGCTAGATTGGTTATAGCCCATCACTGTGGGCGCTGAGGATGGCTCCCTGGAGCCTCTGTCCCAGGTGCTAAAAATAGCTCAGTTGTAAGCATGGCTCTAGACTGGTTGCTGGGTGGATCCCAGCTGGGGCACATGCAGGAGTTTGTCTATCTCCCCTCTCCTCACTTGGAAAAAGGGGGAAAGAGGAAGACGTACTGATTTTAGCAGTCAGGTGCTAATATTTGGAGTATTATTACTACACCTACACTGCTAACCCTCAGTGTGCACTTTGTGGCATGACATTTAGAATTCAGACTCCTACAACAAAAATTTTTTGATTCTTCATTAAAGAGGACTCAAGACAGAACAGGATGATATTTACTTTAGAGTTTTGAAGTCAGATCAATTGCGTTGACATCAACTTTGTAGCAATTTTGCTTAGGAAGAAACTTTTGGACTTATTTAATCACCTATAAAATTAGAAAAAAAAATTGTTCCTGTAATGGATTGATCTTATTAAGAAGCAAATTCATGTAAAAAGATTTAAATAATTAGCTGGGACAATGGTTAAAAAACCAGATTCCTTCAGTTCTGACAAATGTACAGAATAACAGTAAATATACTACTGCGATGTAAGATGCTAACATGAGGGGAAACTGGCTTAGGGGTTTAAGAGAACTCTCTGAACTATCTCTACAACTTCTCTAGAAATCTAAAATTACAAATAGTTTATTCTGAAAAAGAGATTCCCACACTCAGATTCTGAATAATCAGATCTGATGGAGCAGACCCAAAAATCTGTATTCTAAACAAGAAACCGAGCTTCTGAAGTAGGTAGTATTAAGATAATCAGATCACACTGAGATATACAAGTTTAGGTTAACACATACATTATTTTACTAGAGCCAACAACTAAAATCAATGAAATTTTATTAATTCCACATGAAAATGCTAAGAAGTCTGAAAATTTTCCATTCCTGGTAGTGACAAGTTAGATTATGCAGATCAGTTTTACCAATGAAAAATAACTGCAAGTACACAATATTTGTTACAACCTTAAAAGCATGGAAAATGCTAATAAGACAATAAGGAATTCCTAAGCCAATACAGAAGGCAGGAAAAAAAAATAAAAAGAATAAAAATGAATAAGCAGCCCTGGCCAGATAGCTCAGTTGGTTAGAGCATCGTCCTGAAGCACAGAGGTTGCTGTTTCAATCCCCCAGTCAGGGCACATACAGGAACGGGTGTTTCTGTCTCTTGCCTGCTCTCTCACTTACTCTCTCTAAAAATCAATAAAATAAACATAAAAAAAAAGGAGAAGGAAGTCATTTTTGCCATGAAGGCAACAGGCAATCTCAAATTTGAACCATAGTACAGTGTTATCAAAAGCTCTGGACCCATCTAAGGTGAGGACTATATGGTAACCTTCCCAAATTAGGTAATAACCCCAAAGTGCTGAACTCTCAGGAACAATAAATCAGTTCTCCTGGAAAAAAATCCCAAATTTACCTCATCAGTGTTGCCCTCACAACTCCAAGCTATGAACTTCAAGGTCTCTTACAGTTCCTAGGCTTCTGCATATCAAAACGTAAGTGAGAGGTACCTTCATCCTAGACCTCGGATAATTCATAAAAGTAATTCTCAAAAGCAATAAGGGCAACAAAAAAAAACAACAGAAACCAGTCTACAAATATTTAAATATTGTCAAAAAGGCTTCAAAATTACAACTATAAACATAGACAAAACAACCACATTAACTATGTTTGAAAATATAATGTCTGTAAGGAACAAGTCATCTATTACAGGTGATGTAGCTAATCCAGCAAAGAACTAAATAGAACTTATAGAAATAAAAGTAACAGAAATCAAACTACATAGGCAGGTTCAAGAGTAGACTAAACATGACTGGAGAGAGAATTGAGCGAGCTCTCTGAAGCAAGCTTAGAAGATGGGAGAACTAAAGGATGGAAAATACCAAAGTTGAAAAGCATTTTAGTATACAATAAAGTCTAACAAAGATTTAACACAACTTCTAGGAGTAGAGGAGATAATGGACAGAGTATTTGAAGAAATGATGAGCAACGAGTTTTCCAGAACCAAGGAACAGTCTGACAAATCCTAATCAGGATAAATAAAAAGAGAAACCACGCCTCTATCAGATGTAGCAGTGAAAAGACAAGGCTCTAGAAACAGTGGTGCCTCAAAAGCAGAGAAAAGACTTAACCGTATTCCCCCATGTATAAGACGCACCAAATTTGGGGGCCCAAAATTATAAGACAAACCCAGTATTTAGACTTCAAGTTTTTAGGAAAAGGGTGCGTCTTATACATGGGGAAATACGGTGGATTAACTTCAAAGACACAAAAGACAGCTTTTTTTCTTCAGACAATAGAATGTGCTGTTGTGCTTAACACACTGAACATAATGGAAGATTTTAGAATATTATAGCCAAAACATTCTTTAAGTATGAAGATTAAACATATCTTCATACATTTCAGGCAAAACCATCATCTCCAACAGCCTCATTGTAAGTTCTATAAGGACCTTCTTCAGGCAGAAGGCAAGTGATCCCAAATGGAAGGTCTAAGACAGGGTGCCCACACATTTTCAGCTTGTGAGCTACTTATAAGATGACCAAGTCAAAATGATCTACCTACAATAAAAATGCAAAACATAAATTTATTTCTTTTATATTATCATTATTTAAGTTACTATTATTACTACTTAATATTGTGTATTCTTCTTTCACCTTTCTCCTTCTCAGCTCTCTTTTCGGAGGAAAGTCAATGTCATAGTTTTTATGAGCAGTCCAAAAAAGCCGCTCCACATTTCCCTTCTTTGGAATAGCAATGGCACACAGACAGATGAGGCAAACGTACTTAGAATATGACATAGTGAAAAAAATCCCCTCCCATTCTGTATGAAAGTGGTAGATTTTAGGCTTCTTACTCGGTCCAGCTATGGCACTCATTTTTATACCCTTTGTTGTATTTAGTTTAAATAAATTGAAGGCTAACTACGCAGCAATGTAACTGAACAAGTTAGTGTGGTTTAATGCGCATGCGTAGGGTGTCAAAAGTTCAGACGTCAGATTGGCTACCCTGTATGCCAATCAAAAGACAAAATGTCTTTTTAATGTCATGCGATCTACCCACACTTCCTTTGCGATTGATGTATTGAGCATCCCTGGTCTAAGATATAAGAAATGAGCTGCAGCCTGACCAGGCAGTGTGCAGTGTGGACAGAGGGTCGGACTGGGAGGCAGAGGACCCAGGTTCAGAACCCCGAGGTAACCCGCTTGACCACGGGATCATAGACATGACCCATGGCAGCTGGCTTGAGTCCAAAGGTCACTGGCTTGAGCAAGGGGTCACTTGCTATGCAGTAGTGCCCCCCCCCATCAAGGCACATATGTGAAAGCAATCAATCAACAACTAAGGTGCTGCAACAAAGAATTGATTCTTCTCATCTCTCTCCTTTCCTATCTGTCTGTCCTTATCTGTCCCTCTCTGTCACACTAAAAAAGAAATGAGCTGCAAAAAGGATATCTACATATATCTAAATAAATATTTTAAACAAAGTAATATTACCACTGTGAAGTGTGTTATTAAATTTAAACTACTGCAACATGAAATCGTGGCAAGGGTAAGAGGGAAAGAAATGGATCCAAGTATTCTAATGTTCTTATGTATATATATTGTAATTTCAAGGGTGATCCTTTAAATATTAGAAAGACATGTAAAACTGAAGAAAAACAATTAAAATATATGTACTTTTACATCAATCTAAAAGAAAAATTGGATGAACAAACAGAAAGCACGTACAAAAAAATCAGATTTAAACCTAAACACCATGGTAATTACATTAAATGTAAATCAACCAAAAACCCTCTTTAAAAACTGAGTGAATTACAACCCTAACCAAAAGAAAGCTGGTATCACTGTACTAACCATCAGGAGAAAGACTTTAAGGAAAAGCATTAAAGATAAAAAGATGAAAGCTTCAACTCACTACCCAATATGTGTAATATATAGATCTCAATGGAAAAAAAAGGTTCATCACGACTGAAGGTATACCTTGAGAACTTAAACACAAAGAAAACCTTTCAGTGGAGAAAACGAGGATAATAAGTGATTTGAATCAACCACAAACTGATTAATTTGTGATCCTATTATAGCTAGATGTACAACATGAGCTATTAAATGATTTATCATAAACAGTAAACCTGATTCTGAGTAAGTTCTCCTTACTTTTAACGAAAAGGAAAGAAATTTAACATTTATTGAGCAAGGGGTCACTTGCTATGCTATAGTGGACTATCACAGGCTTTCCTCTTATTTGCTGATAAAATATTAAGCAACTTGCTCAGCAACACACAAGAGGCTAAGTGAAGAAACTAGGAATTAAAATGATTTCTAAAACCCATGTCCAGTCACCATTCCAAAAACCAAGGTGCCTATTGCCCCATAGATTATAATAACCAGTTATTAGTCCTTTATGGAAAAATACTACTTCATGGTGACAAAGCCAACCATTACAAACCACACGTTTTAAAGCAAAAGAGTTAATAGAAAACCAGTACCCCAAGGATAAGATCTCCCTTTACCTCTGACCTCATATCTCACTCCAAATGCACTTCAACGTATCTTTCAAGCATTGCTGTTCTGTTAATATTTTCAGTGATCTAGGGGCTCTACACTTTATTTGGCTCCAACATAACTTCCTAGTCAGAATATCATATTCTTTATGCCCAAGCAAAATGGACTCCTAGTTGACAATATCATCTGTTCAAGGGACCTCATTATCTAAGGCAGTGTTTTTCAACTGCTAGTCTGAGGACTGGTGCTGGTCTGCCAGAAATTACACACTGATTCGCAAGAGAGTTAACCACCCTAATGTCATATGAAGATTATAGACCCAATGATATAGACTCTATAATCTTCATACAACATCAGGGTGGTTAACTCTTTCACGAACTGGTGCTTGAAAACCACTGACCTAAGTAGTATCTGATTCAATGGCAAAGAAACATACTGCATTGGACTGACATTTAAAAACACAACCAAGCATAAACAAACAAAACTATTATTCACAGGAAATAAGACATACATTGGAAGAAGTTAACTGTTACGTGATGCAGCTTTTCCTTGGAGCACAGTGAAACCAAGTAAGAGTGCTTTTGAATTCCAAACTTATGTACAGCACAACAATTTAAGTAAAAAAACTATCCCTTTAAAACCAATACAAAATTCTTGTCCTAAATCATCACTGCTCAGCTGTGCATCTTGGAAAAGTTGCTTAAACTAACTACTGTATACCTTAGCTTCCTCATTAAAATGGTCATACTATCTACCTCTAGGAGTATTAAACCAGTTAACACTTGTAGAATAATTTAAAACATTGCCTGAATTATCACCCAATAAGTGCTGTTATATTTACCTGTTGTGCTTTTCTATACCCTTTTTACCTTAGAATATAACCCAAAATAATACTCTTCAAAATTACAGCCCCCTTTCCCAATAAAAATCAAAATATACAAGGTCCTGGCCAGGTGGCCCAGTTGGTTTAAGTGTTGTCCCAACATGCCAAGGTTGTGGGTTCAATCTCTGGTCAGGACACATACAAGAACCAATCAATGACGGCATTAGTGAGTGGAACAATAAATCAATGTTTCTCTCCCTCTCTCCCTCCTTAAAAAAAAAAAAGCCCAATAAATTTATATATAGACACACACACACACACACACACAAATATTCTTAAGTACACAGCCTACCTTCTGTGACAAGCAAGCCCAGTAATGTGATATAGTGGTCTGCTGTCAATGAACAAGGATGAATGAAAAGAACAGCACTCACCTTCTAATCCCTACTCTGCCCAACAAGTGAAGAACTTACTCAGATGAAATCAGTATGAAATGCAACTTATTATCACCACTGTAACAGGTTCATATAAAGAATGTTAAATATGACTCTAAATTACTAAATTAGCTTTGGTACAGGCAAAAGTTACAAAGATTTTCAAACAGGTATGGTGAATTTTTAAAATGCTATTTATCAAATTAACATAACATTGACCTAAAGAGTCAATCTATGAAGTCAAGGTTTTAATATTAGATGTCCAAGCTGACCTACCAATCGATGTCTAGTTCCATCTAACCTCCAGACTTCCTAAAAATTAAACCACACATTTTAGATTTGGGGCATTTGAACTTGGACGACTGAACAAGCACCTGAAACTTAATACTCCAGAAGATCTCTGGAGATCTCATTAACCTCCCATCAGTTTTAAATTAAGTTAACTCTATATACAGCACGTCCTTGAACACCACGGTCTTGAAGTAAACCACATTTCAATGTTGTTTCATTGTAAAGGGGATTAGGTGAGGTAGGATCTTAACTCTTGTTTATATTGATTAGCCTATGGTAAACTGGTTTCCTTATACATTGTTTTACTTAAAGCCTGCAAGCCTATATATGAGGTGAGGAATTACATACAGTATAAGATTTTCCCCTTATCCAAAGGTGATGTGTATTACTTCCAAAGTGAAATAAGTATATTGTAAGAAGTTGTATTAAA
This sequence comes from Rhynchonycteris naso, assembly GCA_037038555.1. NCBI lineage: Eukaryota > Metazoa > Chordata > Mammalia > Chiroptera > Emballonuridae > Rhynchonycteris > Rhynchonycteris naso. The sequence continues at coordinate 105,301,966 of CM072996.1, read as the reverse complement.
GCTAACAAGAAAATAGAAACTAAATGCTAAGTTGAAAAGGTTAACTTGATACTACCTATTTTCAAAAATGGCAAATTTCATTTTACAGCTCAGCTCTTCTGAAACTAGGCAATCAGTATTTTGAATGTTTAAAGTGCAGTCCTTACAAAAATAACTGAGACAGTGACAGTCTAAAATAGAGGACCCTTGAAGGCATCCTAAACCCAGTTCATTTTCTGTTCTGAAAGTCTAGCCCTCCCAGATGAGACCTGATTCCCTGTGTCCCTTAACCGCCTCATTTTTTTAAGTGGCAGCATTGGCAAGGGAGGTTACAAAAACCTGGCTTACCAAGTTTACCCTAACCCTTCATTCCACCCCATAGCACCTCCACCTTACCCCTACTCATCTTAAAAACAAAACAGATAATTAAGTGTCTTATCTGGGAACTTCAATAAAGGAACTGACTTGTAAGAAAGCAAAGGAAGCCCTAGAAAAATTAAAGACATTGCGAGACAAATCCTTCCGAATTACCACCTTCGAACATTTAGGGGTGATTAGGATAAATTCTCCCCAAATAAGCACCTGGTCAAGACACCCATCCACATCCTCACGGTACCTGAGGTACACACAAAAAGCTTCTGTTAAAAACAGCTAACAAGCGCGACACACACATCAATTCTTTAAAATTCTAGAATGGAGGCCCTGCTTCACCATCCATCTCCTGACAGTCACACTTTCCTCCTGTACCAATAAAAAGATTAAGACCAAAGAGAAGCAGGTTAAAAGCGAAAGCCAAGGGCTGGACTTCTTGTTCACTATTCATTTTAACATCCCACCATCTCTACAAGTTTCAGTAAGGACAACTGAAGCTGGGGGTCTCCGATCGGTCCCAGACCGCGGCCACGTGTCCAGAGAAGCGCCGGGGGTTTCCCCGCCCAGCACGGTCACCGCCCCCAGTGGGCGGAGAGCCCAGGAGCCTCGCGGCCTCCCCGCCCCCTCCCCGCCCCGGGCCTCGTCCCTTCACAGCTCCTCCCTCCCATCGGAATTCGCAGCCTCCGCCGTTCTTTCCATCCCCCAGCGGCCTCCTCCGGGTATCGATTTTGAGTAACCGGGGACAGCGAAGCAGCAGTAGACTATGCGTTCAACCTGGCCCGCACCCCTCAGCCAGGCGCCCGCCATGCAGACGCTGCCCGCTCAGGGCGCCCGGAGGCGCCGTGGCCTCGCCCCCGTCCGCGCGGAGAAGCCGGTGGAGCTCAGATTCCCTCGGCGCTGCCGCGCACGGCTCCCGACCCGCCGAGGCCGCACCAAGCCCCGCGTCCCCTCAGCCGTCCTCCCCGAAAAGCTACGGGGCCTCTCGGGCTACAGGGTCGAAACTCCACGTACGGCTCCGGCTTTGGCCTCACAGAACAAACCCGGAGGCCTGGGGGGCCAGCGGCCCCAGCTCTCGGTGTCCTGTCCCTCCGTCCCTCCCCTCCGCGCCGACCGCCCAGCCGACATTATGTCCCCCTTCTCCTTCAGGCCCCCATCCGTTACCGACGGCTAGCACGGGGAGCCAGGCGGCCGGAGCTGCGCAGTCAGTGACTCAGGGAAGCGGCGGGAGGACCAGGAGGCGGCGCCGCGAGCAGATGGCGCTAAAAAAGACCCAAGAGCCCGCCGCTCGCGCTCATATATAATTAGCGTCAGCACGTAGGGCCAGCTCTGCCGCCCTCCCCCCGGCCTCGCCGTCTCCTAGCAACGCGAGCGGGAGGCGGGCCCAGGACGCGTTGCATAGCAACAGGGCCGTCCTTCTTCCCTGATGACCTCCACACCCTCTGCGCCCAGCTTGGGTTCCCCCGTTCTCTTCCGCCCCCTACTACGCACTGGACATCTCTCTTTTACCCACTGCTCTTTAAAGGAAATTTCAAACCCTTTCGTTCACGGGAAGGGCCCTAACCCGCGCTCCTCGCCGCTGTCCGCCTCGCTCCCCTCGACGTGATGCAGGGTGTGGGGTGAAAATGTACACGCAGGGGGGCCGCGTCTGGTCCCAGCTCGCCGCAGCGTGGTAGCGAGCGCTGTTTAGTTCCTGTCCGGGTCCGAGGCGAATTTCTGCAACTCCTCTTCCGGGGTTACCGTTTTTTCTCCCGCCCCATTTCCCACCTAAGAACAACAGCTCCTTCCTCCTGACCACCTCCGCGGCGGCCTCTATAGGTTCTGCTTCTCCCAAAGGTGGATCTCAATGGCTTCCTGAGGTGCTCCTCATATCTGTACCCCAACATCCTTTTACTGGAAATGAGATTCCACATTTTTGCTTCAATTCTTCTGATGGATGAAATAGACATATTTGTGTATTCTCTGGATGTTGCATAGTGAGGATAGTCTTATTTCATCTCTCTGAAAAAGTAAATCTTATATAAGTCCTCAGGACTGCGAAAGGGCATGACCATTTTTCAACTAATGTTTCATCAACTAATACTCACTCTTAAAACGATGGTTCTCAAAGAGTGATCCGGATCCCAAGACCCTTTCAAAGGGAGGTCAAGTATTTCTGCAATAGTACTTACTAAAAAGTTACTTGCTTTTTGCACTCTCATTCTCTCCCAGTGGCGTTTTCCAAAGGCTACATGACATGTGATATGGAAACATTGAAAACAAAAGCAGATGTTAGGATGCAGTCATCTACTGTTAAACCAGACATTAAAGAGATTTGCCAAAATGTAAAAGAAGGCCACTCAATTTTTTTGTTTGAAAAACAAAGTAGTTTTGTCAACCAATGAGGGGTCTAATTGAAGCCAACAAACTTCAATTTGGGGTTCAGTGAAGAAGGAAACTATGCAAACAGCTCAATTGTGATGCAATACCTGCAGCAGCTCAACAGTGTTACAGCTCAATTATGAAACAGCACAGGTAGGCCCTCGCTGGTTGCTCAGTGGATAGAGCCTCCTCCCCCAGCATATAGATGTCCCAGGTTGGATTCTGGTTAGGGTACATATGAGAAGGGGCCATCTGCTTCTCTTCCCCTCCCTTTTTCTCTTCTCTCTCTCTTATCCTTTGTAACCAGTGGCTTAATGGGTTTGGTTGTAGTGTTACCCCCACCACCATGGCTGGGTTGGCCCCAGCTTAAGCCTCAGGTGCTATAGCTGGGTTGAGCATGGGCCCCAGAGGGAGAGAGTGTGTTGGAGATTGCAGGGTAGATCCCCCTCATGGGGTACATGGGAGCGTCTGTCTCTTTATATCCCCTCGTTTCAACTTAAAAAAGAAAAAACAGCACAGGGGAGGCCCCTTTCTAGCTAGAAAGCACTGCTCTACCTTGGTCAGGTCTAATCTGCTTTGCCTGCTCTGCTAGTATCTTCAGGGTCTATGCAAGATTTTTGGATATAGTTTGGATGGTGTTTGGATACTATTTGTCTTCATCAATGAAACAACTTGCTGGTAAAAAGAAAGTAAAATATTGAGATCCTTGGAATCATAATGAATAAAGAAATTGTTACAATATGGCAACAAGAATGAATCTAATATGCAGAGCTTGCAGAGTAAAACCATCATTACATCATTACACACCCATTAAATGGCTCAAATTAAAAAAAAACAGATGTATGAAACACTGGTAAAAATATAACAATAGGAACTCTCATTCATTGCTGGTATCAATGCAAAATGGTACAATCATTTTGGAAGACAGTTTGGCAATATATTATATTCACTTGGGTAAATAACCAGGAATGAAATAGCTGGATATGAATTAGAAACTGATGTACACACACACAAACACACACACACACACACACACACACACACACACACACACACACACACACACACCTGGAGGTGAGTACATATGGCAACTTTATGTCAAATTGCCCCAGACTAGAGGCAATAAAGATATCTTTCCACAGGTAAACAAATAGTGAGACAAATATTACTCAGAAAATAAAAAGAAAAGCTACTAATTTACTCAACAACATGAATGAATCTTTTTTTTTTTACGGGACAGAGAGAGTCAGAGAGAGGGATAGATAGGAACAGACAGGAACGAAGAGATGAGAAGCATCAATCATCAGTTTTTCGTTGCAACACCTCAGTTGTTCATTGATTGCTTTCTCATTTGTGCCTTGACCATGGGCCTTCAGCAGATGGAGTAGCCCCTTGCTGAGCCAGCGACCTTGGGTCCAAGCTGACAAGCTTTTGCTCAAGCCAGATGAGTCCACGCTCAAGCTGGCGACCTTAGGGTCTCGAACCTGGGTCCTCCGATCCCAGTCTGATGCTCTATCCACTGTGCCACCGCCTGGTCAGGCAACATGGATGAATCTTAAATGCATTTTTTGCTCAGTGAAAGAAGCCAAATTTGAAATGCTACATATTGTATAATTCCATAGAGAAAAGGCAAAATTATAGTAATAGAAAATATTAGTGGTTGGCAGGGTTTTAGGGGGAATAAGGAGTTGACTTCAAATGTACCACAGAGGGAGGTAATGGAACTATTCTATACAGATATTGGCTACCTATATACTTTATCAATTTGTCAAAATCCATTTGCTGTTTTCAAATTTTAAAAAATCAACCAAGATGTTGTGGGATCCTAGGATAAAATAGAGACTGTGATAAATTAATCTAACTGTATTACACATATACAATATCACCTCATTGAAGGGGTAGGTAAAAAATAAAATTACTTTGGAAATCAATGTTTTGACTAGAGAATATAAGAGTAGGGCAAAAAGAGCTATGGATAAACATGGTACTTTATTTAGTAAATTTGTTTCTCATAGGGATACGTAGTAAGAATTACAAACTAATTTACCTGTCTACTATGAAATCTGTTTTAGTTTGCTAAGGATACCATAACAAAGTACCAAACTGGGTGGCTCAAGCAACAGAAATTTATTGTCTCACAATTCTGGAGACTAGCAGTCTGAAATCAAGGTGTTGGTAGAGTTGGTCCCCTCTGAAGGCTGTGAGAGATCTGGTCCAGGCCTTTCTATTTGTCTTGTAGAGATATCTATCTTCTCTCTATGTCCTCATATCATCTTCCCTCTGTGTACATGTCTGTGTCCAAATTTCCTATTTTTATAAGGTCACCAGTCATATTGGATTAGGCCCCATCTTAATGACCTCATTTTAATTTGCTTACCTCTTACCTCTGTAAAGATTATCTCCAAGTAAGATCACAGTATGCAGTACCGAAGGGTCGCACTTCAACATATAAAGTTTGGGAGGGCACAAGTCTACCGATAATACTAGGGTCAAACAAATAAGTAAATAATTATAGATAATGGGAGCCAAGTCTCTCATTATCAGAGAAAAAGTTACAACTAAAATGATCCCTGTGGTACTGGATTGGGGTCAGAGATATCAGTATGAATTCATGTCCATAGCTAGATGGTTTATTCATATAGAGGTTAGTATATATACATATATTTCTCAGCTTTGTTCCATTGGGTCTAGAAGCAGTGACACTCCAGTAGCTGTAAGAATGCCCAGCACCCAGATGTTTATTTCTACATACTATTTACATACAATGTGCTAATTAAATACAAATATATATTAAATACATTGTAATGGGTATAAGAGAGAATGAGAGTGGAATATAGAAGAAAAAGGGAATTGATTTATTTATCTAGAAGGGTCTTAACAGGGACTGGGAAGGAGTTACAGGATCAATTTCCTCTTCTTTTTTTTTATTGAATGTGACTACCTTTTGCCAATACTAGACATTCAATATATTTCATTTCTCAATGTTCTATCTTTACAGATAAAATTGTGATTTATATTTGGAAAGATTAGCTTAGACTAGAAGGAGTGAAGAACAGTAAAATTAGATTTGTCATCAGTTGTAGCAAAGTAAATTTGAGCAGAGAAAATGAGATAAAATAAGGAAATAAAATTTTAAAAATCAAGTCAACAGCAACAACAATAATAATCACTACCATTTATTAAATGTCTTCTATGTGCCAGAAACTGTGCTATAGAGTTTTATAAATATTAGCTTATTTAATTATCACAACAACCCTATGAGATACTATTACTATCCTTATGTTGTCGATGAGGAAATTGAGGTACAGAGAGACCCAGGACCTGTCCCTACGCCACATAGCCCATAAGTGGCAGAGGCAGGGTTTGAATCCAGGCAGCCTAGCCTGTAATTACATCCTTTCTAGTTAAATGCGTAAGATGGCTCAGTATTCAAGGAATTCACTCCAAAACATCCAGACATGTAAATAAGCAGTTACAGTTCAATGTAAGTGCTAATAATAGAGAAGAGGGCATCAGAAAAGATGTCACAGAAGTGACACTGAAAACAAAACTTGAAGGGGAAGTAAGAACTTATTGTGTGTACCTGACCAGGTGGTGGCACAGTGGATAGAGTGTCGGACTGGGATGTGGAAGGACCCAGGTTTGAGACCCCAAGGTCTCCAGCTTGAGCACAGGCTCGTCGGATTTGAGCAAAAGTTCACCAGCTTGGACCCAAGGTCGCTGGCTCCAGCAAGGGGTTACTCAGTCTGCTGAAGGCCTGTGGTCAAGGCACATATGAGGAAAGCAATCAATGAAGAACTAATATGTTGCAACGGCAACAAAAAACTGATGATTGATGCTTTTCATCTCTCTCCGTTCCTGTCTGTCTGTCCCTATCTATCCCTCTCTCTGACTCTATCAATGTAAAAAAATAAATAAATAAAATAGAACTTGCTGTGTGACAAAAGCAGGATAGCATTCCTGGCAAGAGAACAGCCATATGGAAAAAATTTTGGTCTAGTTGTTCAAGGTCATGTAGGAAATTCATGTGGAATACAAAACTATTCAAACAATGACTTCCGCCTTTGGCTGAGCATGGATTTCATATACTGTATAGAAAACCTCTGGTCAAGTCATGAAATATGTCGGTATCAAGTGTTCATTCACTTTGGGCCTATCATTCTCTCTAACCTCTTGAATTCCAAAAATGTCATTTCTTAGTAATGAAAATATACATGTACATAGTTTCACACAAGATTGTATTCTTTACAGGTCATGAATCAGATTAAATCCATTTTCAAAAATCCTATGAAACCATCTCTTTTAGAAACAGTTTTAAAAAACATGTTACAAAAATCCAGAAGAGAATAACAAACAGCAGGAGCTAAGACAGCAAACACTATGGCTTATTGTTCTAAGCTGTCTACATGTTTTATCTCATTTAACTCTCACAACAACCCTGTGAGATCGCTAATATTATTATCACTATTTCATAGATAAAGTCACTGAGGCATAGAGAGGTTAAGTAACTCATGCAAAGTTGCAATTAGTGTAGTAATTGATGGAGCCGGGATTCAATAAACTTAAGTAATTCTAGCCCGAATAGAAAAGAATGGTGCTATATGTTTTTTAAATTCATTTCTTAGTTGAGCAGATGATTTGGTATTGCCCAACTCAGTGGTCACAAAGTCAAGCATCTACAGTTGCCAGGTGAAGAATATATTGCGTGAAGTCAGCCAGGGGCAGGACATCAGGAGTGTCTGGGATTGTGTACAGTAGGAGACCACAGGCTTCACTGAAAGGAGGCAGCTATGCCTTCCCTCCAGCCAGTTGTTGTCACATGGGTTCCGTATTAACAGATTTTCCTACTTTTCAAGAGAAGCTGACTTCTTATGAAATCTTTCAGTTTGGGAGAAGTGCATAAAATGAGTTGAGCTCTAGACATGCTATGTTTGAGATAGCTGTGATACCTCCAGCAGTGAGGAATTTGAATGCGCAGTTTCAGAAGAATAATTTGGGGGGCGAGTATGAATTTAGAAATCCTCAATGTAAGTGGTGTAGAGGAGGATGTCCATGCGAAAACTAAGAAGAAAACAAGAGGATCAGGAACTCCAGCATTTGAAGAGTTGGTGGAAGAGTCAGCTAGAACGAGCTGGAATAGAAAACAAGGCAGAGTAGGGGGTGTCTGAGACGCCAGAGGAGGACGGTGAGTGGGCTGGAGTTATCTGTCTATTCTTGCCACAGTTGATGTACTGATTCCCTCGGGTGGAAAAGTTCCCAGATTTCAGTAATAAGAACTATAACAAGTTCAAAGAACAATTTTTCAAAGTCCACATGGGCTATGAGTTTTCTGTTTCAAAAATTAGCACTTGAGAAGAATCCTAGCACTTTCTTACAACTAATTACTTTAATGACTCTAAAGTAAAAGTAGAAAGAAGTATTTTACTTCCATTTTTCAATTTTAGTGATATTTTATTATCACACTAATTGTTATTCCACTTCTTCGGGTGTTTTGTTAAATTCAGTTTGCTCTTATGTCATTTTGAAGCTTCTGAAATACCAAAGTTTTGCAGGGCCAGCACCAGCGAACACTGGTTTCTGTAGGAAAGCAATACCCGTTTAGATTTAAAGTGATGCATTTTCCACACCAAGTTAAAACTTGGTTCACATATCAAAAACTATTTATAAATTTGCTCAGATACAATTTTTTTAAATGAATTTAGAACACCTTCTTCTATGAATGACAAAAGCAAAGGAATCTGTCTGTTGGGTTCTAAATAAAATCTATTTTTCCTGCTTGAGTTTGAAATCAATTGAAAGGAGGCAGACAAATGAAAATCATAGCAGCACCTTTCCTGCAGATAAGCCAGCTTGGATAACATGGCTTTGTGTTTGCAGTGGACTTCATCTCTAACAACAAAATCCTCCCCGCAGACTCAGGCCCCTCTGGACCCACAGCAAGGCAGACTGCAGACCTGGACACAGAAGTTCTGCCCAGCCCTTTCTCCCAAATGCCCCAATCAGATGTATCACTCCTTTGGCCCTGAGGATAAATGGTCCAGATGGGAAGAGTAAAGCAGGTTTTTCTGGTGGAGGTTATTCCACACAGAAACCCGTGGTCAGGGAAATGGAGGCTCCTCCATAATATTCTCTACTGCCTTATCTCCTTTCTAGTTCTTCCCACAAAGCAGGTCCTCTTACCCCACATAACTAAACCTGGACTCAGACCCACATCATGGGATTTCACAATGGTGACTTTCATACTATCCTGGGAGGCTATGCACGGAAGGTGTGTGGTTAAATCATCCCATTTAAATTCATTGGATGGGCAGTTAGGGAAGAGCCATAATGAAATAGCCTGAAAAGTCACCTTTCTGGGATTCAGGAGATAGAGACAAGGTTGTGACAGTGTTGCCAACTAGTTGTTTGGTGGCGGTCAAGTCATTAAATTCTCTCTTTCTATTTTATTTTATTTTTTGGATAAAACTAGTTTAGCAAATCCTGCCATTCTATTGCCTACAGGATCAAATGAGCTCATTTATAGAAGCACTTTGAACCAGCATCATGTTATAGTAAAAAAAATGCCAGTTATTATTTAGATTGAAACTATTATTTCAATAATACTTAATAAAATATTTTATTTAAAAATACTGTTTTTCTGAATGATTTAGAACCTAGCAGAGATAGGTTTAAATCCCAGAGTCTTCTAATCACTACCCAAGTAAACCTGAACCAGTAAGTATTTAATTCTTCTGAACTTTGAAGAGAGTCAGAATATCCCACCCCAAAAATACGCCACTTTGGCATAAAGGTTATTTTGAGGTGAAGGCAATTGGAAGTTAACAGTTGTGGAAAAAGTTCTCTGGCACTGGATTGTTGGCTCAGTGGTAGAGTGTTGGCCCAGCGTGTGGAAGTACCAGGTTCGATTCCTGGCCAGGGCACACAGTTGAAGCACCTGTTTCTTTACCCTTCCTCTTCTCCTTTCTATCTCTCTCTTCCCCTCCCGCATCCAAGGCTCCATTGAAGCAAAGTTGGCCCAGGCGCTGAGAATGGCTCCATGGCACTCTGCCTTATAGTTCCAGTCGCAACGGAGTAACACCCCAGATGGGCAGAGCATCGCCCCCTAGTGGACTGCTGGGTGCATCCCGATTGGGCACATGCAGGAGTCTGTCTGTCTGCCTCCCAGTTCTCACTTTGAAAAAATTTTTTTAAAAAAAGAGGGAGTTAATCTGCCCTCCCCTCATCGCCTTAAAGCAGGATATAAATTTCCCTTTGAGGAAATTCTCTACCCATTAGGGAGAGAAGAGCCACTCCTATCACAAAGATGAGTAAGATGTTGGGTGATGGGTATGCAACATAATCAAATGTCAAAATAACCTGGAGATGTTTTCTCTGAACCTATGTACCCTGATTGATTAATGTCACCCCATTAAAATTAATTAAAAAATGGGCAAGATGAACTTGTATAAACAGGCCTTACTAAAATAGCCATTAGCTTCCATTAGTTTCTTCCACGTATCTCCTAGTCATTTCCCCACAATTTATCATCCCTGAAGCCAAAACTTTCTCCCCTATTTAAGAAGAGTATAAAGATTCCTAAGTATAACTGCTTCTTTGAGTTTCCCTTATTTTCTGTAAACTCCTATGCATGTAAATATTAATAAAAGCTGCATGCATTTTCTCCTGCTGAGGTCCTTTTTTAGTTTCATTCACAAACGATCATGCACTGAACCTAGGAGGGTAGAGGGAAAGTTTTTCCTCCCAATAACCTCCTTCTGAATGTATGAATAATGGTATGCTCTTTACCTAATAGCATTGTGTGAAAATTACATAAAGGTATTATCACACAGTTTAGTCAGTAAGTATTCATTTTCTTTCTTTTTCTTGCTCTAATGTAAGGACTGACCCTACCTAGAGAAGGGTTTACCTTTTTATCAAGTGGTTTTTATGTAAACCTTTTGTTTGAACCATTAAACAGTTGGCTTTTTTGATGAGTTTGTGTTTTTGTTAATGCTTGGTTAATGGACTAATTAAATAAATATGATTCCATAATTCAGCATTATAGAAGAAATTGTTAGCCACCTCCAATAACCCTTAATAACTGTCTTGAGTACTTGCATTTTGAAACATTAGTTCTTATTAAAATAATTTACCCATGTAGCAAGAAATCTGCTTTTGTTAGTTCCTAGCATTAGCACATAAATATATATTCATCACTAATTCAATAATTCAACTAGCAAAGTTTTATTAGGTAATTACCATATTTTTCACTCCATAAGACACACTTTTCCCCCCCAAAAGTGGAGGGGAAAATGCCCATGCATCTTATGGAGTGAATGTTCATTTTTTTTAGATGCTGCAGGTTCCCAGACAACTAGAAGAGTATTTGAACATTAAAGTCTCTTCTCATTTGTTAATAACAGTGCTAATGGTTGTTAATGCTGCTCTTGAGTTTACATTGTTGAAATATTTGTTGTGGTATATTTTATTAAATATTTTAACACACCATTTGGTTCAGAATTTTTTTTTTTATTTTCCTCCTAAAAATCTTAGGTGCGCCTTATGGTCAGGTGCGTCTTACGGAGCGAAAAATATGGTAATATCTTTAGATGTTGAATTTTTAATGTTAGGGACACAATTTTACGGTCTAGTTGAGAATATATCCCAAATAAACATAATGGAAGAATATCCTATAACATAGAACAATATTCTATGAAAGTTACATAACCTAAATCCCCAATTTCTTCAACTGTAAAATGGAAATAACATTTCTCATAACATGGAACTGTTAAAATCATTATATAAGGTAATGAAGTTGAAATTAGAAGAAAGATCCCCTGGCCACAGACCCTTCAGCCTCGATGGAGATTTATTTAGCCTCTGAATTGAATCTTCTTCCTTTACTGGGTAGGTGGCTGCCCTCCTGGACTAAACTCCTCACCCTTCTGCATATCGAGAAAGTATGACTGTGTACTTAAGCTCTTGCCGGTAGAACATGAACAGAAATGACATGCACTGGTTCTTGGCTTGGGTTTTAAGATAGTTGATATGCCTGTCCATGTTCTCATTGATGTTTCAGCTACAGAGAGAGCCTGGCTTGGTGGCTCAGGGTCTTCAGCAATGCAGATGAGGAGGACTTGCCCTAGAGGGTCATGGGAAAATCCAACAGCTACCTTGCTAACATGGACCACCTCTTCATAACGGCTGCACAAAAGAAAAATACACTTTCTATTCTTTATGATACTGTAGCGTTGGGTCTCTGTTACAGAAGTCTGATCTCATTCAAATCAGTACAGCCTCGGACTAAGAATCCATCTGGGCCTTCACAAACATTCAGACACGTTGTTGTGCAACTAGGAGCAGATCCATCAGAAGTAAGTGGCTTGGTGATGAGTCTGCTTATTATTTCTGCAGGCCTAAGCAGATAAAACCCAAAACTGGGAGGCAAAAAGATGAAGGAAAGGAAATAATACTACTTGTTGAGTTATGATGAAGAATTGATCCAAAGTAAGTGAGACAGCATTGCAAATTATGGGACAACTGGAGAAAAAGAGGTTGTCCTTCCTCCTTGTAAATTTACTGGATGGTACAGTCTTCAAGAACTATTTTCCTTTTGTGTGTGTGTGTGGTAGAGGGCTGCCAGTATTGGTGTGTTAGGAAAGGAGACAGAGACAGAGACACAGCAAGAGAGAGACAAAGATAGAGATTTCAAATCCAATAGTTACTGTTGGGATAAATGGACAAAAATTAAAGAGAGAGTCTAGAACTCTGGTGGGAAAAGCTCAAAAGGTATGCACTTGGAATGTGTACACATACTTTGGCTGCCCTTCAGAACTTGGATTGCTAGATTATTTTCTGCAATCAGTGGGACACGGCTAGATAGAATGTTTGCCCCCCCCTTAAATTCATACGTTCAAACTTAACCTCCAATGTGATGGTGTGAGGAGGTGGAAGCCTTTTGGGTGGTGATTAATTAGGTCCTAAGGTTGGAGCCCTCATGAATGGGATTAGTGCCATTATGAGGAAGGTCCAGAAAGCCCACCCAGCCCCTCTGCCACATGAGAACAGCACAAAGATTGCAGTCTATGAATTGGGAAGCTGACCCTCATTAGAGGTTAGATCCACCAGTACTTTCTCTTGCACTTCTCAGTCTCCAGAACTGTGGAGAAATAAGTGTGGTTTAAATCACACAGTATACAGTATTTTTGTTCCAGCAGCCTGAACAGACCGAGACAGACGTTACCAACCTCATCCCATAAACATACATACACCTCTAGGACTTGCAGTGACAGAGGTCATCATTGGAAGCTAAAGACAGTTTCTGAATGTGATTCTGTACTGAATAACAAACTCAGGAGAAGCAATAAGGATCCTGGCATAAGTTTGTTCGGTAGGGAGAGAATGATTGTGCGCATGTGTAGATCTAAGAAGAAGGAAAACAGATGAGGAATTAGAGATAACTGCAAAGAGTCCAGAGCTGCTCCAGCCAATTCAGTAGCTACTACTAGCATGCTATTAGGTAGTACTTAAAATGTGGCTAGTCAGCATTAAGATGCACTGTAAGTGTAAAATACATATCAGATTTGAAAGACAGCAAAAAGAAATAATTTAAGATACTTTACTAATAATTTTTAATGCTAATTACATGTTGAAATAATATTTTGGGTATATTGGGTTAAATAAAACATTATTAAAATTAATTTCACCTATTTCTTTTTACTTTTTAAAAATGTGGTTGCTTAAAGTCTTTAAATAGTATTCGTGGCTTGCATTACATTTCTATGGGATAACACTGGTCTAGACCAGGGGTCTGCGAACTTTAGCCCACAGGCCAAACTCACCCCATTGACTATTTTTGTAAATAGTTTTATTGGCACACAGGAAAGTCTGTTTGTTTTCCTGTCTATAGCAGCTTTCTCTGTAATGGCCAAATTGAATTGTTGCAAAGAAAACCAAACTATTTTAAACCTAAATTATTTACTGTATGGCCATTTATAGAAAAAGTTTGCCAACCTCTGCTCTAGACTGTAAGAAAAGTTCTAATTAACATACAGTTTAAAATTATTTCCCATCAATCCCGATCATTTCTTTTAGTAACCTCACCTTTAGATAAAGTCTAAAACAAGTATACAGGCTTAGACAATAGAAGATGTAAGACCTGCCCTGCCCCGCCCCTTATCCTTCTGCAGGCATTTGTGAAGAGGCAGCTGCATCCTATCAAGGAGTTTTAGGTGGAGAGCAACATCAAAGTGAGTGTGTGTGTGTGTGTGTGTGTGTGTGTGTGTGTGTGTGTGTGTGAAGGTGATGTGAGTCCTGTTTGAACTGAAAATGATAGGGAGGAACCCCATGCTGACAAAGAGTTCAAAAGAAAATCTTCAAAAGCAAACTTTTCATTCTTTATAGTGGAGGCCAGCAGTGTGGCTACAAATCTGTGGTGGGGTGGTGGGTGCACTCTCAATGGTGGATTACACACTACACCCAGCACAGAATATCCTGAGTCCAGGGGGAGAGATGTGGGTTTGTAACCTGCTTCTGTCCCTTGCTCACAATCCTGCTCAAGAGCTGTGAGGACGAAATGAAATCACGCTGAGTGGCTTCCATACGACCTCGCACATATCAAGCATTTAGAAACTTATTATTGTTTTCTTTTATAAACAAAATACGGGTCAATGTAGAGAGAAAAAAATTAAAATAGTCCTAATTTTTAAAAAGAATAGCAATTTTGGAGGAAACTGGAAAGGCAATAAGGAGGAAACATGGTTTGGTTTTTTGTTCTTAATCCTATTTGACTAAGTAATAATTAAATGTGACTGTGAAATAATGGATGGTTCCTTTACTACCAGCTGGTGCTTTTGATACCATCTTTCTGATCTCCTGCCTGTGACACTTAGGGCAGAAGGGATAGTGTGATAAGGTCTAGCTCTGTTCATGAGGTCTAGCTCTGTTTCTTTTCATGAAAATGAAATGCTGCTTTAGCTATTTCCCCAAAAGTTCTACTTTCTCCTCCACCAGCCTATTGTGAGAGGTTATATCATTTCTACTGGCTTGAAATCCACCCCCAAACCCCAGTATTATCCTAAGACTCCAGAAGGTCACTGCTGCAATAATATATCTGAGAAAGATACGAGAGGCCCACATATTTCTTTTGTTGTATATGTTTTGGGATTTTTTTTTTTTGGTGGTGGTGGTTGGTTTTCCTGCTTTTGAAACTTGGTTTGTGGCCCTGGCCGGTGGCTTAGTGGATAGAGCGTTGCCTGGTGTATGGACGTCCCGGGTTCGATTCCCAGTCAGGGCACACAGGAGAAGTGATTATCTGCTTCTCTTCTCCTCCCTATCTGTCTACCCTCCCTCTTCCACTCTCACAGCCAATGGCTTGATTGGTTTGAGCATTTTACAGGCTCTCAGGGTAGTTCAGTTGGTCCAGTGCGTTAGCCTCAGGTGCTAAAAATAGCTCACTACTCAAGCATGGGCCCATGATAAAGCTTGCTGAGTGGATCCTGGTCAGGGTGCATGCAGGAGTCTGCCTCACTATCTCCCTTCTTATTTCTCGTTAATGAATGGTTCAGAACCCTTTTTCCTGAGGTGTGGGCTATTGCTATTGTTTTTGTCGGTGTGTGTGTGTGTGTGTGTGTGTGTGTGTGTGTGTATGTATGAGGCCATCGCTGTTAGGACTGTGCACTAACAAGCATAGTTTGTTTCAGCCTTCTTTCTGGGAATAAAGTGCAGAGTCTTCTGTCCTGAGAGGTAAAGGACTATTCAGCTTTGCCATTCTGTTTTTCTGTTCCATGAAAAATATTGCCCTAGAAACTCACCAGGTTTCCTGTATTTATGAGTTTTGAATCTTGTCTCCCAGGAGCCAATGACCCCTTGCTCTGCTAGAGTCTTCTGAGATTTGGAACTGCAAAATTAATGACCCTAAGTAAGATCTGCATTTGACAGCACCTGGCTCCAATCCTGTCCTTTTCTTGCATCTCCAAAAAGAAGATTAAGTGAAAATAGACTGTCTAGGCATTGGATAAACCTCCTGAGCTCTGAGGATTTTCTGCTATTGTCCTCAGGCTTTTTGTGGAAGCTTCTCCTTTTGCAATATCTTAGTAGACTGGCTAAAGCCTGCTATCTTTTTGAGCTGGAGACGAATGAAGGCTTGGTCCACCAATTTCTTTGTTTGACATCTTAAAAGACAGATACCATCTAAAAAGAGTTTCCAGACCTGGTTATAAATAATTAGTAATTGAAAGCCCTAAAAGAAACTCTTTTCTCAATCTTTGTTAAAAACACTGATACAGTAATAATAGCAAACATTTACTGAGCTCTTATCATGTTCCTGGCACTGTATCAGATGGTTCATATATGCTTAATTAATTTTCACAACCCTTTAAGGTAGCTACTATTTTTATCATTCCCATTTTACAGATGAGGAAACTGAAGCATGGAGATGTAAAATTATCTTCTCAAGGTCACACGGTTAGTAAGTGTGAGTAACTGGGTCAATAATCTAATGTGGCTCACGCACAGGAAGCACTATTATGATGTTCTCCAACAGAAAGGCTATAGAATATAATTATAGTGCATAGCACTTTGGAGTTAGCATAGGTTTTAGATTCCTATCACCCCTGTACCAACCGAATGACTTGGTACAAGTAAATTCATCACTCTGAGCTTTACCTTACTCATCTACATTTTGAAAATACTACTATCTCCCTCTTGGAAGGTATTATTGTGTAGATTTAAGGAAAAATCTGTGCTTGGTAGAGACCCTGGTAGCATAGCATTATATTTGGAAAGAGTAGCTATTTTTAGCTGTCAGGACAGAATTACTTATGGCATAACATTTACAAGAGGAATTATAAAAATATAAATTTTTACTGATAGTTGGACAAATTACTTCACTCAACTCTACCACCTTAGAATGATTTCAGTACTTTGTTAAAGCTTTAGGACCCATCCCAAATTGGCAGCCAGGAATTTTAGTCATCCTAGAACAACAGTATTGTCCAGTAAAACTTTCTGCAATGATTGAAATGGTCCGTAACTGCACTGTTCAATATGGTAGCCATCAGCCACACATTGAAATGTGGCTAATGTGATTGAGAAACTGACAATTAAATTAAATTTTAATTAATTTTATTTTAGATGGACCTTGAGAACACTATACTGAGTGAAATAAGTAAATTAGAAAAAGCTTAGAACTGTATGATTTCATACAGAGGTGGGATATAAAACTGAGACTCGCCTGACCTGTGGTGGCGCAGTGGATAAAGCATCAACCTGGGAACACTGAGGTCACCAGTTCAAAACCCTGCACTGGTCTGGTCAAGGCACATATGGGAGTTGATGTTTCCAGCTCCTCCCCCCTTTCTCTCTTTCTCTCTCTCTCTCTCTCACTCTGTGTCTCCTCTCTAAAATGAATAAAATAAAAAGAAAAACAAGTCTAAAAAAACCCCACAAAAAACTGAGACTCATAGATAAAAGTGAAGTGGTTACCAGGGGAAGAGGAATGTGGGGGAGGGAGATATGGGGGAAAGGGTGTGGGGAAGTTGTGGGAGGAAGGCTGTAAAGAGGGACAAATGTAAGGTGACAGAAAATGGTTTGATTCGGGTGATGGGTATACAACATAATTAACAGTTCAAATACTTTAGAAATGTTTACCTGAAACCTGTGTATTCTTATTGATCAATTTCACCCAGATAAATTTAATTTTCTAAATAAAAATTTAAAAATATTTAATTAATTTTATTTTAGATAGCCAAATATTGCTGGTGGATACTGAATTAGACAGCATAAGCTCCAGATAATAGGGTATAATCAATTACTTACATCTGAAGAAAAACCCTAGAGAAAAAAGCTCTGGGCATTAGAATACTTTCTTTTTCATTGAAGTTATTGGGGTGACACTGTTTAACAAAATTACACGTTTCAGGTGCACAATTCTGTAACACATCTTCTGTATACCGAACTGTGTTTCACCCCCCTAAATCAAATCTCCGTCTATCACCACTTATCTCCCCTAGACCATCCTTGTCTCCCCCAGGCAATCACCACACTCTTGTCCATGTCCATGAATTTTCCCTTTCTCTCTTTTTTTGTCCTTTATAATTTTCTAATTTCAGGATAGAAAATAAAATTGCTAAACTATTTACTCTAATGAACCATCTAAGTGCAACCTAGATAAACTGAAGGTGTGATCTGCTCTCACTCTAAAATTATTGATCAGCTTTCTTCCATAATCCTTGTGCAAGTTTCAGAAACATTTGTTCCTTTATCATCACTGTAATGCTTTAGTCCATCACAAGAAAAGTACAGCTAGAAATAAAATCGATCATAGGTCCACTTCATTCTAATGACTAAGAGGTGATTAGAATAAATTCTTTTCTGTTATAGAACACAGGAAGATGAGCACTTCTCTATGTTGCTGACCTCACCATTTCTTGTAGCAGAAGCTGTCCTAAGAAACCATCAGATTAATTAGTTGGTTGATATCCAAGATCTTAGAGGCCATTAAACCTGAACTCAAAGAGTTGTATGGATAGATGATTTGTGACATTTTCACAGAACCTTTAGGCAGACTCCAAAGGTACCATAGTTCATTCAGCAGCTTGGAGGCTACAGCTTTTACCTGACTCACCCAGCAGTCCAGGATGACAAGGTTCTGCTGTCTTTTTTTTGTATGTGCTATAGAATTTGGGAACCTCAATCAAGTACTTATTTAAATTTAAATTTCTGATAAAAGAGTTTGATTATATTCACAAGCTTTCTTGCTATCAGCCCTCTGAACAATTAAGTGGAAATTCTGCCTGGGTCAGAATATGAGTTGGAATCTTTTTCTTTCTTAGCAGAACAAATTTGCTCCCTGCTATCTATAGTTTCTAAAACCATCAACATCAAATTTCTTCAATTACCACACTTACTAGAAAATTCCAGTCAGGATTTGATTAAGATATGCCACTTCATAATGCTTACTTAAGCCTCTGAGATTGGGAAAAACTGCTGTATTGTTATGGTCACTTGATTCTTTTAGATCTTTCTAGTTTTGTTTCAATGTTGTTAGCTAATAACACCTCTCTCATTTATTGAGATTTACTCTTGGTCGGAGGATTACATAAATTATCTCAATTAATTTCCCAAATATATTGATGAATAAAGATTAGTGTTACATTTTACAGAATAGACACTGTGGTTCAGAGAGCTGAGTAAATTTCCCAGATCACATAGCTTGTATAGGGTACAACCAGCATACAAATCCAGATCTTTCTGGCTCCAAAATTTGAACAATTAAACACCAAACTATATTCTCTCTTGGCTAACTGATAGCAATATACTTGGGCCATGTATCCTGCTATCTATAAAAAACATTCTTGTTAGTTAAATGTAAAGGTAACTTTCAGGGAGTGTTTGATAAATAATTCATCCAAATAGCATTTAGTTGTTCTACAAAAACATAGATGTGGTCATTTCTGTTCCTTGATGTCTCTGAGTTCTATTCAAGAAAAATTGTCTCTTCACATGAATGATATTTTTAATTAGAACAAAAGTTCAATATGTTTTATTTGGACCTTAACTGCCAAGAAACTTTTGCCAGATTCAGCGCTCAGCTCTCACTATGAACTTACCTCATGTGCCAAGTGAAATCATTTGTTTACTTGATGTACAATAATTATGTTTATGAGACCTATTGTGTGCTAAGGGCTATAATCATACTGGGAATGCAAATATGATGGTTAATATGACAGAGAGTTCCTCAGGCAGTCCACAGTCAAATAGGGAAGAAAGAGTTTATATAGATAGCAACACAAATAATAAACTGTAATTGTGACAAGGGTCATAAAAGGTAAATGAATGGTTGTATAACCTGGCCAGGTTAAAGGCCTAACTTTGTGGCCTAGTTAATAAGAAGAAACTTTAAAAGTAAATTTTGCTATTATTACTCAGAAATTCTATTATGCACCGATATTTTATTGTATGTAGTTAGATAATTAGTACATTAAAAAAACCCACAAAAATAAATGAGTCATAAATATCTCATTTTCTTATCAGGTAACAGGTAATAATTATTCTTGCATTTATTTTTCTTTCAGTTCTTTTCCAGAACTTCAATTTTAAAAATTCTTTTGGAAAGTATATAAAGCAGTTTTACTGTAATACAAATGGAAACTGAGTTGAAATAATGTCATTGCTTTGGACATCTGCATTATTAATTTGAAGATGACAAAGATTAACAGGGTCTTAGCCTTCTGTTTAGAACAGTGGTTCTTAACCTTTTTTGAGGTACCGAACCCACCAGTTTCATATGCGCATTCACCGAACCCTTCTTTAGTGATAAATAAAATATGATTGTTTTTTACAAATTCAAGACATAGGTATATGTTTTGTTACTGGTGCACAAAATGAGCCGTGCATGAACATCACCTTGCTCAAAGAACAAAACCAACGAAGTGCATGAACTCACAACAAATTATGGTATTACTTTATTCTGGCCACCGCGGCAGAGGCTTCTCCGAAC
Organism: Rhynchonycteris naso; assembly: GCA_037038555.1. Taxonomy (NCBI): domain Eukaryota; kingdom Metazoa; phylum Chordata; class Mammalia; order Chiroptera; family Emballonuridae; genus Rhynchonycteris; species Rhynchonycteris naso. The sequence goes on along the minus strand of CM072996.1, from coordinate 105,281,778 downwards.
CCCTGAGACCGAATCATCGAACCCCTAGGGTTCGATAGAACCCAGGTTAAGAAACACTGGTTTAGAAGTTAAAAAATGGTCCTGGCCAGTTGGCTCAGCAGTAGAGTGTCAGCCCAATGTGTGTAAGTCCCGGATTCAATTCCCGGTCAGGGCACACAGGAGAAGCGACCATCTGCTTTTCCACCTCTCCCCCTCTTTTTTCTCTTTCTCTCTCTTCCCCTCATGCAGCCATGGCTTGAAAGGTTTGGAAATTTGGCCCCGGGCTCTGAGAATGGCTCCATGTCCTGGTCCAGGTGCTGAAACAGTTTGGTTGCTAAGCAATGTAGCAGTGGCCCCACATGGGCAGAGCATTGCTAGGTGGGGGCTTGCCGGGTGGATCCTAGTTGTGGTGTATGAGTGAGTCTGTCTCTCTGCTTCCCTGCTTTTCACTTAATAAAAATAAAAAAGAAAAAGTTAAGAAAGACAAACAAAGCTCATGCTTTTGCAAAATAATTCATTCTTACTTCAGAAAGTTATACCCCCAAAATTAAGAAAAACCAGCATCTCTTGCTTTTGAAGGCTTTAGCCCACCATCATCATTAAAAACTGAGAAAAAAAAAAATACCATCATCAGATGAAAGTTCTAGATGATAATGTTAAGACTTACTTTTCTACTTAGAACTTGCCTAAATAGGAGTGAGTCTAATTAATTTTCACATGGGTTACTCAATGATTGGCAGATATGGATATTAGCACAATAACAATAATAATAGAAATACTGGACCCAAAAAGGACTCATTCTTTTCACGACATTGCTTTCCCTGCCCTTGCTTTGGCATGTTCTATAGAATTTAAAATGTTTATTTTACTGATTTTAGAGAGAGAAAGGGATAGAACAGGAGAGAAACAGGAACATCTATCTGTTCCTGTATGTGCCCTGACCAGGGATCAAAGCAGCAACCTCTGCACTTAGGGACGATGCTCTAACCAACCAAGCTACCTGCCAGGGCTGTTCTATAGAATTTAAAAGAAGCTGAGTGTGCTAATTCATCTTTGCTGGTATGTTTCCCCTGTATTTTTTCTCATGTTGAGAAGTGAAGGAGAGAATATGCTTTAAAAACAGAAACGTCTCTGAGGTGTGGCCTCCTCAGACTGTCTCTCAGAAGGGCCAACTTTCCACCGAGTAATTTGGGATCCTGTGTGTCTGTGCCTCACTGCCAGACCAACTTGCCTGAAATACCACCAGAAATGCATTTGACTTATGAGGCATCCTCTTGTGCAAATAAAAGCGCCTCTTGACAGTTTCTTCCTAGCACCTAGAATCAGCCGCACTGAAGTCATGGAAATTTAGATGAGTAGGGGTTGGTGAACAAAGGATTTTAGAGCATGAAACACCCTGGAGTGTCAGTTAAGTCAGAGAAAAGCCAGAGCAGAGAGCACAGGACAACACGTGAACCCTGGTATTGTGGAGAGAGGTGCTCAAAGGATTGAGAAGGGGGTATAGAAGAAAGATGGGTGACAAAACAGACCAAAAAAGATCTCTTTAACTGAGTTGCTTTATATAAAGCATTTAGCATAGTGCTTGGCCCAAAGTAGCAAATATTTACTGATCATTGGTCCTAAGTCTAGTCAGTTCCCAAAACAGGGAGAGAAAGTATCATCTTTTTTCTTTTCTTATCACATGGCTAGCTGTTCCCAGGGCTCGAAAAGAGGACAGGCAGTTTGTGGTGTTGTTTAGCTCTATGGTAGGTGAAAAGGCTTTAGTGAGCTAACTCAGGAACCCAAACAATATTCATACTGTTGTTTCTATAGAAAAAGTGTTTAGAGCATAGTAGGCTCTCAACATATCTTTGTTTAAGAAAAAAAATAGAAATTGGTCAGTATTGATGAGGTTTAGAACATGCTACCCCAAAATATGGTGTCTTGGTATACTGAATCTTTTAATCTGAAGGAATTTGAGAAATGGCTGGTATAGGGAATACTCCCTGACCCTCCCCTGAAACAGGTCCTAAGCCCCTCCTGTGTGAGAAGCCCTTCCTGTTCCCAGCGGGAAAGACTATTCCTATTCTGAGACCAACAGGCCCAGAGAATAATCTGAACAAAAAGGCCTGGCTAAGATTGACCCAGCTGAGGACACTTAGCTCAGACCCTTTTGTCTTATTATGACTTTTCACTCTTCATCAAACCTAGTAAAAAACACTCAAGAAATAACTATTTCTCGGGATTTTTATGTCCTTAGGAAGACTCCCATATCGTGTAAAGCGTATATTAAATAAATTTGTATGCTTTACTCCTGTTAACCTGTATCCTGTCAGTTATATTTATAGGTCTCTAACCAGAGAACCTAGGAAGTTAGAGGGAAAAGGATATTTTTCCCTCCCCCACAGTTTTCCAAACAACCAACATAAAGCGGTGAGCAAAAGTAGGTTTAGAGTTGTTCATGTAGAAAAAGACATGTGGGTTATGCTTATTATAATAGCTTTATTACCCAAAAGATAGATCATAACTAAGGATATGAAATAATAACAAGAAGAAAACAAATAATGCAAAGGAGTAGTACAATAATTTATAATTAAATAATAATACAAGAATAAAAAATCTGTTTCAGGATGATGTCCAAGTAATGGTGTCCTGAGAGATACTCCTGATTTCTCCCCTTGAAATGTCAACAAATTGAACAACTATAATGCAGCAGAGAAACTCCCACTGGGCTTGCAGGCATGCCTGAAAGATCCGCATACCAAATGAACTAAAGGAAGGACAGAGTGAAAAGGAGAGCAGAAGATAAACTGCATTCAAAGTCCACTCCAGAGAGAAGCCCAGAATGACTAGGTACTTTTCTTCTCTGTTGGGACTACGGACAGGAATGGAGCTTGGGTTGTCTAGGTTTTTTCTGCTGGGTATATGGAGAAGGAAGCCTGTAGTAACTGGGTCTCCTTCTGCCATGAGGAGTGGAAAGATTGAGTGGCAGATGCTGTGATACTAAATCAAAGTGTCAGAAGAATGAGAGGTTTGGCTAGTGTTCCCATGGTCTGCCTGCAGCCTGCAGTCAGCACAGAAACAGAGAAAACAAAAGTGTGGCCCTCCAGCCTCCCAGATTCTGCCTCCTTCACCTTGTGGGTATGAAAAGTGGTGGAGATCGACCCCACAGCTAACTTGGGAGAGCCACTGTCTCCCCTGAAGAACAGAGGTGCTCCGTGTCTGGCCCACTAGTCTGTTGAGATGTGGGAGGAGTGCCCAGAAGCCTGAGACACTGTTGTTAAAGCTGTAAAGCCATAAAGCCCTCACAATATGCCTTACCCACCAATGCGACTATAGCCGCGCCTGCATCATTGAGACAGAAACATATCAGCAGAAGTCAGCCCAGTAATTTCACAAAGCCAACATTTGTAATACAGTGACACCTACTGGAAGAAAACAGTAACCTCTCAAAACAAATTATTTTTCCTTTTTCTTTTTTCTTCATTTGAATTTTGTTTCTTTAACTTTTATATTTTCATTCTATATTTTGTGGGCATTTTGTTTTTGATTTATTTGTTTTTGATATTTTTTTCTGTGGGTTTTCTTTCTTATTTGTCTTTTTAAAATAATTTTATTGTATTTTTTCTATTTTTCTTTTTCTTTTATATTTTTAGTTTATTTTTTGTTATAATTCTTAATAATACCACTCTCAAATGCCATCAAGGAAGAAGAAATTAAATACCATGACTACACAAGACAGAGATGTAGTTCAAAAAGAAAAATCTCCAGATAAAAATTTCATCCCATAAATATCTTGGAGGTAAATAATAGAGAATTCAAAATTTAAGTTCTGAAAATACTCAATGATAAGCAAGAAAACACCAATAGGCAACTTAATGAGCTCAGAAAACAAAATGAATACCTCACCAAGGATATTGAAACTTTAAAACCAGAGATAAAGACCTCAATACATGAATTAAAAATTGAGGTAGCAAGTTTAGCTAATAAAACAAGCCAGATAGAGGAAAGAATCAGTGACATTGAAGACAGGCAACTAGAGATGCTACAGAGAGAAGAGGAGATAGACTCATGAATTAAAAAAACAGAGAGCTCTACAAGGATTATCTGGCTCCATCAGAAAGAGCAATATAAGAATAATGGGTATATCAGAAGAAGAAGAGAGGGAGAAGGGAATGGAGAGCCTATTCAAACAAATAATTGATGAGAATTTCCCAAGCTTATGGAAATATTTAGAGCATTGAATCCAAGAAGCAAACAGAATGACAAGTTACATCAACCCAAACAGACCTATTCCAAATCACATCATAATAAAATTGTCAAAAATCAATGACAAAGAAAAAATCCTCAAGGCAGCTAGGATAAAAAAGAACATAACATATAAAGGAAGGCCCATTAGATTATCATCAGACTTCTCAACAGAAACTCTACAAGCCAGAAGACACTGAACTCAAACATTCAAAGTCCTGAAAGAGAGAAATTACTACCAAAGATACTATATCCTCAGTTATTCAACATATATGAATGAGAAATAAAAACTTTTCAGACACACAGAAGCTGAGGGAACTTTTTACCAGAAAACCCCACTGCAGAAAATACTCAAGGGGATTATTCTACTAGATACAGAAAACAAAAGAAATAAAAAATACAAGTAAAAGCTCCATCAAGGTCACAATAAAAACAAGGATGATCTGTGATAACAATAACATTAAAAGGGAGATGATGAAGATCTACAGTAGCAAAGGAGGATGGAGTGCAGGAGCATGTATAAGACAAAGGACTCATACTCATGAACATTTTTCTCTTAATAACCTAATGGTAACCACTCACAAAAAAAAGCCATTACTAAAACACACAGCTTAAAGAAGAAACAGGGGAAATAAGTATGGAATGATACCAAACTAAAACAACTAACAGAAACACAAAAGAGAAGAACCAAACAAGACACAGAGCTACTAGAAAACAAAACATAAAATGGCTCTAGAAAGTCCTCAAGGGTCAATAATTACCTTAAAAGTCAATGATGACCTGTGGTGGCGCAGTGGATAAAGCGTCGACCTGGGAACACTGAGGTCGCCAGTTCAAAACCCTGCACTGGTCTGGTCAAGGCACATATGGGAGTTGATGCTTCCAGCTCCTCCCCCCTTTCTCTCTTTCTCTCTCTCTCTCTCTCACTCAGTGTCTCCTCTCTAAAATGAATTAAAAAAAAAAAAAAGTCAATGAACTGAACTCACCAATAAAGAGTCTTAGAGTAGCAGATTGGCTCAAAACCCAAAACCTAACTATATGCTGCCTTCAAGAGACACATCTAAGCTAAAAGGACAAAAGTAGACTCAAAGTTAAAAGATGGAAAATGATTCTCCAAGCAAATAATATCCAAAGAAAATCAGGTGTAGCTATACTCATATCTGACCATGCCGACTTCAAGACAACAAAGGTAACCAGAGACAAAGATGGATATTTCATAATGATAAAGGGATATTGTATCAAGAAGACATAACACTTCTTAATATATATGAGCTGAACCAGGGAGCACCAAAATATATAAGACATTTACTAACTATTCTAAAAATAGAAACAAAGGAGCAATCATACTCTGAGATTTCAACACACCATTGACAGCTTTTAGATAGATCATCCAAACAGAAAATCAATAAAGAAATATCGACCTTTAATGACACAGTAGACCAAATGGACACAGTAGACATTTACCAGACATTTCATCCCAGAACATCAGGTTATACATTCTTCTCCAGTGTTCATGAAACATTCTCAAGGATAGACAATATGTTGGGCCACAAAACTAACATCAACAAATTCAGGAAGATTAAAATTATACCAAGCATATGTTCTGATCATAAGGCTTTGAAATTAGAATTCAACAGCATCAAGGAAGTAAAGAAACCCACAAAAACATGAAAATTAAATAACATTCTTCTAAACACTGACTGGGTTAAAGAAGAAATAAATGCAGTGATCAAAAGATATATACAAACAAAAATGACAACACAACATGTCAAAATTTCTGAGATGCAGTGAAAGCAGTAATGAGGGAAGTTTATATCATCACAGGCTTAAACTAAGAAACAAGAGGAATCTAAAGTAAATAACATCACATCTTAAAGAACTAGAAAAAAAACAAGAACAGTGGCAATCCAAAGTCAGCAGAAAAAAGGAAATAGTAAAAATTAGAATTAAATGAAATAGAGAACAACAACAAAAATACACAAATAAACAAAGACCCCATAGAATAAATTAATACAATAAAGAGCTCATTCTTTGAAAATATCAACAAAATTGACTAACCTCTAGCTAGACTCACTAAGGAAAAAAGAGAAAGGATACATATAAACAAAATCTGAAATGAAAGAGCAGAAATCACCACAGATATCACAGATATACAAAGTATCATACTAGAATGTTATGAAAGATTATATGTCACCAAATTCAACAACCTAGAAGAAAGGGATTAGTTCCTAAAACTATACAATCTTCCTAGACTGAGTCATAAAGATGTGGAAAACCTTAGTAGACCTATAAGCAGGGAAGAAATAGAAACAAGTATCAAAAACTTCCTCCAAAATAAAAGTTCAGGACTAGATGGCTACACTAGTGAATTCTACCAAACATTCAAAGAAGATTTGGTACCTATCTTTCTCAAAGTCTTCCAATAAACAAGAGAAGAAGCAATACTCCTTAACACATTTTATGAGGCCAACATAACCCTCATACCAAAACCTGGCAAGGACAGCACAAAGAAAAGAAAATTACAGACCAATATCTCTAATGAATACAGATGTAAAAATCCTAAACAAAATATTAGCAAATTGAATACAACAACACATTAATAAAAACAATACATCATGATCAAGTTGGTTCATTTCAAGAGCACAAGGATGGCTCAACATACATAAATCGATCAACCTAATATTCCACATCAACAAAACAAAGAACAAAAATCATAGAATTCTATCAAGAGATGCAGAAAAGGCATTCAATAAGATACAACATTCTTTTATGTTTAAAACACTCAATAAAATGGGTATACAAGAAAAGTACCTCAACATGATAAAAGCCACATATGACAAGCCATCAGTTAATATCATACTAAATGGTAAAGAAATGAAAACCTTTCCTCTAAGATCAGAAACAAGACAACAAGGCTGCCCTCTCTCTCCACTTTTATTCAACATAGTTCTGGAAGTTTTAGCTAGAGAAATCAGGCAAGAGAAAGAAATAAAAGGCATTCATACTGGGAAAGAAGAAGTGAAGGTATCACTTCTTTTGCAGATGAAATGATCCTGTATATAGAAAACCCAAAAGACTCCACTGAAAAGCTATCAGAAACAATAAACGAACACAGTAAAGTAGCAGGATACAAAATCAATATATAAAAATCTATTTCTTTTCTATATGCCAACAATGAAACTTCGGAAAATGAACTAAAAAAATTTTCCTTTTACAGTTGCAACAAAAAATAAATAAAACACTTAGGAATAAACTTAACAAAGGATGTGAAGAATCTATATACTAAAAACTACAAAACATTATTGAAAGAAATTGAAAATGACACAGTGAAATAGAAAAATGTCCCATGTTCATTGATTGGAAAAATCAAAATAGTTTAAATGGCCATATTTCCCAAAGAAACATACAAATTTAATATAATCCCCATCAAAATCCCTATGTCATTTTTTAAAAATATTTTTTTTTCTTTTTATTTATTCATTTTAGAGAGGAGACACAGAGAGAGAGAGAGAGAGAGGGAGAGAGAGAGAGAGAGAGAGAGAAAGGGGGGAGGAGCTGGAAGCATCAACTCCCATATGTGCCTTGACCAGACCAGTGCAGGGTTTTGAACTGGCGACCTCAGTGTTCCCAGGTCGACGCTTTATCCACTGCGCCACCACAGATCAGGCCAATGTCATTTTTAAACAAATAGAACAAAAAATCACCAGGTTTGTATGAAACCATAAAAAAACTCAAGTAGTGCTCGCTTCGGCAGCACATATACTAAAAAATCTCAAGTAGCCAAAGCAATCTTGAGAAAAAAGAATGAAGCCAGAGGTATCACACTACCTGACTTCAAATTATACTACAGACCCATGATAATCAAAGCAGCATGGTATTGGCAGAACAACAGACATACAGACCAATGGAATGGAATCAAGAGCCAAGAAATAAAACCACACATATATGGACAAATCATCTTCAACAAAGAAGCCAAAAACACACAATGGAGAAAAGAAAGCCTCTTCAATAAACAGTGCTGGGGAAATTAGAAAGCCACATGCAAAAGAATAAAACTTGACTACAGTTTGTCCCCTGCACAAAAATTAATCCAAAATGGATCAAAGACCTATACTGTACTGAACTCATGATGGACCTTGGCTGTAGAGAACAATTTATGAATTTGACCTCAACAGCAAGTGAAGGCAAAAATAAATGAACGGAACTATATCAAACTAAAAATTTTCTGCACAGCAAAAGAAACTGACAACAAAATAAATAGGCAGCCAACTAAATAGGAGATGGTATTTGCAAACAACAGCTCAGATAAAGGGTTAATATCCAAAATAAATAAAAACTCACAAAGCTTAGCAACAAACAAGCAAACAATCCAATTAAAAAATGGGGAGAGGACTTGAATAGACACTTCTCCCAAGAGGATATACAATGGCCAACAGATATATGAAAAGATGCTCATCTTCATTAGCTATTTGAGAAATGCAAATCAAAACTACAATGAGATACCTCCTAACACCTTTTAGATTGGTATTTTCTGTAAGACACGTAATAAGTATTGGAGAGGCTGTGGAGAAATAGGAACCCTCATTTACTGCTGATGGGAATGCAAACTAGTACAACCATGATGAATGAAAGCATGGTGGTTCCTCAAAAAATTAAGAATAGAACTACCATATGATCCAGCAATCCCTCTACTGGGTATTTAACCCCAAAACTCTAAAACATTGGTATGTAAAGACACATGCACTCCCATGTTCATAGTAGCATTATTCACAGTGGCCATGACATGGAAACAACCAAAGTGTCCTTTAATAGAGGTTTGAATAAAGAATATATGGTATGCCTTGGCCAGTTGGCTCAGCGGTAGAGCATCGGCCCTGTGTGTGGAAGTCCTGGGTTCGATTCCCAGACAGGGCACACAGGAGAAGCACCCATCTGCTTCTCCACCCTTCCCCCTCTTATTTCTTTCTGTTTCTCTCTTCCCCTCCTGCAGCCAAGGCTCTGTTGTAGCAAAGTTGGCCCCAGTGCTGAGGATGGCTCCATGGCCTTGCCTCAGGTGCTAGAATGGCTCCAGTTACAGCAGAGCACTGCCCCAGATGGGCTGAGCATCACCCCTGGTGGGCATGCCAAGTGGATCCTGGTAGGGCACATGTGGGAGTCTGTCTCTCTGCCTCCCTGCTTCTCACTTCAGAAAAAAAAAAAAAAAAAAGTGAAGTGGTTACTAGGGGGAGAGGATGTGGAGAAGGGGGTAGAAGTAAGAATATAAAGAGAGAGACAAATATATATGGTGACGGAAAATGATTTGACTTTGGGTGATGGGCATATAACATTATCAACAGTTCAATGCTATAAAAATGTTTACCTGAAATCTATGTACTATTATTGATCAATGTCACCTATTAAATTTAATTTTCTAAATAAAATTAAAAGAAAGAGTAGGGAAGAAGATTGAAAAAAAAGATGTTTTATGCACTCAAAACTGCAAACCTACTTTTGCCCACCCCTGTAAAAATTTTGAGTCTGAATTACATTTGTAGGTTGAGATCTCCATATATATATATATGTTGGAGGTGTCTTTGATTTAGAGTCTTATTCTTGTTTCCTTGTTCTTTTCTTCACTTTTAAAATATCTTTTAATTTAACCTTAACAAGATTAATAAAGAAAGAATGATGCTGTACAAAACACAAGAAACTTGGAGACTTGGTTGTGCTGAAGGGTAGATTCCACTGGGATACATTAACAACTCTTTACTAAGGGTACATGCATACAGAACAGAAATTAAAGACGTATATCCAAGCAAAGCAGGCTATATCTAGCAAGCAAAATGTTATTACCTCAAAAGGTTTTCAATCCAAGAATCAACATTTAACAAGTTATTTTCCAAAAATAATTCATTGCAGCTAGAAAGAATGTTTCTTTTCAAATTCTAAATGGAACTAGATAGTGATGATTGGCTACAAAATAAAAAGCCCAGGGCACCATTAACCCATTTGTGTTGGTCACTATGACTACTAGTTTGGTTCATGACACAATTGATTCAACTGTTGCAACTGCCTTCAACACTAAAGAGGGCATAAATGAATAGATCAATCATGCCCCAGTCCAGTTAGCCAGCCACAGGAATCTAAAAATAAATAAATGTCACCGAGAGCTTTAGAAGAGAAATGTTATCTACTAAAAGGGACACATTAGCTCTTTGTGTTTTTCAGAAGTCATTACTGAAAGACTAGGGCAATTTATATGCCTCAGAACTTCACTGTCTGCATTTTGATCCCTCAAGACAAGAGTATTTGGATTTAGTACTTTTTTAAGGAAGTTTTAAGAAGTGGCTTGTTTGGGAGTTTTCCGAAGTGTGCATGCTTTATCAAGTATACACAAGAGGGTAAGTATTCTATTCCTGGAGGTGGGTGGAAAAGTGGTTTCTGTCCAACCAAGTTTGGAGACATAGAGCCTTCAGATTTACTTGATGAGCAGCCTTCTGCTCTTGGAGACAATGGGCAGGGTGGGAAATAAGGATTGACCAAGACCTCTTAGGGCCACCAGACACAGAAAGAAAAGCTTTTTAAAAATCACAATGAGAATAGAGCAAGATGGCGACGGAGTAGGCGGACGTACGAACTTCCAACTCCCAGAACCAAAGTGGATTACAACTCAATTTTAAGAACCACCACCTGGATAAACCAACTTTGAACAAAACTAAGTGGACTCTTCAACCAAGGAACACAGAAGAAGCCACATTGAGACTGGTAGGAATAGCGAAAACTCGAAGAGGGCTGCCCAGCTCCCCGGAGCAAACGGCAGCCTGGAGAGACCCGTGTGGCGGGAGGAGAGTTTGGTGGAGAGGGAGGGACCTGGGTCCCAGGAACCAAGCCCCAGCCTCCAGTCCTAGAGCCTAGAAGAGCGTTTGGACAGTATTGAGCTGTGAAACAAGTGAGGGAGCTCCCAGGCCTACAGTGTGGAGTATTAGGTCCCTTCCTACTCTGCTGAGGGCTGCTTGGGGTTTTGGGGCGGCAGGACGCTGAAAGGCGGTTCTGTCGGCATGGGCAGAGGCCAAGCCGGTGGGAGATCGGTCTAGCCCAGAGGGTCAGAGGGGACCGCGAAAGCGGTCCGGAAGCTGCGGGCCCGCCTTTAATCCCACTTACGGGGACAAAGCGGGAGGCCAGGAACGGGCAGGCCCTGCGCAAGCCGGCCCTGACCACGGGGACCGGGCTAGGACCAGGGACGGGCAGGGGCTCGCGGCAGAGCTGACGCTACCAGTCCCGCACCCCCCCCACCCCACCCCTGGGCCGGAGAAACCGCGGTTGGCCAGTATACGTGCGCGAGCGGGCTCCGAGCGCGGGAACAGGGTGGACCCCGAGACAAGTGGAGGCTCGCAGCTGAGCCCACACTACTATCCCCATCCGGCCGGAGAAACCCCGATAGCATTCATACGTGAACAGGAGGGCTCCGAACGCGGGGGCGGGGTAGAGTCCGGGACGAGCGGAAGTACGCAGCTCAGCGGAAGCCAGCAAACACGCCCGCCCCAATAAACCTTGGTTTCCGACCCTGCGCAGAAGGGCCCTGGCCTCGAGGGAGGGGCTAAAGCTCCGGACGGGCAAAAGCTTACAGCTGAGAGCACGTCAAAAGCCCCGCCTAACCCGCGGAACTGTAGCGAGCAGGCTCCGACTGCTGGTTCTGGGCGGAAGTCCGGAAAAAGGCTGGGTCCGCAGCTGAGGAAAGGTGCTCACCTCTACCCTTGGTGCTAATCTTGTGGCTTCAGTCACAACCCCTCCCACGGAGGAAAGGCAGAAATCATAGCAAAAGCCACAGTGGGCCGGCGCTGGCAACGCTCATACCCAACCACCCTAGGCACCGGCAGAGGGGGTGGGGGGCCTGCAGATAGACCACACCTAGAGAACACAAAGGCAACACCTACTGGACTCCAGTGGCCACAACTTGCTTATACACAGAAAAAATGGGCAGGCAGAGGAATGCAAACCAAATGAATCAAGAGAAATCCCCAGAGAAGGACCTGAATGAACCAGATATAACCAAATTACCAGAAGCAGAATTTAGAATAATGATAGTTAGGATGTTCAAAGAAATTAGAGCAACAATGGATAGTAATTAAGAACACCTAAATAAAGAGATAACAAGTATAAAAAATGAAATTGAAATAATAAAAAAGAATCAGACAGAAATGACAAATACAGTATCAGAAATGAAGACCACAATGGAAGGAATTAAAAGCAAGATGGATGACGCTGAGGATCGAATAAGCGAGTTAGAGGACACAATAAACAAAGACACAGAAGCAGAGAAGAAAAAGGAAAAGAGACTTAAAAAATGTGAGGAAACTCTAAGGGAGCTTTGTGACAACATGAAGAGAAACAACATTCGCATCATAGGGGTGCCTGAAGAAGAGGATAGAGGACAGGAAATGGAAACTTTGTTCAATCAAATCATAGCAGAAAACTTTCCTAAATTAAGGCTGGGAAACACTCCACACATTCAAGAAGCACACAGAACTCCATTAAGGAGAAACCCAAAAAGATCTACACCAAGACACATCATAGTTAAATTACCAAAGCTAATGGATAAAGAAAAAATTTTAAAAGCTGCTAGAGAAAAAAAGACTATCACCTACAAAGGAGCCCCCATAAGGATGACATCAGACTTCTCAACAGAAACACTTGAGGCCAGAAGGGAATGGCAAGAAATAATCAAAGTAATGCAGAACAAGAACCTACAACCAAGACTACTTTATCCAGCAAGGCTAACATTTAAAATTGAAGGAGAAATAAAGAGCTTCCCTAAAAAAGAAAGCCTGAAGGAATTCATAAAAACCAAACCAATTCTGCAAGAGATACTAAGGGGCCTCTTGTGAACAGTTTAAAGGGAGGAATGAATAGAGCAAAAGAAGAATACAGCTTTAAAGAATAAAATGGCAATAAACAACTACATATCAATAATAACCTTAAATGTAAATGGATTAAATGATCCAATCAAAAGACATAGGGTAGCTGCATGGATAAAGAAACAGGACCCATACATATGCTGTCTACAAGAGACACACCTTAAAACAAAAGATGCTCATAGACTGAAGGTAAAAGGATGGAAAAAAATATTTCATGCAAATGGAAATGAAAAAAAGCAGGGGTAGCAATACTTATATCAGACAAAATGGACTTTAAAACAAAGGCTGTAGTAAGAGATAAAGGAGGGCACTACATAATGATAAAGGGAACAATTCAACAGGATGATATAACTATTGTAAATATCTATGCACCAAATATAGGAGCCCGGACATACATAAAGCAGACTTTGATGGATATAAAGGGCGAGATTAACAGCAATACTATCATAGTAGGGGATTTCAATACCCAACTAACAACACTGGATAGATCCTCAAGAAAGAAAATTAATAAAGAAACAGCAGACTTAAAGGATACACTAGATCAACTTGATTTAATAGATATCTTCAGAACTTTTCACCCTAAAGCAGTAGAATATACATTCTTCTCAAGCGCTCATGGTACGTTTTCTAGGATAGACCACATGTTAGGACACAAAAATGGTCTCAATAAATTTAAGAAGATTGAAATCATATCAAGCATTTTCTCTGATCACAATGCCATGAAACTAGAAATTAACCACAAAAGAAAACCTGAAAAATACTCAAACACTTGGAAACTAAATAGCATGTTATTAAATAATGAATGGATTAACAATGAGATCAAAGAAGAAATAAAAAAGTTTCTAGAAACAAATGATAATGAGCATACATCAACTCAAAATTTATGGGACACAGCAAAAGCAGTTCTGAGAGGGAAGTTTATTGCACTACAGGCATATCATGAGAAGCTAGAAAAAGCTCAAATAAGCAACCTGACCCTGCAGCTAAAAGAACTAGAAAAACAACAACAAATAAAACCCAGGACAAGTAGAAGGAAGGAAATAATAAAGGTCAGAGCAGAAATAAATGACATAGAGGCTAAGGAAACAATACAGAGGATCAATGAAACAAGAAGCTGGTTCTTTGAAAAGGTAAACAAGATTGATGAACCTTTAACTAGACTCACCAAGAAAAAAAGAGAGAGGACTCAAATAAATAAAATTAGAAAGGACAGTGGAGAAATAACAACTGACACAACAGAAATACAAAGCATTGTAAGAAAATACTATGAAGAACTATATGCCAAAAAATTAGACAATCTTGGTGAAATGGACAAATTTCTTGAATCATATAACCTTCCAAAAATCAATCTGGAAGAATCAGAACACCTAAACAGACCAATTACAGCAAATGAGATTGAAACAGTTATCAAAAAACTCCCAAAAAAGAAAAGTCCTGGGCCTGATGGCTTCACAAGTGAATTCTATCAAAAATTCAAAGAAGAACTAACTCCTATTCTCCTCAAGCTATTTCAAAAAATTCAAGAGGAAGGAAGACTTCCAAACTCCTTTTATGAGGCGAGCATAATTCTGATCCCAAAACCGGGCAAAGACAACACAAAGAAAGAAAATTATAGGCCTATATCCCTGATGAATTTAGACGCTAAAATTCTCAACAAAATATTAGCCAACCGGATCCAGCAATATATGAAAAAAATCATACACCACGATCAAGTGGGATTTATTCTGGAGAGGCAAGGCTGGTTCAATATTCGCAAATCAATCAATGTGATTCATCACATAAACAAAAGGAAGGACAAAAATCACATGATAATTTCAATAGATGCAGAAAAGGCATTTGATAAAATCCAGCACCCATTCATGCTCAAAACTCTCAGTAAAGTGGGAATACAGGGATCATTCCTTAACATGATAAAGGCAATCTACGATAAACCGACAGCAAACATCATACTAAATGGACAAAGATTAAAAGCAATCCCCTTAAGATCAGGAACCAGGCAGGGTTGCCCACTTTCACCACTCTTATTCAACATAGTTCTGGAAGTCCTAGCTACAGCAATCAGACAAGAAGAAGAAATAAAAGGCATCCAAATTGGAAAAGAAGAAGTAAAACTGTCACTATTTGCAGATGATATGATATTGTATATTGAAAACCCTAAAGTCTCAGTCAAAAAACTACTGGACCTTATAAATGAATTCAGCAAGGTGGCAGGATATAAAATTAATACTCAGAAATCAGAGGCATTTCTATACACCAACAATGAAATATCAGCAAAAGAAATTAAGGAAACAATCCCCTTCACTATTGCAGCCAAAAAAATTAAGTACCTAGGAGTAAATTTAACCAAGGCGGTTAAGGACTTGTACTCGGAAAATTATAGAACATTGATAGAAGAAATCAAGGAAGATACAAACAAGTGGAAGCACATACCGTGCTCATGGCTAGGAAGAATAAACATCATTAAAATGTCTATATTACCCAAAGCAATTTATAAATTCAATGCAATACCAATTAAAATACCAATGACATACTTCAAAGATATAGAACACATATTCCAAAAATTTATATGGAACCAAAAAAGAACACGAATAGCCTCAGCTATCTTAAAAAGAAAAAATAAAGCAGGAGGTATCACTCTTCCTGATATCAAGGTTTACTACAAGGCCATTATACTCAAGACAGCCTGGTACTGGCATAAGAACAGGCATATAGATCAATGGAACAGAACAGAGGACCCAGAAAAAAACCACAGCTTTATGGACAACTGATATTTGACAAAGGAGGAAAGAACATACAATGGAGTAAAGACAGCCTCTTTAACAAATGGTGTTGGGAAAATTGGACATCTACCTGCAAAAAAATGAAACTAGACCATCAACTTACACCATTCACAAAAGCAAACTCAAAGTGGATAAAAGACTTAAATGTAAGCCGTGAAACCATAAGCATCTTAGAAGAAAACATAGGCAGCAAGCTCTCCGACATCTGTAGCAGCGGTATATTTGCCGATTTATCTTCATGGGCAACTGAAATAAAAGGCAAGATAAACAAATGGGACTATATCAAACTAAAAAGTTTTTGCACAGCTAAAGACAATAGGAACAGAATAAAAAGACAAACCACACAATGGGAGAACATATTCGACAGCACATCTGATAAGGGGTTAATAACTAAAATTTATAAAGAACTTATAAAACTCAACACCAGGAAGACAAACAACCCAATCAAAAAATGGGCAAAAGAAATGAATAGAAATTTTTCCAAAGAGGACATACAGATGGCCAATAGGCATATGAAAAAATGCTCAACATCACTAATCATTAGAGAAATGCAAATTAAAACCACAATGAGATATCACCTCACACCAGTCAGAATGGCACTTATCAGGAAAACAACACAGAATAAGTGCTGGCGAGGATGTGGAGAAAAGGGAACCCTTCTGCACTGCTGGTGGGAATGCAGACTGGTGCAGCCACTGTGGAAAACAGTTTGGAGATTCCTCAGAAAATTAAAAATCGAACTGCGTTTTGACCCAGCTATCCCACTTTTAGGAATATACCCTAAGAACACCATAGCACTGTTCGAAAAGAAGAAATGCGCCCCCATGTTCGTGGCAGCATTGTTCACAATAGGGAAGATCTGGAAACAGCCCAAGTGTCCGTCAGAAGACGAGTGGATTAAAAAGCTTTGGTACATATATACTATGGAATACTACTCAGCCATAAGAAACGATGACATCGGATCATTTATAACAAAATGGATGTACCTTGATAACATTATACGGAGTGAAATAAGTAAATCAGAAAAAAAGAAAAACTGAGAACAGCACGATTACATATATAGGTGGGACATGAAAGTGAGGGTATGAGACATGGACAAGAGAGTGGTGGTTATGGGATGGGGGGAGGGAGGGAAGAGTGGGATAGGGAGGAGGGGAGGGACGCAGGGAAAACCAGATTGAAGGTGACAGAGGACAATTTGACTTTTGGTGATGGGTATGCAACACAATTGAATGATAAGATAACCTGGAGATGTTTTCATTGTACATATGTACCCTGATTTATTGATGTCACCCCATTAGAATTAATAATAATAAAATATATATATATATATATATAAAATAATAATAATAATAAAAGAAATTAAAAACAATTAAATGCCAAAAAAAAAAAAATCACAATGAGGTGGGAATACTCTCAGGATAAACTAAAGGACAAGCATTTTGCCCACAGAGACTTTTTTTTTAATTAGTTAATAAAATTATGTCAGTTTCAGGTGTATAATTCTATAAAACATCATCTGTCTATTATACTGCGCATTCACTCACCACCCCAAGTCAAGTCTCCTTTCATCATCATTTATCCCTTCTATATACTCTTCTCTGCCTCCCCTGGCTCCTCTTCCTCTGGTAATCACCATACTGTTGTCTATGCTTACGAGGTTTCTTCTTTCTTTTTTTTGCTTCATCCCTTTACCTTTTTCACCCAGCCCCACAAGCTCATTCCCCTCTGACAGCTTCAGTCTGTTCTCTATCTATAAGTCTGTTTCTGTTTTGTCTGTTAATTTATTTTGTTCATTTGATTCCACATATGAGTGAAATCTACGGTACTTGTCTCTCTCTGACAAGAAAAATTAACATCATGGAGACTTCTATAGTTACCTTCTGTTTATGACCACTGATACTGGATTTTTACTTATGTTAGTTTCCGTTTTAGCTAAACATTTTAAATTTAAAAAGTGAATTGATTTAAAGTAAATGCTTATTGATATGGTATTCAGGTATAACGAAGTTTCTGAAAATGCTACTGAAGAGACTGGTTGACATTTAGGAGCTGTTAGCTTAGACAAGGGCGCCAGGTTTAGAGCCATTTCGTTACTGCCCTGGGAAGCCTTCAGTGACTTATTTACTGCTTTCTCTAAACCATATGCTTCTGAACTATAAAATGCTTGGATGAGAAACACAAACCTCGCAGGACAACTTTGAGGAATAAATAAGACATGCTTCATTAAGGGTTAGTCTTTTGCCTCCGCTTAGCGAAGTGTGGGGAAAGCAGCCAAACTCCCTCTTCGTGGAATCACCCTGCCTCGCCTCTAGACTAGCAATTTTCAACTGGTGTGGCACAAGAATTTTTAAGACATGTTAATACCTGACTATTTAGTCAGGGACTCTTTTCCCTTAGATTGTCGATTTTTAAAAATGACAGCAGCCAATACAATAGTTGTCTGGTGTGAATGAATTGAAATTATACTTTTTTTTTGTCAGATTGGTAATAAATATAATTCTTGGTGTGTTGCAGAATTTTAGTAATTAGTTTTCATGTGCCGTGAGATGAAAAAGGTTGAAAATGGCTGGTCTAGGCAATAAAGCATAGGTAAGGATTGTTCAAGTAGCTAGATTAATTTTGTATGCAAACTAACAGAGGTTATATTTGTATCCCAATGGATTAATTACATTTGCAAACAGACAAAGCAGACAAATTAAGTATCAACACAGTACTTACTGTCTTGTCATCGAGCAGTATATTCTGAGGGTGGTGACCCACATATCTTGGCATCCTCAGTGATAAGGAGAGTGTAGTCAAAGCTCAAAACTTGTTTGAAGATTTAATAAAGTGATCTTAATTCTATCAACTTCTGTTTATTAATCCTGCACATTGCATATTAGAGTGGATGCTTATTATAAAAAATATTTTTTGTGTTGTGGATTTAAGGTGACCACATAGAAGGGTGAAACAATGACTGGTCAGTGACCACCTTTTCCTCTGGGCTTGGTGGCCTTTTAGTAACTTAAAATTCCAATACTAAGTAATTTCCTCTTTAACATTCCTCTCAAGGGATTCATTTCCCTAAACAATTAGTCATTTCTGAGGATAATTCTCTTTTCCTCTCTTCAACAAAAGGAACCAAAAGATAGGCTGAAGTTGAAAAGTCCAGGTAAGTTCCTTTATAAAATATCTGGATCTGGAGCCCATAATAACTCCTATCCTAATGCGTGAATTTGTGTGTTTTTATTCATTAACTCACCATCTGTGATTGTTTTCTTATAAAAGTGGCAAAAATTTAGGAAAAAAAATTACAAATGTAAATAATTTTAAACTATGTGGCAATTACTTTATAATCTGTGGGAAACTGTACAGACTAACAAATTTTCAAACAAAAAGACCAGAATTAGTTTTTGAGCTGCCTCTAAATGACTTGTATTCTTACCTATAAGTATTTATGACCCATAAAAAATAAGAAAGTAGATTTAAAAAAATACAATTGATAGTTGAACAATGTGGGCGGAGGGTAGTATCAGGATGCCAACAACCCCCCACAGGGCTGTTGAAAATCTATATTTAACTTTGACTCACCAAAACTTAACTAACAACCTACCGTTGACTGGAAACCTTACCAATAACATAAATAATCAATTAATATATATTTTATATATGATGTATTATACACTATACTCTTATAATAAAGTAAGCTAGAGAAAACATGTTATTAAAGTTAGAAGACAGCCCTGGCCTGATGGCTCGCTTGGTTGGAGTGTCATCTTGATATGCAGAGGTTGTAGTAAGTTCAATCCCAGGTTGAGGCACACATAGGAACAGACTGATGTTTCTATATCTCCCTAAAATCAATACATTTTTTTAAAAAGTTAAAAGAAAAATATGTTTACATTCCCCATGTTCCTGGCAGCATTGTTCACAATAGCGAAGATCTGGAACCAGCCCAAGTGTCCGTCAGAAGACGAGTGGATTAAAAAGCTATGGTACATATATACTATGGAATACTACTCAGCCATAAGAAATGATGACATCGGATCATTTATAACAAAATGGATGGTCCTTGATAACATTATACAAAGTGAAATAAGTAAATCAGAAAAAAAGAAAAACTGAGAACAGCATGATTTCATACATAAGTGGGACATAAAAGTGAGACTATGAGACATGGACAAGAGAGTGGTGGTTATGGGGTGGGGGGAGGGAGGGAAGGGTGGGATAGGGAGGAGGGGAGGGACACAGGGAAAACCAGATAGAAGGTGACAGAGGACAATTTGACTTTTGGTGATGGGTATGCAACACAATTGAATGTTAAGATAACCTGGAGATGTTTTCATTAAAAAAAAAAAAAAAAATTAAAAAAAAAAAAAAAAAAGACATTTGTCTTTTGATTGGCATATGGGGTAGCCAATTTGACATCTGAACTTTTTTTAAAAATTTCTTTTTATTTTATTCATTTTAGAGAGGAGACACAGAGTGAGAGAGAGAGAGAGAGAGAGAGAGAGAGAAAGGGGGGAGGAGCTAGAAGCATCAACTCCCATATGTGCCTTGACCAGACCAGTGCAGGGTTTTGAACTGGTGACCTCAGTGTTTCCAGGTCGATGCTTTATCCACTGCGCCACAACAGGTCAGGCTTGACATCTGAACTTTTGACACCCTACGCATGCGCGTTAAATCACGCTAACTTTTTCAGTTACATTGCTGCGTAGTTAGCCTTCAATTTATTTAAACTAAATACAACAAAGGGTATAAAAATGAGTGCCCTAGCTGGTCCGAGTAAAAAGCCTAAAACTTACCACTTTCATACAGAATGGGAGAGGATTTTTTTCACTATATCATATTCTAAGTGCGTTTGCCTCATCTGTCTGTGTGCCATTGCTATACCAAAGAAGGAAAATGTGGAGCGGCTTTTTCAGACTGTTCATAAAAACTATGACATTGACTTTCCTCTGAAAAGAGAGAAGGAGAAAGGTGAAAGAAGAATACACAATATTAAATAGTAATAACAGTAACTTAAATAATGATAATATAGAAGAAATAAATTTTATGTTTTGCATTTTTATTGTAGGTAGATCATTTTGACTTGGTCATCTTATAAGTAGCTCGCAAGCTGAAAAAGTGTGGACACCCCTGCACTAGAAGAATTCCTGGATTACAACTTTTATCTTATTAACTTTTCCCTAAGTTCCAAACACATACATATCCCCACATCCCCTTATTAAAAAAATGGTTGGCTGAGATGAGTTGTTAAGATGGTTTTTGGTCCTGACTGGTGATAGCACAGTGGATTGAGCATTGGTGGCCCAGGTACCCCAGGGCCCCAGTTGAAAACCTCAAGTTCTCTGACTAGAGCACGGGCCTTCCCAGCTTGAGCATGGGGTCACGAGCTTGAGTGCAGGATCATCAACATGATGCCAAGGTCGCTGGCTTGAACCCAAGATCACTAGCTTGAGCCCAAGGTCTTTGGCTTGAGTGAGGAGTCACTGGCTTGGCTTGATCAAGGCATGTACGAGAAACAATCAATACACAACTAAAGTGAAGTAACTATGAGTTGATACATCTCATCTCTCTCCTCCTTCTCTTTCTCCCTTTCTGTCTCTCTATCTAAGTGTGTGTGTGTGTGTGTGTGTGTGTGTGTGTGTGAGAGAGAGAGAGAGAGAGAGAGAGAGAGAGAGAGAGAGAGATGGTTTTTAGGTATAGAACCCCCATCTTCTCAGATGACCGGCCACCTAAATAAAATGTCCATAAAGAGTCAATCCTTGTCGCTACTTATTTGGCTGAGTGGTGGCAGGAAGCATGAACATAGATATGTTTTTGGTTTCAGAATCAGCAGATGGGCTAGGCCCACCCTCTCTTTTATTAACCCTGTACCTTTAGAATCCACAACCCCACCATACAAGATGGTACGAATTTCCATGATTTCCTTCATGTTGGGGTAACTGAATAAAATTACACACTAGTAGAAGAATACTCAAAATACCTCCTTAGATCCCCAAAGGGAAATGATCTGATCAATTAGAGTAATCACTGTGATCCTCTTTGGATTCTTTGGATTTCTCCACTGTTTCTAAATTCCTTCCTTGATCTTCAAATTTGCATTTTCCTCCCAAAGCCCTACCTTTTCCTACTCTCCCCTGTGTGATTCTCCCCCTACTTAAAAAAAGACACAAACCCTGAACCTAATTATTGACACTGCTTGTCCCCCTGTCGAATAGCATCTCCTCACTCTCCCTGAGTCTAACTCACTCAGTCTGAGATTATGACTTGGGACATAGCTTATTACCAGTACAATTAGTGTGGACTATTCTTGCCCTCCTCCCAAGAATAGTCTATCCAAGTCTTGTAATGCCATCTCTAACATGCTTGGACTCTCCAAATGAAATTGGGTCCTTTGTGGTCTCCTCACAAGTGTGAAGTGTAGGCATGCTTGTTATATCAAACACAAATTCCCTGAAGGATAATGACAATACAGTCAGGCCTAACCAGAAATAAAGTGAGCTCAAATAAAAACTTTTGTATGATTGTGTAAGTGCTGAGGACTCTGACAACCTGGGGCTCACACACTATACCTATAAGGCAGTGGTTCTTAACCTTTTTGGAGGTACCGAACCCACCAGTTTCATATGCGCATTCACTGAACCCTTCTTTAGTGATAAATAAAATATGATTTTTTTCCCAAATTCAAGATATAGGTATATATTTTTTTACTGGTGGACAAAATGAGCTGTGCATGAACATCACTTTGCTGAGAGAACAAAACCAACAAAGTGCATGAACTCACAAGAAATTACGGTATTACTTTATTCTGGCCTCCGCAGCAGAGGATTCTCCGAACCCCTGAGACTGACTCATTGAACCCCTAAGGTTCGATAGAACCCAGGTTAAGAACCACTGCTATAAGGGGTGGTCACTACCCACCCCAGCTGAATGTTGCTCCAGAGAGATGAAGTGCTATCTTCCGAAGTCAAATTTGTGGGAATTTTTTTTTTTTTAATTATAGACACCTTATGGAGCAAATAAAATCTACTTTCAAGTTGAATATTACCAGTGTTTTCCTAGTTTCTGATCTCTATACCAAAGCCATATAAACCAGTAAGAAAAGGAAAATATTTTTCTAACCATTTCTTTATTTATAAGGCACCTTTTCCTTCAGAGTCTATAAGTCTTTTAAGTTCTATTTTTGTGCAATGCTCTTTCCTTTACCCTTACCCTTCCTCTTCACAACTACTGGAAATTAGAAAGAGGTATTTTCTTTAATAATACAAAATAAGCCTTGATATTTGATGATTCTCTGCCAGCAGTCCATGTTATTCTCATTTCCATTTGAGGGTCAGGGAAAGAATGATTTTTTTTTTCAATTCCACTGGGTCTGAGGCAGATTGCAGCCTTGGGGCCCTTCCCATACATTGGCCCCTTCCAAGGCAACAGCAGGGAGGGCCCTACTGTTGTGGTATTCACATGGTCAACGGATTTTGTAAGATTTGTAAAAGTTACATATTCTAACCATAATTCCTAACTTAGGTAAGAAAAGTTGGTAATTTATGGTGCTTGCGATATGATTTTGTGGGTCTCATCACTTCTACGCATAGGTAAACCAGGTTAGCCATTTTAGTGTAGAAATGGCTTCCAGAAATACTCCAGCTGCTCATTGTGCCAACTTGTCAATGCCATAACAAGGGCCCAAAGTCAGAAGTCTCTCACAATAAGTATGTGTCCCTACAGTGGCCAGCACTGAAAGGATGTGGATGGATCAGGAGATATATTCTAGGAGAAACTAAATTATTTTTCTACTTCTTCTATAGAAAGTGATATAACAAAATCATTGTCAGATGAAGAGGCAATCAATGGGCATATGGCCAAAAATGTACAGAAAAAGGTTCTAGAGGCATGTCAGGAAATCAGTTAATAAGCATATTTTTATGGGTTTGTGATATTTGTCACTTTTTAAAATTGAAATTTGTTATGCTTTCTTTTCTTGTTTTAAATAAATATTTGTTTTTATACATAATTTTATATTTATGATTTTGTATTTTTTTTCTTAAAGAAGAGTCGCCTACCAAACTGCATAAGCTTCATGCTTCATTAATCTGGACCAACCTCTACTGGGATGAGGAATGAAATTAAAAAGTGGTGTGATTACATATTGCAAAAAGATAGGTCATTGAAATAACCCAGACATATAAGAAAACCACTGGTGAAGCAAAGCCAAAATAGATGTCAAAATGAACTATTTTGGTCATTATTATTGTTCTAAAATGATTTTGGCTCACTCTCTTGAGAGATGTGGCATAGAAGAGGTAAGACTTGGATGTTCCATTCACCTCCAAGCCCTGCCTCTTGTGCAAATTTCCAATGATTTACATTTCATTTCTGTATTTATCATAAGTACTTAGCTTTCTAATATTAATTCTCTGAGTAAAATTTTTGGTTTTGAGGTTATAAATTGTATATGGTCTTTTGTTTAAATTGTACAGGTTTGTTTGTTTCTTACCCCACCACACAAATGTCATTAGGTTACACTTTGGAACAATCAGAAATCATATTGATTTAGCATTCACTCACCCATTAAAGGTGCACTAAACCAAACATTGTGCAGTAGTAGGAGGGAGCAGTGGGAGGAATGGGAATATAAAGATGAATAAGGTTGCTGTGGCTTTCAAGAAGTTCACAGTCTATTGGGAAAGACTCATGGGTTAGTGGTACAGATATACTGTACTTACATGCTGTGCTATGGGAATACAGAGGTGGAAGGTAAGATTAACTGTGAGTGAAGATCAAGAAGACTTCACTAGGCATTAAAAGTTGAGCTATGTCTTGATGGATGAAAAATGGATTATAATTTTGAGAATGGAAAGAGTATTCAGGGCAAAAAGAACAGTAGAATAATGGCAAAGAGGTATGATTAAACATGGTATTTTGGGATAAAAGGGGCAGCTGAATAAGATGCACACAAGAGAGTCAGGAGTGAGAACAGAGTGTGGGCTGGAATTCGATCATGGACTTCCCTGAAAGGTTTTCAAGCAGTGTGACACAATTGTATTTGTGTCTGATAATGTACACATTAGCGAGCTTTATTTGGTTCCATGAATACAGGGAAACGATATGCAAATATACTTTTACTTTAGTGGATCTGTGAGAAAACTTGGCCTTTTTAGACTCAATGTCTAAGAATTGCTGAAACACCATGTCCCTTAGATGGAGTTCAAAGCTATATCAGAGGAACCTGAAGCATAAATGTCTAATTCTATGAGCAACAATGTCAGTGACAAGTAGTTTGGCCAAAATTTCAAATTTTCTGAACCGAGTAAACAATAGTATTATATCACATTGGTTTTCTTTGGCCTGTGTTCCATCAGCCAAATTCCTCCACCTCAAATAGACTTGTCTGGTTTCTTACATAGTACTTAAAATCAGTATCATATAGCTCATATGCTACTATACAAAAATTCCTTGGGGTTCTACATTCACAAATTTAATTTGGAATTAAAGATGAAATAAACTATGTTCCATAAATTCTACCCAGTGAGTCTTGAAACAGTATTTTGTGCTAAATATATAACTATAATGTAATTTTGCCCAAAATTACATCTCTGTAGATTTTCAGCTTTTTGAAAATAAATTAGTACAAGATTATTTTTAATTTCCAATTAATTTTCCTTTAGCAAAGAATTAATTATTTAAGTATTTTAAAATTTGTTATTATCATGATCTACCACCTAGGCCAAGAATAAAATGGAGAACTAAGTAAAATTTATATAAAAGGTAATAGTATGTTAATTTACCAAGCTTTATATGCACTTCTTACTTATTTAAAACAAATGCCTTCTTTAGTTTTTTAATTTCTACAGCAAGTTCAAGAAAGCACAGCCTCATGAGTTAATATGCATCATCAAATGATGCATAAGAACACACTGTTCTATACAGTCACAGCAGACAGAAAATAAAGATAACATAACAATCAATATATATATTTTTTTTTAACTAAATTTGTGTCCATTGCAAATCTAATGGGATTCCTTTGGCTTGTCTAAGATATATGCTAATAACAAAACAAAGGCAGAGAAACCGGTAATCACTATGCACCATCAAAAGAACTTCCCAAAGTTAATTTTTAAATCAAATTTGCAAATTAAAAAGTGAGTGAAGTGTGTGTGTGTGTGTGTGTGTGTGTGTGTGTCCACATATTTGAAAAAGTTTCCCAGATGATTCTGATCTCCCCAAGTACACTACTGGATCAAGAAACCGTAGTTTTCAGAAAGTGTAAAATCACATTTGCAAAAGCATCACACTCCAGAAAAGGAATGTAGTTTCTGATTTGTAAAGCTCACAGGGAGGGAGGGGATCCTTTCATTTGTCATTCCTTCCGATTCTGAGGCAAGGAACCTTGCCATCAACAGCAGGAAAAAAATTACTTTCTTCTTCCTGGATTTTCATGACCATCACAGAGAAGCGGTAGGCTAAAATCATTCTTACTTTCTCTCACCCTCAGATAAAATAATCTAAATTAAAGATAAAAAGATGTTGAACATGGGTGTTCATATCTCCAAGTCCACAATCATACGAATTGTTAAAAGAGTTATTTTATAGTGTTCATAATCCTCCAAATGAGGTCTGCTGAGGAATGCATTGACTCAGGGGAGGGCTGAACCATCAATCTTCCTATCATGGAGCCCTGGGCTGCCATTAGTCATTGAAAGAATCATTCAAAATGCTTTATGGTAGGTACGCCTTTGAAAGGCATTTACAAAATTTAAAGATAAGTTACAAACAAATATATTAAATTTCTTTTATTTGGCAAAATTCACTTCTGAATTATTAATGATGATATCTAAAAATGGTTTTCCTTTCAAGAGCCCACAGCACTAAGAAGTCAAATTCCAGGTCCTTCTTTGAATTCCTGACTCAATAGGTAGAAAATATTGAGTGTGTTCATTTCCCACATAGTAAAGTCAAGTCACTTGTACATAGCTCTTTCTCTATCAACATTTGAACCCCTAAGATGCTATTGAAAATTTAGTCATGATCAGAATACCTTCAAAGGAAACTTAACAAAATATGAATGCCCAGGCATCACTGTCACCCAGTTGTGTTCAGACGTGATGGAGATGAGGACAGATGACCTGTACGTGGGGTTGAGTTTATTCTTTGGTCCTTGTGGGTTTATTATGTTTGAATTGGCTGAAATTCTCAGTATTCTTTGGGACACTACATTTAAGTTTCTTGGAACTTCAGATACATTATATTATACTCAATGTAACTATTCTCCGAGTTAGGTCTCTAGGTCCCTGAGAAAGCAGTTTCCAAAGAAGTTAGGTCTAAGTGACAGCATCAGAGAAAAAAGGAGGTTGTTTGTTCAGTGAACTGTTATTAATAATAACCATTTATTAACTTGTTACTATATGTTCTATATTGCAACAGGTACTATGAAAAATGGAAGGTAATTCAGACTATTAGTTACCTTTAAACAGCTGCAGTATAAAATAAGATAGTAAAAAAAATTAGTTCAAACTGTTTTTTTTGAGAAAGAGACAGGAACATTGAACTGCACCTGTATGAACCTGATCTGGGATCGAACCTGCAAATTTTTTGTGTTAGGATGACACTCTTAAATGACTGAGCTAACCAGCCAGCACCCAAATATTATCATCTCTTTCCTCTTCCCTTCTTCTCCTCTACCACTTCCTGTTCCTCTTCTTCTGACCCAGCGACCCCTGTCTGGGTCTGATGCTCGAATCAACCGAGCTACCCTCAGTGCCTGGTCAGATGCTCAAACCACTTGAGCCACTGGCTGTGAAAGGGGAGAAGAGAGAGAAGGGGAAGAGGGAGGGATAGAGAAACAGACGGTCACTTATGTTTGCTCTGACTGGGATCGAGCCTGGGATGTCCACACACCAACTGATGCGCTATCCACTGAAACAACAGGCTAGTGCCTCAAACTTGTTCTTTATTTATGTATTACTAGGGGTAGAAACCCATTAGAAGTATCATTTTATTTATTTATTTTGAGAAAGAGAGAGAGAGAGAGAGGAAGAGAGATGAGAAGTATCAACTCGTAGTTGTGTCACTTTAGTTGTTCATTGATTGCTTCTCATTAGAAGGACTATTTTGTATAATAAAGTATCTTCGTAGATATTTTGGTGGAACCCTGAGTTCTAAAGGAAGTCTAAACTGCACTGTTTATTCAAATATTGGAAGTGTTTTTGTTTTCTCAGGATTGCCTAAGGGACAGGAGGAGTCCCAGGGAATCCTGGTATTTGAAGAAGACAGGAGAGAAAGGTCCCAGAGTACTGGTATATATCAGGATAAGGCAAAATATTCAGTGAGAACTTTCCAGGGATAGGAATGGCTGAAAAAACTGAAGAATTTGTGGTAACCAGCCTGACCGGTGGTGGCACAGTGGATAGAGTGTCGGACTGGGATGTGGAGGACCCAGGTTCGAGACCCCGAGGTTGCCAACTTGAGCATAGGCTCATCTGGCTTGAGCAAAAAGCTCACCAGCTTGGACCCAAGATCACTGGCTCGAGCAAGCAGTTACTCGGTCTGCTGAAGACCTGCAGTCAAGGCACATATGAGAAAGCAATCAATGAACAACTAAGGTGTCACAACGAAAAACTGATGATTGATGCTTCTCATCTCTCTCCATTCCTGTCTGTCTATCCCTCTCTCTGATTCTCTCTCTGTCCCTGTAAAAAAAGAAAAAAATAGAATTTGCGGTAACCAAAATTCATGTGCTCTGCAACAGGCCTGTGTGAATGATGCTCAGTGCCAGGGGAGGTGGGTGGGGATTACACTGAGAAGACAGTTGCCTGAGATGGGAGCAGGAGAGGGAGGGCTGAGGACTGAGCTAATCTGACAACATTGTATTCACAAGGAACAAGAATTTTTTAATATATTTATGCTTATGTTTTAGAATGAGTGGCCCACATTTTAAAAAACTTGCCATTAAATTGATATCTAAACTATGCATGTTTCTAATATGAAAATATATAAGAGGAGAGGTGATTGAGGGCATGGACTTTGAACTGAAACTGACTTGGGTTCAAATGCTGGCTCTTGGTCTCAGTTTCCTCATTCACAATATGGGAACACTTGTCAGGATGGAATGAAAGACTCCAAGCTCAGCAATGAGCACATCGGGTAGGTGGGGGGTGCTCTATATGGTAGTCATCACAACTACCTTAAATGAGTTAAGGAGAAATACTCTTTTGACCCAATTCCGAGACATTGGAAGAGTTCTTTTGTTAGATGTTTATCCTATCACAAAAAAAATTAAATTTTCTTAAAAATATTGTCTTATAGACAAATAACCATTGCAAATCACTTTATTATTCAGGATTCTTCAGGTTGCAAGTGACATAAACCCCCACTTAAACAGGCTTAAGTTAAAAAATAAAGAAAAAGAAAAGGACTTCATTTGTCCTAATAAGTAAAAAAAAAAAACAAAAAAAAACAAAAAAAACAGGTCCTTCAATGTGATTGGATCTGGATTCATGATCTCAGAAATGTTGAGAATCTCTCTCATCACCCTCAGCTCTACTATCCTTCGCTAAATCTGGCATCAGCCTGACTCTCTCCATGAGGTTCACTGTCACGTCAGGCTTAGATGATCCAAAGTCAATACTGAAGAGATAAGACCTTCTCCCAGTGGTTCTCACAGAAGTCCCAGATTTGAGTCTCATTGGTTCTGAGTCATGTGCCCATCATTGAACCGACTCATGGGCTAGAATAGTGGAATGCTCTGATTGGCCTTGCCCAGGACATATGCCCACCCCTGGAGCTAAGATGAGGTGACTAATCTATAACATATGAGTATAGAGGGAGTGACTTCCTAAAAAATTGGAATGATACCACCCCTCCCACACACTCTCACAGACATGTGCATGTGCACACACACACACACACACACACACACACACACACACACACAGAAATTGATGCTATAAAAGCCAAAACCCCTGAATAATACTGGTGTTAGAGGAAAACAATAATGCAGAAGGCTTTATGTACTACAAATACATAAAGAATAGGACTTGACCTACAATGTAGTAGCAGGTCATATTGTATTATAATAGCATTACCCAGCCATCAATTTTATAACAATTAATTTTCTCTTAAGAGAAAATGCATCAATATACCATTATTACATAGCCAATTAAAGCCACCCTCTGAATAGATTTTCTGTTTCTTAGTATTTCCTATTGTGTGCCTTACCTTTGCATTTATTTTTACTTATGCTAGTTTAGTAGGAAGATTTCCTTTAATGTGTCTCTCCAAATGAAGCATAAATATTTTGGAGTCAGCTAAAAGAATTTTCTCCCACTTGAGGCATAGATTTCATTCTTTTTCTTAACCCCTTCTTGTCTTCACTCCTCATATCTCTTTCTATTCTCCCAAGATATATGCAATGTGTGGAAAGAAAGCAGTTTCAGAGAGAATTTAACGTGGGGTCATGGCGAGAGGCTCCAGGACATGATAGACTCTTAAGCACCTAGAGCAAGAGAAGTTACAGGCTGTGGGTAAATTCCAGACAGGAAAATAATGGTGTGTTTGGGATGTCTATTATTTTCTCCTGTGATGGCATAGCTCTTTAAGCATTTGCTATGCATTACTTGTGTGGTTATAATATTGAAAATAGTATATGCTATAGGAATATAATTCTAATACTGTGGAAAGAATTCCTCTGCCTTTGAAATTCTTCAAAATCTGAATTCAAAGAGAACATAGAGAAGTGAATAAGGAAGTAACCTGAGTTAATAAGATATTTCTTTGAGGTCAGGACTGACTGGCATCCCTGGTTAGTAAAAGGAATGGTGCCTGATAAAGGTACAGGTAAACTTGGGGGAAAAACCTCAGGAGAGAGGGAGGTCTGAAATCCAGTCAGGGAGGCTACTTCTGACAGTCCAGGCAGTCAGCTGAAGTACTTTGCTTGCAGGTGAGGTAGGGCTTCACTAGTAGTTCCCAAAGCATCAGAATCACCTGGGGAACATTTATTTAAAAAACAGTTGACTCCATGCCAGGCACACTGAATCAGGATGGGAGTGGGTGAATAGGAGAGGGGGTGCTTAGTCTGTGCCAAGCGCTGTGCTAGTCACTTTTATTATTTTAGGCGCTAAATTATAACAGCCACTAATGTATTATTTAAATTCATTCAGCCATTGCATTAGTCAGATATTGGTCTCCTTTTGCAGGTGAGAAAGCTGGGGCTCAGAGAGGTTAAGTAACTGGCAGCAAGTCACACAGCTATGATTCAAATCAAGATCTGCTTCTATAGCCTCTTATCTCCTGCACTTTGCCAGACCTGGGAGTAAGCAATGCAGATATACTCCAACTAGAAGTTTTGTTATTTTTATTTAACATCCAGAAAATATTCTGAAACAGTATTCTTTCTTGTGATGCCATTCATTTTATATGTATTCTTTTAAAAAGTAAGCCTTATACAGGTATTTTAGATTTTCAGAAAAATTCTGAAGACAGAAAGAGAGCTCCTATATACCCCACACCCCGTCTCCCCTATTATTAACGCCTAACATTAGCATGGTATATTTGTTAAAGTTAATTAACCAATATTGATATATTATTAACTAAAGTCCACATGCAACCTTCTTTTCAAGTATATTATTTAGAGTCAAAGAACCGTGTGCAAGACTCAGCGTTCCCTCTTAGGCTCAAGTAGTCTTGGGCAAGGGATGGAAACTGTCGACTCTTAAATTACCCATCTTGAAAACAGAAATAATAAAAATAATGATTTCACAGGAGCATGTTGGTATATTGTAAGAAGGTCCCATAACCTAACACTCTTTTCCCTTGACTGGGTCTGGTAAAGGCCAAAGTATTTTGGTTAGGATTGCTAAAACTGATATAGAGACATGTGACTTTTATCTCCTGTCACGTGGTGTGCCAAATTCCAGACTAAAACGTATTTATGCTACAGGGCACACTGACCAGGTAAGGCCTGGGAGGACAGAGGAATGTGCAATCAGCCAGGAAATTTTCTTTCAAGGGGAAGTGAAACAAGGAAGGAGTGGGGCTCCGTATGCCTCGTTTCCCTGTCAAAAATCTTATCACTCAGTTGAAGTCCTTCTCCCATCCTTGAGGAGATGAGCTGGGTGGGGAGAGGCCTGGAGAATCTTGACAATTGGGCAGCATTAGAAGTTAGATTTACAATTAAGAGTTAATTTACAATTACATGTGACCTCATATAACTGTATCGGGTACAAGTAGAGACAAGAAAGCATTTGTTCCAACCAATTCCTGCAACAGATACTGATTTTTATTTTTTAGCAAACAGTGTTCTTTTCGCTTCAGAAATAGTCCAGGTGCTAACAGTGAGTAGGACTCATGGAGGGTTGTTAAAAAAATATTATTTTGTATTACTTTATTATGACAACAGAAAAGTCAGTAGAATGATTGCCTCACTTAACTGCATTTTCTCATAGTAAGTTCCCAAACTGGCCTATCTACAGTCACCTTTATGAGAATTCTAGGGTCCACTGGATTAGAATATCCTGAATGAGGCCAAAGTCTTCATTATTTTAAAAGACTGTAGGAACTCTGATGATCACAGTCTGGGACTCACTGGCACACACTTGAGGGACAATTCACACTGTAGAGAAACACTTAACACAAATCTGATTTGGGGAGAAAATTTTTTTTCGTCTTTAAAAAACTATAGTTCTGAGTTACCAAGATGTATAAAAATACCAATTTATTTTATAAGCATTTCTTGTTTTAGAAGTCTTTCAAATGAGTAGAATATTTTAATCTCAGCAAAACTATTCTATCACACAGTTTGCCTGGTTACTATAATATATTATCAGACAGTCTGTTAGAAAAGTTAAGTCTTCAGGACATTTGTGATTTGGGATGTAAATGCTCTACCTATGTTTGTATCATCACCATTTCCTCAGAAGGCATGCTCTTTGAACAGACTAAAATGTAGACAAAGCCAACATTGAAAACAGACACATTTGACATTTACATACTTGTACTGCCCCATGTGCTTCCTGGACGGTGTTCTCAGTTTTTACCTCTGACTGAAGAACCAGTGTACCCTCTTTCCCCGGGGGCTTCTCTCCAGCTGCATATTAATATAGGAACCACTGGTGCTGTTTCCGTGTCAGCAGTAATGCTTTGTCCTTCCTACATCATCCCAGGAGCTCTGGACTCTTCCTGAACAAGAGTTTGTGAGTCTTCTCCATATTTCCATGGGGCAGTGGGGGTCAGTATTTTTTTGAATGAGGTTCAGCATGAATTCAGCAGACCACAGAGCAGGTCAGAGTGAAAGGTGAGTCAACAGTTGGAAATATCAATTTGTTTCTGCTGCTTTTTTATTTAGAAATATATATTTTTTAATTTAAGGAGAAAATTGGGCTATCCATTTGCTAATCTCTGCCAGTTTCTATTCTATTTAGCAATTTTCACTTTGCTGTCTTCTAAATATATGCAATAATCTTTGCATTCTCATACTCTTATTAGACATCTGAATGAGCAATTATTTGTTGAGTGCTATATTGGTTAGCTATTGCTGCATAACAAATCACTCCAAAAGTTATCTGCTAAACAACAAGCTCTTATTTAGTTCATAATTCTGTAGGCTGGATAGATGGTCCTTTTCTAGGCTGGCTTTGCTGTTCTTTGCTGGGCTGACTTTTACTCTCAGTGATCAGCTGGCTGTCTGACTGGAGGCTGGTTGGTCTAGGACAATGGTCAGCAAACCACGGCTTGTGAGCCACATGTGGCTCTTTGACCCCTTCAGTGTGGCTCTTCCACAAAATACCACGTGCGGGCGCTACCTCGATAAGGAATGTACCTACCTATATAGTTTAAGTTTAAAAAATTTGGCTCTCAAAAAAAATTTCAATCGTTGTACTGTTGATATTTGGCTCTGTTGACTAGTGAGTTTGCCAACCACTGGTCTAGGATAGCCTCACTCACCTGTCTGGCTATTGCATGTAGTTGACTGGGGCCTGGCTGTCTAGGATTCCTCAGACCTCCTCTTTGTGCCCTCCACTTTTAGCAGGAGACGCAGTAATGGTAATCTGAGGGTTCTAGCCATAGTAAAAGAAAACAGGGCTTAATGTGCTCATCTGTACTTGCTTCATATTTGCTACTCTCATTTTCTGAATCAAGTCACATGTCCATGTCCAGATTCAGGTGTGGTGACACAGGCTCCACCTTTCAATGGGAGGAACTTCAAATTCACATGGAAGGATTGTGCCTACAGGGATGAGGGGAAAATGTGGCCACTTTGCCATCTACTATAAGTACCTAATTTGTGAAAAGCTTGACATCTAAAAGATATAGATACTATTCCACACACAAAAAAAGGAATAAACTACTGATAATGCAATAACATGGATGGGTTTCAAAAGCATTATGTAAAGTGATTAAACCATTCACAAAAGCCTACATACTGTAAGATTTTATTTATAATATGACTTTCTGGAAAAGACAAACATAGAAGGCTCAATACCAGACCAGTGGTTGTCAGGGATTTGGGGTGGGACAGGAGATTGCCTGCAAAAGGGCATGAGAAAAATATTTCAGTGTAATGAGAATGTTTATGTCTTGATTGTGGTAGTGGTTACATAACTTGAATGTCTGCTTACAAAAATTAGGGGATCAGAAAAAATGCAGATACTCCAGTACTTTTAGCCTTTTGTATAGTGCATTTTCACCAATAAAATAAAAGTTGGTTTTGCATCTCATTTGCATAATTGAATAACTTTCTTTGACTTGTTGTTTGTTTTTCTGATGTTCTTGATTAATAAAAGAATCAAATGCTTCTTTTATTATTGCTTCATATTTATTTTGAAATATCCCCTAATTTTTGTGAATAGTATATTATCAAAACTCATCAAATTGTATACTTTAGACAGATCAGTTTTACTACCTCTACATTATGTCTCAATAAACTGTGCTCACAAAATGTAAAAAAAAAAAAATGTAGATAGATAAGGCATCTGCTGTGGTTTAATATCTGGAATTTGTATGTCTTATATGCTGACTGAGTTGCAAGTCAGGTAACTCGAAAAAAATCCCATTCAGCAACACAAGTTCCTGTTTTGCTTTTACTATGTTAGCTGTCAGATTTCACACAGAACGTGTTGCTACACAGCCACTGCAGGACAGAAGCGTGGTGATTATAGGGGGTTGGCTGCCCACACTCTGTTGTGGCGGGCTTCTCAAGGCAGTTGAGTAGGCTTTTAACTTTCTATAATGCTGCCATGGGCTAAAAAGTGACTGAAACAGAAAGAAAGTAGCAATGACACTTTATTTTCAGATGAGGGAAAATAGGTATGTCCTCACTGGGGAAAAATTTGTATGCATGATTTAGTGAATGGGCATATTTGGTGACTGAAGAAAGGACATTTAGCTGAGACCCAGTTGCTAAATGAAAGACAGAAAATGAGACAAAAACTGGGGAACATTCACAAAGTGAGCTCATGCTGTATGTGATAATGTCTGAAAACCCTCCAGGCTGAGGAAGCTGGCAATGCCAATGACCCTGGACATCAATACCACAGGGCCCTATTTTTCAGTTTCCTTGTTTATAATGAGGGAGCATCAGGTTGTACTAAGGATCTTTGTCCTCTACCCCAGCCCCTTCTCCTCATCCATGAAGAGGTCCTGTGGATTGTGGTTCTTAGATGATATCCCCCACTTCCCCAAATGGCCTGTTCACAAAGTCCTCTTTCCCCTTAAGCCTTAAGGCTTAAGGCAATAGATATCAGATGTCAGTTGTCAATCACTCTTGGTAAAGTTCCTTGATGGACCCCAGAGAAATATTTCCCTTTCATAAATGCAACAAGATGCAGCTTTGGTTGGTGTCTTCTGAGAAAAAAATGTTAAGAGATGGGTAAAAAAAGTATTGCCTAAATTTTCCATATACCTCAGTTTTCCTCTAGTTTTGGTAAATCCCAGGAGAGGGAAAATAAATGTTAAAACATAGTGCTGTGAGTGAATTTCCATTATGTGCATCAATGCCTTATGCTTAGAAAGGAGCCCTTCTGAGATACTGGTCCCCAAGACAAGAGCATAGCCAAGGACTGTAGGCATTGGACTGCTCAGTCCCTCCTCCACTGGAGCATTCTGCTCTTGTCTGGCTTAAACATTGGGATTCTGCAAAACATATTCTTGATGAAAGGTTTCTGATGCCAAGTCTTCATTTTGTATGTGAGGAACTGGAGACTCAGGGATGTGGGGTGACTTGTTCAAGGTCAGAGTGATTGTCAGGCACAGAGCTGAGGGCAGAAATCAAGTCCCAGTTTCTCATCCAGTGTTTTTTGTTCTACCACATGCCGACTTCCACTTCTCCATCCCCAAGCTGGACAACTTCTTTTCAATAGACACAAGATACTGTAACTATTGCCAAAATGTTTGACACAGATCAAAAGATCAGAAAATAAATATTGTTTTTTATTTGAACAATTGATAAAATATGATGTGGGTACTGGTTTCAAGTTCTCACTCTATCTTTCATGAGCTAAATGACTGTCAATTTCTTCATTGTAAAACAGAGACAATACTCAACCACTGAGCTACTGCTCAGCTTTCTGTAGGCAAGCAGATAACATAGAACATTGCTATGATTATGGGTTTCTTGTTTTGATTGTACAAAAAACATTTACTATTCATGAATTGTAAAGGCCTTCCCTAAAAGGAGTTGTCTCTTAATACTTCTGGGAAAATGGAAGGTAATAATCAAAATGGTCACCATTCAAGTGGTACATAACTTGAGCTAATTAAACCACGATCAAAGAACCTGTGTTCTGTCTGCAAACCATGCCGTCAGAAGTGTGATGAGAACTAAGGATTGAGCCTCAAGAATCATTGAGCCATTCTGAATCTCACAAAGCCGGTAGTGAGAAAAGCATACTGAAGAAATCGCTGAGACTGTCTGAGATGGTTAACAACACAAGCACCAAGAATTTGGGTTGGTCCTGAAATCCTCAGCTGCCCATTTATGAGCTACTTCTAGGTGTGGCAGCTCTCCCACTGCCTTGTTCAAATGCCTTTGCACAATGGCTTCAACTCTAACAAGGAGGAAGTGTTGCCAAATGGGCCCTTTTCCTTGCTAGGCTTGTAGAAATTTGCATCCAGCTAACAAGAATTGGCACTAAAAGCCAAAAATCGGGCACCACAAGGCCTCAGATATTTGGTGAGGACTGTTCTACGATGCTCAAATGTGGAATGGCACTGTGGTGTGAGCTCAGATTATTTTATCAGTAAATTGGCCAACTACATGTTGGAAAGTTATGTTACAAGGGACACAAAATGGTATTCACACGAACACTACTCTACTGTGTGCAAGGCTCACTGGTTGCTTTCATGATTATGTAAGACATCCAGATTATGTTTCCATTTGCAGACCAAGAATTGAAAATAACCATGAGGTAATAAACTGGTGTTAGGATAACTGTGTTCAGGTTCTGGCCCAGCTATTGAGTATCTTTGCTGGATTAAACCTTAAGCGTCTGTTTCCTCATCTGTGAAATGGATGGTGGGGCAGAGTTAGATTAGAAGTTCTAAAGTGCTTTTCCAGTTCTAACAATTTCTTATTTTATGGGTAAAAGTAATAAGGTCCAACAACTTTCTTTGGATTATTTAAATTGCCCTGTATATCAAAACCCAATGGATTTTGAAATGATATTGAGTCTATGGTTTATTTCCTTTCAATGAAGCACGTTAGGAAAGCTTAGTGCTTTGATTAATGCCTCGGTTAGTAATTCAGTGAGGACTAAATTGTGCTGAAATAAACAGAGATCTGACTACTGTGATTTAAAAGTACAAAGATTTCTTCTTTGACATAAAATAACTCTGGAATTAGGAAATCCACAGCAGGTATTGTGGCTTTATAAAGAAGTTCCATTGTGTGTGGCTGCTAACCTCAAGGTTACCTCTTAATTCAATATGACTGCTAGGATGCCAACCATTACATCTACATTCCAGGAGCAACGGGAAATAAACAAAGAGGACTCATCTTTTGACTAGGAAATGTTCTTTATCTGGGCATGTTGCCAACCCACATAATACTGGGGTCCTATTATAAGAAGGAAAGTGATGGACCAGCAGGCTCTGTCACAGACAGTTATCTCAGTTGGATTCTGGGACTGCAGGTCACTTCCTCAGTCTAACACAGCTTTCACCCAAATACAAGGTCTGGTGGGTGAGGGCAGGCAGACCTGAACAAATCCCTCTATTTTCCAACACCTTGAAGCCAGGCAAAAAGACAAGAAACACATGTTGACTGAAGGTCCAGAGGACAATTTCCACAGGTGAAAGGCAGCAAATTTATTCTGTTGCAAATGCCACTTAAGAAAATGATATTTTTGAATTGTTATAATAAGAGAGTTTTCCAATTATGTCTAGAAAATAAACTAATTTCCACCTTCCAAAAAATATCCCAACTGTTTTAAATGACTTTGTTATTGCTATGAATAAGTTCCACAGCTTAGCAACAGGAAGCAAAGGGGAGACAAACAAAGCTTTTTAACAATTTTTTTTTTTTTTTTAAATAATGGCTTGGATTAGGTAAAGCAGTCACTTGGGATAAAAAAAACTCACTTTCTGAAGCTGTTTTTCTCTTTGCTGTTAAAAGCCCACAGGCTACATTTCTCTCTATGGTTTTGTTTTGCATTGGTAATCTCAGTTCACCGGACTAGTTAAAAATGCCTAAGAGATACATGGGTTTTAGGAAATTAGTATTAAAACCCAACCCAACCCTAAGCATTTCGATAGCAGAAGTTTATTAGGGACAGTGTTTCAGCTCAAACATATCTGTTTTGGCTTTATATTTGCCACAGATCACTGATGCCCACCTGTGATGGTTAATTTTATGTGTCAACATGGCTAGGTCATGACACTCAACTATTTGATAAAACACTAGTCTAGATGTCAAAATGAAGGTTTTTTTTTTTAGGTGAGATTACTATTTAAATCAGTAAACTTTAAGAAAAGCAGATTGCCCTCCTTAATGTAGGTGGGCCTCATCCAATCAGTTGAAGGCCTTAAGAGAAAAAGGAGTGCAGTCACCTGAAAAAAGAACTCTGCCTCCAGACTGCCTGCAGATTTATGACTGCAACATCGACCCTCCCCTGGGTCTCCAGCCTGCCAGCCTGCAGTCACCTTGCACATTTCAGACTTGTTAGCCTCTACAATTGCATGAGCCAATTTCTTTTTTCCTTCTTCTTCTTCTTCCTCTTCTTCCTCCTCTTCTTCTTCTTTTCCCTTTTCTTCTTTTCTTTCTTCTTCTTCTTCTTCTTCTTCTTCTTCTTCTTCTTCTTCTTCTTCTTCTTCCCTTTCTTCTTCTTCTTCTTTTGCATAAGTCAATTTATCAAAATCTTTCTATAATACATATACATTCTATTGGTTCTTTTTCTCTGAAGAACCCTGACTGATATACCATGCCAACCTTTGTTTCATGGATATTTGCAAACAAGCCCATCTTTTCTATTTTTTATCTCTGTAATCCTTTCTTTTTCTTCAAAGCTAACTGATAAAGGCAGTGTGGTCTAGAGTGGTAAGGAGTACAAATTCTGGCATGACACTGGGTTGGAATCACAGTACCAAGATTACATCCCTTGGGTAAGCCTCTTATTTTCTGGGTAAGCCTCACATGTGTAAAATGGGTAATAATGCTGGTTTGAGGATTAAATGATAATGACAATAATGACAACAACTAAAAACACCTCCTTTTACAGACCACTAAATATATGCCATGTGAACATGGGTTCTCTTTTCCTTCACACATGGCTTTACAATGTAGATATGAGAAAACTGAGGTTCACAGAGTTTAAGGAGTTTGTCCAAGTTCACATAGCCAGCAAGGGGTAAACACAGAATCATACCCATCACAATGCTGCCTCCATAACACATGCAAAGACTCCTTGTCTATGCCTGGCACAGAGCAGATGTTCAATATTAATCCCCTTCTATTTTTCTCTTCCATTGCCTTTTGTCTGATTACTCAGCTGTTTCTGCTAATGTCAAAGCCAGTGAAAGCAACAAAGTGTTGTACCATTCAATTTATAGCTCCTGTACAGTCAGGAATCTGCCCTAAGGTGATTCATTCTTCAATTTCTTTGCCAGGAACTGAATCTGAAAGATTGCCTGTTCCACCACCGCCCACAGCATCTTGGGTTGCCTCAGTATTCACATCTGCCAGTGGTCGGTGAGGGGGGAGTGTGGTAACCAACTGGACACAGCCACTGTCTGTTCTGCTGAATCCATCCCCAGACCAATTACAAGTTGGTGTTAGAGTGTACCCCTTACTGCCTCCACTTTCCTGGTATAATTAAAAGGGATAAAGAAGAGTGGACAGTGGTTTGAATCTTTCGACCAGAATTGGTCCTGCCCAGAGAGCAAGCTGCCTTTACTCTTCTGGTTATGTTGGTGTGGAAGCCAAGGAAAGGGGCAGGAGAGCCACCTCTCTTTCTGTTTCTTCTCTCCTCTTTGGAAATCACTAAATAGATCTGTTCCATTAGCTTGAAAAGTGCATTTATGCATCTTTAAGTGGTTCTTTGGCAAAAAAATAAAAATAGAGAGCTGTTGAATGACAGGCCACAGACATTTTGTCTGCATCTATTCATCATAATAATAGGTGTCCTTACAAGGCCAATATTACTGCATGTAATAGCATCTCTTTGAAAATTCATTTCATGCGAGGATGCAGATGTTGGTATCAAGTTATTCTATAATTCTAGAGGAACATTTTGAAAGTCCACTGTAGTTGGCATAACACCTGTTATATCCATGTTTGGATTTTGATCAATTTAAATGATTTAAGGTTTGAGAATATTCTACAAAGACTGGTTTTATTCCAGCTGATTACTTTAGGGTTTCTCGTATAAATGCTAATGCAGGAAACATTGTTTTTGTTATTAAGCTATTGCTATAAAACATATTTTTAAAAATATTTTTACATTGAGGACTCTTATTATATATTTTCATGGTCTGATGCAATGAACAATGTTTAGCATTTGTTACAACTATTTCTACAAACACACTGCATGACATGGGTACAGACTCACAAATGTTGGGGCTTCAATTCCTTTCCAGCATCCCATCCCTTTGTTCTTCCCTGATGATGCAAATTTTTTCCTGGTCCATAACTATCATTCTTTTTTTAAATTTTTATTTATTGATTTGAGAGAGAGAGAGGAACATCAATCTGTTCTTATATATGCCTTGATCAGGGATCGAACTGGCAACCTTTTGCTTCTGTGCGACATTCTAACCAACCAAGCTATCCTGACAGGCAGACCGTCATTCTTTTTCATGCTTTGTG
The DNA here is from genome assembly GCA_037038555.1 of Rhynchonycteris naso. Classification (NCBI taxonomy): domain Eukaryota; kingdom Metazoa; phylum Chordata; class Mammalia; order Chiroptera; family Emballonuridae; genus Rhynchonycteris; species Rhynchonycteris naso. The sequence continues at coordinate 105,240,619 of CM072996.1, read as the reverse complement.
CTATCTTCTTGGTCTACAATGACCCTCCTGTACTTCATCCCTCTCTTTCCCCTACATTTCACAAATTTCTGCTCATCCCTTGATACCCAGATCAAATGAATGTCATCTCCCACAGGAAGCTTTCTTTGATTATCCCACATGACTTCCTTGGATCTTAATATTTATTTATTTCCTAAAATTCTCCAAAGAAATATAACTCCAAATATACAATAGTTAACTCTAAACTGTCAACATAACAGTCCTGGAATGAAATTCATACTTATTGCAACAAGAGTTGACTTGATCCAATGCTTTGAGAATAAAATAATGTCTTCCAGAATTCTGCCTTTTCCTCAAAAACCAGATGGCAAGGCTAATACAGATTCTCTGAAGAGTATTTGGAAGAGCTGGAAATCCCTAAAAACTTACCTTAGATCCAATTAATCAGTGGTAACCTCTGCTGATGTTTAGTGAATATCTTTGTTTTTTGTTTTGCTTTCAATGTATATGTCTCTGCACATTTTGGTTTTCTCTGATTTTGAGGCCACAGGACAACCAATCACTTCACCAAGCTCATTAGGCCTTGCCTTTTTTTTTAGTAGTTTGTGTTGCTGTATAACAGATATACACAACAGTTCACACACAAATCAAATATACAGTTTGATGAGTTTTTACAAAATAAACATACCCTAGCACCTAGGTCAACAAATAGTATTTTGCCAATGTTCTAGAAGCCCTTTAAAGCACCTTCTGGCTATTACCTTCCCCTTACAGGTAGTTATTATACATACTTCTGACACTAGATTATACTTCTCCTGTTTCAGAATTTTATGTAAATGTAATTATCCAGTATGTGCTTTTTGTGTATGATGGGTTTCTTTCACTCAACAGTAAGTTTGAGATTCACCTGTGTTGTTTCAGGTAGTTGTAAAAAGTTCATTCTCAGGTAGTATTAAATTTTATGAATATACCACAATTTGTTAATTCATTCTCTATTGTTGGGTTTTTGGATTATTTTCAACTTCTTGCTATTATACATAATTAGTACTGTCATAAATATTTTTGAATTTTCTTTGCATATATATGTATGTATTTCTGTTGAGTTTGTTCCAAGGACTAGAATATTGAGTCATAGAGTATGTGTTTGTTCAGCTTTTAGTAGATTTGACCAGGTTTTCATAGTGGTTGTATCAATTTACATTAAAGTTTCAATTGCTCTCCATCCTCTCCAACACTTACTATTGCTGATGTTTTTAATGTTAACAATTCAGATGAAATATATTTTATCACAGTGCAATTTGCATTTCTATGTTGTCTTCTTTTATGCTTCTTGAACATATTTTCTTTTGTGAAGTGACTGTCCAAGTCTTTTGCGTATTTTTTCTATTTGATTATTTGTCTTTTCATAATTACTAGTCATTTGCAGGGTATAAATATAGCAAATATCTTCTCCCATTATGTGATCTGCCTTTTTATTATTTATTTATGTGTGTGTGTGTGTGTGTGTGTGTGTGTGTGTGTGTGACAAAGAGAGACAGAGAAAGGGAATGACAGGAACAGACAGACAGGAAGGGAGAGAGATGAGAAGCATCAAGTCTTTGTTGCAGCTCCTTAGTTGTTCATTGTTTTCTCATATGTGTCTTGACTATAGGGCTATAGCAGAGCAAGTGACCCCTTGCTTGAGCCAGCAACCTTGGGCTCAAGCCAGTGATCTTTGGGCTTAAGCCAATGATTATAAGGTCATGTCTGTGATCCTATGTTCAAAGCAGTGACCCCGTGCTCAAGCCATATGAGCCGCACTCAAACCAGCAACCTCAAGGTTTCTAATCTGCGTCCTCTGAGTCCCAGTCCGACACTCTATCCACTACGCCACTGCCTGGTCTGGACCTTTTCACTTTCTTAATGGTACCTTTTAATAAACCAAAGTTCATAATTTTAATAAAACTGAATTTATCTGTATTTCTTTTTGTGGCTAATATTTTTATGTCATTTTTATAAAATCTTAGCTCTCCCTAAGGATACGATGACAGTCTATGTTTTCTTCAAAATCTCTAATAACTTAACTTTTATATTTAGATCTACAACCAATCTCAAGTGATTTTTATGCTATATGATGTGAGATAGGAGTTAACATTCATTATTTCCATATCAATATTTTCTTGACCAGACCATTCACTGAAAAGTTTACTCTTCTTTCACTGAACTCAGAGTCATACTTGTCACAAATTAATGATCTTACTTGTGTGTGGATTAGAACCTTGCTTTTAAAATTCCACTTTAAGTGGATTTTAGGTTCTCTTAACAAAAGTGCATCTGCTCAAACTTCCCAAGCATTTGTTCAGAGCAAGGAATTGGGTCCCTAAATCTGTTTCTTTCACTGTGCTCAGACAATATTTGATAATAAAAAATCACTGCTATAGATAGCCTAAAAGCAACTGAACTGGCACTTAGTAAGGCCTCAATAAATTAGCCATTATTAGCACTAGAATAATAAATTTGTGGCCCTGGCTGGTTGGTTCAGTGGTAGAACGTCAGCCCAGCTTGTGGAAGTCCCGGGTTTGATTCCCAGTCAGAACACACAAGAGAAGCACCCATCTGCTTCTCCACCCTTCCCCTTCTACTTCCTCTCTGTCTCTCTCTTCCCTTCCTGCAGTGAAGACTCCATTGAAGCAAAGTTGGCCCGGACCCTGAGGATGGCTCCATGGCCTCTACCTCAGGCACTAGAATGGCTCCGGCTGCAATGGAACAACACCCCAGATGGGCAGAGCATCTCCCCCTGGTGGGCATGCCAGGTGGATTCCAGTTGGGCTCATGCAGGAGTCTGATTGCCTCCCTGCTTCTAACTTTAGAAAAATAAAAAAACAAAAAGCAATTTTGTTTCCCCATAATTCTAAAACCATCTCAGTTCTCTAGACATGAGGTCTTTGTCCCAGCCCTACTCTACTCAAATTGACCTAGACTAGTTTTAAACTTATAATAAGACAAGTAGTCGTGGGCTTTCCTGTAATTTTTGTTCCCTAAAAGCATGCATTGACTCCACACCCATAGAACACTGAATTTCTATATTCTACATATATTCAAATAGAACTTTGTCAAATTAAAGTTGTAGACTTTTGTAATGATCAATCTGATTTTAGGTTGAAGAATAAACTGAGGGTGTGTACTGGGGTGAATTAGATGGAGAGTTATTTTGTGTATATGAATATGCCCAGGGTTCAGGGAATAGCTCACTTCTCTTGTGGAAAGTGCTCAAGATTTGGGACTCCGTCAGTGCCAGTGGGTACCACCATACCAGCCTTGGCTCAACCAATGGAAATGAAGGACAATTCCCATTTCTCAAACTGAAATTAAAATGTAATTCTTTTTAAAATGAAATATAAGACTAATCCAACAAATTATTTTAAGAATGAGAAAGGCTTGGCTTTCTAAAACAATTCTAAATTGGGTATGTTCGATACATTTTCCTGTGCCAGAAAATATAAGCCAATGATTATGATAAATTATATCTATTTCTAAAAAGAAAGATGAATATAAATCTAATACAAATAGCTAGATTTTACTAACCTACATCTCATATATGCCAGGCACTGTGTATATAGATAAACAGCTTCCTATAAATGTAGCATACAGTCCTCAGGAGAACCCTAAGTGGTAGATCTTATTATCCCCATTTTACAGTTGAGAAACTAAGGTGAATCTTCAGTTTCATATCACTGGTGCTGGAATGGGCTAGTCAGTAAGTTGGCCAAAGAAGAGTTTTCAAAGGAAGGTTCTTATGAATGACAAGAGAATAAGAGGGTCCACTTTATGAGTGGTTCTTTCCCTGAAACTGGGTGGAAGAAATTTAATCTATCTACCAGTACAGAATGAAACATATCTCCTTGAGGAAAAGAGTCCATGTTGGGAAAAGTCTACAAGGGAAGCCAGTGCTAGGTCTGAGGAGGGAAAGTGGGGTGTGGATTATATGGTTAGGGCATCCTTCAGGGATGCTGATCTCCCAGATTGGCATCCAACTCTCCTTTGGAGGCAGAAGAAAAAAATCTTACTAACTCAGCCTAAATCCCAGGCATAAGGACTTTCTTAGAATGCTGGAGAGACCCGTGTCTTATAAACAGATAGTAAGGGAGTTCTCTACCTCCTCCTAGAAATCCACTCCTATAAGCAGGCCTTAATGATCAGCTAAAACATGAAAAATTAAACTAATCTTGTATGAATGTTTCTCTTTTTAAAACTCTGTTTGTGAGACTGCCTCAGCCCATACCCTTCAGCTTCTATTAGCCCTCAGGATGAGGAAGAGAGTTGAGGCTAGTCACAGACCAGAAGGCTCCTCTCAACCTGCCAAGAAGGGGAGGGAAATGGAACATCCTTGGAAGAATGATGAATGCAACCTGTTTTAAAGTGGTGCCAGACACTGGCTACAGACTCTCTGCTTTAGAAACTCCTATAAGGATTTATTGAGAAGTTTGTCAGCACCTCACCAGTACCAAGCTTGAAGAGTATCAACCTAGAGAACCCCTTCCAACATTGCAGTCCTCCTGGGCATGGAGCTGGCATAATTTCCCTCACATTCTTCATCTAAGAAATGGGTGGGAAAGGACATTAATAAGAAACACTATTCCAGCAAATATAATATTCCAACTATAGGTTGGAACTTGCTCCGCTGGAGAGAATTAATGGAGTTCATCAGATTCTACACAGTGAGACTGTCTAGGGGACTATTTTTAACAGGTCTGATGAATAACCTGAGGAAGTTACCTAAGAGGCTGATGCAGGGAAAACTGGTGGAGAAAAGATAGCTTTCATTCTTCCATGTTCGTAGAACAAACTCTTTCCACTATTTACGTCCCTCTGACTTGTGAACTTTCTGGTCACTGCAAACAGTGAGAAAGTGGGCGTAAGATGACATCATGAGAGACACTGTGGGGGGAAGTAGGGGGAGGGATAAGGAGGTGAAAGAAGTGGAGTAAAACTCCAAATAAAAGTTAAATAATGCTTAAATCTGTTAATTAAATAAAAATAAGCACAATAACAAATTAAAAATAAATTATGAGAGAAATAATATTTATTTTAAAATTAGGTTTGAAGTGGGATATAGAACAAACTAAAAGCAGTAAGACAAAACAGAGTGAAGACTAGAGCTAATTATTCTAAATTAATATTAGCTGATTAAAATAGAATAAAATAAATATTTATAAAAATATTTTTAAAAGACCAAGGATTGGTAAATAAGATTAAAATTTTGAAATGAAAAGCTGTAAAATAAAGATGGAGCTAAAGTCCAAATCATACAAAGAAAAAAGAATGAAGGTAAATGTTCTAAGATGTAGGGAAAAAGCAAAATAAAAAAATTAAAAAAATATAGGGAACTAATAAAAGCAAAAACTCCAGATAACAACAACCTGACCAGCCAGGACAGTCAAAGGAAAGTACGAAGAAGGAAGTTCCTTGGTTAGCCAGGCTTTCCTCATAAAATCATTCTCTTGAGGTACATTCCTAGTGGCAGGTTTTTTAGTTTGGTTACCTATTCACCTATGCTCACCTCTATTCATTCATTCACCCCACAAAACTGTACAGTACCAAAACTTGGGAATTCAATGGTGTGGGCCAAACAGAGAACTTTGCCCCCAAGAAGCTTACATTCTGGTGGCAGTTCGTTGTGGTGGGAGAGAACACAGGTATTAAACAAATGATTACACAGACAAATCAATAAGTTCAGAGTAATGAAGAAAAAATCCAGGTTGCTAGGGGGGTATATGAACTGGCCTATTCACCTATGCACCTATACATACAATTTCTATAGTATGTGTACAGAGGATGGAGGGTGTAGAGTATAGGCATATGGGCATTAGGAAACTCTTTTCTATCAAGATATTTGTGCAGAGATCTGAAGGATGAATAGGAGTAGAGGTGGCCAATGTACATCAAGATGCTGAAACAGGATTGTTTGGCGCATTTGAGGAACTAAAAGAAGGTTGTGGCTGGAGCAGACAGACCAAGCAGGGGAGAAGTGTTAAACGTGGTTGTAGAGGATAATGGTGGCCGTATTAAGAAGTTTGGTCTTCATCCTAGAAGCAATGGGAAGCTGTTTCTTTCCTTCATGATACTTAAAACAACAAAAGTGTGTCATCCATTTGACTGTTAACTTTTTTTTTTTTTTTTTTTTGGTGGGTAATGAGTTCCCTTCCTTTCGGTAAGGGACCATGTTTGTCTTGTATGTAATTGATTCTCAGTGACTACACAGTGGAGAATCAGTAAGTATTTTGAAAGAATTAATAGTGAAAAATTCAGGTAGGACCAAAACAAAAGTCCAGATCTTCTCCCAAATCTGTGTTTCTTCCACGTTGCCATATTAGGAGGAAGTAATATGCTTTGAGCTCCATCTGCCCATAAATGTGATAGGTGTTAGGTGTCCCCATCAATTCTCTTGCTACCTTTAAATTAACAACTCGACTTCTGAAGCATTGCTTATTTCTGGAAGTTTTGAGAATTGCTAATGAGTTGTGCTCCCTTCCATGATGGTAGCTGGATGGTGTTGCTGGCTATTGGTGACAAATTGTGCAAGTGGAGGAAGGAATTTATTGTTGTACCCCATGTGCCCTGGCATTCTTTTCTGCAGCATCAAACTGCTTTCCCACCAGCAATTTTCACAAGTCTCAGAGAAATCTTAGTAACACCTGGCTTCTTAGTAATTTTCCCCGATTACAATAACACACCAAAGGTATTTGATGCCTGGACCAGAACCGTTTTGAAAACCCTCCTGTTGTTTTAAACAAGGTTATTTTTAGTAATAGTTTGTAAGAATCAAAAATATTAATTCTTTCATTGATTTTTTTTCTTTAGGTTTAGAACAAGCCATAATTTTAAAAGAAGAATAAATTTCAGTTTTAAAAATACTACTTTAAATTTAGTAAATAAAAAGATTACATGCATGAACTAAAATTGGAACTTAACAAAAATAACACAGCTTGCATTTTGTACTCTTTATCACTATTTAAAATTTTTTCTTTTTTATATTTTACTTAGAAAATTCAATTTAATAGGGTGACATTGGTCAATAAGAGTATTTAGGTTTCAAGTAAACATTTCTATAGCATTTGAACTGTTGATTATGTTGTATACCCATCAAGGCATATTCAGGAAACAAGATTTACTTAAACTCCATACTAACCACAGCAATCATTTGAACCTTAAACCAACAAAATATCTTTTTTTCAGGAAAGAGCATTTTCTCACTTGGTATTGCTTAGAATTGCCATGACCTGAAAACAAAAAGCAGACCAACCATTTGAATGTATTATTTAAATCATTATTCTTGTTAAGTGCTGTACAGAAAATATACTATACTCCTTTATCACCTGCACCTAAGGAAAACTGTCCACACCCCTGTCCTTGGTAAGCCAGGACTCCCAAGGAAAATAAACAAAAGAACAAAATGTTATATGTTATTTAAGAGACTGGGGGTTCCCCAACTCCCCCTCCAGTCATTAAAGACAATTTTTAAAAATTATTTTTCTAAATACACTTTGGGAAAATCTCCAGTGATCTTTCATTTTGGAAAATTAGGTTGTTGCCTATTTCCCATATTTTAAAAAGCACTTAGACAAGCATTCTTATGTGTTTATTCACTTACTGCTTAAAGACAAACGTTTAAAGCTCTCCATTTTTTTTACTGCATATCAGACAAACTGACTGATGTAAAGAACAATAATGGCTTCCTATCTCCAAAGTTTCCACTGATACTGCCATAGAAACTGTAGTTAAGAAAGATAAAATTGAGACTCAGGGACACAGATAAAAGTGAAGTGGTTAACAGGGAGAGGGAGGCAGGGTGGGAGGGGCATAAAGAGGGACAAATATATGATGATGGAAAATGATTTTACTTTGGATGATGAGCACATAATGCAAGCAACAGTTCAAATACTATAGAGATGTTCACCTGAAACCTATGTACTCTTATTGATCAATGTCACCTCATTAAATTGTATCTTAAAATAAAAGTTACCAATTCTGAAAGAGAGAGAGAGAGAGAGAGAATCCTCACATTCAGAAGCAGAGAGGCGGAAGTGAGGCTTGAGGTGAAATGATGTGCCCCTCAACTCCCAACTGCTTGAACTATTCTGCTTCTCTTAACAAGTTCCCGGTTAAAGGTTCCTATATTCCTACAAACAGCTATCAGAAATTTCTGCAGTGAGCAAGGCAACTTTTGATTGGAGCTGGGGTTTGAATCCTATGGCATGTGGGAGGAGTTTGATAAATCCTATGAATTACCAAAATGGAGGACTTGGGTGAGCCACACGAAGACAGTGGGGAGGAGGTGGGGTCAGAGAACACTGAGACACAGAGAAGCATAGTGGAATGGTCAAAGATCTCTAATTCACCTAATTCAGAGTTGCCTAGGGTAAAAGTAATCTCTTTCTATTATCATATCACCTCTACCCACGGGACTTCAAACTCAAACCAGCACATTGGTTTTATAATAATATGGGTTGAATAGTGCTTCTATTGATACTTCAGCTATTACATGTACTCATATAATAGCATATATTTTTATATATGCATACACACAATATGGAAAACTACTATTTATTCCATATAACCAATGTATTAATAAACAAATAGCTGAATAACCAAGTAAGTGCCAGGATCCACATATAGGGCTTACAATAGTACTTAATACGTAGTGAGTACTGAGTAAATGTTAGCCATTATTGCTTGGTTGTCCTCATGGCTATAATTATAAGTCTCATTGAGAAGAGCCTGGGCACAGGGAAGTCATTAATTGGGACCATTGGTGCAATGTATTGGCTATTCCAGTAGACTAGAATTCTCTAGTATTGGATGCTGGGGCACTCAACCAGCAATCTGGTCCCATCAGGTTCGCAGGCTGGAGAGGACTTACATGTCTCTAGGGACTGGCCGAGCTGCTCCTACTCAGGCTCCACTTCTCACCTGTGTTTTGCATGCATGTGGGTGACTGACTTCACTTTTCTAAGCCTCATTTCTTCACATGCAAATACAGATAAGAATAGTGCTTAGCTCCTGAGGTTGTTATGAGAATTAACTGAAACTTCATGCAGCAAGCATGACACCTGGTTCTTAGCTAGGACCCAGAAAATATGGGTATTATGTGTTCAACCTGGCTGACCTCGTTGGTGTTTACTTTGTGCCTGGCTCAAATGATTTATCTTTTCCACAATTTAACAAAAAGAAATGTCTTAAAAACTAGAACCTGCTCACAGCGAGGCACAATTAACTCAGAAAGTCACCTTTCAAGGTATTTCAGTAAAACGTTGTACCTGTAGGTAAAGGAACAAGGCTCATTGTCTCCATAGCTATCACTTATTCTTCTCCCTTTTGTACAACAGGGCTATACCATCAAACCCAGTGCCTGCTAAAAGCATCAGCTGATGAGCCCCATTGTTGTATCATGTGGTGCTTGACAGCATCGTGGGTTCATTTTCTACCTGCTGCCAAGCTGAAAAACTCTCAGAATTAGTCCTTTGTTTTATTCTTCATTTGTGGTATTTCTAATATAAGAAGAGACAGAGTGGAGATTCAGGGCAGAGCCAATTTTCTAATGATGTGAAGGTTAAATGTGTAGGTGAATGAGATATAGTGAATGGAATGCCTGGCCAAGGTGGCAGGCTGGGAATGTATCACTGTCTTGGTGGCCAGACCCTGAGACACTCTTCTCTCCACACGAAGCTCTCAGCTTACTGACCCCTTCAGCCCCCACCCCAAGCACTAGGATCTCAGCAAGGAGGACTTAGAGAGCATACGTGGCTCTACAACGAGTCAGCCACCTCCCAGGTCAGGTTCCCGTCCTAGCAGCATAACTGAGTCCTAGGACGATTCTTCTGACCTTAGCTCTCTCCTGATACTACAGCTCTTCTTTCAAGACTCAGTTCTGCCTTGTACTGGCCAGTGCCCCATTCCTCCAAATAGAGACTGGGCTCTTATTCTTGACTGCCAGCCCTGTATCTGGGGCCTTGTTAATTGTTGCCCAAAATTTCCAATGCCTATTGTGGTTTGCCACAAAACTGTGTCACCATACTCTTCCCAATTGAAGGAACTCCCCCACCCCCACCCTGTTTGTTGACCACCAGGTCTCCAGTTTTCCAAAAGATGATGAGGGAAAGAAAGAAAGAGAGAGAAGAAGAAGAGGGAAAGGTTTCTTGTTTTTTTTAATCTTTACAACTAATTCACATTCTAAGACTGCAGCCAGATTTGACCTTTGACTTGCAGTCTGCAGGTGCTTCATAACAACCCCTCTGTGCCACAGTTCCTCATCTGTGAAAGAAATAAAACATTTTTAGGTAAAGCCTATGGTCTTTTCCGGCTCCCACATCATTGTGATTCAGTGAAGAGAGAACCCCTGACAGGAATGGGTCACAAACGATTGCCTATCTTTTTAGTAGGAATCAGGAAGTTGTAGCAGGAGAGAAAGGAGGAAATGAGCAGGGGAAACCAGTTGATGCTGCAGTTCTCTATATTACTCCTCAGCCCTGAATAACTCCAGGCTTTCTGTGGCTTTTCTGGAGTGGGTGTCCCCTCACTGCCCTCCGCACCTCAGACTTCTTTGAGATATCAGTTATACACTGCCATACTGGATCCTGATCTCTCCTGTCTATTCTCCTTATAGCTCTTGAATGCCTCAGCAAGATTTGCAAAAATCTGTTCCAGCCACCAGTATGATCATGAATACTCTTAAGTCATTCTTTATGGCTGGTTAGTCAGTTTACTTAGTGCACTTGCTTTTTTATGAGAAAATCATGGGCTTGTTCCAGCTGACCGTGTCCATTTGCATAGACAAAGGATGCATCCTTCTCTCATCAGCCATATCTCAAGTGGGGTTAGAGGGGAGAAAGAGTTAGAACACAAATTCACTGTGGCTACTACAGAAGCAACTATACACAGTTTTGAGTTCACTCATCTTTCTGGATTCTGTTCTGTGGGTTGAAGGCATTGAGCTCTGTGGTCTCTGGTATAAAATAAATGCCTGAATGCTCCTCAAAGTTAGAGAATGTTAGCATGGAACTCTTCCTGCCTCCTTTTTCAATTGTGGGGGCAAGATGATAGATGTTAGATACCAAAGTGAGACAGACACTCCCCTTCCAATTTATCATTTAAAAGGAAACATCTCCAAGGATCTGTTCCACAGTCCTTGGATCAAGAGATTAAGACAAGATTGAGGAGGAAAATACTTTTAGATAGAGAGTGTAGGGTGGGTGTAGTAGATATTGCTAATGCCCTTCCAGATCCCCTTGACCAACTGGCCCACCCCCTTCCCCACCCATAATGCTCAGCTGCCCCCTTCTTTGCAAAATTACCCTCAGCCAGATAGTCCCTGTAGGCTATACATGCCCACCTCGAGTGCCCCAGAAACCTTGACCCACCAGCAGGAGGATGTAAACTGAGCTTCTTACCTCAAGGTGGGACTATCTTTGTGGTACACTTTGAGCTGCAGCATTTTCCCTTTGGGATCAGATTAAAACTAGTCTCCAGCTGGGGTACGTTCTTGCTTAGCTTCACTCTCTCCCCCAGTTTTATCCCATTTTCCTTACTCTTCTTCTAATGAGAACATGCCCGCAATAAATCACGTGAACAAGAATCCCAATTTTAGGCTCTGCTTCTAGGGAGACTGACCTAAGACATTGGAGATGCATGTCCTATACAGTGGGGGCGGCTCTTGAAGATGGGGGCTTCAAGGCAACCACTTGGAAAGCAGTGCCATATCCCCTGCAGTCAAGGAGCGAAGAGGACAGATTTCTCGCTCCGGCCTACAAATGTTCAGGTGGACGAATGTTCAAGTGGCTTATGAATGGTATTTGACTCTCACCTTGGAGATCTAAAGGCAACAGCCTTAGTGTGAGCCAGGAGGATGCTGCCGCTTAGAAATGAGTGGACCCCGGATCATGGAGAGGCCAGGAATGCGTGAGTGCAAGATGGACCACTGTGGGCCAGGAAGGGGAGCAGTGCGAGGTCTTCTTAGTCTATAGAGCTACCTGGAGTGGACAGAGACCTCAGCTAAGCTCTTTTGGAGGTGTACCTCAGAGTAAAGAAGGTGTCATAGCTGGCCACCAACAATGCAGATCAATCGTCCTAGGTCAAAGGAACTGCAAGAGCAAGGAACTCAGTAAGAAACCTGTGATGCACCCAGGACATTCCCCGACAAGCAAAGAATCACCTGAGATCATCTGCCGATCCCGTCCAGGGACTCCAGCTTTAACCATTGCCAGGTTCAGCCAGGTGACCAACATTGGGTTCCCTTCTTTTTTTTCTCTCTCTCCTTACTTTGATCTCAGTGAGAGAGAAGACACAGGTAGCGCAGGTGAGCTGGGAGAAAGGAGAGAGCGGAAGGACCACAAACTCCTTCCACACTGTGGGCTTGTGAAGCAGCCCAGGGCTGGAGAAGGGGTGATGGCTCAATCCCAACTTCAAGTTTGGAGTTTTGATTAATATGTGAGAGTGCATATATTAAATTTCTAAAATGAGACCGTTTTAAAACTAAAAGTGACTAGCATCGAGAGTGATGCAAGACTTCATCCATGAATAAGAGAAGTTCATCTCCACTGGAGTTGAGGTTCAAGTGGTGGAGGGAGGCGGAAAGACTGCTGGCTCCGGTTCTGTCACCACGCCCCTGAAGCATATGGCTGCAGAAGCAGGGAGCCGCAGTGCTGCCCACCCCTTCCGGAGGAGAAGCCCTGCGCTGAGTCAGTCCTGGCACCTTCGGTCCGGGCTTCCAGGATAAAAATGTCTATTGGATAGGGATCTGAAACAGCAAGTTCTGAAACTTCTTGACTGGCCCAACGCCAGGTGACTCAGAGCTGTACAACATAACTAAATGAGTCACAGCACCCCTCTATATGCTCTGGAGGAATCTGCTATATTTCAATGGTGGTAATCGTCTTTCATGGCCTGGTTGGAAATATGTCTGTCCAGTTATTGAGCAGATAAAATATATTATGCTCACTTTGTTAAAGATGGCGCTGCCCACCTGCAAGTTTTAAGAGTAAGCTTTTCCCCACACCCTTGACTGATTAGATGATGTGGGGTGGTGCACTCTCATGAGGAATCCTCCCATTATGCCTCAGATAAATGGCTTTTTATCAGAGACTTCCTTGTCTGTAGATTGGATTAAGGGTTTGGATTTCTACACTATAAAGTGGGGCGGATAGGGGGCTTGCTCGCTCTGTTCCTGAGGTTAGTATTAGAAAGGAGAGCAGATTAAGGTCACATGGAGGCCAGGAGAAGCAGCCAAGATGGCGGAGTGCTGAGGAAGAAGCCAGTTTGAGAAGAGTTTGTGCAGGAGGAGATGGGAAACAGAGGTGAATAAGTCTGGTGAGGTAGAAACCTTTGATGCTAGGAAACTCGGATAAGTCAGTAGTTTTGTGAGCACTGAATGAGTGGGTTTTGGAGCCCAGTGTGTGTTTTTGCTTGCCCTCCGGGTGCAAGCTAGAATTAAAGCTGATGGCTAACCAGTTCTTGGCTCCGTTGCTTCATTACCGACTGTCCAAATCAAATGTGAACCTGCACTGGCCAGGCGGCCCTGTTGGTGGCCGTGACTACTGGCTTTACACCAGTCATCGCACTATTGAGCATCTATAGGTGCCAAAGATGAAAATACAATGGAATACAGACCTAACTTGCAACAAATACATTTACTATGACCTCTTGTTTTAATACACAGGAGTGATTCAGTCAGAGGTGATGATTTAAGTGGAGCTTGACCAGGGACTACTTAAATCAGGTGGATTACAACTTTGATGGAACATTGGTTCACCTGCAATGCTTTATAAAAAAAAAATACCATGTTCCACCCTGGAGAGGTTCTAATTTATTGGTCTGGGTTGCTGCCTGGGCATCAGAATACAGTATTTTTTACACTCAGATGAGTTTCATCTGCAGTCAAGGTTGTGAACTGTTTTAGATTATCATAACAACACTAAGAACCAGGATGATAAGTATATTAAACATTTATTTTCCTATGAATAGTTTTAGTAGACATTTTTATTTTAGGAAATGGAAACCAATAATAAACATTTTAACATATGCGTGAGGTTTTTGCAATTTTTTGTATTTCTAAAATATCCAGTAGCTTAATAAAAGATATGGTAGCATGTGTTATCCACCTGAGAACAATGTTTTCCCATTATCTTTAGATTGCCATTGTTCACTTTTCCATAAAATCTCTTTTTGCCAAGTGACCCTGGTTTCAAACTAGTTTATAAAAACAAATTTCCTATATGAACAGGTTGAGTAGAATAATAAGACACATCTGTTAATAAATACTAAGTAATCTCTTGATTTTTCTTAGGGATTTCAATATCCCTGATTCAATAGCAAAGACTGTCTTTTAAAAATCACCCTGACCAGCCTGACCTGGTGGTGGTGCAGTAGATAGAGCGTCTGACTGGGATGCGGAAGATCCAGGTTCAAGACCGCGAGGTAGCCAGCTTGAGTGCGGGCTCATCCGGTTCGAGCAAAAGCTCACCAGCTTGGACCCGCGGTCAAGGCACATATGAGAAAGCAATCAATGAACAACTAAGGTGTCACAACGAAAAACTGATGATTGATGCTTCTCATCTCTCTCCCTTCCTGTCTGTCCCTATCTATCAGTCTCTCCGACTCTCTCTCTGTCCCTGTAAAAAAATATATAATTAAATTTTAAAAAATCACCCTGACCAGGTGGTGGTTCAGTGGATAGAGCATGGACCTGGGAAGTTGAGGACCCAGGTTTGGAACCCCAAGGTTGCTGGCTGAAGCGCAGGCTCAACCAGCGTGAATGTGGGATCATAGACATGACCCCAACCAAGGTCTCTGGTTTGAGTAGGGGGTCACTGGCTCAGCTGGAGACCCTCACCTCCCAGTCAAGACACATATGAGAAAGCAATCAGTGAACAACCCTGTTTCCCTCTCGCTCTCTCTCTCACATAAAAAACAATCAAATAATAGGGTGCATGATGCTGAAACATTCAGATTAATTCCTCAGACAGCTTACTTCTAGGTGTTCATTATGAAAGAAAAGATGGAAAAAAAATTCAACAAGATTTTATGCAGGTTTACGATATTTTGTTATAAAAACTTGAATTAGAGTTAAGGATAAATATTAGTTGGTTGTAATTTTTGGATCCATCATTAGTCATCTAACCTATACTCTGGAGGCAAGTACACAGTGTGAAATAGTATCAACTACTAAACTTGGGTAATTTAAATAAATTATTTTTATGTAGACACATACACACACACACATACAGCAGCCACATGTAAGAGTAATTTTTGCCTATTCCGTGAGTGAAATTTAGAGCTAGGAATGGGTAGGAAATGAACATGGATTATTTTTCCTCTATAACATTATGTATATTGTTTACAACCCTATTTTTTAAAGGTCTTTACATAAAATTTTCTCCCTATCTTTTTAAAAAGTAGTCTTTTCCCTTTACTATTTTTGTCCCTTAGCCTTTCCTTCTATTAATCAAACTGTATGCTAAGTTATAATAGGCTTGTCCACCCACTTAGCTCACTCATTCATCCTGTAACCCACCATTTGTGATATGACAATTAATTCTATTGTACTCAACTGTCATACTACAGACAATGGCTTTGAAAAGAAAAGACAAGTGGATTTCTTTATTGATAGATTGAGTAGCTAGCCTCATAATCCAACTTTCTTTGATCAAAGTTTAAGCATCAACAGAGAAACTTCTCAGTGGATAATAAAGCCCCAAACTATTGTCTCTGGACAGTCCTTCTTCACACCCTCCCACCTCCTCCTCTCATCCACCTTCAGACCCTTCTACCAGGGGGGCCTGCAATGAACCAAAGCAACAGATTTAACTACATTCAGAGATTGGAGAATCTGAGTCATGACCTGTTCCTCTGCTTTCAAAAGTAATTTTTTAATGCCTTCTGCTCTTCTATTTTGACTTCTTTTTACTCTCATTGTTTTGCTCTTCTCTACATATTTTTTTCTTTCTTCTTTTATTTTTTTCTATACCTACCTATGTCCATGGCCAGGGATCCCTAGGCATTGTTGATTGTCTGCAGAATGAACCCAGTGTCCTCTGAGACCCGCTAAGCCAGCCAGTCCTCTCTCAGCTCAGAACAATGGAGGATGCTGACAATTAAAGAGGTAAATCCTGTAAGCCATGGGGATTCCAGGGGGATCTATATTCTAGAGATTGTGACCATAAAGAGATACAGTGGATTTTCTTCGCAGGGGTTTGTAAGTCAGTGCCAAAAATGAATATCCCAAAAGGTCTAGGGCATTGATAATAAAGGATGAAGCCTCTCAAGGTGACATCTTTGAAAAGGACAACACTAATTCTGATGTGTATCAGAACAAATATACTGCTTACAAAAATTGGGGGATATTTCAAAATAAATATGAAGCAATGAAGAAAAGCATTCAATTTTCTTTTTATAAAACAAGAACATCAGAAAAGCAAAAGACAAGTCAAAGAAAGTTGTTTGATTAAGCAAATGAGATGCAAAACCAACATTTATTTCATTGGTGAAAATGCACTGTACAAAAGGCTGAAAGTACTCGAGTATCTGCATGTTCCCTGATTCCCTAATTTTTGTGAGCAGTGTATAATGTATGTAGTTTCTTTGTCATTCCCTTTTTTTATGTACTGAAAGAATTCTGATTTGATCTATATGGCTTTCTACCCCTCCCGCCAGGTGGGTCCTGGACCTTCCTGACAAGAAACAGGAAGATGAGGGGAGAAACAAGAAGAGAGAGGCCCAGGAAGGTTTTCTGGGAGTTCACTAGGATAAAATCCTAATCCCCAAAGTGATAGTATTGGTAGGCGGGAACTTTGGAAGGTGTTAAGTCATAAAGGAGCTCTCATGAATGGGAGTCACACCTAATAGAAGAGACCACAGAGATCCTTAGCCCTTTCCGCCATGTGAGGACACAGTGAGAAGGTGCCAACTATAAACAAAGAAGAGGTCCCTCACCAGAAGGTGACCATGCTGGTGCCATGACCACGGACTTCCCAGCCTCCAGAGCCGTGAGAAACACATTTTTGATGTTTCTAAGGCACCCAGTCTGTAGTATTTTGTTATAGCAGCCCAAATAGAATAAGACAAGAGCCCTCAAAACCACCTCTCCCCACCCCTCCAACCCTGTTTTCAGTGATCCCCTAGGAGGACACACAGGACTCAGCATACAGTTTTACTCGAGGCTAAAATCTATTGCAGCAAAGAGATACAAAGCAAAGTCAGCAAAGAGGAGCATTGGGCAGTGTGGAAGAAACCAGGTGCAAACTTCCAAGAGTCCTAAATCACATAGGAGGTGCATAATTCCTCCAGCAATTATGATATGTGCAAAATGGTGTCTGCCAGAAAAGAGCTCAGTGCCCAGGGTTTCCACTTGGGTTTTCTGCAGATCCAGGGGATGGTCCTGTTGGCACTGTCTGCCAAGCATATACCAAAATTCCAGACTCAACAAAAGGAAAACAGGTGTTCAGCATAAACCACATGTTTTACAAATAGTTTAGGCCCAGTGAGCCACGCTTATCTTTAGGGAATGGTGGGAACTCCCAAAAGTTAACTTCCCAGACAGCAACCAATGGCTAACTGGCAATCAAGGCCTTTCTGATAATAGCAGTCTCAGGCTTGTTGAAACTCATTTCTGCACTGTTGGTACATTCTTATCTCCACTTTATTTGTATGTGAGGAAAGAAGGCTTAGGGAAATCAACTAGTAGTTACTTAGCCAGAAGTGGAATTGGGATATAAACCCCCGTCTTTGACTCCCAAGACTGTACACAAACCTATTAATTATAATATACTAACATTTTATTTACAAAATTTGAGAGGGACTGTTTTCCAGCAGAATCAGTGGGTACTGAAGGAGATAAGAACATGCCACCCCTAAATATGCTGCTTGGCTTATCAATTATTTAAGTTACTTGAAAAATAGCAGATATACCAGAAGGACACTCTGACCTTCCTTTTTCCCCTAAAAGCAGGAGAGAAAATTTCCATGTGAAAGGTGCCCTCCCTGTGCCAAGGCGAGGAAACATCTTATCAATAGAGTCAGGGTGTTGAGGCTGAGAGAAATCCGCACAAACAGACCTTGTTAATAATATAACCCTTAGCTTTCTTTAGCCTCTCCTCATATGCTTAATTAGTCAATTTATTTATTTATAAATTGATATATCTTGATGAAGACCTCTCTAGCTTTAGGAAATAAGAGATGCATATGTTTTTCATTAGTGAGCTAGGCCAATAGTAGATTTGATTAACATATTCATTTATCTTTGGGTATCTTATGGGAAAGAGCATAGGGTTGACTGGAGGCCTCTAAGGTTGATACATGAGAAGCATGTATTTCTGTTTTTATTTTTTATTGAAATAATTTCCTTTTCTTCTTTTTATTTTTATTTTCTTTTGTGAAAGAAGGGGAATCAGAGAATGCTCTGCCCATCTGGGACTGTTGCTCTGTTGCAACCCGAGCCATTTATTAGTACCTGAGCCAGACGCCATGGAGCTATCCTCAGCTCCCGGGGCCAACATGTTCCAATCGAGCCATGGCTGCAGGAGGAGATGAGGAGAGAGACAGACAGACAGACAGAGAGAGAGAGAGAGAGAGAGAGAGAGAGAGAGATAAGTGAGAGGAGAAAAGGTAGGGCAGCAGATGGGCACTTCTCCTGTGTGTACTGACTAGGACTTGAACCCGGACATCCATATGCCAGGCCGACACTTTACCATTGAGCCAACTGGCCAGAGCTCTTTTTCTTCTTTTTAAAATAATTGTGGAAATATAGTTATTTTACATAAACATTTATTTATGTTAACGTATAATAAATTTATTATTGTTAGAGTGCTTTAAAAAAGAAATCTTTTTAAAAGTTCTCAGTTTTAATTTTGAATACAGTAAAACTCATATTAATTTAGTTATTGTTTCATAAGTATATAATGTATATATGTAAAGCCAGTAGCCACGGCCACCATCACAGCCTCCTGGCCCATGCAGGTTCACACTTGATTAGGACAGATGGTAATGAAACAAGGGAGCCAAGAACTGGTGGGCCATTATCTTTAATCCTAGCTTGCAACCAGCGGGCAAGAAATACACACAGTGGAAAAACACTTCCCTTTCCCTTTCCTAGAATCAAAGGTTTCTACCTCACCAGCCTTATTCACCTCTGTTCCCCATCTCCCTCTCTCTGCACAAACTAGCTTCTCCTTCAGCACTCCACCATCTTGGCTGCTTCTCTTCTCCTCCATGGGGCCTTAATCTGCTTTCCTCTCTCATACTATCCTCAGGAACCAAGAGAGAGTAAGCTCTGGGTCTGCCCCACTTTATAGTGTAGAAATCCAAACCCTTAATCCAATCTACAAACAAGGAAGTCTCTGATACAAAGTCACTTATCTGAGGCATAATGGGAGAATTCCTCATGAGAGTGCACCACCCCACATCATCCAATCAGTCAAGGGTGTGGGGAAAAGCTTACTCTTAAAACTTGCAGGTGGGCAGCGCCATCTTTAACAAAGTGAGCATAATATATTTTATCTGCCCAACAATTGCCATAACCTCTTTTTAACTTGGGTTTGGGCTGCTTAGGAAATGCAAGCAACATTTAGTGAATACAGGAAACATTATCATGTATGAGGAAAAAAATAAAGAAGCCAGCATGTTATTGGTGTGAATCCTTAAAACATATTAAAAAATCACAAGAGATCATAGAGCCTTGATTTGTCCCAGATCCTGCAGGTAATAGACAAGGTTCACACAAGAAAACAGCTGATTCTCAGTATTTCAAGCAGAAAGACTATTAATACTGGAAATTCCCTAGTTTGTTACCTACTATGACTCTCTCATCTCTTATGCCCTGGGCTCCACTGACACCACATTCTTAAGGTAATAATGCCATTCCCCATTCTTGGGAGAATAGTCCTGATTTTCCTGGTTCTCTCTCTCCAGCTTGGATTTACTGCCAATCAAAGACAGTCCCTATGAAAAAGCTGTCACTTCTACTCAGACATTCCTGCAAAAGAGTGCCACCCTGATTGTGGGTTCTTCCCCTCCCAACCCACCTCTACTGGTGAATTCCAGTCAGAATGGTACATATTTTGATGGAGGAAAAAAGAAATAATCCTAACAGAAATATGAGCAACATTCCTTTTTCCTCGAGTTTTGTCTGATAAACGTTAGCATGAAATCTGGTAGAGAGAATACAGTAAAGGACAAGATGAGACAGCGTGGCAACACCTCGTTTGCAAGTCACAGATAAAAACAAAACAAAACCACTCTGACAAAAGTGGTTCTTGTAGACTGCAGAGTCACTGGGCTCCTTCTACTCTGCTGACAGCTTCAGGAGAGGGTGCTTCTCCATTACAGTCAACAATGAAGGCTGCAGGGACCCACTTTTTCTGGTCCGTAGCTTCACGCCCTAGTCTTGTCGGTTTTTTATTCACATTGCCGCCTTTAGGGCCACAATAGCTTAAATCCTCCACATTTCCTGCGTGTAGACCATAAAATTCAGTGACATGAAATTGAATAAGGAAAGAAAGCAAAAAAGTTATAGGATTAAAGTTCAGGGTTGTTGGTAAATTTAAGGTATTTCTTTTTTTAATTTTAGTTTTTAATTGTGTTGACATGGTTTCAAGTGACTTTCTTAAAATGTAAAAATGATAGGTCAAAATTAATTAAATATTTACATAATCACTGTCGCTGAAAGCCACATTGGGTGGGTGATATTCATAGCAGTCTCCAAACTCTGGAAGCTGCCTCCTTTACCTCCAAAGTGGCTAACATTTGTTTTGTTGGTACAGTGAGTTGAGTTGTGTCCCCTCTTCCAAATGTAATGTTCGAGTCCTAACCCCAGTGACTATGAATGTGACATTATTTGGGAAAAGGCTCTTTGCAGATGTACTTAATTGTTGTAAACCTCAAGATGACATCAGTCTGGATTTAGGGTAGGCCCTAAATTCGATGATGTGTCCTTGTAAGAGACAGAATTGGAGAAGACAATGTGAAGATGGAGACAGACATTGAAATCATGGGCTTACAAACCCAGGAATGCCAAGGATGGAGGGCAGCAACCAGAAGCGAGGAGAGATGTATGAAATCAATTCTCATTCAGAACCTGCAGTGGAGCCAACCCTACTGATGCCTGGTTTTTTTACTTCTGGCCTCTGAATCTAAGGGAGAACAAATTTTTGTTGTTTAAGCCACACAGTTTGCTATGATCTGTTACAGCGACTTAAGGAACAAATCCCCTTGATCATTCTTGGTCTTTCTCATTGCTAGAGTTCACACTCTACACCAAGTGCTGCTGCTAGTTTCATTATAATAGGGATGGGCATGATTGTTTTATAAAGGACAAAACAGTAAATAATTTAGGCTTTATGTGCTATAAAGTCTCAGTCACAACTACTAACTATTTCTGCTCCTGCAGTGCAAAAGTAGCCATAGACAATACATAAATAAATGGACATGTCTGTGTTCTAATAATACTTTATTTACAAAGACAGGTAGTGAACCAGATTTGACCTGTGGGCCAGGGTTGGCTGACCCTCTGCATTATGGTGTTCTCCTCTGAGATCCTAAGGCCCCAACTCTTGGCAGTCTTCCTAGAGTCCTACCATGTCTCTTGAAACACTAGCAGGCCTTCCACACAAAAGGGCTTTATACGACTTGTTTTGATTTTCCAAATTCTCTGATACAGATTTGTTTTAAGTTTCCATTGTCACCATGGGTTATTTTAAAATAATCACCTGACCCAATTTATTTCCCACTTCTCAGTTTTAAAAAATTCTAGTCTTGAAAGATTGTTTTTCTTTTCTTCATACATGACAGAGCCATTTTCATAGTGAATTTGTGGAATTATGGAGGCATTTATGATTGTCAATGGTGTTGACTTGTCAGCTTCTGGAGACTGTTCTGGAGTGGAGGGTGGCTTCAAACTCTTGGGGGCCAGCAGCCTCTCAGCCTTACAGCTTGCTGGGTGAAGGAATTAACAAGAGCAGAAAGGAGAAGCAGCTTAGTGTACATAACTTTTATTTCAAGATCGAGCACAATAGGAAGGGGGAGGGGAAAGAGACAAAGAGAGAGAGACTGATTCTTCCAAAACAATAAATGATTATTTGGAGGTAGGGAATGGAGGCAAACAAAACAGAATTTTATGCTAGTAAATTAGAATCAGTTATACTGCATAAGACAGTGGAACTTCACAATACAAACATTGAAGGGAGCGGAGAAGCTTTACTTGTATTCAGCAATATTTGGGGTTAAAAATAAAAAGGAAACCAAACCTTCATCAAAAATCTGAGACAAAGAGGCTCTGATCTGGACAGTTCGTCCTCTCTTCTGTTGTTTAATTTAGTTAGTTTCCTGCGGTTGCTGCAAGAAATCACCACCAACTTGGTGATTTAAAGCAACAGAAAATTTATTCTCTTGCAGTTCTGAAGGCCAGAAGTCAGCAATGAGTGTCACTGGGCAGTGTCAAGGTGCCAGCAGGGCAGTACTCCCTCTGGCCCTCTAGGAAAGAAACATTCCTTCTCTCTCTCTCTCTCTTAAATTTTTATTTATTGATTTTAAAGAAAGAGGAAGGAACAGGGAGAGATTATCTGATTCTGTATGGCCTCGACTGGGGATCAAACTGACAGCCTTTGTGTATCAGGGTAATTCTTTAACCAACAGAGCTATCTGGCCAGAGCCACTCTTTGCCTCTTTTAGCTGTGGTGGCTAATGGTGTTCCTGGACCTGTGGCCACATAACTGCCACCTCTGTCTGCCTCTTGGAAGGATCTACTGATGGCCTTTAAAGCCCATCCAGACAACCCAGAATTATCCCTCCATTTCAAAATCCTCAACTTAATCACATTTGCAAAGATCCGTTTTCAGCCATATAAAGTACCAGGCTCCAGGTGAAGGATAAACAACTTGTTTACCACATGTTTTTTTCTTCAATGGGAATTTCCCCCAACCCCACTTCATCTGGTTTCAGGCAACGATTTACCGACCCCCCTCATCCAGTCTCATGAAGTTAACACTATCCCTACCTCTCCCTTTCCCCTTCTCGGGGCCATTTAAAGTAGCCAATCAGGAAAGAGTAAGATTGTACCATTACCAATGGGGCAAGACCCAGCCTAGGGCCCGCATTAGGAACAAAAACAGAATGCACCCGCTGCCACACACTTGCTGGCTGGTTTTCACTACCTGGCAGCAAGCCCTTCTGCCGATGTTATTAAAGTTGTCTTGCCAGGGTATTTTGCCTGCATGAGTCTTGCTTAATTGAAACTCTAACACAGGGATTAGGATGTGGACATTCCTTAGGGTAAGGTGACCAATCATCCTTCTTTAGGGATGATAATCCTTCTTTTGTAAGTTCTATCTTCTCACAAAAAGTGTCCTCCTACATGTCCTCCTTTTTGATATTGGAAGACTAATCTGTAAATGTCTGTATTTAATCAGTGCAGAGTCAATCCATTGTGTATGATATGACGTATGTGTATTTGACACGACCATTCGTCAAGTATCAATCAGTACAGTGTGGTGAGACGCGATTATGAAACGCATGCGCTCCACATGGGAGACCTTGAAAGAGCGCCCAATATACCAAGCAAGTGTGCAAATGGCTTTGTGTACTTCTTACTGAAACATAACATGGCACATATGACATTGTAGACTCACAATTATTTCTTTCTCAGAGAATATTCAATCATAGACAGGTAAGCACAATTTATGTTTTATTAATTCATTACCTATTTAATAATTTCCAAATACGTATAATTTTATTTACAAGTATTTTCCCAAAATTCGAGTTTTAAAGTGTAAATCTAACTTTAAACCATATCTATTAATAACGCATTTTGATTAAATAGTTGCATAAAACAGATGTTTTTTTAATTAGAAAAAGATAAATACACCCAAATATCACTTCAAATTATTGGTTTTGTTTGATATTTAGTTTTACTAAATAAATACTTTTTTCTTACAATTATTAATAAAAATTAATAGGCATGTAACATAATTACAATATAAAATATTACAAATGTTTTTATTATGCATTTATCATATTATTGTGTATTATTGTTGCAATGAATAAAATGTTTCTTTTACTTATGATATTGTTTTCTTTAATTTATTTTTGTCTTCCTTTTCATTGTAAAAAAGTTGGTCACCTTATTTAGGGACCCCTTTTCAGCATATTACAGCCTTCAATCTTTATACCCAACAGCCAAGAAAAGTAGTGCAGCTCACAGACTCAGCTTTCTTAGCACACAGTTAGACCCCTTGAGCAGGTGAGGAGGTGGGGCACAGGTTGCCTCAGTTTACCAAACATTTATTTCAATCACATACAATATTTCAGCCTCTCATCAAACACTGGCTCCTCAGAATCCACATGGCTGGCTTTTGATTTAATCCGGTTTTGCGATAGAAAGTGATCATGAAAAAAGACTGAAAAAAATGCAGAGTGGATTATCTTTTAAATAGGCAGAAACTCAAAAAGTTTTCTACCATGAACTTTTTTTTCTAAGAAAAAAAAAATCTAAATATGAACACAGGAGAATCTGGACTTTAGTGATGGGACCCATTGTCCTGATGCGTACCCATCCACTTCCTCTTGATTTAAACATATTTAGAAATTTGTACAAAACCAGGAAGCATTTTTAATGACTCCTGGGACATTTCCACCTGATTATCCTGCCACATGTACTTTAAATGCCTTACTACCAATACCTCCCACCACCAGCATCTTTTTCCATATTCATTGTTACAGCTTGAGAGCAGCTGTGTTAACCTGAGATGGATGGGTTCTGGAACTCAAAACCCTCATGAACTGTATGCAAATCCTTGGCTGTATGTGCAGCAGTGTCTTTTCCAAGAAAGAATTCCATAATCTTCATCAGATTGTCCATGGAATCTTTGATCTCAAAAGGAGAAAGAATGTCCACTTTGGCATGGCACTCAAACAGATCTACACAAATATTTGCTGTGTGCCTGTGCATTCTCAGTTGAGAATAACTACTGCTTTGTTTTGCATGCATTTGTGTGTATCATAAATTTTCTGGATAGCTGGTTGGGGTGCTCATTTAGTGAGTTACTGTAAAACAAATTCCACCACCTTTCCTTTCTCCCACATAGGGCTACACATCCAGGATCAAGTAATCAAGAAAGGTTTTGATCTCCCTGAAGACATGAATTTTACTCTTAACAAGACAACAGGGTCTATAGTGAGTACCTTTTCCACAGCGGAGTTTGTTTTGATATCCAACCTCCACCTAAATGACCTTCACATTCCTGGAATGCTTGCCTCTGCTTCCTCCAATTTTGCTGAAAACTTCATTTCTTAGGTCTCAGCTTAAATATTTCTTCCCCCAGGGAAGACTTCTCCAATCAACACTCTGGAGAAAAAAGACCATTTACTCAAATTGTGAAATATGGTCTTGCTGTTTACTGAATATTTTATGAAGAAAGGGGAATTGACCACCAGCTGCAAACTGGAGGCTGTCATTTTGGTCTGAACACTTGGAATAACCCAGGTTTTCCCTGCAACCCCCTCCCTTCCTGAGATTGCTCTGGTTGGGCTTGTGCTCAGCAACAAACAAACTTTAATAGCATATGACTTGAAAAATATTTAAATGGACATTTTTGAAACAGATTTAAATGGGCATTTTAAAAACAAGAAGAGTTACAACAGTGTTCCTTTGGAAAACCAAGGAAGACTAAAGAGACTCATTGAAAATGGTCATGATGAATGGCCAAGGGAATAAGATATTAAGAATTTTGTAAAACCAGTAGCCTAGGCCTTCATATCCGCCTGGCCAGTGCAGGTTCGCATTAGATTTGGAC
Organism: Rhynchonycteris naso; assembly: GCA_037038555.1. NCBI lineage: Eukaryota > Metazoa > Chordata > Mammalia > Chiroptera > Emballonuridae > Rhynchonycteris > Rhynchonycteris naso. Next base: position 105,214,829 of record CM072996.1, on the reverse strand, counting down.
AGACGGTAATGAAACAACGGAGCCAAGAACTGGTGGGCCATTAGCTTTTGGGTGTGGGGGACAGGCTGTAAGCAGGCAGGGTCATTATACCCTAAAGCTTAGTTTTAAGACTAAGCCTTCCCACCCTAAGTGACTTTGTATCAGAGACTTCCTTGTTTGTATACTGGATTAAAGGTTTTGATTTCTACACTATAAAATGGGGCAGAGGAGCCCATGCTGGAGGAGAGCAGAGAAAGGCCATGTGGAGGAGAGGAGAAGCAGCCAAGATGGTGGAGTGTTGAAGGAGAAGCTAGTTTGGGCAGAGTTTGTGCAGGGAAAAGGAGATGGGGAACAGCGGTGAATAAGGCTGGTGAGGTAGAAAACTTTTATTCTAGAAAACTCAGATAAGTCAGTGGCTTTGGGAGCCCTAAATGGAAAAGGAAGTGTTTTCCTACTGTGTGTATTTCTTGCCCACCGGGTACAAGCTAGGATGACCCACCAGTTCTTGGCTCCGTTGTTTCATTACCATCTGTCCGAATCAAATGCAAACATGCATGAGCCAGGCGGCTGTGCTGGTGGCTATGGCTACTGGTCTTACAGTTGCCAAATGTTCCCAGGGGAGCAAAATTGCCACCCCACTCCACCCAGTTGGAAACCACTGCTTAAAGGAAGAAGAGAATCACAAGACATATTTCTGAATCTGGGACAGAAGTCTCCTGGCAGGATGGAAAAAAGAAAAGAAAGCCGTGGTTGAATGGCATAAAAGCTATGCATCTGAAGTGATCTTTGTCTATGTAATTTTTTCCCATCTACTGTAATAAATTTGTAATCTCAGATTTTTTTACTTTGGTGTTTTTTGTTATCTCTTAGTTTCTTACTATAAACACTTTATGAAAGTTTCTTATTTCATCTCTGTTGAACTAAAATTTTTATTTATTTATTTTTTGTAATTCAGAAGGACAGCTGCCTGAGGCTGAGACAGATGGGAACTTAAAAATCACAGAATTGGGTCAACTGGGATGGGGTTCCCAGCACACCCGGTCCCCTCTACACAGTGTATTTGGTGAGAGCTCTGACAGCTCACTTCAGACAAAGCAGCAAGTTCTCCAGAGGGGAGGTACTGAAAATTGCTTAGTAATCTATCTGAGTTTTGTGTTTTCTCAGTCCTGGGTTTTCCTAAATAAAACATTAGAGAATGGGAGAGTTTTAAAGGAATAATAGTAGCTGATAACACAGTGTAAGGCCAGAGGCTGCTGCCGTTGTCGAGGCCATGCAGGTGCAGCTTCTCATTGAATTCCTGCAGACAGTAAAGAAACAGCAGAGCCAAAAACTGGTGGGCCATTCTTTTATTCTAGCCTCGCACCCGGCCGGTGAGTAAACACACACAGAGGGAAAACACTTCCCTTTCACTTAGGACTCCCAAAGCCACTCACACATTCTCTGGTTCCACAACCAGGAGATTCTTCTCTGGGTTTTCCTAGAATCAAAGGCCCCTTCCAGTCTCAGTCATCTCTGGTTCCCCATCTGCACACCTTCTCCCTTTTTCTCTCTGCACAAACTGGCTTCTTCTTCAGCACCCTGCTACCTTGGCTTCCTTCCTTCTCCTTCTTCTTCTCTGCTCTTTTCCAAACCCTTTGGCATGAAACCCCTCCTCCAGCAAACATTAGCATAACAATGGCCTTTCCCAAGCAGAAAGGTAATTAGCAATATCACAGACCAGCACCATTTTTAACAATAAAAGTGAGCAAACTCAAAAATCACAAATTTTACAAACTCATTTGCCCAATACATGAGAAGAAATATTTTTGCTTTAAAAATTGTGGCCATTTCTGCATCCTGGGTGAGCTTCCAAATCCATCTCTGTAGGAAACCTGTTCATGTGTTGAGGAATAGATGATGAATGAAGTTGCAAACTCGGCGAAAAATGTAGAAAAATCACACCACTTTATTTTCCATAACAGACAACATCCTCATGAGCTCACCTCCCACTGCCTAACAGCCAGGCTTACTTCTAGTTTGGTAGTGGTGTGTGGGGGGGAGCACATTAATTTTCTAAATAATGGTGTATTTGGCTGAAAATATTCCACGTTGAGTAAATATTCTCAATGCTACACTGAGAGAGGGGTCACCTTGAATTCACAACAGGAAGGCTTCTTAGTTTCACCCCCACACAATGACACTTGTGGCAATGTTCCCCAGCCTGAGTGTCATCAACTTTCACAGGTCCCTGGAGGGCATTTGAGTACTAGATTCTTTACCTCTGGAAGACCCACAGTCTGGAGCTCTACCCAGGTATCTGTGCATACCTCCCTCTCCTGTGAAACCCTTGACCACCTCATTCCAGAACTCTCAGGGAACCAGATGCCTCCTACACACTGCTTCCCTCAGGGGCTCCAGTTAAGGAAAGGACAACAATCCCTTTGTTTTCTGCTCATCTCTTACTGATCTGCTGGCTTCCCTCCTCTAGGATTTCAGCCTGGAGACAGCCTCCTTTCTCTACCTGCTCACAATCTTCCCCATCTACATAATTGCATATTCAAATTGCTTCATTCATCACCGTCTCTATATCACTTAGCACTGGGTCAGGTATAGAGTGGGTGCTCAATACAGTGAGGTAGGTTGGCAATGGGGGAAGGTCACATGAGGAACCAGACCCCGGAACTTTGGCTGGAACTGCCCACACCTATGCGTGCCAAAAGAAACTTCCCAGGAGCTCTTTGAAAAAGAATGACCGTTTGTCAGCCAATGAAATTTCGCCACGTCATATTAACCCGACCACCCTACTGATGCTATAAATTACCCCCACCCGAATCCTTCCCTCCCCACCCCCCCACGGGACTTCTTTGGCCCCTGTCTCCCGGACCAGAGAACCTTGTCTAAGATGCGCTTTACTAAATAAAGCTTTTGCTTATCCACACTTGGTGGTTACGCCCTTCTTTCTTCCTCCGTGGAGAAAAATACCTTACAAATACCACATATAGAAATTTATGATAGATAAAATTGGAAGTTATTTATAAGAAAAACCACCAAATCAATTCTTGTTATTTCTATTTCACACACTATTGGGCCTTTTTGATGCAAAGAACAAGACCCAGGGCCAGTATTGTGGAGTGAGGAGTGTGAGATAAGGTTCAGCAAGATAAAGTCTCAGTGCTTCTCCATGCAGTAGGGAGACTTTTCTACTGGCAAGTGACTTCCTGTCTCATCTGGATAGATATGAAAAGTGGAACCTGGGTAAGAAAAGAAGGGGGAAATGGAAAGCTGAGATACAAGACAGTCCTCAGTAACTTGGCAGGAGAACCAGTCAAAGGGGGAGGGATGGCTGCCAGCAGGGCACTCCCTGCAGAAGCAGAGGCCACTATGGACTACAGATGTCTGATATCTGAGTTCCTTCTTTGCTCCCCAGGGTCACCCTTGTGAAGCACTACCCTGGAGAATGAAGGTACAGCTATGAATCTGTTTGAGGAAGAAGTAGAACAGAAATAAATGAAGTGTTGATAATAAAATGATCAGAAACAACTGAGAAAAATCTAGAAGTGGGAATTCGGAGAGAGAGTTGACAAGCTAGAGGCAGTTAGGTATCTTCTCTTCTGCTACTGAAAGTTTGTTTTTTTAAGGCTTTTTGGAAGTCAGTTGAATTTTCTGATGTTAAACATGAGTATGGTAGATTTTAAATGGTCACCAGTTCTTACCCATGGTCACTCCCCAACTCAACAAGTGGTGTTATGTTGTCCTGCAGTCTCGAATTTGATCTGCCCTGGGATTCTTTAATGAAGAGAATACGGTGAGAGTGTCACTGTAGCAATCCCAGACCTAAGTCTTAAAATGTCTGGCAGCTTATGTTATTCAGAATTCTGCGTCTCCATGCAGTTGTTATAGGGAAGGAAAAGGTCGTTTTTTCCTTCTAGCCTCCTAGATTCTCCTAACCCCAGTGGGAAGCACCTTAACTGACAAAGACAAATTAGCAAGAAAGAAAAAATACAGAAGTTTATTAACCTGTGCACACCATGTGTATACATGGGAGCAATAAGCAATGAATAAGTCAAAGATATAGTTAGAACTTGGGCTTACATAGATCTAAAAAGACAATCAATTTATTTCTAGCAGAGTGATAAGACAAAGGAAAAGGACTTTGAGCTTCTGTGGTGTTGGTCAAATAAATTTGTAAAATATGATTTTTATGTTTGTTTACTTATAGTTTGCATTGGGGGCTGGGCAGCATCAGGTATATGTGGTCTGTGAAATTGCAAATTACCTTCCTGATTGGGAAGGGCCATTGTTTTGCTAATGTTTGCTGGAGAAGAGGTTTTCAGGCCAGAGAGTTTTGAAAAAAGAGAAAAGAAGGAGAAAAGGCATAAAGAAGCTAGTTTTGCAGGGAGAGCAGAGAGAATGCAGAGTGCTGAAGAAGCCAGTTTGTGCAGAGAAAGAGAAGGTGTGCAAATGGGGAACCAGAGCTGAGGAGCTTTGCGAGCTCCACTAAGACTGGTGAGGCCTTTGATTTTAGGAGAAACCAGAGAAGATTCTCCTGGTTGTGGAACCAGAGAATATATCAGTGTCTTTGGGAGTCCTGTGTGTTTGCTTGTCAGCCGGTGTGAGACTAATAAAAAATGGCCCACCACTTATTGGCTCCACTGTTTCTTTACAATCTGCCCGAATCCAATGAGAACATGTATGTGAATGGCCATGATGGTGGCGGTCCCTGGCCTTATATGTAAGAAAAGAGAAATATGGGAAATTAATAGTAAATAAAGGCTAGTTTTAGCAAGATTTGTCATGCACATTCCTCTGGTGCAGTCAGACAGGCTACGTGTCTAAAGTTGTCCTTGGCAGTTAACTTCTGTCCTGCTTTAAGGCAAACGGGGACAGGAAGGAGAGCTTCCCTATACCTGTTTCTTCTTGACTGCATTCAGCTAAAATAATCTTTATACCAGAGTGGCATATTTTTGAGTGGCATATTCTGCTACCCTTCACTATGCTCTAAAAAGATCACATAGAGAAACCACATGGAGAGTTGAGATGGAATGTGAGCAGCCCAAAGATAACATGCAGAAAGAGAAAGACCCAGCTAAGCCCTTCTAGCCATCCTTGCCAAGGTGTCAGACACATGAGAGAGTCATTGGATATTGCAACTGTTGGGCAGATAAAATATATTATGCTCACTTTGTTAAAGATGGCACTGCCTACATGCAAGTCTGTTGATATTAATGTGTGTTCTGGGACAGGCTGTGGGCAGGCCAAGTCGTTATAACCTAAGGCTTAGTTTTAAGAGTAAGCTTTTGCCCACACCCTTGACTGATTGGATGATGTAGGTGGTGCACTCTCATGAGGAATCCTCCCAGTATGTCTCAGATAAGTGACTTTGTATCAGAGACTTCCTTGTTTGTAGATTGGATTAAAGGTTGGGATTTCTACACTATAAAGTGGGGCAGACCTGGAGCTTGCTCTCTTGGTTTCTGAGGTTAGTATTAGAGAGGAGCAGATTAAGGCCACGTGGAGGAGAGGAGGTAGCCAAGATGGCAGAATGCTGAGGAAGGAGCCAGTTTGTGCAGAGTTTGTGTAGAGAGAAGGAGATGGGAAACAGAGGTGAATAAGACTGGTGAGCTAGAAACCTTTTGATTCTAGGAAACTCGGATAAGTCAGTAGCTTTGTGAGCACTGAATGAGTGGGTTTTGGAGCCCAGTGTGTGTTTTTGCTTGCCCACCGGGTACAATCTAGAATTAAAGCTGATGGCTCACCAGTTCTTGGCTCTGTTTTTTCATTACCGACTGTCTGAATCTAATGGGAACCTGCACAGGTCAGGCGGCTGTGATAGTGGCCCTGACTACTGGCTTTCAGCAGCCCTGGCCACAATCTTAATTGCACCTGCAAGAGAGAGCTCAAGAGAGACAAAATAAGTAAGTAAGTAAATAAATAAATAAATAACCTCTTATCGGAACCTAGTTAACTCACAAAAGTATGCAACAGTGGTGCTTTAAGCCATTGATATTCAAATGATTTGTTATACAGTAATTGATAAATGAAACAGTGGGATAAGGCCAAGATTCTTTTTCTCTCATGATGGAGACAGAGAAAGAAAGCATCGAGTATTGTGCACCAGATCTTACCTGCCTCCATCCGGAAATGACAGATGAAATTTCCACTCATACTTCACTAGCCAAAGCAAGTCATGTGGTTATGTCTAACTAACTTCAAGAAAGTTGTGTCCAGGAAGGGAAGAGCATGAGAGTCTGGGGAAGTAGAGCAGGTTTGTAATTATTTTCAGGGCCTAGTCATGATTCATTACCTTGAGCTGGGAACAGTGCAATTCTGAATATAATCAGGAGTGAAAGCAGGGATAGATACTGGGTTTGCCCAAAATGAGGGTTAGGGGGTTAACCTGTACCCTCAACCCCACCCCCTCCACTGACTTGGCTTCACCAACTAAATCCGAGCTAAGAACTTTCTCTTTCAATCCGTATATTTGCATTTAAATTTGGATGACTCTGGATGGAGAGAAGCAAGGGAGAGCGAGGAGAAGAGGAAAGAGAAAGAAGACTAATGAGAAAGGGGTGGCAGCTGTGTGTTTGGGCATAAAATTGGAGAGCTTGAGTGCTCCTGGATCTTGCTTTAAGCACTTCAGAACCACTTAAGGGGGGGGAATGATATTTGCATAAAAATAACAAACACAAAGACAAAGGAAAAGGGAATGTTTCAAAGAGATGTGAAATGTGTGTCAATCTGTGTGGTCTGATTGAAAAGAGACGAAATAATGTTATTGTCAAGTTGTGCTTTGGAAAACTCTTGGAAGAATGTACCAGAACATTCTGATCTAAGGCTAACACCTTGAGTGCTTCTCTCTCTATCCAGGATTCTAATGTAGGTAATGACTTTGTTTTTTCTCCCCTTTCTCCTGAAGTTCAAGGGGGTTCAGTGGCTTACAAAGGTTAGGAGACAAGATTTAGACTCAAGTCTCTTCTCCAGTGATGCTGGGCCTACAACATGTCAGGACTTTTGTTATAGCTGTTCCCTCTGCCTGAACATTCTTTCCTAATGTCTACACAGCTTCCTTCGTTCTCTCCTCCACATATTTAAGTGTCACTTTCTCAGTGAGGTATTCCCTAACCCTCATATTAAAATTGTTCCCACCCACTGCTGCCCCTCACCTTCCCCACTTAATTTTTCTCCACAGCACTTATTACTCTCTGACATACACATTTCAGTTACTAAAATGCAAGTTCCAAGATGGCATGGCTTTTTGTCATTTTTTTTTTTAGGTGAGAGGAGGGGAGATAGTGAGGCAGACCCCTACATACAACCTGACCAGAATCCACCCCACAACTCTGTCTTGGGTCAATGCTCGGGGAATGGAGCTATTTTTAATGCCTGAGAAGCAGATACTCACTTCTTATGTATGCCCTGTTGGGGAATCGAACCTGGGACATCCATACACTGGGCTGACACTCTATCCACTGAGCCATTAGCCAGGTCCACTTTTTGTCAGTTTTGTTCACTGGTATGTGTACATTCTTATCTTTTTTAATTTTTAAAAATAAGTTTTAGGGAGAGAGAGAGAGAGAAACACAGATTTTATTTATGCACTCATGGATTGATTGAATGTGCCCTTACTGAGAATGGAACCCACAACTTTGGTATGTTGGGATGATGCTCTAACCAACTGAACTACCAGGTCAGGGCTGTACATTCTTTACAATATTTTGTTGAACAAATGGATGGATGAATAAATATTGTTTAATTCAAAGCCCATTCCCTTTTCACTACAATATACTCAGATCCTTTGTGTTTATCATATCTTTTTTTCATTTGGACTACTTTATCATGTTAAAGAATTTAAATTCACTATTATCTAGAAAGAAAAATAAGAAATAAACCCAACCTCTCCTGAGCCTGGAAACTGTGCTGCCAGCAGTTGTTGTCTTTATCAAAGAAAATTTATTATGTACCTTCTTGGGTGTGAGATGCTGCTATGCACTTTGCAGAAAAATTAAACTAAAATGTTTATCTCTGGCTCCATCTCCCCTTTAAATTGGCTGCTTGCTGGGTGAGCCAGCCTGGTGCAGATGAACAAATGGCATACACACTGCATGGACAGCACAGACCTGAATCACAGGGAGTGAAGTGCTAACTCTTATAGGGCAGGCAGATAGAAAAGCCAGGGGAGTTACATTGGTAGATAGGATGGGGGTTGTGGAAGTCATCTAAAGAAAACGTTTCCATCCAGAATCCTTCTCCAGGGGATAGTGCCAAGAAGCAGTTTATCTCCTACACAGTCAGCTCCCTGCAAATATTCATGGTTTGGTGCCTGGATATAAACACTCTCCTGATGAAGCTACAATACACAGAAGGCTGGAAGGAGAGCTAGTGGCATCCCCAGTCTTTAGGAAGAATCTATCTTTCTTGGTGCCATGTGGATCTTGGGCCTGATGTCAACTCTATTTTAAAAACTAATTTTCTAAGGTGCCCCCAAAAGATGCTGGTATGTGGGACAACCGTCATCCTTTAGCATTCTTTATGTACTCTAAGGAAGCATAGAAGTAGAGATTTCTAACTGCATCCACTTGGTTTATCACTTCTCTCTTTCGTGCTTATCCTCCAAGTGTGTATATACCAAGATCGTCTTATAGAAACATTAAAAATGTAAACACATTAAAGTAACACGGACCCAGCTTGACTGCCAGCAACAAATTCTGCTACCACCAACGTAGCTTTAGAGCCTTTTAGCTTCACACCATGAGGCTGTTTATATAAGAAGTTAAATTATGCCAATTAGCATCTTAAAGGCAAAAGTCCAAAATTAATTGTACTAGATTTTAAGCTCCTTTATAGCAGGAATAATATATTGCTTGTTACTGTGTCCCACACAGTACCTGTTTCTGTGCTGGGTAAATGCACCCTCTCCCTCCAAAAGACTATAGAATTTATTAGGAAGGGATTCTTTACTCTTATGTTAAACAATTTACCCATTATCTAAAACACATTTGACATAAAATAACATTTTAATACATACTTTTAAAGAAATTAATAAAAGAGAACATTGAGTTGAAAGAACACTGAACTGTGGAAATTAAATTTAAGTCAACATTTGAGTTTTTGTGATTTATCAGTAAAATAAACCATAAACAAAATACTATTAATTCAACTGCTTTATAAAAAGGTACTGACCGATCTAAAGATCCAATTCTGAATCAGCTCTTAGGGGGAGGGTGATTTTTGAGAAGTTATTTATAGATTCTGGGCTTTATCTTTTTTAGAAGAAAATGAGGGATTTGTTTAGAAGATCATCTCTAAATTGTCTTCCAACTCCAACTTCCTGTGACTATGCTTTGTTTAACACAAAAGGATATTTGTGTGCAAGCAGGTGCCGGCCCATTAACTGGTGGAGCCAAATGACTCTTTATCAAAGGATAAACCATAAACAAAGCCAGCTCCAAGATGGCCTCCCACAATCCCACTTCCTGATATTTGCTCCCTGCATAGGTCTCTCTCACAACATATGAAAGGTGATCTGTTGGGCCATTAACATACAGCACAAATAGTTTAAGTTATTTAAATTTAGTTATCTGGATTAAAAATAAATGGTGAGGAATTGAAGCCTTCTGCTAACAGCCACATGAATTCATCAAGATTCTCCTCAAATTCTCAGTCAAGCTTGCAGAAGATGGCAGCCCTGGTTCATTGAGCCAGAACCAATCAGCTGGGCTGCTACGGGGTCTGTAACCCTCAGAAACTATATACTACAGTTCTGTTATCTGAAATTGCAAGATTTGGGGGTGATCTGTCATGCAGCAATACAATTTTTCATTCCAAATTCCTCCTCCTGCCCCCCAGGCACATGACCCGAATCAATTTCACCGTTCCTGGAACAGATGCAATTCGTTTAGCAGCATATACTTCTTAATAAAAAGACACAAGTTAGGATCAGCATTTTCTTAGCCATCTGGTTTTAAAACTCAGCTTCACTCAAACCACAATTTTTTTAAAAAGCTACATTATTGCATGTGGTAGTGGTTTCATTATGATTTCCATCTCTCCTGTTTCAAGATTACCTTGCCTTTGCCAAAAATTCCCTTCTTTCACGGATGTCCAATTGCTGCTTACTTACCCACTGTCATGCTTTCTTATTTGCTCTTCCTGTGAATCAATTGATTGCTTCAAGAGAAACACATCCAGGGTGCTTGTTTCTTCTTCAATACTTACTCGATTCACATGTTCACTCTTTATTTCATGACAAAATAACCTTTAAAGAACTTTGAGGACTGTTTTTATGTTTGTTGCAAACAATTCCCTCCTGATTTTACAAAAGAAAAAAAAATGCAAAAAATTTCAATTACAACATGTTAGAGCAAGGGCAAGCAGTTACTGAGTGCTGTCTAAGCAAGATATATCAACTTTCATGTCATAAATAATTCACTGAAGGTAATTATATTCCCTTCTTTTTCTAGTGAAAAAGGAAATTAGAAATTTTACATAAAATATGCATTATTGTACCTGGGCAGAACTTTGAGAGCAAAAGGTCTCTTACAATCTTATTATAATAAAACTAGTAACACCTCTTGCATATATTAGTTAGTTATGAACTTGAACTTATGTGGGCACTTGTACCCTAAACACATGTAACCATAACCACTTATAAACTTAGTAGCTTAAAACAACAACCATTAATTAAGCTGGTCTTGGCAGAGCTCATGAGTATGTGATCAGCTGCCCAATTGGCTAAATGGCTCTGCTTTGGGGGATGGGCTTGTCTGAATGACCTCATCTCTTGTCTGGGATAGCTTATCTGCTCTACATGGTCCTGTGACTTTGAGCAAGTGACCTAACCTCTCTGATCCTCTCTGCTGGATCATTCGCATCACCATAGAAATATGCTGTTATTTCTTTCACATCCCAAAAGTCCATTTTTTTTTTCATTCAGTGAAAAGAGGGCAGGCAGAGAGACAGATTCTCGCATGTGCCTCAACCTGGGTCCACCCAGCAAACCCACTAGGGGTGATGCTCTGCCCATCTAGGATGTTGCTCCATTGCTCAGCAACTGAGCTCTTCCTAGTGCCTGAGGTAGAGGCCATGGAGCTATCTTCAGCACCTTGGGCCAACTCACTCCAATCAAGCCATGGCTGCAAGAGGGGTAGGGGGAGAGGGAGAGAGAGAGAGAGAAGCAAGAGGTGGTGGGGTAGAGAAGCAGACAGGCACTTCTCCTATGTGCCCTGACTGAGAATTGAACCCAGGATGTCCATATTCCAAGCCAATGCTCTACCACTGAGCCAACCTGCCAGGGCCCCAAAAGTCCATTTTTATCTCCAGCTATCACCCTATCTCTGCTTTTTAAAAGGTGTTTATGCTCACTGTTTTCAATTCTGTTTTTGTATTATTGCTAAAACCCATTCCAAAATGTTTTAGCCCACACCACTCCGCCCAAACTGCTCTCATCAAAGTCACTGATAATCTTTACACTGCTCAATCCAGTGAGCCGCTCCCAATCCTCATTTTATTTGCTGTCAGCAGCATTTAGCATGTGCCATGAGCCTCTTCTGTTTGCCATACTCCCTTCACTTGGCTTCCAGGCAGCACACTCACCTGGTTGTCTTCTTACCTCACTAGCTTTTCCTTGCAGGCCTCCTTTGTTGACTCCTTCTTATATTCCTATTTTAATGTTAGAGTTTCTCCAAGTCAAGTTCCTGGGTTTTCCCTTCCCTTTGTTACCCTGCTCTTCTTTGTCTATACTGACTTCCTTAGTGATCTCATCAGTCTCCTGTTTTAAGTATCATCAATATGCTGATAACTCCAAAGTTATATCTCCATCCTGGACCTCTGCTGTCATTTCTTCATTTGTGGACCCTTTCATCTTCAGAACCAATGATGGTCAGCCAAGTCTTTCTCACATTACATCAGTCTGACACTGACTCCTCTGTTTCCCTCTTCTACATTTTATTTTATTTTTAGAGATTTTGTTCATTGATTTTAGAGAGAGGAGAGAGAGAAAGAGAGAGAAATGTGGTGGAGCAGGAGCGGGAAGCATCAACTCATAGTTGCTTCTCATATGCACCTTGACTGGGCAAGCCCAGGGTTTTGAACCAGCGACCTCAGTGCTCCAGGTTGACACTTGATCCACTGTGCCACCACAGGTCAGGTCCTGACTTCCACATTTTAAAACTTGATATTATTTTAATTGCACCTGGATAATACAAGATACCTCCCTATTTTAAGGTAAGCTAATTAGCAGCCTTAATTCCATGTGCAACCTTAATTTTCCTTTGCCATGTTACAAAACATATTCACAGGTTCCAGGAATTAGGACCTGGATGGCCCCATTTTGTGTGTGAGGGAGACATTATTCTGCCTGGTGCAGATGTCTTGGTAGGTCAAACCCAACATACCAAAACTGAACTCCTGATTTTAGCAATCCTGCTTTTCCGTAAATCTTCCCTCATCTTAGTCTATTGACCTCACCCTTCTAATAGGTCAGGCCAAAAAGTTTGGAGTCATCCTTACTCTTCTCTTTCTATTTCATATTCAGCCTATCAGCAGGCCCTAGGCTCAAAATAGACTCAGAACCTGGTAATTCTCACCACCTGCAGCGCACATAACATTGGTTCAAGCCCCTCTCAGGCTATTGTTAATGGTCTCCAGATCTCTCAGGTTTTATGGTAACCTCCTAACCCATCTTTCTGGTTTCTGCCCTAACCTACCAGCTCCCCATCCCCTACCTGCCCACACACAGTCTCTTTTCAATATAACCTCCAGATGATACTTTTATAACACAAATCAGATCATCTAATTTCTCTTCCCAAAGCTGCTCAGCTCCCTAAAAGCTAATGTCTGCAAGGCCCACAGGATCTGGGCATTTCTCTCACATCTCTGACCTTTTCTGTTTCATCTTCACACACTCATTTCATTCCACCCACAGGGGCCTCCCTGCTTTGTTGCAATACTCCAGGCACCTGCTAAGGGCTTTTGCACTTGACAGTTTAGTCTATATGGCATTTTCTTCTCCCAGAGGTTTATATGGGTTTCTCTTCATCTCTCCCAATCTTTGCTCAAAAGTCCCCTTCTTGACCTGACTTCCCTTCTGTGTCCATCCTCCCTTACATTAGTTTGAATTCAAGGCATTGGCAGAACCATGCTTCCTCTGAAGGATCCAGGGGAGAAGGCTTTTTGTCTGTTCCAGCTTCTGGTGGCTGCAGATGTTTTTTGGCTCGTGGCTGCCATTTTCGCATCCATCTTCTATCTCTCCCCCCTCTTCTCCATGTGTCTCTTCACTGAGTGTCTCCTATAAAGTCACTTGTCATTGGAGTTTGGGTCCACTGGGATAATCCAGGATGATCTTATCCCAAGATCCTTAATTTAATTACATTTGCAGAGATCTTTTTTCCAAATAAGGTTACATTCATAGATTCTGGAAATTGAACATACTTTTTGGGAAGCAACCCTTCAACTCACTACTAAGGCTGAAGATTGAATGTTTGTCCCCCCCCCCTCAAATTTATATGCTAAAACTTAATCCCCAATGTGATGATATCTGACTTTTCTGTTTTTTTCAGTTCTCTCTTAATGGTATTTCATTCATTCAAAAACTAATTTGTGCAACAAATATTTGTTGAGCGCTCATTATTTTGCCACACTTATCCACGCAATGGTTTTGCTGTGATACATAAGACAAGTAGAATCGCCTACCTCATGAAGCTAATAATTCAGTTATTAAAGTTGTCCAATAAAATTGAAATAATAAACAAGAATCAGACAGAAATGACAAATACAGTATCAGAACTGAAGACCACAATGGAAGGAATCAAAAGCAGGGTGAATGACACTGAGGATCGAATCAGTGAGTTAGAGGACACAATAAACAAAGGCACAGAAGCAGAGCAGAAAAAGGAAAAGAGACTCAAAAAATGTGAGGAAACTCTAAGGGAGCTCTGTGACAACATGAAGAGAAATAACATTCGCATCATAGGGGTCCCTGAAGAAGAGGAGAGAGAACAGGAAATAGAAACTTTGTTCAATCAAATCATAGCAGAAAACTTCCCTAAATTCAGGCTGGGAAACATTCCACACGTTCAAGAAGCACACAGAACTCTATTAAAGAGAAACCCAAAAAGATCTACACCAAGACACATCATAGTTAAAATACCCAAACTAAGGGATAAAGAGAAAACTTTAAAAGCTGCTAGAGAAAAAAAGGCTATCACCTACAAAGGAGCCCCCATAAGGATGACATCTGACTTCTCAACAGAAACACTTGAGGCCAGAAGGGAATGGCAAGATATATTCAAAGTAATGCAGAACAAGAACCTACAACCAAGACTATTCTATCCAGCAAGGCTAATGTTTAAACTTGAATGAGAAATAAAGAGATTCCCAGACAAAGAAAGCCTCAAGGAATTCATTAAAACCAAACCAATTCTGCAAGAGATACTAAGGGGCCTCTTGTGAACAGTTCAAATGGGGAAAAGAATATAGCAAAAGAAGAATACAGCTTTAAAGAATATAATGGCAATAAACAAATACATATCAATAATAACCTTAAATGTAAATGGATTAAATGATCCAATCAAAAGACATAGGGTAGATGTGTGGATAAAGAAACAGGACCCATACATATGCTGTCTACAAGAGACACACCTTTAAACAAAAAATGCACATAGACTGAAGGTAAAAGGATGGAAAAAAATATTTCATGCAAATGGAAAGGAAAGAAAAGCCGGAGTAGCAGTACTTATATCTGACAAAATAGACTTTAAAACATAGGCTGTAGTAAGAGATAAAGAAGGACACTACATAATGATAAAGGGAACAATTCAACAGGAAGATATAACCATTATAAATATCTACTCACCAAATACAGGAGCCCCGACATACATAAAGCAGACTTTGATGGATATAAAGGGCGAGATTAACAGCAATACCATAATAGTAGGGGATTTCAATACCCAACTAACAACACTGGATAGATCCTCAAGAAAGAAAATTAATAAAGAAACAGCAGACTTAAAGGATACACTAGATCAACTCGATTTAATAGATATCTGCAAAACTTTTCACCCTAAAGCAGTAGAATATACATTCTTCTCAAGCGCTCATGGTACATTTTCAAGGATAGACCACATGTTAGGACACAAAAATGGTCTCAATAAATTTAAGAAGATTGAAATCATATCAAGCATTTTCTCTGATCACAATGCCATGAAACTAGAAATTAACCACAAAAGAAAAACTGAAAAATACTCAAACACTTGGAAACTAAATAGCATGATATTAAATAATGAATGGATTATCAATGAGATTAAAGAAGAAATAAAAAAGTTTCTAGAAACGAATGATAATGAGCATACATCAACACAACATTTATGGGACACAGCAAAAGCAGTACTGAGAGGGATGTTCATTGCACTACAGGCATATCATAAGAAGCTAGAAAAAGCTCAAATAAGCAACCTGACCCTGCATCTAAAAGAACTAGAAAAACAACAGCAAATAAAACCCAGGACCAGTAGAAGGAAGAAAATAATAAAGATCAGAGCAGAAATAAATGACATAGAGGCTAAGGAAACAATACAGAGGATCAATGAAACCAGAAGCTGGTTCTTTGAAAAGGTAAACAAGATTGATGAACCTTTAACTAGACTCACAAAAAAAAAAAGAGAGAGGACTCAAATAAATAAAATTAGAAAAGACAGTGGAGAAATAACAACTGACACAACAGAAATACAAACCATAGTAAGAAAATACTATGAAGAACTCTATACCAAAAAATTAGACAACCTAGGTGAAATGGACAAATTTCTTGAATCATATAACCTTCCAAAAATCAATCTGGAAGAATCAGAACACCTAAAGAGACCAATTACAAAAAATGAGATTGACACAGTTATCAAAAAACTCCCAAAAAAGAAAAGTCCTGGGCCTGATAGCTTCACAAGTAAATTCTACCGAAAATTCAAAGAAGACATTATTCCTATCCTTCTCAAGCTATTTCAAAAAATTCAAGAGGAAGGCTGACCTGTGGTGGCTCAGTGGATAAAGCATCGACCTGGGAACACTGAGGTCGCCAGTTCAAAACCCTGCACTGGTCTGGTCAAGGCACATATGGGAGTTGAGCTTCCAGCTCCTCCCCCCTTTCCCTCTCTTTCTCTCTCTCTCTCTCTCTGTGTCTCCTCTCTAAACTGAATAAAATAAAAATTAAAAAAAATAAACAAAAGCATGAACAACAATTTATAATAAAATGAATAAAACGATAAACAGTGTTTAAAAAAAAAATTCAAGAGGAAGGAAGACTTCCAAACTCCTTTTATGAGGCGAGCATAATTCTGATCCCAAAACCGGGCAAAGACAACACAAAGAAAGAAAATTATAGGCCTATATCCCTGATGAATTTAGATGCTAAAATCCTCAACAAAATATTAGCCAACCGGATCCAGCAATATATGAAAAAAATCATACACCATGATCAAGTGTGATTTATTCTGGAGAGGCAAGGCTGGTTCAATATTCGCAAATCAATCAATGTGATTCATCACATAAACAAAAGGAAGGACAAAAATCACATGATAATTTCATTAGATGCAGAAAAGGCATTTGATAAAATCCAGCACCCATTCATGTTCAAAACTCTCAGTAAAGTGGGAATACAGGGAACATTCCTTAACATGATAAAGGCCATCTACGAAAAACCCACAGCAAACATCATACTAAATGGACAAAAATTAAAAGCAATCCCCTTAAGATCAGGAACCAGGCTGGGGTGCCCCCTTTCACCACTTTTATTCAACATAGTTCTGGAAGTCCTAGCTACAGCAATCAGACAAGAAGAAGAAATAAAAGGTATTCAAATTGGAAAAGAAGAAGTAAAACTGTCATTATTTGCAGATGATATGATATTGTATATAGAAAACCCTAAAGTCTCAGTCAAAAAACTACTGAACCTTATAAATGAATTCAGCAAGGTGGCAGGATATAAAATTAATACTCAGAAATCAGAGGCATTTCTATATACCAACAATGAACTGTCAGCAAAAGAAATTAAGGAAACAATCCTCTTCACTATTGCAGCCAAAAAAATAAAGTACCTAGGAGTAAATTTAAACAAGGAGGTTAAGGACTTGTACTCAGAAAATTATAAAACATTGATAAAAGAAATCAAGGAAGATACAAACAAGTGGAAGCATATACCGTGCTCATGGCTAGGAAGAATAAACATCATTAAAATGTCTATATTACCCAAAGCAATTTATAAATTCAATGCAATACCAATTAAAATACCAATGACATACTTCAATGATATAGAACACATATTCCAAAAATTTATATGGAACCAAAAAAGAACACGAATAGCCTCAGCAATCTTAAAAAGAAAAAATAAAGCAGGAGGTATCACTCTTCCGGATATCAAGGTTTACTACAAGGCCATTATACTCAAGACAGCCTGGTACTGGCATAAGAACGGGCACATAGATCAATGGAACAGAACAGAGGACCCAGAAATAAACCCACAGCTTTATGGACAACTGATATTTGACAAAGGAGGAAAGAACATACAATGGAGTAAAGACAGCCTCTTTAACAAATGGTGCTGGGAAAATTGGACATCTACCTGCAAAAAAATGAAATTAGACTATCAACTTACACCATTCACAAAAACAAACTCAAAATGGATAAAAGACTTAAATGTGAGCCGTGAAACCATAAGCATCTTAGAAGAAAACATAGGCAGCAAGCTCTCCGACATCTGTAGCAGCAATATATTTGCCGATTTATCTCCACGGGCAAATGAAATAAAAGGCAAGATAAACAAATGGGACTATATCAAATTAAAAAGTTTTTGCACAGCTAAAGACAATAAGAACAGAATAAAAAGACAAACTACACAATGGGAGAACATATTCGACAGCACGTCTGATAAGGGGTTAATAACCAAAATTTATAAAGAACTTATAAAACTCAACACCAGGAAGACAAACAATCCAATCAAAAAATGGGCAAAAGAAATGAATAGAAATTTCTCCAAAGAAGACATACAGATGGCCAATAGCATATGAAAAAATGCTCAACATCACTAATCATTAGAGAAATGCAAATTAAAACCACAATGAGATATCACCTCACACCAGTCAGAATGGCGCTCATCAGCAAAACAACACAGAATAAGTGTTGGCGAGGATGTGGCGAAAAGGGAACCCTCCTGCACTGCTGGTGGGAATGCAGACTGGTGCAGCCACTATGGAAAACAGTATGGAGATTCCTCAAAAAATTAAAAATCGAACTGCCTTTTGACCCAGCTATTCCACTTATAGGAATATATCCTAAGAACACCGTAGCACTGTTTGAAAAGAAGAAATGCGCTCCCATGTTCGTGGCAGCGTTGTTCACAATAGCGAAGATCTGGAAACAACCCAAGTGTCCATCAGAGGACGAGTGGATTAAAAAGCTATGGTACATATATACTATGGAATACTACTCAGCCATAAGAAATGATGACATCGGATCATTTACAACAAAATGGATGTACCTTGATAACATTATACAGAGTGAAATAAGTAAATCAGAAAAAAAACTGAGAACAGCATGATTTCATACATAGGAGTGACATAAAAGTGAGACTATGAGACATGGACAAGGGAATGGTGGTTATGGGGTGGGGGAGGGAAGAAAGGGTGGGATAGGGAAGAGGGGAGGGGCACAGGGAAAACCAGACAGAAGGTGACAGAGGACAATTTGACTTTGGGTCACGGGTATGCAACATAATTGAATGATAAGATAACCTGGAGATGTTTTCGTTGTACATATGTACCCTGATTTATTCGTGTCACCCCATTAAAATTAATAATAATAATACAAAAAGTTGTCCAAAGTGTGTTTTTCTTTCTGAAAAAAAAAAAGAATAATATAGCCTTATTGTTATGACAAGACATGAGCAAAACCAGTGGGCTGGGCCATGCTAAGAGTTCAGAGGTCAGCAGTTTTTTTATGAATGATATCTTCCACCAGAGACTAAAGATGAGATAATCTCTGCTAATAGGTATAGAATTTAACTCTGAGTTGCCTGGTAGCTAAGGCAAAAAGGGAAATCTTTTAAATTATTCACTTTCATTGTCTGATGTAAAGTCATTGTGGAAAGGTTTACTTTTCCTTGTGTCCAAGGACTTGGAGGAATGTATTAAATGGATCTATATATACAATATATTGAGTAACATCATAAAACTATATCCTCTCGGCCTCATGCCAAGAAGGACATTTCATCCTTAATGACAAAATGACCAGGGGCCTCACACAAGTATTTCAGACAGCTGCATTGTGTGGCTACACCCCTCCCTTTCTCTCCAAGTTAACTTCAAACAACAAAGAATCAGATTATCACTTTCTTGGAAAAGAAATACTTTCAAGAAAGCATTTTCTGACTTCTGCAAATAGAGGTTAGGTTTTAGTTTTCATTGCTCTAAATATATTGATGTGACCTTGGTTAATAAAATTTTGTAGGTTTCAGGTGTACAATTTTATAATATGTGTATATTATTTTGTGTGTTCACAACCCCAAGTCAGGAGTCAAGTCTCCTTCCCTCTCCTACCTTTCCATTCAGTGATCACCATACTGTTGTCTGTACATGAGTAGTTGTACTTTGTTTAATCACTTCACCATTTTCACCCAACCCCTAACCCCCTCCCTTCTGATAGCTGTCTGTTCTCTGTATGGATAAGCCTGTTTCTTCTTTGTTAGTTTATCTTGTTCATTAGAATCCACATACAAGTGAGATCATAGGTTATTTGTGTTTCTCTGACTGGTTTATTTCACTTAGCATATTAATCTCCAGGTCCATCTGTGCTGTTGCAAAAGGTAAAATTTCTTTTTTTTTTAGCTAAGTAGTATTCCATTGGGTAAATGTACCACAGCTTTTTTATCTACTCATCTACTGATGGGCATTGGTCTACTTCCAAATGTTGACTATTGTAAATAGTACTGCAATGAACACAGAGGTGCATATATTCTTTTGAATTTATATGTTGGGTTTCTTTGGATAAATTTCCAGAAGTAGAACCACTGGATCATAAGGCAGTTCCATTTTCAATATTTTGAGGTAACTCTATACTGCTTTCCACTGTGGCTGGACCAGTCTCTACTCCCACTAACATTGCACGAGGGTTCCCTTTTCTCCACACCCTTGTCACTTCACTTGTTGTTTGTTGAATTAATGATGATAGGCATTCTGACAGGTGTAAAATGATATCTCATTTTAGTTTTAACTTGCATTTCTCTGATGATTAGTGATGCTGAGTATCTTTTCATATTTATTGGCCATCTATACGTCCTTTCTGGGGAAGTGTCTATTCAATTGGACTATTTTATTTTTTTTGGTGTTGAATTGTATAAGTTCTTTATAAATTTTGGATATTAACCCCTTATCAGATATATCACTGGTGAATTTGTTCTCCCATTCAGTGAGATGTCATTTCATTTTTTTATGGTTTCTTTTGCTGTGCAAAACCTTTTTAGTTTGATGTAGTTTCGTTTATTTTTTCTTTTGTTTCCCTCGCCCAAGAAGATGTATCAGAAAAGATAGTTCTACAAGAAGGTTTTACTGCTTATGTTTTCTTCTAGGATTTTTATTGTTTTGAGTCTAACATTTAAGTCTTTTTAAAATTTATTCTTGTGTATGGTGTTCCAATATGGTCTAATTTTATTTTTTTTTGCGTGTATCTGTCCAATTCTCCCAACATCATTTACTGAATAGATTATCTTTACCACATTGTATGCTGTTGCTTCTTTTGTCAAATATCAATTGACCATAAAGGTGAGGGTTTATTTCTGGGCTCTCTATTTTGTTCCATTGATCTGTATCTCTGCTTATATGTCAGTACCATGATGTTTTGATTACTATGGACTTGTAGTATAGTTTGATATCAAGTAGTGTGATTCCTCTAACTTTGTTCTTTCGCAAGATTGCTGATGCAATTCAGGGTCTTTTGTGGTTCCATATAAAGTTTTGAAATATTTGTTCTAGTTTGGTGAAATATGCCATTGCATGTTAATAAAAATTGAATTGAATTTATAGGTTGCTTTGGGTACTAGAAACATTTTTTATAAGGTTTTTTTCTTTTCTTTTTTTCTTTTTAAATTTTATTTATTGATTTTACAGAGAGCGGAGGGGAGAGAACAAGAAGTAGCAAGTCATAGCTGCTTCACTTTAGTTGTTCCTTGATTGCTTGTTGTATGTGCCTTGACTGAGCAAGCCCAGGGTTTTGAACGAGCGACCTCAGCATTCCAAGTCAATGCTTCATCCACCGCGCCACCACAAGTCAGGCTAGGAACATTTTAGTGATGTTAATTCTTCTTATCCATGAACACAACATATATTTATTTTTTGTCTATCAACCCTAGATGGTAAATTTCATGAAGGCAGGGATGTTTTTTAATGCATTCTTAATTCTTAGGCCAGCATCAGGTACATAGTAGACAGTAAATATTAGTTGACTGTACCTCAGTTTCTTCATCAGTAAAATGGGTATGATAAGAATAGTAAAAACATCATAAGGTTCTTGGAAGAATTAAATAAGTTCATATATGTAAAGTGCTTATCACAGAACCTGGCACATAGAAACCACAAAATAAGTGTTTATTGTTATAACTTACCATGTGTATTGATTCTTCTCTTGTTACTCAGTAAACACCAAGCACTACCCCTCAAGAGGTTCTAATAGTAATACATCAGGAATGCCTTGTGTTCTAGCAATGACAATGTATGTATGTAAATACTTGTTTTTTAAATAATCTAACTAAGCCCTCAGAAAGTTAGCATCTTGCATTAATTACTCCTGAACTCTGGGTATGTGTGCTGAGGACAGAATGTTCATTACTTTTATTTTTCTTTTGACTGCACAAATGTTAATATGGACAAAAGAATTAAATGTTAGGCTCTCACCTGTTCAGAACTAACCACAAAGGGCAGAGAGATTAACTAAACCCTCATGATTGCCACAGTTCTATATTCCTTTGTCATTAGTTAGATTTGAATGATGACCTTCAAGTACAGAATCAACACCATTCTTTCTCAGTTTGAATGTTGGTACAACTCATAGACCACATTAATCTTACTTCAAAATGTCAAAATTCCAATATTCAGAGCATTTAAAACTGTGCAAACATCCTTCCAGAATACATTTTAAAAATCAAAGTATCATCATTGATTTTATCCCTTTACAACATACACCAAACTGAATCCTAGAGATTCCAGCAAAAGTATTTCCATTTTCATATTAGTAAAGCCAAAAGAGAAAATGAGTTATGTGGAAGTGGAAACTCAGTAAACAATCAAACAAACTTACACTTCTTTTTTTCTTCTTCTGCTTCTTTTTCAAGTGAAAGGAGAGGAGATAGAAGACAGACTCCCGTATGCGTCCTTACTAGAGATCTACCTAGTAACCCCCATCTGGGGCTGATGCTCTGCCTATCTGGGGCCATGCTAAAAAATGAGCTATTTTTAGCACCTAAGACAAAGACTCCACGGAGCCATCCTCAGCACCCAGGGCCTATGTGCTTGAACCAGTTGAGCCATGGCTGCAGGAGGGGTAAAAAGAGAGAGAAAGAGAAGTGGGAGAAGAAGGGGGAAGGGTAGAGAAGCAGATGATCACTTCTTCTATGTGCCCTGACCAGGAATAAACTCGGGATATCCTCACGTCAGTTGACTCTCTACCACTGAGCCTACTGGCCAGGGCCCAAACTTACACTTCTATGAGAATTAAATCTCTCCTGACAAAATACATCAAATATCACTAATGTATATCTCTTGGGTGGTCAGTCTTGTTCAATCCCTAATAAATATGAAATATCCCAAAAGCAGTATTATAATAAATAGGTAATAGCTGTCTGCCTTTGATTATATATTACCACTATTATTTCAATTACTTCAGACAGAATTCTATAATTGACACTGAATAACATAATTTGACACCAAATTTGAAGACTGCTCTGTGTGGTACAGGTCATTTATTGCGCATGGATATCTAGCCAAGGGGGGCAAGTGAGGCTGAAATACTTTTAGTTTTGTTTATTTATTTATAATTCTGAAGCTTGATTGCTGTGTTCAGGATAAAGCCTGGAAGACTCAGAGGATCGAATGTGTCATAAACCCGTGATGGCGAACCTATGACACACATGTCAGCACTGACACGCATAGCCATTTTCGATGACATGCGGCCCCATGCGGCCGCATACCAGAGAAGTATGGGGCCTCATGCCGAGAAGGACATTTCATCCTTGGCGGCATGGCCAGGTGCCTTAGCGGAGGATAAAACATTTGCTGTAGTGTAGACACTCTGTGCCGGAGGTCTGCAGGCCAAAACAACAGAACACCGGCACAGAGCATCCAGTTCTAGGACTCCGGTTAGGCCGTTTTTCTCGAAGTGACACACCACCCGAGTTATGCTTGTTTTTTTGGTGAATTTTGACACACCAAGCTCAAAAGATTGCCCATCATTGTCATAAACCATCGAAATGTAAAGAATACGTGATAATATCATAAAAGAGGACAGGGGATGGCAGTGAGTGATATGTTACCAATGTCTAGATAATTCATAAGGCTCTTCCAGAAATTTAAGTCAGACCTGGAAAACCTTGAATGTGACAATTTATCTAAGGAAAATAAAAATTTCAAAAATAACTAAATTATAATGATTTGGTAAGATTATGCTTTCTGCAACCTATTCAACTGAAATTGGAAACTTAAGACCTAAATTCAGTTATTAAGCATTTAATAAAAGAACTGAATGTGTGCACACACCTGAGTAATAAGGTCTGGAACTACAAAATTTATACCCAGCACACTAGCATTTATTGAGATTCTTTTTCTCTCTCTCTCCCCCTTACTTTCTTTTTCTTCCTTTCTCTCTCTCTCTCTCTCTTTTTTTTTTTTTGAGAATAAGAGAGAGGAAGGGAGAGAGATGAGAAACATCAACTTGTTATTACAGCACCTTACTTGTTCATTTATTGCTTCTCATATATGCCATGACCAGGGGGCTCAAGACAAGCTAGCAACCCCTTGTTCAAGCCAGTGACCATGGGCTCATGTTGATGATCCCACACTCAAGCCAGTGACCCTGCCTTCAAGTTGGCAAGCCTGCGCTCAAGCCAGTGACCTTGGGTTTCAAACCTGGGACCTCAGCAACCCAGGTGAATGCTCTATCCACTGTGCCACCACCAGTCAGGCAGCATTTATAGAGTGTCTAGACCATTGTAAGCACTATGCTTAGAACCCTATACACATGACCACATTTAGTCATACCAAGGGAACAAATAGTCCAAGAGTCTGGTTAAATATTTTCCATTTGCCTCTCCAGATCCTTATCCTTACTGCTCTGTGCCAAAGAAAGCTGACTAACACGAACTACATCAACTGGTCACCTTATCCACCTGCTTCTAATTGAGTATGACCAATGGGAGGGTCAGTGGAGAGAGATCAGGACACTTATTCCCCTGGCTCCCTGTAATATTGCCATGGAAGGTGATAGCTCCTTTTAGGCAGCCCTCTCCATATTGCAACTCTGTGGACTGAACGCATTTCCCTTGAATTTATACTTCGAAGCCCTATCCCCAAAGTGATAGTATTTGAAAATGGGGCATTTGGAGGTAGTTAGGTTTAGGAGAGGTCATGAGGCTGGGGTTAGTGCCTTATAAGACAAGGAAGAGAGCCCAGAGCTTGCTGTCTCCCTGGTACTTGTGATGCAGTGAGAAGGCAGCTGTCTGCAAGCCTTGGACTTCCAGCCTCCAGAACTGTGGGAAAGTCGTGTTGTTTAAGCCACTTGGTCTATGATGTTTTCTTAACAGCTACCTTCTCATAGCTCTGGGAAATGCTGTCTTCCATTGCCCCTTCAGGGAAGGTTGGGACTCCCTGATATCGCTAGTCTCAAAGTCCTGCTAAATTCCTTATTGGTTTCTGGAAAGCCTGCCCACACTTTGTGAATAGTAGTCACTTTTCAGTTACCCACTTGGAGTGTGCCATCTATTTCTGCTAGGACACTCGTGAATATACATGTATTCCTAAGCAGAGACTTCTCAGCAGGATTTCCTCATGTTTGAGCTAGGTAATTTTTAATGTCTCTTTCAACTCTGGGAGTCTTTCCTATGCTGCTTACAATTACACCAATAAAGGCATTCATTATGTTTTTATTCAATTATACATGAAACAGCAACATATTTCTGTAAAAACTCTACATTCTGTTGAGCAAATCATTTTACCTATCCTCCCAAAAGCTGTTACCTTGTGAACCGTGCATTCAATTTAAAAGAAAAAGAAATGGAGAAAAAAATAAGTGACAATCCAATGTCAGTGCTGTAAGGCAGCCATCACTTCTGAGTCCCTCAGGACAGAGGCCCTGGAGTCTGTGCCTCTCTGCCAGGGACAGCTAGTTTTTAAATTAGAGATGGGATTCAAAACCCAAGAATGCTACTCACCAGGTGAGGAAGGATTTCTGTCCATAAGCTCAGATAGTCACAGGTTCAAAGCTTTTATTTTTAAGTATATCTTATTACTCCTGAAAGCAACATTTCTCGGTGAAGTGTGTGTGTGTGTGTGTGTGTGTGTGTGTGTGTGTGTGTGTGTTTAGCTCCCTGTAGACACTGAGTCTGCAAACTACAGTGAGAAAAAATAATGAAGGAAAGGGTTCAGTGCCTCTCAAACAATTTAAAATCTCTCCCATATCCTTTTGTCTTAAAACCAGATATAACAGCAAAATTGTTGTTCACATTGTTGTTATTATTGCTAACCATACTTCATACTTGTATAAAGCTTTATAATTCATGGAGCTTTTTATTTTTATTGTTTTCTTTTTTCCTCTCCTTGTCTACCTCTTTCCATTCCAACCCTTTAATGTTTTCTTATGAGATCTCATAAATGTGACTTTTCTCAACCTCAGCAATACATTAGCAATACTATGTGTTCTTTATTGTTTGTTACACATTTATTTGTTGACTGTCTTTTATAAACAAAGAGCTATGATTGATGTTGGGGGGAATGCTAGAACAGTGTTGCCCAATAGAACTTTCTGCTATAATGAAAATATTCGACACCTATGATGTCCAATATGATAACAAGTAGTCACACATGTGGCCCTTGAGCATTTAAAGTATGGTTTATTTAATGCCAAGTTAGTTTATTTTATGTTACATTATTTAAATTTTAAATATTTGAACTGAAAAGGCTAATGGCTACTGTCTTGGACAGCATACCTGTAGAATAAAAGTAGTTAGTCCTATTTTGAAGGACCTACTGTTGCAGAAGTGGGTGGCCATCAACAGAATGGCTTTAGGACAATTACAAACTATTGCATGCAATTTAAAATCATACCAAATATGTCTAAACACTGACATCATCTAATGGAGTGATCTGAGTGGGATAAAGTTAATGGAAGAAAGGCTTTCAGAGAAAATGGAATTTCAGGAACTGCCATGATGGAGGAAGGCAGAGCAGAGGAAAATTAAAAAGAAAAAACAAAAAACTGCTTGGAGAACTCAAAGACATGGCCAGTTCAGACTAATTAAGGGAGAGTTAGGTGGTTCACACATCTTGATGAAAGACTTTGAGGCCACAGTGAAGTGAATGTGGATATTGGCCCTAAGCAGTGAAAGGTGGCAGAAAATGCCACCCCTATATATGCCTCTTTGGCATCAGAATTATTGTGAGAAACAACAAACAAGAGAAATGCTGAAAACATATTAGAAGTAACCTTTTTTGTAAGGGAAATGCACTGTCTCCTTCACTCTCTTCACCAGGAAGAGAAGGATGACTAAATTGTAAAAAACTCTTATCAAGGTAGGAGGCACCAAGTCAAATCTGTATAACTAATCTTATCTTGCTTACTGTACTTTTCCTGGTCACTGCTCCACTCCTGGCCTTCTCGAATGCCCTCTCTCTCTTGTCTTTAGCTGGAGATGATGTTTAAGCTTGAATTCTAAGTCATCTCTGAGAGTTAGTCATTTTTTTCTTTGATGTATACATGAAATATACATGTTAAGAAACTTGTTTTCTTTTTTTCTATTATAAATTTGTCTTTTGGTTGCAAAGTTTCTAGGAGAGAATTTAGCAGGGTAGAGAGAAAATTATTTTGCCTCCCCTACAGGAATAAATATAGTAATACATGTAAAGGACTTAATCCAGAGGCAAACAAATGTAGACCCAAACTAATGGCAGTTCTCATTATCATCAGATGCTTCAATATAGCATTCATTAGTATAGACCAGGGGTCAAGAAACTATGGCTCATGAGCCAGATGTGGCTCTTTTAATGACTGCATCTGGCTTGCAGACAAATCTTTAATAAAAATAATAATAACATTAAAAATATAAAACATTCTCATGTATTACAATCCATTCATTTCCTACCGCTCATGTTCATAGTTGCAGGTGGCTGGAGCCAATCACAGCTGTCCTCCAGGAAAACACCAAATTTTTATTGGATAATGCGTAATGTACACGGGTCATTGTGAGGTCAGGAAGTAAACTTCCCTCCTTTCAATCAAGTAGTCCGCTAGCTAATTGCAGAAACCCTTTTGATGAAGATTGCTAAAAGAATAAAAGATGAGGAGTATCGTACTTTTCAGCAGGAATGGACAGAGGAATTCGCCTTTGTGGAGAGAGCAGGTTCTGCAGTGTGTCTAATATGCAATGATAAAATTGCATCGATGAAACAGTCAAATATAAAGCAGCACTTCGACACACGCCATACTACATTTGCATCGAAATGTCCAGCAGGGGACAGCAGGAAGAAAGCATGTCAAGAGCTACTGTACAGAGTGCAAGCTAGTCAGCAGCAACTCGGTTATTGGACCCAACAAGGTGACTGTAATTCAGCTAGCTTTGCTGGTTCTTTAGCAATTATGAGAAACGGAAAGCCATTCACAGATGGGGAGTATGCCAAAATATTCATGCTTGATGTTGCCAATGAACATTTTGATGACTTTTTGGATAAAGACAAGATAATCAAATGAATAAAAGACATGCCTCTATTAGCAAGAACTGTTCACGATTGTACCATCATGATGGCAAATCAAATTGAGGCAACACAAGTGAAGGACATAAATGCAGCACCATTCTTTTCTCTCACTTTGGATGAGTCAACAGACATAAGCCATTTATCCCAGTTCAGCGTGATTGCAAGGTATGCTGTCGGTGTGACACACTACATGAGGAAAGTCTTGCTGTTTTGCCTATGAAAGAGACAACAAGAGGAGAGGATTTATTCTAGTCTTTCACTGAGTTTGATAAAGAAAAAAATCTACCGATGGATAAACTTATTTCACTGTGTATTGATGGTGCTCTGTGCATGGTGGGGGAAACAGAGGATTTGTAGCGCTTCTTCGTGAACATAAAAAGAGACCCATCCTAAGTTTTCACTGCATCCTACATCAGGAGGTGCTTTGTGCTCAGATGTGTGGCGAGCAGCTTGGTGAGGTGATGTCGCTGGTCATTCGGGTGGTCAACTTTATTGTTGTCTGAGCTTTAAATGATCGCCAGTTTTAAACACTGCTGGATGAAGTTGGGAATAATTATCCTGGTCTTCTTCTGCACAGCAATGTGCATTGGTTTTCAAAAAGGAAGGTGCCCAGCCATTTTGCAGCTTGTCTGAGCGAAATCCAGACTTTTCTTGAAATGAAAAACGTCGAGCATATTGAGTTAGCTAACACTGAGTGGCTCCTGAAGTTCTACTATCTCGTAGACATGACTGAACATCTGAACCAGCTCAATGTGAAAATGCAAGGCGTTGGAAATACAGTCTTAGCCCTTCAACAAGCAGTGTTTGCATTTGAAAACAAGCTGGAACTCTTCATCGCTGACATTGAAACAGGTCATATACTACACTTTGAAAAACTGGGAGAGTTTAAAGATGCATGCACAGCAAATGACCCTGCTCAGCATCTTGATTTCCAGCAACTAGCGGACTTCACATCTAATCTTCTGCAGTCATTCAAAGCGTGCTTTAGAGAATTTCATGAGTGCATTCATCTTTTTAAGTTCATCATCCATCCACATGAGTGTGCAGTAGACAGCGCCGACCTGAGTTACATCCCCGGTGTCTCTGTCAGAGATTTTGAGCTACAGCTGCTAACCTGACGGCCTCAGACATGTGGGTGAATAAGTTCAAGTCACAGAATAAAGATTTGGAAAGACTTGCATGACAGCAAGCAGAGTTGGTGAGCAAACACAAGTGGGAGAAATGAAAAAACTTCAACCCACAGACCAGCTGATTGTCAAAACTTGGAATGCGCTTCCCATCACATACCACACATTGCAGCATGTGAGTATTGCTGTACTGACAATGTTTTGCTCTACATATGCATGTAAGCAGTCTTTCTCACATCTAAAGAACGTTAAGACCAACCTACGATCACGTTTAATGGATGGAAGTCTCAACACATGCATGAAGCTTAACCTTACCACGTATCAACCAGACTACAAAGCCATCAGCAAAACCATGCAGCACCAGAAGTCACATCAATGGTAAGAAGTACTTTATTCATCATTAGTTAGCAACAGCATAACAACGTTATTAAAAAGAATTCAGAGACTTATTGTACTTTAAAAGTGTTGGTCTTACATAAAATGCACATATTTACTTGTAGTTAGTGTTAAACATATTGTATGGCTCTCATGAAATTACATTTTATAATATGTGGCATTCATGGCTCTCTCAGCCAAAATGGTTCCCAACCCCTGGTATAGACAGTGGTGAGATTCAGCCAGTTCGCATTGGTTTGGCAGAACCAATACCTAATTTTTTGTTGAGTTTGGCAAACCAGTTGTTAAAATGGCACTTGTAAGCAAGGTTCTCTCTAAGGTGGACACCTGAGAAACTGCCCTATGTGGAAATCTCAAATTTGCATCCCTTATTCTTTTTTAATGTTCATATGAGCAACAGTGTATTCTAAGCACCCATAGTAATATTCATTCTGTTCATAGGTGAAAAATATTGCAAGTGAGGATGCCAATCAAGAAACAATGTAGAGCCTGACCAGGCAGTGGCGCAGTGGATAGAGCGCCTGACTGGGATGCGGAGGACCCAGGTTCGAGACTCCGAGGTCACCAGCTAGAGCGTGGGCTCATCTGGTTTGAGCAAAGCTCACCAGCTTGGACCCAAGGTCACTGGCTTGAGCAAGGGGTTATTCAGTTTGCAGAAGGTCCACGGTCAAGGCACATATGAGAAAGCAATCAATGAACAACTAAGGTGCCATAATAAAAAACTAATGATTGATGCTTCTCATCTCTCTCCATTCCTGTCTGTCTGTCCCTATGTATCCCTCTCTCTCTCTGTCTCTGTAAAAAAAAAAAAAAAAAAAGTAGAAATATCTTAAATAACAGTTTTATTGTTTTTTGTCTGGTAATATTTAATATTTTTTATCAATATTTTAAAACTCTTATAATCTAGTTTTGTGTACCTCTTTTATTGTTCTTATTTAAGAACTAAATGCATGAAATAATAAACTGCCATTTGATATATCATTTTTTTATACTTAAAATAGTCATTAGGGCTGAGATCCAGTGGTTAAATCATTTGAATCCCACCACTGTGTATAAATGTAGATAGAGTTGGGAGAGCAATTCTAAGTCACCAACCAACAGGACTAGGTGGAAAATAGGAGCTAGGTTCAGGGCCCCAAAGGCCCAGGAAATATTAGAACAATGGATTTGACAATCAGGGAGAAGTGAGAATGAATTCTATCAAGGTTTTACTCAAGCCCAAGGCAGGCTGGGTGACTAATCTAATTTATTTGAAGGGGTGTAGGGGAGAGACAGCAGAGCAGGGGCAGAAACTAGATGTACTTGAGACTTCAATATAAAAAAAGAAATATAAGTAAAAAATATTCTAAAGCTAAGAAGGTAGGATCATCTTAAACAGACTTGGCCACTAATGGGTACAACTTGTCAAAAGAAAGAGGTTAGGATGGAGAAGAGGGATAGTAATGCTATACATCAAGAAGATATGCATACATGGAAACACATAACTGTCAGGTAGGAGGATATAGTGGAGAACATTTGGATGAGGATAAAAGTGGAAAGAAAACAAAAATGATAGAGTTGTAGGAAGATACCAAAGACAGTTCTATCGGAAGTAAGAAATATAAGTTGTATTCCTGAATCAGACAGCAAATGTTGGATAAGCTATTTAGAAAATTATCTTTGGTTCAGTTAAAAACAAAGCATCAAATAAATCACTGAATGTCAGAGTGTCATGGTGGTAAACTTAATAGACCATGAAGGTGATCAGATCTAGCCTGGTGGGGCTTGTTTTGAACCCCTTCATTTGCATCATATTGGAAAATAGTAAGAACAATGCCTAAAATGTTATAGTCTTTTATTATTAAAAATAGGCCCCAACTCTTTCACAAATAATATTTATTTGATCTAATAACTTTCTATTTCACCTCTCTTTACTTTCAACACAGATATATTCCTGCTAAACATGGTTTTCAGAACGGTGTTTCTCAAACTATCTGAGGTAAAGAAACAGTTTTTCTTTTCCCAGTCTATGATGACCTTACATTTTTATCAACTGCAACAAAAAAGAATAACTAGAAAAATGGAATGAAAAGACATACAAAATATAAGCCAAGTTTTCTATTCTCAGATTCAACACTTTTAAAGCCAATCTGACATATTACTTTAAAACTTTCTAAATGTTTACTCTTAATTTATTACTTATTTCCTTATAAGCTGTGTTAAAAATATAATCTAGTTAATTAAAAACAAACTTTAACACTTCCCAGAGCAGAGAGTCTCCTTTTAGAGACATGCAAAATGGGGTGATAGGCAGGAAGCTTTTAAAGGGTAAAGAACAAAAAACAAAGAAAAGAAAAATTGAAAATACCTGATTGATTAGAGCCAAATAGTCAACTTTGTGGTGAGAAGGAATGAAGAAATAAGTATAGAGCCCAGAGTTGGCTTGGCATTTGGGGCCTGGCTGATGGATAGATTGTGTTTCTGGTCAAGAGGAGCATTCACAGAGAAAGAAAAGTTATCTAAGTTTCAGTTTGCTGACGTGGCACCGGGGCAGAAGCGATTCCATCTTGGGCCATTTGCTATTTGGCACCTGCCCATGGACCACATTTTGAATAGCATTGATTTAGATACATAAAGATTTGTTGAATAATACATTTCTATATACACAACACACTTTATGAACAATACAGT
Source organism: Rhynchonycteris naso (assembly GCA_037038555.1). NCBI lineage: Eukaryota > Metazoa > Chordata > Mammalia > Chiroptera > Emballonuridae > Rhynchonycteris > Rhynchonycteris naso. Next base: position 105,182,689 of record CM072996.1, on the reverse strand, counting down.
AGTCCCCACTTTTCCATGGGGTACGTTCCAGATAGATTCTTAAAACTGTGGATAGTACTGAACCCTATACATACTATGTTTTTTCTTACACATTCATACATACCTTTTCACTTAAAGGAAGCCCTTTGTGGCTTCTCTGTGGCATACCTGAGTTGCCAGCATCATTCCTCTTGTACTTTGGGTCCATTAATTAGTAGGATAACTGTTACTTGAAGCACTGTGATGCTGTAACTGTTGATCTGAGTTGCTACCAATTGATTAATGGATGGGTAACATATTGTAGAAAGCATGGAAATTATGGGAAAAAGTGATTTATGTCAAAACCGGTGTGAGATTTCATTACCCTACTTAGAACAGTATGCAACTGTTTATTTCTTAAAATTTCCATTTAATATACTGCAGTTGACCTCGGGTAGCTGAAACTTTGGAAAACGAAATCATGGATATGAAAGACGACTTACTGTGTTATCTTTCTGATCTTCAACTGTTTATACCTTTGAAATACAGCAAATCATTTAAAGTTAATGTTTAGGGAATCTGGATTTTGTTTGAAAAGCTTTTTTTGCTTCTTTTTTTAAATTTTCTTACACTCATAAATATTAAAAAGAAGTCATTTTTCAATGGGCTCTTGGATTTGTATAAAAATATACTGGAGACCCCAAATGAATGTCTAGGGCTATTGATCTCTAATACCCAATGTTTGTGTGTTTAATGTGTTTCTTATTAAGAACATTTAATTCTTGAGTAAAATCTTATAAGATAGATACTTATTTTATTACAGTGTGTTCCCATGAAAAAGAACGAGCTATGAGGAAATGGAGTTTTCATAAACATCAATGTTTTAAGGCTACAAATGAGGACTTAGAAAAAGAAGTCAGGACAAGAGAGAGGTGAGGAAATCAGTGTTCAATACTGCAAGGATTTGCAATGTGTGAAAGTACAGATTTGTTCATTAAAAACACATGAACACAACTGGCTTAAAGTTTTACTTACTTAAAAAAATTTCCTCATTTGGCATGGCCTTTATTCCTCCTAAATTTTAGGATTAATGTGAAATCATAGTAGAAAGCTACAGCAGGAAAAGTAGATGCCTATCATTCAGAAGTAACAGCCTTGGGAAAGCTGAAAGCTAACGTTCAAAGGCTGCTGGCATTTATTTCTCCTTGCACTTTCTTAGAATTTTGAAGACTCTGCATTCTATTTTTATAAACTGCATTTAGTGTCTTAACATTTCAACCAACTTCAATGACCAATTTAATTTGACTTCTATTCAAGAGAAAGGCTTTCTTGGTGTTTTCAGCATTTTATTACTGTAAAATATGAAAAACAAATATAATGGATAATCCTTGATTGGATCTTAGATTGGGGGAAAAGAAAAGAGACAAAAACCCCTCAAAAGGGCAATTTAAAGGCAATGGAGAAGGGGCCCCAGCAGGTGGCACAGTGGATAGAGTGTCACCCCAGAGTGCCAAGGTCACTGGCCTAATCCCAATGGGTGTGTCACTGGTTCGAGCTCTGGTCAAGGTTTGTATGAAAAGCAATCAATGGCACAACTAAGTGAAACAATGAGTTGATGTTTCTCTCTCCCTCTCTTCCTCTGTAAAATAAGACGATAAATAAATAAAGACAATGAGAAAAATTTGAATGTAGGCTTTATATTAGATGATTTTATTATATTCACATTAAACTTCTTTGGTGTGATGTGGTATTGTGGTAATATAGGAGAATGTCCTCGTTCCTAGAAAATGTCTGATGAAATATTTAGAGATAAAGTGTCATAATGTCTGCAACATACTTCCAAATGGTCCAGCATTTTTTTTAAAAAAGCACGCTGATATAAACAAATAGGTGGGCAGATAGATAGATAGATAGATAGATGATAGATAGATAGATAATAGATAGAACAAACCAGTGTGGCAAAGTATTGACAAAGGACATATTTAAGCAGGCCTGTTTTTTTGTTTGTTTGTTTGTTTGTTTACAGAGACAGAGAGTCAGAGAGAGGGATAGATAGGGACAGACTGACAGAAACGAAAAGAGATGAGAAGCATCAATTATCAGTTTTTCGTTGTGGCACTTTAGTTGTTCATTGATTGCCCTCTCATATGTGCCTTGACCGGGGGTCTACAGGAGACCGAGTAACCCCTTGCTTAAACCAGCGACCTTGGGTCCAAGCTGGTGAGCTTTTTGCTCAAATCAGATGAGCCCGTGCTCAAGCTGGCCACCAAGCTGGTGACCAAGCTGGTGACTTCAAGGTCTCGAACCTGGGTCCTCCGCATCCCAGTCCAACACCCTATCTTATGTGCCACTGCCTGGTCAGGCTAAGCAGGCCTGTTTTTAACCCTGCATGACCTGAGACAAAAGGCATATAGTTATTCATAATATTTTTACACAATCTTTTGTGTTTCTTTGGTGTCAGCTGTTACTTCTGTTTCATTTCTGATTTTATTTATTTGGATCCTCTCTCTTGATGAGTCTGGTAAAAGTTTGTCAATATTATTTATCTTTTTAAAGAACCCACTCTTGGTTTCATTGATCTTTTGTATTGTTGTTTTTTTAGAGTCTATTTTGTTTATTTCTGTATTGATCTATAGTTTTTTCTTCCTTCATTGATCATCTGTATTGTTTTCTTTTCTTTTTAGATTCTATTTCATTTATTTCTGCTCTGATCTTTATTTTTTCTTTCTACTCACTTTGGGCTTTGTTGTATTTTTTTTCAAGTTCCTTTAAGTGTAAAGTTAGTTAATTTATTTGAGATTTGTCTTCTTTTATTTCTAAAGACTTTTCATTTATAGACTTTACAGAGGTGGGGGGCAGTGACAAGTATCCACCCATAGTTGCCCCACTTTATTTATTTATTTAAACAAGTGGTTTTTTTTTAATCTTTAATTTCTTTTTATTTATTTATTTTAGAGAGGAGACACACACACACACACACAGAGAGAGAGAGAGAGAGAGAGAGAGAGAGAGAGAGAGAGAAAGGGGGGAGGAGCTGGAAGCATCAACTCCCATATGTGCCTTGACCAGACCAGTGCAGGGTTTTGAACTGGCGACCTCAGTGTTCCCAGGTCAACACTTTATCCACTGCGCCACCACAGGTCAGGCCCACTGTAGTTATTTATTGCTTGCTTGTTGTATATGCCATGACCAGGCAAGCCCAGAGTCCCAAACCGGCAACCTCAGTGTTTTGACACTCTAGCCACTGTGCCACCACTGGCCAGGCATATTTTTCTTATTTCTTGAGATAGGCTTGTAATGTTATAGAGTTCCTCTTAAGACTGCTTTCTCTGTGTCCCATAGATTTGGGGTTATTGTGTTCTCATTTCCATTTGTTTCAAGGTATCTTTTGATTTCTTCCTTCATCTCATTCAATTTTAAAAGAAGTTCTGCACTGGCTAGTTAGCTCAGTCGGTTGAGAGTGTCCTCCTAAAACGACAATGTTTTGGGTTTGATTACCAGTCAGGACACACACAAGAAGGAACTAACAAATGCACTACTGAGTGGAACAACAAATGAATACTTCCCTTTCCCCTCCCCTCTCTCTCCTTTTCTTTTTCTGTCTCTCTAAAATTAATATAAACTAAGCCCTGGCCGTATGCTTGGTTGGTTGGAGCATTGTCTCAGAACTCAGAGGTTGCAGGTTTGATTTCACGGTCAAGGTACATATAGGAGCAGCTGGATGTCCCTGTCTCTCTCTCTCTCTCTCAAAAACAATTAAAAAATATTTTAAATAAAAATAATTTATTTGAAAGCAAACAAGTGTAAAGTCTAATATAGACAAATAGAATTTTGAAATTATATTTCTTAATAGAATCCAATTATCCTGGTCCAGGATGCAGGGCTTCAGCCCAGTCTTAAAGGAAAAATAAGACAAGATTTAAGTGCCTAGACAGAAAAGGAACAGGGAGAGCACTTGCAGTAGAGACTGATGCGGGTAAGAAGTAGTTGGAATACCTCTAACATCGTCAGGGATACAAGAAATCTGCTTTACCAGTTTTGAAATATCTTCTGCCTATTACCTCTAAGATGGAGCAGAATTTTCCCATCCAAAAATATACCTATTGAGGGATATTAATTATTGTAAGACGGTTATATTTTTAACAAACAAAACTAAGGAAGAATCTTTGAACTTCCCTTAAACTGCCTAAAACAATTTAAATAGAGGACCTGCTCTTGGAAGGGAGCCATCATCATAGATAAATATAGTTTAAAATGAACTAATGTTTGACAGGGAGGAACCTAGCAAACTCTTGTTTGTCAGACTCCCCTCTGTGTCCCACTGTTTTGGAGCGGCCTGGCAAGAATTTGTTTACCAAATGTTGGCTCCTTCTCATCTACCTGTGAATTGCCTATCTTCCCTTTGAAGTCTAAACCACTGACCCCTTCTTTCTCTTTAGCTCAAGATGGCAAGTTCACTTCAACTGCCTAATTTGTCCTCGGGTCCCTTACTGTTACAAAACCCCATATGTACAAGCGTACATAAACTTGGTTATTTTTTTTGTCAATCTGTCTCATGTCAGTTTTATTATTAGATCAGCCAGAAGAACTTATAAGTGTATAAGGAAAATGATATTTTCTCCCCCATACCTACCTCTGTAACAGATAGGAAAATGAAAATAAACTATCTTCATCCTGTAATGAGGAGCCCCTGAATTTTATGAAAATTGCTTCTCCATGGTTTCTCTGCATTTTTTCAAATCATGAATTTCTTACAAAGGAGGTCCAATTACTTATTTTAAATTCACAGTGTTATATTTATAGTTGGAGCAGAGAGTAACTGTGTGCTATTCACTAAAATTTCCAGAATACATCAAGCCTTAAGGGAATTCTATTTCAAACCTTCTGACTTCACTTTTTTTTTTTTTTGCATTGATTTTAGGTATTGACTGAACTTATAATCAAGTTAAATGTCAATCAGAATTGGAAAACCCTCAGCTGCTGTCATGCTAAATAAAGGCTTTAACCTGGAGAAGCAGAGATGAAGAAGATGACTTTAGATTTAAAAATGGGGATGCATTGAGAGTGTCTCTGGAAAAAATAAAAAAGAAGCTTCAAACTACCCAAAACTGGACTAGCCTTGTTTCATTAGAAATGATTTAGCTAGTGACACTATCAGTTAGGCTAGTTGCCAATGTTTGCTCCCATTGAGCAAGAAAGTTGAAACTGACTTCAGATGGTTAGTCGTTGGTGCACACATAGGAACCTGCCAAAAAATCTTTGAGGAGCAGAGACACATGGCCACAAAAGACCTCAACCCAAATTCTCAAAATATTAGGGGAATATATTAATAGGATTACTAAAGATACTATTCATGTTTTTTAGAGGCAACATTAACTCTGAAATTGCTTTTTTTCTGCTGCTTTAGAAAAAACACAAGAATGAAAGAGATGCCAGAAATATGTTGTTGCAAATAAACCCTTTACAACCGGTGAAGCAATCAGTCATTTACTCAACAAGCATTTATTAAGCGCTGGTGCTAAGTACTGGAGATAAAATGATGAATGAACCAAAGTTTCTGCCCTCAAACAACACATGGTCTCCAGCGGAGGGAAATAACTGCAAAACCACGTTTCAGGGCCTGTATTGGAGGCACACACGAGGTGAGGAGGCTGCAGGAAGAAGGAAGCAAGTTTGGAGAGAGTGATGGGGGGAAGTGTACAGAAAAGACCCTTAGACTGCTTCTCATAGGAAATGGGAGTTGGCCAGTGTAAGTAACACTTTCTTGAGAGAAAAAAGCCTACCAAGGCATATCAGACCTCAAAGCACACACCAACTTCCACATCATTCCAGTCATTAGCTCTTTTCATAGCAGAACTTTTTATCCTTTCCATTTACTTTTCTTTCTGTTTTAGAGGTGTGTGTATGGGGTAGGGGTGGGGGTGGATAAACCAGTGGGTAGCTGAATCTCGCCATGTGGAGTCTAAAGCACCCCGATGACATCTTCTGAATCTCTTCTGCCAACCTACTTTCCCAGAAAGATTCCTGGCAAAACCATAGGAATGAGATCATGCTATAAGAAAAAGAGCATTTTAAAACTCTGGTCTTTCTCAAAAGAAAATTTACTCTTTTCATTAGCCACACAGTGAACTCTTTGTTATCTAGGGAAATAGGGACAAAAATGAGCATGATCAGGCCCTGGTCGGTTGGCTCAATGGTAGAACATCAGCCTGGCATGTGGATGTCCCAGGTTTGATTCCCGGTCAGGGCACATAGAAGAAGCGACCATCATTTCCCCTCTCGCAGCCAGTGGCTCTATTTAAAGTGTGGGTCCTGACACTGAGGCTAACTTGGGTGATTTGAGTATTGGCCCCAGACAGATATTACTCTGGGTTAGCTGGATGCATCCCGGTGGGGGCACATGCGGTAATCTATCTCTCCACTTCTCACTTAAAAAAAAAATTAGGATGATCAAACCAGGAAAAAATAGGAAAAAGGAAAAAAAGGAAATAACAATAAAGATAATTTTTTAAAATGTCAGTGTAAAATGGAAGAATTAAAATCAAGTATATCAATTTCTATGGTAATGGTGAATGGACTGAATTTGTGCATTAACATTAGAAACTGAGTAATTGAACTTAAAAAATTAACTGCCCTAGCCTGACCTGTGGTGGCGCAGTGGATAAAGCGTCAACCTGGGAACACTGAGGTCGCCAGTTCAAAACCCTGCACTGGTCTGGTCAAGGCACATATGGGAGTTGATGCTTCCAGCTCCTCCCCCCTTTCTCTCTCTCTCTCTCTCTCTCTCTCTCTCTCTCTCTTGCTCTCTCTGTGTCTCCTCTCTAAAATGAATAAATAAAAAGAAATTTAAAAAAAAAAGCACTGTGGTGCCTGCACATAAAAAAAAAATTTAACTGCCTTAAACACTGTTTCTAAGAAACACTTATAAGACAATGATAGAAAAGAAATAGGATAATAATGGAAATTCAAAGTTACCTCAAAACCCACATTTGCTCATAATTTTAACTTATTTTCTCCATTAGACTTCGTGCCTCAAATGAAGTTATAAAAGTCAAGTTGGGAGCTTTACATATCACTAATATGCATGTACTATGCAATTCTCTGATATAAGTAAAGAATATCTCTTATAGTCACTTATGTCTGTCAGGGCTCAGTCAGAAAAATTGAAATTGTGCTCAGTACTTCAACAGAAAAAATTAATATAAGAAATTGGTTATAAAAGTTTTGGAGCAATAAAAGAGAGAAACAATCCAAAAAACTGGTGAGGTGACACAGAGACAATAAACGCAGAAAACAGCTACCACTCTGATGGCTGGGGGGAAACACAAGGGAAGTTGGGATTATCAGAATCTAGAAGCTTGAAGAAGAGGTCATGGCTACGGGGTTCAGACCTTTTCAGGGGGCTGCCCAACTGGTGCTGACACCTCAGAGCAGTTAAATGTGATTGGTCCTGGGGGCCAGGAAGAAACTAGCCTTTGTTACCCGCTGATGCTGCTGGGACGAAGTGCTGTTGCTGGGATAATGCTGACGGAAACAGCATCTTCCTGTTTTCTCTTAATGTCCTTATTGGCAGAACCCAACAGAAAGCAAGCTGATAAAGAAAGGTGAACTTAGAGCCAAGTGGTAACAGGTAAATTATCAGCAACATCTATCCCCTTTGACTACGCACACACACACACACACACACACACACTATATATATATATATATATATATATATATATATATATATATATATATATATATATATATATATATATATATTTGAACATCCATACATCAATGCTAACATTTTTATGCTTCTGCCTGACAAGATTCAAGTATCTCCTGTACAAATGAAGATGCTCTAACACATTCCCCCATATATAAAAGCACAAAGTCCCAGGAGTCATGATGCCCATTTGTGGCAGATGATCACAGTATCCATCTCTGGATAATGTTAACTGAGCTTGTTCAGCCATAATACTAACTGACCTTAGATAACCTAACACTATATAATAAAAGTAAGCAATAAGGAGGAAAGATGGGGGATAAAAACGAGATTAGCTATAAAGAAAATATGCAAAACTGCCATGGCCTTCATTTTTGTATCTGTTCAAGATCCATATTTAATATTTACAAATTCCTTATTGCACCATGTGTTCCATATTTTTACCTCATGAAATTGTACTTACTTTCAAAACTCTGAATCTTCCATTCTACTTTCCTGATTGCTGTTGCTTTCTTTTAGCTTTGTCTATTGCAGTGGTTCTCAAACTTTTTGAAGTAGGGGTGCATTTAAAATTCTACAAATAATTATAGGCATACTATATACAAATTTCTGAGAAATACATTAAATAATTAAGTCAAATATTAAAGAAAAAAATATAAAGTCCAAGAGTGCTTTTATGGTAATTAAATAAAATAAATACAACAAAATTAAATTTATTCTGACATTAAAAATCATTTTTATGTTACATTTTATGTTATGCTTTTTAGAATTTATAAAAAAAGAGGAGTTAAAAAACAAAAAAGTGACAAAAAAGTTATCTTTTTATATATATAGATACATTCTTAGTGAGATTTAGTAAATTCGGCAGGTCCCGGCACGAATGTGTTGTTTTTTCATTCTTGTGTTTATGAGAACCATGAGCCTGATGTGTCCTAGCAATTTCTTCAATGTTTGGGCAAACATATATTTGAAAGGCAAACTCTCATTTCCTCATCAATATATTGAAGAATTCCTCTCTTTTTACTCTTATTGTGTTGAGGATAGAAAATCCTAATTCACATAAATAGGATATCGAAAATTGTAGTAAAATGTTCAAAGCTTTTATAGATATTGCCACATATTCTTCTTTTATAGAAATTCAAAAGGCTTCAAGAGACAATTCCTTATGTTTAATCATCAATCCAAAACCTCCACCATACATATCATTTTAACTTGACACCAAACAAAGGATAGAAGAAACTTGCCTCCAGTCTTTCTGGGGAACATGGGGGGTAGTGTAAACAATCCAGCACCACAGCTTAAGAGCCTTTTGCAACCTAATCAGGCAAGTGAGGTGGGAGGCTGGGCAGGCTGTGAGCTTACAGCCAATTCCCCACACCTCTGTCCCCCAAAAATCTACACTTCAAAAACCCCATTGGTTTTTTAGTCCCCAACGAGCACATATTTCTCTGGAATACCATAGGGCGCACCTGGAAATCTTCTAGGGTGCACACTTTGAGAACCACTGGTCTATTGGCTCAATCCTGGGGGTGCCCCCAGAGGCCCTCTGAGTTTCCAAACACAGTTCGCTCTAACCCACTGCATAGCAGCAACACAATTTCCCCTTGATAATCAGAATTCATTACCCAGTCATTTTGGGAACCTCTTCTTTGCTTGTTAATCTAAGATTCTTGAAAACTTAATCAGTGGCTAGTTGAGAATTAGATTTTACTCTATTTGCAAACTAACAAGTTAGCCCACTGCAGTTTTGTGAATATCAGACACAGAGAACTCTTTATTATTCACAGCACTAGCATCAGCATTTCTCTCTTGTTCCCCAAACTCCAGTTCCCACAGAGCAACATAGAGAAGGCCAGATGATACGTGTACACAGCGGACTTTATTAGAGGAGACAAACACCGAAATTAGGTCATTAAGTTTTTTACAATGAGCGCAGAGCAACTTCTTTGCTTTGGAGAGAAGCATTACCTTTATTTTCCAAAGTTATAAGAAAATGTTATGTTTGCTCTGGAGACAGCAGTTATAGTGTCTTTCATGGCTATTCACTATGCAAACAACCAGGAAAATATGATGTGGAACAAAAGGCACCGGCACCTCACTTGTCATACCTGCAGAAACTGAAAAACTCTTGGAGAGCTGTCTCTCAACAATGCCTACTTTATGTTATATGACAAAAGATGTGTAGTAGGTGTGCTTCAGGGAAATTCACTTTGTTCATTACTACAGGTTCATCCTCAACCCTAATCATTTCCTGGTGAAGAGGATGTATCACGTGGAACTTCAGAGTTTACTTTTAATTGGAGAAAGTACCTCTAAATCCAACAACCCTAAATGTTGGCCAGCTAAGCTTCTTGGCATTTTTCCTTTAGGAGAGGGGTCCCCAAACTACAGCCTGCAGGCTGCATGCGCCCCCCCCCCCGAGGCCATTTATCTGGCCCCCGCTGCACTTCTGGAAGGGCACCTCTTTTATTGATGGTCAGTGAGAGGAGCACAGGATGCATCCGCACCCTTAGTTCTCATTGAATACTGGTCGGTTTGTTGATTTAAATTTACTTGTTCTTTATTTTAAATATTGTATTTGTTCCCGTTTTGTTCTTTTACTTTAAAATAAGATATGTGCAGTGTGCATAGGGATTTGTTCATAGTTTTTTTTATAGTCCGGCCCTCCAATGGTCTGAGGGACAGTGAACTGGCCCCCTGTGTAAAAAGTTTGGGGACCCCTGCTTTAGGATATACCAAAATTGTAAGTGTAGCAAATAGAAGCATTCCACTGTAATAGAAAAAAATCTAACCGAAGTGTGTCCTCTCGTGATTCATTCATTGAAATTCTAAACTCCAAGGTGACTGTATTAGGTGAGGCCTTTGAGGAGTAATTATCATGAGGGGGGAGCTTTCATGACTGGCACGAACACCCTTATAAAAGAGACCCCAGACAGCTAGCTTGTCTCTTCCATGTGAGGTTACTGTCCTCACCAGACTCTGAACCTGCTGGTGCCTTGACCTTGAACTTCCCAGCCTCCAGACTGTGAGAAATAAATTTCTGTTGTTTATAAGTCACCCAGTCTATGGTACTTTTTTATAGCTGCCGAATGGACTAAAACATCAGCAAAGAATAGAAAGGAAAGATATGGCCTTGGCCTTTTGTTGCAGCCCAGAGCAGAGTTGACCAAGCCATTCCAGATCATTCCCTAGAAACCAACAATTACAACCTCCTAGGACATGCACGTGAGCACTATACCCTCCCAGCAGACGTTTGTGATGTCTGCACTACTTTTACTGAATTCCAGATGGTAGAAAACAGCTTCCATCAATCCAGATCAAGAAGGAAAGTTCCTTTACAGAAGAGTCAAGCTTTTTTATCTAAGTCAGTTTTTACGTTATGGTTGAAAAACATTCATTGGAAATGTAACTTCTTTAATTTTACTAAGAGAACATCAGGACAGATAATACAAAACCAGGACTGTCAAAATATCACCACCAATATGTGCATTATTTTGGACAGGGTTTTAATTCATTGTCGTCAGTCTGTGCCCCCTGAGAGCCCTGTGCTGAAAGTCATAATGAGATTACCTGACTTTCTCTGTCCCTGTGCTATCAATCAACCCTGTAGTTGATGAAATTAAATAAAATAATCAGATAAACCTTTGATGCAATAATGGTAATGACCAAAAGCAGTGCATAAACAAACCCCTTTGTGTAAAAGTTGAAGCAAGAAAGCTTGTGCACCTAGGACAGTGTCATAAAATATCAGGATTTTAAATTTACAACCCAACACTGGATTATAACTATTCTGTAAGGTATATATATACACCTTACAAACTACATGCCTGACCTACTGTTATTCCCCACAAAAATCAAGTATGTGTGTGTGTACACACACACACACACACACATATATATATTCCAGGAACCTCAGATGGGAAGTACCTTAAACATTAGTAACATTAGTAATTGCAGAGATAACAAACTGGCCATGAGCCAATGTGTGGTCATGTTGTGCAGCCCATACTGGTTTTATACTCTCACTGGCATTTAATAGCCCATTTAAGAATCAGGAAGTTTTACATAAAAAGTACGAATTCTTGACTGCTCCTCAGCAAAGAACCCATACTCCTGCTTAAAAACTAAGCCCAGCCACTGTTTATAATGATGCCGTAACGATTTTACTTGGTGTTAAGGGAGATGTGAGGACTTCTTTTCCTTGGCCTTTTCTCTCATTTATGCTTTTTGCCTGGCCTCTGTAGGCATCTCAGAGTGGGAACCCAATCTGGTTGACAGTCTCCACCCCACTTTATACTTGGGTTCTTATATAACATCCTCAATCCATGTATAGCTATAGCAAATTCACCCTCTCTGAGGCAGCCAACTTCATTTTTAGTCAGCTCTGCACACTATAAAGTTCTTAGTATTGAGCTGGAATGTATCCCTGTAGAGTCTCCACTAATCCAGTGCTTTTTCCAGAGCCACACACTAATGAACACCGAATAACTCAATAATTTCTGCAAAGCCCCAGGGTCTGGCATATAGTAGGCACTCGATAAATGTTGATTTCTTTTCCTGCTTTATTTTTATTTTTTTGCTGTTTAACAACTATTTCTTTAAACAACATAAAGTGCCCACCATGTGCAAGGCACTGCGATCAGACCTAAAAATAAAAAAATGAATGAAACACAACTCCTGAATCCTGAAACTCATCATCTAGTAGGCTGAGCCTGATCTATGTGCATTATACTAAAATACTGGTTTGGAATAAGTGCCTGACTCCCAACTCATGCGGGCCATTCTACTTGGTTTTTGTGGGGAATAACGGTAGGTCCGGCATATAGTTTGAAAATGATTTCTATAGGACTTAGAAACTGGCATGTGCTTTGGGAGCAGAACCATAATGCCCACAGCTAAGTAAGAATAGCTAATTAAATTGGCTTGGCATTAGAGAATTAAGGACCTAAAGACTCTGAGTATCAGTTGGAATGTGCTTTAGTAATAGTTTTATTTTAAAATCTTAGAAATGTGAAAAAAATTTGAGATAGTAGCCAGCATTGTGAGCTGTAGGAACAAAGAAAAAGAACATATGACCCTTTTTTTTTTTGGTTACTTACAAATAACATGAAAGATAGTTTCAGGGATAGAGAGGCAACAGGGTGGGGAGGTGGGGAGACTCCCTCCCCAGATATTGGGGCCTGTAGGTAACACTTCACCTAATGATCTCCTCTTGTCCCCTTGTAGCCTTTCTCACACTATTTCCTCTCATCAGGGGTTTAGGGGGTGACTTCAGTTTGTGATCTCTGCAACTATATGATGTTTAAGGTAAGATAACTTACCTGAAGAGGGGCATTCTGAAAAGGGATGGGATGAGAGGTGTGAGGCTGGGTACCGAGGCCAGGCAGGTTCTCATTGGATTCAGGCAGATGGTGAAGGAACTGTGGAACCGGAAGATGGTGGGCCGTTCCATTTATTAGAATCTCACAACGGTTGGCAAGCAAGCAGGCAGGTAAACCGCTTCCCTCTCTTTGGGCTTATGAGCAAATAGGCCCGGGGTAAAATCCCTTCTCCAGCAAACAATATCGAAAAATGGTCCCATCCAACGAAGGCAGGCAATCCTCAATCTACAATATGCTGCCCTGAGGGCAAGCACCTGTAGTCTTACACAGACTGTACACACGCGATGCTGCTCTGTGCTCATGCGCCAGTCAGGCAAAGTACAAGTGAGCAAGCCTGACACACTTGTTTACAAGAGGGTTTAAAATTTTTATTGATTGATTTCACTGGAGAACAATTTTTTTTCAATTTTCAGTTGCATGAGGTTTTAAAACTTTTTCTATATATTTCTGCATCGCTGGTTCCAAATCTGAAATTTCCTTTTTGGTGCATGCTCTAGTTTGTATGCAATTTTAATTTCTTTTTGTTACAGTTAATGGCATGCATTGGTTTTTAAATTGGAGTTAAAGGGCAACAACTCTTGGATTGAACATAACCACAAGACAATTAATGTTTTACAAACATCACTCTTACATAATTTTAGTTGTTTTTAAATGTAAAAGATTATTATCTGATAAAGAAACACCCTCTGATTTTGTTTTAAGATCGAATCATGGCTTCATCAAGTAGGTGTAAATGTAAGAATAGTCGTGACACCTTCTGTTCTATATGTGGCTGCTACACACTTCAACGTCAAAGGTGCAATATTTCATCATTTGTGACACGTGCATATATTGCCCATTTTCAAGTTCCCCTTGGCGATTAAGACAAGAATTGGGCTCCTCATACTGTGTGTCATAATTGTGAGGAAATGCTTCATGACTGGACAAAAGGAAAATGCAAAGGAATGTCTTTCGGCATTTGGCCATGGTTTGGCGTGAACCTAAGAACCACAACAGTGACTGTTATTTCTGTCTGATCCATACAAAGGGCATTGGCAAGAAAAAACGGCATATGATTACATATCCTAATATTCCTTCAGCAATACGACCTATCCCACACTCTGAGACACTCCCAGTTCCAGTTTTCAATGGTTTTATTTCTTCTAAGAACAAAGAAAGTGAACATGGTGATCAAGTGTATTTTGATAAGATGCATGAGGAAATAGTTGTAGAATATGAAGGGTCTTCTTCTGATGCCAAGCAGTCATTAACCCCTCAGCAGTTTAGCCAACCCAAATTGAATGACTTAGTAAGAGATTTGGGCCTATCAAAGAAAGCAGCTGAGTTATTAGCCTCCAGGCTTCAAGAAAAGAATGAACTTCACAGGTCAGCTAAAGTATCCCATTTCAGGAAGCATGAACAAATTTTGTGGAATTCTTTTTTCAAAGACAAACACTTTATTTACTGTCATGATATCAGTAGTCTTCTCAGCCAGCTAGGTGTTACCACTTACAGTCCAACAGAATGGCAGCTATTTCTTGACAGCCCTAAATGGAGTCTGAAATGTGTCCTCCTACACAACAGTAATGTTTATGCAGCGGTTCCAATTGGTTATTCCACTCATCTGTGAGAAGATTATAATGACAGAAAAACTGTCCTTGACTTACTGAAGTATGAGGAGCATAACTGGATAGTTTATGTGGATCTTAAAATGGTAAATTTCCTGCTAGGACAACAGAGAGGTTTCACGAAGTATCCTTGCTTTCTGTGTTTGTGGGACAACCGAGCTCGGGAGAAATACTGCACATAGAAGGAGTGGCTGATACATGAAGCTCTGAAGTAGGGATGCAAAATATTGTGAATGAACCTGTAGGTAATTGAGACAGGATCATTTTTCCCGCACTTCACATCAAACTTGGCTTAAATGAAGCAGTTTTTTCAGGCTTTGAATAGATAAAGTGAATGTTTTCAACATATTATTTCTGCTTTTCCTGCCTTGTCTTTCGAGAAGATAAAAGCAGATGTATTCGATGGACCTCAAATTCAAACCCTCATATGTGATGAAGAATTTGCCAGGAAGATGAATAAGGAGGAGAAAGCAGCATGGCAGTCTTTGTGGCAGTTACAAAGAATTTCCCTGGCAACAAAAAAGCAGAAAACTATGCACTTCTGGTTCAAAGGATTCCGTTGGCTTTCAGCGACATTGGATGTAACATGAACATTAAGATTCACTTCCTTGCCTGACCAGGCAGTGGCACAGTGGATAGAATGTCGGACTGGGATGCGGGAGACCCAGGTTCGAGACCCCGAGGTCACCAGCTTGAGTGCGAGCCCATCTAGCTTGAGCAAAGAGCTCACCAGCTTGGACCCAAGGTCGCTGGCTCCAGCAAGGGATTGCTCGGTGTGCTGAAGGCCTGTGCTCAAGGCACATGTGAGAAAGCAATCACTGAACAACTAAGGTGTAGCAATGACAATGAAAAACTAATGATTGATGCTTCTCACCTCTCTCTGTTTATGTCTGTCTGTCCCTATCTATCCCTCTCTCTGACTCTTTCTCTGTCCCTGTTAAAAAAAAAAAAAGAAAAAGAAAAAAAGATTCACTTCCTTGATAAGTTTCCTGAAAATCTTAGAACTGTTAGTGATGAGCCGGGGGAATGCTTTCATCAAGATCTGAAGATGATGGAAGAACGTTGTCAGGGGCAATGGGACAAAAATATGATGGCTGACTACTGCTGGAGCATCAGACGAGATTGTCCCCAACAAGTACACAAACGCAAGAGCTACAAACGCAAAATTTTGCCCGAATAGAATTTAAATAAGTTTTGCGCAAATTTTATAATTAAAATAAGTGTTTTAATACGTTGTATTTTGAAATTGTAGACAAATTCTGATGCAGTCATATCTTTCAGTGCATTTTTGCAGTGTATTTACTGCATTATATAAATTATTATATTTTCACAAAGATGATGCCCAAGAAGACATTGTACTTCATTATGTTAAACTAAATGTTGAAAATTTTACAATAAGATTAAAACCTAAAATCTTGAATTGCAAGAAAACTGTAGCTTACAGAGAAAAACTAATGTCAGATTTGAGATCAGCACTCTCGAATTAGGTAAGAACAAGTGTGTTTGTGGATGCAACAAAAATTTTGTTCCCCAGTGTTTTTAGAGAGCAAGAGGAAGAGGGGGGAGAGAGACATCAATATGTTGTTCCACTCATTCATGCATTCATTAGTTGGCTTCTGTATGCACCCGGACTGGGGATTTAACCTGCTACCCTGACACCTCAGGACAACACTCCACTCAACTGAGCTACATGATCAGGGCTGGAACAAGGTGTTCTTAAATATTTATATTTAAGAAACTCCCTGACACCGTAAGCACAAACAACAAAAGCCAAAATCAGCAAGTGGGACTACAGTATGTCAAACTAAAAAGCTTCTGTATAGCAAAAGAAAACAAAATAAACAAGATGAAAGTAAACCTACATCATAGGAGAAAATATTTGCAAACCATATATTTAATAAGGGGTTAATATTTAAAATATATAAAGCACTCATACAACCCAATAACAAGAACAAAAAAAAAATCTAATGAAAAAATAAGCAGAGGAATTGAATAGACGTTTTCCAAAGATGACATCCAAATAGCCAACCAGGACATATAAAATGCTCAACATCACTAATCATCAGGGAAATGCAGATCAAAAACCACAATGATATTACTTCACACATGTAAGAATGGCTGTTATCAAGAAGACAAGAAATAATGATGATGTGGAGAAGAGGGAACCCTTGTACACTGTTGTTGAGAATGTAAATTGATTCAGTGCTATGGAAAATAGTATAGAGATTCCTCAAAAAATTAAAAATAGCACAACCACATGATTCAGCAATCCCCCTTCCGGGTATACATTCAAAGGAAATGAAAACAAGATCTTGAAAAGATTATCTGCATTCCCATGTTCATTGCAGCATTATTCACAATAGCCAAGATATGAAAATAACCTAAGAGTCTGTGAATGGATGAATAGATAAAGAACATATGGTATATATATTATACTCGTCAGCCTCCAGAAGGAAGTAAATTCTGCCATTTTCAACTGCATGATGGACCTTGAGGGCATTATGCTAAGTGAAGTAAGTCAGACAAAAAAATACAAATATATACTTTAAGCATCACTTGCCTATGGAATCTGAAAAAGCTGATATAATAGAAACAGAGCAGAATGGTGGTTACCAGGAACTTCAAGGTAGGGGAAATGGGTAGATGTTGTTTAAAGGTACAAAGTTCTAACTAGAAGATGAATGAGTACTGGAGATCTAATGCACAGCACTGTGATTATAGATAGCAATGGTGTATTACATGTTTCAAAGGTGCTAAGAGACTAGATCTTAAATGGTCTCACCACATTATGTTAATTGTGTGACTGAAAATGTTAGCTAAGCTATGGTGGCAATCATACTGCAATATATAAATGCAGCAAATCAACCCTTTGTACTTGTTAAACTTATGCAACCTTATATGTCAACTATATCTCAATAAAAGAGAGAGGAAGAGAGAGAGAAAGAAAGGAAGGAACAGAGGGAGGGAGGGAGCTCATCCTGTTGAGAGCTCGTCCACTGCACTTTGCTGAAGGGGAGGAGAGAGCCTGTGTGACTCTTGCCAAGTTGCCTGGCAAATGATGTGGAAAGGCAGAAAAACACGGCCAGTCTGAAGAGTGACACAAGACAGGTAGGCTTCCCAGAGTAGGCAGGGGAAGAGCCTACACCAGAGCAGGCATCACAGCCACAAATTGCACCCAAGACTGCTTTACAGAGTAGCCATTTGCAAGGCCACCAGCCCTGGACCTGCCAGGCTGTTGAATGCACATTCATGGACAGACAGAATGATGCCTTCAAAGGAACAGTGTCAGACACGAAGGCAGGGCTGAATTGTGGGTCCGCATACCCTCTTACTGTCTCTGCACACCATACTTCCATCCTTGATATCTCTACAGCATAAAAATTGGATAAGACCTTGAACTTGAAATTCAAGGTCACAGACTTGCTTAGTCCTCATTGTTTTATAGTGTAACTCTTTGGGTGGATAAATAGCCCAAACTTTGTATTTGGGCCATTAAGAAAAACTTTGCTCACATCCTTTTGGAATATTTATATTTTTAAGAGTCAGGGCCAGATTGTCAATAAGATTAATGCTGTCAAAGTAGACCCAAGTCTTCCCCATCCCTAAATAAAAGTATTGGCTTTAGGACAAGGAAAGTGAATAGTCCCATTTCAATTCCCCCAAAATTCCTCTGAATCTTGGGTTTTTCAAAGTGCTTCACCAGAAGAATAATTTTAAGTTATTATTTTTCATATATATCTACCTTTTTCAAATAGAATTTTAATAATTAGACAAATCAAAACATTTAAAAAATATTTTATTTATGGATTGTACGGAGGGGAGGAGGAATGCTGGATGAAAAGTGCAGCCAGCAAAGATCTCCAACCTCACCCCATCCCACTGGAACTCTCACCCAAGGTCTAGAAGGCAGACCATGAAGGATCCAGGTGTTTATTCTTATTTACCTTGAACTCAGTGTTGCCTTTAACTAGCTCTCTGATGCTTTGCATATTTCCCCACAATATAAAACAATTTAACCAAAAGGGAGAGAAGTAAAAAGAGGGAAGGTTATTACAGAATGCTGCACTGATTCGTTTAGAGCAGTGGTTCTCAACCAAAACTGATTTTCCCCACAGAGAACTGGAGGCTGGGAACAGGTGCGTGCTACTGTCACCTAGTCAATAGAGGTCAGTGATGCTTCTAAACATGCTACAATGCACAGGATAGCTAGCCACAAAGAATTACCCAGCCCACAATGCCAATAATGACAAGTTTGAAATGTTCTACTTTTAGATATTTGACGTGTTGCTAGAGTGCAACTCTTGATGTTGACTATAGGGAGACTAGAGACTCTTAAGTACTTCGTTTGTCATTGCAGAAATCAAATTGGCCTGGCTGCCATTTGAGTTCTATGACACCAAAGTAGCATTAGAATAAAATCTTTGGCAAACATTAGATATTTCAGCCTTAGAATATATAAATTAGATGTTTCTGAATCTGAATGAAAACATACCTTTTCGTCTTATTTCAGTGTTGAACTAAACAAGGTGGAAAAATGTCAAAACTGCTTTAAAGGGCATATTTTGTCTCTTCAAGAAATAATCTGTGGCCTGACCAGGCGGTGGCGCAGTGGATAGAGCGGCGTCGGACTGGGATGCGGAAGACCCAGGTTCGAGACCCCAAGCTCGCCAGCTTGAGCACGGGCCCATCTGGCTTAAGCAAAAGCTCGTCAGCTTGGACCCAAGGTTGCTGGCTCCAGCAAGGGGTTGCTCGGTCTGCTGAAGGCCCACGGTCAAGGCACATGTGAGAAAGCAATCAATGAACAACTAAGGTGTTGCGACGGCAATGAAAAACTAATGATTAATGCTTCTCACCTCTCTCTCCGTTTCTGTCTGTCTGTCCCTATCTATCCCTCTCTCTGACTCTCTCTCTGTCCCTGTAAAAAAAAAAAAAAAAGAAATAATCTGTGGACCGACAGAAGTAGAACCATAGAGAGTGGTTATTAAAAATTCTCCACCTACTATAATACATCAGAATATCTGAGAGTTAGCCAGTCTCCCCACCTTCACTTGTCACCCCCTGCCATGTAGCAATTAGCAAATTCCTATATAGCCATCAGAATACTGTTTGACATCTGTAGGGTCAGTGGCCACCACCATTGTGGCTATGCACATGCAGGTTCTCATTGAATTCAAACAGATGGTAAAGAAATAGTGGAGCCAAAACATGGTGGGCCATTCCTTTATTAAAGTCTCACACTGGCCGATGAGCAAACACACAGGGAAGACTTCTTCCCTCTCATTCAGTGGCTCCCAAAGCCCTGACGCATTCTCCGATTCCACAACCCAAAGAATCTTCTCCGGTTCCTCCTAGAATCAAGGGCCCCCACAAGCCTCAGTAGGGCTCCCAAATTCCCTCAACTCTGGTTCCCCATCTGCACACCTTTGCTTCCCCTGCCAACAAGGCTTCTTCAGCAGTCTGCATTCTCTCTGCTCTCCCTGCAAAACTGACTGGGCACACAGACTCTTCCTCTAGCAAACATTAGCAAAACAATGGCTCTTCCCAAGCAGGAAGGTAATTTGCAATTTCACAGATCACATATACCTGGTGCTGCCCAGCTCCAAATGCAAACTATAAGCGAGCAAACATGAAAATCATATTTTACAAACTTATTTGACCAACAACATCCAATAAATGTTAAAACAATTAATGGTCATTTTGGGATATAATAAAAATTTGGTCTTTGTCCTTGATTCCTAGTACAAAACTTCTAAAACTCTTTGAATTAACTGGCTTGTGGATGCTTATGAGATGACTCATAGAGGGCCCTTTAGAGCCTTAGGACTGCCAGTGGGCAGGGGGGTGGGCACTAAAATCGTTTGTGTGATTAGAGGATTAGAACATGTAGCCCCACCGCCCCACCTCCATCCCTACTTCTGGGAAGAGGCTGGAGATAGAGTTCCAACACCTATGGCTATTGATTTAAGCAATCATGCATATATAATAAAACATCCATTAAAAATCCTAAATAACGAGGTTCAAAGAGCTTCCTGGTTCTGGGAAAATAGAATGCCAGAAGAGGGCATGGGAGCCCCCACCTCACCTCCCCATACCTTGCCCTGTGCATCTCTTCCACTTGGCTGTTTTTGAGTTAGGTCCTTTATAGTAAGCCAGTCACAGTAAGTAAAGCACGTTCCTGGAGTTCTATAAGTCATTCTAGTGAATATTGTATCTGAGGGGGACTATGGGAAACCCTGAATTGGTAGTCAGGCAGAAGTACAGGTGGTCTGGGAACCCCATTTATAGTGAGAGTCTGAAATGGAACCAGTCTTGTGAGACTGAGACCTCAACCTGTGGGGTCTGTGCTAACTCTGGGTAGTGTCAGAATTGAAATGAATTGTTGGACACTCGGTAGAGATCAAATAATTAGAGAATTGGAGAGTTGATTGGTGTTGGAATGATGTATTTGGTGTCAGAAAAAAACCACACAATTATCTTACCCTAAATTAACAAGAAAGCCATGGAAAGAGAGAGTAAATCATATATCAAGAAAATGATAACAGTTAAAATCTTAAATCAATAACTTTCAATGATCTTTTTTGTAAGTTAAAACTATTTTAGAAAATTTTTTCTAATTCCTGACTCTCCATTTATATTGTGCTTAGGTTTATTAATTATAAAGTGCAAACCCCATATTCAAAGCAAGATATTTAAAACTTTTTCACCATCCTCAAACTGTTTCAAGATATAT
Organism: Rhynchonycteris naso; assembly: GCA_037038555.1. Lineage (NCBI taxonomy): Eukaryota > Metazoa > Chordata > Mammalia > Chiroptera > Emballonuridae > Rhynchonycteris > Rhynchonycteris naso. The sequence continues at coordinate 105,161,302 of CM072996.1, read as the reverse complement.
ATGACATTTATTAACACAGAATTGGTAGTTTACAGAGAATTCTTTACATACACAGTAACAATTACTAAGAAATGTCATTGCTACTTAGAATATTGCACTGCAGAAATGAATGAGTGACACATTTTCAGATGTTAATTGCTATCCACACATCATCTGTGGGAGGACAAGGAGAGTCCCCTAGTCTCCACTTAACACATCATTTACTTCTTAATGGCAAATTGGCAACATGTGAACAGCAAGAGAGAAAATTGAAGACTCAAGGCTTCGAGAAATATAACTTTGATAATGCAACTTTGCCCCCAGGAACGAGCCTTAGCGGACATCTTGTTCACCATTTATCAAAGAATGTTGTAATCTCCAGTTTACTCTTTGTGTCTGAAGGTTGTTTCTCACTACCTTCACTTTCTCTGGACCCTGTAGACTGGGACTGCTATAGCTGGCTCTACTGATGCAGGCCACTGAGTATGAGCAGATGTTTATTCACTATTTGTTTTTGTCTTTACCTCTTTATTCTGAGGAGCTAGTTTCCCTGGACCCATTTCAGTCCTTGCCAAAGGCCACTCACCTTCCCAATGAAAAGTCTCCTACCATCCTAGAAGACAGAGGCTGGAAAGAGATTAGGAGAGGGATATTAGAACATTAGGATTAAAAAAAACAAGGCTAGTTTTTTTCCCTTTTACATTTTAAAATGTAAATTTCATTTGGCCAACTCACTTCAAAACACTCCACAAAAACACTGCCAGCAGGGTCCGGCTCCCTTCCTCTGACCCTCTTTGTTCTCATTAATTCTCAAAACATTCCAGGCTCTGGTCTTCAGTAAAGAAAGAGGTGCTTTCAGATGCTTTACAAAGAGAACCTGAGGTCTACGGAAAGCATGTATGTTGTTAGCAATCCCCTAAATTTAAATATTTAAAAAATTGTACGTATATGTTTTATTTTAAAAATAATTAGGATTTGCTAAGGCAACTCTGTCAATAGAAATATAGCCACATACAGTGTTGAAGTTTCTAGTGGCCACATTAAAACAAGTAAAAAGAAAACAATGAAATTAATATTAACATTGCATTTCCATATTGCCTTTCATTCAATCTAGATTAAAAACTCCCATGTAACCCTCACTAATGAATATGAAAGACAAGATGAAGCCCTAATCCACGCAGTCCATGAAGCTGGGACTCGACAGAACCCTGAAGTGACAGTAGAGGTCCTGAGGGCAGTTCTCAACATGCTCTGTGGCTGTTGTCCTGACACCTCAGTCAGAGCATTCTATAATGCACAACAGACAGCAGTTTGTGGTCTGCATTGTTACGGAATTGTCATTGCAACAATTGGTCCTATAACAAGAAGAGCCCTATGCAGAGCTCTGGGAAAACAATTCATGAAACCTCTGTATGACCCCTTAGAGCATCAGCCCTTGAATATGATGCTTCTTCACAGGAAGGGACCAAAACTTCACCCTGGTTCCACACAATAACCTCTGTGGGAGATACAATCCTAATGTCACAGCATCTGGTGGCACTCCGCCCGCCTCCCCCATCTCCCACTTCTAGTGCAGCAGGGCAGGGCCCCTGGGATTTGGGAGGGCAGATCCAAATAGTGTCCTGCTGGGGGTGGTGCTGGTCAGCCTGTATGGGGAGAATGGGCACCTCCTCCCCTTCCCAGGGTATAGCCTCTGAGGGAGCCGTGACCTCAAGGTCCCAGTGCCCAGCAGGACTAGCCCAGTAGGGAGTGACCCCTAGCTGCTAGAAAGACAGGCCAGATGCATCTCCTGGTGGGGGAACCGCAAAGGCCAGATCTTCAAGAGGGGACAAGAGTGTTCCCAGAGGTGAATTTAATGGCAGGCCCCGACTCCTGAAGGGCCCCGCAAAACCCCAACTTTACACACTTTTCTAATAACACCAAGTTTGGTTTCATATGTGCAATTTTAACATTAATAGTATATAATATTTTTATTTATTTAAAAATATAATTAACACGCATTTTTATTTTCCCTCTTTTTTTTAAGGAACTCACTATTTTCTTCTGTGCCGGGGACCTCAACTGACCTTAATCCGGTTCTGAGAGTCCCCCTTCCCACAATGCAGTCACACAACCTCGCACTCGCCCACCTGACCCCTGGACAGAAGTCTCCTCAAGAGTGAGTGCTTGACACTCTGATCCCACTCTAACCCCACCCTGCAGTTCTGAACCCAGCAGGGGAGGGTCACAGATAGTGGAAGGACTGACCAAGTGATCCAACAGATTAGAGGGGTATTTCTAGTTGTGTGCTCAAGGTGGGGAAAGATGATCCCCACTTCAAAGTCACACAATTCAACCATCATCCTAGTCTCCACCAAGAGCCTCCCCAGAAAAAGAGCGCCCCAAAGATGCCTTCTGCCTGCAGCCAGCAGACCCACCTGCAGGACCCAAGTATGGCAGAGTGGTGTGGCCCGTAGTTGGAGGACCAGGCAGTACATGCACTCCCCAGGCTGGTGTTGTAACAATAGGAGAGTTAGACCCTGGGAGTGTGGTATCTGAGTTTCTAGCAGACTCCCTTCTCTCTCAGGTAGACTGAATCCCCCACTGATTTTCACTACCAGATGCTATACAGGCTCCTTTCCCCATCTCTGTTGTTCTGGGTTGGGGATCCTTGCATGGAGATGAGACCCCATGCTACTGGAGGGAGGGAGGGAGTTTTGCAATCAAGATATCCCCTGGCTTCTCAACCACTGCACCTGGGTATGGGACCAGGCCTTTCCGTGTCTCCTCATTTCTTACCAGTCTCTATGTGTCTTCTTTTGTAAATACTTGGTTATAATATTTCAATTCAGCTAGGCTTCAGTTGGTTATTCAGCTGAATTGTTCTATAATTTAGCTGTAAATCCAGTCTGGCACTGGGAGCAGGTGAGTGTAGCTTCCCCCTACTCTGTAGCCATCTTGGAATCCTATCTTGTTTTTGATTTTTCTATTTTATTTTTTATTAAGACACCATGATCTGTCTTTTGTAATAACATTTCTTACTGTGTTATTGGTTAAAACAGATACCTCCTTTTCTACCTTTCTTCTTCTTCCCTATTACCTGTAGGGCAGCTTTAACTCTTTTAAAGAGTAAAATTAAATCCAAGTTTTAAAATAACAAAAAATTCACATGTCAGATGTGATACTGATGGGTAACAGCTCTGAGACACAACTAATGGTCAGAACCATTTTTGCTCTCAAGTGAGTTTTGTTTCTGCACTTATGAAAAGCCTTCTCCTTTTCAGAGTTTTTGGGAATTTGCATTTACAGAGAAAGGACTGTGGACCTGTACCTGCCTCTTGCTGAAATGTCACACATTTTGAAATATACTTGTCCTTGTTTGACTAAAGCAATAAGACAGATTGTTCTCTGGGAGGATAACTCTCTCTGCTACCCACTTTTGTTACACATGGGACATTAATGAGGTGACAGTGATCTCATCCTCCTGGCTGGACTTCCTTGGCTGGGCTTCCAGAGCAGCATCGGTCAGAGTCTCTAGATCAGTGGTTCTTAACCTGGGTTCTATCGAACCCTAGGGGTTCGATGAGTTGGTCTCAGGCTTCGGATAAGCCTCTGCCGCGGAGGCCAGAATAAAGTAATACCGTAATTTATTGTGAGTTCATGCACTTTGTTGGTTTTGTTCTTTGAGCAAGGTGATGTTCATGCACAGCTCATTTTGTGCACTAGTAAAAAAATATATACCTATGTCTTGAATTTGGAAAAAAAATCGTATTTTATTTATCACTAAAGAAGGGTTCAGTGAATGCACATATGAAACTGGTTGGTTTGGTACCTCAAAAAAGGTTAAGAACCACTGCTCTAGATGCATCAGGCAGAGCTGACTGATGAGCTGGCCTCAGCCCTCGCTCCTCTTTGCCTGTCCAGCATATTAAGTCCCGGACAAGCTGGCACCCAGAAGGAATCCCTTTTTCTGATAATATCAAATCTTACAAAAGTTTCCCTTATTCTCTGAGGGCCTCTACTGTCCAAATGTTGGTCTTCAGTGAATATGCTTTCTTGGTCCATCAAATCCATGCCACCGATTAGAAATATAAGGTGATGGAGGGGTTGATGCTAAGGAATCCCGCACACTGGAATTCTGTGCTAGAGTGAAATACTGGTAAATGAAGCATATTATCTCAGTTGGGCTCTTGCCAAGGCCATGACCTAGACCACACGCAACTTGGTGAACATATTTTGCCCAGAGCAGTCTGAATTTTAGGCTTTTTCTCTTAGTTTCTGGTCCTATCAAGGAAGAGTCACCCAGAACCTACAGTATGGCCAAAGTCTTCCCTATTGGGGGTGAGATGGCATGCGGGGGCAGGGGTATGGATGGAGTTAGAGGGTATGTGAATATCTCCTGGTTAATAGCATCCCTGATTTATACTCTTTGACCTATTGTTCCATAGATTTAACTTCTAGCTTCATTTTATCTGTTCCTGTAGGATGAAAAGTACCCAAAGAGTCAGTGTCAGCAGAACACTTTCCCTAAAACAGACTAATTTAAACCCTTCTGCTAAGACTATATGTCCCAGAAACCCATCTCAGCGACTCTACTTGCTCTTGATATCACTCTTGAGGGAAGAGCAAAGGTAGCAGAGAGAGCGGGACTCTGAGGCTCTCATGGGCAACGCGGCGGATGTTTTACAAAGTGAGGTCGAATATAGGAAAATGGAACAAGACTCCTAATAATCACAATCATCTCCTAACTCAGATGTGCCATAAGGGATGCTGCTTACTTACTACCTTGGAGACCAAAATAATCTCTGCGGTCTTAAATTAACAGCAGACTGAAGCAGTAAGCAATGTAAATATAGTATATGTTGCATTTGGGGAAAAGGATCTGGATAAATCCTAACTTCTTCACTTGTGTTTCTTTCCTCAGTTTGGGTTGTGAATTGAAGATATCAAAAATTTTTCACTTCCAAACATGTACCAGACCTCAACACATACTCCATAATAGAGGTCACCCTTAACTAAGAAAGAACAACACTACGAAATATTTATTCTCATCTCACTCTCTGAATTAAAAGCTTGACCTGACGTGCTTGTCTGCTTGTGTTATTTTCAGAAGAGTCTAGACCTGAAATCTAATTATGTTACATATAGGAACACTAATGCTGATGTTATTCCAGCCAGGCCTGTCTTCCCTTTTAGGTTATGTATCCTTATGACCTAGATTTGTCTTTGTTCGCATGACTTGAGCTGTCTAGATGAAATGCTCTAAATCAGTCTTGGAGAAAGTTCATTCTGATGTGTGGTCAGATCCAAACCAATTCTCAAGTCTCATTGAGTACTCATCGATAATTTACAAAATTACCCATTAATTGAAATATTATCACTGATTGGGCAGTGTAATTAGTGATTAGTACTATCACTGATTAGTGAAATACCATCACTGATTCTCTTTTGTCTGTTATCGCATGATAGTAGTCTGAAATACCACCCTCTATATAGTTAATACAAAATCCATTATTTTGTATTTATAGAAATAAAGGCTTAACAGCTTTCATGAATTACAAGTTCAAAATGAAATGTTTTAATTTCAGCTCTTTATCTAGTACCCAAAAAAACAAAGTCCAAATCTGCTCAAGCCTAATTGTTTACTATCAATCCCACTTTACACTGCACAGAGAAGGCACAAGATGCACCATAAAATGTGAAGATCACACACACAGTAAAGCTAGCATTTGACCTTAGAGGAACTTGCTAACAGAAAGTATCTTCTTAACCTTTATATAGAACTACATTTCCTTAGGGCCTTACCAAGGCCCTAAGGCCTTCCATTATTAGACTCCCCCTCACCCTTCCCCCCCCATACCTCTCTGGTCTATTTTTTTTTTTAACTTCAATGCTCATTTCACATCAGTCACACAGACTTCTTGCTGTTTCTGTAATATCTGTAATACACTGCCACTTCAGCGCCTCTGAAGTGATTGTTCCCTCTCCTGCGACCGTCTGTCTCTGTTGGGTAAACAAGTGTTTTTTAGGTTTGCTCCCTTGTATTGGGACAGCGCCATGTGTGTATAGTCTATGGAAGGCTGTGGGTGCTTACCCTCAAGGCGGCAGATCACAAATTGTGGATTGCCCGCTAGATGGAGAGGAGTGATTTTTTGCTATTGTTTGCCTGAGAAGGAGTGTTTGCACCCGGTCTGTTTTGTTGGAGAGTCAAGAAAGAGAGACCAGAGTGCTGAGATTGGTGGGCGTCAGTGAGCCTGGAGGGTGAGTCTGGAGAATGAGTCCGAGTTGTGGACCCGGAGACCAATTAAGGGCTTAGGAGCTCTGAGAGAAAGGGAAGCAGTTTTCCCTGCGTATTTGCTCATTCACCATTATGAGACTTTAATAAACAGAATGGCCCACCATTTTCTGGCTCCACAGTTCTTTTACTGTCTGCCTGAATCCAGTGAGAACCTGCATGGTCATGGTGGCAGCCACTGTCCTTACAGTCCCCAGCTATCCTTATGTCTCTCCTACTCACTTCTTTTGGTATTCATTCAAACGTCACCTCCACAAAGCAGCCTTCCCTGACCTATAAATAAATCCCTTTAACCCCCTCCCTCTTCACTCTCCATTATCTTTATTTTTATTTAGAAATTAAATTTAACAGAGTGACATTGATCAATAAGAGTACATAAGTTTCAGGTAAACATTTCTATAGCATTTGAACTATTGATTGCTTTGTGTGTCCATCACACGAAGTTAAATCATCACCATATATTTGTCCTTTACTCCACTCCTCCCTAACCTCTCCCCCTAGTAACCACTATGTCCATGAGTCTCAGTTTTATATCCCACCATGTGTGAAATCACATAGTTCTTAGTTTTTTCTGATTTACTTATTTCACTTAGTATAATGTTCTCAGCCTCTGTCCATGTTGTCATAAATGGTAATATGTCATCATTTCTTATGGCTGAGTAGTATTCCATTGTATATATGTACCACATCTTCTTTACCCAATCCGCTATCGTAGGACACTTTGATTACTTCCATGTCTTGGCCACTGTGAATAATGCTGTGATGAATATGGGGGTGTATGTATTTTGCATACCAATTTTATCTCAACTGGGAGAGTTATGGATATTTACAAAGCTCTGTCTAGAAAAGGTAGATCACTTTTTTTCTATGATGGTTTGACTATCTACATGTGAAAGAGAAAATAATACTTCTAGAAGAAAATTTGGGAGACTACCTTTATGATTTGAGGCTAGGTAAAGATTTCTTAAGACAGAAAGAACAGCAGCCATAAATGAAGTATACTTCTCACAAAAATTAGGGGATATTTTATAGCTTTATATTTATTTTGAAATATTCCTTAATTTTTGTGAGCAGTATAATAAATTGAACTATATAAAATTAGAAATTTCTTTTCAACAAAAGACATCATTATGAGAATGAAAAGAAAAGTCAGTAGGACAGTGATGGGCAATCTTTTGAGCTTGGTGTGTCAAAATTTGCCAAGAAACCAAGCATAACTTGGGTGGTGTGTCACTTTAAGAAAAACGACCTAGCCGGAAGTCTCAGAACTAGAAGCTCTGTGCTGGAGTTCTGTTGTTTTGGCCTACAGACCTCCGGCACAGAGTGTCTACACTACAGCAAATGTTTTATCCTCAGCTATGGCACCTGGCCGTGCAGGAGCTGAGGATGAAACATCCTTCTCGGCATGTAGCCCCATACTTTTCTGGTATGCAGCCGCACGCGGCTGCGTGTCATCGAAAATGGCTACGTGTGTCAGTGCTGACATACGTGTCATGGGTTCACCATCATGGGAGTAGGACAAGATATTTGCAATATTTAAAACTGACAAAGGATTCTTATCCAGAATATACAAAGAACACCACAAATCAATAAGAAAAAGCCAAATGACTCAATAGAAAAGTGAACAAAAGACATAGGTACTTCACAAAAGAGGTCATCAAAATGGCCAATAAACATGCTTATTTATTTTTCAAACATGCTTATTTATTTACCAAACATGTGGAATTCTCGACTAAGATTCAAGGATCAGAAAATCCAGAAAAGTCAAGTGCAGTGAGAATATTGTCAGAGAATCAAGAAGAAATGAGACAGGATTCAAGGATCAAATCATGAAAGTATACAACACAATAAATTGTGATGCATAAGTTGCAAAGATAAGGCTTAAGGTTCATGGTGACTACACAGCTTAATTCTGAATAAAAGAAACAAGGAGGCTTCAGAGGAGGTGACGCAGAGATGTGCCTTGATGGGTGATCAATTGCATGAGCTAACGGTACGTACCTCCCCACTTCAAGGGACCTTACAGGTAGTGCTGTTGGTGGTGGAAAGGGAAGGAGAACATAGGAGCAAGTCAGCAATTCTCAAAAAGTGGCAACTTTTCAAGGATTGGTGAGACATGGAGCTAAAAGCATCACAGATCACTTTGCAAGCACTCAAAGAGAAAAGAGAAAAGGGACCAAAGGCAGTTCCTCTTTCCTTAATTTATTCCACCTACTGGTGCAATAGCCCCTGCCGCTGGTCTGGCTCTTCCTGTCTGCACCCCTCTCCCAATTCCTAGTCCCACCGTTGCTTGCAGGCCACTGAAATAAATTCCTTTTGGTTGTTTCACATTTTATTTAGGGGTCAGGTTTGATCTTGTTTCCTTACCGCTCGTCTGGGTTTTGTTTCTATATCTGCAGTGAAGTTGCTTTTGTAGGTTGTCAGCCTTTCAACCTGTGGAAGCTTCAGGACAGCTGGAGTATGCACTACCATTTCAACTAACTCATTCTGGGTGTGGGACACAAAGTGCTGCTCCTTCAAAAGATTTCCAGTGTGAGGATTTACAGAAATAATGAAAACACTGTTAACCAGTGGGCAAGAATGTAAAATCAGCCCCTTTATCTCTGATGCAGAGCGAGGGCTCTGAGGTCTGCCTCCTTTGCTGTCAGTCATTTCATTTCAAGGCAGGGTAGCTTTTCTGTTTTTGTTTTTGTTTTTTATTTCTCAAAAAACAGTGACACCTTCTTGGAGCCATTGATAAAGGCATTTTTAAAAATTACATGACTTTCCAAAGAAAATGATTATTTTGCAAGTGTGTCTTTTTATTTTATTTTATTTTATTTGTTTTATTTAATTTATTGGGGTGACATTGGTAAATAAAATTATATGGGTTTTAGTGTACAATTCTAGAATATGTCATCTGCATATTGTATTGTGTGTTCACAAATGGAATGGCAAGGACAGCCTCATCAACACAGAATCAAGCACAGGTATATGATGCTCACTGATAGGTTTTGCTGCAATTTATTTAAGTTGTGGGGATTTGGGTGGACTATTTTTTTTTTTTTGGCAGTTTTGGGGGAGGAGTCATAGATTGTCTAAAAAGAGCAACTTCTTTCTTTTAAATTTCCTTATGGTTTTGTGTAGGGCAATGCAAAAACAATGGAGAAGTATAAGGCCTAATAAAGACTTTTCATTGGCTTTCTGAGGAAGAAAGGAAACTTAGGAAGTTAAAGAAGGTGTATTAAGTTCTTCAACAACAGATGAAAACACCCATAAAAAATATTAGTGGATACTAATATTCATAGTGCACAATACTCATAGTGCAGTAAACAGCAATTTAGCTTACACTCCACCACCAGCCCATGTGCACATTCGTCAGATGTGAGGTTTTCAAACTGTGTTCCATGGAGCCCTAAGGTTTTCCTAGGCTGCAGGGAGACAGAGTGTCTCAGGGCTAAAGGTACTGAACTTGGGCCACTAACTAGAGCCTGAGTCCTCATGTCCCACTTCAACTACCATGATCTGGTTTTGTATCTGTTTTATACATTGGTGTTCCCTGTATATATTTGTTTGAAAAAATATATATATTTAAGAGATGGGGAGGAGAGAGAAGAGTTTAGAAATGTTTGGAAACCATTATTACACATCATTCTCTTAGCATTCTTAAGGGTCTGTCCAATGAACCTCCAGCTCTTCACTACAGTGGGAGCATCTTAAAACTGCAAGGATCACCCTTAGACAAGGGTAAGCAGGCCCTGTGACAAGGGGGCCTCATGTTTTAAAGTGCCATTCCTGAAATTTTTAAGTTTCCCCCAGTACCCAGGACTGGCCAGTTCCAGCAGTGGCATCCAGGTGAAAAACCCCTCATTTACCTGGTTACTGGTCCTTGTTTATCCTCTTTAGAGTACTTTCTGAAACTCTATCTTGTATGGGTAGTTGACCATTTGCCTCAAAGAACTCTGGAACTTGCCCCTATGCGTTGTTCTTGGGGTCCTGTGGCTGGACCCCAGCTCCAGGAGTGCAGACTGACCAACACATTGTTTCTACTGGCCAGTGTGGTATTTCTGTCACAGGACCGTATAAGATTGGCGTGCCAGAGCAGTGCTGACATTCTAATTTGGGGTTATTGACACACACAATAGACATAAGAAATCAGGGTTATGGGCAACTGACCATCTGCTGTCTATGTTTGAACTTGAGCTGCATGTCTAGGCCTGAGCATCAGCTCTTGAATATTCCAGCAGCAAGTGCTGTGCCATCTCTGGTCGCCAGCAACCAAGACTATTGACAGCAGTAGTGGAATCCTTAACCTCCACACCCTGTTGCAGGCACTCTGGGCAGTCAGCACGCCTCTGCCAGCTCTGCCCCACATGGCAGGAGTCTGGGAACCAGGCTTGTTTCCTCCAAGGACTTTTGAGATTGTTGTTGTTCAATGGCAATAAGCCTACTGATTAATGTTCTTCCTTTCCTTTGATTTATATGGTGACACTGTTCCCTCTCAGGTTTGTCATCAGGCCTGCGAGATGAGGAACAGACAGGCCTGAATAAACAAGTCTATGCTTTTCCCACCAGGCCAACAATTTCCTCTTCTATCTACTCTTATTGTAGTTGGTGACATGGAAGGTTGGAGTATGCTCAGGTTTAACTGAGGTGATATTCCAAGAATGCAGTGATTATGGCCTAAAGAGTTCAAGATAAGGCATGCTCAGAATATGTGTTATTTTATAGTTATGGTAAATTGGTTAATAAAATTATATAGGCTTCAGGTGTACAAATCTATAACATACGATCTATTTATTGTGCGTTTACCACAAGGTATACAATTCTGAACAATAAATATTACATGAGCAGAAAACGAGCCATTGTTCACATTTTTTTGCATATTCTGGGAAGGACCTAGAGTTATGGTCATCATCAATGTACATCACACTCAACTTTGAGAGAGTCACCAGAAGCCAGTGTTCACAGGCAGCAAAATGGCCAGGGCCACGTTGTGTGTCATGGAGGACCCAGCGTGACATGACCGGGGTTACAAAACTGTAGAAGCAAAAGGAAGCATATTTTTCCAATATTAACAGCTCACAAAGAGCCATGGCACTGTGAGCTGTCACTGCTACCTTCTTTTGCAGTGGGAGCTATACATTAGCCAGAACAACATATTTAACAATGAAGGGCCTGAAGAGATAGTTCCTAGACCTGAACAGGAACAGCTGGGACCTGGATACTATAAAGAATCTTTGCAGTTAATCACCTTTCATGGGCCCATAATTTTTTAAAACATTTAAAATAAAAATTTTTATATAGACAGCCTCCTCCAGTGCTTTGCCCAGTGACTCATACACCATGGACAGCCCTACAGAGACTCGTACCATGTCTTGCCTGATATTTTGTAATAACTTCCTAATTTGATCTGTTTCTTTTCTTTTTTTAATTCTCTACACTTTCCAGCACACCTTCCAAACTGCCAGAGTGCTTTCTCTAAAATCCAAATCCAATCAAGTTTTTTCTGCTTACAACCCTTTAATACCCAGGGAACCAAACTGAAGTTCTTTGGCTTGGCACCTAATTACCTTCATGATCCAGCTCCTCCTGTCTCTTTTAGTCTCATCATCTTCAAACCCCAACAACCACTCAGTGTTCTAACTATGCCATTGGCAGTTTTCAAAATCCTCAGTTATCTTCAATGTTCTACTCTCTTTGGGGATTTCCTTACCATCAATTGTCTTTCTAAAAGATCCTTACATGTCCCACAAGACTCACTCGGGCTTTTACCACCATTTCCCTGAAAGCCTCCTTCCTCCCCACCTACCTCTCCCAGGGGCCAGTGAAGCCAGAGAGAGCAGTGGGAGAGGGAGGGAGGATGCAGTGGAGACCAGAGTCTGTGGAGTACAGGTCTCAGATCTCTTCAGGGGATTTTATTCTGAGGGAGATGGGAAGTCATTGGATGCCCCCCAATGAATTGCTCCTCCCAATATTCACATCTTTATGTAGTCCTTTCCCATTCAGAATCTAGGCTGGTTGTATGACCCAGTTTCACCAACACAACAAGGCAAAAGTGACTGCCTATTTGGCAGCTAAGTTATCAGAAGAAAAGAGAGTTTCTGCTTTCATGCTTTGGAAATTCCTGGACACCATGTAAGATGTCCAGCTACCCTGCTGGAGAGACCATGTGAGGAGGCCAACTGGAAAGGCAGAGGCCTGGGACTACATGAGGAGAGCAAGAGACCCAGCCATCAGCAGCTTAGCTGAGTCCAGCTTCCAGATGTTTTTGCCAAGGGGCTGGACATGTGAATGAAGCATCTTGGATGTTCCAGCCTCACCCACAGCTGCACGAGGGTTCTGAGAAACATCTACCTGAGCCTCAGTCGATGCTTATGGATCAAGAGAAACAGTAAAAAAGTTATACCAAGCCACTAAGTTAACTAATGACTAAACCAGAGCTCAACAGGTGAGAATAGGCTTGGCATCAAGCATTAATGAGAGAATGTTGGGTAGGGGGGTCTACAGCTAGTACCCTTAGCAAACCCCACATCTGGAATCGTGAAGCAGAGCTCAGAGACCAGATGGGCAGTGAGGATACAATACTAAGCATCTAGCACGAGGGTACCCACACTTGTAGGTGACTTTGCCATACGTTCCCACCCACTGTCATGCTCACCCTGTCAGTCTCATACTTGATCAAGACAGATGAGGCATCAAACAAGTTCAGTGTGATATCTATCTATAGCTATGCCAGGCTGGAAGGCAAGGTGACCATCTAGCTGGCAAGAAGCTAAGGACAGGAAGCCAATACCTGATTAGATATTATAATAGAAATGGCTGGAGCCAAATACCAGCAAGTCCTCTGATCTCTGGTCAAGAGCACAGATGTCATCCCAGTTAACTTGGCTTTATTTCATGGCCACAGACTAAACCTTTAACCCAGCCAGCTGTCCAAATTAGATTCCTTCCACTCATCTTGGAAAAGAGAACAAGACACCATGTCCAATTCATACCTTTCTTCAGGAAAATGCTGTGTTGTGAGTGAGCCCATCTGTAACAGTGGCATCTTCAGAAAAATAACTGAGTTTTAATAGTCATTTGTTCATCTCCCTCCTTCTAGCCTAAATTTGTTCCTCGGAGTTCTCCATGTATGTTAATAAGATCACCAGTCTCCACCCAGGACCCAGGTTTAATTTTTTTTCAAAGATTTTATTTATTTATTTTAGAGAGGAGAGAGAGAGAAAGGGGTGGGGAGGAGCAGGAAGCATCAACTCATAGTAGTTACTTCTCATATGTGCCTTGACCAGGCAAGACCAGGGTTTTGAACTGGTGACCTCAGCGTTCCAGGTCCACACTCTATCCACTACACCACCACAAGTCAGGCCAAGTCTAAATTTTGACATCATTTTGAAGTCTCCCTTTCTTCCATAGCCTATACCCAATCTACACTTTGATATTACTTCTGCAACATTTCTTAACTCACTCTCTTTTTATTCCCACAGCTCTAGTTTAGGTATACATAACTTACACTAGGGTTCCAGGGACTTCTTAGCTGGTATTGCAGCTTCTACTCATTCTTCTTCTCCAACCTATCTGTCACATCTCTGCAAGAATAATCTTTCTAATAAATGTTTTGAGCATGTCAGTTTTTGCTCACAACACTTTATTGGTTCTCTAATTCCTGCCACAGGACTACAAAGTCAAATACTTTCAGTGACTAAAGTGTAAGGTGTGACTGAACGCTTAGGAGGACAACAGGAAGCTAAACAGACCTGCTGGTAAGTGGAGAGAATGGATTCTTCTAAAGGCATTTGCATTCTACCATTCTGACCAAATAAACCACAAAATAGAGGCCAGACTCTTCATTCTATTATTCAGAGCTTTCCATTACTAGCTTCCAACTTACTTTCCTAGACTTAGACTTTTAATAATGTGTATGGATTACAGATGGCACATATAGGGCACGTGACCATTACCCTTCCATCCTGGTCCACAGGAGATATTGCCACTGATCATGGCCCTCTCCTGTTGGGTTCAGATACAACCTCAGGGTCCTTCTCAACACTGTGCTCTAGAAAGCCAGATGGCTTTAGTGCAGTGGTTCTCAAACTTTTTTAAGTTGGGGCGCATTAAAATCCTACAAATAATTGTAGGTGCACTATATACAAATTTCTGAGAACTATGTTATAATAAGTAAGTCAAATATTAAAGAAAAAATATAAACTCCAAGTATGCTTTTATGGTAATTAAATGAAATAAATAAGACAAAATTAAATTTATTCTGACATTAAAAATCATTTTTATGTTACATTTTTTGAGTTATGCTTTTTAGAATTCGTAAAAAAAAAGGGGGTTACAAAAAAGCTATCTTTTTATATATATAGATAGATTCTTAGTAAGATTTAGTAAATTTGGCAGACCCCGGCGCGAATGTGTTGTGTTTTCATTCTTGTGTTTATGGGAAACATGAGCCTAATGTGTCCTAGCAATTTCTTCAATGTTTGGGCATATATTTGAAAGGCAAACTCTCATTTCCTCGTCAATACATTGAAGAATTCCTCTCTTTTTACTTTTATTGTGTTGAGGATAGAAAATCCTAATTCACATAAATAGGATGTTGGAAATTGTAGTAAAATGTTCAAAGCTTTATTAGATATTGCCACATATTCTTCTTTTATAGAAATCCAAAAGGCTTCAAGAGACAATTCCTTATGTTTAATCATCGATCCATGATCAGTGGATGTAGCTGCCGGTTCTTCTTCTTCTGTTAATGTTAAACCAAAATCACTTGAAGCTTCCATGAATGGGTTTCTAGTCCAATAGTATTGTTCAGTGTTAAGTGATGGAAAATGCTATAAATTAAATTCTTCCCATCAGCCTTCAAGTCCTATTTTACTTACACTTAACTTTTGCTCACTTCCAGAATTGGATTCTTCAATATCACGCTTCTTTTTGAGAAATTTATCTATTTTATTTGGGTGTATTTATCTAAAAATAATATAACAATGTGTTAATAATAAATATAATAATGATGGTTTAACAAAAAGAGTGGTATTTCCATAATGAAATGGTATAATAAAGTAACTATATTTATTTTTATATCTGGGCACATGCCGCGAACCAGCGCAGCTAGTAATTCCAGGTCCTGAGTGGGAATGGTGCAGAATGAAGAAAATATGCGGAAATAAGAAAATACAGGGTGGGGAGGGCCTTGTAATTGCTGCTGGCAAGAACAAAGTGTGCCCCCAAACCACATCTTGCTTTATTTATAGGGCAAAGTGAGGCCATTAGCAAACCTTAACTTTAATAAACTATAGAAATGATCCCTGAAAGTATAGTCTTGCAAATCTTAACTTTACACCAAACAAAGGATAGAAGAAACTTGCCTCCAGTCTTTTGGGGGGAACATGAGAGGTAGTGTATACAATCCAGCACCACAGTTTAACAGCTTTTTGCAACCTAATCAGGCAAGTGAGGTGGGGGGTTGGGCAGACTGTCAGCTTACAGCCAATTCCCTACACCTCTGTCCCCCAAAAATCTAAACTCCAAAAGCCCTGTTCATTTTTTGGCCCCCAACAGGCACATATTTCTCTGTAATACCATAGGATGCACCTAGAAGTCTTCTAGGGTGCACCAGTGTGCCCTGGTGCACACTTTGAGAACCACTGTCTTAGTGTGACAGACCTATTTGCCCCTGTGTGTAGTTCATTTGTGATCAATTCCAGCCCAAGCTGAATTCCCTAGCTTCACTGTATTGTATTTATCATGCAGAGCAAAGGATTTCAGCATTTTTAAAATAAACAGGGTTAGCTGGGGGTTAGCTGCTTTTCTCTGGGCTACCTCATAGGCTGCTAGCTCTAGGATTGAACAGTGCTAGTTTATGTGAGTGGTCTCACAGATTACTATGGGTCACAGCAGGAGCCTGATCCAGATGTGAGCAGTTTGCTCCAGAGAGCAAACCAGATGAGGAAATCATCTTAGCAAAAGCAAATTTCTTAGAGAGTCTCTCATTCCCACACCCAGCCTTGCAGTGATGAATGATCTCAGAGAGACCAGTTCCATGGTGACACTGCTGCTTAAACTGGACTCATGGCACAGCTGGTACAAATTTCAGACTGTAGGTTGTTAATATTGTGAACATAGCCTGGCCAGGCAGTGGTGCAGTGGATAGAGCATTGATCTGGGATAGACTCTGAGAATCTAGGTTTGAAACCCTGAGGTCACCATTTTGGGCACAGGATCATAGACATGACCCCATGGTCACTGGCTTGAGCCCAAAGGTCACTCACTTGAAGCCCAAGGGTGCTGGCTTAAATAAGCGGTCACTGGCTCAGGTGCAGACTCCCCGGTCAAGGCACGTATGAAAAAGCAATCAACGAACAACTAAGGTGCTGTAACTATGAGTTGATGCTTCTCACCTCTCTTCCTTTCTGTCTCTCTTGCAAAAAATAATGTGTGTGTGTGTGTGTGTGTGTGTGTGTGTGTGTATTACATAAGTTCAAGTCCCATAGAATTATAACTTAGGCTGCCAGTTGTATGGTGTATGTGGCTTGTAGGAGATGTTTGTATTACAATACCTACATCAGACTGAGTCCAAGATTTCTTCTTTGAGGAGTTTACTCCATTCTGTAACCATTGTTTCTATTACTAAGGATCTGCTTCACCATGTTTCTGTTTAATTTGGGCCTGTATTTTCCAAAGAGCCCAGTTTTTCTAATTTTTTTGGCAAAATGTTTATATTTTCTTCAAAAGCAACTTATTTTATTCTTTGTCCTGAAGGAGAAAGTAAGACAGATTCTGATCATATCGTACAGACCAACTCAAAAACACAAGGGAGGGAAAGGAGAAGAACCATCTATTTTACAACATACTTGATGGAGCCGGTTTATCTTCATTTCTGATCCTCCTCAGCAGTCTTCAGCCTGGGGCCTGCCATGCTGGACATTACTCTTGCTTCATAGATATTGTGCCCTAACACTAGGCTTGGATATGGCACAATCTGACATGAAAAAAGGAGGCTTTTTTTCACATGTCACCTGAAATGCTACTCTGATTGCCTATACAAGTTAACATGCTTACTGCAAAGCCTTAGAATGACTGGGGTCTCTCGGGCAATCTCAGCTAGTGATGTAGCAGTCATGAGAGTGTGTGAGGTGGTTAAACATTGCATTACAGCTGAGAGCCAGGACCTCATGGACCCCCATACTCCCATGGCCTTAGCCCACCCACTGAGGGTCTTATCTATTCAGAGTTCCTGTCTTTTGTTTTGCTTCATCTTGATTTTTTTTTTTTTTACTTTAGAATAAACTCTGCTATGGGCTAAATGCTTGTGTCCCCTCCCTGCCCAAATCAATATGTTGAAACTCTAATCATCAATGTGAAAATACTTGGAGGAGGGGCCTTTGGGAGCTAATTAGGTTATGAGGTTGGGACCCTCAAGAATGGGCTTAGTGCCCTTACAAGAAGAGACATAGAGACAAGATCTCTCTCTACTACATGAGGACAGCAAGAATGACTGTCTGCAAGCCAGGAAGAAGGTTTTCACCAGACATGAGGTCTGCCAGCATCTCATACTTTCTAACCTCCAGAACTGTGAGAAATGAAAATCTGTTATTTGTAAACCACCTGGTCTATGGCATTTTGTTACAGCAGCTTGAGCTGACTAAGAGAAACCCCCACAAGTATTAGTTCTATTTGAAGGGAAAGAAAGAGGTAAAATCCATGCTAAGGACCACCTGCCAGAGAGTGATTATTCCCATCAATTCCATCTATATACAAGGAGTGGCGGGATGCATTATACAGTGAGAATCCCCCCTCCCCAACAGAAAAGCAATGTGTTAAAGTTGGGTTTTTATTTTTAATAAAGATAAAGGTATCACTGTGACTGTGTTTCTAACTGAGGTTGCCTCATGGAGGAGGCAGAACTTGATGGCTCCTGGGGAAATGAACCCTCGAATGAACCACCCGGAGTTTACTAAAAGCTTGCTCATCGTTGGGAATTTATCTAAAAAAAAGGATGGTAGGAGCATGCCTGTGTAGCTAGGCACCCTATCTGACTCCTGGCTCGGCTAAGGGGACAGACGCAGTACCTGGGCCTGAAGTGGAAGGGGTGCTTGAGCATCAAGATCCTCAGTGCACATAGAATTACATTTCATGAGAACTCACAAAGTGTTTTAAAATAAACTTTTATTTTTATCAATAACTTTCCCCAATTCAATGGATACAATCACTATTTTTGTGGAAAAATATAACTTTACCAATGAAAGATACTATGTCATTCTCACTACCACCCCCCACCCCACAAATCTCTTTTTGATCATTAGTAGGATGACTCCAGACTACCATAACCACCCCGTAAGGAGTTAGGCCAGAAATAACCTCCCAGCTCAGGATCTGTGGCTAAGGAGGATGACATGGCTGGCAAGGGAGGTAGGGACCTGTGGCATTTAACAAAATATTTGCAAAACAACAAACTGGAAAGTATGTGGAAAAACTGGCAAAGGTATATCTCTTTCCTGATCATCACAAGGATTTTAGGGTTTTTTTCATAGTTAAATTTTTATTGGGAAATAGTCATACTCAGAAATACAGAAAGAAAACCACAGATAGCATGAAGAATTAGGGAAAAAGCAGAGAAAGAAGGTTCTAACAAATAAGAGCACAGACTATTTCTTTCATGGCTTCGATGGTCAATCCATTGATACTTGTACTTTTTTTAAAGCCACCTATTATTTTCATCATTCTTGAATTTTTTTCTCAAGAAATATTCAGTTTTCTTATTTATTGCCTTGTGTTAAGTCAGCAGTACATCTCCTGTGCTCTGTCTTGTGCTCTTCCATCTTGAATGCTGCTTGAAATGGCAGGCCAGGGTACAAGGTGTTTGGTGTCCTCTGAGTTATCAGGCGCCTGGACTGTAAATAAATCATAAATGTACCACATCGCTCATTAATCATTCACTTTCTCTTGTGCTTTCTATAAAACACTATGCGTCCAAATCCAGTCCAAAGTGTTCAAATCTTAGGTGGTTTCAGATCCTTAAAATACCTGATTATTCAGCCTTGTAGAAAAATTCTCCTTTTAAAAAAAAAATCTGTCTTTATAAAAATTCTTACCAGGTGGAAGAAGTACAGCCTCCCTACACTTACCAATGACACAGAGGCGTGCATTAGGCCACAGAGAACACAGGGCTTAGAAATACAGAGTCTTAATATCATGGGGTAGAGATTCAATTTTTTTTTTTTTTTTACAGGGACAGAGAGAAAGGCAGAGAGAGGGATAGATAGGGACAAACAGACAGGAACAGAGAGAGGTGAGAAGCATCAATCATTAGTTTTTAGTTGTCGTTGCGACACCTTAGTTGTTCATTGATTGCTTTCTCACATGTGCCTTGACCGTGGGCCTTCATCAGATGGGGCAACCCCTTGCTGGAGCGAGTGACATTGGGTCCAAGCTGGCGAGCTTTTGCTCAAGCCAGATGGGCCCGCGCTCAAGCTGGCGAGCTCGGGGTCTCGAACCTGGGTCTTCCGCATCCCAGTCCAACGCTCTATCCACTGCGCCACTGCCTGGTCAGGCGAGATTCAATTTTTAAAATTGAAAATAGTGCTTTTCCTTTTATGTGCATCCTTTTCAGTATGTGAGCTTTTAGTCTAATTCCATGGCTGTCTGGAACAATGCTTTCTCTTCTTTCACAAATGGAAAACAGACTGTCCCCAACTAACTAAATTCCAAAGCTTCACTCAGAAGTTGTTTGATTGGAACAAATTAAACACATATTCTTCAAGAAACAAGATAAGCGGTTTTGTCCCCAGGAGATCTCACAGCCTGTTAACCCACCAGGTGCCAGAAATATGAACCTAATGATAACCTAGAATGTCATTTTTCAACCAGTGCACCACAGAATATTTATTTATTTATTTATTTATTTATTTATTTATTTATTTATTATTTTTAAACAGGAATAAAATGACTGTCTTTATTGCATAGACTTTTTCAGTTGCTTTGAAGATTGGAGTCTTTGGAGCCACAGGGGACAAAAAATGGGAAATAAATTTCCCCTACTGCACTCACAGGGCAGGGAGTGACTTTAGAGCAAATGTGAGCATAGGCCTGGGGGACCCTGACCCTTCTGGGTTGATTGGCCAGTTAAATGGAGGGGAGTTGACAGGGCGAGACCTGGGCCCTGACTGGCCAGCCCACACATTCCAAGGCCCATCATTGGAGGACAGGTTAAGACAAGCTCCACCCTCAGCCGATGTCACAAGCATTTTAAAACATGCAATACTTATTTAGTTGGGGGCACTGACCTCTTTTCCTTTAGACTGTCAAATAAAAAAATGACAACAGCCAACACAACAATAGGCATCTCATGTGAATAAATCAAAATTATACCTATTTCTTTTGGTCAGATTGGCAATGTATATATATATTTTTTGGTGTGCTCCAGAATTTTAGTAATTAGTTTATGTGTGTCATGAGATAAAAAAGGTTGAAAACCACTGACCTAGAATGTGATCAACAAATACAAGTATACTTTTATGGAAAACCATGTTTATTATCTCCACTTGGGATAGAAAGAACAGATCTCTTGTCATTCCTCTTTTGTTCCTGCCTTCCTCGGATGTTATGTCACACAGATGTGTTCCAGCCAGGCCAGGACTTGCAAATGTGGGAAAATAGCAAGGGGAAGGTCAGTATGTAAGGGTGCACACATGAAGAGGGTTGATTCTTAATTCTAGGGGTTTCAAATTCAAAATTATGTTTCACGCATATGTAAGCACACAAACATATTTTCTAGCAGGATTGGCTTTTCCTTTCATTAGATTCTTAAAAGGATCTCAGACCCTCACACTCAAAAAGATTCAGCATTACCCCTTTAGTGGATACAAACAATGAGTGGGATGAGACTTCTTGCCAGCACATCCCCTCAGCACCATTTCTTCATTGTGGTCAATCTCCCAAGACATTCAGAATAAGTGAAAAGGTCTTCTGCTTTCTGGGCTCCACTATGTCTTTTTTTTTTTTTTTAACAGGGATAGAGAGTCAGAGAGAGGGATAGATAGGGACAGACAGACAGGAACGGAGAGAGATGAGAAACATCAATTATCAGTTTTTCGTTGTGACACCTTAGTTGTTCATTGATTGCTTTCTCATATGTACCTTAACCGTGGGCCTTCAGCAGACCGAGCAATCCCTTGCTGGAGCCAGCGACCTTGGGTCCAAGCTGGTGAGCTTTTGTTCAAACCAGATGGGCCCGCGCTCAAGCTGGCGACCTCGGGGTCTCGAACCTGGGTCTTCCACATCTCAATCTGACACTCTATTCACTGCGCCACTCCACTATGTCTTATTTTTAAATCAATTTTTTTTCCTTTCTGATGCACTGGAAAACAGGGCCTTCTGTTCAGGAAGCAGTTTTTAATAGTTCTTGCTGTCTGTAAAAAAGTGAAAGCAAACCCCTAATTGAAAATTTTCTTCTCTCTCTCTCTCGAGGAATAGGTGCTAGGGAACTCAGAGAAGTCCCACTTACATTTCAGAAGAATGTGTTCTCAAGCCTTCTGTGATGTGTGTGTCATGCTGGTTTAGTTTTGGAGCGTGTCAGTCTGTTCTGTTGATGAGAGTCTGTGTGGTGTTCTGAGGTCTGGAAGGTAGGAAGAAAGTGGGACAGAGAAGGGGGCACTTCAGATAGTCTGAGTCAATGCTGCAGAAGTAGAGACTCAAACTGTTCAATCATTCACTTACTCATTCTGTTTGGTTACCGAGCACCTATAATATGTGGTTGATTATTCTGGGCTCTGAGGGGTGGGAGAAGAAAATATCTGGTCCTCTTCCTTAAAAAACAACGTCATAAAAAGATAGGAATGCAAACGAACAATTAAAAATTAAATGCAAGAGCCACATAATAGGTATATACATACAAGTAATGGAAGCAAGAAAATAGAAATACTTAAATCAGTTCAGTTGGAGTGGTGGTCGTAGTGTGAGATTCTATTCTGAGAGGAGATAAATTGAAGCCAGGAATATGCCAAAGTTTTAGTCCCAGGGCAAGATGCTGGGGTTAACCAGATCACCTCTCGGGGAGCTATTGGGAGAGTAAGTAAAGTTTTTCTCATATTTTTTGCTTTGGAATTTTGTAGAAATTATGTTTGCTATTATCACATGTGTAAATCAAAGGACTTTTCTATGCTAGCAATTATTGAGCACTTACTATGTGCACTAAGTACATACTTAGATTTAATATCACAACCGCCTCATAAGGCAATTACTATTATTACCCTCAGGATTAGCCAGCACTCTCAAGAGAAACCAAACCAATAGGATGTAAGATATTCTTCTCTGTGTAACCTGCGGGTGACTCTATTGGCTTATTGGGGAGGTTTTCCCTAATAAACCTGGCATTCTGGAAAGACACAACTATGTGTGAGTGACTCCTAATAAGAATATTTCCTTGCTCATGAAGGTCTGATTGGCTGGTGCCTTGGCCACATTTGGAGTTAAATATATAAATCTCAATCCTGACTTTTCCACTCACCCACTCTGTCAGCTTACAAATACATTTCTTAACTTATTGGCCTCAGTTTCCTTCTCAGTGTAATGAGGGGTGAGAAAATAGTACCCAGCTTGCTGAGGACTACTTGAGTGTAAATTAAGTACCTGGCATAGAAAAGGTGCTCAAGAAATGGTATCTGTTACCATTATTTAATAAGATCATCCTAACAAAGCACTTAGCATTGTGCATAGAGTAAGTGCTCCATAAAGATGAGGTATCATCACCTCATTATTATTTAGTGGCCATTGACATCCCCTAGAAAACCCTTCACTGATCGGGAAGTGTGAACAAATGACTTTCATCTGCTAACTCAAAAACTTTGCAAAATCATGGCAGACATATGTTCATGACTCTGATATCAGAAATTGATGTTCTATCAGAGATTCTCTTCAGACATAAATATTTCTCTCAGGATATAACCTGTGCCAGGAATGTAACCACTGCTAATGGAATAATATAATATGCTTTTGCACACTTAGAGTCGGCTATTAGAAGACTCATTATATATTGACCATGCTCCAAAAGGGCAGGTTCAGGAACACCCTGATTTGTTTCCAGATGGTTTGAACTATTTATATGGAACTATGTCATCAGCAGTGAATCAGGAAATTTTCAGCCAGGAAAAAAAGAATTCAAATCCTTCTCGGCATAGACTTGGAATTTGCACATCTAAATCTGGGTCCTTCTATGGGAATGTGGAATGATCTTCCCGGACTTTCAGCTCACTCCATGTGACTGGCAATGTCCCCACCCCACCACCAGGAGTCCTGCATGCTGGCCGCAGTGTTCCTACGTTGGCATCTGCGTTTCCTGATGGAATGATTCTCTCTTATTTAGATGTGCCTTTTATATCTATATATAATTGCCCAAAAAGAAATAAATTATCAAGGAAATTCTAATTATTATAAACTCTCATCTTGATTATAGCCCAAGTGAGGACCCTAAACAAACTTCTTGCCTTGTGACAGTGATCAGAATACACTTCTCCAGAATACAGTGCTTTGACAGATAGAATATTTTAAGCTAAAAGAATTTGAGCAGAGATATGTGCAGGAAAGACCTTCCTGACTCTCCTCTAAAGCAGGACATAAACTCTTAGCTAGGAATGCTCTCCCTAAACCTGGAGGAAAGCACTAGACTTTGCTGTTTCTCCAAGTTTACTACATTTAGCTGATCCTCTTTTCATCCCGGCACATGTCTCCACAATTCTCCACTCTTCATTAAACCTAGCATAAAGACACTCAGGTTTAATCACTTCTTTGGGTTTTCATTTCCTTACAAAGGTTTCCATGTCATGGAAAAAGGATGTTAAATAAATTGATACGCTTTTCTTTTCTTAACCTGCTATTTATTATAAAGTTCCCAACCAAAAACTTAGGATACAGAATAAAGATATTTTCCTCTCCTACACTTGCTTTTCTCACATTCCCAAGGTGTCTTAGTAATTTATTTTCAACCAATTTATTGTCTTCCACACTGAACACCAATTCCTCACCAAAACATTTTGAGGTCTAATATATTTCACAACTCTAATATATTTCATAATTTAGACTTGTCTGGCTTTCAGAAAGGTAACATGAACCACATATTGTATTTTATTTTATTTTTTCATGTCTGAAATACATATACCTTTTTTTAATTGAATTTTTTGTTATGACATTGGTTCACAAAACCATACAGGTTTCAAGTGTATACTGTATTTTAAAAACACACCCAGGGGGATCTGGAGAAGCACTCCATAATCAGATTATATTTTAGTATCAAAACACATGAATAGTCAACAAAGACCATAGATAATCTTGCATCATGTCTGGTCAGATTTCGCCACCACATGATTTTTCAATATATATATATATATATACATATATATATATATAAAGAAATGCTTTGTTTCAGAGCTTTTGCAATTTTGGAATTGTAGCTATAGGATTACAGACTTGCAGTAACAATTTGGTTCATAAAACAACTTTGCAAGTGCTTCCATTTTGTGCTTCTTTCCAAATACATGGTGTTCTATTAGTTATTCTCCTGCTTTTCTCCCTATGGCCTTGTCCTCAACCACGGAGGGAGGAGGTGTAGGATGGGTGTGCAGTGATTAACTTGATTGATAATGTTGGGAAAAACAAACTGGGCATGCTCCACCCAGCTGCTCTTGGAAAGGAACTATTCCTCTGCCTTATTAGGACTTGGCCTCCTGCCTAATTTAGTTATGATTTCTGTTTCAACCTCAGAATTTATTATTTTAATTATTAATAATGATGATATTTTGGTCTCTGTTGGCCACCTTTAGTTTTTTATTTGTTTGTTTGTTAAGTGAGAGGAGGGGTGATAGACAAATTCCAGCATGCACCTTGACCAGGATCCACCCAGCAACCAATGCTGAATCAATTGAGCCACTAGCTGCTAGAGGGGCAAAGAGAGACAGTGGGAGGGGGCTTGAACCAGGGAGGTCCACACACTGGGCAGGTACTCTATCCACTGAGCAAGCTGGTCATGGCCTAGATTTGTTTTTCAACTGGTTAAAAATCTGGCGAGAAGAGAACTGACTCCTCATAGATTCCAGTGTGTGATCCTTGCTTGAGAGTGTTGAATTATTACAGCAGTAAAATTTTGGTTGAGAAAACATACCTGTGGGTAGGGCTTTGGTGATGCCAGAACCTGTGGCTTTGGGGTTTGGATGTGGACATGCAGGCAGGGACTTAAACTTTGGTGGTTTGTAAAGATTTGTTTGTATTAGACCAGAAAAGTTTTTATAGTAGTTGTTGGGCAGATAAAATATAATATAGCTCACTTTGTTAAAGATGGCTCTGCCCACGTAAAGTTTTAAGAGTAAGCTTTCCCCCACACCCTTGACTGATTGGATGATGTAGGGTGGTGCAATCTCATGAGGAATCCTCCCATTATGCCTCAGATAAGTGACTTTGTATCAGAGGCTTCCTTGTTTGTATAATTGGATTAAAGGTTTTGATTCTACACTATAAAGTGGGACAAGCCAGGAGCTTGCTTTCTCTCAGATCCTGAGGTTAGCATTAGAGAGGAGAGCAGATTAAGGCCACATGGAGACCAGGAGAAGCAGCCAAGATGGCAGAGTGCTGAGGAAGAAGCCATTTAGTGCAGAGTTTGTGCAGAGAGAAGGAGATGGGGAACAGAGGTGAATAAGTTTGGTGAGCTAGAAACCTTTGATTCTAGGAAACTTGGATAAGTCAGTAGCTTTGTGAGCACTGAATAAGTGGGTTTTGGAGCCCAATGTGTGTTTTTACTTGCCCGCTGGGTGCAAGCTAGGATTAAAGATAATGGCTTTAATCCTAGCTTGTTCTTGGCTCCGCTGTTTCATTACCTACTATCCGAATCTAATGCGAACCTGCACTGGCCAGGCGGCTGTGATGGTGGCCACGAATACTGGCTTTACATACATTTAACCATGGCAGCTGGGTAGAGAGGTTTTAAGGAAACCACAGGGTATTTAACCTTGGCTCTAAGAGGTCCAAGTGGGATATCCAGGTACATGTATCCTCAGTCCAGGCTGAACATTTCCAGTTTACACTGTCCTAGGTTTGTGCTTTGGACAAACTTCTACATAATTCAATGCATCACTTTCTTATTTGCTTATATATTTGCCTTTCTCAAGAATACTTTGGTCTTTGAGACCTACTTTGGATTCTATAACTCAGTATTTTTCACAGTGCCTGACATTTAGTGCACATTCAACAAACATTTATTGAGTGGATGACTGAAGAAACATTGTTTGCAACTTCCTAACAAGGAGGATTTTTACCCTGGCCAGACACACCTTGTAGTTCGGTCTTCATAAGCTGAGACCGTGCAGGGCAAAGAAGACGAGAGCAACAGGACTGAGTGTGGTCGTCTGACTTCATTGCCAGCAGTCTTGGTCTTAGGAACAAGGAGACTAAAATGGTATTAAGAAAAAAAAAAAAAAACAACAAGAGAGAAATAAGGGTAGAGGAGGAGGAGGAGGAGGGAGACCAGGCCATTGACTTTTAGGACTAAACACACATCTACATGTTAAGAGTCACTTTCTCTTTTTCTTTTTTTCTCACACCTAAGGTAAACTAAAAGAATTTTTTTCAAAATGATGTCCAGCCTGCTAAATGCTATTTTTGAAAAGAAGAATGTAGAGTGTGGAAGAGATACTGAGGACATGTGTGAGGGTGTGTGTGAGCAAGAAGAGTGAGCAAGGTTGCAGCTGAGTGAGGCAGCTTGCCTGAGAACAGAAGTTGAGTGTGGGAAAGAGATGAGGACAGAGACAGGAAGGAAGGAGGAGAGGGATGGAGGCAAGGGGGGAGGGACAGAGAAAGGAAAAGACCTAATTCATATGGTACCTAGCATTAAAATACTAGTTTTCTCATTATAGGTAGAAGCAGTACAAGCTTTCAAAACAAAATTAAACAACAACTTTATAAAGGTTAAACAGAAACATCCCAGCTGCTTTTGGATGTGCTATGTGGCTCACTGATCTCATCTGGGAGCCATGGTGGTAAGATATTCCTGGTCTGCTGGCACTGTCACCATTAGACCTTGCCCCAAGTCTCAGAGTGATCTGGGGATTGGAGCCACTCCCCTGAATTTTATTTATTTATTTATTTGAATTTATTTTGGTGACATTTTTTAATAAAATAATATAGGTTTCAAGTGTAAAATTCTATAATACATCATCCGTATATTGTATTGTGTGTTCATCACCCCAACTCAAGTCTCTTTCCATCACCATTTATTCCCCTTTTGCCCTCTTTTACCTCCCCTCACCCCACTTTCCCTCTGGTCATCATCATACTGTTGTCTGCATCTATGCATTTTTTGTTTTTCTGTTTTTTGCTTAATGCTCTTACTGTTTTCACGCAGTCCTCCAACACCTTTCCCATCTAACAGCTGTCAGTCTGTTTTCTGTATTTGTGAGTCTGTTTCTACGTTGTTTGTTCATTTATTTTGTTTCTTAATTTCAACATATAAGTGAAATTTATAGGTTTAAGTTTATATAGATTCCCCATATAGGGAATCATATGGTATTTGTCTTTCTCTGCCTGGTTTATTTCATCTAGTATTATGTTTCCAAGTCCATCCACACTGTCGCAAAATGTAAGATTTTCTTCTTTTTTATTTTATTTCATTGTTTTTATTAATTTTTAATTTTAATGGGGCAACATTGATAAATCAGGGTACATATGTTCAGAGAAAACATATTCAGGTTATTTTGACATTTGATTATAATACATACCTATCACCCAGAGTCAAATTGTCTTCTGTCACCTTCTATCTGGTTTTATTTGTGCCCCTCCCCTCCCCCAACCCCATCCATCTCCTCTCCCTCCCCCCCACCCATAGCCAGCACACTCTTGTCCATATCTCTGAGTCTTATTTTTATGTCCCATCTATGTATGGAATCTAATATTCTTAGTTTTTCTGATTTGCTAATTTCACTCAGTGTAATGTTAGCAAGGTTCATCCATGTTCTTGTAAATGCTCCGATGTCATCATTTCTTATGGCTGAGTAGTATTCCATAGTATATATGTACCAAAGCTTTTTAATCCACTTGTCCACTGAAGGACACTTGAGTTGTTTCCAGATCTTTGCTATTGTAAACAATGCTGCCAGGAACATGGGGGCGCATTACTTCTTTTCGAACACTGCTATGGTGTTCTTAGGGCATATTCCTAAAAGTGGGATAGCTGGGTCAAAAGGCAGTTCAATTTTTAATTTTTTGAGTAATCTCCATACTGTTTTCCACAGTGGCTGCACCAGTCTGCATTCCCACCAGCAGTGCAGGAGGGTTCCCTTTTCTCCACATCCTCGCCAGCACTTATTCTGTGTTGTTTTGTTGATGAGCGCCATTCTGACTGGTGTGAGTTGATTTCTATTGTGGTTTTAATTTGCATTTCTCTAATGATTAGTGATGTTGAGCATTTTTTCATATGCCTATTGGCCATCTGTATGTCCTCTTTGGAGAAATTTCTATTCATTTCTTTTGCCCATTTTATGATTGGGTTGTTTGTCTTCCTGGTGTTGAGTTTTATAAGTTCTTTATAAATTTTGGTTATTAACACCTTATCAGACGTGCTGTCGAATATGTTCTCCCATTGTGTGGTTTGTCTTTTTATTCTGTTCTTATTGTCTTTAGCTGTGCAAAAACTTTTTAGTTTGATATAGTCCCATTTGTTTATCTTGCCTTTTATTTCATTTGCCCGTGGAGATAAATCGGCAAATATATTGCTGCTACAGATGTCAGAGAGCTTGCTGCCTATGTTTTCTTCTAAGATGCTTATGGTTTCACGCCTTACGTTTAAGTCTTTTATCCATTTTGAGTTTGTTTATGTGAATGGTGTAAATTGATAATCTAGTGTCATTTTTTTGCCAGTAGATGTCTAACTTCCCCAACACCATTTGTTAAAGAGGCTGTCTTTACTCCATTGTATGTTCTTTCCTTCTTTGTCAAATATCAGTTGTCCATAAAGATGTGGGTTTATTTCTGGGTTCTCTCTTCTGTTCCATTGATCTATGTGCCTATTCTTAAGCCAGTACCAGGCTGTCTTGAGTATAATGGCCTTGTAGTAAACCTTGATATCCGGAAGAGTGATACCTCCTGCTTTATTTTTTCTTTTTAAGATTACTGAGGCTATTTGTGTTCTTTTTTGGTTCCATATAATTTTTGAAATATGTGTTCTATAACTTTGAAGTATGTCATTGGTATTTTAATTGGTATTGCATTGAATTTATAAATTGCTTTGGGTAATATAGACATTTTAATGATGTTTATTCTTCCTAGCCATGAGCACGGTATATGCTTCCACTTGTTTGTATCTTCCTTGATTTTTTTTATCAATGTTCTATAATTTTCTGAGTACAAGTCTTTAACCTCCTTGGTTAAATTTACTCCTAGGTACTTTATTTTTTTGGCTGCAATAGTTAAAGGGAATGTTTCCTTAATTTCTTTTGCTGACAGTTCATTGTTGGTATATAGAAATGCCTCTGATTTCTGGGTATTAATTTTATATCCTGCCACCTTGGTGAATTCATTTATCAGGGTCAGTAGTTTTTTGACTGAGACCTTAGGGTTTTCTATATACAATATCATATCATCTGCAAATAATTACAGTTTTACTTCTTCTTTTCCAATTTGGATGCCTTTTATTTCTTCTTCTTGTCTGATTGCTGTAGCTAGGACTTCCAGAACTATGTTGAATAAAAGTGGTGAAAGGGGGCACCCCTGCCTGGTTCCTGATCTTAAGGGGATTGTTTTAAATTTTTGTCCATTTAGTATGATGTTTGCTGTGGGTTTTTCGTAGATGGCCTTTATCATGTTAAGGAATGTTCCCTGTATTCCCACTTTACTGAGAGTTTTGAGCATGAATGGGTGCTGGGTTTTATCAAATGCATTTTCTGCACTTATTGAAATTATCATGTGATTTTTGTCCTTCCTTTTGTTTATGTGATGAATCACATTGATTGATTTGTGAATATTGAACCAGCTTTGCCTCTCCAGAATAAATCCCATTAAATCATGGTGTATGATTTTTTTCATATATTGCTGGATCCAGTTGGCTGATATTTTGTTGAGAATTTTAGCATCTAAATTCATCAGGGATTTAGGCCTATAATTTTCTTTCTTTGTGTTGTCTTTGTCCAGTTTTGGGATCAGAATTATATTCGCCTCATAACAGGAGTTTGGAAGTGTTCCTTCCTCTTGAATTTTTTGAAATAGCTTGTGGAGGATAGGAGTTAGTTCTTTTTTGAATTTTTGGTAGAATTCACTTGTGAAGCCATCAGGCCCAGGACTTTTCTTTTTTGGGAGTTTTTTGATAACTGTTTCTATCTCATTTGTTGTAATTGGTCTGTTAGGTGTTCTGATTCTTCCAGATTGATTTTTGGAAGATGATATGATTCAAGAAATTTGTCCATTTCACCTAGGTTGTCAAATTTTTTGGCATAGAGTTCTTTATAGTATTTTCTTACAATGCTTTGTATTTTTGTTGTGTCAGTTGTTATTTCTCCACTGTCATTTCTAAATTTATTTATTTGGGTCCTCTCTCTTTTTTTCTTGGTGAGTCTAGTTAAAGGTTCATTAATCTTGTTTACCTTTTCAAAGAACCAGCTCCTGGTTTCATTGATCCTCTGTATTGTTTCCTTAGCCTCTATGTCATTTATTTTTGCTCTGATCTTTATTATTTCCTTCCTACTGGTCCTGGGCTTTATTTGCTATTGTTTTTCTAGTTCTTTGAGATGCAGGGTTAGGTTGCTTATTTGAGCTTTTTCTAGCTTCTTATGATATGCTTGTAGTGCAATGAACTTCTCTCTCAGTACTGCTTTTGCTGTGTCCCATAAATTTTGAGTTGATGTATGCTCATTATCATTCGGTTCTAGAAACTTTTTTATTTCTTCTTTGATCTTATTGTTAATCCATTCATTATTTAATAACATGCTATTTAGTTTCCAAGTGTTTGAGTATTTTTCAGATTTTCTTTTGTGGTTAATTTTTAGTTTCATGCCATTGTGATCAGAGAAAATGCCTGATATGATTTCAATCTTCTTAAATTTATTGAGACCATTTTTGTGTCCTAACATGTGGTCTATCCTAGAAAACGTACCATGAGCGCTTGAGAAGAATGTATATTCTACTGCTTTAAGGTGAAAATTTCTGAAGATATCTATTAAATCGAGTTGATCTAGTATATCCTTTAAGTCTGCTGTTTCTTTATTAATTTCCTTTCTTGAGTATCTATTCAGTGTTGTTAGTGGGGTATTGAAATCCCCTACTATTACAGTATTGATGTTAATCTCGCCCTTTATATCCATCAGTCTGCTTTATGTATGTCGGGGCTTCTATATTTGGTGCGTAGATATTTACAATAGTTATATCTTCCTGTTGAATTGTTCCCTTTATCATTATGTAGTGTCCTTCTTTATCTCTTACTACAGCCTTTGTTTTAAAGTCCATTTTGTCAGATATAAGTATTGCTACCCTGGCTTTTCATTCATTTCCATTTGCCTGAAATATTTTTTTCCATCCTTTTACCTTCAGTCTATGTGCATCTTTTGTTTTAAAGTGTGTCTCTTGTAGACAGCATATGTATGGGTCCTGTTTCTTTATCCATGCAGCTACCCTATGTCTCTTGATTGGATCATTTTAGCCATTTACATTTAAGGTTATTATTGCTATGTATTTGTATATTGCCATTTATTCTTTAAAGCTGTATTCTTCCTTTGCTGTATTCTTTCCGCCCTTTGAACTGTTCACAACAGGCCCTTTAGTAACTCTTGCAGAATTGGTTTGGTTTTAATGAATTCCTTGAGTCTTTATTTGTCTGGGAAGCTCTTTATTTCTCCTTCAATTTTAAATAGTAACCTTGCTGGATAGAGTAGTCTTGGTTGTAGGCTCTTGTTCTGCATTACTTTGAATATATCTTGCCATTCCCTTCTGGCCTCAAGTGTTTCTTTTGAGAAGTCCGATGTCATCCTTATGGGGGCTCCTTTGTAGGTGATAACCTTTTTTTCTCTAGCAGCTTTTAAAATTTTCTCTTTATTCCTTAGCTTTGATATTTTAACTATGATGTGTCTTGGTGTAGATTTCTTTGGGTTTCTCTTAATGGAGTTTTGTGTGTTTCTTGAACGTGTAAAATGTTTCCCAGCCTTAATTTAGGGAAGTTTTCTGCAATGATTTGATTAAACAAAGTTTCTATTTCTTATTCTCTCTCCTCTTCTTCAGGCACCCCTATGATGCGAATGTTGTTTCTCTTCATGTTGTCACAGAGCTCCCTTAGAGTTTCCTCACATTTTTGAGTCTCTTTTCCTTTTTCTTCTCTGCTTCTGTGCCTTTGTTTATTGTGTCCTCTAACTTGCTGATTTGATCCTAAGCATGATTCATCCTGCTTTTAATTCCTTCCATTGTGGTCTTCAGTTCTGATACTGTATTTGTCATTTCTGTCTGATTCTTTTTTATTATTTCAATTTCGTTTTCTATACTTGTTATCTCTTTCTTTAGGTGTTCATAGTGACTATCCATTGTTGCTCTAATTTCTTTGAACATCCTAACTATCATTATTCTAAATTCTGCTTCTGGTAATTTGGTTATATCTGGTTCATTCAGGTCCTTCTCTGGGGCTTTCTCTTGATTCATTTGGTTTGCATTCCTTTGCCTGCCCATTTTGTCTGTGTATAAGCAAGTTGTGGCCATGGAGTCCAGTAGATGTTGCCTTTGTGTTCTCCAGGTGTAGTCTGTCTGCAGGCCCGCCACTCCCTCTGCCGCTGCCCAGGGCGGTTGGATGTGGGCGTTGCCAGTGCCGGCTGACTGCGGCTGTTGCTGTGATTTCCACCTCTCCTCCACTGGAGGGGCTGTCACTCAAGTCACAAGCCTCAGCACCAAGGGTAGAGGTGAGCACCTTTGGTCAGCTGCGGAGCCAGACTGTTTTGGGGCTTCTGCCCAGCACCCGCGGTCTGAGCCTGCTCTCCACAGATTCGCAGGTTGGACGTGGCTTCTGATGTGCTCTCAGCTGTGAGCCTTTGCCCCTCAGGA
Organism: Rhynchonycteris naso; assembly: GCA_037038555.1. NCBI lineage: Eukaryota > Metazoa > Chordata > Mammalia > Chiroptera > Emballonuridae > Rhynchonycteris > Rhynchonycteris naso. The sequence goes on along the minus strand of CM072996.1, from coordinate 105,128,019 downwards.
GCTTTAGCCCCACCCTCAAGGCCAGGGCCCTCCTGAGCAGGGTCGCAAACCAAGATTTATGGGGCTGGGCGTGGCTGTTGGCGTGTGCTCCGCTGCGAACTTCCATTCATCGCGGGCTTTACCCCGCCCCATGCGTTCAGAGCCAACTCGGGTGCGCAGGATGGCAAACCACGGTTTCTCTGGCCAGTTGGGCCTGCTGGTATGAGCTCAGCCGCGAACCTCTGCCCATCCCTGGCCCTAACTCCATCCCTGTGGTCAGGGCCGGCTTGCACAGGGTCGCAGAGCAGATTTCTGCCCGTTCCTAGCTTCCCGCTTTTCCCCCCCGCAGGTGAGTTTACAGGCGGGGCGCAGCTGCCGGACTGCTTTATGCATCCCCTCCGCCCCTGCTGGGCTAGACCGAGCTCACACAGGCTGGGCCTCCACCCCTGCAGGTAGAACCGCGTTTCAGCGTCCCACCACCACCATCCCTCCAGCAACCCTCAGCAGAGTAGGAAGTGGCCCCACAGTTTAAATCCTATCACTCCATACTGTAGACCTGGGAGCTCCCTCCCTCTAAGCAGCTCTGCTCCAATGGCCGCAGGAGAGCTTGTTTGGCTGATGTCCTGTCTCCCTTTGCTGGTATTGCTAATTCCAGGGGAAATATTCGTTTTTGATTAGGGAAGTGACTTAGCCCAGGGCTTAGGGTGACTGTCCCTCAGAGTGTTTGTCCCTGTGCCTTCAGTCCACACTCTCTTCCCACTGCTCTGGTCCTCTCCTCTGTCCCCATTCCCCGGAGCCCCGGGTGAGTGGTTGTGAGAGAGGTTTTCTGCGCTGTCCCTTTAAAAAGAAACTTGGGTCTGAGAAAACTGTCTCTTTCTCACAAACAGTATCCTCACTTGTTTCACAGCTCAATACTGTCCAAACACCTCTTCTAGGCTCTGGGACTGAAGGCTGGGGCTTTGTTCCTGGGACCCAGGTCCCTCCCTCTCTGCCAACCTCTCCTTCCGCCACGTGGGTCTCTCCGGGCTGCTTTCGCTCCGGGGAGCTGGGCAGCCCTCTTCGCATTTTCGCTATTCCTACCAGTCTCAATGTGGCTTCTTCTGTGTTCCTTGGTTGAAGAGTCCACTTAGTTTAGTTCAAAGTTGGTTTATCTAGATGATGGTTCTTAAAATTGAGTTATAATCCACTTTGGTTCTGGGAGTTGGTACGTCCGCCTACTCCATCACCATCTTGCTCCTGATAGTTTTACCTCTTCTTTTCCAACTTGGATGCCTTTAATTTCTTCTTCTTGTCTGATGGCTGTGGCTAGGAATTCCATAACTATGTTGAATAAGAGTGGTAAAAGGGGGCACCCCTGCCGTTTTCCTGATCTTAAGGGTATTGCTTTTAATTTCTGCCCATTGAGTATGATGTTGGCTGTCAGTTTGTCATAGATGGCCTTTATCATGGTAAGGTATGTTCCTTGTAGTCCCTCTTTGCTGAGAGTTTTGATCATGAATGGATGCTGGATTTTATCAAATGCTTTTTCTGCATCTATTGAAATTATCATGTGATTTTTGTCCTTCCTTTTGTTTATGTGATGAATCACATTGATTGGGTTGCGAATATTGAACCAGCCTTGCCACTCCAAAATAAATCCCACTTGATCATGGTGTATGATTTTTTTCATATATTGCTGGATCCGGTTGGCTAATATTTTGTTGAGAATTTTAGCGTCTAAATTCATCAGGAATATTGGCCTATTATTTTCTTTCTTTGTGTTGTCTTTGCCTGGTTTTGGAATCAGAATTATGCTTGCCTCACAAAAGGAGCTAGAAAGTCTTCCTTCCTCTTGAATTTTTTGAAGTAGCCTGAGAAGGATAGGAGTTAGTTCTTCTTTGAATTTTTGGTAGAATTCACTTGTGAGGCCATCAGGCCCAGGACTTTTCTTTGTTGGGAGTTTTATGATAACTGTTTTGATCTCATTTGTTGTAATCAGTTTGTTTAGGGTGTCTGATTCTTCCAGATTGATTTTTGGAAGATTGTATGTTTCAAGGAATTTTTCCATTTCATATAGGTTGTCTAGTTTTTTGGCATACAATTCTTCATTGTATTTTCTTACAATATTTTGTATTTCTGTTGTGTCAGTTATTTCTCCACTCTCCTTTCTAATTTTATTTGAGTCCTTTCTCCTTTTTTCTTGGTGAGTCTAGTTAAAGGTTCATCGATCTTGTTTACCTTATCAAAGAACCAGCTCCTGGTTTCATTGATCCTCTGTGTCATTTCTTTAGTCTCTGTGTCATTTATTTCTGCTCTGCTCTTTATTATTTCCTTCCTTCTACTATCCCTGATCTTTACTTGCTGTTGTTTTTCTAATTCTTTTAGATGCAAGGTCAGGTTGCTTTTTGATCTTTTTCTAGCTTCTTTTGGTATGCCTGTAGTGCAATGAACTTCCCTCTTTTTGCTGTGTACTGCTTTTGCTGTGTCCCATAAATTTTGAGTTGATGTATGCTCATTATCATTCGTTTATAGGAACTTTTTTATTTCTTCTTTGATCTCATTGTTAACCCATTCATTATTTAATAACATGCTATTTAGTTTCCAAGTGTTTGAGTATTTTTCCGCTTTTCTTTTGTGTTTAATTTCTAGTTTTATGCCATTGTGATCAGAGAAAATGCTTGATATGATTTCAATCTTCTTAAATTTATTGAGACTGCTTTTGTGTCCTAATATGTGGTCTATCCTAGAGAATGTACCATGGGCGCTTAAAAGGAATGTATATTCTGCTGCTTTAGGGTGAAAAGTTCTGAAGATATCTATTAAATTGAGTTGATCTAGTATATCCTTTAAGTCTGCTCTTTTTTGTTAGTTTTCTTTCTTGAGAATCTATCCAGTGTTGTTAGTGGGATATTGAAATCCCCTACTATTATAATATTGCTGTTGATCTAGCCCTTTATATCCATCAAAGTTTGCTTTGTGTATTTCAGAGCTCTTATGTTCAGTGTGTAGATATTTATGCTGGTCATATCTTCCTGTTAAATTGCTCTCTTTATCATTATCTAGTGTCCTTCTTTATCTCTTACTACAGCCTATGTTTTAAAGTTCATTTTGTCAGATATAAGTATTGCCACCCCGGCTTTTTTCTCATTTTCATTTGCATGAAATATTTCTTCCATCCTTTTACCTTCAGTCTATGTACATCTTTTGTTTTAAGGTGTGCCTCTTATAGACAGCATATATATAGGTCCTGTTTTCTTATCCATGCAGCTACCCTATGTCTTTTGATTGGATCATTTAATCCATTTACATTTTAGGTTATTATTGATATGTAGTTGTTTATTGCCATTTAATTCTTTAAAGCTGTATTCCTCTTTTGCTATATTCTTTTCCCCCTTTGATCTGTTCACATCAGTCCCCTTAGCATCTCTTGCAGGATTGGCTTCGTTTTAATGAATTCCTTGAGTTTTTATTTTGTCTGGGAAGCTTTTTATTTCTCCGTCAATTTTAAACGTTAACCTTGCTGGATAAAGTAGTCTTGGTTGTAGGTTCTTGTCCTGCATTTCTTTGAATATGTCTTGCCATTCCCTTCTGGCCTCAAGTGTTTGAGAAGTCAGATGTCATCCTTATGGGGGCTACTTTGTAGGTGATAGCCTTTTTTTCTCTAGCAGCTTTAAATATTTTCTCTTTATAACTTAGGTTTGGTGGGGGTTTTTTGTTGTTGTTTTTTTTTTTTTTTCCACAGGGGCAGAGAGAGAGTCAGAGAGAGGGACAGACAGGGACAGACAGACAGGAATGGAGAGAGGTGGGAAGCATCAATCATTAGTTTTTCGTTCCCGTCACAACACTTTAGCTGTTCATTGATTGCTTTCTCACATGTGCCTTGACCACGGGCCTTCAGCAGACCTAGCAACCCCTTGCTTGAGCCAGCGACCTTGAGTCCAAGCTGGTGAGCTTTTGCTCAAGCCAGATGGGCCTGCACTCAAGCTGGCGAGATTGGGGTCTCAAACTTGGGTCTTCTGCATCTTAGTCCAATGCTCTATCCACTGCGACACCGTTTGGTCAGGCCACTTAGCTTTGGTATTTTAATTATGATGTGTCTTCGTGTAGATTTCTTTGGGTTTCTGTTTAATGGAGTTCTGTGAGCTTCTTGAAAATGTGAGTTGTTTTCCAGCCTTAATTTAGAGAAGTTTTCAGCTATGATTTGGTTGAACAAAGTTTCTATCCCTTGTACTTTCTCTTCTTCCTCAGGAACCCCTATGATGCGGATGTTATTTCTCTTCATGTTTTCACAGAGTTCCTTTAGAGTTTCCTCACATTCTTTGAATCTCTTTTCTTTTTTCTGCTCTGTTTCTGTGCCTTTGTTTATTTTGTCCTCTAACTCGTTGATTCTATCCTCAGTTTCACCCATCGTGCTTTTAATTCCTTCCATTGTGGTCTTCAATTCTGATATTGTATTTGTCATTTCTGTCAGATTCTTTTTTTAAATTTCAATTTCCTTTTTTATACTTGCTATCTCTTTATTTAGGTGTTCATACTGACTATCCATTGTTGCTCTAAGCTCTTTGAACATCCTAACTATCATTATTTTAAACTCTGCATCTGGTAATTTGGTTATATCTGGTTCATTCAGGTCCTTCTCTGGGGATTTCTCTTGATTCATTTGGATTGCATTTCTCTGCCTGCCCATTTTGTCTGCATATAAGAAGGGTGTGGCCACTAGATTCCAATGGGCGTTGCCTCTGTGTTCGCTAGGTATGGTCTGCAGGCCCACCACACCCTCTGCGGCTGCCTATGGCAGTTGGGTATGGGCTTAGCTGGCGCTTGCCTGCTGCAGCTGTTGCTGCGGTTTCTGCCTCTCCTCCGCAGGAGGGGCTGTGTTCTCGTGCGGCTCTACAAGCCTCAGCCTGTATCGGCCTTTGCCCTGCCCCCACGAGTGGGATTGCACAGTGCACTCATACCAGAAGCCTCGGTATCAAGGGCTAGGGTGAGCACCTTTGCTCAACTATGGTCCTAGCCTGTTCCCAGGTGTTGAGCAGATAAAATATATTATGCTCACTTTGTTAAAGATGGCGCTGCCCACTTGCAAGTTTTAAGAGTAAGCTTTCCCCCACACCCTTGACTGATTGGATAATTTGGGGTGGTGCACTCTCCTGAGAAATTTTCCCATTATGCCCCAGATAAGTTATTTTGTATCAGAGACTTCCTTGTCTGTAAATTGGATTAAAGGTTTGAATGTCTACACTATAAAGTGGGGCAGACCAGGAACTTGCGCTCTTGGTTCCTGAGGTTAGTATTAGAAAGGAGAGCAGATTAAGGCCAGGAGAGCAGCCTTGATGGCGGAGTGCTGAGGAAGAAGCCAGTTTGAGCAGAGTTTGTGCTGGGGAAGGAAATGGGTAACAGAGGTGAATAAGTCTGGTGAGCTAGAAACCTTTGATTCTAGGAAACTTGGATAAGTCAGTAGCTTTGTGAGCACTGAATGACTGGGTTTTGGAGCCCAGTGTGTGTTTTGCTTGCCCGCCAGGTGCTAGCTAGAATTAAAGCTGATGGCTCGCCAGTTCTTGGCTCCAGTGTTTCATTACCGACTGTCCAAATCCAATGCGAACCTGCATGTGAATGGCCTCCACTATTGGCCTTACTTTTGGTGTAGTCTGTGGCAGGATTCAATACATATCCGTATGGAGCAACCATAACCTTTTAGTGGTGGAGTAGAGGACTGGCTGCTGTTATGGTTCCCTTTGGCTGTCGTTCTGGGGACTGTAGGATGGCTGACTTTTACAGCCATGTGTGAGGAAACCTAGAGCTCTATGGAAGAGACTGCCCGGGACCTGAAAACCAAGCAGTAGAAGGAGCAGGAGGAAACGTGGGAGAAAGAAATGCTGACCCTGGAGCTGGAGGAAGTGCTGGAGGAGGAGGTCGACCAGGTTTGCAAGATTCGCCTGGAAATGGAGCAGACGCTGGAGAAGGAATCACAGGTTCGTGAGTTGGAGTTTGCCCTGGATGTTGTGAAGAGCGAGCAGCAGCATGAGGCTGGGGCTGAAGCTGAGGCTGGGTCCGGGGCTGGAGCTGCAAGGCCCATGGAGCAGGAGGCAGCGGTGGCCCAGGTCTCAAACCCAGCAGCAGGAGCTGGAGTTCTCAGTTCCTCTTTGGAGGATGAGGAATATTGGGCTGGAGTTGTAATTCACAGACTCTAGAAGGTAAATGGCGCCAGCTGCTGTGGGAGGATGAACGGATATCCCAGGAGCCAGGCATACATCGCTGAGTGGCCACTGGAATGGCAGGGGGTACCTGCTAAGCTGCTGGTGGGTTCGCTGACATTTTGGGTCATAGGGGTGGATGCCATCATGCTCCCCAGAGTAGAGATGGAAATGCTGACTGCCATATCCACATGCTTCTCTTTAGGACAGTGTGAGACCTGCCATGATGGCAGGAATGAGGGGAGAGGCTAATACCCCATATGCATGGACTGATTTCCTGGACTATGACTGGAGTGAGCACTGGCTCCTTTGTTAAATGGACTTATGGATTTTGGACAATGTGAAATACTCTGATGGTGGTGTGGGGCGGCTTTGATGGAGGCCCTCTCTCTGCCCCAGAAAGCCTTTCAAATTGCAAGTGAGCTGAGGACATTTTGTCCTTTTGGCAAAGTGCTCAGAGACCGGTGAAATGTACCTTTGTAATTGTTGAAATTGTATGATTTGTCATGTATTTGTAATTTGTGTAATGTACCTAATTTCCTTGTACAGGGATGCCAGTGGGGTAGATTGTGGGTAGTAAAGTGAGCATACGGGTGGATTGTTGGGCAGATAAAATATATTATGGTCACTTTGTTAAAGATGGCGCTGCCCACGTGCAAGTTTTAAAAGTAAGTTTTTCCCTACACCCTTGACTGATTGGATGATGTGGGGTGGTGCACTCTCCTGAGGAATCCTCCCATTATGCCTCAGATGGGTGACTTTGTATCAGAGACTTCCTTGTTTGTAGATTTGATTAAAGGTTTGGATTTCTACACTATAAAGTGGGGCAGACCAGGAGCTTGCGCTCTCGGTTCCTGAGGTTAGCATTAGAGAGGAGAGCAGATTAAGGCCACATGGGGGCCAGGAAAAGAGTGAAAATGGTGGAGTGCTGAGCGAGAAGTCAGTTTGAGCAGAATTTGTGCTGGAGAAGGAGATGGGGAACAGAGGTGAATAAGTCTGGTGAGCTAGAAACCTTTGATTCTAGGAAACTCGGATAAGTGGGTTTTGGAGCCCAGAGTGTGTTTTTTCTTGCCCGACCGGTGCAAGCTTGAATTAAAGCTGATGGCTTACCAGTTCTTGGCTTCATTGCTTTATTACCAACTGTCCGAATGAAATGTGGACCTGCATGAGCCAGGCGGCTGTGATGGTGGCCCTGGCTACTGGCTTTACACCAGGCTTTTGCCCAGCCCCCATGATCAGGGCCCGCTCGCTCATGGGCTTCCGCCCAGCCCTCACAGTAGGGCTGGCTTGCGCTGCATTGCAAACCCCAGAGGCTGCTGGCAAGCGTTCAGCTGGGAGCCTCTGCCTGTCCCGGGCTTTTGCTCCACCCCCGCGGCCAGGGCCAGCTCGTGCAGGGTCGCAAGCCTCAGAGGCCAGGTGCTGCCGTGCATCTGTGCACCCGTGCTCAGCAGCAGATCTCCATCCATTCCCGGGCTCCCCCCCCCCCGCCCCCCCCCCCCGCAGGTGAAGCTGCAGGCGGGCCCGCAGCTGCCAGACTGCTTTTGTGCATCCCCTCCTCCCCTGCTGGGCTAGATTGAGCTCACACTGGCCCTCCCAGCCTCTGCCCCTGCCAACAGAACCGCGTTTCCACATCCCACCATCATCCTTTCTCCAGCAAGGCCTCAGCAGTGTGAGTAGGGGCACTGCAGCTCAGACCCTAACACTCCATACTGTAGTCCTGAAAGCTCCCTCTTTCTAAGCGGCAATGCTCTAAGTGCCCCGGGAGAGTTTGTTTGGCTGGTGTCCTGCCTCCCTTAGCTGGTATTGCTAGTTCCAGGGGAAATATTCATTATCTGTTGGGCAGATAAAATATATTATGCTCACTTTGTTAAAGATGGCGCTGCCCACATGGAAGTTTGTTGATATTAATGTGTGTTCTGGAACAGGCTGTGGGCAGGCCGGGTCGTCATAGCCTAAGGCTTAGTTTAAGAGTAAGCTCTTCTCCACACCCTTGACTGATTGGATGATGTAGAGTGGTGATGTAGGGAGGTTCTTTATTTGTATAATTGGATTAAAGGTTTTGAGTCTATGCTATAAAGTAGGAGAGACCAGTAGCTTGATCGCTCTCTTTTGGTTCCTGAGTTCCTGAGGTTAGTATTAGAGAGGAGAGCAGAGTAAGGCCACGTGAAGGCCAGGAGAAGCAGCTGAGATGGCAGAGTGCTGAGGAAGAAGCCAGTTTGTTAAGAGTTTGTGCTGGAGGAGATAGGAAACAGAGGTGAATAAGTCTGGTGAGCTAGAAACTTTTGATTCTAGGAAACTCGGATAAGTCAGTACCTTTGTGAACACTGAATGTGTGGGTTTTGGAGCCCAGTGTGTGTTTTTGCTTGCCCGCCGGGTGCAAGCTAGAATTAAAGCTGATGGCTCACCAGTTTTTGGCTCCATTGTTTCATTACCGACTGTTCGAATCTAATGTGAACCTGCGTGGGTCAGCCTGCTGTGATGGTGGCCTTGACAGATTTGGGAAGTGACTCAGCCCAGGGTTTAGGGTGGCTGTCCCTCAGAGTGTTTCTCCCTGTGCTTTCCAGACTACACTCTCTTCCCACTGCTCCGGTCCTCTCCTCTCTCCCTGTCCGCTGGAGTCCCGGGTGAGTGGTTTTTTTTTTTTAATTTATTCATTTTAGAGAAGAGACACAGAGTGAGAGCGAGAGAGAGAGAAAGAGAGAAAGGGGGGAGGAGCTGGAAGCATCAACTCCCATATGTGCCTTTGACCATACCAATGCAGGGTTTTGAACTGGCGACCTCAGTGTTCCCAGGTCTATGCTTTATCCACTGCGCCACCACTGGTGAGGCCCGGGTGAGTGGTTTTGAGAGAGGTTTTCTCTGTCGTCCCTTTAAGAAGAATTCTGGGTCTCAGAAAACTGTCTCTTTCTCACAAACAGTATCCTAACTTGTTTCACAGCTCAATACTGTCCATACACCTCTTCTAGGCTCTGGCGCTGCAGGCTGGGGTTTTGTTCCTGGGAACCAGGTCCCTCCTTCTCCACTAGACTCTCTTCTGCCACGCGAGTCTCCCCGGGCTGCCATTCGCTCCAGGGAGCTGGGCAGCCCTTTCCACGTTTTCGCTTTTCCTACCAGTCTCAATGTGGCTTATTCAGTGTTCCTTGGTTGAAGAGTCCTCTTAGTTTAATTGAAAGTTGGTTTATCCAGATGATGGTTCTTAAAATTAAGTTATCCACTTTGGTTCCAGGAGTTCCAGGAGTTGAAAGTTGGTACATCCATCTACTCCATTGCCATCTTGTCATCTCCTTTTTTTTTTTTTTTTTTTTTTTTTTTACTGCCAAGTAGTATCACAATGTGAATGTACCAGCACTTATTTATCCACTCATCAACTGATGGGCTTCCAAATCTTGGCTGTTGTAAATAATGCTGCAGTGAGCATAAGGGAGCATATATTCTTTCAAATTAGTGTTTTCATATATTTTGGATATATTCCCAGAAGTGGAATTGCTGGGTCAAAAGGCAGTTCAATTTTTAATTTTATGAGGAATCTCCATACTGCTTTCCACAGTGGCTGCAACAGTCTGCATTCCCACCAGCAGTGCAGGAGGGTTCCCTTTTCTCCACATCCTCGCCAGCACTTATTCTGTGTTGTTTTGCTGATGAGTGCCATTCTGACAGCTGTGTGGTAATATTTTGTTGTGGTTTTGTTTGCATTTCTCTGATAATTAGTGATGGTGAGCATCTTCTCATATATTTATTGGTCATCTGTGTGTCTTTTTTGGAGAAATGTTTATTCAGGTCCTTTGCCCATTTTCTTAATTGGATTGTTTGTTTGCTTGTTTGTTTTTGTTATCATGCTGTATTTCTTTATAAAATTTGGATATGAATTCCTTATATAGTGTATCATTGATGAATATGCTCTCCCATTCAGTGAGATATCTTTTTATTTTGTTGATGGTTTCCTTTGCTGTGTAAAATCCTTGAATTACTTTAAGTCTCCTTCTGGTGACTGGGACCAGTCTGGACTAGCAATGTTATCTGGGCAGGGTGCAGCAAGCCTGCCCTAGATTCATGCCTATGGGGACATCCTGGTATTCTCTTTCCAGTCTTCAATGCTATGCAAAAATTAAGCTTCTTAAACTGAAATGCAATTGAACTGCTTTCTTCCTTTCTGAACTCCCCCCCAAAAAAAGATTATTCCATTCCCAACACACATTAATATCAATGGGCTTTCATGTGGGCAGCACCATCTTTAACAAAGTGAGCATAATATATTTTATCTGCCCAATAAGGAGAGAGCAAAAGTCTGGCATAATTGGTCATATTTCCTGATAACTGAAAATAAGACTTTTAATAGTTGGACAGGTACAGCCAAGAGATCCCCCCAAGATAGTATCTGAGGGCAGAGAAGGGAAAACCAACAGGATGTCTGATGTTAGTGATAGAGGAAAAACAAAACAAAACAGAGATGTGTATTTTCTGATTAAATGTTCCCGAGTCCTACCCATTTACTAAACCAGATACCTTTGCAATGTGAATGAGCAGCAAAGCTTAGAAACATGAGTAAGGCTATTGCTGTGAGCAGATAGATAACCTGGACAAGTGTGGCAGCATTCCTTACAGAGATAAGAGCTTGTCATCTGTTCTGTAAGATTTTCAGCCTCCCTCAGGCTAAGAAGAAAACTGGGCTCACTGACTCTTTTGCCTGAGTGAGGTTTGTATTTTAAGTAGAAAATATAATTACAGGAAGACAATCTCTCCTATTTTTTGTGAAAGGCTTTATAATTATATATATATATATATATATATATATATATATATATATATATATATATATATATATATATATATATTAGGTATCCAATAAAAAGAGGCAGAGAAAAAGGAGTATCTTTGAGAGGGGAGAAATTTCTCCCTAATGAAAAGGAAATAAAATTCAGCTGTGTTGGGCAGATAAAATATATTATGGTCACTTTGTTAAAGATGGCGCTGCCCACGTGCAAGTTTAAAGAGTAAGCTTTTCCCCACACCTTTGACTGATTGGATGATGTAGGGTCGTGCACTCTCATAAGGAATCCTCCCAGTATGTCTCAGATAAGTGACTTTGTATCAGAGACTTCCTTGTTTGTAGATTGGATTAAGGGTTTGGATTTTTACACTATAAAGTGGGACAGACCAGGAGCTTGATCTCTCTCGGTTCCTGAGGTTAATATTAGAAAGGAGAGTAGATTAAGGCCATGTGGAGGAGAGGAGGCAGCCAAGATGGTGGAATGCTGAGGAAGAAGCCAGTTTGTGTAGAGTTTGTATACAGAGGTGATGGGAAACAGGTGAATAAGTCTGGTGAGCTAGAAACCTTTTGATTTTAGGAAACTCGGATAAGTCAGTAGCTTTGTGAGCACTGAATGAGTGGGTTTTGGAGCCCGCCGGGTGCAAGCTAGAATTAAAGCTGATGGCTCACCAGTTCTTGGCTCCTGTAGGGCAGATAAAATATATTATGCTCACTTTGTTAAAGATGGCGCTGCCCACATGAAAGTTCGTTGATATTAATGTGTGTTCTGGAACAGGCTGTGGGCAGGCCGGGTTGTTGTTGCCTAAGGCTTAGTTTTAAGAGTAAGCTCTTCTCTACACCCTTGACTGATTGGATGATTGTTCGGCCGATAAATATAATATGCTCACTTTGTTAAAGATGGTGCTGCCCACATGCAAGCCCATCACCCAGGTGATATTATTTGCCCTTATGCTTGGAATGGGTGTGGGGGAAAGGCTGTAATGTAAGCAGGCCAGGTCGTTATGGCCTAAGGCTTAGTTTTAAGAGTAAGCTCTTTTCCACACCCTTGACTGATTGGAATATGTAGGGTGGTGCACTCTCCTGAGGAATCCCATTATACAGAGACTTCCTTGTTTGTATAATTGGATTAAAGGTTTTGATTCTACGGTATAAAGTGGAAGAGACCAGTAGCTAGCTCTCTTGGTTCCTGAGTTCCTGAGGTTGGTATTAGAGAGAAGAGCAGATTAAGGCCATGTGGAGGAGAAGTAGCCAAGATGGCAGAGTGCTGAGGAAGAAGCCAGTTTGTTAAGAGTTTGTGCAGGAGGAGATGGGAAGCAGAGGTGAATAAGTCTGGTGAGCTGGAAAGTTTGATGCTAGGTGTCCGGCAGTTGTTAATCTTACTCAAACCGTCTGGCAGTTGTTAATCTTGCTCAAACAGCACACACCCAAATTCTCGAAACTGTCCCCAAGGCTGTTCCATGAACTGCACGCCCCACCAAACCGGTCGACCGTTACCATCCTCCCCCCTCTGCAGATATAAAAAACCCAAAAACCCTCCCCGGGCGTGCCTTTACAGACTCACATCCGAGGGTCAGTGAACTCGCCCGGAGTCCTCCCAATAAAGCCTGACTTTTGCTCATTTGGCTGTTTCGGCTCTTCGTTCGTTCATCGGCGGCACCCGCCAATCTTTCACTAGGAAACTCGGATAAGTCAGTAGCTTTGTGAGCACTGAATGTGTGGGTTTTGGAGCCCAGTGTGTGTTTTTGCTTGCTCACCAGGTGCAAGCTAGAATTAAAGCTGATGGCTCACCAGTTCGTGGCTCCTGTGTTTCATTACTGACTGTTCGAATCCAATGCGAACCTGCATGGATCAGGCTGCTGTGATGGTGGCCGCGACTACTGGCTTTACAATGATGTAGGGTGGTGAACTTTCCTGAGGAATCCCATTATACAGAGACTTCCTTGTTTGTATAATTGGATTACAGGTTTTGATTCTATGGTATAAAGTGGGAGAGACCAGTAGCTTGATCTCTCTCTCTCTCTCTTGGTTCCTGAGGTATTAGGGAGTAGAGCAGAGTAAGGCCACATGGAGACCAGGAGAAGCAGCCAAGATGGCAGAGTGCTGAGGGAGAAGCCAGTTTGTTAAGAGTTTGTGCTGGAGGAGATGGGAAACAGAGGTGAATAAGTCTGGTGAGCTAGAAACCTTTGATTCTAGGAAACTCAGATAAGTCAGTAGCTTTGTGAGCACTGAATGTGTGGGTTTTGGAGCCCAGTGTGTGTTTTTGCTTGCCCGCCATGTGCAAGCTAGAATTAAAGCTGATGGCTCACCAGTTCTTGGCTCCTGTGTTTCATTACCGACTGTTCGAATCTAATGCGAACCTGCATTGGCCAGGCGGCTGTGATTGTGGCTGTGACTATTGGCTTTACAGCTCCGTTGCTTCACTACCGACTATACAAATCTAATGCAAACCTGCATGAGCCAGGCGGCTGTGAAAATGGCCCTGACTACTGGCTTTACAAGTGTTGGGCAGATAAAATATAGTATGCTCACTTTGTTAAAGATGGCGCTGCCCACATGGAAGTTCGTTGGTATTAATGTGTGTTCTGGAACAGGCTGTGGGCAGGCCAGGTCAGTATAGCCTAAGGCTTAGTTTAAGAGTAAGCTCTTCTCCACACCCTTGACTGATTGGATGATGTAGGGTGGTGATGTAGGGAGGAATCCCATTATGCATCAGATGGGTGGCTTTGTATCAGAGACTTTCTTTTCTGTAGATTGGATTAAGGTTTTGGATTTTCTATGCTATAAACTGGGGCAGTCCGGGAGCTTGCTCTCTCTCTTGGTTCCTGAGTTCCTGAGGTTGGTATTAGAGAGGAGAGCAGATTAAGGCTATGTGGAGGAGAAGTAACCAAGATGGCAGAGTGCTGAGGAAGAAGCCAGTTTGTTAAGAGTTTGTGCAGGAGGAGATGGGAAACAGAGTTGAATAAGTCTGGTGAGCTAGAAACCTTTGATTCTAGGAAACTCGGATAAGTCAGTAGCTTTGTGAGCACCGAATGTGTGGGTTTTGGAGCCCAGTGTGTGTTTTTGCTTGCCCGCCGGGTGCAAGCTAGAATTAAAGCTGATGGCTCACCAGTTTGTGGCTCCGGTGTTTCATTGCCATCTGTCCGAATCCAATGCGAACCTGCACGCGTGGGTCAGAGGACTGTGATCCTGACCCCGGCTACTGGCTTTACAACAAGCTAGATCCAAGGGTAACTGGAGCTTGTCCCACCTACCAACAGCACCATGAACAGGAGGACAGAGCTTGGTGGGGAAGAATGGATCATGAAGACAGTGTGTCCCAGCCAGGGGGTTCACTTCATGGAACCATGAAGTCTTGGATAATGAGACCAAATGATGGGCTAGAAAACAGGGGCTCACAACCCTCACTCTCTGGGTTCAGTGGTAGCACTCAGGCTCTTTAAATTCTAATTCATACCTAGGGAAGATTGCATTCTCCAACAATCTGGAGGTAGTTGGATGTGGAATCAGATACAATATTGTTTTTTAATTGACGTTTATTTACCATCTGAATTCATAGTTGAAAATTCATATCCACTACATGAGAAATGAAACAGCCGAACTGTAAGTGCCTTGATCAGGTGTTGGGCAGATAAAATATATTATGCTCACTTTGTTAAAGATGGCGCTGCCCACATGGAAGTTCGTTGATATTAATGTGTGTTCTGGAACAGGCTGTGGGCAGGCCGGGTCGTTAGAGCCTAAGGCTTAGTTTAAGAGTAAGCTCTTCCCCACACCCTTGACTGATTGAATGATTGTAAAGCCTGTAGTCGAGGCCACTATCACAGCAGCCCGACCCATGCAGGTTCACATTGGATTCGAACAGTCGGCAATAAAACACTGGAGCCACAAACTGGTGAGCCATCAGCTTTAATTCTAGCTTGCACCAGGCGAGCAAGCAAAAACACACACTGGGCTCCAAAACCCACGCATTCAGTGCTCACAAAGCTACTGACTTATCCGAGTTTCCTAGAATCAAAGGTTTCTAGCTCACCAGACTTATTCACCTCTGTTTCCCATCTCCTCCTGTACAAACTCTTAACAAACTGGCCTCTTCCTCAGCACTCTGCCATCTCGGCTGCTTCTCTCCTCCACGTGGCCTTAATCTGCTCTCTTCTCTAATACTAACCTCAGGAACTCAGGAACCAAGAGAGAGAGAGAGAGAGAGAGCTCCCGGACTGCCCCAGTTTATAGCATAGAAAATCCAAACCCTTAATCCAATCTACATACAAGGAAGTCTCTGATACAAAGCCACCCATCTGAGGCATAATGGGATTCCTCAGGAGAGTGCACCACCCTACATTACCACCCTATATCATCCAATCAGTCAAGGGTGTGGAGAAGAGCTTACTCTTAAAACCAAGCCTTAGGCCATAATGACCTGGCCTGCTTACATTACAGCCTCTCCCCCACACCCATCCCAAGCATAAGGGCAAATAATATCACCTGGGTGACGGGCTTCCATGTGGGCAGCACCATCTTTAACAAAGTGAGCATATTATATTTTATCTGCCCAACAATGATGTAGGGTGGTGCACTCTCCTGAGGAATCCCATTATACAGAGACTTCCTTGTTTGTATAATTGGATTAAAGGTTTTGATTCTATGGTATAAAGTGGGGAGACCAGTAGCTTGATCTCTCTCTTGGTTCCTGAGGTATTAGAGAGGAGAGCAAATTAAGGCCACGTGGAGGAGAGAAGCAGTCAAGATGGCAGAGTGCTGAGGAAGAAGCCAGTTTGTTAAGAGTTTGTGCTGGAGGAGATGGGGAACAGAGATGAATAAGTCTGGTGAGCTAGAAACCTTTGATTCTAGGAAACTCGGATAAGTCAGTAGCTTTGTGAGCACTGAATGTGTGGGTTTTGGAGCCCAGTGTGTGTTTTTGCTTGCCCGCCATGTGCAAGCTAGAATTAAAGCTGATGGCTCACCAGTTTCTTGCTCCTGTGTTTCATGGCCATCTGTCCGAATCCAGTGCGAATCTGCATGGGTCAGGCTGCTGTGATCCTGGCCGCGACTACTGGCTTTACATCAGGGGTCCTGTATGGCCAGTAGTCGCGGCCACCATCAGAGCCACCTGGCCAGTGCAGGTTCGCATTAGATTCGGACAGTCGGTAATGAAACAACGGAGCCAGAAACTGGTGAGCCATCAGCTTTAATTCTAGCTTGCACCCGGCAGGCAAGCAAAAACACACACTGGCCTCCAAAACCCACTCATTCAGTGCTCATAAAGCTACTGACTTATCCGAGTTTCCTAGAATCAAAGGTTTCTAGCTCACCAGACTTATTCACCACTGTTTCCCATTTCCTCCAGCACAAACTCTTAACAAACTGGCTTCTCCCTCAGCACTCTGCCATCTTGGCTGCTTCTCCTGGCCTCCATGTGGCCTTAATCAGCTCTCCTCTCTGACACTAATCCCAAGAATCGAGAGAGAGCAAGCTCCTGGTCTGCCCCACTTTATAGCATAGATTCAAGACCTTTAATCCCCTCTACAAACAAGAAAGTCTCTGATACAAAGTCACTCATCTGAGGCACAATAGGATTCCTCATGAGAGTGCACCACCCTACATTATCCAATCAGTCAAGCGTGTGGGGAAAAGCTTACTCTTAAAGCCTTAAGCTATAACGACCCGGCCTGCTTACATTACAGCCTTTCCCCCACACCCCATCCCAAGCATAAGGGCAAATAATATCACCTGGATGATGGAATTCCATGTGGGCAGCGCCATCTTTAACAAAGTGAGCATATTATACTTTATCTGCCCAACATATGGGATGGATGGAAGGAGAATGTCATCAAAATGAGGTGGGAAAAAGGAAGTTCTTGCTGGAGTTTCAGTGAGAGATCATGAAGGGTGTGTGGTAAGGGCGGCAGCCCTCTTTGTTGAGAAAGTCTGAGAAAGACATGGAAGGAGTGGATCTTAGACCTGTGTGGGTGTGAGACAGGAAAGACTTTAGGCCTCCAGCCCAGCTGACAAGAAATTTTATAATACTAATCTAGAAATGGGAAATAGTGGTAGAGGAGCTAATTTACAATCGACAAGTTCTAAACTTAAATTACTTTAACCTGATACCTGGATATACAACTAGGCAGAGCTGGCAGGAGAGAGGAGGGGCTAGAGATGCAGAGTTATGAGTGTCTTAATAGCAACCTTGCCTTTCTCCCTTAGAGGACTTCTCAGAACTATCTGGGGACAAAGAGGGCGAGGCGGGGTGGTGGCAATGGAGGCAAGGAGAACTGAAGTGCAGAGCAGGGGGGGAAAAGTGGCTCAGTCCAGTACTGAACATGAAAGAATTGGTTTTAAAGAACTTTCTGGTTTATACGGGACTTATTCTCACTTTCCCCAGTGTCCCTCTTTAGCCCTGGGCCCCTGTGTCTTTCCCAGCACCTTTCAGGCTTCCTATCCCAATATACACCTAATATGCACACACGCTTCCTGAGCTTCGAGAGGCTCTTCCACTTGTGACTTGGTGGCCCTGGGAAGGTGGGGGAAGCATTTCTTTACCTATCTCAGTCTCGGTTTTATTAACCCCCATTGTTTTAATAATGAAATGTGAACAACAATGAAATTAGTAGGGTTTTCTTGTAGAGAAGAAATGAGATAATGCAGGATAAAGCATCTGATTGAGGAACTGATAATCTTGAAACCTTCCCTGCACCTGTCAGCAGCAATTGCGGTGGAGAGGAGGGCCCTTTGGTGGAGGTGCTCTGAGTTCCACACAGAGAAATGCACTGAGACCCACAACCCTGCTCAGCTCCATTGACAGCAACTCCATTCTTTTAATTGCTCAGGCCAAATGTTAACGTCATTGCAGAAGCCTCTGCGGCTCTCATCCTACACGCATCCCTCTGGCAAGTCCTTTTGGCTTCAGTCTTGCCATCAAAATGGGTCCGGAACCTGAGAGCTTTTCGCTACCTCCACAAAGCTGCACATCCGTCGCCAGAATCTCTGCCAGAATCCCTGCCCAAATCAGTGCAGGGACCACCGAGCTGCTCTCCCAGCCTCTGCTCTTGCCCCCACCCAATCCCCAGACTGTTTTCCCCACCGCAGCCACAGTGATCCTTGTGAAATGTAAATCATATCACATTCCTCTTCTGCTCAATACTCTCCGCGGGTATGTCACCTCACAGAGGGTCAAATCCGTAGCTCGACCACGGTTGTCAAAAGCATCTCGCTTCTGGCCTCTCTCTGGCATCGGCATCCTTGCCCGCTTCTGCGCAGGGTCTGGGCAGGTTCGCACCTGCTGTCCCTGCTCTCTGAGGGAGGGAAGGAAGGAAGGGAGGAAGGGAGGAAGGAAGGAAGGAAGGAAGGAAGGAAGGAAGGAAGGAAGGAAGGAAGGAAGGAAGGATCTTCAAAAGGAGGGAGGGAGGAAGGAAGGAAGGAAGGAAGGAAGGAAGGAAGGAAGGAAGGAAGGAAAGAAGGAAAAGGAAGGGGAAGGAAGGAGGGAGGAAGGGAAGGAAGGAAGGAAAAGGAAGGGGAAGGAAGGAGGGAGGAAGGGAAGGAAGGAAGGAAAAGGAAGGGGAAGGAAGGAGGGAGGAAGGGAAGGAAGGAAGGATCTTTAAATCTTATTTCATCAGAAAGAGCCCTCTCTGTCCCCCACAGACAAAAGAGGAGCCTCCCCTACCCCTTTACTCTTTCATTATCCTGCTTTATTTTATCCTTTATAGCATTTACCACCACCTGCATTATATATATATATATTCATTTAATTGCTCTTTCTTTTTAACTCTCTTCCCACAGACCATTAGCTCTATGAGCAGAGAGGTATTTTCCCCTTCTTTTTCTCCTTTTTCTTTTTAATTTAGAAATTAAATTTAATGGGGTGACATTGATCAATAAGAGTACATAGATTTTAGGTGAACATCTCTATAGCACTTGAACTGTTGATTGTGTTGTGTGTCTAGCAACGAAAGTCAAATTATTTTTGTCACTGTGTATTTGTCCCTCTTGACTCCCTTCCCCCTCATTGCCTCCCCCCTGGTAACCATTTTACTATTATCCATGTCCATGAGTCTCAGTTCCCAACTATGTGTGAAATTATATAGTTCTTAGCTTCTTCTTAGTTACTTATTTCACTCAGTATAATATTCTCAAGAATCATCCCTGTTGTCATAAATGGCAGTATTTTCCCCTTCCACTTCTGCATTCCCAGTACCTAAATGGACATGGTGCCTCATTTATTTTAACCAAGAGGAAACATCCCTGGGTATACCTCCCGAAAAGCGCTCCAGGAATGCTCTCACCCTAGTTTTTCTGTAAGGCATGCTGGTTTCTTTTCATCTGTAGCATTTGATTAGTATCTCCTCCAAGGATGCTAAGGTAGTTTAAACCCGCCGGCCTTAGTCGGTAGTGCAGTACAGCTATCCCCCGCTCTTTGAAAGTTTGCTTTCCGCCACTTTGCTTTTAGAAAAGACATATATTAATACCTGCCTTTGCTAACAGAAAGAAATCCAGAATAGATTTTTACTTTTACAAAAAAGTGGGGAAGGTGAAAATGGCATTCAGCTTTTTTGAAATGAGCTGTCATGGAGGCAGCCGCAGCGGGAGCAGCAGCGAGGGGGCTCTGCAACCTCCCTGGGGGGATTGCACTCAGCTTCTCAGCATCAGGCAGCTGACTTTTGACCTGTATCTGTGAGCCTCTGTGCTTTATCTCGATGTAGTATGATGTAGTATGTGCATCCTTAGCAAGATGCACCCGAAGATTCCTGGGTATCAGAAAAGCCCAAGAGAGCTTATAATGATGCTTAGTATAAAACTGGACACAATTAAGCATTTTTGGGATAATTTGGTAGGTTATATTTTGGTTCTTGGAACACTAAAAAATATTTCATATAATTAATGGTAATTTCTTTTTCACTTTTTGCCATTTCAGATTATAAAAGGTTTTCTAGGAAGGCTGTTTTCAGAAAGTGAGAGAAACTTTTACCCGTTTCTCTCATTACAGTCCTTTATGATAAGTCATTTATATTTTATTGGTCTGTTCACCTTCTTCATGTCTGTCTGGCCACTGGAATGAGAGCCCATGAAGGCGGGAGCTGGCCGCCTTCGCTCAGGCCACGCGGCTCTGGCATAGTGGCTTGCACACAGGAAACTCTTAATAAACTCCTCTTGACTGAGTGGTGACTGAAGCATGTGGATGTGGTGGGAGGGGGGAAGCTGTGGCTTCACGCCATCGAACAAAGTCTGGGTGCAGAAGCTTTCAGCTTCTTAAGAGGTGGTGTGTTTGTTACTAAGGAAGAATAGACTTTTCTGCTGCTCCCTTCCAAATGAAATACATGGGTGTGCCGACGAGTGTGACCTCATTCTAGGAAAGACTGATTCCTCAGCTTCCATGGGTACTCTGTGCTGCTGACGGGCAGCTGTCCCAAGAGGATGACCTTTGTTTAGTAGAGCGCTCTCATGAGGTTAGGGATTTACCAAGGGAGGCTTTCATGAGTTCAGAGCAGTGAACTGGAGAATAAAACTGGAGGTTAGGAGACCAAGATCACAGCATTGGCGGGCTTGATTTCTTCTGAGGCCTCTTTCTCTGGCTTGTCGTTTGCCATCTTCTTCCTCTGTCTTGCCATGGTCTTTCCTTTATATGTTTCTGTGTCTTAATCTCCTCTACTTAGAAGGACACCAATAGTATTGGATTAGGGCACACTTCAAAGACCTCATTTTAAGTTAATTACCCCTTGAAAGACCCTGTCTCCTCCTGCAACTGACTTATTTCACTTAGCATGATGTGTCCTCCAGGTTCATCCAGATGAATATGGACTTGGTTGCTGCATATTGTAGGATTTCCTTCTTTTTCAAATCTGAATAGATCCACTGCATGTATATATAGACCACATTTGCTTTATCCAGTCATCTGTCAGGGGACAGTTAGGTTGTTTCCATATTTTGGCTATTGTGAATATTGCTGCAATGAACATAGCAGGGCAGATATCTCTTGGAGACACTGATACCAATTCTTGAATATATATGCCCAGAAGTGAGATTGCTGGGTCTTATGGCAGTTCTATTTTTATTTATTTATTTTTTTTGAGGAACCTTTATACTAGTTTTTTTGGTATATGGCCACCTTACTAGGAACTGCACTTTCTAGTCAACTCGTGGCTAGGTGTGGCCATGGACTATAGAATGTGAGTGCAAATGATGTATAGAATGTCTGTACTTAGCCTAACCAGGCAGTGGTGCAGTGGGTAGAGTGTGGGACTAGGACACGGAGGACCCAGGTTTGAAACCTGCAAGGTCGCCAGCTTGACTGCGGGCTTACCTGGTTTGAGCAAGGCTCACCAGCTTAAGCCCAAGGTCGCTGGCTTGAGCAAGGGGTCACTCAGTCTGCTGTAGCCCCTAGCCAGGGAACATATGAGAAAGCAATCAATGAACAACTAAAGAGCTGCAACAAAGATGCTTCTAATCTCTCTCCTCTCCTGTCTGTCTGTCCCTGTCTGTCCTTTTCTCTGTCTCTGTCACACACACACTAAAAAGAATGTCTGTTCTTAGAAAGCATCTAGTCACCCTGCATTTCTACTCTGTGTTCCCTGTGGATGGGCGTGAACTCATCTATAGCCCAGCTACAACTGTGCAGTCAAGGAGAAGCCCTAGGGGAAGGCCGGGAAACAAATGCAAGGAGTTGGGATCTCTGTGCGACCATATAGAGTGATCCCACCCGCCCAACTACCCCCTTCCAGAAATAAATGTCGCACTGTAAGTCCCTGTATTAGAGAGACTACTGGGGCAGCCTTGCTATTTCCCTAACACAGACAGCAAATATCTTCCCTGGCCCCATGATTAATGTATCCTTTTGTTATGAAAACTTTATAACTTAATAATAAAAATGGTGTAATTAGCCCATTGTAACCATCTAGTGTTAGACTTTACTAACTTTTCACATTTAATTTACCTGTTTTTTGAATAGGTTTTAAGAAGAGGGGTACTTTATTTTAAGTTATCTGCTAAACTGACCAGTATAGTAAAACTAATGATTGTTTCAAAGTCCAGTAAGTGTTTGCTACATGTGAGCTTGTTACATCGATGAGAAACAAGTGCTGTTTTCCCTTGTAAGGTGACAGTGCATGAACAGAAAAGAGAAGAGAAGAGGGAAGGGAAGGGGGGCGGGGGGCGGGGGGTACAGAGGAAAAAGGAAGAGAAAAGACACACAAGAAGTGGAATGTGAGGTGGACTGAGAGTTAGTGGGACCAGGAAATCTGAGCAAACAATGAGCACAGCATTGGGAGTAGCTTGGGTTTGCAGTAATCTTGGGAAAGGCACTGCACTCTCCACAGAATGCAGGATAAGGAGTCAGCTGGTTTTATTTAACCATTTAATATATAAGCAACTACGTAGACTAGAGGACTTATGGACATCTAGATGACAGCCAACACGTATTTAGTATACACATGCATGAAGAGATGGAGGAAAGAATGAACCTAGTATTGTACTACTGAGCACAATGCCAACTTTGGTATTTAAACCCAGAGGGCCATCCTAAACTGAATGGAAAGCAAAATAAATGGGCACACCTTTGTGACCTCTCTCAGTCTTCTGACTCTTAATCTAGAATTGTATCTGGTACTTCTTCACCTGGGCCTGTACTGAGCCTTCGCTTGGCTTTGCCTTTGCAATTACTGACTTCCTCACAACTGCGAAGGGAAGAGACTGATTTTCCTTCCGCAGTGAGGTGTTTAATTTGCTTTTTTTGGCCAATTTTCTCCCAGTAAGGAGTAAAACAACATCCACTGTGAGCTCTGAGGCACAATTGCACCAGACCATGAATATTTTTATTTCTGGATATCTTACCAAACCAGAAGTGTGCATCATATTTCCTGATACAAATGTCAAGGTGAAATAACCAAATGTAAGTACTATGTGTTTAAGAGACATGCTGGAACCATCATGGTGCCGTGGATACAGAGTTGATCTGGAACACTGAAGTTGCTGGTTAAAACCTGGGCTTGCCCCGTCAAGGTACACACAAGAAGCAATCAATGAACAACTAAAATAAAGTAACTACAATCTCACTCCCTGTCTCTAAAATCAAGAAATAAAATTTTAAAAAGTAAAAAAAGAGGCAGCTGAGGGCCAGATAAAAGGGATGTTAGTTTTTAAGTGTTTTCTTCATGATTTTCAGGCTTTCCTAATTGGGGTACAAGTCCATATTCAGATATTCTGTTCTGTCTGATTTTAAAATCTTAAACTACTTTCTCTTCCTACAGAAACCCCCATTTCTGAGCTAGCAGTGCATCTGTACACGCACATCAAGGTGAGGTGCAAAAGTTTGTGACAGAGTGTCCCAGTGAGCCTGGATAAATTGCCCTAATGAAAATTAATGGGGAAGACCAGAAATTTAGATGGCTATTGCATTTTCACAATGCATATGAATTGGATTGGAAGACTATGAAAATAGATAAAGAATTTTAGTTTGGCAGCAATTTATAGTGTCATATGTGGCAGGGAATCTCTTAAATTTAGTTATTCAAATCTCACTTCTATTTCAGCCAGTCTGTAGATCCTGCATAGAGGATCAGATTATACAGATGAAGTTCTTGGCAAACTCTGGAGAAAGGACGCTTCCTGGGTTATCTGATTCTACAGAGGTCTATATCTTTCATTGTTCTTAACCAGCGATTTTCATCCAGGGTGCAGCAAGAATTTTTAAAACATGCTATACCTGAGTAATTAGTCAGAGGCACTGACCTCTTTTCCTGTAGATTGTCAAATTAAAAAATGACTATAGTCAACACAACAATAACTGTTCCATGTGAATAAATCAAAATTATACCATTTTTTTGGTCAGTTTGCCAAGAGAATTTATTTTTGTTGTGCAGCAGGATTTCATAATTAATGTGTGCCATGAGATGAAAAGGTTAAAAATCACTGTTGTTGAATATTTTAAGGATTTTATTTATTCATTTTGAGAGAGAGAAAGAAAAGGGGGAAGGGAAGCATCAACTCCCATATGTGTCTTGAGCAGGCAAGCCCAGGATTTTGAACCAGTGACCTCAGCATTCAAGGTCAACGCTTTATCCACTGTGCCACCACAGGTCAGGCTGTTCTTAAATATTTTGCTGGTCTGTAGGAGTTTAAATTAACTTGTAGAAGGCTAATAGTGATGCAACTAATTCCAATGCTTAGAAATACAAATGAGTTTTGTCTAATGAAGGTGCATTAATTTTCACGATATGGAAAAGGCCAGTTTTGCATTGGTCAGCAAGTTCTATTCAGAACTCCTCATTGCCTATATATGTTTTTTCCTTTGAATTCTCCTTTGAATTCATTTTTACTTCTTACTGGTTTCCTCATAAGTAATGAGTAAATAAAAAACATTTTTACAAATTCATTTTATATTTGTATGGCAGTCAGTTTTTAAAAACCACAATTTAACACCCTGATTCTCTGGTAACTTAAGTTTATTCCCAAACGTAGGGATGGCAAGGGGCAAGCCGAGAACCTTGAGTTTCTGACTGAGCATTTACCCAGGAGAGCTACTTATAAGGGAGAGATAATGTTTACCGTCATTTCTGGACATAGAGGTTCTAGATTTGGGTTTATTTCCATATAGAGTTATAAAAAACATCATGTTTGCACAGCCAGATTTGAGGACTGCTGTAATTCTCTCTCTCTCTCTCTCCTACATTTTAACTAGTTCACTTACATAACAGAAAAATGGTAATCACAGATGTTGTGATGCCTACTAGAGAAACAGGATAGGAAAGCAAACACCATTGCAGATCTCTCTCTCTCTCTAGCACTTATCTCTTCACCTGTTCCCATGTTAATTTCATTCTCCCAGGCTGCCTTTTCCACAGGTTTTGACCTAGCATCTGCTAGCATCTCAGTATCTCTTACTCATATCCTTTGTGGAAAAAAACAAGAGCACCATTAGCATACGTCTTTTTTTTTTTTTTTTTTTTTTTTTCTTCAAAACTGTCGTCATGAGGAGCGTTCTAACTTGGGAAACAGGGTGGAATTTTTTATAGCGCTTCAGCAGGCAGGGTCAGCTGGAGTTCAGCTAGTTTCAAGAATATTTGTTCCAAGATGGTTCTCAGGAAAGGGAGGAGTTATCTGGACTAATTAGCAGCACTGTTTGGACAGTTTGGATTTACCAAGAAGAGCGGGAGGAATCGAAAGGGGCTGAGTTCATGTGCAAGTGAGGATGCAAAGCTACAGTGGACAGGGACGTGGAGGGCCACAGTGGAAACTTTTCAGTCCTCGAACCTTAGAGACCCTTTCCTCACATGAAATTGGCTAAATCCTAGGAAAAAAATTTTATTGATCTGAGTTGGAACATGTGCCTATCCCTGAACCACTCACTGTGGTCAAGGAATAAGGTCAGGAACAGAGAAGCTGCTCTCAAGCCAACGGAAAGGCTTCATAGCAGGGGGAGGAGCAGCTCTTGAAAGGGAGTAGCTGAGATCTGGCCCTGTAAGCAAGGCAGCCCCCACTCTTTCTCTCCACTTTTGTCCATGAAATCCTCCTTTTCATCCTTCCATGTGAACAGCTCCACTTTACCTTTTGGGGACATTGCTTAGGGCAGACCACTCAAAGGACTTTCTGCCTAATGAACATGAAGAGCAAACCGAGCAGCAGAGATGAAAACTTCTCTAGGAGCAGCCTCCAATGAGAATCGCTGAAAGACTGGTCTATTAAAAACAGAAACTGACACGGTCTTAATGCCCAGATTTCTTCTTCTGAAATCCTTAGGACTTTCTGAATGATCACTGTGGTCACTCAGGGAAGATAAACAAGTTTGGTTTTAAGAAACATCGGCGTATTGGCTGTGCTCTCTGTGACTCTGTATTCTTTTCTCTCTCCTGTTTTTGGCAGCAAATCCCCTTTCAAGTATCTAGTGCCCATTACCCCTTCTTTCCTATAAAAATAAGACAGATATGCCCAGGGAAGAATAAGTTGCTGGTAAAAATAAAATTAAGATTGAGAGGAAGAAAATATCTGTCCTTATGATTTATATTTTGCTAGAAGAACAAATTGTTTACATATTATGAACTTTAAAGTCAAAATCCCCAAAATTTGAATCCTGACTTTCCACTTACTTGCTTCATGACCTTGGGCAAATACTTGATCTTAGTCAGTCTCAGTTTTCTTATTAAATAATAAATAATAAAGGAATAATACCTACCTTAAAAAATTTAAACCCTTAAGAGGGTTATTGTGGAAAAAAACACATCATCATATTTGAAATATATTAAAATACAATAATTATAAGTTTTTTATGATGATGAAGATGATGATAACAACTATGAAGGTACCAAAACCTATTCATCTATGTGTTTCATCACCACCTCCATTACTATTTTTAAAATAGAATTTCAAGGTTAGAAGGGAACTCACAGATGACATCAGCTAGAGGTCAAGCCTCTCTAAACAGGCAATTGCTCCAGGGCCAGGAAGAGGAGATTAATGTAGATACTGATGGGTGGAACAGAGTAAATCTCTGCCCAGAAGAAGGGGTAAGTGAACCAGGGAGACAGGGACAAAGGAATCCTCATTTTATAGACTTGGGTCCAGGCTTTCTCTTTGTCTTTTAGTGTGCTATGTATTTTTGTGTGTGTGGACTTGTGCGTGTTCATGGGATGTGATGATTAAATAGTATGTGACATTAGGAAATTATCAACATTGACACTGATTATAGATGGTGACAAACTAGCAATGTAGAAAGGGGAAATGAAATTTGGTTTAGCTGTGAAAAAGTAATACTAATTACAGTCATTGACATGAGCCCTTTACCATTCATGCTTAATTACAATGCAGCATAATCATAATCATGTGTATCATTAAATATGTGCCCTGTAAACGTTTATGGACATTGTCTTGATTAGAATCATCACCTCTGTTCCACTTAGACACCTGCTCAGAGACACACTGCTTAAAGTCCCTGCTGCTTTAGCAGCTATCAAGAGGACCTGATTCGCTGGAGTTCCAGGACAGATAGAAACAAGGGAAGAGTCAGAAAGTGAGAGATTCAGCGAAGCAGACAGAGGGGGACACAGAGAGGCAAGTAGACAGAGAGATGGTATGAAAAGTAAGATAGAGACAAAGACACAGAGAGTCAGTTCAATAAGGAGAGTACAGTCAGAGGCCTTCACAACAACAGGGCTGGTTGTTTTTCTCTGATACTTTATGAGACAAAAGTATTTCCTACAGCCCTGGCCAGGTAGCTCAGTTGGTTGGAGCATCCTCCTGAGATGCCAACATTACAGTTCGAGCCCCAGAATCAACCAATGAATAAATGGAACAACTAATTGATCTCTCTAGAAATCAATAAATTAAAAAAAAAATCCCCACAAGCAGGTCCAATTCATTGTAAAGACCCTCATTATCTTGGATGATGAGGAAACAGGAAGAAGGGAGTAAAAAGAAAAGGGGAGGTAGGAAAAAGAGAGGGAGACAGAGGAACAGAGAAAGGAGGAAAGACAGACAGACAGAGCAGAGTCAGGGAAAGAGAAGAGGGATGTGAGGGGGTTAGCGAGTTTGTTGGATGCTTGGTCAGTACCTGTCAGTAAAGGCTGTGGTGACAGAGAAACAAGGGACACACTCAGGTTTTCTTTTGGTGGTGATAAAAGTTTCGAGTCCTTAATAATTATTTACTGGGCACCTACAATGTACCTTGAATGAGGCTAAGTGCTTTTACCTATATTGGCTCATTTAGTCCTCAAAATGATACTAATTGGCAGATACTATCATAATACCCATATTATGGAAAAGGCATGCAACTTGACCAAAGTCATCCCAGTAGTAAGATTCAAACCCTGCCGTTTGGCTCCACTCCTGTGTTGTAAAACATAACATATCACCAACAAAGCCAGTTATATAATATAAAATAGTTAAGGAATTCGTAATTCAAAAGCATTCTTGCTTAATTATAATTTATTTCAAGTTAACCTAATATACAAGTTGATCAAAATTCCCAGAATACAACATTTTTATTTCCATGAAGACTTTAACACCCTGCCAGCTTAGTGAGAGACTTAGAGGCAGAATTATAGTGCTGGGTTGACAGAGAATTAGAAGCCTCGAGGGTTTAGTTCAGGGGGCCCCAAACATTTTACACAGGGGGCCAGCTCACTGTCCCTCAGACTGTTGGAGGGCTGGACTATATAAAAAAACTATGAACAAATCCCTATGCACACTGCACATATCTTATTTTAAAGTAAAAAAACAAAACGGGAACAAATACAATATTTAAAATAAAGAACAAGTAAATTTAAATCAACAAACTGACCAGTATTCCAATGGGAACTATGGGTGTGGATGCATCCTGTGCTCCTCTCACTAACCACCAATGAAAGAGGTGCCCCTTCCGGAAGTGCGGTGGGGGCTCATAAATGGCCTCAGAGGGCCGCATGCGGCCAGCGGGCAGGCCATAGTTTGGGGACTCCTGGGTTAGTTACTTCACAACTTTCCCACAGTGATATTGCAGTGACCCGCCTCTGTGGGTCTCAGTTGTTGCAGTGAGTTTGGGTTCTGCTGCTTTTCTACTGAGAGACCTTAAAGGGACTGGAATTTGGTTCCTCAGTGATTCCAATTTCTCCTGTGGAAACTCATGCAAAATATCTTCATCAGCCTTATAATCTGTTAATAAATAATGATGATTTAAAAAATAAATCATTTGGAGATTAATTGGGTAATTAATTTTAGCTAAGTGCTTCTGAAGTATAAAGTGCTTCATAAGTCTTAAGGATTTATGGTCCTGTGTCCTCCTTAGGCCTGTAGGACAGGGATTCTGATTATGAGTGTGCCCAATCAGGGCTGATTCTCATTAGATTACACCAACCCCACTCAGAGAACTCACTGGCAGGAAGACACTAGTCAGGGTCATTTTTCCTCCCAAGACCAAAACTCAGCACTGAATTATAAATCTACATGGACTGACAAGAAAGAATTCAGTTTTCAGGTTGCTCATCTGCAGGATCCATGCACCATGTTAATTTTTCAGTGGAAAGAATCATTTTTGGAGTGGTGGTGATGCAAAGGGCTTCTATGTCCATGGGACCCTTGCTGACACAGAGACCTAGGGGAGATTAGGGCACTTGAAGCCCGCACTTTCTTTCTATAGCTGCTGAGTTTTAAACACATTTTGACAACTAACATAAAAGAAAGTGGAGGTGCAAGAAGGTGAATGTATTAGTGATTAAAAACATAAACTTTGACCCTGGTTGGCTCAGCAGTAGAGCATTGAACTGGCATGTGGAAATCCTGGGTTCGATTCCCAGTCAGGGTACACAGAAGAAGTGACCATCTGCTTCTCCACCCTTCCTCCTCCCCTTCTCTCTCTCTCTCTCTCTCTTCCCTTCCTATAGCATGGTTTGAATGGTTTGAGAGAGTTAGCCCTGGGCACTGAGGATGGAACCACGGCCTTACCTCAGGTGCTGAAATAGCTCAGTTGCTGAGCAACAACAAAGCAGCTACCCCAGATGGGCAGAGCACCCCCTGATAGGAAGCTTGCCAGGTGGATCTGGTTGGGGCGCATATGGGAGTTTGTCTCTCTGCCTCTATGCCTCTCACTTTATAATAATAATAATAATACAAACATGAACTTTTAAGTGATCCAGCCTGGGTTTGAATCTGGCACAACTGTTCACTAGCTACATGTTTAGAGTTTTACCTATTACTTCTTTGTAGATAACTCCTAAATTCAACTTAAATTTATTGTATGAAAATAACTGTGTTAGAACCTCTAGAGGACTCTGTGACTGTAGTAGATTGAACCAAAAGATGTGTCTATATTCTAATCCCCAGAACCTGTAAATATTACCTTATATAGAAAAAGAAAACCCAAAACAAAAAAAGCTTAAATAGCAAATGATGTGATTATGTTAAGGAGGTGCTTATCCAAGATTATCCATGTGCATCTAAATCCAATAACAGGTGTCCTTATATGAATCAGGGAGAGGGCAGAAAAGGAGGAGGATGTGACCACAGAGGCAAAGATGGAAATAATGTGGCCACAAACCAGTGAACTGAAGCCACCAGAAACTGGAAGAAGAAAGAGACAGGTTTTCCCATTCGGTCTTTGGAGGGAACACAGCTACACGGACACCTTATTTCAGACTTCTGACTTCCAGAACTGTGAGAGAATAAATTCCTGTTGTTTTAAGACACCCAGTTTCTGTCGATGTGTTATAGCAGCCATAGGAGACTGACATGTGGTGAATTGGTTGCTAGGAGTCAATAACAAGGCAGGGCTTGAGACAGTAGCCAGTTCCTGGTTTAACCCTTCACCAAGACTGCAAACGGAAGCACAGGTCTAAGGAGGAAATGGGTGAATTCTGCTATGGACATGCTGAATGCTGGAACAGACACTCTTTCCTGGGTCTCTCCCCAACTTCCTGCTGAATATGTGAAGAATGCAAGGCCCTGGCTGTTTTTTACGTGGGCCATTTCTCCAGCTTGTTTCTGCAGTGAGTATGTGAGGGACCCCTTCCAAGACAAGAGGCAGGCTTGCTCACTGTTTTTAATAAAACAGCAAGTTCTTCAAGCTCAGTGTCTCTTTCCTGCCACACAATCCACTGTGGATGAAGAGTGTCATCTGGCCCTCCGTTTTGCCCTGGAGGGACTCGGGTGCAAGGATGCATGCTGATGCTCATGCTGCTCACTGTGCTATGAGCAGTAAAGACCTTTGTCTCTGAACCAAGGGTCTTGTTTCTTTCGCCTTCATCCATATAATAGTAATAAATTAATCTACTGGCTGGAAAATCAACCTCAACCTGACCCTGAAGGGTCCATGGATTGTTCTAGGAAAAGCAAATAGAGAGTTGAATAAACGAGTTTGCAGCTTATCAGAGACATCTGGGCTAGAGACCAATTTGGAAATCAACATCTGAGAAGCAATAGGCAAAGCTATAAATCTGAATCTTGGCACCCAGAAAATTTTATGAAATGGGAAGGGAAAGGAAGTCAGGGGGAGCGAGGGAATGGACCTGAGGAACATTGGTATTTATGGGGTAAGGAGAAGGAAAACTCAAAAAGTAGATAAAAATGATGCAAATATTTTCCTACTTAGTCTCTGTATCTCAGTAATCTTTTAGTTATCATCATTGACTCCTCTAACTTCTCCTGCATCTAATTGGTTGTTAATTCCAGTTAATCTTTGAGTCACACTTTGTCCCATGACGATCCCTTCTTTCCATTCCTAGCTGACTTTCTAGCTTAGACTCCACATCTGTTACATACATTTTTTGCAATAATCTCCAAATTGGACCCTTTGCTTCTGTTAAACCATGACAATCTATCCCACACAGTGCTGCCAGATTACTTTTCTTAAAATATCACTTGGATTGACTCACTCTCCCTGGTTAAAAAGAACCCATTGTTCCCCAGTATGTCTGGGATTCCTATTTTTCCTGTACACATTGACCCTGATTTTTTTTTGCTTTTTTTAAAATTAATTTTAATGGGGTGACATTGATAAATCAGGGTACATATGTTCAGAGACATACCAACTTCCAACTCCCAGAACCAAAGTGGATTATAACTTAATTTTAAGAACCATCATCTGTATAAACTGATGCTGAACTAAACTAAGAGGATTCTTCAACCAAGGAACACTGAAGAAGCCACATTGAGACTGGTAGGAAAAGTAAAAACGCGGAAAGGTCTGCCCAGCTCCCCGGAGTGAAAGGCAGCCCTGAGAGACTCCCGTGGTGGGAAGAGAGTTTAGCGAAGAGGGAGGGACCTGGGTCCCAGGAACAAAGCCCCAGCCTGTAGCCCCAGAGCCTAAAAGAGGCGTATGGACAGTATTTAGCTGGGAAACAGATTAGGATACTGTTTGTGAGAAAGAGACAGTTGTCTCAGACCCAGGATTCTTCTTAAAGGGACAGTGCAGAAAATCTCTCTCACAACTACTCACCCAGGACTCCGGGAGACAGGGAGAGAGGAGAGGACCGGAGCAGCGGGAAGAGAGTGCGGTCTGGAAGGCACAAGGGGGAAAGCTTTGAGATACAGCCACCCTAAACCCTGGGCTGAGTCACTCCACAAATCTGAAATAATATTTTCCCCTGGAACCAGCAAGGGGAAGCAGGACACCAGCCAAACAGGCTCCCCTGTGGCAATTAGAGCACAGTCACTTAGAAGGAGGGAGCTTTCAGGACTACAGTATGGAGTGTTAAGGTCTGAGCTACAGCACCCCTACCCACACTGCTGAGGGCTTGCTGGAGGGCGGGTGGCAGGACATGGAAGCGAGGTTACGTCCATGGGAACAGAGGCTGAGCTGGCTGGCGTGAGCTCGGTCTAGCCCAGCAGGGGCAAAAGGGATGCATGAAAGTGGTCCAGTGGCTGCGGTCCTGCCTGCAACCCCACCAGTGAGGGAAAAGCGGGAGCCCGGAAGGGGCAGAGATCTGCCTCTGGGCAGGGGCGAGTGAGCACGCAGCCTAGCCTGGCCTCCGAGGCTTGAAGCCCTGTACGAACCAGCTTTGCCTGCGGGGGCAGGGTGAAAGCTCCAAAAAAAGCAGAGGTCTGCAGGGGAGCACAAGCCAGCAGCCCTGCCTAGATGAGGAACTGAGGCTGGCAGCCCAGCACCAGCCTGATCTGACCGGGGCGGGGTGAAAGCCCAGGCTTGCAGCTAAGCGCACACCAGCAGCCACTCCCGGCCGAGGTTTCCAGGGGCGAGGCGGAAGCCCGGAAAAAGATGAAGGCTCGCAGTTGAGCGTGTGCCCGCAGCCCAGCACAGCCGGAGGAGCCAGCTGACAAGGACCCACAGTTGAGCAGAGGTGCTCACCCCTGCCCTTGGTGCCAAGGCTTGTGACTTGAGTGTGGTGTGCAATCCCACCCGCAGGGGAGGGGCGAAGGCCGAGACAGACTGAGGCTTGTAGAGCCAAACAAGAACATAGCCTCTCCCATGGAGGAGAGGAGGAAACCACAGAAATAGCCGCAGCGGGCCAGCACCAGCAACACCCATACCCAACTGCCACAGGCAGTGGCAAAGGGGGTGGTGGGCCTACAGACAGACCACACCTAGGGAACACAGAGGCAACACCAATTGGACTCCAGTGGCCAAACCCTTCTTGAATGTGTGGAATGTTTCCTAGCCTTAATTTAGGGAAGTTTTCTGCTATGATTTGATTGAACAAAGTTTCTATTTCTTATTCTCTCTCCTCTTCTTCAGGAACCCCTATGATGCAAATGTTGTTTCTCTTCATGTTGTCACAGAGCTCCCTTAGAGTTTCCTCACATTTTTTTAGTCTCTTTTCCTTTTTCTTCTCTGCTTCTGTGCCTTTGTTTATTGTGTCTTCTAACTCGCTGATTCAATCCTCAGCATGATTCATCCTGCTTTTAATTCCTTCCATTGTGGTCTTTAGTTCTGATACTGTATTTGTCATTTCTGTCTGATTCTTTTTTATTATTTCAATTTCGTTTTTTATACTTGTTAGCTCTTTATTTAGGTGTTCATAGTGACTATCCATTGTTGCTCTAATTTTTTTGAACATCCTAACTATCATTATTCTAAATTCTGCTTCTGGTAGTTTGGTTATATCTGGTTCATTCAGGTCCTTCTCTGGGGATTTCTCTTGATTCATTTGGTTTGCATTCCTCTGCCTGCCCATTTTGTCTGTGTATAAGCAAGTTGTGGCCACTGGAGTCCAGTAGGTGTTGCCTTTGTGTTCTCTAGGTGTGGTCTGTCTGCAGGCCTGCCACCCCCTCTTCTGCTGCCTAAGGCGGTTGGGTATGGTGTTGCCAGCATCAGCCTACTGTGGCTGTTGCTGTAATTTCCACCTCTCCTCCACGGGAGGGGCTGTCTCTCAAGCCACAAGCCTCAGCACCAAGGGCAGAGGTGAGCATCTTTGCTCAGCTGCGGACCGAGCCTGTTTCCGGAAGGCTTACGCCCAGCCCCCGCAGTGAGAGCCTGCTTGCCACAGTTTCGCAGGTTGGGCAGGGCTATTGACATGCTCTCAGCTGTGAGCCTTTGCCCCTCCGGAATTTAGCCCCGCCCTCGAGGCCAGGGCCCTCCTGTGCAGGGTCGCAAACTGCGGTTTATTGAGCCTGGCGTGTTTGCCGCGTGAGCTCAGCTGCGAGCTTCCGCTCGTCCCAGACTCTATGCCGCCACCGCGTTTGGAGCCCGCTCGCGCATGTAGGATGGCAAACCGTGGTTTCTCTGTCAGGCGGGGCTAGTAGCGTGAGCTCAGCCGTGAGCCCCCGCTCATCACTGGTCCTAGCCCCGTCCCCGCGGTCAGGGCTGGCTTGCGCAGGGTCGCAGAGCAGATCTCTGACCATTCCTTGCCTCTATTTTTTTCCCACAGGTGGGATTACAGGTGGGCCCATAGCTGCCGGACCGCTTTCACGCGTCCCCTCAGCCCCTACTGGGCTAGACCGAGCTCACATCGGTTGTACCTCAGCCCACGCTGACAGGACCGCATTTCAGCGTCCTGCCGCCACCATCCCTTCAGCAACCATCAGAGAGATGGATATGCCCTAAGTCTCCACACTGTAGGCCTGGGAGCTCCCTCCCTCTAAGCAGCTCTGCTCTAATTGCCGCGGGAGAGCTTGTTTGGCTAGTGTCCTGTCTCCCTTTGCTGGTATTGCTAGTTCCAGGGGAAATATTCATTTTCGATTAGGGAAATGAGTTAGCCCAGGGGTCAGGGTGACTGTCCCTCAGAGTGTCCCCGTGCCTTCAGTCCACACTCTGTTCCCGCTGCTCTGTTCCTCTCCTCTGTCCCCGTTCCCTGGAGCTCCGGGTGCATGGTTGTGAGAGAGGTTTTCTGCGCTGTCCCTTTAAAAAGAATCTTGGGTCTGAGAAAGCTGTCTCTCTCTCACGAACAGTATCCTCACTTGTTTCACAGCTCAATACTGTCCAAACACCTCTTCTAGACTCTGGGACTGCAGGCTGGGGCTTTGTTCCTGGAACCCAGGTCCCTCCCTCTCTGCCAAACTCTCCTACTGCCATGCGAGTCTCTCCGGGCTGCCATTTGCTCCGGGGAGCTGGGCAGCCCTCTTCGCATTTTCGCTATTTCTACCGGTCTCAATGTGGCTTCTGCAGTGTTCCTTGGTTGAAGAGTCCACTTAGTTTAGTTCAAAGTTGGTTTATCCAGATGATGGTTCTTAAAATTGAGTTATAATCCACTTTGGTTCTGGGAGTTGGAAGTTGGTACGTCCGCCTACTCCATCGCCATCTTCATTACCCCCAAACCCTTCTTACACACAGACAAAATGGACAGGCAGAGAAATGCAACCCAAATGAATCAAGAGAAATACCCAGAGAAGGACCTGAATGAACTAGATATAAACAAACTACCGGATGCAGAGTTTAAAATAATGATAGTTAGGATGTTCAAAGAGCTTAGAGCAACAATCGATAATCATTACGAATACCTAAATAAAGAGATAGCAAGTATAAAAAAGGAAATTGAAATAATAAAAAAGAATCAGACGAAATGACAAATACAATATCAGAATTGAAGAACACAATGGAAGGAATTAAAAGCAGGATGGGTGAAGCTGAGGATCGAATCAGTGAGTTAGAGGACAAAATAAACAAAGGCACAGAATCAGAGCAGAGAAAAGAAAAGAGACTAAAAAAATCTGAGGAAACTCTAAGGGAGCTCTGTGACAACATGAAGAGAAATAACATCTTCATCATAGGGGTTCCTGAAGAAGAAGAAGAGAAAGATCAAGAGATAGACACTTTTTTCAATCAAATCATAGCTGAAAACTTCCCTAAATTAAGGCTGGAAAACATTTCACATGTCCAAGAGGCACAGAGAACTCCACTAAAGAGAAACCTAAAGAAATCTACACCAAGACACATCATAGTTAAAATACCAAAGCTAAGGGATAAAGAGAAAAATTTAAAAGCTGCTAGAGAAAAAAAGGCTATCACCTACAAAGGAGCCCCCATAAGGATGACTTCTGACTTCTCAACAGAAACACTTGAGGCCAGAAGAAAATCGCAAGATATATTGAAAGTAATGCCGAACAAGAACCTACAACCAAGACTACTTTATCCAGCAAGTCTAACGTTTAAAATTGAAGGAGAAATAAAGAGCTCCCCAGCCAAAAAAAAAAAAAAAAAAACCCTCAAGGAATTCATTAAACCAAACCAATTCTGCAAGAGATGCTAAGGGACCTGTTGTGAACACATCAAAGGGGGAAAAGAATATAGCAAAAGAGGAATACAGGTTTAAAGAATAAAATGGCAATAAAGAACTACATATCAATAATAACCTTAAATGGAAATGGATTAAATGATCCAATCAAAAGACATAGGGTAGCTGCATGGATAAAGAAACAGGACCCATACATATGCTGTCTACAAGAGACACACCTTAAAACAAAAGATGCACATAAACTGAAGGTAAAAGGATGGAAAAAATAATTCATGCAAATGAAAATGAAAAAGAAAAAGCCAGAGTAGCAATACTTATATCTGACAAAATGGACTTTAAAACAAAGGCTATCGTAAGAGATAAAGGACACTACATAATGATAAAGGGAGCAATTCAACAGGAAGATATAACCATCATAAATATCATTGCACCAAATATAAGAGCTCTGAAATACATAAAGCAAACTTTGATGGATATAAAGGGCGAGATCAACAGCAATACTATAATAGTAGTGGATTTCAATAACCCTCTAACATCACTGGATAAATCCTCAAGAAAGAAAATTAATAAAGAAACAGCAGACTTAAAGGATACACTAGATCAACTCGATTTAATAGATATCTTCAGAAATTTTCACCCTAAATCAGTAGAATATACATTCTTCTCAAGCGCTCATGATAGATTCTCTAGGATAGACCACATGTTAGGACACAAAAGCGGTCTCAAGAAATTTAAGAAGATTGAAATCATATCAAGCATTTTCTCTGATCACAATGCCATGAAACTAGAAATTAACCACAAAAGAAAAACGGAAAAATACTCAAACACTTAGAAACTAAATAGCATGTTATTAAATAACGAATGGGTTAACAATGAGATCAAAAAAGAAATAAAAAAGTTCCTAGAAACGAATAATAATGAGCATACATTAACTCAAAACTTATGGGACATAGCAAAAGCAGTAAGTAATGAGAGGAAAGTTAATAGCACTGCAAGTATTCCATAATCCATAAGGAGCTAGAAAAAACTCAAATAAGCAACTTGACCCTGCATCTAAAAGAACTAGGAAAACAACAGCAAGTAAAGCCCAGGAGTAGTAGAAGGAAAAAATTAATAAAGATCAGAGTGGAAATAAATGACATAGAGGCTAAAGTAACAATGCAGAGAATCAATGAAACCAGGAGTGGTTCTTTGAAAAGGTAAACAAGATCCATGAACCTTTAACTAGACTCACCAAGCAAAAAAGGAGAGAGGACTCAAATAAATAAAATTAGAAATGAGAGTTGAGAAATAACAACTGACACAATAGAAATACAAAGTATTGTAAGAAAATACTATGAAGAATTCTATGTCAAAAAAACTACACAACCTAGGAGAAATGGACAAATTTCTTGAAACATATAATCTTCCAAAAATCAATCTGGAAGAATCAGAACACCTAAACAGACCAATTACAACAAATGAGATTGAAACAGTTATCAAAAAACTCCCAACAAAGGAAAGTCCTGGGCCTGATGGCTTCACAAGTGAATTCTACCAAAAGTTTAAAGAAGAACTAACTCCTATCCTTCTGAAGCTATTTCAAAAAATTCAAGAGGAAGAAAGACTTCCAAACTCCTTTAATGAGGCGAGCATAATTCTGATCCTGAAACCAGGCAAAGACAACACAAAGAAAGAAAATTATAGGCCAATATCCCTGATGAATTTAGATGCTAAAATTCTCAACAGAATATAAGCCAACTGGATCCAGCAATATATGAAAAAAATCATACACCATGTTTAACTGGGATTTATTCTGGGGAGGCAAGGCTGGTTCAATATTTGCAAATCAATCATTGTGATTCATCACATACACAAAAGGAAGGACAAGAACCACATGATAATTTCAATAGATGCAGAAAAAGCATTTGATAAAATCCAGCATCCATTCATGATCAAAACTCTCAGTAAAGTGGGAATACAGGGAACATACCGTAACATGATAAAGGCCATCTATGACAAACCAACAGAAAACATCATACTCAATGCAAAAGTTAAAAGCAATCTCCTTAAGATCAGGAACCAGGCAGGGGTGCCCTCTTTCACCAGTCTTTTTCAATGTAGTTCTGGAAGTCCTAGCCACAGCCATCAGAAAAGAAGAAGAAATAAAAGGCACCCAAATTGGAAAAGAAGAAGTACAACTATCATTATTTGCAGATGATATGATATTGTATATAGAAAACCCTAAAGTCTCAGTAAAAAAACTACTGAACCTGATAAATGAATTCAGCAAGGTGGCAGGATATAAAATTAATACTCAGAAATTAGAGGCATTTCTATATACCAACAATGAACTGTCAGAAAGAGAAATTAAGGAAACAATCCCCTTCACTATGGCATTCAAAAAGTACCTAGGAGTAAATTTAACCAAGAAGATTAAAGACTTGTACTCAGAAAATTGTAAAACATTGATAAAAGAAATCAAGGAAGACACAAACAAGTAGAAGCATATACCGTGCTCATGGTTAGAAAGAATAAACATCATTAAAATGTCTATATTACCCAAAGCAATTTATAAATTCAATGCAATACCAATTAAAATACCAGTGACATACTTCAAAGATATAGAACACATATTCCAAAAATTTATATGGAACCAAAAAAGAACACAAATAGCCTCAGCAATCTTAAAAAGAATAAATAAAGCAGGAGGTATCACTCTTCCGGATATCAAGGTATACTACAAGGCCATTGTACTCAAGACAGCTTGGTACTGGCATAAGAACAGGCACATACAGTGTGTCCGTAAAGTCATGGTGCACTTTTGACTGGCCACAGGAAAGCAACAAAAGACAATAGAAATGTGCAATTGCCTGACCAGGGGGTGACGCAGTGGATAGAGCGTCGGACTGGGATGAGGAAGACCCAGGTTTGAGACCTCGAGCTCGCCAGCTTGAGCGCGGGCCCATCTGGCTTGAGCAAAAGCTCACCAGCTTGGACCCAATGTCGCTGGCTCCAGCAAGGGGTTGCCCCATCTGATGAAGGCCCACGGTCAAGGCACATGTGAGAAAGCAATCAATGAACAACTAAGGTGTCGCAACAGCAATGAAAAACTAATGATTGATGCTTCTCACCTCTCTCTGTTCTTGTCTGTCTGTCCCTATCTATTCCTCTCTCTGACTCTCTCTCTGTCCCTGTAAAACAGAAAACAAACAAAAAAAGAAATGTAATATATGCACCAAATAAAAGGAAAACTCTCCCAGTTTCATACCTATTCAGAGCAGTTTGATGTGGGCTCCATTTGTTGCCCTACACACATCCAAAAGATAGTGAATTCTTGCCACATACGTGTAAGGACGTCTGGTGTAACAGAGTGAATAACGTCTGTGATTCTCTGTTTTAAGTGATTAATGTCGTTGATACGTTCAATGTACACATGTTGCTTCACATAACCCCAAAAGTAAAAGTCTAAGGGCGTCATATCCGGGGATCATGGTGGCCATGACTTGACAGAACACCTGCCTATCCACCGCTGGGAGAATGTTCTATCCAGAAACTCACGAACAATGGTGGCATAGTGTGGAGGAATGCTGCCCTTTTGAAAGATGACACCTTCTGAAATTGTGGCACTGCATACAATTGCAACATGTCAAGATAGGTGTTTGCCATCACAGACTGCTCCGCGAAAAAAAATGGGCCTATCACCTTATCATGCATCAGGCCACACCATACATTCACTTTAGGGGTGTTATGTTCATATTCAACATAGGCATGAAGATGTTCAGCAGCCCAAAGTTGGACGTTATGGCGATATGTCCACAGATATGGAAGGTTGCCTCATAGCTAAACACAATCTTCTCTAAAAATCTTGCGTCATTGTCGATCTCATGAAGCATATCTGTACCAAATGTCCATTGTGTGGGTCTATCTGCTGGTTTGATAGCGTGCAACAGCCGCAATTTGTACCCCGTAAAACAGAGATGTTTCTTTAACACCTTATGAACTGTAGTCTTGCTTAGGTGTAATTGTCGAGCACATGCACGCACAGATATTTTAGGGCTCCTTAGGTAGCTATCCCGTATAGCCTCTACAGACTCGTCACTGACTGATGGCCTACCAGAACGGGGTTTCTCCACCAAACTGCCGGTTTCCTTTAACTGCTTGTCCCATTGAGTAATGTTATTCCTATGTGGTGGCGCTTCATTATAAAAGCGCTGATATTCACATTGCACTTTGGTCACGGATTCGAATTTAGCGAGCCAGAGAACACACTGAACTTTCCTCTGTACCGTCCACATTTTAACTGGCATGGCGTGGGCTGTCCCGCTGTATACACGGTGTTACATCATCATCTGCACATGCACACATGCTGCCATATTATCCTATAGAAACTGGGAAGGTTTTCCTTTTATTTGGTGCAGATTTCACATTTCTATCGTCTTTTGTTGCTTTCCTGTGACTGGTCAAAAGTGCACCATGAC
This sequence comes from Rhynchonycteris naso, assembly GCA_037038555.1. Lineage (NCBI taxonomy): Eukaryota > Metazoa > Chordata > Mammalia > Chiroptera > Emballonuridae > Rhynchonycteris > Rhynchonycteris naso. Next base: position 105,087,566 of record CM072996.1, on the reverse strand, counting down.
TTTACAGACACATTGTAGATCAATGGAACAGAACAGAGAACCCAGAAACACACACCTTTATGAACAACTGATATTTGACAAAGAAGGAAAGAACATACAATGGAGTAAAGACAGCCTCTTTAACAAATGGTGTTGGGAAAATTGGACATCTACCTGCAAAATAAATGAAATTAGACCATTAACTTACACCATTCACAAAAACAAACTCAAAATGGATAAAAGACTTAAATGTAAGCTATGAAACCATAAGCATCTTAGAAGAAAACATAGGCAGTAAGCTCTCCAACATCTGTCACAGCAATATATTTGCCGATTTGTCTCCACGGGCAAATGAAATAAAAGGCAGGATAAACAAATGGGACTATATCAAACTAAAAAGTTTTTGCACAGCTAAAGACAATAAGAACAGAATAAAAAGACAAACCACACAATGGGAGAACATATTCGACAACACGTCTGATAAGGGGTTAATAAGCAAAATTTATAAAGAACTTATAAAACTCAACACCAGGAGGACAAACAATCCAATCAAAAACTGGGCTAAAGAAATGAATAGACATTTCTCCAAAGAGAACATACAGATGGCCAATAGGCATATGAAAGAATGCTCAACATCACTAATCATTAGAGATATGCAAATTAAAACCACAATGAGATATCACCTCACACCTGTCAGAATGGTGCTCATCAGCAAAACAACACAGAACAAGTGCTGGCGAGGATGTGGAGAAAAGGGAACCCTCCTGCACTGCTGGTGGGAAAGCAGACTGGTGCAGCCACTGTGGAAAACAGTATGGAGATTCCTTAAAAAATTAAAAATCGAACTGCCTTTTGACCCAGCTATCCCACTTTTAGGAATCTACACTAAGAACACCATAGCACTGTTTGAAAAGAAGAAATGTGCCCCCATGTTCGTGGCAGCATTGTTCACAATAGCGAAGATCTGGAAACAGCCCAAGTGTCCATCAGAGGACGAGTGGATTAAAAAGCTATGGTACATATATACTATGGAATACTACTCAGCCATAAGAAATGATGACATTGGATCATTTGTAACAACATGGATGGACCTTGGTAACATACTGAGTGAAGTAAGTAAATCAGAAAAAACTAAGGACTATATGATTTCATACATAGATGATACATAAAAATGAGACTCAGAGACATGGACAAGAGTGTGCTGGCTACCCGGGAGGGAGGCGAAGGAGGGGGTAGGGGAAGGGGAGGGTTACAAATAAAACCAGATAGAAGGTGACGGAGGACAATTTGACTTTGGGTGATGGGTATGCACTATAATCAAATGTGAAAATAACCTGGAAATATTTTCTCTGACCCTGATTCTTATCAGAACAAGAATTGGCATGAGAAGGAATAAACTTTAATTTTGACAGAGAAAAGGAGGGAGGGAGAAAAATGAAAAGGACATACTAGGTTATGGGGAGGTCTTTGTCCAATATAGATGAGTCTTGCCTACCACCTGTTATTGTAAGTAAAGTTTTATTGGAACACAGCTGCTTCCATCATTTGCATGTTGTCTATGGCTGATTGATGTTGCAACAGCAGAGTAGAGTAGTTGTGGCAGAGATTGTCTGGCCCATGAAAGTTTTCAATATGTACTATCTGACCCTTTATAGAAGAAGTTTGCGACCCCTGGACTAGTTAGAGCTGCAATATGTAAGATATTAGAGCTCAAGGAAACTAGAAAAGGATATTTTAAGAAGTGATACTATGTATTATAAATTGGATGGATACCTGAGAATAGCCTCTGAAAGGTTCCAGTGAAGATCTGAATAACTTTTAATGCTGGACAGTTTCCTTGACTATGTGTTCTCAGCGATGCAGCCACGAGACCATCCCAATTAAACCCCCTTCAATTACACCATTAATCTCCCTTTTGAGATTTCTCCTCTCGTTTCCATGTCTACTTTTCAATTCCTTCCCTCAAATTTCAGCTCAGGCTCTGTCTCCTTTGCTTCCCATCCTTTATTGAATGTCGCAAATTTACCTGGTGTGGTAATAGCTGCATTTAATCAGAGCTCCCTCATTCAAATCTTGTAGATAGCTATGTATTTTTGGTTAATCTTCTCACGGTGTGGTGCTGTCTCCCTATAGGTCACAAGCTTATTGAAGCCAAGGACTGTGTCTTTTATATCTTTTTATTGCCTCCGCAGCTTCTGGCAAAGGGACTTGAATAAAATGGTGTTTGATAAATTTTCTTATCGATAGGGAAATCATGAAGAATACTAACAAGCAGATTTTTAAATTTCCAAGCCCTACAGAAATGCTATGCACAAACATTTTCACACAGTCTTGTAAACAACTGGATTATTGTGCAAAATTCCAAACCTTATAATGAGACACAGAGGGCCATTGGGCTCTGATATCTGTCACCTAGTTGATTGCTTGGCTTGATTTGGTGCCCCTTAACTCCACCCCTTCCTGAGTGCTGCTTTCTAAAGCACCTGCTCAGAAAGGCGGTCTCCTCGGATGGCAGCAGCGCCGTCCTGTGGTCATGTGTGTAGCAGCCTTCCATTAAAGCAATCTGTGATCACCTTGAAAGTGTGGGTGAATGTCCTAATTTTCTGTTTTAGCACACACATGGTCTCTGGTAGTTTTTCCAGTATATTTATTTCTTTTTAATTTTTTTAAAAAATACTTTTTTAATCGAAGTATAACATACATATAAAAAGTATACATATGTACAGCACGATAACTTACCACAACCCGAATACACCTGTGTTACCAGCTCTCAGATCAAGAATCCAGTCATGCTCTTCCAGTCAGCATCCAGCACAGCCCCTCTGCAGGGAGACTGATCTGCTGATGGGTAACAGCTTCTATAGGTTCCTGAGATTTACCCACAGTGTTGAGTGCAGTTGTAGGCTGTTGTTTCCCACTGCTTTGTAGTGAATAAATAAAATATGGTGCATTTATACAATGGAATACTACCCATTTGTTTTCATTGACATGTTCAAAACAACATCTTACACTGGAAATCTCAAATGCTCAGTTGTTGAAAGCAAAGTCCAGGGCTGCAGTGGACACAGTGTTATTTTCTAATCTTTAATTTCACAAAAGCTTAACCATAGCAGTGTCTTGCCTTAGGCTAATGGTGCAGGCATTGTATCAGCTTCTGAGCCAGGAAAACCTGTTTTGCTTCATGGCTGTTATTTGTTTTTGTAACAAATAATAATGACTTAAAGTCCATTGTTAAGCATCATTGTTGATTTTGGAATTGTAGTCATACAGCAACATCTTTTCAGAATAAACATAGAACAAACAAAAAAGTCAGCATACCTAACCTGAGGTGGTGCAGTGGATAAAGTGTTGACCTAGAATGCAGAGGTTGCTGGTTCAAAATCCTGGGCTTGCCTGGTCAAGTCACATATGGAAGTTGATGTTTCCTGTTCCTCCCCTTCTCTCTCTCTCTCTCTCTCTCTCTCTCTCTCTCTCTCACACACACACACACACACACACACACACACACACACACACACACACTCTTTAAAATGAGTAAAGTCTTAAAAAAATATTTTTTTAAAAAGTCAGCATGTACGTTAAAGTAACTTGATTTATTATCTCTGAAAATCTCTCCCATCATGCTACATAGTTTAAAAACATCTTGCTTTGAATGACAAAAACTATCCTATATTCAGTTTACTTTGATGTAGTAAGGCCACATGGAAGAGAGGAAGCAGCCAAGATGGCAGAGTGCTGAGGAAGAGTTTGTGCAGGAGGAGATGGGAAACAGAGGTGAATAAGTCTGGTGAGCTGGAAAGCTTTGATGCTAGGAAACTCGGATAAGTCAGTAGCTTTGTGAGCACTGACTGTGTGGGTTTTGGAGCCCAGTGTGTGTTTTTGCTTGCCTGCCGGGTACAAGCTAGAATTGAAGCTGATGGCTCACCAGTTCTTGGCTCCTGTGTTTCATTACCGACTGTTCGAATCTAATGCGAACCTGTGTGGGCCAGGCTGCTGTGATAGTAGCCTTGACTACTGGCTTTACAGATGTGTTTATTCCTACCACCAAAACACACACACACTACTCTCTCTCTCTCTCTCTCTCTCTCTCTCTCTCTCTCTCTCTCAGTGACTGTAGGGTTTTAGCTACAGCACAACTAGAGTGGTTGAACTTCATTGTGACAGTCCTCTGTTGATACTATAGGAAGTGATACCTGTAAAGCCAGTAGCCATGGCCACCATCACAGCCACCTGGCCCATGCAATTTGCAGACGGTAATGAAACAATGGAGCCGAGAACTGGTGGGCCATTACCTTTAATGCTAGCTTGCACCGGGCGGGCAAGTGAAAACACACACTGGGCTCCAAAACCTACTCATTCAGTGCTCACAAAGCTACTGACTTATCCAAATTTCCTAGAATCAAAGGTTTCTAACTCACCAGCCTTATTCACCTCTGTTCCCCATCTCTTTCTCTCTGCACAAACTGGCTTCTCCCTCAGCACTCCACCATCTTGGCTGCTTCTCCTGGCCTCCTCCACGTGGCCTTTCTCTGCTCTCCTCTCTGATGCTAATCTCAGGAACCAAGAGAGAGCAAGTTCCCTGGCTGCCCCATTTTATAGTGTAGAAAGCAAAACCTTTCATCCAATATACAAACAAGGAAGTCTCTGATACAAAGAGGCATAATGGGATTCCTCATGAGAGTGCACCACCCTACATCAAAAAGGGTGGGAAAGGCTTAGTCTTAAAGCTAAGCCTTGGGCTATAGTGACTCTGCCTGCTTACAGCCTGTCCCCCACACACATTAATATAATCACGCCCATTCCAAGCAAGAAGGGCAAATAATATCATCACTTGGGAGACGGGCTTCCACGTGGGCAGCGCCATCTTCAACAGTGAGCATAATATATTTTATCTGCCCAACAATACTGTTTGGAAAAAATCTGAAACCCATACTATAAAAAATTCACAATATTCTGGTATCTCTTCATAAACGTGGTTTGTTTGTTTTCTTTAAGTGAGAGGAGAAGAGTTAGAGAGACAAACTCTCACATGCGCCCCTTTCAGGCTCCATCCAGCAACCTCTGTCTGGGGCCAACAGTCAATCAACAGAGCTATCCTCAGCTTCCGGGGCTGACGCTTGAACCAATCTAGCCACTGACTGCAAGAGGGGAAAATTGAGAGAAGTGGGAGAGGGAGGGGAAAAGAAGCAGATGGTCACTTCTCATGTGTGCCCTGGCTTGGGATTGAACCCAGGACATACGCACACTGAGCCAATGCTCTATCCACTGAGCACCCAACCAGGGCCAAAGTGTTTTTTTGTTTTTGTTTTTGTTTTTTACAGGGACAGAGAGAGAGAGAGAGAGTCAGAGACAGGGATAGATAGGGACAGACAAACAGGAACAGAGAGATGAGAAGCATCAATCATCAGTTTTTTGTTGCGACACCTTAGTTGTTCATTGATTGCTTTCTCATATGTGCCTTGACTGTGGGCCTTGAGCAGACCAAGTAACCCCTTGCTGGAGCCAGCGACCTTGGGTCCAAGTTGGCGAGCTTTTTGCTCAAGCCAGATGGGTCCGCGCTCAAGCTGGCAACCTCGGGGTCTCGAACTTGAGTCTTCCGCATCCCAGTCTGACACTCTATCCACTGAGCCACCGCCTGGTCAGGCCAAAGTGTATTTTTTAAAATTCAGCTTATTGAGGTATAATTATGTATAGTAAAATTCATCCCCTTTACTCTACAGTTCTATGAGTTCTAACAAACACATACTCTTGCAACCACTTACCATAATCAAGATACAAAACACTCATTATCCCCCAAGTTTCTCATGCCCTTTTGTAGTCAACTCCCACCCCCAACTCTACTTTGCAGCAACCATCTATCTCAGAAGTGAATACAGTGGTTCTTTGTCAGACACAGAAAACCAGAGCAGAGGCTATTTTCTTGCTATCTCTCCAGCCTACTTCGGCAGCACCCTGCCCGCCCCAGCCACACCCACCTCGCCCTGTGCCTTGTCCTCTCCACTCTTGCACCCTTGCGTCTTACGCCTGTTATCCCCTTTACCTAGAATGCCCTTCTCTTCCTTCTGCACCTAGACAATTCCTACTCATATCTGAGGTCTCAGTTCAACATCATCTCCTGAGAGAAACCTTTCCTAATGATTCCCAATCTTACATTGTGCTCATAGGAAGCAGCAATTTGACAGTGGCTTATGCATATTGCTCACAAAAATTAAGGGATATTTTATCACTTCATCTGAAGATAGAAGATTGTAGATTGTTTGATTAGTGTTTTTTCTTCCATTTAAACTGTGAAGTTCATGAGGGCAGGGGTTCTGCTGGGTTTTCTCATGATCATATTCCGAGCATACAGCACGTAGTATGTATTTACTCGAGTAAATAAAGTCAAAGTAGACTAATAGATACTTTGAAGCTAACACTATTCTGTGTGTTTGTGTGTGTGTGTGTGTGTATATGTGTATGATAGAGAGAAATAGACAGACAGGAAGAAAGAGAGATGAGAAGCACCAACTGGTAGTTGCGGCACCTTAGTTACTCATTGATTGCTTTCTCATATGTGCCTTGACTGGGGGGCTACAGCAGACCGAGTAACCCCTTGCTCAAGCCAGCGACCTTGGGCTCAAGCCAGCAACTATTGGGCTATGTCTCTGATCCCACGCTCAAGCTGGCAATGCTGCACTCAAGCTGATGAGCCCGTGCTCAAGCCGGATGTGCCCACACTCAAGCTGGTGACCCTGAGGTTTTGAACCTGGGTCCTCAGCGTCCAAGGCCAATGTTCTATCCACTGTGCCATCATCTGATCAGGTTGTTCTAAATGTTTACCTTTGATTCTTTCAATGGTGCAAAAAAACAAATATTATTTGTTTTACAATTGTGATGGTCTTAAGCCATAATTTTTTTTGCTATTTCTCCCTCCCAAGGGTGGAGCCTAATTCCCTTCCCAGTGACTTCCTTCTAATAAGCTGAATACAGCAAAAGTGACAGGATTGGAAAAGACATCACACTTTTTATTCCTCACTTTCTCTGGAGTCACTCGATGTGGGGAAACCAGCTCCCATGTCATGAAGACACCTGAGCAGCCCTAGGGAGAGGCCTATGTAGTGAGGAACTGCAGCCTCCTGATAACAGCCATGGGAGTGAGTGAAGAGGACCCTTTCACCCCAGGCTGGTCTTTAGATGACTGCAGCCCTGACCAACATCTTGACGAGAACCTTATGCAAGACTCTGAGCCAGAACCAACCAGCTGAACTGCACCCAGATTCCTGGCTCACAGACACCGTGTGAGAGGATAAATGTTCGCTATTTCTAGCTACTAAGTTTGAGGCTATTTTTGTTATGCAATAATAGATAACTGGAAGAACTGATGAAAGAGGTAAAGCACAGCAAATTCCAGTTGTTAAAGGTCACACAATGAGTAAACGACAGATCCGGGACCCAGACACAGGTTTCTTTGCCACGCCCCGCTGCCTCCAGATTTGCTTAGTGTGGCGAGAATCCCTAGAGCAGTGGTTCTTAACCTGGGTTCTATCAAACCCTAGGGGTTCGATGAGTCAGTCTCAGGGGTTTGGAGAAGCCTCTGACATGGAGGCCAGAATAAAGTAATACCGTAATTTGTTGTGAGTTCATGCACTTTGTTGGTTTTGTTCTTTGAGCAAGGTGATGTTCATGCACGGCTCATTTTGTGCACCAGTAAAAAAACATATACCTATGTCTTGAATTTGGAAAAATAATCATATTTTATTTATCACTAAAGAAGGGTTCGGTGAATGCGCATATGAAACTAGTGGGCTCGGTACCTCAAAAAAGGTTAAGAACCACTGTGCTAGAGGGTGCGGTTATCAAGTATTTGCAGATTGGTTCCTGTTACAGTTTCAGGAGGTTGCTTTCTGGATTTCCAAAGAAGCTGTCGACTGAAAGAATTTCTGAAAGAATGGTGAATAAAATGCAATTCTAATGAAGTTTTAGTAAACTGTACTATTTAAAGAATTTCTGTGAAGATCTTGTGTTGTGAAGATGAGATTGAAGCAAGTTTGTTACAAATTAGAAAAGAGATAATTTGGAAGTAACTTTTTCTTAGCTATATTGTGTACTGTAAAATAATTTTCTTTTTTGTGTGACAGAGACAGAGAGAGGGACAGACAGAAACAGACAGGAAGGGAGAGAGATGAAAAGCATCAATTCTTCGTTGTAGCTTCTTAGTTGTTAATTGATTGCTTTCTCATATGTGCCTTGACCCGAAGGGGTGGGCTACAGCAGAGCAAGTGACCCCTTGCTCAAGACAGTGATGTTGGGCTCAAGCCAGCAACATTTGGGCTCAAATCAGTGACCATGAGGAGGTCATGTCTATTATCCCATGCTCAAGCTGGTGACCATGCACTCAAGCTGGTGACCTTGGGTTTTTTTTTTTTGTTTTTTTACAGGGATAGAGAGAGAGAATCAGAGAGAGGAATAGACAGGGACAGACAGACAGGAACAGAGAGAGATGAGAAGCATCAATCATCAGTTTTTCGTTGCGACACCCTAGTTGTTCATTGATTGCCCTGTCATATGTGCCTTGACCGCGGGCCTTCAGCAGACCAAGCAACCCCTTGCTGGAGCCAGTGACCTTGGGTCCAAGCTGGTGAGCTTTTTTTTTTTTTGCTCAAGCCAGATGAGTCTGCGCTCAAGTTGGTGACCTCACGGTCTCGAACCTAGGTCCTCCGCATCCCAGTTCAACGCTCTATCCACTGCGTCACTGCCTGGTCAGGCTGACCTTGGGTTTTGAACTTGGGTTCTCCGCATCCCAGTCCAATGCTTTATCTACTGTGCCACTGCCTGGTCCAGCTAAAATATTTCTTTCTTTCTTTCTTTTTTACATTTTTTCTTTCTTTCTTTTTTTGTGTGTGTGACAGAGAGAGAGAGAAAGAGAGACACAGAGAGAGGGATACATAGGAACAGACAGACAGGAAGGGAGAGATATGGGAAGCATAATTCTTCATTGTGGCTTCTTAGTCTCCTTAATTGTTTATTGATTGCTTTCTCATATGTGCCTTGACTGGGGGGCTGCAGCAGAGTGAGTGATACCTTACTTGAGCCAGCGACCTTGGACTTCAAGCCAGTTATCTTTGGGCTCAAGCCAGAGACTGTGGGGTCATGTCTGTGATTCCACATTCAAAGCAGTGACCCCATGCTCAAACTGGGTGAGCTCATGCTCAAGCCAGTGACCTTGGGGTTTCGAAATTGGTCCTTGGTGTCGGATATTCTATCCACTGCACCACTGCCTGGGCAGGCTAAAATACTTTTCTTAAGAGTATGAATGAATTATACATGGTTGCTTAATTTATATATATATATTTTTAATATTATTTAATATATCTCTAATATATGTGCTTACTTATATTTAGTATTTATGAAAGAATAACTGAAATTCAGTATTTCCTTGAGATTTCTTAGTTACCATTCCCAAGGCCGAAACTTTGTAGTAAGCAAAGACTTCTTAAATGACACAGATAGCACTTATCTTAAAATACAACCTTAATTAGCCATCGTAAGCTAATTGCATGCATATTTAGTAGTCTTCAGTCTGTGTTGATTAGACTTAATATCTTCATATCATTTTGAAACGACTCATTTCCCTTTTTCTCTTTCTGCCTTCCATTTTCCTAACCAAATTAATAAAACATTCCTTACATCTCACCACCCTGCTAGTCTGTATTTTTTTCCCCTTATTAAAGCATTGCCAGTATCCCCTCCTCATGTTGGAACATGGCCAAACCGTGGCCAAATTAAGCCCATTTTAGTAACAGCTTTCAAAGCTGATGATTCAAATCTAGTTTCCTGTCCATTTCACAGTCCTTTCCCCAAGGACAGCTCAGCTGTGTGAAGTGAGGCATTAACTTCTCTCCTCTGTCCCTTTTCATGGGTCTGCTTCTTGAACGGTGGGATGAGTGCAACCCGAGGAGAGAGTTCAGTCATGTGAGCATGTGCATGCTGTTGCACTGGAGGTGACAGTGAGGACACTGTCCAGTTCCAGTTGGTCCTTGCTGCTACTTTACCTGACACTAGCAATGACAACCTGGAAATGTCTATGGCAGGGATGCCGCTTCCCAGGCCCAATAAGTAACTCCCCTCCCACGGGTAGACAGACACACCACAGTAACCCCTGATAACATCCATACTGGACGGCGGGGCTTAAGTGCTAAGTGGGGCCAGCTGGTCAGTGCTCCCTCTCGGAGCATCCGGACTGCCCAGGCATGGCTGGTTCCTGTCACAGGCCTACGGGGCTGAAGCTGACTGTTCTTCCTTTCTCTTAACCACGAGAGAGAAGGGGAGTGTTGAGTCAAACTCATGCAGTTCCTCCACCCAAACTCGCCAGTCAGGTGAGTCCCTTTACCTCCCTGGAGGGACGGTGAGTGAGACAAGATGACAAGAAGAATCTCAACCAAGCAGGTCAAACACAATCCACCAGCACATATATGAATACGTATGTACATTTGCACACAATTTTATAAGCAGCATAGTGGAAAATATGGAGGGATACCTGGTAAGCAGTCGACAGGATTACCGGGCTGGGAGGTGATGAGTTGGGTACAATGTGTAAGGAATGGGGAGACAAGCAAGACAGGAAAAGAAAAACAAATCAGTAAACACAGTGTAAATGGATCCATATATGTATATATACACACAGCCAACGATGTCCGTAGCAGGGGTGAATCTTAGGGAACCTTAAGTGCATATGTGTGTGTATATGTTTTCTATTGCATAAGAACTGATAAGCAAAATTTCTTCTTCAACCTGTATCAAATGGTTAATACTGTACCAATTAAAGTGGACACCAAAGAACTGGGTCATAACTGTACTTGTGGAATATTTGTATTAAGATTAGATGTACCAGCAATACTATCATAGTAGGGGATTTCAATACCCCTCTAACAACACTGGATAGATCCTCAAGAAAGAAAATTAATAAAGAAACAGCAGACTTAAAGGAGACATTAGATCAACTTGATTTAATAGATATCTTCAGAACTTTTCACCCTAAAGCAGTAGAATATACATTCTTCTCAAGTGCTCATGGTACGTTTTCTAGGATAGATCACATGTTAGGACACAAAAATGATCTCAATAAATTTAAGAAGATTGAAATCATATCAAGCATTTTCTCTGATCACAATGCCATGAAACTAGAAATTAACCACAAAAGAAAAACTGAAAAATACTCAAACACTTGGAAACTAAATAGCATGTTATTAAATAATGAATGGATTAACAATGAGATCAAAGAAGAAATTAAAAAGTTTCTAGAAACAAATGATAATGAGCATACATCAACTCAAAATTTATGGGACACAGCAAAAGCAGTTCTGAGAGGGAAGTTTATTGCACTACAGGCATATCATAAGAAGCTAGAAAAAGCTCAAATAAGCAACCTGACCCTGCATCTAAAAGAACTAGAAAAACAACAACAAATAAAACCCAAGACAAGTAGAAGGAAGGAAATAATAAAGATCAGAGCAGAAATAAATGACATAGAGGCGAAGGAAACAATACAGAGGATCAATGAAACCAGAAGCTGGTTCTTTGAAAAGGTAAACAAGATTAATGAACCTTTAACTAGACTCACCAAGAAAAAAAGAGAGAGGACTCAAATAAATAAAATTAGAAAGGACTGTGGAGAAATAACAACTGACACAACAGAAATACAAAGCATTGTAAGAAAATACTATGAAGAACTATATGCCAAAAAATTAGACAATCTTGGTGAAATGGACAAATTTCTTGAATCATATAATCTTCCAAAACTCAATCTGGAAGAATCAGAACACCTAAACAGACCAATTACAACAAATGAGATCGAAACAGTTATCAAAAAACTCCCAAAAAAGAAAAGTCCTGGGTCTGATGGCTTCACAAGTGAATTCTATCAAAAATTCAAAGAAGAACTAACTCCTATCCTTCTCAAGCTATTTCAAAAAATTCAAGAGGAAGGAAGACTTCCAAACTCCTTTTTTGAGGCAAGCATAATTCTGATCCCAAAACCGGGCAAAGACAACACAAAGAAAGAAAATTATAGGCCTATATTCCTGATGAATTTAGACGCTAAAATTCTCAACAAAATATTAGCCAACCGGATCCAGCAATATATGAAAAAAATCATACACCACGATCAAGTGGGATTTATTCTGGAGAGGCAAGGCTGGTTCAATATTCGCAAATCAATCATTGTGATTCATCACATAAACAAAAGGAAGGACAAAAATCACATGATAATTTCAATAGATGCAGAAAAGGCATTTGATAAAATTCAGCACCCATTCATGCTTAAAACTCTCAGTAAAGTGGGAATACAGGGATCATTCCTTAACATGATAAAGGCCATTTACGATAAACTGACAGCAAACCTCATACTAAATGGACAAAGATTAAAAGCAATCCCCTTAAGATCAGGAACCAGGCAGGGATGCCCCCTTTCACCACTCTTATTCAACATAGTTCTGGAAGTCCTAGCTACAGCAATCAGACAAGAAGAAGAAATAAAAGGCATCCAAATTGGAAAAGAAGAAGTAAAACTGTCACTATTTGCAGATGATATGATATTGTATATTGAAAACCCTAAAGTCTCAGTCAAAAAACTACTGGGGGAGGAGCAAGATGGCGACGGAGTAGGCGGACGTACGAACTTCCAACTCCCAGAACCAAAGTGGATTACAACTCAATTTTAAGAACCATCACCTGGATAAACCAACTTTGAACAAAACTAAGTGGACTCTTCAACCAAGGAACACTGCAGAAGCCACATTGAGACTGGTAGGAATAGCGAAAACGCGAAGAGGGCTGCCTAGCTCCCCGGAGCAAACGGCAGCCTGGAGAGACCCGCGGGGCGGGAGGAGAGTTTGGTGGAGAGGGAGGGACCTGGGTCCTAGGAACCAAGCCCCAGCCTCCAGTCCTAGAGCCTAGAAGAGCGTTTGGACAGTATTGAGCTGTGAAACAAGTGAGGGAGCTCCCAGGCCTACAGTGTGGAGTATTAGGTCCCTTCCTACTCTGCTGAGGGCTGCTTAAGGTTTTGGGGCGGCAGGACGCTGAAAGGCGGTTCTGTCGGCGTGGGCGGAGGCCAAGCCGGTGGGAGATCGGTCTAGCCCAGAGGGTCAGAGGGGATCGCGAGAGCGGTCCGGAAGCTGCGGGCCCGCCTTTAATCCCACTTACGGGGACAAAGCGGGAGGCCAGGAACGGGCAGGCCCTGCGCAAGCCGGCCCTGACCGCGGGGACCGGGCTAGGACCAGGGACGGGCAGGGGCTCGCGGCAGAGCTGACGCTACCAGTCCCGCACCCGCCCCCCCACCCCCGGGGCGGAGAAACCGCGGTTGGCCAGTATACGTGCGCGAGCGGGCTCCGAGCGCGGGAACGGGGTGGACCCCGAGACAAGTGGAGGCTCGCAGCTGAGCCCACGCTACTATCCGCGCCCGGCCGGAGAAACTCCGGATAGCATTCATACGTGAACGAGCGGACTCCGAACGCGGGGGCGGGGTAGAGCCCGGGACGAGCGGAAGTACGCAGCTCAGCGGAAGCCAGCAAACACGCCCGCCCCAATAAACCTTGGTTTCCGACCCTGCGCAAAGGGCCCTGGCCTCGAGGGCGGGGCTAAAGCTCCGGACGGGCAAAAGCTTACAGCTGAGAGCACGTCAAAAGCCCCGCCTAACCCGCGGAACTGTAGCGAGCAGGCTCCGACTGCTGGTTCTGGGCGGAAGTCCGGAAATAGGCTGGGTCCGCAGCTGAGGAAAGGTGCTCGCCTCTACCCTTGGTGCTAATCTTGTGGCTTCAGTCACAACCCCTCCCACGGAGGAGAGGCAGAAATCACAGCAAAAGCCACAGTGGGCCGGCGCTGGCAACGCTCATACCCAACCACCCTAGGCACCGGCAGAGGGGGTGGGGGGCCTGCAGATAGACCACACCTAGAGAACACAAAGGCAACACCTACTGGACTCCAGTGGCCACAACTTGCTTATACACAGAAAAAATGGGCAGGCAGAGGAATGCAAACCAAATGAATCAAGAGAAATCCCCAGAGAAGGACCTGAATGAACCAGATATAACCAAATTACCAGAAGCAGAATTTAGAATAATGATAGTTAGGATGTTCAAAGAAATTAGAGCAACAATGGATAGTCATTATGAACATCTAAATAAAGAGATAACAAGTATAAAAAATGAAATTGAAATAATAAAAAAGAATCAGACAGAAATGACAAATACAGTATCAGAACTGAAGACCACAATGGAAGGAATTAAAAGCAGGATGGATGATGCTGAGGATCGAATAAGCGAGTTAGAGGACACAATAAACAAAGGCACAGAAGCAGAGAAGAAAAAGGAAAAGAGACTCAAAAAATGTGAGGAAACTCTAAGGGAGCTTTGTGACAACATGAAGAGAAACAACATTCGCATCATAGGGGTGCCTGAAGAAGAGAGAGGACAGGAAATGGAAACTTTGTTCAATCAAATCATAGCAGAAAACTTTCCTAAATTAAGGCTGGGAAACACTCCACACATTCAAGAAGCACACAGAACTCCATTAAGGAGAAACCCAAAAAGATCTACACCAAGACACATCATAGTTAAATTACCAAAGCTAATGGATAAAGAAAAAATTTTAAAAGCTGCTAGAGAAAAAAAGACTATCACCTACAAAGGATCCCCGATAAGGATGACATCGGACTTCTCAACAGAAACACTTGAGGCCAGAAGGGAATGGCAAGAAATAATCAAAGTAATGCAGAACAAGAACCTACAACCAAGACTACTTTATCCAGCAAGGCTAACATTTAAAATTGAAGGAGAAATAAAGAGCTTCCCAGAAAAAGAAAGCCTGAAGGAATTCATAAAAACCAAACCAATTCTGCAAGAGATACTAAGGGGCCTCTTGTGAACAGTTTAAAGGGAGGAATGAATAGAGCAAAAGAAGAATACAGCTCTAAAGAATAACATGGCAATAAACAACTACATATCAATAATAACCTTAAATGTAAATGGATTAAATGATCCAATCAAAAGACATAGGGTAGCTGCATGGATAAAGAAACAGGACCCATACATATGCTGTCTACAAGAGACACACCTTAAAACAAAAGATGCTCATAGACTGAAGGTAAAAGGATGGAAAAAAATATTTCATGCAAATGGAAATGAAAAAAAAGCAGGGGTAGCAATACTTATATCAGACAAAATGG
Organism: Rhynchonycteris naso; assembly: GCA_037038555.1. Taxonomy (NCBI): domain Eukaryota; kingdom Metazoa; phylum Chordata; class Mammalia; order Chiroptera; family Emballonuridae; genus Rhynchonycteris; species Rhynchonycteris naso. The sequence goes on along the minus strand of CM072996.1, from coordinate 105,072,388 downwards.
ACTTTAAAACAAAGGCTGTAGTAAGAGATAAAGGAGGACACTACATAATGATAAAGGGAACAATTCAACAGGAAGATATAACTATTGTAAATATCTATGCACCAAATATAGGAGCCCCGACATACATAAAGCAGACTTTGATGGATATAAAGGGTGAGATTAACAGCAATACTATCATAGTAGGAGATTTCAATACCCCTCTAACAACACTGGATAGATCCTCAATAAAGAAAATTAATAAAGAAACAGCAGACTTAAAGGAGACACTAGATCAACTTGATTTAATAGATATCTTCAGAACTTTTCACCCTAAAGCAATAGAATATACATTCTTCTCAAGCGCTCATGGTACGTTTTCTAGGATAGACCACATGTTAGGACACAAAAATGGTCTCAATAAATTTAAGAAGATTGAAATCATATCAAGCATTTTCTCTGATCACAATGCCATGAAACTAGAAATTAACCACAAAAGAAAAAATGAAAAATACTCAAACACTTGCAAACTAAATAGCATGTTATTAAATAATGAATGGATTAACAATGAGATCAAAGAAGAAATTAAAAAGTTTCTAGAAACAAATGATAATGAGCATACATCAACTCAAAATTTATGGGACACAGCAAAAGCAGTTCTGAGAGGGAAGTTTATTGCACTACAGGCATATCATAAGAAGCTAGAAAAAGCTCAAATAAGCAACCTGACCCTGCATCTAAAAGAACTAGAAAAACAACAACAAATAAAACCCAAGACAAGTAGAAGGAAGGAAATAATAAAGGTCAGAGCAGAAATAAATGACATAGAGGCTAAGGAAACAATACAGAGGATCAATGAAACAAGAAGCTGGTTCTTTGAAAAGGTAAACAAGATTGATGAACCTTTAACTAGACTCACCAAGAAAAAAAGAGAGAGGACTCAAATAAATAAAATTAGAAAGGACAGTGGAGAAATAACAACTGACACAACAGAAATACAAAGCATTGTAAGAAAATACTATGAAGAACTATATGCCAAAAAATTAGACAATCTTGGTGAAATGGACAAATTTCTTGAATCATATAACCTTCCAAAAATCAATCTGGAAGAATCAGAACACCTAAACAGACCAATTACAGCAAATGAGATCGAAACAGTTATCAAAAAACTCCCAAAAAAGAAAAGTCCTGGGCCTGATGGCTTCACAAGTGAATTCTATCAAAAATTCAAAGAAGAACTAACTCCTATTCTCCTCAAGCTATTTCAAAAAATTCAAGAGGAAGGAAGACTTCCAAACTCCTTTTATGAGGCGAGCTTAATTCTGATCCCAAAACCGGGCAAAGACAACACAAAGAAAGAAAATTATAGGCCTATATCCCTGATGAATTTAGATGCTAAAATTCTCAACAAAATATTAGCCAACCGGATCCAGCAATATATGAAAAAAATCATACACCACGATCAAGTGGGATTTATTCTGGAGAGGCAAGGCTGGTTCAATATTCGCAAATCAATCAATGTGATTCATCACATAAACAAAAGGAAGGACAAAAATCACATGATAATTTCAATAGATGCAGAAAAGGCATTTGATAAAATCCAGCACCCATTCATGCTCAAAACTCTCAGTAAAGTGGGAATACAGGGATCATTCCTTAACATGATAAAGGCAATCTACGATAAACCGACAGCAAACATCATACTAAATGGACAAAGATTAAAAGCAATCCCCTTAAGGTCAGGAACCAGGCAGGGTTGCCCACTTTCACCACTCTTATTCAACATAGTTCTAGAAGTCCTAGCTACAGCAATCAGACAAGAAGAAGAAATAAAAGGCATACAAATTGGAAAAGAAGAAGTAAAACTGTCATTATTTGCAGATGATATGATATTGTATATTGAAAACCCTAAAGTCTCAGTCAAAAAACTACTGGACCTTATAAATGATTTCAGCAAGGTGGCAGGATATAAAATTAATACTCAGAAATCAGAGGCATTTCTATATACCAACAATGAAATATCAGCAAAAGAAATTAAGGAAACAATCCCCTTCACTATTGCAGCCAAAAAAATAAAGTACCTAGGAGTAAATTTAACCAAGGAGGTTAAGGACTTGTACTCGGAAAATTATAGAACATTGATAAAAGAAATCAAGGAAGATACAAACAAGTGGAAGCACATACCGTGCTCATGGCTAGGAAGAATAAACATCATTAAAATGTCTATATTACCCAAAGCAATTTATAAATTCAATGCAATACCAATTAAAATACCAATGACATACTTCAAAGATATAGAACACATATTCCAAAAATTTATATGGAACCAAAAAAGAACACGAATAGCCTCAGCAATCTTAAAAAGAAAAAATAAAGCAGGAGGTATCACTCTTCCTGATATCAAGGTTTACTACAAGGCCATTATACTCAAGACAGCCTGGTACTGGCATAAGAACAGGCACATAGATCAATGGAACAGAACAGAGGACCCAGAAATAAACCCACAGCTTTATGGACAACTGATATTTGACAAAGGAGGAAAGAACATACAATGGAGTAAAGACAGCCTCTTTAACAAATGGTGTTGGGAAAATTGGACATCTACCTGCAAAAAAATGAAACTAGACCATCAACTTACACCATTCACAAAAGCAAACTCAAAATGGATAAAAGACTTAAATGTAAGCCGTGAAACCATAAGCATCTTAGAAGAAAACATAGGCAGCAAGCTCTCCGACATCTGTAGCAGCGGTATATTTGCCGATTTATCTTCATGGGCAACTGAAATAAAAGGCAAGATAAACAAATGGGACTATATCAAACTAAAAAGTTTTTGCACAGCTAAAGACAATAGGAACAGAATAAAAAGACAAACCACACAATGGGAGAACATATTCGACAGCACATCTGATAAGGGGTTAATAACTAAAATTTATAAAGAACTTATAAAACTCAACACCAGGAAGACAAACAACCCAATCAAAAAATGGGCAAAAGAAATGAAAAGAAATTTTTCCAAAGAGGACATACAGATGGCCAATAGGCATATGAAAAAAATGCTCAACATCACTAATCATTAGAGAAATGCAAATTAAAACCACAATGAGATATCACCTCACACCAGTCAGAATGGCACTTATCAGCAAAACAACACAGAATAAGTGCTGGCGAGGATGTGGAGAAAAGGGAACCCTTCTGCACTGCTGGTGGGAATGCAGACTGGTGCAGCCACTGTGGAAAACAGTTTGGAGATTCCTCAGAAAATTAAAAATCGAACTGCCTTTTGACCCAGCTATCCCACTTTTAGGAATATACCCTAAGAACACCATAGCACTGTTCGAAAAGAAGAAATGCGCCCCCATGTTCGTGGCAGCATTGTTCACAATAGGGAAGATCTGGAAACAGCCCAAGTGTCCGTCAGAAGACGAGTGGATTAAAAAGCTTTGGTACATATATACTATGGAATACTACTCAGCCATAAGAAACGATGACATCGGATCATTTATAACAAAATGGATGTACCTTGATAACATTATACGGAGTGAAATAAGTAAATCAGAAAAAAAGAAAAACTGAGAACAGCACGATTACATATATAGGTGGGACATGAAAGTGAGGGTATGGACATGGACAAGAGAGTGGTGGTTATGGGATGGGGGGAGGGAGGGAAGAGTGGGATAGGGAGGAGGGGAGGGACGCAGGGAAAACCAGATTGAAGGTGACAGAGGACAATTTGACTTTTGGTGATGGGTATGCAACACAATTGAATGATAAGATAACCTGGAGATGTTTTCGTTGTACATATGTACCCTGATTTATTGATGTCACCCCATTAGAATTAATAAAAATAAAATATATATATAATAAAAAACTACTGGACCTTATAAATGAATTCAGCAAGGTGGCAGGATATAAAATTAATACCAGAAATCAGAGGCATTTCTATATACCAACAATGAAATATCAGCAAAAGAAATTAAGGAAACAATCCCCTTCACTATTGCAGCCAAAAAAATTAAGTACCTAGGAGTAAATTTAACCAAGGAGGTTAAGGACTTGTACTCGGAAAATTATAGAACATTGATAAAAGAAATCAAGGAAGATACAAACAAGTGGAAGCATATACCATGCTCATGGCTAGGAAGAATAAACATCATTAAAATGTCTATATTACCCAAAGCAATTTATAAATTCAATGCAATACCAATTAAAATACCAATGACATACTTCAAAGATATAAAACACATATTCCAAAAATTTATATGGAACCAAAAAAGAACACGGTTAGCCTCAGCAATCTTAAAAAGAAAAAATAAAGCAGGAGGTATCACTCTTCCAGATATCAAGGTTTACTATAAGGCCATTATACTCAAGACAGCCTGGTACTGGCATAAGAACAGGCACATAGATCAATGGAACAGAACAGAGGACCCAGAAATAAACCCACAGCTTTATGGACAACTGATATTTGACAAAGGAGGAAAGAACATACAATGGAGTAAAGACAGCCTCTTTAACAAATGGTGCTGGGAAAATTGGACATCTACCTGCAAAAAAATGAAACTAGACCATCAACTTACACCATTCACAAAAACTAACTCAAAATGGATAAAAGACTTAAATGTAAGCCGTGAAACCATAAGCATCTTAGAAGAAAACATAGGCAGCAAGCTCTTCGACGTCTGTAGCAGCAGTATATTTGCCGATTTATCTCCATGGGCAACTGAAATAAAAGGCAAGATAAACAAATGGAACTATATCAAACTAAAAAGTTTTTGCACAGCTAAAGACAATAGGAACAGAATAAAAAGACAAACCACACAAAGGGAGAACATATTCGACAGCACATCTGATAAGGGGTTAATAACTAAAATTTATAAAGAACTTATAAAACTCAACACCAGGAAGACAAACAACCCAATCAAAAAATGGGCAAAAGAAATGAAAAGAAATTTTTCCAAAGAGGACATACAGATGGCCAATAGGCAGATGAAAAAATGCTCAACATCACTAATCATTAGAGAAATGCAAATTAAAACCACAATGAGATATCACCTCACACCAGTCAGAATGGCATTCATCAGCAAAACAACACAGAATAAGTGCTGTCGAGGATGTGGAGAAAAGGGAACCCTTCTGCACTGCTGGTGGGAATGCAGACTGGTGCAGCCACTGTGGAAAACAGTTTGGAGATTCCTCAGAAAGTTAAAAATCGAACTGCCTTTTGACCCAGCTATCCCACTTATAGGAATATACCCTAAGAACACCATAGCACTGTTGGAAAAGAAGAAATGCACCCATGTTCGTGGCAGCATTGTTCACAATAGCGAAGATATGGAACCAGCCCAAGTGTCCGTCAGAAGACGAGTGGATTACAAAGCAATGGTACATATATACTATGGAATACTACTCAGCCATAAGAAACGATGACATCGGATCATTTATAACAAAATGGATGTACCTTGATAACATTATACGGAGTGAAATAACTAAATCAGAAATAAAGAAAAACTGAGAACAGCATGATTACATACATAGGTGGGACATAAAAGTGAGAATATGAGACATGGACAAGAGAGTGGTGGTTATGGGATGGGGGGAGGGAGGGAAGAGTGGGATAGGGAGGAGGGGAGGGACACAGGGAAAACCAGATTGAAGGTGACAGAGGACAATTTGACTTTTGGTGATGGGTATGCAACACAATTGAATGATAAGATAACCTGGAGATGTTTTCATTGTACATATGTACCCTGATTTATTGGTGTCACCCCATTAGAATTAATAATAATAAAAAATATATATAAAAAAAGTAAAAAAATAAAAAAAGCAAACTACTTGCAATTCAAGAGATTGAAAGCAAAGGTCCAACTATCCCAATGTAAATAGCTGATACAAAGAGTAAAGAAAAAGCCCAATAGGATAAAAGGGATCTCCTGCCTATTGTACAAATGACTTACTCAAAATGGGAGAAATGTAAATGAAAATGTCTCAGTGATGCCATTTCCTTCCTAGATAGTAACTGGGAAAGGTAAAACAGAGTAAATGTTTGCTTAGGGCATTTTGGACACCTGCCTTATTTTTTTTTTCTCCTTACTTTAATTGAATTTATTGGAGTGACACTGGTTAACAAAAGTACACAGGTTTCATGTGTACAATTCTGCAATACATCTTCTGTACGCCATACTGTGTGATTTTAGCTGCTATGTTTGTGGAAATTCATTCTGCAATAGAAAACTAACGCATTGCCTAGAATGGCTCTCCAGATTTCTTTTTTTTTATTTCTTTGATGTACTTGGTCTAACACAATATACAATTCCCTAAATAAATGCTTATTAAATTAACTGTGAAAAAAAAAAAAAGATTAGATGTACCATACGGGCTCATTTCTGTTGTGGTGGCAGGAATCTCCCTAAAGTTGGGGCACAGAGCATGTGAAGAGTAAGACTCCCCTGAGTGCATGGAGTACACCCAGTCAGTACCAGGTATGCTTAATCCGGGCATGGGAACTTTGGTTGCAATGATCAGGTTTTTCACCCAGACATCTATTTATAATAAGATCTGCAATTGGTGGTGGAGGAAAAAGGATGTTCTTCTTTTATTTGATACTAAATACAGCCAAAGGAACAGCTGTGAATGACCAGAGACTGCAAGAATTATGCACATTTTACCATAATGTTAACCTAAAATAAATGCAACTAGACCATAATACAATGTCATCAATACACGGGGCTACAGACTTAGAAATAAAGTTTCCTACTGAAAGCTACTCTTTATAATGAACAGATAATTGTTTAGAACAGAGACATAGTTACCTGGAGGAAGCAGAGTGGCTTCCAGGCCAGTAATATTCTGCAGTGATTTGGTAGTTTAGGAAAGAACTGTCCATCAGAGTTTAGGTAGCATTGGAAACAAACAAAAATGGAGCCACTGATGCAAATCCTGGTTGGGTCTATCCAATCACTACTCAGTAGAAGGGAGCTTTAGTCAGTCTTTCAATTGGCCAATTCCTATTGATTCATTGAACTTTATTGAGTACCTACTAGGCCAGGCAGTATCCTACATGCTGGAAATATAGAGATGATTAAGTCAAAGTTTTCATGGAGTTTGCATTCTAGTGGGGAAGTCAGTCAATAAACACATACACACATAACACGAGGTCAGTGTTTTAAAAAAAGCTTAACAGGGTAGAAAGAGTGAATAAGGGAGGTCATAGGTAGGGAACATGGCATTACTTCAAATTGAAAGGTCAAGAAAGGTATCTCTGAGGATGTGATATTAAGTAAAACAGATGAATAAAGTGAGGAAGTGAGCTCTCAAAGATCAAAGGGGAAGAGAATTCTATGCAGCCAGAACAGCAAGTGGAAGGTTCGGAGGCAGGAATGAACTTGTGTGTTCTAGGGACAGGAAGGCAGCTAGTTTTTCACTCATTAGTGCTGTTAATTCTGGTTGTTGTTCCTTCTGAGCACAAGGTAGGATTGATTGTACTACCCAGTTCCTCTGTAGATGGGGAGGCTGTGAGATTTGTTCCTGTACAGTGAATAATGAGCAGAAATGACACATGTCATTGATGGAGAGACCCAATAGAGGATGAGCATCTGTTTTTGGTTTCTGGCCTGGTTAATGAAATGCTCTAGAGTGGCTGATCCATTAGCCTGAATCTGGAAGTGAGGAGAAAAACTGTAGGAACAGTCCCCAACTGATTCCTAATAGACATAAATGTGAGCAAGAAATAAATGGGTGTGTTTTAAGCCTGAGACTTGGAGCTGTTCCCTCACTATGGCATAAACCAGGGGTCCCCAAACTAAGGCCCGCGGGCTGCATGTGGTCCCCTGAGGCCATTTATCTGGCCCCCGCCACACTTCTGGAAGGAGCACCTCTTTCATTGGTGGTCAGTGAGAGGAGCACAGGATGCATCCGCACCCATAGTTCCCATTGAAATACTGGTCAGTTTGTTGGTTTAAATTTACTTGTTCTTTGTTTTAAATAATGTATTTGTTCCCGTTTTGTTTTTTTACTTTAAAATAAGATATGTGCAGTGTGCATAGGGATTTGTTCACAGTTTTTTATAGTCCGGCCCTCCAACGGTCTGAGGGATGGTGAACTGGCCCCCTGTGTAAAAAGTTTGGGGCCTCCTGTGTAAAAATTTTGGCGACCCCTGGCATAAATTGTCCTGACTGATACAATGTAACCACTGGGGAGAAAGCAAGAGAGCAAGTGGTAGGAGATGAAATCTAAGGGATAGGCAGGGCACAGACCATGCAGCTTTGCAGACAATAATAAACTTGGGTTTCATTCTGTGTCAATGAAAAAGTCTTAGGGAGAGGAGCAAGATGGCGACGGAGTAGGCGGACATACCAACTTCCAACTCCCAGAACCAAAGTGGATTATAACTCAATTTTAAGAACCATCATCAACATGATAAACCAACTTTGAACTCTTCAAAGTTGACTAAGTGGACTCTTCAACCAAGGAACACAGAAGAAGCCACATTGAGACTGGTAGGAATAGCGAAAACGCGAAGAGGGCTGCCCAGCTCCCTGGAGTGAATGGCAGCCCGGAGAGACCCGCGTGGCGGGAGGAGAGTTTGGTGGAGAGGGAGGGACCTGGGTTCCAGGAACAAAGCCCAGCCTGCAGTCCCAGAGCCTAGAAAAGGCGTTTGGACAGTATTGAGCTGTGAACAAGTGAGGATACTGTTTGTGAGAAAGAGACAGTTTTCTCAGACCCACGTTTCTTTTTAAAGGGACAGCGCAGAAAACCTCTCTCACAACCACACACCCAGGGCTCCGGGGAATGGGGACAGAGGAGAGGACCAGAGCAGCGGGAAGAGAGTGTGGACTGAAGGCACAGGGACAAACACTCTGAGGGACAGCCACCCTAACCCCTGGGCTAAGTCACTTCCCTAATCAAAAACGAATATTTCCCCTGGAACTAGCAATACCAGCAAAGGGAGACAGGACACCAGCCAAACAAGCTCTCCCGCTTAGAGAGCGCTGCTTAGAGGGAGGGAGCTCCCAGGTCTGCAGTATGAAGTGTTAGGAGCTGATCTGTGGGGCCCCTTTCTACTCTGCTGACGGTTGCTGGAGGGATGGTGGCGGCAGGACGCTAATGCGGTTCTGTCGGCGGGGGTGGAGGCCCAGCTGGTGTGAGCTCGGTCTAGCCCAGCAGGGGCGGAGGAGATGCGCGAAAGCAGTCCGGCAGTTGTGGGCCCGCCTGTAACCCCACCTGCAGGGGAAAAGCGGGAGGCCAGGAACGGGCAGAGAGCTGCTCTGCGACCCTGCGCAAGCCGGCACTGACCGCGGGGACGGGACTAGGACCAGGGACGGGTGGGGGCTCGCGGCTGAGCTCATGCCAGCAGCCCCGCCTGGCCGGAGAAACCACGATTTGCCATCCTGCGTGCGCAAGCTGGCTCTGAACGCGGGGGTGGGGTACATCCCTGGACGAGCGGAAGTTCGCAGCTGAGCGCCCGCCAGCAGCCACACCTGCCCAATAAACCTTGGTTTGCGACCCTGTGCAGGAGGGCCCTGGTCTCGACGGCTGGGCTAAAGCTCCGGAGGGGCAAAAGCTCACAGCTGAGAGCACGTCAGAAGCCCCCTCCAACCCGCAAAACTGTGGCAAACAGGCTCTAACCGCGGGTGCTGGGCAGAAGCCCGGAAACAGGCTGGGTCAATAGCTGAGCAAAGGTGCTCACCTCTACCCTTGGTGCTGAGGCTTGTGGCTTGAGTGACAGCCCCTCCCACGGAGGAGAGGTGGAAATCACAGCAACAGCCGCAGTGGGCCAGCGCTGGCAACGCCCATACCCAACCACCCTAGGCAGCGGCAGAGGGGGTGGTGGGCCTGCAGACAGACCACACCTGGAGAACATAAAGGCAACACCTACTGGACTCCAGTGGCCACAACTTGCTTATACACAGACAAAATGGGCAGGCAGAGGAATGCAAACCAAATAAATCAAGAGAAATCTCCAGAGAAGGACCTGAATGAACCAGATATAACCAAATTACAAGAAGCAGAATTTAGAATAATGATAGTTAGGATGTTCAAAGAAATTAGAGCAACAATGGATAGTCACTATGAACACCTAAATAGAGAGATAACAAGTATAAAAAACGAAAAGTCTTAGGGAGACTTTGAGCAGGGGGATCACATGATTTGCATATAAAAAGAATAACTCAGTCATATAGAGGAGAGTCCTTGTTCATGAGAAATGAACATACTGATGTATATAGGGGTAACGTACAGTGATGCCTCGGTTTTCGTTGACTTTGATTATCATTGGTTTTGGTTTTCGTCAATTTTTTCCATGAAAAATTTATCTCAGTTTTCATCAGTGGCCTAAGATTTCAAGGGCGTGCTCACATGACCTCGCTGCTAATTTTGCAAAAACAAAGGGTGACCCACATGTTCTGCTCAGTGTGGCATTGTTTCTCGTTGTGTGAACATCACCCCGCATGTCTAGCCAAACCATTCCATTGCTTTCCAGTGTTTTTGTGTTTTTTTATATTGATAGCGAGTGCTAATACTATGATTACATATAAGTGATTACTGCATGTACAACTATTCAGTGTAATGTGCTTATTTTGCATTTTTCAGTTTCAAAATGTATGTAATGCACATAAAATAAAATCGTATGTGCTCAAATCTCATTGTCCCTGTTAAGTGTTTCCTTTGTTAATAAGTTAACCCTTCACTTTTAGCTCTATAATGGCACCAAAGAAAGTTTCCAGAGCCAGCAGCCCTTCGAAGAAAAAGGCCAGGAACACGATTGAGTTGAAGAAAATCATTGAAAAATACGAGAACAGCTTCAGGATTGCTGAAATCAGCCGCATGTACAGAAAGTCACCATCCATGATAAGTTCCATTGTGACGAAAAAGGAATCAATAAAGGAGGCTAATGTAGTGAAAGGCGTGAATGTGCTAACAAAACTGAGATTGCAAACGATTGAAGATGTCAAATAGTTATTATTAGTTTGGATCAATCAAAAACAGTTAGATGGCGATTCTGTTTTAGAGACCATCATATGTGAAAAGGCCAGACTGTTGAATGCCGATCTCATTAAAAAAATGCCTGGGACGAGTGCTAGGGTACTTAGTGATTTTAAGGCCAGCAGAGGCTGGTTTGAAAAATTCAAGGGGCACACTGGCATACTCAGTGTTGCTACGCATGGCGAAGGTGCGAGTTCGGACAAGTCTGGGGCCAAAAAATTTATGTCCAAATTCAAAGATTATGTAGAGGCTAAAGGATTCATCCACCAACAGGTCTTCAACTGTGATGAAACTGGCCTCTTTTGGAATAAAATGCCAAAGAGGATGTTCATTACACAGGAGGAAAAGGCACTGAATGGACTTTAAGCCTGTGAAAGATAGGCTAACTCTTTTGTTGTGTGGTATTGCTAGTGGTGACTGTAAAGTGAAGCCTTTACTGGTGCACCATTCAGAAACTCCTAGACCAGTGGTTCTTAACCTTTTTTGAGGTACCAAACCCACCAGTTTCATATGCACATTCACCGAACCCTTCTTTAGTGATAAATAAAATATGATTATTTTTCCAAATTCAAGACATAGGTATATGTTTTTTTTTACTGGTGCACAAAATGAGCCGTGCATGAACATCACCTTGCTCAAAGAACAAAACCAACAAAGTGCATGAACTCACAACAAATTACGGTATGACTTTATTCTGGCCTCCATGGCAGAGGCTTCTCCGAACCCCTGAGACCGACTCATTGAACCCCTAGGGTTCGATAGAACCCAGGTTAAGAACCACTGTCCTAGAGTGTTTAGCAGAAACAATGTGATTGAAAGTAAATTGTGTGTGATGTGGAGGGCAAACAATAAAGCATGGGTCACTACGAGGCCAATTTTCATTGAGTGGATGAATAAAGTGTTTGGCCGGAGAGTGAAAAAATACCGCCAGGATAATCAGTTGTCCCTTAAGTGCCTCCTGGTAATGGACGGTGCTCCTGCACACCCTCCAGGTTTGGAAGTCACATTGTTGGAGGTGTTCAGTTTTATCACAGTGGTTCCAGCTCCTTAATACCACACCACTCATCCAGCCCATGAACTAGAATGTCATTTCAAATTTCAAGAAACTGTACACAAAAGCAATGTTTCAAAAGTGTTTTGAGGTGACATCATATATATAGAATTGTCCTTAAGAGAGTTCTGGCCTGACCAGGCGGTGGCGCAGTGGAAAGAGCATCGAACTGGGATGCGTAAGACCCAGGTTCGAGACCTCGAGGTCGCCAGCTTGAGCACGGGCCCATCTGGCTTGAGCAAAAGCTCACCAGCTTGGACCCAAGGTCGCTGGCTCCAGCAAGGGGCTACTTGGTCTGCTGAAGGCCCGCGGTCAAGGCACAAATGAGAGGGTGGTCAATGAACAACTAACGTGTCGCAATGAGAAACTGATGATTGATGCTTCTCATCTCTCTCCATTCCTGTCTCCCTATCTATCCCTCTCTCTGACTCTCTCTCTGTCCTTGTAAAAAAGAGAGAGAGAGAGAGAGAGAGTTCTAGAAAAGGCATTTCAACATTCTCAACTGCGTTAGCCTCATAGATAAGGCTTGGGAAGGAGTGATATCCAGGATGATGAACTCTGCCTGGAAGAAGAGTTATGGCCAGGATATGTGCATGAGAGAGATTTTAAGGGGTTTGAGCTTTCCCCTAATGACCCTACACATGTGGTGCAGTCAATTGTTGATTTGGGGAAGTCCATGGGTTGGACGCGAGTGGTGAGGACGTGGAAGAGCTGGTGGATGACCACAGTGAAGAACTCACCACTGAAGAGCTGCAAGACCTTCACCTAGAAGTGCAGCAGATGGCAGATGAAGAAGTTGCTTCCCATGAGGAGGAAGAGATGGGAGAATGTGCCTTCTTCAGAGATTAAGGACATCCATCTCCATGTGGAGTAAGGTACAAGGGTTTGTGGAGAGAAATCACCCAGACAAAGCTGTTGCAGGCTGTGTCTGCAACTTGTTTAATGATAATGTCTTCCCCATTTTAGGTAAATCTTAAAGAGGCAGCAGAAACAGACCTCTTTGGACAGCTTTCTTGTGCGACATGGGTCCACTGATTCTGAAGCTGGTCCTAGTGCCAAAAGACCAAGAACAGAAGTGACCCCAGATAGTGCCTTGATACCTAAGGTCCTTATGGAGGGGAACTCCCCTTCCAAACAATAATATCTGCACCTCTCTCTCCCATCCTTGCCGTCTTCCATATGCCAAGAAGAGTCTTCAGAAAGGTAAATGCCATGTTAAATGTTCATTTATCCTTTACATTAGTCTTTTATATTCATTTTACATTAATTTATTATTGTTTTTAGTATTAAACACTACATTTACTTTCTATAAGATGTGTTTTGGGTATGTATTTTGGAGTGTCTAGAACGAATTAATTGGATTTACATTGATTCATATGGAAATAATTGCTCGGTTTTCATCGGTTTTGAATTTTGTGGATTGTTTCCGGATGGATTATCGACGAAAACTGAGGCATCACTGTATGTCTACAACTTACTTTCAAATGGTTTAGTAAAATGTGTGTTCCATGTGTGTGTACATGCACAAGGGGGGCAAAATGGTAATTGGTGTATCTAGAAGAAGGGTGTGCAGGTGTTCACTGTAGTTTCTCAATATTTTGTGGGTTCAAATTTTATAAATAAATGATGGGAGGAAATCACTTTAGAGAACTACAAAGTAAGAGCAGCAAAGACTATCGGGAGGCTGCTCTGAGATTTGCTGTGGCTGGGACTGGAGGCAAAGCTGAGCAGGGGTGGATTTGAAATCTGTTGTGTGGAACAAGCAGGATTTGCTGAGAGGCTGGCTGTGGGTGTGAAGGAAAAAGAGGAGTCAAGGTGTCTCTTTGGTTTTTGTCCTGAGCAAGTGGAAGACTGGCAATGCCACTCACTGACATGACCAGCACGAGGACTAGGTTGGGAGATGGGAAATGGCAACTCTTTTTTGGACACATCAACGGTGAGGATCCAGAGGAGAATGCACTGGCAGCTGGATAAACTAGTTGGGAGATCAGAGGAGAGCGTGACTGGAAAGAAACAATTTGGGATTATCAGCATGTAGTGGTGTCCAGATCACAGAACTGGATAGAATCCCTGTGGAAGCAAGTGCAGGTGGAGAAGAGGGTCAGGATTGAGCACATGGACAGATGGAGAGAGGATCATGAAATAAATTTGATTTCTCTTCTGATTCCAGGCTTCCTGAGCAACCACTTGATTATGACTTGAGCATCTATGTAAGTTCATCCATGAAGAGATTGGTCAGATAAAGTTGGAATGCTCTAGTTCCAAGGACAGCTCATTGTAAATAAATTGATCGCACTCATGCTTGGTTTGGGCCAGCCTCTGAGACAGATCCATCAGCATGCTGACAAAACCTGAAGGTGACTGTGAAAGGGGCAGAGCCAGGACTGTGGGTCCACGAGAAGTTGCACACTGCTTGCTGGCCCTCCCCATTAGCTCACAGCAGCCTGCTAAGAAGGAATGTTTCCAGAACTGGTGAGAAAACCCCCAGTCAGCATGCTAAGTGAAGATTCCTTCTTTTGGTTATATACCCTTTCTTCTGTCAAAGTTTTATCGATTTGTTGTTGTGTCTCTTGTGTAGTTTTTTACCATGCTTCCTTGAATTTTCTTATATCAGAATCCATATTACTTTATTTCTATTCAGGGAGTATTCTCTCTGTGCTTGCTCTGTTTTTTACATTTTATTTCAGTTTTGGATAATATTCACAGGGTTTAAAAACAAAAAAGACATAATGTATACACTGAGAATTTGCCTTCCCACCTCTTCTCTATTCATGTCCCCCCCCCCCAACTCACTGTCCCTCCCCATTTTACTTTGTGTATCCATCAGGAGTTTACGTTACTGATCTCTTGCTATCACAAAGCTGCAATGAATAAATTAGTGTGTGTGTGTGTATCTGGTTGCAAAAAGGTTTACAGTTATTCATATGTAAAATAATGCAATAATTAATAATAATGCAAGAAAACCTACTTTTGTGAATTCTGTATATTTGGCTTCTGAGCTGTAGATTTTGTGTTCTTTGCTGTGATGTGATGATGGGAAAGACATATTCTATTCTTTTTGGGAGGGGATGAGTAATTTCTGATAAAAGTTGCGGCTCAAATTGTATCCCCCCCTTTTACTCTGAAATGTGGATGCTGTAACATTTTCAGTAGAACATGACTCCATAGCTACTTTAGCTTTAGCTCAGGATGTTCAAGTATTTAATGCCTGTTTCGGGAATAAAAATGGCTTGTGCTGACCCAATGAAAAAAAAAAACCACAGGGGATTCATAAAGGTTATTGAAGAATATGTGTTTATGGAAAGTGGACTGAGATGTAACTTTAGAAAATAAGAAAAACTCAGCTAAGAAGTTAATGCATGCCCTGGCTGGTTGGCTGAGTGGTAGAGTGTTGGCCTGGCACGCAGATGTCCCAGGTTCGATCCCTGGTCAGGGCACACATGAGAAGCGACCATCTGCTCCTCTTCCCCTCCTCCCCCTTCTCTCTCTCTTCCTCTCCTGCAGCCAGTGGCTCAGCTGGTTGAAGCGTCGGCCCAGGTAATGAGGATAGCTTGGTTGATTTGACCATCAGCCTCAGAGGGGGGTTGCTGGGTGGATTCCTGTCGAGTACATGTGGGAATCTATCTCCCCTCCTCTCAGTTAAAAGAAAAGTTAATGCATATATTTGTCCTCTTTTCCTTCCCATGGTATAGCAGGTTGTATTTTCCAAAGATAGCTGCCTCAATATATCTCATCCCATAAAACCTTCTTACAATGTGACATTGACTCTTCTCCCATTGAGTGGTGGGGCCTGTGTTCACTCCCCTTGAACTTCAGCTGAACTTTGTGACTGCCTCAATCAGAATACAGTAGAAGTTGTCCAGCTAACTCGAGGCAACTCCGAGAACCAAGAGAAGTATTAATAGTGATTCAAATCTAGTTAGGTTTTGAGGTTATTCACTATGCAGCAATAGAAGACTTGTAATCATCTTTACATTTTCTTTGGTCTTAGTTTTTTAATTCTAACTCAGATTTTACTGTAATTTTGTCTGTTCTTGTTGCAGGTCACCTCAAATTCTTTGTGGAAGGTTTAGGTACAATGTGATTACATTTTAAAAAGTGCTCCTCTATCTAACCCAGAGATGAAGACTCCCCAGTGTTAGCCTATAAATGATGAAGATAACCCGCGAAGGCACGTCTTATTACAGTTTTTAAAGGACGCTTTTTGATTAAAAGAAAAAAAATGTTATCAGATGGCAAAAACCTTACAAAATAATCTTTAATGCAAAAGACCGTGAGATATTGCATTTAGGATGTTAAAGTTTTTAAATACCTTATTAGTCATCAAGTTTTCAAGTTTAACTGTAATTACATTTTTAAAAATGAGTTTTACTACATTTAACCCCAACCTAAGTAGTGTCTCTATCTACCCAGTAACATCTGAGGAAAGGTACATGATGCAGGGACCATGGCTCTTTATCTGCCAGGGTATATTCTGCACCTGGCATCTTGTAAGCAGTCACCAATTATTTGTTTAATTAGTAAATTGGAAACATGTACTTAGGAGAATAGATTAAAAATAGCAGTCTTATTCAACAAGCACTTCTGAAGACGTGGTATAAACACAGCTCCTTTCTGAGTATCACAGAGAACGACTAAACGTAGAAGACACGGTCTTCTCCGTGGGCATGTGCACAGTATTACTTACATTTATAAACCTTTACAATAAAATAAAAACATTTAAAATTCACATCAGAAATAAATAGTCCTTAGATTATTTGTTATTACTGAATTCTGGCTATGCACCAAATATAAGACCCCCCGCCCCCAGAAAATACATTAATTATTTTTACAAGCTCTTGGGGGCCAGCAGAAACTTAAAGTATACATTCAAATCCTTTCTGGAAATAACTTTTAACTACAAAAATGAAAATAAGTTCACAACACACGAAGTCATATTTTTGGTAGCATATATTCAATGGCATATGGATGGTGAGAATCTTTTTTGGGCTTTCCACATGAAATGAAAATAAACAAGTTAAAAGCCAATTTAATTTACATTATTTTTGAAAGGAAATAGAGACTTTGTACTCATTGCTTTAGAAATTATGAATAGAAAGAATAAATTATTTTAAATGCAATATATTCTATATTATAACCAGTTAAAAAAGGATGAAATTTGAAGACCTCATCTAAATCTGAGATTGATTCTGTGAACTAAATACAGAAAGGTGAGGGAGTAGAAATGAAGAGTGTTTTCTCATAAACTACATACATACAGAAGATTCAAAAGGAGTTCTATAGGAACCTCCTCCCACAAACACCAAGACTAACACAGAGCTGAAACACAGAGACAATAGGGGGAAGAACAGTCAGATATCCGCTTCCCTCATTTCTGAGGAAGCTGTCTCCTCAGAATCGTTCCCTAACAGCCTAATATTTGTGTCTGAATGTCTGCTGACCTCTTAATGTACTTTTAAAGACTTTTTAAATTATGCTGTTTTCTTACCTAGACTGAATTGACTCAAAGATAAATGGTCATATTACTTTATGGCTTGCGTTGAAGTATAACTGTTTAATAAAGAACTTCCAGCCTAACCAGGCAGTGGTGCAGTGAATAAAGTGTTGGACTGGGATATAGAGAACCCAGGTTCGAAGTCATGAGGTCACTGGCTTGAGTGCAGGCTCACCAGCTTGAGCACAGGATCGCTGGCTTGAGCTTAGGATCATAGACATGACCCCATGACATGGTCGCTGGAATGAAGCCCATGGTCACTGGCTCGAGCTCAAGGTCACTGGCTTGAGCAAGAAGTCACTGGCTCGGCTAGAGCCCCACAGTCAAGGCACGTATGAGAAGCAATCAATGAACAACTAAGGTGCTGCAACAAAGAATTGATGCTTCTTATTTCTCTTCCTGTCTGTCCCCATCTGACCCTCTCTGTTACTGTCACAAAAAAACAAAACTTCCAATTTCATAGTTCCTCTTCTGAATCTTGATTATAATTTTCCCGAGGTTGTCTCTTAATACCAATTACCAGATCAATGGTTAAAATTTTTGTCAAACACTGAAGAACTGAGGTTAGTAACTGGTATTTACCAGATACTGATTCTAAACCTGTCTGACTGCTTACCATGGGTTGATTAGTTTGCAGTGCATGGAGAGAGCGTCTATATATTTGCGGAAAGCTGTGATTTCCTTTGTTAGACTTGTACAGGATTTTGGGAATGGCTAAAAGTGCATTAGCGATTATCACACTAACCATAGTTGCTCCTGATTGCTGGGATTTTTTGGCATAGCTGAGAAGATAGTAATGTAACAAGATTTCAAAATTACCACCTACTGGCAAAACACAACCGGCTGATATAGAGGAGAAACAGTAACACTGGGAAGTATCCATCTCCAGTGACTTCAGTCTCACTGGTAACATATTTCCCTTTCCAGCAATTTTTGTGATCAATGAATTTTCATAAGAAATTTCTATTCTAGTATTTTCTGTTGTTGAATCAGCAGCAGGATCACTCTCAGTAGATAAATCATGGTCATCAATTATCCTGGTTTTGTCTGCAGATGAACATCTCAGTGTTTCATCTGTCTGGTATATATCTGTTGGTGTCACTTTTGGTGTCAAACATGTAATGTTTGCTTCTAGTTCTACACTTGGAACAACCAAATTTGAATATACTTTGAAATCTGTTGGAGCTTTTAACAGTTCATCTCTGTTCTTTACAACTGTCCCTTGATACAGCCTTTGTATTGAGCCATGAACAATTTCTGGTGATTGATTATGTACTCTATTCTTATAAATAAGAGGACTTGATGTATAATTTTGGTCACTGACTTGTGCCATGTAATTTAGATCAAGGTCTTTAAATAACTGCCGGAGCATTTTAAATGCTCCATGTAAAGCGTCCTCATGTTGTTCAACAAGACCTTGCACTGGTCCACAAAGAACTATGCAGTGTGGTAGAAACAGACATGTGCTAATCAAGCCAAGATGAACATACCTTTTGGATCTAAGGATAAGGGGCTTACAAAATGTCACTAAAGCAGTATTTGAGACTTCATACTGTGAGGAGGCTTGTGGCAGTATAAAGGGAGAAAGACCAGTGATTCTCTGAACAAGAGAAATTTCTTCAGATGATAAACATTCCACCACGGATATGCCATTCAATTCTGCATAATAAAGAACTAAGTCTGGTTGTTTCACACTAGAGAGGAGCAATTTTACATTCTGATGCTGTAAATATTTCATTACTGCTTTTGTCCTTTCCATAATCCAAACTTGAGATGTCTGAAACTGTGACTCTGAATTTAGAATAAACTCTGACCCAGAAGTTGAAAAGACAGGCTGAATGGTTTCCATTACCAGCACTGTTCTTATGTCACCATCTGCTGGACAGTACACAGAAAAGTCTCTGTGAAGCACAAGCCCCGCTATGATCCTGGAATCTGAAACAGGAAGGCCAGTGACACCAATGTTCAACTCGACAAAACAGTCATCCACTAACTCAAACACTTCTTCAAACCCACTTTCACAAGCCATACACTTGAAAAAGTAGTCACACATCAATTGTGAAATAAAATTGTGATTATTTCTTCCCACTCTTCCACAAAAGTATGATTCTAAGAGCAACTCTAAAGAGTTCCTGCACAATGTTCTCTCTTTAGTGGATGAAGAAAAGATAGACAAAAAGTGTCTACTTAAGAACTGGTCCATAACATAGTCTAATATGTGTGTCTGAAACGTTTGAAGAGCTTGGGAAATAAGTTTCCACTGACAACAAGTTTTCCAATGCCTTGTATGGGTCTGAGTATTTTTGGAAATCAAAGAATCTTTTTCTTTGTCTGTGACTGCATGAAGTCTTCTGAGCAAATGGCAAAGAAAGATAATAAATGTCTTTGCACCATCTCCTGTTTTCCTTAGATGACTGGAAACACAAGCCACCATCATCCTGTACAAAAAGAAATAAAGCAACTCAGATTTTCAGTGGGCTGCCTTCCTATGTCTAGAATCTAGACTCTAGATCAAGTTGAAACCATGTTTTTACAACAATAAACCTTAAATGACAATATTGCCCCTTTGCTATGTCCTCAGTTTTAGTTTTCCCTTTTCCTAATTACTCTGTTCTATTCCAAGATTCTAGGGCTGGGTGGGGCATGGAGAGGAGTGAGAAACGTTCTTAGGAGTTGAGAAGATTTGATGTCCAAGGTAGTGTTCCCTTGGGCAGTGCTCTAACCCTTAACCGTACACTGGCCTCATACAAGGTCAGTTTTTTCCCAGGAGCATATATCCTCAGGGGCAGTAAGCTCAGGGAGATAGCCCTGGGTGACTGTCTACAGTGAGCCTTACGGGACTGACGAGTGGGACGCGGGTACCTGGCTATGGGATGCTCTAAGTGTAGCGCCCGCAGGAGGCGACCTCCATCCCGGCTGAGCAGCACCTCGCCGGTGGGCTTCGTGCACAGAACCTGCCGACCCTCGGGCCCCACGCAGCCGCTCACGATGGCTTCCAGGACTTCCGCGACCTGCAATGCTGCCTTCACAGACCCTGCAACGGCCATAGCCCTTCAGTTGCAAGTCGTCGTTAGCCCATTACCAGGACGTCCTAAAGCTGGTGGGGAACCGCACGGCCGGAAGCGGAAGCGGCTGGGAGGAGGCCGGAAATGGGGCAGCTCAGCTTCTAGGTTGGGCGAGGAGGGTAACCTTCAGCTCACTTGTCCGGAAAGCACCGCTGTACTGTTGGTGGGGCTAGGGGTTCAACAGCCCACGAGAATAGCAGAGGGGTCAGGATTTCTCTCGAATTGCCTCCGGAGCGGGAACCGCTATCCCTTTTCCAGATCTCTGGGTGAATTCATCCCCCTCCAGGGGCTTCAGCTGCCACCGAATCCCTCCGTGCCCCAGGAAGCCTGCTTGAGGGCGGTACCGGCAGCGCAGGGAGATCTGGGCTTGCTCCCTGCTCCCGAGCCCCGCCCGAAGCCCTGCGGTGGACACATGCGTCTTCTATCCACTCTCCATCAATTGCTCTCCTCCCGTTCACGAAAGCAATTTGGGGATGCAGGATAGATGGCGAGGGCTTAAGTTCGGGTCACGAGCTGCAGGCTTTGTGCTCTTCGCAGGGGGTTTGCCACATTCCCTGGGCTCACGGATCACTATGAAATCCCAGGCACAATTTGCTTGAACTTTAGAGAGGTGAAATGTTGAGACTTGGCCACACCGGTGGTCACTGTTGTGCTTTAAAAACACAATGCCCTAACACTGGATACAATCCAGCGGCAGGAAAATACAAACCCCCATACTGTTAGGCAGAAAGAACATACTGTTTTATGTATTAAAACACTCAAAGATGAAATGATTAAGAGCACAGGTTTAAGATTTAGACCTGGAGTTGCTGCCAATTACTTAGTAGTAACCTTCAGCAATTAACCATTTTTTGGTCTCCAATTCTCTTTTCTTTTTTTTTTAGAATTCGATATTCTTTATTTCACAGGTATTTTTTATTTATTTGTGTTTACATAGATTCTAGGGTCACCCCAAGTGCATCCCCCCTTCCCCCATATTCCCCTTAACATCTCCCTTACACCCCTCCCTACAGCGCCCTCCCCTCTTCCCTTCAGGCTTATTTCATCCTATCATTTATTCCTTTTCCCTCTGTCCTCTTTTCCTCTGGTCCCTTTGATTCCTCCTCTGTCTCAATTCTGTTCCCCAGTTCACATTGTTCCTTGGAATTCTCAAATGAGTGAGGTCATATGATATTTTCTTTCTCTGCCTGGCTTATTTCACTCAACATAATAGTTTCCAGGTCCCTCCATATTGTTGCAAAAGGTAATATTTCCTTCTTTTTCTATTCCATTGTAAATATGTACCACAGTTTTTTAATCCACTCATCCACTGACAGACACTTGGGGTG
Organism: Rhynchonycteris naso; assembly: GCA_037038555.1. Taxonomy (NCBI): domain Eukaryota; kingdom Metazoa; phylum Chordata; class Mammalia; order Chiroptera; family Emballonuridae; genus Rhynchonycteris; species Rhynchonycteris naso. The sequence continues at coordinate 105,050,491 of CM072996.1, read as the reverse complement.
TTTCCATATCTTCGCTATAAGATTTAGACCTGGAGTTGCTGCCATTTACTTAGTAGTAACCTTCAGCAATTAACCATTTTTTGGTCTCCAATTCTCTCATTTTAAAAGAAAAAGAGAGAGATAATAGATACGTAAATGAAAATCTCTTAAGGTGTTTTGGAGGGTGAAAATGTTTACAGGTGCTGTTTGTTTTATTTTTTGCATGCCCAGCTCAAGAGTCTAATCTTTACAGCTTACCACCAAATTATTGTGGCATGTCACCACCAACTCTACAAGAAAAGGATGCTCTGTAAGGTGCAGAGGAGTTGATCAGTATAATAGCACAACACAGGACACCTATTAAGGGCATGGTCTATATGTGTAAGAAAATTATTTTGTAGATGTTTCACTGAGGTTGAACAGTGAGAGGCTGTTTTCCTTACCCTTTATTCCTCTGCTATAAGCTATAAGCCCTTCTCTCCCTCCCCCCAATTAAAAAGAACCAACTATTAGCCAGAAGCTATTGGCCCCTGAGGAAAGAGCAAGAAAGGGAGGGGAGGATGGAGGAAAACCAAAGAGAATATAACTTCTCTGAACAAACGTGATGTTGATGTTGACTGAGTATAGATGTCTAGGTGATTTAGGGGTGGGGGTACTTTTTTCATATGGATTTTAGTATATGCTTAAATAGTAAGGTTTCTTTTCCCCCTTTGGTTCTAACCCATCACAAAGTGGTTACATTACTCAATATAGATTAGAGCAGAGGATTATTCCCAACATTTAAAAGTGGTGTGATCTGAGTTCCATTTGAGTGTACAGTGGAAAGAGAATGGACATTGTGGTTAGACTTGGATTCAAATTTGTGGTCACTATCACCTTTACTCTGTGAAACATTTGGAATCATTTAACTTCTCTGAGCCTCAGATTCTTCATCTATAAATCTGAGCTAACTTCTTATCTTAAACTTATTATGAGTAATCAAGAAGAAGAATGACTATAAAGTACTACATGAAGCAAACATTAGGGATTCTAACTTGTAAATCCCTTCCAAGCCCTGCACTGGTGTTCACAACAACCCCCAGCAAAATTTTTATTTTAATTTAAAAACTAGGACTAAGTAATTTAATCACTATGTTATATACAAAGTCATTTGATCCCAATTTGCTCTTTTTAAAAATTTTTATTTAGAATTCCTATTTGTAGAAGTTAGCATAATTTTACAGATTAGAAAAAATCAATTCTTTTGTCTCTGCAAACAATAATAGGTTAAGAATAATAGATTAGAAATGTAATACATTACAAAACTGTAGCCTATGACTATCTGTACATTTACAACGCACCTTACAGAAAAGAATTTGACAGTGTGCTATACTTACACTGCAGATAACATATTTTTTATTCTATTTTATACAAAACTGACCAGTGGTGGTGTCTGAATTTATAAATGGCCATCAATCAGAATATTTAAGATGTATATTTAGCATGCTAAAAAGTAAAAAAAATTTCAACAGATGTTCTGTGGCTCATCAGTTCAAATGTTTTGTGGCATTTTTCTTTAAATTCAATAGTATAATACTAAAATAATTTTACATGATAAATACAGAAGAAAAATTCTCTAAATATTTTAGAAAGTATATTCACATTCATTTTGTCACAGGTTTCCTGTGATTCTTCTACGTTACTCATACTATATTAAGGAGACACTGGTCCTATACAATTTTAACAATTCATCTTCAATTAAAAACTGTAACAAGACAAACAGTATGTTAAGAGTAACAAAAAGTAAATATACTAAATTCACACTACAGGTAAACAAAATGAAACCAAATTACATAGTAGTGGCAGATTATACATTTTTAAAGAATCTCTTTTCCCAAACAGTCAAATAAGATAGAAGTTGAAATGTAAACTTAGTGATCTGTGTGCCCCTCCCATCGGTTCCAATTGGAAAATTTGATATAAATGCTAATTTTATTATTTTAGTTCTGTATATTTAACATAATTTGAAATAATCTGCAGTGTTATGTATGGCTCATCAATAATGCCATTATTACCTCTGTCAAACAAAAAATTGTTCACTATAAATGCTAAACTCTGAAAAAAATGAGATTATATACAGTTGTTAAACATTTGATTAAGATATTCTTCAAAAAGTTAAAACTGCCTTTCTCAGAATTTTGTGTTTATGGCACAAGTTGACCCAAAACAGTGTGAACTCCATGAAAAAGGCACTGTTTACAATGCTCGATAATCAGGACAAGTCTACTACTTCAATGATGTGTAACAGTGAAGAATATATTTGAAATAGGTAAATAGACAAACTCTTATAAAAGTACAGGATTACCAATGCAATATACTTAGGTATATAAAAGGAAATAAGGTGACAAAGAGAAATGACTCATTATGACACACCTATAAACACTTTGAATCATATTATATAGTTATGTAACAAAATGAATAAAAGTATTTTCTTAAAGGCACAAAAGCATGAATACTACTAAATGAGGGTTATATTTTACAAGGCCAACTTTTTCAATGGAATGCTGACAAAGATTACACTGTATCTTTATAAGTGATACAAAAAAGTACTGACACAAAATACAGGTAATATATCTATTGCTGAAACTTATTTATTTCACATGCCCTATTATTGTCTTTTAATGGGACAGCTACACTTCACTAAATGGTGAATAACTGAAGGTATAGTACATATAACAATCAAAATAGAAATGCACATATCAATAATTCTTACCTAAATTTTCATGTGAAAAAATAAAAATTTTGATCAAATGCAAAAAGATATAAGGTCTTAAACCCTAGAAACCATTATGAGGCTCTCAAACAACAGAGAAGTGTAAATCATAATTTTTATGAATCCATGTGTGAAGGAAGATTAATTCCAGGTAGACAACATTTAAAGTCAATTACATATATGGCTAACTACAAAGTTAATTACATTTTAAAAGATTCACATACTAAGCCTGATATAAGCACTGATCTAAAAACTAAGCCACCAATTCCTGAGTTTTGTGTTCAGTTTGCAGAAAGGAACTCATATAAGTAAATGCATAAGACAATTAGGTTAGATAACTGCTTTTAGTGTATAAGGAACAGTCATAAGTAATCCTGCTCTTTCTCATGAAATAGTCTGCCTTAAAAGAAAAATTTTAAAAATAAAGAAACTACCTTTCCAGTCTTAGAAGATACCTATACAAATAAACACTATTTAGATCAAATGTGAATAACCAAAAAGTGGATAAGACTAAAACCCCAAAAGGAGATTACCAAGAAAAATTTTAAGTTTTCAGGGTTAATGATGAAATGACTTTGTGATCAGCCAATCAAGTTATATATAATATAAATTAATACTAATTTAAACTGTAAAAAAGATCAAATTGTACACTATTTACAAAATATTTATCAGTAAATAGGCAGGCAGTTGAGCATAACATTCGTAACAGAAAGTGAGTACAAAAATTATATTGACACATATGAAATACAAACAAAACAACCTGTTCTAGTGTAGCCGTACCCATATTTATACAGGGTACAGGTACATCTTGTTTACGTTTTAATCAATTTAAAAATGTTTCACATGTACATATGGAATACAGCATTGTTTTGTCGAAAGTACATTGGGAATGGCTCTTCATAAAACCTAAGGATACTAAAGATAGCTAGATTGGTTAAGAAGGAAAAAAAGGCAGGCTTTTTTATTTTTTAAATCATTTTCAATTTTCATACTTTAGCAACCATTCTTTGATCTTATATTCTTTATGGAATTAAACAGCTAGTTATAATTTTACTAGTGTTTAACGGTCTCTTCTTAGTCAAAGGCAAAGGTAGCCTGAGCAATTATTCTGCCCTTACTTTCATTAATAACTATTTCAAAATTGGTACTTTCAGGATTCTAAGATATACCTTAGAACATATTCCTAAACTTAACTTACATTTAAAAAAATTGCTTTTGAGGAAAAAAAAATATTAAACTAAAAAAAAAATTAGGAAAAAGTCTGCCTGAGCCTGAACAAAAGGAATCCTTAAGAATTATGGTTGTTCAACAGAAGAAAGTTACCAAGAATCAAGGAGGAGAATAAAAAGTGAAATTTCAGAACTCTATGTTCTTCTTAAATGCTCAACTTATTGCACATTTTAAAGAATCAATGGTATTGCACACAAATGCCACCACAGAGAGCGTCTTTTCTTAATGTCTTTCTCTTATTTGGCTTTTGAAGTAAAATGTTGGTTATAATTTCTATTCTACTAATTCACTGAACACACTAGGGTCTAAATGAAAGCTACAATAAGTTTTTCATAATGAAAAACCTGAATTATCAGCATTTCATATGCCCTATAAACATCTCTAGAATTTGGTCTGTGTTATTGGACCAAGTTAAAAAAAAATTTAAAAAGCAACCAATTTTAACCACACTTTTATCAGCAAGTGCTTATGGTGGTATTATATAGGTATAAGGAAGACATAATCAACAGATCCAAGTAGCTGCATACCATTTTTATGTTGATATACACATGCGTACATTTGTACCTTTATCTATATATATGAAGTTCAAAAGGGGGTAAAAAATCTTGTGTAAACTTTAAAAAAAGCAATTTCCAATCTTGTATCTCTCAATATATCAGTTTGATCACACTTTTTCTCTTGATTTTCAAGAAGAGAATTGAGCTGGGTGTTAAGGGAATGATTTTTTAAAAACACTAAAGTGTATTTATTGAACTATTTATAATGTCATTATCCCATCATTTCCCATTTTGTAATTCCTTATTGATAAAAGTTTGTGCCTGTTAGGAAGAAAATAGGTTACCACACATACATTTATAATATTGATAGCATTTTTGTTATGAACATTAGTGCTGTATCTCAGAACACAGTATAGAACACAAATACTACCAGGTACTATAAGGTACATAAGACACAATTGTGTATACATGTGGATTTATTATACTCACATGTAGACACATTCTCACAAAAGCTAGAAATGTTCTGGCACTTAACACATAGCTCAGTTTGATAACCAGACAAAATAGCTCATTTCAGGTTAAGGATAAAAAGTATCAAAGGTCAACACCTCTGCATTCATCTCTAAGGTTTTGTTTCAGAAATATTGTGATGTTTTAATAAAGGCCAAACCAACTTGAACATTGGTCCCAGGCCAAATCTAATCATTCCAGTTCGTTGATTCAACTGTAAAGAACTATTTAAACATGAAGTTTATTACGACTTGAAGCAAAATCAGGAGGAAAATGATGAAATAGTCTTTTTGTTGCAGAAAATAATCCGTGGCAGGTGCGCTTGAAACTAAATGATTTCGAAGAGCCGTAATATTTCTACAAAAATAAGCAATAATAAAATTTTAAATTATTTGTCAAAAGTGCTAGCACAGAACTCATAATTTGATATAGGACCACAGAGGATTTAGTTACAGTACTAAAAGTAAGGAGCTAAGCAATTACTGCGCCCTGAACAGGAAGCTGAGTATGCTATGTGGAGCTACTATTAGGTCTTGTCTAAATCTATATTCCACATTGTACCAAATATATTACTTAATGATGTCCATAAAACATAACTATTAAATTTTGATTACATAGAAATATTCACCTTCTCTACTACTATCAAGGTTTTAAAACAAAAATTTTGCTTTCTACTTGATCTACCAAGTTCTTTTTATCTTTACTTTAGGGAGATAGAGGTGGAACTGGAGAAAAATCCTAAATTACCCAGGAAAAAATAATACAACAGATTTCATGACATTCCTAACTTAAAGAATGTTCTATAGGCATTACACACGCAAATAAAAATATCAATTTAATCATGAAATGAGTTTGAATTATGATCAGGCCATCTTGAATGCTTCTGGCAAAAAGAACTGATCAGTGAAGACTTCTTCTTTTTCTGACTACTTCTATTAGAGGGCCTTACCAGTACAAAGAAAGAAAAGGATGCAACGTGAACAAGTAGACGCAATTGGAAAACTTGAGTGATTAATAATAGGGCTAATGACACCAAGATATAGAAGTCAGGCTCCCTGATCTAGAGGAGCTCAGGGTGCAGTGGCGGGGGTGGGGGGCATAAACAGACACATACAAAAATAACTATGCAGTGTAGTAATCACTCATAAGGAGTATGAGCAGAGAGCTAAACGAGCTGAGTGGAGGTATTAGTAACTCTACAGGGTGAGGTGAGTGATTAGACCTGTTACAAAAAGGGTAGTATCTGAGTTATTTTGTAAAGGATAAACAGGGATTTTTTTTGACAGGCAAGGTGGAAGGAAGAGCCATCTAAGAAGTGGACTGAGTATGAGCAAAGACCCAAAGATAGGAAGCAGAGTGTATTCTGAAGATGTGAGGAGTTTCTTAGGACTTGATCATGGGGTAAGTGTAGGGAATGGCAGAAGATGAGGCTATAGATGAAAACAGCAATGATGAGCCCTGGCCGGTAGGCTCAGCGGTAGAGCGTCGGCCCAGCATGTGGAAGTCCCGGTTCGATTCCTGGCCAGGGCACACAGGAGAAGTGCCCATCTGCTTCTCCACCCTTCCCCCTCTCCTTCCTCTCTGTCTCTCTCTTCCCCTGCAGCAGCCAAGGCTCCATGGGAGCAAAGTTGGCTCGGACACTGAGGACAGCTCCATGGCCTCCACCTCAGGTGCAAGGATGGCTCCGTTGCAATGAAGCAATGTCCCAGATGGGCAGAGCATTGCCCCCTGGTGGGTATGCTGGGTGGATCCCAGTCGGGCGCATAGGGGAATCAGTCTGACTGCCTCCCCGCTTCTAACTTCGGAAAAAATACAAAAAAAAAAAAAAAAAAAAAGAAAACAGCAACTATGTATGAGTCATGAGATCACTATGGAAAGAGAAAATGTCTTTTAAAAATTTTCCAGAACATCTAAGTACTAAGTACTGAATATGCAAAAGCAGGTTGGCTAATCTTAAAAAAATGTTTAACATCTGATATAGCAATAGGAGGCAATTTATCTGAACTCATGCTAGCAATAGCAATGGAGCAGGGTAAGGGTCCTTTCCCTTCCAAAGAAACTTTGTAGGTGTTAATGACCCTGAGGTGCTGGATCATGGAGAGGTGTGTGTGGGGAAAGGCCTGGGACTGTCAGTGGGGCACCTGAAGGTCTCAGGGCAGTGGCTCTTTACCCACTGTTATGGAAGTATTTCAACAAGTGGTTCATTGCAAGTAAGTATTAGCCAAGAACAAAAGGGACTGCAGAAGCCACTGTCAATGGACTTTCTCAGAAACCACCTCATTTCCCATCCAGTCCAGCTGCAATCCTAGTATGCTACAGCAAGTGAGACAGAGACTCTGATTTCACCTCACAGATATTTCCCCCCTCCTCAATATTTTAGTGCTGAAAGAATTTCATACATTTCAGTCATCAGGTGACAGAAGCCAAGATTCTATTTTAGCTTAGCAATGATATGGAAAAATGTAGTTTGCATAAGATTTCCTATATAACAGGATTCTTAACTACTCCTCTCAACTCAAATGAATAGTCACTGTCAGTATATATTACCTTTTAATTTCTTCCTGTGTTTGTTTTATAGATTCGATGGAATTTTGAATGTCTCCCAATTCTATCCCCTTCTTTCTTCTCGTGCTTGGTTTTACCGATTGAGCTAAAAAGACATTTAGAATAAACTTGGTGAAAATAGTGAACATATTTAATTGTAAACAATCTACATTTCATCTTAATGATTCTCATGAAATAAAAATTTCCCCAGGCATCATTTTTATGATTTAGACATTAACATCATACAAATACCCAGCATTTTCAAAATTTCAATTATATCATTCCCAAACTAGAACACTACAGATATATGTAAAGTAACCAGAAATTAAATTTTGGATGGCATCAGTTTTATTTTTGAAACAGACAAAAATAGCTCATTAAAATACATATAAAATACATATATTAATCTGGGGAACGTATTACTCTCTTCTGTCTCTTGCCATTTGGCCTCTTTTCAGTTTTTCATTAACTGTTAATGTTATCTTTATTAGTCATCACCCACCCTTTAAACCTTTTGAATTGGTTTTGATACCTCTTCAACAATTTTTTACTCTCATCTAGCAAACTGAATTATTTTTCCAATCCACATATCTATTCCTTTCCATTTTGCTCATTCAGATCTTTTTTTTAATTTTAAACAGGGGAGCGGAAGAGAGAGAGATGAAGGGAGAAAGAGATGAGAAGCATTAACTCGTAGCTGCATCACTTTAGCTGTTCATTGCTTGATTCTCACATGTGCCTTGACTGGGGTCTCCAGCTGAGCCAGCAACCTTCAGCTCAAGCCAGCAACCTTGGGGTTTCAAACCTGGGACCACTGTGTCACAGTCAGGCATGTTCAGGCCTTAATCTCTCTCCAGGTCTCAGCTCTCTCATTTGTAAAACTGGGATAATAACACCTGAACTTCATATGGTTGTAATGAGGTGTGTTTAACATCCAGTTTGGCACATGTTAAGTACTCAATAAAATCAGCTGATACATTACAGGCACTACAGTGGAAGAATAAGAAAGAAAGTGAATTAGGGAGCCAAAATATCTGCCTATATAACAGATATACTGCCTTTTGAAATATGTGGCCTTGGGCAGGTTAACCTGTGCCTTGCTTTTCTTTTCTCAAAAATGGGAACAACAGTGTGACAAATACTCCCTTCTAGCACGTAGGTACCAAACAACTTTTACTTTTAAACCTTTATTCAATTTATCCCTCTTTTCTCTAGTAGCTTGTCCCTTATCTACATTTCTCAAGCCTAGACTGTTGTAATTCATTATAAATTCATCAGGGTTCTTGTAAGAACACCTCAAACTCAATTCAGTTACTTTTTGTTTCAAATCTTAACTATTTTCTTTTATTGTTTCCTGGCAATTATCTTTTATTATTTACCTCTAGTGTTATCTCTGTACCAATGAGCTCCCCAGTGTAGTGTGAGCTTAGAGAATATGCCTTTCAAAAATAAATCTTTATTTTTTCATAATGTCTCAGACACTACCTTAATCCTTTCTTCATTATATCTCAATGCAGTTCTACAGTTTACACATTATTTGACTTGAATAAGAATGGCACACTAGTTAATTTAGTCCAGAATTTTTTTTTTTTTTTTTACAGGGACAGAGAGAGAGTCAGAGAGAGGGATAGACAGGGACAGACAGACAGGAATGGAGAGAGGTGAGAAGCATCAATCATCAGTTTTTCGTTGCTGTTGCGACACCACAGTTGTTCATTGATTGCTTTCTCACATGTGCCTTGACCATGGGCCTTCAGCAGACTGAGCAACCCCTTGCTGGAGCCAGCAACCTTGGGTCCAAGCTGGTGAGCTTTTGCTCAAGCCAGATGGGCCCGTGCTCAAGCTGGCGAGCTCGGGGTCTCAAACCTGGGTCTTCCACATCCCAGTCTGACGCTCTATCCACTGCGCCACCACCTGGTCAGGCCAGAATTTTGATATAGTCATATTTTTACTTGTCTGTAAATTCTAAACACTATCATAATTTATTCTGGGAAGGGAAAAGTTTTTTGAAGCACGGAACAACTAAGCTCAAAGCTCAAAAAAACACGTCCTGCATTGAATCTAGGAAGCCATCAACAATTTTCAGATGCTAACAAAATATGAGGCATATACTACTGTGTGATTCTTGATTTGCAAGTTTCCTCTTTTTTCATATTTCATGCTTTTATCTGTGGCCTGGTCTTGAAATTTATCTATAATCTAAAATAGAATTTTTTATTTTTTGCACATCATCCATGCCCCACCAAAACTTTTACATATCTTAATATAAAAAACCATCTTCATCTATCAAACACAATAGTCATATCCTTTAAAAACTTTTAGCTTCCTATAGTGAATAATTTGCAATAATATTTTTACCTTCACTTCCAGATGAGTCCTGGATATCAGGTTCTGGGGACGAATAGCCTTTTGACACTTTCTTCTGTTGCCTGGTTGGCTTATGTTTCATTTTTGGGACACTAACCTAAAGAAAATAATCATGCTATTATGTGAGTTTGCACTGAATTTTATAATTAAAGACCAATGTACAACTGTCAAAATTATCTGTTCACTGGCACAATATTTAGGACATAAAAACAAAGATGAAATAGTCTAATTAAAACTTATATGAGCCCGACCAGATGGTGGCGCAGTGGATACAGCGTCGAACTGGGATGCAGAAGGACCCAGGTTCGAGACCCCGAGGTCGCCAGCTTGAGAGCGGGCTCATCTGGTTTGAACAAAAGCTCACCAGCTTGGGCCCAAAGTCGCTGGCTCCAGGGAGGGGTTACTCAGTCTGCTGAAGGCCCACACATATGAGAAAGCAATCAATGAACAACTAAGATGTCGCAATGGCAACAAAAAACTGATGATGGATGCTTCTCATCTCTCTCCATTCCTGTCTGTCTGTCTCTATCTGTCCCTCTCTCTCTCTCTCTCTCTGTCTCTGTAAAAAAAAACTCTTTAAAAACTTAAATGAGATATACTTACATAATCAAATTACTTTATTTCATTTTAATAGAACATATTAATTTGGCACAAATACCAATAAGTATGAAAGATATACTATGAAGAGCTTCCCTCTTACTCCTGAATCTTAATCCACCCAGTCTCCCCCATCCCACTAAACAGATACTCAGTTCTTTGTTTGTATGGCCTTCAAGAGACATTTAAATGAAAACATATATATAGCTCCCTCACTTTTCTAACTGTACTAGTACCTCTAGTTGAATGTTAAATAATAGTGTTCTTTTTAAATTATATTTATCTTGTTCACAACATTATAAACATTTCCAATGAATGATGTTGAATTTCCAATAAAATTATTTACTTTTAATATCTGGATAATGTAGAAAGCATCTTAAAATAAATGATATTATTTTGCAGAGCATAATTTAAACTTACTAAAATGATTTGAATACATGCACAAAAGCATATTAAACCATCAACTAGGACTAAATTTTCTTTAGAATAACAAACTTTAGACTTTATCAAGTTAATAAGCTTGCAATTTTGGAAATAAGTCTTAAATGTAAAATCCCAATGCAAGAGAAAAAACTAGAATCAGAAGGGCAAGGTAATTTACATGCTTGGAAAACCAGGAAATCAGTGGTCATATATGCCTTTAACTGTTCTTATTAGTGTTGTTAAAGGAAGAAAAAAAATTTAAGCATTTTTTTGAATTTATGAATTGCAATAACATGTATAAGTATACATACACATACAGAATGTAAGTCTTGCCATTTTAATGATTTTTAAGTGTACAATTTAGTAGTGTGAAGTTCATCCAAAATATTGTGCAACCATCACTGCTACTTCAAAACATTTGCATTATTCCAAGAGACTCCGTAACAAACAATAATTTCCCACTCTCTCCTTCCTTCCGTCAGCCCTGGTAAACTCCAATCTTTCTATGAATTTGCCTATCTTATATTTTATACTATATGTAGAATCATATAATATTTGTCCTTTTGTGTTTTGCTTATTCGATTAGCATAATATTTTCAAAGTTTATCTGTGCTGTATTATGTAGCAGAACTTCATTTTGTTTATGGCTGAATTATATTCTATTGTAACTATATACCATATTTTTTATCAAGTATTGATGCACAGTTGAATTGTTTCTATGTTTGGCAACTATGAATAATGCTGCAATGAACATGGGTGAACAAGTATCTGAGTTCCTGGTTTCAACTTTTATTGTAGTGGAATTGCTGGATCATATGGCAAATCTGTTTAGCTTTCTGAGGAACCACCAAATCATTTTTCACAGGGGCGGCACCATGTTATATTCCTGTCGGTGATATACAAGGATTCTGATTTCTCCATATCCTTATCAACACTTCTATTTTAAAAATTATTACCATTTTAGTGGTATGAAGTAATACCTGACCTTGTGGTTTTGATTTGCATTTCCCTTATGACTAATGATACTGAGCATTTTATGTGCTGTTGGCCATTTGTGTATCTTCTTTGAAGAAACGTCTATTCAAGTCTTTTGCTCATTTTTTAATTAGGTTGTCTTTTGTTATCCAAGTAAGTTCTTCAACTATCCTGGATATTAAACCCTTATCAGATAAATGATTTGCAAATATTTTCTCTCATTCTGTAGGCTGTCTTTCACTGAGGCACAAAAGTGTTGAGTTTTGATGAACTCCCATTTACTTATTTTTTGTTGTTATTCCTTATGCTTTTTAGTGACATATCTAAGAATCCATTGCTAAATACAAGATCATGAAGATTTACCCTATTTTCTACTAAAAATTTTATGGTTTTAGCTCTTATTTTAGGTTGTGGATCCATCTGGAGTTAATTTTTGTGCATGGCACAAGGTCCAATTTCATCCCTTTTGCATGTGGTAATTAATCCAGCTGTCCCAACACCACTACTTGAAGAGACTATTCCCTTCTCATTGAGCAAACTTAGCAACTTTATCAGAAATCAAATGGTCACAGATATGGGTTTACCTCTATACTCACAAATCTATACCATTGTTCTGTCTATCTGTAGGCCAGTAACACACTCTTTTCATTATTTTAGCTTTATAATAAATACTGAAACCAAAAAGTGTGAGTCTCCCAACTCTGCTCTTCTTCAAGATTGCTTTTGCAATTCAGGGTCCCTTGTAATTCCACATAAATTTGAGAACTGGCTTTCCTATTTTGGCAAAAAGAAAACTGTTGCAATTTTTATAGAGAGAACATTGAATCTATAGATTTCTTTGTGTATTACTAACATCTTAGTAATATTAACATTTCCTACCTAAGAACACAAGATGTCTTTCCACTTATTTAGGTCTTCTTTATTTTCTTCAGCAATGTTTGATAGTTTTTAGTGTGCAAGTCAATTTTCCTCCTTGATGCAATTTATTACTAGGTATTTTATTCTTTTAGATGATACTGTAAATTAAATTGCTTTCTAAATTTCCTTTTGGAATTGTTCACTGCAGGTGTATAGAAAAACAACTGATTTCTGTATTCATCTTATACCCTGCAACTTTGCTAAGTTTATTAGCTCTAATAGCTTTCCTATGGATTGTTTGGGGTTTTCTACATATAGAATCATATCATCTGTGAAAAGAGGCACTTTTACTTCTTTATTTCCAGTTTGGATGCCTTTTATTTATTTTTCTTGTCTAATTTCTCTGGCTAGAACTTGTAGTACAATGTTACGTAGTAGTGATTAAAGTGGGCATACCTGTCCTACTTCTAATCTTTGGGACAACGTTTTCAGTTCTCTGTTGAGATAATCCAGTTGGTGGTACCCCATAGGTCGATTAAGCTCTGTTCACTTTTCTTCGTTTCTTTCTCTTACTCACACTAGATAATTTCAATTGTCCTATTTCTAAATTTGTTTCTGTGGTTGAATAACTCTAGTGAATTTTTCATTGCTATAATTGTATTTTTAAGCTTTAGGATTTGTTTAATTCCTTTGTAAAATTTCTCTTTATTGATATTCTGATTTTGTTAATACATCTTTCTTTATTTCTTTATTTGTCCCTATTTCCTTGAACTCTTTGAGGTTATTGAAGACAGCTGTTTTAAGTATTTGTCTGGTAAGTCTAATGCTTAGATTTCATCAGAGATGGTTTCTATATGTTTGTTTTGTTCCTTTTAATGAGTCATAATTTCCTGTTTCTTTGTATGCCTTGTTACTCTGCTGGAAACTGGACATCTACATATTATATTATGGTATCCCTAAAAATAAGATTCTCCTCCATTCCCAGGGTTTGCTGTTTTCTGGATTGTTGAAGTTCAATAAATTTTCCAAACCAGTTTTTTGGGAAAAAACTCAAGAAACTATTCCTTGTTGTGCATAGGCACTGAAGTCTGTTCCTTAGGTGTGTTAAGCTAGTATTTTGACAGAGATATCCTTGAACATTAATAGCTAAACATATAAAAACAAATGACAAAAACAAAAAAATACTCTCCTGGTCTTAGTGACTGACTCTATACAGAGGCATTCCCATGATAATATGTGGACTTGTAATGAGCCCAGGTATTAACTTTGAAAAATAAATTCCACAAAATTTGTTCATGCTTCCTAAAATGGGATACTTCAGCTGACCGGTGAAGTACATTCTTTCTTGAAGCCTGAAGGCTAATAACTCAGCTGCTTTCTTTGATTGTCCCAACTCTCTTACTAAGTCATTCAATTTGGGCTGGCTAAACTGCTGAAGGGTTAATGACTGCTTGGCATCAGAAGAAGACCCTTCAGATTCTACAACCATTTCCTCACGCATCTTATCAAAATACACTTGATCACCATGTTCACTTTCTTTGTCCTTAGAAGAAATAAAACCATTGAAAACTGGAACTGGGCCTCACCAGACGGTGGCGCAGTGGATAGAACTTCGGACTGGAATGCTAAAGGACCCAGGTTCAAGACCTCGACATCGACAGCTTGACTGTGGGCTCATCTGGTTTGAGAAAGAGCTCACCAGCTTGGACCCAAGGTCACTGGCTCGAGCAAGGGGTTACTTGGTCTGCTGAAGGCCCACGGTCAAGGCATATATGAGAAAGCAATAAATGAACAGCTAACGTGCTGCAACAAAAAACTGATGATTGATGCTTCTCATCTCTCTCCGTTTCTGTCTGTCTATCCCTATCTCTTTCTCTCTCTGTCTCTGTTTAAAAAAAAGAAAACTGGAACTGTGAGTGTCTCAGGAGTGTGGGGTAGGCCATATTGCTAAAGGAATATTAGGATATGCGATCATATGCCGTTTTTTCTTGCCGATGCCCTTTGTATGGATCAGACAGAAATAACAGTCACTGCTGTGGTCCTTAGGTTCACGCCAAATCATGGAATACCAAAACGCATTCCTTAGCGTTTTCCTTTTGTCCAGTCATGAAGCATTTCCTCACAATTATGACACACAGTATGAGGAGTCCAATTTTTGTCTTGATCGCCAAGGGGAACTTGAAAATGGGCAATATATGCACGTGTTACAAATGATGAAATATTGAGCCTTTGACGTTGAAGTGTGTAACAGCCACATATAGAACAGAAGGTGTCAGGACTATTCTTACATTTATGCCTACTTGAAGAAGCCATGATTCAATCTTAAAACAAAATAAGAGGGTGTTTTTTATCAGATAATAATTTTTTACATTTAAAAACAAGTACAATTATATAAAAGTGATGTTTGTAAAATATTAATTGCCTGTGGTTCTGTTCAATCCAAGAGTCCTTTAACTCCAATTTAAAAACCAATGCATGCCATTAACTGTAACAAAAAGAAATTAAAATTGCATATAAACTAGAGCATGCACCAAAAAAAGGATTTGAGATTTGGAATCAGCAATGCAGAGATATATAGAAAAAGTTCTAAAACCTCACGCAACAGAAAATGAAAAGAAAAATTGTTCCCCAGTGTTATCTATTATATGTTTCAATTGTAATCTTTGTCCTGGGTGTCTGCAGTTTGCTAGTTTGGCTTGTAGTTCTTCCACATATTGATTGCAGCCTATCTAGCTGAGCTCAAAGTGGTACCTGTAGAAATCCTTCAGGCAGCCCCCAGACAGGTTATAACAGATGTACAAAACAACCTGTAAGGCCTTCTCTGCTCCTTCTGGAACCAGGGCTCATATTGGGAATGTGGGAACCCTTTAATGCCATTGTATCCAGAAGGGGCTGGGGCCAGGCCAAGTAGGAAATGCAGTATAGTTTTCCTATTGCTTTGAAGTCATCATCTTGATTTAGCGTGTACTTAATTTCTACAAGCCTCTTACTGCTTTCAGAGTTCCGGAAAACCTGGTTCTAACTGTTTCTGCTTGCTTTTCTTTACTTTTGTGACAGGGAGATAAGAGCTTGGACCTGCCTACTCTGCCATTTTGCCAACCTACAATTTTAAATTGTGAAACCAAACGTTAAGTGTTGGCCAAAGATCCTAGTAAGGATTTAAGACATTTGTATGCCTAGCACACCTGATACTTTTCATTGCATACCATTGGAGTGCGATGTTTCACTTTGGTCTGGATAACACCATCTTTCTCGAACTGTATCATATCATTAAGTGGGTCCCACGGTCGAGTACTATGTAAGGAAAAAAAAACCCATTTGTTTAATGACTAAAGAAAACAGTCAAAAAGTTTTTCAAAATTTAGATTAGATTTTTGTTAGTGATTATAAACCTAGTTATAAGATCTGTTATATCTAATCTTCTGATCCTCAGCTTATTTTATAGGCTAACTACTATCATGGAGTCAAATTTATAACAAATGAAACATCAAGTCTAAGTCTCACACTAATTTATACATATACTGCTTAATAAAAAACTAACAATAAAAATTCTAGAAATAAAGGTAACTAACTATATTGATAATTACTTACTCTGCAAACTTATAATGCCATTCTCCTGTGAGTAGATCAATTTCAAATAACTTGCAAGACCATTCTTCATTTTTTGTTTTCCGATCTCTGGCAGACTGTCTTTGAGCTTCCTCTAAAACATACTTCTCTTGAGTAGCTTCTGTTTGGTCTTTCGCATTTATGGCTCGAGTTACTCGCTGCCAGAGTCTAATACATGCGCAAAGTAGTATAAAAAAGCAACAGAAAATCAAATCTACATTTAATAGGTTTAAATCTCCTTGAAAGAAAATGATACTCACGTGGGTTTTTGTCTTTGATTAAGCTTATACTGAGATGCTCAGAAATGAGCACAGGTATAATAAAAAATGGTCCTTTAGCAGGGCGACACAGTAGAGACTAACTTTTTTCCTGGCACAAGAAATGTATTACAGGGGCTCCTAAATATATGTCAATGAATGGTGTTGACCCAAGAGAAAAGGAATGTAATTAAGGTTCAAGAATCTAAATTTTTAACAAGCTCCCCAGATAATTCTTATGTATACTATTTAAGACTCGCTGGCCTCAAAGATCCGATATTGAAATGCCATCCTCTCAGTCTTGAATGCAGGGATTATCTGGGAATCAGAATCTCTGGGAGTGCACCCCAATTTTTTTATCTTACTGTTTCCCAGGTGATTTTAATATGTAGCTTGTGTTAAGAACCACTGATTTACCAGAAATGACCACTGAGGTAAAAATCTTTTCCGCTACTAATGTTTAGTTTTATATAAGATAAATAAAATGCTAATACCTATATTCCACTAATCTGGGAAGAGAGTATGTTGGGACTAAAAGAACAAAGGCTTTGTAATCAGACAGACTTGGGTTAAATCCTAGATCTATCGCTTTTTGGCTGGTGAACTTAAAGTTACTTATCCTAAGTCTTGTTTTCCTCATCTTTGAAATATATTAAATTATGCTCACACCTCAAAAATTATTGTATTCCCTGGCAAAACTTCACACTAAATGATGATGCCTATTATCATTTTAGAACTGGTGCATACAAGTTATTCCATCCTTGACAACCTCAATTTTGATTGTAGAAGAAAAGTACACAAACACTTGAATCCCATTAGAATGAATGGTAACACAAATGAAAGCATATAGTGAAGGACTAAACTGCATATGTGTATAAAGAACCCAGAATAATAGTGTCTTTTACACAGATGCCCACTGCTCTTAACACAAAAAATAAAGTAAAAAGAAAATTGGACAATGTATATAATGTCCAATTTGGTTCAAAGCTATTACAGATCTAGGAATAATTTTATGACTTTAAGAGCGGAAACTATGGCCTTAATTATTACTCTCAACTAATGCAAGTCCTCTAGAAGCCTGCACACGCAGTGGCATTATTCATGCGTTTTAGAAAAATGAAACAAACGTAGATTTTTTTGCCACAACCTTCACCTAGAATTCTACATGCCTTACCCAGGTTAGCAAACAGCTGCCAAATAAAACCCAAAGAACCATGAATCAGTCCCATGATAGTATGCAAACAAGCTAAAAATTCTTTTTCATTTTAATAGGCCCTGGAGCAGATAAGAAGAAAAAGGAAAACTGTAAAGTTTTATCTTTGAACTGCAAAAAAGGTAGCATGATTTATATGGTATTCATTTGATATTCACAAAAACTAAAATAGAATTACATCACATCCCACAAATGTTAAAATATTTTGCTGAATTATGACTTTTTACTTGTAATATGACTGAAGAAATAGTGACCACACTTTTGAGGAATTAAAATAATACTCTTTGTCATCATGAAATTAACTGAAAAATTGTGTACTTACTTCTCTGATTCAAAGTCTCCCTGTTCCTCAAATTTTACCGTGTTCCTTATTAATCTCCGTTTCTTAATGTCTGGTGTTGGATTCCAGAAAACCTCTGAACTGTCCGTTTTTTTGTCATTAATAAATACTTCACTATCCTGTATTTAAAGAAATTAAATATTAATGTAGTTATCTTTACTTAAAAGGGTATTATATAGTACAGTACTGTAATAATATTTCCTGATATTTAATCCAGTTATACACATTATAAAAACAAATATAATGAGCACTTTTCTAAAAACTCCACAAATCTTTTGTGATTTTTAGAAAAACACTAAGATTAAATATGTAATACTAGAATTTTAAAATTTGATTGAATACATAGGAAGTTTGTGAGATTTCACAGGTTTTACCT
Organism: Rhynchonycteris naso; assembly: GCA_037038555.1. NCBI lineage: Eukaryota > Metazoa > Chordata > Mammalia > Chiroptera > Emballonuridae > Rhynchonycteris > Rhynchonycteris naso. The sequence goes on along the minus strand of CM072996.1, from coordinate 105,031,964 downwards.
CATAAGCAAATTTCAAACAATTATATGCATAGCCTCATCAACCATCTCCAAAGTGCCCAAGTGGAGCACAGCATATGCTGCAGGCGCAGAGACGCCTGTGCCTGTGCACACACTTAGTGCATGCAGAGGCACCTGGAAGAGCCTTCCTGCGAATTACAAATTTGAGCACAATCTGAAAATTTTCCTTTTTAAAAAAGGTTTTTAGTTTTCTTTCCAAATGATAATCAGATAGAAGTAAATTTTAAAATTACAGAGGATATGTGGCCTAATAGTTGAGTTTCTAGATTCAATTTCACTTTCTTACGTTTCTTATCATTTTCTACTTACTATAATGCATAAAATAGTATACTCAATGACCTACTCACTAGCCAGATACGATCATTTTTATTCATTTAAGCTTCTTTTAACAAAATTACATAAATGTGAATTTAGGTCAACAAAGAAGCAAATAAAAACCATTGCTTTCATATACCACTATAGCCTTTCCATGTTCCTGAAAAGGAAATGTAACTCCCATTGGAAACGCCCCTTCCTGCCAGGTGAGAGACCAGGTGCTGCTGGGAGGAAAGCACAGCCTGGACCCAAGTGCCAGGGATGGCGTCCTCACTCCACCACTTACTGTCAGAAAATTACTTACACTCCCTGTGTCACATTGTCCTCTGTAAGGGGGGACAGTAACAATACCCACCACATAGAGTTATTATATTAAATATTAACTGAGTTAATATGAGGAGCATTTTTGTAAGTCTTTTTTATTTCTTTTGTCAGAGACAGAGAGAGGGGCAGACAGACAGGAAGGGAGAGAGATCAGAAACATCAATTCTTCGTTGCGGTTCCTTAGTTGTTCATTGATTGATTTCTCATATGTGCCTTGACTGGGTGGTTACAGCAGACCAAGTGACCCCTTGCTCAAACCAGATGAGCCCGCGATCAAGCTGGCGACTTCGAGGTCTCGAATCTGGGTCCTACACATCCCAGTCTGATGCTCTATCTACTGCACCACCACCTGGTCAGGCTATGAGGACATTTTTAAACAACGCACTACATAGTAAGTGATATGTAAGAGTTAGCTGGTTTTACTGATTTAAAGTCTTAGAAAGTTAAAATATTACTTACAAGTAGATATTGTTGATAACAGAGCAACACCAAAATATTTCTTAAGTTGAAGCCATGTTAAATAGTGATGATGTTAGCAATGGCATAAGTAAGCTTATAAAACGTGAGTGATCATTTTTTCCAGAGAATAAAATGTGTTTGTTAGCTAAAATATAAAAAAACTTACCCAATGGCCTTCCAACGTAGCTAAGACTTCTTTTCCCAGTTTAAGTTTCCCTGATATTTGATTAACACAGTCACTACTACCTAGAAATGGCTTTTAAAAGAGAAAATGCTAAATAAAAATTTTGCTTTAAATTTATATTTAGATACAACATAGCCAAAAATTAATAAATAAATAAACAAACAAACCAGAAAAAGTAACTGCATAGTAACGTACTGTTAGAAGGTACAAATGGCGAAAACTAACTCAAATTTTAGTTTGACATATTCAATAAAAAGAAACTTAAATTTTCTTCTATGGAAAACTTGGTTTTAAAAAAGTCAGTCTGTGCAATTCAAATAAACATATTGAGAAAGCTCACACAGACATAACTCACTCAAGTTGTGTCTCAAGACTTGATCAATGTTAAAATATATAAAGCAAAAATAATTCAGTAAACCTAAAAAACTTCATTCATTTTTTACAAAAAATAACACCTCTTCCTTCAAAATAAAACAGTAAAATAATAATACTCAACCAAAAATCCCTCCAAAAAATAAAATTAGAAGAAATACACTTTGAGTTACTATGCTGCATTACTGATGTTTCTCCTCAGTGACAAAAATTTTGGTTCTCCGATCTAATCCTTAAAGGTGTCATAAATTACTTAAGATTTCTCTAGTCATGCTTTTCAAGTATCATTATCACCATACAAATAAAAATTTCCTAAGATAAAAAAAAATCAAACGAAGGACATTGCATTTAATAATACTTTAAAAAGGTCCTTTTTATTAGAGAAAAGTTGCTGATCAGCTCGATATCAATATGGGAGCTAATATAAATATTAAGTATTCATAGAAATATTTTTATCTAACATAAAATGCTGCCTATACCAATCAGTGACACTGTGAAAGGTCTAAAATTTACCTTTCATTCTAAGGCAGACAGAAATTTCCAAAGATTGTCTCAAGCACATCTTCCCTTCCCCGGCAGTCCACATGCTCTTCCTCAATGATACTTTGCTATCCTTCAGCTGAGAAGTGGAGTCTACATCCCTTCCCCTTGAATTTGGGTAGGTTTATAACTCTTCAACTAATAGAGGATGGGGTAAGTGATATAATTTTACTTTTGGGGCAAGGTGATAGATGGTGATATAGCTTTGACCCTGCACACAAGGATACTTGCACTTGGAAACCTGAGCTGCTAAGCAGTTAGTCTGACTACCAGGAAGGTGCTATGCTGTGACAAAGCCAGGCTCCCTGCAAAGGCTATTGTACAAATGCTCAGATTAGCACTCCCAGGCTCTCAGTCATCCCAACCAGGAATCAGACATGTAACTGACGAGCCTTCAGATGATTCTAGGCCCCAACTGTCAAGTCCCTCTTAAATTGCAAGTCTTCCTAACTAAGGCCCTAGACATTATGTAGCAGAGATAAACCATCTCCAAAATGTCCTATCCAAATTCCTGACCCCTAAGAAAATGATTGTTTTTAAGTTTTAAAATGTTAGGCAGAAATAGTAACTAACACAACTCCGTCTTAGAGTATACAGCTATAGCCTAAGTGGATACATACATTTTGGTATTTTGTGAAGCAATGCTTTAATTTACTGAAAGTTCTAACCATTTTCTTCTTAGACCTCATGCTACCATTTTATTAATTAAAATTAAAAAATAAAAAATGATGGCTTTGTATTAATTTGGATCTTCCAAGGCTGCCCTTTCATGAATTGTGTGTCCTTATATTTAGTCTTTAATTTGAAACTAAACCATGTTCTTTGTTTAATATTCACAGCACAGCTCCTCTCTAATTAGGTGATACTATCATTCTCTACTAACCTTTAGTTTAAATTCAAGTATTGCACTGTATCCAGTTTTTTGACATGTAATGTTGACTGTTCCACCAAGCTCCAGTGTCATTGTGCCATAAAGAATTCCTAAAGAAATAAACAATTTTGACAAAAGATTGAAGAGAGAGAGACACTGGCCAATAACATGCAAAGCTTTAAAATCTAATTACTTTCCAAAAGAAACTAATAAAGCAAGGGTATTCTATCCTACTCAATAGCAATCTATAATATGCATATAGAGTAAGTTGTATGGGATTTAAATACATAATACTGTAGTTGATCCACATTATTCGCAGATTCCATTATCTGCAAATTCACATACTCACTAAAATATATTAGTAATTTCCAAATCCCTACTCTAAGCACTTCTGCAGTCATTCATGTACATGAGCAGAGTGGTGAAATTTTCAGTTGTCCAGTGTGCATATACCTAGTTGAGGCTAAACAAGGTAACACTGCCTTTTTCTTTCGTCTCTCAGATGGTAAATAGATATTGTTTTTGCAGTGTATTTAGTGCCACATTTTCCACAGTTTTGTAATTTTTTTTGGTAATTTTACTATTTAAAATGGGCCCCAAATGTAGTGCTGAAGTGTTCTTTAGTGTTCATAAAGCACAGAAGGCTTTTAGGTACCTTGCAGAGAAAATGGGTGTGTTAAAACCTGGTTCTGACATGAGGTATGGTACAGTGCTGTTGGCTATTAGTTCAATGTTAATGAATCAGTACTGTATATTAAATAAGGTGTCTTTAAACAGAAACAAAGTTATGTATTAACTGGTTGATAAAATCATGACAAGAGGCTCACAGGAAGTATTTCCCCTAGGAGCAATGGGTTAGTATTCATTAATTCAGTGTTCTTGGTGACTTCATAGAACATAACTACTGCAAATAACAAGAATCAACTGTATAAGACAAACAAATCCTCCCAAAAGGTTCTGTGGCTAAAAGCTGGGGAAGTTCTGAGTTTAACAAAGTTAAACACAAATCGTGTGTGTGTGTGTGTGTGTGTGTGTATCTGTTCCTGGAAGAAGCTGTTAAGGAAATCTTAATAAGCAAGTGCACAATGTTCATTTCCAAGAGGGGAACAAATTCTGCAATGCTTCTCATGCTTATTTGTCTACGGAACACTTATTTTGTAAGACAATTTGTCAGACTAGTGATTTGGGGACACATCTTAGAAAATATATAGGGTAGAAAATAATAATCATTTCCTATGTTCATTCACAAAGGGTTATAATCTCTCCTTTTTTCCACGCATTAAAAACAAAGCTATGAAAAAATTTCCTATTGCTACTTAGGTATGGTATTGGATATCTACATGAAATACCATTTTATTTATTTCAAATGATAAAATTTGAAAATATATTTATCAATACAACTCATAATTTCAGATATTTCACTTCAGGTCTGTTTGAAGAATCATGGATGAAGCTCTAAGAAGTATCTAGCCTCAGGCCACAGGTTGTCCCCTCTTGTACTTAGTACTAGGTCAGTGGTTCTTAACCTGTGTTCTATTGAACCCTAGGGGTTCGATGAGTCGGTTTCAGGGGTTCGGAGAAGCCTCTGCCGCGGAGGTAAAGACACACTTGGGTAAAGTCGTGATGACACGCCCCGCTTGGCCATCACTTGCTGCAGAGGATCATGTTACATTGCTTGGCCAACCAGTGCTGTGGGGAATTTAGTGCGTTCAGTAGTCAACGGCTGTCGTAGTTGTACGTCGTGTGGTTTCTTTCTTAATATTTTAATCCATACTAAATATGTCGAGCAAAAAAAGAAAGTGGTCGGACGAATATGTACAACATGGATTCATATGTATCACAGAATGGGATGGGAGTCAGCGTCCTATCTGCATGATATGCAATGCCAAGTTGGGCAACTCTAATCTCGCACCGGCAAAACTAAATTTGGAAAAAAAAATCATATTTTATTTATCACTAAAGAAGGGTTTGGTGAATGCACATATGAAACTGGTGGGTTTGGTACCTCAAAAAAGGTTAAGAACCACTGTACTAGGTAGATTCACAGAACAGTAGATGGGAGTCAACGAGACTGGAGTTTAGTCTCAGCATTTTTACTAACTAGATGGTTTAGACTTGGGGTAAGATTTTTAACCTTCCCAGTTTTCTCATCTGTGAAATGAGATCCTATTTTAAAAGTTCTATGTTTTTATGAATCAGTTCTTAAGATGAAGGGTAATTACTAAAAATAGTTTTCTTCAAGTAGTAGGCTGGAAAGGGTGGGTACAGATAATGACCACCCTGAGAGTTTCAGCTGATGCCCTATAGCACAGCAGTGTAGGTTGCAGAATCTTGACCCTGCCACATCTCAGCTGTGCAGTAACAGGCAAAGTAACTACATTGTGCCTCATTTTCATTGTCCATAAAACAGAGATTATATTTCTTACTCTATGAGGGCTTCTGGAATGAAAGTGCATGGAACTGGGTATCTGGACTGTTCTAAGTAAGTTATTTTAATATCTGTATCTGTATCCTAAACAATGGGAAGAATCATAAGACACTAACTTTTAAGAAATATCCAAATGAGGATAAGAAAAAATTTTAAAGGACTCGGTACACTGAAAAACGATTAAGTTAAAATCTTGTGGCCCTGCCTGGTTGGCTCAGTAGATAGAACATTGGTCTAGTGTATGGACGTCCTGGGTTCAATCCCCGGTCAGGGCACACAAGAGAAGTGACCTTCTGCTTCTCCACCACCCCCTTCCTCTTTTCTCCTCTTTGCCCTTCCATAGCCAGTTGCTCCATTGGTTTGCGAGTCGGCCCTGGGCACTGAGAATAGCGTGGTTGATTTAATTAAGCATTGGCCCCAACTGAGGGTTGCCAGGTAGATCCCACTTGGGGTGCATGCACAAGTCTGAATCACTATCTCTCCTCCTCTCACTTAAGAAGAAAAAAAAATCTTAAGAAGGGGTAGTGATACAAGAAGAAAATTACCTTTAAGGATTCTGAAATAATGGGTAGTTTCACCAAATTTTAAAACCTGAACTTAAGGCAAATGAAACTCTCTTATTGTAATCAGCCACTTCCAACTAATGTATATGTCACAAAAGTCCACTACAAAAATATTCTGCAGATGACAGCAATTATCTTAAGTATTTATAAATCAAGATGCTTTAAAGCAAAAGACTGACTTCATCAAATCTCAAAACATAACAAACCATAACCATATACATTTATTTAAAAAGGAGGTTTTAGGAATATCTCAGTCAAGTATGGGAAATATTTACCTTTACAATGGGCATATGGCATTGTCATTACATAATCTTCACCCCTATTCAAGAAAGTTAATCGTGCTTCTCCATCTAATATTGCAGATAATGAGTTTCCTAAAATAAATAATGTTTGTTAAATTTCACAAAGCTAATTCAATCAATTCAAAACCAATGAAACATATTTAGGACACCTACCAGACTTCTACAGTGGAACATCTTAAAAATAAGTGTCTCAATTTCAAGGTGCTGAAATATATATATTATCTTACATCCAAAACATATTTGATCCATATTTCCATTCTTACAAAACAAATACTTTTTAAAGTATAGTTATGTGCTTATTTATTTTATATGCTGCTTTAAGAAAAATCTTAACCATATATGCAGTAAAACACTATTTCACTGGATAGCTTATTTGTCTATTTTTTAATAAAAACATTATTTCTTCTGTAAGTCACAGTACTTAATCCCAAACTTCGATTACTTTTGAGATAATAATGATACAAATTTTAAAAATTTAAATATGCATAACTTGTAACCCATGCAATGAATTATAAAATTTCAGGGTATTTTCTTCTAGCTTTTCTCTCATATGTATTTTTCTTTCTCCTCATCACTTGTTTTCTTGAAGTATAACAATTTACATATAATAACTGACCCATTTTAATTGTGCATTTTGATAGTATACTTTTGATAGTACACATGGCAACTGTCAAGATACAAAGTTTTCCATCATCCCAAAAGATTTTCCCTTCCTCTAGCCTTAGGAAACTACTTTAAAAAAGCTTTTATTGGTATGTTTTTGGGTCCAATGCTAAATATTATTACTAACCAAGTATTCTAACTGTACTTGGAGTCTTTCTCTTTTTAGTCAAAGACTAAGATAGAAAAACCAACTCCTCAGGTACATTAAGACAGAATAAAAACCTTAGTAGGGTGAAAGGCAAAAGAAATGCATTATGCACTAAAAGGGCTACCATAGTGGACAATCATTATTCTATATTTTAGTAAGTGATGTTTGTGATAAATTTAGACATATGGGGTTAACAGTTATATAAAATGAGTCATACCTCTATTTATGAATGGACAAAGAAAAACACCATAAAAGAAAAGTCGTTATTCAAGTACAGGTGACACTCAAAATGACATAAAAATTCCTTATTTGAAAACATCTCAAGACACCATCTAAATAAAAATGCTTATTAAAAAATACTACCTCCCAGAAAAGAGTGTCTATTCAGACATGAGAAAACTCACCATAGAACTTGGACTTAGCCAGGATACTACCACTAAGGCAAAATCCATCCTTTCGGTTACTAACATAAAAGGCAGATATTGGTGGATGATGGGACACCTATTGATCACAGGAAAAAACATAAATATAATAAGTATATTACTGTGCTACTATAAAAAATTTCAAGTCTTAAAAGTATATTCTATTATTATAGAAGAAACATTTGGTAAGTAGTGAAATTAAATATTGATGATTATGGTACTCAGCCTCCAAAATATCTCCCAAGGAACCTCACCTCCTGGTATTCACACCACTGGGCAGGCACTCCTTACACTGTAAAAAAGTAGGTTTACATGGAAGTGATAGTATGTCTCTTCTGAAATTAGGGTATAAAGTAGCACCCATCTTGGTGTGTCTCTTTCAGATCATTAGTTCTAAGAAGCCAGTTTGCATATTGTGAACAACCCATGTGGTGAGGAATTAAGTCCTATTGTCAATAGCCACGAGATAAGCTTGGAAGTAAAATCTTCCAGTCCAGTTAAGTCCTCACCTCAGAGGACTGAGATACTGGATGACATCCTGACTGCAACTTCATAGAGACACTGAGCCAGAACGACCCAGCTAAAGAGCTCTCAGATTCTGTAACCTAATTGTATGAGCTATTAAATGTTGCTAAAAGTCATTAAGCTTTGGCAATAATTTGTTATACAAAAATGGATAACTAACACTGGTTATTCTTCACATAAGTTATGAATGAGTTATAAGAAATTAATTTCTTACAAGTGTTAAAATTGTTATTTTAAGCTTAATGAATAATCATAAAAAATAATACAGAAGTTTGAGGAGACAAATCAATAGGAACTACTGTCATCTGGACCACAGAAGGTGAGCAGGTCAGGGTTAGTTCAGATGAAGAAAAGCTGAGAAGATGTACTGTGGCGGGAGAATTACATTTAAAAATATGAAGGCAAAGAAGAACAGGTAAGAACATCAGGTTACCTAACTGAACACACAACTTTGACTACTGTGAAAGGGCACAGAAAGGCATGGAATTAGAGGTAAATTTAAAAAGATATGAAGGCCCTAGAATGCCACAACAAATGGCTATAAATGTAATGCAGGAACTGGGGAAACACTGAAAAGTTTTGGGAAAGAGGTGGAGGGCAAGAAAATAATTGTTTTTGGTCACAGGATTCAATTACTCTAACAGTAATACTTTTGAGTATGATATTTCATAGTACTCAGTACTAAAAAGACACTCATCAAATGTTTATTAGTAAAGGTTAATCAACAGTGAGTGTACTGAGTTTCTATTTTCTATGAAAATAACCCAATAACTTCTGACCCAGTTTTGCTTTTATAAGAGATTTCTAATACCTGTTCAGCAATATAAAAAGTTTTGCTGTTTGTTCTGGGATGAATCCATAAACAACGGAAAGTCTCACCAAGTATGGGATTGTAAGGTTTCTTCAGTCCCTAGTAAGAAACATACAAGTTTTAAATTATAAATGCAAAAGATTCAGAATAGTTTAAACCAGTCGAGAAATGTTTAGGTGTATCATCTGAAAGCTATCCTTATGAAATTTCACAGTAGTGACATAAAGTTAAATAACTTTAATCATAACAGGACTAAATGATCAAGTATTTTGCAATTTTGCTAACTCGAGGCCTTACAATTATTAATAAATATTCTAAAGGTAAAAAAATTTAAAGAACTCATATAAGGTTGAAAAAGATAAGATATTAACAATACCTTTGGCTTTTTATAGAATCCTGACAAATACCATTTCACTACTTTTTTCAAACGAAAATAAGGATTTTCTTCAAGAGCAGCCCTAAAAAACAAAATGGTAAATACAAAAATTTCACAGAACATATCACAAATTCTCCCTCATATTTATCCAGTCAACAGGTGAATATGATATATGATTGAAAAGCATAATTCATATTTAAAATAGATGGCAAAAACACCACGCATATCAGTTTATAACAATCATTTTTCATAAGCTGGTTACTTTTATTCTCATTTCTCCTATTCTTCGATATGCTGCCCATGTCTTTGCTCAGTTTTTGAAAACTCGCCAAACCAAGATTTTTCAACTGGGGTTCTGTTGAACCCTAGATGTTGCTAAAGATTCTGTAAGAAATTGTGATTTAAAAACTAAAGACTGAGATTCACACAGTTAGTTGCCTGGCATTGGCAATAACGGGGTATCTGGCCAAGCAGCCTCATTAACATCTTTTTAAGAGGCCTTCAGTCCCATATGTCAGAGATGGACCAGGTCCACTTAGTCTATTCTCATTTGTCAGTGTTTGTTAGGAGATTCACAGTAACTGGGGAGGGTTGTAGAGCATGGTGGGAGGACAAGAGGCTGATGGTAGCCCCTTCCTTGTCTGCCTGTGTATCAAGTCACAAATATGCAAGATTTATAATAACTTAAACCAATCAAAAAGTTTTTTTAACCTATTTTTAGCCTTCAGCCTCCCTTATGTGCTACCAACTGATTTTCTCAAGTGAATAAATTCTACCAATATAACAGGTAACCAAAAAAGTTTTCATTTTAAAGAAAAAGTTTTTAGAATTCCTGACTCAGCTACCCCTTTGCCTGTTTTGCTGAAGCTGTAAACATAGCAAAACATTGAGTGTATATATCAGAAGTGAATTCTATCTGTTTATTATTTATTTACTTTACAACTGAACCCTCTAAGCACATCTGAAGGTTCAGTGTGGTGACTTTTGAAGATACAGTGTTAGATGAAAGAGACCAGGTTGAAAGGCAGCACTTTTCAGGAGTAATCACCCTCTGATTGCTCTCTTCCTATTTTGACTTAAATTCTCTTACTACAATATTTTATTTTATACTTTACATATACATAATTCACACAGTTCAAAACAAAGCAATATAAAAAATATACACTCTTGCTATTGTCCCAATTCTCCAGACTCTTCCTACTTCTGTCCTACAGGCAACTTCTTTCAGCTTTTTTAAATTAAAAGTTTTCTTTAAGCATAAAGAAGAAACTACGTAGTAAGTATGAAACTAAACATAATCTGCACCTTGCTTTTTTCCAAACAAACATAATGTTACAGATCTCTCCTGATCTGTTTATAGAGTTCTTCCCTATGTGTGGAAGAACACTATATATTATTTAACCAGTCAGCTGTGCCTGGACACTGGAGTTATCTAATTTTCTACTATTACAAACCTTGCTGCAACACTCTTGTATATATGTCACTTTGTATATGTGGAGCTCTATCTATCGGGATTCCCAGAAGCAGGATTACTGGAGCAAAGAACTGAACACATCTGTAACCCTGGCAAGTACTGCAGGTTCTCTTCAAGGACACTGCGCCAGCTGGCACCGCCCAGCAGCAGTGTGAGTGGCTGCTGCATGCAGCCTTGCCAATAAAAGAGTGTATTGCCAGAAAAGTGCAGCCTTTCCATTTAGGGAACATGGGCACCTTTCAGGAGGATCTGTTGTGAGTCCCAGGAACCTACCCCACATTCTGAGAGAAATTAATTTCTAGACAAATAAAAGAAAGAAATATAAGATATAAGGCAAAACTGGGGTATAAAAGCTTTTAAACTTCTGCTCAATGTGATGGGTGAAAAATAGTACCTTATCATTTGAATCTGCATTTTCCTTATTTTGTATGAAGTTTGTATGTGTAAGGACTATTTCTATTTCTTCATTTTTAAACTAGTCATTTCCTCCACTTCTTTTCTGTTAGGTGGCTCTTCATTTTCAATCACTTTGTAAGAGTACTTTTCATTTTAGGAACATTAACATTTTGTGTATGATTTAATTTGCAAAAATCTCTCACAATTTATCAATGACCTTTTAATTTGGATGTTTGCAATGTTTATTAATACAATAGACTAATAATGCTACTAATAAGCTGAATACAGAATCTAAAAACCAAGTCACAAGGCCACAGCTTAGAGTCCCAGGAAACACAGTGCCTGGGAACACCTCTGTAGCTGGAATGGGGCAGCAGGTGAAATCTGGAAAGGTATAGATAGAAAGTTGCTGTCATTTACTGGTTCTCCCAACAACTGTTGGGACAGAGGTAGACAGTTTTTCCTCCACCTCCTGTGTTCCTGCCTTCTTCAGAATTACACCTTCAGAATTGCTGGCAGGAAAAACAGCAAAGACAAACGTGGGGATTTATGCCAAGAGCCAGCAACTGGCAGGGCACTGCAGCTGGGGCAGAGCTGCATATGATATGCCTCACACACACGCAGACAGGGTAGGGATAAGCAGAAGCCCAGCCCAGCATGGGACAAGGCAGGGAGGCTGACATGAGGAGAACAAAGAATGACAGCTATCTCTCCCCATGTGAGGGCAGTCAACAGTCAGGGAGCCTGTGACAGCAGTGTTTTCGGGGGAGGGGTAAAATTCCTGTCCTCCCCAAGCTTGTGATCTCTCAATTCAACTGGAAACAGTATACCAATATGCTTCTATTAAGGTCAACTAGAGGAGTGGTGGAGAAGAAAGAGTGATACCTCATTAGAGACCAATTTTGGTAAGGCATACCCACTGAACAGCACTCTGGAAAATCTCTTAAAACATGAAATATCTTCTATATTAAGAAGTGCCTGACCAGGTGGTGCCACAGTGGATAGAATGTTGATCTGAAATGCTAAGGACCCAGGTTTGAAACCCCGAGGTTGCTGCCTTGAGCGTGGGCTCACCAGCTTGACTGTGGGATCACTGGCTTGAGCATGGGATCATAGACATGACTCTATGATCACTGGCTTGAGCCCGAGGTCTCTTACTTCAGCGGGGGGGGGGGGGGGGGGGAGGGTCACTGGCTCAGCTGGAGCCCCTCGGTCAAGGCACATATGAGAAAGCAATCAATGAACAACTAAGGTGCTGCAATGAAGAATTGATGCTTCTCATCTCTCTTCCTTCCTGTCTGTCTCTGTCTGGCCCTCTCTCTTGTCTCTCTGGCAAAAAAAATAAAAATGAAAAATAAAAATAAATAAAAAATGAAGAAGAAGAAGAAAAGGAAGAAAGGATTTACTTACTCAGATAGGAAATCTGCATGGTAGTAGTAATCTGAAAGTTTATCCAGAAAAGAACGAGGCTCCAAAATAAACGTAGGCAGAACCACCCTGGACAGGTCCATACCAGGGCGGACCTGTTTCAGCAATGTCCAGATAAGGCTTTTGTTTTCTTCAGACACCGTTTCTGTTTGAGAAGCCTCACCTGCCTTCAGCAATTAACAAGAAATACTGAAATATTATGTCAGATACAGAAATGTGTAGAAGACAGCTAATGTTGAAAATCTGAACTATCTGACTATTCCAAGCATTCTTAAAATGTGAAAATGACCCATTATATAATAAAGTCTATAGCTATAAAATTTAGGTGAAAGGGGTAGTTACAAGAGACATCAAAGTTAATGAATGACATATACAAAGAAGCCATTACAAAAATATTATACTCCTTTCTACTACGTATCTTTACCACTGTGTACTAGCAACAAGAAAGTTATAAACTCATGTTTCCTTGCAATTTACTTTGTCCCTGGTAATGACAACTAGCAGCATTGTATTCCAACAGCAAACCTGAAGCAAATGTAAACTTTAAATTTAATAAAACCTAGTTATGTATGTATGAATACTGTATGTTTTAAGTTGCTTATAAATTCTGATATATTTCAAATGGATGAAACTTTTAAAATAGGTCTCATAGAAATATTCTTTTAGAAAAATAAGCAATAGGTCAAACAAATAATATATTCAATTTCATTTGAAAACTTCCAAGAATTAAAACACCAAAATTCCTGAGAATCAGAGACTTTTACCTCTCCGAGTTCCTCATGGCTCTGTTCAGTGTACGTAGTCTCCTTTAAGGGCTCAATAGGTTCAGGTTCAATATATGAGTCATCTTGCCTTTCTGATGTATCTGTGTCACTTTCTTCACTTTTCCCCAGCACTTCATTGTCTGACTCATCGTGCTCTTGATCATTTTCTTTATCGGATTTATCAGAATACATATCTTGGTCCTTAAAATGCTGTCGTTCAATTTCACTATCATTTAACCTTAAGGGAAAGAATTATTAGAAAGAAGAATAAAGGATGTTAAGAATATTTACATTGGCCCTGGCAGGTTGGCTCAGTGGTAGAGTCCATTCAGCGTGTGGATATCCTGGGTTCAATTACTGGTCAGGGCACACAGGAAAAGTGACATGGGAAAAGCAACCATCTGTTTCTCCATCCTCCCCTCTCCACCTTCTCTCTCTCTCTTGCCTTCCCTCAATTATGGCCCCATTGGTTCAAGCACATCGGCCCCTGGTGCTGAGGATGGCTCCACTGAGCCTTCCTGCAGGTACTAAAATAGTTCGGTTGCGAGAATGACTCCAGATGGACAGAGCATCAGCCCCAGACAGGGGTGCCCAGAGGATCCTGGTTGGGGCACATGTGGGGGTCTATTTTACCTCCTCTCACTTGGGGAAAATAAAAAGTATTTCATTTATAAATAAGGGTGATATGCAACAATTACTGAGAATTTACTATGTGTTGGGCACTGTTGTTAGTGTTTCACACAGTTTTACTTACTTAATCCTCAAAAATAACCCTATGAGATAAGTAATATTATTCTCACTTTACAGATCAGTAAATAGCACAGAGAAGTTAAGTAAAACTCTGGGAAATGTTAAAAAAAGATGACACTGAACTCTCTGCCTCTCTACCACTTGGGGCTAAAATCTTTCTAAAGCAAACTTTTAGACTAAATATATCTTGCCAGACTTTTTTCTTAGTTTGCAATTGTCATCACTTGACTCGGCCTGTCTCTTATGGTCTGAAGGAAAACTTCAAGTCAAGACCATCATAAAAATTCTCAAGTAAACTCAAATGAAGTATGACTTTCCATCTGTAAAGATCTCCAAAGTCACTTGAAATAAGTTTAATAAGAAAATGTAAAAGGTAAGTAATTATATCTATTTAATACTTGTCTGATAAGCTTAATCTTAAGAAAAAAGTCCAAGGAGAATTGGAAATGAAAATATTAGCTTAAGGAAATAAACCTGTAACCTAAAATTGATAAGTTGCTATAACCAACCCTGTTTATACTAACCTTAAAGTGATTAGGGCTAATAATCTGTGAAATTTTTTTTAAACTGACTTCCAAAATAAAATTTTTAAAAGAAATTTCTTATTTAGGAAAGTATCTGTGGGTTTCATTTAGCATAAAAATCTTATAAACAGTAAAGTACTTTACAAATGAATACATGATGCCATTATATATATAATTAATATTTTAGCAATGCTGAGATAGTAATAGAGCAGAGAAGCCTTATTTGATTCTAATGTTAGTCCCTATTTTTCCAAAATCTTTATTTGTTTGGATTTAACCAGAGGATTTCTTATTTATTTATTTATTTATTTATTAGGTAAGCGGAGGAAAGATCATGAGGCACACTCCTGGATGGACCACAACAGGGATCAACTCAGCAACTACATCTGGGGTCAATGCTTGAGTACCGAGCTATTTTTAGCACCTGAGGCTGATGCACTCCAACAGAGCCACGCTCAGCACCCAGGGTCACACTTGAACCAACTGAGCCACCGGCTGCTGGAGAGGAAGAGAGAGAGAAGGAGGTGAAGAAGGGAAGGAAAAGCAGATGGTCACTTTTCCTGTGTGGCCTGACTGGGAATCAAACCCAGGACGTCCATACACTGGGCTGACATTCTATCTACTGAGCCATAGCCAGGGCCTAACCAGAGAATTTCTAAAGCAATTTGTTTATTTTATATATCTTTCTTTCTTTCTCTTTATGATCATATATATTTTTTAAAAGTAGTATAAAATTGTCTCTCCTTTCTTACCATCTTTTCTCTCCTTAACCACTCATGATTTGGTTTTCACTTTCCTAAATCCAGTGAATCTGTTCCCTTAGGTCACTAATGATGGCTTAGTTCACAAATCCAATGACTTTAATCTTTGCCTCCTTTGACTTCTCTGCATCACTAGATTTAGATGATGATTATTCCTTGAACTAGTCTTAATGCTTGGGTTCCTTGTAACTATAGTTTTACTTTTTAAGCTCTGTGATCCCTCTCATTTCCTTCTATCCTTAAATATTTTCATCTTCCATGACCCTTCTTTACTTTCTCTATCCTCTCTCTCCTTTGGAAAGCTACTCAAATTCTATGTGATTTCCAAGCCCATGCATGCAGGAATACGCTTTAGACTATGATTTTAAATGCTTGGTTGATACCATTTATATCCTGGGATCACTGCATCCTCAACAAGTACAATATTTAAATTATTATTGCTTGAACATGGTCCTTTGTTTTATTTTATCACCATCTTCCCCACCACTCAGGCATAAAGCTTGGTACTCTTCACCTAGAAGCTGTCCATTACATCCAAGCCAGGCTTCTACCTCTCATCTCTGCATCATCTGCTCCCCGCTCATTTTCTGTCACAGAGCCAAATAAAAATGTTGAAAGGTTATTTCTATTTTGTAAAACTCTGTTATACTGAGTTATACTCTGTCATAGGATGTTATGTTTGCATCCTATGAATTCCCCTGATCCTCTATTACCCTAAAGCATCTCTCCTTTGGCTGTTTGTGTTATTCTTTGCTTCATAGTATTTACAGCTACCCAGGATTTTATAGGTTTCAAACCAAACAAAACACCTCTTCAGTATCACACAGTTAGAAAACTGTTGTATTGGATTCAAATTTAGGATATCAAATTCATCCCCCTATTCTAAATGTGGCAAATTATACAGAAAAATGTATGGTATCTTACACAGAAAAGAGGCTCCAAAACTTTAACAAATATGTGAAGCAGGTGAATTTTTAAGATAGCAAAATAAGGACATTTAAAGATTACCTGATATACAACAAAAATAATAAATAGCTTATAGCTGAAGAGATTTGAGGGAAAATATTTCAGGAACAGATTTAACAAACACCCAATCCTATCCCATTCAGACTTCTGTTCTGAGAATTAAGATAAAACTCCAGGGTATAATTCTTCAAAGAAAGGATGAAAAATATCAGGTAATGGAGGTTTTCAGAGAGTGAAAAGAAAGAGTCAAGCAAAAGGATAAAAAAAAAAAAATGGCCTGACCAGGCGGTGGCGCAGTGGATGAAGCGTTGGACTGGGATGCGGAAGACCCAGGTTTGAGACCCCGAGCTCGCTAGCTTGGACCCAAGGTCGCTGGCTCCAACAAGGGGTTGCTCGGTCTGCTGAAGGCCCACGGTCAAGGCACATGTGAGAAAGCAAGCAATGAACAACTAAGGTGTTGCGACGGCAACGAAAAACTAATGATTGATGCTTCTCACCTCTCTTCGTTCCTGTCTGTCTGTCCCTATCTATCCCTCTCTCTGACTCTCTCTCTGTCCCTGTAAAAAAAAAAAAAAATGTTCAGTTCAGGTTATATGAATGAGAGGAGCAGTCTAACAACTTTGAGGAGAGTAACCCAATGCTGATAGTAATATGTAGCTAT
The DNA here is from genome assembly GCA_037038555.1 of Rhynchonycteris naso. NCBI lineage: Eukaryota > Metazoa > Chordata > Mammalia > Chiroptera > Emballonuridae > Rhynchonycteris > Rhynchonycteris naso. Next base: position 105,014,919 of record CM072996.1, on the reverse strand, counting down.
AGAGCAGAAACTGAGCATTGGGCAAGGGAGGTAAAGGCAAGGGAAGTCTAATGGTTTTCCTACAAAGCTACTAAATAGATCTGAACCTCAAAAAAGTTTCTGAACCTCAAGCAAACAAACTATTGAGTTTCCCTGGAGAAAATTCTTTTATGGTATTAATTATAATAAATGCTTCAGGGGATAAAACTACAATAAGATACAGTTCCAACTTGAAACAATACATATAATAGAATTCTACAAATACTAGAAAGAATAAGTCAAGTGCGATTATAAAAAACTAGTGTTACAGAACAGCAATAGAAAGACAGATTCTATCTCATGATTAGGAGGCATGAAAGTCTTCATACATGATATAGTATTTGAAATTGGTCTTGAAGAATACACTATCTCTTATGATAGGAGAAAAGGGTGAGGAGCACTAGAAATCACTCCTCCTGAAGGGAATGCCAGCACCAAGACAAGTTAGACAGAATGTTTGTATTTTGGAAATAAGTAATTCACATTAGCTAGGATCAAGGAAATAACTTTCTATACCTTACCCTAATAACCAAACAAATGTTAAATTGAGCCTCAGATCATATAATGGGAAGAAGACCGCCAAGTTTCAAATCTAGATAAACTACAAAAATTCTAGACCTTCCAACTAACCAAGAGAACAACACGGTCTCTAAGATAATCACCAAATTAGTGGTATTATCTACTTACTGAAAGTTGTCACCACTGTGGAGATTGTTAGCACGTAATAAGCCATACAAAGTCACATGTGTGCTCTCTGATGAAATGCTCAGGTCATGTTCCTTTCCTTCCCTGATCATTGTACGTTTAAGAAGACTGGAACATTTCAAAGCCAACTCCAAAGCATCCATCCAGCACCTTCCTAGAAAAACATAGATCATAAGCAGTATAATTCAGGAAACTATAAAAACTGGCATCCTTCTTAATTTCACACTGTGAGCCTTTAAAACATACTATTATTTCCTTGAGAAACAGTCACTGGAAAAGTTAGTTTGAACATGAAGTCTCAAATGAATTTTTTAATGCATTTTTTCAAGTGCTTTTTACATACTAAGTATGTAGAAACCACTGGTAAATGTATAGACTATAGCACACATTATTAAGCACACCTAATAAAAATACCTGTATTTTTAAAATCTTAGAACATTAACATGTAGTATAATTTGAAGGTATAAAAAAGGGTACATAAAATATACTAAAGGAGTTATGTTTGTAGTATAAACAAACTATCTAAAATAATGTTTTGTTGTAGATAGTAAGTCTACACACATAGGTTTAGCATCCATTCTACTTACATATGGATGAAAATTTTTAAGTCAGGGTCAGGGTAATGCCTGTATAATACTGTCATTTACTGCTCTATTACTTACTAGAAACATTAGTCATTTTATTTTTTAAGTTAAAATTTAGAACTGTAATTAGCAGAAAAAAACGATAGTTCACTTAAAATTCATATATATATATATATTTGTTTCAACATCTAAAAATATCAAGCAAATAAAACACTTTCATAACAAGAGCTCATGCCTATGATATTTTAAAAATAATCATTTGATAAAAGTAAACTAAGGAAGATAACAAGATTCCTTAGGTTAGGGTAGCTTAAACTATATAAAATATAAAAGTGAGGCAGAAATTCATGATCAATTATTAAGACTTTAAAGTTACCTTGACTTTGAATAAGTTTTGGCTCTCCCTATATCTGCTTCAGGAATTAAGTATTAAGTTAATATGTGTAGAACAAAAGTATGTACTTAATGTCTTATGTTAAAAAGACTCACAATGGTGTATGTACCTTAGTGATAAAATATAAATAGTATTTTTTAAAAATATAAATAGCATTAAATGTACCTCGAAAATCATAAAACTTAATGAGTTACCACAGAGAACACTAACCAAGACAAAAAGGTGCCAACAGGGTAATGAGGAATAAAGAAAACTCTAGGCTGCTAATTCATCACTGAATTATCCAACACTTCCTTTCGATCAGATTTCCCTATGTCAACTAAGTTAATGATATATTTGGTGTTCTAAGCAATTTATGATTACAATGCCTGTGCTAAAAATACCATACTTAAGACAGATTCTTCCCAAAGGAAAATACACAGTGGTATATGAAACCCTAAAAAATGAGGCCAAAATCTGTACTACATTATCCATCAAAACCTGTATTTACCATCTGACTCTGAAGTAGCTCGGATGATCAAGTAACTGCTAGGTAAGGGCTGAGTTATGGATCCAACTGCTTCACCTTTTGGACCCTTAAAATAAACAAACAAACATAAGCAGAATAAATGGCAAACAGTATTATGAGGCCTCAACTCCATTATTATGGTAAGAATACAAGTTAGGCATGGATTACAATTTAAAAGCAAACAAGTTTTAACTTCATGTTTCTTGAAAAGTAAATGTTGAATATTAAGAAAAGTTGTCCTCTTCCAAAAAATATACCTCTTAACCAAAAAATTGAACAACTTATAGTTATCATTAAACATTATATTTACCATACTAGGCCAAATTTTAATTTAACAGAAAATTTCCATGCCACACACACACCACTAGAAAAAAATACTTAATTTGTAGAAGCCTATGAAGAAACAGCTGGAAATATTGTTATAATTTACAAGAAAAAGAAAACAACTTTTGGTCCAGGCAAAAATAAAGCTCAATTTTATAATCAATGCTATACTTATGTATAAAAGCACCAACTATAAATGTTAATTTTATTTTTCTAGAAACAAAAAAGAAAAAGTAATTTTATTGTTGTTAGCTGAAGTGATTTGTTTTAGAAGTATACAACACCAAGAACTCTATAGTAACTAGGATCACCATGGCTACTCTTGGGTGAACATAGTTCTTATCTGGAAAGAAAATTCTAAGGATTAAATTTATAGTATAATTTTGATAGGAAAAGCATAATGTTTTAAGTTGTCAGATCAAGGAATAAAATAAACTTTAAAAGTATAAACATTAGAAAACAAAGATGCAGTTCAAAATGAAAACAGAAAAATCAGTATGATTTTAACAAATGTTATAATATCCTTGGGTATTCTCAAACAGTTTTATAATTTATGGGCTGGTTCCTAGAGCTAGGGTAGGATAGGGACTAGAGTCAGACTACGTAGGTGTCAACCTTGGTCCCATGCTAGAAAAATTACACTGGGGAACAAAATTTTTGTTGCATCCACAAAAACACTTATTCTTACCTAATTTAAGTGTGCTGATCTGAAATCTGACATTAGTTTTTCTCTGTAAGCTACACTTTCTTTGTAATTCAAGATTTTAGGTTTTCATCTTATTGTAAAATTTTCAACATTCAGTTTAATATAATGAAGTAGAATGTCTTCTTGGGCATCATCGTGAAAATATAATAATTTATATAATGCAGTAAATACACTAATATACTAAAAGATATGACTGCATCAAAATTTGTCTACATTTTCGAAATAGAATATATTAAAACACTTATTTTAATCATAAAATTTGCACAAAACTTATTTAAATTCTATTCAGGCAAAAATTGGCATTTGTAGCTCTTGCGTTTGTGCACTTGTTGAGGACAATCTTGTTTGATGCTCCAGCAGTAGTCTGCCATCATATTTCTGTCCCATAGCCCCTGACAAAGCTCTTCCATCGTCTTCAGATATTGATGAAAGCATTCTTCCTGCTCATCACTAACAGCTCCAAACTTTCGGGAAACTTATCAAGGTGACTGTTCAGGAAGTGAATTATATATATATAATTTTATATATATATATATATAATATATATATATATATATATATAATATATTATATATATATTATATATATATATATATTTTTTACAGGGACAGGGAGAGAGAGTCAGAGAGAGGGATAGATAGCGATAGGCAGAAACGAAGAGAGATGAGAAGTTTGATGTGAAGTGGGGGGAAAATCATCCTGTCTCAATTAACTCCAGGTTCATTCACAATATTTTGCATCCCTACTTCCAGAGCTTCAAGTTTCGGCCACTCACTCCTTCTGTGTCCAGTGTTTCTCCTGAGCTCGGCTGTGCCACAAACACAGAAAGCAAGGATACTTCGTGAAACCTCTCTGTTGTCCTAGCAAGAAATTTACCATTTTAAGATCCACCCAAATGATTCAGTTATGTTCCTCATACTTCAGTAAGTCGAGGACAGTTTTTCTGTCATTATAATCCACTCACAGATGAGTGGAATAACCAATTGGAACCGCTGCATAAACATTACCGTTGTGTAGGAGAACCCATTTCAGACTCCGTTTAGAGCTGTCAAGAAATAGCTGCCATTCTGTTGGACTGTAAGTGCTAACACCTAGCAGGCTGAGAAGACTACTAATATCATGACAGTAAACAAAGTGTTTGTCTTCGAAAAATAAGTCCACAAAAATTTGTTTACGCTTCCTGAAATGGGATACTTTAGCTGACCTGTGAAGTACATTCTTTCTTGAAGCCTGGAGGCTAATAACTCAGCTGCTTTCTTTGATAGACCCCAATCTCTTACTAAGTCATTCAATTCGGGTTGGCTAAACTGCTGAGGGCTTAATGACTGCTTGGCATCAAAAGAAGACCCTTCAGATTCTACAACCATTTCCTCATGCATCTTATCAAAATACATTTGATCACCATGTTCACTTTCTTCATCCTTAAAAGAAATAAAACCATTGAAAACTGGAACTGGAGTGTCTCAGAGTGTGGGATAGGTCGTATTGCTGAAGGAATAGTAGGATATGCGATCATATGCCGTTTTTTCTTGCTGATGCCCTTTGTATGGATCAGACAGAAATAACAGTCACTGCTGTGGTCCTTAGGATCATGCCAAACCATGGAATACCAAAAGGCATTCCTTTGCGTTTTCCTTTTGTCCAGTCATGAAGCATTTCCTCACAATTATGACATACAGTATGAGGAGCCCAATTCTTGTCTTGATCGCCAAGGGGAACTTGAAAATGGGCAATATATGCACGTGTCACAAATGATGAAATACTGCGCCTTTGACGTTGAAGTGTGTAATAGCCACATATAGAACAGAAGGTGTCAGGACTATTCTTACATTTACGCCTACTTGAAGAAGCCATGATTCAATCTTAAAACAAAATAAGAGGGTGTTTTTATCAGATAATAATTTTTTACATTTAAAAACAAGTACAATTATGTAAAAGTGATGTTTGTAAAACATTAATTGCCTTGTGGTTATGTTGAATCCAAGAGTCATTGCCCTTTAACTCTAATTTAAAAACCAATGCATGCCATTAACTGTAACAAAAAGAAATTAAAATTGCATATAAACTAGAGCAGGTACCAAAAATCGAATTTCAGATTTGGAATCAATATGCAGAAATATACAGAAACAGTTCTAAAACCTCGTGCAACAGAAAGCGAAAAAAAAATTGTTCCCCAGTGTTAAAGTAACTTCCTTCAGGCCTTTGTCTGGTTAATAGGGGATAAATGTATCCTCCTTCAAGACAAGAAAATTTTAAAAAAGATTCCATGTAAAATGCTCAAAAAAACAGCTGACACAAAGTAAGAACTCATGAACATTATTTTTTCCTAGTCATTGACTGACTTTAAAACTGTTTTAACAATGTCCTAAGCAGGTTTGTTTGTTGGAGAATAATCTGATGTTGATATAATTGTACAAATTTACTGCCTACACAAATAATTGAAATTAAATAAATCTGACATTAAAAATATTTTTAATAATTTAAAAATTCATTATAATTCTTAAGATTCCTATGAGTAGTAAAGAATTAATGCTATACATTAAAGGTTTTAAGAGTAACTTTTATTTCACTTGAGAATAACATGATATACAAATACCACAGGTTGTATGGGTTGAATTCTTTCCCTTATGGGAAGTATCTAATTCCAGAATGGAACTAATTCTGTAATCCCAAGTTTATGCCTGAATCTAGACTACTGAAATAAAGGTAAAAAGTCCAAATTTTTCTCTAGGTATATGTATATTGCCTAATTAAGAAATACCAAAAATATTTAAAAGCTGAAACTGCTCTTTCTTAGCCCTAATATCAATTAGGTGGTTTTCCTTAAATGAGTTCTAAACACTATATTCAAGTATAACTGACCTTTCAAATTAAAACAATGATGGCTTTGTATAAACTTAAACTAGATTCGGCTTGTATTGTACACCTATTATTTGTAGAATTACTTGTAGTTAATCATAAAAGGCATCTCTATTTTCCTGATTAAGTTTCTGCTATCATAACACAAGTGACCAGAATGCTTTTAGTTATAAAGCATTAGCATTCCATTTTCAAAGAAAGTAGGACTGTGATTTCTTACAGGCTTCTTATTACTACATATTTACATTACTACAGAAAAGAACCCACAAAGTAAATGGCAGTGTCTGTTCTAAGAGACCTTATAATTTTGATAAAGAGAAAAAACAGTAAACATGATACAGTATTTACAAAGCAAAATTATTACTTGAAAAATTTAAATGCAGTACAAACTGAGTTCCCATGGCAAAGAAATAATAAGGTATACAATATAAATTAGAAAAACATTTTCTGAAGAAATTTTTAATTTAGATCTTAAAGGTAAACAAGAACTTTAGGTGCACGTTTTATCATGGATAGAGGCAGAGGAATGATGTCTTTTCAATAGAAAACAAAAATAAATTTCTAAATTCTGACAGAGAACAGCTATCATTAGATCGATTTTTCTCAGTTCTACTCACGGATTGCCATCTTTACCTTTTACCTATATAACAAGTACTTACCTTCACTGCCCAAATAGATTGCTCCAAAGGATGAAAAAGTTTGAAACAAAAACCATCCTTTTTTGATGGACGCTCAATGATTTCACAGGCATTCAGAAGGACTGTTCCTACCCATTGACCATTTTTTTGGGTTTTATAGATCAGGAACACCCCAGGTTTCAACACACACCACAACTTGGTCCAGCTTTTTAGAGTACCCCGAATCTACAGAAAATAAGTTTAAGAAATAAAGCTCTGTTTTTCTCTTTCTGTTCCACAAGATACAAATGGAATAATGGCAATAGGATGTTTTAATCTAAAATTTCCAGAAAATGTACAATTTACAATCAATGGAGATTTTTTAAAGCTACTAAATAACAAGCGCTAACAATAAACATAAAAATAGTATGACTCTGGCTTCTGAGTATCTTAAATTCTAGTGAGACACCGGGTCAACAGTTTCAAAATACTGTACTTAGTATGTTGGTTTTCCTAACCTTCCAGGTCAGGTCAGGGGTATTAAAACATCCTTTCCTAATACTGAAATTCTCTTCTTAGCATCTGTCACAGTTGTAGTTGTATTTCTGTGAATATAAGATTATTCTACCTTTTAAGATTTCCCCTCCTTACCACCATATAAAGAGTGCTGAAAACACACAAGGGATGCCCTCAGTATTGGTGAGTGGTAGAGAGAGGGAAGAACATACTTCCAGCCCTTCAATTACCTTCTCTCAATTACTCCATTCTTAGTAATTACTTAAAGTGTGCCATGCAACTTCTTGGGTAAATTTTAAAACACAAGTTACATAACTCTCTCTGATTAGTCTTATAAAATGTTCCTCATCCTAGGATTTAATGCTATGTCAAAAATAAGTTTGTAGCTTGTTTTTTGAATTCTATTTCTATAATTCACTAGAAGTGTCTATATACAAGTCACTGAAAAGGATGCTAATATAATATTGATATTAAAAACTAGAGATTATCTTGTTTTATTTACTATAAAACATCTGTTCTCTCAATGCACTTCCATGAATTATGAAATAAATATAGGGCTCCCAAACTCCACAAATAGGCATATCACAGTAACTCTAAACAATACAAATTTATAAAGGAGTTTGGAGCCAGGCATGAAAAGAGAAAATCTTTAAAAAAAAGTATGCATATATGTAAAAGAGATGGAAAGATAACAGATATACTGAGATAAGATTCTGGATCTTGGAGATGTGATAGTAAACCATGGATGGAAAATTACCATAATAAAGGTAATTTAGAATGTCAGCCAGGGGAATGTTTTAGGAAATTTTGAGAAGTTGGGGGAATAAAATGACAAAAAGACAAAAGTAGGTTTAGCCTTGAAAAATCCAAATGAGATCTAGAGCTTAAAATATTTTAAAGTAGAGCCAAAATTAGGTGTTTTCATCACAACATTGAAGAAGACCCTAGTATTACTTGGACTATCAAGGAAACCATCACTAGACTCCTATGTTAGTAAGAGAAACTTTAGTGACAGATCTTATAAACATTTTAGGTTGGAGATTATACCAACTCTTTGAGAAAGTGAAAAGTCTTCAGGTCTGGGGTGATTTTTAGGTCAATGCCAAGTACAAAAACTTATTGGGAGTCAGGTTCTTACAAGATCATTCTTAAAGTTAGCCTTGGCCCTGGTGTGTTGGCTCTGGATAGAGCATCAGCCCAGTGTGTGGACATCCTGGGTTTGATCCCCAGTCAGGGCACACATGAGAAGCGACCATCTACTTTTCTTCCCCACCCTCTTCCTTCTCACTCTCTCTTCCCCTCTTGCAGCCAGTGGCTCGGTTGGGCTGAGCGTCAGAGTAAGGCACTGAGTATAGCTCAGTTGGTCTGAACATTGCCTTCAGACAGGGGTTTCTGGGTGAATCCTGGTTGGGGCGCATGTAAGTGCGTCTATCTCCCCTCCTCTCACTTTAAACAAACAAACAAACTTAGCCTTGGACTGAAATATTACTATCAAATACCCTTTCTATGAGAATGATAGAGTACAGACTGACTGAGATAATAAAAAAGAAAATAAAAAATAAGTGGGAATAACCAGAAGAATAAGGTATAGAAACAGCAATATGTACATTTCTCTGAAAACTAATCCTTTTCAAAGGATAATTTTTATATTAACTTTGCCTTGTATCTTCTCAATTATGCATATACCAAGAGTCTACAAGAATAATAAATGATAATTTAAGTATCAAGCAAAATTTTCTTCATAGCATATTGATAAGAAGACTGTATAATGTCACACAAATCAAAGAGTCTTTTTAAAAGAATTGCTAAACATATTTGATGATGCTGTCAACAGAGACAACATTAAGGCTCCTTCTCCCCATTACAACTGGAACAGAAAACCTCTGGGATACAATTAACAGTGTGCCAGTAAAAAACAATCATCCTGGTAGTTATTTACATCTTGTAGGCTTTAGTGAACTCTGGGCTTTCCTATTCCAGCAGGTAAACATCCACCAATGAGAACTCAAGATTCAATACAAACTGACCTTCAACCAATCGGCCATAACAATAACAGAAGGATCTGTGATTGTACTAAGTAACTCCTTTGTTGCTCTTTTCTTTTCTTCTCGGTAATTTTTCTTTTGTACCTATTTTAGAGAAATAATAGAAAAAACTTCAATTCATTAGAAATGGGCAAATTCTTTTCAAAATTTTTAGGTATATAAAATGTAGAGTATAAAATTCTAACCCTCTTTTAGAATTCTAGCATCTTATGATAAAATAACATTTTTAAAGAATTGTTAGAAATTTTTAGAGGTTAGAATATAGTTTTTTTAAATCACTAGTGAAGTTCTTTGTATACTTTTTGAAGAACTTTACCTTTTTAAACTTACACAGTAATGAATAAATACAATATTGTGGTAAACATTTTAAACACAAAAGCTAAAAAGCTGTCTTAATTATACTCTATCTTATTCCAATCCACAGAATTGACCAATGTTAACCTTTCTAAAAACACTATCCTTTCAGGCCTTTTCTATATATATGCTCTATAAAAATATACAGCTTTTGTTTTTGAGTTTTCAAACACATTAAAAAATCATTCTTCCATTCAATATTTTTTGGAGTGTTACCATGTTCACATCAATTTTTTAACTGCTACATGGAATTCCTAGTATAAATAGTAAGAGCTAACATTTACTGGGTACATTCTGTACCAATCACAGTTCTAAGCACTTTAGATGGACTACCTCATTTAATCTTTGATAACCCTGGGAAGTAGGACTATTAGTATCCTTATTTTATAAAAGAGGAAACTGAGGCACAGAGAGTAACTTGCCCAAGATTACAGAGCTAGTAAGTCATGGATGCAGGATTCAAACAAAGGCAAACTGGCTCTGAAAGACATGCTCTTAACCACCATGCTATATGGCTTCAAAAATTTTCCTTAATATATTCTCAGGCTGAAGGAAACCCAATCAGTTAACAGTTTTTCCAGATTATAAACAATGTTGCAATTGTTTGAAACTGGGAATTTTGCTCTTTCCTGATAATAATATGTAAAATATAAATAATGAAGAAACCACAACAGTGAAATTGCTTTATTTAAAATATCAAATTTTACCTTCTTAAATCAATTCTGAGATAATCTGGGAAAGCAGCAGTGAATTAATGTAGTCATATTATTGCTTGCTGTTATTACAATGGTAATAGAGTGGTGGTAACCTATCAGTGATCATATATATATACATATACATGTTTATGTATATGTATATATATTTTAACTATAGTACAAAATCTTCCTAGTTTCACTTAATGGTAAAGAGACTGCATACAAATAAAATGTTTTTTATTAATTCTACAGCCAAAAGAACTTTAGACTTTTGGTCTTTATTATTATGCATCTCTGAATTAACAGATTGAATATGAAACTGCAAATGCAAATGAGATCAGATATGGGGGGAGGGGTAAAACTGACTACTTAGGGATCAAGAGTCAACTGGAAACCATGTGCTCCCTAGGCTTTGGGATCTGTGGCCAATCTTAAAACTGTGTAGGTAAAACAAAATATAGCAGGTCCTCAGATAAGGTTGTTTTGTTCAACACATGGTTCTTTATAACTGTGATGAGATGCAGAAGTAACTTAACTTTTGTTTATATCAATTAGACTATGGCAAAATTGGTTTCATCATACATTCACCACAGTTCCAAGAATCTATTAACAATGTTAAGTGAGGACTTACTAAATATCAACCCATGGGCCAAATCCAACCCATAACCTACTAGTTAGTAAACTTGAATTTCAATGGGCACCAGAGCTTTCCATCAGGGGTCCCAAAACACAGTGCTGTGCTTGACTTGAATACAACTTAGCAGAGATACCTAGTCCTCAGCCCCAGCAGTGTCCAGCTGAGGCCTGAAAGAGCTCTGAGACAATCATTATGTAGCCTTTTCAATTGACTCCAGAATGTCATAAAAATTTTGACTTTTTTTTATGCGTACCTACCTATCTGGGTTTTTTTTCTTCTTTCAGGAAGACATACATTTCTTTATCTATTAGCCTTCTTTCAAAAGCACATGCAAAGCATGTTAGTTATGACTGTGGAAACTAACCTTGAGAGATTCTTTTTTTGTGAGCTTGATTGAAGCTGAACTGTCCTTCTCTGAACCATTATAAAGTTTAGATTCAGACTAAAATCACATAGAAATGAACAACAACATTAAAACCATTTATTCTACACATATGCTTATGACATTCTTCCCACATATTTCTGTGATTTTAGCAAATGTTGATTTTCAAATACTGATTTCCCATGTAGTATATAGGACTTAAAAACTAATACACATTAAACCCACAAAAACTAATTCAATAAATTAACCTACAATGTGAAATTTCTATTTCCCACAGCTTAACAGGAAAATTTATAATATATTGTACTTCTTAGATACTATTAAATGACAATTATTAATAGTATTAGCTTAAAAGTTAATGAAAATTAATGGCTGTTTACTCTTTACCAAGTACTTAATCAAATGATGTGGGTAACATCGTTGAGAAACTGGATTTCTAATTTCATGAACACTTTATGTGCACTACCTCATTTAATAGTCAAAGCAAAACCATGCTAATAAGGAAATTAAGATCAACATATTAAATAACTAACATCCTAAAGTCACACACAGCTAGTTAAGTATATAAGCTGGAATTTGTACTCTAGCTGATACCCAGTCTCATGCTTTTAGCCATTTCACTAAACTGATTTCTCACCTTTTAAAACTGTTCATATATAATCTCAAGTCAGACTCAAAATTAAGACTTATCTTCATAAACAATAGAAAATCTGGTTCCCAGTCCTGACAAGATCTGCCCTGGAAATTCCTAAAGATTTCAGTACATAAGGGACAAACAAGCCAGAAGGGTGTCATGTGAGCTTGATAAATTAGAACACATATACTTCAAGAAATACTTGCTATATTGTATAGCTAGTTCTGCAAAAAAAGATCCAGTGACCAAGAGTTCTTCAGTGTTTTAAATACATTACTAAGTTTTCCTCTTGTATAACCTTACTAGCGCTATGTTAATGAGGAGTCAAGATTCAAAGTCACTTTTTTGACGCCAAAGTAATGCTGTACAGTAGAGCTTTCTGAATAACAGAAATGTTCTATATCTGAGCTTTCCAATAATGTGATCACTAGTTATATGTCCTATTAAGCACTTGAGATGTGGGTAACATCATTGAGAAACTGGATTTCTAATTTCATTTAATTTTAATTAATTTAAATAGTCATGATGACTAGTGCTATTGTACTCACAGGGCAGTTCCAAAGCATATTGCTTCATTAAGTTATAAAAAATTTATTTTTAGACTTCTTGCCCCCACCATTTAAAGATTACATATAGGTGGCTGTGGTAGATAGGTATGGGGTTTAAGTGCTTAGGCTTCTGAGTTGGAAGGAATACCATTATATCATACATTCACCAATTCTGATGCTAACAGCCTGAAAACAGGTTTTTAAAATTCTGTAAATGACAATGCACTTCTTCTAGCCATGGCAGATCCAAGATAATTATTTCCTCTTTAATTACTTTTACTATATATTTTACATGAAATAATCAAGGCACTTCTCATGTATATCTTATCTACATATAGTAATGCACTATCAAACTTCCATCCTAAGTAGTTTTACACATATGATAAATGGACATTTGTATAATGAATACTTGAAAAGGGCAAAAAAAAATCTATGTAAAATTATACATTAAAATATATCATGAAATCTCAATTGTTTCCAAGAACAGGAACCAGAAATATAAAGTTGGTTTTTTTTATTATTAATTTTAATGGGGTGACACCAATAAATCAGGGTACATATGTACAATGAAAAAATCTCCAGATTATCTTATCATTCAATTGTGTTGCATACCCATCACCAAAAGTCAAATTGTCCTCTGTCACCTTCTAGCAAAGCCTACTGCCGAGAGTAGCAAAGAATTTGAGTTAAAGAAATAGGTTTCTGGCCCTGGATGAGCAGTTCAGTTGGCTAGAGTGTTGTCCCAACAAGCCAAGATTGTAGATTCGACCCCTAGTCAAGGCACATACAAGAATCAATCAATGATGTCACGAGTAAGTGGAGCAACAAATGTTTCTTTTTTTCTCACCCCATTCCTCTCTCTCTCTAAAAATCAATTTAAAAAATAAAATGAAAAATGGAAAAAAAAATGTTTTCTTACTTCACATCATAAAAGTTTCTCCTGCTGTTAAACCTGACCAGAAATAACAATCAAAAGTCAAATTCCTCGACATATTATGTCAATCTAGTGAATTACAAACCCAATTTCTCATACATGTACTTTAAAAGAAAAAAAAAAACACCTCAGCAGACTAAGAACATGTGTGTGTACCTCAGTTTGAGAATTACTAATTTAGGGAACCGTCTTATTCTAAGAAAATGTCTTTCAATTGCAGGCTACTACTGTAAGAGATCTTTGGCCTTTGGTAAAATGTACACATTTTGATTGTTATTTGAACGCATTCCTAATACTTGAGAATTTTTTTCTAAGGAACATGAACTCTAAGAATTTCTCCATAAGAAACTCTCAGACTTCAGTTTGAAAAGTACTGCTGTAGCAGCCATAACAAAACAATATAATTCTAGAGAGGATACTGTTTCCCAACGGGCTAGATCTGCAAGTAAACAACAGCAGTAACAAGTAAACAAGAGTGAAACTTTCCTTTTTTCATACATACACAATACATGGTTTAGATATACCAACATAAGATTATCTCATAAAAATCTGATAGAATTTCATTGTCAGTTATCTCATCTTAAATATTAGAAAAATGTTGTAATCATATATTTGGGTACAACAATCTGCTTACCTTGCTCTTTGACATAGAAAGTGAAGAGTCATCTTTATTTTGAGAAATGTCTTCCTTTCCTCGTTCAAAACCTTTAAAAACATTGTGATTTTATCAGTATTACTACTTTTGTAGATATGTAGGCATTAAAAAGCATATATAGGTGTTGAAAAGCAGAGGCAGATACGTCATTCATTTCTTGTACTGATGTACATTACACTTGATATACATCAGTACAAGAAGCCTAGACGCACATACATATTTAAGCTATTATAAATTTAAATACTTCTAGTATAATAGTTCTTTAGGATAAATTAAGGCTTTCAGAAGCCACAAAGTCTTTCCCTGTACCCACTAACACCAAGCTAATACCCCTTTCCTCTGCTCCTAAGAACATTCAGCATGAACCCAGGCCTCATGGAGCTTTTCTTCTTCTAGTGAGCTATTTCCTAACAAAGAATCCTGATAAAACCTATTCAACATACTTTTCCCACTTCCTACCAAACTGGAAAACAATTCCAGAACTTGTGATAAAAGATTGGGGCAATATATCAGTATTAAGGAGCAGACTTAAATAAGTCTAACAATGTGCTTCCTGTGAGAATTAAATGAGAATGCACAGTATCGTGCACCCTTGTATGCATTCAATTAATACTACCCTTATTATCATTGTCACTGACTACTGCTATATGAGCAGTAATCATTTCAAAGATTTTATTTATTGAGTTTTAGAGAGAGGAATAACAGAGAAAGAGAGAGAAAGGCGGGGAGGAGTGGAAAACACCAACTCATAGTAGCTGCTTCTCGTAAGTGCCTTGACTAGTCTGACTGGGCTGACTGGGCTGGGTTTTGAACTGGCAACCTCAGCATTCCAGGTTGACACTTTATCTACTGCGCTACCACAGGTCAGGCATAGGCAGTACTCATTTTAATGAAGTTCGTTCTATTTTGGAAAGCAAGTAAGATTAAGTCTTCCTTAAAATTATTTTTCCTGAGTCCAATAAAAGCCTGTATTAAAAATATGTATATAATTATTCATAGTTCAGCACTTAAAAATCATTTCTAGCATATCAGTACATTTATTCTGTATTTGGTTTATATCAGCAAAAAAATAAATCCATTCTATTTTCCTAAGTCAGTGATTTTTTTCTGTAATATAAAGAAGGAATCTTCCCCAACCCCAGTAAAGAGAATGATCATTCAACCCCAACATTAGGGGGAAAAAACTTGTTTCATAAATGCAACACAAAATTTTAAATAAAAACTTAACAGAATTTGAATCTTTAGTGTAAAGCAAACCAAAGTTACATAATTCAGTTTAAAAATTCTAAAATATTTATTCAGAGTAATAAATACTTTTAATAACCAATTCTCAATATTAATAAACGACTATAAAGTACTTCAAAGATGTTCTAAATATATAGTATGTACAAGAGCACAAAGATTTTCTAAAAAAGTGTACAAAGTGTGGGGCAAAAGGAGATTTACTGTTGTGAGTAGGCAAAAGTTTATTCTTGTATTATTATTAATTATTGTATCACAATCTACGCTTCTCAAAAATAACTATTTTGACTTTTGCAATCATTTTTATCAGCATGTCACTGCAAGCATGTCATTTTCATTGCTGATTATAATCCTCCTGCATGACTTTTTACCCATCTATTGTTGACAGACATTTGGGTTGTTCCTAGTTTGTCCCTCTTATGAACAATGGTACTACAAATATTCTTGGAAATGTATCCTGGTAGGCATATAAACTTAAGAGTTTCTTTAAGTTTTAAACTTAGTGGCCGTAGAGAACATTTTATGAACTTGACCCCCAAAGCAAGGGAAGTAAAAGCAAAAATAAGTGAATAGAACTGTATCAAGCTAAAAAGCTTCTGCACAGCAACTGAGACTGACAAGAAAACAAATAGGCAGCCAACCAAATGGGAGATGATATTTACAAACAACAGCTCCAATAAAGGCGTTAATATCCAAAAATATATAAAGATCTCACAAAGCTCAGCAAAAAAAAAAAAAAGCAAACAATCCAATTAAAATATGGGGAGAAGACCTGAACAGACATTTCTCCCAAGAGGACATACAAATGGCCAACAGATATATGAAAAGATGCTCATCTTCACTAGCTATTAAGAGAAAAATGCAAATCAAAACTATGAGATACCAACTCACACCTGTTATATTCTCTATTATCAACAGACACGTAATAAATATTGGAGAGGTTGTGGAGAAAAAAAGGAACCTTCATTCACTGCTGTTGGGAATGTCAACTAGTACAGCCTTTATGGAAGAAAGTATGGTGGTTCCTCAAAAAGCTAAGAACAGAACTACCATATGACTAGCAATCCCTCTATTGGATATCTACCAAAAAAACTTAAAAACATTGATATAAAAAGACACATGCACCCCCATGTTCATCACAACATTATTCATAGTGGCCAAGACATGGAAACAACCAAAGTGTACCTTGATAGAGTATTGGATAAGGATGTGGTACATATATGCAAAGGAATACTACTCAGCCATAAAAATTATGCCATATTGCGATTTCAACAAGAGGATGGACCTTGATAACATTGTATTAAGAGAAATAAGAAAATCAGAAAAAGCTAAAAACCATCTGATTTCACACATAGGTGGGATATAAAACTGAGGTTCATGGACATAGATAAAAGTGAAATGGTTACAAGGGGAGGGGTTTTGGGGGAAAGGAGTGAAGAAGGACAAATATAAAGTGACAGAAAATGATTATCACACAATAAAATCAACAGTGATGGGCACACAATACAATCAACAGTTCAAATGTTATAGAAACATTACCTGAAACCTATGTACTCTTATTGATCAATGTCACCCATTAAATTTAACTTTGTAAGTATTGTTTTTAAATAATAAAGGATAAAAAGAAATAAATGTTCTACATCTTTGGGTCTCAAATAATAATAATAATAATATAAAATAAACTTAGAAACAGAATTCCTGGGTTATGGTATATACACATATATTTAGATGTCTTCAACTCTAAGGATACCAAATTTTTAACAGTGTGTACAAGTTTTCCTTCCTCCATATCCATGGTAACACCAATATTGATAGACTTTTAATATTTCTGCGAATCTGTTGGATATGCATATAATAATATATCAGAGAGGTTTCAGTTTGCATGTCCCTGATTACTAGTAATGTTGAGTACTTCCTCACATGTGACTTAGATATTTTAATGTTTAGTTTGTGAAGAGTCTCTTTAGATCCTTTGTGCATTTTTTAAAAACTCATTGTTTTCCTTTCTCTTATTGAATTATGTAGGATTCTTGATGTATTCCACCTACTAGCCCTTCACTAGCACTATTCATTACAAATATCTCCCCATTCTGTGGCTTGTCTTTTTATTCTCTGCATGATTTCTTCTGATGAACAATTCATGACTTTAAATGCAGTAAAATCCAGCAATCTTGTTCTTAACATTAGTGCTTTTGGTCTAAGAAAGTCTTCAAATCTGTGGCCATAAAGATTATTTTCCAATAATGTACTAGTACACAGAGTTTATTTTCTCCTATTCATCAATGGAATATTAACCCTGAATAAATTAGCACTCTGTCTTTAGCTTCTAATTTCTTAACAAAATATAAGTGCTATTATCATTGATAAGGTAAAACTTTTTTATGTACTTCAGGAATAAATTTGGATTATTAATATGTAGATATAAATTAGCAAATTTTATGCTTCCCTCGTCTTCTTTGAATGAGATTTAGATATATATCTATCTGCAAATGCAGAATAGGTATTTATAAAATATAAAATTGATACATTAATATTAGCCATATTGAACACAGCCAAGAATTTAAAAATTGACAGGAAAATAATTTCCGAGAAGTCAAAATACACTAGAAGTTACATAAGAGATTAAGGAAAGAGACAGGTAAGTAGATATAAAATTAAAAAATTGAACTATGGTATCACTGAGTACATGGACATTTAAGGTAGAAGTATTTAAAGGTAGAAGTGACAGCCTGACCAGGTGGTGGCGCAGTGGATAGAGCGTCGGACTGGGATGCAGAAGGGCCTAGGTTCGAGACCCCGAGCTTGCCAGCTTGAGCGCAGGCCCATCTGGTTTGAGCAAAAGCTCACCAGCTTGGATGCAAGGTTGCTGCCTTGGTCTGCTGAAAGCCTGCAGTCAAGGCACATATGAGAAAGCAATCAATGAACTAAGGTGTCAAAACGAAAAAACTGATGATTGATGCTTCTCATCTCTCTCCATTCCTGTCTGTCTGTCCCTATTTATCCCTCTCTCTGACTCTGTAAGAAAAAAAAGTGACAAAATTTTTTTCTAAGGAAAACTAAAATGAAAAAAGGTTATGCTCAAAGTAGTAAGATAACATTATCTTTAAATATACATCCAAAATTTTTTTCAGTATAACAAAATTTATTGTTTTATTTTTAACTTAAAAAAATGTGAAGAGCTGCTTGCTTCTTTGAAATACCTATTTCCACTCTACTCATTAACAGATAAAATAAAACATTTTGTTTTTTTGTAGTAAAATAAAACATTTTAAAGAGCTTTTTATCATGGTTGGTTATAATACAACTGTTGATTTAATAAATGGAATATGAAAGCATCCCTACAAATGATTTTCTCTATTTCAAGAATTAGAAAATGAAGCCAACTATTCACTTTTCCAATCAGATTGATTCAGAACAGTGTTCAATATATTCTTTGACAAAAAAATGGACAATTCTGCCTTCAATTACCCAACTTAGCAAATACCAAATTTTAGAAAGTGACGTTTCCTATTTTTTACTAGGATCACATGATTCTGTAGTATTAAGTAGATTCAAGGTATGAAGGTCAGCAAATATGTTCACACAAGCTTGCTGGTTTAAAAATAGAGTGAGACAGAGACAAATACAGAAATGAAAGTCATATTGTAAAAGCAAATAAAACACTTATCAACATTTAAAAAATTTAGTATATTGTATTTTCAAAGCCATTTTAAACAAAGACAAACACTAAAATGCACCTCATTTTGAGAACATAAGGAAGAAGAATGACAGTAGCCATGCTACACTAAGAAGACTAAATGCGGATTATGAATGCTATTTAAAGCTTATACTATGTAGGCAACAGTACAGGAATATACCTCCCAATTCTTTTCAGAAACACTGTTAGAAAAAGAAATTAAAATCAGTAAATTTAAAATAATTTATTTAACTGCCTGGGCAACACCTTCTCTATGGTGTTTCACTATCACAAAAGAATGTATATACCACCTATCAACATAATATTTGCAAAAGGTTGGTGTTAAAATAGAAAATATTATTCAAACTTAACAAAATACGAGTCAGAGAAAATATAAAATAGTTAAAGCAAGCACCAGTTTCAATCAATATTTCATTTTCATGAGTATTAAAATAAAAATTTATTTAAAATAAAAATGTAACTTAAAAGAGTAGAAATAATTATGTAGCAGTTAAAATTTTTTAAATAAAAAAGTTTACATTATAAAATATATACCCAAAATTAGCTACAATAAATCTTTTTCAAACAACAAAAGATCAATTTGTATTTACCTCTCACTGACCAATTATTTAATGTCTAAATCATAGATGCCAAATACCTAATTTCATTTAATTACTATTACCCTAACGATATCATAATATTTACCTAGCAAAAACAAATCATACACAAATACATCTAACAAGTATAGCATTTAAAAAAATTATACTTAGGCAGAAAATTTCACTTTAGTCAGGACTTGAGCTATTAAAACTTAAAGTAAACATCAATTTTAATATAGTTACTGTTCTGCTGAAAATAGCCAAACAAATACCAGTATTAATATCTGGGCTTCATTTGTAAAATACCTCAGAGTAATTTGTTTATTTATAGAATTTTACATATATCTCAAGTCCAGAGAAGGCTTTAATTTTATCAAAAAGTCATAGTATTTATTTCATAATTAAAACAAAAATTCATGCTGCAAGCTCTGAACATTCATACTTTACTGAATCATTAATTCTGAAGTTTAAGAGGTTTTAAGAGCAAATATGGAAAAGCCAATTGATATAGCAGCAGTTACTAAAACCTGTTTATATAGAATTGTTTTGTTTAAATCAAAGCAGGTTAAGGTATTAAAATTTCTACTTTATTTTAATAAAAACTGTGCAAGAAATTAAGAATGTAAGACTGGAAAACAAACCTGGCAACGAAGGAGAAAGTTCATTGTATCCTCCAAATGAAGCATTCCGGACAAGCTTTCGGCCATCAATTCGTGGAGGAAATAAAACAGGCGAAACCACAGTACAAGAGGAAAATCTACGTTGTTGTGAGCTCTCTTCTTTCATGGTTTAGGTCTATTTAATGTATAAGCTCACCCAGAAGACTAATTACACCAATATGGCAATGACAGGCTTTTCTCTCACGTCCAAATGTAGCAAAACCCACTAGCACAAACAAAGGACACACACATTTAACTGCAAAGGAGAAGGACCAGAGGCTGTCAAATCAGCAATATACAGATAAAGAAAGAGCCTGACAGAATAGGCATTAAACTGTACTGCTGGGTTTTTCTTAATGATCTGATAAACAAGAAAGGCTATTCCACTGATGTTTTTTACCTTCTAGCAATGCTCTGCATTGAATTGCTGCTTTAGGAAAACAAAGCAAGATCAATACTTAAGAGATTCAGAATGAAGCAATAAAACCAGTTTCTCTTTCTTTCTCAAAAATGCAACCCCTTTCTCCATATCAATTATGTTTTTGTAGTATCTGTCACACTGCCTACCTCTTCTGATTGTCTTTCCAGTTTCTGCTTACTTCAAAAATGGATATAAATATAAACATACTGTTTATCCTTCCTAAAGCCTCTAGAGTTATATATTTAATCTACTGCTTGCCTCAGCCATGATTAAGAATTCATAAGGAAAGATATTCTTTCAAGTACAATTTTAATGGATTCCAACAGCTAAAGCAGAAGATAAACATGTAAAGTTTACCTCTAGCAGGGATATATGAGTCATAAAATACTATTAATCCAAACCAATCAACAGAGAAGATTAAAAAGACACCATAATAATGCAGTGTACTCCATCCATGTTCCCTTGTAACAGTTATGAGCTGCTACAGTTCCTCACTTCATTTAAACTTTTCAAAATATATAATCTACCAACGAATATTTTCCACTTAAAAAACTCTCCTGTTAAAAAGTGCACTTTTATTATCACAGTAAGGAAAGAAATCACTCTTTACTGTGTTAAATCTAAGTGACTGGAGTGACCCCACAGTATTAACTCTACAGGAAAGTACCTGCAGCCAAAATGTTAAAACTACGCCTTCTCTCCACCGCTAATCTGAGAATTCCAAAAAATTCTTTCCCTGTTATATTAAAATCCATTTAACTTACTCTGCCTTAATTGAAATTAAAAAACAAAAACAAAACTCTGCTCAATTCTTTTCTTTATCCCAGATTGATTTTTGCAATTACATTTCTTCCAAACTGGAAATGTACCCACCCACTTAGCTGGAAAACAACTAATTCAGTTACAACTGACTTAGTGTTTCATTCTTACAGGTACCTTACTAATAAGTTTCGTTCTTCATTACGCACATACTTCAAGGCTGGTTCTCCACTCACACACAACAGCATTCCACATAACCTAAGACATTTTCTTTACTAGAAAGGACACAAAACTAACTCAATTTCTTGTATATAATATTCTTTCTCAGGTAATGGCATTTCAAATTCAATTAGTGATAAAATAAGTTTATGGTTGATATACACAACTACAACAGGTTTTCTTTTCTGCTTATTTCCATTTCATGAAATATAAATTAGCATTAATTATAGACACTAGAAAAATAATTATAATTAGTTCATACAATGTTGCTCGACTCTCAAGGCACAAAGGACATAATAGTATCACAAAAGGCATTATAGTATAATGGTTAAGCAGGATTTGAAATTAAAGTTCCTGGGTTCAAATCCTAGTTCTATCCTACATGGATATATTTGAGCAATGAACTTCATTTCTCTGGGTCTGTGTTTCCTCATTGATAAAATGCTAATATTATTAACTATATTATGGGATTATTATAAGGATCAAACTGGAAACATGTAAAATCTAGAAATGTTCCAGGTTAAAATAGCAGTATGAAGACAATGACCTAATGTGTTCCCTCCTAAATTCCAACTAAAATTACACAAAGGAATAATTTTTAAAATCATAAATAAGTTTGAGCATGTATCCCACAAGTATGTATCTAGGATAGAATACATAAACAACTTTAATCTGACACTTGAAAGTATAAAATAAAGTAGTCACTGTTTTGCAGATCCAAGAAAAGCAAATCACTAACTAATAGCAGTAAAAAACTAACCCTATTTATACCAAAGGATCATTTTGCACATAATTCACAGCACCAAGTTCATCTAGATCAGGAATCAGATAAGCTACTGACATCAACAATAATATGGAATCAGGAGAGAAATATAAGCAATGCCATCAACACTGGAAGTAAAATGACTTCTTAATTAGGATTCCATACCCAGCCAAACTATCAATTACATATTACACAAAAAGTTTTATTTTCTTGACCTTGAAAGATCTCAAAATTTTACTTTCCATTCATGTTTTTTAAGAATTTACTAAAGTAGAGACCTGAAGATGGCAGCGGAGTAGGCAGATGCACTGCCTCCCAGCTCACATCACCAAACTGGATTACAAAGTAATTTAGGAACAATCAGCATGAAAAACCAACTCTGGACTATAAGAACAGCTCTCAAAAGCCAAGGAGCAAAGAAGAAGCAACACTGAGCCTGGTAGGGAGCACCAAGGAGTGGTGGGTCTCCCCTGCTTACAGAAACGTGTGTGTGTGGGGGGGTGAGGCTGAGAGTCCAGAAGGGCTCTCATTCCAAGGAAAGGAGTAGAAATATCGCTCACAGCCACTTGCCTGGGACCTGTGAACGAGGAGTGTTGAAAGAGCTGGCTTGTCTTCCAAAAGAAAAGGGGGGAGAGAGAGAGACAGATGGTGACGGGCAGAGGAATGCATGAGATGACCTGAGAAGCTGACTCATCCAGGGCTGGAGGCAGCCATAGCTGGGGGAGGGGTTGATCCTTCCACATAACACAAGACTAAAGTGGTTCCGGGTCACCCATCTCAAGATATCTCTCCAGCTCCAATCAGCGCAACAAGACACAGTCAAAAAGAAGTGAGGAGGAGGGGGCAGTAACTAAGGTCTCCATAAGATCTGAAATACACCTCCCCCTACTGAAGCAGAGAAAGCACCCCACATCCAGAGAGAGTAACTAGCAGATCAGGCTTTTGAAGTCTCCAGTTACACCAATCGCATTCCTGGATACAGTTTCAAATAAGCCCCCTGCCGAGATCAGTAAACAAGACTACCACCCAGTTAAGAAAACATACAATTCAAACTTCAAGGCGGCTCTACTAGAAAAGCCAAATCCATAGTAGATTACAAACAACAGCTGATGCCAACCCAAGAAGACCTAGAAATAACACAACTGAAAATTGGAGGCAAGCCTAGACTCAACCAGCTCTATAAACAACACACCCAAAAACACAGATATAATGAGAAGACAGAGAAGTGCAATATAAATGAAACCACAAGAGAAACCTCCAGAAAATGAACTGAGTGTTATGGAAATAACCAAACTACCAGATGCAGAGTTTAAAATAATGATTGTTAGGATGCTTAGGGATCTTAGAACAACAATGGGTGGTCATTACAAACACCTAAATAAAGAGATAGTAAGTATAAAAAAGGATATTGAAATATTAAAAAAGAATCAGTCGGAGATGACAAATACAATATCAGAAATGAAGAACACAATGGAAGGAATTAAAAGCAGAATGGATGAAGCTGAGGATCAAATTAGTGAATTGGAAGACAAGATGAACAAAGGCATGAAAGCAGAGCAGAAAAAAAAAAAGAGACTCAAAAGTCTGAAGAAACTCTAAGAGAGCTCTGTGACAACATGACAAGAACATCCGCATCATAGGGGTTTCTGAAGGAGAAGAGAAAGAACAAGAGATAGAAACTTTGTTCAATCAGATCATAGCTGAAACTTCCCTAAATTGATGCAGGGAAGACTCTCACAAGTTGAAGAAGCACAGAGAACTCCATTAAAGAGAAACCCAAATAAATCTACACCAAGACACATCATAATAAAAATACCAAAGCTAAGCGATAAAGAGAAAATATTAAAATTTGCTGCTAGAGAAAAAAAGGCTATCACCTACAAAGGAGGCCCCATAAGGATGACATCAGACTTCTCAACAGAAACACTTGAGACCAGAAGGGAATGGCAAGAAATATTCGAAGTAATGCAGAACAAGAGCCTACAACCAAGACTACTTTATCCAGTAAGGCTATCATTTAAAATTGAAGGAGAAATAAATAGCTTCCCAGACAAAAAAAAAAAAACTCAAGGAATTCATTACAACCAAACCAATGCTGCAGGAAATGTTAAGAGGCCTGTTGTAAACAGATCAAAGTGGGAAAAGAATATAGCAAAAGAGAAATACAGCTTCAAAGAACAAAATGGCAATAAACAACTACATATCAATAATAACCTTAAATGTAAATGGATTAAATGATCCAATTAGAAGACATAGAATAGCTGTGTAGATTAGAAAATATGACCCATACATATGCTGTCTAAAAGAGACACACTTTAAAACAAAAGATGCATATAGACTGAAGGTAAAAGGATAGAGCCTGACCAGGTGGTGGCATAGTGGAAAGAGCGTCGGACTGGGATGCGGAAGGCCCAGGTTCGAGACCCCGAGCTTGCCAGCTTGAGCGCAGGTCCATCTGGATTGAGCAAATGCTCGCCAGCTTGGACCCAACGTTGCTGGCTCCAGCAAGGGGTTGCTCCGTCTGCTGAAGGCCCGTGGTCAAGGCACATGTGAGAAAGCAATCAATGAACAACTATGGTGTCGCAACGGCAATGAAAAACTAATGATTGATGGGTTAACAATGAAATCAAAGAAGAAATAAAAAAATTCCTAGAAACAAATGATAATGAACATACAACAACTCAAAATTTATGGGACACAGCAAAAGCTGTCCCGAGAGAGAAGTTCATAGCACTTATAGGCATTCCTTAAGAAGCTTGGAAAAGCTCAAATAAACAACCTAACCCTTCATCTAAAAGAACTAGGAAAAGAACAGCAAGTAAGGCCCAGAGATAGTAGAAGGAAGGAAATAATAAAGATCAGAGCAGAAATAAATGACATAGAGGCTAAAGAAACAATACAGAGGATCAATGAAACCAAGAACTGGTTCTTTGAAAGGGTAAACAAGATGGATGAACCTTTAACAAGAGTTACCAAAAAAGAAGAGAGAGGACTCAAATAAATAAAATTAGAAATGAGAGTGGAGAAATAACAACTGACACAACAGAAATACAAAATATTTTAAGAAAATACTATGAAGAATTATATGCCAAAAAATTAAACAATCTAGGTGAAATGAACAAATTTCTTGAAACATATATTCTTCCAAAAATCAATCTGGAAGAATCAGAAAACCTAAACAGACAGATTACAACAAAAGAAATTAAAACAGTTATCAAAAAACTCCCAAAAAACAAAACCCCCAGGCCCGATGTCTTCACTGGTGAATTCTACCAAATATTCAAGGAAGAACTAACTCCTATCCTTCTCAAGCTATTTCAAAAAATTCAAGAGGAAGGAACACTTCCAAATTCCTTTTATGACGCGTGCATAATTCTGATTCCAAAACCAGGCAAAGACAACACAAAGAAAGAAAATAATAGGCCAATATCCCTGATGAATTTAGATGCTAAAATCCTCAACAAAATATTAGCCAACCGGATCCAGCAATACATGAAAAAAATCACACATCATGATCAAGTGGAATTTATTCTGGGGAGGCAAGGATGGTACAATATTCGTAAATCAATCAATGTGATTCACCGCATAAACAAAAGGAAAAACCACATGATAATTTCAATAGATGCAGAAAAAGTATTTGATAAAATCCAGCACCCATTTATGATCAAAACTCTCAGCAAACTGGGAATACAGGGAACATACCTCAACATGATAAAGGTCATCTACGATAAACCCACAGCCAACATCATAATTAATGGACAAAAATGGAAAGCAATTCCCCTAAAATCAGGAACAAGGCAGATGTGCCCCCTTTCACCACTCTTATTCAACACAGTACTGAAAGTCCTAGCCACAGCAATCAGACAAGAAGAGGAAATAAAAGGCATCCAAATTGGAAAAGAAGAAGTAAAACTGTCATTATTTGCAGATGATATGATACTGTATATAGAAAACTCTAAAGGCTCAGTCAAAAAACTACTGGACCTAATAAATGAATTCAGCAAGGTGGCAGGATATAAAATTAATACATAGAAATCAGAGGCATTTTTATACACGAACAATGAACTGTCAGAAAGAGAAATTAAGGAAACAATCCCCTTCACTATTGCAACCAAAAAAATAAAGTACCTAAGAGTAAATTTAACCGAGGAGGTTAAGATTTGTATTCAGAAAATTATAAAACATTGATAAAAGAAATCAAAGAAGACACTAACAAGTGGAAGCATATACCGTGTTCATGGTTTGGAAGAATAAACATCATTAAAATGTCTATAGTACCCAAAGCAATTTATAAATTCAATGCAATACCAATTAAAATACCAATGACATACTTCAAATATGTAGAGTGTATATTCCAAAAATTTATATGGAACCAAAAAAGAACACAAATAGCCTCAGCAATCTTGAATAAGAAGAATAAAGTGGTAGGTATCACGCTTCCTGATATCAAGTTATACTACAAGGCCATTGTACTCAAAACAGCTTGGTACTGGCATAAGAATAAGCATATAGATCAATGGAACAGAACAGAGAACCCAGAAATAAACCCACACCTGATATTTGACAAAGGAGGAAAGAACACACAATTGAGTAAAGACAGTCTCTTTAACAAATGGTTTTTGGAAAAATAGACACTTCTCCAAAGAGGACATACAGATGGCCAATAGGCATATGAAAAAATGCTCAACATCACTAATCATTAGAGAAATGCAAATTAAAACCACAATAGAAATCAACTCACACCAGTCAGAATGGCGCTCATCAGCAAAACAACACAGAATAAGTGCTGGTGAGGATGTGGAGAAAGGGGAACCCTCCTGCATTGCTGGTGGGAATGCAAACTGGTGCAGCCACTGTGGAAAACAGTATGGAGATTCCTCAAAAAATTAGAAATGGAACTGCCCTTTGACCCAGCTATCCCACTTATAGGAATATATCCCAAGGACACCATATCACTGACTGAAAAAAAGAAATGCACCCCCATGTTTATGGCAGCATTGTTTACAATAGCGAAGATCTGGAAACAGGCCAAGTGTCCATCAGTGGACGAGTAGATTAAAAAACTACGGTACATATATACAATGAAATACTATGGGGCCATGAAAAAGAAGGAAATATTACCTTTTACAACAATATGGAGGTACCTGGAAACTATTATGTTGAGTAAAATAAGCCAGGCAGAAAAAGATAAATATCTTATGACCTCACTCATTTGAGGAATCCAAGGAACACTGAGAACTGAGGAACGGAATTGAGACAGAAGAGAGATCAAGGGGACCAGAGGAAAAGAGGACAGAGGGAAAGGGGATGATAGAATAGGATAAACCTGAAGGAAGGGGGAGCGTGCTGTAGGGACGAGGTAAGGGAGATGTTGAGGGGAATACTGGGGAGAGAGGATGCATTCGGATGACCCTAAAATCTATGTAAACACAATTAATTAAATAAAAAAATTTACTAAAGTAGCTCTTCTCAACGGGATGGAGAAGTTACAACAGAAATAGGCCTAATGCACTAAACATGTACTCTTCAAAATGAATTAACTTTTTCTACTATGTATCTATAATGACTCTAAACACACATCATATCCTTGGGAGAACTGAGAAAATATTTACTTAAATTATTTCCTATAGGCCTTAGTTCCCTCACAGGACTCCAGCTGAGAAAAAGGTTGTACTAGAATACATACTCTATCAAAGAGTGATAACAAATTAAGAATGCATGGGATATAGGAAACACAGCACTCAATATAAAACAGCTGTTATCACCAAGAAATCCCTTACCATTGTAGCACCTCTTTTTAAACCAAGGACAAATTGTACTGATGAGTTTTGTCCAAATTCTTCTCTAACCTTGTCTTGTCTTGATAGTACACTAATGAAATTTCTTCAATTTCCCCCATGCCCTGATGCTTGGATATGCTGAGGATACTTCTAATACACTGATGTGTATTTTTTTAAGACTTTATTTTTAAGAGTAGTTTTAGGTTCATAGCAAAAGTGAGAAAAAGGTACAGAGATTTCCCATATACCCTCTGCATCCTCAAATGTGTGCCTCCCCCATTATCAATTTCCCCCACCAGAGAGGTACATTTATTTCAACAGATGAACATACATTGACATATAATCACCCAAAGTCCACAGCTAACCTTAGGGTTCATTTGTGGTGTTATACAACTATGGGTTTAGACAAATGTATAAGGTCACACATCTATCATTAGGGTATCATGCAAAGTATATTTTGCTGTTCTAAAATTCTTCTGTGCTCCCCCTACTTATTTTCCCTCCCTTGTAATTCTTGGAAACCACTGATCTTTTTACTGTCTCCATAGTTTTGCTATTACCATGTCATGTAGGTGGAATCATACAGTATGAAGCCTTTTCAGGTTGGCCTTCTTTGCTTAGTAATATGCTTTTAAGGTTCCTCGATGCCTTTGGGTAAATATCAAGGAGTGTGACTGCTGGATCATATAATAAGAATATTGTTTAATTTTGTAAGAAACCACCAAACTGTCTCCCAAAGTGGCTGTACCATTGTGCATTCCCATCAGCAATGAATTAGAGTTCCTGCCCCTTCACAACAACGATGCCAGTGTTCTGGCTTTTGGCCATTCTAATAGGTTTTCAGTGGTACACCATTGTTGCTTTAATTCTGCATTTCTTTTCATATGCTTATTTTCCACCTGCATATCTTCCTTAGAACTCATCTTTCCTACTTCATCTGAATGGTGGTGAAATAAATATGGTATCCATATTTACACAAACTTCACAAAGCATTCATTAACATTTTTATATTAAGATTTAAAAATACTTGGTAAACTCACTTAATAAAAATACTTAGTAAACTATAAAAAGCATTACTTCACATACAACCAGTGGAAACAGTACTTATGAGTTGGTATTTCTGGGTTCTGAAATCTGGTTCAATTATTATC
Organism: Rhynchonycteris naso; assembly: GCA_037038555.1. Classification (NCBI taxonomy): domain Eukaryota; kingdom Metazoa; phylum Chordata; class Mammalia; order Chiroptera; family Emballonuridae; genus Rhynchonycteris; species Rhynchonycteris naso. The sequence goes on along the minus strand of CM072996.1, from coordinate 104,985,535 downwards.
TACCACCTGCCCTGCCTCACATCAAATAATTGAGAATATAAATATACATAAATATAACATTTTGATCAGCACAAAATGTTTTGTAAATGTACAATAATAATAGCACACATTTTTTCAAGTCTATAGTCAAATTCAAAGAAAACTACTATATTACAAATCTTAGGACAGGATATAACAACAAGCTTTGATAGTAATTACAAAAGTGATACAGAGGGACAAGCTGTAATTCAGTCTCTAGGCTCCTGTGAGGCATTGTCCTCATTCAAAAGTAGAGGGTAAAGGGAGACAACAAGCCTAATTAATCTGTTTTTTTTTCTTGAAAAACAACTGAAATACATTAAGCCCAAACAAGTCACTATAAAACAAATACCTTCCTTTTGAACAGACTATAATCATACTTAAAATCAAACTGGTACTTAGTGTTTGAATAAGGGAATGCATCTAGCAAATACAATTTTTGGAATATTCTGATTCATCATCATAATCTAAACATATAACAAATAAAAGAATATTTTGATGTGTATGGGCTTTAGTATAAGGAGTCAGAGTCTCCCAAGTTCCTCCCAAAAAAGAAGAGAAAATCCTAACATCAGGAAGGAAACCACACTGCAATAAACAAAATTGTTTATAAGGGATAATGATGTACTATAAATGGGTATGAAATAATAAGCATGAAAGAGACTCAGCCAGAAAAGAGGAATTATGAGAATCTTCAGTATTTTAAAGCACTGGCAAAACATAAATCTCTAGCACTATGGCATGTCTAACACAAAAGGAAACAGCTGACACTGTAATTCACTCCAGTACAACAGAGTAGTTAAGACTATGGGCTTTGAAAGTCCTGAGTTTGAAACCTACCTCTGATATTTACTAGTTTTGTGAATTTGAACAAATTTTTAACACCCCCAATCCTCAGTTTTTTCAGTTATAAAGCAGACATAATAACTGTGATTATATCTTGCGGAGTTGTTTAAAGAGTTAAATGCAATTTTGCAGATACAGCTCTGGCATGATAGCCAAATGCAGTAAATGCCCTACAGATGGTAGCCATTAGTACGAGTCCAACTAGTATCATCAAAACAAAAGCCACCATGTTCCTGCTGCATGGTCATCCACTCTCTTTTAATAAACACATACATGTGAGGTTCATGTTGGAGAACAGCTACCAGCACATGAAGATCATCCCCTAAATTGCATTTATTCATTAAAAAACAAATGTAAGCTTTACAAAGGCAGGAACAAAAAAGGTATATTTGGCCAGCCTAGATTCAACAGGTAGAGCAGGCACAGACTCTATTTCTTAGTGGGCAAGTTATAAGGATACATAGAAAAAAAAGCATGTGAGATAAAAGATAATGTTGCAGTTGTCTTTGAATATGAAATATACCACAGTTCGCCTAATTCACTTTCTTCCGCATACAAAATACACTCAATGCCCTCCCTCATCCCCAACCCCAACTAAAATATCATCCTATTATAGCAGGGGTCCCCAAACTACGGCCCACGGGCCTCATGCGGCCCCCTGAGGCCATTTATCCAGGCCCCCACAGCACTTCTGGAAGGGGCACCTCTTTCATTGGTGGTCAGTGAGAGGAGCACAGGATGCATCTGCACCCATAGTTCCCATTGAAATACTGGTCAGTTTGTTGATGTAAATTTACTTGTTCTTTATTTTAAATATTATATTTGTTCCTGTTTTGTTTTATTACCTTAAAATAAGATATGTGTAGTGTGCATAGGAATTTGTTCATAGTTTTTTTTATAGTCCGGCCCTCCAACGGTCTGAGGGACAGTGAACTGGCCCCTGTGTAAAAAGTTTGGGGACCCCTGTATTATAGCACTGGCTATAAGACCAGGCTCTTGTTAGCTTGATATCAGGTTTAGTGCAGATGGTATGATGGTGCTCCTTGGGTTTAATTCCTCAGATATAACTCCTTAGATATAGCTCCTTTTATGCCAAAACCCACCATCTCAAAAGATAACTCATTTGCCCCACTGCAGTAAGCCAGGGACAGGATTGCAACAGACACTTGAGTTCAAAAGATATAGAGGATGAAATCTGCTTGGCTCACGTCATCAACAACTGTATTAAAACACAGTTCTACTTCCTGAACAATAGTCCTCTGTGAATCCTGACTCTGCCTTTGGGCTCCCGGCTCCATTTTCTCATTCTTCCAATTGCATAAAAAATAGTCCATGTTTATAATAGCGTAGCTTTTTTGGCCTGCTTCCTGCCCATACAAGATTAGGATCTCCACACACAAAGGCTCCTTTTAGTTGAACTATGCCTGCTCTTTTCTGTCTATCCTATGATGCTTCCATTAGAATCATTCTTACAAAAACTCTGTAAGTTTCCTATGACTCTTATTAAAATCAATTCCATTAGATAGGTGTCACATCTGCCAATCTCTTTAAGGTAGGCCATTTTCTACTCTGGGCTGAATGTCATGGTGCTGTGGGACATAGGACTTAAGAGCCTTCACAGGTTTTTTGACAAGTTGATATTCTAAAAAGGTAGACCTTTAAGACTCTTTGAAACCCTTTTGTCTAGCTGAAAAGCTCTATGAGGACTTGTCTTAAATCTTTCTGAGGTCTAACTTTACAGAAGCACTCTTGATCTGATCCTTACTCTAAGGCCATTTTTTACTGAGAGCACCCTGGAATATGAGAAATATTAGATAAGCAAAGGGCAGAGAGAGGATATTACACAGTGGAGAACCAGAATAAATCAAAGCATAGTCTCACTGGGGAATAGTGAAGAAAGCCATCTAGCTGGGTTCATAATGAGGGGAAACACAAAATTAAATCGGAAGGGTAGAATAAAATCAGACATACTAAGACAACTGACTACCAGTTTATAAAGTTTGCAAGTTATGGTCTTGACTTCCGGTTTCCACTTGCTAGTCCAAATGTTACTACATTGGATATGCTTCAAGAGCTTTAAAAGTATACAGCCCCACCCTAGAGATTTTTATTTATTTTTCCATTGATTTGAGAGAGAGAAAGAGGGAGGAAAAAGGAAAGCAAGAGATAAAAGCATCAACTCATTCTACTTAGTTGTTCCATCCAGTTGTGCACTCATTGATTGCTTCTCATATGTTTCCTGAACCCACACCTCAGAACACTGGGATGATGCTCTGTCCATGAGGCACTGGGCCAGGGCCCTTACCCTAGAGATTTTAAAAGGTTGCAGTAGAATCAGTATCTAAGCAAAGTTCCCCAAGATTCTCTGATACAGTCAGACTTAGGAGCCACAGCACTAGTCAACAGTCAGCCATTCACTTTTTTGATAATGGGAATCACATATATGTAGGCATCTAACAAAGTTCTCAGTTACAGATATGAATAATAAAAAGTGGTATTTTCATTTATAATTTTCTAGTTCTTTCTCTTTATCCGTATTATTTCCCTCAGAGACCTACTTCATAGAATCCATGCATTCTCTGGCTATATGTATCTAGAAGAACCTCAATCTCATCATTACCTCATCTTATCACACAACAATACTTTTCTTTTTGGTTATTTAGTTAACGAAGATAAGCCTAGTATATTGGAGGGCAAGGTCCTACTAGAAGTTAGGAGACTGTGGATCTATGTAAGGCAGGTATGAAATGATAAGGTCTCGACTTAAGATGGTATTAGTAAGAATAAAAATTAAGAGAGAGATAAAAGCCTTGACATTATAATACTTCTGAAAAAAGAAAAATCACAGAAAATGTTGAGAATCAGAACAATGTTTACCAAGCAGCCCTAAAATGATTAAGATTTCTTCTTCACAGAAAATTTTCAGTAACAAATGTAAAAAGAAAACGTAAAAATTAAAAAAATTCTTATTTTTAATTTCTAACATTATAACTGATTCAAAGATCATCAAAGGGTGCTTACACCTTTAAGTGAAAACAATACATCAAGGAGGCAATCAAACAAATCCAAAGGTCAAACATGCTATAGGGACACTGACCCAATTTCTTTAAAAAGTCAAAGGCAGGTCCTAGCCAGTTCCCTCAGCTGTTAGAGTGTCATCCTAAAATACACCAAGGTTCAATCCCTGGTCCAGGGCACATACAGGAAGTGACCAAACAATGCCCAACTAAGTAGAAAAACAAATGCTTCTCCCCCTGCACCTTCCTCTCTCTTTCTCTCTGAAAGCAGTCAAGTCAATAAAACAATTTAAAAAGTCAAAGGCACAACAGAAAATAAAAGTAAACAAGGAGACTCTTCAGGATTTAAGGAGCTATAAGGACATAACAACCAAACATAATGCATGAAACTTACTTGGATCCTGGTTTTAACAAGCTACTGTAAGAAGACTTTGTGACAACATGGGGCATTTGAATATGGACTAGGTGTTAGGTGATATTAGATAATTTTTAATTTTGTTTGATGCAATAAAGATTTTATGCTTAATAAAAATGTTCTAATTTTTAGAGATGCACTAAGTATTCTGGGGTACCATATCATGAGATCCATAATATACTCTAAATATTCTAGACCCATCCCTAAATAAATAAACACAACAAAAGGTCAATAGCTGTTTAAATCTACATGATAGGTATATTAGTGTTCATTTTACTGGTCCAGTGGTCGGCAAACTCATTAGTCAACAGAGCCAAATAGCAACAGTGCAACGACTGAAATTTCTTTTGAGAGCCAAATATTTTAAACTTAAACTATATAGGTAGGTACATTGTTATTAACTTAATTAGGGTCCTCCTAAGCTGGACAAAGAGCCACACTCAAGGGGCCAAAGAGCCGCATGTGGCTCACAAGCTGCGGTTTGCCGACCATTATACTAGTCTCTCAAATTCCCTGTTCGCTGGAAAATGTTCTTGATAGATATAAATGAGGGTAAATTATTAGTAACTAACCCTTTTGTTGCTTCATTAAGTTTCAAATTAAAGAATTCCTCTAAAATATCCAGTGCACATATACATGAATCAGATAAACCCTATCTAAAACAGTCAAAATTCTGGTGCTCAAAATGGTAAAATCAGGTAAGCTGCATTCTTTCAGAATTGTGTCTTAATAAAACTTATCTATACCAGTGTACCATACATTTTCAGGCTTCAAAACATGTTGGCAACAAGAATTCTAACTTTCGCCTGACAGGGCGGTGGCGCAGTGGATGGAGCACCAGACTGGGATGCGGAAGGCCTAGGTTCGAGACCCCCGAGCTCACCAGTTGGAATGCGGGCCCATCTGGCTTGAGCAAAAGCTCCGCCGGCTTGGACCCAAGGTCGCTGGCTCCAGCAGGTGGTGGCTCGGTCTCCTAAAGGCCCGTGGTCGGGGCACATGTGAGAAAGCAATTAATGAACAGCTATAGTGTCGCAACGGCAACGAAAAACTAGTGATTGATGCTTCTCATCTCTCTGTTCCTGTCTGTCCCTATCTCTCTCTGTCCTTGTAATAAATAAATAAATAAAAGAATTCTAACTTTCAAAAAATATATTCATCAACTAAGCAATAAATGTTAACATAGTATGTATTCATTTTTATCTTCTTATATAGCTTTTCCAGTTTTAACAATGCTATATAAAAATGTTTCCATCTAATACTTCACTAGAAAAGCATTTTCCATTGAAATATTGTAGATAAATGATCATGTAACTTTCTATTTAGCAGTTAATACTAATTTAAAAAGAACTGAAGCCATTTCATATGATAATTCAAAGAGTAACACCACAAAAACTTGAATAGTTATACACAGTCTAAAACTCTAATTTTACTTTTTAAAAATACTTGATAACTTAAGAACACCTGTATTAGCTTTCAAATGACAAATTTAAATTTCTGATTTTAAAAGAAAAAGTCTTTCCACCACAGCTATCAGTACTACCATAGGACAGTTCAAAGAATTTGATTAAATAAACTTTAGCTAAAGATTAGAATCCAATATATAAAACTTATTGGTTAAGAATTAGGAAGTGAGATCCATGACCCCTGCGAGTCCCCAAGATTCTTTTAGAGGGTCTAGAAGGTTAAGACTATTGCATAACGTTTTTATTGTGCTGACATCTCCAGTGATTACACAAAATCAGTGTTGGGGAACCGCTAGCACTTTAGCACAAATCAAGGCAGAAGCACCAAGCCATAGCAGCAGTCATCATTCCTTCTCTGCCAGAAATGTGCAGTGATAGGCGAGGTTCACTTACAAGTGTCCTTAATGAAGCAGTAAAAATTAGTAATCATTGTTTTTATTAATCATAAACCCTGAGTAGAGGTGGTTTTAATATTCCATGTGAAAAATGAGAAGTATGTATAAAGCACTTCTTTATACTATATTTTAAATTGTGTCAACACTTAGTAGATTGCATAATTCAGTGAACAACTATTTTCCAAATGACTAATGCATAATGTTTCAAAATCATGTATGAGTAAAGAGCCATTCAAAGTTCAAGATAGATCAATAAATTTTAGTTCAACAGAGTACATAAACCTTACTAATGTGGTTTCAGGTTCCATATTGGAACAAATATTTAAGAAACCACTACTTGAGCCCTGGCCAGTTTGCTCAGTGGATAGAGCACCAGCCTGGCATAAGGATGTCCCAGGTTTGATCCCATCAAGACACACAAGAGAAGTGACCATCTGCTTCTCTCTATCCCCCTGTCCCCCTTCTCTCCTTCTTTCCTGCGTTCAGCCAGTGGCTCAATTGGTTCCAGCATGGGCCCCAGCTATTAAGTATAGCTTGGTTGGACCAAGTAGCAGCCACAGGCACTAAAAATAGCTTGGTTAATTCCAGCATTGTCCTCAGATGGGATTGCCAGGTGGATCCCAGTTGGGACACATGTCTGTCTATCTCCCTTCTTCTCATTTAAACAAAAAAAAGAAAAGAAAAGAAACTACCACTTGTCAGTTTTGGGGTACTATGATAGAAGAATATCCACAATTATGTATAAAAGCTATTATTGGGGAGGAGCAAGATGGCGATGGAGTAGGCGGACGTACCAACTTCCAACTCCCAGAACCAAAGTGGATTATAACTCAATTTTAAGAACCATCATCTGGATAAACCAACTTTGAACTAAACTAAGTAGACTCTTCAACCAAGAAACACTGCAGAAGCCACATTGAGACTGGTAGGAATAGCAAAAATGCGAAGAGGGCTGCCCAGCTCCGCGGCGCGAACGGCAGCCCGGAGAGACCCGCGTGGTGGGAGGAGAGTTAGGCGGAGAGGGAGGGACCTAGGTCACAGGAACAAAGCCCCAGCATGCAGTCGCAGAGCCAAGAAGAGGTGTTTGGACAGTATTGAGCTGTGAAACAAGTGAGGATACTGTTGGTGAGAAAGAGACAGTTTTCTCAGACCCAAGATTATTTTTAAAGAGACAGAGCAGAAAACCTCTCTCACAACCACGCACCCAGGGCTCCGGGGAATGGGGACAGAGAAGAGGACCAGAGCAGCGGGAAGAGAGTAAGGACTGAAGGCACAGGGACAAATACTCTGAGGGACAGCCACCCTAACCACTGGGCTAAGTCACTTCCCTAATCAAAAAAGAAAATTTCCTCTGGAACTAGCAATACCAGCAAAGGGAGACAGGACACTAGCCAAACAAGCTCTCCCGCGGCAATTAGAGCAGAGATGCTTAGAGGGAGGGAGCTCCCAGGTCTACAGTATGGACTGTTAGGGCCCTTCCTACTCTGCTGAGGTTTGCTAGAGGGATGGTGGAGGAGGGAGCTGAAACGCTGTTCTGTTGGCAGGCGCGGAGGCCCAGCTGGTGTAAGCTTGGTCTAGCCCAGCAGGGGCAGAGGGGACGCGCGAAAGGGGTCTTGCAGCTGCAGGCCCGCCTGTAACCCCACCTGCGGGGAAAAAGCGGGAGGCCAAGAAAGGGCAGAGATCTGCTCTGTGACCGTGCGCAAGCCGGCACTGACCGCAGGGACAGGACTAGGACCAGGGACGGGCGGGGGCTTGCCACTGAGCTCACGCCAGCAGTACCGCTTGGCCGGAGAAACCGCGGTTTGCCATACTGCGTGCGTGAGTTGGCTCTGAACGCGGGGGCGGGGTAGAGCCCGGAAAGAGCGGAAGTTCCCAGCTGAGCGCACACCAGCAGCCACGCCCAGCCCAATAAACCTCAGTTTGCGACCCTGCGCAGGAGGGCCCTGGCCTCGAGGGCGGGGCTAAAGCTCCGGACGGGCAAAGGCTCACAGCTGAGAGCATGTCAGAAGCCCCATCCAACCCGAGAAACTGTGGCAAGCAGGCTCTGACCCAGGTGCTGGGCGGAAGCCCGGAAACAGGATGGGTCCGCAGCTGATCAAAGGTGCTCACCTCTACCCTTGGTGCTAAGGCTTGTGGCTTGAGTAACAGCCCCTCCTGCGGAGGAGAGGCGAAAATCACAGCAACAGCCGCAGTAGGCCGGGGCTGGCAACGCCCATGCCCAACCGCCCTAGGCAGCAGCAGAGGGGGTGGCAGGCCTGCAGACAAATAATACCTAGAGAACACAAAGGCAATACCGACCGGACTCCAGTGGCCACAACTTGCTTATACACAGACAAAATGGGCAGGCAGAGGAATGCAAACCAAATGAATCAAGAGAAATCCCCAGAGAAGGACCTGAATGAACCAGATATAACCAAATTACCAGAAGCAGAATATAGAATAATGATAGTTAGGATGTTCAAAGAAATTAGAGCAACAATGGATAGTCACTATGAAAGGCTAAATAAAGAGATAACAAGTATAAAAAACGAAATTGAAATAATAAAAAAGAATCAGACAGAAATGACAAATACAGTATCAGAACTGAAGACCACAATGGAAGGAATTAAAAGCAGGATGAATCACGCTGAGGATCGAATCAGCGAGTTAGACGACACAATAAACAAAGGCACAGAAGCAGAGAAGAAAAAGGAAAAGAGACTCAAAAAATGTGAGTAAACTTTAAGGGAGCTCTGTGACAATATGAAAAGAAACAACAATCGCATCATAGGGGTTCCTAAAGAAGAGGAGAGAGAACTGGAAATAGAAACTTTGTTCAATCAAATCATAGCAGAAAACTTCCCTAAATTAAGACTGGGAAATATTCCACACGTTCAAGAAGCACACAGAACTCCATTAAAGAGAAACCCAAAGAAATCTACACCAAGACACATCATAGAAAAAATAAAAAAGCTAAGAGATAAAGAGAAAATTTTAAAAGCTTCTAGAGAAAAAATGGCTATCACCTACAAAGGAGCCCCCATAAAGATGACATCTGACTTCCCAACAGAAACACTTGAGGCCAGAAAAAAAATGGCAAGATATAATCAAAGTAATTCAGAACAAGAACCTACAACCAGGACTACTATATCCAGCAAGGCTAATGTTTAAAATTGAAGGAGAAATAAAGAGCTTCCCAGACAAAAAAAGACTCAAGGAGTTCATTACAACCAAACCAATTCTGCAAGAGATACTAAGGGGCCTGTTGTGAACAGTTTAAAGGGAGGAGAGAATAGAGTAAAAGAAGAATACAGCTTTAAAGAATAAAATGGCAATAAACAACTACATATCAATAATAACCTTAAATGTAAATAGATTAAATGATCCAATCAAAAGACATAGGGTAGCTGCGTAGATAAAGAAACAGGACCCATACATATGCTGTCTACAAGAGACACACCTTAAAACAAAAGATGCACATAAACTGAAGGTAAAAGGATGGAAAAAAATATTTCATGCAAATGGAAATGAAAAAGAAGCAGGGGTAGCAGTACTTATATCTGACAAAATGGACTTTAAAACAAAGGGTGTAGTAAGAGATAAAGGAGGACACTACATAATGATAAAAGGAACAATTCAACAGGAATATATAAGTATTATAAATATCTACGCACCAAATATAGGAGCCCCGACATACATAAAGCAGACTTTGATGGATATAAAGGGCGAGATCAACAGCAATACTATAATAGTAGGGGATTTCAATACCCCACTAACAACACTGGATAGATCCTCAAGAAAGAAAATTAATAAAGAAACAGCAGACTTAAAGAATACACTAGATCAACTTGATTTAATAGATATCTTCAGAACTTTTCACCCTAAAGCAGTAGAATATACATTCTTCTCAAGCGCTCATAGTACGTTTTCTAGGAAAGACCATATGTTAGGACACAAAAATGGTCTCAATTAATTTAAGAAGATTGAAATCATATCAAGCATTTTCTCTGATCACAATGCCATGAAACTAGAAATTAACCACAAAAGAAAAACTGAAAAATACTTAAACACTTGGAAACTAAATAGCATGATATTAAATAATGAACGGATTAACAATGAGATCAAAGAAGAAATAAAAAAGTTTCTAGAAACGAATGATAATGAGCATACATCAACTCAAAATTTATGGGACACAGCAAAAGCTGTCCTGAGAGGGAAGTTCATTGCACTACAGGCATATCATAAGAAGCTAGAAAGAGCTCAAATAAGCAACCTAACCCTGCATCTAAAAGAACTAGAAATACAACAGCAAATAAAACCCAGGACAAGTAGAAGAAAGGAAATAATAAAAATCAGAGCAGAAATAAATGAAATAGAGGCTAAGGAAACAATACAGAGGATCAATGAAACCAGAAACTGGTTCTTTGAAAAAGTAAACAAGATTGATGAACCTTTAACTAGACTCACGAAGAGAAAAAGAGAGAGGACCCAAATAAATAAAATTAGAAATGACAGTGGAGAAATAACAACTGACACAACAGAAATACAAAGCATTGTAAGAAAATACTATGAAGAACTCTATGCCAAAAAATTAGACAATCTAGGTGAAATGGACAAATTTCTTGAATCATATAATCTTCCAAATACAATCTGGAAGAATCAGAACACCTAAACAGACCAATTACAACAAATGAGATCAAAACAGTTATCAAAAAACTCCCAAAAAAGAAAAGTCCTGGGCCTGATGGCTTCACAAGTGAATTCTACCAAAAACTCAAAGAAGAACTAACTCCTATCCTCCACAAGGTATTTCAAAAAATTCAAGAGGAAGGAACACTTCCAAACTCCTTTTATGAGGCGAGCATAATTCTGATCCCCAAACCGGACAAAGACAACACAAAGAAAGAAAATTATAGGCCTATATCCCTGATGAATTTAGACGCTAAAATTCTCAACAAAATATTAGCCAACCGGATCCAGCAATAAATGAAAAAAATCAAACACCATGATCAAGTGGGATTTATTCTGGAGAGGCGAGGCTGGTTCAATATTCACAAATCAATCAATGTGATTCATCACATAAACAAAAGGAAGGACAAAAATCACATTATAATTTCAATAAATGCAGAAAAGGCATTTGAAAAAATCCAACCCCCATTCATGCTCAAAACTCTCGCTAAAGTGGGAATACAGGGAACATTCCTTAACATGATAAAGGCCATCTGCGACAAACCCACAGCAAACATCATACTAAATGGACAAAAATTAAAAGCAATCCCCTTAAGATCAGGAACCAGGCAGGGGTGCCCCCTTTCACAACTTTTATTCAACATAGTTCTGGAAGTCATAGCTACAGCAATCAGACAAGAAGAAGAAATAAAAGACATCCAATTCGGAAAAGAAGAAGTAAAACTGTCATTATTTGTAGATCATATAATATTGTATATAGAAAACCCTACAGTCTCAGTCAAAAAACTACTGGACCTTATAAATGAATTCAGCAAAGTGGCAAGATATAAAATTAATACTCAGAAATCAGAGGCATTTCTATATACCAACAATGAACTGTATGCAAAAGAAATTAAGGAAACAATTCCCTTTCAGTATTGCAGCCAAAAAAAATAAAGTACCTAAGAGTAAGTTTAACCAAGGAGGTTAAGGACTTGTACTCGGAAAATTATAAAACATTGATAAAAGAAATCAAGAAAGATACAAAAAAATGGAAGCATATACCATGCTCATGGCTAGGTGGTATAAACATCATTAAAATGTCTATATTACTGAAAGCAATTTATAAATTCAATGCAATACCAATTAAAATACCAATGACATATTTCAAAGATATAGAACACATATTCCAAAAATTTATATGGAACCAAAAAAGAACACAAATAGCCTCAGCAATCTTAAAAGAAAATATAAAGCAGGAGGTTTCACTTTTCCGGATATCAAGATTTAGTACAAGGCCATTATACTCAAGACAACCTGGTACTGGCATAAGAACAGGCACATAGATCAATGGAACAGAACAGAGGACCCAGAAATAAACCCACAGCTTTATGGACAACTGATATTTGACAAAGGAGGAAAGAACATACAATGGAGTAAAGACAGCCTCTTTAACAAATGGTGTTGGGAAAATTGGACATCTACCTGCAAAAAAATGAAACTAGGTCATCAACTTACACCATTCACAAAAACAAATTCAAAATGGATAAAAGACTTAAATGTAAGCCGTGAAACCATAAGCATCTTAGAAGAAAACATAGGCAGCAAGCTCTCCGACATCTGTAGCAGCAATATATTTGCCGATTTATCTCCACGGGCAAATGAAATAAAAGGCAAGATAAACAAATGGGACTATATCAAACTAAAACGTTTTTGCACAGCTAAAGACAATAAGAACAGAATAAAAAGACAAACCACACAATGGGAGAACATATTTGACAGCATGTTTGATAAGGGGTTAATAACCAAAATTTATAAAGAACGTATAAAACTCAACACCAGGAAGTCAAACAATACAATCAAAAAATGGGCAAAATAAATGAATAGAAATTTCTCCAAAGAGGACATACAGGTGGCCAATAGGCAGATGAAAAAATGTTCAACATCACTAATCATTAGAGAAATGCAAATTAAAACCACAATGAGATATCACCTCACACCAGTCAGAATGGAGCTCATCAGCAAAACAACACAGAACAAGTGCTGGCGAGGATGTGAAGTAAAGGGAACCCTCCTGCAGTGCTGGTGGGAATGCAGACTGGTGCAGCCACTGTAGAAAACAGTATGAAGATTCCTAAAAAATTAAAAATCGAACTGCCTTTTGACCCAGCTATCCCACTTATAGGAATATACCCTAAGAACACCATAGTACTGTTCGAAAAGAAGAAATGCGCCCCCATGTTCCTGGCAGCATTGTTCACAATAGCAAAGATCTGGAAACAGCCCATGTGTCCATCAGAGGACGAGTGGATTAAAAAGCTTTGGTACATATATACTATGGAATACTACTCAGCCATAAGAAATGATGACATGGGATCATTTACAACAAAATGGATGGACCTTGATAACATTATACGGAGTGAAATAAGAAAATCAGAAAAAAACTGAGAACAGCATTATTTCATACATAGGTGGGACATAAAAGTGAGAATATGAGACATGGACAAGAGAGTCGTGGTTACGGGGTGGGGTGAGGGAGGAGAGGGTGGGATAGGGAGGATGGGAGGGGCACACGGAAAACCAGACAGAAGGTGACAGAGGACAATTTGACTTTGGGTGACGGGTATGCAACATATTTGAATGATAAGATAACCTGGAGATGTTTTCGTTATACATATGTACCCTGATTTATTGGTGTCACCCCATTAAAATTAATAATAAAAAAATCTATAAAAATAAAAAAAGCTATTATTGCCAATGACACATATGTGTGAGGTCAGATTGTCTTCATATAGTATTTTAATCACATCATCAGATCACAACAGACTGACTACAGAAGAGGATATAAAAATTCAGGTGTTTTATTTAAGTTATAAATTAAAAGGAATTTCAAAAACTGCAAATAGCAGTTCTTAACCAAAGATGACCTTTGTTCCTCAAGGGACATTTGACAATGTCTAGAGATATTTCTGATTGTCACTACTGGGGAAAGTCCTATTGGCATCTAATGGATAGAGGCCAATGATGCCGCAAACATCCTACAATGCACAAGACAGCCTCTACACAACAGATTATCCAGCCCAAGATGCTAACAGTGTCAAGACTGAGGAACCCTATGGGAAAAGATTAGCACTCTTCTCACATTTTTTTTATTAAAATGTTATTCATATTCACATGTGATGGGTTTATTATTGTAATATTAATAATTAATGATAAAGAATTTAAAATTTTCTTAGCTTTAATTTAGAAAACAGTAAATATCAATCAATAGGTTAACCTACATAAACAAAAGCTCTTTGGGTTCTTCAATAATTCCTACCAGTGTAAAAGAGTCCTAAGACTAAAAAGATTGAGAATCAATAATCTGAAGAACAGTAAAACTAAAAAGTATGCTAGCCTGACCAGTGGTGGCGCAGTGGATAAAGCATCAACCTGGAACAATGAGGTGGCTGGTTCAAAACCCTGCACCTGTCTGGTCAAGGCACATATGGGAGTTGATGTTTCCTATTCCCCCCACCCCTCATTCTCTCTTCTCTCTAAATTAAATAAATAAATAAAATTTTAAAAATATTCTAAAAGTATGCTTAAGAATATAAGAGAAATTAAAGGAATGTGGTTATTTCAAGATAAGTATGGAAGGCCAAGACAAACAAACAAAAAATCCTATAAAGCCAACAGTTAAAGAAAAAAAGTTATGATTGACCCAAAATGTCATTCTTTCCTTAAAAAAAAAAAAAAACCATAAAAACCATAACTCTTACCCTGGCTATGAGGACTTGCTGGACTAATGGACGGCTGATACAAATCCTTGGTTGGTGTTGAATAGGCTTCTTTCCCTTGGCGCTGACTCATCCTTCCTGGAGTCAGAAGTTGAGATTCTTCACTGTTTGCTACCACAGCTCAAGGAAAAAAGGGAAATAGAATTATAACTTTAGTGCTAGGTTTACATATGGCATAGTTAATAACATGGAATAGAACTATGATTGAACCTGCTTCAATGATCATATTAATTTTACCAACTCAATACTTTAATAAATTTGCATAATTACTTGGTTTTCTTTTAATTTGCTCCTTGCTTGTGTCAAGTTCATTCTCTACACAAAAGCTCAAGCAAATTTTGTAAATCATAAATCAGATTTGCATCATGCAGAAATATCCTCAATGGCTCTTCATTATACCTGCAATAAATTCCATGGTCTAAAATTGAACAGTATCTGGTGTCCGCTTATTTGCCCAAACTCATTCTCTACCACCCTCTTCTTTACACGCCTTTGATCATGATGGCCTTCTTGGTATGCTTCAAAACATGCCATCTTGCTCCAGTCTCCAGGCCTTTATACCTGCTGTTCTGTCTACCAGGAATACCCCTCCCCCAAATTTTCTCATTATTAACCCCCTCATCATTTGTTGTGTTCAAATATCATCTCTTCAGAAGAGCTCATCATGGTGACTTTTGATAAATACGTTCCTGTTTTAATGTAGTATATTTTATAAATTATTTTCCATTAGTGCTCGCTCCACCAGTTATAGTATATAACTTTACATGATTTCCATTATAGCTCTTATCACTATCTGAAATAATGTCATTTATTTGTTTATGATCTACTTCCATTAATCTATAAATTCCACAAGAGAAAGAAATTTTGTTAGCTTTATTTTCCCATAAGTCCTCAAGTCCTAGTACACTGAAGGTGTTCAACAAAATTTCATTGAATCGCTCAATCAACAAATTTTATATTTTTATGAAACTTCATTATCAAAAAGTATATGGTGGTTCCTTCAGTTACTAAATCCAAGATCCATTTAACTCCTAAAAATTATTATTGAAATTAAAAATTCATGGTGCTGATGTAGGAAGACAAACTGACCTAAAGAACACAATAGAGAGCTCTCAGAAACAAATGCATAATAATGTGGAGAATGGATATACAATAAAGTAGAGAAAGACTATTCAACTACCGATTCTAAGAAAACTGTTTATTCATATTGGAAAAAAAGGTCTCTACCCTCAAACCACACACAAAAAAATAATTTCATAACAATTAAAGATATAGCCTGACCAGTCAGTGGTGCAGTAGATAGGGCATCAGACTGGGATGTGGAGGACCCAGGTTTGAAACCCCAAGGTCGCTGGCTTGAATGCTGGCTCATCTGGCCTGAGCAAGGCTCACCAGTGTGAGCCCCAGGTCTCTGGCTTAAGCAAGGGGTCACTCAGTCTGCTGTAGCCCCCCGTCAAGGCACATATGAGAAAGCAATCAATAAACAATTAAGGTGCCGCTACAAAGAAATGATGCTTGTTATCTCCCTTCCCGTCTGTCTGTCCCTATCTGCCCCTCTCTGTCTCTGTCACATACACACACAAAAAGATTGAAGATATAAATGTAAGCCCTGGCTGGTGGCTCAGTGGATAGAGTGTCGGCCTGGTCTACCGGACATCCTGTGTTTGACTGCAGGTCAGGGCATACAAAAGAAGTAACCATCTGCTTCTCCCCATCTCCCTCTCCCTTTATTCTTCCTCTTCCCTACCCGCAGCCCGTGCCTCATCTGCTTTGAATGTGGTGCCAGGTGCTGAGGATAGCTCGGTTAGTCCAAGCATTTTAGCCTCAGGCACCAAAAATAGCTCGGTATTCGAGCATCAACCCAAGACAAGGTTGCCAGGTAAATCCTGGTCAGGGCACATACGGGAGTCTGCCTTACTATCTCCCCTCCTCGCACCTAAACAAACAAACAAAAAGATAAATGTAAACAGCAAAACTTGAAAACTTTTAGAAGAAAATGTAAGAGTATCTTTATAAAACATGGGGTAAGAACTGATTTCATAAAAAAAAATAAAAAGGACAAAGCATGTCCCGGCTGGTTGGCTCAATCAATGGTAGTGCACTGGCCTGGCATGTGGAAGTCCCAGGTTCCATTCCAAGTCAAGGCAAACAGAAGAAGCAACCATCTGCTTCTCTGCCTCTCCTTCTCCTCCTTCTCTCTTTCTCTCTCTTCTCCTTCGGCAGCCAGAGCTGGAATGTTTGAACAAGTTGGCCCTGGCACTGAGGATAGCTCCATGGCCTTGCCTCAGGTGCTAAAATAGCTAAGTTGTTGAGAATCAGAGAAATGCCCCAGATGGGCAGAGCATTGTTCCATAGAAAACTTGCCGGGTGGATATCGGTTGGGGTGCATATGAGAGTCTGTTGCTCTGCCTCTCTGCCTTTCACTCATTAAATAATAATAAAACAAAACACTAGGCATAAAAGAAAGAATTGACAAATTCCATTACACTAAAACAATTAAGAATTTAATCAAAAGACACCATAAAGAAATTGAAAAATAAAACACAAAACAGGGAAACATATTAATAACACATTAACAAAAGGTTAATATCAAGGATAATTTTTAAAAAACAAATTCATAAATCAATTAGATTAAGACCAACATTGCAATATAAAAACGGGGTGGAATGCATCAGAAAGAACAAAATACCAAGAAATAAATTTAACCAAGGAAGTGAAAGACTTGCACAATAGTACCCCCGTATCCACAGTTTTTCTTTCAAAGGTTTGCTAACCCATGATAAACCACAATCTAAATATATTAAATGAAATATTCCAGAAATAAGCAATTCATAAACTTTAAACTGTATGTCATTCTGAATAGCATGGTGAAATCTCATGCGATCCCAATCCATCCCATCTGAGATGTGAATTATGCCTTTCGTTCAACATATCAATGCTATATGTACATTTTGAGAGACCACATTTACAAAATTTTTATTAGAGTATATTGTTATAATTGTTCTACTTTATTAGTAGTTATTGCTGTTAATCTCTTACTGTACCTAATATATAAATTATACTTTATCAGAATTATGTATGTATGTTATGTATGTATAGGAAAAAACATAGTGCATATGGAGTTTGGTACTATTCACGGTTTCAGTTATTCACTAAAAGTCTTAGATAGTATCCCATGGATAAGGAAGACCTACTCTACACTGAAAACTTTTAAGACACTGATGAAAGAAGATAAAGATGATACAAATAAATGAAAAGATATTCCATGCTGATGAAATAAAAGAATTAGTATTGTTAAAATGTCCATATGACCCAAAGCAATCTAAAGATTTAATGTAATCCCTATCAAAATTCTAATATTTGTTTTCTTAAGTGAGAAGTGAGGAGGCAGACAGAGAGACTGGGATCCACCTGGCAAGCCCCCTATGGGGCGACGCTCCGCCCATCTGGGGCTGTTGCTGCCCCATTGCTTGGCAACCAAGCTATTTTAGCACCTGAGGCAAGGTCATGGAGTCATTCTCAGCTCTTGGGGCCAACTTGCTACAACTAAGCCATGGCTACAGAAGAGAGAGATACCAAGAGAAGGAAGAAGGGGAAGGTGGAGAAGTAGATGGTTGCTTCTCCTGTGTTCCCTGACTGGGAATGGAACCCGGGACATCCATATGCTGGGCTGACACTCTACCGCTGAGCCAACCGGCCAGGGCCCAGTAACATTTTTCACAAAAATTGAATAAAGCACCCTAAATTTTGTATGGAAACACGTAAGACCCTGCATAGCCAGAGAAATCTTAAGAACAAAGGAAAGCCCAGAAATAAACCCATGCCTATATGGGCAATTAATTTATGAAAGAAGAACCTGGCCTGCGGTGGTGCAGTGGGTAGAGCATTGACCTGGAATGCTGAGGTTGCCATTTTGAAACCCTGAGCTTGCCTCTTCAAGGCACATATGACAAACAATGACCAACTAAAGTGAAGCAACTATGAGTTGATTCTTGTTGCTCCCCACTTCCTCTCTCTATAAAATCAATAAATAAAATAAAATAATTTATGAAAAAAGAGCCAAGAATATACAATGGGGAAAAACATAGCTTCTTCAATAAATGGTGCTGAGAAAAGTGTGCATTCTCATCCCATCTTACACCATACAGAAAAGTTAATTCAAAATGAATTAAAAACTTAAATGTAAGACTGAGATCATATAACTCCTAGAAGAAAACAGGCAGTAAGCTCCTTGACATCAGACTTAGTGATGATTTTCTGGATCTGACATCAAAAGCAAAAATAAACAAGTGAAACTACATCAAACTAAAAAGCATCTGTACAGTAAAGGACACCTTCAACAAAATGAAAGGCAACCTAGTGAATGGGAGAAATTATATGCAAATCAAATATCTGATTAGGGGCTAATAGCCGATATATATAAAGAACTCATATAACCAATAGCAAAAATAATAATTATTATAACCCCATTGAGAA
Source organism: Rhynchonycteris naso (assembly GCA_037038555.1). Classification (NCBI taxonomy): domain Eukaryota; kingdom Metazoa; phylum Chordata; class Mammalia; order Chiroptera; family Emballonuridae; genus Rhynchonycteris; species Rhynchonycteris naso. The sequence continues at coordinate 104,966,479 of CM072996.1, read as the reverse complement.
TGGACAAAAGTATTTAAATAGACATTTTTCCAAAAAGGACATATATTCAACAGGTATAGGTAAAGGTGCTCAACATCACTGATCATCGTGAAATGCAAATCAAAACCACAGTAAGTTATCACCCACACCTTTTAAAATGCAATTATTAAAAAATCAGTAAGTAAAAAGGGTTGATGAGGATAGAAAATATCTTTGTGCACTGATGGTAGAAATGTAAACTGGTGCAGCCATTATGAAAAACAGTATGGAGGTTTCTCAAAAAATTAAAAACAGGTTCACCAAGTGATGGCACAGTAGACAAGAGCATCGATCGGCCTGGGATGCTGAGGTCCCAGATTTGAAACCTCGAGGTCACTGGCTTGAGCATGGGCTCACAAGCTTGAGTGTGGGCTCACTGGCTTAAGCCCAAAGGTCACTGGCTTGAGTAAGGGTTCACTAGCTCAGCTGGAGCCCCTTGGTCAAAGCACATATGAGAAAGGAATCAATGAACAACTAAGGAGCCACAATGAAGAACTGATGTTTCTCACCGCTCTCCCTTCCTGTCTGTCCCTCTCTCTGTCTCTCAAAAAAAAAAAAAAATTAAAAATGAACTATCTTATGATCTAATAATTCCACTTCAGTATATTAACCTGAGGAAAATGAGAACACTAAATTGAAAAGATATATGCTCCCCCATGTTCACTGCAGCTTTATTTACAATAGTCAAGATATGGAGACGACACAAGCATCTATCAATGAATAAATGAATAAAGAAAATATGATACATATATACAATGGAATATTATTCAGCCATAAAAAATGAAATCTTGGCATTTGTAATAACGCTGATGGATCTCTAGGACACTATGTTAACTGAATTAAGTCAGATGGAGAAAGGCAAATAGCATGTAGAATTGAAAAAGACAAACAACAAAAACTGAGGTTATACAGACTGGTGGATGCCAAAGTGAATAGGTTGGGAGGGGGTGCAAAATGGGTGAAGGGAGTCAAAGGTACAAACTTCCAATTATAAAATAAGTCAAGTGGATATAATACAGCATGGAAAATATGCTAATAACACTGCACAGCATATTTGAAAGTTGCTAGGTGAGTAAATCTTAAAAATTCTCATCTCAAGAAAAAGGATCTGTAATTACATATGGTGATGTATCTAACCAGACTTATTGTGATCATTTTGTAATATATACAAGTATTAAATCATTACACTGCATACCAGAAGCTAACAATGTTGTATGTTAACTATACCTCAATAAAAAAAAGAGTTGTAACACACACAAAAACATAAAATAGGGGGAAAACTTGAATGGTAATTTAATGAAAGAAGAAATGCAAATGGTCAATAAATATACAAAAAGATGCTCACTCTCTTTAGTAATCATAAAAATATAAATCAATATCACAATGAAATAAACATTTTACATTCAGTATAAATGACAAAATTATTAAGTCTGTTCATAGCCAATAGATAAGAGTGGGAACAATGAGATATTTTAAGCAATGATGGTAAAGTATAAACCAATATAAACACTTTGGAGAACTAATATTAAAAATACTTACTTATTTATTTTAGAAAGAGAGGAAGGGAGAGAGAGAAGAAAAAAGAGAAAGAGAGAGAGAGAGAGAGAAATATTGACCTGTTGTTACACTTATTTACACATTCATTGGTTGATTCCTGTATGTGCCCTAACTGGGGATCAAACCCACTGAACTACCCAGCCAGGGCTGAAAAACTAGACCTGTTTTATTAAGTTGATTTCAGCATACCCATGGGTATGCTGAAATCAATTCCATTCTTCGCTTTCTAAGTAGAAATCCTCTTATATGTGTATCAAAAACAAAAATAAGAATATTGATCTCAATACCCGTTCATAGTAGCAAAAACCAAAATAAATACTCATCAACTGAAAATAAAATGGATTTATATGTTGTGGTCTATGCATATAATGAAATCGTATATAGCACTGAAAGAGAAGTTATCTATAGCTATACCCAGCAACATGGCTGAATCTTTGAAATAAAATGTTAGCTATAAAAAAAGAGGACCATAAAACAAAAAAATAAGTACAAGTACTAAAAGAGAATGTTATCATGCTACCATTTTTATAAAATTAAGAACCCAACAAACCTTAGTGATACATATATAGTTAAAAAAAGAATCTACATATTTAAAGAAAGCAAAGAGGCCCTGCTCAGTTGGCTCAGTGGTAGTGTTAGCCCGGCATATGGACATCCTGGGTTCAATTCCTTGTTAGGGCACACAGGAGAAGCAACCATCTACTTCCTTACCCTTACCCCTCCCTTCTTTCCTTCTTTTTTCCTCTCTGCACTCACTCGCCACCACCTCTGCCATCTCCCACAGCCATGGCTCAGTTGGAGGAAGTTGGCCCTGGGCGCTGAGGATGGCTCCATGGCCTTGCTTCAGGTGCTAAAATAGCTTGGCTGCCAAGCAACAGAGCAATAGCCCCAGATGGGCAAAAGCATCGCCTGGTAGGGGGCTTTCTGGGTGGACCCTAATCGGGATACATGTGGGAGTCTGTCTCTCTGACTCTCTGCTTCTCATTTAAGAAAAAATAAGCAAAGAATGATAAGAAATACAAAATAGTGATTAGTTATCGTGTCTGGGGGCAGGCACAGGGAAAGAAGAAAGAAGCACACATATGGACATGAAATATTTTTAAGGTTCAAGTTCTTAAGTGGTAAGTTCAAAATGTATTCACTACATAATTATGCTTTATGATTTACATGTTACATTTTTTGTAGTATAGATAATATATTTAAGCTAATTTAAAATACATTATGAGAAGAACAATTAATAGAATTAAAGTATGCTTTAGTATTCCATCAGTAAGAGATAGATACCTATGTCTTGAATAACATTACCATATAAAAAAGGAAATACTCTAAGAAGTTTAAATTTTGTTCCATTCACCCCTTTTTAACTTATTACTGATTGAGGTATTACTGCTCATGATTTTGATAACCTTGAAGTGAGAAGATTTGTAGAAATAGCAATATACAGAGCATACTTGTTTAGAAAAAAACAGAAAGCCTCTATTTCTATTTTTTCTCTCACCCCATTCACAAACATTAACTACTATGTATAAACAAAAAAGATTTGAATATAAAAATCATTTTGATATCTTACATTATTTGCAACTTGTAGACTAGTTAAATATAATCTGAAAAAGGGTAGTGACTTTTTATCATAGCCCTTGTCATAAAAGTGACAATAAATACTTGGTAAATGACTGAATAAATACTTGACAAATGAATCACTGCATGATTTCAGTGTAGTTTCTGATATTACAATCAATTGCCTCATATACTCAAGATAGCATTACAGTGCCCTCTCCTGGATGTACTTTGTAGTGGAAGAAAAGTAACCTACACTGCTGTTCATATTGATTTATTATCTTAACTACGTAGAACATAATCATACTGGAATAATTAATAATAATATAATTAACATACCAGCTGCCACTTCTACGGAGAATATGACTCTGTAACTACCATTCTTTACCTTCTGAATTCAACTCATCAATATAAAATCTGAAGAATTTTACAAGCTTCAAAATCTGGTGTTTACCCTTAATCTAAGTGAAAGCTAAAATGAAGTAATTGTTTTAAAGTCCTAAATAATCTTTATGTAAATCCTAAATCTCCCTTTAAAGATGGTATACCTTTTCTCAAATACTTAAAGAATTTAAATATGTTGGTATATATAACATTATAGCTTCTTCATTCAAAAGTACATATCCTAATAAAGTAATATTCGCTCCCTTTGCCAATGAAACAACAAAACCTCCAAAGTGGTAAACTGACTTCCAACAGTCAGGTAACTATTTAGGCATAAATACTGAAACTTCCTAAGACAATATAATTTCCACAAAGCTCTTAAACAAAGTTAAAAATCTTTGTCTGATTCACAATGCAATAATATTTTGATTACTATAAAGGCACACTGGGCAGGTAACCAATTCTAACTCCTTGGACATTTCAGTTCTTAGCTTCAGGCTCTTCATTTATAAAACTGACACTTTTTTAGATGACATTTGAAGTTCCTTTAATCTTAATAATTCTATGATTTTTTAAATAAAGTTGCCTCTGTCACAATGCTTTGAAATTATCTATTTATGAGTCTGACTTCCTTGTTACTTCCTTGTAATGATACTTAAGGGCAGGGCATGTTTTATTCATTGTGTATCCCCCAAAGCTAGTACAGTGCAGTCAAAAAATGTTTTTTGGACATAAAGGGAACATCTCCTAAATTCCAAAGATGAAAAATGTTTCACTTATAAAATCCCAAAGCATAAATAAGACATTTTCATAAACAGATTATCTATTATATAAAACTTCTGACAAAACAAAACAGTATTTCTATTGCCATACGGCAGTGAACTTCTTACATCATGTCTAGCCTCAAAGTAGTCTGACCTATGCTTTGTGATGATTGCAGAAAGAAATATTGTGACGAAAGGTTCTAAATTATTAACTAGATAATTAAGTAAATAATCTATTGTTAGATAATCAAGATGTAAATATACAAATAAGTATCAAACTCAGATGGACAGTGACAACAGTGGGCACTGAAGGGCCATTTATACTCTGTACTTCATATTTGAGTACCTGGGGAAAAAATGTAGAATACTTAATAATGAAAACAAATATACCATATGCCTTTTATAAATACATATCAAAATATTATCATGTCTCCAAACATGCCATTTGAACTTTAGCTACTTACTTGATGGCCCAAGGACATCTTTGTTATCACCAAGAAGCTTTTAGTGCAGGGTAATTGAGCGGCAAACAAACACAATCCAAACAAGGAAGAAGCACAATGCATCAGGAGTGAAGCAGCAGTGGACCAAAAGGACAAGGAAAATAGCATTAGTTTATAAGTAGAAAGCACATGCATATCAATCCTAACATCGCAATTCACAAGGAATTTCCTTTTCCTCACATAAAAAGATCTTGGCTTAGGCATTATCCACTATTTGTTTTATTCTGGAAAATGAAGGTAGAAAGAGAAAAATGAAATCACCCAAGTATTTTGTTTTGAAAATTAATCAAATAAAAAATTGCTTTCAATCATAATTTAAGATATGGGTTAGGAGTAGTAAAAAGCATTTAGAAATGTAAAATACAGCGAAAAGTTATTTGTTCTTTAAATTTAAATGGTTTAAAAATATATAAAACCCGCCTGACCTGTGGTGGCGCAGTGGATAAAGTGTCGACCTGGGAACACTGAGGTCGCCAGTTCAAAACCCTGCACTGGTTTGGTCAAGGCACATATGGGAGTTGATGCTTCCAGCTCCTCCCCCCTTTCTCTTTCTCTCTCTCTCTCTCTCTTTCTCTCTCTCTCTCTCTCTCTCTCTCTCTCTCTCACTATGTGTCTTCTCTCTAAAAATGAGTAAAATAAAATAAAAAACAATAAAACTTTCAAAAAAAAATATAAAACCCATGCACTATTAAATTTTAGTTCTGCATGCCATGAAAGCACTTAACAATGTATGAAAACTCGGTCTATATTTTTCTATAAGAAGAAAGGAATATTTACTGAGTACTTATTTATTTTATTCCAAGCGTTGTATGAAGACCTTTTACAAAGACATCATCAAAGAGGAACATTTATTTTCTCAAATGGCAAAAAACAAAGAGAAATACTGATTAGAACAATAAATGTTAGTAAGTCAGACAAAATTTTCTTAGGAACTACTAAATATCAAGCATATCATCTGGGGCTAATAGTCTTTAAGAAGTTGGAAGACCCAATTATTAAATGAATAATTTGTACTCAACTAAAAGAAACAAAAAAGAATGCTGACCTTTTGTCTAGTAACTATTGTAACATACAACATTAGACAAAATATCACCTATGGACAAGTGTTTTGATCTCCCTTTGTAGAAATAAAGTCCCTGGCTCTCCTTAAATTTCCAATACCAAGTATGGAAACATATCAAAACTAAAGTAACAATAAAAACAAAACATTCCCACTGATTACATGATTAGCTGGCCTTATTTAAAGGGAATGAGGTACTCGTAATTGGATATGACCAAAAAAAGGTAGCAGTTGTTTGGTTGGGGCTTCAGTTGTCTCCTAGAAAAAAATCTTGCCTTGTTAGTTCCCTGATGTGATGGTTATTTCACAGTACTTGAAGTTAGGTTCTAGTGCCTTTTTAAAGGCACTTGCTCATAAATAAATTAATTAATTAAATGCAAGCATTTGCTCTATTCATTTTTCTGAAGTTGCTCATTTAAGCACAATCTTCTATAAACTGATTTCAATTTCACAGGATAAACCAAAAAATATATAGTTTTAGTGACAATGAATTGTACTCAAGTCCTTTATTACCATGTTAGAACACATTAGAACAACTAGCAAACACGTGGGAAAAGATGAAAATATTTGCTACAGGGTAGGCGATCTCTGAAACAGCCCAGTATCCCTCTTCTTGGTGTATAATCTCCTCTCTTTGAGCATGCTAGCCTTGCTAAAATCACTTCTAATGAACAGAATATTTTAGAAGGGATGTCACTGCTGAGATTAAATTGTAAAAAGACTATGATTTCCATCCTGTTTGCAGTCTCTCATTCATTCTTGGGTAGATCACCCCAGAATAAGCTGTTGATCTGAGGCAACCTTGTAAAAAGGCCCATGACGCAAAAAACTGATGTCTGTCCACAACTACTATGTGTGAGCCTTGAAGTGAATTTCCAACCTTGACCCTTCTCTTCTCTTCTCCCCTTCCCATTCAACCAATCAAGGTTTCAGATAAGATTGCAACAGGCTCTCTCCCCAGTAGTTTGACTGCAACTATATAGAGACTTTGAGCCAGAGACAACTAACAAAGCTGTTGTTGGGATTCCTGACCCATACAAATTCGATACCACTTAATTTTAGGATGATTTGTTATCACCAATAAGTAACTAATATAATACTGGAAAACTGGAAGAAGTTAATAAACTGACAGAAACAACTGTGGCAAACTTTATTAATGTTTCATTTACATCTTCTAAAAACTGGTTTCTGTACTATTAGGAATACTCACTAGTTTCCCTAGATTTACCGGAACTTCCTAAAGGAAAGCAATGGTTCTGATGATTTATACATAGTTGGGAGTATTTAATTGCATGGGGCTGGTCATATTTGAAGGTTTCTGAGTTGGTCTTCTATGTAGGATAAAAAACGAAGTTTACTTTCATTTCACTGTACTGTTCTGTTATAGAGGCAGTCCCCAGGTTGTGAATGAGATAGATTCTGTAAGTTTGTGCTTAAGTTGAATTTGTAAGTACGTTGGAACAGTACACTTACCTATTAAATGCAACTTAGACAGATGTTTGTTTTAACATAGTATTTATGTTTACATTTCTGTGCATAATACTTAAACATTTTCAAATCTACAGAACCTATCTCATTTGTAACTCAGGGAGCACCTGTATTCTCAAATTTTGTTGAGTAACAATATTGTATCAATTTCCGTGAAGCTGCCCACTTACACCCGGAAAATAATCCCTGGCATATACAGCAACTTCTGAATGTTTCAAATTATTCTGACTTTCAATTTTAGATCCTCAAGCATGTTTGGGTCATATAAATCTGATTCTACTGAATTAAGCCAATATTATTTTCAGATTGAGACATAGAATAATAATCAAAATAAACATACTCCATCCATCCACCCAAATGTTTACAGAATACCTACTATATAGACAAGTATCTTTTTAGGCACCAAAGACTATAGTAGTGGACAAAATAGACACAAACCCTGCTTTTGTGGTAGTTATGTAGTGGGGGAGAGGAACAATAACATAACAAACAAGTGAAAAAGTGTTATATAGGAAAAGTACCAAGGAAAAAAATATGCAGAAAATGAGGATATATCAAATGTTAGGGAAGAGAGAATTAAAATTTTAGATGAAGTGTTTTTAGAAGGCTTCTTTACAAAGCTGACTAAGTTAAGGTATCTTACCTTAGGACATAAAAAGGAGGAATATTTCAAGCATAAGGAGGAGCAAGTAGAGTAGAAGATAGGTAAGGGAGAAAGTCTGGAGTGTTTGCGGAATAGGAAACAGTCCAAAGATACAATGCAAGTAGGAGAGGAGCAGGAGATGAGGTAATAGAAGTAAATGGCTGCCAGACTGTTTACTTGGGACTTCATAAGACTTACTCAGAACTTTGATTTTATTCTGAACTGAGATGGGGACCACTGAATGGCTCTGAGAGGAGAGCCATAATCTGATTGTTTTAACAGGATGGCTCTGGCTACGAAGTTGAGAATAAAATAGCAGGACCAGGGTGTAATCAGTTAGGAGGTTACTGCAATAAACTAGGAGAGAGATGAAGGAGAGTTGAACCAAGGTGGTAGCAGTGAGGGTAATGAGAAGTAGTAAGTTCTGAAAATAGTATATTTTAAGGTAGAGCCAACGACTTTTAAATAGACCAAGTATGAGGTTAAAGAAAGAAAAGAATCAAAATGATGTCAAGTGTTGAGGTCTCAGCACCTGGAAGGACAGAATAACTGCCATTATCTGAGATGCAAAAGACAGCTAGTTTATAGGGAGAAATTAAGTAGCTCAGCTTGGAACAGGTATAGTTGGAAATGCCTGTTGAGAGTTCCAAGTCTAAATGTCAGACAGGCAGTTGGACAAACAGACAGGGAACGGTTTGTTGGAGGAAAGCCAAAGCACCGAGTGACATTCTGTTGCCATCCTGAGGAAGTGAAGGTCAAGGCCAAGCATGTGTGACTGAAAGCAGTCATGTCCAAGGAAGGCCCAAGGATGTGAGTGTTTGGCCAACCGGAGCTTTCTGCAGGACAGGAGTCAGACAGCAGATGGTGTTTTGTCTCAGAAAGGGCAAAAGAAATCTAATCAGTTTTGCAAAACTAAGTAATAAAATTGTATACTGTATTCTGCTTGTTAGTTTCTTATGCAAGATGACATATTTCTGCTTAATAAATTGGATAACTGATCTCTCCAAGGCATCGCAATCCTGGAGAGATTGGGGTCCTCCACTTGCAGTATTGCTGTTGCCTCATTCCTTTGCGGCTCCTCTTCAAGAAACCCTGAACATTAACAACAAAGGTTTAGGCTGGTTAATATATATATATATATATATATATATATATATATATATATATATGAATGATATTTGAGAATTAGGATATATGACCTCAATGGCTCCATCATAGTAGAATGAAAAATGACAAGAAATGAAAAAACAGGCACCAGAAAACATAACGGAACAGAACTAAGAACCAAGCTGAAACACTCCAAATAAAAGCAGAAACACAATGAAAAATAAGCAGGGCCTCAGAAACCTTCCCCAGAAGGATGTGGATACAAAGACTAAATCGGGTGCAAATAAAATCCTCACAGAGCGGTTGGTAAGTGACATTAATGGGAGATGGGATGTATTACTTACATCCTAAGTTTACCAAGTAACTTACATCACTGAAGTCCTCTGCACATGGCTAAACTGCATACCACTAACTTCTTATTCTAACTACTGTTATGACCTGGGTCTGACTTGTGCAGTTACATATTGTGTAACATATGAATAAAGACAATGTGAAATTACTGATTGTGGAAACACTCTACACAAGTGTCTTGTAAATTATATACATAATTATATATATAAACAAAAAGCTAGCCACCCTTCTTGGCTTTTGTTAGCAAACCAAAATACTACTAGAACCTCAAAGAATCCAGGAACTTTCCCTCAGCTCGTTCAGAAAAAGATCATTATGATATGACAGACACATTTTCTCTGTTTGAACAATTTACCATGTTTACCCTATCCCTTAGACGATGTCTACACAGTCATCTCAATAATTTCTTTAACATATAAATAAATTCTTGATTTTTGCAAAAGGTACAGGCTGAAAGTAATCAATTATAGTGGCATGCCAGGACACTACATGAAACAAATCATTAACTAAGTCATTCCTGATTTTAGTCTTAGGAAAAGAACATCATGCAAAATAATGTGATCTAATTTTATTGTACTTCTAATTATTTGCCATATATAATTAGCATAAAACTTGAAATGTTTAAGAAATCTAAAGTAATAGGTAGAAGCTCATAACCCTACTCTGTCCTGGGAAACCTCTCAGTACTGAGCAATTTAGGATAGATGGTCCCTATTTACAGAAAGAACCCATGAGATCTGTACAGTCGCTGGACTCCATTGCCTTTAGCACAGCACCTCCTTAGCGTACATATTGATTTGATATACGTCATCTTCTGAGCTTAAGTGAAAGCACAAAGAGCTTACCGAGCACTGATATGAGTACAACTTGAAAGAATCATGCAGGTGGCACCTCTTCCCCCAATAAAGCTAATAAGGTTGTATTCCTAGAAGCGACCCTGCTTCAGCTGGCTCTCAAAAGAAGGGTTAGATAAAACATCTCACGAATGCTCTACTTCTGCTCTACTTCATGTTATTTTTGGCCCTTACTGTAAGAAACTTCAGTGACGGATACATAATGCAGCTGAAATCTGTTCTTTCAACAGGAGTCATCACTCTACACATAACTAAATTTTTCCTGTAATTACCTATAAATAGACACATACATGTTTTATCCTTAACTTTTCCAGGAGAGAGTTTAAGATTTTTCTGGGAACCAGAGCTCATTACTGCTAAATAGAGGATATGATCTGGATGGTCAGGCTTTTATTTAAGCATGACCTAACCACAAATTTGATTTCACTATTGATTCCAGGAATGTATACTAAGGTGATAGTCCAAAAGGGTCGAAAAGATGTGCCCAGCCCATAGATATGTATCACAATATCATTTACAGTAATCTAAAACAATAATCCAATTTAAAACAAGGTATTAAATAGAAATACATTCACATAATAAAATACTATGTTGTCATTAAAGATTATTTTTACTGACTGAAAACATCCATTATATCTTGGCTTTTAAAATAAGTTGTAAAAATGTGTGTATGATATAATTCTACTTTTATAAAGTTTCGTATGTAAGATATACACATATGAACACAGGAAATTGTCACCAAAATATTAACTGTAGTTAGCATTATAAGGTAAAATTTTATTTATTATATTTTGTTATTTAAATTTTTATTAATTGATTTTTTCTGAGAGAGAGAGAAACATCAATTTGTTTTTCTATGTATTTATTTATGCAGTCACTGGTTGATTCTTTGATGTGCCCTGACCGGGGAACAAACCTGCAACCTTGGTAACCTTGGTGTATCAGGATGATGCTCTAGTCTAAGCAACTGAGCTAGCTGTCCAGGGCCTATTTTAATGTTTTATAAATATGCCATAGTAGTATGTATTATTTTTATAGTAAAAAAGGATTAAAACTATTTAATTTTGGAAAACAATTTTTTAAACTGATATTTTTCAATCTACATTAGCTACACTTCTTATAATGACAAAAATCATCTAAGATTAAATACAATGAAAAATATATTTTAAAACTCCAACTTAAAACCCTAAAAATATATAAAAATGTTAACATTTCAAACAGAGCACCATATATATTACTCACTGTCTCTTGAACTTCAGCAACTTCTGAATATGGCAAGATCTAAAAAAAGAAACAAATTTTCTCAGGCTTGATTTAATCTTGTACACCAGAATCAAATCTAGAAAGCACCCACAGTTTATTAAATTAATTAAGAGGTGCCTCAATTTTTTAAGAGGTAGCAAAAAAAATTGGACTATTAAGTCTACACTGGAAACTATTTTTTGTTTTAAAGTCTGAAGGCTTCAGGAAATGACTACCTTCCAACCTGTGAAATTCTCCCTGGAATGTCTGGGCTTTTTCACAGACCTCGTTTTTAGTTCAGACCTAGCTTCATTCCAAAGCAGTGCTGCCTGTATATTAGAGCGTTATTACAAATTAACTTTTTGTTCTAAAATTCAATTAACAAAGAGTGGGCTTTAGGCTTGTTTTATAAAACATTTATGTCAAAAACAGCCTCAGTAGTTTCCCTCAGAAACAAGATTCCATGCCAATTGGCCCAATTTTTCAATAGTACCATCTTTCTTTCAATCACTCAGACCTAAATCCTTGAGTCATCTGAAACTCTTTTCCCCAGCATCTGATCAAGTCATTAAGTTGTAATGATTTTTACCTAGACAATGTCTTTCTCACATCAAGTCCTTTCTTTCCATTCCCATTACTACCATAGAGGCTTGACCCACATTACCTCATTTAATAACCTTTGTATCTATCTCCATTTCAATACAATTTAGTTCCTGCATTCAATCTCACCTTACTCGTTCATTTACTATGTATTAGAATTCAAAAACATGATACTTTGATCTTACTGCCAAGAAGATCACCCTATATAAGACTGTATATATTGTACAGTAATTTATTTAATACTGACATGTTATTTCTAGTCCACCCAAATTACTCATTCTTGAAGCTAACCCTATCATTAGCAAGTAATTTAACTTCTCTGAGGTGCATTTTCTCCTCTGTGAATACCTAATTATTAAAACTTACAGTTTTCCAGGATTTACCTTATAGATTTTTTAAAGTAGTATGTAGACATAATTCAAAATTACTTAGAAATACTAATGACAAAGACTAAGAAAGAACCCATTCTTTAGAAAATAAGCTCCAAATCCTGAGATTTGAATCTACAATTTGGTCCAATTATTCATTCCACAGAAGTGTTTTGGTTTCCTAAATCCAAAACTCCACTTACCTAAATTTTGTCTAGTAAAACTGATCTCTCAGTGATCTGCAATATTATAGATACTTTCTTTGCTTTTAAGATATTATTTATTGACTTTACAAAAGGAGCTGGGACGAGAAGTAGTTTCTTCACTCCAGCTGCTCACTGGTCGCTTGTCCTAGTTGCCGTGACTGGGCAAGCCCAGGGTTTCTAACGAGCAACCTCAGTGGTCCAGGTCAGTGCTCTATCCACTGTGCTACCACAGGTCAGGCTTTCTGTACCTACTTTCTTTTTGCTTCCTTGCACAATAACTGGAAAGTTCCCTGACCCTAAAGGCTCAACTCAAATTGCTAATTCTGCTATCAAACTTCAAGCTAAAGTTATCTTTCCCTCATAATATCAGTTTTTTGACAATGTATACATATAGTATTTTCTCTATTGCTATCAGAAAAAAAAAATAAAAAATTAAACTGTTATATAACTTTTCCCTACTATTATAATGGTCTAGTACAGTACTATTAAATAGAACTTACTGCAATGATGGAAATATTCCACATCTGTGATCAATAGGGTAACTATTAGTTACATACAGGTATTAAATTGTTGAAATGCAGCTAGTGAGACTGAGGGATTCAAGACTTAAATTAATACCTTTAAATGTAAATTAGTCACGAATGGCTACCTTATTGGGCATCCCAGGTGTAGTGCAGCCTTACCTTTCCCCAACTCAATCTTATTCACCATTCCTTTTCTCAAAGCTCTCCTTCCCTGTTTCTCAGCTATTTTTTCTCCTTTCTCTTCCTCCCTCTCTCGGCTTTGGCTCTCTTCCCCTTTTGCCCTCTTAAAATAGTTATTTGCCAAGCATGTTGGATGAGATGACTCCATTGACTCGATTTTTAAATGGGCTCTATTCACTGACAACTTCCCAAATAAGTTTCCCACCTCACCTCTCCTGATTCCTGCCCCATAAGGCCATCCAAGTAATCTTCCTGGTGCATTCATTCTTCTCACTCCAAATAAAATGTCACACCCTTGGTAAGGGCTCTCCTGACTTCCCAAGGCAAGAATAACAAAGAAATACTGTATCCCAGCCAGGCATAGCAAAGGAATATTCTATCTGATTGTCACTGCATCCTTCTATCAGGCAGAACTGCAGGGAAGAGCCCACAGAGCTCCACATGTTCCTAAGGATGCTTCCCCTGCACCTCCATCTTCCTGACTGAGGAGTGGACAGACCACTCACTCACCTTATTCTCCAACCTTACCACTCATCACCTAACCATCAGTCTGCTTAATGGACCTGTGAGTTCCACACTTAGCACTTATCTCTGCCTAGAAAACTACCCTTAGGGCTCTGTTCAAAAGTCACTTCATCAGAAAACTTCCATGATATTCCTAGAAAACAGCAACACCCATCCCTACTCCACTGCTCTCTAACCTTCTCATCCTGCTTTATTTTTATCACAACAGTCATCATATAACACAGTATATAATTATGTATATATCTTTTTTGTCTTCCTCCACTAGAATCTTAGCTCCATTCGAGTAGAAACTTTGTCTATTTTTCTTCACTGTTTTATCGCTTAAAACTAGAAGAGCCTGATGCATGGTAGACACTGAATGAATAAATGCATAAATGAAAAAAGGGCTTAGTCATTATTATAAACCTAATACCTACCAAGAGTTTCTTACATGCAGTTTGCTGAGTTTCTCTGTTATGGCAAAAAACAACTCTTGCTTATCTTTGTACTTTACAAAACTCATTCTGCACATTTAAACACTTTGTGGATAGATACACAAGACTAATATGGACTACAATCATGAAATCAGAGTTCTAAGCCTAACTTTATAATATTCCTGGTGTTAACCTGAATATCTTGAATTTAATTTTCTTATTTATGAGATCTGTCCAAAAATTTTGTTATACTAAATATTCAACACAAAAAAGTACCTCAATGCTAAGAATGTCCTTAGTTGTGCTTAAAGCATATTTACATCTTCTTCAACTATCAGTCTTGGCTATTCCATGCCCAAATTACATTATCAGAAATCTCCCCATCCTTTCTCCTAAATAATTCTGTCCTTAATAAATAACATTGTTACAGATTCACCATCAGTTTTTGGTAATGGGGCATAAATTATATTTCTTTCAGTACTGGTGGTCTCAGCCATGATTAAGCAACCTCCTAAATTAGAGGATTCATATACAAGGAAAATTCAACATCAATCAATATGTTAATTGTAACTAATGTAATGTATCTCGTGAAATTGCTGGTGAAGTCTCTAGTGATGAAATCAGGGGGGAAAAGTGATTATCAACTAAAATAAATAAATAAACTCATAACCTTGGCCTTTAACTTCATTAGCAGTCTCCTCTATATGTGAAATAATCAATCATTCATAGTTAGCTAAAAAGGTTATGAATTAACAGCACAACAGAAATCATGTTATCACATCACATTCATGCCAGTTAAGAAACTGGTTATATGAGATAGCTCATGCATATAAATATTTCAGTGTATGATATTTACTCTCATGACTTGTTTAAATAATTTTGATTGTTCAGTCTGAAATAAGAGCTTATGTTACTTGGAATTTCACTTTGGCCAATTTTCATACATATGCATAAGCCTACATCCTATATTTAATCATGACCAGTATCTGAATTAAGACATAAGGATTAGTACAGCATAGGGAATAAAGTCAATTATACTGTAATAACATGGTGCCAGGTGGGTACTAAACTTATGAGGGGTCACTTCTTAAGTTATATAAATGTCTAAAACCACTATGCTGTACACCTGAAACTAATATAATACTGAATGTCAACTGTAATTGAAAGGTAATCAAGACATAAGAACTGCATAACAAATATTCCTTCCAGAGTTCTATTTCTAATATATGACTGATTGGTATATCATGTTGTCCAGTTATCAAGTCATAGATAAGGCCGCTGATAACATGGAAACATCAACCTCCATGAGTCATAATATCTACCACAGATAAAAAATGCAGTTAGCAACTGCTCTTCACGTCTCAGCAACTACATGGTGCCTACATACCAAAGTATTCATGCCAGATAGACAAATCAACATTAGTTACAGGAGAACAAAGCCTTGGGAAAAAATAAAATAAATCATGTACTACATACTTTTTCAAAGTATACATTAGGTAATCCTCAAAAAGACCAATTAGAATATAGATAAATTAATAACATTAACACATTAGCCTTTACTTTAGATAACAAGAATAACAGAATTAGAGTGTCTGCATTGCAATTTTAACATAGCCCTTGGTTAACTATGTGACCTTAGGAAAACTACTAACCCCTTCAGGGCCTCAGTTTCTTTATCTCTAAAAACAAAGTAATATATATTATATACTTCACAGTATTATGGAAGGATAAATGAGAAAGTGTAGAAGACATTAAACCAAAGTCAGGGATCATAATAACGTGCAAAACAACTTTTTCTCTCCACACAAATACAGTAACCCAAAGATGGAAAGTGCGAATTCTAGGAATCTAGGGAAAAAAAGCAAAATCCAGAGGATACACCTTTTAGTCTGCTACTACTACCCTACAGGTTTAACTACCTTTTACCTAGATTTTACAACTTCATGCTAACTTGCTTCCTGGGCTAAACTACCTCACTTCAATGGTTCTCAACCTTAGTTGCACATGGAAATCACCTAGCCGACTATAAAAAGTACTGATGTCTGCATCTCACCCTTTGAGATTCTAATCCAATTGAACAGGGGTGCAGCCTGAGCACTGGGATTTCTCAATACACCTCAGATAACTCTAATATTCAGTTGGCTGCCCCTTCAATATTTCATAATTCTGCCAAGGCAATTTTCCTAAGCCACAACTCTGAACAAGTTTCTCTGCTTAAAAAATTAATAACAAAAACTAAAAAAGTAAATCAATGGTTTGACATTATTAAGAACAAAAACCCCAAACAGTAAAATCTGTATAATCTGATTCTAACACAGGTGAGGTGCAGTATAGGAAAATGATTAAAGTTTGGCCACTGGAGAGAAAATGTATCTCATTTACTAGTCATGTGAACCTAAGCAATTTATTTATCTCTGTGTTCTCATCTATTAAGTGGGGGTAATAATACTATCTCACAAGGTTAGGTGAAAATTACATGAATCTATCTGCAAAGCACTTGGAATAGCTCATGGTATACAAGAGAAATTTAATAAATGCTTTGTTACTAATTTCCTCTATAGTTTTATCTTCTACTACTTCCCCTAAAGCAGTAAACAATACTGTTTGTGAGACCTAAAACCTGCTCTGAACATAATGTAGTCAGAAACCTAGCAAGTTACTTTGTGACAGATGTATACTCAATGTTTGACCAAAATTAACTTTTTTGTGTATATGTTGATACACATACATCAATATAAATTCATATACAAATACACATGTATTAATATAAATTCATATACATATAAACTCATAAAAAATTCATATTCCCCTCCCAAGTTGTTTCTTGCTCCATTACTACTGTTTTCACTATATTGAATTTAAGGTGACTTCTAAAATCATTGTAAGTTAATGAAAACCAGCTAAGGTCTACTGAATGAAGTCTGAAGTAGAACAGTGGATAAAGCACCAGAAGCAGAGGACACAGGTTCAAAATCCCAAGGTCACCGGCTTGAGCCCAAGGTTGCTGGCTTGAGCAAGGGGACACTGGTTTGGCTGGAGTCCACTGGTCAAGGCACATATGAAAAAGCAATCAATAAACAACTAAGTTGCTCCAAAGAAGAATTGATGCTTCTCATCTCTCTCCTTCCTGTCTCTCTGTCCCTCTCTGTTTCCATCTCGCTAAAAAAAAAAAAAAAAAAAAAAAAAAATTCCTTCTAACTTAATCAAATTTATCTTCGTGTAGCTTCAATACGCTAAAATCCTAATCCTTTGCATAAAACCTCTTTTGGAAGTTTATGAGACTCCTATTTTATTTTTTCTAAGTAGGAAGAAATTTACTTTAATATTCTTGATGCACATTGTAAGAGTTAAATGTAGAGCTGTGGGTATCTTGGCTTTAATTGTATCCTGATTACAAGATGCACCTGCATGTCTTAAAACTAAGGAGAACAGCAAGTGATACTGCTTATGAAAGCTCTTTAATCTGCACTTTAAAAAAAAACCTGAATGATTGTATTATTTATGGATATTGAAAGAAATAACAAATCTTTAAAGCCCATTTTCCTCCTCAAGTCTAATTTAACAAAACAAATAGCTTTCTACTGGGTAAAGGATATAATCTGTTTACTTGGGAGTTAGTTACCTTAATTGTTTTAGTTTAGATCTTTATATTGTGGGCATGTCACAGCAAAAATCTTAAGGAACTGTCCAATATAGATACTGTTCATTCTAATCTTTGGTCCTACTTCAGCCACCACCTTAGCCATTCTACATGCAAGAAATATAAAGCCAAAAAAGTAATCAATTTCTTTTGCAAATGGGAACTGAGTTACTTAGTGTTATAGTGACTCACACCCTCCTAAACCTAACCCTCATGTTGATGAGATGCCAGAGGAACTTAATTCTTATTTGTATCAATTAGCCTATGCTAAAACTGGTTTTGTTATACATCATTTTGCTTAAAGTCACAGAACCTATCAACAGTGTTAAGTGAAAACTTACTGTATGCCTAAAACTATTCTTAAAAATTGTTTTGTTTTTTTTTTAAAAGCACTGGTTAGGAAAAAATTAAGAAAATATGAAATAAGACTACACAAGCACACACTCCATTTCTCAACAGAGCAATGACATCATTACATCCCATAGAGCCTCTGAAAGAGTACACTGTACACTCATGCAAGAAGGAGAAAAAAGGTGACTAACATCAAATACCACTGTATTACTAAAAAAATAATTTTCACTTCACAGAGTCTATGAAAGGGTATTAAAGAGTTCTATAGTTCTGGGAACAGAATTTGAAAAGATCTCCAAACATAATGCAGAGACAGAAAAAAAATGTTTGGCTTGCAATTCTGCTAATACACTATGTAGACTGGCTATTTCTTCTACTTTTTAAAAACGAATTCTTTCTCCACCCTGTTCCCAAAATTTATTAAAGTACCATCATATGCCAGTAAATTTTTTACATTATTCAAGTCTCTAATAAGAATAAGAACAATCTCTAATACGTACAAAGAATGAAGATATAAGACAGAATTTAAGTAACTATGTAACAGAAAACACTGAACAATACTTTCCCACTTAGGTAGTTCAAACATTACAAATATTTAAATACTGCTAATTTGTAACATTTAGAAGTTAATGTAGCACAAAGCATACCTATCAAATTGTTTTATCCTTTTTTAAAATGTCTCCCTATAGTAGAAGGCTCAATAAAGTTGTAAAATGGCAAAAAAACAAAAACTTAACAAAATGTAAGGTTGGTTGGATTGCTTTAAGGTAGAGGCTAGTCAGTCATTCACTCCAGCTCCCATTTTTCTAAGGCAGTTAAGATATTAATTTATATCTCTCATGAATTAACAGATATAGGCTATGGTCATCAATGGCTGGTATTATCAAAAGAGCACACTAATTATATGCCTCCTGATGCTGATGGTAACATACAACACCAGCAATGAACTATTATTGAAAAAAAAAGAACCTGAATCTGAGCAAGCCTCTAATTCTAATGACCAATTTCCAAGAAATATAAGTGACAGAAGAACACATTAAACAATCACCATGGGAAAAAATCCAGATTGTGGGAAACTCTACAGGACAAACTATTTCTTCAATATATTAAAAAGAAATATTAAAAACTGAAAATTAAAAACAGATGGATGAGCAACTTATAAGATTAAAAAAGGCTTGAGTGACTCATCAACCAAGTCCAAAACAAAAAGTAGAAAAATAATACTTATGAGGCACTCAGGGAAGTTTAAGCATTTATTAGTTAAGTACATTAAAGAATTACTCATTTTTTAGGATAATAGTATCCATGGTTAAAGGTTTAAAGAAAAGTTTAGAGAGCCTGACCAGGCGGTGGTGCGGTGGATAGAGCATCGGACTGGGATGCGGAAGACCCAGGTTCAAGACCCCGAGCTCTCCAGCTTAAGCGCGGGTCCATCTGGCTAGAGCAAAAGCTCACCAGCTTGGACCCAAGGTCGCTGGCTCCAGGAAGGCGTTGCTCAGTCTGCTGAAGGCCCGTGGTCAAGGCACATGTGAGAAAGCAATCAATGAACAACTAAGGTGTCGAAACGGCAATGAAAAACTAATGATTGATGCTTCTCACCTCTCTCCGTTCCTGTCTGTCTGTCCCTATCTATCCCTCTCTCTGACTCTCTCTCTCTGCCCCTGTAAAAAAATAAAAAGAATAAAGAAAAGTTCAGAGATACATACTGAAATACTAATGAATAAAATGATATACTTCGGGTTTGCTTAAGAAAATACGGGGTGATAGGGTTAGGGTTATGGTTAGGGTTAGGGGTTAGGGTTAGGGAAAAAGAGGGAAAAAAAAGAAAATATGGGGTAGTAAGGTGGGAATATAAATGAAACAAGACTGACCTATGTTGACAATTGTTGAAGATTGGTGATAGGTACATGAGAATTCATTATACTAGTCCTTCCTTTTGGAATATACTTGAAATGTTTCATAATAAAAAGTTTGAAAAGGATAACTTCTATTAACATTCTTGAATATGTGATAAATATAAACTGCTATAATTAGCAAATAACTATTGGGATGACAAAGCTATTTTACTATAAAAGAGAATGAGTAAGTAGGTAATAAATTGGTGACTAAAATTTCCATAAGAAATTTTATACAAAGATCTCTGCAACCTAAGAATTACATACTTTAGAACTTCAGTTCTAACTAAAACCTCCCCAGGTAAGATGCCCCACTGGACCAGATTGGAGATTTTGAGTTATCCAGCAACAGGACCACTTCACTAGACTGGGAAGCACCAAAGGTTAGTACTACAACTGTGGTTAAGTAGAATAACAGCCTCCCAAACATGTCCACATCCTAATCTCTGTGACCTATGAATGTTATCTTACATAATATAAGAAACTTTGCATATGTGATTGAAGTTAAGGATCTTGAGACAGGGGACTTATTCTGTATTATCTGAGAGGGCCAACATAATCATAAGGGCCCTTTTAAGAGGTAGGCAAGACAATCAAAGAGAGTATAGTAGGCAATGTGATTATAAAAGCCAGAAGTTGAAGTGATGGGAGGAAGGGCCCATGATCTAGTTAATGAATGCACCTCCAGACACTGATAAAAACAAGGTAATAGATTCTCCCCCTCAGAGCCTCTCAGGCTCCTTTTATACTTCTGATATCTAGAAATGAGAGGATAATAAATTTGTGTTGTTTTAAGCCACTGAATTTGTGGTAACTTATTACAGCAGCAATAGAAAACTAGCACAATGACCAACAGTAAAATTTAACAAAGAAGCCTATTTCAGGTCAAGTATGACTGAACCACTGAGTTACCTGTAAGACGTGTTCATGCCGAGCATAGACAACCAGCTGTTGGGGAATACTGTAGATGGAATTCTTAAGTTAGGCAGATCATCCGACTAAATAATCTAAATTTTCCAAAAAAACTAAAGGGCAAAAGTTGCCACAGAACTGAGAGTGTTGCAAAACCTCTACTGGTAGCATAATTATTGTTAAATGGGAAGAGCAAACAAGTCTCTACAGAGGTAACCCTGAGGTATTTAAACATTAGCCAAACACTTAGCAGACAGGTCTCAAAAAATGGTCAAATATTAGATGAGAATATGCGCCAGATTCGGTAATCCTCAATTTCTGACTAAGGCCCTTTCATTAAAGATGACACAAGAGACTTCACAGCTCATTCCCACCCGTTCCCATTTCCCGGGGAGCCCAAGGAGTGGAAGGGATGCTGTAGAAATAAGCAAGTACCATTAGACAATAACACTTTGAGAAGACTGGTAATTGGCATATGGGTAACTTATAATTGACTTGAATGAATTGACTATGCATATAATTGTTTGTTTGTTTTTTTACAGGAACAGAGAGAAAGTCAGAGAGAGGGATAGACAGGGACAGACAGACAGGAATGAAGAGAGGTGAGAAGCATCTATCATTAGTTTTTCATTGCCGTTACAACACCTTAGTTGTTCATTGATTGCTTTCTCACATGTGCCTTGACCGCGGGCCCTCAGCAGATCAAGCAACCTCTTGCTGGAGCCAGCGACCTTGGATCCAAGCTGGTGAGCTTTTGCTCAAGTCAGATGGGCCTGCACTCAAGCTGGCGAGCTCGGGGTCTTGAACCTAGGTCTTCCGCATCCCAGTTCGACGCTCTATCCACTGTGCCACCGCCTGGTCAGGCAACTATGCATATAATTGACTTGAGAATATTATGCTAAGCAAAATAAGTAAAAATAAGAAAAGGTTAAGAACTATATAATTTCACACATAGGTGGGATATAAAATTAAGACTAATGGACATAGACAAAAGTGAAGTGGCTACCAGAGGAAAAGGAGTAAAGGGGGCCAAATATAAGGTGATGGACAATAATTTGACTTTGGGTGATGGGCACACATGCAATGAATAGTTCACATATTATGGAGATGTATACTTGAAACCTATGTGTTTCTATGGATCAATGTTACTCTATTAAATTTCTAAATAATAAAAAAAAAACACAAGTAAGTGCCATTATATAATAATACTTTGGGAAGATTGGTAATTGGCATGTGGGTAACTTGAAATTGAGTTGAATGCATACACATCTTACAGGCCAGTTATTGGAAAACTGCACCAAAAATACTGTCATTACATATCTGCTATGACTAACAACATACAATATACTAAATCATTAATGATAATGAAAAAACTAAACTAACAGTATTTATAACAACAAAAACAGCAACATTTAAAAACTTTATTTTTTTCATCTACTCAAAATAATATTTAATGGTACCAAAAACTGAGGCAATTCCATCAATTTTCATGCCCATACAGCTATATAATATTACCAAATGTTACATATATTAGCCATACTTCTTGGAATATAACTTCAATTTCTCAGTGAACTCTTTCTTACACTTATCAATGTTACTTTACAAGCACAAAATCACAATAATTATGAAACACCTTAATAAAAACCAAAGTTTCAGAAACCTGGATTATCTCTAGGGTCATCCAGAAGATACTCACTTACTACATTTTGAGAATTACTGAATTAAATCATCTTTGCATTTCCTTCCACTTCAAAAGCCTCTAATTCAAAGTACCTAGTTTAAATTAGAATCTCAAGAAAGATTTCCTCAATTCAGAGCCCCTTGGATACTAGAGATATGATTAAGATTCATAATTTTTTTTAAATTTTTCATCTCTTCTAAACATTTATATAAATTTTTAATATAATATTCTGACCCTTAATGTACTTTTATAAAGCAAATCCCTCTGCTAAGTGAAACATATAAGGTATTCAAAAGCTTTGACTTTCCTTAAGGTAAGGAACATATTCAATATTTGTCAATAAAAGAATATTTCAGTTTACTTCAATTTATTAATAGAAAGTTGGCTCCTACACTTGAAGCGTTTCTTAGTGGATATTTCTAAAGTAATATAAATTATGGACTTTTACAAAAGATTTTAAGACATATTAAATGGACATTTGTGTTCTGAAGTATATTTAGTACCACAGATGGAGAAATTCAATTCGTATTTTTCAGTATTTACCATCTAAGACTAACAATACTACAAAAAATAGAACTATAGGCAACTGGAATATTGAATTTTACTTTGCGAATACATTTTTTAAAAATAGAGTAATCTCATGTGGAAGAAGAAAATTAAACCAATGGACAGTAAAGTCAGACTGAGTCCAAGTTTTTACAACTTCACACCAAACAGTATCTGAATTAATAGTACCCTAACTGATACCGCCATCTCCCTTCCAAACCATTTTACAGTCTGCTCCCTGATTTATGGTATCTAACTACATAAAATATTCAATGACATACCATTGCCTACAGAACCAAGTTCAAAAACCCCGACCTGGCACTCAAAATTTTCCATAAATTTGGTCTCTAACTGCCACACTGATCATTATTTCTATGAACACCACTCCATTCCTATCTACCTTAGTCAATTTTTCTACTGATGTTCCCTGAATAAACCTTGAGATATTAACTCCCCATGTGGCTTTGGCCATTGCCAGTCTCCCTTCCTAGAATACTCTTCCTGTTCATTTTCAACCCTCTGATCCCTATTACCTATGCTATTCCAAGTTTGTTCTCTTAAGGAAGCTTCCCAAACTACCCCAGTGTATAGCAACCACCTAATTTTCACAGCTTGTGAACTATTCCTTGTTTACATCCCTCACTTAACATTTAGTAATGCTGCTATATTGCCTTATCTGTCCCTCTATCTATGTCTCGGCATCCCTTTCACCTGTCACAGTACTTGGCATAAAGAATAGATTCAAAAAAAGTTTACTAATATTTTTAAAACCAGTGCATACAATCAGATTTTTTTAAAACATTGCCACCTCATATTGACATGCTGCCTTTTATTTGCAAACAACTTTCTGGTTTTACCAGATCACACTGTCACTATCAAGTAGGCAGAATGAGTAAATGGTCTACATTTTTTTTTTATGAAAATAGAGTATTTGCCTCAACATTTTAGGTAGAAAAACCAGAAACCAGAAAAAGTGTAAAGCTAAAATTGCTGAATAGCCTATGGCTTTTTTTAAATGTGTTTTACTGCTTCTTCTGCCTTCTAATTATTTATGTTTTTGGAGAGGTCTTAATAATATTTATATTAACAATAACAATAGTAGACTTTATTTATTGAATATTTACAATGTGCAGAGGTTTGTAATGGACACTTTACATATATATTATCTCAAATACAACTCTAAGGTAGATATTACTATTATCTTTAGTAATAAATGAGGAAACTAGAAACCTAGAGAATTTAATTAATTGTCCATGTAATACAACAAAGTGACAGAGCTCAGATTTTAACACGTAGCTCAATGTCTACAGAGCCCATGTTTTTAGCCCACTTCTCCTAAATCTAAACAGTAACTGGCTTATGCCCAGCAATTCAAAGGTAATACTTCATAAATGAGTAACTCAAAAGAGAACTTCAAGATTAGTTTCAGCATATTTCATATTGAAATTATTGGTATTCTCTCTATGCTACAATATCTCATAGAAAAAAATGAACAAGTAGGAAAAAAAATTGCTCTCACTGTTTTTTAGATCCTTGCTCCAACCTCTCAATATCAACAGACTTTACAATAAAAAAAATGATTAAAACTTTATTAATACAGTGCAGGAATTCTGGCATAGAATTTAATACTATCTATTTAGATATTTATTTTAAAAGATAACAATAAATTTTAAGCACTTCTAGCCAGAAAGACAGGTATGTAGTCAATACCTTAGTGGCAAAGTAAAGTATTCAGACAGACCCTGCTTCAGCTGTGAACTCACAGGAGATAATAAATCTCGCTGAGCCTACTTCCCTACTTATAAAGGTGAGGGTAAACAAATACCTACCTTTCATGGCTTTTCAGAGAATAATTTGACAAAGTACAGACTTTGAAAATAGCAATTGTTGTTATTACTGGAATTTTTATTATCACTAAGAAATTTAAAGTAAAAAACTTAAATTCCATTAAGCTTTAAATGTTATTTATAGAAAAGTAAACTCCATATTCTAGGACAGGATTTTAATCTTAACTTCCTTTCTGAAATTATAGTAAAAATAAAATAACTTACCATCAGTTTTCCACTTATAATCGTGACAATAACCTTCATAAATCAAACTATTTCCATATTCATTTTATTCTCTATAAACAAGTTATCATTGTAGCATTTAACATTTTTGACCATTTAAGAAACTAAATCAAGTTTAAACCAGAAATTCAAGAAAGGTTGGGACTAAATTTATACAGGTAAGCAAAACTGCATTTGCTGTCAATCATTAGACCGTTCTACATTTGAGCCTGAACAAAGGACATTCACTAAGTTAAAGTTTACAAACATCTCAATATAATAGCGACTCAAAACCACAGCAATGTGAACAAGAGACAAATCAGCCTTCACATTATTTCAACAATACAAATTTGTCAAAGAATCTTCCACCTAACAAATTACAGAGCTACCAATTGACATTTGACGCAGTCAGTAAGTACCCTTACTTTCTGTAATGGAAAAATTCCTAACAAAGAATTGCATATATCAATATTTAATGGAATCTCTCAAAATGCTACAAAATTGAAAATGAAATTATCATGGGACAGTTTTTGTACAATGACAAATCATTTGATTTACCCTGCTGGTGAATTTTATTTTTTACTTTTTGGATAAAAATACTTAATGACAATACCTACATACTT
The DNA here is from genome assembly GCA_037038555.1 of Rhynchonycteris naso. Lineage (NCBI taxonomy): Eukaryota > Metazoa > Chordata > Mammalia > Chiroptera > Emballonuridae > Rhynchonycteris > Rhynchonycteris naso. The sequence continues at coordinate 104,940,439 of CM072996.1, read as the reverse complement.
ACTTTAATTTCAGAATACAATTCAATCATAATCACAAGGCAGCAATGCTTACTTTTTGTTTTTCTTATCAAACTTTTCTTTATATTTTATTTGTTCATTTTAGAGAGAGGAAAGAGAGAGAGAGAGAGAGAGAGAGAGAAAGAGAGAAAGAGAGAAAGAGAGAAAGGGGGAGGAGCAGAAAGCATCAACTCCCAGATGTGTCTTGACTAGGCAAGCCCGGGGTTTTGAACCGACAACCTCAGCATTCCAGGTCCACGCTTTACTCATTGTGCCACCACAGGTCAGATCAAGGCAGCAATGTTTATTAAATCTTTATACTTTTATAGAAAGAATATATGTGGCAACTGCTCTTAATTATTTTAACTATTTTATTCCCTCTGCCTTCTCATAGCTTTATATGATGTGAGATTTGAAGGCATTTCCTCAATTTAGTGAAATTCTCTTGATTTCCTTAAGGCAGAAAATGTTTTTGGAAAAACATAAACACAAACTATTATGTTAGTATGTCTTATACTACATGGCTGGGAAGGCAACAGAAAAAAGGGAGGAGACAGGGCAGAGAAGTCAGAAAACTGACTAGGTTGTGCTCTAACAGGGTTTAAACTATCTGTAATATTTCATATTAACAGAGGAGTTAAAGTATTTAAAAATACCTTTTTTTAAAGCTTGTCTTAAATAAGTTTTTAAAATAATATCACGGCTTACATCAAACACTTCATAGCTGCAGACAGCACCTTATTATGCTGTATTTGAACCACTCACCAAAGTTCGGTCAGGTTCACCATCTGCCAAACCAGCCTCCATAGTGAAAGAAGATAGGTTCAGATTTCTCTGTCCATTAATCTTGAGCCATCCTGTGAATCTGGAAATCCTAGAAAATGAAAATCATATGTATTAGGAGTGGTATAAAATTGTGGTAAGTGGAAAATTAAGCATTAAGTATATTAGGAAGAAGAAATTTTAGACACAGGTTACTGACAAATCTAATAATGGTGGGAGACAGATTTTGACATGGCCTTGAGAAATGATAAAGGTTCAAAGAAAAGTGTTAGAAGAAAATGACCTGGTGATGTCAGAGAAATGGCACCATGAAGGGTGCTCCTGATATCTCCCCCTGAAATTTCAACAAATTCAACAACTAAGGACAGAGAAATAAATCTCAGGAGCATCTGAAAGATACACACACCAGACAAAGGTATGATTGGGTGAAAAGGCGGCTGAGTATATAATCCACGCTGAAGGAAATAAGACGGAGAATGGAGTATTCTGCTTTCCTCACTGAACTGAGGAAGGGTCACTTTCCCCTGAAACTGAGAGAAATGGAGGATTTGGGGCAGAAGGAAGAAGCTGGGATAGAGTGGATGATCAAGCAGAGGAGAGAGCACACCTGCTCAGCCTGAGATCATGGACACAGGGCGAACACGGCAGCTGGCTCCAAAGGAGGCTGCTGGTGTGTTTTGCCCACGGAGGCCAGCGCCGGAGCGGCTTTGTGCACTCCCAGGTCTGCGATCGCGGGCAGTATGCGAGTGGCTCCACCTGGCACCTCTGACATGGGCATACACACTCCTGGGCAGAAGGGCTTGGCCCAGAGATTGTCAGTGGTGGACTTCTGCGAGGGCTGTAGCCAGCATTTCTGTGTGTACCCAGCTTTCCAACCAACAGCACGGGAAGTGCACAAGGGCCAGGATCCTTAGGCCTGGACCTGTCCAGGCGGAGCGCCTCCGCCAGCCAATACAGGTCTCAAAGCTCATTCCTGCATTTCCAGCACAGACTGAGATCACAGGCGTGTACCTAAATGGGCAGGAGCAGACCTCCATGTGCACTGCGTAAGTCGTCGGGGCTGAGTGTGCACGTAGGTTGCCCAGGTTCAGAGGGAGAAGGAAGAAGCCTGTGGATATTAGACCTGCTGAGTGCTGAGGCATACTAGACATGCCCAGGAGGCCATAGAAAGGTGCCTGATCTGCAATCAGATCCCAACCCACAGCATGCTGAGACATGCTAGACCTGTCCCCCCATCCTTATAGAGGCAGCAGACCTGAAATCGGCTCCCAGCTCTACCTGCTTTCGCTGGCAGCTCTTGTTGGCATAGCCTTACCTAGAACTGTGCTTTGAGCGGTGCTGGAGGAAGGACCTGGCAAGAAAGGACCTCTGCAAGCAATGGCTGGGGCAACCTCACAGCTTATTACCCAGGCTGCTAGCTCAGGAGGGAAAGATGTGGGGAGAGGCACCTAGAAAACTAACTGAGTCTCCCACTGTCGGAGCCTGCAAACCCTAACAATACCCTCCTACCAAGAGAACTGAGGTCCAAGCTACATCACTGCCATAGTGACACAACAGCAAATCTCTGCTCAAGAGCCCCACAGAAGCAAAACCTGTAGTACAACACCACCTGCCAAAAAAAAAAAAAAACCTCTCAAAACCAGGAAAAAAATTACATTTTTTTAACAACTTCTTTTTCTTTTATTTCCCCCCACTTTGGTCATTTTATCTTCTTTCTGTTTTATTCTTTCCTTTCCCTTTTGAACTTTATTATTCATAGTTGTTACATTTTTCATTCATATTTTTTATGAGGCTTACATTTCAAAAACCTTAACTTTATTTTTCTTTCTGGCTCCCAGTTCTCTGTAGTTCATGTTCCATTTATCATAATAGAATTTTCACTTGTTCACTATATCTTTTCAATTTTTATTTTATTTTTTAATTATCTCTTATTAGTGTTATTAACAATAACACTCTCAAATGCCATTAAGGAAAAAAAATCAAATATCATGGATACAAAAGACAGAGATATAGCTCAGATAGATGATGAAAAATCTCTAGAAAAATTTTCAATTGCTTGGAAACCTTGGAGTTAAATGACAGAGAATCAAAAATTGAAGTCCTAAAAATACTCAGGGAAATACAAGAAAGCACGGAAAGGTAATTTAGAGAGCTCAAAAAAAAAATTTAATGAACAAAAAGAATACATCACCAAGAAAATTGAAACTATAAAAAGAAATCAAACAGATGAAAAATTCAATACATGAACTGAAAAATGAGGTAACAAGCTTAGCTAATAGAACAGGCCAGACAGAGGAGAGAATTAGTGACATAGAAGACAGGCAACTAGATACATTACAGAAAGAAGAGAGACTCATGAATTTAAAAATATGAAAAAGCCCTACAGGAATTGTCTGACTCCATCAGAAAGAGCAACATAAGAATAATGGGCATATCAGAAGAAGAGAGAGAAAATGGAATGGAGAACATATTCAAACAAATAATAGGCAAGACCTTCCCAAGCCTGTGGAAAGAATTAGGGCCTCTAATCCAAGAAGCAAACAAAACACTGAGTTACCTTAACCCAAACAGACCTATTCCAAGACACATCATAATGAAATTATCACAAACCAATGACAAAGAAAATAACCTCAAGGCAGCTGGGGAAAAGAAGAATGCAACATATAAAGGAAGGTCCATTAAGTTATCATCAAATTTCTCAGCAGAAACTCTACAAGCCAGAAGAGAGTGGGCCCCAATATTTAAAGTACTGAAAGAGAGGAACTTCCAGCCAAGAAAACTATACCCCCATCAAAGCTATCCTTCAAATACAATGGGGAAATAAACATATTCACATATACAGAAAAGATGAGGGAATTTATCACCAGAAAACCCCCATTTCAGGAAATACTAAAGAGGGTTATCTAACCAGATACAAAGAACAAAACAAAAAAATACAAGTAAATGCTCCAACAAGATCACAATAAAAACAAGATTAATCTGTGACAACAAAAACAAAAAAGGGAAGAGGACAAAGATTAACAGTAGCAAAGAAGGATGGAGTGCAGAAGTACTCATGAGATAATGTACAATAAATATGATATATATCCTTTTTATTACCTAATGGCAACCACGGCTGAAAAAACACTACAGAAACACATGGTTTAAAAAAAGAAGAAACAGAGGAAAGAAGTATGGAATACAACCAAACAAAAACAAATGACAGAAGAACAAAACAAGATACAGAGTTATCAGAAAACAATATATCAAATGGCAATAGAAAACCCTCAAGTGTAAATAATTACATTCAATGTAAATGGATTGAACTTACCAATAAAAAGACACAGAGTAGCAGAGTGGTCAAAAAAATAAATCCAACTGTATGCTGCCTTCAAAAAACGCATCTAAGCAAGAAGGATAAAAGAAATTCCAAGTGAAAGGTTGGAAAACGATTCTCCAAGCAAATAACATCCAAAGAAAAGCAGGTATAACCATACTCATATCTAACAATGCTGACTACAAGATAGCAATGGTAATCAGAGACAAAGATGGTCATTTCAAAATGATAAAGGGGACAGTGAATAAAAAAGACATAACACTTCTTAACATATATGCACCAAACCAAAGAGCACCAAAGTATATAAGACATCTACTAACTTATCTAAAAATAAAATCTGACAAAAATACAATCATACTTGGAGACCTCAATACACTGCTGACGGTTCTATATCGTTCATCCAAACAGAAAATCAATAAAGAAATATGGGCCTTATATGAAACACTAGAACAATCTACAGGATATTTCATTCCAAAATGCCAGAGCATACATTTTCCTCCAGGGTACATGGAACATTCTCAAGAATTAACCATATGTTGGGCCATAAAACTAACATCAACAAATTCAGAAAGACTGAAATTATACCAAGCATATTCTCTGACCATAAAGCTTTGAAACAAGAATTCAACTGCAATAAAGAAGTAAACAAAACCACAAAAATGTGGAAATTAAACAACATACTTCTAAAAAATAGAAGAAGAAATAAAAGCAGAGATCAAAAGATATATACAGACAAATAAAAATGACAATACGACATATCAGAATCTCTGGGATGCAGCAAAAGCAGTACTAAGAGGGAAGTTCATATCACTACAGGCCTGTATAAACAAACAAGAAAGAACCCAAGCAAAGAACTTAATATCACATCTTAAGGAACCAGATAAAGAAGAACAAAGGCAACCCAAAACCAGCAGAAGAAAGGAAATAATAAAAATCAGAGCAGAAATAAATGAAATAGAGAACAGAAAAACTATAGAAAAAAAATCAATAAAACAAGGAGCTGGTTCTTTGAAAAGATCAACAAAATTGACAAACCCTTGGCAAGACTCACTAAAGAAAAAAGAGAAAGGATTCACTCATACAAACAAAATCCAAAATGAAAGAGGAGAAATCACTACAGATATCACAGATATAAAAAGAATTATCGTAGAATACTATGAAAAACTATATGCCACCAAATTTAACAATCTAGAACAGGGGCCCCCAAACTTTTTACACAGGGGGCCAGTTCACTGTCCCTCAGACCATTGGAGGGCCACCACATACAGTACTCCATACACTGACCACCAATGAAAGAGGTGCCCCTTCCAGAAGTGCGGCAGGGGCTGGATAAATGGCCTCAGGTGGCTGTAATTTGGCCCACGGGCCGTAGTTTGGGGACCTCTGATCTAGAAGAAATGGATAAATTCCTAGAACAATACAATCTTCCTAGACTGAGTCATGAAGAAGTAGATAGCCTAAACAGACCCATAAACAGGGAAGAAATAGAAACAACTATCAACAACCTCCCACAAAATAAAAGTCCAGGGCCAGATGGCTATACTAGTGAATTCTATCAAACATTCAAAGAAGACTTGGTTCCTATTCTACTCAAAGTCTTCCAAAAAATTTAAGAAGAAGCAATACTTCCAAACACATTTTATGAGGCCAACATAACTCTCATACCAAAACTTGGCAAGGACAACACAAAAAAGGAAAACTACAGACCAATATCTCTAATGAATACAGATGCTAAAATACTAAACAAAATACTAGCAAATCAAAAACAACAACACATTAAAAAATAATTCATCATGATCAAGTGGGATTCATCCCAGAACACAAGGATGGTTCAATATACGTAAAACGGTTAATGTAATACACCATATCAACAAAACAAAGAACAAAAACCATATGATCCTATCAATAGATGCAGAAAAGGCATTTGATAAAATACATCATTTTATGTTTAAAACACTCAAAAAATGGGTATGGAAGGAAAATATCTCAACATAATAAAGGCCATTTATGACAAACCATCAGCTAACATCATATTAAATGGCATAAAACTGAGGGCTTTTCCCCTAAAATCAGGAACAAGACAAGGTTGCCCACTCTCTCCATTCTTATTCAACATAGTGCTGGCAGTTCTAGCCAGAGCAATCAGACAAGAGAAAGAAATAAAAGGCATTCATATTGGGAAAGAAGAAGTAAAGTTTTCACTTTTTGCAGATGATATGATCCTGTACATCGAAAACCCCAAAGACTCCACAAAAAGACTATTAGAAACAATAAGCCAATACAGTAAGGTTGCAGGATACAAAATTAATATACAGAAGTCTACTGCCTTCCTATATGCCAACAATGAAACATCAGAAAACAAACTCAAAAAAATAATCCCTTTTACAGTTGCAACAATAACAACAAAAAATACCTAGGGATAAACATAACAAAGAATGTAAAGGACCTATATAATGAAAACTACAAAGCGTTGTTAAGGGAAATCAAAAAAGATACAATGAAATGGAAAAATATTCCTTGTTCTTGGATAGGAAGAATAAATATATAGTCAAAATGACCATGTTACCCAAAGCGATATACAAATTTAATACAATTCCCATCAAAATTCCAATGTCATTTTTTAAAGAAATGACACAAAAAATCATCAGGTTTATATGGAACTATAAAAAACCCTGAATAGCCAAGGTAATCCTAAGGAAAAAGAATGAAGCTGGGGGCATTACAACACCTGACTTTAAATTATATTATAGAAGCACAATAATAAAAACAGCATAGTATTGGCAGAAAAATACTCAGACCAATGGAACAGAATAGGAAGCCCAGAAATCAAACCATACATATATATATATATATATATATATATATATATATATATATATATATATATATATATATGGTCAAATAATCTTTGATAAAGGGGCGAACAACACACAATGGAGAAAAGAAAGCTCTTCAATAAATTGTGCTGGGAAAATCGGAGAGCCACATGAAAAAGAATGAAACTCAACTGCAGTTTGTCCCCTTGTACCAAAATTAATTCAAAATGGATTAAAGACCTAAATATAAGACCTGAAACAATAAATTACACAGAAGAAAACATAGGTACTAAACTCATGGACCTTGGCCATAAAGAGCATTTTATGACTTTGACTCCAAAGGCAAGGGAAGTGAAGGCAAAGATAAATGAATGGGACTACATCAGACTAAAAAGCTTTTGTACAGCAAGAGAAAACTGACATCAAAACAGACAGACAGCCAACTGAATGGGAGATGATATTTTCAAACAGCTCAGATAAGGGCTTAATATCCAAAACATACAAAGAACTCACAAAACTCAACAACAAACAAGCAAACAATCCAATAAAAAATATGGGAAGAGGACATGAACAGACACTTCTCCCAGGAAGAAATACAAATGGCCAACAGATATATGAAAAGATGCTCATCTTCATTAGCTATTAGAGAAATGAAAATCAAAACTAGAATAAGATACCACCTCACACCTGTTAGATTAGCTATTATTAACAAGACAGGTAATAACAAGTGTTGGAGAGGCTGTGGAGAAAAAGGAACCCTAATTCACTGTTGATGGGAATGTAACATAGTACAACCATTATGGAAGAAAGTATGGTGGTTCCTCAAAAAATTAAGAATAGAACTACCACCATATGACCCAGCAATCCTTCTACTGGGTATATACCCCCAAAACTCAAAAACACTGGTACGTAAAGACACATGCAGCCCCATGTTCATTGCAGCATTGTTTACAGTGGCCAAGACATGGAAACAATCAAAAAGTCCCTTAATAGACGACTGGATAAAGAAGATGTGGTACATATATACTATGGAATACTACTCAGCCATAAGAAATGATGACACAGGATCATTTACAACAACATGAATGGACCTTGATAATATTAGACTGAGTGAAATAAGTAAATCAGAAAAAACTAAAAACTGTATGATTCCATACATAGGTGTGACACAGAAATGAAACTCATGAACATGGACAAGAGTGTGGTGGTTACCAGGGGGAGGGGAAGGGAGCAGAGGAGAGGGGCATAAAGAAAACCATATAAAAGGTGACGGAAGACAATATGACTTTGGGTGATGGGTATACAACATAAAAATATCTGGAGATGTTTTCTCTGAATCTATGTACTCTAATTGATCAATGTCACCCCATTAAAATTAATTGTCTAAATAAAATTAAAAGAAGAAAATGACCCAAGTGAAGAGAAATAGCAAGAGCAAGGTTAAAGACCCAAGACTGTTCACAATTTGAAAAGATGCTTAAATCTACATTTTTTTTTTCTTCTTTTGTGACAGAGACAGAGAGAGGGGCAGAGAGGGCCAAAGAGGCAGGAATGAAGAGAGATAAGAAGCATCAATTCTTCATTGAAGCTCCTTTAATTGTTCATTGACTGCTTTCTCATATGTGCCTTGATGGGGGGCGGGGGGTTATAGCAAAGCGAGTGAACCCTAACTGAAGCCAGCAACCCTGGGCTCAAGCCAGTGACCATGGGGTCATGTCTATGATCCCACGCTCAAGCCAGCGACCTCACACGCAAGCTGGTGAGCCCACACCATACTCAAGCCAGATGAGCCAGTGCTCAATCTGGCGACCTTAGGGTTTTGAACCCGGGTCCTCCGCTTCCCAGTCTGACATTCTATCCACTGTGCCACCACCTGATCAGGTGCTTAAATCTACTTTCAATGACACAATATTATATACCATTTCTTTTTCATTATTATACTGGCTAAAACTAAAGAACATGCTAATATCCAACATGGGTGAGCATGTAGGAACACAGGTATTCTCATACACTTTTGTGTAAGAATATAAATCATAACACTTTTTGGAGGACAACTTAAAAAACATATGCTTCCAAAAAAAAAAAAAACATATGCTTCCATCCAACAATTTCAAGGCTAGGATTTATTTCACATATGTATGTACTGTGTAAATGCAAAAATATATATAAATAAACACATCAACAAAGTAATAGACATGATGGAAAAACTAGAAACAACCTTAATGTCCATCATTAGGAGCTTACTTAAACTACATTACAGACAGAAAATAAAATCCTATGCAACACTTTTTAGACCTAGACATACTAGAAGACCACAACACATTAGTTGGAAAAAGCAAATTATAGAACTTTACATATAAAATATTTTTTGTTTCTGTATTTTTCAAGTTTTACAATAAACATGTATTATTTTATACTTATATTTTGAAAGTTTTTTATTTTTTAATTTGATTTATTGGGATAAAACTGGCTAACAAAATTATACAAGTTTCAAGTGCACAATTCTACAATACATCTTCTGTACACTGTATTGTGTGCTCACCACTCCAAGTAAAATCTCCATCCATCACCATTTATTTATTCCCACTATACCCTCCTCCACTTCCCCTCCTTTCCCAGGGAATCATAAAAATATTATAAAAAGTATTTCTTCATCACAGTGTTTCTCTTTTGAACATTTAAACTAATGAAACCTCCAAGCAGAACTCCTATAGTAACTACATGTATTCAGAAGTCTCTAATAATCTCTATTAATTCTTCCTTAAAACAGCTAACAAAATCCAAACCAACAAATTGGTAGACTTCTATTCATTTCTTGGAGTTTCAAAAACGTTTCTTTTTTCTACATGTATAAAAGATATATATGTGCTGGTGAGAATACTTTTTACTTGGGCTCTACAGGGCAGTCATTTCCTTTCTTGATATAACAAGTAAGATCAGCTCCAGCTAAACTGACTTGTAACTCCTGATACTTACATACACTTCCTTGCTGTACTTATTACAATGCATTGTAATTATTTGTTCTCATGATCCAACTATCTTCAAGAACAGATACTATGTTTTATTGATCAGACTATTCAGTACTAGTTTATGGCAGACATTTAACAAACATTTTTTGCACTGAATTAATACTGTCAATTCAGTTACCTATATGAATAAGAAAATTCAAAGCAGCTGATAATACAAAAATTATATAGCTATTGCCATAATTCAAGCAAGAGACAATGGTGGCCTGTGTCAGAATAGTAGGAGGGTATGCAGTGAATAATGTCTAATTCAGTGGTTCTTAACCTTTTTTGAGGTACCAAACCCACCAGTTTCATATGCGCATTCACCGAACCCTTCTTTAGTGATAAATAAAATATGATTTTTTTCTCCAAATTCAAGACATAGGTATGTTTTTTTACTGGTGCACAAAATGAGCTGTGCATGAACATCACCTTGCTCAAAGAACAAAACCAACAAAGTGCATGAACTCACAATAAATTACGGTATTACTTTATTCTGGCCTCTGTGGCAGAGGCTTCTCCAAACCCCTGAGACCAACTCATCGAACCCCTAGGGTTCGATAGAACCCAGGTTAAGAACCACTGGTCTAATTCTTTAAATACCTTGAATATAGAATAAAAAAAATGATAAGTGTACCATATATAGATGTGAATTTTAAAAAGAGCGGAGACAGAAACTTAGGTTTCTGCCTTGAACAAATGGAAGAATGGAATATTAATATCATTTAATAGATATGGAGTCTTTTGTGGGAAGACATGGGAAGAATATCAGGAGTTCCTTTTGGACATACATGCTTTAAGATACCAGTTAGACATCTGAGACCAATCAAGGAAGGAATTGGACATGCAGATGTGAGGTTGAGGAAAGAACTCAGGCTAGAAATGTAAACTGGAAATCAGCATATAGATGGAATTTAAAACCATAAGTCTGGATGAGATCTCCTCGGGAATCTGTGTAGACAGATTTTTTTTTTTTTTTGTCACATCTTTAAACCCTTTGTTTTCCCAAGTTTGCCCTCAGAGTACTAGCATCTCACATAAAGTTTTCAAGTAGGCAACTCTAGTCTTCTTGCAATAGTACAAATCAGATACAACAGTTCTCTGTTCTCTTCAAGCAGACACACACACAGCACACACATGCGGGCTGCACTGAACAAGCCTTGGAAGCTAAGTTGCACTCTTGAGAAGTAAACAAAAAAACACAAAAGTATTTGGGTCACCAATGTCATGGCTTGTGACTGAGAAAGTGCCCATCATGGAGTCCCAGCGCTGTTGGGGTAGCAGATCTGCAGCAGAGGTTTCTTTGGTAACTGAGACAGGAAGTTACTATGCTACATCAGAGCACCAAGTTCAGAGTCCAGAGGTACTTCAATATGAAAGAATCAATATTTATGGAATAAACAAATAAACCCCAATTTTTGGTTTTCAATTTTCAGAATGACTATATGTAATTACTTTAGGTAGACAGAATTGCTCTATAAAAAGCAAAGAAGACACACAAAAACACAAAAATCAAATTATAACATGAGTAATTTTAAAAGGGAGCAAGGAAAAGAAAGATCAAATTAAGTGTAAGTACCTTAAATTCCTCACCTTTGGTAAAAGGGAGTTAAGATGAGACACTAATGTTGAGAAACAAGTTTTAGTATTTTCTCTGAAGCCAAAGACTAAAATTAAAAATATGTAACAAGCCTGACCTGTGGTGGCGCAGTGGATAAAGCATTGATCTGAAACACTGAGGTCGCAAGTTTGAAACCCTGGGCTCACCTGGTAAAGGCGCATATGGGAGTGGATGCTTTCTGCTCCTCCTCTCTCTCTCTCCTCTCTCTAAAATTAATAAAGTCTTAGAAATTTTTTTTGAAAAGATAAAACTTTGAAAAGAAAATATGGAAGGAGTGGTGGGTAGTTGGATGCTTAAAGTACAGGATGGGGCAAAAGTATGTTTATAGTTGTGAGTATATATATATAAACAACTGTAAACCTAGTTTTGTTCCACCATATATAAGCATGCTAATTTCCCCACCATTCAGAGGTGAAAATCAAAAGACATTTAAATGATAAAAAATACTTTTCTATTCCCATATTATCATTAAGTTTGTTTTTAATTATTGTTTAACTTAAAAAAAATACTTTTCTATTCCTATATTTAAGTTAAAACAGTAATTAAAAAAAAACAATGGTACTAGGCTCTAAGAGAAGGAAGGTGTCTTTTCTACTATTTTAATTTTTAAAACTGTAAACCAAAAACAATGTTCAATACATTTTTTGTAAAAGAATCCAGTATATCACATTCCTGAAGACTTATTTTCCCCAACTGCCATGCTAAAGCTAGGCCTACATCCTAATTTAAATATAATTACAAGATGAATTCAAAGTTTAAAGACAACTTATGTTCCCTCTTTTGTTCTCTAGTTATCAGTATTCTAGCAATTGTTGAGAAACTTGTGCCCATCTACACTTAAACTTACAAAGTTTGTAGAGAAAGTAATTTTTTCCCCTTATATTCCCTCTCCTTCCCTCTCCACCACTCTTCTTTCCTCCCCATCCCTCCCCTTTCTTTCTCTTTTCTTTTAGTGAGAGGAGGGGAGATAGACAGACTCCCTGTGCCACAACAGGATCCACACAGCAACCCCTGTCTGGAGCCAATACTCAAATCAGCAGAGATATCCTCAGCACCTGGACCAATGCTCCAACCAATCAAGCCAGTGGCTGTGGGAGGAGGAGAGAGAGAGACAGAGAGAGAGAAAGAAAGTATTCTGAGATTCTATTTGCTTTTAGACTTAGTAACAAACAAAACTAGTTTACATTATCTCCCAATAAATATTTAACTCTACAAAAGAATAAGAACAATTGAAGAAATTTCAGATAAAAGGAAAAGTTTATAATTTTTCTTTAAAAATGTGTGGAAAAGTCGTAGATTAGAAAGGTAATTTCCTAGTTTGAAAATAAACTTTGATTACAAGATTCTAAAATACATATAAATCAATGGACATTTTTCAAAGTTGGATACGAGAAAAAGTACTTATGAATGGTAGACCATAACTCAAAGTAATATGTTTTCCTATAGGTATCAAGCAAACCTACAGAGAGGCGTGGAAGATCCCTCTTACAATACATTCATACTTCCCCTTTGAGACTTCATATAAAGAAAAGAAAAATAATTCTAAAGTGAAATATATAGCTCTATGTGTTTTAAAAATAGCACACAGAAACAATAACAAACCCAGTAGCAACCAGACCCCAGAACCCAGACTGAGGTCATGAAAAGACACCAAGTCTTCTTAGAGAAATGGCATATATCCAGGTCTAAGACAACAAAATTTTTGTGCAGCAAAGCAAACCATAAACAAAATGAAACGAGCCTGACCAGGGGGTGGCACAGTGGATAGAGCGTCGGACTGGGATGTGGAGAACCCAGGTTCGAGACCCCGAGGTCGCCAGCTTGAGTGCGGGCTCATCTGGCTTGAGCAAAAAAATAAAATATCACCAGCTTGGACCCAAGGTCGCTGGCTCCAGCAAGGGGTTGCTTGGTCTGCTGAAGGCCCACGGTCAAGGCACATATGAGAAAGCAATCAATGAACAACTAAGGTGTCGCAACAAAAAACTAATAATTGATGCTTCTCATTTCTCTCCATTCCTGTCTGTCTGTCCCTATCTATCCCACTCTCTGACTCTCTCTCTCTGTCCTTGTAAAAGAAAAAAAAAAAAAGAAAAGATAACCCACTGAATGGAAGAACATATTCACCAATGATACATCTGACAAGGGCTTAATATAAAAAAATTTGTAAGGAACTTATAAAACTCAACACCAAATAAACAAACAATCCAATTAAGAAATGGGCAAACAACCTGAATAGGCACTTCTCCAAAAAAGACATACAGATGGCTAATAGATATATGAAAAGATGCTCAACATCACTAATCATCAGAGAATTGCAAATTAAAACCACAATAAGATATCACCTCACACCTGTAAAAATGGTTATCAACAATAAATCAACCAACAAGTGCTGGTGAGGGTGTGGAGAAATGGGAACCCTATTCACTGCTGATGGGAATGCAGACTGGTGCAGCCACTGTGGAAAGCAATATGGAGTTACCTCAAAATATTAAAAACAGAACTGCCTTATGACCCAGCAATTCCACTTCTGGGAATATATCCAAAGAAACCTGAAACACTGATTCCAAGGAATATATGAACCCCTATGTTCATTGTAGTGTTATTTACAATAGACAAGATTTGTAAGCAGCCCAAGTACTCATCAGTAGATGAGTGGATAAGAAAGCTGTGGTACATTTACACAATGGTATACAACTCAATTGTAAAAAAGAAAGAATCTTAGCTTTTGTGACAGCATGATGGACCAGGAGAGTATTATGCTAAGTGAAATAAGCCAGTCAGAGAAAGACGAGCACCATATGATTTCACTCATATGTGGAATCTAGTGAACAAAATAAACAAAGAAAATAGAAACAGACTCACTGATATAGAGAAAGGACAGACAGCTATCAGAGGGAATGTAGAATGGGGAATGGGAGACTGGGTAAAAAAGGTAAAGAATTAAGCAAAAAAAAACCAACAAACAACCAGACACAACAGTATGGGAATTACAAAAGGGAAAGTGGGTAGGTAAGTAGAAAAGGGTAAAGGGGGATAAATGGTGAAAGAAGCAGACCTCACTTGGGGTGGTGAATACACAATATAATATACAGATTATGAATTATAGAATTGTACACCTGTAACCTATATACTTTTATTAGTCAACATCACCCAATTAATTATATTTAAAAACCTTCTGGTCAAAAAAAAAAAAAAGTACCAGGGCTTCTTGGAGAAATGGAATATATCCAGGTCCAAGACAACAAATGTATAAGGTGAACCCAGAGTATCTCATATCCCAGTACCTTATACATATAAGCAAAAAGGCTATCAAAGACTTCAGAAGTCATATAATGAAGGCTCAGGAGACAGACAAAATGAAGGGACTTCTAATAGCCAGAGATGGGACAACTTGTGGAGAAAATATATATCTATAATAGGCAAAATCAAAGAGCTAATCATCCATTACAAAAAAATTGAAAAAAGCGTATTAAACCAAAGAAACAAAGAGCTGAAATAAATGATAGCAAAAACTAAAATACAAAATTGAAAATAAACAAAGTCAAAGTCAGTTCTTTGAAAAGAATACAATTAACAAATGCTTGGTAAGACTAGGCAAGCAATAAAAAAGAGTCAAAAGAAATAACCAATATTATGATTGATAAAGGAAAGATCACAACAAATTCTTCAAAAATATCCTAAAAGGAAATTATAAATAATACTATATCAATAAATTTGAAAATGTATAAGAAATAGACAAATTCTTATAAAAATTTAACTTACTGAAACTTTCACAAGAAACAGAAAATCAAAACAGTCCTATTGAGTCAATAACAGAAAATTTCAACAAAGAAAATTTCCATTGTAGATTACTTCACAAGTGAATTTACCTAACACTGGAGAGTTGCAGGAACAGAAATCTTAACACAAATTTTTTCAGAAGAGCAAAAATGAAGAAACACTACTCAAGTAGTTTTATAAAACCAGCATAAACCTGACATAAAACTAGACAAGGAATTTTAAAGACAGGAAAAGTATGACTCAAGACATGTCAAAATCCTAAACAGAGAATCTAAAAATCAAATCTAGTTATATGTAAAAAGGATCACCATCATAATCAAGTTAAGCCTATCTGTTAAAAAAAATCTATATAACTCACCACATTATAATAAAGGAGAAAAATCACATGTTCATTGTGATAGATGCTAAAAATATATTTGATAATATCTATACCCACTCATGACAAAAACTTTCATCAAACTATAAAAAGAAAACCTCCCAAGTCAAATAAAACTGACACAAAACATCACAATGTGAAATACAGAATGCTTTCAAAGATATAAAAGGAATTTTTAAACACACAAAAAAACTAGTCATAAATATAAAAACTAATAGACTACATAAAAGGGACTTCAATTCATCAAGACATCATGAAGCCAATGAAAAGGCAAGCAGCAGTGTACAAGAGAGCTGCCATACGTTTGATAGACAAATGGCTCTTATCCAGACTAGTATAAATACTTCTTATAAATCAATGAGAAAGACATGCAACCCAATAGAAAAAAATAAAGAAGAGGCTGGAACACTGTTTCACAAAACAGGACACTCAAACAGCCAACAAGTATATGAAATGGAGCTCTAAAACCATAGAGATGCTACTACAAATCCATAAGAATAACTGGAACTAAGAAGACTGACGGTATTAGGTATTGGTAAGACACAGAAGAATAAAATCTCACACACTGATGATTTGGGAATACTATGTTAATACATCCACTATGAAAAATTTAGGTCTTATCTTTCTTATAAAGTTGAATATATGCAGATTCAAAGATAACACTCTCAGATACACACACACACACACACACACACATCAATATTTGAAAAAATGCATTCACAATTACACCAAGACCGGGGTGTGTCCATCAACACTAGAACATACAGCTTCACCAGATTGTGGCGCACTGGATAGAGCGTCGATCTTGGATGATGAAGACCCAGGTTTGAAACCCTGGGGTCGCTGACTTAAGCGCAGAATCACCTAGCTTGAATGCACGGTGGTAAGCTTGAGCTTGGGATCACAGACATGATCCCACAGTCATTGGCTTGAGTCCAAACGTTGCTGGCTTGAACAAGGGGTCACAGGCTCAGCTTGAAATTTCCCAACCCCTGGCAAGGCACGTATGAGAAGTAATCCATGAATAACTAAAGTGACACACTACGAACTGATGCTTCTCATCTTTCTCCCTTCCTGTCTCTTTGTCTCTGTCTATTGTTAAAAAAACTATACAGATAACTGTGGTAAATTCAAACAATGGAAAACAATACAGCAAAAGAAAACTACAATTGGACTGCTCATCAATAAAATATTGTCTTACATTGGAAGCAAGATGGCGACGGAGTAGGCGGAAGTACCAACTTCCAACTCCCAGAAGCAAAGTGGATTATAACTCAATTTAAAGAACCATCATCTGGATAAACCAACTATGAACTAAACTAAGTGAACTCTTCAACCAAGGAACACAGAAGAAGCCACATTGAGACTGGAGCAAACGGCAGCCTGGAGAGACCCGCGGGGCGGTAGGAAAGTTTGGCGGAGAGGGAGGGACCTGGGTCCCAAGAACCAAGCCCCAGCCTGCAGTCCCAGAGCCTAGAAGAGGCGTATGGACAGATTTGAGCTGTGAAACAAGTGAGGGAGCTCCTAGGCCTACAGTGTGGAGTATTAGGTCCCTTCCTACTCTGCTGAGGGCTGCTTGGGGGTTTGGGGCGACAGGACGCTGAAAGGCGGTTCTGTCGGAGTGGGCAGAAGCCAAGCCCGTGGGAGATCGGTCTAGCCCAGAGGGTCGGAGGGGAAGCGCGAGAGCGGCCCCGATACTGCGGGCCGCCTTTAACCCCACTTACAGGGACAAAGCGGGAGGCCAGGAACAGGCAGGCCCTGCGCAAGCCGGCACTGATCGCTGGGACCGGGCTAGGACCAGGGAAGGGCAGGGGCTTGCGGCTGAGCTGACGCTACCAGCCCCCCACCCCCACCCCGGGCCGGAGAAACCACGGTTGGCCAGTATACGTGCACGAGCGGGATCCGAGCGCGGGAACGGAGTAGACCCCGAGACAAGTGGAAGCTCGCAGTTGAGCTCACGCTACTATCCCCGTCTGGCCGGAGAAACCGAGGATTGCATTCATACGTGCACGAGCGGGCTCCGAACGCGGGGGCGGGGTAGAGTCCAGGACGAGCGGAAGTACGCAGCTGAGCGGAAGCCAGCAAACACGCCCGCCCCAATAAACATGGGTTTCCGACCCTGCGCAGAAGGGCCCTGGCCTCGAGGGCGGGGCTAGAGCTCCAGACGGGCAAAAGCTCACAGCTGAGAGCACGTCAAAAGCCCCGCCTAACCCGCAGAACTGTAGAGAGCAGGTTCCGACTGCTGATTCTGGGCGGAAGTCCGGAAATAGACTGGGTCCGCAGCTGAGCAAAGGTGCTCACCTCCACCCTTGGTGCCAAGTCTTGTGGCTTCAGTGACAGCCCCTCCCACAGAGGAGAGGCAGAAATCACAGCAAAAGCCACAGTGGGCTGGCGCTGGCAACGCTCATACCCAACCACCCTAGGCACCGGCAGAGGGAGCGGGGGGCCTGCAGACAGACCACACCTAGAGAACACAAAGGCAACACCTACTGGACTCCAGTGGCCACAACTTGCTTATACACAGACAAAATGGGCAGGCAGAGGAATGCAAACCAAATGAATCAAGAGAAATCCCCAGAGAAGGACCTGAATGAACCAGATATAACCAAATTACCAGAAGCAGAATTTAGAATAATGATAGTTAGGATGTTCAAAGAAATTAAAGCAACAATGGATAGTCATTATAAACACCTAAACAAAGAGATAACAAGTATAAAAAATGAAATTGAAATAATAAAAAAGAATCAGATAGAAATGACAAATACAGTATCAGAACTGAAGACCACAATGGAAGGAATTAAAAGCAGGATGTATGACGCTGAGGATCGAATAAGCGAGTTAGAGGACACAATAAACAAAGGCACAGAAGCAGAGAAGAAAAAGGAAAAGAGACTTAAAAAATGTGAGGAAACTCTAAGGGAGCTTTGTGACAACATGAAGAGAAACAACATTCGCATTATAGGGGTGCTTGAAGAAGAGGAGAGAGGACAGGAAAAGGAAACTTTGTTCAATCAAATCATAGCAGAAAACTTCCCTAAATTAAGGCTGGGAAACACTCCACACATTCAAGAAGCACACAGAACTCCATTAAAGAGAAACCCAAAAAGATCTACACCAAGACACATCATAGTTAAAATACCAAAGCTAATGGATAAAGAAAAAATTTTAAAAGCTGCTAGAGAAAAAAAGGCTATCACCTACAAAGGAGTCCCCATAAGAATGACATCGGACTTCTCAACAGAAACACTTGAGGCCAGAAGGGAATGGCAAGATATAATCAAAGTAATGCAGAACAAGAACCTACAACCAAGAATACTTTATCCAGCAAGGCTAACATTTAAAATTGAGGGGGAATAAAGAGCTTCCCAGATAAAGAAAGCCTGAAGGAATTCATAAAAACCAAACCAATTCTGCAAGAGATACTAAGGGGCCTCTTGTGAACAGTTTAAAGGGAGGAATGAATAGAGCAAAAGAAGAATACAGCTTTAAAGAATAAAATGGCAACAAACAACTACATATCAAAAATAACCTTAAATATAAATGGATTAAATGATCCAATCAAAAGACATAGGGTAGCTGCATGGATAAAGAAACAGGACCCATACATATGCTGTCTACAAGAGACACACATTAAAACAAAAGATGCTCATAGACTGAAGGTAAAAGGATGAAAAAAAATATTTCATACAAATGGAAATGAAAAAAAGCAGGGGTAGCAATACTTATATCAGACAAAATGGACTTTAAAACAAAGGCTGTAGTAAGAGATAAAGGAGGACACTGCATAATGATAAAGGGAACAATTCAACAGGAAGATATAACTATTGTAAATATCTATGCACCAAATATAGGAGCCCCGATATACGTAAAGCAGACTTTGATGGATATAAAGGGTGAGATTAACAGCAATACTATCATGGTAGGGGATTTCAATACCCCTCTAACAACACTGGATAGATCCTCAAGAAAGAAAATTAATAAAGAAACAGACTTAAAGGAGACACTAGATCAACTTGATTTAATAGATATCTTCAGAACTTTTCACCCTAAAGCAGTAGAATATACATTCTTCTCAAGTGCTCATGGTACGTTTTCTAGGATAGACCACATGTTAGGACACAAAAATGGTCTCAATAAATTTAAGAAGATTGAAATCATATCAAGCATTTTCTCTGATCACAATGCTATGAAACTAGAAATTAACCACAAAAGAAAAACTGAAAAATACTCAAACATTTGGAAACTAAAAAGCATGTTATTAAATAATGAATGGATTAACAATGAGATCAAAGAAGAAATAACAAAGTTTCTAGAAACAAATGAAAATGAGCATACATCAATTCAAAATTTATGGGACACAGTAAAAGCTGTTCTGAGAGGGAAGTTTATTGCACTACAGGCATATCATAAGAAGCAAGAAAAAGCTCAAATAAGCAACCTGACCCTGCATCTAAAAGAACTAGAAAAACAACAACAAATAAAACCCAAGACAAGTAGAAGGAAGGAAATAATAAAGATCAGAGCAGAAATAAATGACATAGAGGCTAAGGAAACAATACAGAGGATCAATGAAACCAGAAGCTGGTTCTTTGAAAAGGTAAACAAGATTGATGAAGCTTTAACTAGACTCACCAAGAAAAAAAGAGAGAGGACTCAAATAAATAAAATTAGAAAAGACAGTGGAGAAATAACAACTGACACAACAGAAATACAAAGCATTGTAAGAAAATACTATGAAGAACTATATGCCAAAAAATTAGACAATCTTGGTGAAATGGACAAATTTCTTGAATCATATAACCTTCCAAAAATCAATCTGGAAGAATCAGAACACCTAAACAGACCAATTACAGCAAATGAGATCGAAACAGTTATCAAAAAACTCCCAAAAAAGAAAAGTCCTGGGCCTGATGGCTTCACAAGTGAATTCTATCAAAAATTCAAAGAAGAACTAACTCCTATCCTTCTCAAGCTATTTCAAAAAATTCAAGAGGAAGGAAGACTTCCAAACTCCTTTTATGAGGCGAGCATAATTCTGATTCCAAAACCGGACAAAGACAACACAAAGAAAGAAAATTATAGGCCTATATCCCGGATGAATTTAGACGCTAAAATTCTCAACAAAATATTAGCCAACCGGATCCAGCAATATATGAAAAAAATCATACACCACGATCAAGTGGGATTTATTCTGGAGAGGCAAGGCTGGTTCAATATTCGCAAATCAATCAATGTGATTCATCACATAAATAAAAGGAAGGACAAAAGTCACATGATAATTTCAATAGATGCAGAAAAGGCATTTGATAAAATCCAGCACCCATTCATGCTCAAAACTCTCAGTAAAGTGAGAATACAGGGATCATTCCTTAACATGATAAAGGCAATCTACGATAAACCGACAGCAAACATCATACTAAATGGAAAAGATTAAAAGCAATCCCCTTAAGATCAGGAACCAGGCAGGGTTGCCCACTTTCACCACTCTTATTCAACATAGTTCTGGAAGTCCTAGCTACAGCAATCAGACAAGAAGAAGAAATAAAAGGCATCCAAATTGGAAAAGAAGAAGTAAAACTGTCACTATTTGCAGATGATATGATATTGTATATTGAAAACCCTAAAGTCTCAGTCAAAAAACTACTGAACCTTATAAATGAATTCAGCAAGGTGGCAGGATATAAAATTAATACTCAGAAATCAGAGGCATTTCTATACTCCCACAATGAAATATCAGCAAAAGAAATTAAGGAAACAATCCCCTCCAGTATTGCAGCCAAAAAAATAAAGTACCTAGGAGTAAATTTAACCAAGGAGGTTAAGGACTTGTACTCGGAAAATTATAGAACATTGATAAAAGAAATCAAGGAAGGTACAAACAAGTGGAAGCACATACCATGCTCATGGCTAGGAAGAATAAACATCATTAAAATGTCTATATTACCCAAAGCAATTTATAAATTCAATGCAATACCAATTAAAATACCAATGACATACTTCAAAGATATAGAACACATATTCCAAAAATTTATATGGAACCAAAAAAGAACACAAATAGCCTCAGCAATCTTAAAAGGAAAAAATAAAGCAGGAGGTATCACTCTTCCGGATATCAAGGTTTACTATAAGGCCATTATACTCAAGACAGCCTGGTACTGGCATAAGAACAGACACATTGATCAATGGAACAGAACAGAGGACCCAGAAATAAACCCACAGCTTTATGGACAACTGATATTTGACAAAGGAGGAAAGAACATACAATTGAGTAAAGACAGCCTCTTTAACAAATGGTGTTGGGAAAATTGGACATCTACCTGCAAAAAAATGAAACTAGACCATCAACTTACACCATTCACAAAAACAAACTCAAAATGGATAAAAGACTTAAATGTAAGCCGTGAAACCATAAGCATCTTAGAAGAAAACATAGGCAGCAAGCTCCCCGACATCTGTAGCAGCAGTATATTTGCCGATTTATCTCCACGGGCAACTGAAATAAAAGGCCAGATAAACAAATGAGACTATATCAAACTAAAAAGTTTTTGCACAGCTAAAGACAATAGGAACAGAATAAAAAGACAAACCACACAATGGGAGAACATATTCGACAGTACATCTGATAAGGGGTTAATAACTAAAATTTATAAAGAACTTATAAAACTCAACACCAGGAAGACAAACAACCCAATCAAAAAATGGGCAAAAGAAATGAATAGAAATTTCTCCAAAGAGGACATACAGATGGCCAATAGGCAGATCAAAAAATGCTCAACATCACTAATCATTAGAGAAATGCAAATTAAAACCACAATGAGATATCACCTCACACCAGTCAGAATGGCACTTATCAGCAAAACAACACAGAATAAATGCTGGCGAGGATGTGGAGAAAAGGGAACCCTTCTGCATTGCTCGTGGGAATGCAGACTGGTGCAGCCACTGTGGAAAACAGTTTGGAGATTCCTCAGAAAATTAAAAATCGAACTGCCTTTTGACCCAGCTCTCCCACTTTTAGGAATATACCCTAAGAACACCATAGCACTGTTCGAAAAGAAGAAATGCTCCCCCATGTTCGTGGCAGCATTGTTCACAATAGCGAAGATCTGGAACCAGCCCACGTGTCCGTCAGAAGACGAGTGGATTAAAAAGCTATGGTACATATATACTATGGAAAACTACTCAGCCATAAGAAACGATGACATCGGATCATTTATAACAAAATGGATGTACCTTGATAACATTATACGGAGTGAAATAAGTAACTCAGAAAAAAAGAAAAACTGAGAACAGCATGATTTCATACATAGGTGGGACATAAAAGTGAGAATATGAGACATGGACAAGAGAGTGGTGGTTATGGGATGGGGGTAGGGAGGGAAGAGTGGGATAGGGAAGAGGGGAGGGACACAGGGAAAACCAGATAGAAGGTGACAGAGGACAATTTGACTTTGGGTGATGGGTATGCAACACAATTGAATGATAAGATAACCTGGAGATATTTTCATTGTACATATGTACCCTGATTTATTGGTGTCACCCCATTAGAATTAATAATAATAATATATATATATAAAATAAATAAATAGAATAATGTTTTCAAGGTTAAAAAAAATATTGTCTTACATAACAGTATATATAATATATAAAAATTTACATAGGGTTCAAAAATAAGACAAATTAATCAATGGCACACAAATGCAAACAATGCTTTACCTTTGGGGGGTGATGCTTAGGATGGGAAACAGGGGGCTTCTGAATGCTATCAATATTCCATGTTTTACTTAGTGCTTTTACAAGGGTTGGTTTTGTACAACAATGACCTCTACATTTATTGTACATTTGTAAAAATGTGCTTTCTTTACAATAAAAAAATAAGAGGTGGGTAGAGAATAGGGGTAAAAATTCTTTTAGAGTTCTTAAACTCTAAATTTCTGATAAAATCAGTGGCTCACTAAATCAAATATAATATTCCATAAAATATCAGATGATAGTTCAGCATTCTTACAGTACAATGAGTTGCTGCCCTAATTTTATCCATTAGGATATATGTAGAAACACTTTTTAGATACAATCACCTTACACTGCATCAGTTATGTTGCTTGAGTAGAACATAATTTGGATCCTCTTTATACTCAATTCTACTGCATAAATGAAAGAGTAAAGTGACAACCTAAAAGCAGGCAACAGAAAAAATAAAATCCAAAGACTAATAAAATAACAATCATTTTCATACTCTCTAGAACAGTGATTTTCAACTTGTTTACCCTTGGGCAGAAATCAGGCTGAGCATAAGCAAATTTGACTAAGACCACTGGGTCTATGACCTTCATACAGCATCAGGGTGGCTAACCCTTTTGCAGACTGGAACAGAATTTCTGGAGGACTGGTCTACAGACTAGCAGTTGGAAACCATTATTCTAGAATATGTTTCTGTAGATAATTATAATTTTAAAATTTCAGGCAAGGTCTTGAAAACATTTTATACTAATTACCTAATATAGATGAAATTTTAATTATAAAGAGAAATTAATAGTACTTTATAAAATATCTATGGCAAATATTAAACATAAATATTATCAATTTATTTATGTATTCATTCATTTATAGTCCTCATAATTTGGTATTTAATGATAAATTAATACCTCTATAATTGTATATACAACTCAGGTTATAGTTGCTCAGATAAGATGACAATGGTAAATTTCAAATATCAGGTTTCAAGAACCTAAACAATCGAAAGGACATCAAAGAGCTTATTACTTTAATAAAAACTACCAGAAACAAGAATCACAGTTTTTCCTCTCACTTACCTCCCACACACCATCCTGTAAAACATCTCAGAAAAAACAACTTTAAACAAAAGGCTACAAGACAGAAAATGTGCGTAACTAAATTGTTTTTGGAAAGCTTTGTTATGAACTTCTTGGCATAAACAGATGTTCCAAATGTTTATAAATGAATTAATTAACTTGAAAAATACATACTAATATCATACTAGTTGCAAAAAGGAACAGACAAGAACAAATGGACTCCATTTCTCTACTGCTGCAAAGTTGCCCCCTTCTCTGGACACTCAAAAGTGCTTCTAGCACTAAGCTGAGCACACTATATATCTAAATTTGTTTACCCATCTGCCTCCACTATATATATATATCTCCAAAGCTACATGATGACAGTTTATATACCAATTAATAATTGTTTGATATGGGCCAGGCATTCTGCTACATTCTGGAGAACCAAATTGCACAAAATACACTTGTGTTCATGACCTCATGGGAAGCTTCTTCTCATAGGAAGTGATGTTTTAAGTTGGGACCTAAAGGATGAGTAGCAGTTAGGTAAACAGAGAATGGCAAGAAATACATTCCAAGCAGAGAATATGCAGAAGCCCTAATTCTTCTGTATTTCCAGTAGTACTGCACATTGCATAGTGGGTGAATTACATTAGTGATACTGAGATGATGAGGGAGTAAATGTGAGTGGATGAAAGAATGGGAGAAAAATATTAAATGCATATAAGACCAGCCCTACCTAGTTCACCCACCTTTGTGAATTCACATTTAAACATGCTGTTCAATTAAACTTTTTAAAGAAATAAACAGACCATTGGAGAAGGTCTATTCAGTAGCTGTTTCTTAGTCACAATAAGGTAATGTGGAAGAGAAGCAATTAGCGAAAAAAATTTATATTCTTCTACTCTAGAACGAGAAAGTTCTCAAAAGAATAGAGGAAACTATTTTTTGGGAAAAAAAATCACTTTACTGATCTGCTATTTTCTTCCTAAAAGCATTCCTTGTACTTTAAGAATCCAACATCAGGGTCCAAATCTATCTTATACCCACTAAATCATCACTTAACATAGTGTAAATAATAATACCCTTAACTGTTTATAAACACACCTTGGAGTTTCACAGTAAGCAAAAACTGAATTCCTAATTATACAAACATGTGAGGGTAAAGGAGAGTAAATAACAAGACTAATGTTTCTGCCTACCAAAACAAGTGTATTAAAAAGTGGTGTGTGATCCAGCAGTAGTCAGCCATCCAGACAGGACCGTTGCTGTGATGGTGTTACACTGCTGGGAGAGGACAGTGCTGTCTTTCTCCTCCCGTGGCCTCCGCCATTGTTCTGATAGCATCAGGCACTGGAACAAGGCAGAACTGTGCTTCCCTGAGAGTGTGCTAAGTACTCACTTTGGCTGCTTAGTTCTAGTGTGGGAGCAGACACAGGAAAAAAATATAATAAAAATAAAAAGTGGTGTGTGATATTCTAATTTCTCTTCAGATTAAATAAACCTCCCACTTTTAAAAAGTGGTATGCAAGAAATATGGAAGAACTGAAACCATTGTGCATTGGTGGTATGAATGTAAACTGGTACAAACACTGTGGGGAAAAGTATGGTGGTTCCCCCAAAAATTAAAAATAGAATGACCATAATATCCTACAATTCCACTTCTGGGTATACACTCAAAAGAACTGAAAGAGTCCTGAACAGATATTTGTATACCCATGTTCATAGCAGCATTAATCACATTAGCTAAAATGTAGATGTGTCTACTGACAGATGAATGAATAGCAAAACGTGATATACACAGACAATGGAATATTCCTCAGCCTTTACAAAGAAGGAAATTCTGATACCTACTACATACAACATGGATGAACCTTGAGGATATTATGTTAAGTAAATAAGCAAGTCAAAAAAGCAAAACAAAACCAAATACTATATGATTCTATTCATATGAGGTACCTAGAGTAGTAAAATATCAAAGACATAAAGTAGAAGTTGGTAGCCAGGAGCTAAAAGAAGGAGAAATATGGAGTTATTGTTTAATCATATGAGTTTCAGTTTTACAAAACTGAATTTATGAATTAATCTGGAGATGAATGGTAGTAAAGGTTGTACAGTATATGAAAGCACTGAAATGAACTGAATTGTATACTTAAAAAGTTATTTAAAATGGTAAAGTTTATGTTAGGTGCATTTGACCACAATTTTTTTAATTGGGGAAAAGTATTTTTCCTATTTAGAATGCTATAATTTGAGATCAGAGTCAAGACATATTAACTTTCCTCAACAATGACAAATTTGTCTGGTTCTGTTTGGAAAGAAATCAATTACAATGGCATTTTGATCTCCATGATGCACTATTCACACGGATTTATTTATTTATTTAAGAGAGAGATAAAGGAGAGAAGGATCAGGAAGCGTTAATTCACAGTTGCTTGTCCAATGTGCCTTGACTGGACAGGGCAAGCCAGGGCTTTCAAACCAGTGACCTCAGCATTCCAGGTCAACGCTTTATCCACTGCGCCATCACAAGTCAGCACACTGAATCATTTAAACCTGATGCTTTTGTTTCATTTGTGAGCAAATGACCCTTCCCTTTCTATAAGCGGTTAAATCTTAAATCTTTCAAGTGTGCTAGATTATAAATTCGCTGCTTCTTAAAATTACCCATAAATTAAGTAGCTCTTGAACTCTTAAAGTTTTTTTAAATTAATTGTGGTGACATTAATAAAACTATATTGTTTTCAGCTGTACAAGTCTTTAATACATCATCTGTATATTGTATTGTGTGGTCACCACCCTAAGTTAAGTCTCCTTCCATCCCTGCAGAACTCTTAAATTTTAAAAGAAAAAAAAAAGTGCCTATATAAAATCCAACTCTAACACCTGAAAAAAACAATGATATGGTTAAGGTACATGGGCATGGTCCTAAGCCAATATTGTATTTATTTGAACTTTAAAATGTCTATTTTAAAATTGGAAACTATATAATTCAGAACTATAACAAAATTATTGCAGACCAAATAAGACAAATTTAGATCAAATTATGAAGAGATTATTTAATATATGAAGAAATAACTTATCATCGAGGCTGTACAACAAATAAAGAAAAATTGCCAAATGTAATAACATTTCAACATTTAAAAATAAGTAACAATTATTAAGGGAAAATAGAAAAATTATAAAAGGAAAACAAGCTGCATATAGTATAAAGAACCCCTTAAAATAAAGTACATAAGGTCTTAGAACCTGATTCATTTAATGAACTAATATTTTTTAGCACATACTATGTGCCAACCACTGTTCTAGGAATTTAAGAATTAGTCAGAATAAGTGATTACTGTGTTTTTTATTATTATAATCTTAAGGATATGTCAGGAGGAGTTAATGACCAGAAGAGGGCATGAGAGAACTAGAAATGTAGTATACCTTGACTTGAATGGTACAGACTTGGGTATATACATGTATGTAAATATTCATTGAGCTGCACACTTATGATTTGTGCATTTGGTGTATGTAAGTTGTACATCATTTTTTTTTCTGAAAGCTTATTCATGTTGCCTTGTAAGGCTGCTAACTCTTCTTCCATATACTACTTCAATTTGAATTCAAAGAACCTTAAAGCAAATTTCTGCCATAGCCAAAAAGTAGTAGATGTTTCACTGTGATTACAGATGTTTTAAATAACCCAAGAAAAGAGATACAAATTAATTTAGGCAAATACTAAATTAAATTGTTGGATTCCATTCATCAAGATATAACTCAAAAGTACTAACTGAATTTTTTTCAAATGCTTATTTCTCTGTCAGCCAGATAATTATGCTGTCAGATATGAACCTAAAACCATTTTCCTCTATATCAATGTTTCTCAAAAGTCATTGGCGCACTCACTTCACAATTTTTGCTAAGCACTAGTAGCACAGTTATTTAAATATTTTTTTACTGGCCTTTATTTTATCTTTATTTAGCCTTATCTAATAAAATTCATGATTTTACTGATTTGAGCCACAGGTTGTATTTTTTTCTAATATACATAATATATAAATCTAAATGTAACCCTGATCAGATAGCTCGGTTGGGTAGAGCATCACCCCAGTGTATACAGGTTGCCGGTTCAGCCCCCCAGTCAGGGAACATACAGGAACAAATTGATATTCCTGTCTTTCTCTCACTCTCTCCCTCCCTCTCTCTAAAATCAATACAAATAAATAAATTTCTAAAAAAGAAAAGTAAAAGTTAAAAATGTTCATCAATATACAGGTTAAAGTCATCTACACCACCATACCAAATATTGAGACCTAGCCACAACTGTTTCATCCTTGTATCCAATCTCAAAGCACTCCTTTTCCATGTCCTGATATAGCAACTTAAGATATAAAGAGTATTAATAAACCTCATTTCAAGTCCACACCTCTATTAAGAACGAGCAGTGGACCTTAAGACAATTTTCTATCTCTAGCCCTCAGTTTCCTCACAAGTAAGACTGTGAAGCTAAAATGGCCATTATTGAGATTCTTTACAACTCCAATATTCTACATTATAACAGCCAACACTTTTACCACTTGTCTAAATATTGCTGATATAATCACTGCAATGCAAAAGAATATAAGTTATATAAGGTACCATCTCAACTTTCATTCCACACTAGAAGATCCACATTAGAACCTGTCTTCAGAATAATATATTAAGGAGAAAAATACAATGTGAGGCAACTTAAAATAATCACAATAAAATCAATAAAGCATATTATAGTTTTCTAAATTTATTCAAATTTAGTTAAATCTTTTTACCCTATTTGATCAGTACATTCAGCTCCTCAGAAAAACAACAAAAAAACTCATTCAAGTAGGTGATCAAATTTTTACATAAAATATTTACATAAAATATTTTATTACAACTGAAAAGCACATACATATACATTCCCTTCAATCTTTTGACAGAAAAGCATTCTCATTGAGTATAGACCTGCAAATTGAAGTTGAGCATTATCTTTCTCACTTAAACCACAGCTATGATACATCATCTGAGATTCCTAGTGTTATTTCTTTTTAAATAAAGCAAAACTTAAAAACACTTGAAAAATCATCAATTTAGAAAATCCTGCTAAATGTTTACATTTAGTTTTCCTAACTTTCTAGTTGTCCAGTTATCTTAGCCACACCAAGTTCCAAGGGAGCCATGTGTACAAGCCCAGATGGCATGGGCTGAGTCCTGCACTCTGAGCTTAGGAGTCTCATTTATTTAATAATGGGCTGTAAGCAAAACTGCCCTTTCCTAGGGAGGAAGACAATATTTCTGTTTTCCAAGACCATTCCCTACACAAACATCCTTGAAAAGCTAGTACAGAACAAAGGACAGTTAGTGCTTTACTTGAAAGATACACAGAAACACAAGACAAATACAGAATTGCTTAGAACAGCCTGTGTTCATCCCTGTCTAATTCACTACTACCCAATACAACACCCTATAACATTTCACCTTATACTATAAGTGTAACTGCTAAAAATAGATCAAGTGATTTACAAGCCATTCCTAAGAGTACTGCTACAAATGTCTGAGACGTGTGATTAGCAAAATTTTCTATGTGCTTTTCATTGATCTGGAGAATCTTTTACATATAAATCACACTTTATCAAGTCCAGTCTTAATTACCAAATGGCTCTACATCAAAGTTATCCATCACCCAGAAAGATTCAGGGACCAAAATATTAGCATAGGAGCCCCCAAGCTCCATCTTCCAACAAGGATAACAATGAGACAGCTACCCATGAACAAAGACAACTTTGGGAAAGATCTGGAGTCCACTTAAGAAACTTCTGCAACACAATGAAACCAAAATAAGAATTGATGTGCAAAAAGAAAAGGAAAACAGCTTAATTTTGCTGGCCTAACTCTTCCACACACAAGCTCAGCATTACAAACACACCACACACACATACACAAACAATACCACAGGGGCTCAGCATTGCTCAGCACCAAGAATGAACTCCCCAGCAAAGTTCCCCTTGATACGAAAGAGAGCACAGTGAGCAACAAGCTTCCCCTGCCCTATGGGTACTGCACAAAGGATCTGTTTTTAATTCACCTCATGCAGTATGTGGCAAAGCTCAGAATACAGACATGGTCAGGATCAAGGAAGAAAGGCAAGGGCTACTAATAGCAGCCATGCAGGAAGAGCTATGGCAGTTTCTAGTAACCTGCTCTGCAGAGGACCCCTAGCGACTCTACACTGGAATAACCAACAGCCACCACAGACTGCCTGTAGATTTTACCAGCTTTTGTCCCACAGGTATTTACATTCATTGACACAGCTGTCCTCCCCACTACTTCTCCCACCTGCTGCTACTGGAGCCTGGGGATCTACACCAGCAGCCAGCCCAGGCTCCTGCAGCTCCATAAGTATAAGACATAAGCCTAGATCTCCACTGCTATGCATGTGCTCAGGACTAGACTCTCCAAATGTGCCTGCATGCCACTGACCTGAGGCCTAGTACCAGCCTCCAGGCTCTGTGCATGACCAGAGGAAGACTATGCAGCCATAAAAGAACTAACAGCCGGGATCACTGTAGCTGCTTGTAGGTCTGGATCAGGCCCTACTTTCTGTCACTGACCTGTATCACTGTGCTCACCTGCAGCTAGCCCCACCAGAGGTACACTGGCATCACTAGTCTCCACTGCCATGCAACCATGTCAAGAAGCAGCAGCCATGGTAGTGCTCGCCCATATCAAGGCCCCCACAGCTTTCTGCCCACCTGGATCCCCACCACTATATGTGCGTTTGCAACCATGCCTGCCGCTACAAGGCACTTGCAGGTGGCCCCCACACAGGAGTATGTTCACACCACCAGTCCTAGCCACTACCACTACTTGCCATTAAACATAGCTGCTAGACCTGGAGGTGCCACTAAGGGCCCCAACAGTCCTGGAAGCCTCTCCAGATCACCACAGTGGTGGCCAAACACCACATAGTTGATGCTATGTAACCCACCAGCCTGAGTCAATGAGCCAGCATGTCCCCTGAGAAACCAGTGCTGTCACACACACCCTACACCACTAGTCTCAGGGTTACAGCGTATACTAGCATGCCCCCACCTGCAGGGGAATGTCTTCTCTTACTGAAGTCAGTCCTTCAAGTCAGGAAGAGATTGACTGCTTCTTCAAGTGCACAAGCTCCTACACAGGTTATAAGAATCACAAAATATTAGGGAAAGAGAATTGAACCAAAGAAATATAGTAAACCTCTAGCAACTGGCCCCAAAGAAATGGAGATCCCATATTTGGCTGAGAAAGAATTCAAAATAATTCTAAAACTGCTCAGAAAGCTACAAGAGAACACAGAAATTTTTCTGAAAACATACAAACAGCCAGGAACATAAAAAGGTGCTCAACATCACAAATCATCAGGAAAAATGCAAATCGAAACCACAATGAGCTACCACCTCACACCTGGTTCGAATAAAAAACACAGGACAAGATATAACAACTGCTGGTAAGGATGTGAAGAAAAGGGAACCCTTCTGTATTGCTGATGAGAACGTAAATTGGTACAGCTACTGTGGAAAACAGTATGGAGGTTCCTCAAAAAATTAAAAATAGAACTACCATATGATCCAGCAATTCCACTTTTGGTTATTTATCCGAAGAAAATGAATCACTATCTTGAAGAGATATCTGTATTCCCGTGTTCACTGCAGAATTTTTCACAAGAGTCAAGACATGGAAACAACCTGAATGTCTATCAACAGATGAATGGATAAAGAAAATGTGGTATGTGTATACAATATCTTATTCTTCAGCCATAAAAAAAAGATAGAAAGTCTGCCATTTGCAACATGAATGGAGCATGAGGCATTTTGTTAAGTGAAGTAAGTCAGATAGAGAAAGACAAATTCTGTATGGCTTCACTTATACGTGGAAACTAAAACCATTGAACTTACAGAAACAATATAGAATGGTGGTTGCCAAGCGCCAAAGGGTGAGGAAAATAAAGAGATGTTGGTCAAATGGTACAAACTTCTATGTATAAGATGAGAAAGTTCTGGAGATGTATATGTACAGCATGGCGACTATAGTTAACAATACTGTATTATATATACTGTATTTGATTTTTTTATTAAACAAGAACATCAGAAAAGCAAACAAGTCAAAGAAAGTTGTTCAATTAGGCAAATGAGATGCAAAACCAACTTTTATTTCATTGGTGAAAATGCACTGTACAAAAGGCTGAAAGTACTGGACTATATGCACATTCCCTGATCCCCTAATTTTTGTGAGCAGTGTACTTGAAAGCTGCTATGATAGTAGAGCTTTACTGTTCTAACAAAATGGTATGTGAAGCAAAGAATGTATTAACTAACCTTATTGTGGTAAATATTTCACAGCATATGCATGCACAAATCATCACATTATACACTTTAAACTTAGACAATGTTATATGTCAACTATACCTCAATAAAGCTAGGTGGAGGGAGCATATTAGCTTTTATTTTTGAAAGCTCAGCTTCTTGTATAGTAGCTGGCACACAGCAAGCACTGAAAAGAAAATTTATGAAATTAATAAAGAAAACAAACAAAAAATTTCTCTTAAACATAATTAAGACTAGACAGTTTAAATCATTTATCCACTTAAGGGTATATGTAAAAGATGGGGAAAACAACAGAAGTATAAAGATGACTAGTCTTCATGGGCATTTAATAACTGCTATATTTTAATCATGGCCAATATAAAAAGGGTGAAAAGTTTGGATTCAGCCAAGAAATAGTTAATACTATGTTATAAAATTACAGAAATATTATGTTAGCCTACAAACTATACCAGCAGTGGATATTTTAAAAATTGGTCCCCATCCATTGCTCTTCCTGTGATAGCGTGAATCTTGATCTTCCTCTGAGGAAAGCATAGTAGCTCAAGTGTCAGTTCTTTCTAAAAGTCAAGTTTTTCAATTTTATTTCAAGAGTATTAGCTTATCATTTTGATACATTGTTTAAGATAGCCAAAGTTTCCTATTGCTGGAACCAAAGAGCCCTAAATGGACATATATTCTATTTCAGCCGTTCATTTATAACCAAAATAGGTGATCTTTGAATTTTAAAACAAAATAAAAACTTCAAAATATTTTTAAACTTAATTTTTTTAAAATTTTTATTGCTTGATTTTAGAGACAGAGGAAGGGGGAAAGACGTGGGGGAGAGGAAGAGAAGGAGAGATAAAGATAGAAAGAGAGAGAGAAAAACATAGATTTGTTGTTTCATTCATTCAAGCATTCATTAGCTGATTTCTTGTCTGTGCCTTGTCTAGGGATCTAACCCACAAGGCTGGCATATCAGGAGGTCGCTTCGATCAACTGAGCTACCCAGCCAGGGAAGCTCAAACTATTTTTAAATGATTTTACAAAAGTTAAATCTTTGTCAGGCCTATGACATAAAACACCATATACTGTATGTCATCATAAGAAAAAATGGTGTAATATTCACCTAAGTTTTTCTAGTGGAGTACTTTAATTCCATTAATATCTATCATATAAACACCACACAAGATCAGGCTTTCATCAGAATCATAAGGAGAAAAACCTGTTTTTAATCAGAAATGTGATCTCTATCTCAATTTTTGTTTGGATCTTCATACCCAAGTTACTTTCTCTGAAGTTCCATATCTTCTCACTATCAACTAAAGGATTTGCGTCAAATGCATGATCAGTACTAAGAAGAGAGACATCTAATAATATCGATTTGAGCAGCTGACTGGCAGTTCCATTTGTCTGACAGATCTAATAATCTACTGCTGTGTTTATAAAGCAAATACAGGAGCAGAATCAAAGTGATAACCAATCCTTCTAAGGTCCTGGATCATAGTCAACCTAGGAGAAGCTATTTACCCATCTGTATCTCATCAACAACCTCATTTCTGAAATTGTAAGTTATGTCCAGTCCAAAGCTCAAAAATGTCTTTCAAAGGAGAAATGTGATTTCATTAGGAAAAAAAATACACATATATTTCTATTGTAGCCTAGGATTTATTATTCACTGGAACAACTTAATTAAAATGCCAATAATGAAGACCTATCAACATTTCAAGTGTATGAAGAGTAAAGAAAAAATATATAAAATGAACAGAAGATAAAACCTTTGTCTAGGAAAGCACACAAGTTAAGTGGAAATACCAAAAATACACATGAAACAAAATACTGATAAAATCAATATATAATTGAATACTTTACATTTACCTTTTCTCCTATTATTTTTATTCTTAAAAAAGGCAGTTTGAGAAAAATAATATGAAAACATCTAGGTGCTGTTTTGAAACCATGAATGGTATTCCTTAATCCAGGATTTTTTACTTCCATTTACATGAAGTTAGAAACTAAATTAAATGCAATCTGTATCTAACTTTTTTCTTTAATTCAGCATGCTCCCACTAAGCACACACTACAGTTTTGGCAACTGCCTTTAGAGCTACTCAAATATTCATGTAAAAAACTGCTTTAGACAAGGTGAGGATGTTTCTGCTAAAGAGGGACAAGAGAGGAAGAAAAAAATATATGACTTTTAACATAATTGAAAAGTGTTTCAGTTTTATTTCCTGTCAATTTCATACTGGTATTTAGACCCTTAGCTTCTGGTACACATTTTTGCTATGGCAACTCCCAATTTACCTGCCTTCGCAAAAATTATATAGATGTACCATTGGAAACTAGAGTTGCTTACTATCAATGACAATGAGACAAAGGAAGAATATCAATTGCTAAATCCTTTCAGCCAGCATCTTAGCATCTTCCTTAATACAAACAATATTTGTCCTGGAAAGTACAAGCCATTGTTTGGGGTAAACATTTTTGAAAGCGGAAACAGAAACAAACAAAATACAAAAGGCAACAGCACATACACAAATACAAGTAACCAGGCAAGAGAGTAAATTATACACTATCTCCAAAAATTATTATAAAAATAATGTAAAAGTGTGATATTGGCATATTATATATATATATATATATATATATATATACAAACACACATATATATGTACATATATGTGTGTGTATATATATAACTGCTCACAAAAATTAAGGGATATTTCAAAAATGAATATAAAGTGATAAAATATTTCCTAATTTTTATGAGCAGTATATATATATATATATATATATATATATATACACACACACACACACACACACACACATAAACACACACATATACACCAATGAAATGAAACACATACCATATTTCCCCATGTATAAGACACACCTTAATCTTGGAGCCCAAAATTTGAAAAAACAAAATGTTATTACATAAAGTTTTATTAAACTCAAGTTTTATTCATCATAAAATTCATACAACTTCTCATCACTGTCAAAACTCCCATTCATTAGCTTGTCCTCATCTGTGTCTGATGACAAATCACTGTCTTCATATATTGCCTCGTCCTCAGTTCCATCTATGGCACCTGAAATACCATACTCCTACAACCACTGTATAAGACACACCAGTTTTTAGACCCAAAAATTTTCATAAAAGGTGCATCTTATACATGGGAAAATACAGTAGTCCAAAAATGAACCATATATGGTCAATTAATTTGCAACAAAACTGCCGAGAAAACCCAATAGAAAAGAAAAATAAGTTCAATAAAAAATGGCTATTTGTTAAAAGAAAACAAAATAACCTTGACTCTAACACGCAACACAAAAAATCAACTCTAAATGAAACACCGGCATAACCAGGCAGTAGCGCAGTAGATAGAGTGTCAGACTAAAATGCAGATGACCCAGGTTAGAAACCCCAAGGTAGCTGGCTTGAGCATGGGTTTATCTGGCTTGAGTGCAGGCATACCAGATTTGAGTGCAGGGTTGCTGCTGGCTTAAGCACTGGATCATAAACATAACCCCATGGAAGCTGACTTGAGCCCAAAGGTCACTGGCTTGAAGCCCAAGGTAGCTGGCTTGAAGCCCAAGGTCACTGGATTGAGCAAGGAGTCACTCACTCTGCTGTAGCCCTCCCCCCATCAATGCACATATGAGAAAGCAATGAATGAACAACTAAGTGCCGCAATAAAGAATTGATGGTTCTCATCTCTCTCCCTTATCTGTTCCTCTCTGTCTCTCTTGCTAAAAAACAAACAAACAAATTAAAAAAAACACAGACCTAAATATAAAAGCCAACACTTATAAACATTTTAAGATAAAACATTAGAGAAAATATTCACAAACTTGGGCTGGGCAAAAATTTCTTAGATTTAAAACATAAATTATGAAAGAAAAAACTGGTATGCTAGACTTCATAAAAATTCAAAGATTCTCCTCTTCAAAAAGAGTTAAGAAAATGAAAATGCAAGCCAAGTAGAAAATAGGCACAATACATACATCTGACCAAGGACTATAATCCAACATATATAAAGTACTCTTAAAAGTCAACAATAAGAAAACAAAAATTTTAAATAGACAAAATATTTAAACAATTTCCGAAAAAAATAATACCAAATGACCAATAAACCAAAGATGTTCAATACCACTTGTCATCAGTGTAATACATATGGAAAACCACAATGAGATACTACTACTCAATCATGTGAATGATTAAAAATACTTAAATTGAGTGTATATGTTAACAAGGATGGGAAGCAACTGCAATTCTCATATATTGTTGAAGGGAATGCAAAACAGTACATCCACTCTTACGTATTTACCCAAGAGAAATGAAAGATGTCCACTCGAAGACTGGTGAATGGGTTTTTCATAACAGCTTTATTTGTAATAGCCAAAAACTAGAAACAAGTCAAATGTCTATTACCAGGTAAATGGATAAACAAACTGTATATTCATTCACAGCAAAGGAACAATATTTCCTTTCAATTGCCAGATGAGATTACATATTCTAAAATTCCATTTATGTAAAATTTGAGAAATATAAAAACAATATATAGTAGACAATCTATATCTGTCCTGGGGAAGGGTTGGGAGTGTAAGGAAGGAGAAACCTAAGTGGAAAAGTGCAGAAGGGATTTGAGACTGATGGAAATGTTCTGTAGATTGTCGTGGTAGAAACATGGGTATATGTATTTGTCAAAATGCATCAAATTATATCATTTAAATGGGTGCAGTTTACTTTATGCAAATTATAACCTGAATGAAGTAGTTTTTGCTTTTCTTTTAAGTGATGTTGGTAGTTAAGTGGTAGAGAGCAAAAAAGTAAAGATGACAGAAATAGTGAAAGGCAGAATGACATTGTAAAAGCAATTTTATTAAAATCATTAAATAGTTAAAATTCTTGCAGTTAAAACTAGAAATGTAACAGGGAATGTATTTATTTCCCTCTGCAAAATGGGAATCACAGGATGCTGTAAAAATTAAATGAGATGGTTAGCACTATACCTGGTACATAATGGAAACACAGCTCAGATTAGCTGATTGTATCCATCAATGTTAAGTGCTAAGGTAAAACCAAGAAAATAAGTAACAGATACATGGTGTAAATTATAAAAGAGTTTCTAGAGAAAATAATTTTAGATGCCAGTTTTAAAAGGAAATTGATGAAAAGGAAGGAGGGGAGCGCAAGTGGAGGGAATGATACTGTGCAAAAGAATGGAGGCGGAGAAGAGGAAGCAGAGTGTAGGAGATGGCAAAATTAGCATGCCTGCCGCGCAAGTCTATAAAGGGAATAGCAAAAGAAAAAAAAAATCAAGTTAATCTTCTGATCTGATGCAAATATTCATTTAAATTTTACAGTAGGATCCAGAATAGTAACTTCATCCAATTGATGCTATGACACAAGATAAATACATTCAACTGTTTAAACTAGGGGAAAAGAAAAAGTTCTGTCTTTCTGTTGGAAAAAACATGAATGCTTACAATCACCCACTTCAGTTTCTTGGAGGTTGGCTATATGTACCCTTTCTCCAAAGAAAAATAATTATTAAAATACAATTATAACTAGGCAACATATGGACTTGCTGTGCAGCTGTCACTGCACTCCTAAAATTATGAAGGCCTTTACATTTTCCAGAATCTGAATTCTGTAAGTGATTGTTATTTTGGAAAATAAGATTAAAAAAATATCTCAGAGAACTATCCAACTACAACAGAATTATTTCATATCATGCTACTTAAAAGGTATCAGAATGCTAAAATTGTATTGCAGGAAGCCTAATGTGACCAAGATCATTATTCTTGAACATTTATAATTTTGAAATGTTTTTACATGTATTCATTTAAATGTGTGTAATAAAAGAATGCAGGGTTAGCATTCTTATGACATTCAAACTAACTTAAATGTTTATTAAGATTTTACATATTTGGCAGAGTAATTCCTCTCTATATTTTATATATAGAACAGAAAAAGTGTCATTTAAACATTTTTTTCTGGGGAGAGATAGCCAAGAGAGCCAATAATAACTTAAGCTAACTTAGCTCCCAGAATGAGACAAACATAGAATGAGATGCACAATGAGAGACAAAATATTAAAGGGCAATATACTGACCTTTAAACAGAGTAGCAGCAATGTAGCTATGGTGAGGACAACAAAGCTACAGGATTAAATTAACTCAAGTCTCTTATTAAGAAAGAATGTAATGTAGTGACAGTCAGCTAACAAACAAGGTTTTATCTTCTTCATCTAACATCAGAGCAATATCCAGTTAGAGGCCTTGGCTCAGAGAAGAACATGCTGAGACTAAAGAATTGCTTTCTTGGGCCCATATGTTACATATCAATGCATTAGCTGAAATATTTATGAACACACACAAAATTATTGATGTGTTACATCATTCAGAATCATATATAATTTCCCATTTAAAAATTTTTCATGATGATAGTATTTTATACTATAAAATACTTTTCAAAGCTGTTCTTGTATATGTATGCACTAAAAGGAAGCATCCATTTTAAGAACTGTAAATTAGAAAATAAGTTTTTAATAAGTTTAACAATAAAATACTAGCTAAGATCTGCCACTGTTTTTTGTATGTTTGGTTTCATTGTTGTAGTTGAAAAGAGGTTTTAGGACCCCTGATGTTGCTAAAGATTATTTATTGTTTTAAAATGAGGATTGTAAATCTTTTTATATCAAACACTTTCAAATAGCTAAAGAGGGGACAGTGAGAGAATTCCTTTGAAGTATAGTTCAAAGGCTTTACTGCTGCCTGACCAGGTGGTGCCACAGTGGATAGTGTCAACCTGGGATACTGAATACCCAGGCTCTAAACCCTGAGGTCACTGACTTGAGCATGGGCTCACCAGCTTGACTGAGCATGGGGTTGCCGGCTTAAGCGTGAGATCA
Organism: Rhynchonycteris naso; assembly: GCA_037038555.1. Lineage (NCBI taxonomy): Eukaryota > Metazoa > Chordata > Mammalia > Chiroptera > Emballonuridae > Rhynchonycteris > Rhynchonycteris naso. Next base: position 104,900,676 of record CM072996.1, on the reverse strand, counting down.
TAGATATGACCCCATGGTCCCTGAATTGAGTCTGCCCCCCACATCAGGGCACATATAAGAAATCAATCAATGAACAATGAACTGAAGAGCCACAACTCCGAGTTGATGCTTCTCATCTCTCTCCCTTCCTGTCTGTGTCTGTCTCTCTCACAAAGTAACTTATTTCACTTAGAGATGGAAAAACTGACCGCCGTACATCTGCAATACTCAGATTACAGCTTTGATGAAAAAGTTCAAAATTTAAAGGAATAAGAAAGTCTCACTGAGATGCCATAAGAGCTACTATTGGGTAAATAAAGGGGGGAAAAAGCATCTTGAAATTCTTGCTGAGTGTTTTGGGCTATCCACCTTAGAACCATGCCAATCCAATGGCCATGTATATAGGAAAAAAAATACACATATACATATTGATAAAAAGTAAATTTCAATTAAAGCTCTCCCTGGACAAGCCACTGTTGGAGTCATTAGTTTTCTTAATGATTCTTCTTTATACTTTTTTATGTCTCTTTGCCTTAATAAAATCTAACTTAAAAAAATAATAACTACATTTTTAAAAAAGAGTTTAAGCAAAACATCAAATGAAATGCGCAAAGAAATTTAAAATATATTAAGGTGACAAAATATTAGAAAAATAAAAGCTAAAGATTAGGATTAATAAGAGTACATAAAATATTAGTGAAAAAAGAACATTATAAAAAAAGATGACAACTAAAAATGGATTAAAATTAAAAGGAAATAAAATCAGTAACCTCAGACACTGAAATCAGGAAAACAAAAGCCAGCTTTTAATCAATGTAACATTAATAACATAGCAATGTTAATTCAAAAGCTCACCTTGACTCAAAGATTTTTCAAACTAAGACTGCTTTGCCTTCTCAAGTTTTCAAGAAAACTTTACTTAGCAAATAATTTCAGGGTAGAAAGCCGAAGAGCAGAGAAAGAGAGAGCAGTCCCTGGCTTCATATCAATGGCTTCTATCTCTAACGTCCTTGGCATTTCTAAGACACTTATGTGAGAAAATGACATATTCTTTAAAGAATTTGCCCTACCTCCTCCCATGAGCAGTCAATGAGTACAACTAAACATAAACCCACCCACATCTCACAAATAGTGTGAATTTTCAATAATAAAAAAAATTTATTCAGCTCTAAGAAAGGACAGAGAGAGACGGAGAGAGGGACAATAGGGACAGGAAGAAAGGGAGAGAGATGAGAAGCATCAATTCTTCGTTGCAGCTCCTTAGTCTCCTTAGATGTTCACTGACTGCTTTCTCATATGTGCCTTGATTGGGGGAGGGGGAGAGGCTACAGCAGAGAGAGTGACTCCTTGCTCAAGTCAGTGACCCCACACTGGTGGGACCCTGCTCAAGCCAGCGGCCTCAAGATCTCGAACCTGGGTCCTCTGTGTCCCAGTCCAACGCTCTATCTACTGTGCCACCACCTGGTCAGGCAGAAAATAATGTTTTCATATCTTGTTTCTAACATGCTTCTTCCCCTCACTATTGTGTTTTTAACTGGGGCAAGAACTTATTTCTGTTAAGTGCTTACAGGTAGGTTTTCAATGGAAGAAATTAATTAGATTCAGCCTTTAAGATTTACAATGAGTTTATTGGTGAAAAAAAACCCCTGCAAAACCACATTACACTATAATACCAGTTCTGCTTTTAAAAAAAATCACACATAGAAGTATAGGGGGAGGGGAAGAAAGAGAGATAGATTCAGGGAAGAGGGTTCTGAACCATTCATTTAACTATAAATCGGAACCAACTTGAGTTTCAATTGTAGGAAAACAAAAACCAAAAAATCCGAAAACACAGACAACAAAATAAATACCTGGGCCTCTGCTGTCCTTCTATTCAGATGTATTCCAACAATGACCTAGAGTCTGTGACACTGTCTAACTCTTAGAATAATTCTGGGGGAAGAGGGGATGGATTTCAGGCCCAGAAGAAATGGTATGACCTCTCACAGTAGTCCAGTGGAGGAAAGGAAGAATTTCACCAACTGAGGTATACCTGCAATAGAAACTAACTATGAGTTCCTATAACTATTGTATTTCACAGTGAGCACATGTTGATATAAAGATAACATTTTTGCTGATGAAATACTGCAATGTATGACAACTTACATGGATCTTGAGACTATCATGTTAAGTAAAATAAATCTGAGAAAAGGAGACAAGAAACTATGATTTTACTCATATATAAGATATAAAACAAAACAACAAATGAACAAAAAAGATCTAAACTCATACAACAGTATGGTGTTTACCAGAGTGAAAAGGGGTTTGGGTTAACAGGAGAATTAAGAGGGTAAAGGTCGGCCCTGACTGCTTAGCTCAGTTGGTTAGAGAGTTCTTCCTATACACCAAGGTTGCAGGTTCAATACCTGGTCAGGACACATACAAGAATTAACCAATGAATGCATAAATGAAACAACAAATCAGTGTTTCTCTTTCTCCCTTCCTCTCTCTCTCTCTAAAAAACAATTTAAAAAAGAGAGGGAGAGAGGGTAAACGGTCTCTTTAAAAAAGAAAAAGAGGTCAAATATATGTTGACAGAAGACGACTAGATTCTGGATTGTGAGAACACAATGCAATATAGTGTAGAGGCTATATTATAGAATTGCACACCTGAAACTTACGCAATATTATTACCCAATCTTACCCAAATAAATTTAAATAAGTAAGTAAAGGAGGGATCATATATTTTTTAAAACATTCTAGACAAGCAAATGCATACCCCACCCAGAGAAGAAAATGTAGCTGCAGATGGCTTAGTCTCCATCTCCCCCTTTGCCCTCTTCTCCAGGTCCCTCAGGTATACACTCAGGCACACCAAGGATATTACTATGCAACTGGGGTTGACCTTGAAACTATCTTAATTTGTCTTACATTAAATGTGGTCTTTCCTTAAGACTAGCATAACATTCACATGTTAGAATAATTCTAACAAATTAAATAATTAAAAAATAAAAGTCTGATTATAAAATGCATTAAAAGACATTTTCCTTTAGATCATAATAGTAACAGAAAGTAAATTAATGTATTTGAAATGAATAAGGAAATTTGTAATTTAAAAGTTATTTTTAGCCTGACCAGGTGGTGGCACAGTGAATAGAGCGTCAGACTGAGACGCGGAGGACCCAGGTTTGAAACCCCGAGGTCGCCAGCTTGAGCATGGGTTCATCTGGTTTGAGCAAGGTTCACCAGCTTGGGCCCAAAGTTGCTGGCTTAAGTAAGGGGTCACTCAGTCTGCTGTAGCCACCTGGTCAAGGCACAAATGAGAAAGCAATCAATGTACAGCTAAGGTGTGGCAGCTAAAAATTGATGCTTCTCATCTCTCTCCCTTCCTTCATGTCTGTCCCTATCTGTCCCTCTCACCTTCTTTCTGTCAAAAAATAAAAATTATTTTTATACAAATGTATATTGCTAAAGTGGTCTTTTAAAATCATGTTAAAAATAGTATTGTTGGCAGGCTAAACATCTCCTGACAGCCTTTCCATAAGTTTATCATTGCACTATGGCATTCCCTGCCAGATGGGTAAAGACAATTCTAAACTTGAGCTCAGTCCTCCATATAAATTATGCATTTCAGAATTAATAGCTCCAAACAATAAGATTTTATTATATAGTTCTCAATAAACTTTTATGCTAGTTAACAGTCCCTCAAGGTTATTTTGATTTCTCATAGTATTTGAATATTAAATATCTGCCTATAAACCCAGTAGCCACGGCCACCAAAACAGCTGCTTGGTCCATGCAGGTTCAGGTTTGATTCAGACAGACGTAATGAAACAACGGAGCCCAGAACTGGTGGGCCATTAGTTTTAATCCTAGCTTGCACCCAGTGGGCAAGAAATACACACAGTGGGAAAACACTTCCCTTTCCATTCAGGGCTCCCAAAGTCACTAACTTATTCAAGTTTTCCTAGGTTCAAAGGTTTCTACCTCACCAGCCTTATTCACCTCTACTCCCCATCTCCTTCTCCAGCACAAACTCTGCACAAACTGGCTTCCCCCTCAGCACTCCACCATATTGGCTACTTCTCCTGGCCTCCTCCACATGGCCTTTCTCTGCTCTTCTCTCTAATGCTAATCTCAGAAACCAAGAGAGAGCAAGCTCCCGGTCTGCCCACTTTATAGTGTAGAAATCAAAACCTTTAAGCCAATCTATAAATAAGAAAGTCTCTGATACAAAGCCACTTATCTGAGGCATAATGGGATTCCTCATGACAGTGCACCACCCTACATCATGCAATCAGTCAAGGGTGTGGGGAAAAACTTAGTCTTAAAACTAAGCCTTCGGTTGTAACGACCCTGCCTGCTTACAGCCTGTCCCCAACACACAATAATATAATTACACCCATCCCAAGCATAAGGGCAACTAATATCACCTGGGTGATGGGTTTCCACGTGGGCAGCACCATCTTCAACAAAGTGAGCATAATATACAGTGTGTCCATAAGTCATGGTGCACTTTTGTCCTGTGACCAGCCAAAAGTGTACCATGACTTTATGGACACACTGTATTTTATCTGCCCAACAGTATCTTTTTCCCCAAGTGAGAAGCGGGGAGGCAGACTCCTGCCTGAACCCAACCAGGATCCACCCAGCATGCCCACTAGGGGGCAATGCTCTGCCCATCTGGGGTGTTGCTCCACTGCAATCCCAGCCATTCTAACGCCTGAGGCAGAGGCCATGGAGCTGTCCTCAGCCCCTGGGCCAACTTTGCTCCAGTGGAGCCTTGGCTGCAGGAGGGGAAGAGAGAGATAGAGAAAAACGAGAGGAGGAAGGGTGGAGAAGCAGATGGACGCGTCTCTTGTGTGCCCTGGCTGGGAATCGAATGGGGACTTCCACACACCGGGCCGATGCTCTACCACTGAACTAGCCAGCCAGGGCTTACAATTCTTTGTTCAATCTTGCACAAACTACCCTCATTTGTTCAGGACTCTGACAATATCTCAGGGTTTCACTCTATTAGAGCCTCTGCTCTTCCCCTTACTTTCAACAACTGCCTTCATTCAGTTTCTGCTGCCTATCCGTATCACCGGCCTAGAACTTTCTCCTGCATTCAAAAATCATGTATCTAATGACCTGCAGCAGAGGTTCAAAAACCTCAGATACATCAGAAGCATCTGGAGGGCTCATTCAAAATCAGATTTCTGAACCCCACCTCCAAAGTTTCTAATTTAGTAACTTTGGATAGAACCTAATCCGATTACTAAAAAGTTTCCAGGTGACAAACCCTTTGAGAACCTATAGAATTCTCTCTTAGAAAAACCACTGGTATCTTAATTTCAACACGACCTAAGGAATCTCTGAGCATCTGCCCTGGTCGTCTCCAAACCATTCTTTAGACAGCATCCAGAGTAATCATTCTAAACTTGATCATTTCACGATCCCTCATTTAAAACAGTCTAATGATTTCCAATGCATCTTAAGACATAAAACAGAAACCTTACCATGGTTTACCAAGCCTTGCATGACACAATCTTTGTCTATTGCATCACATGCTACCATTCTCTCTCTCCCTCTTTACACTCCAGCCACAGTGAACTCTTTCAGTTTCTAGCAAAAGCCATGTTGTTTGCTGTTTCAAGACATTTAAACAAGATGTGCTGCCAGAAATATGCTTTTTCCTCAGCTCAAGTCATCCTCTTTGCCTCCTCTCCCCCATTAGGTCAGCAAATTCTTCTATCACCTTATAGTTCTTAGCACTTTCCATAATGGTGATTACACAATGCATTGTGCAATTAGCAGTTTACTCGCTGTTCCTCACTCTTCCCACAAACACAAGCTCAAAGCCACATGTTTATCTAGCTCCCATTTAAATTTTAGCCCCTTGCATAGTGACTTGCTTGCATTCAAATAATCTGTTGAATTAAATACCTGTATTGTAACATTAAATCATTTTGAAACCTCTAAAAGAAAGGAACTAGAGACTTTTGTTTAGTATTCTTTAATACTTACAAATGAGGAAGCTTCATTAGACTCCACCACCTGGGAGTTTAAATCAAGAAAAATAACATCTTAAAAAGATAAAATAAAATCTACCTATCACAAGCTCCTCTGCAACAAGATATATAGGTGTATTATTGTTTATTATCTGCACCAATAGAGCACATCTCTAACATTCAAAAGCTATTCAATAGTAAATATTTAAAGCAGCCTAAGATAGTTTTTGCAAAAAAATAAAAAAATTTACTTGTAAACCTGCATCAAAGAGTACACCGAGGCTTAGCAATAGAAGTGGTTTTGGATCATGCTAGGAAACAAACAGGGTAGCTGCCTGGATTTACACCTAAGCATGAATAACCACAACCACAAATTACTTAATAAATATGAATATAACCAAGAGCTAAATTGTATAGTATGCATATAACAAAGAATTAAATCATTATGTTAACACATGCTCTACAAATTTTCATCTCCTTTAAAAACAAATACCTGCCATTTATAATTCATTCACCAACTCTTTTCCCCTAAAGTGCAAGGTAACTTAGCAGAGTACTGGCCTAAGTGGATAACTATCTTAAGATGTAATATTAACTAATATAGCAGAATTTCTATATACTGTATGTAAGTAAAGGCTATCTTCAGGCGGAGTAGTCGTTTTAGACACCATTTCAACCTGTCACCACACAAAACAATTTTGGAACTCCTACTTTCTAATCACTTTCTTAGCTACCATATGTGTTTCATCCCTTTGGTTATTTACTGCTTAGTTTTTAACTAAAAATGGCATTTCTCATCTTAATTCTTAATTTTATATATGAGAATTGGTTCAGAATAACTTCTCACTTTTTGTGAATAACAAACACTAGGTTAAAACAATGAAGATGAAGGCACTAAAGAAATAACAAAGGAATTATTACAAAAGTGTTTTTGAACAAAAGTGACATTACTGAAATAAATTCAAGTTAACTTGGAACACACGAATCAACTCTTAGATACATAAATTCTAGTACGTTTATTTAAAAACTGGTCACATTTCACCTGACCAGCCGGTGGCACAGTGGATAGAGCGTCGGACTGGGATGCGGAACACCCAGGTTCGAGACCCCGAGCTCGCCAGCTTGAGCGCAGGGCCCATCTGGCTTGAGCAAAAGCTCGTCAGCTTGGACCCAAGCTCACTGGCTCCAGCAAGGGGTTGCTCGGTCTGCTGAAGGCCCGTGGTCAAGGCACATGTGAGAAAGCAAGCAATGAACAACTAAGGTGTTGCGACGGCAACGAAAAACTAATGGTTGATGCTTCTCACCTCTCTTCATTCCTGTCTGTCTGTCCCTATCTATCCCTCTCTCTGACTCTCTCTCTGTCCCTGTAAAAAAAAACACAAACTGGTCACAATTCTTTTACTTTGGGCACAACTCATAGCCCTGTTGATCTTCCTGAATAGCAGCTCCTGTAATGTAAAGCCCATTTACTAAAAACTACACACTAAGAAATGGAACAAGTTTTAAGACTAATATCTGGTAGTCTACTATAGCAGCACGGCTTAGGAGACCGTATAGTATACTAAACAGAACATGGCTGTAAAGTAATGTAGGCTGAGGTTCAACTTCTTGCTTGGCCTCTTCATAGCTACGTGACTGAGCATGTTACTTGAACATGTAGTCTGTACAACATGAATAAGTCCAGCTCTGAAATGGGAATTATACCATCTATTTCAGAGCAATTATAAGGATCATATTACATAAGATATTATCTTATTGGAATTCTAACCCCTAACACCTTCAAGGAATCCTTAAAAGAACCTAAGAGACTATCTGTCCCAAACTCTCCATTTTACTAAGACCCACAGAGACCAAGTGTTTGGTAAGGTCACAGTTACTTAATAGAAAAGATAATAGTTCTGGCAGGTTCCCTAACTCCACTGGTGTTTGTAATTCCAGGTTGCACAAGCCTGTAACAGTGGGTCTCAAAATGGCTTTCTGAGACAGTAATAAATCAAGGACACTTAAGGACAGTATTAGCAAATTTGATACTGGCAATCATATAGTAACAATCTAATCCTATATATTCAATGTTTCCCTTGGATTTCAAGTCTGTTTTTAAACTTAGGTGTTTTAATTAACAGCTAAAACTATCTGATTCTGCATAAATTTTCAGATTTCTTAAAAGATCACTTTCTAAGGAAAATACAAACCACGTTTTAAATCAAGATATTAGAAAAAAAATGAATGTTTCTCATTTATTAGTATGGTAACTGGTTATAACAAACCAAGAGTTATCCATTTTCCTACAGGTAAAATTCATACCCATACTTAAGCCGAGGGTTCTTTAATAAGAATCAAAGCTTGAAATGCAAGATCTCAAGTTAGTTCAAGACAATGTAAAGAATTTTTTCCCAAAAGCAATTTCTTCATACTTTAATATGGATTAAGAATGGCTTTCTATCTTGAACATGAAAGCAAAATGAATTATCTGAGTGCCTCACTCTGAGCTAGCTGTTTCTGGGCTTTGAATTCTAGGTATAAATTACCACAATGAAAGTACTCATCATCTTTAAATTACTGTGTAAGTGACCAAGACATAATTATACTTCTGTGTGCCAAATCCGAGAGGATCTATGAGAACCAAAATAATTTTTAATACTTGAATTAAGAATGATTACCAAATATGTGAAACTATGGAGTTAACTTTTATTTTGAAAGACTGTTCCTAAATGAAAACTGATCAATATAACAAGAAAAATCTTAGAAAATACCAAGAAATCATACATTTCTTTAGCTTAATTAAAATCACAAAATGTATCATTGATTAATTTCAACTTTTGAGTTTGAAGAGGCTAATTACTACTACTGTGAATTAAGAATCCCCAAATAAACAAGACCTTGCTAGTTAAATGCTAAATATGTTAAGTAATCAATCTCTGAAGTGAACCTGTTTTTACAGAGGAATTTTTTTCACCAATAATTACAGGGTATTGTCTTTTCTTTCCTTTTTTTTTTTTTTTTAGTGAGAGAGACAAAAAGAGAGACAGACAGGAACAGACAGGAAGGGAGATGAAAAATATCTATCTTTAATGCAGCACCTTACTTGTTCATTGATTGCTCTCTCATATGTGCCTTAACTGGGGGCTTCAGCCACGCCAGTGACCCCTTGCTCAAGCAACCTTGGACTTAAGCCGGTGATCTTGGGCTTCAAGGCAGTGACCATTAGGCTCAATCCAGTGTGCATGGAGTCATGTCTATGATCCTACGCTCAAGCCTGCAACCCTGTGCTCAAGCTGGTGAGCCCACGTTCTACACAGATGAGCCTGCACCCAAAGAGTGACCTTGGGGCCTTCGACCCTGGGCCTCTGTGTCCCAGGACAATGCTCTATCCACTGTGCCACTGCCTGATCAAGCCAGGGTATTGTTATTTCAATTCCTACATCCTAATTATAAATTATTTGGAAAATAAAGATATAAACCCATCATTTCCCAAATAATCAATCCTAAGAAAAAAGCCAAATTATTACCTATAAATGCTGAAGATTCTATTTTAAAATTTTAGGAACAGTAAGGAAAAGTACCAATACTATGAACATAATAGGAGCAATAAAGGATACTGTAATGAGCCATGTCAGATATCATGACAAGAGATATACGAAAGGGAAAATGCTTAGAATACATGAAAAAGGTAAAGCAAGAGACATATAACCAATATATAATCCAATCTCTGGATTCTAAAATCAACAGTTTCACATAGAGAAAGTTTACAAAAATAATCAGTGAATAGGTGTCAGCTGCATTAGGGAATATTTACAACTTTGACTTTCTCTACATTAGGCAAATAAAAAATTTTGGAAGAGCCAATTTATTTTCTAAGTTTCTTTAAATTTCAAATAAGTATGTATTACGTAGGTTCCATAATGTCAAAATTTGGGGTTTTAATTTTACCTAACACAACCCTTCCATCAGGATTTCAACTTCAAAGCAGTCAGCATTTTTAAAATATAGATTGTAAAAATTTCTGACTGCAGAAGAATTATAACTCCAACCACAAAAGATACACACGCCAATAGTTGAAACTGTAACCATAGAAGAAAGAATGACAAAGTCTCATGAGAGAAGAACTAAACAAGATTAACAGGGAAATGCAACAATATTATTGGAAGGGGCGGGGGGGAATAGATTATATTTGCCCAAGGTAACTTATAGGCAATAAATATGAAGCCTGAATATTCAGGAAAGGAGATGGAAAATATAAAACAGAGTAAGTTAAAGAAAGTTTAGAACAATGCTAGGAAACTTTTATGAATATAAAAGGAAAAGAGGAGATGAAAATTATGGCCTTTAATTAACTAGCTAGATAATCCAAGCTCAAAATTTAAAGCACCAAAGATTATAAGGCAGAAGAGAAGAAAAATTAATAGAGAACTGTATCAATAATTAATTAGCCAAAGTACTTATAACTATAAAGGCAGAGAAGTAAAGAAAAAAGAGTAACACCTCACCTATCTGGACACAATTAAGAAACAGAAACTAAGACTTCTAAATAATCAAAGTGTCACAAGAACCATGAGTTGAAAAGTGACATGCCATTCATTCTCTAGACCGAAGACACTACTTCATGCACAATTCTAAATGGTCTCATTTATTTTTCAAGCAGCAAACTAGAAATGGCAAGTGAATCATGACATGTACTGGTTGTGTTAGATGACAATAGAAGAGCAAACAGGAAAACTAAAAAGCAAACAAGAACTCAAAAGTATACAAGTTTTAGGGCCAGTTCGCATAAAGATACAAACATGTAAAATTGGGGATGCGGGTAAAGGGGAATTCAACATATTTCTGAAAGATGAAAGTAAATATGAGATTGATACATCAAGCAGAGAAAGCCACAGCCTCCTTATACCTTTCAAGAGTGATGCAAAACGATGGCAACCACATGTCTGACAAAACCCCAGAGAAGCATGATTACCAAGTATACGATAAAGCAAAGGGTGGGAATAGTGAGGTTAAAAATGGAAGAATTAAATATTACTTGACTGACTGTATAAGGGACAACTACATTTCCCATCCTGATTTCTAAGCAGCATCTAAAAGAAAGTGAATGATTGACCGCCTAGGGAACGATAAGTCAGGATGCTGGGACAGAGTAATCTGTCTCATCTGGCATTTAGAGAACCCACAGTCTAGAAGCTAGCTACCCTCTCTCTTACCCTAAAGCGATGCTTGCCAATAGACAGGCCCTACCCTCTACTGCCCTGTCCCCTAAGTGTTATAGTCAGAATTCCTACTCAAAGGAAAAACCTAATGGGGAAAACAGTCCAAGAAACAGTGAAAGGGGGCTGACCCAGACCAGAAACCTAGTCCTTTTTTTCTGAAACATGAATAGAAAACCAAGAATCACCAAGCAGATCCTCTTGTAGTTCATGAGTGTGATGACTGGGTATGATGTGCATCCCTTAAACCTTGTTACAACATCAGTGCATTACCCATATGATGTGGAAAAAAACAACAACACCAGGCACATAAGGAAAACTCGACATGAAAAAGAATGACTATAAAAACAATCATAATAACTGACCAGACAAAAAAGGAGACAATTGAGGAAACACAAGAACATGAAGAGAAGTAAATATCAAAGACATAATAGAAGAGAATTTCCTAGAGTTGAAGAAGAATCTGATTCAAATAAAGGCAACTGAGTGCCTAGAACAAATAATCAAAACAAAAACAACCTATATACCTTACTATGACTTTGGAGCAGAAATACATATAAAATGGAGAAGACCCTAAAAGCCTTCAGACAAAATAAAGAACAAATATCTTAAAAGGATAGTGAATTAGACGGAATATATCTTCTATTGATATTAAGCATCCCTGAATGGTAGAAAACAACCAAGCAATCCTTTCAGAGTTTTAAAGAAAAATTAGTTGCAACATACGGTATTGTACCCAGCCAATCTATCAATCTAATGCGAAAATAGAATGAACACATTTGTACAAATAAAAAAGTTTGCCTTTCAGCCTGACCAGGCAGTGGTGCAGTGGATAGAGTGTTGGCCTGAGACACTGAGGACCCAAGTTCAAAATCCCAAGGTCACCAGCTTGAGCTCAGGCTCACCAGCTTGAGTGCGGGCTGCTGGCTTGAGTGTGGGATCATAGACACGACCCCATGGTTGCTGGTTTGCGCAAGGGGTAACTGGCTCGGCTGGAGCCTCCCAATCAAAGCACATAAAAGAAAGCAATCAATGAACAACTAAGGTGCTGCAACTATGAGTTGATGCTTCTTATCTCTCTCTCTTCCTGTCTGTCCCCCTCTCTCTCACTAAAAAAAAAGAAAAAAGAAAAATAAAGAAAAAATGTTTGCCTTTCAAACACACTTTTTTAGGAAGTTACTTAAAGATGTACTCCAGAAAGATAAATTATGTTAAAAAGAAAAAAAAAAGAAAGAGCTATAATAAAATGGACCCAATGAGTACAGTGAAAGGAAGTTTCAAAAAGAGACCTAAAAGTTGACTAGTAAAAACTGAGGCAGAAACACAGGCAACTCCAAATAAACGGAGCACAGTGCAGGAGAGACTGAGACTAGGATAAAGGCACACAGTACAAGAAAAGAGAGCAATGAGAAACACTAAAAAATAGAAAGCTATGTCCCAATTTATTTTTAATTCAATGGCTAGATTTTTAGTAATTGATAACATAAATAAAACAAAATCCACTGGACACTGATGTTATCAAAATTTTCCTCCAATGGCCCAAGGGCTGCTTAATACAATCTATAGAAAAGAAATCATAATCTAAGCATACTAACCGGCCCAGCACTAAATAACACTTGCATAGTCATAATATCAAAACTATTTACTGGTTTTCATCTTTTAGAGGGACATGCCATCTGGGGTTATTTGGGTGGGACGGGGAGAGGAATATGTTTATCTAGGTAATAAGAAATATAGCTACCAGTTCAGAAGAAGAAGAAAGAAAAAATGGAAAATACAGATTTCTAAAGTAATAAATTAACAGACACGTGGATCAACATTTACTAGAAACTAGTGTTTTATAAAAACAACATAGCTTTCTCTGTTGCAGATCCATAAATAAACCACCCCCATGAACTCCACCCATCTCCTAAGAGGAGAAAAAGTCCTTAAATTAAAGATAAGTTCCTTTCAGTTTAAAATATTTTCAGGTTAACTCCATTTTTAAGGTAGTGGTTCTCTACTGGGGGGTGGATTTGTCCTCTAGAGGACATTTGTAATGTCTGGAGACATTTTTGGTTGTATAACTCCAGAACGTGCTACTAGCATCTAATGAGTAGAGAATGAGGATACTGCTATACATTCCACAATGCACATGCTAGTCACAACGAACAATTATCTAGCCCTAAATGTCAATAGTACCAAGCTGAGAAACCCTGCTGTAAGGAAACTCTTCAGACTTTTATAAAAAATTGTTGTGGTTCCTCTACGCTCCTAATTCGCTCCTCATTCGTATGATGGTATGTGGGCATAGAAAAAAGCTTTTGTGGGCAAAAGGTGTTATGATTGATCTAAATGAAGAGCCAGGGACTGCCTTCTGGCTCCTCACAGGCCTCTGAGGTTTGGCCAACAGCCCTCATAGAGTCACAATGGCACATGCTGATGCACATGTTGGAAGAAGAGTATCCAGTGGATCTCTTAATTTGTTCCCACCTCAGCTCCTGTTGGTATGAATACCCTTAGGGTCTCAACAACTTCCTCTATACAGCCCATGCTTATAGTTAAGGCAATGCTATCTGCCTAACAAATAAACCCCAAATTTTCAGTCACCTCACACGGTTAAAATTCCTCATTAAAATTACAGTCTGGTACGGTGCTCCTGTTTGGTGCGCAGCTTTCGCCCACATGGTAATTTAGGACTCTAGATTCTCCTCCCAACCTTATGGCTCTACCTCCTCATAAGAGCCCTAGCCTCTGCACTGGGCCTTTGGATGGGAAAAGAGAAAGCAGAGGAAGAACACCTGTTTTTTTTTTTTTTGGTTGAGCCACCTCAACCCAGCAGTTACAACATATTTCCATTCACATTACAATCGCAAACACCAGTCACATGGCCCCACCTCAAAGCAGGAAGGGAGGATGGGGTGGAGGTGAAAATGACTGAGAAATGCGTTCCTGGCTGAGCAACCACTTCCCAGTGGGAAATATACTACAAGAGGGAGCACAAACTATGGTGGACATTTAGCTCAATCTGCCAATACTGCCTTCCCACAACCGTTTTTGCATGGTCCCTCCCCTCACAGTAGAAGCCTCATAACAGGCTTGCTGGCTCTCTGCTAACTTCTCTTTCCTTTCACTACAATATATGAGAACTTCCAGATGTCTTTCATTAACACATAAGAACCATGGAAAACTCACAGAATGCACCTCTGGGCCTCACTCTGACTAAATACACCATTTTCTTCACCTGCAGCCACCTCAGGCCAGCACAGGGTCAGGGCAATAAGCTAATAAGTGACTGCGCAGATTCTGAATTTAAGCAGTCAGGTTCCAGAGGCTGTCCTATTCTGCCTCCCTATTCTTCTAAAATAATAGGTAGCAAGACACCCTTTCCATGATTATCAGTTAATATAAAGTATCCATATCTTATAAAACAGCCTAGCAACTATTACAAACTCCCTACTGTGATACATAGCACTGTTTTTCCTTATTTCTGGATTGTTAATCTTAAATGTTACAGCCAAAACAATAGGCAGCCTGACCAGGCAGGCGGTGGTGCAGTGGATAGAGCGTTGGACTGGGATGCGGAAGACCCAGGCTCGAGGCCCCAAGCTCGTGAGCTTGAGCGCGGGCCCATCTGGCTTGAGCAAAAGCTCACCAGCTTGGAACCAAGGTCGCTGGCTCCAGCAAGGGGTTGCTCGGTCTGCTGAAGGCCCACGGTCAAGGCACATGTGAGAAAGCAATCAATGAACAGCTATGGTGTTGCAATGGCAACAAAAAACTAGTGACTGATGCTTCTCACCTCTCTCCATTCCTGTCTGTCTGTCCCTATCTATTCCTCTCTCTGACTTTCTCTCTGTCCCTGAAAAAAAAAAAAAATAGGCAAAATTATACAGTGGGCAAAGCTAGTCTTCAGAAGTCCCTCACTTTCCTCTCCACCTGAACAACATACCTATGCTTTCGTGTCTAAGCCATCCTACTTCACTACTCTAACCCAGTGGTAATGTTACTTAGACTGGACTGCTCTCTCCACCATTTCCCCAACCTCCTCAAAACATACCTACACAGATTTCATTATTTCCACAGGGCCATGAGTCTTCTTTGTTAGAAATTATATAAACTGATAAACTACTTCTGCTAATATGTGACATTTGGCAGCCAAAAACAACTGACTTTAGTGGTGAAAAATTCAGCAGGTATCAATTGGTCATGGAAAAAAAAGGATAGATTTCAATTACATATATTGTGTCCTCAAATACACTACATAAAAACCATCCACACCAATTCTGTGAATTTAAGTATGAATTTTAAAAATTGAACAAGTCACCTTCAAATACTGTATCTGCCATGTTCTAATATTTCCAGTAGAGCCTGTAATTTCCTAGTGAGAATATGGTAACTGAACAAATAATAAAGAATTACCTGACTTACTGTATTTCTTAAAATTAACAGAAAACAGGATGTCAGTCAAATACACACAAATTGGGGGGAAAATATCAAGGCTAGACATTATCTTATTGCAAAGTGTATTTTCATCAAATCATACTCAAAACAGACTCACAAATATCACAAGGTAAAGACCTGTTATATGGGGCAAATGCAAATAAACTATACAAGGCAGTGTAATTGAGTGGTTAAAAGGAAAGGTTCTGAAGTCGAAGTTCTCATTAAACTTCAAATTCAAATCCTTTTGATAGGCTTAACCTCCCAGTGACTCCGTTTAGTTCAAATCCTGGTTCTACTACCTACTACTTAAGCTCTCTGTGCCTGGTGTTTTAAAAGAACAAGAACACAGCCTGATTTGGGGGGGTTGTTATGAGGAATAAATATGTTAAGATATGTCAAAGTACTTTTAAAGTAGCACACAAGTTAGCAGTCCAAACATTAGCTATTGTTATGATGATAATTAATCACTATCACTAAGACACCATTAAAACTATAGCAATCTCCCTTTGAATCTATGAAGTTTTTAACAACACTAAAGCAAAATGTTTCTCCTCTTATTCTGAAAAGTCTGCAAGCTCTAAAACCATTTCTTCTTTTTTTTTCAGTCCTTTGTGAATATGGAAGATGACTGGCTTCTGTACCATTTGAAGACTTAAGATTCTTTCTCCTCTAACTACTATACAAAGGACAGACTGCTCTATGGATTATAAAGATCTGACAAAGATCACTAAATAACAGATTCACTAAATAACAAACAGCCACTGAAACAAAGAACTTAGATAAGAAATGATGCAGAAGTCTACTAGCCTGCTCAAAGAATACTGAGTTCTAAAATAAAGCACAATCACTTAGATAACTAGAAGGATATTTTTGGTAAATTTTCTTCTTTTTCTTTTCCATTGATTTGAGGTGGGGGAGGTAAAGAAAGAGATGGAGGGGGTACGGGAAGAGAGAGAGGCAGAGAAGCATTAACTCATGTTCCACTTGGTTGTTCCATTAAGTTGTGCTCTCACTGGTTGCTTCTCACATGTGCCCTGACTGGGGATCGAACCAGTAACCTCACGCATGGAGACAATGCTCTATCCACTGTGCCACTGGGTCAGGGCCAGCAATTTTTCTTCTTAATAGGAGAAAAATTCTGTTTCTTTACAACAGGGAGTAGACAGATGGCATGATAGGTAAGAGCAGTATCTTCAAAAACAAATTCTGTTTAGAAGAAAAGCCTAATGGCTCAGATTTTCAGCCATATATATTCTTTACTTGAAGCTTTAAAAAGCTGAGGCATCTACCACTTTTTGTGTTAATATTAAGAAGTAACACAAGCCTCGTTTTTATCAGAAAACATATGGCGTGACTGAAAGAAAACAAAGCATCTAAAATTTTGCTACTGATAAAATAAACGTAATACATCGGTCAACTCAAAGGTCAAGTAAACACGTATAGAATTTCTTGATAAATATACTAAAATATTCTTTAAAGATCTAAAGGCAAAGAAATGTTTTAAATAATACAATGTTTGTAGATTTCTCGTCTGTGTTAATTATTGAGGTAAGCACTTTCATATACATTATGTAACTTCATTCTCCCAAAAACTCATGGAATATGGATTATTATTCTCCTTTTACAAAGGAGAAATTAAGGTCCAATGATTTGCCCAGGGACACCTACTTGTATAAGATGTAATCAGAAATTCAATTCAAATTTTCTGATCCCCAAGTCAATTCTCTTGCTTCTACTACACCATTTTCATTTATTTACAAAACTCAAGTACTCTTAAGTCTTAGCTCTTACAAAGTGTGCCAATCTTCTTATCTGGGAGAGGCAACAGTTGTGAGAAGAAAAATTCTTCATGTTACCAAAAATGACTCACTGTGCTTAATCTGATGTGACTACCAAATCAGATTTCAATGCTCTGGTTCATGTTGTCACTATACCCTCTTAGAAAACTTGCTCATGTTTTCACTATACCCCCTTAGAAAACTTGCTTATCTTCAGATGTACTACTCTTGGCAAGACCTAAGTCAAAAATCATCTCCAAGTGAAATACCCTGCTCCCCTTCTCCTAAACCAACGTCCTTCTTATACCTCACTGCTTGTTTCCACTTCAGACTATATTATCACATACTCCTCTTGGTTCTCCAATAGTATATCTTGAACTACATTTTTTCATTCGATAACTATTAAGCATTTTTAGGGTCAATGGTGAACAAAATCAACAATCCTTGTTATCATGGAGAGATTACATTGTTTGCAACTTTAACAAAGGAAAAATAACATAGGGTATATGGGTAGAATGTTCCAGGACAAGGATTCCTTCCCTACAAGGTCTCTGAAGAAAGCATGCAAACTTGATAACATTTTTCAGGGAGGAAAAATCTCTCCAATTCTGTCTTCCAGATGAGACTTTCAACTTCATCTCTTTAAGATAGATGAGGGGATGCGGACCAAGGTGGAAGGAAGGAGAGATCTAAAATCTCTTAGGAGTTCCCCACATACTGACATGAAATCTTCACACATTAGTCCAGACATCTCTTTCTGTGTCCATCTACAAGGAAACTATAGTTCAGCCACAACTGCTATAATCAATCACCTCCATCAATCTCCTTGCACACAGAAACCTTCATCAATAAAGTATTCAGAGGCTTATGCAACTTGTGCTTATGATTTATATGTAGGTCATATTCCTAAAATTAAGGTAAGGTTTACGTCTTCTACTTTTGAATCCACTGATGCTCAGAGATCATTGCTACAAATGTATTCAGCTTTAGATATTATAATACAAATATTAAAATTTAATATTTCAGATATTGCTATAAGGATTTCCAAAATAATCTTAGAAAGCTACATTTAAGTATCAATATTTTAATCAATATAAGTAACCTGCTCTCAAAGGATTATTTACAAACAAGCCAAATGTAAATGTACTAAAGCACTCCCAAGTTAAAGAAATTCTGCAAACTATCCTTTAAAAAAAGATCCTTTTGTAATGCAGATTTTATAAATTCATATTTTATCATTTTTTTCTTAAATTAAAACATAACATTACACAAAATTATATATTTCTTTTGTTTTGATGGCTTAGGTGCATTTATTAGTTTTCTTTAGAATTATATATTTCTCCCAAATTATACTTTAAGGGTTTTCAATCAAAATGAGCCCCAAAACTAGATATCATCAAATTTCTAAGTGCCATAAATGTGTTCTACGGAACGTATTTGATTGCCTTTAAAATGTAGTAACATTCTCACTGAAAAAAATACAGCATCTTTTCACTGATCACAAGTACAATATATATTACGATTCATGAAACAAATAAGCCATGACCATTTTTAATTAAGCAGGCATTTCTAAGCACCTGTGTACAATGTATTGTGGTTCAAACGGTTCACATGGAATTTGACCACAAGGACCTAATCTCCATAATTAAAGACCTAAAAGGTAGTTCTTATGTTTCATCTATTCCCTTTCCCAGTATTCTGAACAAGCATGGTGTAGTCATTTCATACATGGTTGCTAGAAAAAAAAAGAGGTAACAAATATTTAAAATTAGTTATACTTTCAGTACAGGATAAACTGCATGCCTTTACTCTTCCTTTCCCAACCTGTTTTTACAAAACTAATGTGATCTTAGTAATTTCATTGCAGGACAGGTCCTAGCAAACATAGAAATTGACCACAGTCTCTCAGTGTGATCAGTTTAGATGTTGCTTGTTGGGATGCAGGAACCCTAACAAGCAATTCACCCATGTCTCTCCACAATCCTTGCTCTCCCTGGAATCCTAAAAGAAGTATAACAAAACAAAAAAACCCACACGGTTTAAAATTATTATTTTAAAAGACCTACAGAGGCACTAATTTGAGGCTAGTATCAGGGTAAGTTAATAAACACTAATAACCCTACATACACAAGGCATTCTAATCCTGCTCAGATGTCATTTAAGTATTCTAGCATCAGACAGGCAAAAACTTCATTAAATTATGTATTTAAGGCAAATATGCTTATATCATCTGTTTAAGTTTTCTAATCTGTTTAAATAGGAGCCTAAATTACCTATTATTTCAGACAGTATATGTATAAAATGAAATTGGATACTTTCCCCAGCACTGAAGTCTCTTATAAAGAGTGTTAAATGACTTTTGTGAATGGAAAATCTGCATATACAGTTGCTTCGCCTCAGCCGGTCTTGAGTAGGTGTCTCAATGAACCAAAAGCACATGACATATGTGAAGCTCCTTGGAATCTGATTCCATTCTTTAGAATGGGCTTTGAAACAAACTTTAAATGCAAAAGTACAGCAAAGGCTTCGCCTTCTTCTTACGTTACAATCAGGCCACAGGAACTGAGGTTTCGAGGCGCAACACCGTGTCACTCGGCTCTGCCAGGGCGGGTGCGGTCTGCGGCGCACGGCACAGCCTCCACCCGGGCTGTCACAGGAAAACCGAGCCTCGCCTTAACCGCACCGAGTGACAGCGCCAGCTCTCCCGGGTGTATGGGCTTCAGGCGCGACCCTCGGACGGCCAAATGCTCGTACCTACCCTCGGCCGTGCTGTGACTTTGTAAGGTTGCGGACGTACCTCCGAAGGGTCCCCAAACACTCCAGCCCCGCCAGCCTTTGGAGTCCCCCATTCCAAAAGGGGACAAAGGAGCCGAAGAGGAACTCCGCGGCGCGAGGTGCCCGAAGTCCCCACCGGCCCGAGCTCAGAACGTGAGCGTGTGCAGGTGCCGTCATCGTAGGAGTGTGAACCCACCGCTCCCCAATTCGGGGACCCGCGCGACACTCACCGGTGCGGAGCCCCCGGATTGGCGGGATACGGGGGGGCGGCTCTTCTGGGGCCCTGCACGCGACCGGTCCCACCTCAACTTCTCTCGGCCGCTGTCGCGGCGGCAGCTGAGAAGAGAGCCCGGACGAGGGCTGTTTCTTCCCGCGACGGAGGCGCTACCGGATCGACCCTCCGGGGGGCGACAACTCCTCCCCGCAGTCCACCGGCCGTGCCGGGCCCCACTTCCCTTCGTCCGCGGGGTACCGGCGGCGGCTGCTGCCGTGGCCAAAGCTAGCGCTGCAACCGCTGGGCTACCGCTACTACGACCGCCCGACCCAGAGCGCGTCGCGGCCTAATGTTGTCATCGGCCGTGTCGCCGCCTTTCTGGGAACCCAGAGCTGCCGAGATCCTTCACATTCGAACGCCCTCCCCACCCCAACCCCGCCCCGCGGCGCGCGGGCTGGGCCACGCCTCCGCATCACGTGACGGATCGGGGGCGGAGCCTAGGGGACTGCCCTGCGGGCGGGAGGTTGCCGCGCCCGAGCGACCCGCAGCGCCTTGTTCTGCCCAAGTCTTATCGCTATGGCTTCGCCTCCGCACACACGCGGGGTGCGCGCCCACCGCCTCTCGCCACATCTTGTGACTCGCTGGGCGAGGCCTTCTGGACCGGTCGTACCGGGTCCTGCCCAGTCTCGGAAGACGGCACGTTAGAGCTCCCTGCCCCGGGGCCCACGCTCGCTGTCGGCCGGTCGTCAGACCGCCTCCCCAGCGGTGGGCTCGCCTCAAGTTTCAGCCAAACAAAGGGAAAAGGAGGGCCTCGTGGGGTCCAGCTGGGAAAGCAGTCGCTGCTTGTCCCTCTGTCTAGTACCGCGTTCAGTGTGGCGTTTAATTGACTGTTTTCTTCATTAGAGGTTTTTATTTTTAAGGAAGAGATGGTGCTTTTCAGTCAGTCAGGGATGAAAATAGCCCTGGCAGACTTATTTTTGTTCCCAGTTGTCTTCAGAGTCCTTCGTGCCAGTTGTACACTCACTAAGTTTTACAATGTGTTAGGTTGGTGGCAGTTTAAAATTTGGCAGTTCCTTCCATTTTAAAAATAAAGACGAAAATTCTTGATTTAATTACCTTAACTTTCAGACACAGACTTTTGTCTCCTTTTTTAACCATTTTCGGAAGAACCCTTCCCCCTCAACCCTGTTGATGAAGGAAAAAGAGTAAAATGCTAGTTAAGAAAAGAAAGGAACAGAAAAGAAAGTAACAAATAACGGAGGTAGATAGAAAAGGAGAAAGTGCATAATCAAACCCTAACAAGAAAACACATGAGGAAGTTTTCTGTGATACTAAAATCCGTTTGTAACTAAGCTTTCTTTTTTAAAGCACTTTTCATGTCACTACATTTTCTTAAGACGTCAAAAAGTTTTCTGATCAACTGGATACAGTACTTTGAAATGAGCAAGCAATAGTTTGGCCTATGTAATCTTTATTATGAATATATTTCATAGAACTCTAAGAAATCGTGGAATTTAAAACTCACCATTATTTCACATTACCCAAGAAAGAAAAAAAACTACCAACTAAACTATGTCATACCATTGATTTTTTAAAGACATGTCTGTCTTGAATGAGACATGTTAAATGTAAAAAACAGTCTTAGAATTATGAGACATTGTAATGAACTGGTGTTCCATTGAGGAAAAGATTCTATAGGTTCTTTTCTGTAGTCTGAGAGATGGTATTTGTGATTCAAATAAATATGAGGGACATATATTATTCTGTGAATGACATTATTTCAGCAAAGCTAGTAACTTTGGAGTTTGTCAACAAATGGAAACTTGTCTCCAATTTTTCAGAACAAGTTTTTTCTTTCAAACTGACTCAAATCAATTTTATATTTTAAATGGAATAGAATATAAAAAACAGCATATCTAATAAGAGCAAGTATTGCTTTGTGAAACTTTTGTCTTAGTTATGGGGGAAGGTTGTAATTATGTTGTAATTTAAACTATACTTCCTATTGTGAGTTGCAGTCAAATAGATCTGAGAAAGAATCCTTAATGGTCAGCCTTTTTATAAAAACCGCCCACTTTTGCAGTGTGGGTCAACCTGGTCCCTACCGCCCACTAGTGTGCGTTCCAGCTTTCATGGTGGGTGGCACCGGAGCAACGAAACAAGCGCCGTGATTGGCCCACCTTGAAATCTGGAACGACCACTAGTGGGCGGTAGGGACCAGGTTGACCCGCACTGCAAAAGTGGGCGGTTTTTATAAAAAGGTTGACCATCAAGGTGAGCATAGATACAATATGAAATATAACATCTGGGCTCTGTTTTCTGGTACTTTTCCTTTACCCTGAAACTGAGACTAAACATTTAGAATAAGGGGACAAATTGCCTTGCCTAATCCTCTTCTACCTTAGCCCCCACTTCTTTCATTTTTGAAAATGAATGGTCATTTATTGGAATAGAAAGTACTGTACTGGAAGCAAAGAGGCCTAGGTTATATAGACTTAGCTAATAAGATGAACTAGATAAATGCGTTTCAAGTTCTGATAAAAAGTAGGGAGTTGTTCCTCACTCTAAGGAATGATACTCAACCTTTGTCTCCAATGGATTAGGTTCAAATTTGAAACAAATAGCCCTGGTATACCTAGGGTTATGCAAATTCTCATCAAACTACCTGCAACCCCTTTCACCACATATAAGAAAAATAAATCAGCATGCAAGTAAGTGAAAATGAAGGTATTATAGGAAAACAAAGGTAAGTATATCTTTAATAATCTATATTTTAATTTTTGTTTTTAATAGTTTCTTAAGAGAACTAATGATTTTGACATCCTTACAAATGATTGCAGCAAAATGATATATCAAGAGACGACATTGAAAAATACATGCTTTTTCAATACTTTCAAATCTAATATTTGGTTATTCCAAAAAATGATCATTCAATCTAGTGTTTTCAATGTAATCACAACATAAATAGAAGCTATAATGTGTGATTCTGCCCAGTAACTGAAAAATACCCAGTAATACCCATTTGCTATGTTAAGAGATACCTTTCAAGTTTGCAAATACTAAAGTGATTTTAAGGATAACAGTTTATTTTTTTATTTATTGACTTTAAAGAGAAAGGAATTGAGAAAAAGAGAGAGAGAGAAAAACATCGATTTGTTGTTTCACTTATTTATGCATTCATTGGCGGCTTCTTGTATGCGCCTTGACCTCTTGACCTGAAATCAAACCCGCAACTTCGGCATGGAGGGACAACTGCCCGAAACAACTGAGCAACCCAGCCAAGACTAAATAAAACCTTTTCTTTTATAACTATACGATTTTAACTCCAATAAAGATTCATCTCTTTTGCCTAGTGTTTAATTAATTATTCATGTCTAAGAATGAGAGGGTTTTTCCAAATCAGTTTAAGCACTGACAGGCATGATAATCTTTCCCACAGAATGTATTTCAACCCTGACCTAGAATGAGAGAGATTTGCCTTGAAAAAAAAAAATTGTTTTTCCTGTTGAGCCCCTTAAGCATCTATGTAGATGCTTATGTTACTTAAGGTTGCTAATGAGAATTTTTCTTGAAGATTAAAATTGAGAACAATCTCAGATATAAATAAGTTATTCAATACAACTTTGAAGACAGTAGTAGACTGTATTATTACTCTTGGTCATGTAACTTACTGTAGCCAGTGGGTTGTGAACTGCTTTAAATCTGCATGCAACATTCAAGTCTATCTCTTAGTTTTGTGCTGGCTGTCCTGAGAAAGGCATGCCCCAAATAGGGTTTCTGAATAGCAAAATATATGAAGCAGACCTAAAACTGACCTTTACCGTGGGACAGTTCTGTGGCAGCTGACCTGAAGCTACTAACATAAAACAAGAGTAAAACATAAATGTTTCTTCTAAATCACAGAGATTTTTGTAATTGTAATATAGCATAAGCTTCCAGATCAGAAAAAGTGGATTTGATACAAGAGATGAGTGATTCAAAGGTTAAATGCACTATAGAATAATAAAATTTAAGCTATTTAAATATTAAATAAAATAATAGTCATCTACAAAATCATCAACCAAATGTGGTGAACATCCAACTAATATTTATATTAAAAAGTATAAAATTTATAGATTTGCTTGCAAAATATTTGCACATTGATTTTAAGTGTTTCTTTTTAGATTTGTTTTAAAGAAAAATTTGGATAATAAACAAAATTTGGATAATAAACAAAATTTAAAAAAATATATAAGTTTCTGTTTCTGTCACTATTGTGGACCAGGTACCTCAATCAGTGATCACACTGGAAACAAAATTCCCGGAAAATTATTATTTCTTTTATCTATTAAATATATTGATTAATTGGAAATAAATTAGAAATTATTAGATAAAAAAATGTAATGAAGGCAGAACCTAGAGAGTTGAGCAGAGCCTAAAGCTAGCCTTTTTATCCTAAGGTCATTTGCCAAACCCAATTAACGGAAGCTTTGGTTTCCATTGCCTTATGAGAGACAAAACTCAAGGCCTGCACTACACACACACACACACACACACACACACACACACACACACAGAGAGAGAGTATTATTCATTCCATGTAAAGATATATTAGAAAAATACTTGCCCCTTACTAGCATACATACTGCTCCCTACAAAGAAAATTAACTGTCTTAAACCTTGGCACCGAGGGGACAGAGGGAAAACAACCATCCTGGGAATTTGGAGTAACAATCCAGCTCTCACACAAAAATGTAACTTGAATTCATACTATCTGGGTGATTCCAAAACATCTTAAGTTGGTAATTTTTAACTGATAGTCCTCTCACATATCTGGCAGAAGCAAATGCCACTCATCTCCGAAAGAACTCATCTTCATCTTAGGCCTTACAGAATGAAAATAAATAAATTTCTGAGGAAAATTAGCCACTCACATTTTTAAAAATAACAAGCACAGAAAGAAGTCATCATTAATGAGAAACAGTATACACATAAGATAACAGAAACAGATTCAAAAGGACTCCAGATACTGAAATTACTAGGCAAAGACTTTATATTATTATACATATATTATTATAAAGTAATTATATAAAATATGAATAAAGGATTAAGACAAGCTTGAAAATATGTACAGAGAATAAACTATAAAGAATAACTAAAGATATTTGGGAAAAATGAAACAAAGAATTGAAAAATATAAATTATTAATATTTAAAACTCAGTGGGCAAGTTTAATAGTCTATTTGACACAGCAGAAGTACAATCTAGTGAGTTGGGAAGCAGAAATGAAGAAATTATTCCAAACATAACAGGAAAGGAAAAATAAATGAAAAATATAAAATAGACTTTAAGTGACTTGGAAGACATTGTGAGATCTAAAATAGATCTAATTATAGCTTCAGAAGAATAGAAAAGGAATATGGGACAGGGACAATATTTGAAAAGATAATGAATGAAAATTTTCCAGAACTGATGAAAGACTCCAACCCCAGACTTAGGTCCCCCAAATCCCAAGCAAGCTAAAGAATAATAAATCCATACTTAAATACATCATAATGAAAACTATATAGAACACCGAAAACATTAAAAGTAGCAGAGAGAAAAAAAATACAGATTATCCTCAAAGCACCTGGTAACTGACTTTCATCACAATAGAAACCAGCAAAGATATTATTCACAGGGCTAAAAAAAAAAAGACTGTCAATACCTGGTGGACAGATCTTTCAAGAATGAGGCCAAAATAGTGGCATTTTCAGGCAAGCAAAAGCAGAGTTTGCTACTAATGTATTTTCACTAATAGAAAGTCTAAAGAAATTTCTCCCTTTAGACAAAAGTAAAATGATCCCTAAAGGAAAGTCTGAAGGTTGAAACTAAAGGAAGAGCATTGAAATTGGTAAATATGTACATAAATGCAAAAACCATTGATTACGCAAAACAAAATTATTAAAATTATTTTAATATTTTTAAAAAGAAAAACAATCATTCATATTCCTAACATCAAAATAATTTTAATAAAATTCTCACTTAATACCTATCAAACTCATCAAATCAAGTAGTATATCCATTTGCATAATTATCTTCATCTGATATATGCCGTCAGAATCAAAAACACTAAACATTTCCATTTATTTTTTCCTTTTCTCATCCATATAGGCAAAATTGTCTTAATATTTCATTGGTAGTCTTTCTTTAAATAACTGTACTAATACAGCTTAATACATTTTAAGTTTTTCTTCATAATAACATTCTAATTTCAAATTTGCATAATGTACCAATGAAGATGATTTATTAATAATCAGACTAAGAAACTAGCATATATTTAGGAGATCATGATTTTGAGTAAAAAAAAAAAATTCTATATACAATTTTCACATTACTGTGAAGTGTTAATGATTCCCACTAAAGTCTAAAATTGAAAGTTTGTAATGAATTATATAATTATGTGTTCACAGATAAAAGACAATTAAGGCTTATTGAAAAGTTCTGCCTACTCTTTCCACCCACCTTGCCTATTCAAAATTAGGTGCTATGACTTTTAATACCATCTGTGGAAATGGTTAGAAATTTATGCTCAGGATTTAAGAATTATTCCTGAGTTTTAATTCAGCTAAGAGGGCATCCTATACTCCAAATAAAATTTTTAAAGAAGAACCCATTTCTTTCTAATGGCTACATAGACTACCCATTTTTTCATTTCACTATCATGAGAGTGTATAAAAAACTGTTTATCACTATTATGTAAGTATAACACACATAGCACAAGTAATCCTTTAAATTTCCAAAGTTGTAACTATAGTGTAACTATGCCTTACTTTTCTTATTTTTTACAAAGCTTTTCTCTCTCTTTCCTTCAACCACATGAGAGTATTCAAAACATACTTCTATAGTATTTTATTGATAAAACCAAATCTATAATTTCAATGCAGAATGTCCAATTGATTTTGTCTCTTGAAACATAAACAAAGATTATATATTACTAATAAATTTTCCAGTTAGCTTTGTCTGACCTACATTTATGCATTTATAAACTTTCTGAGAGGTCACAAGTCTTTCAATTAATATAAACCAGATTGTACATTGTCTTTCAATTTAATAATTAATCAGTTTTTACTAGGTAAGACCCATCCTGTGTACAAAAAAATGATCTGGTGTTCACCTTTCCTGAAGTGCAAAAATCAGCAAAAGGCCTCACCCTATAAACTAACATGTTTCAGAACTGTCAGTTCTGCTATTCTCTGCTGTGAGTGAAGGTGCCATGCATACCTGCAGCACTATCAGGTAACAGCCATCTAACACCGCCCAGCCCTCAATGACAGGTCCTTCCTAGATGCCTTCTGCCAAATCTGTTAAGTATTTAGTGTCTCTCACCCATCCAGAACACTGGTGCCCAGAGATGACAAGATGGAAGAAAAAGGTACCTAACCTGTGTTCCAAAAACATCTATTCACTGCGTTCCTGTCAGGTGCAGCCCTCTGTTCTGGGCTCTCTTGATATTCTCCCCTCATTTACAGTCAGTTCCTGTAGGAGGCTTACTTTTACCTGGTATTCCTTTCCTTATTTTATTTTTTAAGATCAACCCCACAACCTTGGCATATTTGGACAATGCTCTAATTTAAATGATTTTTAGAGAGAGGGGAAAGGAAAAACAGGAGGTGGGGAGACACAGAGAGAGGACAGACTGAGAGAGAGACAAACATCAATTTTTTGTTCCACTTATTTATGCATTTATTGGTTGATTCTTGTATGTGCTCTGACCAGGGATCAAACCTGCAACCCTGGCATATCAGAATAAGATTCTAAGCAATTAAGCTACTCAGTCAAAGGTCTCCTGGTATTCTTTCATGCACAGTTGAGGCCAGACTGAATCTGACTCTCCCAGTGGTTTCCTTTAACCCTTAATCCATGTTAACACCCTCATGGAAATGGACTGGAGTTCGCACACCTGGATTTAAGACTTCATTTTTAAATGTCAGCTCCTTTCCAGAGATGGCCAAAGACTTCACCCCTGGTGGTCTCACATTGTTGATTACTTCCTACTAACTTCCTTTCTGTGTCAGCCAATACCTTGGACCTGACATCATTTACATCCTAACAATCATCCTTGAATTATTACAAAAGTAGTACACCTTATGAATACAATAATTAAACTAAGAACAAGAAAAAATCTAGAAGAAAATAACTTTTATTTAATAAATAAAGGCAAGGAAATACAAAGGAGGGTACTATTATAAATTAAAATAGACTCATTAGACATATCAACCAAATGTAAGCAAAGACTTTTTTAAGATTATGATTCAAACAAACCACTTTTACAAAACTACACCAGTGAGACAGAGAAGTTTTAATGGTGATTGGATGTTACATGACATTAAGGAATTATTGGTAATTATCTTATGTATGAAAATGATATGTATTATGGTTTTTTAAATGTCTTATTTCTTAGAGATACATACTTTAAACTGTAACTGGGTCTCTGCTTTAGAAAATAAACAACTTTAAAATATGTTTCTTTCTTTTCTCTACCTGTAGGTCAGATCCATGGAAATGTGCTCTACTACTACTGCTACTACTTATTATTTTCTACCCTTAACCAAACATAGTAATCATTCTCTCCTTATCATGTCAATGTTTTTTGTTAGTAGGAGTGTTCAATTCAAAAGCAGCTGTGCAACATATAATCTAAACTTTGAAATCTAAGACCATATGTGCATTTCCTAATCCTATTGACACTGCCTTACCAACTGGTCTATGTGTTGTACTTGCATTATGGCAGATTATCTGTAGATGAGATAAATGAAATATCAATATTTAACCCTACCTGACAGTGGATAGAGCATCAGCCTGGGACACTGAGAGCCCAGGTTTGAAACCCCGAGGTCACCAGCTTGAGCACGAGCTCACCAATTTGAGTGTGGAGTTGCTGGCTTGAGCATGGGATCATAGATGTGACCCCATGGTCACTGTCTTGAGCCCAAAGGTCAGTGTCCTGAAGCCAAAGGTTGCTGGCTTGAGCCCAAGGTTACTGGCTTGAGCAAGGGGTCACTGGCTCACCTGTAGCCACCAGTGAAGGCACACATGAGAAAGCAATCAATGAACAACTAATTTGTTGCAACTATGAGTTGATGTTTCTCATCTCTCTCCTTTCCTATCTGTCTGTCCCTGTCTGTCCTTCTCTTTCTCTCTCTCACTAAAAAATAAAATAAAATTAACCTTGAATCTAAATGCTATGCCTTTTTCAGGTTATTGATTTACCTAAAACCTTGACATTAAAATAAACTTGGAAAAATATAAGAATGACTATTATATTACAGAATTCTTTTCTTCGTATTTTATTTATTTACATTTAATTTTTCAAAATTTCTCCAGTGAACATGTGTTGCTTTTGTAAGCTGATAAGAAACATAACATTAAAAATAGTACTGTGCATGGAATATCATAGGTATTTAATAATTGGTGGCATTTGTTAGTCGTAAATTTAAGTATCTATTAACACTGTCATGTAATATGAAGATAAAAGCAATCCATGTACCTATTTCTTTGGGTATTTTTTAAAAATTTTGTAGAATTTATTTATTTATAAGATTATATAGATTTCAGGTGGTGGGGGGAACAACTCGTGCTGCCTGGTATTTGCTCCAAACTTCTATTAAGCCCTTATGAAAAGCTAACATCACGTGACCTATGGTAAATAAATCAGACTGAGCACATTAACATGTTCAAATTCATACAAAGCCTTCTGCAAATATAGATTGCTCTGGAGATTCTAAGAAGCAGATGTACTGATCTCCTTGGCATTCACATGATTCAGCTACAAATAGAATTTGAACAGATTCCAAATGCACAACTGTCAAATTCATAAAAAGTAGCAAAAAATGTCAAGTAAAAGTTTAGGCTTTACCTTGAATAACACTGACTGTTATCTGAAAAAAAATCGAAATTATTTAGTTAATGTTTTATTACTTCAGTGCTAATATTTGACAAGAGCTAAGTACGTGTACATACTTTCATTTTATGCATAGATGTTTCCTTTAGGTTAGCAGTGATAACCCAGAAACTGCTATGAGTTAGTATTACTATTAGGTCCAAAGAAAATCTCAAAATCATTTCAATCAATATTACAAGATACATTAATATCAATTTTACTCACTGAAGTAGTATAATGTAGAGGGGTTGATCTCAACTATAAAGTCAGACCTCAGTTTTAATCTTTGCCCTATCATTTCTTTGCTGTGTAACCTTACCAACGCTCTTTTTCTCATCTGTGAAGTGGTGGTTTTAAAAATCAGTTTTGCAGTGTTCTTATAAAAATTAAAGAACTCAGAAAATATAAACTGAACTGTGGTGGTGCAGAGGATAAAGCATTGACCTGGAATGCTGAGGTTGCTGGTTCCAAACCCTGCATTTGCCCAGTCAGAGCAAATATGAGAAGCAACTATTACAAGTTGATGCTTCTTGCTCCTCCCTCCTTCTCTCTCTCTCTCTCTCTCTCTCTCTCTCTCTACTCTCTCTAAAATCAATAAATAAAATATATTTTTATAAAGAAATACAAGTGGTAGAGCATCAACCTGTCGTGTGGATGTCCCGGGTTTGATTTTCTGTTAGGGCACATAAGAGAAGTGACTGTCTATTTCTTCCCCCTTCCCCCTCTCCCTTCTCTCTATCTGTCTCTTCCTTTCCTGCAGCCATGACTCCATTGGAACAAGTTGGCCTGGGGGCTGAGGATGGCTCCATGGCTCCGGTGCAATGGAGCAACAACCCAGATGGGCAGAGAATTGACCCCTAGTGGGCTTGCCGGATGGATCCCAGTTGGGTGCATGTGAGAGTCTGTTTTTCTGCCTTCCCGTTTCTCACTTAAGAAAATTACAAAATAAAGAAAGAAATGCAGGGGGTTCTCAGGTTACAACACGGTTCCATTTCTAGGACAGTTACCAGTTACGTAACAGGAATTTAGTGTAAGTCGAAACACATCCTAGCCTAAGTCACTTACCTATCCTAACACAGTTGTAAAATCATAATCTAGACCATAAAAACACAAGTCACAGAAAAAGGAAAAGAACATAAATATACTGTACTATACACATTACTGTGTATTCTCTCGCAGTGCACAACCAAACTAGTTCGCTCACGTAGTCCATAAGTACGATGCTAATGGCATAAGCCGAAACACACACATCTCAATTTTTAAGTTTTTATGGGAGTGGGTGTCATAAACTCAAAACATCCTATGTCAAGACTGTAGTAACCTGAGAACCCCCTGTATAGCCTGACCAGGCAGTGGTGAAGTGGATAGAGCATCAACCTGGGATGCTGAGGACCCAGGTTCAAAATTCTGAGGTCATTGGCTTGAGCTCAGTTGTAAGAAAATTACATATAAACTTCCATTGATACCAAGGCTTTTGCAAAACTGCCCTAATTCTGAGAATTATAGAAGACATGGGCATAAGCTCAGGTCGTGAAAGCAGATTTATTTTAAAATCTACACAATATACAATTCAAATATCAGGATCTCATATGTGATATGAGGATAAAAGCCACTTCTTCAGCAACCAGGAGCTAGACTCAATTTCAGCATTGTGTTTCCATCCAAGTAAGACTTCCAAACAGACCTCCTCTTATAATACATGGAGTCAACAGTCTAAGCCAATTCATTCTTGCCAAATTTATTAAGTACAATAAATTAAAGGAAAACAAAATTTATCTCTAAGCACAATACAGTAATTGCTATTTTCTTTTGCCTTTAGAGTGTTGCTTAGCAACATAGAAGATCTCATCTATGATTTTTTATAAATGTAAAAATGGCTTTTTGAAAGCTAATGTCCTTGAAAGATTATGAGATAAAGACTAATGAATTCAAGTTAAACATTTTATACTTAAAGTTGATGTATCTTTTTGATTTTTTTCCCTTCTTTATTTTTAAAGAGAGACAGACAGACAGACAGGAAGGAAGAGAAATGAGAAGCCTCAACTCATAGTTGCAGACCCCTTGCTCAAGCCAGAGACCTTGGGCTTAAAGCCAGTGATCTTTGTGCTCAAGCCCGTGACCATGAGGTCATTTCTGTGATCCTACACTCAAGCCAGTGACCCCATGCTCAAGCTGGATGAGCCTGCGCTCAAGCTGGCTATCTCGGGATTTCAAACCTGAGTCCTCAGTGTTCCACATCAATGCTCTATCCACTGCACCACTGCCAGATCAGTTGTAGTATCTTTTTATATAGCATCTTTTATGCTATTTGCTTGATGCACAATTATTGATATTTAAACTGATAACTGAATTAATGATATGGCAGTCTCATTCCTACTTTATACATTTGTGAGTAAAAAATAATTTGTGCTTGACCAGTGCTGGCACAGTGGACAGATCATTGACCAATTGTCCCAGGTTCAAAACCCCGAAATTGCCAGCTTGAATGCAGGTTCATCTGGCTTGAGCACAAGCTCACTAGCTTCAGTGCAGGGTCGCTGGCTTGAGCCCAGAGGTCTCTGGCTTGGGACCAAGGTCACTGGCTTGAGCAAGGGGTCACTGGTTCAGCTGGAGCACCCCGGTCAAGGCACATACGAGAAGCAATCAATGAAAAACAGGTGGTGCAACTATGAGTTGATGCTTCTCATCTTTCTCTTCCCTCTCTCTTTCTCTCTCTCTCTCTCACTCTCTCTCTCTCACTCTCTCTCTCTCAGATCATTAAAAAGTAAAACTTACAAAAAATGAAGTTAACACACCTATATCTTAAAAAAAATTACAGTCAAGATACTTTGGAAACTAATAAGTAAAGCTGAATTTGGCTTTTAAATAAGATGAAAATTTATTAACTTGGAAAGAGAGATTGTTACTTTTAAAAAATAAGTTACAAAACTGCATACTGACTAAGATATCACTTTGGTTTAAAATACATATTTATATATTTATATGCATATCTAGGGAAAATTAAAGTTATGCAATAAGCTGTTAAAATGGTAATGGATAGGGAAGATGATTGTTTTTATTCTCTTATTTTGCCTGTATTTAGTTTCTGACTTTCTGCCATGCATATCTTACATTTATAATAACAAAAAGTTTTGTTGTTTTTTTTTAACAAAAAGTTATTTTTTAAAGAACTACTATTTCCGCCTGACCAGGCAGTGGCGCAGTGGATAGAGCATCGGACTGGGATGCAAAAGACCCAGGTTCAAGACCCCAAGCTCGCCAGCTTGAGCATGGGCCCATCTGGCTTGAGCAAAAGCTCGCCAGCTTGGACCCAAGGTCGCTGGCTCCAGCAAGGGGTGGCACGGTCTGCTGAAGGCCCGTGGTCAAGGCACATGTGAGGAAGCAATCAATGAACAACTAAGGTGTCACAACGGCAACGAAAAACTAATGATTGATGCTTCTCATCTCTCTCCATTCCTGTCTGTCTGTCCCTATCTATCCCTCTCTCTGACTCTCTCTCTGTCCCTGTAAACAAACAAACAAAAACTACTATTTCCTACTGTGCCCACGTATAGCTTCTGAATCATCATCAGCACAAGCATGTACATTTCAGCATGGGAGGTCGCCAGAGCACCACTCTACCTAGTTACTCATTTATTTTGCCTATGCATCTTCCACACGGCTCACAGGGCCACCTTACCACTAGATCCACATAGCCTTTTCATTTTAGCTGTGTCACCAGTTGGCAACTTCTTTGTGTGTCTCTTGTTTTCCTTTGGGCAAAAATGCTCTTTCTTTAGTTTTTCTGTCACCATATTCTTCATTTTCCTCCTACCTTTCGCACTGCTCCTCAGCCTCCTTTGCAAGTTTATCTTTCTCTATTTCTTTTTTTTTAAATTTTTTTTTAATTTTTTTATTTTTATTTTTATTTTATTCATTTTAGAGAGGAGACACAGAGTGAGAGAGAGAGAGAGAAAGAGAGAAAGGGGGGAGGAGCTGGAAGCATCAACTCCCATATGTGCCTTGACCAGACCAGTGCAGGGTTTTGAACTGGCGACCTCAGTGTTCCCAGGTTGACGCTTTATCCACTGCGCCACCATAGGTCAGGCTCTTTCTCTATTTCTTTAACTGCCCCAAATTCCATACTCAGCCCTGTTCTTTTTTCACTCTATATTGTCTTCCTAGAAAAAAGAGAAGATGAATCTTGTGTTCTTATTTTTTTAATGACCAACTACTCCTCTAGCCTATTCTTCTCTCCTTAGCAACATGATCATGTATTTCATCATTAATTATTGTGATGTCCAGTTAGACGTTTCACCACAAATATAAATAAAACTAAGTCATCATATCTATGCATTAATTTTTCAGTAGTGACTGAGTGCTTTCTGAGGATCAGATTATGGAGGAACTGACTAGATACTATGGTGAATGAAACAGGCAGAGCTGGAAGTTAAATTGCAAGAATAAATAGAGACTAGATCCTGTAGGAGGCTATGTAACCTGGTTAGAGTTTTAACTATTATTCAAAGTACAACAGAAAACCACTGGCCTGTTTTTAGCAGATAAGTGACCTGCACGAATTTGCTTTTTGGAAAAATCAGTTTAGCTTCTCCTTGGTGGGTGGGAAGGAAGGTAAATGAGGAAGCAGAGAGACAAGATAGTAGGGCTAAAAAGTCCAGAAAGGAGCTAAACGTGGCCTAAACTAGGATGGAGTTGTGTTTTGTAGACAGAATTAATAGGTTTTGATGTTAGATTCATTTTGGGGTTGGAAAAAAAGGGAAGATATTTTTTTCTGTAGAAACATGACTAATACAACCTTAAAATTAGTCTCTATAAAAGAAGATTAGGAAGTGATACTTTATCAGATTTTAGGTTAAGAACAAGACCCTGCTCAAACCCTATACACTTTGATCTTAGACTATCGAGTTAAATAGCAGAATCCTAGAATGACCTATGGAAATGTCAATGTTTATTATATTTTCTATAATACAAAAGGTTTCCCCCAAAAAACTGATTGGTTATAAAATACATAGATTTTTACAAACAACCTTGTAGGCTGAAAAAAACACAACCCAAACAATCTGCCACATGTAGGTCTTACACTGTGGTTTTTATAATCTATTTAGGGGAGTGTTGTAATTATTTTCACAAATTCAATGATGTGAGAATGTGTGGCTGGGCATTAATTATCATTCTGGAAAAACTTCAGTTCTTCTACACAACTGAGAATGCTAAGTCTTCAGTTTTAATTTATTCTCCTGTACAAGATGCTGTTTCTGAAGCGCTTAGTTGCCCCCTGCTGGTTTCACAATTTTAGAAGTTCTAAAAATATATAGTTCTTGGTAGATTATATATGACGACAAACTTCTAAAAAAATTCATCAAACTTTTTAATCAAATGACTCACAATGGATTTCTAGTGCTCAACTGACACATGTAAATTATTCCAGAATTCTTCTTAAACACAAACCTCTGTCATATTTTATGTCATTCCAAATCTTTTTGAAACCATGTGGGAATAATTTATTAAATCGAAAAGAAAATAATGACTTGTTCAAAAATCTTAAAACTGTATTATTTTTGAGAGAGAGAGAAATATATAGAGAGAAGCATCAAGTTGTTGTTCCACTTAGTTGTGCCATTGATTGCTTCTCATATATGCTCTGACCTGGGATTAAACCGGCAACCTTGATGGTCGAGCTGGTGACCCTGGGATTATTATGTTTTTTAGTTATTGATTTTAGAGACCAGGGAAGGGAGAGACAGACAGAAACATCAATCTGTTCCTGTATGTGCCCTGTGCCCTCAGCCATTGTTCATTGGCACTACCTCTAACCAACTGAGCTATCACGCCAGAGCTAAAAATTTTATTTTTGTCCTGTCTCTGCTACCACCTCTTGGACTAAGCTTGGACAAGACACTTTCATTTGTGGGTCACTAATACAACAACCTTAGAATTAGTCTCTATATGTAATATGAAGTATAATTGACATTCAGTAAACGGCATGTATTTAAAAGATAATTGGATAAGTTTTGACATATTTTTACAATGTTGAAACTATCACTGCAATCAAGATCATAAAAATATTTATTACTCCCTGAAGTTTTTGCGTGCCATTTTGTATATCCTTCCTCGGGCTCCTGCCTGCCCTCTCCTGTCCTCAAGTAATCACTGATGTGCTTTCTTTCTCTATAAATTACTTTGCACTTTGCAGAAAAAACCATAAATTTTAAGCTAACCAGTTTAACAAACTAAACATGAGATGTGGAAAAATGTAATTCTTTTTAAATGTTAAAGACAATTTTTTTTTTATTTCAGATTTTCTGTCTTGAAGCCTGAGACAGCAATGTGATACTAGGGATTAAAAGTTTTAACTTCAGAGTCAGCAGGCATAAACTTGGGTCTTGGCTCTGTCGTTTACTGGCTGTGTGACCTTGGGCAAGTTACTCAACATCTTAGCTAAGGTTAACAGTTTCCTCATACTTAGGGGAAAAGATAATAATAGCATCTATCCTCATGAAAATGTTGTGAATTTGTATGCAAAGCAATTAGCTCAGTGCTGAGCCTGTACATACAGCACACTCAACCAAGTGGTAGCCACCTGTCTTCAGAAGTTTCAAAGAGCACCTACCCAATGTTAAGAAAAGGAAATGAGAACTCTGACCACGTAGTCAGTTTAATCTTAAAACAATTATTTTAGGAGTTTTATGTGAGGATTATAATTTGCTGTGCTAGATGACTCTGACTCAAATCCTTTCTTAAGCACCTGTTAGTTTTCCTTCCTAGCCAGACATGGTTTTTCTTATAACTCTTTCTCAAGTGTTATAGTTGCCTTTCCTTTGTGATTCTAGCCCTGTCCCCAGACCCAAACATATGATCTGACAGTCATCTCATTTCATCTTTCTGATCTGACAAATACCTTGGCCAAAAATAGAGTGAATGATAGTTACTCCACCAGAGTAGGATGAATGGTAGTCACCACTTGAGGTGACATGAAGGTAGAGGTAACTGAAAGAACAGCTGTTTGGGGATAAATATTCTTCAGTAGTTTTATCTTTTATATTCAAATACTTCTGGGTTTTGGGGAGTTTTTTTGAGTTGTCAAATTCTGCTAGGTTGATATTTTGTATAAAGTTCTCTCTCTACAACAGAAACTAATTGAGCTCCACTTGCCAGCCTAGTCCAATCTCGTATTCAGCTAAAGTTCTGGCTTTATAAAAGAGTTAAGAGACTATATCTTGGAAACTGTATGTGCTTTCTTCCATTAAATTTTAGCATTGCTTCATTAAAGGTAGTCTAGAGAAATTAAATGGGGAATGGGATTGGGCGCATAATTCTGTGAGGGTGAAGTTTCTGCTTACCATCACCAGAGACAGTCAAGAGTTATGTACTTTTAGCTTCAAGGTTTTGTATCCCTGCTATCAGGTCTAAGGCATAGGGTTTCAAGGCTACCCTTCCTTGATATTGGGACTAACATGCAGGGTTTCAAGGCCATCTGCATATCCGGTGACTTTGTTTTGGCAGACTTTAAACAGTTGAGTCCCTCCTTTAGTGGTGATATAAACCCCTTTTTATTCACCGTTCCCATTTCCCTGCCCTGGTAACTACCTACCCTACCCTATCCCTCCTATTTGTAATGTATCATTTATACAGGTTTATTCACTCCTTGTATCTTAACTTGAATTCCTACCAGTAATTAGAGTCTGAGACAATAACTTGTGTGCAGGTAGTTGATTTTGGGAAAGGAGCCTAGTGAATAAGAGTGGAGAACAGGGAAACTAAAACAGGGAAGGAAGGAAAACCAATTCAAGGGTACATTATCAATCTAAGTGTTGCTCTAGGCCACTGAGCCATGTTTTTCTAGATCTTTAGCTGTTTAGAATTTATCCATAATTGTCCGCCTGAGTAAAGAAGAGGGGAGTATTTATCCACTAGTTTCCATTCCCCATTGTTGACTGTGGCAGGTAGATCCTAAAATACCTCCTAATGATCTCTGCTTTCCAGTATTAACGCTCATCTTTTAGTTCCTATCTCTGAATGTAGGTAGAGCCTGTGAATTGCTTCCAAAGAATAGAATATGGCAAAGGTAATAGTATGTTACTCCTGTAATTACATTATATTATATGGCTGACAGAATATACTATATTATATGGCTGATGGTTGGGATACATGACTCCCATCATTGTTATGTTATCTAAGAATCCATCATGCTAGCAGAACTGTCCTGTCTCACTTTATTGCTGACTTTGAAGAAGCAATCTGCTGTATTATTGTGAACTGCTTATAGAGAGGACCATGTGGTAAGGAACTCAGATGGCTTCTAAAAGCTGAGGATAGCCTCTGGCTGACAGCCAGCAAAAATCTCTAAAGCTCTCAGCCTTACCATTGCAAGGAAATGAATTCTGCTAACACCTGAGAAAGTTTGGAAGCAGATTCTTCTTCAGTCAAGCCTCCAGATGGGAACACAGTCCAGCCAACACATTTCATGTAGCCTGGGGAAACCCAAAATTGAAAATCCCGCTAAGCTGTGCCAACACTCTTTACCCACA
This sequence comes from Rhynchonycteris naso, assembly GCA_037038555.1. Taxonomy (NCBI): domain Eukaryota; kingdom Metazoa; phylum Chordata; class Mammalia; order Chiroptera; family Emballonuridae; genus Rhynchonycteris; species Rhynchonycteris naso. Next base: position 104,861,906 of record CM072996.1, on the reverse strand, counting down.
GAAACAGAGATAATAAATGTGTGTTATTTTTATGCTGCTAAGTTTGTGGGGTTTGTTACACAGAAATAGAAAACTAATACAGATTTTAATACCTAGAAGTGGGGTGCTATTATAACAAATACTTAAAACTTTCGTTTGTGGTTTTGGAATTGAGCAGTCAGTGGAAGCCCGAAGGATGATGAGGAGTATGATAGAGCCTAGATCACCATGACTAGGTCATCAATAGAAATATGGGCACTGAAGACAGTGCTACTAAGGACTCAGAGGGATGTAAGGAATGTGCTAGTGAAGACTAGAGGAAACAGAATCCCTGTTGTGTAGTCGCAGAAAGCTTAGAGACATTGTCTCCTGCAATGATATTGAAAGCAGAACTTGCAAGTAATTAACTTGGTTATGTAATGAAGGAAATTTCCAAGTGAAGTATTGAAGGTGACAACTGGTTTATTCTTGCTACTTATAGTGAAATGAAGGAAAAGAGAGACAATTTAAGGAAAGAACTGTTAAACCAAAAGGGATCAGGACTTAATGATTTTGAAAATTTTCATCTTCCCCAAATGGTAAAAAACACTAACACTAAGAGATGGATACTGAACACTGTCGGAACACTGCTCCAGAGAAAACTCCCAGGGAGTAACTCTATAACACTGGGGAACAATTTTTTAAAATTCTGTTGCATGAGGTTTTAGAACTGTTTCTATATATTTATGCATTGTTGATTTCAAATCTAAAATCTGTTTTTTGGTGCATGCTTTAGTTTTTATGCACCTTTAATTTAGTTTTGTTACAGTTAATGGCATGCATTGGTTTTTAAATATGAGTTAAAGAGCAATGACTCTTGGATTGAACATAACAACAAGTCAATTAATGTTTTACAAACATCACTTTTACATAATTGTAGTTGTTTTTAGATGTAAAAGATTATTACCTGTTAAAAGAAACACCCACTTATTTTGTTTTATGATTGAATCATGGCTTTTTCGAGTAGGCGTAAATATAAGAATAGTCCTGACACCTTCTGTTCTATATGTGGCTGTTACACACTTCAACGTCAAAGGCGGAATATTTCATCATTTGTGACACATGCATATATTGCCTATTTTCAAGTTCCCCTTGGTGATCAAGACAAGAATTGGGCTCCTCATATTGTGTGTCATAATTGTGAGGAAATGCTTCGTGACTGGACAAAAGGAAAACGCAAAGGAATGCCTTTTGGTATTTCCATGGTTTGGTGTGAACCTAAGGACCACAACAGTGACTATTATTTCTGTCTGGTCGATACAAAGGGCATCGGCAAGAAAAAATAGCATATGATCACATATCCTAATATTCCTTCAACAATAAGACCTATTCTACACTCTGTGACTCTCCAGCTTCCAGTTTTCAATAATTTTATTTCTTCTAAGGATGAAGAAAGTGAACATGGTGATCAAGTGTATTTTGATAAGATGCATGAGGAAATGATTATAGAATCTAAAGGGTCTTCTTCTGATGCCAAGAAGTCATTAACCACTCAGCAGTTTAGCCAACCCAAATTGAATGACTTAGTAAGAGATTTGGGTCTATCAAAGAAAGCAGCTGAGTTATTAGCCTCCAAACTTCAAGAAAAGAATGTATTTCAGCAGTAAGCTAAAGTATCCCATTTCAGGAAGCATGAACAAATTTTTGTGGACTTATTTTTCGAAGACAAACACATTGTTTACTGTCATGATATCAGTAGTCTTCTCAGCCAGCTAGGTTTACCACTTACAGTTCAACAGAATGGTAGCAGAATTTCTTCATAGCTCTAAACGGAGTCTGAATGTGTTCTTCTACACAATGGTAATGTTTTTGCAGCGGTTCCAATTGGTTATTCAACTCATCTGCGAGAAGATTATAATGATAGAAAAATTGTCCTCGACTTTCTGAAGTATGAGGTGCATAACTGGATCATTTGTGTGGATATTAAAATGGTAAATTTCCTGCTAGGACAACAGAGAGGTTTCACGAAATATCCTTGCTTTCTTTGTTTGTGGGACAGCCAAGCTCTGGAGAAACACTAGACACAGAAGGAGTGGCCGAAACGTGAAGCTCTGGAAGTACGGATGCAAAATATTGTGAATGAACCTGTAATTAATCGAGACAGGATCATTTTTCCCCACTTCACATCAAACTTGGCTTAATGAAGCAGTTTGTTCAGGTTTTGAATAGGGACAGTAAATGCTTTCAACATATTATTTCTGCTTTGCCTGCCTTAACTTTTGAGAAGATAAAAGCAGGTGTATTTGATGGACCTCAAATTCGAACGCTCATACGTGATGAAGAATTTTCCAGAAAGATGAATAAGGAGGAGAAAGCAGCATGGCAGTCTTTTGTGGCAGTTACAAAGAACCTCCTTGGCAACAAAAAAGCAGAAAACTATGAACTTCTGATTCAAAAGATGCTGTTGGCTTTCCGTGATATTGGATGTAACATGATAAGTTTCTCGAAAATCTTGGAGCTGTTAGTGATGCGCAGACTACTGCTGGAGCATCAAATGGATTGTCCTCAATAAGTACACAAACGCAAGAGCTACAAATGCCAATTTTTGCCTGAATAGAATTTAAATAAGTTTTGTGCAAATTTTATGATGAAAATAAGTGTTTTAATATATTCTATTTCAAAATTGTAGACAAATTCTGATGCAATTATATCTTTTAGTATATTAACTGAATTATATAAATTATTATATTTTCACTAAGATGATGCCCAAGAAGACATTTTATTTCATTATGTTAAACTAAATGTTGAAAATTTTACAATAAGATGAAAACCTAAAAAATTGAATTCTTAAAAGCTGTAGCTTACAGAGAAAAACTAATGTCAGATTTGAGATCAGCACACTTGAATTAGGGAAGAACAAGTGTTTTTGTGGATGCAACAAAAATTTTGTTTCCCAGTGTAATCTTTTGTTAAAACCTGAAAGAGGTTGGTTATACAAAGGACCATTTTAAAAGATTAAAGGTATGTCTCAGATATTCTCAATCAAATCTTTGAACCTCTAAGAAATTTAAAGGTATTATTCCTCAGTTTCAGGTTCTCAGCAGGAGTCAAAGATAGAGATGGTATTATTTTGAAACCCTCTGTGGATTGTGTGGTTTTTGTCATTGACATACACGAAGATGCAGAAAGTTCTTAAGAAATTTATTTTAGCAGAAACAATGCCAACTTGGAATTAGAAACCCTCTAAACATTATCCAATATCTTCCTGGGCTTCCTTCTCACCATCAAAATCATGAAACTGCTGTTCTTCTCCATTTCCCATAGCTATTGCAGATTTCAGCACTCTCTCCTCCACTAGAGCAAAATAAGCACCCTAGTTACTTGCAGCCCATATTCTCTACTCCCATTCTAGTGAATGATATAAACTATGAGATTAGACCATTTGATCAGCTAACTATAGGGAACATAATTATAGTTTTATTAACTAGAAAGGGTCTGATTCAGAAGAACAAACCTAGGACCTCAGAACTCAAGTCTACACATTGCAGCTAGTCCAGGAGCTTCTAATGCATTAATCCCAGGCCCATCTATCTTCTAGAGGTTACCTGCAGGTGGGAGCATCAGAACTCTTATCTAATAAAGCTATGGCTTGAATGAGACAGCAGTAAACTAAGTGATGCAGGTAAACCTAACTTCATCTGTTTCTCAGATTGTCTGCTATTTTAGCCCAAGATATATTTGAACAATTTCTGGACCAATAAAACACAGCCATTTTAATTCCTTATTTCTGTTGCCAACAATCAATCCAAAGGCAGGGCAGAATTTTATTTCATTCATACATTCATTAATTAACTTATTTAATCAGAAAAATAAGTAAATTCATTGAATTGTTTTATTTTTTGAAAGAGAGAGAGAGCAGGAAAGAAGAGAGATGAGAAGCATCAACTCATAGTTGTGGCGTCTTAGTTGTTCATTGATTACTTTCTCATATGTGGCTTGACTGGGGGGCTCCAGCAGAGCCAGTAATCTCTTGCTTAAACTAGCAATTTTGGGCTCAAGCCAGCGACCCCATGCTCAAGCTAGTGAACCTGTGCTCAAGCCAGAAACCTGGGGTTTTGAACCTGGGTCCTCAGCATTCTAAGCTAATGCTTTATCCACTGTGCCCCTGCCTGGCTAGGCAATTCATTGAATTAAAAATGAATTTTCTGCAAATTTACTATTTTATTTGCTAGACAGATGTTATTTGCTTTTGACCTTAAAAGGTGACATGATTTAGACAAGGGAAATAACAGTGTAGGCTTTTCAAAGTATAAAAAATAATAATAGATTTATAGAGTTAAAAAAGTAAGGGGAACTTCGGCCTGACCTGTGATGGTACAGTGGATAAAGCAGGGTTTTGAACTGGGAACACTGAGGTCGCCAGTTCAAAACCCTGCACTGGTCTGGTCAAGGCACATATGGGAGTTGATGCTTCCAGCTCCTCCCCCCTTTCTCTCTTTCTCTCTCTCTCCCTCTCTGTCTCCTCTCTAAAATGAATAAAATAAAAAGAAATTAAAAAAAAAAAGTAAGGGGAACTTCTTGGGGAAAGGCAAGGAGAATGTAGCTGGCAGACAATATAGAAGGGCAGTGTAGAGTCATCTCATGGAAGATTTTGAAAGTCTGGATTTCATTTGATAAGAAATGGGAGGCCCTGGTTGGCTCAGTGGTAACAAGTCAAGCCGGTATGTGAATGTCCTAGGTTCAACTCCCAGTCAGGGCACTCAGGAGAGGCAACCATCTGCTTCTCTACCCCTTCCCACTTTCTCTCTCTCCCCTTCTTGCAACCATGGTTCGATTGGTTAAGAGTGCATCAGCCTGGGCACTAAGGATGGCTCCCTGTAGCCTCCACCTCAGGCACTAAAAATAGCTTGGTTGTGAGTATGGCCATAGATGGACAGAGCATTGGCCCTAGACAGGGGTTGCTGGGTGGATCTCCAGTTGGGGCACACGTAGGAGTCTGTCTCTGTATCTCCTCTCCTCTCACTTGAAAAAGAAGAAGAAAAAAAAGAAATGGGGAGCTACCCAAGATGTTTGAGCAGAGGCAAAGGTAATTAGGTGGAACAGGCTCAAAAATCAGAACATTATTTACTTAATATTTACTTGGCAATTATAGATGAAAAGAATTTAACTGGCAAGAAGGACTTGAAGCAAGAAAAATAAGTGGAGGTCTGAATTAGGGTGCTGGCCCTAGAAATGGAGATGGGTAGAGATAGATTTTGAGAACAATGAGGAACTAAGATCAGTAGGTAGTGAAGAGAAAGAAATGGGTCAAAAATGGTTAAAGTTTCAAGTGTGAGTTACTGGGAGAATCGTGACACTACTCAAAGAAATCAGGAAGTCAGGAAAAGGAAAGGCTGGTATGAGGTGAGATGATGAGTTCAATTCTCTACTTGTTAGGCACATAAGTGGCTATAATCAAGGAGGAACTGATTTTATAGCATTTACAGAAACTGGAACTTAACATATACTAGAAGATTGTGCTCATAGCTGGATTAACTTTATATTTTCTCTTTGCAATAAAATGTAAAGGAGAAAATGAAAAACGCAGTCAGTATTTTAATTATCTGCAGAGTTTCTCTCAGACAAATCGAGAGCAGGGGTCTGTAGTTGCTCTGGGGTCTACGGATCACAAATACAACTCTTACAAATTGATATCTATTTACTGAATGATTTGTATGTTATTTATTATGCTGGTTTTTACATCAAATAATCTCTAAAACAGCCTTTAGATATAATCTGGATTTTTATAAGAAAAATCAAGGGGTAAAAAGGTTAAGCAGTCTTCTCCAAGGTCATAAAAGAAGTGATGGAATAGCATTTGAAACCAAGTTCTGTTCCTTTTACTCTGTATGGCTAAAATATTTATTTACATTCCTCCCTTTTCCTTTACACAGAATGAAAAGGAGAGAATGCCTTTTAATATGAACTATTGTTGGTCTTTACAATGTGATGGTATTCAGAGATTGATTCAGTGCCTGTTTAGGAGATCTGTGTTAGGAAAAGCTTGTGCTCAGGGGCTTTCCTTTCCTTTCAGTTTAATTTGAGATATAATTGGCATATATCGTTTAAATTTAAGGTATGAAGCATAATGGTTTAGCTTATATATATTCTGAAGTAATTTCTGCAATAAGTTTAGATAGCATTTATCATCTTATATGGACAAAATAAAAAGAGAAAGCAAAAAAAAGTTGTTCCCCTTCTGGTGAGAACTCTTAGGATTTCCTCTCTTAATATACAGTAACACCTCGGTTTTCGTTGACTTCGGTTATTGTCTATTTCGGTTTTCGTCAATATTTTTCCACGAAAAATTGTCTCAAATTTTATCAGTGTGCCCACATGACCTTACTGCTAATTTTGCATAAACAAAGGGTGACCCACACGTTCTCCTGCTCAGTGTGGCATTCTTGTTGTGTGAGCATCACCCTGCGCATCTAGTCAAACAATTCCATAGCATTCCAGTATTTTTGTGCTTTTTTTATTGATTGTGAGTGCTAATATTACAATTACATGTAAATGATTACTGTGTACAGTAATTGGATTTACATTGATTCATATGGAAATAATTGCCTCGGTTTTCATCGGTTTCAAATTTCGCTGATTGTTTTCTGATGGATTATCTACAAAAACTGATATATCACTGTATATCATACAGTAGTATTAACTATATCACCATGCTGTGCATTACATCTCTAATACTTGTTTATCCTATAACTAAGTTTGTAACTTTTGACCACCTTCCTTCAATTCCCCATTCCCACCCTCACCTCTGGTAACCATAAATCTGATCTTCTTTTTTTTAAATATTTCACATATAAGTGAGATCATACAGTATTTGTCTTTTTTTTTTTTTTTTTTTTTACGGGACAGAGAGAGAGAGAGTCAGAGAGAGGGATAGGGACAGACAGAGAGGAATGGAGAGAGGTGAGAAGCATCAATCATAAGATTTTTGTTGCTTTTGCAACACCATAGTTATTCATTGATTGCTTTCTCACATCAGTATTTGTCTTTATCTGTCTGACTTATTTCCTTTAGCAAAATGTCCTCAAGATTCATCCATGTTGTTACAAATGATAGGATAACTTTCTTTTTAATGGCCAAACAATATTCTGTTATATATATTACAACTTCTTTATTTACATATCTATCAATGGGTACATAGTTTTCTATATCTTGGCTACCATAAATAATGTTGCTATGAACACTGAGGTGCAGATTTTTTTTTTTTTGATTTAGTGTTTTTGTTTCCTGTGGATATATTCCCAGACGTAAAATTTCTGGATCATATGGTAGTTTTATTCTTAATATTTTGAGAATCCACCATAAAGTTTTCCATAGTGTCTGTATCAGTTTACAATCTCATCAGCAGGGCACAAGTGTTCCTTTCTCCACATCCTCACCAGCATTTATCTCTTGTCTTTTTTTATGATGACCATTCTAATAGGTGTAGAGTGAATTTGATTTGCATTTCCCTAATGACTAGTGATACTGAACAACTTTTCAGGTACCTGTTGGCTTTTTGTATATCATCTTTAGAAAAATGTTTATTCAAAGACACTTCTCCAAAAAGGACATACAGATGATCAATAAATGCATGAAAAGGTGTTTAACATCACTCATTGTCAGAGAAGTGCAAATTAAAATCACAACAAGATATCACCTCACAGCTGTCAGAAAGGCTATCATCAATAAATTGACAGATGGCAAGTGCTGGCAAGGATGTAGAGAAAAGGAGACCCTTGTGCACTGCTGATGGGAATGCAGACTGGTACAGTCACTGAGAAAAACAGTATGGAGTTTCCTCAAAGAATTAAAAAGGAACTGCCTTATGACCCAGGAAGTCCACTTCTAGGGAACTCTAAAACACTAATTTGAAAGAATATATACACGTGTGTTCTTTGCATCCTAAGTGTACATCAATAGACGAGTAAATAAAAAAACTGTGGTACATAGAGACAATGAAATAATACTTGGCCATTAAAAAGGATGAAATCTTACCATCTGCAACAGCATGGATAGACCTAGTGTATTATGCTCAGTGAAATAAGTCAGCCAGAGAAAGATAAATATCATATTATTTCACTTATATTTGAAATATAAAAACAAAATAAATGAACAAATAAAACTGAGACTTGTAGACATGGAGAGCGAACTGGTAGGGTGCCAGAGGGGAGGGGCATTGGGGGACTGTGAGAAAGAGGTGACGGGATTGAGAAGTACCAATGGACAGTTACAAAATAGTCGCAAATTATAAGCTACAGCATAGGGAATATAGTCAATAATATTGCTAAAACTATGTATAATGGCAATTAGATACTGGAAATATTAGGGAGGAGGGATACTATGTGAAGAATATAATTGTCTAACAATTATGCTATATACCTGAAACTAATACAAAATACAGTAATATTGAAAGTAAACTGTAATTGAAAAACAAAAATTAAAATCAAACAAAAAAGTCTATTCAAGTCTTTTGCCCATTCTAATTGGAGTATTTGCTCTTTTTAAAAAAATATTGAGTTGTATGAATTCTTTATATATTTTGAATATTAATTCCTTATCAGATAAATGATTTGCAAATATTTTTTCACATTTCATAAGTCATCTTTTCACTTTGTTGATTGTTCACTCAATAAATATTTGTGAATTCCATACTATATGCCAGACACTAGGGGTATAGTATTTATAAGACAGATTGATTCTTGATTTTATGGAACTCGTAGTTTCCTAGGGAAAGTAAGAATTAAGTGAATACTACCATTCATTTTTACCTGTAAAACTTTGTAAGAAATGAACAAATATCTTCTGAGGTATTATGCTAGGTGTAGGAGACCCAAAAGTAGCCATCCTCAAGGAAGTGAAAGTTGAATTTATCTGGCTGAGAATGTATTACATTAGTAAAGTGTTTCCAGTTGTCACCTTTAATACCCAATAATACCGTCTCCTTTTCTTCCTAACAAGATTCAACTCAAATTTCCTTTCGGTTCAAATCCCCATCTCAGTCCTCTTGCTTGAGTGATAAAATACTGTCACTTCTTCCCTTTGAACACTAACAAGGAGCCTGTGGATTCCTGCACTAAATGGGATATCTCTGCCATATTGAACCTCAGATGACATGAAACGGGCCAATTCATTCCTGTTTCAGAAAGCAGAGGGCTGCATTTTCTTTGATCTTTTATAGTTTATGAAACCTATAATCTGAGAATCCTGTTCTAAAATATGGCACAGTAGAGATCTGAGCATGAAGCCCTGGAGTCAATAGATTTACATCTAGGACTTGTCCTTAAGTGTTAGCAAGAGAGTTGAATTATTAAAAATGAATTCCCTCGCATTGATCATTCAAGCCTCTTTATAGCAATGTCACTAAAGGTAAAGGTAAGCTGATCACACTGCCCTCGAAACACATCAAAGGGACTATTTCTGAGTCATCAGACAAATACAATAAGAACTTAACATCTCTCCAATCTACCCTTCTGAAAATAGACTAGGAAATTCTCAAAGCACATATTTCTCCATTGACATATATATAAGGTTTTTAGATTCCTGGGTCCTAATTTAGGAGCTGTATAGTCATTCTTTAAACCTATTAGCTGACAATCATCATTACAAGAAACCCAAATGTCAGGACTAGTAATGTTTTTATTAAAACTGCAACAATTTGAGGTATGATTAATTTTATATAGTAATTTTAGTAATGAATAATGCTTTTTTCCCTTTTATTTATTGATCTTAGAGAGAGAAACATCAATCGGTTCCTGCATGTGCCCGACCAGCAAACTCCGTGCTTTGGGATGACACTCTAACCAGCCCAGTTATCTGGCCAGGGCATGAACAACCTTCTTAAAATTCATCTGGGCTCCTCCAACTAAAAGGAAAATATAAAACTCGAATAACTTTCCCTAAAAGGTTCCATGTTCTCCCAAATTTCAAAATGTGTATTTAAGTAAAATAATTTTTTAAAATAAATATTTCATGGACTGCCGTTTTTTTTTTTTTTTCAATATAATCAGGAGAAAAAAGATAGATATGCATGGTGTGCTGGTAAACTGGTTTTCTAAACAAAACAAACCTCTGATTTGAATTTTTTGTCAACTTTTTTTTAGGATAAATACTTGTACAATGGCCAATATCAAGCTGTCAACCTGAAATCACTGAACATAGATTGGAAATAGATGTCCTCTCATGAACCTGTGTAAATCAATTCCGGCATAGACTGGCTATTTCCTGGACCAGAGAATAAATATAAATTTATTTTCCGTTAAAGGGCTCAAAGACTACATCTTCTCTGACGTAGTTCCCAGAAAATTCAGTTTTTGAAATTATACTTATGTTTGGTTTTGTTCCTTTATAAAACTAAAGATCCCTTTTGTAAACCTTTTTAATGTTGCATGAATTGATATGATTACAGTTTAAATATGGCAATCAATTTTCACTAATGAGAAATATAAAGATGTGTTTGTTAGTAAGAAAATGATATTAAAAAGATCTGTGTTAGTCTCCTTGTCAGTAATGCTTTGATTCCATTGGATGAGGTGTAGTACGCTCCACAACTGCCCAACAGATGGCAGACATTTCACAGCAACCTTACAATAAGGCACTGCATTTCTGTAAGGCTGAGCAGTAATTTTTGATGATGCTAAAGGAAATAAAAGCACATCAGATCAAACAACAACAAATTCAGAAACACATGTACAACTTGAATTGTACTCTTGTTTTTTTCCCCTTGATCCCACATCTCTCTTTGGGGTTCTAGAGGGCATTAGCTGTCTGCTCTTTTTATTTATGGAAACAGCTGCATTTCTACAAGGCTAAAACTAAACTTCAGGTTCTTCCCTCCCCTCCAATTTCACTTCTCTTTTAGCCTTTACTTCCACCTACTTATACCAGAAACCTGGAAATCATCTTTAATAATATTGCTTTTCTTACTTTTCATAGCTAATCCATCATCAAATCCTATTGGTTCATGACTATTATTTTTCCTTGGGATTACTGCACCGTACCACCCCCCCCCCCCCATAGGATGCCTAATTCATCTCCCTTCTTCTATTTTCTACACAATAGAAACTATTGTTTTTATTTTATTTTTACTTTTTTAGAAGTTAAATTTAATGGGGTCAATAAGAATACATAGGTTTCAGGTAAAGACCTCTATAGCGTTTGAACTATTGATTGCTTTCTATGCTCATCACCCAAAGTCAAAACATTATTCTGTCACAGTGTATTTGTCCTTCTTGACTCCCATCCCCTTCCCGTCCTCTGGTAACCACTTCACTTTTGTCTTTGTCCATGAGTCTCAGTTTTATATCTCACCTATGTGTGAAATCATATAGTTCTTAGTTTTTTCTGATTTACTTATTTCATTGTTTTAAAAATATAAATCAGAACATGTTATCTTTTTGTTTAAATCCTTCAATGGTTTCTATCCAATTTAAGGGAAAAAAAAATTTCTATCACTATTGATTTTTTTCTTTTTTAAAAAAATGTTATTTACTGATTTTAGTGAGAAAACAGGGAAGAGAGAGATAGAGACAGAAACATCAATCTGTTCCTGTATGTGCTCTGACAGGGGTTCGAACCAGCTACCTCTATGCTTCGGGACAATGCTCTAAGCAACCTACCTATTTGGCCAGGGTGAATTTTTTTTCTTTAAAGTAACTAACTTTTTACTTTTTGTAGCAAAGTCTCAGAATAAATTAGTAAATGTGAGTAGATAAAAGCAAAAGCAATAGACTACATTATCCCACTGGAAGAGCTACTTGGTTCTGTGGTGTAGTGCAGACACTCACAACAGAAAATAAGTTGTTACTTTAGTGTCCTCAGGGTCATAGTCTACATTCTATGCATGACAGGAAAATTATATGCTTGTCTACCTCAGGAATGTTAAAGGCAGATCTTAGCATTTTATATTGAAGGTATAAAAAGTCTCTTGAGAGAAACTGTGACAGGAACTTTGTTAAGTGTTTCTGACTAGAAAGTGTTGAGATAAATCTGCCTCAGCCTCTTGGAAAGATTCTTTAGTGTTCTAGTTATCTATGGCTGTTTAACAAACCACTCCAACTCAGTAGCATGGAACAATAGTCCGTTTTGTAGTATTACCTCTCATGGTTTCAGGGGCTGATGGGGCTTGGCTAAATCCAGTCTTCTGTGGTTTCAGAACAACTGTGGTTGAGTCGTCTTGAGGCTTCCTCATCCGCATGTGTACAGGAGGATGTGGCCTACTGGCTGGGACCTTGGCAAGAGTTTTTGGCCAGAACATGTACACATGGCCATTCTGTGAGGCCTGAGATTCCTCACAATAACTGATCAATGTGGGTGCAAGAATGAACTCTGGTCATTCCAGCTCTAAAGCTTCCTGTGGCATTCTCCAAGGCTGTCACTGGGTCTGAATTACACCTTGATTTTTCTTTTTGTTCATTTCCCTTCCCTCCCCTCCTCTCCCCTTCCTCCCCTCCTCTCCCCTCCCTTTCCCTTCCTTTCCTTTCCCTTCCCTTCCACAAGTGCTAACTGATGTGGAATAGTGAACTTCATGCTCCTGAGGAACCCAGCTTGCAACAACATGGGAATTGTAAATTCAGTAGGAAAGTCTCTCTAGTGAGAGCTAAATGAGCTGTACATTTGAAGCTTTTAAATACTGGTGCCAAAATGTCCATTTGGGTACAATGAATGCAGTGCTCTCTCTCTCTCTCTCTCTCTCTCTCTCTCTCTCTCTCTCTCGTGTGTGTGTGTGTGTGTGTGTGTATACATGTGTGCACACACGCTTTGAGGATATTTGGATATTGAGTGGGGAAAGGGAATTTACTTTGGAGGCTTTACTTCTAAGTTGCTTATATACAAGCACATTATGACTTAGATTATATATTTATTTGCAAGGCTTGTCTGGGCACCTAGTGGAGATACAGGAATGAGAATAGAAGTCTCGGCATGCACATACACATTCCCCACCCCACCCTAGCCACACTTAGGATGACCAGCAGCAGTTGGCTGAAAGAGTTGTGGCATTCTCCAGAAGGTCTTGTAAAGCACTGAGGCACTTAGCATTATGGTTGGCGTTTTGTGGCCAAAGATGAGCAAGAGAATCATCATGGTGGCAGAAACAAAGCTGGCGATGGGAAGCCTGATGGAAGGCGCAGGAGCCAGTGCGCTCAGTGCCTAATCTAGGAATGTCCTGTTGGAAGGGTCACTTGTTGACTGATGAGTTTGTTAGAACTTGTTTTAGAACTTGTTTGGGAATCAACAAAAACTCAGAACTTCTAAACCCATTACCTCTCAAATATTAGCATGGCTTACTCCCTTCATTTCCTTTAGATTTTTTTTTAATTTATTTATTTTTTCTTTTTATTTATTTATTTGAGAGAGGAGACACAGTGAGAGAGAGAGAGAGAGAGAGAGACAAAGGGGGGAGGAGCTAGAAGCATCAACTCCCATATGTGCCTTGACCAGACCAGTGCAGGGTTTTGAACTGGCGACCTCAGTGTTCCCAGGTCGACGCTTTATCCACTGCGCCACCACAGGTCAGGCTCCTTTAGATTTTTGTTAGCTATCACCTTTTCAAAAACACTTCCTTGACTAGTCACTCTACTTAAACTAACACTTCTTTCTATTTCTTTATATTGCTTTTATTTTTTTACATTGCTTATTACCACCTGACAATTTTATGTATTTTCTTATTTATTGACTGTTTCTCTAGAATATAATCTCTGGGAGGGGAAGAAATGTGTCTATTTTGTTGATCACTGTATGCCAAGCACCAGACAACAGCAAGAACTTAAAAGATATTTGTTGATTGAATAAATGAATGGGCATTTTTTTGAGTAATCCAAATTTCCCCCATTTTCTAAATTTTGGTAGAATTTCAAAATAGTCCCATAGATAAAAAGTATAGGCAATAACATTTTTTTCCACTAAGTGTTTTCTAAATGGTTTTTATTTTGCATTAGTGAAATTAAGAAAATGGATTACTGGGATAAAATCAGTAGAAGAAAATAGATCATGCTGGTAAAAATCAAACATCAGTACTCAAACTTTGGTAAATTGAAAAATGCCTCTTCTCCCCCATTTCTCTCCCTTGGTTCTCCTCATTAAACAAGATAAGGTAGGTCAATGCTTCCTAGTGCTTATTAGCTTGAAAACACACATTTAATTTTTTAGTGCTGAATGCATGTGTGTCAGAATTACACTTTAGCACATGAACTTGTATCTTCCGAATAAATCAGCTGAAATGGGAACATTAATTTACTTGACTGAGGCTGTCAACACTATACTGAAAACCAAACCATCATACATAAGTACTGATAATAAGCTTAAAATGTATTGATACAGACACATTACATTGTGATAGGGTGACTTTACCCACGAAAGGTATAAATGCAATCACCTGCATCAGAGTCATTTAGCAAGAATTTGCCTATGAGTTGGAGAGGCATCCATAGACCATCTGCTATGGCCAGTCCTCCAGCTTCCTGGGAACTGGGACTATGTTCTGGGAATTTAGAGCTCACCTTCCCACCCCCTATAAAGATATATTCTTCTTAAACTGTGATGCTTTTCTTTTCTCTCAGAAATAGACACTCAACTTGGGGATCAAGCTGGACCAATGACATTCCTCCCTTGAAGATTTGGGATAAGGAACTGAAGATTTCAGCAGTCTAGAACAGAAGAAAGAGACAACCTAAGAAGGGGTTTGTTAGCAGTAGATATTTTCTGCCCATGGTCTGGAGGACACAGACAGCCAGTGTGCCGAGAGAAGAATGAAAACTTGAAGAGGAAGTGGAGACCCGGGATGGAGGGCCTCTCGTGATTTCCTGAAGGAGCTCTGGGTCCTGGTTCTGGCAGACTACAAAGGTCCTGCTGCATCTCTTCCCTGGGGCCTGAGACAATCTCATTCCTCAGAATAAATTCTCTCATCCTCCTTCATGCAGATCAGATGAGTATCAATCAAAAGGTTCTAACAAACATGCCTTTCTGTAGGAAGTTTAGGCTTCTTAGACCTGCCCTTTTTCTCTAACCACCCCTGAACATTTTCAGAAAAGCAAAACGGAGGCTCTCTTTTTCCCTTATAGAGAAGCAGAAATGGTCAGCAGCATAAAGGTAGCTCTTGTGTGTGCACTTGTAGAAATATATAATCCTGTACTGTTTTCTGTTATTATAAAGCTCTCTTTGAAAGATATTTGTACAAAGGACTCTTAAAGACAGTCAGACAGGAGGAAGAGATTGTTGCTGTGTCCTCTGAAGAGTTTCCTACGACCTCTAATAGCCTGCAATTCTGATTAATTTAATAATTTGCTTCCCTAGTAATTGTATTAAAACTGACATCTCTACTTTTTAAAAGGTAATTAAATGTTTGTGATGTTTTTTTGTTTAGCCAGAAGAGTGTTAGAATGTCCTTTCTTCACTTTGTGCACAAGTGAATACGTAAATAACTAGTCCACCAACCTTGGCTCCTTTATGCAAACAAACAGGTGAGAGTTTTTGTCCCGTTTATGGGACCAGAAAGGGCTGCACCTGCTTCCCATTTCAAACCCAATTTATTTTCCTTAACTGATCCCCTAATCTCGGTAAAAGTATTTGAATTTCATGGCTCTTTATTTCCTCTTATTTCTCAAACAATATTAAAAGATGAATTTTTTCATTTCTGTAGTATAAACTTACTGCTTATCAGAATCCTAAGGGGCTAAGTATGAATGCTACTGGAACAAAAAATAATTTGATTTCTGTGGCCTCTTAGGAAAGAAGAAAACTCTCCTTAAAATCATGTTGTGAGAAAAGCAAGCTCGCTTTTGGGTACATATTCAAATATTTATCTTATCTTGAGTGCCTGAACGGGATCACTTGAAGCTGAGAGATGCACTTAGTTCTGTGGATGTTTGACATATAGTCCAGGCCCGGGTGCACACAATGAAGAAGGGGGCTCATGCGTTGCTGATGAATTGGGGTCTTATATCTGTGACAAACCTTGGCCAGCATGTCCCTTAAACAAAAGCTGCTTAGGGTTTCTCAAGTGCTTCTCTCTCTGTGTCACTCTCTCTCTCTCTCTTTTTTGTCATATTTGTTCGAAGAATGGGCTTTGTTTTCTCTCTTCTTCATTACTCTTGATCAATATCTCTCATATTTCAGCCAGGCAACAAAGGTGCAAAGCTATTGCATGTGGGGAAATCTTGGTGCACACATTATACACACACAAGTAATCTGATTCACAGACTCTAATCTCTTCATTTTCTTCCAGTCCACGTAGAGAACTCTCTTACTTTTTCTGATTTTGTAGGAAGTGAGGCTTCTTTTCATCACTGTTTTCCATGTTAATTTTTTTGTGCAGAATGATGGTTATCTTTGACAGCATGTAAGCTCCTTTGCATTTATATCCTTTTAGCCTGTCACTCATTGAAGCTCTTCCCAATCAGGTCCTCCATTTTCTGGGTGTGTGGGCTCTGGATAATTTCTTTAATTTAATTTTTTTTAATAAGAACTTCCCAATTGTTGGAGTCCCAAGGCTGCATACCTAGTAGACGAGGATGTAAGAATTCAAACCAGCAGCTCTTTCTAGAGCCTAAAATATTTGTCACTGTGGGATATTTCCAAAGAATGAACCTGGGATGACGATGAGACACGGGACTGCAGATGAGGGAGGCTCCAGGGAAGTTGTTTGAGACACCAGTTCCAGGCTGCTTTTGAGGGTGGGTGAGGTGGTACAGTCAGGGGGCTTTAGAAAAACAAAACCATGAGCAGGGCAGATACAGTTTTTGTTTTATCATTGTCTTATAGTAAGTATTAATCATGCTATACTATACACCTTAACATCAATCCCAAATCTTTTTCATACTTCTTCCTCTAGATTTTTGAGCCCTAGAAAAATAGAATTCCTAGGTTACCAAATTTTTCCCAAAAGTTCCCAAAGTGGAGCATAAAGATTGGTGCCCTCTCCACAACTTAGCACACACACCCTTTAAGCATATATGCACACTCACACAGAAATCTACTTTCTGTGTGACACATGTTATAATTAGCTCTGTACAAACTATCAGAGTGAAAACCTTCCTCATTCTCAGGTCTTTCCCTCTCAGGTCTTCCTGGTCCTTGCTTATATCTTTTAATAATACTTACGTGCCTGTTCCAGTTACAAGTGCTCTTGAATAAACTACTTCCAACTTAGTGGAGCAGAACAACAAAAGTCTTCTTATGGTTGCTATGAGTCAGGCTTCAGGGATTTCATGCTAGTGACATCAGGCAGAGACTAAGGTATAACAGCAGATGGGGGTAGGGAAATCAGCGGGGGGTGGGCTGGATGGGCACCTCGCCCTCTTTGTGGAGTCTCAGGGTTCCTTTATGTCTTTCTGTATGAGTTAGGTTGGGTGTTCTCATAGCATTATGACCTCAGTATATCTGGATATCTTTTAAGGCAGTTCAGGGCTGTAAAAGAAAGTGTTCCTTTCTAGCCAAAACAGCAGAAGCTGCATCACCTTTAATGCCCTAGACTCAGAAGCATCCTCATGGTAACAAGCAAGCCAGAAGCATGCTCAGACCTGCTACTCCATCACTTTCCTCAGCTCAGTTGGCAATAGAGTAATCATGAGATAATATGTACAAAACCCCTGAGAAACAAAAACTTAAAGGTCACATAGTTTGATCCCTTTTCTGATAAAATAGCTAATTAATCTCTGAAAAAAAATATGTTATTTACATTGACTATCTCTTAAATTTCAATCAATATTTTTAAAATATAAACTCAAACATGTTTTAAGCTTTATTTTATTTTCATTCATCACATATGTTTTTGCCAAAACTACCACAAAAATCCAATAACACAATAATTATTTTCAAGGAGTGGATGGTTGAGATGAATCAGGGTAACTAGATACACACACAAAAGGCCACAGGTGGGCCCATTTGCTGACTAGTGCTGCAGGGAATGGCAGTGGAGGAGACAGAGACCTCTGCTGGGTGGTGTGGCCTTTATGATTTCCTTTAAGTGAATGGCTCAGGTAGAGAGATGGGATGAAGAATATCCATCACACATAGCTGGACAACAGGGTCTAAACTCAGAATGAAAATAAGGAAATCATGACAGGCTGAGAGTGAAAAGACAGGACCAACTCACACTAAATCTACATCACTCTCAGAGGGAAAAGGAGGCAGAGATCCAATAACCAATTTCTAATTTCCCAGAAAATAAAGAAACATATTTGTAAGGAATAGACACATATGAGCTTGGGGTTTCAGAACTAGAAAGCACCAAATTGTAGAATGGATGCGAGTTAGATGTTCTAGCTTTGCTGTTGGATTGACCTTGATTCCAATCCCAGGCCTTTTTCCCACTAGTTCTATGTTACCTCAGGAACATACTAACCTCTCTCAGATTCTGTTTCCCCATCTGGAATATTATGCCTACCTCATAGGCTCATTGAGAAGTTTAAATAACATGTTTGTAAAGTATTCATGGTAGTGGCTGGCACAAAGTAAGTTCTTAGTAAATGGTAGCTCTGGTACCTCTTATTATTATCTCCATGGAAACCCCAATGTGTTTGAAAATGAGCTCTTCCCCCATCTTCACAGCAAATGTCTCCCAATTTATGAACTTTTGTCCTTGTTATTATTAATTATAATTTAGTATTATCAAATGGACCTAACAATAATTTATTTGTAACTTTATTTTTGCAAGAGGAAGAGGGACAGACAGATAGGAATGTAAAGAGATGAGAAGCATTAACTCATACCTGTGGCACCTCAGTTGTTTGTTGATTGCTTTCTCATATGTGCCTTGACTAGGGGGCTCTAACTGATCCAGCAACCCTGGGTTCAAGCCAGCAACCATGGAGTCTTGTCTATGATCCCATGTGAGTAACCCTGCACTCAAGCTGGTGAGCTAGCACTCAAACCAGATGAATTTGTACTCAAGCTGGATACCTTGGGGTTTCAAACCTGGGTCCTCAGTGTCCCAATCTGTTGTTCTAACCACTGTGCCACTGCCTGGTCAGGCATTTTATTTGTAACTTTAATACCACTCCTGATGGAAAGTAGGTGCTACAGCAAAATAGAAATAAGGAGAACATGATTGGAAGAGCATATTAATGAGATGAGTAATTTGAGTTACTTAAAGTATGGGTCTGAATGCTGAACTAAAACCGTGGGCTGAAGATGGAGCAGGCTATTCCCCTTCCCTTACATTCCCTCACTGGTTATGCACGAGGTATGCCTTCAGCGGAAGGCCTGGAATTGTGTTGTTTCTGTGTAAGAAATTTACAGTGTTTTATTGGTGTTCTGAAATCTTTGCAGTGTTACATGCTATCCCAAAGATTTGTAAGTGCTATGGACTGAATGTTTTATATCCAAAATTCATATGTTGAAACCCTAACCCTGTATGTGATAATATTTGGAGATGTGTCCTTTGGGGTATAATTAAGTTTAGATGGGGTCATGAGGTGGGATTCTCCTGATGGAATTAGTGCCCTTGTAAGAAAAGACAGAGAGCTGACCTCCCCCAATCTCCATATGAAGATCTAGCCAGAAAGCAACCATCTGCACATCAGAGGGTCCTCACCAGACACTGAATCTGCTAGAACCTTGATCTTAGACTTCCCAGCCTTTAGAACTATGAAAAATAAGTGTCTATTGGTTAAGCCACTTAGTCTATGGTATTTTCATGGCCCAAATTGACTAAGACAATAAGGAAATTGAATACTTGGATTTAGAAATGCCTTTTCCATAGAAAACCTGATTTAAATAATAATTCACTTTTGAGGGGAAGTCACTCACTGAATCTATAATGTAGTTTCAATAACAAATATTTTAAAATGTAAAAATAAGTTTTTTAATTGTTGCAATAGTGTTTTTAAACAAAACAAGAAAAATAAGGCATTAGTCTATGAAACGGGAGCCCGGGGTTTGGTTCTCTGCTCTGTGGTATGAATCTGACCAGACCACTTACTACTTTAGAGCCTCAATGTCTTAATTTGTAAAATGAAAGGGAAGGAAAGGTTTTGGTAAAACGTTTAAAAAAATGTCTTCTCATTCTTATACTCAGAAAGAGGAACTGAAAGAAATTCATTAGAGAAGGAAACACTATACTGAAACTACGAAAGCCCTAATCTTATACCACAGACTCTGAAGAACATTATCAATGAAGAACATCCCTTGGAGTAAGCGAGCTGAGAAGCTAGGCTCTAACACAGGCTCGCCTGCTCCCAGATCAAAGCAAACCAGGGAGATGAGTTTGAGGCACCTCTAATTCTATTCAGGTTAGAGAAATGAGGGCCTCAAAAGATGAGTAGGCTTTTGGAAAGATAGTAAACCCCCTGTTTTTAGTTGTTTTTCTGTGAAAGTTCTACAGGAGGTAATAGCATGTCTGGAAGTCTTATTTAGGATGGATGGGAGGCTTTAGCTTGGTTAGAAGAGAAGCCTTAAAGCTAATTTTGCAAAGCACTTTATATCAAATGAAGGGAATGTCAAAGGTCGCTATCAAAGAATTGAGGAGGGGACACTGATGAAATTATGGGGCCAGCAATCCTAAGTACCCTTTAGCTCTGCATTGCCAAAAATAACAGGACAGAAAGAGAAATTCACCTTTTTTTCTTTCTTAGAAACTACTTGGAGGGTGGTAGTGGGAAGTGACAGACCAAGCTCGAAGCAACTGACAGCTGTGCCATCCTTTCTGTCTCACTTGGTGCCCATAGCATAGCATGAAGAGTGGGAAATTGGACCACAAAAGCTAACATTAACCTATCTCATAGTTAACTCCCATCTAATGGCTGGACAGCAGAGTTTTGGAGGTTTTGGCATAGCTCAATGAAATAATTCTTACCTGTACTGGCAAAGGGTGAAGCTGGAATTCCAGCCCCATCAGGGTTACTCCTTTGGAACTGGTATGAGCAACGGCATAGCCATCATCCTATTTCTGGCTCCAGCAGTGGTTGTGGAGTGAATGAAAATGGACACAACCTTCATTCTGCACAGAGACCCCTGGACACTCAGCCGACGTTTTTCTATGCCTAAGGAAACCACAGTTCGGCCTAAAAACCCACTAGAACTGTCCAAGGAGAGTGCAGCCTGCTCTTGGTGGCCTACAAGAACATCGTTGGAGGTCACAGGTCCACCTGGAGGGTCATCCTGACCTTTGAACAGAAAACTGACAACTTTGACAAGATGTTGGTCCGAATAAGATCTATCTGGGGAAAGTAGAGTCTGAACTGAGATCCATCTCCACCACCATCCTGTGAGTATTGTATAAACAATGTTACTAATTCAGAAAATTTTATCTAAAAATAAAGGTTACTTCCAGAAACTTAGTTGCACAAGATGATGATCTGGAACAAACTATAGTTAATTGTCAAGGAGCTTCCCCCTAAAAAGCATTTTATATAAACACGAAACAGATCAACCCACATATGCATTCCACCTCAGGCTGGCTCTTAGCTTTTCTATACTTTACTATGAGATCCTTCAATAACCCAGAGGTTGCCTACACAATGGCTGAAACTGCTTCTGATGAAGCCATCAGAGGACTTGATGCACTGAATGCAGACTGAGACAAAGGTCACACTCTTATCATGCAGTGACTTAGAAACAACCGAAAATCTTGAACCTTAGTCAACACAGGGGATGAATGTGAGGAGCAGAAATAACAGGAAACTAAATGTGTATAGGGTGTCATCCTATTTTCCTTCAAGAATCCTTTTTACACATCTCCATTTCTCATTCCACTTGGGTCCTCTATAGCAAAGAAACTTATTCATGGTTATGGAATCAACTGTTAGAAATTTCACAACCGATAGACTACGTTTTCTTGAGTGCTTTGTCGTACCTTCTTCAAATGCAAATGATATGCTAAGTGTTATATGAAATAAAGTGGACATTTTTAAACTAGAAAAAAAATATGGCTCTGGCCAGTTGGCTCAGTGGTAGAGCATTGGCCTGGCATGTGAAAGTCCCAGGCTTAATTCCTCATTAGGGCACCTTCTTCTTCACCCTTCTCTCTCTCTCTCTCTCTCTCTCTCTCTCTCTCTCTCTTGCTCTCCCACAACCATTCCTTGAATGGTTTGAGCAAGTTGGCCCTGGATCCTGAGGATGACTCCATGGCCTCACCTCAGGTGCTAAAATAGCTCAGTTGCTAAGCAATGGAACAGTGGGCCAGGTGGGTAGAGCATCGCCTGGTAGGGGACTTGCTGGGTGGATCCCAGTAAAGGCGCATACAGGAGTCTGTCTGTTTGCCTCCCCACCTCTCACTTAATAAAAAATAAATTTTAAAAAAAAGAAGAAAAAAGAATGTAGGAAAGAATTCCCCTAGGAGAAATAAGATTACAGGGCACCCTAGGGTTATGACAGTCTTGACATACAACATTTAGAGTTTATAATGCTCACTCCCTTAAAAACTTTTAAAACTTGAGATGTGAGTGTTTCAGCTGTTATGGATGCCTTGCAATGCTATAGGCAGATTTTGGAAGAGAAAAAGTAATCAACCTTCCAGACCAGCCTGGAACAATTCTTTAAGAAGGTAGAGAGGCCTGCAACAGATCCTGTATGCCCTACATCAGCTGCTTCTCAAGATGAAACCCCTGTAGTACAGGTAGAATCATCTCCAGTGTCTCCTGCATGTTCCTTAGGAAACCCTGATTCACCTGACCCAGTATCTCCAGCACCTTCTGCAGGTTCTCCTGCCTCTCCAGCTTCCTCCTCCCAATAGGTCACTCTCTCCCACCTTGCAATGCTCCTTCCAGTGTGCAAGCCAACCACAGGAATAAAGGTAAGGGATTTTTTTTGCACTCATTTTTTTCTGTTACTACAGTACAGTATATTTATGTCCTTTTCCTTTCTCTGTGGATTTTTAGTTGTGTTTTTATGGCCTAGATTATGATTTTATAACTGTGTTAGGATAGGTAAGTGACTTAGGCTAGGGTGTGTTTCCACTTACACCAAAATTTGTGTTACATCACTGTCGTAGGATCGGAACTGTGTTGTAACCAGAGGACCTCTGGTATAGGAAAAGTATTGAGTCAATTCCCTGTGCTGGTCAACAGGTGGCAATAAAGTAGCTTGGATGCTGACTGGAACAAAGGGTGGAAATAAACATTCAGGATAAAGGCAGCCTTCTGGTGACTATGTGGGGAGGTGGAAAAAAACTGGTTGTTTATATTTGCATATGTATTATCTCTCTTCTAAATTGTTCATTGCTTGAAGTGAGAAACACTTCCAGGTACAACTAAAAGTTGTACTAAACTTTACTGTGTCTTAGTTTCCTCCCTGCAAAATGGCTATGGTAGTGATGCCCATATCACAGAGTTATTGTGAACAATAATGAGTTAATGCATGTCACTGCAACAGGGCAGATTACAAAGGAAATGCTCAATAAATGTCAGTCACCAGGGTTCTGTACAATAACCATGAGGTACATCGTAGGCTTATGTCATACCAACAGGTATTAGTGGCTGCAAAATTGGACAGGGTGCTTACAAGCCTGCTATTTATCAACCAGAGATGACAGGGCATTAAAATATCCATAGAACAGATTAGTGAAGGAATAATTATTTACATTGGTAATGTAACTCTTTACTTTAAAAAGTATATAACCTCAAGAGTCCATTGATATGGTATCTCTCTGTGTAACATTTAGGGTTTATGTATACTTTACTGAGTTTTTCCAGAAAGGTACTGTAGCAATATTGCAAAGCTGGGAAGTGTTGGTCCCTTCCATGATCAGCTCTTCCTAGACATAGGTAATAAAGAAAGACCGTCAGCTTTATAAACTCAGTTCTATCATTACCTAGATGGTCACTAAGATGACCAGAATGTTACTAGAGGCTGGAATTAGTCTTTCTAATAATCAGTGCTCTAGTGGGGAACTCTGGAATACTTGCTCAGCCACTAGGTTGCATTTGCTTTCTGAACTTTTGACTCTAAAAGCTCAGGTCCTACAGTTAGGTTTCTGCTCACTTTTCTGGTTTTCATGTCGATTTTTCCTGACAGTGTAGCTCACTCCTCGACCCAAGTTAGGACCTTTACAACTTGCCTGTCCATTTCTCACCCTCTTAACTTGATATCCAGACTATACTACTGGCTCTGGATGAGCTTCTACTTTGAACCCTATTGATCCCTCTGGAACAACTATCGTTGCCCCTCTGACAAATACTTCTGTAGTGTAGGGGGCCATAATCATCATCACATCCCCTCTTGGATGTGGACCCCATACAGATTAACCTGAATTCCCCACAACAGACCCTGTTATTGGGACTACTGACCATATCAGCAACATCTGGCCAAGCTGCTGGTTTATCTGTTCTGGTCCGTTTCCACTTTCCTTTCCTTCTTTCCCTACTGGCTCATTCATGGCTGACAGAAAGGGAAGACTGGAATGGGACGTGAGAAAAGCAGGTATTATTTTAAAAGGGAAGGAGTACTAAAAACATTTTTAGCTCCAGAGGTGTCCATGCTTATGCAGGAAATAAAAAATAAAGTGATTCTGAAATGTAACAGAAGGGGGGAATATAATTTCACAGAGGCAACGTGGAAATAGAATGGGATTTAGCTCCGTTTGAGCCCTGCCTCTTCCACTCACAGGTTATATGACTTTGTGCAAGTTTAAGCTCTCTGAGTCTCAATTTCCTCATGTATAAATGAAGTTCTAAAAATGTTTATTTTTGCAGGGTTTCTGTGAAAATTAAATAAGAGAAGGAATGCAAAAATGCCCCATTTGGGGTGGTGCCTGTACTGCCCAGTACATTGAAAATTAATACTTGTGGGCTGGATTTGGTTCAAAGATAAGTTTTGTTTGGCCTTGTATCCGGCGTCCCCAAGACTACCCGCAGGTTCAATGATTCACTAGAAGGAATTAGAGGACTAAGCACGTAATTGTATGCATGGCTATGATTTATTATGGCAAAGGATACAAAACCAAGTTAGCAAAGGTGAAGTAGCACATGGCCTACTCTTTCAATAATATCACTTATATTTCCCCCTTTTTGTCTTTAATAAAATTATTTTTATTATCTCTACCCTTGAGTTTTCAAATCTCCTAATAGGTGAACTTCATGAACTCAGGAAATATTATCGAATTTAAACTCTGTGCCTGGTTCTTTTCCAGAAGCTAGGAATGTAAAGATGGAATTTTTGTTACCTAGCATTATCTTGTTATGTGGTTGGTGTTCAGTAAACATTTGAGTTAGTAAATACATGGATACACTTATGGGTAGAACTACTTGTATATTGAAAGTCAGTAGAATGCTGCCACCCAAGAAGCTTATTAGGTACTCAGCACCCAGGCTTTTCCCAGTGACTGGTCCTGCAAGCAGACTGTGCCAGGCACAGACCAGAATTCCAGGCTCCCAGCAGGAAATCAGGTGCTCAGTACAAAACATGTGGTTTGCACAAACAGTACAGGCCTCGTGACACGCTGTTATCAGTTCCAGGAATGGGGGAAACCTTCTCCAAACTCAAGTTTCCAGAGGTCAGCCAAGGGTCAACCTTGTAAGTAGGTCTTTCTAAGAATAAGCAGTTAGGTCTGCTATGTTAACACTTTTTTGCACAGGCCTGCAGTTTGCCCATACATTTTATCTTTTTTTACACTTAGTTGCTACACTTCAAAAAATTAAGAAATTTTATTCAGGATTTCCAGCTTCCTATGAAAAGTTGATATTGTGGCAAAAATAGATCTATATTTCAACATGAAAACAATTGACAATTTCTTTTCAATAAACCTTAAATTGACCCTGGTCTCTACTACTGTCAATAGCCTTTTGCACACTGAGTATCAATTGCAATTTAATATTATGCTATTGTGACTCTGACTATAGCAATGGTTCTTAACCTGGGTTCTATTGAACCCTAGGGGTTCGATGAGTCGGTCTCAGGGGTTCACAGAAGCCTCTGCCGCGGAGGCCAGAATAAAGTAATACCGTGATTTGTTGTGAGTTCATGCACTTTGTTGGTTTTGTTCTTTGAGCAAGGTGATGTTCATTCACGGCTCATTTTGTGCACCAGTAATAAAACATATACCTATGTCTTAAATTTGGGGAAAAAAATCATATTTTATTTATCACTAAAGAAGGGTTCGGTGAATGCGCATATGAAACTGGTGGGTTTGGTACCTCAAAAAAGGTTAAGAACCACTGGACTATAGGCTTCTTGAACCAGGATTAGCCAACTGTCCAGAAGACAAGAGAAAAAAGCAAGACTGTGGAATGTCACAAGACAAGAGAAAGAAGCAAGACTGCGGAATGTCACATAGTCATGATAATGAACAATAATGCAAAAGGATCAGTTCATGAACTTCTGCCGTTAAGGTCCTCAGAAATGTATTGAATACAAAACCGCACTTCCTATTACAGCAATTTCTCATGGGTATTCTGGGATTGATATGATATGACAACACTTTTATTGCCATATACAAATCCTATTTATTTATTTATTTACTTATATTAAGTGAGAGGCAGAGAGGCAGGGAGGAAGAGTGACAGACTCCCACATGTGCCCTGACGGGGATCCACCCGGCAAGCCCACTAGGGGGCGATGCTCTGCCCACCTGGGGCATAGCTCTGTTGCTCAGCAACTGACCACTTCAGCACCTGAAGTGAGGCCAGGGAGCCATCTTCAGCACCTGGGGCAACTTGCTAAAACCATTTGAGCCATGGCTGCAGGAGGAGAGGAGAGATTATGGATAGATAGCTAGATAGATAGATGGATGATAGAAGGGTTGGGGGAGGGTGGGAGAAGCAGATGGCTGCCTCTCCTGGGTGCCCTGGCCGGGAATCAAACCTGGGACTTTCACACCCTGGGCTGATGCTCTATCACTGATCCAAGTGACCAGGGTCACAAGTCCCTTTTATTTAAGTTAGCTTAAATCAGTCTTTGTTCCTACCCACCTAAAGATTGCTGACTGGAAAAGGGATGATACAAATTAAGCATTAATATATTGTCAGTACTTTGTAAATTGAATTCATTGTCGTTACTATTACCACCAAGACTTGTTAGAGTGGACTAAAATCTGTCAACAGAAAGATAAGTCTTGTTCAAAAGAAATAGATCCAAAGAATATTTAAGTAGTTCTACTCGTCAATGTATCCACTTATGTACTAACACACATGTTTACTGAACACCTACTATGTGACAAGATAATGCTAGATAACAAACATTTCATCTTTATTTATATTCCTAGCTTCTAAAGAAGTACCAGAGGCATAGATTACATTCAATGTTTCCTGAATTTATTAAGTTCACTTATTAAGAGATCTAAAAACCCAAGGGTAGATATAATGAAGATAATTTCATTTAGGATAAAAAGAGGGAAATGCAAGTGATATTATTGAGAGAGTAGGCTGTATGCTACCTAACCAGACAGATGTGTTTTTGATCCAGTTACAAAATTGGCACAGAGGCAAGTTACAGAAAAGGAACTGCAACTCTGTCAGTGTCTATTAAAGGTTCCATTAAAAAAAAAGGTTACATTCTACTAAAAGCAGAGAATTTGAAAATTATTTACTTGCCTACTTGATAATTTTATTATTTACAAGTCTAAGAAAGAAATTAGGGGAACTTATATTATAGACTTGATTTTGACTAAGGAGGAAAAACTGATTAGTGAAACACATGAAAATTACAAGAACATCACAGAAAAGAGGCAGTGCCACGTTAGAGTGGAATAAGGAGGAGAGTCTGACTTGGTCAGTATTCTTTTAGTAGTAGGTGGCAAGAATCCAATTTCAAACTGAATCAGGCAAGGTGGATCCAGGTTGTAAAATGAAGTAATCATAAATCATCTATTGGTATTATTAGTGTTCCTGTGCACTAGCTTCATTCTCAAGAATGAAGTAGCAAGATGACTTCCAATAGCTTGGAGCTTGTGTTCTACAAGGTTAGTGGCCTCATTTGAAAGAGAGCATCTCTTTCCCAAGAGTTTCAGTAGAACTCTGGGATTTGAGAGTAATTTGATACAGGTTTGTGTTATATAGGCCCGTCCCTAACCAATTATGTGACCTGTATGGGGGATAGGAGTAGAAATATAGCCAAGGACATAATAGATCTGAAACTGAGGAGGTAAAGTCAGTACTAATCAAACTGCATGGACTATAAAGAAAAGACTAGTTTCATAAAGGAAAATTAAGGTGCTACTATAAGAATCAGAGGTACTGAGGATTTGTTTATTCATTCAGTCAACAAATATTTCCTGAGTGCCTATACTTATCTGTAGGCCTGTTTTAGATTCCAGGCATATAACAGTGAAAAATATAGACAAAAATCCTTGTTCTACTGGATCTTGCATTTTAGTGGGAATGAGAGAGAGATGGTAACAGTAACATTAATGAAATAAGTAATATTTCAGGTGGCAATATGTGCTGTGAAGGAAAGTATCAGGGAACAGGAATAGAGACTGTTGGGGAGGGAGAGTGCTACAGTTTTCTGTGGGGTTTTCAGAGAAGGCCTTACTGAGAAGAGAACATTCAAACCAAAAAAGATCAGAGCATGAACTGTGTAGATGTCTGAGTACAGAGCAGGAGGAAATAGCAGTGCATATGTGGGTTTGTACCTCGCACAGGGATCCAGGGGAAAGTAGGAGATGAGGTCAAAGAATGTAAAATGTCTTGTAAGCTACTGACTTTGACTTGACTTTGAGTTGAGAAGCCATAAGAGCTGGAGCAGTGTAGTGACTTAATCCAGCTGACACTTAAAAATGTAGACTAAAGGAAGAAACCAGATTCAGTAAGAGATTAGTGCAATACTTCAGAGTACAGATGGTAATAATTCAGATCAAAGTGATGACAGTAGACTTGGTTAAAGTGGTCAGATTCTAGGTGTATTTCCTGTTGTTGCTTATTTTATTGATTTTAGAGAGAGGAAGGGAGAGAGCAGGAGAGAGATAGGAACATCTGTTCCTGAATGTTCCTGAATGTCCCGAGGATCAAACCAGCAACCTCCATGCTTTGGAACGATGCTCTAACCAACCAAGCTATCTGGCCAGGGCCTGGGTGTATTTTGAAGGTAATACCACTATGATGGAATTGGAAGGGTAGAGTTGACATTAACTGAGATGGAGAGAACTGTGGGAGGAACTGGTTTGTAGAAGAAAAACAGGAGCTCCATTTTAAACATGTTAAATTTGAGATATCTTATGAGTAAAAGTGGAGATGCTATATGCAGTTGGATATATTAGGTGGGAATAAGGTGAGAGTTCTTGGCTGGAGAGCTATTAGTATGTAGTGGTATTCAAAGCTATGAGCCTGTGTGAAATCATTGAAGAAGAGAGAATACAGAAGGTAAGAGTTCCAGGAGTGAGGTCCTTCAGTGTTGAGATGGCAGGGTGATGACACAGAATCAGCCAGTGAGACAGGAGACAACCTAAGAGAATGAGACATTTTAGAAGCATAAAGAATAAAACGCTTCCAGGGGACAGAGATCACTCTGTCAAATGAAGACAGGTCAAATTAAATAAGGACCGACCTTTGGATTTAACTATGGAGAGGCCTGGTCAGGAGTTTAAGTGATAGGAAGGTGAAGAATACCCCACTGGAGTCTGTTTGAGAGTAACTCAGAAGAAAGGAATTAGAAGACTACAGATATTAAATAACAACAAAAACAACACATTTTGTTTCTATGTGTTTTGCAATAAAAGGGAGCAGAGAAATGGGGCTGTAGCTAGAAGAGGGATGTCAGGAGAAGATTTTTTTCCATGGGAAAATTTATATGTTGATAGAATGACCCAGTGGAGAGAGGAAAGTGCTGAAGTAGGAGAGGAAAGGCAGAATGGATGGAGCAATGTTCCTGAGGAGACGTGCAAAAACAACAGATGCTCACTGCAAAAACATGAGAGCTTTTAGAAAAACACATTTCTGAAAGCCCTCAGTAAAGATGGTTTTATGGCCAAAATTATTTAAAATGGACAACAGATTCAGAAGAATGAGAGAAAACAAGAGGTGAAATTCTGATGGAGTGGAAAATTCTGGCTGAACCTAAATATCAATCACTGTCAGCATTCAGATATGCCTGCATGTGTTAGCATTAGGGCATGAGTCCTCCATTTTTGTGCTTGTGGGGAAAAGGCATCTTCTGAGAAAGAATTCATCCTGAAGGAAGGGAAAGTAGGGCTCTTACATTCAGACCAATAACTGAACAGAAGGGAGGGGCAATTAGTAAGTACAGCATGATGTCTGACCCAGCCTCTATAAACTCCCATTAGAGTCCTAGTGAGTGTGGAATACACACAATGAAAGCTCTGTTTTAATAAACTATATAAGACAGTAGGAGATTATAAGACAACCCTATGTTATATTACTCACCTGTTGATGCTAATGCACAAAAGGGAAAAGTCTTGACCCGGTTTGGGGGCAGCATGACCTCAGCACATCAGTGACTTAAAAATTGCCTCCCTTCAACTTTAACATTCAGCGAGTCTGCAATGGAGACCAGCGCGGACAGTCATGACAGCAAGAGAGGCCAGTCCTCATCACCTTGTAGCATGGGAACCAGTTCCAAGAGTGGGAGGAATTGTAATAGTTTGTAGCTTCAGAGGCCAACACCCTTAGCATGAATATCACTTGTAGTAGTGGCAGTGGTTGGGCACTATCAAGTGACTTCTTCGGAAGCAGAGGCTTG
Organism: Rhynchonycteris naso; assembly: GCA_037038555.1. Taxonomy (NCBI): domain Eukaryota; kingdom Metazoa; phylum Chordata; class Mammalia; order Chiroptera; family Emballonuridae; genus Rhynchonycteris; species Rhynchonycteris naso. Next base: position 104,831,348 of record CM072996.1, on the reverse strand, counting down.
GGCAGCAGATATCACCAAAGGGGGCCAGGGTAGGAGAGAACCCTGACAGACCCAGGTGAGAACGGAGATAACTTGGGCGTGAGCATCTGTGTCATATCTCCTTAGAGACTCCTGGAGACAACTGGATGAGACTTTTCAGGGTGCTAGAAGTCTCATGATAGAGGTACTACTTAGTACTGTTAATGTAGTTCCATTTTATCCTTAGGTTGGTGTGGCTAGGAAACATGGGTTGTAAGAAATTACAATTACATAAAGGTGGTGAGGAAGAAAATATTAAAGAAACACATGTAGCCATAGAAAACTGAGATATATGCTAATAATAAAAAACAAAACAAAACTGTGCATGACCACGAGCACATATGAAAGAAACAGCTAAGGAAGGATGCAGTATAGAACCAGGTGAAACTGCGAATAACAAAACAATTGCAGTTAAAAGAAAAACTATGTTTGGAGAAAGAAAATGATGTAATGCTGACAGATGACAGATTGTTTTACTTCCTTTCTTTTTAAACAAAGAAAATGACCATCAAAATGAGAGGTTGAAAACATAACTGAACAGGAACCGCTTTGGATGATAATGATTATGAGGTCCTTCTTATTATCTCTACTTTTCTCTAGTTTCTAAAAATTTTAGAATGACTATTAACTTTTTACTTTAAAAATTCTTATATTTATTGAAAAATGTGAGATTACAATTTGACATATGTCAAAGATTTAGTAAGAGTTCGTTTAGTAAATGCTTAGTTTAGATCAGTGGTTCTTAACCTTTCTTGAGGTACCGAACCCACCAGTTTCATATGCGCATTCACCGAACCCTTCTTTAGTGATAAATAAAATATGATTTTTTTTCCCAAATTCAAGAAATAGGTATATGTTTTTTTACTGGTGCACAAAATGAGCCATGCATGAACATCACCTTGCTCAAAGAACAAAACCAACAAAGTGCATGAACTCACAACAAATCACGGTATTACTTTATTCTGGCCTCCGCGGCAGAGGCTTCTCCAAACCCCTGAGACCGACTCATTGAACCCCTAGGGTTCGATAGAACCCAGGTTAAGAACCACTGGTTTAGATAATGCGAAGTCGACAGTTCCTGACAAATTACATCCTAAGGCACCAAGGGAGGACAGATGAGATGGTGGGACAACAGCTGAGAGTTTTTAAGACAGGGGTCCCCAACTACAGCCTGTGGGCCACATGCGGCCCCCTGAGGCCATTTATCCGGCCCCCGCCACACTTCCAGGAAGGGGCACCTCTTTCATTGGTGGTCAGTGAGAGGAGCACAGAATGCACCCGCACCCATAGTTCCCTTTGAAATACTGGTCAGTTTGTTGATGTAAATTTACTTGTTCTTTATTTTAAATATTGTATTTGTTCCCGTTTTTTTTGTTGTTGTTTTTTTACTTTAAAATAAGATGTGCAGTGTGCACAGGGATTTGCTCATAGTTTTTTTTTTATAGTCCGGCCCTCCAACAGTCTGAAGGACAGTGAACTGGCTCCCAGTGTAAAAAGTTTGGGGACCCCTGCTTTAAGGCGTGATGGAGATACAGAAAGTTGACAATTGATTATATCTGATGCTTTTTACAGTTTATAAAATAATCTTATAGGCCTAATATTAGCTTCCATTATCTGTAACATGCTAGGCATTATACTAGACCCAGGGGCATGCAAACTATGGCCAGCAAACCAACTTCAGCCTGCTGTCTGCTTTTGTGGTAAGAATGGTAAATTAAATGGTTTGAAAAAAAATGAGGAAAAGAGTATTCATAACATGTGGAAATTATATAAAAATAAAACTTTAGTGTTCATGAAGTTTTATTAAAACACAGCCATGCCCATTTATTTATACATGTCCTATGGTTGCACTTATTCTACAATGCCAGAGTTGGGTAGTTGTGACAGAGGCATGTGGCCTGCAAAGCTTGAAATAGTTACTATTTAGTCTTTTACCAAATAAATAAATAAATGAATCACCAATTCCTAAGCCAGGTGCATATGTGACATTATCTCCAATCCTTCCCAAGGAGGTGGGCTGGGCAGCCTCTATTATCCTTGTTTGCATAAAGTCACAAAGGTCTTATGGGATTCATGTTGGTTCTCTGTTATCAAAGCCACACTCTTTTGTTTTTTTGTTTTGTTTGTTTATTTTATTAGATTCCACATATAAGTGAGATTATATGATACTTGTCTTTCTTTGATTGGCTTATTTCACTAGCATAATGCTCTCCAGGTCCATCCATGCTGTAGAAAAGGAGATTTCCTTCTTTTTTACCAAGTAGTATTCCACTGTGTAAAATGCTTTTTTATCCACTCATCTACTGATGGGCACTTGGAAGCCCACACCTTTTATACCACATCAAACATCTAGAAGACTAGTGATGGCAATGTTTCACATTTTTTTTTAGTGGAGAAGAGAATTCACTAGAAATTTTAATCTAGTGAGTTTTATTTTAAATCTCAGAAAAAATTTCAAAATAAATTGCTAAATGATGGTCTATAAAATGTAAGAAAAGGAAGTATTCACGCCTGGCCTGTGCTGGTGCAGTGGATGGGCATGGACCTGGAGCGCTGAGGTCGCTCTTTCGAAACCCTGGGCTTGTCCGGTCAAGGCATATGCAGGTGTCAATAAACAACTAAAGTGAAGCAACTATGAGTTGATGCTTCTGTTGCTCTCTCTCTTTCTCCCCCCTCTTTAAAATCAATAAGTAAAATCTTAAGATAAAAGAAAGTACTCACCAAGAATCATGGTTCTATATTATGAAACATTTTAGATAAGTATATTAAGATATAAAAGAATAAAATTATAGTGCTCTACAGATTTTCAAAGCACGTTTACTTATATTATTTTATGTGAAATCACAACTCTGACTTTGGCAGGTCAGGGATTATGAGGGTCATTTTGCTGATGAAGCTCAGAAAGTTAAATGGTTTGCCTAGTGCCATTAAACTGGTTAGTGATAAAGCCAGGACTTGAACCCAGATCTTTTGACTTTCAATTCAATGTTCAGAATATAGTAAAATAGCTAAGGTTTACTGCATTATTAATTTGTGCCAGAAAATGTTGTAAATGTTTTTACCCATATTATTTGAGTTTCACAATGACAATATAAAATATGTTCTGTTATTATTCCCACTTCACAGGTGAGACTATTGAGGCACAGAGTGATGTAGTCACTTGTGCCAGACCACAAAGTTTATGAGTAGGTGGTGAAGCCGGGGTCTGAACTAGACTCTCTGGCTGTAGAGCCAGAGTGCTTGACCACTACAAATTCTGCTTCTTCCTGGGGCATCTGACACAGGGTTCCTAGGGAGCACTCTGGTCCAACAACAAACCTGTGTGCTGGATAAAATGCAGTCAGGTGGCTACATTGTCCATGGAATAACAACACTAAATGTAGTGATTAAAGGTTTGCAGTGTACAGAGGGAAATTCTTCAGAGGAAAAGGATTTGTAGGGAAGCTTTAAGTTGTGTGTCCATTTTTTACCTATTGCATTGTTTTGCAGATTACAAATGCAGGGAGTAGATTTAGATTCTATTATCTGCTTGTAACTAAGTATGAAAGGATTACCTGAAAGGATTCATGCAAAAAAGAAATTGTGTGTGGTGAACAATTTATACTAACATGTGTATATATATATATGTGCTTATTTTAATAATGTGAGCACAATCAACAAGATAACGGCTGAGTCACTGCTTGTAAAGTGAGAGGGAATCTTCTGTGAGCTGCAGTGAGAAAGCAGCTGATAATCTAACATATGTAGTCTCTTTGCTCTCTCTAGAAATAGAAGTAATACTATGCAAATGATATAAAATCATTAATAAGAATAATTTTGTAGTCAAAACAGTTGGAGCCCACTGATGTCCACACACAAAGTAAAGCTGAACCCTTGGGCCATAAGTTGGATCACTGAGTTCCGTAAATGCCCGGAACAATCCAATAGTTAAATGTTTGGGCTTTGTTTATATGATCTATACAATGTCTCTTCTCTTTGTTTTGCAAACATGACAGACTGTGTAATTCAAAGATTGTAAACAACTGTCTGGAAGTTATTTGCAATCATTCAAGCCAGTGATTCAGGGTATGGTCTCAGGACCAGCGGGATTAGCATAACATGGGAACCAGTTAGAAAGGCAGATTTTTAGACCCCACCCCAGATTTACAAAGACTGAAACTTTGGAGGTGAGATTCAACAATTCATGTTTAAACATGCTCTCCAGATAATTTTGTTTATAATTTGAGAACCACTTACATATGTCTGGAATAGTTAAATTTGAAACAGTTGGAAGGATAGAGAGCCATTTCTCAATACTCAAGGATAATTAGTGTTGAATAAAGGCTGTTTTAAATGACTGTACTTAAATTACAGTTTTATAGTCTTGTCATTCAAAGTCAGGTCCAAAGACTAACTACACTACTAACTAACTACTAACTATTACTAAGTGTACCTGGGAGCTTGTTAGAAATGCAGAATCTAGAGAGAGCCCCCTCCTCCAACCTAATTGAATCATGCTCTGCAGTCTCAGATTTCCAGGTGATTCCTGTGCACACTGACATTTGAAAAGCTGTGTTATAAAAAATCATTTTTAAAGTGTTTGTTTGCCAATTAACTTTTTTTTTTTTTTTTTTGTAGCAAGAGAGACAGAGACACAGAGGGCGACAGATAGGAACAGCCAGAGAGTAAGGAAGAGAGATGAGAGCTTCAACTCGTAGTTGAGTCACCTTAGTTGTTCATTGATTGCTTTCTCATATGTGCCTTGACTGGGGGAGCTCCAGCTGAGCCAGTGACCCCTTCCTCAGGCCAGCGACCTTGGGCTCAAGCCAGTAACCATGGGTCATGTTTATGATTCCACGGTCAAGCCGGTGAGCCCATGCCCAAGCTAGATGAGCTCACACTCAAGGTGGCGGCCTCGGGGTTTTGAACATGGATCCTCAGCATTCCAGGCTGATAGGCTGATGCACTATTCACTGCACCACCACCTGGTCAGGCAGAAATGAACTTTTAGAATGTTGATATTTTGGCTTTCTTTCAAACAAAATTGTATGATATAACATTCTTCACTCTTTATACTTGACTTGTAAGAAAAATAATGAGGGGTTTATTATTTTTCAGAAGGCTTCTTTTAATCTTTAATCTTTGATAATCAGCTCTTTCTCTTTTGAAGTGCTTATCTTCATCCCTGTTTATTTTCTCTTGGTAAATGCACATCCTATCTAACTCTTGTTTTTCCATGGCTTTTCCATGACCTAGCAGTTTTCCAACATTATGTTGACTGAGTTTATGAAAGATACCCTACTTTTTAAAAGTTTGAAGTCCACTTTAGTTTCAGCTCCCATATGTGTGGATGTTTACATCCAACATTCAGGGAACAGCTGCCTGACCAGCACTTTGACAGGATGGGTAGGGATGGAAGCTGGAGGATGTCTGGGTGGGGACCAGCTATAAGTGGTCATATCATTAGTTGAATATGTCAATGTCATGATAACTGTTGCTTTCTTGGGTAGCCTCCTAACTAGAATGGTGGGATAATGAAAACAACGACCCAAATGTTAAGGGTGATTTTCTTTGGTAGTAAAATTCTGATAAGTTTTATTTTCTTCTTTGTGGCTACCTGTGTTTGCTAAACTTTCTAGAAAGAGTGTATGCTGTTTTTGCAATCAGAAAAAAATCTGTTTCTAAATAAATTTTTAAATTGAGGTATAATTTACATTCAGTAAAATGCACAGAGTTCTTAACTGTTCAAGTTTGTAGAGTCATGACAATTGTATATACCTCTGAAAAGACCATGTCAAACAAGGTATGAAATAGTTCCATCACCCAAAGTTTCCTTTGTGCCATTTTAAAGAAGTAATTACCCTAATATAGCACTCCTGCAATATATACACACTGTCTCCAAGGCTTTCCAACCTCTAGAGTTCTTTCAATGTGCTACTTGGAAACAGCGCACTCTGTCCAGATTTTTGCACATACCTCATGCATGGAACTTAGATATACAAAGGTAGCCAATGCCGCATTCTGTATTTCTTTCCTTATATTTCCTTTTGTATGTTTCTAACTCATACTTTAAGTAGAAATTGAGAAAGATGTCTTCCTCTTATAATTTTCCCTCCTCCACAGCCATTCCTTTCCTCTTTGCCCTTCTGCTTTGAAACATCTACTTGACAGCACTGCCAGGGAGGAGTACGGAAGCTTTGACCTGGCCACAGTGGACAAAGGGCTCTAAGTGGAGCCTGCCTAGCGGTGGCTAGGAGAGGAAGAGCGGTGGGGCTCCCCTCTCTCCTGTACCCTCACAAACGCCTACACCTGCCTCTCAACGTCTCTTTCTTACTGTTCTGGTTTATGTTAACAATAAAACACTAAAAATAACGCTGATTAAAAGCTAAAATTTAAAACACACAAAGCACTTTCATAAAGGTGATCTCATTGTGTTAGGCTTCCCTGCAAATATCCTTGAATCCTGTAAGGAAAGACAAATATTCATTAATTCACCCCTTTGTTCATTCACACAGCACATGTTTATATATTTAGATATAGTGTACCAGGCAAAAAAAAAAAAAAAAAAAAAAAAAAAAACCAACAAAACAAAAAACTAGACACTAAGTAACAATGGCAAATAAAAAAAAAAAAGAAGAAAGACTCATTTCTTACAAAGCTTATTGTACACTGTGGAAAACAGATGAGTCAATAGGTCATTATGAGTCGGGATGTAACAGTTTATGTAATGGCATATTAAACCCAGGTGAATTATAAAACTGAAAAGTTGGGAATAATCTATCTTAATGGAAAGATGTTAAACTTCGGGCCATTAAAAATTATTTTGGGGAAGATATATTTGAGGATATATGATACGCATATGTTACTTTTATAATCAGATTTTTAAAAATGTAAGCTGAGCCTGACAAGGCAGTGGCACAGCAGATAGGTCGCCGGACTGGCATGCAGAGGACCCAGGTTCGAAACCCCAAGGTCACTGGCTTCAGTCCGGGCTCATCCAGTTTAAGCACAGGGTTGCTGGCTTTAGCGTGGGATTATAGACATGACCCCAAGGTCGCTGGCTTGAGCAAGGGGTCACTGGCTCTGCTGTAGCCCCCAGTCAAGGAACATATGAGAAAGCAAACAATGAACAATTTAGGCGCCACAATGAAAAATTGATGCTTCTCATCTCTCTTCCTTCCTGTCTGTCTGTCCCTAGCTGTCCCTCTCTCTGTCTTTGTCACACACAAAAAAATTGTAAGCTGAGAACCGTAAGACTGTTATATGTGTGCCAAGGTACTAGCCAGCACCTAGTGATGGTTATATTTATCTTTGAATACACCTTAAGTATTTTGTAGTGAGATTTTAATTATTAAATGCTCCCTTATAACTTATCTTTCAATAAGTTAGCTATAGTTTGCTTTTCAGCTTTAAAATCTAATATTTAAAGAATAGTTTTCCAATATATGCCTATAATTATACAGCTGCTCACAGGGCTTGCATACCTCATTTCACTTTGTCTCCACAGTAACCCTCTGATGCCAGCATCACTGTCCCCTTGTCACAGAGGGAAACCAGGCTCAGTGATGCTGCAGAACTTCACTAGAATCCTAGAGTTAGTGGTGATAGAACCAGAATGCCAATCCAGTTTTTTTAAACCCCAAATCAAGAGTTTCTTGCATTTTACATTGGCACCTCACTAGTATTTATATACCAATGGGTCCCAGGCATGTCAATCAAGCAGGTGCTTGAACTAGCATGGCATAACTACTTTTGTTCTTAAATTTATTTTCACTGTTGCTTCTTAGAATAAGCTATTGAAATAACAAAGATAAAAGCAACATATAGTGAGTCCAACTCATCTCTGTTTTATTATTTCAAAGCATTTTCAGTATGTACTTGCATTTTCCTGATTATAAAAATAACAGCTGGTTGAGTAGAACTTTAAAAAATTAGGATTAGTCTGTCATAAAGATTTTGAAAAACTTCCCTCCCCCTCAATGCAGTGGGTCTACTATATATTTGTTTAAACTTATTGTTTAAATTTTTATCAAAATAATTTATGTATGCAGATTAAATAGTCAAAGTATGATTAAGGTTACAGTGAAAAGAGCAGCCTCTCTTCCTTGTCCTGATTCTCATTCCCCTAACAGAGAACCTCTTTTTTTTTTTTTTACAGGGACAGAGAGAGAGTCAGAGAGAGGGATAGATAGGGACAGACAGACAGGAATGGAGAGAGGTGAGAAGCATCAATCATTAGTTTTTTGTTGCCATCGCTACACCTTAGTTGTTCATTGATTGCTTTCTCACATGTGCCTTGACCACGGGCCTTCAGCAGACCGAGTAACCCCTTGCTGGAGCCAGCAACCTTGGGTCCAAGCTGGTGAGCTTTTGCTCAAGCTAGATGTGCCCGCGCTCAAGCTGATGAGCTCGGGGTCTCGAACCTGGGTGTTCCGCATCCCAGTCCTACACTCTATCCACTGCGCCACCGCCTGGTCAGGCAACAGAGAGCCTTTTTTGAAAATTTTAAGCTATTTAAGGGTATAAACACTGATTTTCTGAACTAACATGTGAATATCACTATTTTCTATTTCTATTATTTTGTTTTGTTTTTTAATTTCAGTATTAGCTTTTATATGGTGATTTCCTTGCGGCCGTCCACTTTCCTGCCCCTTATATCCACGTGGATGATGTCGCTAGAATCCTAACCCTCACCCTCTCCCCTGCTCTCTCTTGTGTTCAGGGAGGAGGGATGTACCTGGCTACAGAGAAGGTCCACCTCAGCCCCTTCCTACTTCTCTTGGAAGCACCTGCCTCAGGCAGGGTGCTTTCTGCTCTGCTCTTCCATTCTGTGAGTGTATTGTGCAGAGTCTGTCCTGAGCATGAGGTCAGTGATGGAGTGGCTACGTCAGCCAAAGTCACAGTTGAAATATTATGAGGCTCACCCTCCATGCTTCAGTTCAGCTCCTTTTTGACAGAAGCTGTTAACACCCCACTTTCTACTAACACCACCGCTAAGCCCCCTGCCTGCGGTAGTAGTGACAGCTCCCATCCTGCTGCCGGTTTGCATCTCTTTTGTCTCTCCACAGGAGAGATTTCTCCTATCCCACAGCTGCTCTTAGTATGTGAATCAGAAGCAGAAGGGAAGAGGAGTCAACATCATCTTCAATTAGTGGGCCCAGCCACCCATTCTCTGGTGGGCCAATGCTAAGGTGGGTTCCACACAGTTTCTCAGAAGGTCTCCAGGAGAATAATCTCCTTGACACATTCTTTACTGGCTCTCTCTCCTTCCTGTCTTTCTTTCCCACATCCTCACTCTATTACCTAGGATATCTTTCTCAGAAACCTGCCTTGACCCAATCTTGTCTTTCTGTAGGGAGGCTGATATTTTGATCTTCATCTGTCTGACTCTTACATACATCTCTGAACTCGTTCTAAACAACCTCCTATTATAAACAATGATAATTGAATCTTATCTCACTGCCCTGCCCTTCCCACTCACAAATACAGCTTTTACAATTCCCATGCCTCAGATATAGTGACATAACCTATATTCGATTAAATTAACATTTATAATAATGTCATTAACATTGGATACTTACATTATTGTGGCCATAAATACAATCTTATCTGATCCATAGACAGTAATGTAATGGCATTTTCTTTCTGCCACAACTCTTGTCTGTAAAACCCCTCTGACCTGGTCAGGCATATCTGACAAGTTATCAGTCCCATTTTTCTTTGGTGACATTGCCCCTACTTCCTGCCCCAGCCTGGACTGGTTGATGTCTGACCTATGCAGACTTAATTTTTAATTTTCATTAGTCTGCTAAGTCAGTTACTACTCATACATATGATTTGTAAAAGTGGAAGATTTTCTTCTGTATAATTATAAGATTATTGACATTACTTCCAAATAACTCATTAATAAGGGCATAACATTTGCATAGGATGTTTTAGCTTATGGAATACTTTCACATATGTCATCCCACATAATCCATCAATTTGGTGAGAGAGGGGTTATCATTCTCATTGTGCAGCTTTATTCAACACAGTGTAAGACAATGCCTTAAAATAAAGAGAGACAGGTGCAGGAAGGGGCTGAGCGGGTGGGCGCGCTAGGATCCCCAGCCGCTGGGCCCGCGCAAAGCTGGCGGCCTTGGGGACTGCGGCCGGCCCGACTGATGTTTCACTTCTGGAGCTTTTAGAGGGTGGAAGTGAACGTACGTGAGCAAGAGCAAGAAAAAACGCGGAGAACACAGGCAGCCCGGGTCGCCCAGGATGTTGCTCAGTTACCGGACAAACAGCACGGTTCCTTCTCTCCTGGGGAAACTGAGCGTTTATCTTTTGTCTTTTTTTTCCCTCTTCGAAAGGTGCTTCTGTTCCTCCTTGTCTACAAAATACAGGGTTCCCCTTTCATCACAAGAAACTGAGAGTGTGTGTGTGCATGCATGTTTGCTGGAAGGACGAAATAAACATTTCAAGCTACTATTCAAAACACAACTGCGAGTCACCCTCCGCTCACCTTCGGCTGGCCCTCTCTCCCTCTCGCGCGCTTAAAATCAATACCTCAAAAGGCAGCTTCAAGGAGCAAGATGGCGACGGAGTAGGCGGATGTACCAACTTCCAACTCCCAGAACCAAAGTGGATTACAACTCAATTTTAAGAACCATCACCTGGATAAACCAACTTTGAACAAAACAAAGTGGACTCTTCAACCAAGGAACACAGAAGAAGCCACATTGAGACTGGTAGGAATAGCGAAAACGCGAAGAGGGCTGCCCAGCTCCCCGGAGCAAACGGCAGCCCGGAGAGACACGCGGGGCGGGAGGAAAGTTTGGCGGAGAGGGAGGGACCTGGGTCCCAGGAACCAAGCCCCAGCCTGCAGTCCCAGAGCCTAGAAGAGGCGTTTGGACAGTTTTGAGCTGTGAAACAAGTGAGGGAGCTCCCAGGCCTACAGTGTGGAGTATTAGGTCCCTTCCTACTCTGCTGAAGGCTGCTTAAGGTTTTGGGGCGGCAGGACGCTGAAAGGTGGTTCTGTCAGCGTGGGCAGAAGCCAAGCCGGTGGGAGATCGGTCTAGCCCAGAGGGTCGGAGGGGAAGCGCGAGAGCGGTCCAGAAGCTGCGGGCCCGCCTTTAATCCCACTTACGGGGACAAAGCGGGAGGCCAGGAACAGGCAGGCCTTGCGCAAGCCGGCCCTGACCGTGGGGACCGGGCTAAGACCAGGGACGGGCAGGGGCTCGCGGCTGAGCTGACGTTACCAGCCCCCCCCCGCCCCCACCCGGCCGGAGAAACCGCGGTTGGCCAGTATACGTGCGCGAGCGGGCTCCGAGCGCGGGAACGGGGTGGACCCCGAGACGGGTGGAGGCTCGCAGCTGAGCCCACGCTATTATCCCCATCCGGCCTGAGAAAACGCGGCTAGCATTCATACGTGCAAGAGCGGGCTCCGAACGCGGGGGCGGGGTAGAGTCCCGGACGAGCGGAAGTACGCAGCTAAGCGAAAGCCAGCAAACACGCCCGCCCCAATAAACCTTGGTTTCCGACCCTGCGCAAAGGGCCCTGGCCTCGAGGGTGGGGCTAAAGCTCCGGACGGGCAAAGGCTTACAGCTGAGAGCACGTCAAAAGCCCCGCCTAACCCGCGGAACTGTAGCGAGCAGGCTCCGACTGCTGGTTCTGGGCGGAAGTCCGGAAATAGGCTGGGTCCGCAGCTGAGGAAAGGTGCTCACCTCTACCCTTGGTGCTAAACTTGTGGCTTCAGTGACAGCCCCTCCCACGGAGGAGAGGCAGAAATCACAGCAAAAGCCACAGTGGGCCGGCGCTGGCAACGCTCATACCCAACCACCCTAGGCGCCGGCAGAGGGGGTGGGGGGCCTGCAGATAGACCACACCTAGAGAACACAAAGGCAACACCTACTGGACTCCAGTGGCCACAACTTGCTTATACACAGAAAAAATGGGCAGGCAGAGGAATGCAAACCAAATGAATCAAGAGAAATCCCCAGAGAAGGACCTGAATGAATCAGATATAACCAAATTACCGGAAGCAGAATTTAGAATAATGATAGTTAGGATGTTCAAAGAAATTAGAGCAACAATGGATAGTCATTATGAACACCTAAATAAAGAGATAACAAGTATAAAAAATGAAATTGAAATAATAAAAAAGAATCAGACAGAAATGACAAATACAGTATCAGAACTGAAGACCACAATGGAAGGAATTAAAAGCAGGATGGATGACGCTGAGGATCGAATAAGCGAGTTAGAGGACACAATAAACAAAGGCACAGAAGCAGAGAAGAAAAAAGAAAAGACACTTAAAAAATGTGAGGAAACTCTAAGGGAGTTTTGTGACAACATGAAGAGAAACAACATTCGCATCATAGGGGTGCCTGAAGAAGAGGAGAGAGGACAGGAAATGGAAACTTTGTTCAATCAAATCATAGCAGAAAACTTTCCGAAATTAAGGCTGGGAAACACTCCACACATTCAAGAAGCACACAGAACTCCATTAAAAAGAAACCCAAAAAGATCTACACCAAGACACATCATAGTTAAAATACCAAAGCTAATGGATAAAGAAAAAATTATAAAAGCTGCTAGAGAAAAAAAGGCTATCACCTACAAAGGAGCCCCCATAAGGATGATATCGGACTTCTCAACAGAAACACTTGAGGCCAGAAGGGAATGGCAAGAAATAATCAAAGTAATGCAGAACAAGAACCTACAACCAAGACTACTTTATCCAGCAAGGCTAACGTTTAAAATTGAAGGAGAAATAAAGAGCTTCCCAGAAAAAGAAAGCCTCACGGAATTCATAAAAACCAAACCAATTCTGCAAGAGATACTAAGGGGCCTCTTGTGAACAGTTTAAAGGGAGGAATGAATAGAGCAAAAGAAGAATACAGCTTTAAAGAATAAAATGGCAATAAACAACTACATATCAATAATAACCTTAAATGTAAATGGATTAAATGATCCAATCAAAAGACATAGGGTAGCTGCATGGATAAAGAAACAGGACCCATATATATGCTGTCTACAAGAGACACACCTTAAAACAAAAGATGCTCATAGACTGAAGGTAAAAGGATGGAAAAAAATATTTCATGCAAATGGAAATGAAAAAAAAGCAGGGGTAGCAATACTTATATCAGACAAAATGGACTTTAAAACAAAGGTTGTAGTAAGAGATAAAGGAGGACACTACATAATGATAAAGGGAACAATTCAACAGGAAGATATAACTATTATAAATATCTATGCACCAAATATAGGAGCCCCGACATACATAAAGCAGACTTTGATGGATATAAAGGGCGAGATTAACAGCAATACTATCATAGTAGGGGATTTCAATACCCCTCTAACAACACTGGATAGATCCTCAATAAAGAAAATTAATAAAGAAACAGCAGACTTAAAGGAGACACTAGATCAACTTGATTTAATAGATATCTTCAGAACTTTTCACCCTAAAGCAGTAGAATATACATTCTTCTCAAGCGCTCATGGTACGTTTTCTAGGATAGACCACATGTTAGGACACAAAAATGGTCTCAATAAATTTAAGAAGATTGAAATCATATCAAGCATATTCTCTGATCACAATGCCATGAAACTAGAAATTAACCACAAAAGAAAAACTGAAAAATACTCAAACACTTGGAAACTAAATAGCATGTTATTAAATAATGAATGGATTAACAATGACATCAAAGAAGAAATAAAAAAGTTTCTAGAAACAAATGATAATGAGCATACATCAACTCAAAATTTATGGGACACAGCAAAAGCAGTTCTGAGAGGGAAGTTTATTGCACTACAGGCATATCATAAGAAGCTAGAAAAAGCTCAAATAAGCAACCTAACCCTGCATCTAAAAGAACTAGAGAAACAACAACAAATAAAACCCAAGACAAGTAGAAGGAAGGAAATAATAAAGGTCAGAGCAGAAATAAATGACATAGAGGCTAAGGAAACAATACAGAGGATCAATGAAACAAGAAGCTGGTTCTTTGAAAAGGTAAACAAGATTGATGAACCTTTAACTAGACTCACCAAGAAAAAAAGAGAGAGGACTCAAATAAATAAAATTAGAAAGGACAGTGGAGAAATAACAACTGACACAACAGAAATACAAAGCATTGTAAGAAAATACTATGAAGAACTATATACCAAAAAATTAGACAATCTTGGTGAAATGGACAAATTTCTTGAATCATATAACCTTCCAAAAATCAATCTGGAAGAATCAGAACACCTAAACAGACCAATTACAGCAAATGAGATAGAAACAGTTATCAAAAAACTCCCAAAAAAGAAAAGTCCTGGGCCTGATGGCTTCACAAGTGAATTCTATCAAAAATTCAAAGAAGAACTAACTCCTATTCTCCTCAAGCTATTTCAAAAAATTCAAGAGGAAGGAAGACTTCCAAACTCCTTTTATGAGGCGAGCATAATTCTGATCCCAAAACCGGGCAAAGACAACACAAAGAAAGAAAATTATAGGCCTATATCCCTGATGAATTTAGACGCTAAAATTCTCAACAAAATATTAGCCAACCGGATCCAGCAATATATGGAAAAAATCATACACCACGATCAAGTGGGATTTATTCTGGAGAGGCAAGGCTGGTTCAATATTCGCAAATCAATCAATGTGATTCACCACATAAACAAAAGGAAGGACAAAAATCACATGATAATTTCAATAGATGCAGAAAAGGCATTTGATAAAATCCAGCACCCATTCATGCTCAAAACTCTCAGTAATGTGGAAATACAGGGATCATTCCTTAACATGATAAAGGCCATCTACGATAAACCCACAGCAAACATCATACTAAATGGACAAAGATTAAAAGCAATCCCCTTAAGATCAGGAACCAGGCAGGGTTGCCCACTTTCACCACTCTTATTCAACATAGTTCTGGAAGTCCTAGCTACAGCAATCAGACAAGAAGAAGAAATAAAAGGCATAGAAATTGGAAAAGAAGAAGTAAAACTGTCATTATTTGCAGATGATATGATATTGTATATTGAAAACCCTAAAGTCTCAGTCAAAAAACTACTGGACCTTATAAATGATTTCAGCAAGGTTGCAGGATATAAAATTAATACTCAGAAATCAGAGGCATTTCTATACACCAACAATGAAATATCAGCAAAAGAAATTAAGGAAACAATCCCCTTCACTATTGCAGCCAAAAAAATAAAGTACCTAGGAGTAAATTTAACCAAGGAGGTTAAGGACTTGTACTCGGAAAATTATAGAACATTGATAAAAGAAATCAAGGAAGATACAAACAGGTGGAACCATATACCGTGCTCATGGCTAGGAAGAATAAACATCATTAAAATGTCTATATTACCTAAAGCAATTTATAAACTCAATGCAATACCAATTAAAATACCAATGACATACTTCAAAGATATAGAACACATATTCCAAAAATTTATATGGAACCAAAAAAGAACACGAATAGCCTCAGCAATCTTAAAAAGAAAAAATAAAGCAGGAGGTATCACGCTTCCTGATATCAAGGTTTACTACAAGGCCATTATACTCAAGACAGCCTGGTACTGGCATAAGAACAGGCACATAGATCAATGGAACAGAACAGAGAACCCAGAAATAAACCCACAGCTTTATGGACAACTGATATTTGACAAAGGAGGAAAGAACATACAATGGAGTAAAGACAGCCTCTTTAACAAATGGTGTTGGGAAAATTGGACATCTACCTGCAAAAAAATGAAACTAGACCATCAACTTACACCATTTACAAAAACAAACTCAAAATGGATAAAAGACTTAAATGTAAGCCGTGAAACCATAAGCATCTTAGAAGAAAACATAGGCAGCAAGCTCTCCGACATCTGTAGCAGCGGTATATTTGCCGATTTATCTCCACGGGCAACTGAAATAAAAGGCAAGATAAACAAATGGGACTATATCAAACTAAAAAGTTTTTGCACAGCTAAAGACAATAGGAACAGAATAAAAAGACAAACCACACAATGGGAGAACATATTCGACAGCACATCTGATAAGGGGTTAATAACTAAAATTTATAAAGAACTTATAAAATGCAACACCAGGAAGACAAACAACCCAATCAAAAAATGGGCAAAAGAAATTAATAGAAATTTCTCCAAAGAGGACATACAGATTGCCAATAGGCATATGAAAAAATGCTCAACATCACTAATCATTAGAGAAATACAAATTAAAACCACAATGAGATATCACCTCACACCAGTCAGAATGGCACTAATCAGCAAAACAACACAGAATAAGTGCTGGCGAGGATGTGGAGAAAAGGGAACCCTTCTGTACTGCTGGTGGGAATGCAGACTGGTGCAGCCACTGTGGAAAACAGTTTGGAGATTCCTCAGAAAATTAAAAATTGAACTGCCTTTTGACCCAGCTATCCCACTTATAGGAATATACCCTAAGAACACCATAGCACTGTTCGAAAAGAAGAAATGCGCCCCCATGTTCGTGGCAGCATTGTTCACAATAGCGAAGATCTGGAACCAGCCCAAGTGTCCGTCAGAAGACGAGTGGATTAAAAAGCTATGGTACATATATACTATGGAATACTACTCAGCCATAAGAAACGATGACATCGGATCATTTATAACAAAATGGATGTACCTTGATAACATTATACGGAGTGAAATAAGTAAATCAGAAAAAAAGAAAAACTGAGAACAGCACGATTACATACATAGGTGGGACATGAAAGTGAGGGTATGAGACATGGACAAGAGAGTGTTGGTTATGGGATGGGGGGAGGGAGGGAAGAGTGGGATAGGGAGGAGGGGAGGGACACAGGGAAAACCAGATTGAAGGGGACAGAGGACAATTTGACTTTTGGTGATGGGTATGCAACATAATTGAATGATAAGATAACCTGGAGATGTTTTCATTGTACATATGTACCCTGATTTATTGGTGTCACCCCATTAGAATTAATAATAATAAAATATATATTAAAAAAAAATAAAGAGAGACAGGGAAAATAAAAATACATGTTAACCATATTTTTAAATAAATAAAAAAATATTATGTACTATTAATGTTAAAATTGCTCAAAAGTCCATGATTTTACAAGGTGGCTGTCAGCATTGGAGTTAACCATAGACTATGAGCTGCTGAGATTCTACCTCTTCTGACGTTGTTGTGTTCAGTGCATTTGTTAGGTAAATCTTTGATTCTATTAGTAACTTTCTTTACAATCAATTTTTAGAAGCTATATTTTTGATATAATATGAAGATATAATCTGTTTAAAAGTTTTGGAAAATTTGCTAAATAACTTGTCAGAATGAGTTTCAGTTTAAACTCAGTCATGGTACCAAAGCCACACTATTGCAACCATGAATGTGCCTTTTCCCCTCATTTTTAGCTCACAAGTATAAAATTGAAGTTTACCTTTTAAAAAATTTTTAATGACTAGATAGAGAACACTTTTTTGATATTTATAAGCCAATCAAACTTATTGTTTTAGAAAATATCTTTCATAGTTTTTTAATAGGTAAGAAATTAAAAAATAAACCGGAATAAATATTAAATGCTTCTCTAGCTCACAGAAAAGGTTATCATAATTGTGTTTATCTACTTCTAATGCTTTGCAGACTGGAATAAAAATGATATGGTAATATATAAAAACATAAAAACCCTCCAGTTCAGCCAACCTAAAATTTCTCCTTTTTCTTCTAGCAGATTCCAGTGTTTATAGACTATATTTCTTTTACAGAAAAGAATAAATTACCATAAAGTGCTTTTTATTACAATAACTACTACCATGTGTCCTATGAAGTTGCTGGACTTCTCACTGCGCATAGAGGTATTAGGGAGAGCCCAGTTTTTGCTGATGAAAAGCAGCCGCAGGCTATTTAAGTGAAAAGGGGTGAGTGCTTGACCTAAATGAACAAAAATTACCTGAGTAACTTCTGGCAGCTGGAGACACTAAAATAATTTTTTAAAAAGGAGAATCCTTAAGGAGAATTTTGCCCACAGGTGCATGCCACTTTTTCTAAACAGTGAGCAATCTGGATTTGGTTACTGGGGTCCAAATTTCCCCTTTTGACTGGGCCCAGTGATCTTCCTCTTAGGAGGTCCTCGAGATGGCAATTGTAGAGTGTGCCATGGGTGTCAGCAAGACAGAGCCCCCATTCAGCTCCATTCCCCAGTGACATCACCCAGACTCAGCTGGATGGTGTTGAAGGGTAGCAGACGAGGCTGCATTAATGAAACTGACTCCCAGGAAAAACTTTTCTTCTTGCTAAAAATAACATTTCTTCACTAACCAACATGTAAAGGGTGCTCAGTAAACTTAACAGCACTGTTTAAAAGGATTTAAAGGCACAAAGAGTATCAGGAAAAGAAGCTTGGGTACATTTTTTATATAGATGGATGGAGGACTTGAACACATAGTTATAGACCAAGTATTTCAACATTATTTGCCAGTGGCCTGCCTGGGTTGTTGAGAAAAGTCCCTGCTAATTGAAAGTAGAAGCTTAAGAATTTGAGTGCTGAAATATGACAGACAAATTGAATTCCAGTTCTACCACTTACCAGGGGCAGGCCCTTTGTTTACCTACTCAATCACCTTATTTATTTTGTTCATTTACATAAAATTAAGACCATAGATATTAATACCTCATAGAGATTTTTTAAGAATTAAATGAGAGAATGGTCTTGAATTTTAATACACTGACTTGCAAGTAGTGGGCTCAATAAGTGTTTGGTACAATTATCTTGGCCAAATCTAACTCATTATGTCTGTTAGTCTCTATCCATTTATGAAGATTGTCATAAGGTTACTCAAAACACTAGTGTTTTGCCGTGGCCAAGTGGTGCTCTAGTAGACTGTTAGCCTGGCATATGGATGTCCCAGGTTCAATTCCTGGGACACAGAAGAAACAGCCATTTGCTTCTCCACCCCGCACCCTCTCACTTCTCTCTCTCTCTCTCATCCTTTCCCGCAACCATGGCTCAATTGGAGCGAGTTGGCCTTGAGCACTGAGGATGGCTCCATGGCCGCCTCAGGCACTAAGAATAGCTCAGCTGCTGAGCAATGGAGCAATGCCCTAGATGGGCAGAGTATTGCCCCAGAGGGGGCTTGTTGAATAGGTCCTGGTTGGGGTACTAGGGGGAGTCTGACTCTGCCTATGCTCCTCTCAATAAAAAAAATGAAACAAAAAACCAAAAAATACTATCATTTTAAATACCCAGAGACATGTGAGTGACTCAGATGACTTCTTCAGAAAATGCCAAAAATAAATATTTTGCTTGTCTCTTTTGAACATAGCAAGTCATACATCTCAGCTTGTGAATCATCTCTATGGATTCCACTGTTGGACAGAGAAGCCACTTAGCCATGATCAAAGCAGCAGTTTGCAAAGCTTCCCTGAAAGTGGACGGTTCTTGTTTTTTCCTTTGAGTACATTGTCAGAGACCAACCAAGAAGAAAATTCCCCAGAGATTAAAAACAAACCCTATAATATTAATGATTAAAAGAAACAGGCAATAGAAGCAAAATAAGTTTGTCCTGAGTCAAACTGACAAAGATGAATACCAACAAGTCTTTTTTATGTTGAGCTTTGTACATTTTCACATTCTTTTCTAGTCTTCCTTGCTGTGCCCCTCGGGTCAGGGTGAGGACACACAAAAGATATGGCAGGAGGGCAAAAGGGGAGGAAGCTACCAATTAAATTGTAAGGTTCTTTGAAATGATTAGTGTTTTGCAGAAGAACTTACTTACGCAAAGCAGACATTTATTGCTGATTTACCTCAGAGATGGAGTCAGATAGGAGACCTGCCCTTTTTTTTTTTTTTTTTGCTTTGGCTCAGGGTCACTTGTTTTTGACTCATCCAACAGCCCTGCTAGAATAAAAGAATAAGAATCCAGAGTGGCCCTGGCCAGTTGGTTCAGTGGTAGAACATCAGCCAGGCATATGGATGTCCCAGGTTCGATTCCCAGTCAGGGCACACAGGAGAAGCGACTATCTGCTTCTCTACTTCTCCCCTTCCCCCTTCTTTCCTCTTTCTCTCTCTCTCTTTTTCTCATCTCTTCCCACAGCTAGGGCTCTGGTTAGTTCAAGTTCCTTGGACCCCAGGCACTGGGGATGGCTCTGTAGAGCCCCCACCTCAGGTGCAAAAAATGGCTCAGTTGCAAGCATGGCCCCAGATGGGCAGAGCATCAACCCCAAGGTTGGGGTTGCTAGGTGGATCCCTTGGCGTGCATGTGGGAGTGTCCTCTGTCTCCCCTCTTCTCTCTTGGAAAAAGAAGATTAAAAAAAGAAAAGACTCCAGAAGTGAGAAGTTCTCTTTTCCTGGCTTAAATGTTAGTGCATGAAGTAAATGTACAATAGGTTAGGATGACAGTCAGAGATCTTCAATACATACTATTTACCTATTTATGGGCTGCGCAGTGATGAACAAAACAGAAGGCCTAGTCTGAATTTATATCCCCCAAATGACCATTCGTATCACTAAAGCAGTTCTATTTTTTAACCCTAGAACTATAATTGCCCTGTTGGGGAGAGAAATCTTGTATACACACAAAACAAATTAGTAGTATGTCTGGGTGCGACATAGCATAGTGTTTACCACCTTGGATTCTAGTGTCAGACCATGTGGGTTCTATCCAGTTACTAGTTGTATAACCTTTGGCAAGCTATTCAACATCTTAGTATCACTGTTTTTTCATCTGTAAAATGGGGATGATAATACCATTTACCTCATAGAGTTGCTGTGAGGGTGAATTGAATTAATATATGCAAAGTACTTAGAATATTGTATCCTTGACAATCTGACATATATACTTGGCATGTATTATTTTTTAAAGTCTTTGTAACAACACTATAAGTAGGTATTATTAATGCCATTTTATAAATGGGAACTACTCACTGGACCTGAAAGACCTTGATTTGAATTTTACCTCTTAGATGTTTGACTTGGTCAAGATATTAAAAAATAACTGAGCTAATATTCAGAATATAATGCCTATCTCCCAGGGCTCTGTTAGGATTGATGAGTCGATAAAAATAAAGCACTTTGTACCAATGGCGAGTGTTAACTGCCCCACTGCATCACACATCTCTAAACAGCATTGTTCGTGTTATATTTTATGTAAATGGGATCTCAATTTCATTTCCAACACAGCAATTCTTATCTAACCATATTTAACCTTTTTAAAATAGTTCTTAGTGATGAAAAATTCATTACTGTACTTGGCCTATTATGATTTTCAATTCTTAATTTCTTCATTATGGTGAACTGAAGTCTGTTTATGAACTTACTGAGCCTATTTCTGCTCTTTTGAATAGCATAAAATGAACCTAACATAGGGTCTTACACTCCTTACACAAGGTGAGTGAGGGATAAGGCTATTACTACATCTTGTTATTTTTGTGTTAATAAAAAATATATATATGGTGCTACAGCACAAACTTCTTTTAACAAATATTTGTTAAATGTACTGCAACATAATTGGTTTCCATGTAATTCTATGTGTGATTGATTGTATGTTTAAAATCATTATCCTAAGAAAGCTTCCATAAACTTCGCTGGACCACCAAAGGGCAGCAAATGTTTAGAAATTCTAATCTAATTCCTTGTTTATGATCTGGGTCTTCAAATATTAAAAAATAGCTCTGTTCACCCACACTTTATCTTTTCCAAACTAAAAGTTTCTAGTATCCTGTTTCAGGACATAACTTGTCATCAGGAAGCTGCAGCCTGGGAGAAGCCAGCACCGGAAATGAGATCCCCTCAGCGGAGAGATGGAGTCGACAACACAGGGCAGAGCCAGCTGCCCCTGCAGGGAGCAATACAGGCCTCTAGCAGAGCACAGGCTGTGGAGAGAAGGCCAACAGAAAATAAGTGGTATTTGAAGAAAGCTGTCCATGGGTCAGGCTGCATAGGGAGGATGAAGGTGGTAGTACCAAAAATAGCAGAAGTGTCCCAACTAGTGGACAGAGCTTAGAAGGAGAGTGGAAATAATTGTGTCAGCCATCATGCTAGGCAGCTGACAGACATCATGGGTTTTATCCTCACAGCAAACCAGTATAGTGGGTATTATTTCTCCTATTTTATATGTAAGAAAACGGAATCTCAGAAAACATTAAGTAACTTAATCATGTTCACCCACCTGTGTAGAAACCCAGGTAGAGAGGCAGGGGGCCCTTGGGAAAGTCACTTAGCTGGTGAGCATGTTCTGGGATGTGATAGCAGACTTTCAATTATTTGGAGGTGGGAGTTAGGCTGGTGAGAACCAAGACCTTAGTTCTTAAGTGACTTGGGGAATTTCAAGATAACAAGCAGCACTCAGGCACAGCAAACAAAGCACTAACCACTTATCAGAACTGGTACCCAAAATGGTGCCTGGGTCTCTAGAACAAAGAGAAGTATGCTCTGACCCTGTCATCTCTGTGCCTTTGTTCATGCTCCTTCTTCTGGCTGATTTCTACTAGACCCTCCTCTGTGACACCCAAGCCCCATATTCTTTTCTGTTAGATAGACCAGATGCCTGTCAACTGATCATCTGTCTTCAGGAGCCTCATCTGATTTATAACACCTTTCTTTGCTTCCCACTTAGACATTTATCCTCTCAGCTGGGTGTGACTTAATAAAGACATGCAGAATTGGAGCATTCTTCAACAGAGCTTGACAGTTTACCTATAGGATCACAATAAAATGAGCAGCATTAGTACCAAGGAGTGCATTTCTAGTCAGTTATTATTCATTTCAAGAAAACTATCTTATTGATATTTAAGACATGAAGATTTTAGAAAGATGAATATTTTCATTTTGTTCTTTTCCCTCAAGTATTTTGAAAATTACTTGTGCAAGCTATTGTTTAAAATACATAGCATTAATTATTCTTTATGCAAAAGTTTTATGGGATGTACATTTGTGCATCTGAAATGTTATATAACAGATAGAATTTATCCTATTATTGGAGTTTGAATGCACCAATAGTGACAGAATCTATTTCAATTCAAGAAGCCTTTACTGAGCAAATGCTATTAACAGAAGGTGCTCATTCTGGGAGATAAGTCAGTGCTCTTTGCCCTCAAAATGCTTTTTATTTATAGTCAGAGGCAGACAACATACTGAAAAGTTTATGGAGTCTTAAAGTGTTAAATAGTAATATCTTTTCTTCTAGCTAGAAATAAGGATTTGGAGGGTGGAGCTGTCTTTCTCTTTTCTTCCTCCTCCCCTTCCCCCTTCTTCTATTAACTTTGAAAATCATTCATGTCACCTACCAAAAATGTTTCTGTAAGAGATCTCTAATAAATTTTGGGTAGATATATTGAACTCAAGAATTCACATTAAAAACTTCAAGATTATAAGCCTTAATAACTAGGGTATTATGACATGAGGAGCAATTCTTTTTGCAAATTATTAATAGATTTATTTATTCAAACTAAATTTTTCTTTTAACAGCCTCTTGGATGATAACGCTATCAGCTTTTACCTTTAGAAACAGTCTGAGTGTTACCAGTCAAGTTGATTCTCTGAGCCTTAGTTCGTAAATGACATTGCTGGGCTATATAGTCTCCAAGGTCTTGAACAGTTTTAACAGCTCTGTATTTCATTGGTACCTATAAAGAGATGCCCATTTTGCTTCTGTAGCCCGTCATTCAGTTTCACAATGGTCATTTGATTCTATAATGGTCACACGATCCATGTAAGGGAAATGTCAAAATGTTTTCAGTAGAAACTTATTATAACATGATTTAGCATTAAGAAAAGTGTGTATGTGTTTTATTAGTCAAGTCAAAGCCTAAAATATGCCACATAAAATAAAAGCTTTTTCACAACTTCATTAGCTGATTATGCTGCTAAGTATCTTTTTATATAATACCAAAAAACTTTTATTGAATTAAAATTATCATGTCTATATTAGCATATGAACTTTCAACACATAAATTAAAATTACATTTATGTGTATTTCCCCTTAATATTGAAGCAGCCCTTCCTTTAATCATCAGAATATTTAAAAGTACATTGTGGAAATGTAAATTATGAGTCATTTGAAAACTAGATTCTTTCTTAAAACTTAATTTCTTTGGATTAAAGTATTGAGCACTTTAGAATGAGATGAAGTATCTATTGCACACTTAAAGAGATTGCTTGAATTTCGCAGAGCTTTACCATTGTGAAATAATGTGCAAGAGCATTAATTCCTGTTATTTAAACAATGACATAAAGAAAAGTAAAAGAATAGTCTTTAGAACATTTTCATTGAAAAGTAATTTAAGTTCTTTAATCATTGCTATTGAGAGTTTTAGTTAAATGCCATACATTTCAACTACACCTTCACTTTTCTTATAATGCAAGTAAATTCTAGAGAAGCATGTAGGCAAAAGCAGGGAGCCCAGCTGAGACGTGTAATGATGACTGGGGAGCAATAAGATGTGACAATAGCTGCAGAGGAAATGCCCAGGTAATGGAAGCCTTCCTCCCTCCCATTGCCAAGTTCCTCCAAGACATATTAGCATGTATCCAGGACAATCCCGGTCCCTATGAGAACACACTACTACCAGTTGCTTAAGGGCTAACTCCTGTGCCTCTTAAAGAGGGATTATTTGAAGTTGTAAAATACATAAATGGAATGATGACAAGGGAATGTAATTTACTGATGTGTGAAAGCACCCTAGGCATTATAAAAACTTTATGAGCTATAATCTCCAGCAGAATGTTTCTTTAAGACTTGCACATATTTGTATGATTTTGCCTTATCATTTTCTCAGGCAGCCACCAGAGGAAAAAGCCAAAAAAAAAAAATGAAGTTCAAGGAATATTAATACACAATCATCATTATTGAAATTATAAGTTTATAATATCAGGGTGATGTAAGATATGCAAATACAGTGTGAATATCAAACTTTCTCAAAATTTGCAATCCTAGCAATAACTACAAATTAACAATTGAGATAGATAAAAATAGTTCCAGAAGCTCCCTTTGTAGGTCAGTGCTCACTGCTGAGCGTGCTGTCATTACGTACACTACATGAACTACAGCTTGAGCTAATAATACCATAGAGTACTAGAAAGCTGTAATTATACAACAACATAATGTGTGCTTGGCAAGATTTTTAGTATTGGGGAAGCTACTGTCAAATAGCATCTGGCAGAGTTAAAAGTTCACTTTGGGGGTCAGAATAATTGGTCTAGACTGAACTGATTCAGGCATTGTGGCTAAAGCAGAGTAAGTCATGTCTATGAAACAAACAGATCTACTGATATGAGTACATCTAGAAATAGTGCTGTCTTAAAGCACATTACTTTAAAACACAAAGAATTTCCAAGATTCAAAAGCTACTACATACCTATGCACCACATTGAGTGCAGGAGATTAAAAATTAATAATAAAATAAAACAGGACAGGAAGAAAAAGTTCCTGACTGCCAAGTGCATATGAGTTTCACATAGGGTAAAATTAGTGTTTTTGAGAGAAATGTAAAAAGTTCAGTGAATTAACAATCCCATTTACATGTCTGCTGTCTTTAATAATAACCTACATTAAACTGCTGTTCTATTGTTTAGTTTGAAAACATTTCCCTTAGGCCTCATATTCTTTCCATGTTTTCTGATAGTATTACAAAGGATCCCTTTCATAAACATGTTTCTGTTATGATTTTTCTTCCTCCTTGCTAAGCCGTTATGTTTAACTTTTGAGTGCTGCCTACTCTCCTAAGGGCAGCTAAGATTATCCCACTGTTACCTGTTTCTGTTTTCTTCTGTCACACAGAAAAGTCTGTTCTTCTTTATATTTTTATTTTTCATTTATGATTTTAATTTGTGAATACATAGATTCAAGTGGCCCACCGAATATATCTCCCACACTCCATTATTCCCCCTCAGTCCCCCATGCCTCCTCCCCCCAATGCCTTTTCCCCTTCCCTCCAGGATTTGCTGTCCTGCTCTCTATAAAGCGGTGTTATGTATATATAATTTCATTAATCTCTTTCCCTTCTGTGATCCCATCTTCTCTTCCACTTTCCCTCTGACCGCTTTCCCTCTGGTCCCTTTGATCCCACCTCTGCCTCTGTTCCGTTGCTCAGTTCACATTGTTCATTGGATTCCTCAAATGAGTGAGGTCATATGGTATTTTTCTTTCTCTGCCTGGCTTATTTCACTTAACATAATAGTTTCCAGGTCCATTCACGTTGTTGCAAAAGGTAAGATTTCCATCTTCCTCACAGCCATGTAGTATTCCATTGTATATATGTACCACAGCTTTTTAATCCACTTGTCCACTGGTGGACACTTGGGCTGTTTCCAGATCTTGGCTATTGTGAACAATGCTGCCACGAACATGGGAATGCATTTCTTCTTTTGAATCAGTGATTTGGTGTTCTTAGGATATACTCCTAAAAGTGGGATGGCTGGCTCAAAAGGCAGTTCCATTTTTAATTTTTTGAGGAATCTCCATACTCTTTTTCACAGTTGCTGCAACAGTCTGCATTCCCACCAGCAGTGCAGGCGGGTTCCCTTTTCTCCACATCTTCGCCAGCATTTATTCTGTGTTGTTTTGTTGATGAGCGCCATTCTGACTGGTGTGAGGTGATATCTCATTGTGGTTTTAATTTGCATTTCTCTAATGATTAGTGATGTTGAGCATTTTTTCATATGCCTATTGGCAATCTGTATGTCTTTTTTAGAGAAGTGTCTATTCATTTCTTTTGCCCATTTTTTGATTGGATTGTTTATCTTCCTGGTGTTGAGTTTTACAAGTTCTTTATAAATTTTGGTTATTAACCCCTTATCAGATGTATTGGCAAATATGTTCTCCCATTGTGTGGTTTGTCTTTTTATTTTGTTAATACTGTCCTTTACTGTGCAAAAGCTTTTTAGTTTTATATAGTCACATTTGTTCATCCTGTCCTTTATTTCACTTGCCCATGGAGATAAATCAGCAAAAATATTGCTACGAGAGACATCGGAGAGTTTACTGCCTATGTTTTCTTCCAAGATGTTTATGGTTTCAGAACTTACATTTAAGTCTTTTATCTGTTTTGAGTTTACTTTTGTGAATGGTGTAAGTTGGTGGTCCAGTTTCATTTTTTTGCAACTACTTGTCCAATTTTCCCAACACCATTTGTTGAAGAGGCTGTCTTTACTCCATTGTATGCTCTTACGTCCTTTGTCAAATATTAATTGTCTTTATAGATGTAGGTTTTTTTCTGGGTTCTCAGTTCTGTTCCATTGGAATACTTGTTCTATATATTTGAAATATATCACTGGTATCTTAATAGAAACTGCATTGAATTTATAGATTACTTTGGGTAATATAGACATTTTAATGATGTTTATTCTTCCTATCCACTAACATGGCATATGCTTCCACTTGTTTGTATCATTCCTAATTTCTTAACAATGTTTTATAATTTTCCGAGTACAAATCTTTAACCTCTTTCATTAAATTTACTCCAGGGTACTTTATTTTGTTGTTGCAATAGTGAAGGGGATTGTTTCCTTAATTTCTCTTTCAGACAGTTCATTGTTGGTGTATAAAAATTTCACTGATTTCTGAATATTGATTTTATATCCTGCCACCTTGCTGAATTCATTGATCAGATTTAGTAGTTTTTTGACTGAGACTTTAGGGTTTTCTATGTACAGTATCATGTCATCAGCAAATAATGATATTTTACTTCTTCTTTTCCAATTTGGATGCCTTTTATTCCTTCTTCTTGTCTGATTGCTGTGGCTAGGACTTTCAGAACTATGTTGAATAAGAGTGGTGAAAGGGGGCACCCCTGCCTTGTTCCTGATTTTAAGGAGATTTCTTTTAATTTTTGCCCATTGATTATAATGTTGGCTGTGGGTTTGTCTAGATGGCCTTTGACATGTTTAGGTATGTTCCCTGTATCCCCACTTTGCTATGAGTTTTGAACATAAATGGGTACTGGATTTTATCAAATGGTTTTTCTGCATCTATTGATATTATCATGTGATTTTTGTCCTTCCTTTTGTTTATGTGATGAATCATCGGTCTGTTTAGGTTTCCTGATTCTTCTATATTGATTTTTGAAAGATTATATGTTTCAAAAAATTTGTCCATTTTGCGTAGGTCTAATTTTATGGCATACAGTTCTTCATAGTATTTTTTTTACAATCCATTGTATTTTTGCTGTGTCAGTTGTTACTTCTCCTCTCCCATTTCTAATTTTATTTATTTGAATCCTCTCTCTTTTTTTCTTGGTGAGTCTGGTTAAAGGTTCATCGATCTTGTTTACCTTTTCAAAGAACCAGCTCTTGGTTTCATTGATCCTCTGTATTATTTGTTTAGCCTCTATGTCATTTATTTCCACTCTGATCTTTATTATTTTCTTTCTTCTACTTCCTCTGGGTTTTATTGCTGTTCTTTTTAGTTCTTTTATATGCAGGGGTAAGTTGTTTATTTGAGCTTTTTCTAGCTTCTTAAAGTATGCCTGTAGTGCTATGAACTTCCCTTCAGGACTGCTTTTGCTGTGTCCCATAAATTTTGAGTTGTTATATGTTTGTTTTCATTTGTTTCAAGAAAATATTTTATTTCTTCCTTGATCTCATTGTTAACCTATTTGTTATTAAATAATATTCTATTTAATTTCCAAGTGTTTGAGTGTTCTTCAGTTTTTCTGTTGTAGTTGATTTCTAATTTTATGCCATTGTGATCCAGGAAGATGCTTGATATAATTTCAATCTTCTTAAATTTGTTGAGACTTGTTTTGTGTCCTAGTATGTGCTCTATTCTATAGAATGTATTATGAGCACTTGAAAAGAATGTATATTCTGCTGCTTTAGGGTGAAAGATTCTGAAGATATTTATTAAATCCAGTTGGTCTTGTGTATCTTTTAAGTCTGCTGTTTCTTTGTAAATTTTCTTTCTTGAGGATCTATCCAGTGATGTTAGCGGGGTATTGAAATTTCCTACTATTATAGTATTGTTGTTGATCTCACCATTTATGCCCATCAAAATCTGCTTTATGTATTTAGTTGCTCCTATATTAGGTGTATAGATATTTATAATGGTTATATCTTTCTGTAGGATGCTCCCTTTATCATTATGTAGTGAACTTTTTTATCCCTTACTATAGCCTTTGTTTTAAAGTTTATTTTGTCAGATATAAGTATTGCTACCACAGATTTTTTTATATTTCCATTGGGATGAAATATATTTTTTCACGCCTTTACTTTCAGTCTATGTGTATCTTTTGATTTGAGGTGTGTCTCTTGTAGACAGCATATGTATGGGTCCTATTTTTCACACTGCTACCCTATGTCTTTTTATTGTAGCATTTAACCCATTTACATTTAAGGTTATTATTGATATGTAGTTGTTTGTTGCCATTTTATTCTTTAACTCTACATTCTTCTTTTACTAGATTCTCCCCCTTCCCTTTTGTTCTGTTTATAGCAGGCCCCTTAACATTTCTTGTAGCATTGGTTTGGTTGTAATGAATTCCTTGAGTTGTTTTTGTTTTTTTTTTTTTTGTCTGGGAAGCTTTTTATTTCTCCCTCAATTTTAAATGATAGCCTTGCTCGATAGAGAAGTCTTGGTTGTAGGTTCTTGTTTTGCATTACTTTGAATATTTCTTGCCATTCCCTTCTGGCCTCTAATATTTCTGTTGAGAAGTCAGATGTCATTCTTATGGGGGCCCCTCTGTAGGTAATAGATGGTTTTTCTCTTACAGCTTTTAGTATTCTTTCTTTATCTCTTAATTTTTGTATTTTAATTATGATGTGTCTTGGTGTTGACCTTTTGGATTTCTTCCCTAATGGAACTCTATGTGCTTCTTGAACTTGTGTGACTTTTTCCTACATCAGCTTAGGGAAGTTATGTCCATCCATTGTTGCTCTAAGCTCTTTGAGCATCCTAACAATCATTATTTTAAACTTTGCATCTGGTAATTTGGTTATTTTCAACTCATTCAAGTCTTTTTCTGGGTATTTCTCTTGATTCACTTGGGTTGCATTTCTCTGCCTTCCCATTTTGTTTGTGTCTAGGAAGGGTGTGGCCACAGGAATCCAATGGGTGTGGCCTCTGTGTACCCTAGCTGTGGCCTGTCTGCAGGCCCGCCACCCCCGTAGTTGGGGCACGGGGTGTTGCCAGCAACAGCCCACTGCAGCAGTCACTGTGGTTTCTGCCTCGCCTCTGTGGGTGGGACTGTTTTCACATACTGGGGCTGTAAGCCTTGGCTGTCCCAGCCTCTGCACCTCCCCCAAGGGCAGGACTTTGCTCACGTGCTTGGACTGCAAGCCCTTGCCAGCCTGGCCTTTTCTCTGCCCTGCAGGTGGGACTGCCTTCACTTGTAAGCCCTGGCCTGACCCCCTGCCTCTGCCCCACCCCTGTGGGCAGGACTGCACTCATGTGCGGGGGAAGCTTTGGCTCCATTGGAGGGGCTGTGCTCCTGACCTCAGCTGCAGGTCTCAGCTGGTTTCTTGGCTTTCCCCTTGCCCCTGCAGACAGGACTGTGGGCAGAACTGCAAGCAGAAATGCTTTCACTTGCCCCGTCCACAGCCGTTAGTTGGACCGCTTTTGTGTGCCCCTTCCACCACCGCAGCTGCCCTTAGCCTCTGCTCCTGCCAGGCTTGACTCCGCTTGCTTGGGCCGCAGCCCCAGACAGCCCCCACCCGCACCCCCATCGCTTCTGCCCCTGGGAATGGGACCACGCTTCCACTTCCCGTCACCGCCCACCCTCTGGTGAGCCCTCAGCAGTGTGTGTGTGGGGGGGGAGGGCGATGCAGCTCAGACCTTAGTACTCAACACTGTATCCCTGATGGCTCCCTCCTTCTAAGCAACTCTGCTCTGAGTGCCGTGGGAGAGCTTATTTGGCTAGTGACCTGCTTCCCTTTGCCGGTATTGCTGATTCCAGGAAAAATATTCACTTTAGATTTGGGGGTGACTCAGTGAGGGGTTAGGGTGGCTGTCCCTCAAAGTATTTCTTCCTGTGCTTCCTAGATTATACTCTCTTCCTGCTACTCTGGTCCTCTCAACTCTCCCAGTCTCCCAGAGTTCCAGGTGAGTGATTGTGAAAGAGGTTTTCTGCATGGTCCCTTTAAGAAGAATCCCGTGTCTGAGAAATCTGTCTCTTGCAAACAGTATCCTGGCTTGTTTCGCAACTAAATTCTGTTTGTACGCTTCTTCTAGGCTCTGAGGTTACAGGCTGGGGCTTTGTTCCTGGGGCACAGGACCCTCCCCTCTCTGCTAACCTCACTTCTTGCCACGTGAGTCCCTCCGGGCCACCCTCTCCGCATTTCTGCTTTTCCTACCAGTCTCAGCGTGGCGTCTTCAGTGAT
This sequence comes from Rhynchonycteris naso, assembly GCA_037038555.1. Lineage (NCBI taxonomy): Eukaryota > Metazoa > Chordata > Mammalia > Chiroptera > Emballonuridae > Rhynchonycteris > Rhynchonycteris naso. The sequence continues at coordinate 104,800,062 of CM072996.1, read as the reverse complement.
TCTTGGTTAAAGAGTCCTCTTAATTTAGTCCAACGTTGGATTTTCCAGATGATTGTTCTTAAAATTAAGTTGTAATCCGCTTTGGTTCTGGGAGGTGGAACTTGGTACAGCCGCCTACTCCATCGCCATCTTGCTCCCCATCTGTTCTCTTTAATAAGGTCTAATATTAGTATTTCCTCTGTATTCCTTAGCTCTGAATTCCATTTAGCTTAAAAGAAGCTTTATGTAGAAATCTACTTGATGATGTTTATAGTACAGATGCTTAAATTTTTTCAAGTGTCACACTTCTATTCTGGGAGAACTTACTTGTTGGTCAAGTAATTTATTGGACTTTATAGGTAGTAAAGACATTTTTAGTTCAATTGACTTTATTATTTTTAGGAACTTGTTTCTATTTAGTTCTTTTTGTGAATATTTGGAGAAAATTTCAGCTTCTACAGGCAAGTATGTGCATGAAAACCTTGTCCAAGTTTATTGTGGTGGAACAGAATTTTACTTCGTATATATTGTTCAATTAGGAAATGGTGTGTATATTTTGAATTTCTTGATGCTCTTATTAAGTAATACATTTGAATCGGTAAGCAAAAATGATCACTTTGACTTAGCCAGTTTATATAGATCATAATTTAGGAAATTACTCAAGAGCTTTTCTTCCCTCCTCTAATACATATGCTTAAATTTCTTCTCTTTGTATGAATGAGAATGTTCAGAGCTTTTTAAGTATGACTATTCAAAAAAAGCCATAGAATATTGATTATTGCCCTTCTTGCTGAGATAAAACAATACAAGTGGTTCTACATATTTATAACTTAATATATTTCTAAAATTCAAAATTATGCAGCAAAAAAGGCACTGAGCCAATGAATAAGGAAGCTAAAGGTAATTATATGTATTTATTAGGCAGAATTGAATTAGCTGATGATTGAAATGCAAAGCAGAAATTACCTGTGCCATTAAACAAGACCAGCTAATTGTCACTGTGCTCCACATGGGTTAATTCACTGTTCCTCTTGCTATATGTATGTAAGCCACCTGATTATTGGTTTTTCCTTATCTGCTTCAGAGAAAGTATACAAATCTTTCTTTCTTTTTTTCCTTCTGTTCTTCCTTTCTTTTTTCTCTTTCTTTCTATTTTGTTCTTTCATTTTTTCTTCTTTTTTCAGATGAAATAATCCCAACTGAATTAACAGAAGAGACTATAGATCTCATAAAAGACCAAATACAAGATCCACTCACAAAAATCATTAGTGTTCCTCAACATCAGCAATAGTCAACTGAAAATATAACAGATTGAATGATGCCATTCATAACAGTGATCAAATTTATAAACTATTAATTTAACCAAATAAACAATATATGAGATCTTTATGGAGAAAAAGTTTTAGATTTATTTAAGGGCATAAATGCCTAAATTAATAGAGTACTATACTATGTTCATGGAATAAATGGCAATAGTATAAAGACATAATTTCTCCCAAAGAAATGAATAAATTCAATTTATTCCCAATGAAAATTCTGGTGGAATTTTAAAAAAATTAATTCAACATACTAATTCTAAAATGTATGACTAAAGAAGTTATGAGTAATTAAAGCAATTGCACAAAAGGATAGTAAGAGGGCACCTCATTGTCAGGTATCAGACTGCTGATCTGTGCAGGTGGAGAAAAGATTAATAAAGCACTTAAATGATATTAAGGAAATGTCATTGTATGTAGAAAAGTAATGCTGAGTCTTAGTGTATACCAGTATTTCTCAATTATTTTTTTCATAATTATCTTCCTAAGAAACTTTTCTTAGACATTCATTTTCTAATTTTCCTCCTTTTCTAATTAAATTTTAATACCACAGATATAGTATATATCTTTATCTGTTGGTTGCCTTTGGGGGAAGCCATAATATCTAAGTTCTATCATCCCACTAAGTACCAATTTCACTCCCTTGGGAGTATTATTAAATTCACTGAGAATGCATTTTATTTTAATATTTAAAGGTGAAATTAATTTTAATTAAACTCTGAAATGGAAAAGGTAAAACTGCAAAGCTAGTGAAAAAAATACACATAGAATATTATCCTGACTTTGGAGTGTGTAAAAACTTAAACCAGCTTCCATAAGCACACTCTAAGATTAAAAAAGAAATGAATAAAATTGCATCAAAATTAAGAGCTTCTCTTTATCAAAATATATAATAGGAAAAGTTCATACACAGATCACAGACTGGAAAACATTTTTGAAATAACTAAACAACAAGGGATACCTATCTACAATAGATAATACATTTTATTAATAGAACAAGAAAACAGCAAAAACAAGAGAAAAATGAGTAAAGGACATAAATGTGCCATTCACATAAGGGGAAACTCAAATACCTGACACATAAAGTGATGTTCAACTTCATAAGTAATAAGAAGTAGAGCAGAGGTTAAGGTCATGGGAGGAAAAGTCATGGAACCAAAAGGCTATTGTATTAAAATATAATTAATACACCTATTTCCTCAGAAATCTTTAGAACACATGAGGGAATAACATAAGATTTGAAGATGATTGCAACAAGAAAGGGTTATCTGTGAGTATAAGCTTCATATGGGGGTGTTTAGGGAGGAGAGAGAAAATTGGATAGGAAGTTTGGGAAACAATCTCCAAGGGTCTCCTATGATTCTGCAGGTCTTGTGAGTAGCTTGCCTTTCCTTTGTTCTTGGACTGTCTTTGCAAGAATGTTCATATAGGGAACAGCTTTGGAAGGCAGAAATAACAAAGGGTAGGTTTATTTACTCTCCTTTATAATAAAAAAATGCTATCTCCCTATTAGGGAGTTAGCTTTTGGGAACTGGTACAATAAAAATGATAATACTCTGTTATTGCTATTGCTGTAAATAATAAACTATCCTTTGCCTCCTACCCAGGAATCTCATGTCTTCTGCCAACATCCATAAAGCTGTGGCAGGTTAATCTTTAGCTTGCCAGTATGTAAAATCTCAGTCCCTTCACAACTCCTGACATGAAGATTCTTAGACATCTCTAAGCCCAGTGGTACAAGGTATATGAGCCAGAAAAAAAAAAACCCACAAGTTATGTGGAATTAGTTCTATTGGTTTGTCTACAGGCAGGTTGTGGTGAGTGATTGTGGTGAGGTAAGAAGGAGTGGAAATCTTCAGAAGCTTAAAGGGCTCTAGGAGCTCCTCTTTATTCCTGGAACACAAGGTGCTTCCTTCATGTGGACAGATACACTATTAACAATGAGGCTGTAAAGGTCAGGGGGTGGGGGTTCTGCCTAAGTCACAGGGAAATCCGAGTCTTCTCTATATAATTCTTCCATATAATTTGGAGCTACAAATTGCAAGTACATATACAAAATACCACACATTTTACAAGAATATAGACATATTCAGGGACATATAGTGCTTATACACTATGATGGGTCCTTATGATGGAGAGGGCAATAAAGGTGGGAACTAAGGATGAAGGCAGAAAACCAAATGAGACCAAACAAGAGAAGGCTCTTGCAAGACTGATGATGACAGCACACGGTGAATATTACAACTTTCCCTACTTTAGATCCAAATCTCCCAAACAATAAAATGTAGGTTACATTTTATTATATTCTGGCACAGAGCTTGAAATAGTTTGAGACATGGGAACCCTAATACCAACCAGGTTCAGTGGCAGGCCATACCTGAGCCTACGTATCTGAACCTAATTTAAATTCTAAATTCCACATCCTTTTTTTAAAGATATAGACATATCCAAGAACATATACAGAGGGTCCTCGAGTTACGACAGTCTCGACATACGATAGTTTCAAGTTTACAATGCTCATTCACAAAAAACTTTAAGAAATTGGGATGTGTTTCAGCTTACACCATTAGCGTTGTATTTATGAACTATACAACTGGTGTGGTTGTGTGCATTGGAAGAATACGCAGTACTCTTTTTCTGTGACGTAGTTGTGTTTTCATATTCTAGATTATGATTTTACAACTGTGTTAGGATAGGTAAGTGACTTAGGCTAGGGTGTGTTTCAAATTACACCAAAATTCGGGTTGTGTCACTGCCATAAGAATGGAACTGTGTTGTAGCTAAGGATCCCCTGTAGTATTTATACATTAAAATGGGCCCCTATGATGGAGAGGAAAATGAGGTTGGGAATCAAGTTAAAAAAAAATGAAACAAAATCAAATAAGAGGGAACCTTTGCCTAGACTGGGGATAGCAATATGCCATGAGTAAATTAGGTCTCTCTACCTAAGGTTCAAAACCAAAATCAACAGAATATAGCTTATTCCATCAAACAACTTGTAACGGGTCTGAGATAGGTAAACCCTGATTCCAACTCCAATTTGAATTGTTTTTATTCTTTTTTTGACTCTTCATCTCTGTTGCCCTTTGAACTAGTCATTTGACCTTTTACTCTCTCTAAAGGACTTTTAAGCAAACTTGTCACTTACTTTTACAAATTTCTTCTTAGTGTAGGATAGCATCATCCTCATCCCTTAGGCCCAGCATCTCTGGCTCAGCCCCTTTGGCTGGCACGGTGACCAGACTATGCAGGACCTCCAGGCTGAACCACTCAGCACATGAAAAGTGTCTTGGGTAAGCAGGGATCTCAGAATTGGTTGGGGAAACAAAAGCCTTTTAAGGATCTTGTAAGCAGTTTTTTTCTGGTACAAGTCAATGGTTGTGATGGGTGGTGGGTAGGGGGAACTAACTGTAGGGTGGGAGATAGGAGATGAAGTAGTTAGGGGAGGAGGATAAAACAATGAGAGGGAAGAGAAGTGGGGGACTATGAAAGAAATTAAGATCTGTTTCTCAATACGATTTATCAGACTTCAGTCTGTGATCTGTGATTCTTCAGAGTCCTTTGGGGATAGGAAAGCAGCCACATTTGAGCGTACATACTAAGGGCTCAGAAGGACAGGAAATAGAATATTTGACTTTAACCCCCTTGGAGTTGGATATCTAAATGCATGAATGGGCTGTAGAAGTGATACATGTTACTAGGGATGCTTCTTTCCTCATCTCACAATTATGAACAAATGAAAAGACTTAAAATACTATAAATGTGATATTTTGTATAAAGGATCTTGACAACTACACATACCAATCACTAACTGAATGTGGTTATTTACTGTTTGATATTAAATTTCTTCCCACAATTCTGTGCCAAGAGCATTTGCAAGGTATGATGAATAATGAAGGAACACTGGCTGGTTCCATGGAACAAGTATTTTTATGTCCACCACAAACCAAAGTTATTATCCTCAGATATTCAATCATCTGAAGGAAATAGAAGTTTATTTCTTCCTTCAGGGATAAGCAGTCCTGAGCTGTTACAATGCCTCTGTGTTAACGAATCTGAGACTTCTTTTTTAGCTTGTTTTTCTATCATATCTCAAGGATGGCTTCTGTCTTGAAGGCTAGTTCATTATCAATCATGATCCATGTAGCAAGATGCAGGATGGGAGGAAAGAAGGTATTCTTCTTCCCTGTCCCAACACAAACTGAGAGTGACACAACTTAGCTCACATCCCAATGAGCAAAATGTCATCACATAACTCTTATCTAGCTGCAGGGGGTCTGGGAAATGTAGTATTTGCTGGTTGCCTTGTGCCCACTGAAGATTTTTGTTCTCTTGAAAAAGAGTAAAACAGATGTTAGATAACAACTACCAGTCTTAGCCATTATAGGATATTTACAAAAAAATATTGATGAGATTTTTGGGGGCGGGCAGTGATAAGAGCTCATTCTTACAATGATAAAGACTGTGAAGAGGTCAGTTAAAATAATTTAAATGCCTGACATGATCCCTGTTCTTGAGGAGCTTATAGCCTTACTCAGGAAGCCAGTAATACACACCAATTATTTCAATACAACATTAATGTTTAAAATGAAGTGAATACAGAATGTCATGGGAAGTCAAGCATGGAAAACTGACACAGAAAGGAGCTATTGAAAGATGCCCCATTGAACACCAAGGATGAACCAGCCGAGCCAGTGACCCCTTACTCATGCCTGTGACCTTGGGCTTCAAGCCAGTGAACACGGGGGTCATGTCTGTGATCCCACGCTCAAGCTGATGACCTCAGGGTTTCAAAACTGGGTCCTCAGCATCCCAGGCTGATGCTTTACCTACTGCACCACCGCCTGGTCAGGCAAGAGCTACAGAAATTAAAAAAGCAAAATTTTAACAATATCCCACAGCAAATAACTACAGTTTAATTTATTCATTGGGAATTATGTATTATCGGTAGTCCCAGAAATGTTCTCAGTGATGTCTTCAGTGGGTCAGCCACTGCCCTAGAGCAGCACGTTCTAGCTTTGCTGGTCTTGGTGCAAAGCATGTCAGGGGCTGGCCCCACATAAGATGGATCTCCTTCTGTCCTTTGAAAAAGGAAGTTAAGAATCTGTTCTTTCCGTGATACCCCTATGAATAAAACCACACTTAGGAAGAGAATCAACTGTCCTCTGCTTACCTTCCCCACCCTGGTTTCACTGCCTCTTGTTCCCACCTACTAACAGGACCTCAGTGTTAGGCCAAGGCCCTCCCCAAACCCAGAGATTTATGACAGTCCTCAAGGTGTCTCTTCTACGTGTTCCCCAAAAAGGTTGGTCAGTTAATGTGCAGTAACAGTCATTTTGTCTTCATCCTTTCACCCCAACCCTCTCCACTGAGTACATCAGCTTCCTTCTCTCCATAGAACTGGCTTGGGACACCTGCTGTCATGCCCACTGGCTGTGCCCACTGGGCAGTACCGACTCCTGTCACTTGATGCTTCCAGCACAGTGAAGCCCTGGCTATGCCCATGGTGTGTGGAAATTGCCTCTTTTTAGTAGGTTACCAGCACAGTGCTGCTGTCTCACTGAATTTTTGTGGATGAACACTTCATTTCTGCTTATAGTTTCTCTCCCCTGGCCACCCCCAGGCCAGTGTGGGGCATGACCTGATAGTAAATCACAGTAGAGGACACCATGTAGTACTCAGAATTGCCCCTCCTTGTGGGGAGGGAATCTCTCCAGAGGACTTCCCCTTAACTCAAGGTAATAGACTTATTGAGGCCCCAAACCTGGGGCTCAACCACAGCTCAGAAATGTCTGAATTCAACTTGGCTCAGAGGAGAAAACCTCCCAACACAGAGTTAAAGAAGGAAGAGGCGCATATGTAATTACACTCCTGCTGTCCCTTTGTTGCCTCAGAGCCACAACCCCTCCCCTAACCTCCCTGGGGACAGCAGGTTCCATTGGAAACCCTGACATCCATCTCTTTGCTGTTGGGGCAGGAACAGTCGTTCAGAGGAGGGACCCTTTCTTGTGCAATAAAGATTTAAGAAATAGCTCCTGATGTGTCTCCCTTTTCCGTAGTCTCGCTGCCTTCCTTGTGGATGGCCCCTTTACCATTCTAACGCTAGGAGAGATTGTGTGTGTGTGTGTGTGTGTGTGTGTGTGTGTGTGTGTGTGTGTGTGTGTGTGTGGTGTAAATGCCATTTGACAGAAGAGAAGGATGTGATGTGTAGACAGTTCCTGATGTACCAGGAAGGGAAACGGAAAGCCTCTCCCTCTCCTGTATCTGGTGAGGAGAAAACGGAAGCAAAGGTTAGACCCTGGGATGGGAGAGTCCAGGCACAATAAGAGAAAATAAACTGTTTGCTTTCGTGAGCCAACAAAGGCCAGGAGTCAGGAAACAAGTGGATTTGAAAAGCCTTTTGTTCATGCTAATGAGCCCCGTGGGTGGGTGGTGCTGGTCCAGGCAGCCCCGAGCTGAAATGATTGCCTGCTGTCTTTGATTCTGGCTCCTGACAGCAGCCTTCCCTTTTATCCTTGACACTAATCTGAGTGATGCAGAAGTTGGAGTAAATCCATGCTGGTTTAACAACATGGACTCATGACTTCCACCAGTTGTATAATTCAGGCTGGCAAATAAAAATTACTTCATTTGCTTAGGTGATGTTAGAAGTGAATTATCCAGAGAGCACGGAACCCAAACTCCCCAGGGTAGCTATTAGCATTGAGGCGGATGGCAACAGATGGCCAGCAGTAAATTGTGAACAGTGACTGTGCAGTCAGCTGGGAGCTCTTAGGGCCCAGCATCTGTGGACTTTTAACTGCTTGCATTTCTGCCACACATTCTTCCTACGAAGGCATTCCATGATCCATTTAGCTAATCAGACTACTAGGACCCTTAGCTGGAAAGCAAAGAATGATTTAAATTGCTTTTTTAAAAATTTCTGGTGGGAAATAAAAGCATTGTATTAGTGAATCCAGCATTTAGAGTTGAATACATAATAGCTTTCATGACAACAAAGAGCAATAAAAGCAATTTCATGTGTTCTGAAGCTTTGCTCCTCGTCCTCCCCACAGGAGTATACAGGACTGCGCTGGATGCTTCAGCAGAAGGGAGACACTGAACCCTTGAACTAGGTAGAAGAGTTCATGCTCTCTGAATTTTATCAACCACCTATATTCCTCAAATAGAATTAAGACTGCTTCTTATAGAGAAAAATGTTCACTGAATGGAACTTTTATCACTTCCGTATTGAATTCAGTAATACCAGAGGCATTCCTTTGTAGACAAAGGTTCTTCTGCTCAGTTTGATTTTCATCCTTTCACTGACTTCAATGCAATTAAATAATGCCTGTGATGTATGTGTAGTTTTTGTTTGTTTGTTTGTTTGTTTTGGTGAGTTTCATACCTTAGCTTTTTAAAAACCTGTTGAACATTCACTCTGGGGTGTCAGTTCTCTCATATACGCTTCCTTTTTTACCTACTAGTAAGCAGACAGAGACTAACTAAGAGTCCTCACCAGAACAAGCAGGAATTGCATAGATGCTTGGGACTCTATTTTCAGGTTTCTTCTTGCCTTTGTTAGCTTTCCTAAGTGAAATGGATATTTTCTCATCTTGAGTCCTTATCATGTCCATTTCCAGAGTTTTTCAAAATTTCCGCTGAAGAATTTGGAATCCAGTCATTCACACCACCCTCAGTTGTTTTTTGTTTATTTGTTTTAGCGTGTGTGTGTGTGTGTGTGTGAGAGAGAGAGAGAGAGAAAGAGAGAGAGAGAGAGAGAGGTAGGGGGAGAGAAAAGAGGAGGAAGGAAGAGAGATGAGGAGCATCAGTTCATAATTGTGGCACCTTAGTTGTTCATTGGTTGCTTCTCATATGTGCCTTGACGGTGGGGTGGGGGGGCTCCAGTGGAGCCAGTGACCCTATGCTTAGGCCAGTGACCCCGTGTTCAAACTGGGTAAACCTGGCAACCTTGGGGTTTCAACCTGGGATCTCAGTGTCCTAGGTCAATACTCTATTCACTGCGCAACTACTGGTCAAGCTACCCCCAGTTTCTGTGGGTCCTGAGAAGCTTATTTTGTTTCTCAACTTTGTCTTCTTTATCCTTCTCCATTTTTTTATGCTTCCTTTTGAGTCCCTCCCTCCCCCACTGGGCTCCATTCATTGAGACTGTGGACTGCGGTGCCTCCCGCTGCTCCTTGCCCCTTCACCTTCACTCCCCTCCTGGGTGCACTACGAACTTAGGTAGCATGAGCCAGCCAGGTGGGACTTCTTTTCCATCTCTGGTGAGTCAGGCTATGTATTGCTTTGACATGGAGCCTGGGGGTTTGGATAGGAAATGAGGAGAGTCCAAGTTGTATCCCCCCAAACCAGAAAACAGCCTTCTATCTCTGTAGTTTGCTTGGATGTAGTTTAATTTTCAAAACTTATATCTCTCACATATAGAATAGACATGTGTCAAAGATTTATTCAAACCAATGAAGGAATCAGTAAGATAAGCTGATTCAAATACATTTGAGTTAATGGGTCTTTAAAGACAGAAAAAAAGAATATTAGAATAAGATTGTTAGGTTAGATATTAAATCAGTTAATAGCCCACAAGACAGTATTGCCATAAATATGGGATAGTTCTTTTAATAGACAGAAAATCACTTATTTCCTCAGTGGAAAAAAAAAATCTACAAGTTAAGATGCAACTTCAAAGAATTTGGGGTTTTTTGTTTTTTTTATTCATTTTAGAGAGGAGACACACACACACAGAGAGAGAGAGAGAGAGAGAGAGAGAGAGAGAGAGAGAGAGACAAAGAGAGAAAGGGGGAAGGAGCTGGAAGCATCAACTCCCATATGTGCCTTGGCCAGTGCAGGGTTTTGACTTCAGTGTTCCCAGGTCGACGCTTTATGCACTGCGCCACCACAGGTCAGGCAGAATTTGGGTTTTTAATCTATGTTAGATGGTGAGTCAAACAAAGGTCTATTCCCTCAGATACTTAGATCATCTTTGGGTGGCCCTATTAAAATATTTATCATTGAAAGTATGTGCTACCTTTCCTTTGACCTATTTCAAAGTTTTGGATCTTTTTTTCTTAACACATCTATCCATAACATTAGAGTATCCCAGATTCAGGGATTAAACATCCTAGGCCAGTGATGGACAGTCTTTTGAGCTTGGTGTGTCAAAATTTGCCAAAAAACCAAGCATAACTCGGGTGGTGTGTCACTTCGAGAAAAAAACCCATAATTTCGCGATATTTATAGTTTAAATAACAAAAATGTTTTGGCCTACAGACCTCTGGCACAGAGTGTCTACACTACAGCAAATGTTTTATCCTCGGCTACTGCACCTGGCCGTGCAGGAGCCGAGGATGAAACGTCCTTCTCGGCATGCGGCCCCATACTTCTCTGGTATGTGGCCGCATGCAGTCACGTGTCATCAAAAATGGCTACGCGTGTCAGTGTTGACACTCATGTCATAGGTTCGCCATCACGGTCCTAGGCTGTGCAGCTAAGCTGCATATGGTAATTTCTCAACATACCTGCTTTAAAGCTGTGCTGGACTGCTTCATGAGACGGCCCATTATGGCCGAGGTATTGTTCTAAGTGTGGTGGGGGATGCAGGAATGACACAGAGTGATCCTTTTGTTCTAGCCACATGTTCTCTTTAAAATTTTGTTGTCAAGGAGCTATTTTCAGAGATTATGCTCAGGCGGAACAAATGTTAGTACTGCATTTGGTGTAGTAGGGCGGTAAGAGATATGTATGGGAATTCATTCAATAAAATAGCATGGCACACTTTGGGGTGCCTGTGTGCTGGAGGAGCTAGAGAAGCAGGAGATATTTCTAGTTGTGATAATACAGATGACCCTTCACTGAAAAAAAAAAATTCAAGGCCCTGGCTGGTTTGCTCAGTGGATAGAGCGTTGGCCCAGAATGTGGACATTTCGGGTTTCATCCTGGGTCAAGACAAAATGAGAAGCGACTGTCTGCTTCTCTTCCCTCTCCTCTTTCCCCTCTTTCTGAGGATAGCTCCATTGATTTGAGAATCGACCCCAGACGGGGGAGGCCATGTGGATCCCAGTTGGGGTACATGCAGGAGTCTCTCTCTTCCTTCTTCTCACTTAAAAAAATAATGAAATTCAAAAACAATTTATAGACACTATTACTTGATATTTAGAATTTTTTACCTTATTAAGAATTCCAAATTGCTCATTTAGAAATAAAACAAAACAATTTCTGTGCTGAGCTTCAGGTAGCTCTCTCAGTAACAGCTTCTTATGACAACCCAAAGAATACGAGATCAAAGTGGGTACAAGCCTGTGGTCTGGCCCTTTAAAATTACACAGCTTCTGAAGGTGGCTTATTTTTGTAGGATGGTCTTATTTTATAGGATCTGTAAAATACAGAAAGTACAAAAGCCTGTGTGCCATGAATAAGAGAGCATCAGACTTAACGCAGGAACTAACCAGTATTGATTTTCTTGAACTAAATGTGCCTAAAGGCCCATAATTGTGACTTCCAGACACCCAGCGCCATATGTCCCTCTGGCAGCGGGGGAGACTGACACAGTCAGGAAGCGAAACGCCTCCCTGAAGCCTGCAGTGGATGCTGCCATGGGAGATTGGGGTAGAGAAGGCAGGGCAAAACGGTCTCCCTTCCGGTTCTGATGCTGGAACTTATGAGTCAAACTGTATGCATCACAGAGGCGAGGTCTGCTCCCGGAACTAGAAGTGCCTATGAGAAGCAGTTACCTGGTATCCCATTTTATTTCCAGAATGAACCTTTGGTCAAGTCTGTGCCAGAGAAAGGTTCCTTTCTGTGAGGTGCTACAGTACCCCAGAGCTGAGATTGGCCTGGCCACAGATAGAACAGTAGAGCAAAGAGAGCTGTGATATTCTGGGCTTCACAACACAACACAGAGGTTAGGAATATAGCCTCCGGAGCAACATAGCCCAAGTTAAATTCCAGTTTCTTTGTTAAAATGTGGAGCCAGAATTTTCAGATCAAAATCCTGACTCTGGAATTTATTGCTTACCCTGTGACCTTGGGCAAGCTCCTCAACATCTCTGTGTCTCTGTCTGTGAGATGGGGATAATCAGTGACTACCACATGGGCTTGCTTGTGAGGAGGAAATGAGTTTATATATAAAGGCACTTAGGTGAAGCAGGACAAGAAGTACTGGAACATATTTGGCCTCTCCTTTCTGCCAGCTTCACTTAAACACCTTGTATTCGTGGCAGAAACCACGTACAGCTAGCTGAAGCAAAATAAAAAAGGTGGTGAAGTTTATTATAAGAATACAGGGATGACTCATGATCACCTAAGGACAGAAGTGGTGGGCCTTTGCCAAAGAGACAGAGGCTGAAACGACATCAGGATATTTCTATCCAATGCTGTAAACACTGTAAATTTGAGCTTCACACTCAGTTTTTTGTTTGTTTGTTTGTTTGTTTATTTTTTTAGTAAGTGAGAGAAAGACAGGAAGGGAGAGAAATGAGAAGCATCAAATCAACTCATAGTTGTGGCACTTCAGTTGTTTTATTGATTGCTTTCTCATAACATGCCTTGACTGGGGGGCTTCTGCCAGTCAGTGACCCCTTGCTCAAGCCAGTGACCTTAGGCTAAAGCCAGCAACCTTGGGCTTCAAGCCAGCAACCTTTGGGCTCAAGCCAGCAACTCCGCACTCAAGCCAGCAACCTCAGGGTTTCAAAACTGTGTCCTCAGCATCCCAGGTCAACTGTCTATCCACTGCACCACCACTGGTCAAGCAAACACCTTCAATCTACAGTCAATTTATGTGTGAGGTGTAATCCAAAAACATTTTTTTACATTTGAATTACCAGTTGTCTGAGCAATTCTCATTGAATGTTTCATCCTTGTCCCACTGAACTACAAATAGTACCCTGTAATGTGTCAAGAACATAGACGTGTGGGGCACTTCTAGGTTCTTCACTTTATTCCATTGGTTGTCTGTTTCTGTAGCCTAATCATATTGTTTTAATTAATGGTTTTATAATAATATTAAGAGTTTATGATAAAACAATATCACATGGTCTTAATTGATGGTTTTTTAATACTCTTGATATCTGACAATAAAAATTTCCTCAGTTTATTATTTTTTTCAGGAGTGTCCTGCCTATTTTTGGGTCCCCTTTCTTAGGGTTAGTTTAAAAATTTGGTTGCAGATTCTTTAACATACTCCATTAAGAGGTGGTATCCACGTTCCCTCCCCTTGTGCCATGGCATCGCCTCCATTATTCAACTGGCTGAAGCACTTGCAAAGCAACACACAGGATGTATGACCTTAGACTAGAAAAAGGACATTAGCAGAACAATTGATAAAAATTTGATAAAGTCAGTAAATTAGTTAATAATACCATAATTAGATAATACTATTTGTTTTTTACAGACAATATTTAGATTTATCTCGATGTTTACAAGTTTCTTTGCTGTGATTTGTCTGGCATCTCAGCCTTCTGGAAACATTTTCTTTTTTCTAAAGAACATACTTTAGGTCTGTTGGAAATAAACTCTCCATTTTCACCATCTCTGTCTTTATTTCCTCCTGATTCTTGAGAGATTGTTTTTCCTGAGTGCACATTTCTAAGTTAGTAGTCGTTTTCTCAATGTTTTAAAGATCTTATTCCACTGTGTTCTGGCTTTTGTTTTACTACTGAGATGTCTGCTGTAATTTTTAAACTGTTATTTATTTGTAAGCTATCTATCTTTCGCTTCTGAGAGCCATTCAGACCTTCTCGTGGTCCTTCATGTTCTGTAGTTTCATTGTATGGAGATTTTTATTTCATACTGTTTACTTCACATTGTGCATGCTGTGTACATCTCCCATTTCTGGAAAATTCTCAGCCATTATCTCTTCAGCCCTCATCTTCCTTTATGCTCTTTATTCTCATCTTATAAAATTTCAGTTCAGACCTTCTTATTCTGTGATGCATATTTCTTACCCTCTCTTTCATTATTTCCATTGCCTATGCTGCATTTTTCAAATCCCTCTTCAAGTTTACTAATTTTTTCTGCTATGCATAATCTGCTAATTAACTCATCCATTGAGTTTTTACTATACCAATTATGTGTTTCTTGTTTATTTTTTGTTTTTCAAATAACTTTTGTAGTCTTAGCTACTGCTCAATTTTGTGATTCCCTTCTGATTTCTTCAAATATTTTATATATGGCCTTTCAATTCTAATATCAGATAGTCATTATGTATAGTACTTGTGTTTAATGTATCTGTTGTTTCTGCTGAATCTCATGCTTTGTGAATTTGGGGTTTGATAAATTTTATTGCAAGTGATATGAGGGCATACATAAGGATGATTTTTCTCAGAGAAGATTTGTGATGTTTTGCTGGGATCCAGGGGTGTTACAGACCTGGCACCATACAAGTTCCCTTTTGGGTCTCAATATAGCCTAAAAGTTTCTTTCTTTCTCTTTCTCTCTCTCTCCCCTGTATTGCTCTGGTCCAGGGCTCCTGTATGCAATACTGCTGTTGACATTTGCTTACAGGACAGCTACTTGTCATTCATGTGTTTTGAGTTTGCCAACTGCATTTCACCCCATGGTCTTTTCCGCTCTCATTGTCTATAAGCCCAGCCTGGTCTATTCTTCATGCAGGGTCTTATATTTCTATACAGCAGAGTTCCCTCAGTATAACTGAATTTTTTTCATTTTTTTCAAGACACTTAACATTAGCTAGCATCACATTATATCATTAATTGTTTTTTGTGTTATGCCAGTCTTCCTACTAGAATGTAAACCTCCTGAGAATAGGGACTTTGGTTCACAGCTTTATTGTCTGTGACCAGAACATCATGCTTAGTTCATAGGTGAACTAAGAGTTTAATAGCTATTTCTTGAATGTTGAAATAAATTAATAAATGAACAAGTGAATTCTACCAATAAGTTCACTGATATCAGGTATTCCAGTTATTTGTATAGGTACAAAGATGAATATGGCAACAATATTTCCCTTGAGGTATTTATGAGACTTAGTGAGGTAAAATGAAAGAATAAATTTAATAAAGCACTATAGTGCACACACACACACACATATATATAAATAATATCATACCAAAGTGTATACAACTATCTCTCGAAGATATATGCCATGCTCAGTAGTTTTTAGCTCATCATGTAAGTTATGATAAACCTTTCCTATGAAAAGGAATACAATTAAAATTGTGCTTTAGACAGACTCAGATGAAGTATATTGGATAGATCAAGGCAATGAGATTGAATGCTGGGAAAGAGGATAGGCCATTGCAGCAGTTCATGCTTTATCTATTAAAAAAATATATTTTAGAGTGCCTGTGATAAGCCAGGCACCACTCTAGGCACCAAGGAAATATCGAGAACAAGACAAGTAAGGGTGGTTGGTGGGGCAGTGATGACTGACAGTGACCCTCTCTAAAGAGGTAGCATATGTACAGAGACCTGGATGACAAGCTGGAGGCACCCACAGGCAAACCAGAGGGACCCCTCACTTAGAGGGAATGAATGGCACGTGCAACCCTGTGTTTTGTGCTTCAAGGATCAGGAAGTAGACCACTGGGCCTGAAACTGAGTAACTGATGAGAGAGTATTTGTTGAGTTTGGAGAAGTAGACAGGACCAGACCACTTAGGTACTTAGAGGAGTTTGGAAACTGTCCCAAGTGCAGTTGAAAACTCTGGCAGGGTCCCAGGTGGGAGCAGGGAGAAAAATGTGACTTAAATTTTAAGAAGTCTACTCATATGGCTGCTCTTCGAAAAATGTTCAAGAAAGAGGTGGTATAAACTACTGGATTGAACAAGATATGAAAGGACCCAAGCTCAAGCAGAGGGGTCTCTCCATGAGGACCTGTTTCCCCTTCCTAAACCGTCACTTCTACAACTTAATTGCAGAATTCCTAATGCAACCCAGTGCTGAGAATACAAAGGAGATGAAATGCACATTCAAAAATAATGTTTGCATGAACAAATGGCTGCCAAAGGATTCTGTTCTTAGATAATGTCAGCCAGTAACTGAGTTGCTTAAAGAATAATGTTAAACTGTGGGCTCAGTTACAATGTAGGTCAATTATATTTGGGATTGTTTCACGATCACAAATCACGGTTACACTCTAATCCTAGCATTGTGGTAATTTCATCCTTTTTTTTTTTTTTTTTTTTTTTTTTACAAATGCCTTTTGTATTAGTGGAGTCTGGATAATTATATGTATATAACCCAGTTCAAATCTGTTACCACTACTAGAAATTAATTTCAAGAAAACATATATTATGTTTGGTTTGTCAGTAACATCATCTCATACAAGTAGATAACATATGTTTGGGGAATTTTTTACTGCTAGTAAGAATAAGGCTTTAGAGATTATTACATTTAGAATTACCAGTGGAATATTCTGTTTATATAAAGCAAATCTGCCTCATTTTCTGGAAATAACTACTCCTCCAAGAAGTGGGAGTACAGAATTTTAGTTAAGAAAATGGCTTGGAGAGAAACATCCCTGAGTCTGAGTCCCAGCATGGCCACTTGTTAACTGTGTGATCTTGGATAAAGCATTTCTTCAACTCTGATTTTTGAAAAATACCCATGTCCAGAGGGGTCGTGCTTTGCTCCACATTTAAGAGCTCTATTTAATATTGCCTTTATTGATGTATCTCTTTGAAATGATCTATCAAGATTCTGAGCTACAGCTTGATTAATCTAAGACTTCGTACTAGATTGTAAGCTTCTTAAAGGCAAAGATTGTCTTGTTCAAAAACAGATTATTTTCTGGCACAGTGTCTGACACTGGTGGACCATTTGTAAATATTTGTGGAGAGCTTGGTGAGCTGGTTGATGAGACAGAGATGCCATCTTAGGTGTGTGGCTGGGGCTTAAGCAAACCTCTAGTTGGCATCATCTCAGTGAGGTAGTTTGGTCTGGGATTGGTCCTTTATAGGCCTAAGAACTAGATTTTGCACCATGGCCAAAGGTGATGACTCTCTTGGAGGTAGACTCAGACTAAACAAACTCATGTACAACTGTATTTATTTCCACTAAGAAATATAACTTTTGTTGATCTGGAATTCTGCTTATTTATTCATTTAATGAATATTGTTTAATCATTTCCTATGTGCCAGATACTACTGTATCTTTGTATAAACAGTGAACAAAACAGACAAGCTTGCCACTCTTATGCAATTTACACAACTATGTCAACAAATAAATATAAAATGTCAGATAATGTTAACGTTATAAAGAAAAACAACAGGATACGAAGATGAAAATTGTTAGGATGGAGTATGTATTATTTTAAATTGGATAATCAGAGAAGGTATTCCTCAGGAGGGGACATTTAAACTAACACATGAGTAAAGTGGGAGGAGAATATACCAAAAGGGGGAAATTGTATACTGTGTGCAAAGGCAGTGAGATAGAAATAATCCTGTGGTGTTTAGGGATAAAAAGAAGGCCAGTGTGATGGGCAGCCTCTAAGATGGCTCCCAGTGATCACTGGCTGTTCACATCCTCCCTTTGAGTGTCTGATAAATTTAGTAACTGGTGTCCAAAGAATAGAATGTGACCCTGGCTGGTTGGCTCAGTAATAGAGCATTGGCCTGGAATGTAGATGTCCCAGGTTTGAGTCCCAGTCAGGGCACACAGGAGAAATGATTATCTGCTTATCTACCCCTCCCCTCCTCTCCTCTCTCTCTCTCTCTCCCTCACCCACAGCCATGGCTCCATTGGTTCGAGTGCGTTTGCCCTGGGCACTGAGGATGGCTCCATGAAGCCTCCACCTTAGGCACTAAAAATAGTTCGGTTTAGAGCATGGCCCCAGAAAGGGCAAAGCATCGGCCCCAGATGGTGTTACTGGATGGATCCCAGTTGGTGTGCATGCAGGAGCCTGTCTTTCCCTCTCCCTCCTCTCACTAGGAAAAGAAAAAAGAGCCTGACTAGGCAGTGGCCCAGTGGATAGAGCATCAGACCAGAATGCAGAGCACCCAGGTTCAAAACCCCGAGGTCACCAGCTTGCGTGCGGGCTCATCTGGTTTGAGCACAGCTCATCAGCTTGAACACAAGGTCGCTGGCTTGAGCAAGGGGTCACTTGATCTGCTGCAGCCTCCTGGTCAAGGCACATATGAGAAAGCAGTCAATGAGCAACTAAGGTGTCACAATGAAGAACTGATGCTTCTCATCTCTCTCCCTTCCTGTCTGTCTCTATCTGTCCCTCTCTCTTTCTCTGTCACACACACAAAAAAAAGAAAGAAAGAAAGAAAGAAAGAAAGAAAGAAAGAAAGAAAGAAAGAAAGAAAGAAAGAAAGAAAGAAGAAAATAAAATGTAATGTAGTGGAGGCAATGGACTGTCATTGCCAATATTAGGATGCAAATATGTGGCAACTTCCATCTGGGGTGCTATTTCCCACTCTTGTTTTCTTGCTGTGCAGCAAAGAGTTAACACAGCAGGCCTGCCAATGCTATCCTTAGAAAGGTGAGCTTATAAGTTCTCTGTGGCTGGCACCTGAGAACTGGGTTGGTAAACAGTTCCCTGAACTATTATAAAACTTTCCCTACCTGATAAGTACGGCTCACTATACCCAGGCTGTGCAGACAGTATGCTCATGCTGAACACCTGCTCTCTCCTCAGGGTCTGGAATTTTAGTACGCACTAGGCAGAGGTTGCCTGTGTGACCAGCTTTCTATAAAATCTTCAGGTGCTGCATCGTAACTCGACTTCCCTAGGCGGAAACATTGCACACGCATCACTGCAGTTTTGTTGCTGGGAAAAGAGCACGATCTGTGCGTGTCCTTGTGGGAGAATAGGAGCAGAAAGAAGCCTGCTAACGGATTCCTCCAGACTCTGCCTGTGCCTGTTTCCTTTATGATCTGGCTATGCATCCTTTCCACATTGCTTGGATAAATCTTAGTATGAGTACAATTACATGGTGAGTTCCATGAGTGCTTCTAGCTCATTGGTGAATGTAGGGGTGGCTTTGGGGATTCGCAGCACACTTGCTTTGATGAAGCAAGCTGCCATGAGCTGCCTTATGGAGTGGTCCACGTAGCCCAGCACTGCGGGGGACCTCTGGCCTACAGCCAGCAAGAAGGATCTGAGACCTTCAGTCGAACAGCCGCTAAGAAACAGAGGTCCATGAGTGTGGAAGCAAACCTGCCGCTAGTTGAGACTTCAGATGAGGCTACAATCAAGGTCAACACCTTGACTGCAGCTTGTGAGGGACCTTGAATCACAGGCACCACCCAAACTGGGCTTGGATTCCTGGCCTACTGAAACTGTCAAATAATAAATATGTGTTGTTCTTAGCCTTTAAATATCAGGGTGATTTGTTATACAAATCAAGCAGTATGGCTGGAGTATAGGGAGCAAAGAAAATGTGGTAGATGAGGGGTTTAGAGGTATAGACACAGTCAGATCCAACAGGGCATTGTAGTCTAGGGTAAGGTTGTGCAATTTTGCTCCATCAGGGGATCTGGAGCAGGGAAATCTGATCAGCACATTGCCCCCTTGTAGGCCAGTGGTTTCTACTTGGGCTGTTTTACAATCACCCAGGGAGCTTTATAAAAATACCTATGCTGGGCTCCGCCCTCAGAGATTCTGGTGCAGTTGGCCTCAGGAGAGCCTCTATATCATTATTTTTTAAAAGCTTCTTGGGTAATTCTGATGGGCTATTTGGACCAAGAACCAGACGTGCTTTAGGGAAGCACACCTGTGTGGGAAGCCAGAGAGTTGAGTTTGTGGAGTAGGGAATTAGAAGGAAGGGAGTGAGTTGCATATTTCTTATGATGGATTATTATATCAAATTAAGCAGGCCTGGTAAATCTAGGGATGGTTCTCTTCTGACCAATGCTGAGAAATGGCCACAGTGCCCAACCTTTGGATTGTCCCTTCCTATGATAGCTGTCATCTATCTGTTCACACAAGGTACAATACTATAAATTAGGTTTTAGGGTTGTTTTTGTGTGTTGTTCGTTTATTTTTTCAGAGAGAAAAAAAAAGCATTGACTCCTTGTTCCTCTTAGCTGTGCCATAGATTGATTGCTTCTCATATGTGCCCTGACTGGGCTTGAACCTGCCACCTCAGTACTCAAGGTAGTGCCCTATCCATTGCACCACCAGCCAGGGCTAGGCTTCAGTTCTAAAGGGACCAATACAATTATAGCATCTTTAGTCTTAAAAGTTGTTTGATAAATTCCAACCAGTAGCAAAAGAAAGAGTCTTTTGTCTTCTATTCCCAAAATGGGAGACAAAATAAACTCTCCAGGCAACCTGTCTCTGTCCTGAAAAGAACGGATCTATAACCTATATTTTACAGCTGTGTAATCAATATATGCATTTAAGAGAGCAAATTAGGGGGCATTTCAAGATGCTTCGTCAAACTTGTTTCTTAAAACTTCATCCCCTATAATGAGAACATAGACAGTAACATACCAAAACAAAACAAAATGAAAAACCACTTTCATGGGTCTACAACAATTTTGGATATTTGTATACTGTATTTTCTATTAGTTATCTTTATATTTTTGACCAAAAATATTTCTCTGAATCTTAAATTCTGATCAAAACTAACATTCTTGATTGAAATATAATTTAAAATTTAAATAAAATTTACTTCAATTGATGTAAATTTTAAAATCTTCATTTATAATGTTCCATATTTAAAACTTTATGGTTTTTTCTGAGGATGAAAATAGTTATATTTGCTTCTCTTCGCAAGTCAGTTTAGGTTCTGAACAGAAGGGAAGTTCATCTGGGGGAAGTGCTGACTGTTCCTAGCACCTTAGCGAATACCCTTATGCTTTTCTTGAAAAAGAAATAAGGATGGAAAATTCAAAAGCAATAATTCCAAGTCACTCATTCAGTCATTTGACAGACATTTTGAGTGTACTGTATTCTAGGTGTTCTTCTTGGTGCTAAGGATATAACAGTGAACAATTTATACAAGGTCTTATTTATGGAGCGTTCTCTGCATAGAGTACGTGTGCCAGAGAGTAAACAAATAGGTGTCAGAGAGTAATAAGTGCTATTATAAAAAACAAGACATGTGATTAGAGCAGTGGTTCTTAACCTGGGTTCTATCAAACCCTAGGGGTTCAATGAGTCGGTCTCAGGGGTTCGGAGAAGCCTCTGCCGCAGAGGCCAGAATAAAGTAATACCGTAATTTGTTGTGAGTTCATACACTTTGTTGGTTTTGTTCTTTGAGCAAGGTGATGTTCATGCATGGCTCATTTTGTGCACCAGTAAAAAAACATATACCTATGTCTTGAATTTGGAAAAAGAAATCATATTTTATTTATCACTAAAGAAGGGTTCGGTGAATGCGCATATGAAACTGGTGGGTTTGGTTCCTCAAAAAAAGTTAAGAACCACTGGATTAGAAGATAGGAGTGGAAGGGTAGAGGATGGTGAATTTTGGTTGCGTGGTCTAATTTACTCCAGAAAATACTAATCCATAGTGTTTTAAACATTTTTAATTCATTGCCAATCTTTAATATTTGGGAGGTTCACATAAAATTCAGAATTTTACTTTCTCTTAAAAAAATCAGAATATATATTTATAATCATTGGGTATTTCTGTATGGCAACAATATTCCTTTCAATGGGAAATGTCTCTACTTGTCTTCATAAGCCTCCCTTTCCTGACAGAGCTACTTCTCTCATTTGCCTGCTTCTGAATTCTGAAGAATTTTCAACCCCTGGGCTAGTCAAAGAATAGGGGCTATAAAACCATGTGGAATTGATCCAAAGCATCTAGAAAGTCAGGAGCTGATGCTCAGTGAGAAGCAGGCCTAGGTACCTATATGGACATCTGAGATCACTTTTTTGCCTTGTCCCAATATGGGCTTGTAATGATATACAGAGGCCATCTTTTAAAAGTGTGCAGCGTGGACCAGAGAGTTTAGTATAATGGGGAAAGGAATGACCAGGTGGCCAGGTCCTGCTGCTGCATGATAATATAATTTCAAATGGTCATATGTTTTACATGATCAAATGTGTTTTTTTTTTTTCTAAAATGGGCAAAGTAAGATATTTTAACCACTGTTTAATTTCACTCAGACTTCTCATCTGTTAGACTTTCCCTAATATCAGATGCCAATGGAATTGCAATGGGCATTTTTAGGAGCCAGCTAAGGAAAATTGAATTAGAAATATTTCACTTTAACTTCAATTTGGAAAGTCATTTTGGAATGTTTTAACAAAACTAGCCAGAAGTGATATATTTTTAATTTGGAAATCTGTAAAGGCTATGTTCTTTGTCAGTTTTAAGTTTATTTAAAAACTGGGAAATTTTCTGATAAATATGTAATGGCACACAAAAATAAGGGATAAAGAAGAACAGTAAATGGAAATTATTCTAATATTGAGGGACAAATGGTGACAAGAATTTTTTCTAAGCATAACAAAAACAGTAACTCAAAAAGAGGAAGAAATCATCTTTTGGATGTTCGCTAGTCTGTTTAATTAAGATAAGAAAGATTTAAATTTCTCACCCATTTAACACAGGAGTGCTTATTGATACAAGGCTTTTTAGTTTCAAGTCATACTTCTTTGAGCACTCTTTGAAAAATAGATCTGGGCCCTTTAAATAATTTTCTCATCCCAGATAACATTGAGGCTTTAATAGAGGATGGTGGAGGAGCAGTGCAGGAGGAAGAGTTTTGCTTCCTGATTCTGGTGTGCGTGGGCAGGTTCCTGAATAGGTTCCTGCAGCACACATGACTTCTGCCTACAGCTTCCCCAGCACCAGACTCCTGCAGGGTACACAATTTCCCCAGCATCTGGCTGCTACAGGGGTTATAGCTTGTCCAGTGCCCAGCTCCTGCAGTGCACGGTAGCCAGTAGCTCTCTCTGGCAAGCCTCTTGGGCTGTTTTGTAAAGGAGCGCTTCGATGAGACCTCTTCCTATGATTAGCTTCCACCAGCACTCTAGAGTGCACATTTCCAGTGAGTTCCACCCATGGACACCCCGGCAACTTCTTTGCCTGCCATTCAGCGAGTCACAAACATACAATGTCTGTATCTCAGCTCTGGTTGGGAATGAGGGAGTGTGGAGTGTTCTATCTCAGCCTGAATGTAGTAGCTGCTCCTTTTATCTATGTCTATATCCTGTATTCATTTTAGTTTATTTTCTTTATGTCTTTTTATTGTTTCCTATATGATTACCATGTGGTTTTCTCTCCTGATTGGACCCAGACTGATGCAACATGAAAGACTAATATCTATGAAAATAACACAAAATTCATTTTACACAACTATAGTGAAAATGTTGATGACAAACTGTTTAATGGCTCTTATCAATTTCAAGTGCTTAAAATTAGTCATCACTCAAGAAAACTTAAATGCCCTGAGAAGCTTACAGTTCATACATGAAAGAAAATTGATAGTTGTCCCAAATCTGACAACAATCCTAAAACCTTACACCATCATGCTAACAAGAATTATGAAACTGAAAGAAACTTTTCTAAACTATAATAAAAAACAAACTGCTCAAGTATGTTGGAGGAAAGATCAAATTACCTTTCAATTTTCTTCAATTAAAAATATAATGAAATTCTCAAATGAAGAGGAGATTAAAGATTATGCAGTCAAAAAGGGTAGAAAAGAATAATAGATAAATGCTTATCTGTCAAGCAGATAAGAATATGATGATTTGGGGGGGGGGTTGTTAAGATTTGCATTATTTACCAGCTTCTTAAGATTTGTAATGTGTTGTGATTTCTCATTATAAATAGATATTTGCTTCTGTACCAGATGCTTTATTCATAATTGTGATTTCTTTTTCTTAAAGAAGGACTCCTAGTTGTATGAGGTTGTCCACAAGCCTGGATCCAGTCCAGCTAGCCCACTTTTCCCCATCTGTATACTGAGAAGACTTGTTGGACCAGAGTCTCTACCTGAGAATACTTATTCCCTCATCCTTGAGAGATTGTACTGATAAGGTGATTTATGCCTATGAATGTGTGGGACAGCATTAAAAAACAAAAGACAAAAAACTGACCACTAGTTTTGATGAATTTTATTTTCCAAATTCTAAGATTCTAATGACTTATTCTTTGTAGAAATGTCCTCACCAAACCTGCATGAGGGAAAAAAGGTAAACTTCCCCCTCCCCCAGATGTTGGGGCCATTCAGCGTCTGCTCGCATTGCAGGCACCGAGGAAGCAGGGCGGTACTGGCCCACCTATGCAATGG
Source organism: Rhynchonycteris naso (assembly GCA_037038555.1). Classification (NCBI taxonomy): domain Eukaryota; kingdom Metazoa; phylum Chordata; class Mammalia; order Chiroptera; family Emballonuridae; genus Rhynchonycteris; species Rhynchonycteris naso. Next base: position 104,775,611 of record CM072996.1, on the reverse strand, counting down.
GATACCATGCTGGGAATGCCCTCCTCATTCCACTCCCACAAAGGTCAGAACAAAATTGTTCAAGTCTCACTATACAGACTTTTCTGATGCCTGGAAGTCAAGACATCAGAAAGTGTCATCCTCAGAGAGATAAAGCTTTTATTTCTGCAATGAATAATAAAGTGACAGATAATAAGATACAGATATTCTCAGGGAATGTAACCTATTAAGTTCATACCAAAGTGCCAAATGACTGCACTTATATTCTTTCCTCTACAGTCTTTCACATTTTATTTTAAATATAATTGTGTGTGTGTGTGTGTGTGTGTGTGTTTGTGTATTTAGCGAGAGAGGGCAGGAGGACAGACAGAAAGGGAAAGAAATGGGAAGCATCAATTCTTCATTGTGGCATCTTAGTTGTTCACTGATTGCTTTCTCATATGTGCCTTAACCAGGGGGCTCCAGCCAAGCCAGTGACATCTTGCTCAAGCCAGCAACCTTGGTCTTCAAGATAGTAACCTTTGGGCTCAAGTCAGCAACCATGGGATCGTGTCTATGATTCCACACTGAAGCCAGTGACCCCGTGCTCAAACTGGTGAGCTCAAGCCGGCGATCTCGGGGTTTCAAACCTGGATACTCAGCATCCCAGGCTGATGCTTTATCCACTGCACCACTGCCTGATTAGCAAATATATATATGTAAAGTGCACAATGTGATGATTTGATATACAGATACCTTGCAGAATGCTTACTAAGATCAAGATAACACATTCATCACCTCACATAGTTAAAGTAGTTAAGTGTGTGTGTGTATTAGGAATGCCTAAGATCTACCCTTAGCAGCTTTCAAGTATATAATACTGTATTAATAACTATAGTCACCATACTGTACATTAAATACTCAGAACTTACTCTTTCTACAACTGAAAATGTGTCCCTTTGGTCTCCACCTCACTTCCCCTTCCTACAGCCCCTGGCAATCGCCATTCTATTGTCTGTATTTATTAAATCATTTCCTACCAATTGAGGAATGGAAAAGAAAGTAAGTATTAGAGAAAAACTCCAGAGAGAAGACTGTTCTCTCTGTAAATAGGGAGCAGGAAGGACCTTGGAGATGAACCATTTTCACATCCAAGTTCTGCCTGAAGCCTGACTGGAGAAGCTGGCTAAAGGAGAGGGAACAATTTTAATTAGAAAAACATGCACAAATGTATTCATCGTGGATAAATATAGACATAGATATGCAAAGGGAAGAAGAAAACCATCAGGAAATACTTATTGCCAGCCCTCTATATTTATTTTAATTATAATTGTGTGTGTGTGTGTGTGTGTGTGTGTGTGTGTGTGTGTGTGTATTTAGCGAGAGAGGGCAAGAGGACAGACAGAAAGGGAAAGAAATGGGAAGCATCAGTTCTTCATTGCGGCATCTTAGTTGTTCATTGATTGCTTTCTCATATGTGCCTTAACCAGGGGGTTCCAGCCAAGCCAGTGACATCTTGCTCAAGCCAGCAACCTGGGGCTTCAGGAAACATGATGAGATAGAAAATTATCATGAGCTTACCACAAAAATTTCCTGACTCAAATACATGACTTTTCTGAGTCCTTTCTTATTTCATTTTATCTTAGGCAATGTTTCAGGGGCTCTCATTACTCTATTTCTTACTTCTACTAAAAGGAAGAAAAACTGGATGCATATTTTTGGGGGGTAGAATGCAGTGGGCATTTTTGTCATTTTTGAGAAAAAAACACTTGTCCCTTTTATATTGACAAATGTTTTTACATAGACAACATATTTTTATATATATTTTTTATTATTATTAATCCTAATGGGGTGACACCAATAAATCAGGGTACATATGTACAATGAAAACATCTCCAGGTTATCTTATCATTCAGTTGTGTTGCATACCCGTCACCAAAAGTCAAATTGTCCTCTGTCACCTTCTATCTGGTTTTCCCTGTGTCCCTCCCCTCCTCCCTATTCCACTCTTCCCTCCCTCCCCCCATCCCGTAACCACCACTCTCTTGTCCATGTCTCATATTCTCACTTTTATGTCCCACCTATGTATGGAATCATGCTGTTCTCAGTTTTTCTTTTTTTCTGAGTTACTTATTTCACTCCGTATAATGTTATCAAGGTACATCCATTTTGTTATAAATGATCCGATGTCATCATTTCTTATGGCTGAGTAGTATTCCATAGTATATATGTACCATAGCTTTTTAATCCACTCGTCTTCTGACGGACACTTGGGCTGTTTCCAGATCTTTGCTATTGTGAACAATGCTGCCTCGAACATGGGAGCGCATTTCTTCTTTTCGAACAGTACTATGGTGTTCTTAGGGTATATTCCTATAAGTGGGATAGCTGAGTCAAAAGGCAGTTCAATTTTTAATTTTCTGAGGAATCTCCAAACTGTTTTCCACAGTGTCTGCACCACTCTGCATCACTCTGCATTCCCACCAGCAGTGCAGAAGGGTTCCCTTTTCTCCACATCCTCTCCAGCACTTATTCTGTGTTGTTTTGCTGATGAGTGCCATTCTGACTGGTGTGAGGTGATATCTCATTGTGGTTTTAATTTGCATTTCTCTAGACAACATATTTTTTATTGGAAAAATGACTAATGCTGGAATATCAAATAAATATCTTGCATTTCTATAATTACAGAGAGATTCCAAGTTATGGTATGTGTCTATTCTATTGAGTCTACTTTCTGAAGGATGTGGTACAGGAGTGATAGCGACGGGAAGGCCAATGCTTCAAATAATAGAAGTTTATCTGAATGGGAGCATATTTTACTGCTGGAAACCAACAGGGTAATTTTCCAGTTTAAGCTCAAGGACATTGCGGTCCACAAGAGTTACAATATTTCACCATCGGTAGTCAAGCTGGCACTAGAATTAAAATACATCGATTCATAGCCCATGGATCTTTCTATCACAGCAGGTTACTGTCTGGGTTTGTTTCACTGTTTAAATGGATCACGATAGTCTGTTATTACACATGATTCATAATATTTAAGCAAATATTCCCCTTAATATTGACCAATATTCTCCCATTTTGTGAAATATTCAGCCAAAGTAGACAAAATAATACTAATTGTAATAGCTACTCTTAAGTGAGTGACTTCTATTTGCTGGGAATACATAATCTTCATTCATCCCTACTGTGACCTGGGAAGTACATATTAATTCCATTTTATTAGTGAGAAAGAAGGCAGAACTGCAAGTTGATCTTAACTTTTTTTTTCAACTCTCAAACCTTTCATTTTAACGAAGATTGGCTATGAATCAATGTTATAACCAATTTTACTTGTTTTGTTTTCAATATTTAGTATTTAATTGTTAGATCCTTTTGTAGATTTTTAGCTTTAAGCCCTCCCCCTACACCTTGCCCTATGTATCACTTCCTTCTGGCCTTCTGGATATTCCTGAGTTATATCCTTTAATAACAAACTGGTGATCTAGAAAATAAAATCTTTCTTTGAGTTCTGTGAGTCACTCTATCAAATTAATTGAACTCAAGGAGAGAGTCATTGGAACCTCCAATTTATAGCCAGTTGGTCAGAAGCAAAGAGAGCCCAGATCTGTGATTAGCATCAGAGTGGGGGGAGGAGCTGTCATGTGGGACTGAGCTCTTAACCTGGGGGATCTGATACTGTCTCTAGGTAGACAGTGTTAGAATTGAGTTAAAGTATAGCATACCCTGTTGGTGTCAGAGAATTGCTCAATGGTATTGGGAAAACCAACATATATTGGAAGTGGAGGCAGAATTGTTAGTAAAAAACAAAGTTAGAATGTGTGTTGGCCCTGGCAGGTTTGCTCAATGGTAGCTCATCAGTCTGGCTTGTGGAAGTCCCTGTTTAGATTTTTAGTCAGGGCACACAGGAGAAGCGACCATCTGCTTCTCCACCCCACCCCACCCCATCCCCTTCTCTATCTCTTTCTTACACACACACTCTCTCTCTTTCCCTCCCACAGAAATGACTGGATTGGTTCAAGTGAGTTGACCCAGGGTGCCAAGAATGGCTCCCTGGAGCCTCCACCTCAGATATTAAAAATAGCACGGTTGGAAGCATGGTCCCAGATGGGCAGGGCATTGGCCCCAGACAGGGGTTGCTGTGTGGACTCTGGTTGGGATGCAAGCAGGAGTCTGTCTCTATCTCCCCTCCTATAACTTGGAAAAGAGGAAGAGAAATGAAAGAAAGTGTGTTACACAGGGAATGTTTGGAACTTGGAGAAAATAAAGGGACAACCCTAAAATTTTAAGCACAATCTAATTAATTTTTAATTAATTTTAATTTATTGTGTTTACATAGATTCCAGTGTTGCCCCGAATGCATCTCCCCTCCCCCATATTCCCCTCAACATCTTCCTTGCCCCCCTCCCCATAGTGCTCTCCCCACCTTCCCTTCAGGTTTATTCCATCCTATCATACCTTTTACCTCTGTCCTCTTTTCCTCTGGTCCCTTTGATCTCCCCTCTATATCAATTCCATTTCTCAGTTCACATTGTTCATTGGATTCCTCAAATGAGTGAGGTCATATGATATTTTTCTTTTTCTGCCTGGCTTATTTCACCTAACACAATAGTTTCCAGGTCCATCCATGTTGTTGCAAACGGTAATATTTCCTTCTTTTTCATGGCCCCATAGTATTCCATTGTATATATGTACCACTGCTTTTTAATCCACTTGTCTGCTGATGGACACTTGGGCTGTTTCCAGCTCTTTGGTATTGTGAACAATACTGCCATAAACATGGGGGTGCATTTCTCCTATTCAAACAGTGCTATGGTGTTCTTGGGGTATATTCCTAAAAGTGGGATAGCGGAGTCAAAAGACAGTTCCATTTTTAATTTTTTCAGGAATCTCTATACTGTTTTCCACATGGCTGCATCAGTCTGTATTCCCACCAGCAGTGCAGGAAAGTTCCCTTTTCTCCACATCCTCGCCTGCACTTATTCTGTGTTATGTTGATGAGCGCCATTCAGACTGGTGTGAGGTGATATCTCATTGTGGTTTAATTTGCATTTCTCTAATGATTAGTGCTGTTGAGCATTTTTTCATATGCCTACTGGCCAACTGTATGTCCTCTTTGGAGAAGTGTCTATTCATTTCTTTTGCCCATTTTTTAATTGGGTTGTTTATCTTCCTGGTGTTGAGTTTTACAAGTTCTTTATAAATTTTGGTTATTAACCCCTTATCAGACTTATTTTTGAATATGTTCTCCCATTGTGTAGTTTGTCTTTTTATTCTGTTCTTATTGTCTTTAGCTGTGCAAAAGCTTTTTAGTTTGATATAGTCCCATTTGTTTATCCTGCCTTTTATTTCACTTGCCCATGGAGATAAATCACCAAATATATTTCTGCAAGAGATGTCAGAGAGCTTACTGCCTATGTTTTCTCCTAAGATGCTTATGGTTTCATGGCTTACATTTAAGTTTTTTATTCATTTTGAGTTTATTTTTGTGAATGGTGTAAGTTGGTGGTCTAGTTTCATTTTTTTGCAGGTAGCTGTCCAATTTTCCCAACACAATTTGTTGAAGAGGCTGTCTTTACTCCATTGTATGCTCTTACCTCCTTTGTCAAATATCAATTGTCCATATAGATGTGGGTTTATTTCTGGGTTCTCTGTTCTGTTCCATTGATCTGTATGCCTGTTCTTATGCCAGTACCAAGCTCTTTTGAGTACGATGGCCTTATAGTATAACTTGATATCCGGAAGTGTGATGCCTCCCACTTTATTCTTCCTTTTCAAGATTGCTGAGGATATTCGTGTTCTTTTTGGTTCCATATAAATTTTTGGAATGTGTGTTCTATATCTTTGAAGTATGTCATTCGTATTTTAATTGGTATTGCATTGATTTTATAAATTGTTTTTGGGTAATATAGACATTATAATGATGTTTATTCTTCCTAACCATGAGCATTGTATATGCTTCCACTTGTTTGTATCTTCCTTGATTTCTTTTATCAATGTTTTATAATTTTCCAAGTACAAGTCCTTACCTCCTTGGTTAAATTTACTCCTAGGTACTTTATGTTTTTGGTTGCAATAGTGAAGGGGATTGTCTCCTTAATTTCTCTTTCTGACAGTTCATTGTTGATGTATAAACAGGCTTCTGATTTCTGAGTATTAATTTTATATCCTACCACCTTGCTGAATTCATTTATCAGGTTCAGTAGTTTTTTGACTGAGACTTTAGGGTTTTCTATATACAATATTATATCATCTGCAAATAATGATAGTTTTACTTCTTCTTTTCCAATTTGGATGCCTTTTATTTCTTGTTCTTACCTGAATGCTGTGGCTAGGACTTCCAGAACTATGTTGAATAAGAGTGGTGAAAGGGGGCACCCCTCCCTTGTTCCTGATCTTAAGGGGATTGCTTTTAATTTTTGCCCATTGAGTATGATGTTGGCTTTGGGTCTGTCATAGATGACCTTTATCATGTTAAGGTATGTTCCCTATATTCCCACTTTGCTGAGAGTTTTGATCATGAATGGGTGCTGGATTTTATCAAAAGCTTTTGCTGCATCTATTGATATTATCATGTGGTTTTTCTCCTTACTTTTGTTTATGTGATGAATCACATTGATTGATTTGCAAATATCATACCAGCCTTGCCTTCCCAGAATAAATCCCTCTTGATCGTGGTGTATGATTTTTTTCATATATTGCTGGATCCAGTTTGCTAATATTTTGTTGAGAATTTTAGCATCTAAATTCATCAGGAATATTGGCCTATAATTTTCTTTCTTTGTGTTGTCTTTGCCTGGTTTTGGAATGAGAATTATGTTCACATCATAAAAGGAGCTTGGAAGTCTTCCTACTCTTGAATTTTCTGTAATAGCTTGAGAAGGATAGGAGTTATTCTTCTTTGAATATTTGGTAGAATTCACTTGTGAAGACATCGGAACCCGGGCTTTTGTATGTTGAGAGTTTTCTGATAACTGTTTCGATCTCATTTGTTATAATTGGTCTGTTTATGTTTTGTGATTCTTCTATATTGATTTATGAACATTATATGTTTCGAGGAATTTGTCCATTTTGCCTAGTTTGTCTAATTTTTTGGCATTATGTACTCTAATAAGGGGAGTCCTCTCCCTTATTTTTTGGTGAGTCTAGTTAAAGGTTCATCAATCTTGTTTACCTTTTCAAAGAACCAGCTCGGTTTCATTGATCCTCTGTATTGTTTCTTTAGCCTCTATGTAATTTATTTCCACTCTGATCTATATTATTTCCTTCCTTCTACTTCCTCTAGGCTTTACTTGCTGTTCTTTTCCTAGTTCTTTCAGTTGCAGGGTTAAGTGTTTTATTTGAGCTTTTTCTAGCTTTTTAAAGTATGCCTGTAATGCTATGAACTTCTCTCTCAGTACTGCTTTTCCTGTGTCTCATAAATTTTGAGTTGTTTTATGCTCATTATCATTTATTTCTAGGAATATTTTTATTTCTTCTTTGATCTCATTGTTAACCCATTATTATTTATTAACATAATATAGTCATAATAACTAAATATAGTTTTCAAGTGTTTGAGTATTTTTCAGTTTTTCTGTTTTGCTTGATTTCTAGTTTCATGCCATTGTGATCAGAAAAAATGCTTGATATGATTTCAATCTTCTTAAATTTGTTGAGACCACTTTTGTGTCCTAACATGTGGTCTATCCTAGAGAATGGACTATGAGCACTTGAAAAGAATGTATATTCTACTGCTTTAGGGTGAAAGGTTCTGAAGATATTTATTAAATCCAGTTGCTCTATTGTGTCCTTTAAGTCTTCTGTTTCTTTGTTAATTTTCTTTCTTGAGGATTTATCTAGTGATGTTAGTAGGGTATTGAAATCATCTACTATTATAGTATTGCTGTTGGTCTCACCCTTTATATCCATCAAAGTCTGCTTTATATATTTAGGTGCTCCTATATTAAGTGCATAGATATTTATAATGGTTATATCTTCCTGTTGGATTATTCCCTTTATCATTATGTAGTGACCTTCTTTATCTTCTACTATAGCCTTTGTTTTAAAGTCCATTTCGTCTGATATAAGTATTGCTACTCCAGCTTTTTTTTTCATTTCCATTTGCATGAAATATTTTTTCCCATCCTTTTACCTTCAGTCTATGTGCATCTTTTGTTTTAAGGTGTGTCTCTTGTAGACAGCATATGTATGGGTCCTATTTTCTTATCCACGCAGCTATTCTATGTCTTTTGATTGGATCATTTAATCCATTTACATTTTAGGTTATTATTGATATGTAGTTGTTTCTTGCCATTTTATTATTTAAAGCTGTATTTTTCTTTTGCTATATTCTTTTCCCCCTTTGATCTGTTTACAACAGGCCCCTTAACATTTTTTGCAGCATTGGTTTGGTTGTTATGAATTCCATGAGATTTTTGTTTGTTTGTTTGGGAAGTTTTTTATTTCTCCTTCAATTTTAAATGATAGCCTTGCTGGATAAAGTAGTCTTGGTTGTAGGCTTTTATTCTGCATTACTTTGAATATATCTTGCCATTTCCTTCTGGCCTCAAGTGTTTCTGTTAAGAGGTCAAATATCATCCTTATGGGGGCTCCTTTGTACGTGATAGCCTTTTTTTCTCTAGCAGCTTTATTATTTTCTCTTTATCTCTTAGCTTTGGTATTTTAATTATGATGTGTCTTGGTGTAGATTTCTTTGGGTTTCTCTTTAATAAAATTCTTTGTGCTTCTTGAACTTGTGTGACTTTTTCCTGCATCAATTTAGGGAAGTTTTCAGCTATGATTTGATTGAACAAAGTCTCTATCCCTTGTTCTTTCTCTTCTTCAGGAACCCCATATGATGCAGATATTATTTCTCTTCATGTTGTCACAGAGCTCTCTTAGAGTTTCTTCAGAATTTTTGAGTCTTTTCATTTTGCTGCTCTGCTTCTGTCTCTTTGTTTATCTAGTCCTATAACTCACTGATTCAATCCTCAGCTTCATTCATCCTGCTTTTATTCCTTCCATTGTGGTATTCAGTTCTGATATTGTATTTGTCATTTCTGACTGATTCTTTTTCATTATTTCAATGTTCTTTTTTTATACTTGCTATCTATTTAGGTGTTTGTTATGTCCATCTATTGTTGTTCTAAGATAATTGAGCATCCTAACAATCATTATTTTAAACCCTGCATCCAGTAATTTGGTTATATCTGACTCATTCAAGTCCTTTTCTGGGGATTTCTCTTGATTCATTTGGGTTGCATTTCTCTGCCTTCCCATTCTGTGTATAAGAAGTGTGTGGCCACTGGAGTCCAATTGATGTGGCCTATGTGTTCCCTATTGGGGGTCTGTCTGCAAGCCCACCACCCCTCTGCTGCTGCCTTGGGCATTTGGGTATGGGTATTGCCGGCCTAATTAATTTTTTATAAGAATACCATTACTGCTTTTGTGAACATCTAATCTTTTTCATTAATATTAAGTCGCAATAGGTGAATATGGCATTTTTACATATTTGCACATTAAAATTGCATATTTGGTCATTAAAATTTTAAGTATCAATAAATTAAACAAACATAACAAGATTGTAAATACTTTATTTATTAAAGTTTAAAGGAGTCTTTATAAACATGAGAACTTTAAAACTTTCTGCAAGATGTAATGCCCAATTAAAATAGTAAAAAAGGAAGCATTGGAAAAAGTGATGAACAGCATTATGAGAGGAGAGCTATTTACTTTAAAAGCTCCCAGAAATGAATGTAAATGTTTTTTTCTGTAAGCAAACTGAAAGGAAGAGTAACCTAAATGTATCTTTTACATGGGACAGAAAACAAGGTTATCCCAAACTAAAGTTTCAGTTTTCTTTTGAGCAAAATTGAGAGAAGTCAAGTGAATGAGCTTAATTGTGGCAGTCAGGTTAGCTGGGCATAAGCTGGACAATGTTACCCAGTTTTCCTTACCATTAGGTTCAGTGGGGTGACTGAGTTCTAGCTAATAAAATGTGAGGTGAAGTGTAATGCTGGTGGCCGAGGACAGGCAGGTCCACGCTGGATTCAGGCAGATGGTAGAAAAACTGCAGAGCAGGAAAGCATTGGGCCATTCTGTTTAATAAAGTCTCACAAGGGTTGACAAGCACACAGGCAGCGAAAACCGTGCCTCAGCAAAGAAACAGCAAAATGGCCCCTCAAAGTGGCAGGCAGGCAATCTGCACATCTACCATCCCCCTGAGCACAAGCACCCATATCCTTATATAGGCCATACACACATGGGGCTGCCATGTGCTCACACACTAATCAGGCAAAGGGCTTGTAGCCAATAAACCAACAAGCAAGCCTAAGACAACTGCCCCACATGAAGTGATGTATGCCACTTCCAGAATTGATCCATAAGGCCCTCCCATTTTCTTTTCCCTCCCTCTAGTTTAATAGAAATTAACACATCAGGATTAGAAATTATCATGTGCTGAAGATGAAGTCACAAGATGGACTGGCAGTTGAAGGAGAGCAATCAGCCATCAGGAACATGGTTTTTTTACCCTGAGTATGTGTGAAATAAATCTGTAATGTATTTGAGCTGTTTTATACTTTGAAGTTTGGTACAGCAGTTAGTGTTACCTTATTCAATATAACAAGAGAATAAGATTCCAAGATGGTGATAGAGTAGGCAGACATTCTGACTGCCACCTTCCAGGACCAAATTGGATTACAACTTAATTTAAGAAAAATCACCTTGAAAAACCAACTTTGGACTAAATTAAGAGGAGTCTGTAACCAAGGAGCACAGGAGAATCCACTATCAGACTGTCAGGAAGGGTGGAGACATGGAGAAAACTGCCTCAATCCCAAGAACGAGCAGCAGTGCAGGGGCCAGAGGAACTCTCACTGAGGGATGGGTTGCCCTGAGAGGTTGCGACCTCAACCCCAGGCCGGGTACCCCAAGGAAAAGAAGAAGTAAAACTATTATTATTTGCTGATGACACAATAATGTACAAGAAAACCCTAACGTCTCAGTCCAAAAACTACTAGACCTGATAAATAAATCTGGCTAGGTGGGAGAGTATAAATTTAATATTCAGAAATCAATGACATTTTTATACACCAACAATAAACTGTCAGAAAGAAAAATTATGAAAACTATCCCCTTTACTATTGCCACACACAAAAAATAAAGTACCTAGAAATAAATTTTATCAAGAAGGTAAAAGACTTGTACTCAGAAAATTATAAGACATTGAAAAAAGAAATCAAGGGAGATACAAACAAGTGGAAGCATATACCATGTTCATGGATAGGAAAAATAAAGATCAATAAAATGTCTATACTACCCAAAGCAATCTATAAATTCAGTGCAAATTCTATTAAAATACTAACAGCATACATCAAAGATCTAAAACAAATATTCCAAAAATTTATATGGAACCCCCAAAAAACTAAAATAGCCTCAGCAATCTTGAAAATGAAGAATAAAGTGGGAGGTATCACATTTTCTGATTTAAGTTATACTGCAAGGCTATTGTAATCAAAACAACTTGGGCCTGACCTGTGGTGCTACAGTGGATAAAGAGTCGACCTAGAATATGAGGTTGCTCGTTCAAAACCCTGGGTTTGCCTGGTCAGGGCACATATGGGAGTTGATGCTTCCTGCTCCTTTCCCCTTCTCTCTCTTTATCTCTCTCTCTCTCTCAGTCTCTCGCTCTTCTTACCTCTAAAATGAATAAATAAAAAAATCTAAAAAAAAAGAATAACAGCTTGGTACTGGCATAAGAACAGCATACAGATCAATGGAACAGAACAGAGAACCCATAAATAAACCCACACCTTTATGGTCAATTGATATTTGACAAAGGAAGTAAGAACAAATAATTGAGTAAAGACAGTCTCTTTAATAATTGGTACATGCAAAAAAAATGAAACTAGATCAACAACTTCCACCATTCACAAAAATAAACTCAAAATGGATAAAAGACTTAAATGTAGGTCATGAACCATGAACATTTTGGAAGAAAGTATAGGCAGTAGTGATAAAGAGAAAATTTTAAAAGCTGTTAGAAATAAAAAGGCTATCACCTACAAAGGAGCCCCCATAAGGATGACATTCTTCTCCACAGAAACACTTGAGTCCAGAAGGGAATGGCAAGATATATTGAAAGTAACGCAGAACAAGAACCTACAAGCAAGACTACTCTATCCAGCAAGGCTAATGTTTAAAACTAAAGGAGAAATAAAGAGCTTCCCAGACAAATAAAAACTCAAGAAATTTATTAAAACAAAACCAATTCTGCAAGAGATGCTAAGGGGTCTGTTGTGAACAGTTCAAAGGGGGGAAAGAATATAGCAAAAGAAGAATATAGCTTTAAAGAACAAAATGGCAATAAACAACTACATATCAATAATAACCTTAAATGTAAATAGATTAAATGATCCAATCAAAAGACATAGGGTAGCTGCGTTGATAAAGAAACAGGACCCATACATATGATGTCTACAAGAGACACACCTTAAAACAAAAGATGCACATAGACTGAAGGTAAAAGGATGGAAAAAGATATTTCACGCAAATGGAAATGAAAGAAAAGCAGGGGTAGCAATACTTATATCGGACAAAATGGACTTTAAAACAAAGGCTCTAGTAAGAGATAAAGAAGAACACTACATAATGATAAAGGGAAAAATTCAACAGGAAGATATAACCATTATAAATATCTACACACCAAATATAGGAACCCGATATACATAAAGCAGACTTTGATGGGTATAAAGGGCGAGATTAACAGCAATACTCTAATAGCAGGGGATTTCAATATCCTACTAACATCACTGGATAGATCCTCAAGAAAGAAAATTACCATAGAAACAGCAGACTTAAAGGATACACTAGATCAACTCGATTTAATAGATATCTTCAGAAATTTCACCCTAAAGCAATAGAATATACATTCTTTTCAAGCACTCATGGTACATTATCTAGGATAGACTACATGTTAGGACACAAAAGTGGTCTCAACAAATTTAAGAAGATTGAAATCATATCAAGCATTTTCTCTGATCACAATGGCATGAGACTAAAAATTAACCACAAAAGAAAAAGTGAAAAATACTCAAACACTTGGAAACTAAATAGCATGTTATTAAATAACGAATGGAATAACAATGAAATCAAAAAAGAAATAAAAAAGTTTCTAGAAATGAATGATAATGAGCGTACATCAACTCATAATTTAAAGGACACTGCAAAAGCAGGACTGAGAGTGAAGTTCATAGCACTACAGGCATACCATGAGAAACTAGAAAAAGCTCAAATAAGCAACTTGACCCTACATCAGTAGTTCTTAACCTTTTTTGAGGTACCAAACCCACCAGTTTCATATGCACATTCACCGAATGCTTCTTTAGTGATAAATATGATTTTTTTTCCAAATTCAAGACATAGGTATATGTTTTTTTACTGGTGCACAAAATGAGCCGTGCATGAACATCACCTTGCTCTAAGAACAAAACCAACAAAGTGCATGAACTCACAACAAATTACAGTATTACTTTATTCTGGCCTTTGCAGCAGAGGTTTTTCTGAAACCATGTGACCGACTCATCGAACCCTTAGGGTTCGATAGATACCAGGCAAAGAACCACTGCCCTACATCTTAAAGAACTAGAAAAACAACAGCAAATAAAGCCCAGGACTAGAAGAAGGAGAAAATAATAAAGAGCAGAGCAGAAATAAATGACATAGAGGCGAAGGAAACAATACAGAGGATCAATGAAACCAGGAGCTGCTTATTTGAAAAGGTAAACAAGATCGATGAATCTTTAACTAGACTCACCAAGAATAAAAGGGAGAGGACTGTAATAAATAAAATTAGAAATGAGAGTGGAGAAATAACAACTGACACAACAGAAATACAAAGCATTGTAAGAAAATACTATGAAGAACTCTATGCCAAAAAAATTAGACAACCTAGGTGAAAAGGACAAATTTCTTAAATCGTATAATCTTCTAAAAAATCGATCTGGAAGAATCAGAACACCTAGACAGACCAATTATAGCAAATGAGATCAAAAGAGTTATCAAAAAACTCCCAACAAAGAAAAGTCTTGGGCCTGATGGCTTCACAAGTGAATTCTACCCAAAATTCAAAGAAGAACTAACTCCTATCCTCCTCAAGCTATTTCAAAAATTTCAAGAGGACGGAAGACTTGCAAACTCCTTTTATGAGGCGAGCATAATTCTGATCCCAAAACCAAGCAAAAACAACACAAAGAAAGAAAATTATAGGCCAATATTCCTGATTAATTTAGATGCTAAAATTCTCAACAAAATATTAGCCAACCAGATCCAGCAATATATGAAAAAAATCATACACCATGATCAATTGGGATTTATTCTGGAGAGGTAATGTGGTTCATCACATAAACAAAAGAAAGGACAAAAATCACATGATAATTTCAATAGATGCATTTGATAATACCCAGCACCCACTCATGATCAAAACTCTCAGTAAAGTGGGAATAGAGGGAACATTCCTTACATGATAAAGGCCATATATGACAAACCCACAGCCAATATATAATCAATGGGCAAAAATTAAAAGCAATCCCCTTAAGATCAGGAACCAGGCAGGGGTGCCTCCTTTCACCACTCTTATTCAACATAGTTCTGGAAATCCTAGCTACAGCAATCAGACAAGAAGAAGAAATAAAAGGCATCCAAATTGGAAAAGAAGAAGGAAAACAGTCATTATTTGCAAATGATATGATACTGTATATAGAAAACCCTAAAGTCTCAGTCAAAAAACTACTGGACCTAATAAATGAATTCAACAAAGTAGCAGGATATAAAACTAATACTCAGAAATCAGAGGCATTTTTATATACCAACAATGAACTGTCAGCAAAAGAAATTAAGGAAACAATCCCCTTCACTATTGCAACCAAAAAAATAAAGTACCTAGGAGTAAATTTAACCAAGGAGGTTAAGGACCTGTACTCGGAAAATTATAAAACATTGATAAAAGAAATCAAGGAAGATACAAACAGGTGGAACCATATACCGTGCTCATGGCTAGGAAGAATAAACATCATTAAAATGTCTATATTACCCAAAGCAATTTATAAATTCAATGCAATACCAATTAAAACACCAATGACATACTTCAAAGATATAGAACACATATTCTAAAAATTTATATGTAACCAAAAAAGAACACGAATAGCCTCAGCAATCTTAAAAAGAAAAAATAAAGCAGGAGGTATCACTCTTCCAGATATCAAGGTATACTACAAGGCCATTGTACTCAAGACAGCCTGGTACTGGCATAAGAACAGGCACATAGATCAATGGAACAGAACAGAGGACCCAGAAATAAACCCACAGCTTTATGGACAACTGATATTTGACAAAGGAGGAAAGAACATACAATGGAGTAAAGACAGCCTCTTTAACAAATTGTGTTGGGAAAGTTGGACCTCAACCTGCAAAAAAATGAAACTAGACCATCAACTTACACCATTCACAAAAACAAACTCAAAATGGATAAAAGACTTAAATGTAAGCTGTGAAACCATAAGCATCTTAGAAGAAAACATAGGCAGTAAGCTGTCTGACATCTGTCACAGCAATATATTTGCTGATTTATCTCCACGGGCAAATGAAATAAAAGGCAAAATAAAGAAATGGGACTATATCAAACTAAAAAGTTTTTGTATAGCTAAAGATAATAAGAACAGAATAAAAGGAGAAACCACACAATGGGAGGACATATTCGACAGCAAATCTGATAAGGGGTTAATAACCAAAATTTATAAAGAACTTATAAAACTCAACACCAGGAAGACAAACAATCCAATCAAAAAATGGGCAAAAGAAATGAATAGGAATCTCTCCAAGGAGGACATACAGATGGCCAATAGGCATATGAAAAAATGCTCAACATCACTAATCATTAGAGAAATGCAAATTAAAACCACAATGAGATATCACCTCACACCAGTCAGAATGGCGCTCATCAGCACAACAACACAGAATAAGTGCTGGCGAGGATGTGGAGAAAAAGGAACCCTCCTGCACTGCTCGTGGGAATGCAGAGTGGTGCAGCCACTGTGGAAAACAGTTTGGAGATTCCTCAAAAAATTAAAAGTCGAACTGCCTTTTGATCCAGCTATCCCACTTATTGGAATATACCCTAAGAACACCATAGCACTGTTCGAAAAGAAGAAATGTGCCCCCATGTTCGTGGCAGCATTGTTCACAATAGCGAAGATCTGGAAACAGCCCAAGGGTCCATCAGAAGACGAGTCGATTAAAAAGCTATGGTACATATATACTATGGAATACTACTCAGCCATAAGAAATGATGACATTGGATCATTTACAACAAAATGAATCTACCTTGATAACATTATATGGAGTGAAATAAGTAAAACAGAAAAAATCTGAGAACAGCATGATTTCATACATAGGTGGGACATAAAAGCGAGACTATGAGACATGGACAAGAGTGTGGTGGTTACGGGGTCGGGGGAGGGAGGAGATAGATGGAGAGAGGGGATGGGAGGGGCACAAAGAAAACCAGATAGAAGGTGACAGAGGACAGTTTGACTTTGGGTAATGGGTATTCAACCTAATTGAATGATAAGATAACTTGGAGATGTTTTCTTTGAACAAATGTACCCTGATTTATTAATGTCACCTCATTAAAATTCATAAAATTTATAAAAAATAGAGAAAATATAGGCAGTAAACTCTCTGATATCTCTCTTAGCAATATTTTTGCCAGTGTATCTCTATGGGCACGTGAAATAAAAGACAAAATAAACAAATGGAACTATATCAAACTAAAAAGCTTTTGCACAGCAAAAGACACCATTAACAAAATAAAAAGACAACCCACACAATAGGAGAACATATTCACCAACACATCTGATAAGAGGTTAATAACCAAAATTTATAAAAAATTTCTAAAACTAAACACCAGGAAGGTAAATAATTCAGTTAAAATTGGGCAAAAGAACTGAATAGACATTTCTCCAAAGAGAATATACAGATGTCCAATAGACATATAAAAAATATTTTTCACTAATCATCAAAGAAAAGCAAATTAAGAGCACAATGAGATGCCACCTCACACCTGTCAAAATGGTGCTCATTAACAAATCAACACACAATAAGTGCTGGTGAGGGTGTGGAGAAAAGGAAACCCTCCTGCACTGCTGGTGGGAATGCAGACTTGTGCAGCCACTGTGGAAAACAGTATGGCGTTTCTTCAAAAAACTAAAAGTGGAACTGCCTTTGGCCCTGTTATCCCACTTTTAAAAATATATTCTAAAAATACCAACACACTGATTCAAAACAAGATATGCACCCCCATGTTTACTGCAGCATTGTTTACAATAGGCAAGATCTGGAACAGCCCAAGTGTCCATCAGTGGACGAGTGGATTAAAAAGCAGTGGTGCATGTACATAATGGAATACTATGTGGCCATGAGGAAAAAGGAAATCTTACCTTTCGTGATGGCATGGATGGACCTGGAGATTATTATGCTAAGTGAAATAACCCAGGCAGAAAAAGACAAATATCATATGATCTTACTTATATGTGGACTCTGATGAACAATAGAACTGAGGAACAGAATAGAGGCAGCGGCGGGGTCCCAGGGAGCAGAGGGACAGCTGTTTAAGGGAAGGGGGATGAGGAAACAGAACAGAGAAGGCGAAGGGGTTAGTGAAATTATATATACATAACACATAGATACAGATAATAGAACAGAGGGAAGGGGGAACAATTTGGGGGTGGGGGGTATAGAGGGTGTAATGTGGGGCACGTGCTGGGGTGGTGAGGGTGTTATATTGAGTGAGACACTTGAACCTATGTTAACACAATAAATTAAAATTAATAAAAAAAAAGAAAAAAGAAAAAAAATCAATATAACAAAGGTCAAATGAGGTAAATAATTTCTTAGTGATAATGGCATACTTCAAACTAAGTAGCCCAATGGATTTCTTACAAAAAATACTACTATACCCCACCTTTTTCCTGCCCTTCAATACAACCTATCCCAAGATTGATAAAAAGTCTTAGCAAAGAGTGTAATTGGGTAGGATATATTTAATACCATGTAATCTTGAATCAATTTGCCTGAGTTGAATTCCATCTCTGCAATTTACTATCTTACCTTAGACAAGTTATTTATTTATTTATTTATTTAAAGATTTTATTTTATTTATTTCTAAGGATGGGAAGTGAGAAGAATTAACTTGTATTTGTTTTACTTTAGTTGTTCATTGCTTGGTCTTGTATGTGCCTTGACCAGGCAAGCCTAGGGTTTCGAACCGGTGACCACAGCGCTCCATGTCGACACTATATCCACTGTGCCACCACAGGTCAGGATTTAGGCATGTTATTTAACCTTTCTATGGCTCAGTTTCTTTATCCATTAAATGAGGATAATAACCCTTCCTCAAAGTTTGTTGTGAAGATTAAAAGAGGTTATGTATGAAAAAAATAAAAGAGGTTATGTATGAAAACCTCTCAGAACAATGTCCTGAGTGTGTAGCAACTAAGTTAGCTGTTGTTAAAATCCTGTGCGGGGACACACTGTATGTCCTCACATTTGTGTATTTACCCCCTTTGGGTTCTCATTTCTTTGTATTTCTCTTTTTATATTTTGTTCTTTTTGGATTCCATCGTAAAGTCTCTGCGAATTGTCCCTTGTGAAACCCTGTGTGGATAGAGCCGTAAACTGGGCATGGAAGAGCCCACTCTCTTCTGCTGTTCTGTGGAAAAGGAGACATGTCTCAAGCTATCGGGCCTTCTTCCAGGCCAGACAAAAGAAATATTCAGCCTAAGCACCAATATCACTGGAGCTTAAATCCACAGTGTCAGTAAGGTATAGTGAATGATTTTGTGACCTAACAGTGGTTGTTGTCACCTTGGTAGGTAGCTGGTTCATGATACCAGAATTTGGGTGTCTTGCTGTCTCTTTCTACCTAACAACATGGCTATCATTCAGAAATATCCAATTTCAATCTTGGTGACCTCAGCTTCAGAAAGTTAGACAAAAATGTTATTTTAATTAAAAAGAATAGCTAGTACCAGTTGAATGTTTACTGTGAACTGGGTACGGCTCCAAAAACTTTGCAGTATCCTTTATTACTTAATATATGGACATATTTTCTCCCATAATCCATATTTTTCCTAGTGTCCTTGCTACATGTCTCTACTATTGATCCAGGTGCTAAGGTAAAAATTCTGAAGATATCCTACTATAGGTTCCTTTTATTTTCCCTTACATCCATCAGTAAATACTATAGGCTTTATATACAAAATATATAATTTTACCACTTCTTACTTTTTCATGGTCACTAGTCTAAGGCTTTCTATATATCTCTTACCAAAGCTACTGCTGTAGCCCTCTAACTGTTATTGACCCACTAGAGTGTATTTTTTTTTAAGTGAGAAGAGGGGAGATAGTGAGATAGAATCTTGCATGCGGACTGGGATCCACCTGGCAACCCTATCTTGGGCCTATGCTCAACTCAACCAAGCTATTTTTAGCACCTGAGGCTGACACTTGGACCATCAGAGCTATTCTCAGCAGGCAGGGCTGATACTTGAACCAATCTGTGGCAGGGGAAGAAGGAAAGAAGAGGAAGCAAGAGGAGAGAAGCAGAGGGGGACTTGAGTAGGAATCGAATCGGGGATATCCATATGCTGAGCTAAAACTCTATCCGCTGAGCCACCAGCCAGGTCCTAGAGTGTATTCTTTATATAGCAATGAAAGCAATCCTGCCACCACTCTCTTCTTCTTACCTTCCTAGTGGCCTCCAGCATCCATTCCAGTCTCCTAATGTGCTTTCTCATCCGGCAGATACTAGAGAATTAAAAATTAGTTTTCTTAGATTCTGTTGCAGCTATAGCTTGGACACATACAAAGGATTAGGAAGGTGGAGGTAGGGTGAAGGTCATGTTTTGGCTTCTCTGACTATTGTAGCAGGTAAGCATGGTCTCAGATATCATGCTTGGGTTGGGTGTAGGTGTTAAGAGATGGTTATGGTGGCAGCAATGAGGGCTTCCTGCTCTCTGGGTCATAGCCATGGCATCTGTCCTTGAAATCACCAGTTCACTGGCAACCTCTTGATTGTCCATGTTCCTGATTGTGGTAGAGGTAGCGGCTTTACTGGCAGGCTGGTTTGGCGGTGGCATCTTGGGTCCCATTCCTGAAGACCAGTTTAGGGCTTGCTCCTCTCATCTTTCCAGTGGTTATATAAACACTCCAATCTCTGTCTAGTTAAATAATGAGAGTCTTTTCTGTTTCCTGCAGCTGAGTTTAACGGATACATGTCTAATCAATCTAAAGTCCTTACCAAGGCCTACAAACCCAGATGGTGTGGCCCTTAGTTACTTTCACTGTGCACTCACTTGAACAAAGTGAGCTTGCCCCTACTCAGGGCTTTTGCACAGGCTGCCCTGGTTCCCCTAGATCTATGGTATGACTCTTGTTTTTCTTCATGTCTCTGCTCAAACATCACTTCTTCAGAGAGGCCTTCTCTGACCATCTATCTAAACCATCACTCCCTGTCACTCTTTTCCCTTTATCTTACTTTATTTTTCTTCATTATACTTAAAACCTATCATTACCGTATATATTTGGTTAAAATATGTCAGCCCCATTGGAAAATAGGCTGTTTTGTTAATTGCTCTATCCCAAGGGGGCCAAATGATTCTGGGCACACAGTAGGTCCTTCCTAGTTATTTTGTTAATGAGTTTCCATTTTGCAGACGAGCACACTTCAGGCAAAGAATGATTAAGTGACTTGTCCAAGCTCAGAAAGGAGCGGCAGCCTGACGTGGGAGCAATTGCCCTTAAATGGGATACCTTACTGCCTCTCAGAACGGCTAGCCCCCAATCATGTACTGGACGTCTCTGTCTGAAAAAGGACTGATAATACTTTTTGGAGATGGGACACGGGTGCAGCAAGAAGATTGAAATAGAAGAGGAATAAAAATGCTTAAGCATTTGCCTGTTCAAGAGAGGGATGTCCTGACCCAGAGACACAGCTGCCGGCCCATGAGGTAGGCACATCCCTGTGGTGGAGCCAGATGGCAAAATGAAAAGGGAGATGGCTCAGTGCCTGCCTGTGAAACTGTTCAGCTAACTCCTCCACGCAGCCTGACTCTAAAGCCACCCATCCCTCTGCTTCTTGACCTCCAAATATACTGACATGCCCTCAAAATTACTCTCGTCCTACTCAGCAACTGGACATATTCTAGGTCAGCAGTTTTCATCGGTGTGCCATAATAATATATTGAATTGAACCTATTTGGGTGGCATTGGTTAATAAAATTATATAGGTTTCAGGGGTATGGTTATATAAGACATCATCAATATATTGTACTGTGTGTTCACCCCAAGTCAAGTTTACTCCATCACAATTTATTCTCCTTGTACCTTCTTCTACCTCCCCCATCCTCTTCTTCCCTCTGGGAAACACCACACTGTTGTCTGTCTATGAGGATTTTTTTGTTTTGTTTTGCTGCAAGAATTTTTAAAACATGGATACTTGACTATGTAGTCAGGGTCATTGACCTCTTTTCCCTTAGGTTGTCAAATAAAAAATAATAACACCACAACAGCTGTTTGGTGTGCATAAATAAAAATTATACCTATTGCCTGACCAGGTGGTGGCTCCGTGGATAGAGCATCGGAATGGGATGCGGAAGACCCAGGTTCGAGACCCCGAGCTCGCCAGCTTGAGCGCAGGCCCATCTGGCTTGAGCTAAAGCTCGCCAGCTTGGACCCAAGGTCTCTGGCTCCAGCAAGAGGTGGCTTGGTCTGCTGAAGGCCTGTGGTCAAAACACATGTGAGAAAGCAATCAATAAACAGCTATGGTGTCGCAATGGCAACAAAAAACTAATGATTGATACTTCTCATCTCTCTCTCTGTCCCTGTCTGTCTGTCCCTATCTGTCCCTCTCTCTGACTCTCTCTATCTCTCTGTCCCTGTAAATAAAACAAAACAAAAACAAAATTGTGCCTATTTATTTTTGTCAGATTGATTTATTTTTTTGGTATATTTTTTGCTGTTGTGCAGAATTTTAGTAATTAGTTTATCTATGCCATGTGATGAAAAAATTTGAAAATTGCTGCTCTAGGTTGTTGTTGTGTGGGTATGTGTGTGTTTTAATCTTACAAGGGCTGGCTTCTACTCTTCTTTATTCATTTTTCTTTCTTTCTTTTTTACTTCCTTCTCTTTTTTCTTTTTGTTCTCTCCTTACAGCAGTGGTTCTTAACCTTTTTTGAGGTACCGAACCCACCAGTTTCATATGCGCATTCACCGAACCCTTTTAGTGATAAATAAAATATGATTTCTTTTTCCAAATTCAAGACATAGGTATATGTTTTTTTACTGGTGCACAAAATGAGCCGTGCATGAACATCACCTTGCCCAAAGAACAAAACCAACAAAGTGCATGAACTCACAACAAATTACGGTATTACTTTATTCTGGCCTCCGCGGCAGAGGTTTCTCCGAACCCCTGAGACCGACTCGTCAAACACCTAGGGTTCGATAGAACCCAGGTTAAGAACCACTGCCTTACAGTTTAATAAACAAAAGCAGTTCATTGGTACTTGTATAACATATTAACTTAAATTCAGAAATAACAAAAAGTTTTAACTTGTTAATGTTTTCACTTCAGACCATCAGAGAGGTTGACGGTTTTGTATCACGGACCCTTCGTCACCAGTCTGGGGTCAGGGTGTGCATCGTTTTCTCTTCTAAGAAACCTTCTTGTAGCCTGATGGACTGAGTCAAGCTCTGGAGTCAGACAAAAGCAGGCCCAGACAATGGCCTGCAAGTTTCTTATCCCTCTCAACCTGATTCCATAGCTGTCATATCAGGACCAAACAGTCTTTCTGCCGAGGTTTGTGAGTATTAGAGGCGGTGTGCATTAAAAAAAAGAAAAAGAAAACGCATGGCACAGGTAATAAAACATAATCAAACTACCAAAGGAAAGCAAGAATCCTCCCCACCTCTATAAAGGAAAATAACATGAAATTATTATTCTTTGATTACACATAGAATTAACTTGTACAATTTGTTTTCTGAACCTACATTATTCCTATGGAAGATTGTATATACTTTTTTGTTTTTTAATTTAAGTTCCTGTCTCAAGATATTTTCTCTTAAATATGAATTAAATTGACACTATATTTCCTTCTGTATCTGAATTATCTAATCAACAAGACTTTTGCGTAAATAAAATATAGAACTTTTAAGTTTTAATTTAAATTTGATGGTGCAACACTGGTAGTATAGCCCACTTATACTTAGTCTGAAAAGCTTCACTCTTGTCTTCTCCCATTATGAAGGCAGATTAGTAAAAATAACATTGTGTTGGAAGCTATATTATTCTGATGATCTGTTCTGACTTCAGTGTCTTCTATAAATCATTTTTAATTGTTAATATTTGATATTTATTAAGGTTCTGGGAAATAGGCACTCAAACATTCTGATGAAATTATAAATTAAAGCAATCTTTCTGAGAGCTCCTTGACTCTTAAGAGAGTTCTTTTGAGGGTGGGATAGGGAGGAGGGAAGGGGCACAGGGAAAACCAGATAGAAGGTGACAGAGGACAATTTGACTTTGGGTGATGGGTAAGCAACATAAATGAATGATAAGATAACCTGGAGATGTTTTCGTTGTACATATGTACCCTCATTTATTGGTGTCACCCCATTAAAATTAATAAAAAAAAAAGTTTACCCTTGATCTCACTTATTCCTTTTATAAGAATCTATTCTACAAAAGTAATCAATGTGTGGTCAAGTATTTTTGAATAAGAACATTCATCAAAACATCACTTTAGAGATTTGTAAACATCTTAAATGTTCAACAAAGAATAATAATTAAAAAATATAGATATTGTATGATCATTAAAATCATTTTGGAAGAAATGATTTAATGGCACTGAAACATTTTAGAACATAGTTAGAAGTTAAAAATTAGAACGATATATAATAATATACTTACAATATATAAAATAACAATATAAAATAAGATATATACGCTACAATCCCTTTTTTTTGTGACAGAGACAGAGAGAGGGACAGATAGGGATGGACAGACAGGAACGGAGAGATGAGAAACATCAATTCTTGTTGTAGCACCTTAGTTGTTCATTGATTGCTTTCTCATATGTGCCTTGACCAGGGGGCTACAGCAGACTGAGTGACCCCTTGCTCAAGCCAGAAACCTTGGGCTCAAGCTGGTGAGCCTTGCTCAAACCAGATGAGCCTGCGTTCAAGCCTGAGAGCTCAGGGTCTCGAACCTGGGTCCTCCACATCCCAGTTCGACACTCTATCCACTGTGCCACCGTCCTGTCAGGCTAGAATCCTAATTTTTTAAAAATTTCATCTAGAAAACTAAATTTAACAGGGTGACATTGATCAATTAGAGTACATAGGTTTCAGGTAAACATTTCTATGGCATTTGAACTGTTGATTATGCTGTATACTCATTACCCAAATTCAAAACATTTTCTGTCACCATATATTTGTCCCTCTTTACTCCCTTCCCTCCACCCCCTCTCTCACAACCCATTCCCCTTGTAAACCACTTCACTTTTTTCTATGTCCATGAGTCTCAGTTTTATATGCCACCTATGTGTGGAATCATACAATTTTTAGCTTTTTCTGATTTACTTATTTTACTCAGTATAACGTTCAAAAGGTTCAACCATATTGTTGTAAATGGCAATATGTCATCATTTCTTATGGCTGAGTAGTATTCCATAGTATATATGTACCACATCTTCTTTATCCAATCCTCTATTGAGGGGCACTCCGGTGGTTTCCATTATCTTGGCCACCATGAATAATGCTGCAGTGAACATGAGGATGCATGTGTCTTTGCATGCCAATATTTTCGAGCTTTTGGGATAGTTACCCAGTATAGGGATTGCTGGGTCATATGATAGTTCTATTCTTAACTTTTTGAGGAACCAGTATACTTTCTTCCATAATGGGTGGTAAAAATTTTCTTTGTAATTTTCTATATTTTATAATTACCTTCAATAAAAACTTATTATTTTGATAATCAGGAAAAAAAGTTATAAAACAGAATAAAAAAATAAATTTAAAGAATTTGATTAAACATCTACCTAAGAATTTAAAACACCAAACAGCATACTGAGTACCCCATAAGCTATGTGTAAAACCTGTACTACCTGATCTGCTTCTCATCACATCTTTTTATAAAGAAGTAACTGGATACTTACCTGGCAGGGAAGATACCACGATCATAAGGAGGTAACTGGTTTCTGATACCATCAAGTCCAAGGCAAGATGAGAAAGGCAAAGTGTCATGGAGTAAGGTGCTGGCACCTCTTCCCAGCTTAATGCCTCAGAGAGAGCCATTCCTTACCCTGCACACCCAATTAGACAGTCTGTGTTCATATGTTCTGCTATGGGCTGAATGTTTGTATTTTCCCCAAATTCATATGTCAGAAACGAACCTGCAAAGTGATGGTATTAGGAGGTGAAGGCTTTGGGGGGGCTAATTATTAATGAGGGAATTTTATGAATAACATCAGCGCCCTTATAAAAGAGATCACAGATGGCTCCTTGGTGCCCGCCACCATGTGAGAACACAACGAAGCATGAGCAGGTGATGGTGCAGTGGATAGAGTGTTGGACTGGGATGTGGAAGACCCAGGTTTGAGACCCCAAGGTCGTCAGCTTGAGCACGGGCTCATCTGGCTTGAGCAAAAGAAGCTCACCAGCTTGGACCTAAGGTCGCTGGCTCAAGCAAGGGGTCGTTCGGTCTGCTGAAGGCCCATGGTCAAGACCCATATGAGAAAGCAATCAATGAACAACTAAGGTGTCGCAACAAAAAACTGATGATTGATGCTTCTCATCTCTCTGTGTTCCTGTCTGTCCCTATATATCTCTCTCTCTGACTCTCTCTCTGTCCCTGAAAAAAAAAAAAGAGCACAATGAAAAGACATGTCTGTGAATCAGTAAGTGGGTCCCTACCAGACACCACCAAATCTGCCAGCATCGTGATCTTGGACCTCCTAACCTCTCAAACTGTGAAACAAATTTCTGTTCTTTATAAGTCACCCAATCTATGGTATTCTGTTATAACAGCCCTAATGCACTAAGATACCACCCCTTCCTCCTTTCAATTTCCCTGAGAGCTACTAGTGTCAGGTACTGGAAATATGAAGATATAGTTGTTGCCTTCTTGTAGCTCTGCTGGGAGGAAGAGTAAAACAATGTGATAACTGCTACAAAGAGGTAGACCAGATGCTTCAAGGGCTCAGAGGATACCTTAGCCCAGCCTGTAATTACCAAACAAAGCTTCTTAGAGAGATTGATGGATACTTCAAATTTACTCCCGAGGCACGAATGTCTCTAACCCCTGCAGCCCACATCATATCTTGAAAATTCTTTTACTTGTCCTTTGTCAATTCCATCTTTCATTCTGCTTAGGAAGTCCTCAACCTTCCCTTTCTTCCTCACCCAGCTCATAATCTCCTTATTCTCAGCTGTCAAACACACCTTTCCAGAAAACTTGTATTCTTCCTCTTGTGTGTCAATCAGAATTACATAATTGTCACCATTCTATTTTTACCTTTGCTACCAGAAAAATCAGAGTTAAAATTAAGAGTTCAACTGCTACTTAATCACGTATTATCTGCCTTTTAAGTGATTTATAATTTTTAGTAGCCATAATATCATATTTCATTATTAAGACTGAGGCCATCACATGCCAACTTCCTCAGATATATCTAAATCCACTACTTTTATATATCTGTACCCTCTTGTCTTTTTATCTGCTAGTGTCAGGGAAATACTCTCAAATTTATAAATACTGCAGGTGACCTTTGATGGAGTTTCAGCCTCTCTATAACCTTGCCTTGTGATGAATTCTTGATTATAGACATGCAAATGATTTTCATGTGGTGGACAGACAACCCTTCTCTTCCCAGCTACCCTGGCACCCCCATCCTCCCATCCCCATGTACAAAGCCAGTTTTGCAATCATTTGTTAAATTCATTTCACTATTCTTTACTCCATATAAATTTCTATGCTTATAAATGTGCCTCATCCTGAGAGAGAGACCTGCCCAAGCCATGCAGCTGAACAGCCGTGAAGCTTTAGGCCTTTGAAAAACAATGTAGTCTTTTCCCATAATATCTTGCAATGTTGCTCTTTTTTGAGAAACTCCCTTAGTTTCAATGTCCTCTTTCAGATGGAATACTCTAGAGTTCAATTTTCAGATCTTTGTACTTATTCTTAAGTAGAAGGGGTAAGAAAAGTATTTGGTAATGTTTCCTTCTCACTACATTTTTTCTTCTTTATTCTTTTTAAGTGTCTGGTATTATTTTGGTAATTTGGGTGGATAAATAAGGATTGGCTTGAATAACCTCACCAACTTTCAATACTTGGGCTCAGAGACACTGCAGACCATCCAAGCAAAAATATGGCCTCATTTGCTCCTTAGGGCAAATGGCAGAAAACAGCTCATAACAACTCATGACTTCTATATACAGTATTTATAATCCAGGTCCTAAGTGACTGACTCAACTCTCATGGTCTCCAGTTGAGTGGCCTTTTGATCTAACACAGGCCAGGTGTGCACCTCTGGTCTAATCAGCTATGAAGTCATGAAGCCATGGCTGGATGAAGTCAGCACAGAGTAGTTCCTACTGCCAGACTATGGATGAAGTCAGTACAGACAACTTCAAACATAAAGGGATGAGAAGAGAATGCCGTAGAGATCCACTGCATTAGTACAATATTACAGAAAACATTTGAGATTTTCTACAATGTTTATGAGATCTAAGTACAAATGTGAAGTTGTACCTATAACAAATTTATGTACAGTATTTCAGCTTCTTAAAAGAGGGTCATATCCCAAGTATTCAAAGAGGCTCTAACCTCTTGAATATTTTACAAAGGAAAGCTTGCCCTTTGAGAGGGAAAATAGTTGACTTGGTGAGTTATTTTTTGTTTGTGTTTGTTTTTTATTATGTTCCTTTCTTCTTTATTGTTTTATTTTTATTTTTAAAATTATTTTAATGTTATACCTTTTTTTTTTACAGGGACAGGGAGAGAGTCAGAGAGAGGGATAGATATGGACAGATGGACAGGAATGAAGAGAGATGAGAAGTATCAATCATCAGTTTTTCATTGCGACACCTTAGTTGTTCATTTATTGCTTCTCATATGTGCCTTGACTGCAGGCCTGAAGCAGACCGAGCAGCCCCTTGCTGAAGCCAGTGACCTTGGGTCCAAGCTGGCGAGCTTTTGCTCAAGCCAGATGGGCCTGCGCTCAAGCTGGCAAGCTCGAGGTCTCGAACCTGGGTCTTCCGCATTTTAGTCCGACGCTCTATCACTGCACCACCACCTGGTTAGGCCCTTTTTCTTTATTTAGGAGAAAACTGCAGCTATATTAGAAATCATATGGTTTGGCAACTGATGATTCTATATCTTTCTGCTGAATGATGAATTGTCAATATCTGAATTTTTGGTAAATGTAAATTAAAATTTACTAATATTTTTTTGAATACATGCAATTGGTGCCTATGCTACCCTGGAAAATAATGCAAAGCATTACAAACACAAACAAAACATCCAGACTGTTCTTTCTTCTGCTAGAAAATTTATAGATAACATAATAAAATAAAAACAATTGATTTTATCTTGCTCAACATGAGCTTGTATATTTTTTTCATAAAGAGTGTCAGACCAGGAGTAATAAGTCTAATGGTCTAGTAGCAACTATCTGTGACACTAGACAAATCACAGTGGCTCTGGCTGTAGTTTTGCCCATGTAAAATAAATTGTTTAGTATAGATGTCTAAGGCACTCTAGATCTAACTATGAACATTCGCTGGATACTGGAGTTCTCTAAAAAGTTCAGAACAAGGTTAACCTATGTTTTATAGACTACAGTAAAGCCTTTGACTATGTGTATTATGAAAAGCTGTGGGATTCTCCTAAAGAAATGGACATTTCTCAGCACTTGATTGACCTGATGCATAACTTTATTGTGGACAGGAAGCCACTGTCGGGACAGAAAATAAAGAAACAGGATGGTGTCAGACAATACTACATGTTATCTCTCTATTTGTTTAATCTGTACACAGAACATATATGAAAAATTGAGCTACACTTCAAGAAAGGAGGAGTGAAAATTGGTGGAAGAAATAACTTAGATATGCAGATGACACCATTTTACTAGCAGAAAGTAGCAATGATTTAAAATGATGTCTGATGAAAGTGCCAAACTAAGGCTGTACTTGAACTTAGGACAAAAATCACAACTAAAGAAGAAATACATAACTTTAACATAGTCAATGAGGATATTAAAATTGTTAAAGATTTCACTTACCTTGATTCAGCCATCAATTTAAATGGAGACTACAGCCAAGAAATCAAAAGAAGGCTGAAATGGAAGAATTAAGATCATCAATAGAATGATGTGTCATTAGAGACGAAGGCTAAAATCATTCATATCCTCATATCCCCAGTTGTAATATACGGAAGGTTGGACAGTGAAGAGGGCTGAAAGAAAAAAAAAAGTATTCATTTGAAATAATGGTATTAGAAAAGAGCTCTATAGATACCCTGGACTGCCAGAAGGATAAATTAAATGAGCCCTAAATCAAATTAAACCTAAAACATGACTGAAAGCAAAACTAATAAAGCTGAGGTTGTCTACTTTGTGCACATCATGACAAGGCAGGGTTCTTTGGAAAATATAGGAATGTTAGGAAAAATTGGAGGCAGCAGGAAGAGGAAGAGTAAATAGGAAACAGATTAACTAAAGAAGCCTGAGCTGTTGAGGAGAGAGGCTATATTATTGACAGCACTCATTCATAGAGTCACCAGGAGTCAGAACTGACTCAATGGTACGTAACCCATGAAGACCCCCCCCCCTGGTTTCAGAAATCTCCTTTGAATATCAGAGCAGGTAGGTACACAGTTATGTATAGAACTAACACTGTAAGGGCAGGAGAGCAAAAGTTGTATAGAATCTTGAACTCCTAAAAAGACAACTAGACAAACTGTTAACAAGCAAAAACTCAGTTTATTTGAAGTCACTGCAGTCTAAGAGAATAGTGCCTTAACAGAATCAAGAGGGAGGAGTCAGAAAATAACAATAAACGATTTGGGAGGTCTGGGCTCAAGGAGTTTATGGCAAATAGTTCAAAGGGGGAAACAGATTACGACTGGGCAAGTTTGTGATATATAGTTTAAGGCTGGTGGACATAGTGAGGTAAGAATATTGAAGTGAATCTTGATAAATAATAAATCATTGTTTGTAAAGGGAAACTGTTGTCTCAAATACACTGATCTGCAGGGATTTCCTGAAGCAAACAGTAAAGTTATTCATTGGCCAATGGTTTCATCATCTCTGGGTCATTTCCTGAAACAAATAACTAAGTGATGTTGACACAGGTGGTCTCAGCAGTTCTTAAGCCTTCTAGCTATGTTATACCGATGCAGATGGCCACAGTGCTCATGAATTTTAAGTGGATATAGGACAAAATACACTGTAGCAGAGAAATATTTGATGAAATGTCTACACCTGTAGCAGAGATATGTTTGAATTCGATCCCCATATTTTTAACTTCCTACTTGACATTTCTTCTTAGAGATAGTATATATTTCTCAAATTCCAAATAGAACAAATAACAAATTCCAAAAAGAACTCTCCTCAATAGTCCCCATTTTAATAAATGGCACCACCATTTATCCAATTATTTAAGTTATTAAAATACTAGGCACTTTGCTTTTCATTGGACCCCAACATGTCGTCTCTTGCCCAGAGAGTCTTTACATAAAATGTCATGGTGGTCTTTTCCTTTTTTAGAATATGCATATTGATTCCTATGTCAGGGCTCTCATACTTGTTGTCCCTGCTTAGACCACTACTCTTCCAGGTTTTCCCATAACTCCTTCTGATAGTTGAGATCTCATCAATGAGAGCCTTTATTTCTTCAAAAAGGACATTTCTAGCCTAACCAGGCAGTGGCACAGTGGATAGAGCGTTGGACTGGGATGCGAAAGACCCAGGTTCGAGACACTGAGGTCACCAGCTTGAGCGCGGACCCATCTGGCTTGAGCAAAAAGCTCGCCAGCGTGGACCCAATGTCGCTGGATCCAGCAAGGGGTGGCTCGGTCTGCTGAAGGCCCGTGGTCAGGGCACATGTGAGAAAGCAATCAATGAATAACTATGGTGTTGCAACGGCAACGAAAAACTAATGATTGATGCTTCTCATCTCTCTCCGTTCCTGTCTTCTGTCCCTCTCTCTGACTCTCTCTCTGTCCCAGTAAAAAAAAAAGGACATTCCTAAATCACTCTAACTAAAGTCAGCCTCTCTTCCTCATCATTCTACCCCATTTCCATATCTTGTTTATTTTATATTAGTCAGCAATTTCTGAAACTATATTATTTTATACTTTGTTTTCTTGTTTTCTGTATGTCTTTAACCACTGAATATAAACTCCATCGGGGTAGAGACTCTCACCTAGTAGGTTATAGACCCTGAGTCCCCACTGCCTCAAATAGAACCTGAAACACAGTAGATTCTCAAGAAATAATTTTGTAATTATTCGAGAAGAAATTTTCAGCAAAAAATTAATGGGTAGATGGCAGTATGAATTAACATATTAATTACTTAAAAATAATAACTATTTAGTGGTAATATAGTCAAAGATGCTAAGTATATAATCTCTCTGTCCTCATTCATGACTAAACATACTTATTACTTAAATTATATTAATTACCACCTTTCATTCAGTGAATCCCAATGTTATGTAATGATATTTGTTTCATGATGGAATTGAGTACTATCAAATTCATAATTAATATTTTATTTTTTTAAAGATCTTATTTATTAGTTTTAGAGAGAAGAGTGAGAGAGGAAGAAAGGCAGTGGACAGGGAGAAGCAGGAAACATCAACTTCTAGTTGCTTTTTGTGTGTGCCTTGACTGGGCAAGCCTATATTTTGAACTGGCAACCTCACGATTCCAGGTCCACGGCACCATCCACTGTGCCACCACAGGCCAGGTCATAATTGATATTTTTATCAGATAACTTAAAGAGGCAGGAAAGAGAGAATGATAAGTGATGAGAAGTTCAGGGGATATCTGAATGGTTAATTAAGTAGTTATGAGCTAAAACCAAAATCACTAAAACAGTTTGGCTTAAAACTTAACAACTTCCCTGACTTAATAGTATTTATTTGTTAATTTATATAGAAACTAAATGTCAAAATAATTTTCTGGGGTTTTGAAAATATATTTAAATACTGTTTATTTTAGAATAACAAAATTGAATTTTAGTGATTAAAATTAAATACACTAATTTTTACATACACTGTACTCTTGCAACTTAAAAGAACATTGGTTTTCAGTTGATGATGGGGAAGGGTGCCCTCAGGGAGTTCTTTGGGAAGTAAATCTGGCTAGGGTCTAAGATCATTGATTGATATCAATCAAGAAAGAATCGTGTCATAGTGTGAGGATGTGAATGCTGGTGAAGGTTTGGGAAACAAACATAAAGATGGCTCTGAGAGGGCTGATGAATTTAGGAAGCTTGTTCACTTCAAATAAGCTTCACTAGATTGAGAACATATTTTTTAAACAACAAAACTAAGCCAGATACTCCTTGACAGACATGAATTGAACACCTGCTATCTTCCAGGCACTGAGCTGGCAATGAGAATATAAAGATTAAAAAAACAAACAAAAACAAAAAATAAAAAACTACAGTTCTTAGGGGAAGCAAGATGGTGACGGAGTAGGCGGACGTACCAACTTCCAACTCCCAGAAGCAAAGTGGATTATAACTCAATTTAAAGAACCATCATCTGGATAAACCAACTATGAACTAAACTAAGTGGACTCTTCAACCAAGGAACACTGCAGAAGCCACATTGAGACTGGTAGGAATAGCGAAAACGCAAAGAGGGCTGCCCAGCTCCCCGGAGCAAACGGCAGCCCGGCGGGAGGAAAGTTTGGCGGAGAGGGAGGGACCTGGGTCCCAGGAACCAAGCCCCAGCCTGCAGTCCCAGAGCCTAGAAGAGGCGTTTGGACAGTTTTGAGCTGTGAAACAAGTGAGGGAGCTCCCAGGCCTACAGTGTGGAGTATTAGGTCCCTTCCTACTCTGCTGAGGGCTGCTTAAGGGTTTGGGGCGACAGGACGCTGAAACGCGGTTCTGTCGGCGTAGGCAGAGGCCAAGTCGGTGGGAGCTCGGTCTAGCTCAGAGGGTCAAAGGGGACACGCGAGAGCGGACCGGCAGCTGCGAGCCCACATTTAACCCCACTTACGGGGACAAAGCGGGAGGCCAGGAGCGGGCAGAAATCTGCTCTACGACCCTGCGCAGGCCGGCCCTGACCGCGGGGAGGCTAGGACCAGGGACGGGCAGGGGCTCGTGGCTGAGCTCACGCTACCAGCCCCACCCCCACGCCGGAGAAACCGCGGTTGGCCAGTATACGTGCGCGAGCGGGCTCCGAACGTGGGAACAGGCTAGACCCCGAGACAAGTGGAAGCTCGCAGTTGAGCTCACGCTACTATCCCTGCCCGGCCGGAGAAACCGCGGATTGCATTCATACGTGCACGAACGGACTCCGAACGTGAGGGCGGGGTAGAGTCTGGGACGAGCGGAAGTACACAGCTGAGCAGAAGCCAGCAAACACACCCGGCCCAATAAACCTTGGTTTCCGACCCTGCGCAGCAGGGCCCTGGCCTCGAGGGCGGGGCTAAATCTCCAGACGGGCAAACGCTCACAGCTGAGAGCACGTCAAAAGCCCCGCCCAACCCGCGAAACTGTGGCGAGCAGGCTCTGACTGAGGGTTCTGGGCGGAAGTCCGGAAATAGGCTGGGTCCGCAGCTGAGCAAAGGTGCTCACCTCTACCCTTGGTGCTAAGACTTGTGGCTTCAGTGACAACCCCTCCCATGGAGGAGAGGCAGAAATCACAGCAAAAGCCACAATGGGCCGGCACTGGTAACGCTCATACCCAACCACCCTAGGCACCAGCAGAGGGGGTGAGGGGCCTGCAGACAGACCACACCTAGAGAACACAAAGGGAACACCTACTGGACTCCAGTGGCCACAACTTCCTTATACACAGAAAAAATGGGCAGGCAGAGGAATGCAAACCAAATGAATCAAGAGAAATCCCCAGAGAAGGACCTGAATGAACCAGATATAACCAAATTACCAGAAGCAGAATTTAGAGTAATGATAGTTAGGATGTGCAAAGAAATTAGAGCAACAATGGATAGTCATTATGAACACCTAAATAAAGAGATAACAAGTATAAGAAACAAAATTAAAATAATAAAAAAGAATCAGACAGAAATGACAAATACAGTATCAGAACTGAAGACCACAATGGAAGGAATTGAAAGCAGGATAAATCACGCTGAGGATCGAATAAGCGAGTTAGAGGACACAATAAACAAAGGCACAGAAGCAGAGAAGAAAAAGGAAAAGAGACTTAAAAAATGTGAGGAAACTCTAAGGGAGCTTTGTGACAACATGAAGAGAAACAACATTCGCATCATAGGGGTGCCTGAAAAAGAGGAGAGAGGACAGGAAATGGAAACTTCGTTCAATCAAATCATAGCAGAAAACTTTCCTAAATTAAGGCTGGGAAACACTCCACACATTCAAGAAGCACACAGAACTCCATTAAAGAGAAACCCAAAAAGATCTACACCAAGACACATCATAGTTAAAATAGCAAAGATAATGGATAAAGAAAAAATCTTAAAACCTGGTAGGGAAAAAAGGCTATCACCTACAAAGGAGCCCCCATAAGGATGGCATCGAACTTCTCAACAGAAACACTTGAGGCCAAAAGGGAATGGCAAGATATAATCAAAGTAATGCAGAACAAGAACCTACAACCAAGACTACTTTATCCAGCACGGCTAACGTTTAAAATTGAAAGAGAAATAAAGAGCTTCCCAGAAAAAGAAAGCCTGAAGGAATTCATAAAAACCAAACCAATTCTGCAAGAGATACTAAGGGGCCTCTTGTGAACAGTTTAAAGGGAGGAAAGAATAGAGCAAAAGAAGAATACAGCTTTAAAGAATAAAATGGCAATAAACAACTACATATCAATAATAACCTTAAATGTAAATGGATTAAATGATCCAATCAAAAGACATAGGGTAGCTGCATGGATAAAGAAACAGGACCCATACATATGCTGTCTACAAGAGACACACCTTAAAACAAAAGATGCTCATAGACTGAAGGTAAAAGGATGGAAAAAAATATTTCATGCAAATGGAAATGAAAAAAAAAGCAGGGGTAGCAATACTTATATCAGACAAAATGGACTTTAAAACAAAGGCTGTAGTAAGAGATAAAGAAGGACACTACATAATGATAAAGGGAACAATTCAACAGGAAGATATAACTATTATAAATATCTATGCACCAAATATAGGAGCCCCGACATACATAAAGCAGACTTTGATGGATATAAAGGGCGAGATTAACAGCAATACTATCATAGTAGGGGATTTCAATACCCCTCTAACAACACTGGATAGATCCTCAAGAAAGAAAATTAATAAAGAAACAGCAGACTTAAAGGAGACACTAGATCAACTTGATTTAATAGATATCTTCAGAACTTTTCACCTTAAAGCAGTAGAATATACATTCTTCTCAAGCGCTCATGGTACGTTTTCTAGGATAGACCAGATGTTAGGACACAAAAATGGTCTCAATAAATTTAAGAAGATTGAAATCATATCAAGCATTTTCTCTGATCACAATGTCATGAAACTAGAAATTAACCACAAAAGAAAAACTGAAAAATACTCAACCACTTGTAAACTAAATAGCATGTTATTAAATAATGAATGGATTAACAATGACATCAAAGAAGAAATAAAAAAGTTTCTAGAAACAAATGATTATGAGCATACATCAACTCAAAATTTATGGGACACAGCAAAAGCAGTTATGAGAGGGAAGTTTATTGCACTACAGGCATATCATAAGAAGCTAGAAAAAGCTCAAATAAGCAACCTGACCCTGCAGCTAAAAGAACTAGAAAAACAACAACAAATAAAACCCAGGACAAGTAGAAGGAAGGAAATAATAAAGATCAGAGCAGAAATAAATGACATAGACGCGAAGGAAACAATACAGAGGATCAATGAAACCAGGAGCTGCTTATTTGAAAAGGTAAACAAGATTGATGAACCTTTAACTAGACTCACCAAGAAAAAAAGAGAGAGGACTCAAATAAATAAAATTAGAAATGAGAGTGGAGAAATAACAACTGACACAACAGAAATACAAAGCATTGTAAGAAAATATTATGAAGAACTATATGCCAAAAAATTAGACAATTTTGGTGAAATGGACAAATTTCTTGAATCATATAACCTTCCAAAAATCAATCTGGAAGAATCAGAACACCTAAACAGACCAATTACAGCAAATGAGATAGAAACAGTTATCAAAAAACTCCCAAAAAAGAAAAGTCCTGGGCCTGATGGCTTCACAAGTGAATTCTATCAAAAATTCAAAGAAGAACTAACTCCTATCCTTCTCAAGCTATTTCAAAAAATTCAAGAGGAAGGAAGACTTCCAAACTCCTTTTATGAGGCGAGCATAATTCTGATCCCAAAACCGGGCAAAGATAACACAGAGAAAGAAAATTATAGGCCTATATCCCTGATGAATTTAGACGCTAAAATTCTCAACAAAATATTAGCCAACCGGATCCAGCAATATATGAAAAAAATCATACACCACGATCAAGTGGGATTTATTCTGGAGAGGCAAGGCTGGTTCAATATTTGCAAATCAATCAATGTGATTCATCACATAAACAAAAGGAAGGATAAAAATCACATGATAATTTCAATAGATGCAGAAAAGGCATTTGATAAAATCCAGCACCCATTCATGCTCAAAACTCTCAGTAAAGTGGGAATTCAGGGATCATTCCTTAACATGATAAAGGCCATCTACGATAAACCGACAGCAAACATCATACTAAATGGACAAAGATTAAAAGCAATCTTCTTAAGATCAGGAACCAGGCAGGGATGCCCCCTTTCACCACTCTTATTCAACATAGTTCTGGAAATCCTAGCTACAGCAATCAGACAAGAAGAAGAAATAAAAGGCATCCAAATTGGAAAAGAAGAAGTAAAACTATCATTATTTGCAGATGATATAATATTGTATATTGAAAACCCTAAAGTCTCAGTCAAAAAACTACTGGACCTTATAAATGAATTCAGCAAGGTGGCAGGATATAAAATTAATACTCAGAAATCTGAGGCATTTCTATATACCAACAATGAACTGTCAGCAAAAGAACTTAAGGAAACAATCCCCTTCACTATTGCAGCCAAA
Source organism: Rhynchonycteris naso (assembly GCA_037038555.1). Classification (NCBI taxonomy): domain Eukaryota; kingdom Metazoa; phylum Chordata; class Mammalia; order Chiroptera; family Emballonuridae; genus Rhynchonycteris; species Rhynchonycteris naso. Next base: position 104,738,264 of record CM072996.1, on the reverse strand, counting down.
AAAATAAAGTACCTAGGAGTAAATTTAACCAAGGAGGTTAAGGACTTGTACTCGGAAAATTATAAAACATTGATAAAAGAAATCAAGGAAGATACAAACAAGTGGAAACATATACCGTGCTCATGGCTAGGAAGAATAAACATCATTAAAATGTCTATATTACCCAAAGCAATTTATAAATTCAATGCAATACTAATTAAGATACCAATGACATACTTCAAAGATATAGAAAACATATTCCAAAAATTTATATGGAACCAAAAAAGAACATGAATAGCCTCAGCAATCTTAAAAAGAAAAAATAAAGCAGGAGGTATCACTCTTCCAGATATCAAGGTTTACTATAAGGCCATTATACTCAAGACAGCCTGGTACTGGCATAAGAACAGGCACATAGATCAATGGAACAGAACAGAGGACACAGAAATAAACCTGCCGCTTTATGGACAACTGATATTTGACAAAGGAGGAAAGAACATACAATGGAGTAAAGACAGCCTCTTTAACAAATGGTGTTGGGAAAATTGGACATCTACCTGCAAAAAAATGAAACTAGACCATCAACTTACACCATTCACAAAAACAAACTCAAAATGGATAAAAGACTTATATGTAACCCGTGAAACCATAAGCATCTTAGAAGAAAACGTAGGCAGCAGGCTCTCCGACATCTGTAGCAGCAGTATATTTGCCGATTTATCTCCACGGGCAACTGAAATAAAAGGCAAGATAAACAAATGGGACTATATCAAACTAAAAAGTTTTTGCACAGCTAAAGACAATAGGAACAGAATAAAAAGACAAACCACACAATGGGAGAACATATTCGACAGCACATCTGATGAGGGGTTAATAACTAAAATTTATAAAGAACTTATAAAACTCAACACCAGGAAGACAAACAACCCAATCAAAAAATGGGCAAAAGAAATTAATAGAAATTTCTCCAAAGAGGACATACAGATGGCCAATAGGCATATGAAAGAATGCTCAACATCACTAATCATTAGAGAAATGCAAATTAAAACCACAATGAGATATCACCTCACACCAGTCAGAATGGCACTCATCAGCAAAACAACACAGAATAAGTCCTGGCGAGGATGTGGAGAAAAGGGAACCCTTCTGCATTGCTCGTGGGAATGCAGACTGGTGCAGCCACTGTGGAAAACAGTTTGGAGATTCCTCAGAAAATTAAAAATCGAACTGCCTTTTGACCCAGCTATCCCACTTATAGGAATATACCCTAAGAACACCATAGCACTGTTCGAAAAGAAGAAATGCGCCCCCATGTCGTGGCAGCATTGTTCACAATAGCGAAGATCTGGAACCAGCCCAAGTGTCCGTCAGAAGACGAGTGGATTAAAAAGCTATGGTACATATATACTATGGAATACTACTCAGCCATAAGGAACGATGACATCGGATCATTTATAACAAAATGGATGTACCTTGATAACATTATACGGAGTGAAATAAGTAAATCAGAAAAAAAGAAAAACTGAGAACAGCATGATTCCATACATAGGTGGGACATAAAAGTGAGAATATGAGACATGGACAAGAGAGTGGTGGTTATGGGATGGGGGGAGGGAGGGAAGAGTGGGATAGGGAGGAGGGGAGCGACACAGGGAAAACCAGATCGAAGGTGTCAGAGGACAATTTGACTTTTGGTGATGGGTATGCAACACAATTGAATGATAAGATAACCTGGAGATGTTTTCATTGTACATATGTACCCTGATTTATTGGTGTCACCCCATTAGAATTAATAATATATATATATATAAAAACTACAGTTCTTGCACTTTGAGATTCTTTTTTTTTTTTTTTCAGGAACAGAGAGAGTCAGAGAGAGGGATAGACAGACAGGAAGGGAGAGAGGTGAGAAGCATCAATCATTAGTTTTTCGTTGCCGTCGCGACACCATAGTTGTTCATTGATTGCTTTCTCACATGTGCCTTGACTGCGGGCCTTCAGCAGACCAAGCCACCCCTTACTCCACGCCTTGCCAGAGTCAGTGAGCTAGGGTCCAAGCTGATGAGCTTTTGCTCAAGCCAGATGGGCTCGGTGCCTAAGCTGGAAACCTTGGGGTCTCGAACCTGGGTCTTCCGCATCCCAGTCCGACGCTCTATCCACTGCGCCACCGCCTGGTCAGGCCACTTTGGGATTCTTATTGTTAACTGACTATATAGATGGAGACCTAAAGAGGATCCTAATTACCTAAGGTTTCATGTCCCAACCTTTGGGGTTTGAACTTCATTCTGAGAATAATTAGAAGTTATTGAGGGTTTTAAGCAGCAGAGTAACATGGTTATATATTTTTTTATTGATTTAAATTTTTGTGTTTACATAGATTCAAGTGTCCCACCGAATACGTCACCCCCACCCCTGTGTTCCCCTCAACATCCCCCTTTCCCCCCCCCTCCCAATACCGCCCCCCTTTCCTCAAGGATTTGCTTTTCTGCTCTCTATAACACTGTGTTATGTATATATAATTTCACCAATCTCTTTCCCTTCTCTGACTCCATCTTCTCATCCTCTTTCCCTCTGGTCCCTTTCATCCCGCCTCTGCCTCTATTCCGTTCCTCAGCTCACATTGTTCATTGGATTCCTCAAGTGAGTGAGGTTATATGATATTTTTATTTCTCTGCCTGGCTTATTTCACTTAACATAATAGTTTCCAGGTCCATTCATGTTGTCACAAAGGTAAGATTTCCTTCTTTTTCATGACCCCATAGTATTCCATTGTATATATGTACCACTGCTTTTTAATTCACTCATCCACTGACGGACACTCGGGCTGTTTCTAGATTATGGCTACTGTAAACAATGCTGCCATAAACATGGACGTGCATTCCTTCTTTTGAACCAGTGATTTGGTGTTCTTAGGATATATTCCTAAAAGTGGGATAGCTGGGTCAAAAGGCAGTTCCATTTTTAATTTTTTGAGAAATTTCCATACTGCTTTCCACAGTGGCTGCACCATTCTGCATTCCCACCAGCAGTGCAGGAGGGTTCCCTTTTCTCCACATCCTCGTCAGCACTTAATCTGTGTTGTTTTGTTGATGAGCACCATTCTGACTGGTGTGAGATGATATTTCATTGTGGTTTTAATTTGCACTTCTCTAATGATTAATGATGTTGAACATTTTTTCATCTGCCTATTGACCATCTGTGTCTTCTTTGGAGAAGTGTCTATTCATTTCTTTTGCCCATTTAATGATTGGATTGTTTGTCTTCCTGGTGTTGAGTTTTACAAGTTCTTTATAAATTTTGGTTATTAACCCCTTATCAGACGTATTGTCGAATATGTTATCCCATTGTGTGGGTTGTCTTTTTATTCTGTTCATATTGTCTTTAGCTGTGCAAACGCTTTTTAGTTTGATATAGTCCCATTTGTTCACCCTCCTTTATTTCACTTGCCCGTGGAGATAAAACAGGAAATATATTGCTGTGAGAGATGTTGGAGAGCTTACTGCCTATGTTTTCTTCTAAGATGCTTATGGTTTCATGACTTACATTTAAGTCTCTTATCCATTTTGAGTTTATTTTTGTGAATGGTGTAAGTTGGTGATCTAGTTTCATTTTTTTGCAGGTAGATGTCCAATTTTCCCAACACCGTTTGTTAAAGAGACTGTCTTTACTCCATTGTATGCTCTTGCCTCCTTTGTCAAATATAGATTTTTATTTTACAAAGAATAGTTGGTCTGCTGAAATTTTAGAGAATGATTGTGGGGGTCATTTGGTAGCTGAGTTTAGAGGCAAAAAAATAGAGAAACCGTTCGGATGGCTTCTGCGGTAAACCAAGCACAGAGATGATGAACTGAGAGAGCTGCCCTAGAGATGGGAATACTAAGGGTGTGGAGCTGACGGGACCCAGTGAATGGTTTGATAAAGGAAGTACATAATTAGAGAAAAGGAGCAGTCAAGGTGCAACAGTGCTTTGGCAGTGGAAAGATGAAAAGTTTGCCGAAAAGATTTTGGCTTTGATTTTTGTTTTATTTTTTTATCTGTATATGTCTTTATGTAAAAACAAGCAAGCATTTTAAAGAAATTTCTATTATATTTATTTTTTCCTTAATATTTGCTACTATAAAAATTGCTATTGCAAATTGTGTCTGTGATTAAAAATAAGCAAATACTGTAGAAGGAAAGGAAATTTCCTTTTTATTTAGTTTTCTAATTTAATGATTGATGGGAGTAAGAGAGACATGGATTTGTTTTTCCACTTATTTATGCATTCATTGGTTAATTTCTGTATAGGGATTCTTGTACAGGATATTGAACCCGCAAACTTGGCATATTTAGATGACACTCTAACCAACTGACCTACTTGACCAGGGCTGAGAACTTTTCTTAATTATAAATTTTTTATCAGTCTACTTAATATTTTTAAGTAAATTAATTAATATATTTAACAGAAAGACTGGTAAAGAGAGCTGTACTTTATGTGTGCTCTAAGTAAATGTTTTTGTGTAGTTGGCAAATGTATGATTCTCAAATTTTAAAAGAATGCTCTAAATGCAAAGTCATGAGACATAGCAAGGAGACTACCAACATTGGTTTTATATAGTTGGACTCTAATTTATACATGTTAGAAATGTCCTAACCACAATCATTTCTAATTATTGTGTTCCAAAAAGCTATCCTTCAATTAGTCAAATAATTACATTCAGTTAATTCTTTCATAAGTCAGCCATGAAGCAGTTTTAATAGTCTCTAAAGTTAAAAAATAAATTTTTTTCTTAAACAAGAAAATGAAAGAAACAGGCCTTCCTATTTCATCCATAGGTATATAGATAATTGGACATTATTATTGTGCTAAATACATCCTGGTGGATTTCTATACCAAACATTGCAACTCAAAATAAACCCGTGGTTGCATCTGTTTACATTTTTAGCAAAGTGTTTACAATTTATTGATTATTTCAGTTGTTGTTTTACAAAGCAATGATTTTATAAGTCTTTACTCATTAAAAAGATTTTCTAAATAAATGTGCATTGACATAAATGTTCATCATATAAATTAATGTGTAGGCAATAATACATTGGGGCAAGGTATACGTGAAGCACATAAAATTGGAAATATAGTTTATTTAGTTATACATTTACAAAGTCTATAAGGAGTGGATGCATTTATAGATATGCAAAATCACCTTAAAAGATGGGCTCATTGTGGCCTGACCAGTGGTGACGCAGTGGATAAAGCATCGACCTGGGAACACTGAAGTTGCCAGTTCAAAACCCTGCACTGGTCTGGTCAAGACACAAATGGGAGTTGATGCTTCCAGCTCATCCCCCCTTTCTCTCTCTCTCTCTCTCTCTCTCTCTTACTCTGTGTCTCCTCTCTAAAATGAATAAAATAAAAATAAAAATAAATAAAAATAAAAAAAAGATGGGCTCATTGCCTGAGGAAGCCCTAGTTAAGGTCTAATTGATTAAATTAATATTTCCCAACAATAAGAATTAATAAACATACTAAAACATGACAATCATGGCAAGCAAGGTCCTAGCATTAGGTTGTCTCAGTCAAGGGAGAATAGGAGCCTAGTAACAGAACTCAATTTGGGGACAGGCTGTTGGTAGCTCCAGAATTTCCTACAGGGAGAGCTTTGGAAGGCGATCCTTCCACCTTGAAAAGCTAGAAACCTGTCTTGAAACTGCATGTGCAATTGGCACACTGTTCTCACTTCAGTTTCACTGTTCTTTAAGTTAGAGCTGCTGGAAGAGATTGGGGGAGACTAAGGAGCTCTTAAACCACCCTTTGGTACTCTGCTGTAGAGCTGCATGTCTCAAGATATCCTGAGGACACTTGGATTGAAAGAAATTCGCCTTGATTTCCAATACCTATTGTAGCAGCAATTATGGGCATGATACTTTCATAAAACTACTCAATCTTTCTGAATTTTGGTTTGTTTATCTGCAAAAGGGTATAATAGTATCTTGATCTTGTTTGGTTATTTGGATCAACACTGAATGTGTGAAAACACCAAGTATATAGCAAACAATGATTAAATGCTAGTTATCTTTACGGGAGCCTAATGCTTTAAGTACTTAACTCATTTTGTTACTCACCTCCCAAATTCCTTATCATTGTATTCATTGCCTATTGTTGCTTTAACAAATTACCACCAACACACTGACTTAAAACAACATGAATCTATTTTCTTATAGTTATGAAGGTCAGAGTCAAAAATGGGTCATACTCGGTTAAAGTGAAGGTGTTGACATGGCAGTATTCCTTGTGAAGCTCTAGGGGAGGATTTCTTTCCTGTTTTATCCAGCTGCCTTGGTTTGTGGCCCCAGGTAGCAATGATGGCATTTGGATCTCTGCTTCTGCCATTACATCTTTACTAACTCTGACACTTCTTTCTGTTTCTCATAAGAACTTCTGAGATTACATTGGGCCTATGGGATAATTCCAGATAATCTTATAATCTTCCCATCTCTAGATCCATAATTCAATTACACCTGCCAACTCCCTTTTGTCATACAGCTCTATTTGTCAGGGGTCCGTCAGAGGAACAGAACCAATAAGTATATATTTTATTTATTATGAAAATTAGCTCATTTGATTATGGAGGCTGGCATGTCCAGAATCTGCACTGTGGATCCTATGCTCAGGACCAAGAGAGTTAATGGTGCAGATAAAGTCTGAAGGCAATCTGCTGGGTAATGGTCTCTTGCTCACAGAGCCTAGTCTTCTTGTTTTATTCAGGCCTTCAAATGATTGGATGAGGCCTACCTACATATGGAGGGCAATCTATATTCACACATTTGAATGTTAATCTCATCCACAAATCAAAATCACAATGAGATATTACCTCACACCTGTCAGAATGGCTATCATCAATATATCAACAAACAACAATTGTTGGAAAAAATGTAGAGAAAAGGGAACCCTCGTGCACTCTAGTGAGAATGCAGATTACTGCAACCTCTATGGAAAACACTGTGAAGCTTCCTCAAAATAATTAAAAATAGAATAGCCTGGCCCTGGCCGGCTGGCTCAGTGGTAGAGCATTGGCCCGGCGTGTGAGAGTTCTGGGTTCAATTCTCTGCCAGGGCACACAGGAGAAGCATCCATCTGCTTCTCCACCCTTCCCCCTCTTCTTTCTTTTTCTCTCTCTCCCTCTCTCTTCCCCTCCCACAGCCAAGGCTCTATTGGAGCAAAGTTGGCTCGGGTGCTGAGGATGGCTCCATGGCCTCTGCCTCAGGTGCTAGAATGGCACTGATTGCAGAGTGGCAACACCCAGAGGGGCCAAGCATCACCCCCTAGTGGACATGCCGGGTGGATCCTTGTCGGACACATGCAGGAGTCTGTCTGTCTGCTTTCCCCCACCCCCACCTCACTTCGGAAAAATACACACACAAAAAAAAATAGAATTGCCTAATGACCCAGAGATTACACTTCTAGATATATATCCAAAGACACTCAGAACACTAATTTGAAAGACTATATGCACACCCATGTTCATTGCACATTATTTACAATAGCCAAGATATAGAAACAATCTAGTTGCTTGCCATCAGACAAGTGGATAAAAAAGTCATAATACATATACACAATGAAATACTACTTGGCTTTAAAAAAGAAGCCTGACCTGTGGTGGCATCTACGTGGAATGCTGAGGTCACCGGTTCAAAACCCTGGACTGGCTCGGTCAAGGAACATATGGGAGTTGATGATTCCTGCTCCTCCCCCACTTCTCTCTTGCTCTCTCTCTCTTTCTCTCTCTGGCTTACTTCTCTCTCTCTCTAAAATGAATGAAGTATTTAAAAAAGAAGGAAATGTCACCTTTTGTGACAGAATAGATAAACCTAGAGGTTATTATATTCAGTGAAATAAATCAGTTAAAGAGAGACAAAAATACTGTATGATTTCACTTATTTATGAAATCTAAAGAACAAAATAAATGAACAAACAAAATAGAAACACCCATAGATACAGAGAATAAACTGATAGTTGCTGGAGGGTAGGGGTGTTGAGGGGTTGCGTGAAAAAGGTGAAAGGATTAAGAAGTACAAATTGGTAATTACAGAAGTCACAGGGATGTAAAAAGTACAGCATAGGGAATTTGGTCAATAATATTGTAATAACTGCTTATTAGTTACTACAATATTATTGTAATATTTATGTAATATATAGCTATGGAGCAAGGTTAGTACTTAAATATTGGGGGACCACTTTTTAAAGTATGATTGTCTAACCATTATACTGTACACCTGAAACTAATGCAGAAAAATAGTGAATGTAAACTGTAATTGAAAATTAAAAAAATTAAAAAATGTTAATCTAATCCAAAAATACTTTCCTATTTGACACATAAAACTAACCATAACAACAAATTTCATGGATTAAGATTTAGATATCTTTTGGGAGAGGGTGGCAATTATTCTGCCCACCACAAATATCTATCCCTTAATATCTGTCTATTGAGCTCTGTGCTGGCCACTAAATCTATAAAAACAAGTTAGCACAGTTTCTGCATTTAAGGAACTCACAGAGAAAAGAACACATAAATTGGTAAGTACAATACAATAGAGTAGATGTAATGATATGATTATGCACGGTATGCCATGGTAATACAGAAAAGATGCAAGCTATTCAGCTTGGGGGTGGGAAATGCAGGTGGAGGAGGTGGGGGTGACAAAGAAAGCTTTCTAAAAGGGGTGGTGCTTAAGCTAAATTTTAAAGTCTATGTGGGAGTTAAAAAAGAGAAAAGGCATTACAGGCAGAGGAATCAACCTGAGCATAGAGAAATAACTACTCCTCCATGTCTGAGTCTGCATTCACCTAGGAGCTTTCTCGTTATAACTTCCCTCAAAGTTTTCTTTAGTTGTTGTTCTATAAAGGGAGAATGTGTTGGCCAGAGAACTCAACCGTGCAGTTCTTTTCACAGTAATATTTCTCAGTATAAATGAATAAATTGGTATTGGGCTGTGTTATCAATCTTTGTGGCATGGTAGGTGCTACTGGTTACTGAACAAACAATGAGCTTTCCTGAGAGAAATAAAATTTCATTTAGAAATTTGGTACCAATATACTTAGGGATAAATTGGTCTTCTCCTAGCTCCAGGGGATAAATTATGGGTGTTCTAATTAAACGGAAATATTCGTTCTTTTTTGTAGGGATTGGTTTAGGAGAGACAGGTGACAAAGTTGTGGTCACTAAGACAGAAGAGAAAAAGAAATTGGCTGGGGAGCTTCTAGAAAGTAGAAAGAGAGACACATGAGTAGGTGCTCTCAGCCCTTCTTGCTTGCTTGCTTTTTGACTTTGTCATTTGAGAAAGTGATGTTTGGAGCTGAGGAAGCTATTTTGGTATCAGGAGAGAAACATCATACACGGAGCATGAAAGCGGAAAGATGAAAAGAGCCGGAAGCTGTAGTGACGTTACTGAGCAGCTGGACCAAAAGTGTTGGGGAAAAGCCAGTGAAGACTTCACCACTGAGTGCTATCAGAGGTTATGTGCAAAATAATCAAGATCGCATTACCTAGATTAACTTAACAACCTCTACATTATTTACAAAAGAGTATTTGTCTTTTTCTGTGAGAGGCTAGTATGCCAGACACCAGGAGCACACAGGGAGAAAAACAAGTCCACCCTGGGAAAAGGTGTATTTATTTTCAATATTTTCTAAACCTTTTTTATACATGTAATGCTGGTGGCCGAGGCCAGGCAGGTGCACATTGGATTCGGGTAGACTGTAGAAAAACTGTGGAGCCTAAAAGGGTTGGGCCATTTTGTTTAATAAAGTCTCACAACAGCAGACAGGCACACAAGCAGGGAAAACCACCTCTCAGGCAAACAAACAGCAAAAAGGGCACCTCACACTGGCAGGCAGGCAATCCACACATCCGCAATCCTCTTGAGCGGCAAGCACCCATAGCCTTACATAGGCCATACACACATGGGGCTGCCATGTGCTCATGCCCTAATCAGGCAAAGGGCTTGCAGCCAGTAAACCAGTGAATAAGCCTAACACAGCTGCTCCACAATACACTACAAAGCTTTGGACTTAGAAATTAAGAAAAATTACCGTATTTCCACATGTATAAGATGCACCCTTTTTCAAAAAATTTGGGATCTAAAAACTGGGTGCGTCTCATACAGTGGTGGTAGATTTTTTTACTTGCATTTCCCACTTTTTTCATGCTTGTTTTTGTGCTCATTGTTGTAGACAATTTGACACCAGCAGGAAGAGTGAAGAAACTAACTATAGGAGAGTTTGTACCTGGGTAAAAGAATCTTGGGATACTAACAAGATTCCGATCGTTGTCAAGTCATTTAAGAAGTGTGGCATTTCAAATGCTGTAGATGGAACCAAGGACGAGGCAATATATGAAGACAGTAATTTGTCATCAGACACAGATGAGGACAAGCTAATGGATGGGAGTTTTGACAGTGATGAGGAGTTGTATGAATTTTATGATGAATAAAACTTGATTTCAATAACTTTATGTAATACATTTTTTTTTCAAATTTCGGACCCCCATAGTAAGGTGCGTCTTATACATGGGAGCTTCTTATACATGGGAAATATGGTACATCCCCTAACATTTTATCCCTTTCTCCCTCCAATTTTTAGAACTTTCTTGTTCTAATTAGGTTGTGGATCTTAAGGAAACTCTTTTACTTGTAGTATTTTTTTAGGTATCTAATACCTAACCATTGTATTAGAAACATTTCAACTGTGCACATCATTGTTTTTTTTTAGACATGTAGAAATGTTTGCATTTAGAAAAAATATAATTTAGTTTTCCTTTACATTTTGATTCATATTTCTTTTTTTTCTTTTCTTTTTTTTTTTTTTTTTTACAGGGACAGAGAGAGGGTCAGAGAGAGGGATAGATAGGGACAGACAGACAGGAACAGAGAGAGGTGAGAAGCATCAATCATTAGTTTTTCGTTGCCGTCGCAACACCTTAGTTGTTCATTGATTGCTTTCTCACATGTGCCTTGCCCGCGGGCCTTCAGCAGACCGAGCAACCCCTTGCTGGAGCCAGTGACCTTTGGTCCAAGCTGACGAGCTTTTGCTCAAGCCAGATGGGCCTGCACTCAAGTTGATGAGCTCAGGAACTCGAACCTGGGTGTTCCGCATCCCAGTCCTACACTCTATCCACTGCGCCACCGCCTGGTCAAGCTGATTCATATTTCTACATATGAAATTATATCCTTCCAGAGATTCTCCAAAAAAAGAAAAAGGAGGAGTTTATATACATACACATCTTTAAAATCATGGATTTCACTGTGGTGAGTACTGTATTTAAAAATAATGAACGAAGAACTGGAGACGATACCTACAATGAGTATTCCTTTCAGCATCATTTTGGATTTTTAAAATATTTTTATTACTATTAAAATAACATACTAAGCCATTATTGTGATCCTTGCATTATATATTAAAATATGGCATGCAGTATTTGAGTAGCAAGCATTCTCACTGCTGTGAGCGCTTATGCTCTGCTCACTCAACATGAAAACATTTCAAATTACAGTACACTGAGATGTCAGTGATGAAAGGGAACGTTCCAAAAATAAAGTGATTTTTAAGCATTTTATCAAATGACTAACTTTTGTACTTTTAGCCAGTGAGCACATGCTCTTTTTTTCAAATGCTTTTTGGAAGCCCTTATGAAACAAAGAGACATACTTCTAATTAGTTTCTATCGGTGGGTTAGTTTCAGGAAAATAGTGTCTACCAGATTCTTTAGCATTTGTTATAATAGAATTAGACTTATAAACCTTGAAGGGGAAAAAAAAGACACCTACTAAGAAGGGCTCCTCGGAGCTAACTGGGCTCAAATCAAAAAGCAAAGCTAGGGCCCTGGTGAAGTAGCTCAGTTGGTTAGAGCATTGAACCCACATGCCAAGGTTGCTGATTCAATCTCTGGTCAGGGCACATTCAAGGAACAACTAATGCATGCATAAATAAGTGGAAATACAAATCTCTCTCTCTCTCCCTCTTTTTCCTCGTTCCTCTCTAAGTTCAATAAATTTTTAAAAAATGTAAAGCAGAGCCTGGTAGCCATTTCTGCACAGGGGCCTTTCACACAAACTACACTTCACAGAGCAGCCTGTCCTGAACTGCTTGTCTTTACACTGAACTGCTTGCCTGCACTGGTTCTGCAGTCTGAGCCAACCCTTTTAAAGATTTTCTGGAATCCTATTTCAGTGGATACAAATGAGACTTTCCCCAACCAGTCTAACAGCTCTGATCAATCAGAGAAGCTCTATCCTGACCAATCAGGACACTACTTTTGGACCAATCAAACTGTGAGGATTCAGAGCAACCAAGGACCAGGGGTGTGGACTTCCATCCATAGAAGCCAGCTCCCCTCTGGCTAGGATTGTGTGCTTTCCCTTTCCACCAGAGACTGAAGGCTACATCTCCCTGGATGAGCTGAAACTCAGGAGCTATCTGGCCAGAGCCAAGTGAAGCAGAATGGCACAGCACAAACCACGGAGGAGAGCAGGCCATTGAGGAACAAGCAGAGCAGAGCTTTTTAGCTACAGTCATGCTGTATCACAATTGAGCTATTCTGCAACCATGCTCTTTTCATGGTTGTGCCCTATCATAATTGAGCTGTTTTGCATTGAATGAAGTTTCTTTCTTCACAGCACCTCAAATTGGGGTTTCTTGTTGGTGTTGAATTGGCACCTATGACTATTGGTTGACAGACTTGCTTTTCAGGCAAGGATGAACTTTGCCATTCACAAAGATAAACTAATATATGCTTTCTTGATCTTCTTGATTACTTTTTTATTTTCATTTTGGCTAAAGAAATACATCAATCTGATATTTTAGGCAAGACAACATGATTTTCAGTTCTCACTCATGGAGTGAAGGAAATGTTCTGAAGTACTGCTTCCATGTGTCCATAAAACTAATTTACTATTTCTTTGCCCTGTGATAGCCTTGAAAATTTTCTCTGCTCCAGCCAGTTAGTTCAGTCAGCTCAGTCAGTAAGGGTGTTGTTCCAACATGCCAAGGTTGTAGGTTCAATCCCTGGTCAGGGCACATATGGGAAGCAGCCACGAAATGCTCAACTAAGTGGAACAACAAATGAAAGCTTCCCTTTCTTTTTCTCCCCCACCCCCACTCTTCTCTCTCTGTCTTTCTGGAATCAGTTAGTAAAAGTAAAAAGAAAGAAAGAAGGAGAGAAAGAAAAGAAGGAAGGAAGGAAGGAGAGTGAAAAATTTCTCTTAAGTGCCTGTGTGAGTCAGGAATTTTACTACCACTTTTAGAGTCCTCTGAGATCTAATGGATTTGATAAAACACTTCTTTTTCTAGACGGTCTATGAAATTATTGTTTAAGAAAAATCTAATTCCTGGCGAGCCCAACTTCTCTCTTACTCAGAGAAGAAATTCATTAATTTATTCTTTCAACAAATATTTATTGAGTGCCTTTAATTGTATGGATGCTAAGAATATGTTAGTGACCAAGACAAAACTGGATCTCTCTTCATCTGTGTTTCAGTTTGGAGGAAAAGTGATAGAAATGAGGTAGCATGTAAGAGAAAGACAGCTTGCATTAACTAGGGATCCTCTCTGTGCTATTTATTGCACTGCTTACTATTTTTTGTTTGATCACATTTTCTTTTTATTTTTTCTTAATTGTGAAGCAGGGAGGCAGAGATCCCAACTGGGATCCACCCAGCAAGCCTCCTATGGGGCAATGCTTGTCCATCTGGGACCATTGCTCTGTTGCACAGCAACCAAGCTATTTTAGTGCCTGAGGCAGGCCATAGAAACATTTTCAGTGCCCCAAGGCTGTGCTGGGGTCAACTTGCTCCAAATGAGCCATGGCTGTGGGAAGAGAAGAGAGAGACAGAAAAGGAGAAGGGAGAGGGTGAGGGGTGGAGAAGCAGATGGTCACTGACCAGGAATTGAATCTGGGGCACCCATGTGCTGGGCTGACACCACCGCTGAACCAACCCGCCAGGGCTGTGATCACATTTAAACCTCACACGAATCCTATGCAGAAGATACTTGGTATTTATCCATATTTTACAGATGAGGAACTGGGACTTAGAGGAATATCTTTAGACTTAGTTAAGTCTGAAGAGCTTATGATCAGGCAGAACCTCTGCAACTGAGCTGTTCCTCCTGATTTTAAACTTCAGTTTAATGTTGTGTGTGGGACCAGCCTGTTCGGTACCCATGCCTTCCTACCAGTCTTGATGTGGCCAGATTTCAAGCGGTTCTGAATGATGGTTGTTCTGTAGCTTAGTTCTAATTTGATGTGGTTATGCGAGGATAAGTATTGCATTTACCTATGCTGCCATCTTGACCAGAAGTGTGCTGAAGCACTTTATGTGTGTGGCAATCCAATTGGGTATTTTGGGGCTTAAGTGCTATCCCTCCTCACTGAGAGCAATTGGGTTAAAGTAAGCCAACCAGAGAGGCCTCTAATATACAGATTATGGTAGATACATATATTTGTAATACATATGTGCATACATACATAATACAAGAAATATATGCATGTGTGTAACTTCATGTACATAGCAGAATAAGTCAACAACGTGTGAACAAATGTAGAATTTCATCAAAGGTGAAAACTTTAAAAGATCAATTGAAATGCTAAAAATGAAAAAATACCAAATACAAAGATTTCACTTCATGGTCGTAAAAATGTCTGGACACAGTAGAGTAAATAGTCACTGAACTTGAAGACGTTTGAGTTAATAGACATTGCTCAAACTAAAACACAAGGAGAAAAGAGAGATTAAAGTTAAATGTATTATAATATCTAAGACCTTTGGAACAATACCAGTGATCTAAAACATGTAATTTGAGCCCAAGAAGGAGAGATAATAGACTGAGGGAGTTTATAAAAAATGCCAATAAAGTTTTAAAGGTTTCAACTCACAGAACCAGGAAGTTCAACCAACTACAAGTAAGATAAATACAAAGAAAACACACATATGTATATTATAGTCAAACTACATCTTTAGAGTGTTGAAAGAAAAATGAAGTCAAGTTACAATGTTCCAAATAAATTTTTAAAAAGAAAACAAAATACATTTTCAGATATAAACAATGAGAAAATTTGTTGGCAGCTGACCTAAATGACAAAAATTGCTAAAAGAAAATTTTGGTCTAAAGAAAACTGATATCAGATGAAAGGCAGATCAACAGGAAGGAATAAAAAGCACTAAAAGGCTACATATCTTTTTAATATTATTTTAATATATAATATTATATGTTATATTTTACATATGCTTAGAAAGATATAGATTAGAGATAGAGAGATGATAGATAGATAGATAGATATAGATGCCTATAACCTGCAAAAAATGGCAAACTGTTATGGAAAATAGGGTCCCCTTTATAAAGACATGGAAAAAAGCACAAAGTGATTTATAAAATGCTACTAACAGTGCTATAGAGCCATTATAATCGCAATTTAGGCATCAGCAGGAGTATCCACAGCCTGGAATTTTTAGTTCTAGATGTGATTGGCTCAATTACACCATTTCGTGCCCTGCATTATTTTCTTATCCTCTGCATATTTGTATCCATTCTTTTATCTCTGTTGTGACAGTAATGCAGGGTGGGGCATAGCCCATGCACACTATTTCCCTCTCCCACCCCAAAGCCATCCTGAATAAAAAAAATATCAAATCACAAAAATTTTACTGAAGGTATGAGCCTGCATATCACACTTCAAACAACTGAAAATTTTTTGTAGAACATTCTTGTTCTAAAATGTCCCTTGTTTACCTCACTGGTCATTTCATCCTTGTACCAATCATCTTTCCACCATTACATAAGCTTCTCTTGTTGTCCTGCTACTTTTTTGATTTTTTTTTCTCTCTTCTCTTCCTCTTCCCCCTTTTCTTCCCTTCCCCGTCCCCTCCTCCACTCTTTCCTCCCCTCTCCCTTCCCTTTTACTCTCCCTTCTTCCTTTCCCTTTCTTTTCCTCCCCTTCTCTCTCAGTAATTAAATCAGAATTTTCTCTCAAGCCACCTCTTTCTTTATTTCAACACATCTCTTTGCCCAGGGCACTCGCTCACTCGTGTTCTCTCTCTTTCTCTGGAGTACACCAGAGCACCTTTCGCCCTCTTCTTCCCTCAAAGCACACACCTTTGTTTTCTTCATCTCCTAAGCTCCAAGGGCCCTTCTTTTGCCTCTGCAACTTGTTTTCTGGGCCCATGCAGCCCTATTGGCTCATTTTTTTCTACCTCTGTGACTTTTGAAATAAAGTTATGCTTATATTTGAAAATATATATATATATTTTTTCTCATGTTCTCATTGAGAGAAGAGCCACTTCTTTCATTTCTTGGTCTCCTTCTTCCCAGAACTGTTGTATTGCATAAAATGCCAGGGACCTCACTTACATTGTAGTCCATGTAAATGGGGCTCCCAGGAGCGGTGCAGTGCCCAGAGAGCTGCGGTGTATGGTAGCCCTACCCCTATTCTATTAGGGTATTTTCCTAACCAAAGACTGCTCTGGTGTCAGCTATTATGCTAATAATCTCCCACTTACATTACATAAAACACCCACAAAGACTTTATAGGATTGAAAAAAAAGAATAAGCACAACGCTGTGTACTTGAATGGGAAGTCTAATGTAAAATTGTCTATTCTTTTCATGTTAATCTGAGGTGTCATCAATTTTAATTAAGATAATCAGCAGATTTTTTAATTTATTTCTAGTGTGTGACAATATTATTATAATAGATTATTATAATATTGAATAATATTATTATTCAAATAGATTTATGTTGAATAATTAAACATAAAAGAATAACAAAAATAAGTCTTTTGTAAAAAATAAGTACAAATATTAGAACATATAATGACCACTAACACATATAACTGTCATTTATATGGTCATCTAATTAGCTAGTTTCCATCTATCTATCTAGCTGTCTTTGAATTATGTTTTGTGGGCATATGAAGCACTTTTTTTCTCTTCTTTCAATAACATTGTTCCCTTTTTTAGGAGCAGGGCATCATCCCCATTGTGCATCCTACATGGTTTTTGTGGAGTTGCCAATCATACGACCCTACTCCTTGGCCTAAAGGTGAACATGCAATGTAGGCAGGACCACTCAGACAGTAAACTATCATCTTAACCATAATGATTGGTCCAAGGATAAGTACATGATTCAAATCACTCAGAGTTTTCTCTGAAAATATTCAAAATGAAGCTGAAAAAAATATATCCTCTTCTGGGAACAAAAACTGGGATGATGTAAGCCTAAGACTGATGGCAGATAGGTTTTCTGCCAGTTGGAAAAAGCCCATCTGTTATCAGAGAGAAAGAAGCCAAGTAGAAGTAAGTAAACATGAGAGATGGAGTGAGCAAGAGAGAAAATCCTGGAGGTCTTGAGTCCTTGTTTGACTTTCTGAAGTTCCAAAACCTACCTGGTTCCTGAAGGTCCTCTCTCAATCTCAGAGTTTTCCCAGTATATTTCTAATAACATAGAGATAGTTAGATGGATAGATAGATAGATAGATAGATAGATAGATAGACAGACATACAGACTGACTACAGGGAATATTATGTCCTTCTCTCTTTACTATTCTCCTGATTACCTGACCAAAAAGAAGAAAGAGAGACACCACCCTGATTGGTCAGGATACCTGACATATTTTAGGGTTGTAATTTATTAGTGAATGATTTCCCTCTTAGCTAATGATAGTTGTAATGGGGGTGATGGTAATGGTGGTGGTAAGAGTGTTAGTGCAGGCCCTGGCTGGTTGGCTCAGCAGTAGTGTGTCGGCCTGGCATGTGGAAGTCACGGGTTTGATTCCCGGCCAGGGCAAACTGCAGAAGCGCCCATCTGCTTCTCCACCCTTCTCCCTCTCCATTCTATCTCTCTCTTACCCTTTTGCAGCCAAGGCTCCATGGGAACAAAGTTGGCCTGGGCACTGAGGATGGCTTCATGGCCTCCGCCTCAGGTGCTAGAATGGCTCCAGTTGCAGCGGAGCAATGCCCCAGATGGGCTGAGCATCACCCCCTCATGGGCATGCCAGGTGGATTCCAGTAGGGTGCATGTGGGAGTCTGTCTGCTGCCCCCCACTTCTCACTTCAGAAAAATACAAAAAAAAATAGTGTTAGTACATACTTATAATAGTAGAGCAGCAGTAGCTCTGTTCTTAGGTGTGCCAGATGGTGCCTGTATGCCCTGAAGAGCCTGAGGGGTGGAAATGGGGTTCAATGGTTTTGAAAACAGATAATATATGCACCACATTGACAGAATAATAGAATTTGAGCAGACAAATGCATTAATTACTTTACACAAATTCTAAGGGAGTTTACCAAAAGTGGAACTCTCCAAAGTTCTCCTCTATTAGGAACACTGGAATTGCCCTTATTAGGGGAAAATTTGTATACACCCCATCTTAGATTTAAGCTATATGACTTCAATTGTGCATTTCTCTGGATTATTCTAGGTCACCCAAAGATAATAAAGCCTCCAAGTGTACCACACCACTGAGACAGCTCAAGATTCCCATCCTAACTCTTTCTAGCATACTCTTCCACCATTACCTCCCATTTGTGTCATCTAGATGTTTTTCCTCCCTGTCTCTTAGGAATTTTGTGCAACTCTCTAGTGAGTCTTTCTTTTATTTTGAATATTCACTCATTGATCCAACTATTTAATTCAAAGCTATATTTAATGAGTAACTATTATGTGCCAATCATTATGCTAGTTGCAGCCCAGAAATTTTTTGCCTGGCAGAAAGACAGACATTGAAATTCTTAAATAAATAATTGCTAAAACCAGGCTCACTTAACAAGGTTATGATATGGTTGGTACAGCAACCTTTTCTCAGTACTCAGTGTTTCCTGCCCCTTCTTTTCTGTATTATATACTCGATCTCCTATTAGGCTATAACTGAGGACCTGTAGTTCAATTTTCTAATTAGCAAAATTATAGCAAGTTCTACCCTCCTTATTTCCTTACTTACAAATCAGGGGAAAACTTCCCCAGCTATAACACATGATGCTTTCATGCAGGAGCCCCTACCCATAATTCAAAGAACCTGGCTTTTCAAAGGCAGAGATAAGAAGTGGGGAACATTTCATATCTCTGATTCTACCAAAGATACCAACAGAAAGAAGGGCAGTAGGAAGAGGTATGGACTTGAAGACAAGGGATAAAATTGACTTCACTGTTGACTATTGAAAATATAATTTCATACAATAAACTTGCTCTCATGACCTAAAATAGAACTCAGTAGTTCATTTATATTAATACTTGTATGATCTATGTAGATTAAAAAGTAACTAATCTTTAAATATCACTTTTATAAATTTTGTTTACTCTATCATACTTCAGTTTATCACCATTTAAAAATACTAACCATTGCTTGACCTATGGTGGCACAGTGGATGAAGTGTTGACCTGCAATTGTGAGGTCGTTGGTTGGGGACCCCGGGCTTGCCTGATCAAGGCACATATAAGAAGCAACTACTATGAGTTGATGCTTCCCATTCCTCCCCTCCTTTCTCAATAAATAAAATCTAAAAGGAAAAGATTAAATTCCCCCTACTATGATTTTATAGCATAGTATAATTGTGTTTTCTACTGTTTTATGGATTGTATAGTAATACAAAATTGTGACTGAATTAAAAAATATTTTCTTATAAAAGTAGTGTATGCTGCAAAAATAGGAATAGGTGAGAAATAAGAAATCATTCCATTCTTTCCTCTCAAATCCTGCTTTGTAGCAGTCACAATTTTTTTTTTAGGAATGTACAATTTTCCCCCACAAATCTCATAAATGAGCTTGTATTTACACACAAACACATACGCATTCTTGTAATTAGCTTTCTCCATTTAATCTGTCCATGTCATATAAATGTTTCATAGTATGAAGGTACTATAAATACTTAGAACTGTGTATCTATTGAAATACAATTAGAATAATTTTAGGGTTTTTATCATTAGGAACACTGCTACAATAATCAAGTTTGTATATATATATATATATATATATATATATATATATATATATATATATATATATTTGTGCATACTTATGTGGTATATCTTTAAAACAAATTTCTAGAAATGAAATTGCTGGGTCAAAGAGTAGATATCTTTGAAATTTAGATAAATGCTATGGAAATGCCATCCAAAAAGGTTGTGCTGGCCTGGTTCCTACCAGCAGCAAACTTGTGACTAAAAGCATCTGTTTGTCACCATTGCCAATCTGGTAGTGAAACATGATAAATACCATTGTTATTCTGATATGTATTTCTTTAATGATGAATGAGATCTAGCACCTTACCATATATATATTAACAATTTGTATTACCATTTCTTTAAACTCGACTCTTTATGGCTGGGCTTTTTATATTGCAGATATTTTCCAAGAAGGAATGTACAGGTTTTTTAGTTTCACATGAAATAACTCTGAAAATTTTAAAGCATACATTTAAAATTAAAATTAGATTGGTGCCAGGGTCGTATGTAATGACACAACCATTTTTGATATGAAGAAAAGTTATTCAGTCCACGTAATTCTCCAGGCAGCTTCCCCATTCCCACAGTGCAAAGCGGCCACTTGCATTTGCACCGTCATGCTTCATACCTCTTTAACACCCTCTTTGAAAAAATGACTATGGTTTTTGCTATAGCCTCAAACATTGTAGCTCAAAAATATAAAAATCATAAAGGATGGGTTGCCTCTGTGCCAATAGCACAGAAAGCAGCTTTTCAGAGGTTATGTAAGAAGGGGTAAGAAGCGAGATGATAATTCCGTGTGTACAAACTAAAAGCTGGTATTGGCCCAGATTTCAAGAGCAACTGTGAAAGGTACAGGAAGCAGAGGTCAAAGCAAAAGAAAATCATTAGTACTAGGGTGAGTCTGAATGCTGGAATGCTGCACAAAGATTAAGCTAAGAACCTGTTTATCTTCGTTCAAATTCAATTTAAGTGGCTCTCTAATGTATAGGAAAGGCCCTGAGGAGGACATACCAACAGTTTTAGTTTCAATTTGTTTGTTGGTGCAAGGGCAGGAGCCTGACTCAGAATAGTTCAGGCTAAAACAGAAGTCACTGGTTTATGTTAAAGGAAGCTGATGATTAATGATTTTCAAGCATCAATGAGTTCAGCACTGACTGGAGGTATAGGCCTTATCCCGGCTCTTTCCTGCTCTTCGGTGCATGGGCTCCTCCTCTGGTGGGCTTTCCCTCGGGTGGCCAGCAAGCAGCATTGAAGTTTTCAAAGGAGCTTCTAACAGGTGCCACACAACTTTTGCAGTGCTGGGAATATGAACATAAATAAGACATTTCCCTGTTCTTTTTTTGTTTGTTTGTTTAATAAAAATGTATTGTTAAGTCAATTTTTTAAAAATTCTATTTCGCCTGACCAGGCGGTGGCGCAGTGGATAGAGCGTAGGACTGGGATGCGGAAGACCCAGGTTTGAAACCCCGAGCTCTCCAGCTTGAGGGCCGGCCCATCTGGCTTGAGCAAATAGCTCGTCAGCTTGGACCCAAGGTCGCTGGCTCCAGCAAGGGGTGGCTGGGTCTGCTGAAGGCCCGCGGTCAAGGCACATGTGAGAAAGCAATCAACGACAATGAAAAACTAATGATTGATGCTCTCATCTCTCTCCGTTCCTGTCTGTCTATCCCTCTCTCTGACTCTCTCTCTGTCCTTGTAAAAAAAAAAAAAAAAAAATTCTATTTCCTTTACTCAAACAACTAATTCCTTCTTTTCGTGGACTATTTTTGTTCTTTCCACATAATATCATTTTAGTAAATTCCAGAGTATATACAATTTTTTTTACATTTCAACATTCATATTACATTTACACTCACCCATAAATCAAATCTTTATATTTTTATTAATGCCTTCCCATTGTCCATTAATTCAATGTACGCTTTTTTACATATACTGCTTACAAAAATTAGGAGGTCAGGGAACATGCAGATACACTAGTACTTTCATCCTTTTGTGTAGTGCATTTTCACCAATGAAGTAAAAGTTGGTTTTGCATCTCATTTGCATAATCAAACAACTTTCTTTGACTTGTCATTTGGTTTTCTGGTGTTCTTGATTAATAAAAAAAACCAAGTGCTCCTTTTTTTTATTGCTTCATATTCATTTAAAAATATCCCCTAATTTTTGTAGCAGTATATTTAAAGACTATTTAAAAACAACAACACAGTTTTAGGTTCACAGTAAAATTAAGGGGAAGTACAGAGATTTCCCATTTAGCTCCCCCCCCCAACACACACAGCCTCCCTTGTTATCAACATCCCCTTGCTAGAGCTGTCCCTTTTTATAGCTGATGGGCCTACACTAACATCATAATCACCAAAAATTCATAGTTTACATTACAGTTAACTCTTGGTATTGAAGTGTCTATGGTTTATTACCAATATATAATGACATGTGACAAGGAGAAAATTCTGAGATGTTCCAAATTAAATTACAGTGCCAGAGTGAGAGAGAGAGAGAGAGAGAGAGAGCTGTTAGAACTGTCCGTGGCTGCAGGCCAGCTAACAAAAAGACTGCTCACATTCTTTCTATGTCTGTTGGAACTTCAGGTTAATTTTCAGGTTACTACTTCCACAGATTATTTTAGCCAGACACCATCAAACTCCAAGAACCTCATTTTTTACTTACACGTAGACTTTTCTCATCACCACCCACAACCAATCAACAGGGGCAAACGTATCTTTCTGTGGACTCTGCACCTATCCAACAGCTGGCGCTGCTTAACTTTCTCTCATCCCTTTGTGTATACCTAGTGTAAATTCTATCAAACAGTTTACATCTTTCTTCCCCTTCCTTTACTTGATATATAAAACCACTTGCAAATTTCTAGATGAAGGTCATGTATTGTTTCCGACCTAGTCATGCTGCTGGTGGTTTAGACTCCATGCCCCAAGACTAGTTGTCTTCTTTCTTCTTTCTCCTTTCTTCTTTTTCTCCTTTCTTCTTCTTCATCATCTCCTCCTCTTACTCCTCCTTCTTCTTTTATTTATTTTATGCTAGCAACGGCCTAATAAGCCCCTTCTTTTAAAAGAATTTTCAGCTGTGAAAGTTAAAAAAAGAATTTAACACATTTATCCATTATTATAGTATCATATAGATTATTTTCAATGCCCTAAAGATCCTCTGCCTATTCATCCTTCTCTGATACCTACACTGCTGCCCTTACTGTCCCTTAGCTCCACAACCCCTGACAACCACTGCTCCATAATTTTGCCTTTTCCAGAATGTCATTTAGTTGAAATTATACATTGTGTAGCCTATCCAGATTGGTTTCTTTCATTTAGTAATATGGCTTTCAGAATTTTTCCATGACTTATCATTTGGTCACTTCTTTTCAGTCATGAATAATACTCCACTTTCTTGATGTACCATAGTTTATTTATCCACTCACCTACCAAAGGACATCTTGATTGCTTTCAAGTTTTGGCAATTATAAATAAAGCTGCTATAAACATCCATGTGCAGGTTTTCTTTGTGTGTGTGAACATAAGTTTTCAACTCCTTTGAGTAAATACCAAGGGTTGCAATTGCTGGATTACATATATAGTAAGAGTATGCTTAGTCTTGTAAAAATACAATAAACTGTCTTACAAAGTAGCTGTACCATTTTCCATTCCCACTTGAAATGAAAGAGTTCTTGCTGCTCTGTATCTTTGCCAGCATTTGGTGTTGTAGTATTCCAGATTTTGTTCATTCTGATAGGTAAGTAGTGGTGTCTCACTGCTGTTTTAATTTGCATTTCCCTGACATATGATGTGGAATGTTGTATGCTCATTTGTTATCTGTGTATTTTTTGGTAAAGTGTCTGTCAAGATCATTGGTCTATTTTTTAACCAGGCTGTTTATTTTCTTATAGTTGAGTCTTCAACATTTTTGTGTGTGTATTTTGGATAATAGTCTTTTAACAAATGAGTCTTTTGTAACTATTTTCTCCCAGTCTGTGGTTGTCTTCTTATTCTCTTAACATTGCTTTTCATGGAGAAGTTTTTAATTTTAATGAAGTCTAGCTTATCCATTAGTTCTTTGGATCATGCCTTTGATGTTGTATCTAAAAGATAATCACAATACTCAAGATCATCTATGTTTTCTCCTATGTTATTTTCTAGGAGTTTTATGATTTTGCATTTTATATTTAGATCTGTAATCAATATTGATTTAATTTTTGTGAAGGGTGTGAAGTCTGTGTCTAGATTTGAGTTTTTGGATGTGGATGTCCAGTTGTTCCAGCACCATTGATTAAAAAGACTGTCTTTGCCCTGGCTGGGTGGCTCGGTTGGTTAAAGCATTGTCCTGATATGCTGAGGTTGCAGGTTTGATCACTGGATAAGGCACATACAAGAAGCAACCAATGTCCTGACATGTAGTGATGCAGTGGATAAAACATCGATCTGGAAAGCTGAGGTCACCCGTTCAAATACCTGGGCTTGTCTGGTCAAGGCACATATGGGAGTTGATGCTTCCTGCTCCTCCTCCTCCTTGCTTGTGTCTCCCATCTCTCTCTCTCTCTCTCTCTCTCTCTCTCTCTCTCTCTCCTCTCTCAAATGAATAAAATATTTAAAAAGTTAAAAATTAAAAAAAGAAGCAACCAATGAATGCATAAATAAGTAAAACAACAAATCGATGTCTCTCTCCCCCTCTCTCTCCCTTCCTCTATCTCTCTAAAATCAATCAATAATTTTTTTTAAAAGACTGTCTTTGCTCTATTGCATTGTCTTTGCTCAATTGTCAAAGATCAGCTATATCTGGCACTATTTTAGTGCTCTCTATTTTGTTCCATTGATATATTTTTCTAATCTTTCACCAGTACTACACTCCCTTAATTAATGTAGCTTTATAAAAAGTCTTGAAGTCAGATAGTGTCAGTTCTCCAACTTTGTTCTTTTCTTTCAATATTATATTGGCTATTCTGGGTCTTTCACCTCTCCATGTAAACTTGAGAATCAGTTTGTTGATATATAAAAACAACTTGTGGGGCCTGACCAGGCGGTGGCGCAGTGGATAGAGCATCGTACTGGGATGCGGAAGACCCAGGTTCGAGACCCCGAGGTCGCCAGCTTGAGTGTGGGCCCATCTGGCTTGAGCAAAAGCTTGCCAGCTTGGACCCAAGGTTGCTGGCTCCAGCAAGGGATTGCTCAGTCTGCTGAAGGCCCGCAGTAAAGGCATATGTGAGAAAGCAATCAATGAACAACTGAGGTGTCACAACAAAAAACTGATGATTGATGCTTCTCATCTCTCTCTGTTCCTGTCTTTCTGTCCATATCTATCCCTCTCTTTGACTCTCTCTCTCTGTCCCTGTTAAAAAAACAAACAAACAAAGAACAAACAAACAAAAAAAACTTGTGGGGATTTTGGTTGGGATTGCATTGGATTTATATATCAAGCTGAAAAGAACTGACATTTTGACAATATTGAGTCTTCTTATTTATGAATGTGAACTATCTCTTCGTTTATTTAGTTATTTCTTTTTTATTATCTTATTTATTGATTTGAGAGAGAAAGAGAGAGAGAGAAAGGGAGAAAGAGATCCATCCATGTTGTCATAAATGTCACTGTGTCATCATTTCCTATGGCTGAGTAGTATTCTATTGTATATATATTTACACATCTTCTTTATCCAATCCTCTAGCAAGGCACACTTTGACAGGGTTGTTTCCATGTCTTGGTCACTGTGAATAATGGTCTGTATGTCTGTTTTTCTGCCAATACCATGCTGCTGTGATTATCGTGTTTATATAATATAATTTGAAGTAAGGTAGTGTGATACTTCTGGCTTCATTCTTTTTCCATAGGGTTGCTTTGACTATTTGGGATATTTTTATGGTTCCATACAAATCTGGTAATTTTTTGTTCTATTTCTTTACAAAATGACATTGGGATTTTGATGGAGATTGCATAAAATTTGTATATTGCTTTGGACAATAGGCCATTTTAACTATGTTGATTCTTCCAATCCATAAACATGGAATGTTTTCCCATTTCATTGTGTCTTTTTCAACTTCTTTCAATAATGTTTTCTAGTTTTCAGTATATAGGTCCTTTGCATCCTTTGTTAAGTTTTTTTCCTAGGTATTTTATTTTGTATTTTTGTTGCAATTTTAAAAGGAATTGAGTTTATTTTCTGAAGTTTCATTGTTGGCACATAGAAAAGCAATAGACTTTTGTATATTGATTTTGTGTCTTGTGACTTTACTATATTGGTTTATTGTTTATAATAGTCTTTTGGAGTTTTTAGGGTTTTCTATATACAGGATCATATCATCTGCAATAGGTGGTACCTTTACATCTTCTTTCTCGATATGGATGTTTTTTGTTTCTTTCTCTTGCCCAATCACTCTGGCTAAAACTTCAGAACTATGTTGAATAAGAGTAGAGAGAGTGGGCAGCCTTGTCTTGTCCATGCTGTTAGAGGAAAAACCTTAATTTTTTCACCATTTAGTATGATATTAGCTGATGATTTGTCATATAGGGGCTTTATTATGTTGAGGTACTTTCCTTCTATTCCAATTTTATTGAGTGTTTTAAACATAAAGGGATGTTGTATCATATCAAATGTCTTTTCTGCATCTATTGATAAGGTCAGATGATTTTTGTTCTATGTTTTGTTGATGTACTGTATTACACTGATCAATTTCCATATGTTAAACTACCCTTGTGCTCCTGCAATGAATCCCACTTGATCGTGATGTATTATATTTTAATGTGTTGTTGTTTTGATTTGCTAGTATTTTGTTTAGGATTTTAGCATCTGTATTCATTAGAGATATTGGTCTGTAGTTTCTTTTCTTGTGTTGTCCTTGCAAGGTTTTGGTAGGAGGGTTATGCTGACCTCATAAAATATGTTAGGGAATATTGCTTCTTCTTCTACTTTTTGGAAGGCTTTGAGAAGAATAGGTATCAAATCTTTTTTGAATACTTGTTAGAATTTACTAGTGTAGCCATTTGGTCCTAAACTTTTGTTTTTTGGGGGGAGGTTTTTGATAGTTGTTTCTATTTCTTCCCTGCTTATAGGTCTTTTTAGGTTTTCCACTTCTTTGTGACTCAGTCTGAGGATTGAATAGCTCTAGGAATTTATTCATGTTCTCTAAATTGTTGAATTTGGTGGCATATAATTTTTCATAATATTCTACTATGATCCTTTGTATATCTATGGTGTCTAAGGTAAATTCTCCTCTTTCATTTTGGATTTTGTTTACGAGTTCTTGTCCTTCCTTTTATTTCCTTAGTGAGTCTAGCCCGTGCTTTGTTAATTTTATTGATCTTTTCAATGAGCCAGCTCTTTGTTGTATTACTTTTTTCTATACCTTTTTATTCTCTATTGCATTTAGTTCTGCTTTAATTTTTACTATTTCCTTTCTTCTGTTTACTTTGGGTTGGTTTTGTTCTTCTTTTTCTAGTTCCTTAAGATGTGTTGTTAGGTTATTTACTTGGAATCTCTCTTGTTTCTTGATATAAGCCTATAATGATATAGACTTCCCTCTTATTACTGATTTCACTATATCTTAGAATTTTTTGGTATGTTGTGTTGTCATTTTCATTTGTCTGTATACATCTTTTTTTTTTTTTAATTTTTCTGAAGTGAGAAGCAGGGAGGCAGAGAAACAGACTCCTGCATGCACCCGACCGGGATCCACCTGACATGCCCACCAGGGGCGATGCTCTGCCCATCTGGGCCATTGCTCTGTTGCAACCAGAGCCATTCTACTGCTTGAGGTGAAAGCCATGGAACCATCTTCAGCGCCTGTGCCAACTTTGCTCCAATGGAGCCTTGGTTGCAAGAAGGGAAGAAAGAGATAGAGAGAAAGGAGAGGGAAATGGTGGAGAAGCAGATGGTCACTTCTCCTATGTGCTCTGTCCAGGAATCAAACTCAGGATTTCCACATGCTGGGCCAACGCTCTACTGCTGAGTCAGCTGGCCAGATCCTGTATATATTTTTTGATCTCTGCTATTATTTCTTCTTTGTCACATTTTTTAGAAGTATGTTGTTTAATTTCTACATTTTTGTGGGTTTCTTTACTTCCTTTTTGTAGTTGAATTCTAATTCCAAAGCCTTATGATCATAAAATATGCTTGGTATAATTTCAATCTTCCTGAATTTATTGATGTTAGTTTTGTGGCTCAACATATGGTCTATCTTTGAGAATGTTCCATGCACACTGGAGAAGACTGAATAATCTGACATTTGGGGATGAAATGTCCTGTTAATGTCTATTATGTCCATTTCATCCAGTGTGTCATTAAGCCCAATATTTATTGATTTTTTGTTTGGATGATCTATCTAAAGCCATCAATGGTGTGTTGAAATCTCCAAGTATGATTGTGTTTTTGTCTGCTTCTATTTTTAAATCAGTTAGTAGATGTCTTATATATTTTAGTGCTCCCTGGTTCGGTGCATATATTTTAAGAAGTATTATGTCTTTTTGATACAATGTCTCCTTTATCATTATGAAATGACCATCTTTGTCTCTGGTTACCTTTGTTGTCTTGAAGTCACATATGAGTACGACTATACCTGCTTTCCTTTGGGATATTATTTGCTTAGAGAATCATTTTCCAACCTTTCATTCTAAGTCTACTTTTTTCCTTGCAGCTTAGGTATGTTTCTTGTAGGCAGTATATGGTTGGGTTTTGCTTTTTGATTCAATCTGCCACTTTGTACCTCTTTATTGGTGAGTTCAGTCCATTTACATTTAGGGTAATTATTGACACTTGAGGATTTCCTATAGCCATTTTATGTTTTGTTTTCTGGTAGCTCTGTGTCTTGTTTGGTTATTCTCTTTTATTTCTGTCAGTTGTTTTTGTTTGGTGGTATTTCAAACTTTTTTCCCTTATTTCTTTTTTTAAGCTGTGTATTTCAGTAGTAGTTTCTCCCCACATCTCAACAGACCTGGGGACTGGACATGGAGCACCTCAGTTCTTCAAGGGAGAGAGCAGCTTTGGAGAGCTAGCTGTGGGGTTTGTCTCTGCCACTCTGTATCATGAGGTAAGGGGGGGGCAATATCAGGGAGGTGGATCTGAGAGCCTGGGGGGGCGCACTTTAGCTTTCTCTGTCTCTGCTAAGTGTGGACTGCAGGCAGACTGCAGGAACACTGGCCATGACCCTGCACTCTAGCTGCTTTGGTTAACATCTCCCTTCTCCTCTGTCTCACCCTCCTCCCAGCAGAAGGAGACCCAGTCACTCTGGGTTTCTTGCTCTGTTCCCCTCAGACAAAATCCAGATAGCTTGAACTTTCCTCCTCCTCACAGTCCAGCAGGGAAAAAAAAAAAACCCAGTCACTCTGGGTTTGTCTCCTTTCCTCTCCACAGTGCACTGTGATTGCATTTTATCTTCCATCCCCTTTTCACCTTGTCCCACCTTTAGTCCATTTGGTGCGTGGATCTTTCAGGCATACCTGTGAGCCCAGCTGGAGTTCCTTCACTGTATTGTAGTTGTTCAATTTGTTGAAATTTCAAGGGGAGAGATGAGAAGTGTCTCTCATACCACCATTACTCTCTTAATTGATTTTTCAAATGTTGAACTAGCCTGCATAACTGTTATAAATCTTACTCAATTATGATGTATACTTCTTTTTACATATTGTTGGTTTCAATTTGCTAATATTCTGTTGAAGATTTTTGCATCTATGTTCATGAGAGATATTGGTCTATAGTTTTCTTTTTCTACAGCATCTTTGTCTGGGTTAGATATTAGGGTAATGCTGGCCTCCTAGAATGAGTTAGGAATAGTCCCTCTGCTGTTATACTCTGAGGGAGATTGTAGAAAATTGGTATAACTCTTTCCTATAATGTTTGATCAAGGTAAAATTTTAAAGTATAGTTTTTAATTAGAAATTGTATGGTAGTTTAGGGTGAAAGGGCTCAAGTCCTAAGCAGAGTTTCCTGAATTATCACCCCAGGAAAAGGAAGTGCTAGATCACTTAGAAATCTTCCCTTGGTTTGTTTCAGAGCATTTCTCTTCTGATTTCTACAACAGTTACTGAAAATCCACTATATGACAGCAAGTATTGTTCTAGGTGATTGAGAAACATACATACATATGCATAGATATATACATATATGGAAAAGTACATACACATTCTTTTTGTTTAAAATTATTTTTATTTTGACATAATTTGTTGTAATAACTGTATAAAGAATTTGCATATATCCTTTAATCAGGTTCCTCAAACATTAACATTTTATTATCATTTCTCTTTGAGACTTTCAGACATGATATTTCATTATCCTTAAATGCTTCAGCATGTATTTTCAAAATACAGGGACATTCTTTTATATAACCATAATACAATGATTTAAATCAAAAAATTAGCACTGACACAAAACTATTGTCTAATATACAGATCATATTCAAAATTTGCCATTTGTCTACATGTCTTCTATAGCAAAACAAAATTTAGGGTCACATGCTGCATCGTTTTTATTTAACTTAGAACAATTTTACAGTCCTACCTTGTCTTTCATGATGTTGATTTTTTTTAGGAATACAATTATAAATTTTGTAGATGTATATCTTTCAATTTGAGTTTTTTAGCTGTTTCTTCATAATTAAATTCAGAACATGGCTTTTGGTAGGAATACCACAAAAGTGATATTGTCTTCTTAATGAATCACTTCGGGAGGATATAATACCAATTTATCCCATGTTTCTACTATTTTAAAGTACTTAGCATCTAGGGTTGGTGATAAGCATACAGAATTATCTGTGATATAGCCCGATTAGCACAATAGGAGAGGCATAAGTGAGTGCATGCATGAGACAGCTTTGATTCTTTCTTCATACCCTGTTAGCACCTTTTCTTTGCTCCAGCCATTGCTACCACAGCCAGCTGTGCTCTGTCATGGCCTTGCCTCAAGTCCATGGAGCTTCTCTGGCTTTTTGCAGTAGACCTCTCTGCCACCATCACATGCGATGCCTGCAGAAGCCCACTCAGCTATTGTGGCACAGGGACAAACTGGGGAGTATGAGGGAGTTAACACTTACTGGGGCCATCTTTTACCAACAAAGAGTAGAGCCAGTGAATCAATCGTCTCCTCTTCTGTGTCAGATAACTCTGAAAATTCAGAGGCACAATTCACCCAGCTCTCAAGAGACTCTCCGTAGGACCAAGCTCCAGGTGTTCTCAAGGAGATCAGCTCAATAATGAGCCCTTGGACTGGCTTTTTTCCCTTCCATCCACCATTCTTTCCAGATCCCTAATTCCTGCCCCTGGAATCACTTCCCAAAGTAAACCAACTGCATCCAATTTCTTGTCTCAAACTCTGCCTTTCAAGGGGGTCCAAGATAAGACTTCATATCAGGAGTAGACTAAAAAGCAAACATCCAGGAAAGGATTCTGGAATTGAATGCCTTGCCAATCAGACTTCCACTGCTGATGGAAAGTGTGGGAGGTGATTACCCCTGGCCTGAATCAGTAGCACTAAACTTTCACTGGTAGATGATTAAGATGTGGTATAAATGAAAAAATCAAGCACTTGCTTATAGACTAGGGATAGCCCTTCAACAGTTTAAAGACAGTGGCATTTATAAGACTTGTGGTTTGATGCACTCTTGTTAAGGGCTCTTGAAGATTTCTAAGAAAAGAAAAGGATAAACTCAAGTTACTAACTTTCAATTCTAGGCAGGCCATGAAAATCAGAAAGCCTGCAAGGCATCATTTAAAAATACACTTATTGTTTGCATCCAAAGAACAAACTGGGCTGATAATAAGACCCAGGATTGAATTTTAAGGTGGCATAATCACAAAGGAGACTGAAAATGCTTCCTTGACAAGTCTATGCCAAAGGCAGGACCCTGGTAGGGGAAAATGGAACCTTGAGACTTGGTAATTGTAGCAGTGTAGCACTCAGGAGGATAAACCTGAGAAATGTAAACCCCCAGCTTATTCTGAACTCTGTGTTGGTACAGCAGTCCCCTTTGCTGTGATTGAGGAGAATAGCCTTCTTTTGTGTGAAGACGCTGCAAAAACCTCAGATAAGGCAATACCATATATATAAAGACTTGTAAGACCTGGTTAATATCACCCAGAGGAACTGAAGATATAGGTATACAAGTGAATCGTGAAAATTTTGGGTCAGGAATGACAGAGTATAAAGGTGTACAGGAGAGAATTTATAGACATTGAAACCACTTGGAGTCTTACAACATAGCAAGGACACATGGAGTTAGTCTTAATATATAGCTGGAATGGCTCCCTAAAGCTTGTATAGGATGAAGTTCTATAACAAATGAAGGAGAGATTTTATAAGTGCCTTGACTGCTTTAAGAAAGCAGTCAGAAGGCACAGGTTAGAGAGTTAGAATAAATCTATAATATGAACCCTAAGGGCCCAGAATATGACTATGTTTTCTGTAAGGGCCCAGAGGACATAGCCATCTCCAAGGCAGTAAGAAATAAAGTGGTGAGGGTACCCCTGGAATCTTTGAGAAGCTCAGTGGTAGCTCTTCACTGTAGTTGGCAGTAGAGATGCTGCTATGGAACTGGACTTCATAATATCAATCAGATTGAGTCCCAAAATATCAGAAACTAGATGGTAATTATGATGATGGGTGGTAAGGCCAGAGGGGCAGCCAAAATGTTTTTACCTACAGGGTTCTGAGGTAATGATTAATAGACCATGGTGTTCCTCAGGGCAAGTTAAATGAGCATCCACTTGGGTGTTATCTGACTTATATGTATAACCAGAAAAAATCAATAGCTGGTGAACAGAAAGCTGATGCCAACTATCTCAATATAAAATTGTAACCTCTCACCTGATTTACAGATTCAAGAAAGTTCTCAAATTCCATCATTTGAAGAGAAGACTATGTAAAGACCCAGAAACATCAGCACAAGTATAAATACTACACATTCCTCCAATTGTTCAACAAAAGGATACATACCCACTTATGAGGGAAATTGTACATTAGCAAAAGGGAAACATATTGGCATTTCAAGCTTGTTGGATACAGGATCTGAGCTGGCACTAATACCAAGAAGCTAGAAACACTATAATAGCCTCCAGGTAGAGTGGGGAACCAGATGGCTCAAATTACTCTCACAGTGGTCCATTGGAGTCACAGACACACCTTTGCTGATAACCGGAATGATGAAGTATACCTAGCAAATGGCAGAACCCTCACTTTGATTTTATTTATTTATTTATTTATTTATTTATTTATTTATTTATTTATAGAGGTAAGGAGAGAGAGACAGGAACATTGAACTGCTCCTGTATGTGCCCTGGCCAGGGAATCGAACCAGCAACCTCTGTGCTCTGGGACAATGCTCCAACTACCCAAGCTATTTGGCCAGGGCTTAATTTTTATTGACTTTTAGAAAGATAGAGAGAGGAAGGGAGAGAGAGGGGGAAGGTGAGTATTTGTTGTTCCAGTCAGTCATGCATTTTTTGGTTATTTCCCATGTGTGCCCTGACCGGGGATCGCACATGCAACCCTGTTGCTTCAGGATGACACTCTTAACCAACTGAGCTAACTGGTCAGGGCCTACTTTGGTTTCTTGACTGGTGTAGTAAGAATTTTTTTTTTTAGTAAGAGTTAGTATTTTAACAAAAGAATTAATATAACAGGAAGGACCAGTGGAATACCCTGAAACTGTACATTCTTACTGGCTAAGATAGTGAATCATAAGACTATAATATTTTGAGAAGAGATATAGAGACCAATGCTGCTATCACAGACTTAAAGGATTCAGAGGTATTGGTACCCATTATATTCCTGCTCAATTCACCTATGTTGCTTATTTGGCCATTGTATAAAACAGATCCATCAACGGTGAACTACTATAAACTTAACCTAAGAATAGCCCAAACCACACTTATTGTGGCATAGTTACCAGAATATAACCACACAGCCTTTAGTACCTACTGTATAGTTATTGTACTAGAATAGGATATTTTCTTTCT
Source organism: Rhynchonycteris naso (assembly GCA_037038555.1). Classification (NCBI taxonomy): domain Eukaryota; kingdom Metazoa; phylum Chordata; class Mammalia; order Chiroptera; family Emballonuridae; genus Rhynchonycteris; species Rhynchonycteris naso. The sequence goes on along the minus strand of CM072996.1, from coordinate 104,704,387 downwards.
TTATTTTTTAGAGAGAAAGACAGAAACAGAGAGACAGATAGGAAGGGAGAAAGATGAGGAGCATCAACTCATAGTTGCGTCACATTAGTTGTTCACTGATTGCTTCTCAGATGTGCCTTGATGGGGGCAGGAGGACTCCAAGTGAGCCAGTGACCCCTTACTCAAGCCAGCAACTTTGGGCTCAAGCCAGAGACCTTTGGGCTGAAGTCAGCAACTATTGGGTCATGTCTATGATCCCAGGACAAGCTGGTGACCCCACACTCAAAATGAATGAGCCTGTGCTCAAGCTGGCGACATTGGGGTTTCAAACCTGGGTCCTCAGTGTCCCAGGCTGATGTTCTATGCACTGTACCACCACCTGGTTAGGCTAGACTAGTATCTTTTCTATCCCTATCAGTAAAAAGGAGCAAAAGCAGTTACCATTATGTGGGAAGAAGAGCAGTACACATTCACTCTTGCCCCAGAGCTGTATTAATTTTCTTGCTCTCTGTCACAATATGTGTAGTCCACAAGGACATTGTTCAACTTGACATTCTGTGAAACATCATGCTACACTGATGGCATTATGCCAGTTGGACCTGCTAAGCAGTGAGTAGCAAGGTGCTTCCACACCCAGTCCCTAGTGCTTCCATACTCAACGTTAATCACAAGTTGACAAAAACAACAGTCCTTCCCCAATCACACTAAAGAAACAAAAGCCTCTAGCCCCTCTAAGATAAAGAACTAGGTACCTCACCAGACAAACAACCTTGATGGAGCAGATTGGTAGAAGAGAGAAAGGATGAATTAATCACTTATGGTCTTGAGACCAATCATGACTTCAGGGAATGTTGCTTGTTCTTCTAAAACTCCTGTATTGAATCTTTTGTAGGCATTGCTGTCAGCTAAAACCTTGATGGCTCTATGATAGACTACATATAAAGCAGGTTACTAACAGATCTGTGGAATACACATTGTAGAGTGTATCAGACTCCTTGTGCCCATTTTACATGGCTACCAACTGAGCCAAGGTGACACCTGATTGCTGCACCGGGTATCTCTTACTTCTACCTTTGGTCTTCTCTGCTCTGCAAGTATGGAAGTAAAAAAGAGTGAAAACTCTCTGGAGTAACCATATATCAGTAGGGGATGAGATGCTCTCTTCTACAGTTCAGCAAACACTTCTGATTCTGGTCCCTCAGAAGCTCTCCAGCAGAGAATAGCCCCCATTGCCTATAAAGGTAACCAGATCAATAATGACCTCTGCATTTGTTTTCTTCTTCCATACTCAACAATCCTGTTTTACTCCTAGATCTCTTCCTCCAACTTTTGTTCCCTGGAATTATGTCTCCAAATAAATGAATGTGAGTGAGCCCTTGTCAGGTTCTTCTTTTTAAGAAACCCAAGAAAAGATAACAAAGTAAGATAGAGCCCCAAGAATGATGCTATAAGGGTTTTCAGAAGAAATAACAATTGAGTTATGTCTTCAAGTTTCACCTTGAAAATTTTCCATGTTCTCAAAAGGGAGGAGTGTTCCAGGTAAAGGTTATAACATGGACAATGGCAAAAAGGAAGAAAAAGCCTCAGTATATTCAGGAAATTAATTGTTTCACAATACGAGAAGCAACAGTCATGTACTGGAGGTGGTAGGGGATGCTGAAGAGATAAACAGGAGTCAGATGACAGAAGATTTTGTGTGCCATGCTAGTTAGGACTTCTGTTTGTGAACAGTAAATTAGCAATTAGATTAATCCTTATAACCAAACCTCTGCCCAGCCTGAAGTAATGTGAAAACTAGCTCCCTTTCCAACATTGAAGACAGACATGAGTTGCCTTTACCTATGAACTTTTAAAGATGAATTTGTTCTGAGAAAGCTGATTGAAATTTCTAGGGAAACTCTTGAGTTTAAATTTTTAGTTTTAGTTATAGTTAATAGGCTTAGTGATTAATGATTTCAGTTTTCGTCTTAACTGATGGGTTTAGAAATTAACGCATATAAAATGTTGTGTCAGAAGGCCTGCAAGCAATTAACCTCTGTGCCCCAGGAAGACTGCAATTGATCAAAGCGGTACCTCTGAAATGCCCAACCTGTACACTGACTTCAGGAGGCCTAGGAGCAATAAATCTCTTTCCCTGAATCCTGACTCCAGAAGCAATTAACTGCTCCCACCCCGAATTCCAGACACCCTGCCTACCTTTTTCTCCTCCTTTACAAAGGTCAGCTTGAGACGAAATGTTAAGATGGTTTTTAGGGTACATAACCCACCAGCTTGTCAGCTCACAGGCCATCTGAATAATGCACCCATAAAGATTCAATCTCTGTCTCTACTGGTTGGCTGGGTAGTGGCAGACAGCACAAATGCCTACTTTTCCAGTTTCAGTAATATAAAACAAACATTGTTGACTACTTAGCCAAATCCATTTCCCCCTTTCCTCTCCTTCTTCATTGAGGAGAGCCAAAATTTTATTTGTGCTTACCGATCAGATAGTCTGGTGTTTGGGAGGAGACTCCCTGGCCTCAGGGAATAGTCTAAATCAGAGATTGGCAAACTTTTCCTGTAAAGAACCACACATTAAATATTTTAGGCTTTGCAAGCCATATGATCTCTGTTCCAACTACTCAATTCTGTTGTTGTAGTGTAGAGGGCAGTCTTTAAGACTATCTAATCTTTATTTATGGACACTGAACTTCGAATTTTACTGAATTTTCTTATGTCACAAATTATTATTTTTCTTTTGATTTTTGCAACCATTTAAGAATGTGAAACCCATAGTTCATGGGCTGTACAAAAACAGGTGATAGGCCAGATTTACCCATAAGCCATAGTTTGTCAACCCCTTGTATAAGCTAATCAGGGTGGTTTCATTTCCTTTGGCAAAGAGTGTCTTTAACATGAACAGGTAGTAAAATCCTGAACAATGTGGACTAAATGGTGATATTCTGCAAGCTTTCTTTGATTTAAAAACAAGGTAAATATGAAGGAACAGCTTTTTTATTGCCCATAGATACTGCTAAGCAATGAATAATGCCTACAAGTGCTATAGTCATGTTGAGACCATGAGATTTCTCACCTTTTAACTGAGAATAGCAGAGTAAAGAACCTGATTGAATCTTTATGACTAAGCTGTTGAATTAACCTGAAAAATAACTGAATCTTCATGGTGTTGAATTAACTTGACTCTAAACTTCTTGGGTTTTTTTATTAACTTTAATGTGGTGACACCAATAAATCAGGGTACATATGTACAATGAAAACATCTCCAGGTTATCTTATCATTCAATTGTGTTGCATACCCATCACCCAAAATCAGATTGTCCTCTGTCACCTTCTATCTGGTTTTCCTTGTGCCCCTACCCTTCTCCCTTTCCCTCCCTCCCCTCCCACCCCCCACCCCCCACCCCATAACCACCACTCTCTTGTCCATGTCTCATAGCCTCACTTTTATGTTCCACCTATGTATGAATTCATGCTGTTTTCAGTTTCTTTTTTCTGATTTACTTATTTCACTTCGTATAATATTATCAAGGTACCACCATTTTGTTGTAAATGATCCAATGTCATCATTTCTTATGGCCAAGTAGTACTCCATAGTATATATGTACCAAAGCTTTTTAATCCACTCGTCTTCTGACGGACACTTGGGCTGTTTCCAGATCTTCGCTATTGTGAACAATGCTGCCACAAACATGGGGGTGCATTTCTTCTTTTCGAACAGTGTTATGGTGTTCTTAGGGTATATTCCTAAAAGTGGGGTAGCTGGGTCAAAAGGCAGTTCGATTTTTAATTTTTTGAGGAATCTCCATACTGTTTTCCACAGTGGCTGCACCAGTCTGCATTCCCACCAGCAGTGCAGAAGGGTTCCCTTTTCTCTGCATCCTCGCCAGCACTTATTCTGTGTTGTTTTGCTGATGAGTGCCATTCTGACTGGTGTGAGGTGATATCTCATTGTGGTTTTAATTTGCATTTCTCTAATAATTAGTGATGTTGAGCATTTTTTCATATGTCTTTTGGCCATCTGTATGTCTTCTTTGGAGAAATTTCTATTCATTTCTTTTGCCCATTTTTTGATTGGATTGTTTGTCTTCCTGGTGTTGAGTTTTATAAGTTCTTTATAAATTTTGGTTATTAATCCCTTATCCGACGTGCTGTCGAATATGTTCTCCCATTGTGTGGTTTGTCTTTTTATTCTGTTCTTATTGTCTTTAGCTGTGCAAAAACTTTTTAGTTTGATATAGTCCCATTTGTTTATCTTGCCTTTTATTTCATTTGCCGGTGGAGATGAATCAGCAAATATATTGCTGCTACAGATGTCAGAAAGCTTGCTGCCTATGTTTTCTTCTAAGATGCTTATAGTTTCATGGCTTATGTTTAAGTCTTTTATCCATTTTGAATTTGTTTTTGTGAATGGTGTAAGTTGATGGTCTAGTTTCATTTTTTTGCAGGTCGATGTCCAATTTTCCCAACACCATTTGTTAAAGAGGCTGTCTTTACTCCATTGTATGTTCTTTCCTCCTTTGTCAAATATCAGTTGTCCATAAAGCTGTGGGTTTATTTCTGGGTTCTCTGTTCTGTTCCATTGATCAATGTGTCTGTTCTTATGCCAGTACCAGGCTGTCTTGAGTATAATGGCCTTGTAGTAGACCTTGATATCCGGAAGAGTGATACCTCCTGCTTTATTTTTTCTTTTTAGGATTGCTGAGGCTATTCGTATTCTTTTTTGGTTCCATATAAATTTTTGGAATATGTTTTCTATATCTTTGAAGTATGTCATTGGTATTTTAATTGGTATTGCATTGAATTTATAAATTGCTTTGGGTAATATAGACATTTTAATGATGTTTATACTACCTAGCCATGAGCACGGTATATGCTTCCACTTGTTTGTATCTTCCTTGATTTCTTTTATCAATGTTTTATAATTTTCCGAGTACAAGTCCTTAACCTCCTTGGTTAAATTTACTCCTAGGTATTTTATTTTTTTGGCTGCAATAGTGAAGGGGATTGTTTCCTTAAGTTCTTTTGCTGACAGTTCATTGTTTGTATATAGAAATGCGTCTGATTTCTGAGTATTAATTTTATATCCTGCCACCTTGCTGAATTCATTTCTAAGGTCCAGTAGTTTTTTGACTGAGACTTTAGGGTTTTCTATACACAATATCATATCATCTGCAAATAGTGACAGTTTTACTTTTTCTTTTCCAATTTGGATGCCTTTTATTTCTTCTTTGTAGGTTCTTGTTCTGCATTACTTTGATTATATCTTGCCATTCCCTTCTGGCCTCAAGTGTTTCTGTTGAGAAGTCCGATGTCATCCTTATGAGGGCTCCTTTGTAGGTGATAGCCTTTTTTCCCTACCAGGTTTTAAAATTTTTCTTTATCCATTAGCTTTGGCATTTTAACTATGATGTGTCTTGGTGTAGATCTTTTTGGGTTTCTCTTTAATGGAGTTCTGTGTGCTTCTTGAACATGTGGGGTGTTTCCCAGCCTTAATTTAGGGGCTAGTAGCATGAGCTCAGCCAGGAAAGCCAGCTTGCGCGCACGTAGGGTTTCAAACCACTGCAGTTTCTTTGTCCGGGTGGGGTTGGCAGCGTGAGCTCAGCCACGAGCCCCTTGCCCATCCCTGGTCCTAGCCCCGTCCCCGCAGTCAGGGCCGGCTTGCGCAGGGTCGCAGAGTCTATCTCTGCCCGTATTTTTCCCCACAAGTGGGGTTGCAGGTGGCCCGCAGCTGCCAGACCGCTTTCGCGCGTCCCCTCTGCCCCTGCTGGGCTAGACTGAGCTCACATCGGTTGTGCCTCCACCCACGCTGACAGGACCGCTTTTCAGCGTCCTGCCACCAACATCCCTTCAGCAACCCTCAGAGAGATAGCAGTGTCTTAAGTCTCCACACTGTAGGCTTGGGAGCTCCCTCCCTCTAAGCAGCTCTGCTCTAATTGCCGCGGGAGAGCTTGTTTGGCTAGTGTCCTGTCTCCCTTTGCTGGTATTGCTAGTTCCAGGGGAAATATTCGTTTTCGATTAGGGAAATTACTTAGCCCAGGGGTCAGGATGGCTGTCCCTCAGAGTGTCCTCGTGCCTTCAGTCCACTCTCTGTTCCCGCTGCTCTGTTACTCTCCTCTGTCCCCGTTCCCCGGAGCCCCGGGTGCGTGGTTGTGAGAGAGTGTTTCTGCGCTGTCCCTTTGAAAAGATTCTTGGGTCTGAGAAAACTCTCTCTTTTTCACAAAGAGTATCCTCACTTGCTTCACAGCTCAATACTGTCCATACGCCTCTTCTAGGCTCTGGGACTGCAGGCTGGGGCTTGGTTCCTGGGACCCATGTCCCTCCCTCTCCGCCAAACTCTCCTCCCGCCACGCGGGTCTCTCCGGGCTGCCGTTTGCTCCGGGGAGCTGGGCAGCCCTCTTCGCGTTTTCGCTATTCCTACCAGTCTCGATGTGGCTTCTGCAGTGTTCCTTGGTTGAAGAGTCCACTTAGTTTAGTTCAAAGTTGGTTTATCCAGATGATGGTTTTTAAAATTGAGTTACAATCCACTTTGGTCCTGGGCGTTGGAAGTTGGTACATCCGCCTACTCCATCATCATCTTTATTTTTCTGGCTCTATCATCTTTAAGTCACAATTTGAAAAGTCTCTCTCTGGCTATTAACAACCAACAAGGAGAAAGAACATGAATAATAATGAAAGGTTTTTAGGGTGAGATCTGGAAGTATTTAAACTTCTTGTTTTAAGAAGCAATAAAGGTCCTTACAATATACGTCACATTTTCCCCCCACATAAGCTACTTTTAATCAAGTTTCCTGTTACTTGAAGCCAAAAATATTCTGATGTTCAAGGACCCAGGAGAATATTACATGTCATTAGTAGAATAAAGTAGAACTATAAATGTTGCAATAGAAAGATAACCAAGACAAATTCTTAAGTTAAAAAAAAGCAAAATGTGAAACAGATTGTACAGTTAGAATGTCATTTTTTTAGGATATATGTCTTATAACTTATAGCTATGTCCTATATCTCATATATGTACATGTATCCCCCTTAAAACTTGGGAGGACTATGATTAACTCTGGGAAATGTTATTGGGATGAATAGGGAGAAAAATGTTAATTTTAATTGTAGATACTACTTTATTATTTAAATGTTTAAAATAATGCCCAATTATTACAGTGGTACCTTGAGATACGAATTTAATTCATTCTGTAACTGAGCTCATAAGTCAGTCAACTCATATCAAACTACCGATACTGGACCTGTGCGCCAACGTGCCAACTAGCTGCAGCTTCCTGAATCACGACTCATATCTCGGAATTTCGCTCGGATCTTGAACAAAAATATGGACCGAGTTGCAGCTTGTATCTTAAAAAAAATTGTATGTAAGTCTGTTCCTATCTCAAGGTACCACCACTGTACTTTTAAAACTGAAAAGCTGACTTAAAACAACAAAGAAAATTATTAATTTCTAGGTAGACAGGTATCTTGAATAGAATTCTGCAGGAGTCTGTGGATGTAGCAACTTAATTCTGATGTCTAAAACAGAGTAAGGCTCTAAATTCAGATAAATGTCTCACTTCTATCTTATTCTCTTAATGTGGTATCTTTAGTTATGCCATCTTCTCTCTGACAGAAGAGCAGGAAATACTAGATACCACAACTACAACAGTTTAGCATCTCTTATCTGAGAGACAGGATATCTAATGGACAGCTTTTGGGTGTTAGGACCGTGTCTCATCTCATTTACCATGTGCATTAATAATTTAAAAGTGGGAAAAGGGGTACTTAGTGATTAAGTCTTCCTTAGGTTTCACTAGTTAGACTTCACCTGTTAGGGAATTATTTAAGTAAGGAAGAGAAAAGAGATTATTAAAAAGATTGAGAAGAAAATAAAATAAAGAAGACCTACAGCATGAGAGATTTAGGATAGAACTGGGAAGAAGTTTCTTATTGTAAAAACTACCACAGAGAGAACAGAACAGAGATTAACTGCAGACAGTGTAGACTTTTCATTGACAGTTTAAAAGAAAATTATCATCTCTTATGAAAGTATTATTAAAATTAGAGTCATGAAGATAAAAGAAACTTTAAAGAGCACCTATTCTAAGCCCCTTGGTTTTACAGAAGATAAAAATGAGGCTGAGAAATTAAAGTAATAAAAATCATATAATTAGTTGTAAAGCCAGAACCAATTCTCAGTTTCTTACAAAAGTGTTCTTCTTTGCCACATTTATGAGAATTATTTTGTCTGGAAGTACTAGGATAAACTAGATGACTTCTCAAAGTCCTTTATAGATTAAAGACATTAGTCAAGAACTAAAGCTATGATTTACCACAAACAGGGATTTTTTTTTCCACATGGGATCTACAGACTATACTCAGGAAGTCCCTGAGCACTCTGATATTTATACAAAATTGTCTGTATATATGTTTGGAAACCTGTGGTTCCCAGTGTTTTCTCATGGTAGATTAATCTAAGAGCACATATCCTAAAAAGTGAATTTTAGATTAATCTCAGAGAATTATATTGGCAAAAATCATGCAATGAATGAAATAACCAGTTATAGAAAGAACCCAAATTCAACAATGAGAGGTGGAGGAGTTAAGGGGACTTTCAGGCTTAGTAATGTGGGAATATTTTCTGATGCATCTGATTGTACCAGCATATCAAAGCTGAGTGGCTGTGCAGGAAAACTCCCATGTGTTGCGGAATTTTTGAAATGTCCAGGTGGCCAGCTAAAGCTGCACCAAAAATTTTCTATCTCTGAATACCTGTCCAGAAAACTTGCCAGTTCAACAACCAAAATATGTATGAGGTATGCCTTAAAAAGTTAAAAATAAAAATCTGGCAGGCACACAAAGAAACCTAACTTTCTGAAACAGAACACAGTATGATTGGGCTTACTTCTTAACTTTTTCCTTCCATCCACTGATCCAACTCAAAAATATACTGACAAATAGGTCAAATTTGGAGTCACACTAGTATCCCCAAATTTGCAGAGAAACAAACATAAGGAATCTCTTTACATTTTTCATCTCCTCAAAGTACAATATTAAAAATAGCTACAATTGGGAAAGGCTGGTGATGTGGGTAAAGTAAACCACGGGGCTGGCTGTCTCTAATGAAAGTAAAAGTTAGGACTACTAACTAAGATGGGAAGACTGTCTGATGCGTGAGGTTATTTCCCTATGGAAATGATATATTGTTCTCAGCTAGAACGAACACTCAGCAAGGAGAGCATGACTCAGGTTTTCTACTGCAGCCTGTATTTTGCCTCAGCAGAGCTTATCTCTCTTTCATCATTTCTTTAAGGTACAGAAAAGTAAACAGAAGATAAAATAATCTGTCCTCAAACAAAAATTAAGAGTGCAAACCAAACTGGACTCAGATATGTAGGAAAGAAAGTAAAAAAGTCAGCCATACTGTATCACAACAAACAGAATATCTGCTAGAGCTATCCAAGTCTGAGAAAGATAACAAGGAAGAGCATAGTAACCATGCAAGCATGTTACAACCAGAGAACATAGGCAACGTTCCTCAGGTCACAGAAGTAAGATGATGAGACTGGCATTCTAATCCAGGTGGTCTAACCAGCCTGGGAAATTGGGATAGAACAATGTTTTGATTACTAAACTATTTCCTCAATAAGATAAAGCAATTGAAACAACTGTAGTTAGATTTCCAACTCTCAGTTTGATTCTTAGGTGTAAATAAGCCAGTGAGAGGAGAGTCTCTATTTCCTAATTTATTGCCTTAGGGGGCATTAACCAATTAGGTTATATTCTTCCAATGATAGACCAGGAGCTTGGGGAAAAGATTAGGGAAAGTACTGCTGGGAAATATTGTGGATGTGACCTGGTCACAGTTACCATAAATCCTCCCAGTCCTAATGAAGTCCTGATATAAACGTCTACTCAAAATTTTAATATCCTCCTGAACAGGAGCCTTGGCAGAGATCCAGCATGGCTAGTCAAGACACTTACAAGTACCATGACTATCACTGTTTCTAGCCCTAAGTTAAGCATGCCTGAAACATAAAAGTATTCTGCTCTAGAATCAGGGTAACAGCAGAGTGAATGTCATAGTTGGGTCCACTACTTTATGTGTCACAACAGCCAAATCAAAGCCCTATTTTTTTTTTAGATAAAAAAACACCCAATTTGCTCTCAGCATGGGTTTGGGTCAGTGAAGATGTACAGAATTTAGTTCTCTGAGTCCAGTAGTCAATCTGAAAAACATAAATGACACTAATTATATGGCAGCATATAGGAGGTCAGCAGAGGATGGGTAGAGATGTGGAAAAGATGTGGGAGATCCTTGAAAACATGTTTTAACTTTTTAATATTTCCCCCTAATTCATACAGGGCTATGACATAAAGCTTCTCTCAATTCCTTCATCTGATAATAGCAATGTAAAAAATTTGTTTTCAATAAGAATTAACTTTGCTTGCCCTGTGGTGGCACAGTGATTAGAGCATTGACCTAGAATGCTGAGGTCACCAGTTTAAAACCCATGGCTTACCCAGTCAAGGCATATATGAAAAATAACTAGTATGAGTTGATGCTTCCTGCTCCTCCCTCCCTTCTCTCTCTCCTTCTCTCACCTCTCAAAAATCAACAAATAAAAAAACTTAACTTCATCTCCTCTTAAGTTATGATTAATTATTAAGTACTGTGTAGATAGTCAATTACAAAAAGTTTTCTGGGACTGTTGAACTGCCATAGAAAAGCCAATGGTATAGTTGACATTGGATCAAAGAAGTAATTTTATGGGAACAAATGTCATATCCAGTCATGATACACAATCAACCAGCATATATTAACCTAATAGCTGATTGGCAATTATCTACATTTTGATTTCAGGGATTGTTGATGCATCATTAGTTGTTTGCAAATTACCTAATGTGTACGTATTTACAGACTCCCTGGTATATCCAGGGAGCCATCATGTTTACTCACTATAGACGGTTAACAAGCTTACAAAAGGTAGAAGAGTACTTACCTCTTAGGCTACATGTGAGAATTAAATGAAATAATGGACAGGAAGCATTTAGAACAGGGACCAGCACATAGAATGTGTATGAGTCACTGCCTCTTCAGGAAATAGAATTCCCTCCACGTGACAAAGGAAGAAGTGTTAGTGAAAGCACTAAGTACAGGCCCTGGCCCAGTTAGCTCAGTGGTAGAGCATTAGCCAGGTGTGTAGATGTCCTGGGCTTGATTGCCAGTCAGGGTACACAGGAGAAGCGCCCAGCTGCTTTTTCACACCCCCCCCCCCCCCGTCTCCCCTCCTCCCCTCCTGTAGTCAAGGTTCGAATAGAGAGAGCTATCCCTGAGCTCTAAGGATGCCTCCATGCCTCAGGCAGTAAAAAATGGGTCTGGTTGCAACAGAGCAAGGGCCCCAGATGGGCAGAGCATCAGAGCAAGGGCCCCAGATGGGCAGAGCATCACCCCCTAGTGGGCTTGCTGGGTGGATCCTAGTCAGGGAGTATGGAGGAGTCTGTCTCTGCCTTCCCTCCTCTCACTAAATTAAAAAAAAAAAAAAAAAAAAAGAAGGTACTATTTACAGTGAGGTGGGCAGGGTTAAGGCAGTATTGGGATTCAAATAATTTAACAACCGGTTATCTGCCTTAATGACTGTTTCAAGTATTAAAAAACAAAATACCCAAAGTAGTTTATTATTTCATGCATTTAATACCCAAATAAGAACAATAAGAGGTACACAAAACTAGATTATAAGAGTTTTAAATTTTAAAATAAATTAATGAAAAAATATTAAATAAAACCTAACAAAAAACAATAAAACTATTATTTAAGCTATTTCCATATTGCTTCTTGACTGGCATCCTCATTTGCAATTTTCTTCACCTTTATCCTAGCTTCCTATTGGTTTCACCATTCGGGGATGGAATGAACATCACTACGGGTGCTTAGAATATGCTATTGCGCAGATGAATGTTAAAAAGAGTAAGGAATGTAAATTTGTGATTCCCACATTGGGCCCAGGTACCCACCTTAGAGAAAACCCTGATTACAAGTGCCATTTTAACAACCGGTTTGCTGAACTTAACAAAAAATTAGGTATTGGTTTTGCAGAACCCGTGCGAACCAGCTGAATCTCAGCACAGATTTAAGGGAACAAGCAAGGGAAAGTAGCCACCCAGAGACTAGCTATACCCTCAGGTTGAGGGGACACGGGAAGGAGAGGCAGCTGACAGCTGGAACTCTAGAAGAGGGACCAGTTGGTGGCCACTGTAGTCTAAGAGGGATGAAGCTGCTGATACAGATGCTTTGTCAAAGCAGAGGGGGACTGGGAAGAAATACTCTTATCTATTTCTTCTGCCAGTGCCTCCCATAAGCCAAATCAGAACACCAGCCAAGTTGGTCAGATAGCCCAGGAGATGAAGTCCTCTATGATCAGTTTGCAAAAATCATAGGCAGGAAAGAGCAACGAATGGATGGGGGTGGGGGAAGTGAGGGGGATAATGGAGAAAAGGAGCAATATGGATTAAATACTCTGGATTATTTTCTATTTTAAACCAAACATATTATTTGAATCCTAATAAAGTTGGTATAACTTTATTTTCCCTAGGGGAAATAAATTACGTGAAATTTTGTCCATATATAGGCTTATATATGCTTTCCTTTTTTTTCTTACCTTATTAAATTCATTTAACAAATAATTATGGAATAACTACTTTGAAAAAGCAATATGGTAAGTATTATTTATAGGGTTGGTATTCCTGTTCTTATGGTAATTATTTACAAACCACTTATATAAATTAATATCATTTAAATAATATTATATAGTAAAAATCCCCAGTGTAAATTTTCATTAATGTAAAAGGAGGCAATACTTCTAAAAATGTGGATTTTACATTTCAAATATTCCTAGATTTGGGCAACCCTTTTTGGATCAATACCCACTTAAATATATGATGAAAGCTGTGAATTGTCTTCCCAGGAAAAAGTGTGCATACACATAGAAGGGCTTTCATTGATCACTTTCTTAGTTGAATGAAGGGTCTCAAGCTTGTTCACCTGAGCCTTTCTCAGATAATCCTCTTATCTCCCACCTTGCAGTGCTCAGGGGGTTTCTTTGTGCTTACAGGTGCCCAGATTATTGCACAGGATGAGGGTCAAAAGGCAAAGAGTAACATTCATCTGTGCAACAGTGTATTCTAAGCACCTGGAGGGATGTTCATTCTGTCCCTTAACGATGAAACCAATAGGAAGCTAGGATACAAGTGAAGAAAATTGCAAGTGAGGATGACAGTCAGAAGGCAATATGGAAATATCTTAAATAACAGTTTTATTGGTTTTTGTCAGGTATTATTTAATATTTTTTCATTAATATTTTAAAACTCTCATAATCTAGTTTTGTGTACCTCTTTTATTGTTCTTATTTAAGTATTAAATGCATGAAATAATAAATGACCTTTTGGTATATCATTTTTTTATATATACTTAAAACAGTTATTAGGGCAGAGAACCAGTTGTTAAATTATTTGAATCCCACCACTGCTCCTGCTCCAATATTCCTAACACATGGGCATCCATGAAACATTTTTTCCTGTTCTTCATGCCTAGTTCTTTCTCCCCTCTATAATCCAATACCTTCTTTGCCCCATCTCCCAACTTTTCCACTCTTTCCTTTCTTTACTTCCATCTTCTCTTTTCCCTGTAAATGCATGGCATAAAGCTAGAGTGAGGCAATTCATATCAGTTGTCAAAGTGAAAATAACTTCAGTCCATGTTAGAATGTGTCTAAAAGCAGTTTCGAGCTCCAAAGGCAGAACCAGAATTCTGTCTAGTTCTGCATGCTGGGTAGAAGAGTCAAAACCAAAATTCTTGGTTTGGGTCAGTACCAAAAGAATGATAATCAACTCTGACTAAAATGAGAAAAAGCAGCAGTGCCAGCATAAACACAGCTAAAGCCAGCTGCAAAATTAACAGGGAACCTTGCTTTTCCCACTGCCACACAACAAACAACTGTAAAAATGCCATATCCCTTCTTTGAGTACTAATGCTCTCTTATTAATGACATCCAGGTCCACTCTGCCATTTTCGCTTATTATTGGGCTCCCCAATCACTAAACAGATTTCTCCTCATGATAGCATCCAATTCCTGATTAATCCCTGTTTTTCCTAATCCCGCTTCAGAAACGGCGTCCAATCCAGAACTGATCCCTGTTCTCTCCCTCGACCCCTCTGACTCCTTTGGCGGGAACTTAAATTATACAAAAGACGCTTCACCCTCCTCCCTTTTCCAGTGCTATCCTAGAGTGTCCTTCCTCCTGAAGTACAAATAACTCTGATGTTAGTGGATTGCAGACTTCTTCCCACTGGTTTTTGGCTGATTTGGCTTTAACACGAGACAAGTTTGTGTCAGGACCTCTAAGAGCTCATGTTTTATAATCTCTGCTAAATCTTCCTCTGAGCAGTTTAGATTTAGATTTACAACTTTTCTGAGCAGTTTAGGTCTAGAATTACCATTTTTAATAGCTAAAAACAAAGGCGAAAGCTTTCTATAATTGTCTTTTCAGCACAATTCCTGGAATAAATCCCCCCACTCATACAGTACTAATAATATCCGTTTAAAAGTGCTTTAGTCATTTTATCTGGTTCGCATTTCAGCGTGTTAGGTTTAAATTACTCCAGTTCTGAATACCCGGGTTACATTAAAATGTAGTAGATGGGGAGTATGGGACTTGAGGACCTAAACTTGTTATGTAGTAACTTAATTGAAGACCAAGAAGGACAGGCTGGGATCATTTTTATAAGGCATCTTTAGGGAGGAAGCTTCAAGCGTTATTCGTGTTTCTACGGATGGCCCCCCCGTCGGGGGGCATAAATTTGGAGGTGACCTTTATTGAGTGTGGAGGAAGGGAGGTGCCTCTTCTGTCTTCATCAGCGATGCACATTTGCATGCAAGCCTGAGATCCCAAAACGTGTACCTGGAGCCGGGTGACGGTTCCATCCGGGGTCCCTAAGGAGGGGTCCTAAAGATCTCGGAGAGAAACAGTGCAGTGTGCGGGCACGGGCCGCCTCGTGTGCCTGGGGCCTCCTAGTCACGATGCCGCCGCTAGGTATCCCACAGTAATGGATCAGTCGCCCGCCGGTGCCTTCCCCAGGAGACCAGAAGCACATATCTGCCTAGAGCCAGGCCCGTCCCCCCGTGGCGGAGCCCACGCCCAGCGCCTTCCTCCCGCCAGCCCCAGCGCAGTGCAGTAGAGCGCGCTCCCGCCCGGGCCGGCTGGCTCGCGCGCTCGTAAGCGCGCAGGGACCCGCGCCCTCCGAAGGGGAGGGGGCAGCGGGAGCATCTTGCGGGTAGGGGAAGGAGAAGGAGGCGCTCGCGTCGTCTCCGGCGGGGCTCGCGCTACGCCCTCCGCCTCACCCGAACCCCGCGAGGGCGAAACGCTTTCTCCCGGCATGCAGCGGGAGGAGGGCTATAACACCAAGATGGCGGACAGCCCGGACGAGTACGATACCGAAGCGGGCTGCGTGCCTCTCCTCCACCCCGAGGTGAGGCACCGCGCGGAGCGCCTTCCTCGCCCTGCAGCCTCCGGCCCTTTCTCCCCGGGCTCGCGGAGGGCGGTGGCCTGCGTGTGTGGGGCAACGGAACGTGCCGATGTCGGGGAGGGCGGGGAGGCGAATCCAGGCCCCGGCGCGGCGGCGAGCGGATAACGGGGAGGAGATAGCGGGGCGGGCCCGGCCGGGGCGGGCTCTGGGGTGCGGGGCTGGCTGTGCCTGGAGTGCAGAGGTGCAGGTGTAGACAGTTCTGCTGTCGCCGCGCTGCTCGCGGGGCGCGGCGTCGGGGGCTGCTGCTGGTTCGGAACCGCAGCTCAAGCTCCTCGTCGTGCCCCAAGCCTCTGCGGGGCGGAGGAAGCGCGTCTGGTTTTGCTTTCTTCTGTTCTTTCGCCCTGCTGAATGACGCTCTCAGTCCCTCCCCGTTAGCTCACTGCGGGGGAGTAGAGGATAAGGACACAGTTTCTTGGACGAAGTGATGTCTTTCCCTGTTTTGCAATAGCAGCACCTCAGGCACCTTGTGTCGGATGTCCTATTGAGTGTTTATCCTTAAGCGATAAAAAAGCGAGGTCAGAACTTTCAGGAATAGACCCATGCTCCCATTAGTTCGTCGAAGTACCGTGTTTTGTTTTGTTTCGGAGCCAGGGGAGGGACAGTGCTACGCGTTACCCATCACAACATGAGCATCTTCCCGTGTAAGTAAGCAGAGCCCCGCTCCACGGTCAGTCACATTCTGAACTTGCCTCTTAGTTTTTGGCTGAACCAGTACTACTTCAGGCCTGACAGCCGTTCTTGATGCATCCTTGTTTTTAATGATCTACAGGGATGTGCAGTGGGCAGCGGCAAAGCCTCCTGAAGAATCCCGGTAGTTTTTATGAGGTTAAAGGATGAAGACAATCTTTGTGTTATAGGGTGAACAAACATGGAAGCCTATGTACCTGGGTATTTTGTGTTTGAAGGATTCTATTTCTGTCTGGATTTTTATTTGTAGCATGCTCATATTATTTAGTAAAATGTGAATAAAGACAAGCACTTATTCATATAATATATTAATACTCAATTACGCTCTCATTCATTACTATGATTAATCAAAAAGAGATGAGACAGTTTCTTAGATTGGTTCAGTCTCAATAGAAAAGGTTACTCTGGATTTCTGACAAACAACTGAACAGTAAGTCTAAACATTTTAAAAGACTTTTTAAAATTTTATTTTTAATATTTTTTCCCAAGGACAGAGAGAGAGAGTCAGAGAGAGGGATAGATAGGGACAGACAGGAATGGAGAGAGGTGAGAAGCATCAATCATTAGTTTCTCGTTGCCCTTGCTACACCATAGTTGTTCATTGATTGCTTTCTCACATGTGCCTTGACCCTGGGCCTTCAACAGACTGAGCCACCCCTTGCTGGAGCCAGCGACCTTCGGTCCAAGCCAACGAGCTTTTGCTCAAGCCAGATGGGCCTGCGCTCAAGCTGGCGACCTCGGAGTCTCGAACCCTGGTCTTCCACATCCCAGTCTGATGCTCTATCCACTGTGCCACCGCCTGGTCAGGCACATTTTAAAAGATTTTTAAAAAAGCTAAAGTGATAACATTTTCAGAACTGGGTTTGGAGATATATCTCTTTTAGTTCACACATAGGCCCTGAAAATATGTCAAGAAACAGAAAAAGTGGTTTTTAGATGATACATTGAAAATGTTCCCAAGGACTACTTCTATTCACCTATTCCTGTGCAAGTATTTTAAATACTTAAGTGTTGATTGTGAGATGTTTTAACATCCTCTTCCCTCTTCATAAACCTTTGCTTTGTGAAATAGTACATTGTTTGGTACTTTAAGAATAATGTTAACTGGTGAGAAATTCAGAAATTGCTTAGAGATCAGTTTAGAAATTTAGAGACCAGTCTTTAGGTTGGGATTTAATAGAATATTACTAGAAATTTTACTTCCTCATCGTTGAAAGAGGAAGTTTGTATATAAATGCTATCTACAATTCCTTTACACCCAATAAACACAGGGCCTGATTAGGTAGATGCTTTGAGTCTTAAGCTTTTAATTACAGGGCTAAGGTCCTTCTGTATTTTTCCTTGTAGTTAGTGTTGCAATCACACCTGTTGCAGACCTGGTACATTGCGGTGAATTTTTGGGCAAGCTACCTGTACTTCTCTGAGTTTGACCTTAATCATTTATAATAATGGGGTAAAATAATAATTATTAATGAGCTATTATGAGGATTAAATGATAATGTATTCTTTTATGTTTTAAAATAAGTAGTATTTTTGGTTTCCCTTGAAAAGAAAACTTATTCTCTGCCTGGGTGAACAAATAAAATAATAGTACTTTTAGTTACCTTTTGGAGAGAACATAGATTTTTGGTCAGATAGATTTGGGTTCCAATCCTGAATTTGTAGTAATTTGCTAAGTGCCATTCTTAATCATGTAACTGTTCATCAGAAGATGGAGAAGTTGCCTACCTAATTCACTTGGCTGTGAAGGATTAGATGGGACTGTATGTTGAGGTTCAAGAACTGGCACATTGCAGGTGCTCAGTTAATGCTGCAGCTTTTTCCTCTATCAGAAGAAGGTGGGAGTGTTAAACATTTAATTTGGTTTTGGTGAGTGGTTTAGAAAGTTGTGTGAGTTTTAATTTAGTGGGATAGGTCTTTGCAGTAACAAGTTTTATTTTGCTGTTCATCTTCAAATCTAACACTGTAACAAAATATAGTTTCTCACTAAATATTTCTTGACTAGATGAATTGTTTGTAGGTTAAAAAAATTAGTCATTCCTTAAATCTGTTAGTATGCAAACTGCTCACTATTAAAACCTTTCATAGGTGTTTAGGTAATTATACATATAATTATCTTTTTATTAGAGGTATTTGCTATGAGAGAACTTTTTAATTAAATAATCCATTTGTTTAGTCAGTCATTTAAACATTAGTTTATCTTTGGTTCAGACACTGTGCTGGACTCTTGAGACTGGTACTTTTGTGGTAAATTCACTGACAAGCAGTATAGTATACCGATATGAAGCCAAAGCTTTGATGACAAACTGAGAATCTAGGTTCAGCCACGTACTATTATCATGATCAAAGTATATATTCTGCATTTTAAAAATTGGGTTTGTAATACCTAACTCTTAGAGTTATTGTGAGTATAAGGTAGAATAATGTTTATAACAAATTCATCACAGACCTAGGCACATATGGTACCAATCAAATCTAATCTACTAAAGACTTGACATATAGTGAATACTGGTGCTGTTTGTTTTCTGATCAGATAGGTGATTATTCATTTTATCATAATGGAGGAAATTAGAGGTTATTTGGGAAAGGATGAACTGATTATCAGGAGATTAAGGTGCTAATCCCAGCTCTGACTTTAGGCTAGTGGACACTGAACTATACTTAATTTCTCTGCTTTTTTAAATTTTTTTTATTTTTTATATATATATATATATATTATTATTATTAATTCTAATGGGGTGACACCAATAAATCAGGGTACATATGTACAATGAAAACATCTCCAGGTTATCTTATCATTCAATTGTGTTGCATACCCGTCACCAAAAGTCAAATTGTCCTCTGTCACCTTCTATCTGGTTTTCCCTGTGTCCCTCCCCTCTTCCCTATCCCACTCTTCCCTCCCTCCCCCCATCCCGTAACCACCACTCTCTTGTCCATGTCTCATATTCTCACTTTTATGTCCCACCTATGTATGAAATCATGCTGTTCTCAGTTTTTCTTTTTTTCTGATTTACTTATTTCACTTATTTACTTATTTCACTTAATTTACTGATAACATTGTATAATGTTATCAAGGTCCATCCATTTTGTTATAAATGATCCGATGTCATCATTTCTTATGGCTGAGTAGTATTCCATAGTATATATGTACCATAGCTTTTTAATCCACTCGTCTTCTGACGGACACTTGGGCTGGTTCCAGATCTTTGCTGTTGTGAACAATGCTGCCACGAACATGGGGGCGCATTTCTTCTTTTCGAACAGTGCTATGGTGTTCTTAGGGTATATTCCTATAAGTGGGATAGCTGGGTCAAAAGGCAGTTCGATTTTTAATTTTCTGAGGAATCTCCAAACTGTTTTCCACAGTGGCTGCACCAGTCTGCATTCCCACCAGCAGTGCAGAAGGGTTCCCTTTTCTCCACATCCTCGCCAGCACTTATTCTGTGTTGTTTTGCTGATGAGCGCCATTCTAACTGGTGTGAGGTGATATCTCATTGTGGTTTTAATTTGCATTTCTCTAATGATTAGTGATGTTGAGCATTTTTTCATATGCCTATTGGCCATCTGTATGTCCTCTTTGGAGAAATTTCTATTAATTTCTTTTGCCCATTTTTTGATTGGGTTGTTTGTCTTCCTGGTGTTGAGTTTTATAAGTTCTTTATAAAGTTTAGTTATTAACCCCTTATCAGATGTGCTGTCAAATATGTTAATTTCTCTGCTTTTAAGATAGTCTAGACTAGATGATCTTTTAAGATTTTCTCAAAGTCTAATATTCTGATTTTTTGTGTGGTTTTTCAAGATTGATAGACTTGAGTATCTATTTACTAGGTACATAACACTGTGCTAGGTTATATGGGTGAAAATAAAATAAATAGGCTAGCTTCTGCTCTACAGAAATTAATGATCTAGTTGGAAAGAAATATGCGTATGAAACATTTAACAGAATCCAAATAAATGCTGAATTGAGTAGTATAGCCTATAAGCAGTATCAGATACCTGTCATATGGAATGGTTAGAAGAAAGACTTCAGAGAAATGGAGACTGTGTTGTCTACATGTTCAACTGACTTGCTATAACCAGTCTTTCATTTCACCCACTAGTAGTATATCCTCAGTAGGGTATCTCAGCTCTTTCCTAGAATGAGGCCATAACACTTCCTTCTGCCAGAGTATTATAGGGGCTCTCTACTTCAGTAAGATCTGACTCAGAGCTTTGAACTGGATTGCTTAGATTATCAAGGGCTTTCATCTCTTGCTCACTTCATTTTTCCACCCAAAATTTCAAAACTTCTAATACTGCCTAGTTAAAACTCTCTGGTTTCTAATTTTTTAATGGTCATATTTTTTGTTTTACATCAATTTTTTACATATTCATGTCTTATTTTTTTGTTTAGACTATTAAACCAAAGTACTAATGCATCTCTTCACAGATTTTATAAAATCTATTTTTTAACATGTGCATTTGTGTGCATGTGCATGTGTGTGTGAACAAACCAAGTAGGGCTTACTAATTAATGTAAAGATGGCTTAGCAGTAGACTCTCTTTTAATATAATTTAGCATATTAACTAATTAAAGAAGAAATATATAATTTTTGATATTAAAGCAGAAAAAGTACTGTAAAAACCCAAAATATTTTCATGATAAAAAATTCTTAGTTAAATGGGAAAGGGGAATATTTGATAAAAGATACCTACCAAAATATTAGCACAAACATTAAACTCTATGGTATTATGTTGAAAGAGGAATAAGACCAGAAAGCCTGGCATCTCAGTGTCTATCTATGTATTGGAGGTTCTAGTCAATGATGTTAGATAAGAAAAAGAAATAAAAGATAGAAAGATTGGAAAAGAAGAAAGTGCTTCTTGTTTTTTTTTTAGACATTGTATTGATTTATATATCCAAGAGAAACTGTCAAATAATCCTAGTAATAAAGTTGTTGGGTAAAAGATTGTAGGTTGTGTTCCAGGGAAGCTGACTCTGAGCCGGGATGAGCATAGAGAGGGTTTATTAGATTGTGCTTTTGATAGCAAGGCTTGTGGAAGGGAAGGGTGTGAAACGGGACTGTGCAAAGGGAGAAGACAGCTGTGATGCAATCCTAATGAAGCCCCAGACAACCTCATGGCACACCTGAAGCTGGCAATCCCCTTAGAATCGTCATAAGTTGGGGTGAGGACCAGTTACTAGATGTGAGATGACTAGGGCAGGGGTGTAGCCTTGAGGTTGGCAGCTTTTTTCTGCCAGGATACTTGTTTAAGAGGACTGGTAAGAGCCTGACCTGTGGTGGCACAGTGGATAAAGTGTTGACCTGGAACGCTGCTGAGGTCATGGGTTCAAAACCCTGGGCTTTCCTGGTCAAGGCACATATGGCATTTGATGCTTTCCGCTCTACCCCTTATCTCTCTTTCTCTCTCTCTCTCTCCCTTTCTCCCCTCTCTAAAATGAATGAATAAATAAATAAATGAGGACTGGTAGAGGAGATCTAATTGCTGACATTGCTTTCTGCACCTGAGGGGATAAATTATTAATCTGGAAGGGGCATCTAGGAGGCCCTTTATGAGAACTACTTATTCATCTAGCTCTGGGAGCTATTCCTTTGGGGTTCCAGTGGAAGTCTTCACCCAGAAGGAGACTTGTAAGAAGAACATGAGTGGATAGACTATAGCTCCCTTAGTTGTAGCTGGTTTTGGGGCCACAATACTATGCATTCTACGCCCCCTTAGCTAGCACCTCTGCTAGTCTCCTTGACCTACCTGGTGAGGCACCTAGATCCTCCTTGCTTTGACGTCTGATTCCCTAGTCACTGGTGCTGTTCTTAGGCCAGAATTTCTGCAACTTGTCCAATTACCATCAAAACTAGGCAAGTATTACCAAGAGGTACCCAGGTATCTCACTTAAATGCCAAATATATTCCTCCCTGCATATGTTGCATAACAGCAACCCTACCTTTTCCTTTCTTTTAAAAAAAAATTGTATTGAATTTATTGGGGTAACGTTGGTTAATAAAATTATACAGGTTCAAGTGTACAGTTCTATAATACATCATCTGTGTATGGTATTGTGTGTTTACCACTCCAGGTCAAGTCTCCCTCCATCATGATTTATTCCCGCCTTTACCCTCCTCCACCTCCCGCACCCCTTTCCTTCCTACAACCCCCACACAGTTGTCTGTACTATCTCTGAGTTATTTTTTCTTTGCTTATTATCCCTTCACCGTTTTCACTCAACACCCCAACCCCATCCCCTCTGATGGCTCTCAGTTTATTCTCAATATCTATGAATCTGTTTCTATTTTGTTGTTAATTTAGATAAAATCAAATTTTAAAGCTTTAATTTTTCTTTTTTTTTTTTTTTTTTGTGAGGGAGAGAGAGATGGAGGGACAGACAGTGACAGACAGGAAGGGAGAGAGATGAGAAGCATCAACTCATAGTTGTGGCACCTTAGTTCATTGATTGCTTTCTTATATGTGCCTTGGCCCCGGGGACTGTAGCTGAGCAAGTGATCTCTTGCTCAAGTCAGTGACCTTTGGGCTCAAGCCAGTGACCATGGCGTCATGTCTATGATCCTGCATTCAGGCCAGTGACCCCGAGCTCAAGCTGGTGGGCCAGCACTCAAGTCATCGACCTCGGGGTTTCAAACCTGGGTCCTCAGCATCTCAGGCTGACACTCTATCCATTGCGCCACTGCCTGGTCATGTGATGCTTTTCTTTAGTAAAAATGATTTTGCCTTTTTCCATTACTATTATTTTTTTGCCCTGTAGTATAGTTAGAGATATACATGTGTACACATATGTAAATTAACTCATTTGCTTTCAGGAGGAAATATAAAATTACTTTGAAAATTGCTTTTCTCCTTTTGATAAGTTATAGTCACATTCTTTCCTTTCAAAACATTTTTCAGGGCAGTCTTTAGGATCTCATATCTTTTTTAATTCAGCAACAGTGCTATAGGCAATATAATTATAATTAAGGTTTATAAGCACTATACCTTAAGCATAGTAACCACTGAGTCAATATACATAAAATGAAAATGCAACTAATTGGTTACCTCAGCAACCTTCAACCAGTGTACTGCAAGAATTTTTAAAACATGTAATACTTGACTATTTAGTTAGGGGCCCTGATCTCTTTTCCTTTAGGTTGTCACATAAAAAAATGACAACAGCTAACACAACAATAGCTGTCAAGAGTGAATGAAAATTACACATACTTTTTTTTGTCAGATCGTCAAAAAACATATTTTTGGTGTGTCATGGGATTTTAGGAATTAGTTTATGTGTGCCATGAGATGTAAAAGGTTGAAAATTGCTAGGTTAATTCTTGGATGTGGCAAAGCCAAAGTTGAATATTAATGACTTTTGGAACCAAAAAAATTATATTTGTTACAAGAAATGCCATTTTACTGTTTTGATTTCTTTTGTTTTACTTTGCTCACTATTTTTATTTAATTTGAGAGAATTATCTGAAAAGTATTTAAGAGTGGACTGTGAGTGGGTAGATATAAGAACACATAGGTTAAAAGTGTGAATGCTGGTGTTTGACTGCTTGAGTTCATATCCTGATTTGGCCACCTACTGGCTGTGATCCTATGCAAGTTATTGAAATGTGTCCCAATTTTCCAGACTAAAATGGAGATATAGCACCTGCTTCATGAAGTTGTGAAGATTTATGAGATAATATATACAAAGTTCTATGTCTGTATTTAATAGTACAATAAATATTAGTTATTAATGGTATGCTAAGTTAGTATATCTCAAGCAATAGTAGTATACACATATTAGATATGGAGGAAACTAAGTAGCTAAGATAATTAAAATAGGCTGTCTGGAGATTGAGGAGAGGATGGGCAGAGGACTCTATCCTTTTTGCCCTATTTAATTTTCTTAAAGATGTGTGTTATGATTTGAGGGATATTTTTGAGCATCTAAGTATGGTCTTCATGCTTTGCTAGGCCATAAAGTAACGAGGAATGCAAACTAGGGCATTGCAAAGTAACAAAAGATGAACTAGTCCTACATATCCCTCAGGATGGATGAAGGTGTGTGTGTGTACGTGTGCACACACTTTGTTAAAGATTAAAAATGCATGTGGACTGCCTTTCTTCCAGACAGTATCCTAAGGATGTGCTCAGGTAGTTGGGTTAGGGTGAGTCATTCAGTTAAGAGGTCCTTAGGTAGTGTTTTTTTTTGTGTGTGTGTGTGTGTGAGTGTGTGTGTGTGATAGAGACAGAGAGAGGGACAGATAGGGACAGACAGACCGGAAGGGAGAGAGATGAGAAGCACCAATAATTCATTGTAGCACCTTAGTTCTTTGATTGCTTTCTCATACCTGCCTTCTCCGGGAGGGGGGATGGGGCTATAGCAGAGCAAGTGACCCCTTTCTCAAGCCAGCGACCTTGGACTTCAAGCCAGCAACCTTTGAGCTCAAGCCAGCGACCATGAGGCCATGTCTATGATCCCATGCTCAAGCCAGCAACCCCGTGCTCAAGCTGGTGAGCCTGTGCTCAAATGGGATGAGCCCACGCTTAAGCTGGCGACCTCGGGGTTTTGAACCTGGTTCCTCTGCATCTTGTAGTGTAATTTTAACAGAACTCCCAACAACTACATAATTCAAAAAGGTATTATTTCAATATCAAAGTTATGTGTAGCTCTTTTTAAAAACATCATCTAATTCTATTATTTTTTTATGACTAGATTATATTACAGGTGGGTAAGTTAAGAATAAAATATCAATTATTTTAAACTTTTGAGTTTGAAAATTTGATTCAGGGCAATATTATATTTACAAAATATGCAAGTAAAATTTTCACCCAATGTAATAATTATCCAATTATAGTATTTTCTACTTAAAACTCCTTAAATTAAAGCTACAGACAGCTTATTTGAAAGTATAGTGAACTTTAGCCTTCTGTAAAGAAGATATTGTGAAAAACTTAATTTCCTGAGTTATAGTGAAACAATATTTTTAGGTTTTGTTTCAAACATTGTTGAAAATTTGTCAAATTAATGACTTCATTTCCTAGGGATAATACATATTAAATATGATAGAATCTTTCTTTCATAAATCAGATTATTATAGTATCTTAGGCTCATCTTTTTCATTAATAATTTCAACAATAATTATTGTTGAGGAAATGGAGATGGTAGGGCTAAATGTACCGGAAAGCTTTTTATTTTTATATGTCAAGTAGCTTATGTTTTTTATCAGTTGTTTTATACTAGAAAAAAAAAATCAAATGAAGAAAAGCAACTACTGATTGAGATGTTACTGTACTATACCCTTGTTTAGTTTTTTAAAACAATTTTCTGATTATGATCATTTGTTAATTTATGCAGGATTTAATGAGGGATAAAAAAACTGGTGACCAAATTATCCTTATTTTCATGAAAACATTAATAACTATATAAATAAATCTTTCTGTGAGCTGAAGACTGAAATTGCTTGTGTTGTTGTAATCCTTAGGTTGCAAATATCACCAACCATTTTAAAACTTACTTAGGCGAAAGAAAAAAGGGGATTTACTGGCTCATATAACTCAAATTCAGAATGGCACAGGTGCATTTGAACTCTGAGCTGAGAATGTCACCCAGACTCTATCTTCTGTCTCTCCTCATCTCTGCCTTTTAGCTTTATTTTCTCCTAGTGTAGAACAGCTTCTTCCTCCTGTGAACTCGGGATATGGATACCAACTTTTTTTTTTTGACCATACATCTCAAATCTCAACTAACCATCAGAGAGAGTCTGCACATCTTAGCTTATTCTACATTGGAAAGTTGTCCTAGTTTAGGTTATGTGCCCACTCCAATGACCATGGAATAGGGCACACTGTATTTGGCAAAGATCTCTTGGTTGGAGTTGGGGAATGAACAGTTTCCTTGAAGAAGGAATGTTAGTAGAAATACTATAGTATTTCTGTCCTCTATACTCTTAATGTAAAGAGTTGTTTATTTGCTTTAACGCTAAATGTTCTATTTGGGCTACTGAATAATAGCATTTTATATGAATAGCCTAGAACGGGTTGGGAAGCTTTTTCTGTGGAGGCTAGATAGTAAATATTTTCAAGTTTGTGGGCCGTATAGTCTATGTAATAATTACTCAACTCTGTGGTGATTATATGAAAGCAGCCACAGACAATATGGAAATGAGTGGGTGTGCTGTGTTCCATTGAAACTTTATATGTAAAATCAGGTGGCAGGTCAGATTTGGCCAGTGGGCTGTGTTTGTCAACCCCTGATTTAGGCAGTATCTAGAAACTCAAGGAAATTTATATTAAAATATGTGGTTTTACAGTGCGTTGAATCCCTTTAATCGCTGTTGTATTTTAACCTCGTCAGAACAGGACTTGTGTGAAAGATGGGTTGGGTAAAGTACGTGTGTGTGTGTGTGTGTGTGTGTGTGTGTGTGTGAATCTTATGGTGAATATTGTTAGAATACATACACTTGCTTCCATGTGCACCTCTCAAAGTTTCTAATGTAGTATGTGGGTTTGTGCTATGTATATTTTGAAAAAGTCTCAGAGGTGACTCTGATAGACACTCTCACTCTTGATCCTCCACTCTCTGATAATGCTTGATATGTAGGAAAAGTTTTATTACAGAATAAGGAAGGAAGCTAATTTGATATTTAGTGTATGAGGTATTGTAGTGGGTGCTTTTCAGGTTATCTCCTCAATCTGCTAGATCAGTGGTCGGCAAACCGCGGCTCGTGAGCCACATGCTGCTCTTTGGCCCCTTGAGTGTGGCTCTTCCACAAAATACCACATGTGGGCACAAAGGCCAGCTTAGGAGGACCCTAATTAAAATAACAATGTGCCTACCTGCATAGTTTAAATTTTAAAAATTTGGCTCTCAAAAGAAATTTAAATCGTTGTACTGTTGATATTTGGCTTTGTTGACTAATGAGTTTGCCGATAATTGTTAAAACTTAACCAAATTTTAACTAGGCATCGTTCTAAACAGTTTTGCATGTATATTCATTTGTCTAATTCTCATACCTTTTTTATATCTATTTTACAAATGACGATATTGAGACATAGGAGAGGGTCAGTTGCTGGTAAGTGGCAGAACTGAATTTGAATCCAGGTTCAAACTGCTTAAATTTAGTTGCATCTTTTTTTCCAGCACAGCACAATGTGATGATGATAATAGTTATAGAGTTGATTGAACATTATTTGTCAGGCACTGGCTGGCTGTGGTTGCAAATGTCCTCTTTTACTTAAAAAATAATTTAAAAGATTGTGTTTTTAAAAACTGATTTTAAAGAGAGAGAGAGAAACACTGATTTGTTGTTCCACTTATTTATGCATTCATTGATACTTGCATGTGCCTTGACCTGGATTGAACCCCCAAGCTTGGTGTATCAGGACGATGCTCTAACCAACTGAGCTTCCTGGCCAGGGCTCATAAAAACTGTTTTAGAGTAGTCTTAGGTTCACATCAAAATTAAGCAGAAGGTACAGAGAATTCCCATTTACCCGCTGCCCCTGTACATGCCCCACCTCCCCCACTATCAACTTCCTGCGCCAGAGTGGTACATTTGTTACAGTTGATGAACCTGCATTGACTGGCATATTATTTTCACCCAAAGTCCATACTTTACATTATGGTTCACTTTTTTGTATACATCATATGGATTTGACAAATGTGTAATGACCTGTGTCTACTATTATAGTATACAGAATAGTTGCACAGCCCCTGAAGAGCCTCAGTGTTGTTTTGCCTATTCATTCCTCCCACCTCCTGACAGGCAACCACCGATCTTTTATAGGTTGTTTTCTGTCTCCATAGTTTTGCTTTTACCATAATGTCATATAGTTGGGATTACAGTTTGTAGCCTTTTTAGACTGGCTTCTTTCATTTAGTAATATGCATTTAAATTTACTTCATGTCTTTTCATGTTTTGATAGCTCATTTCTTATTAGAGCTGAATAATATTACACTGTCTGGATATGACAGTATATTCATTCACTTACTGAAGGACATTTTGGTTATTTCCAGTTTTTGCTTATTTACCTTTTATAGTAGTTCTGCAAAGTAGGTATTACTGAACTGTTTACAGATTAGGAAACAAACAGACTCATAGGGGTAATTTATTCAAGTTCACCTCATTAGTAGTTGGGTGAGTATTTTATTAGAACCCAAACTCTGACTCCAACCTCATAATCCTCAGATATACTCTGCCATATATATTAATAGGTCAAAACGCAAATTATTATTTTTTACTATATAATGGAAAAACTCTATTCTTGGAGAAACTTTTCTGATAGAGTACTTATAAAATATGTATATTTGGTTCATAGTAAACTTAGAAGCACTGGGCCAATAGACAATTCTTTAGTCAATACTACCTGCCTCTTTCTTTATATACCTGTGAATGTAAATTAAAGATTTAATATGTATCACATTTAGTAAAAGCTATCCAGATTACATATAGATACTTGGTAACTAGTTGATTGGTTTTATAATTCTACCTAGGTGGTTTTATAATTTGACCCAGGCATGTGAATAAATTTATTGTGGCATCTATCATCTTGTCAAGTAAGCCAGCATTTGCCTATACCTGCTGTATAAATTTGAGTTCTAACATGATGATTTCTCTTAGCAGCAGTGTATAGCCGCTGAGCTTATCCCAGCTCTTCTCATTCCTGTCTACTACTTCAGCAGCAGATTTTGGAAGTGCTTTTCCTTCTTCCACTTCTCTTCAACAAGTATTAGGGCTGTCAACTAGGTACTAAAAGGATCTTCCTAGTGGCTGTAATTTCTGTACAACAGTATATAAAATTATTGTATGTTAACCTTAGAAGTCCTCTTGGAAGACTTCAAATCCAGTAGTTTTTGAATTTTTTTTAAAGAGCAGCTGAATTTTTATTTAATCCCTTTACCTTTTATCGTCTAGTCCCCCAATTCCCCTTCCCTCTGCCAGCTGTCAGTCTATTCCAGTTCCACATATTCATGTTTGTTTCTATACTGCTCACAGAAACTAGAGGATATTTCAAAATGAATATAAAGCGGTAAGAAAAGAAGCATTTAATTTTTTTATTAAACATCAGAAAAGCAAACGACAAGTCAAAGAAAGTTGTTTGGTTATGCAAATGAAATGCGAAACCAACCTTTATTTAACTGGTGAAAATGCAGTGTACAAAAGGCTGGAAGTACTGGAGTATCTGCACGTTCCCTGGTCCCCTAATTTTTGTGAGCAGTATATTTCATTCATCAGTTTGATTTGTTCATTAGATTCCACATATAATTGAGATCATATGGCATTTCTCTTTTTCTGTCTGGTTTATTTCACTAAATAAATCTGATATAAAGACTTATTATCCAAAAACAGGATAAGTAACAGCTTAAGGAGGGAATGAATTGAGTGGGGTTTTAAACAGTTTAGTTCTTTAATGTCCTTGAAGCAACTCAGGGAAACTCTGTGCAGATCTTATTCATCCTCCTCATCTTACAAATAAGGGACCTGAATCTTTCCTGGTTGTAGCCTAGATAAGAGTGGCAGATTTTTCATTCAATAGTCTGTTACTCAAAAACTTTTTCTATTACACCATGCTGTTTCTCATGGAATTTTTTAAAAGTTACATTGACCTACAAATTAGTATTACTTTTCTTGGCAGAACTATCAATTAAATGGCTTCTTGGTACCCATTAAAACTCAAGAAAAAATTATAGAATTTTAAAGTGTCATTAAATACCTGTGTGTTGAATTATATCTAATATAGCAAGTTTGTGATTTAAAAATAATATTTTCTAGCCTGACCTGTGGTGGCGCAGTGGATAGAGTGTCAACCTGGGAACACTGAGGTCACCAGTTTGAAACCCTGCCTGGCCTGGTCAAGGCGCATATGGAAGTTGATGCTTCCAGCTCCTCCCCCCTTTCTCTCTCTCTCTCTCACTCTGTGTCTCCTCTCTAAAATGAATAAATAAAAAAAATAAATAAAAAAAATAAATAATATTTTCTATACATTTGTAAGATATACTTATTTACATAAGCACAGTTTTTTAAAAAGTGTTTTAAAGTATCAAAACAACCGTTGTTATTTCTAGGCCTAGAGATAGTGGTTATCTTGATAGACAGTGTTGGCATTTGTCATACTGACAGGGTATTGGTTCTAGAAGTGAACCATTTCTCAATCTGTTTAAAAGTGAGAAAAATAAATTTAAATTCTTTATTATTACTTTTTTTTGACAATAAGACTGGTTAGAGATTTGCTTAAATACCATTTCTTCTACTCTTTATGGGAATAACTCGACCTTTCTAGAATTAGTCTAGGGATATGTCTAAAGCCATCTTTAAAAAAGAAGTCAGATTTCTTTTACTAAAAACAACAGAAAGAAAATAAAAACCTTACAGATGGGACAACAGATACTGATGGAGGTTTAATATAAAAATGTTATTAGGAAAAATATAGTGATTTTTTTTAAGTACATTTGGAAGATCATATTTGTCAATGTAAGTAACACAAAATGGACGTTAGAAAAACTGAGAATAGCTTTCTGGATGAAAATGACATTAAAGAGCATGAAAACATTGTAATAGTGAGCCTTAAGTAGAAACGTATGTTTTGTCTTATGAATATTTGTTATAAGCCTGTAAAGCAGTATAATAGTGTGTCCATAAAGTCATGGTGCACTTTTGACCTGTGACCGGCCAAAAGTGCATCATGACTTTACGGACTACACTGTATATTTGTCATTAGTAAAAAAGCAGTTTGCCTTAAAAGATTTTCAAATTGAAATAGTTTTTATTTTTTAATTTTATTTTTATCTAGAATTAAATTTAATGAGGTGACATTGGTCCATAGGAACACACAGGTTTCAGGTGTACATCTCCATGGCACATGAACTATTATGGGACGTTTGCCCGTCACTCAACATCAAACCACCTTCCTTCACTGTATATTTGGTCTCAGTTATTCCCTCCCTCTGGTAACCACTTCACTTTGTGTCTGTGAACCCAGTTTTATATCTCACATATGAGTGAAACTATATAGTTCTTAGCTTTTTCTGATTGATTTATTTCGCTTAGGATAATATTCTCCAGATCCATCCATGTTGTTGCAAATGGCAATATTTAATCTTTTCTTATGGCTGAATAGTATTCCACGGTATATATTTACTACATCTTCTTTATTCAGTCTTCTATCAGGGGGCACTTTGGTTGTTTCCATGTCTTGGCCACTCTGAATAATGCTATAATGAACATGGGGGTGCATATGTCTTTGTAAACAAATGTTTTTAAGTTTTTTTGGTAGATATCCAGAAAATGGATTGCTGGGTCACATGGTAACTCTAATATTAATTTTTTGAGGAACCTCCATATTTCTTTTCCATTGTGACTGTACTAGTTTACATTCCCACAAGCAGTGAGTTAGGGTTCCTTTTTTCCCACAACCTCTCTTGTTATTACCTGTTTTGTTGGTAACAGCCAGTCTAACAGGTGTGAGGTGCTATTTCATTGTAATTTTGATTTGCATTTCTCTAATGGGTAGTGAAGATAAGCATCTTTTCAAGTACATTTTCTGTTTGTGTGTATTCATGGGAGAAATGTCTATTCAGATCCTCTCCCCATTTTTTAATTGGATTGTTCATTTGTTTAGTGTTGAGTTTTATGCGTTCTTTATATATTTTGGATATTAACCCCTTATCAGAGCTGTTTGTGAATGTCATCTCCCATTTAATTGGCTGCCTTTTTGTTTTGTCAGTTTCTTTTGCTGTGCAGAAGCTTTTTAGTTTGATATAGGCCCATTCATTTATTTTTGCCTTCTCTTAGGTTTTAATTTAATATTGGAAAGTTCTTCTAATATTTGACTTATGTTTTTTTTTACCTGTTTTGTCCTTCCACTCTGCATTGTAAAGTTCTTGAAGGAAAAAGACTGTGTTTGGTGTCTGTCTGCAGTGCTTCGCTGAGCCGCAGTGGAACCTGGTGCAAATAGAAAAATCAGTATTGATTCTGTCTGTATTTAAATTGGTAATGTTTGGAATTTTTTCTTTTTGCATTTTTTATTTTATTTTATTTTTTTAGTTTTTTACAGGGACAGAGAGAGTAAGACAGAGGGATAGATAGGGACAAACAGACAGAAACGGAGAGAGATGAGATGCATCAATCATTAGTTTTTTCACTGCCGTTGCGATACCATAGTTGTTCACTGATTGCTTTCTCACATATGCCTTGACCGCGGGTTTTCAGCAGACCAAGCCACCCCTTGCTGGAGCCAGCGACCTTGGGTCCAAGCTGACGAGCTTTTGCTCAAGCCAGATGGGCCTGTGCCCAAGCTGGTGAGCTCGGGGTCTCGAACCTGGGTCTTCCGCATCCTAGTCCAACGCTCTTTCCACTGCGCCACTGCCTGGTCAGGCCTTCAGTTGTCTTTTACTTCTATAGAAGTCAGAATCAAAAGTTTAAAAAATTATTTTCCTGGTTGTAGGGGAGAACAAAATCAGAAAAGAAAATTTAGAAAGAAGGACTATTCTAAAAAAGTGTTTTTCTTGATTCACTGACTAAATATAGCTCATAGAGAAGTTGAGAACTGTGATTCAGGGGAAATATTAAATAGAAAAGATTTAAAAATATTAAATGATTAAATCTTATCTATTGATTTGCTTCAGTTATTCAGAATGTTGCACATACCTAAAATACTATACCTGTCCATGTTCAAATTTAACCAGTTCTTTTTTAATAGAATCCAAGAGCAATCTTTAAAAAAATCACTTAGTAAACTATGTGCATTATGCATGTTGTGAATCTTGACTTAAGACTGATGTCTATTTTCTTCTAATGTGGATTTGTAATTATTGTGGTATTTTAATATTAACTATAGCATTTTCATAAGGAATTAATCTGTTGAAAGGTTCTATATTTAGCAGTTTGCTTTTGTGAAACTTTTTAATTCCCTGTCTTTGAAAATATTCAGATTGATAGTCTTCTAAATTTCTTGCTCCAAGAAATTAATACTGGAATTTCCCAAATAAATTGAATGGCTAGAATAATTTAAAGATAATAAACTTTTTTTCAGGATAATTGATATTTAGTTGTAATTCCAGTTTGGTCCTAGGTGGAGTGTAACTTTCACTACTTTGCCGCCATCTTGATTCCCAAAGATAATAGTCTTTTTCCTCTAATAAAATGCCATTTAATTTGGATTATCAAATATCAGTGAACTAGGAAGCATGAATTCTTCTAAAGATTTAATTCTTTCCAGATACTTTGTTATACCTTATCCTTTTATTTATATTTACATTTTGTGTGTGTGTGTGTGTGTGTGTGTGTGTGTGTGTGTGTGTGGCGGGGGAGACAGGAAGAGAGGGAGAGATCAGAGTCATAGAAATTTAAACAGATGTTGTTAGAACTGAATATGATCAATTTTTCTGTTTTCATATAAAGAAATAGAATTGTATCTCAGTGCATAGCAAATTTTACATTTTAAATAGAGAATTGCCACAGCATAGAAGCTTTGAATGGATGTAATACATATTCTGTGAAACTATTGTTTGCTTTAATTTTTATATAAAAAGTTAGTTTCTTTAAGGGTATTGACATTTTTAAAATGATTCTGGTGGACTTAACGTTTTATCAGAGCTGTCCCATTGTTCCGTATGCACCCAATTGTTAGATTGTTAACAAGTCCTCAGACTGAATGAGTATAAGAAAAGGTAATACTTGAGAATAATAAAATAATAATATTCGTGGGCTCATATCTTTAGGACCTTAAAGAGTTTATTTGGCATATGATGAAGGTTCTAAATAAGGTGTTAGAGCTAGAGGTAATGCTAGAATACTAGAAAAATTAGCCTAAGAGAATGAGAGTTGATTTGATGATGAGATAAGAGGGTTTAATGGAACTAAAGGTGAATTTCACTTATTCATTAGTCACTAAATTCTAGTTCTGCAGCTTTTGAGAGTGTGTATCTAGAGGTAGATCTCTTTGAACATGGTTTTGCTCTAGCATGCAGACCTCAGATAAAGGTAAAACTTAATCATTTTGATAATGAGCATTCTTCAAATAGTATAAAAACATTAGAGAAATACTAAAATTTTTTCTGTACCTTTTCTCAATTCTTGCCTCTATGATTTTCTGTTTAACAGGAAATCAAACCCCAAAGCCATTATAACCATGGATATGGTGAACCTCTTGGACGGAAAACTCATATTGATGATTACAGCACATGGGACATAGTCAAGGCTACACAGTAAGTTTCTGTTGTAGTTGTTTTCTTCTTTGGCATCTGTATTTTAAATGAAATACGACCACATATTTCTTTGTGTTTTTTGATATTCTTGAGTTGGCGAGTTGTGGTTTTCATACTCTGGTTCTTTAGACCTGATTTTCTTTAGTTCTTTGCACAAATTTAAATAGCCCATTTAAAATCTTTGTCCCTTAAGTTTAATGTCTGGGATTCCTCAGGGACAGTTTCTATTACTTGTTCTCCCCCCACACACACTGCTGACACATGTATGAGGTATACTTTTTTGTTTCTTTGGAGGTCTTGTGATATTTTGTTGAAAAGTGAGCTAGTCAAATAATGTAATGTGACAGTTATAATATAGGTTTCTCCAGGGTTTGTGGCATTTAAAACTATTCTGTAAAGTCTGTATCTTTGTCTTGTGTGTGGCCACTGAGGTTTCCACTCAGTTAGTGGTCGGCTATTGATTGGACAGACTTCTTAAATCTTTAGACTAAGTAAGTCTTGATCTTTGTTGATTGAGTCTTTGTGCATGTTGGGACACTCAACACTCAACCTGGCAGTGACAGTTCTGACTTAGCCTTTACTTTCTGCTTGCACGGAACCTTCAGGTTGATCAGAGGTGAGAGCATAGGGCCATCACAGGTCTTGGTTGAACATATGCATGCGAAATTATGCATGTACATGGCCTTCTAGATTCCCAAGAATATGGCCAAGCTTTTTAAAGCCCCTATGGATAGCTCATTCCTTATGTTTCACTTTTAAGCTTTTCGATTTGTCTGTTGTTTGTCCCAACTGTTATCCATCCTTTCAAGTAACTGTGATGTTCAGTGCTTGCCCTACCACCTCTCCACCCCTCCCAGGGAAAAGCTTTTAATGAGTTTGAGTGAGCTCTAATAGGGAAGCCTCTCATGTATACTTCCAGAGAATAACCAGACAAGTCAAATAGGTAACTCTATCCCTATTCTGCTTACTCTAGTACCATTCCAGTACCAGGAAAGCAAACTTATTTTTCGAGGCAGCTGGGCAGGACAGGATGGGACCAGGATATGTTAAAATGCCACCAATTTCTCTGTTCTTCTGAAATTCAGTTGTTTTTCTCAACTAAATAAATGTTCCTTGGATTGCTGAAAGCCTTTTGTTAATTTTCAGAGTTCTGAAAAAGTTGACTCTGACAGTTTTTGCCAGATTTTTAATATTACATTTGTGGAGAGGCAAACTTTCAGAGATCCTTAGTCTACTGACACCACCCTACTTCCTTGCATGTCATGTATAAAAAAATCGAAGCACATTGTGCCAATTGTACTTAATAAACAAATTATGCTACTATAAATTCATTTTTACTTTTGAGACTTTGCTTCTTTTGATATCTCCTTTCTCTCCTTTGTCATTAATTTCTGTCCCCCTACCTAGTGCATGATTTCCATTAGCAAATGTATTCTAGCATGTTTTATTTTAAGGGAAAAAACATCCTTTCTTTATCCTTCACATATTCTCCTAACTATCCTGTTTCTTGAAAAGTTTGCTGTCTAAGATTTCTACCTTGAAAAACCTTTATTTAAGTTTTGAAACATTTCAATTCTACAGAGAATAATAGTTGTCAGATTAAGCAGATGTTATAATTTTGCTGTAATTGCTACAGGTTGCTAAGTGTGGTCTTTCCCGTTTCCCCCAAAGAAACCTCTCTTGAAATTGCTGTGAATCATTCTCATGAACATTCCTGTACATTTCTACAAATATTTATAAACAAAATATGCTATTGTAATATGTGCTTAAATTTATATAAATTGTATCCTACATTCAGTGATGAAAACCATAGTACATTGTATATTACAAACATTATATATTCTTTTATAGCTTGCTTTTATTAAAATAAAACTATATAGCTTTTGTGATTTATCATTGTTAATAAAGACCTAGTTTATTCTATTTCACTGATTTGTATGTAGTTCAGTAGTCCCCCCTTATCTGTGGCTTCACTTTCTGTGGTTTCAGTTACCCACGGTCAACCACAGTCCAAAAATATTAAATCGAAAATTCCAGTAATAAACAATTTATAAATTTATATAGTATTTTGTTCTGAGCAGTGTTATGAACTCTCATGCTGTCTTATTCCATCCCACCTGGTACATAAATCATTCCTCTGTCCAGAGTGTTTGTGCAGTGTAAGCTACCTGCCTTGTTAGTCACTTAGCTGCCATCTTGGTTATCAGATCAACTGTCCAGGTATTGTAGTGCTTGTGTTCATTTACCCGTATTTTACTCAATAAGGACCCCAAAGCACAAGAGTACTGATGCTGGCAGTTTAGACATGCCAAAGGGAGGCCTTCTAGGGCTTCATTCATTTAAGTGAAAAAGGTGAAAGTTCTGACTTAAGTCATTTTATAATCTTATCACAAGAAAGGTGAGTATAGGACAATAAGATATTTTGAGAGTACGAGACAGAAAGCACATTTATATATAATTTTTATTACAGTATATTATAATTGTTTTATTTTATTAGTTATTCTTATTAATCTTTTGCTATGCATAATTTATAAATTAAAACCATAGTACATACAGAGTTCAGTACTATTTGCAGTTTCAAGCATCCACTGGAGGTCTTGGAATGCATCTCCTGGGAATTAGGGGGCTGCTGTATTCTATCACTCCTTACTAAGGGACAATTAAAAATGCCTCTCCTTTTTCATTATTACAAACATTGTATCAGTGAATGTCCTTGCATCTGTTTTCCCCAAAGAAACCTCTCTTGAAATTGCTATACACATAAATAAGAGTGTTTCTAAGGTAGACAAATCAAGTATAATTTCTGGCTTGTTCAGGGTCCTCTTTTTCAACACTAGCAGTTATTGCCAAATTGATTTTCCCAAGTGGCTGTGTTAATTTATACTGCCACTGTAGGAATAGAGTTCTTCTTTCACTACATTCTTGCTAAATTTTAGTTTGGTCACACTTAATAATTGTTGTCAGTTTGATCGTTGTGAAATGGTTTTTCTCTGTTTTGATGAGCCTTTTCTCAGATTATCAATGGTTTTGAATATATTTCCTATGTGTATTGACCATTTGAGTTTCTAACTGAGTGCATTACCATTTTAAATCCATTACCTATTTTGAGTTCTTTTGTCTTTTTATCATTTGAAAAAGTTCTTTATGTATTTTGATGGAGTCTACTATGGACTTCATAGAATCTGTGTCCCTTTAATGCCTTCTGAGAGTCCTATCTGCCTCTCTCCCAGCTTCTTCCTACCCTCCAGGCATGTAGCTCATGATCTGTACTCCTCTCCAGTTGTCCAAGTGTGTGTGTGTGTGTGTGTGTGTGTGTGTGTGTGTGTGTGTGTGTTTTCTGCACTGAAACAGTGTGCTGGAATTTCTCTGGAAACCTGGACTTCCACAACAGCTCTCTGATCTGTGATGATTGTTTAAGATAGTGTTTTCCAGAGCTTTCCTAAGCTCTCAGACCACAGCCAAGAGGGGCTAGTGCCAGTTCATGGACCATTGCAGGGGCCATGTCTGGGATTGAGGTCTGTGTTCCTATTACCCAATACATGGGTGAGCAAGATTTCTCCTGGCTCCTTTGGTATATGGTGCTAGATCCCACAGGTCCCACAGAGCCACTTTTGTTTAGGTAGATGCAAAATTATTGTTGGAGGAGGGATAAATTAATGGATGTCTTTTTCATCATGATGCTGATATGACTCTGTGGTCCATTATTCTTTTTTTGTTCCATTTGTTTAATCTTGTGTAGGTCCACCCTGTTTTAATCATTTCTTAGTCTTCAGAATTGTCTTAGCTATTCTTGGCCTTTTATTCTCACAAATGAATTTTAGGGTTCTACTTGGAAATTTCATGAGATAATTTATTTAGGATTTAAATTAGGATTTTATTGCATTTGTAGATCAATTTGGAGAAAATTGGTGTATATATATGTATACATTAAAGACATACTTTAATGTTTTTCTTTCTTATGACAGAGAGAGAGAGACAGATAGGGACAGACAGACAGGAAGGGAGAGAAATGAGAAGCATCAATTCTTTGATATGGCTCCTTAGTTGTTCATTGATTGCTTTCTCATATGTGCCTTGACTTTGGACAGGGGGTCGAGGGAGTGCTACAGCAGAGCGAGTGACCACTTGCTCAAGCCAGCGACCATGGGATCATGTCTGTGATCCCATGCTCAAACCAGTGACCCAGTGCTCAAGCTGGTGAGCCCCTGCTCAAGCCGGATGAACCTGCACTCAAGCCAGTGACCTCAGGATTTCGAACCTGGCTACTCTGGTTCCCAGTCTATAGCTCTATCCACTGTACCACTGCCTGGACAGGCTTTAATGTCTTTCAGTAATTTTATTTACAATGAGAGTGGTGTAATTAAACATAACATGTTTTCTTATTATTTTAGATAGTTTAATATTTTTATGTTAAAATATTATGGCTATCTGATCCTAAATTGATTTTATTTAGACACTTTTAATGATTTTTTTTTCTGAAAGAAAGGATAACTTCACAAAGATACATTAATTTCCTAATGGAAGAATTACAATGTATGATGAATCTACTAATTCACAGTAATTATTTTTTCAGTATTCACTAAGCAAGGATTTCACTGTACTTGACTATGTAAACATTCATTTTCTGATGATAGTTCTTGCAAGCTAATCAGGTTTTGGCATTTTTGTAATTACAACAAATAGGTTTGTACATGTTAGAAAATTGTATAAAAAATTTTTAGTATATCCAGATGAGAAGGATTTTATAGGTAAGTATTTAGATCTTTCAGAAATTATGTTTTATAATAATGGAAACATTTCCAAACATTGTTTTTAAAAAGTATTCTCTTTATAGCAGGTGTTTTCCTGAAATAAAAGTAGTTACTTTCTCACTGTTGTCTAAGATAGTCCCTTTTTCTTGAGGGAAACAAACTAAATAGCTTTACACTTCTTAAGAATATAATGGTTGATAGCATACTATTCACAGTTATTTGGCCTTGCTATCCCTTCCCCTCACCGCCAAAGCTAGCAATTTGAAACACACGTCTTTTTGTCCCATTATCTTTTTGCTCTCCTTCTTGATGTTCTGATAAATCATTGATATGCTGTTTCTTACTGCCTTTTTATGTCTTTAATATTTTTAACGCAATTGTATTTATTTTTATAAGCTGTCTCAAGTGTTTTTTGAATATAAGTAGTAATACCAGTGTGTCCATAAAGTCATGGTGCACTTTTGACCAGTCACAGGTCAAAAGTGCACCATGACTTTACGGACACACTGTATAAATAAAAAAATGCAACTGATAGGTGTTATAATTATAATAATAATCTCATTAGATTATTGCATTATAGATGAAACAAAACCTCTAAAATGGATTAGTAAAAACTGTTAGGTTAAAAGTAACATTTTGTGTTGAGCAGTTCATTTTAATTTCCAGGTATCAAAATGAAGCATTATATTTTTTGAAAATGTTATTTTTGGCTTTAGATTTCTTGTTAAATAGTAGTAATAATCTCTGTTGTTGTTTTTTTTCAAGATATGGAATATATGAACGTTGCCGAGAATTGGTGGAAGCAGGTTATGATGTGCGACAACCAGACAAAGAAAATGTTACTCTCCTCCATTGGGCTGCCATCAATAATAGAATAGACTTAGTCAAGTATGTGTTTTCTATATTTTTAGTAATTATTATTATAAAATTATTTTAAGAATTAATAATTTCTAAAAATTATAGCTTTTAAAATGTAGATTCTGTGTATCTTTTTTCCTAAAAAAAAAACAACTTGTTTTTAACATATTGAATGCTAATTATGTGCCAGGTACTATGCTGAGTGCTTTCTCCTGTATATTTTCTTTAATTTTAACTCTTGAAATAACCCTTTTCAGCTGATTTGGAAACTGAAGCATACAGAGGTTAAATAAGCTACTGATGACATTCAGAATAAGGTTGGCGTCAGGACATTAATTCTAGCAGTCTAACTTGCAGCTCATGTTTTAAATAGGAGTTCTATGGGGAAAAGCTACAAAAGGAAAGGGGTTAAAAAGATAATGGGTAATAATCTGTTTTAACTGTTCATACTAGTATAAGTGATGAGTACATACTAAGGATAAAATGATTTTTATTACTGTTGATCTGCTGGTTTAGTATTAGTAAGAGGTAGTTAGATAATCAAGAGTCAGAGGAGAGAAATCTTTCTTAGTAAATCTGGTTGAGTAGTCTTATACAGTAATTTGATCGTAAGATCTTTAGTTAAAGACATCTCTGAAATGAATTGCTTGCAGATGTGCAGTTAAGTTCAGTGCACAGAGTCTACAGGTAAGTGGGATATTAATGTCAGGTAGAAAAATTTGTTTGCCCTTAGAGTTCTAAAGAAAGATTAAGCAAGTAATATGTAAATATTGAACTCCATGAATCACTTTTATCCAGAGAGTATATTTTCATTTTATTTGTTCCTTTCTTTTTTCATATATCTCTAACCTTCCCTCTGCTTTCATTATGGGTTTCCTAATATCTAATTCTGTTTTTGCTTGTTGGAAAATGTTTTTATTTAATTTTTATTAGTGAAGGAATAATATATTCATATGGTATAGAAATTTAGGTCTATACCATAATTTCAGGTTTTGTTGTTTTAATAAATAAATTATTTTTAGAGAGAGACAGGAAGGAGGAGAGATGAGGAGTATCAACTCTTTGTTGCTTCACTTTAGTTGTTCATTGATTGCTTCTCATATGTTTCTTGACCAGTGGCTCAGGCCAAACCAGTGACCCCTTGCTCAAGCCAGTGACCTTGAGCTTTAAGCTAGCCACCTCTGGGCTCGAACCAGCGATCCCACGGCTTGCATAAGCTGGATGAGCCTGTGCTCATATCTGCGACCTCAGGGCTTTGAACCTGGGACCTTAGTGTCCCAGGTTGACACTCTACCCACTATGCAACCACCAATTAGGCTATTTATTTTAAAATATCATTCCACTGTTTTCTGGCTTCTGTTACATTTGAAAAATCAGTCTTAAGTATTGGGCTTTTGGAAGGTTTATTTTTTTTCCCCTGGCTGTTTTAAGATTTTCTCTTTGTTTTTGGTTTCTGCAGTTACATGATGATGTGTTTAGGAGTGGATTTCTTTTTACTTACTCTGAATGAGATTGTAAGGAATTCTTTATTCTTGGATTGATATTTTCATCAGTTCTACCAAAATCTCAGCTATATTTCTTCAAATATTACTCTGTACTTAAAGGCGTACAATGAGAAACAGTAATTCCTCCCCTTTCTCTAAGTCCTATATCTCAAAAGTAACTTATTTTTAATACTTTAGTTGTTTCTTTCAGTATTTACTCTTGCATTTTATATATTTGTATTGCTACTTTTTTCTAGAATATTTTCTTTATTTAATTTTAATTTTATTTATTTATTTATTTTTAAATTTATTGCAATCACATGGTTTGCCAAACCACACAAATTTCAGGTATACAACTTAATATAACATCATCTACACACTGCACTGTGCTCCTTCTGCCCCAAGAAAATTTTCTTTTTGCTTCCATTTTGCCTCTCTTTGCCTTCTTCCCCCTACCGCCATCCCCCTTTTCCCTCTGGCTGTTGTCACTCTGTTGTCTGTATTTCTTTTCTTTTGTTTTTGTGACAGAGACAGAGAGAGACAGAGAAAGGGACAGATAGGGGCAGATAGACAGGAAAGGAGATTTATGAGAAGTATCAATTCTTTGTTGTGGCACCTTAGTTGTTCATTGATCGCTTTCTCATATTTACCTTGACTGGGGCGCTACAGCAGAGCAAGTGAACCCTTGCTCAAGCCAGTGACCTTGGTCTTAAGCCAGAAACCTTGGGCTTCAAGCCAGTGACCTTTGGGCTCAAGTCAGCGACCATAGGGTCATGTCTGTGATCCCCTGCCCAAGCCATTAACCCTGCACTCGAGCTGGTAAGTTCACTCTCAAGCTGGATGAGCCCAGGCTGTCCAGTCTTAAGCCAGATGAGCCCTGGGCTCAAGCTGGTGACCTCGGGGTTTCAAAGCTGGGTCCTCTGTGTCCCAGTTTGATGCTCTGTTCATTGCGCAACCACCTCTTGGTCAGGCAAGAATGTTATTTTCTTTATTCAAATGATAGTGAACACTATTCTACTATTTAGTTTAGCTTATATATATTTGAGATTTTTCAAATTAGTATAAATAGAACTTTATTATTCTTTTTAGAAAGCTGTAATGCTTGCCCTGTAGAGTAAGCCAGGTGATTTCA
Source organism: Rhynchonycteris naso (assembly GCA_037038555.1). NCBI lineage: Eukaryota > Metazoa > Chordata > Mammalia > Chiroptera > Emballonuridae > Rhynchonycteris > Rhynchonycteris naso. Next base: position 104,661,747 of record CM072996.1, on the reverse strand, counting down.
CTAATACAGTTCTCTACTTCTTCATATCATTTTCTGTTCATATCTATCTATATAATTTTTAGGAGTAAAAATATTAGAATGATGAACTTTGAATTTTAATAAATATTGCAACTTCAGTGCTGTTGTTTTCTGATTTGTCAGTTATTATATTTTTACTTTCTATTTTGGATAACTTGATGTCCTAGATCACCTCACCATAAATACTTGAAGTATTTTATGATTATCTGTTCTTTCCTGTAGAATTCTGACTTTTGTCTAAAGTAACAGTTGCTTCATTTTTAATATAATTTTTTATTTATTGTAACTAATTCTTGCCATATTCTTAGTCAGAACTGTAAAACCCTTTATGCAAACAGTATCAGATAATTTATCAATGCTTCCTGGATTTCTCCACCTTTCTGCTCTTTTGCTGTTTCGAGCTACTATACAGTTGTCTTCAGACTTTCCTTTGCCATCATCCTGGGAAATCCCTTTGTTTCAGTACTGGTCTCAGTGTTCTGGATCTAGGGTTTTCTATTTCTATTGGTTTGCTCCCTGGGTTTAGTAGAGCATATTTTCTGATAGCTTGCTAAGGGAAGAGTGCTTTGTGGGGGGTACATGTTTTGAAGTTCCAGTACCTTCTGCCCTCACTCCTTATTGGTTGTTTGGTTGAGTATAGATTTCAAATTAAAAGTAGTTTTTGTTATTTTCTTGTTTCAAGTGTTATAGTTGAGATATGCTTGATTTCATTTTAGTGATCAGAATATTCACATTTATCTTGTGTTTAAAAATATATAATAATGAAGAATCTATGCAGACAGAACATCTTGTGGTGCGTGCCTTACAAATAGTTCCAGACCACTTATGGATTAGTGAGTTACCAAAGGAAGTCAGTAGACTATAGAGAGAGTGAGTTAAAAATCATAGTGTCTGTGTATATTATATTTTTAGGTGGCTGAACTTAATTTCTTACAGTATATAGTCTAGCAAGTTACTTTCCTAAAACAAACATGGTAAATAAATGCAGTTTTCAATAACAATTCATATTCATAGCCTCAAGATTAATTTTTACTATTGGGTCTGGAATTAAACCCTACTTAAATGCTACAGTGTATTACTATTTCCTGAATGCTGGCAGAATGTACGTGACTCAGGTAAAGACAAAGGACTTGATTATTCATAGCATAGCAAATAGCATAAACATAATATTTGCATTGGACCTTCTTATTATTTATATCCTATGAGAGTGCTTGATGAAATTCGGACAGATGCAGCATGCACAGTGGGTTTGTGTTGCAGCTTGGGGAATTCAGTGCTTTTATAGTAAGTGGTAATCAAGCTTGCTCTTTGTCTCATCTCTCAAGGTTACTTGTTGCAAACATGACTCTGAAAAATGGCCTGTGTAAAGAGTGGGTAGGGCCTTGCACTTTTCGTATACCTAGCAACATATATGGGAGCACAAGAGACCCTTGGACAAGTATCTCTTCTAACAGTTATGTTTCAGCAGCATGTATTAAAGGAATTTACTGCAAGCAAAGTAGCTGGGTCTCTTTCATGATGGTAAGATAGAAAGTAAATGTAATTTGGAAAAGAGCCGATCTTTAGCCTGGATCAGGTTTGTATTTCTCATGTTTTCAACTGAAAGTCTTTCAACTATTTCTCAGCTTTTACTAGTGTAATAAAATAGGGAAGATTAGCTCACTCTCTTCTCTTCAACAGTGTGCTGTTACCTTAAGATTCTTCATTAACAACAGCTAATAATGCATGTAGTCTCTGATTTCAGTTAAAGGGTTTATTAAAGAACATGGCCTTTATTTAAAAATAAGGAGTTATAATTTTCTGAGAATACATGATGTGTATCGCTTATTCTTGTGACAACATGTACGTTTTTTTCTTTATCCCCAACTTTGTGAAAGTTTATCGTGCATTGATAGGTTTCTGTTTATTTCTTTGTTATTTAGAAATCCTGGTTATGCCACTAATTTGTCACTTTTAGCTGGGAAACTTGTTTCTTTAGTTTAGGAAAGTATTTAAGAGAGACAGAGGCAAAGATAAGTACAGACACAGGAAGGGAGAGGGGGTGAGAAGCATCAAGTCTTTGTTGTGGCTCCTTAGTTGTTCATTGATTGCTTTCCCCTTAAGTGCCCTGACTAGGAGGCTCCAGCTGAGCCAGTGACCCCTTTTTCAAGCCAGCAACTTTGAGCTTAAGTCAGTGGACTTTTGACTCAAGCTAGTGGCCTTTTGGCTCAAGCCAGCGACTATGGGTTCATGTCTATGATCCCACACTTGAGCCAGCGATCCTGTACTCAAACTGGCAACCTCAAGGTTTCTAACATGAATCCTCTGCGTCTTAGATCGATGCTCTATCCACTGCAATACTGCCTGGGAAGGCTTGGAAGTATTCTTATATTGTGCCCTTAAGAGTACCTCATTTCCATTTCTTTTTCTTTTTAGGACCTCTTTGTCAGATACTGCAACCAGCTAAATTGATTCTTTATTTTTTCTACTTTAGTTTTAATTTAGAGAGATTTTCTTAATTTATCTTCTGGTCCCTCTTTTTAACTCAAATTTTATCTAACATATTTTCAGTTTTCAAGCATTCTTTTTGATCTCTGTGCTCCCCCCCCCCCTTTTTTTTTCAAAAACATTTTGTTTTTATATCAGGGGTATAATTTCTTCTCTTATTTTTTGAGGGTATTAATTGGTACTTTTGTTTTTTAAGTTTTTCTTCTCTGTAGATTGTCTATTTATTTTGGGTATTTGTTTTATTTTGGTCTTCTTCCATATTTGAATTTTTACTCAATTATCTAGTGCTATTTGGCCATTCGTGTTTAGGAGAGACAGAAAAAACTGATTGGAAGTTGTGGGACATAAAGAGGTTACAAGAGGAACCTCCAAAATGTCCATTTCTGGAGATTTTTCTCTGAGTTTGTTCAATCTCAAAGAGGAGAATCTTTCCAATCTGTGGGGAGGGCCAGAGCATCTGTCTGGCTGCCACTTGACCCAAACAAGGAAAATTGTTTGTGATTCTTGTTCTGTTCAGTGTGTGAATTTTCACTAAATTGCTACATTTTTAGTAAAGTGTTTTTTATATGGTTTTCTGATAATTTCCTGAGTCTCAATCTTTTCAGGTAAAGGGACACAGTACATATACCTTTTGGTAAAGGATGATGGTTAAGTGTTGAAATTAACGTGAGCCTAAGGCTGAAGCCTCTGTCACCATCAAACAGGGATGGTTTAGGGATGCAAGAATGAACCTGAACTTTAAAGGAAGTGTTTAAATTACTACTACAATAATATTAAAAATTCAAGTAGTCACATTTAAAAATTCAACAGTGCAGTATGCATGATATTATTGAATCAGTGACTACTTTTCTGGCACTGTCAGCTGCTGATTACTTCCATGTCACTAAAATGCTTATGTGTCATATGAAATAAATACTTTCAGTGAGAATATATATAGGTTATAAAGCAATAGTTTTTTAGCAACTTATATTGACTTTGAACCAGTGTTTTATTTACAGTCCAGCTGTTTTATTACTTCAGAGGTAGCAATTGACTTGAATCCCTTAGCTTTTCTAGGGTTTTATAACATACTCTGTTTTGCTGCACGTTGGTGTCCCCCTCTGGAGACATTAGGGTTTTAGCTCTGTGCTTTTCATCTTTTAAATACTTGTTGATATCTTGTTCTTTCTCAAAGTCTGGGGATTATTAGTACTTGCGATAGCATTCCTTAGTAATAACCTTCTTCTAGTATTGCAGAGGAATGTGAGTTTAAAAATAAGAAGTACACTGTCTTCCAAGGAGTGTAGTTTTGAGCTAGGGTCTTAGAGCTACAAAGAATAACTTGTTATAAAAATGTAGCACTTCTCTTTTAGTAGTTTATCATGAAAAAGTAGTAGAAGTGATTCTTTTTTTAGCATGGAAAAAAATGCACCTGTTCTTGTGAACATCATAGGTATTTTGGAAATTTACTGTCATAGCTCTAGCAAGTATTTGAAGTGTGAGTAAAAGAAACTCTCAGAAGAAGATATATTGACTATAGAAAAGGTAATCAAATGAATCAAATTGGTTTTTTTAAATCCCATTTGGAATTTTCAGATAATATTTCCTGTCAAAGCAGTTCTTTAGCTTTGCTATACTTCTCTCTGGGTTCAAAATGCAATTTTCAACTATTATATAATGTCTACCGGGTACCTTAAGAAGCAATTTAGGACTAGTTAAATGTCTGTGTTTATATTACAAACATCCTTTATTTTTGTTCAAAATTTACAATATTTAAAACTGATATTTTGGACTGAAAATATTTTAGTCTGCAAATATTTTAAGTTATGTCAAACAATTTTACATGATAGAGTGGAGTTGGGTTCTTTATTAAATAATGCTGTATAAGCACCAATTTAAAAAATATTTATATAAAACATGTAAGTATGAGTATATTAAATGTTTAGAACTATATATTAAGAGTGATTGCATTAAATTTAGATCAGTTTAAGAGTTTTAGTAATTTACATACCTCATCAAACATTTGACATTTAAATGCCTTGAAATCATTTATATTCAAGAGTCATTTTATTGATTATTACCAAAGCAAGCATTATAAGGAGCAGTTCAGTTCTATTCATTTCTCAGTATATCAAGGCATCATGACATTAATATATTAATAATGAGATTGCTGTTTTTTTAAGTAACAGCTTTAAAGGCAGAACATATAAAGAACCTTTAAGTTATACTTTATAATTTATGAAATTCTTTCATGTGTATTGTTTAATCTACAGTAATCTGATGAGGTAAGTAAAGCTTAAAAAGTTGAGCTTCTACCCATGGTAGACTAAGTGTCTAGAATGTTCTACAGCTCTTCTGATTCTAACGGTCTGTGTGCTGCTATCTGAACCAAATTTTTGTGGTTCTCTAACGGCTTGCCTTCCTTTTTTTTTTTGCTTGTTTATATAATTGGTATTGCTGTCTTTTTAATAACTTCAAAACTTTTTTTTCTTTTTACTTGGAAAACAAAATTAAGTGATGCATTTGATACAAAATTCTGATAAATACATTTTTAAACTATCACAAGAGATTGTTTAGCTTCAAAGGCATAAACTAGCATGAGATCTAAAATGGAAAACTTTATTTTTTACATACTGTCTTAAAATTGAAAATGAAAGTTGTCTAAATTATTTAAAATTTTGTCTTACAGATACTACATTTCGAAAGGTGCTATTGTGGATCAGCTTGGTGGAGACTTAAATTCAACTCCTTTGCATTGGGCTACAAGGTTTACATCTGATTCTGGATTTTTCCCCTTTAGTTTCTTTATTAGGCTATAAATAAGCAACTTTTAAAAAAATAATATGCTAAAATGTATGGGAGAACTTACGCAAATAGTATATTAACATCATTATTATACTGTGTATTACTGTTCAGTGTTACCTGCATTAAAATAAAAGTTTTTTGTCCAAAATGTCCTTAGGGAATTACCCATGCTGATATTAATTCAGTTAGTTATGTGATTAGGTTAAACTTTAGATTTGTAAATGTAATACTTTTGCACTCTATATACATTTACAATTATGTCAGATGATTAAGGTCATTATTAGAATAGGATTAATAGAATATAGTAGCTATTTATTACATATTTAAAGAAGTTATGAGTATCTAAATTTTTTTTCTTTTTTTATTTGTTTGACCTTAGAGAGACCAGAGAGAGGAAGGGAGAGATAGAGGGAAAGATAGGGAAGCATTTATTTGTTGTTCCACTTAGTTGTGTATTCATTGGCTGCTTCCATTATGTGCCCTTGATCAGGGATCAAACCTGCAACCTTGGTGTTTCTGGATGACTCTAACAGAATGAGCTAACCTGCAAGGACTGTCTCTAAATTTTCAAGGACAGTTATTTCAGTTAAGAATTAAGAACGATGACCCCTAAATGTGTACTGATATATGCCTGATATAAACTAACTTAAAAAGATATTTATGTAATCTGTTTCACCATTACCCTATTTTTAAAAAAATCTTTCTAGAGGATACGTTTGAAATAACTATATATCTAAGTGTTTATTCTTTTATGTTTTAGACAAGGCCATCTATCTATGGTTGTGCAACTAATGAAATATGGTGCAGATCCTTCATTAATTGATGGAGAAGGATGTAGCTGTATTCATCTGGCTGCTCAGTTTGGACATACCTCAATTGTTGCTTATCTCATTGCAAAAGGACAGGTAAAAAAATCCGAATGGTATGGATTTAAAAAAGATGTTCTTTATAATATAAATGCCTGATATCATTGGTGTTACAGGTGTAATAATCTGGTGATTTTTAAATAATATTTTCTGATGGACGAAGCGAATGAATATATAGTTTGATATTCAGCTATGTAATATTTCATGTAGATAAAAATAAGAAAGACAATTATGAACCATATGATTAAGTCTATTAAATTGGCCATTTTTATTTCTGAGAGTGATAGAAATGAAACCCAGATAGTAAAGGAGAAAATTTAGGTTTTATTTTATTTTAATATAAATTTCAACTTCTTTGAATATTACTGGCTATTTTCTATATTAAGTACCTCTCAAGAGAGATTAAATCCTTTTTATTTCAAGTGAGAGAAGGGGAAATAGTGAAACAGACTCTCAAATGCACTCCGACGACCAGGATCTACCTGGCAACCCGTTCTGGGGCTGACGCTCGAATCAGCTGAGCTATCCTCAGCATCTGAGGCCATAGCTTGGACCAACCGAGCCACTGGATACTAGAGGAGAAGGAGAGAAGGGAGAGAGAAGCAGATGGTTGCTTCTCACGTGTACCCTGAGGTATCAAACCCGGGAGACCTGTACGTCAGGCCAATGCTCTCTCCACTGAGCCAACCCACCAGGGCTGGGATTAAATCTTTAAGACAGTGGTTCTTAACCTGGGTTCTATCGAACCCTAGGGGTTCCATGAGTCGGTCTCAGGTTCGGAGAAGCCTCTGCCGCAGAGGCCAGAATAAAGTAATACCGTAATTTGTTGTGAGTTCATGCACTTTGTTGGTTTTGTTCTTTGAGCAAGGTGATGTTCATGCACGGCTCATTTTGTGCACCAGTAAAAAGACATATACCTCTGTCTTGAATTTGGAAAAATAATCGTATTTTATTTATCACTAAAGAAGGGTTCGGTGAATGCGCATATGAAACTGGTGGGTTCGGTACCTCAAAAAAGGTTAAGAACCACTGCTTTAACATGAGTTTTTCAGGATTCTGCTAAATAAAATAATGATGCTTTATATATGTCACAATACTTTTCATGATTTAAGTAGTTCTGTTTTTTCCTTAATGTGCATTGACTCATCATGAGAGTAAGAAATTATTTTATCTCATTACGATTAACATATTTTACTTTAAAATTTTGTGCTGATTTAGAATTTGAGTAGTATTTATTTTGTGAATCCGTTAAGGTATTTGTTGTTGGTAGTGTCAAGCAATGACAGTTGTGTGTTGTGCATTAGGAAAAGAGGCAAAGACTGGTTAAATTAATTGCTGGAAGGGGGAATTTATTACCTATTAATGTGTTAACAAACAACCCCAAAATTTATTGTTTAAGAACAACTCCAACCATTTATTATATTTCACAATGCAGTTTGTCTGGCCTTGATGAGGTGGTTCTTTTTCTTGTGACAATGGCTGGGGCTGCAGTTATCTGGGGGCTCACCTGAGCTAGAGGATAGCTCACTTAAACATACTTTGTATATTGGTAGGAATGGCTAAAAGGCTGGGCTCAACTGGAATTCTGGGACAGCTTGGCCTCTCTTTTTTTCCATACAGTCTCTGAACTTCTTCTCCTCACTACTCCTCCGTATGGTCTTTCCAACTGGGGATGAACTTCTTACATGGTGGCTCAGAGGCCCCAACAGAACAAAAGCAGAAGCTATTCTGCCTTTTTAAAGTCTTGGGTCTTGAACTGGCATAGCAAGTTCTCCATTCATTCAGTTAAAGCAAGTGACAGAGCTAGGCGGTGTTCACTGTGAGAACACAAGGGCTTGAGTACAGGGAGGTGAGGCTAATTGGGGATTATCTTTGGAGACCAGCTCCCATAGGGGATTGTCCTGTTTCTCCCATGGTATCTTCTAGACTGGTGGTTGAAGGAATAGACGGTGCTGTAGCATACAACAGTATCTTTAGTGACTTGCTGCATTGCAGATGCAAATTTACAATACTCACGCACTTTTTCTTTTGGTCTTTAACTTTGTAACAAAAGTGTCATTAGGCCCTGGCCGATTAGCTCAGCAGTAGAGCGTTGGCCCGGTGTGTGGAAGTCCCAGGTTCAATTCTCAGTTAGGGCACACAGGAGAAGTGCCCATCTGCTTCTCCACCCTTCCCCTTCTCCTTTCTCTCTATCTCTCTCTTCCCCTCCTGCAGCCAAGGCTTCATTGGAGCAGAAGTTGGCCTGGGTGCTGAGGATGGCTCCATGGTAGCTCAGAGGCCCCAACAGAACAAAAGCAAAAGCTGTTCTGCCTTTTTTAAGTCACGGGTCTTGAACTGTTATTAACCTTTCCCACACTTTTTTGCTTATTTTACCACAAAAGTAATTAATATAATAAGTACATAAAAATACCTATATCCCACAAAAAAGTACCTAAATCCCACCATATCATGAAAAACCACAATAAAAAATTAGATATATACAATTTTAAAATCTGTGATACAGTGAGACCATTAACAGTGAACCGCAATATGGCAAGGGACAACTATTTTTATTTATCTTCCTTTTCATTGACTTGAGTCAATAATGTTATTTTTATTAGTATTAACTTTGTGCTGATAAATATAAATACACTTGTTACTTGATATTTAAGCTTTAAATAACATTAGTTGACTTAGAGATATTACAGATTAGGCACTCATATTTTTTCAACTTTCCATTTTCCTCCCATTTTTTGTTAATTGGATCAATTTTACATTCTTCAGGCATAGAACATCTCCATTCAGTTTGTCATTCTATTCTTCACAAATGTTTTGTTTTAGTTAAACTGTTAAGTATATTTAGCGCTCACTACCAATTCTTTTGAGTGATTTTCAGGAGAAAAAGGGAAAAATGCTAAGTTATAGATCTTCATTGATCATGGAATTCCCACAAGCTTTGATCTGGACTTGTTAATTCTTCCTAATAGAGAATACCCCTACATCCATACTGAACTCAGAAAAGAAGTACCAAGTTTTAAATCCCGACCCAAAGAAAGAAAAGGTTGAATTTTATTTTTCTTTTAGTACTCTAGAGATGTGCATAATTTTACATTATTTATTGATATTTTTAATGCCATCACTTTTTAAAAGGAATCAAAAGACTCACAAAAATGGAAGAAACTTAAGAATTTACCTGTTTGTTTTAATTGGGCATCAGATTTAGCTGAGCTTTCTTGAAACCATGACAATGAAGGAAGTACAGTAAATTATAGCACTTAACTCTCATGTAAGAAACAAGGACTTGTCATTTTTTAGAGAAGATTTTTTAAAGTGTTTTTTGAAAAAATTTAATGTGTGTAGTATTGGAAATACTGTGTGAGGTTACATAAGATGTTCCCCAAAGCATCTAGTAAATCCAGAAATGGACTTTTAATAGATAAGGGATAACATTCAATTACAGTGTTCGTGATGAGGGACTAGACTAATGATGTCCAATCATGCGTGTTCTAGTTTTTCTAGTGTAATGGTTCTCAGCTCTTCTCTGACTCAACACACTTGGATAACATTGCCATTTCTGATATATTTCAATCAGTAATAGTGACTCACAGAGAACTGCTGCACAGACATTAAATGTTTTACAGAGTACTCACTATAACTGCCTTCTCTCAACTGATTGGTAAATTAGATACCGCAGCTCAGATTAGAATTGCTGGTTTAATACAGTGTGTCCATAAAGTCATGGTGCACTTTTGACCGGTCACAGGAAAGCAACAGAAGACGATAGAAATGTGAAATCTGCACTGAATGAAAGGAAAACCCTCCCAGTTTCTGTAGAATGGTGTGGCAGCATGTGCGCATGCACAGATGATGACATAACACCATGTATACAGCGGAGCAGCCCACGGCCATGCCAGTTGAGATGTGGATGGTACAGAGGAAAGTTCAGTGTGGTCTGTGGCTCGCTAAATTCGAATCCGTGACCAAAGTGCAACGTGAATATCGGCGCGTTTATAACGAAGGGCCACCACATAGAAATAACATTACTCAGTGGGATAAGCAGTTGAAGGAAACTGGCAGTTTGGTGGAGAAACCCCATTCTGGTAGGCCATCAGTCAGTGACGAGTCTGTAGAGGCTATACGGGATCGCTACCTAAGGAGCCCTAAAAAATCTGTGTGTGTGTGTGTGCTTGACAATTACACCTAAGCAAGACTACAGTTCATAAGGTGTTAAAGGAATGTCTCTGTTTTACGGGGTACAAATTGCGGCTGTTGCACGCTATCAAACCGGCAGATAGACCCACACAATGTGCGTTTGCTACAGATATGCTTCATGAGATCGACAGTGATGCAAGATTTTTGCAGAAGATTGTGTTTAGCGATGAGGCGACCTTCCATATCTGTGGACATATTCATCTCCATAACGTCTGAATATGGGCTGCTGAACATCCTCATGCCTACGTTGAGTACGAACATAACAACACCCCTAAAGTGAACGTGTGGTGTGGCCTGATGCATGATAAGGTCATAGGCCTATTTTTTTTCGCGGAGCAGTCTGTGACGGCAAACACCTATCTTGACATGTTGGAATTGTATGCAGTGCCACAATTTCCAAAAGGTGTCATCTTTCAACAGGACGACACTCTTCCACACTATGCCACCATTGTTCATGAGTTTCTGGATAGAACATTCCCCTGGCAGTAGATAGGCAGGGGTTCTGTCAAGCCATGGCCACCATGATCCCCGGATCTGATGCCCTTAGACTTTTACTTCTGGGGTTATATGAAGCATTATGTGTACATTGAAAGTATCAACAGCATTAATCACTTAAAACAGAGAATCACAGACGTTATTCACTCTGTTACACCAGATGTCCTTACCCGTGTGTGGCAAGAACCTCACTATCATTTGGATGTGTGTAGGGCAACAAATGGAGCCCACATCAAACTGCACTGAATAGGTATGAAACTGGGAGAGTTTTCCTTTTATTTGGTGTAGATTTCACATTTCTATTGTCTTTTGTTGCTTTCCTGTGACCAGTCAAAAGTGCACCATGACTTTATGGATACACTGTATAATTCAGAAATAGGTGAAGGGGACTAGAGTAAGAAGAAACTTAATATTTGTTGAATGTCTGTTATGTCTCAGGTTTTGGACTAGGTGCTTTATACACAGTATTTTAGTTAATAATTACAAGGGTCTGATAGAGCCATTATCTGCATTTATATTTTTAAATGAGGAAGCTGTGACTCAGAATTAAAGTAATGTTGCCAGTCTTATAGCTATTAAGTGGTAGAGCTGGAATTCAAAACGACATGTCTGTTTTATTCGAAAACCTGTGCCTTTCCCAGGCCTTGAAGAGTAGATGCATAAATGGCTTTTCATTTAAATGAATGGTTTTTGCTGATCTACTCTGCTGGGCACTGAGAATATATGAATTTAATATAATTTTGACCCTCAAGTCTTAGTTAATGAGACAGATGTCTTATTATGTAGGATAATCGGTCTAGATTGGAATGAGTTAGGAGAGATAATTTTAGGGAAGTGAAAGGAATAGAATCCCTGATAACATCAGAAGACCTTGGAAGAAGATTTAGGTAACTAGGAAATAGTGTTGGTTGAATAGGTGATAGTTTTAATTTCAATTTGCTAAAAAAAGGAAAAAAATAGCAAAGGGCTGGGGGAAGATAGTATCAAGTAGAGCAAAAAAGAGGGAGAGCAAAAGTAATCATAGCTTACTACATGATTTTGCTGGAAATAGTCGTGTGTATTGGTGTGTGTGTGTGTGTGTGTGTGTATGTATAATATTGTTAATACCAAATGTTTTAGAACCAAGATTCAATAGATCTCTTGAGAGGAAAGAATAGGAAAGGTGCGTATTTGTGACGGTGCAAGTAGAGAAGAGAGTTCTCATTTTGCGTACTGAGGCGTCTCAGGAGTTAATGCCTAAAACTGAAAAGTAAATAACCCAAGTATCTTAAGATGTGGAGGTAAATACCAAAATAATGGACTAAAAAGGTGAAAATAATAGGAAGTAAGCAGAGAATTGCTTTATCACAACAAACTTTGCAAAATAATTTAACTCTAAAAATGTACATGCATAATGATGGAATGAAAAGCAAACTAAAATTTTTGACTTTCTTAAAAAGACAAGTCTTTTTTTCGTTTTGAAATGATTAGTAATAAACAGGGTTTCACTACTCACTTCTACAAGGAATTCGTATAAATGACGTTTTCAGGGGCTTTAATCATTTAATCTATCCTTTGTGGCTGAAATATCAAGAGTATGTCAGGATCTTTAAATCCAAAACATTGAAAGGCTGATTAATAGCCCATCTTAAAAAGAAAAACTATAAATATATGTTAATTAAATAGATATTTAATATATACATCAATTAATATTTATTTGCACAATTAAAGTATTTAGTGACAATAAATAATTTTACTTTAAAGTTAAAGGGAAAACTTTTTATAAATTACCCATGATTGTAGTGTTATATTGGCTTCTACAATATGTAAATTAGTCTTTTCCAAGTACATGTGGTAAGAACTTAGAAATTTTTCTTATTTGACTTTTTTTTTCTCAATCAGGATGTAGATATGATGGATCAGAATGGAATGACCCCTTTAATGTGGGCAGCTTATAGAACACATAGGTATGTAACTGTTATAAAATATATCATTTTCAACAGAATAAAATGTGAAATAGGAGACAAGAAAAAGCAGTTAATGTTATACTTATTAATATGTACATTTTTTTTATGAGCACATAGTATAAAACTTGTTACCTTTTTGGATGTTTGAGTCTGTGTACTTACCTTTACCTTGGTAATAGTAGTACCTTAATTTATTTTCTTTTAACAGTTCCTGAGAATGGAAGAAGATGTTATCTTTTTATAAAAATGTAATTTTTTCATGTGATTTGCATATTGTCAGTTTAATATATTAGTAAGTAACCTTAAATCATTTTTGGGATAATTCAGATTTAAATTAAAAAATATAATTGTTTAATTATATAGATATTAATGGATAATCCCATGATAAAAAACAATAGATATTAGGACCAATTATGCTTTCTGTGGAACTATTAATACCTTATATGGTAACACTTCATATTAAAATGTTACCTCATTAGTGATTATAAACTTATTGAGCATAGGTTAGATTGGAAGTGTTCCAAGATGGAATGTGAATACAGCCACAGTCAGGTTAGTATCTGTAATGATTTCTGTAATTGAAATTAGGGTTGTTGTTGTTGTTATTTTTTTTTCCTTTTCAGTGTGGATCCAACTAGATTGCTTTTAACATTCAATGTTTCAGTTAACCTTGGTGACAAGTATCACAAAAACACTGCTTTGCATTGGGCAGTGCTAGCAGGGAATACCACAGTCATTAGTCTTCTTCTGGAAGCTGGAGCTAATGTTGATGCCCAGAATATCAAGGTAAAATATCCTATATTTATTATGTGATGTGAAAAGTGGTTACTAAGAAATAAATTTCTCAATGAAATAGGATTTTTTAACTGTTAAAGATGGAAGAAACTTATTTAAAAGGTCAACTGTTTACCTCCATGCAAGAATTTGTTTTAAAAGACTGGCTTATTTACTTTCATTTTTTTACTATTGAAATAATTTTCAGATTTTGGTGGCTTTTTCAGTAGTGAATTCTTTCTTTTGGAAATTAAATTATATAATTTTTATTTTTAAAGCTGAAGGAAATAGATTTTTAGTTTCTTTAAAGGATCATTACACAGAATCACAAGTTTGTAGTTAAACCACATTAAATATAATAAATTCTGGTAATTCCTTGATTAGATCATTCATTGTCTTTCTTTTAAAAGTCAAGACCTTTAAATTTAATAAACACTTTTATGATGCTTGTAGGAGAACCTTTATTCTCCAAACACTGGACTAATTCAGGTCAAGTATACAAAATATCTAAGCAAAGCTCAATTACCATTTATATTCTGAGTATTTAGAAATTTGCATATATTTTATGAATACCTGTAAGAATATTGTTGGTAGCCTTAAATTTTGGGTAACTAGTCTCATTTTTGAAGCTTAAAGATCTACCTCATCTTATAGCAACAGATTTTTTCTGTGAAATGACTAAACTTTTAAACATCATCTTTTAGTAATGTGCTTTCATAAATAACTTTGTGCTAATGACAAATGTTCTTTAATTTTGACTATAAACCATAGCATTTTCTGAACCATGTTTTTTAAATTTCCAAGGGATATGTGCTAATTAAATATGAAGGTGATATTATTACAAAGGTTTAAGCCACATAATCTGAAATGGCAATCAAAAAGTAGGTTATCTCCTGCTGGATCAGGGCACCAATTTATATTTTAATCTTAGTTCTTTCTCTATTGGATTACTCTAAAAAGTGAAGGTTAAACTACTAAAATGATGTAGCTTAGGCTAGTTATAAGGAGTCTAATTTAGTTACTATAACCAATTTGTTTAGAAATGAGTCTGATTAACAATATTTAAAGTAAATATCAAATACTTTATTGGAAACTTAGAAATTGAGAACAACATATATTTTCTTTATCTCTTTTTGAAAGAAAAATTTAAAGTCTTTTTGTTCCAACCCAAAGTGATGAGAGTGGTCTTGTATGCCAGTTAACGTACCATTGTGCCTGACACAATAGGCATTAAGTATTTGTTGACTGACTCAAGATTTGTGTTGTCTTGAGCTTTACTTCTAAGTTAGTTTTCATGACTTGTGTAGTATATACCTCACTTCCAGTATGAAATTATAGAGAAATGTTTGCTTTACCAAACATTTTAAAATAGGAAATTCTGAAAGGTTCATAACACTGTATTTAATAAGTTAGGGTCTAGTGCCTCAAGGATAAGAAAGGAGGAGTTTGATTAAAATCTGACCATTAACCTCATAAGAAAAAAATCAATGATATTAACTTATGTTTTGTAACTTGACTTGCTTTAGGGTTCTATTTTTCTTTTCTGTGCTATCAGACAGACATTTCTAAAGTGATCATGCCCTAGGAATACATTTCAAGTTATTTAGTGTTACATTATTGAAAAGATAGAACCAGTTTCAATATGGCAAATAAGAGACTATGCCAGGATCCATATTAGTGTGTTAAAATTGCAGTACTACCAAAGAATTATGACAAGATGGCTATACTGTTTTGGAATTTTAAACCAATATATATTTTGAGCATTTAAAAACATCCTTTCATATAAAATTTTAGATAACATCTCTTTGATCATTATTAAATATTTGAGGTGTGGTTTGTAAATGTAGTGACTTTTCAAACACGTAGTAACCACCTGCACTCCACATTAACAATTTGCATAAAAGTTTGATTAGTCTTAGTAAAAGAAATATTCTCTAAGGAATTTAAACGGAAAATAATTAATGATAAAAGTAGAGATATTTGAAAAGATTTAAATGGTTTGAGCCTTATATTTTTAATGTTTTCTAGGTTTAGAAACGTGAATTGTGAATTATTTGGTACCATGACGGGATAAAGTAGAACGTAGCTTCTCTAACTAATGCAGCTCATGTGAATACCTTGCAGAATCTGGTGTTAATGATTAAGCTAATTAATGTGCCTGTACAGCCTGACGAGGTAGTGGTGCAGTGGATAGAGCATAGGACTGGGACTCAGAGGACTCAGGTTCAAAGCCCCGAGGTTGCCAGCTTGAGTGCAGGCTCATCTGGCTTGAGTAGGGGCTCACCAGCTTGCGCACAGGGTCGCTGGCTAGAGAATGGGATTATAGACATGACCCCATGGTTACTGGCTTGAAGCCCAAGGTTGCTGGCTTGAGCAAGGGGTCACTCACTCTGCTGTACTCCCTGCTCAAGGCACATGTAAGAAAGTAATCAATGAACAACTAAGGAGACTAAGGAGCCACAACGAAGAATTGCTTCTCATCTCTCTCTCTTCCTACCTGTCTGTTCCTATCTGTTCCTCTCTCTGTTTCTCTGTATCTGTCACAAAAAAAAAAAAAAGAAAAAAGAAAAGCCTGTACAACTTTCATTTAAATTCATGGTATTTTTTAAATCATTTTCTTTTTATAAATATTTCAGTTTTATCTGACATGTATAATCAGGGTTATCTATTGACAATAGTATTTTAAATATAATTATTTCTCTGGTAGCTGCTGCAGTGACAATATTTTTAAAGAAAATAAAGTCTAAGTAGTTGCTTTAGTTGCCCAGGGAACATTTATACTGTTTGAATAAAGATACTATTTTTATCCATACTGGTGGAAAAGTAGACTTTTGTTTTAAAAATGCACTTTTTATATAATTAAAATAATAAAATAAGTATCAGATTCCTTTCCTGTTGGAATCTGGCTTTCCTAATATGCTGAATTCTAGGAAGTCTAGTCACCACCTTCTGATGGAAATAATTTATTAATTCATTCATTAGTGTTCAGTGCTGGGAAGTCTCCATATAACTCTCTATTCTCTCAGAATTTACATTGTATTGAAGGAATTGACAATAGTAAATTAAGCATACATGAACACATAGGCAAATGTGGTAGAGTGAGAAGGGCTGATGGGTCACATCATGTGAGAGTGATTTGTGAATACTTCTGAGGAGATGCCCAGTTGCTTTGGGACTTGTTAGATAAGAAGGAATCAATTATGCAAAGATATGTGGGAAAAATTCTTACCATGTAGAGGAACCTACATGTGCAAGGCCCAGGGTTGATGAATAAGCCAGGAATAAGCTTGCCATGTTAGTGGTGTAGAAGTGATACCTGATTCAGTAGCCGTGGGCAAGGACATGAAGCTACCGAGAGAAGCAGGTGCCAGGTTATGCAGGGCCATGATAAGGGGCTCTAATTGTACTCTCAGTCATGAGGAACAATCGGAAGGGTTTATGTAGGCTGATGATACAATCTTTGTGTTTTAAATATTTTTAAAAGATTACTTTGGTTGCTGTATGAATAATACATTAAAGAATTAAGAAATGGAAGGGACAGATGAAGATCAGTTAAGGCTACTGCAGTAAGTCAGACAAGTGATGATTTAGCATATTTAGCATATTGTAGGAATGGAGATGGAGAGAAGTAAATTGATTTGTAAATGATAGTTTAGAGGTAGATTAGATAAGAGGGTTAAAGAAAAGAACATTGATTTACATTTTGGTTTGAATAACCGAATGTCTTATGATGTATATTGAGGTTGTGAAGATGGAAGGAAAACTTTTCTGGGTGAAGGTATTAGAAATTGGTTCTGCTTTAGTCATATGTAACTTCAGGTGGTGCCTTTTAGTTATGTTGAATGCCAAGTTAATTAAGTAAACTAAATTGCTGCAAATTTTGAAAGGGAAAAATTTATTAATTTAAAAAGTTAGCTGAGATCCTTCATCCAGGGATTTTACAAATAAAGTTGATTTATATCTTTATTTTTTTTTTCATTTTTTAATTCAAGTCTTAAGCGTTTGGTATTAATCATGAATTATAACAAAAAAATGTAGTCTACAAATCTGGATATGGCTTTAATAGCCAATAAAAGTTATATTCTTCAAAGAATATAAAAATTATACTTTGTTTTATAATAGTTTTGTAACATTCAGTTAATTCTTTTCTAAAATAGGTATTTCCTAAATAAGGTAAAGCTTAAGTTTCTTAGAAATCTGTCTTTATATTAACTAGGTATTTACCCTTGTAAGTTAGTTATTTGAATAAGGAATTTAGTTCTTTTAATGTGTAAACAAATGACTCTTATCAAAAGAAGGTAAGAACTTATTTTGGAGACAGTTAATATTAAATGGTAGGTAACTTTAAATGGCTCTTTTGATCTTTAGAAAGATGAGAAATGGCCATATTTGCTAGATTAGAGATTCTCAATATGGGACCCACCAATGGATTTTGGTTAAGGGGTGAGTCCGTGAACTCTTGAAATTGTTCAAAACAAAAGTTATGTTTCAGCATTTTTCTGGAGAGAGGGCCAGTGGCTTTCATCTGACAACTCAAAAGAGTTTTCTTTCTTTTTTCAAGTGAGAGGAGGGGAGATAGACTCCTGCATGAACCCTGACCAGGATTCACCTGACAGCCCCTGTCTTGGGCCTATACTTGAATCATCCAAGCTATTTTTAGTGCCTGAGGTCAGCGCTCAGACCAACAAGCTATCCTCAGTTCTTGGGGCAACATGTGAAACAAGCCACTGGCTGCAGGAGGGGGAGAAGAAGGGGGAAAGAAGCAGATGGTCACTTCTCCTGTGTGCCCTGACTGGATGTCAAACTGGAAATCAAACCCAGGATGTCCGTACACCAGGCTGAAGATCTATCCACTGAGCTAGCTAGCCAGGGCCCTCAAAAGACTTTAAGAACCATGGCCCTAGATAATAGTTACACAGAATAAGTTTGAATTTTAAGTAGTAACAATGGGGAAGTGATTTAAAATACTAAGAATTTTTTTTAATGACCAGTTATCTTTTTTTATGTAACATTTCATTTGTGAGTTAAAAAATACAGTATTTTACCCCCTTGCACGTGTTTTTGTTTTAACAGTTAATATAGATGAATGTTAGGGAAACAAATCTCTGAGTGATGCTCGAGCATTTGTAATTTTTGCTTTATAAAATTATCAAAGGACATACTTTTCAGCTTATAAAGAATATAAAAATACTGAATTTTGTTAACATATTGGAAGACTCATATAGTTTCTTGAAATGAGGTAAGAAACTGTTTTCAGAAAATAGTTTTCATTGCCTCTTAAGTACCTGACCTTGAAGGTCTCCAAGGCAGAATTTTCCTTAGTGTTGATAATGAAATTCAACCTCACTTAAGCAAAATATTATCTTCCACACTCCACCTTCCAAAATGTTTATCTCACCCAAATCCTTGAAGAATTTCTGTTATTACGAGTCACATCATCCATAAATACTCCATGATTCTTGTGGTTACTGCTGTTGTTACTAATGTTTACTATTTTAGCTAACACATGGAGTGATTAAATACAGATTTGATTCAGAACCCTGGTTTTACTACAGTTCTTTAAATTAATTGCTTGTTTATTTTACCAGCTGAATAGAAGAACTATATACAAAAGCAGTCAGTTGACTAGAGCAGTAGTTGAAAGATTTCTTAAAGCTCCCTCCATCTTTTTATCTAGGCAATTCCTAGGTGTCACATGGCCCTCTAGTGGAAGGGATGCTCAGCTGGACCGAGGCAACTGCAGGATATTCTCTGGGAGTTGTTACCCAAGGGATTGCTTTTATTCAGGTAATCTTTCTAGTTTGGATTAATTAGCTGGTTCTGACAACTGAGGTGGTAGAATCTTTGAATAGGTAAGGAGATATTTTAAAATAAATATTCCTATTTGCAAAAGGCCCACCTAGATTAGCCTATTCCTAATTAAATACTATTGATCTTTTTATTAAAGAATTGGTTGGGCTATTTGTTGTTATTGTGGTGGTGTTATAGTTGTTGCTACTGGTGGCAGTGGTGTGTATATTTTGTTGTTTGCTTTTTATTTTTCAGGTTAAAAAAAATAAATTGTATTTTATACTTGATAATCATTCCTCATTAAGTAAGGTAACCCAGGGCTCCTTATTCCTTTTTTTTCATTCAGTTTTTTGAAATAAAATTTCCATTTTTTAGAGTAATTTTAAATATTCATTCATACATTCCTGAAATTTTGGCAAACTAAATGTATAATTTTACTTCTATACTTAACTAGATAAATAGTGTAGAATATTAAATAGAGTAGAAATGTAGGTATCTGACTAATTTAAAGGAGAAATAAGATTTCAAATTAATAAATACAAAGAGAAGCATAGATCTGGAATTAGGTATGCTATTTCTTGTTTCTTAATTCCTTTAAAACATTTTAGTTCTATTCACTTATATTCCTTGACATTCTTTTCCTTTAGATAAAAGGGAGCTGCAAGTCCATAATTTGAGTTTCATTCTTTTTGTCGTTACTACGCTTACATTATTTTCTTTGGAAATTTCGGATGGGTGAAGGAGTTTTAGACAATCAAAAATGGTAGTACAACAGTGGTAGCAGTTGACTTTTTCATTTCTTTTCTCATCTTCAGACTTTTGTCATCACTAAAATTAAACTGAAGAGTTCTGGAAATTTGATGTTATAACAGTATATTATATAGAATAACTACTACTAATGAAACCTTTAAAAAATATGAAATAACTGATTAACTTCATTATAGCCTCTGATCCAGCAGGTGCTAAAATACCTACTTTTTTATTTGCTCTTAATTATAAGTCAAAATGTAAGCGAAAAGTAGAATCTATATGTGTGAATACATTTTTTTACTCTACTTTGAATGGAAAAGCATAATAAGTAATATTTAATTATTTAGATTCTTCTAATAATTGACTGCCCGATATAAAAACAGTATTAATGGATTTATACTACAGTGAATTTATTTTTATGGATGTGCTTTAAAAGTTAATAACTAAAACATTTTGCCTTTTTTTATTTCTAATATAAATTTCTTCCACTTAACATTATCAGGGCGAATCAGCACTTGATTTGGCAAAGCAGAGAAAAAATGTCTGGATGATCAACCGTTTGCAAGAGGCAAGGCAAGCAAAAGGCTATGATAATCCATCTTTCCTTAGAAAGCTGAAAGCTGATAAGGTAAATTCATGACAAGATTTTCAAATTTATAGTCTGTTTGAGTCAGATTGATAGTTATACTTTTTTATCGTAAGCATTTGCAGCCTTTAATTTTGGCATTGGCAAATCTAATTTTTAAAATACTATTTCAACCAGTATAAAATGCAGGTAGATGGCAAAGTTTCTCAGGGCTCTGCCTATTTGGCTGATAGCCTGCTTGTGTTATTTGATAATTAAGAAGGATGTATGTGAAATTGTTTAAATCTCCGTAGTCTACTAACATAAATTTTAGTTCATTGATTTGTCTTTTTTTAAGTAACAGAGAGATGAAAGTTTTTCCTGTTTAAGTGGATTTGTTAGTGTAGTAATCAATTGTGAAAAATCTTAATCCTAAAGCTATACCTTTTTTAACTCCTCACAACTTTACCTCTAATTAATTTCAGCTTTTTATTCTTTTGTGATGTGTTGCAACTTTTTTTAAAGAAGAAATGTATATTTTTCACTTCTGTAGAAATCCCACTTTAGATCTTTCTTATACCTTCAATTACAAACTGTGGCTTTGGCTCAGTTGCCTATTTGTAATTATAAGATTTCATAACAATGAACATTTTTTTCCAAAAGGCTCTGTATTCCTTAAAAAAATTTTTTTAAAAAGGAAAACTTAGCCTGACCAGGCGGTGGCGCAGTAGATAGAGTGTCAGACTGGGATGTGGAAGACCCCGGTTCAAGACCCTCGAGGTTGCCAGCTTGAGCGCGGGCCCATCTGGCTTGAGCAAAAGCTCGTCAGCTTGGACCCAAGGCCGCTGACTCCAGCAAGGGGTGGTGGCTTGGTCTGCTGAAGGCCCGCAGTCAAGGCACATGTGAGAAAGCAATCAATGAACAACTATGGTGTCACAATGGCAACGAAAAACTAATGATTGATGCTTCTCATCTCTCTCCATTCCTGTCTGTCTGTCCCTATCTATCCCTCTCTCTGTCCCTGTAAAAAAAAAAAAAAAATTAGCTGACTGAAAATTTTAATATACATAAATGATTGACAAGCTATATGCTAAACTTATCAGTAATTACAACTTGAATGGCATTAAACCTTAGTGTTATCTCATGTATGCTCTCCTCAGGTTGTTTCAGTTGTAAAACTATTTGTTTAAAACAGACCTCATTTAGTTGTAGTTCAGACTTCCTTAATTAGCTGAAACATTCGTTGGTGTATTACTTAGGCATCAGAAGAATTAGATTTATAGTTTTAAACTTGCCTATTTTCAATGCCATAATTGAGAATAATGAACAGTTTTAGCAAGTAATGTTAACTCTTTTATTTCACTATTAGATATGATAGAAAAATATTTTATTACTTACTTTGATGTTCTTTTCTCCAGAACTTAGAGCATTTTAGCTCAACAGTGAAAAATGGCTGATGTCTCATAACAGCTAGTCTAGTAATAAAAAAGTATCTTGTATTACTTTGGGTTTTCATAATCTTTATGCTTTCATTTGCTTAGTGTAAATATTCTAAAAGGTTTTTTTCTGGTATTAGATGAAAATGACATTGTAAATTCTAGATATTCATTAACATTTAAAGTTACTTTATAGTGACAATGAACTATCAGGTTTATGTGTTTGGATATGAAAGTTTGGCACAGTTTTATTAACATTTGTGTGTTATTGTCACTAGTTCAGAAGTTGTATATTCCTGTGTTTTTTTTGGATTGTTTTGTTTTTTTGGATTAGTAGCTCTAAATGCATTATACTTTTTTAAAAAGTTACTGGATAAAAATACATGATGGTTAGGGGCTTTCTGGAATTAAGTACTTATAATTATGTAGACGATTCTTCTCTTTCCATCTCAAATTAGAGAAACATAAATCATGAACATGACTTGATTTGTTAGTCTGTGAAGTATGTTCTATATTTAAAAATTAAACAAGAAAACAGTAACACCTAGGGTTCAATAATACATAGTAAAAATAAGTCATCCCAAAAGGGAAAAAAAATATTTTGGACAATGCTGATAGACAATTAGATATAGAAGGAATCTTGATTTTAAAATACTATTCTAAAAACTCTTGGGTTTTTAAGGCGAGAAATTTTTAGACAAGAAGATTTATGGCTAAATAGGTGTTAACTTGCTTAATAAGAAGTTGGATAGAAATCTCTAGATTAATATTTCTCCACATTTATAATCCCATGATCTCTTTTGTTAATAGTGGAAATCTCACGTATCTTCCTCTTTAATGTTATTATGTGGAAATAAATCTGGGAAGATGGAGCACATGCACTTTTCCCTAGTCCTCTTTGCTGAGTACAACTGTTAACACCCCCGGACATTGTTTACAAAACAAATGTCAGAAGATTGGAAGGTGGAAAAAAGGTGGCCAGGGAGC
Organism: Rhynchonycteris naso; assembly: GCA_037038555.1. Classification (NCBI taxonomy): domain Eukaryota; kingdom Metazoa; phylum Chordata; class Mammalia; order Chiroptera; family Emballonuridae; genus Rhynchonycteris; species Rhynchonycteris naso. The sequence goes on along the minus strand of CM072996.1, from coordinate 104,638,658 downwards.
TCAGGACCCAAAGAATGACATGGTGTTGAGTTCCCTGTGGGGTTTTTTTGTTCTGTTTTGTGAGGGGCGGTGTATTTGTTTGCTTTGTGTGTGTGTGTGTGGGGGGGGGGTTGTTGCCTCATATATCCCAAAAGAGGAGCTGACAAAGCCAACAACCGAGAATCCTGAATGGATGCAAAGAGAAGAAGCTGCAACAAAAAAGTGTGCTCTCTCTAATCAAAAGACCACACACACACACAAAAGAGATGGCATAGCTAAACAGAGACTTTTAGAAAAAAACTTTCTACTGCAGCCACACACTGCAAAAACACACACACAAAAAAAAAACAGTAGCCCTACCCTGATTCACTCCAGCAAAGGTTTGGACTTCTTTTACCCTTACCAGGCTATAATGTGGTACTCCAACTTCTCTCCAGGGATGGTGCCAGAGAAGGCTGAGTAGAGTTGGGACTTTCATTCCCACTGGCTATTAATGAGGTTCTATCCCTGCTGTATCAGTAGAGACCGCATTGAAAACAGTCATGAAGCACTCCTAAACCTCCAAGCCAGGGAGTTTATCAGTAGAGGTTCATTGGAGAGCTAGAGGTCCCAATCTGTTCAGCAGTAATGTGGAGCCTTTTCCTCAGGTGTTAGTGGAGGTTAATTGAGAATCCTGGACTTCACCCCACCTGGCAGGAACGAGAAAGTGCTTCACTCCCCTCCCAAGCTACATCAGAGGAATCTATCTAAAAGAAAAGGTTTAAATAAGATCTAGTGTCTCAACGTATCCAAAATTTCCTGGCTTCAGATGAAAATCACTCATCATGCTAAGAACTAAGAGGAACTAAAACGATGGAAAGAGAATCAACAGATGCCAACAATATGAGAGATGTTAGAATTATCTGATAAAAGATTTTAAAACAGCCATCATAAAAAGGCTTCACTAAGTAATTATGAGCATGCTTGAAACAAATGAAAAAAAGAGTCTCAGCAAAGAAATAGAAATACAGAAATCAAATATAAAGAAAAACCAAATAAAAAATTTAAACTGAAAATTACAGTAACCAAACTCAGAAGAACTCATTGGATGGGCTCAAGAGCAGATTATAAAGGACATAGGAAAGGATCAATGACTTTGAAGATAGAACAATAAAAATTACCCATTTTGAACAACAGAAAGAAATAAACTAAAAAAATAAAATGAACAGAGCCTCAGGGACCTGTGATTATAAGACTATCTAACATTTATATGATTAGACTCCTAGCAGAAGAGGAGATAGAGGGTGAAATTGAAATAGTGCTCATATATACAATGGCCAAAAAATTCTCCAAAGTTGGCAAAAGACAAAACTACAGATTGAGAAGCAGAACAAATCCTAAACAAAATAAACTCAAAGAAATCCTCACCAAACACATCATAGTCAAACTTCTGGAAAAAATTAAGATCTTAAAATCACTTTACTAATAGGGATAGAATAATTCAAGTGACTGGATTTCTCATCGGAAACCACTGAGCTCAGAAAGAACTGGAACATTTTCTAAATGCTAAATGGAAAGAACTATCAACCCAGCATCCCATAGCAGTGGAAAATACTTTTTAAGAAATCAAGGATACATCGACACATTCTCAGATAAAGGAAAACTAAGAGAATTTGTCATCAGCAGAACTATCCTAACAGAACGGTTAAGAGAAATTCTCTAAACAAAAGAAATGATCAAAGCAAGAACCCTGGAATGTAAGATTATGGTAAGCAAAACTATAGGAATATACAGTAGATTCTCCATCTCATCTTAAATCTTCCAAATTTCTCTTGACAGCTGAAGCAAAAATTATAATGATGTCTGATGTAGTTCTAAATGTAAGTAGAGAATATATTTGAGTTATATATTATAAACAAGATAGAGTAGAGGAACATAAAGGGAGGGAAGCCTTCCATACTTCATTTGAACTGGTAAAATGACACCAATATACTGTGATAAGTTATGTATATATAATATACATAAAAAAAGATATACTCAAAACACTGTAGATAAATGAAAATAGAACTCAAACAAGCTTTCTAGTAACCTACAAGAAGGCAGGAAAAAGAAATAAAAAAACCAGAACAGACAAAATAAAAAATAAAATTACAGAATTAGAGACTTAAACCCTAACATATTAATAATTACATTAAATCTAAATAATACTAAGTAAAAGACATATATTGGCAGTGTAGATTATAAAGTATGGCCCTACTATATGCTATCTATAAGAAACTCCCTTCACCTATAAGAATGTTATTGAGTTGCTTATATATGAAAGTAATAGAATGGAAATCATGTTGCCCTGACATAAGACAAAGACATAATTTAGTTTATTTTGTTGTTGTTGTTCTTACAAATGTAAAGGGGATTAGTTCTTTAATTTTTCTTTCTAACAGTTTATTGTTGGTGTTTTAAAGATGCTACTGATTTCTGAATGTTAATTTTATATCCTGCTAACTTGCTGAATTCATTTATCAGGACTAGTAGTGTTTTGGTTTGAGACTTTAGGATTTTTTATGTACAGTATCATGTCATCAGCAAATAATGACAGTTTTTCTTCTTGTTTAATTTGGATTTCTTTTATTTCTTCTTGTCTGATTGCTGTGGTTAGGACTTCCAGAACTATGTTGAATAAGAATGATGAAAGGGGTCACCCCTGCCTGGTTCCTGATCTTAAGGGGATTGTTTTTAAGTTCTGCCCATTGAGTATGATGTTGGCTGTTGGTTTGTCATGGATGGTCTTCATTAGGTTGAGGTATGTTCCTTGTATTCCCACTTTGCTGAGAGTTTTGATCATAAATGAGTGCTGGATTTTATCAAATGCTATTTCTGCATCTATGGATATGATCATGTGATTTTTCTTCTCCATTTTGTTTAAGTGGTAAATCAGATTTATTGTTTGCAAATATTGTTCCAACCTGGCCTCTCCAGAATAAGTCCCAATTGATCATGATGTATGATCTTTTTAATGTATTGCTGGACCCGATTTGCTAATATTGATTGAGAAATTTAGCATCTATGCTCATCAGGGAAATTGGCGTATAGTTTTCTTTCTTAGGAGTGTCTTTACCTGGTTTTGGAATGAAGATAATGGTTTCCTCATAGATTGAGCTTGGGACTCTTTCCTTCTCTTGAATTTTTTGCAGTAGCTTGAGAAAGATAGGTGTTGGTTCTTCTTTTAATGTTTGGTAAAATTCACCTGTGAAGTCATCTGGTCCAGGACTTCTGTTGCCTGGGAGTTTTTTGATAACTATTTCAATTTTGTTTGTAATTGGTCTCTTTAGGTTTTCTGATTCTTTCAAATTCAGCTTTGAAAGATTATATGTTTCTAGAAATTTATCCATTTCACTTTGTCCAGTTTTTTGGCATATAGATCTTCATAGTATTTTCTTACAACCCTTTTTATTTCTGTGATATCAGTTGTTACTTCTCTTTCATTTCTAATTTTATTTATTTGGATCCTCTCTCTTTTTTTCTTGATGAGTCTGGTTAAAGGTTTGTCAATCTTGTTTACTTTTTCAAAGAACAAGCTCTTGATTTCATTGATCTTTTTTAAGCTTCTGTCATTTATTTTCACTCTGATCTTTCTTATTTCCTTTCTTCTACTTCCTGTGGGCTTTATTTGTTGTTCTTTTTCTTGTTGTTTTAGATGCAGGGTTAGATTGTTTATTTGAATATTTTCTTTTTAAGCTATGCCTGTAATGCTATGAATTTCCCACTCAGGACTGCTTTTGCTGTGTCCCATAGATTTTCCATTGTTGTATGTTCATTTTTATTTGTTTCAAGAAAATTTTTTATTTCTTCCATGATCTCATTATTAACCCATTTGTTATTTAATAGCATATTATTTAGCCTTCAAGTGGTTTTCAGTTTTTCCATTGTAGTTGATTTCTAGTTTCATGCCATTGTGGTCAGAAAAGATGCTTGATACGATTTTAGTCTTAAATTTGAGACTCGTTTTGTATCCTAATATGTGGTTTATCTTAGAAAATGTACAATGAACACTTGAAAATAATGTATATTCTGCTGCTTTGGGATGAAAGGTTCTAAAGATATCAATTAAATCCACTTGATCTGGTATATCATTTAAGGCCCTTTTTTTGTTAATTTTCTGTCTGGAGAATGTAGTCATTGATTTTAGTAGGGTATTCCCTGCTATTATAATATTGTAAATTTCACCCTTTATGTCCATCAATATCTGTTTTATATATTTAGGTGCTCCTATATTGGGTGCATAAATATTTACAATATTTATATCCTCTTGATGGATTGCTCCCTTTATCATTATGTAACCTTACTCTAGCCTTTGTTTTAAAGTCTATTTTGTCAGTTATAAGTATTGCTACCCCAGCTTATTTTTCATTTCTATTTGCATGAAATACTTTTTCTATCTCCTTTGCTTTCAGTCTATGTCAGTGATGGGCAATCTTTTGAGCTTGGTGTGTCAAAGTTCACCAAAAAACTGAGCTTAACTCGGGTGGAGTGTCCTTCAAGGAAAAAACCCATAATTTTCCGATATTTATAATTTAAATAACAAAAGTGTTTTGGCCTACAGACCTCTGGCACAGAGTGTCTACACTACAGCAAATGTTTTATCCTTAGCTACTGCACTTGGCTGTGCAGCAGCCAAGGATGAAACGTTTTTCTCAGTATGTGGCCCCATACTTCTCTGTTATGCGGCCACATGTCATTGAAAATTGTTACATGTTTCAGTGCTGACACACGTATCATAGGTTCGCCATTACGCTATCTTTTGTTCTGAGGTGGGTCTTTTGATTGGAGCATTTAATCCATTTACACTTAAGGTTATTATTGATATATACTTAGTTATTGCCATTTTAATCTTTCTCTTGATGTCTTTTTTCCTTTGCTCTTTTTATATCAGGCCTCTTAACATTTCTTGCAATACTGGTTTGCTTGTAATGAACTTCTTGAATTTTTTTTTATCTGGGAAGCTCTTTATTTCTCCTTCAATTTTAAATGATAGCTTTGCTAAATAAAGTAGTCTTGGTTTTTAGGTTCTTGTTTTGTATCTATCACTCTGAATAATTCTTGCTAATCCCTTTTAGCCTGAAGTGTCTCTATTGAGAAGTAGGATGTCATTCTTATGGGGGCTCCTCTGTGGGTAATTAACGGCTTTTCTCTTGCAGCTTTTAATATTCTTTCTTTGTCTCTTACCTTTGGCATTTTAATTATGATGTGTCTTGGTTGATGTGGGCCTTCTCGGGTTCATTTTTAATGGTCTCTGTGTTTCTTGAACTTGTGTGACTTCTCTTTTTGCAGTTTAGGGAAGTTTATGACTATGCTTTCTTCAAGTTCTCTATCCATTGTTCATTCTCTTCTCCTTCAGGAATCCCTATGGTACAGATATTGCTTATCTTTATCTTATCACAGAGGTCTCTTAGAGTTTCTTCAGTATTTTTGAGCCTCTTTTCTTTTTTGCTGCTCTGCTTCTGTTCTTACATTTATCTTGTCCTCTAAATGGCTGATTCAGTCCTCTGCTTCATCCAGCCTGCTGTTGATTCCTAGTAGTAGAGTTTTCATTTCTGATATTATATTTGTCATTTCTGACTGATTCTTTTTTATGATTTCAGTGTCCCTTTTGATGCTTGCTTTCTCTTTGTTTATGTTCTTATTGTTATCATCCATTGTTACTCTAAGATCCTTGAGCATCCAAATAACGATTATTTTAAATTCTGCATCTTGTAGTTTGGTTACTTTCATTTAGTTCCTTTTCTGGGGATTTCTCTTGTTGATTCATTCCGATATTTCTTTGCCCATTTCATCTATATATTAGGTAGCTCTGCTCTGACTTTGAAATTTGATGTGGTGTCTTTATGAGGAAGATGGGCTCAGTGGTGCTGACTGACTTCCAGGCCACCTAGTTTCCTTGCTCTGGGAATGCTTCTTGAGGGTTATATTTACCCTCCTGTTATGAGTATTGAGCGTAGTTGAGCCTTGGTGGGTGCGGTTATCCCTTTAGGCTGGCTGGCTACAAGGGTCAATTTTGTTCACGTGTACTAGACACTGCAGTGTCTATCCTGTTGGGCATATTTATTCTCCACAGTGTCTGGTGCCTGCTAGACTCCTCCCTTGGGGGTGCCACTTGTGAAACTAGTTGAGTCTAACATTGGTGTGGACTGCCATCTACTACTGGTTGTGTTGGTTCTGGATCTTCTTGGGTTGGTGTCAGTAGTTGTTTGTAACCTGTCATGGCCTACCTGTGTGGAGCTACTGCTCTTTTTACTGTTTTTGTCTGGATTTTCTGTGCCTAGGCCAACCTGTACGTAAGGATCAGCTTCCTCCTGCTGAGAGATGACAGCAGAATTAAGAAAACAGACTCATTAAGAAAAAAGTCCCAAGCTTGTAAGATTTGCCTCCACTTTTCAGCTGCTCCACATCCTCTTGTAGCTGTCTGGTCTTCCAATAGAGTCTTCTGTAGGGAGACTAGTGTGGGCTCAGACTGGCCTCCCACCACCAACTCCTCTATAGGTTACAAGCTTGGGGGGTTAGGGCAGTTGAATTTGGGAATACCAGATTAGTGGGACCCCCTACTTCAGGGGTCTCTTGATCAGGAGCTCAGTACAAGGAAAGTGGCTCCTATTCCAGAGCCTAATCTTTCAAACACTGCTGAATACTCCAGTTCTATACAGCTCACAAAAATTCACTTCATATGAAGCAAGAAAATATCCCTTAATTTTTGTGAGCAGTATATTTTTCCCTAGCAAGGTGAGCATCAGGTTCAGATTGGGTGGGAGCAACAGTTCTCTCTGTTTCCAGCTGGGGAGTTCCTGGTCTCAGGGAGGAAATCTGAGAGAGTCCTGCCCTGGTGCTTGTGTCCTCCCCACCAAAAGTGGCTAAGCCCCTCGACCAGTTCTAACAATACGTATGCTCCTGGGAACCTGCACCTTGAATGTCCATGCTCCAAGCCTCTCGCTTCCCTCTGTGGAACCTAGCCCATCGGGCAAGATATCCAGCACCTGAGCCAGTTGGTGAAGCTTCACCCAGTCTAATGCACATAAGCTGCTGTGCTGGTCCTGACCACAGAAAGTGGAACTAAGCTTGCCTGGGCCCAGTGTCTGATGAGTCCTCCCTTCAGATACACCACCACCAAGGGTTGTTAGGTCTTGAACTGATGCTCTCTGCATCTGGCTCTGGATGTGCCAGCCTGACCAGTGGGGGACACTTCCTGTGACTGGCCCTTAGTAACTCTCTTGGATATACAAGCAAACCAGAGTTTGTTACTGCCTTTGCTGAGCTCAGGTATGCCGTGGACCAGTGCGTCTCTTAATTCTGGGTCTTGAGTGAGAATGGTGCAGAATTAAGAAAACAGACTCTTTAAGATAAAAGATGGGATCGGGAGGCTTCTGCAATGCTAATGGCAATATCCAAGTGCCCCATAGCCCTAGTTTGCTTTATTATATAGCCGTAGCAAATCAAGAAGTCTTTGATACGAAGTTACACATCTGAGGCAAAAACAGGAACTCTCCCAAGGCATAAACAGGAATCTCCCTACCATGCATAAGTGAAATCAACCAACATCTGAACAAAGAGTGAGAGGAAGGGCATGTAAATTGCTTCCAGAAACTTAACAAGCAAGTGAAGTGGGTGCAAATACTCAACATCATAGCCAATACGGAGGTGGAGGGGGGGAACTTAGCCTTTTGCTAAGCCTGGAATTTACAAAGATTTTTTGTCACTTGCAGTCAGTCTACAACACAGGCACACATGGAAATACCAAGCCACAGACCTAGGCTGGCTTTTACCAGAACTGGGGCAAAGTCAGCAACAGACCAAGGTTTCCTGAGATTGCCTCCTGTAGCCTCTGTCTGCTTGTGTTTGGTCACTGAAAAAACCTCTGGTGGAGTCTAGAGCCTGCAGCAATTCAGGGAGGGTGGTGGATACGGCTCCTACCCCATGGCCCCAGGTGTCAATCTGTCCAGACTTTTTTCAGAGACCTCAGTAGAGTGTGGCCCCTGGATTCCAGTGGGTTTGGCCTCTGAGACCCAGAGATGTGGTTTCCCCACAGTCTGGACAGTTTCTACTGAATTTCCTATGAGGTGGAAGTATCTCATAGACTTGGGAGAATGCAGGGGAAAACTCCAGCCTCAACACCAAAAAACCGAGTCATAATGCGCCCCCTGCTTCCTGGGTGACTTTTTAGAATGGTCCAGTCTCCATAGGGTGGGGCAAGAGGGATTCCCAAGGGCAGGGCAGTTGCTTTTCCCCAGGCTGATGCAGCATAGAGGGGGCTGCTTCACCCACGAAAGATGGTCACTGCAGTGTTGGGAAATGACTCAGCACAGGGGCTCTGGTGGCTGTCCCCCACAGTGTCTCTCCTTTGGCCTCCAACTTCACACTCTCGTCACACAGCTCTAGTCCTCTCAGCCCTGCCCCACCAGTAACCCAGGTAAGTGGCTGTGACCGAAATTTTCTGCCCCGGCCCTTTAAGATGGCACCTACATCTCCGAAAGCTCCATCTCTTTCTCGCAGACAAAAACCTTGGTTCTTTTCACTGCCAAATGCTGTGTGGGCATCTTTTCTAGGCTCTGGGGCTCTAGGCTGGGGTGTCGGGCCTGGGGCTGAGGACCCACACCTTTCAGGGCAACCCTCCTCACAGTGAGAGTCCCTCCAGACCCTCCACAACAGCTTGGTCATGAGAGCAGGACAGCCCTTTCTGTGTCTTTGCCCATCTTACCAGTCTTGGTGTGGCTTCTTTTGTGATCCTTGGTTATAGACTCCTCTTCATTTAGTCCAAAGTTGATTTTTTAAGATGATTGTTCTTGAATTTAGTTGTATTCCAATTTGGTTCTCTGAGGTGGCAATTAGGACATCCATCTCTTCCATTGCCATCTTGGATTCTCTCTAACGTCTTGATATAAAATTCACAAATACTAAGATGAAAGAATAAATTGTAAATGTTACTTATTTTACTATAGCATAAAGTTAAACTCCGGAGTTGATCTGTTAAATTATTCATCTGTTAAAATTACATGTTTCAGAAAATGAATTACCATGGTTGAATTGGGAAAGACATGACCATTTATGTTAAAAAAGTATATAGCTTTGTCACCTAAGGTAACTACAGAAACTTGATAAAGGCATTTAAGTTTGTGAAGGGCTATTATGTGGAAGAGGCAATAGACTTACTTTGTGGTGCTCTGAAGATAAAATTGTGGTAGACATTATGGGGAACTAGATAGGTCTTTAGAATGGACTTTCTAACAACCAGACCATTATAAAAATGAAATAGGACTTCCTCTAGATTATTAAGCACTCTGCTTTGTTATGTTTTCAGAGACTCGTAATTTTCATTCTATGGATTCTGGTACCTTATAGAATTTTATTTTTATTCTCTCTCATTTTAAAGTTTTGGTACTCTCTTTGTATCTATCACTCAAAATGTCTTCTCCAGACTAAGTTTCCTTATCAGATATACCAGTGATAGTCAACATAGTCCCTACCGCCCACTAGTGGGCGGTAGCGGAGCAATCAAATGGCGCTGTGATTGCATACTAATCAACTAACCATTCACTAGTCAAGATCAGGACAGCGGTCATGCTCTGTTACAGGGCATTTGTATTGGGACCGCGCCCGACCTCTTTCATGACCGGCCGGCCGGCATCCGTGAACAGCCAGGTACCTGACCCCACGTCCACACCCGCTGCCCAATCCTGCAGGCAGTTTATGGCTGCTATTGTCGCCCCAAAACTAGCAGTTTGTTGTTTTAGTACCCCGTAGACAAAGAACTCCATGGTTCGACGTTTCTTTCTATAACAGAAACTGTCAGACAGTAGAGTCACCAATTAACTCATATTTTCATCTCGATTCCTGGATGTTCCCGCTACATAAAATTTTATAAAATGCACAACCACAGATACTCACTAACTTAGTGTCGTCTCTACAAACTTTCGTTCAACCACGACACTTGTAACGAAGTGACCACGCAACAGACTTCAAGCACATAAGTTTTGTTCATGTTATGTAAGTGAAACTAAATCGTTACGTAATTGAAACTAAAGTCAGTATGTAGTTAGATTTCTGAGAGCAAGCACATGCTTACAGTTTCAAACAAAATATTATGAAATATCATGAGCCCATGTCTCAAAAAAAAAAAAATACTCACATGGCTATTCACCAGAGTATCTGAAGATGGATTTCATACAATCTGTTGCAAATAAACAACATCCAATGTGTTTATTGTGCCATAAAACATTATCCAGTGAGGCAATGAAGCCAAGTTGATTGCGAGAACATCTTTCTACAAAGCATCCAAATGACAAGGACAAGCCCATTGAATATTTTCAGGAAGTATATAAAACATTTCAAAATCGTTCAACTATCGTTGCATCATTTAAGAAACAACATACAATGAACGAAGATGGATTAATTGCCACTTATTGCATTTCACAAATAATCGCAAAAAGTGGTAAAAGCTGTAATATTGGAGAAACTATAATAACACCCTCTATAAAAGAATTTATCTCAACAGTAATGCATCAGGATATACCTCAAGTTTTAAAAACGTTGCCCCTAAGCGATAGCACAGTAAAGCGACAAATTGATGAAATGGCAGTTAATGTTGAAAACAAACTTATAAGTATTCTCAAAAACTCTTCATTTTCCATACAGTTGGACGAATCTACCATTGCAGATAATGATGCTTTATTGATGGCATATGTATGCTATTTTGATGAAAACAATATATTACGAGAAGAAATGCTATTCACAATAAATCTCATCACAGATAAGGATTATCTATATTTAATACCGTGAGAACATACTCTACAAAAAAATAATATTCCTTTGAATAATATTATTGCATGCGCTACTGATGGAGCACCATCAATGATAGGTCACTATGGTGGATTTGTTGCTTATTTGAAGCAGGAAGTGCCAAATGTTTTATGTATTCATTGTATGGTGCACAGACAACATCTTATAGGAAAACATCTAAGTACAAGTCTTCATGCATTATTAACTATAATAACTCGAGCTGTAAACAAAATAAAATCCAATGCAAAGAATGATAGAATGTTTCAGAAGCTTTGCCAGGACAATAATGAAGATTTTATTAAGTTACTTTTGCACACAGAAGTTCAGTGGCTGTCAAAAGGTACATCTTTGGCTAGATTTGTAGCATTATATGATAGTGTCATACAATTTTTTGAAAGTAATAATGAGACCAATCTGTGTCAACAGTTAAAAACAGTAAAGAATGATGCCTTTTACTTGGCAGATATTTTCAAGAGATTTAACAATGTCAATTTGCAGCTTCAAGGAGCTAATCAAACTCTTACAGGTTGCCAAAGTATTGTGCTATTATTTGACAAACTTGAACTACCTTGTCATAATCTATTGAAGAATTTCATCAGTTTCCTCAAGTATCATCTATAAAAGATGATGTAACTCCAGAGGATATTGACAGATTCAGTAGCCACCTCAACAAACTTAAATTGGACATGGAAAGACGATTTGAAGATATTTTGAAATTGAAGGTCATATGACTGACTGGATGAAAAATCCTTTTACTGCAAATATTGAAGAGGCTGATACAACTTGCCAAGAAGAACTGTTAGAAATTAGATACGATGAAGAAAGTAAACATAAATTTGACAGTGGTGAATATTAAAAACTATGGCAAAATAAAAAATGCCAGTCATATATCCAAATACATGGAAAATGGTATTCAGTTTATTGGTACCTTTCCCTACCTCATATATTGCGGAATCAGGATTTAGTGCTGTTAATCACATTATGACGAAAGAAACCACCTGAATATTTCCAAAAGGGGAGACCTTCGTTTGTTCCTCACAAAAATTGAACCAGATATTCAATATTTAGTTTTCCAGCATCAGCCTCAGGGATCCCACTAATAATTCAATTAACTAATGTAATTTCTATGTATGCAAAGTATTTTTTATTTATTGCATAAATAAAAAGATATAACTATAGTAAGTTGTTTTATAAAGATTTATTCTGCCAAACTTAGTGAAAATCTGACATAAAGTACTTGGTAAGTAATTATTATTATATGTTTTAACTTGCTGTAACTGCTTTATAAATTTTATAAAGTAAAGTTACTTCCCTACTTTATAAATCACCATTACTGTGGAACTGGTGGGTGGTTAGAAAATTTTACTACTAACAGAGATACAAAAGTGGGCGGTAGGTATAAAAGGGTTGACAACCCTGTTTATACCGTCAGTCATTCTGATTGTGCTTGTCTCGAGTTATCAATGCCCTTGGTAAAATGGGGTGGTTGTATCATAAACTGTTTTCTAGTCCATCTGTTGGTACTGTTTTCTTTTATATCTAACTACCTAGACATATTCAAATAACTTCTCATTTTTCACAATCTTAACCAAGTATTTTTAAATTAATTATTTAGTTATGTTTCCAGAAGACAGAGACGACACCTTAAACAATACCTGCACGTAATAAGCATATTTGAATGAATGAATTTCACTCTTTTTTCACAATGGTAACAGTGGTACACATTCAGGTTACTTGAAGCATGCAAAACTTTCTGACTTCATTGTTTTTTTCTGTACAGGAATTTCGACAGAAAGTAATGCTAGGAACTCCTTTCCTAGTTATTTGGCTGGTTGGGTTTATAGCAGACCTAAATATTGATTCTTGGCTCATTAAAGGGCTAATGTATGGTGGTGTTTGGGCTACAGTACAGTTTCTTTCAAAGTAAGTGTGCCATTTTAAATATATTTTAAACTAAATATGAAAGAAAATTTGGATCTGCTAAATAAAATTAATGTTTTGTGTGTTCAGAACACTTTATTAACATGTTTGATCTTAATGTAGTGTTAAAGAATTTTGGCAAATTTATATGTGAAATATTTTAATATTTTAGATTTTTAACATTGTTAAACTGATTTTAAAGGTGCTTTTGATAGCAATCTAGCATTACTTTTTAAGGCTAAAATACAGTTTTAAAACATTTCAACAAAAGTGGACTTGAATTTGTTGAAGTCTAAATGTATTGTAATATGATATTGCTTATTTCTAGGTAATTTTAATGCTTGAGCTTACCTTCCCATAGATTTTTTTTTGTCATAGTATGCAAGAAAATGATACGATTTTAGTAGCAAGGTAGAGTCTAAGCATATGAAGTAAGCTCAGATTTTGTTTTTTTAATTAATATTTTCTTCTCCCTCTTTTTTCTTTAAATATTGTGATCATTTCTTTTTCTTCTGTCCTTAGATCTCATTGCCTTAAAGATGCCCATCCAGCAAACTTAGGCAGTTGTCTATGATTCAGACCTTCCCACCTGGCTTCCATTCATTTCTTTAGTACTCTGTTATTTTCCTATATTTCAAAAAAAAGAGTTCTGCAAATAATTTACATGGAGATGAGAATGACTAGTAGTATACTAATGTGTTAACTCTCAGGAAGAGGATTAATTCTAGGTAATTAACCTCATGTAAATGTTTCTAGGAGCTTTGAGGGCTGTTATAAATAGGAATTCACCAAGATTTTCTATTGAACCTAAATGGATGGTTGATCCTGCTTATGTTTGATGAAACTTATTAATACTTATTTTTCCCAAATTCTAAGTGCTGTAAATAATGACCTTTGGTTCCACTAAATTAGTTTATTCTACCTGAAAAGATGCGGTGAAGACTTAATAGGAGTTTGTAGGTTAGGAGAAATAATGATGAAATATACAGAAAAACTTGAGAATTGCTTTGTACTTACTATTCAGAATTATAACACATCACCAGTGAATAATATGCTAAATAATAGAGTTACTACTGTATATACTAAAGTTGAATTTTTTTATCCAGAGCATAGAAGTAGACTGAAATTTTGTAATTGGAAAGTAAATGGGATATAATTTTAACTCTTGGTGAATTTAAAGGTGCTTCAAAAACTTGCTGAGTCATTTCAGCTGTGAACTCATTGATTACTATGAAAACAGTCTTGTTTTCTCAAGTCTTCCTCTATCATCATTTATCCCCCTATACACTCTTCCATCCCCCACCCCCCACCACACTGTTGTAGGTGTCCATGAGTTTTTATGAAAACACTTTGGTATTTAAGCATTATGTGCTTCTGGATTTTGGTTAAATCAGAGTTTACTATGCAAAATATGTGGTTTCATTTACATATGTAATGCTCATTTTCACAATGAAATATACAACTCAGATTTTATAAAACTTATGTTTTACAGATCCTTTTTTGATCATTCAATGCATAGTGCATTGCCCCTTGGAATATATTTGGCAACCAAGTTCTGGATGTATGTGACTTGGTTCTTCTGGTTTTGGAATGATATCCTTTGGTTCTGAAGGTCGTATCTAAGCAATGTTTGTTTGTTATTTAAATAAATGTTTAATAATATTTTAACATTATGACTGAACTACTCACAGTTAACAGTGAAACAATATTTCTAGAAAAATAAGTACGAACAGTATTTCTAGAACTATAAGTATGTAAATCTGTTTTTAAATTATTACATATTGAACAGATTCCTTTGAAAACTGCTTTTGATAACGTAATAATAGCTACCATTTATTGTATGTTTCAAAGACATTTTATTAAATACTTTGTGTAATTTAATATACTTCCTGTACATTAGTATTGTTATCTCCATTTTATAGTTGAGAAAATTTAGGCTTAAATAGGTCAGTTATTACCCTTGCTCAAGGCTACACAGCTAGTCTCTGATGTAGGTGGATTCTATAACAAGTATTCTAAATCTTTTTTTAAAACTGATCTTTATGTTTTAGTATCAAACTGTTTTCTCTAAATATTTTCTTAATTTCACAACTTATTATTTTGCTATGGTAGCTAACAGTTAATTCTCTTTTTTGCCTCATGAAAAGTATGTAATGCTGTATCTTCAAATATTTGCTAACTCCAATAAGTTATTTTAACGTAATATACTTTTAAAAAGTAATATAATTTCAAATTGTAAATATGTGTGCACATGTGATTTCAAAGAAGTAAGGTCAGTGCCAACTTCTGATAATTTTACATAAGAAAAGTTCAGTCTGTAAGATAGTCTGATTTATTATAATAAAGGCACGTATTTCATAAATGTTTGCTAATAAGTCATTTTTAAAACATTACCATAGCCCTGGCTGGTTGGCTTAGCGGTAGAGCATCAGCCCGGCATGTGGAAGTCCTGGGTTCGATTCCCAGTCAGGGCACACAGAAGAAGCGCCTATCTGCTTCTCCACCCTTCCCCCTCTCCTTCCTCTCTGTCTCTCTTCCTCTCCTGCAGCTAAGGCTCCATTGGAGCAAAGTTGGCCCCGGGCACTGAGGATGGCTCCATGGCCTCCACCTCAGGCGCTAGAATGGCCAGCAAAGAAAAGAAAAACCCCTAAACATTACCATAAAGCAGATAAGATGTGTTTTAAATGGGTGCAGTTTTCGGTGACTTGAATACTTTTAATTAATACTCGATTTCACTTCACAGCCTTACATGTTATAACACTGTATTCTTTTTGTTAAAGTTGTTCTGTATTTTAATTGAAAAACAGAACATGCTTATTTTATTTTTGAGAGTTAAGCACAATTGTAGCTACATTTATAATTCTTATATTTTTATAGTGTATATGATTACTTTCAGAAAGTGTAGTACTTTTAAAATACTTCCTCAGTATAAGTCTAGTGAAATTTTTCCATGTACAGTTCTCATTAGCTCATTTGGACCTTGAATTATTATACTTTGACATAAACATTGTTCTTTAAGAATTTATTATTAAACTTTAGAATAAAACAGATTTGCTTGTTTTTATCACCTCATCTGTTTTAAATGTATAAAAAAAGCACTGACCTCTGAAATGACTTTGGTATTCCAGACATATTTTCTAACTTTATTTCCTAAATTGGACAGTAAATTTTATGTTCAAGAGAAAATGTTAGATTCCCATCTCGAAATAATTTTAGACTGTTGTTAAACTCTTCATCTGTTATACATATAATTGGGGAAAAATGAAAATTAGTAAATTACCAAATATTGAGAACTTTATGCCAGACTTTTTTATATAGTATAATTTGAATTGTTTTTTCTTTTCTGTATTTGAATATAGTTTAAAAAAAGTAACTATGCAAGTTTCCACAGTTGGGGAGTTGAGATTGTGAGAGGCAGATTTTGAGGGGAGGCCAGGAAAATTAAGTCTATTCAACTTCCTTATTTGAATAATTCTGCCTTTAAAATGGTTGGCATATATTTATTTTTAAAATATAAGGAATAAATTGAACATGCTAATTTTTCAAATAGAAAGTGTAGGATGGAAATACTAACTTTTATACTTGTCTGGAGAGGAAGGTTGATCATAGTATTGTCTCAGAGAATTCTTGAAAAGATGATTATAATATAGTTAAAGACATACCTGACATGTACTTTGTTATTTATATATAACTTTTTAAATCTTTAGTTTGTGTCCCAGTGGGCTTTAAATGTGCTTTTACATATCTGAATGTGTATATGTGTATCTTACTCATGGAATGTGGAGTGAAATCACAAATACCTTTAAATGTTGGTTATCAGAAATACCTTTTACATTTCTCTGTTGTAAAAGAACTGTATCTCTAGGTCCTATATGATTTTGGACCTACTTATTTTTTGTTTTTCAGTATTAAATTTCTGAAGCCAAATAGAAAAGCTCAAAAAACTTTCAGGAGAAAAAAAACACCCTGCAGGAATCGAATAGTAGAGAGCCCAGATTAATTTATAATGGACACACAAAGGATATTAGATAGGAAGGAGCCATTAGGTTCATGGTACGTGATAATGGTTAAGATACAGAGAGAAAATAGCAGCAGCCATCAGGGACTACTATTTTCGCTAACCCCAGTCTCCTTGCTGTTGCTTCTATCACTTTCCTCATGCTACTATGGACTACAAATGTAATTAAAGCTGATTAGACTAGTTTTAAAAAATAGCATTACAGTCAGTTTTTATTATTCACTGTCATTCTGTTCTATAATGTCACTGTGAGTATACATTGCTCCTAAGGGAAAAAGGTTAGCTTCCTGTAAACTTCTGGTCACATTTTTGTTAATCAATTAGTGCATAACCTTTTTTTAACATGTGTTTCTGTTTAAACACCAAATTTAGTATTTATTGTTGATTCGTTAACACTGAACACATAGTCTACAGCACTATAAACCATGCCTAAACATTATCTAACTCAAAACATATGTAGGTCTAAAATCATATAGGACCTAGAGATACAGTTCTTTTACAACAGAGAAATGTAAAAGGTATTTCTGATAATCAACATTTAAAGGTATTTGTGATTTCACTCCATATTCCATGAGTAAGATACACATGTGTGTTTTCTCTGGAAAGCATACACAGGCTTCCTGTACTTAGGAACATTAGATAGCACTCCGGCACTATAGAGGCCATTTTAAAGGCAAAGTTAGCAACAAAAAATACAAAAATTTAAAAAGTATGGCACTAAACAGACTATTAAAAAGACTTGTTTACACTGTCAAGGTGAAATGAGAAGGCAGAGTGTCGTGTCACCTTTTTCAACTCAGTTGGGAATGTTTATGTAGGGTGACTCATTATTTGCCACTTTGATTGATTTGGGGGCTGCAAATAAACTTTTAGTGAGTAGGCATGAGGACCAACTTTATGTTTTTCATAGTATACCCAACTTAAGTGTTTTTGTGATAATGAATTTTATATTGATATAAACTATTTTTTTAAATAAATAAGTTCTTATTCTTCTTTTTTTTTTTTTTTACTATTCATTAAATGATTATCACCTCATTATACACCTTACATTTATTCAGTGCTTTTTGGCTTATAACTCTCTGAGATATTTTACTTAGTTCTCAGAACAGTTATCTGAGATTAAAAAAACCAAAATGCACAAATTGTAATGCTATTTTCTAACTAATGGTTAAATTGAGATTCAGAGAAGTTGTGTGTCTTGCTTAAAGTCACATAGGTAGGTGATTATCAAGTCTAGTGCAGAACCCAGACTTTTGACCTGACAAGTGTATCTTCCAATTATGCTCTGAACATAATTTTAAGTTCCTAAACCTTCCTGTAAAACAATTTGGCAACCTCTAGGAAGAGCTTTAAAATTACTCTATGATTTCTTTTTTTTAAAATTAATTAATTTATTTATTTATTCATTTTAGAGAGGAGACATGAGAGAGAGAGAGAAAGGGGGGAGGAGCTGGAAGCATCAACTCCCATATGTGCCTTGACCAGACCAGTGCAGGGTTTTGAACTGGCGACCTCAGTGTTCCCAGGTCGACGCTTAATCCACTGCGCCACCACAGGTCAGGCACTCTATGATTTCTTAATCATTCATAAGTAAGTAATCAGAGGTAAAGTCAGAGATTTATTTACTAGAATAATTATCATAGTATTGTAATAGGGAGAAATGGAAACATTCTAAATATCCTACCTTAATACAGGGGTAGTTTTATCATCTACACTACATATGGTATGGAATAAAATAGCCGTTAAAATGTTTTTTTAAATACTTAATGATATGGGCTGTTGCTTAGAATATAATAGATGAAAAATACTAAATTATGTGTGCATAGTGATTCTAATTTTAAAATACACAAAGGATAGGAACTAGAAGTGAGCACATGTAATTTTGGCAGTGATTATCTGTGGGTGTTAGATTCACAATGATTTTATTTTGTTCCTTATTCTTTTATTTATTTGAAAATTTTATTGCCCATGCTATTTTTATAATAATCAGTTCTAAAATTTACTGTTATAAGCCAGTACAGTCAACTGTGGTTGGCACTACTTTTGAAATATTGACAATAGACTATTAGAAATTTTTGTGTCTAAAAATAAATTGTTTTCAATTAGGTTTCAAGTTAAACTAAGTTTTTAAACTAAGATAAATATGAAGAACTCAGAGCCTGGGGTAATTATGCATATAAAAATGAAGAATGCATTAATTATTGTTTTCGCCATTTTCTTCTATGCATTTCCTCTTAAGCACTTTTTTTTATAGTTTCTTCTTAAGACTTCTTCAGTTTTCTGTCTATCTTTCCTAGATATCTTCTAGTATCCTTTAAGTTTTTTAAATATCTTTCTTTAGATAACCAATTACCACCTACAATATTGCTATAAATATTATTGTATATCTTTCTTTTTGTACACATGTGCACAGTTCTCTGAAGTCATTAATTTTGGTCTTTAAGTTCTTATGTATAATTTGACCACAGTGTATAATGAATGATGTGATGGGAGGGGGTGGTATCTTCCTTTTTGCTTATTAAAGAAGTTCCTGCTCTAATACACCCTACCCTCACTCAATTGCAATTTATTCTTTTTTTAATTAAAAAAATTTTTTTTCTTTTCCAAGTGAGAGAAGAAGAGAGAGAGAGAAATACACTCTCTCATGTGCCCCTACCAGGATCTGCCTGGTAATACTCATCTGGAGCTTATGCTCTGCCTATCTGGGGCCATGCTCGCAACTGTGCTATTTTTCAGTGCCTTAGTCTGAGTCTCCATGGAACCATTCTCAGCGCCCAGGGTTAGTGCGCTCAAATCAATCAAACCATGGCTGCGGGAGGGAAGGGTTGGAGAAGCATATGGTCACTTCTCCTGTGTGCCCTGACTTGAAATCAAACCTGAAACATCCACATACTGGGCTGATGCTCTACCACTGAGCCAACCAGCCAGAGCCAATTGCAATTATAGCCTTGATATTCGTGATATACAAATAATGGTCACCTTCGTAGGTCCTCACACGGCAGGAAGAAAGCAAGAAAGCTAGATCTCTCTTTTTTCTTCTTATATACCTTTCTATCATGTTGGGGTCTCACCTTTATGACCTTATTTAACTTTAGTTACCTCCTAAAAACCCTATCTCCAAATATAGTCACATTAGAGGTTAGGGCTACAACATACTAAGGAGGGGCATACTATTCAGACCCTAAAGGATTGAGGAGAATTTTGAGTTTGTTTTCTTGTCTACAGTTTTCATACTACTTACACAGATAGGGGTGGGATTAAGAAATCCCCAGGCAGCCTGCTTCACTAGAATCCTCTTCTTTACTTGAGCTTCAGTTTGAACTTGGTGGTATATTGTGGCTCTTTCATTTCTAAAGTTGTTCTGGTATTTTGTAGGGCAGTTGGTTTGCTTTCCTGTTTTTGGTTTATTTTGTTGGGTATTATGGTAAGTTACAGCTTTAGTTCACAGCAGGCATTAGAATAACATTGAAGTAGATTAAAGAGTTAAAGGTAAAAAAAGATTCCATAAACATTTCATAAACATTGATGACAAATACTTTTTATCTCTTATTGAAAGACTGTTTAAGCATAAAAGCATAAATAAAATTAAGACAATAAAATAACACTTTTTTACCTCTAAAATTGGCAACATCTTTTTCTTAACTCAGTGCTTATGCAAATGTAGCAATCAACCATTATGTGTTGCTAGTGGGGTTATAAATTGGCTTATCTGTTTGGAAATATATGACAGTATAAAATATATTAAGCCTTAATAATGTTCATACCCAAGAAACTGTTTTTACATTTTATAACCTAGTACATGCTATTGAGCACTTTGGGAAAGCAGAATAGCATAGAGAATAAGAGCCTGAGTTTTAATATCTACCCTATCTCTGAATCACTCTAACTGTGGGCTACTTAAACTCTGCCTCAGTTTTATTATCTATAAAGTGAAGATAGCAGGATTTATCATAGAGCTCTTGTGTAGCTTAAATGGCACATAGTTAGTGACTAATAAGTGTTATTTTTATTTTATTGATGTTAATAAATACACTATAATCCCAGTTGTGATAAAAAATGCACAGTGCCAAAAATAAAAGAATTTATCTCTGGATTGTGGGATTATTGTTTTTGTCTTTATACTTGGTACCTTATAGTGTTTTCTGATTGTTATCAAGAATAAAGGTTGTTTTGAACCTTTACAGAAAACCATGGCATTGTAGAGAGTGACTCTGAATTTTTAAATTCCAGTAAATTTTAAAAATCAGCTAGGCTGACGTATTGCTAAAACTAAGTACAAACTACTATTTGAAGATATCTCTACTGCTAAAGAACAACCCCCCCCCCAAATTTTGTTCATTTAGTATTTAATTCCTTTCAAATCTTTGTTTTTTTCAAATATATCTCAAATTATATCTCCTTCAAATCTGAAGTCATTGATTTCAAATTTGCCAATTTCATCCAGGCTATAAGAATCTGACCTGCTTATTTACATGTTAGCATTTTTTTTTTTTGAAACTGTTGTAGTTAGTTAAAGGTACTACCCCTGAAAAATGCCAGGTTTCAGTATTCTTTGCACATAGATTTACCCCAGCTTTATTCTCAGGAAATTTTTAGTTGTTGAGACAGCTGAAAATTTGACTTCCTATTTACTCTCTATACTAGCACATTTTCTTTTTTTGTGTGTGTGGCAAAGACAGAGTCAGAGAGAGGGACAGATAGGGACAGACAGACAGGGACAGAGAGAGATGAGAAGCATCAATCATCAGTTTTTTGTTGCTACACTTTAGTTGTTCATTGATTGCTTTCTCATATGTGCCTTGACCGGGGGGCTACAGCAGACCGAGCAACCCCTTGCTCAAGCCAGCAACCTTGGGCTCAAGCTGGTGAGCCTTGCTCAAACCAGATGAGCCCGCGCTCAAGCTGGCAACCTCGGGGTCTTGAACCTGGGTCCTCAGCATCCCAGTCTGATGCTCTATCCACTGCGCCACCGCCTGGTCAGGCGGCACATTTTCTGAAATAAAGATGGTGAAAGTTGGGAGAAATAGAGTGGAGAAAGAAAAGTCACTTTCATGTATGCCAGGTAATAATTATTAACTCTTTCTTCTTCCTTTTTTTTCTCCTGTATTTTATGTGGTTATTTAGTGGTTTGCTATTTACCAAACACATAGGATTATTTTATTCTAGAAGCTGTTCTTACCTGACCAGGTGGTGGCACAGTGGATAGATCATCCACATGGGACACTGAGGGACCCAGGTTCGAAACTCCAGGGTTGCCAGCTTGAACCGTGAGGTCACTGGCTTAAACATAGGGTTGCTGGCTTGAGCTTGGAATCAGTCATGACCCATGGTTGCTGGCTTAGGTGGCAAGATCTCTAGTTTGAAGCCCAAAGTCGCTAGTTTGATCAAGGGGTCACTGGCTCGGCTGGAGCCCCTCCACCCACCCGTTCAAGGCACATATGAGAAGCAGCAATGAAAAACTAAGGTGCTGCAACTATGAGTTGATGCCTCTCTTCTTTCTGCCTTCCTGTGTGTCTCGTCTCTTGCTAAAAAAAAAAAAAAAGCTATTCTTTTTCTGTGCATTGTAAGAAATGTGAACAGTGTATATCTGTGATAATGTCCAAAAATCTTACAAAATTTTTATATGATACTTCTACCTACATAAAATTTTGAAAATGAAATCTTAGTATTCCAGATGTTCTAACGACATTGCTTTATTTCTTTCTACTGTTATTTAAAAGTCCTTGATTAGTTATTTTTATAAGTGTTTAGTACATTTTTTATATTTTCATTAGATAGAAAAATGTGACCATAGAAACTATTTGTGTTAAGCAACATTATAAATACCTTTTCTAAATTTAAGGTCAACTTGAATGTTTTCAAAAAAGAAAATGGAGAGAATTTGAAAGCAGTCTTTAAAGTGGTAGCTTTATAAAGATTTTAATGCATATTAATAAAGTAATATGTTAATAGCTTTGAACATGAGAAATTCCTCATTTTTGTCCAAAGGAATGATTATTTTAAAATGATACATTCATTGAATTTTTAGTGTATTCACTGACTTTAAAAAGTGTCAGATTGCCTGACCTGTGGTGGCGCAGTGGATAAAGTGTCGACCTAGGTACACTGAGGTTGCCAGTTCAAAACCCTGCACTGGTCTGGTCAAGGCACATATGGGAGTTGATGCTTCCAGCTCCTCCCCCCTTTCTCTCTCTCTCTCTCTCTCTCTCTCTCTCTGTCTCCTCTCTAAAAAGAAAATGAATAAAATAAAAAATTAAAAAAAATAAAATAAAAAGTGTCAGATAAGCCTACATGTTTATAGTTTATAAAGAATTGCCCTGGCTGGGTAGCTCAGTTATTTAGAGCAGCGTCCCCTATGCCAAATTTGTGGGTTTGATCCCCAGTCAGGGCACATACAAGAATCAACCAATGAATTCATATAAATGGAACAAAAGTTAGTGTTTCTCTGGTTCTCTCTCTCTTCAATTAATAAAGAGTATTCTAAGAATATATTTGAAGTTTATAAAGAATTCACATTTTTACTTTTTATACTTAGTTATGGACATATAGGAAATATATCTTTTGATATAATAGATAAACCAGCTTGTATAGTAGATGTAATAATCTGTTTTCACGTAATAAATAAAACAGCTTTAGATAGTAGATGTAATTCATTTTGATGTCATATATAAGCCAGCTTGTACTTTTTATTGGTAGGCAGATTTTTGTGGTAAAATTTTATGGATTATAAATTTACCTATAAGATTAATTTATTTATCATTGCCTCTTTAGATTCCTTAACTTTAGTTACATCTCAACTTTTTATTTATCCATCTTCCATTTCTTGCCAATAGTGTTGCACTTTTCTACAATTTCGGGAAATCTTGGAAGTCAGACCCAGGGATAATTAAAGCGACAGAAGAACAAAAGAAAAAGGTATCAGGACACAATCTAACTAGTCACATGTGTTTCACTGCCAGATTATTGGTAGTTATAGCAGACATTAGAGTACAAAGTAAGAAACTGTTTAGAATTTAATGAAGTTTCAAACCAAAATGAGATGTATAGTTGGTGCTCTTCTGCTTGTCCTAACACTTCCATGACATTTTATAATGTTATATTTCTCTTATTTCTAAGTCTATTGTGCTTGCAATATGGGGTGAATACAGTATTTTAAACATCTCTGTAAACCTTCAAATAATGTATTCTGTAAATATTCGTTGAATGACTATAAATTGGAAGATCAATAAATTGGTTGATAGTATAGATATATCATTTCAATAACTGAAATTTTTGTATATATGATCCAGGGCACCCCTCACCTGTAACACTGGTACTTAGGCAACCAAATTTATAATCTAAAGATGCATGTAAGTAGAGAATTGGACTTATTTTAAGTGATATTTTATCTTGTTTTTATAAACAAAACAAATCCTGATGAATTCTCTCTGCCTATACGGTAAAACACTGGTGTGTTTTTATGACCTAACCCCCTCTGCCCAAGCTAGAGATTGCTACTCTTATGTTACAGATCTTCAGACAGTACTGCTGATAATTGGTTAGTGAGGTTTTCTTAGTCCTAATCTAGTTCTGAAGATTCAGGACTTAGATTTAGTTTTATGTCTTAATCAAAGCCTATACAGACTAGCTCTAAGGGTAGGTAACTTAGTTTCATTCTCAGACGAATATTCCCATAACTAAGTTTATGGTTGCCTTTTCATATATCCAAGAAATAAAATTCCTGTATTTATACTGTGATGAACTAGCAGAAGTAAATAAATGATTTTTTTAGATGAAAACATTATTAAAAATATAAATTAAAAATTTATATTGTGTTTATTAATTGATATTGATGGCACGATAGTTGGTGAACATTGTTTAGTTTTGAATAAAATATATTTATTTTTTTAATTCACAGACAATAGTTGAACTTGCAGAGACAGGAAGCCTGGACCTCAGTATATTCTGCAGTACCTGTTTGGTAGTATTTTTTCCTTCACTCTTTCATCTATCCTCTTCCCTGGCAGTGGCATAGCATAGAGGGTGTGGGGAGCAAAGAGAACAGTTAGATTCTTTTGCTGAGCACCTTTCATACCCTTCAGAAAAGTGAAAGATGGTAAAACAATGTCTCCTTCCCAATGTGCTTATTTCCCCTGGTGGTAGAACTTGACAATAGTTTTGATTCAGAGATGTTATTTATTTGTATTCATTCTTACTCTCTTTTTCTCTCTTAAAATGTAACTTAAATAAAAAACTAAGTAATAAAGTCTTTAAAATTAAAGATTTAGGATGATCACTAATACTGTATTTTTCTAACTACATCAGTCTGTATTACAATGTTTATGCACCATTGAGCACTGTTTTGCTATGATATTAAAAATTGTCATAACCATGTTATAGATAAAATATATATGAAATTAAATAGCATTTATTTATGGAATCAGCCTTGATAATACTGACATTATATATTTATTATAGACATCAAATTTCTATAGAATAACACTATTATTTGTTTTAATTTTTTGCTTAATTTTTATAATTCTTGTGAAAAATGTGTAAATTCTACAATGGTTACCATATCTGTCTACATGGAAATAGAAATATCCGCAAAATATACGTGAGACTAAATGCTCTTTTATACCTTTAAGTTATATGTTGCAAATGAAGTAATGACTTAACATTTGAATAATAAAAAAAATAGTTAACTTAGTTTAGGATTATAGAATGAGTTTTTGAAACTGGGCTCTGCTGCCACAGATTATAAAGTTGTTATCACTCAATATTCTTTGAACGTACAGTCATGATTTTGAATATATACTGCTGTTCTTTGATAGCAACTTTAGGGTGACAACTAGATTTTTTGTATTTCAAGCATTCTTTGAAAAGGTTTTTGTTTCTGTACTTTACAATGTTATTTACATGATTGGATTCTTAGCATATAGAATGTTTTTATACTCTGCTGTTCTGTGGAAATACTATTCTGTCCCATAAAGTCAAGAATGCATTACTGATGTTTTTGCCATATGGCAAACAAATTTTTTATAGAGTCACTCAATACAGTTTTATTGGTAAACAAATATTTAATGGCAAGAACAAGTATATTTTTGTCATAGCATAAACATTTCGTTATGTATTATTGTAAGCAGTGTACTTCAGGATAGATAATTTGCTGTTATAAAGTAAAAGTATATGTATTATAAAATGATTTAAATTGACAGAGGTATTTGTCATTATATGGGTATCCTTCACTTTGTTAAACAGACAAGTTTCTAAGAAGGCACATGTAGATCAGAATTTCTTAAAAAATAATTATTTTGTAAAGTGAACTGAGGAAGAGACCACTATATTCAGGAGCCTGTGTTGGTTTTTTACTTTTTTTTTTAAGGAGGGAAGATAGTGAAACAGACTCATGCATGTGCCTTGACCAGGATCCACCCGGCAGCCCCCACCCCCACCCCCGTCTGGGGCTGATGCTTGAATCAACCAAGCTATCCTTAGCATCTGAGGCTGACAAGTTCGGACCAACCGAGCTATGCTCAGCGCCTAGGGCCGG
This sequence comes from Rhynchonycteris naso, assembly GCA_037038555.1. Taxonomy (NCBI): domain Eukaryota; kingdom Metazoa; phylum Chordata; class Mammalia; order Chiroptera; family Emballonuridae; genus Rhynchonycteris; species Rhynchonycteris naso. The sequence continues at coordinate 104,612,409 of CM072996.1, read as the reverse complement.
CACTCTAACAAGCTGAGCCATTGGCTGAGGGAGGTGAAGAAGGGAAGGAGTGGGAAAGAGAGGGGAGAAAAACAGATGGTCGCTTTTCCTGTGTACCCTGACTGGAGGAATCGAACCCAGAACGTCCATACACTGTGTGGATGCTCTAGCCACTGAGGCAACTGACTAGGGCCCAGGAGCCGTTGTCAGTATTGAGTTCAGAATTCTTTGACAAGTGAAGGGGAAATGTGGCTGAGAGTTATAAGTGGCGATAAAATTTGTTTGATATATTCTACTGCTTTCTCCTACATATATATGGTCTCATTGTCTGTGGTAAGAAATAAGTTACCCTTTTTTTTGATCCACAAATCATACTAGTACATGTAGGAACTACATAGTCCACCTATATTTTTTTCTTAGTACCTCAGAATAGTGTATAACCTTATGCAGGCTATTGGGGAAATGGCAGTGCTTTTGTTGTTGAAACACCAATGAAGGATGTTACAAACTTTGTTTTTGGCATAGGTTAATAAATCTAGCTTTTGTTATATATTCAGAATTGGGACTACCAGTCCTTTGAAGGTTACTACTGAGTTCTTATATTCATTTGGCTGGTTTAGATATTATAAAGTAAAACATTTTGCAATAATTAAAACATGCCCTGGCCGGTTGGCTCAGTGGTAGAGCTTGGCCCATCATGTGGATGTCCCAGGTTCGATCCTAGTCAGGGAACACAGGAGTAGGGACCATCTGCTTCTCCACCCTGATTGGAACAAGTTGTCCCCTGGCGCTGAGGATGGCTCAGGAGTAGTGACCATCTGCTTCTCCACCCTGATTGGAACAAGTTGTCCCCTGGCGCTGAGGATGGCTCAGGAGTAGTGACCATCTGCTTCTCCACCTTGATTGGAACAAGTTGGCCCCTGGCGCTGAGGATGGCTCCACGGCCTCACCTCAGGTGCTAAAATAGCTTGGTTGCTGAGCAGCAGAGGAACAGCCCCACATGGGCAGAGCATCACCTGATAGGGGGCTTGCTGGGTGGATCCTGGTCTGGGCGCATGCAGGAATCTGTCTCTCTGCATTCCTACTACTCACTTAAGAAAAAATAAAATAATTAAAACAAGAAGACATCATAAACATGAACTCTTTATTGCCTGTCAAGAGCTGAATAATGTATTTTATATTTTGTTTTGCAAGAAGTAGGGACTACCTAAACTTCTAAGCATGTTGTACTTTCTTAGATATGGCTATACATTTCAGTAGGGTACATGCTATACCTTAATCTGAGATCTCAGGAGGCACTTTAAGAGTCAAATGTGTACACTTAAATTTTTTGCTAGACTTGTTAACTTTGGGAAGGCTCATATGAAATGATTTTGAATTTTAAAAGCTTTTATTCAAAAAAAAGCTTTTATTCACTTTTAACTTTGCTTTCTTTTTACTAAAGAACAATTTTATTTTATTAAAGAACAACTAATATCAGACCGTTAATCACAATAAATTTTCATTTAGAAACCTGAAGAATGATGCCTTTATTATTCAGAAATTTGAGGGATATGAATTAAATATAGTACCATTCATCCAAACAGGGAATTGAGCTTTTGATTTTTAATCATTTGTGAATTGATGGTTCTACTCCATTCTTAAGAATTTATTTATATTCTAGAGTAGCTTTATTCTTTTCATCTTTGTTGTTGCAGTTGAATTTTTTTTTTTTTTTTTTACCTTTGGAAGTCTTAGTATAATCCTTTTTTTAAAAATATCTTTACTTTTTTATAATTGTCTTGAGAAAATACAAGTTCTGCTTTCCTCTCTAAGGTATAGTGCCTCTCATAATCTTTTAACATGCCTGTTAACAGATACGGAAACCAGTGAGGTCCAAACATTGTGGTGTATGCAACCGTTGTATAGCGAAATTTGATCATCATTGCCCATGGGTGGGTAACTGTGTAGGTAAGTTTTATTAGTAATTTCTAAACATATTGTTTATTTAAGTTATTCTAGGTAATTAATAAAGTACAATATTAAAGTAGATAGTGGAAAGTTTATTCCTGGACCTTACTACACTGCCTCCACCCCCCTAATTATCTTCTGGTTGACAAAATAACAACTCTTTTGAGAGGGGGGGGGGTTATAAAATTCGTATCTAGAAAAGATTGATATCATTTCTCTATCAATTTCTTCTGGTGCCTACTTCTTTTTTTTCATTGGAAAATAGTGAAATTGATGAGGCAGGTAGTATTTTTTTTTAGTAAACTAGAGAAAGTGAGACACTAAAATGTTTGAAAGGGTAATATGTACAGAGTCAGAAAAGAATGACAAATGAGAACTCTCCATACTTTGGTGTTCAAGAATAGTATAGTCTGAGGAGATGAACTGAGTGATCTGAGAGATGGCCCTGGAGATTGATGAGGTGACAGCAGGGAAACATTACAAAGATTGTGTAACTCTTGGAGAAAAGCCTTTGAAAAGTTGGATTATAAAGTTTATAAAAAGAAAGCTAAAATAGGGATATTTTAACCATCACAAAGCAAATAGTAGCATTAAACTCAGAATTGTGACTTATTTGGTTCATTGGGACTCTTGCCTTCAGAATGAATATTTTTGCAGCCATTACATCATTGTGTGTAATTATAAGCATTCTTATATTAAAACTTCAATTAAAACATTAGTTTTCTTGAAGAACATTACTAAAATAATTTGTGTGATATTTTCTAAGTTGTATCATACTTTTCATGACAGTCCCTCCCTCTTCCCAACTCTTCCCACCCTAGGTGTGTTTCCAGTTGTTTTTTCTTAACTGAAAAAAATTTCTTCTGTGTTGTTCTATAGGTGCAGGCAACCATAGATATTTTATGGGCTACCTGTTCTTCTTACTTTTTATGATCTGCTGGATGATATATGGTTGTATTTCTTGTGAGTACAATTAGTTTTTTCTCTTCTTGAAACACAAATGTTTGCTTACTCATGCTTACCATATTATCAAAAAATATGATAATGACAAATGTCAACTAAAAATTATGTTTTGGGGCACCTCACTGCAATGAAGCATAAAGAAATAAAGCAAATAATAAAATTATAAAACATGTTCAACATATAGTATAAGTATAGGCAATAGAATTATCACTGACTACCTTTTTATTTTATAGGGACAGAGAGAGAGTCAGAGAGAGGGATAGATAGGGACAGATAGACAGGAACGGAGAGAGATGAGAAGCATCAATCATCAGTTTTTTGTTGCAACACCTTAGTTGTTCATTGATTGCTTTCTCATATGTGCCTTGACCATGGGCCTTCAGCAGAGCGAGTAAGCCCTTGCTCGAGCCAGTGACCTTGGGTTCAAGTTGGTGAGCTTTTACTCAAACTAGATGAGCCTGTGCTCAAGCTGGCGACCTCGGGGTCTCGAACCTGGGTCCTCTGCATCCCAGTCCGATGCTCTATCCACTGCGCCACCGCCTGGTCAGGCCTGACTACCTTTTAATACGTGTGTCTTCTGAAAAATGCGTTGGCTTAATAGGCTTTGAAAAGTTTCTGGGTTAAATACACACATTTTTTCACATCACTTGCTTGCTTTATTCTAGTGGTAAAGGTATTATGATTGTGCTAGTTGCTCCTTTTTACCAAACAGTTGGAAAAAGATAGTTAAAGTTAAGTTTGCAGAGAACTTGAGATCCAAGATGATGGCAGAATAGGGGGAAGCTACACTCACCTCCTCCCAGGACCAGAGTGGAATTACAACTAAATTATAGAGCAGTCAACCTAAATAACCAAGTAAAGACTAGCTGATGAGAAATCTTATAACCAAGGATTTATGGAAGAAGCCACATCAAAACTGGTAGGAAGTACAGAGATGTGTAAAGGGCTGGCCTCTACTTCAAAGGGTGGCAGCTGAGATTCAGGAGGGACATTTCAGCTACAAAGGTTCCTCTGGGAAGAGGTACCCACATAACATCTGCCTATGAAAATCAGAAGAGAGATTCTGTCATCCTGGAAGAGACATATGTCTGCTAGAAACACAGGTGCCTTCTTAAAGGACCAGTGCACAAAATTTTATTCATACTCACCCTGGGCTCCAGGGAGAGAGGGCAGAGTGGACTGGAGCCATGTGAGGGGAGGGTGGGATTTGTGGCTTAGGGGCAGGAGCCATTTTCCCCCTTTCCTGTGAACCTGACTCATACCTTATACTTGCAGATCTGCTAACCCCACTCTCTGGCCTCCCAGTGGCCCCACCTTCTCAACTCCTGGTGGTTCTGCCCTACTAAGGTCTGGGCAGAATGCAGAACAGGCTGAGTGGTGGGGATTTGGGACAGGGGCCACACACCCCAACTTCCCCCAAGCCTGACCACCTTCCCATCTCCTGTTTCCTGGTGGTCCTGCTCTGTTGAGAGATCAAGCTCCTGGCAGAACCTGGGACAGACTGAGTTTGGGGCTGTAGGATGGGAAGTTTTTCCCTTGTACACTCTTTACCTGGTCAAATCTTGGTCTGTTTTGGCCTGAGAAATTCTGCTGGCCTCACCCTGATGACTCCCTGAGACCCCGCCCCACCACAAAGATATGTAAGCATCCAGCAGGTGACAGTTAGACTTGGTATACCCTGGGGCATATCCTTAGTGGCCTCAGAGCCACTGCTGGCACCAGGTTTGAACCTGTATGAATCTGGTGAACACCTCTAGCCCTACCTGGTGACTCATGTACCGCCAGAGGCTCTTTTAGTGTCTTAACCTGAAAGGCAGCTAGCAGGCAGAGGTAAGTGGAGGTGGATCTTGTGGTGCCTTGGGCCTTTTGCTGACCTGCCTCCAGACTTGATGCTCGTGGAGGCCTGCTTTGAGACACAGTTTGATCATTCTCATTATACACCCAGGCCCAGCAGATGCAGACACAACTGTGGATCACTTTGTAGCTCCAAACATGTTGCCTTAGGAACAGTCACAGGCAGCGTCTTACATTGGCTTGCTCCAGAGTCCCTTCCAAGAGGCCTGAGAAACAATACACTTAGTGGCCACTACCTTAAGACAACATCAGAGCAGGATCCAATTAGCTTGACAAGTGGTATATCCAAAGGGAGATTTTGGCAGACACCAAAATCTTCTGAGGTTAATTTCACTCTGTGTGGTGAGCACCTACACAATAGCTCATACACTGTGGTCAAGGTTGATCCCCAAAGTCAGGCAGCCTGAGGGTCAATACTTTGCACGAATGAACCAATAGCAGTCAAGCCTTAATTACAACGGAGGGTCCACATAACCCACACAAGGGATATTCATGGAGTATCCACCACAGGTGATGATGGGGTCCAATCCAACAGGACATCTATTACATAAGACTGTCCTACCAAAACTGGGAGTTATAGCAGAACTACCTAATACATAGAAACAGACACAAAGCAGCAGCCAAAATGAGGTGACAAAGAAACATGCCCCAAATGAAACAACAGGAGAAATCTCCAGACCTAAATGAAGTTGAGACAAGCAATTTATCAGATATAGAGTTAAAAGAACTTAGGGTAAGAATGGATGAAATCAGTGAGAACTTAAAGAGATAGTAAACATAAAAAAGGCATAAAAACCATTAAAAAAATTAGAAATGAAGAATACAATATCCAAAGTGAAAAATACACTAGAAAGAATAAACTGTAGGTTGGAACATCTTCATCATAGTGGTGCCAGAAGGAGAAAAGAGAATAAGGAATTGAAAGCCCATTTAAAGAAACAATGACAGAAAATTTTCCTAAATTGTTAAAGGAAATTGACATGTAAGTCCAGGAAGTGCAGACAGAGAGTCCCAAACAAGATAAACCAAAAAAGGCTCACAGCAAGACACATCATAATTAAAATGTAAAAAGGTAGAAGACAAAGAGAAAACCTTACAAGTAGCAAAGGAAAAACAGTTACCTATAAGGGAGCTCCCATAAGACTGTCAACTGGTTTCTCAACAGAAACATTCCAGGCCAGAAGGGATTGGCATGAAATATTCAAAGTGATGCAAAGCAGGGACCTACAACTAAGACTTGGCTGGATAACCCAATTGAGTAGAGCATCATCCCACAGTGCAGAGGTTGCGGGTTCAATCTCCAGTCAGGGCACATATGGAAACAGATGATCCTGTCTTTCTTGCTCTCTTCCTTCCTCTCTCTAAAAGTCAATAAAATAAACATTTTTAAAAATTCAATAAAAAATAAAGAGCTTTCCAGACAAGAAAAAGCTAAAAGAGTTTGTTACCACCAAAGCAGTAATACAAGAAATGTAAAAGGGTCTCCTTTAAGAAGAAGGTGGGGGGGAGGGGTGGTATAGAAACAGAGAAACATAATTAAAAGAAATAAAGTGGCAAATATATACCTACCAAATTACTTTAAATATAAGTGACTTAAATGCTGTAATTAAAAGACAGGGTAGCTGAATGGATAAGAAAAGAAGGTCGATGTATATTCTGTCTGCAAGAGACCCACCTCAGACCAAAAAAATACACACACTAAAAGTAAAGGGATGGAAAGAGATATTTTATTCAAATGGAAATTTAAAAAAAGCTGAAGTAGCAATACTTATATCTGACAAAATAGACTTTAAAACAAAAATTGTAAAAGATAAAGAAGGAAAACGACATAATGATAAAGGAAGCAATCCAGCAAGGGGATATAACCCTTGTAAACATTTATGCCTCCAACATAGGAGCACCTAAATATGTAAAACAAATCTTGATGGACATAAAAGGAGAGATTCACAGTAATACAGTCATAGAAGGGGATTTAACACCGTGTTGACATTAGTGGATAGATTTTCCATACAGAAAACCAACAAGGAAACAGTAGCTCTAAATGACACACTAGATCAGATGGATTTAATTGATATTTTCAGAGCATTTCACACCCAAACAGCAGAGTATACATTTTTTCCAAGTGTACATGGAACATTTTCTAGGATAGACCACATTAGAACACAAAAACAAGTCTTAGTAAATTTAAGAAGATTGAAGTCATATCAAGCATCTTCTTGGATCATAATGGTGTGAAACTAGAAACCAATAACAAGAAAAAACTCTGAAAAAGACATAAAAGATGTGGAGGCTAAAGAACATGTTACTAAACAATGAATGGGTCAACAATGAGATCAAGGAAGAAATTCAAGATACCTTGAAACAAATGGAAGTAAGAACACAGCAGCCCAAAATCTATGGGACACAGTGAAAGCGGTCTTAAGAGGGAAATTCATAGCATTATAGGTCTGCCTCAAGAAACAAGAATAATCTAAAATAAACAATATAACAACATTTAAAGGAACTAGAAAGAACAACCAACAAAGCCCAAAGTGAGTAGAAGAAAGGAAATAATAAAGATCAGAGCAGAAATAAATGTAATAGATTCTAAAAAAACAATACAAAAGATCAATGAAACCAGTGGCGGGTTCACCCACTTTAAAAAATAAGTCTTGGAAGGATTAGTTCTTGGTCCTCCCATTCCCACAGATATTAAGAATAATATAATATTTTCCAAATAAAGGAGGCTATGTCCTCAAATATATGTATATAGTATCCATCAAATAAAATCTGTACAGTATATTGTTTCAGTGCAGTTTTTTTTAATGTTGGCTGCTGCTCTTTCCGTTGCTGATTTGATGGGGTTTTTTTACTAATGTATAATGGGATTATTTAAGAGTATAAAAAATGTGCATTGGAAGTTATTAACTAAAGCTAGACTCTTGGATCATATTTTTTGTTTTTTAAGTGATGCCTACCACAGATGTCTATACAAGGTGCTTGAGTGATAATTGAGTAAATACAAGTATTTCATTTCTGATTTTAGACTGGGGACTCCACTGTGAGACCACTTATACCAAGGATGGGTTTTGGACATATATTACTCAAATTGCCACATGTTCACCTTGGATGTTCTGGATGTTTCTGAACAGTGTTTTTCATTTCATGTGGGTGGCTGTATTACTTATGTGTCAGATGTACCAGGTATGTGCAGGTGCATCATTTGTTCTTTAGTGTACTAATTGAAAACTCAGAAATTTACTCCTTGTTTAAACAATAATGTATTTTTTTTTCTACCCACTCTTATACATATTTCAAGGAATAAAATTTTAATTTACTTTTCCTTTCTACTTTCCTTTCCTTCCTTCTCTCCTACCTGTTTTATTTTTCTTATGAACTTTTGACTTTGAATATAACCCTTGACAGAACTTTTTATGTTTGGTTTTCCTGATTCAAATACATCCAATTGTATATAATTGTGAGCTTAGAATGATGATGCCATTAACTTTGTATTTGTTTTAATAGTAATGTTTTATTACCCACAAACACCAATATTTATTTATGTCTTGTATTAAATTAAGGATTTTTTAAAAACTCACTTTTAAAGGGCTGGTGGAGAGGTGGTGTATGTACGTAGTGTCCATCTCTCCTCACACACTATGCCAGATAACCTGTTTTTAAATATTTTCCCAATTTAACTAGCTACTGTTCATAGAGACAAAATGATATTATAGAAAGTAGTTTGATGGTATCTTGATGGAAATCCAAAAACAGACTTCATCATTTTTTCTCCATCTTGATCTTCTTGAGAAGTAACTTATTTACAGTAATTATTTATAGAATTAATGGTTGGCTTTTCCTTATCTCCTAGATATCATGTTTAGGTATTACTACAAATGAAAGAATGAATGCCAGAAGATACAAGCACTTTAAAGTCACAACAACATCTATTGAAAGCCCATTCAAGTACGTACATATTTAGAAATTTTATTATTTTCCTTTGGCATATAAATTTTCTTAACCAAATTAAGCAGTTATCCTAGGGAATACATTAAAGAGGTATGGCAATAGGATATTAAACAGGAAATACTTCTTTATCTTAGCAATATACAAAATAGCTTATAAATCCTACTGAATTCTAGATTTCAGGCAGATGTAACATTGGTTAGTTTACCATAACTTTAGAATTCATCACATTAACTATTTATAAATTTGTGATTCTCTTCTTTTCTTAATTGCACAATTGAAATTTTATTGACCTATTAACATTAGTATTTGATCTTTCAACTGCCTATCAGTTTACAAATTTTTATTAAAAAGGAATGTATCCAGAGAAGTAAAATAAGATTTTTAAAAATATGTCAATTGAAATTCATGTTTAGGGAAATTTCCCATATTCTAGAGCAGCTACTTTTTTATACATGTTACTTTATTTATTCTCTGAATGACACAAATTCCCACATGCTTAGTTATAAATGATATATATATAATTATAAAAGCAATGTATATATATAAATAGGTATAAATATTGATAAGTGAGGTATAATTGGCATATTAGTTTCATGTGTATAGCATAATGATTTGATACTTATATACATTGCAAAATGATCACATGCATCTAGTGAACATCTGTCACCATACATAGTTAAAAATTTTCTTCTTGTGATGAGAGTTTAAAAGATCTCAGCAGCTTTCAAATATGCAATACAATATTAACTATCATTATCATGTTGTACATTATATACCCAGAACTTTTCTCTTTTTTTTAATTTTTATTAATTTTAATGGGGTGACATTAATAAATCAGGGTACATATGTTCAAAGAAAACATCTTCAGGTTATCTTATCATTCAATTATGTTGCATACCCATCACCCAAAGTCAAATTGTCCTCTGTCACCTTCTATCTGGTTTTCTTTGTGCCCCTCCCCTCCTCCCTATCTCACCCTCTCCTCCCTCCCCCCACCCCGTAACCACCACTCTCTTGTCCATGTCTCATATTCTCGCTTTTATGTCCCACCTATGTATGAAATCATGCTGTTCTCAGTTTTTTTCTGTTTTACTTATTTCACTCCGTATAATGTTATCAAGGTCCATCCATTTTGTTGTAAGTGATCCGATGTCATCATTTCTTATGGCTGAGTAGTATTCCATAGTATATATGTACCATAGCTTTTTAATCCACTCGTCCTCTGACAGACACTTGGGCTGTTTCCAGATCTTCGCTATTGTGAACAATGCCGCCACGAACATGGGGGCACATTTATATCCAGAACTTCTTTATAATAATTTATTTCAGTTATTTTATAACTGGAAGTTTGTACCTTTTGATCCTCTACCCATTTTCCCACTCTCCCACCCCTTGCTTCTGGCAACCACCAAACTGCCATATTTATGAGCTTAGATCTTGTTTATTTGTTTGTTTCTTTGTCTAGATCCACATATAAGTGATAGTATATGGTATTTGCTTTTCTCTGCATGTACTACATTTTCTTTATTCATCCATCCATCGATGGATACCTAAGTTGTTTCCGTATCTTGGCTATTGTAAATAACACTGCAGTGAACATAGAGGTGCATGTATTCTTTCTCAACTAGTGTTTTGGGTTTCTTCACATCAGTTCCCAGAAGTGGAATCTCTGGAACATAAGGTAGTTCTATTTTCAATTTTTTGAGGTAACTTTATACTGCTTTTCACAGTGGCTGTCCCAGTCTGCATTCCCACCAGCATTGATCAGGGTTCCATCATTAGCACTTGTTTCTAGTATTTTTTGATAATAGTCATTCTAAAAAGTATCAGGTATATCTTACTGTGGTTTTGATTTGCATTTTTCTGATGATTAGTGATATTGACATCTTTTCACGTCATACCTTTTGGCCATTTGTACTTTATGTCATCTTTGGAAAAAAAAGTCTATTCAGATTTTTTGTTCATTTTTTAATCAGACTTTTTTGCTATTGAGTTGTAAGATTTTTTAATATATTTTGGATGACAATCCCTTATCAGATATATGATTTGCAAATATTTTCTCCCATTTAGTAGGTTGTCTTTTCGTTTGTTGATTTCTTTGCTGTGCAAAGGTGTTTCAGTTGAATATAGTCCCACTTGCTTATTTTTGCTTTTGCTTTTGGTATCAGATTTAAAAAATTATCACTAAAACTGATATCAGGGAGGTTACTGCCTATATTTGTTTCTAGGAGTCTTATGGTTTTAGGTCTTACATGAGCATCTTTAATTCATTTTAGGTTAATTTTGTATATAGTGTAAGATGGTCCAGTTTCATTCTTTTGCATGTGGCTGTCCAGTTTTCCAGCCCCATTTATTGAAGAGACTGTCCTTTATACATACATTCTTAAAATTTGAATTCAGTTTGATGACAAGAAACAGTAGTTTCTTAATTATATGAAATATTTAAAACTTAAGCAACTTTCTTATCACCTTAAAGCTTCTGCAGTGCTATTAATTATTGCGTGCTTCTGGAAGGAAAGCAAGCCTTTAATTAAAAGCAAAACTGGGTAGTTTTAAGAATTCTCCACGGACACTATAGTTATGTAAGATGTGAAATGAACTACTTTTCCAAAGATGTTCTTGTTCTAAAATTTCCTGAACTTATCTTGGACTTTTCTTCTTTAAATTGTTATCTTGCCTGACCAGGCGGTGGCGCAGTGAATAGAGCATCAGACTGGGACACGGAGGACCCGGGTTCGAAACCCCAAGGTCGCTGGCTTGAGCATGGGCTCATCTGGCTTGAGCGCGGGGTCACTGTCTAGAGTGTGGAATCATAGACATGACCCCATGGGTGCTGGCTTGAACCCCAAGGTCACTGGCTTAAGCCCAAGATCACTGGCTTGAGCAAGGGGTCACTCACTCTACTGTAGCCCCCTAGTCAAGGCACATATGAGAAAGCAATCATTGAACAACTAAGGAGCCGCAACAAAGAATTGATGCTTCTCATCTCTTTCTCTTCCTGTCTGTCTGTCCCTATCTGTCCCTCTCTCTGTCTCTGTAAAAATAATAATAATAATAATTGTTATCTTAGGCACACTGCCAAAGTCATGCTATTTGTAATTATTTTGTCTCTTTCTCAATTTTGGATGTTTATCTCCTTACCAAAGAGCCACCAATCATGGAAGGGTTTCATAAAAAATTACATGACATGACTGACCAAGCATTAGCAGTGGATAGACTACCGGACTGGGACACAGAAGACCCAGGTTCAAAACTCCAAGGTCGCTGGCTTGAACGCGGGCTCACCAGCTTGAGTGCAGGTCACTGGTTTGAGTGTGGGATCACAGACATGAAACCATGATTGCTTGCTTGACCCCCAAAGGTCGCTGGCTTGAAGCCCAAGGTTGCTGGCTTGAGCAAAGGGTCACTTGGTCTGCTGTAGCCCCATAGTCAAGGCACATATGAGAAAACAACCAATGAACAACTAAGGAGCCGCAATGAAGAATCGATGGTTCTCATCTCTCTCCCTTTCTGTCTGTCTGTCTCTGTCTCTCTGTCTCTGTCACAAAAATAAATAAATAAATTATATGACACAAGAATGAAATACAAATTTGAGTAACTTTAAAATGTAATTGTGTAGCCCATTAAATTAGCAAGAGATTAGAAAAACGAGGGTTAGCCAAGTTGTGAAGAAACATGGATGCACATGTGTTCATGGAGTTATAACATGTTCTTGCAAGTAACCTGAGTTTTTACGTTTAGGGGAAAAAATTTACCACCAAATGATATTAAACTCACGTATTAAATTATTGTACTAATTATTCTTTTTCTTTTTCTTTTTTGGGTTTTTCTTTTTTTTTTTTTTTAAGCCATGGATGTATAAGGAATATTATAGACTTCTTTGAATTTCGATGCTGTGGCCTCTTTCGTCCTGTTATTGTGGACTGGACCAGACAGTATACAATAGAATATGACCAAATATCAGGATCTGGGTACCAGCTCGTGTAGCAGCATCTTTATCTTATAAAGCATATTGCTAAGTGGTGCCTGAAAAATGTGTCTGTCCGTGTCTCTCTCACACTCGAATCCACATCCTTTGAACAAGAGCATGCTATAAGTAGGGCTAACAGTGAATTTTACAGTCTTTTTTTCAACACTGTTATTAACAAAAGTAAACATGGACAGAACACACTGCCACTTCTGCGAAGAGTAAAGATCTGAAAAAGAATGTGGGAATTCACAACATAATCAACTTTTTGGTTTTGTTCTCATAACATTTTTCACACAAAGAGTTAACTTATTCTGTTGACAGATACTAATCAGAAATGTTTGAGTCTTGCTAAAACTAAGTTTATGGCATATGGCTAAATTTTATGGTACAATCTACTAATAGTATTGCATTTAATTCTACAAGAGTTGATTTAAATGGAGTCAGGACAGTATGTACATTTTAGAATGTACATGTAAATGCTGTGGTGAAAATTATGTGGTTGTATTAGGGATCCTCTGTGATGTATCTTCAAAGGCACAAGAAAATAATGTTCACCAAAACAAATGTGCTAAAATATTTTATTGCTATCAGCTGTTGCAATGCTGATATATTTCTGGTTCAGTGAAATAATTTTAGTAACCTTGCTCTGAGGTTTTATGGTCTGATAATAAAACACTTGCATGAGTATAGTAAGTCATGCTATTTTGTTCAAGCTTAAAAGCCCTACTAGGTGCATGATACACCTCATAGAATGTATACTAGCATATACTATTCAGTAAAGTATAAATTAGAATTTGATGTGCAAAGTCTCATTTTTTAAGAGTTAAGGTATTTTCAAGAAAAGGCGGAACAAATAAGTTAATGCAAGATTCTCAGTAATAGAGATAAATGAATATACTTTTTAAATTCTGAGCTGCAAAATAAATTGTAGACAAAATGATGGAGTTTAGCTCAAGATGGAGCATGATCTCTGTATATAGCACATCTGATAAAAGAAAAACTAATGGTATATTCTGGTTTTAAAAATACAAGCTATCAGAAAGAATCCCCAAGTTTATTTTAATTTTCTCAATATTGAATGTTTTGAAATTTGTTAATTCTGTCTGAAACAATTTCAAAAAGATTTTATTGTTAAATGTGATGCACTGATTAATTTTTGTTGCAGCATTTTCATACTCATGGTGAACTCTCAGTCACTGCTTCCATAAATATTGTTTACAGAGTGAGATTTGGTTCAGTCCTCATTAAGTGCTGTAACAAACTGTGGTTCGAGCAACCTGTGGGTAACCTGTGAGAGGGAATGGGCTGGGGAGGGTGGGAAAGGGGTATTCAGACTGGTGACGGGTCCTGGGCCAGTGTAAAGATTGTGTATCTGTATATAAATAATTTATCAAATAGTTTTTTTGTGTGTCTGTATGTGTTAGTGTGTTTCAAGCTGCTCATTGCATTTTATCCAACCAAAAGAAAGGGAGATAACTAATGAGCTTCTAGTGATGTTCAATATTGCTGTTAATAGGCATTATACCCTGCAAGTTCACTGCATGTCTGATGCTTGGTAAAATTAGTATTCCCTGTAAAATGCAGATTACAGGTCTGAAAGCAATCTAGTGGTATACCCGCCCCTGCCTTAGGAAGAGGAGCAGTGAAATGTATATAGTTGATGTTCAGTATTTCCAAGTACCCTTTTTATATAGTAGTTTCTTTGACCATAAGTCACATATCAAAATTACCCTTAGCATATGTGTTTTAATATTAGAAAATTGGCATATGTACTTTATTTTTGAAAAGGGAAGAGATGGGCGTGGGGTGGCAATAGCATTGTGCCATTTTGTCAGGGTGTAAAAAACTGGCTAACTCTATAGATGTCTCTGCTAGTTTTGACTACTAAGTGGAGCAAATTTTAGATAATTTTTAAATTTACAATTATTTATAAAAGCCTAGAATTTGTTTTAATTTTTTGTATTTTGAGCCACTTCACATGAAGACTCAGTTGCAATTTTTACTGAATACATTTTTATTAACAGTCAAATGATATGGTGGTTTTCTAATTTGGATAAGAGTATTGTTACCATGTTCTTTCTTTGTGGTACAATATTCTTTTCAGTGCAGAAGAGATACATGTCTTACAGTTGAATAGAGAAAAAACCTCTAGCTGTATAATTACATGGAAAATATTAGCGATGTTAATGCTTTAGTACTAACCATCTCCTAGTACCCGTGAAATCTGTAACTCAGAAATGGTCAGGTAGTCAGGAGCCAACTATGCACAGTGTACCTTCTGTTTAATTATTTTGTAGGTCTTGTGTGTGGTACCAACTTAACCCAGTTCTAAAGTTGTATATGAAGGTGACCCTTTGGGAAATAGTTTGTATTAGCTTAATTGGATACATTTAGCAAATAGGAACCTATTTCTCAGTTCTGAACGTGAATATCTCCTTTGAAGTTTTTTTCTTCATATTTTTGTTTTTCCCAGGAATTTGTTTGAAATATTAATAGGCATAAAACAGCATCATTATACTTAAGCTATGGATATTTTTATTTTATATTTTCTTTATTTATAACTGTGCCAAGTATTATTTTGCTACTTACCGTGTTACTCTGTGGAAAGAAAAACCTGTAAAGTGTTTAATAAATTAGCTCTCCTTACATTAAATTAAATCAGTCAAAATTTTGTAAAATATTAATCAGAATAAATATTGACTCTTAAGTGTGTGCTTGCTTGTTATTTCACTTGATTTACTTCAAGAAATTGATGAAACACTGGTGGTGGTACCTATGATATGAAAAGATTATATAATTATCTCTGAGTCAACTAGGACTCAAGTTGCAAGACTGTAGAAATTGGCAAAAGTAAAAGGTGGTGGGTGGTATTCTAGAAAAAAGCTCCACAATTTTTTGTGTATTTGTCTGTATAATTTTTTTTTCATAAAGAGAATAAAGTTTAATGTAAGAATCCTGGATTCTGTAGTTAATTAGGGTCCTCCAGGGCTATGAATCTCCAAGTTTTAAATATAACTATATTTAAAGACACTGTAGTAAAATATTAGAAAATGAAATCTACCAAACTTCAATATTACTTGAGAAGCTATGCATGACAAAGCTTCATTTGAAAATTTTAAAAAGCAAAAGTTATGAAAGAAACCTTTCCTGTTCACATGATTATGGTTTGAGAACCCAGTAGTATTAAAGATTTTCACATTGGACTAATACTCATTTCATAATTATTTTATAATAATGAAAGTAATGCCTCCAGCCTGACCCGGTAGCTCAGTTGGTTGGACCATCTTTCCAGTACACCACGGTTGTGGGTTCAATCCTAGGACAGGGCACATACAGGAATCAACCAATGAATGCATAACTAAGTAGAACAACAGATCAGTGTTTGTCACTCTCCCATTTTCTAAAAATCAATAATTCTTTTTTAAAGTAATTCCTCCAGAGCTGCCTAGAGCTCATGTAATATTTTCAAGTATATAAAATAAAGCAAATTCTACAGCAAGTCATCAGTTTCATTCTGGGTAGGTTCTCTTCTCCTCCACATGCCCCCTCCCTCAAAGTCCATCCCAGATTGCTAGATTGTACCTATGATATGGATGTCTGGTTCTTAGAGTTTATAGAGATTAAAAAAGTGGTACATACCAAGACAAGAAATCTCAGCTTCTTTTCAGTAAATCTTCATTTTCATAGGTATTGGTATAAGAGTTTTCTATTAAATATCTTTGTTACTTTTAAAGTAGAAAAATCTGTCATTTCAAGTGGAACATTCCTTGATCTTGGTCGGCTAAGTCACAAACTCAAGAAAACCAGCCATGTCTTTTTGAACACTCTGCCTCTAGAGTATGAATGTTTTGTTCAAATATATTTTACTAGAATATCTGTCATCAGACATTTTTCTTGGATTGAAAAATACTCTTTAATAGACAGCGGTGTTTCTAATACTCAGAGGGACTATTTCCATTTGGAACATCAGAAAGCCTCATTGCTGCTGCTGCTTCTTGGATCTGTAGGTTTATAGTTTTTATCAAATTTGGAAATGTTTTGTTATTTCTTCAAACATTTCTCCTCCCCCCTCTCAGTTGCACATATTCCTACAACTCACTGATCAATGCATTTTTAAAATTATTTTTCTGTTTATTTTGGATAGTGCTTATGTCTTTGAGTTCATTTACATTTGTTCTGCACTGTGCATCATTGATACCACTCAGTGTATTTTTTCATCTCCCACATTGCAGTTTGCACCTGTTTGATTTGGGCCATTTTAATATTTTCCATAGCTCTACTTTTTGAAAATTTGGAGTACAGTTTTCATTAACTTTTAATATCCTTACCTGCTAATTTTCGCATCTGTCAGGTCTTGGTTTTGATAGATTTTTTTTCTCCCTATCATATTCTTGTTTCTTTGCATGCCTGGTAAATTTTGATTGGCAACATGCTGATGCCACACACTGTGAGTTGACTGCTATATTGTCATTTTATTGGTATTCCTATAAAAATTCCAGAGCTTTGCCTGACCATGCAGTGGAATAGTGGGTAGAGCATAGGTCTGGGATGCTGAGGACCCAAGTTCAAAACACCAAGGCAACCAGCTTGAGTGTAGGCTCACCAGCTTGAGCATGAGATCACCAACATAACCCCATGGTTGCTGGCTTAGGCCCAAAGGTTGCTGACTTGAAGCCCAAGATTGCTGGCTTGAGCAAGGGATCACTGGCTTGGCCCCCACCCTATCCTCCATCAAGGCACATATGAAAAAAACAAGGAACAACTAAGGTGCTGCAAGTATGAGTTGATGCTTCTCATCTCTCTCCTTTCGTCTGTCCCTCTCCCTCTCTTGTACTAAAAGAACATTTTTTAAAAAAATAAAAATTCCAGAGCTTTATTCTGGGGTGCAGTTATTTGGAAATTTTGATCTTTTCTGGTTTTGCTGTTAACTAAGGTCTGTTAGGACCAGAATAGTGTTCAGTTTAGGGTTAATTATTCCTCATTTCTGAGGCAAGACCTGTGCACTCCATCGAAAGCCTCATGAATCATGTGTCTGTCTGCACGGGGGGAGGGGGAGGAATAGGTACTACACCTGGCCCCACAGGAGTACCAGACACTTCCCTGTGTCTTTCGGATGGTTTGTTCCCATGATCTTGAGTAGTCATATAACATGGATGTGCTCTCAGAACTCAGCTGAAGACTTGGAAGGTGTTTGTTGGGCTGTGCTCTGTATTTTCCTGGCATTCTCTCTCTGTGCAGCTCTCCAGTTGCTCTGGACTCTCTGCTTCCTTAACTTGGGGTGCCTTCCAGTTCCACCTGTGTTCTCTCTCCTTCAAATATCGTCCCTGTGATTTCAACTTGGCTATAAGTGGAAGTCTGAGTTAATATATGTATATTTTAATTTCTAATATGTAAAATATTGGTAGGTATAACTGCCACAAGCGAAAGCTCTTCGGAATCCTCAATAATTCAACAATGTTAAGGGGTCCCTAGGTCAAAAAGTTTGAAAACCAATGGTACAGTTCAACATTTCCTAGTTTTCAAGATGTTAGTGATTCCATGGAAAACTAATACATTGTAAGGCTTTCTTTATATGGAAACACAATTCTCAACCACTGGATCTCAAGATCTTCACTATGCTTGTGTGCACTCAGAGTCTACAGGGGTGGATGTATAGATAGCTGCAACACGTCCTAAAATTAATCATGAAGTCATATTGAGACCAGAGTTCTGCCAGCAGTCCTCCAAAAATACACGAAATCACCACGGGCTGAAAATACCCCATTTGGGTTGTTTTTAAAGTAAATATATGTATTTGCCCTGAAGCACTTTATTTACTATCACATTCTGATTCAGTGCTACCCTGTCAGTTTATATCCAAATGATGAAAGTTATTCTTCCCAGATGAGAGTCCACTCAAAGCCAAATTCCCTTCTCCAGTCCTGAGCCCACTGGAAACTAAGTGCAGTTTTGGAGTAGCTGTAATGCCATGGCTCCCATTTAAGAGTATTTTAATTACAAATGGATCTCAAATTACTAGGCACCTGGCAACCTCACTTAGAATATTTTCCCTTGGGATCTACCAGCATCTCCCACCAGTGGTCGGCAAACTCATTAGTCAACAGAGCCAAATATGAACAGTACGATTGAAATTTATTTTGAGAGCCAAACTTTTTAAACTTAAACTATATAGGTAGGCACATTCCTTATCGAGGTAGCACCCGCATGTGGTATTTTGTGGAAGAGCCACACTCATGGGGCCCAAGAGCTGCAGTTTGCCGACCAGGGTCCCATACAATTTGGGAAATGGTAAGTGTGGAAAATGTTGGCTCTGTGTGGGGCAGTTTAACATACGTATATATAACAGCCTTATAATCTATTACTGCTTCAAACCCCTTAAAATGATACTTATGTTCAGAGATCTGCATTTGGTCAGGACTCAGCAGGAAAAGCTCACTTTACTCCCCTTGGTATCAACAGGATGGTTAAAAAAGAGTAACCGGCACCTGAAGGCTCTCTCATGTGACAATTGATAGCAGGTGGAAGGGTGAGATCTCAGCTGAGCTTATGGCCGCGAGACCTGTATCTGACGTCCCTATGTTGTTTGGCCTGCCTTAAGACACAGTGGCTGAGCTCTGGAAGTAAACATCCTCAGAGAAAGAGGCAAGCAGAAGCCGTAGTGTCTTTTCTTACCTATGTCCATCAGTCCTTTAAAAATGCCTCACCAAGGTTGGCCTTTGGTCAGAGGGGACGGAATTAGACTATATTTTGATGGGTGTGTCAGAAGAACTTGTGGACATGTTTTAAAACTTCTCTATATAGAAATTACTCCATACTTCAAGTCAGGCTATCTCCTTTTGCCAATTAAGTTCCCTAGCCTGCTTGAAGAAATGAATGACCCATCGCTCTCCCACAATAGGACTTAAAGTGCTCAAGGCTGTGATGTAAATGAGCATGAATTTGATCAGCTGGTACACCACCCAACTGACTTCTTTCCACTTAGTTTCTTATTTTTTTTTTATGTCAATATAACACACTCCCTTTTATCTTCAAAATAAGCAGTATGGCTTTGGAGAAGATTTAGTGTTTACAGATCAGGCTGGTTCAATTTCTCTGCAACACAGGCCAATTTCAGACCCTACCCCCTGGAAAATCAAAGTTTGGATTGCGTCTCTGGTCAGGAACAAAAAGTTTCTACATTATGAAAACATTCCTCAGGATAGTCTAATGCTCCTTTTCCACCTGAGCCAGCTGAATGTGCCAGGACAATGCAACACACTTTGCTACTTAACTCTGGGTGGAAATATATAAGAAAAGCACTCATTTCCAGGATTTAGTGAGTCTAAAAAGTCACCCTAAGCCTCATTCTAGTTGTCAGTAGGCAGCTGTTTGTAATGATCGTTAGGTACAGAAATCTGTTTACCAGTGCCCCACCCTAGGTCAATGTGCCTTTCTGAGGAGCTTGTTAAAGGGGCCACAGCCTATCCCTATTAATTCTGCTTCTGTGGTGCTGAAGTGGGGCCTAGGAATCTGTCTTTTAACTTCTACGTGATTCTGATGGAGGCTGTCTAGGAGCCATTCTTAAGGAAACTGCTCCAAGAGAGAGGAGTAACCACTAAGCTGGATGGAGAAGCTGCACTGCTGAACGCTAGCTCGGAGGAGTCTGAACAGTGAGGCCTGTTGCTTAGTAACCCTCCCTCTGGAGGGATACTTACCATCTTAAAAGAGAAACCTTTTCCAATAGCTGTAATATAAACACTGTGAGTCAACTGGGCAATGAGGTAGAATCTCTAAGGAGTAAAATGCAGGTAGAGACCTAAAGGATTTTCCATGAACTGAAATCACAAGAGCTCTTCCAAAGCTTAAGTGAGACACTGAACACCCAGATCAAGTTGAAGTTTTATTTAAAATGCAAAAGAAATGGTTCTTGAAATGCTGATGAATAAAGCAAAAGGATACAGTGCTCTCTTCCTACTAGTCAGCCAGCCTATCTATCCAAATACAGGGCCATATACAGTACGTAAGTGCGGTAGAATTTCACAGTAGTTTAGTGGTAGGTTATCTGTGCCTAGATGATGGAGAGATTCTCAGTGTGTGATCTTGGTCGGTTCTGGGTTTACACTTTTACTGAGCGTGAACAAGGGCTCCTGCTCCTTGGCCGTAGCCAAATCCCTTGGGCCCAAAGTTCTTTGCATAGCATCCTACAAAAGAAAAGGAGGAGTTATTGCCAAGTCCATGAGCTCTGCTGGCATTAATTAACACCCACGCAACAAACCACCATAACTTAAAAAAAAACTGCTGACTATGCCAAAAAGAGTTCAACTTACTTAAAATGCGATACCTATAACTGTAAAGGCCAGATCCAAGCGTTCTGGTTCCACAGCGCTCAGCTCATGGTCCCACTGAGTTACAAGGATGAAAATCAGGCCAGGCAGGTTGTGTATTTGCCTGTCACCTTATATGCTCACCTATATATAGAAGGCATATACTCACAGGCTTTGCTTAAACACGAAGTTGAAAGACTTGTGGGGTTCTTGTTTTTACTGGTAGGGGAGTTTTAAATGACCAGGGACTTTACTGTAGCGATCTAAGATTGTTCTGTGGTTTTCTGTCATCTGTATCTCTAGATCTTTTATTTTCAAATAGCCAGTGACACTATCCCTCCTTTTCCCCATTTTCAGAGTACTTTTTCTTTTTTAAATGCTGATGACATTAACAAATAGCCAGTGTACGACGTTCACATGGGTAGAAATAACAAATTAATTTTACCTTTACAATAGATTTCACCTTCTTTCTCAGTCAGAGTTGTTGATTCAAGACTCTTCCCGCACTTGGCACACCGGAAACAGTTTTTGTGCCAGGGCTGAAAGAGACAGATGAGTATGTCTGAGAGGCTGGTTTCCAGCAGTCCAGCTGAGACACTCAGGAAGGTCTACCCGAAGTGAGATCCTGCCTGCTGTCACTCAGCCCCAACCAGGAGGCCGGAACCGGACTGCCCCGGTATCTATATTCTTGGTCACCTGCAAAAAGGCTTATTTCAAACTGCATTCACAGAAGACGGGGGCTGGGAGCTGTACCGTGGAAGGGCCATTTCCCTAGGAGCAGACTGAGACCTTGTTGCAAGCCTGCAGCTCAAACAGGTGAAGCGGTTAAATAACTTTTCTAAATCCACACACCCGAGTAGCATCAGATGTCCCGACTGCAGTTCACTGCTTTTTTAAAAAAATTTTCCCTACACTGAATAACCTGCAGAGTCCAGATCTGTTAGTAGCTGGGCCTTTTTACTTAACATCCTTCAGGAGCACCCACTATGAAAACAAGTTTCTTTTAAACATAGATGTGATTTGTCAGATACGGACAGCACTTCAAAACACCAATGATTCTGATGGAAATGCAATTAAGAAAAAGTTGAATCGAAGGCATTTACTTATAAAACAGAATGCCTGGGTCATCAACGCAAAACACCACGTTACCTTCCCCGCTCCGATTATCTTCTCCGCGGCATACACGGAGTCCCCACATCTGGAACACTTGTCGGCGCCTCCGTACTTCTGAGCAAATTTAGAAGTGTTTGGGTTTGTTGTAGGCCTGTGAGGTTGAACACTGTGGAAAGGAGGAAAAGAAATTATACATGATTGTCCAAAAGGCCTTTCTAAGTCCAAGGGCAGGCACAATGGACTCTGGGACTTAATGCTACACCTTCTGGTTGGAGGCCTTCTCAGGCCAGCAGAGGGGAAAGAAGAAATCAACCTAAGGTACCAGCTAGAGTTACTACTTTCAACCTATTTATGGGCTCATTATTGTTACAAAAAGACCCAAACTTAAATACCTGTCTTTCTGAGCCTAATTTCATCAAGTGTCATTTAATCCACAATGCCAGCCTCTCCACTAAACTATTAGGCTCTGCTTTATAAAATAATGTGTAACACGTATTTTTAACCCAGAGTGCCATCAGTACCACTAAAATCACATCCAGCTTCTTACTTCACATCAGATTGAAAAATCAGGCCCTGGCCAGTTTGCTCAGTGGTAGAGCTTCAGCCCTGCATGTGGAAGTCCCAGGTTCGATTCCTGGTCAGGGCACACAGGAGAAGCACCCATCTGCTTCTCCACCCTTCCCACTCTCCTTTCTCTCTATCTCTCTCTTCCCCTCCCGCAGCCAAGGCTCCATTGGAGCAAAGTTGTCCTGGTTGCTGAGGATGGCTCCATGGCCTCCACCTCAAGTGCTAGAATGGCTCTGGTTGCAATGGAGCAACGGCCCAGATGGGCAGAGCATCGCCCCCTTGTAGGCATGCCAGGTGGATCCCAGTCAGGCACATGTGGGAGTCTGTCTCTCTGCCTCCCTGCTTCTCACTACAGAAAAATTCACATATTAAGCACATACACATGAAAGAAAAATCACTGTTAATTTAAGCAGTTTTTTCATATAGATCAGTTGACTTAAATCTATAATTAAAAAAATAAAGCTTGTTTTATAAATTAATTTCCCAGTGTAGCTTACATAGGGGAAAGTGTTCCCATTTTCTTTGTGGGAACATATTTTAGAAAATTTGCCTATTACTATGTGTTTATTTATCTTTTTCTCTGGATTGCGTGTAGGTGTACCCACTATGCAGAACACCGTTTTGGCATGCCCACTTTGAGGAGTTGTAACGGCCCTTCTAGAACCTTAAATACTAGTTGAGCAGATAAGCTAATAATAATAGCACTCAGCAAAGAGTACTTATCAATTTTTCCTACTGGAAAAAAATTATACAGCATATTTTTGAATCATGTTTGATGAGGTCACTGGAAATTTTATTCTAGGTAAATAATACCAATTCACAGTATTGGTTTTTCCAGATGTCCATAGTGTAAGCATGTTTTTAAAAATGTTTCCACAACCTACTGTATATATACTTACACTTACTTTTAAAAGTGATATTTAAAAGCTGTTCACAAAAATACCCAACATTTCCAGTTACAAATTAATTTCCAAACCTGTCAATTGTTGTTAACCAGAACTTCATATAGATTATCTCCCACCTGCCTTCCAACCACTTTGTAGGGTAAGGATAATTGTTGCCTCAAATTACAGATGAAGAAATGGGGGCTTAGATGTCAGATCATCTGCCGAAAGTCTACAGGACTAGTATACTGGTGAGCCTCAGTAACAATGTTCTGCCCACTCAGTGCAGCTTTTCCAGAAGCTTCTGGTGAAGGGGTTTGGTCTCCATGACTATTAACGTTACCACCTGCCACAAGGTGATCCAGACAGGTACCCCAGGGTTCAGTCATTAAGAAAGTCTTCTTGGAAAAGGTAGTCTCTGTAGCTGGTACTGAAGGATAACAAGCATGTGGCCAGGCAGGGAAGGGGAAAAAGAGAGGCAGCAGTAGAGACAGCACAGGGGGGTTGCCAGTTATTGGAGATGATGGAGAAGCAGGAGCAAAGGAGAGTTCACTGGTCTTTGTGACTTTAAAACTGGCCACAATCTCTAACTTCTGGGGTCCAGAATGAATTTAGTTTTGTTTGGGAGAGGGTATATAAGTAATTATATGTGTTTTGAAAGGTTTGAAATAAGATCTGAGGAAAGGAGTGAATTTTAACAAAGTTGGAAAAGGAGAATAGCAATGAACTTTAAAAAGACGGAGGTAAGCCAGGCTCTTGCAGTGATGGCGTGCAACAGTGACTGAGCTGGCCCTCACAACCGGTGCCAAGGCACGTGGCTCAGAAATCCTGAGTGTGGGAAAAACCCAGTAACAGACAGGTGGGCCTTGATGTCGTACACACTTCAGTGCAAACAGCACAGATTTGGGAGCCAAATGGAAAATGGTTCAAATCCTGGCTCTGCCACTTATTTGGGCAATCTGAGCCTTATGCGCTATCTATAATACACGGACAGACTAAGTACCTGAGCTCAGTAACTGTGAGGATTCTGTATAATAAACGTAAGTGTTCAGCAGACAGTAGGCACTCAATAATTATTTCGGGCATGCCATAATGTACCATGTTTAAGATGATTAGCTTTAGAGTTATATAAGGTTAAGTTCCAGTCTCTACAATTATCTACAATTAACTAGCAGTGTGACTTTACACAAATCGCTTAATTCTGACTGTCTTAATTTGTTCGGGAGAAAGATGGGAGCCCACCTTGGTAGGGTCATTAGAAGGATTACTTGAACTAACATATTGCCTGGTGTCCAGTCCACAGAAAGGGCACGATTAATGGCCCTGTCCAGGGAAAGGCCATCTTATTGGAGTATTATATCAATTTTGGCCTCTTCAACATAAAATGGATGTGAATAAGTGTGAAGTTCAAATGAGGGAATAACTGAGTCAAAATAGAAATAAAAGGAAATTCCCAATGAAGAAATGACATAGCCCGACCATGAAATACTAAGTGGAGTTTAGCAGACTTGCCACCTTGCTACTTGGTGCTGAAATCTTTCAAGATTAACACTATTATCTCAAATAATCAAACACGGGGGAAATTCAGAAGACTTTTTACTGACTGCTTGATTGCACATGAGAAATGCTTCTCAAGACGCAGCGACCATATTTCTTCACCATCCGACTTCACCAAAGAGCTGGAAAGGGAAGTCAGTTGAAACCAGTTGATTCTGAGGGTTTCACGACTGCTTGATACACCTTGGGATGCTCTCAAATCAGGGCTAGAAATCACTGGCAAAATCACTAAGAACTTTGTTAGGTCCAAAACTGTCAATGTTTTGAGCTTCAAGAAAAGTCACTATACCAGAAAACCTGTATCACTTTATTTATGTTAAGATAAAAGTCTGAAAACTTCCAGATTCCTGTTTGGTAAGCAACATTCAGTTACAATTCTTTTCTGAAGGTAACAGACATGGTCCTCACTCACCTCTCTGGCTTGATGCCCAGCCTCTCGCCCCGGTCCATATTAAGCGTGCCAGCACCCTGGCCGTAACCATAGCCTTTTGGCCCATACTTCTTTCCGTAGCAGGATTTGCAGTAGATCTCTTCATCATGTATTGCCACTGTTGTGCTATCTAAATTTTTCCTGCAGACCACTAAGGGGGTAAAAAGTCAGAATTTAAAAAGGGGGCAAGGATGCCTTTTCCCTCAGAACAACAATGGGACAGACACATGGTCTACAAAATGGGAAAGGCACAGGCTCGCTCACATTCCTGGTTTATTCTATGGTTTCCCAACAGCACGAGACAGCATCTGGACCGGTCAAGTTACATCTGAGGATTGTTTGCCTTCCTCTCATGACAGTTGTTACAGAAACGTGTCAGAATTTTAACATCCTGAATCCTCAAACTTTTCACTATGACTTGCCTGCCTGGCAGGAGGGAGGGAAGTTTGAAATAGCTATTATTACATGAACAAAAGGAAAAAAATTAACACTTTGCTCCCAAACCCACAACACTCCAATCGTTTCAGCCTCTTCATACCTAGTGTTGTTAATCACAGCCTAATAAACATTAAAGGGTGGTTGAGTGCCCCAGAGGGTTGGTAGCCTCTAGTCTCACCTCCCCAAAAGCACCCCCTAGGATAAAAACCATTTTCAACCTAGAATTCTAGTTCTCATCACTCCTCTCGAGAGCAGAGCATTTGCTGTTCACCTGGCTGCCGGCTTCTCCAACAGTGAGAGGTGTCAAAGATCACCAACGTGCCGTGCGGCGGCAAGCCCACACTTGTTTCCCTCCCCCCTCCTAAAGGAGGGGCATTCTTCTTTCTTGATGGGTTTCTTGCCACAGGACATTTCTACCTTATCTCGCTTCATAAAACTCCCAAATGCCTTCATGTTTAATTTAAACATTTCACTTTCTAAAACTTCAGTTAAGCTTGGGAAAAAAGAAACTGTGAGGGAGCTAGCTCATTGGTAGCACAACTGGGCAGCTGGAACTTCTATATTAATGTGGTAGAAAAAGGGATCTCCCCCTTATTTGAAAGGGGGAGGAACGAAAAGAGGAAGGAAAGAAGGAAGGGCAGGGAAAGACTACTCTAGGACAGCTGAAAAGAGATGTAAATTATGCTGTTGCTATTATCTTAGACCAAAGTCTTTTCTGAAGAACAAAATGACATCACCTACTCTGGAACCTTGCTGCAGAGACACGGGTACTGATATTTGCTTGGACACTGAACCTTTTATAAAACCATACACTGTTGAAGAACACACCCTAACAGACATTACAGAGAAATTAATAAAAGCTCTTTTGAAAAACATCTATTAACCAAAGCAAATTTAAGCATATGGAAATTTTTACTTCATAACCACCGGTCCTTCTGCCAGTCCTCACCCATATTCCAACTACTTTGAATTACTTCCTTAAAGGCTTTTGTCAGCAGAGACAAGTATTAGGAAGGAGCAGTAAAGATGACCATCAAAAATCCTAATATTTCATAAACACTGACTTTATTATGGTGCAAACATCATGGCTTAACCTAGATGAAGCTTAGAACATTTTTTGTGTGTGTGTAAGGGACAGACAGGGAGATGAGAAACATCAATTCTTTGTTGCGGCACCTTAGTTGTTCATTGATTGCTTTCTCATATGTGCCTTGACCGGGGGGGGGGGGGGGGCCTACAGCAAAGCAAGTGACCTCTTGCTCAAGCCAGCGACCTTGGGCTCAAGCTGGTGAGCCTTGCTCAAACCAGATGAGCCTGCGCTCAAGCTGGCGACTTTGGGGTTTAGAACCTGGGTCCTCCACGTCCCAGTCCAACACTCCTTTATCCATTGCGCAACCACCTGGTCAGGCAGAACAATTTTTATAGTATTTGCATTTCCTCCCTGTTCATATCCTCTTGACTACAAACCTAAACACATAAATAAACTTCTAAGAGAAGCAATGGTCAAACCAAATCTGAGAAATGGTAGCTCTCATGGAGACATACACAGCAAACATTCATGTTGTATTTTTATTCTTCGAAACTGTGACTTTGTGTGGTCTGTTTCTAGTTCTCTGCACAGCTGTTACACTATTAAAAGGTCCAGACACCTTGAACGCTAGCGCCTAGAGGGAAAAGGGCTAAAACTCGAGTTTTCTGTGAAGATTATTTCTTAGTGTAACCACATTTACTTTTATCATGTGCAGTTTCTAAGAGTAATAGTCACTGTACAGTGTAACAGATAAAGCAAATAACTGCATGTATGGGTGGGTTCATCCCATAACAAATCCTTCACTAGACAATTTTGTCCTTTAGACCAGAAGATGATAATAAATGCAGTGCTTTCTGATATGACTACTCTCCCGTTTTAAAACTGAAAACTTGGAATACGCAGGGTAGAAGGGGCTTAGCTCTTACTATATTTCTCTCATTATCAGATACTGACTCTCTACCAAGCATGTAGGCTGTGTTGTTCTAGGTCCCGTTTCCTGTGTATGTCAGACACTTGATAATTTCCCTTCTATAAACAATAATAATTCCCAACTGGTGTCTCTGGGTGTTTCATATCCTAAGTTCCTTTCCCTCAAATGTACGGCATCAATAACCGGAAATAACTCTGAATATTCACTACCAGAGAAGACAGAATTTGACCTTCTAGAAAATTGAACTTCTAGACATTCTGAATATCAGCGGCGAGAAACATGCAAGATGGTTTCCAAGAGAACGAGGTCAGCCCGAGAGAGAGTGGGGTGAGAGCCCGCCCGACGCAGGGAACTGGGACAACGAGCTGCCTGGTAAATGACGCTGAACTCTCCAGAATGATGTGGGGAGAAGGATGTGATAACAGTACGGCCAAGGCCACGTGGAAGCAGAGAGCTAAGAGGACACAGGAAGGCCAGGAATCTCGGGTCACCTGCTGTCCTTGCTACCAGGTTGCGTGCTTAGAATGTCCAGAAGAACAGAGAGGCAAGAACCACTTGTGCTTCTAAAATAATCTTTGTTAATAAAACCAGTTTTGTTTTGTCCTTTAAATAACTAAATTGAAGCTTCTTACACATTAGCTGTGTCCCAGGTCGAACCCTGGGAGATACTCACTGCACAGAAAGCAGCAGCGGTGGAAGCTTCTCCCATCACACTGCACCTCTTCCGCGTGGTACACGGTCTTGCCGCAGGCCCCACACTTGTTTCCTCCTCCCCAGACAGGCATTCTGAAGGAAGAAAAGATCTATGAATGAGGGTGTCCCTATACCTGGTGAGATGTCTTAGGGAGCTTGTTTCAAGCCAGGAAACATCTGAAGTTTTTCTAATTTTTCCATAAAGAGAGAGACAAAGAGAAGCATCAACTTGTTTCACTTAATTGTTCCATTTAGTTGTGTTCTCATTGATTGCTTCTTGCATGCGCCCTGCCTGGCGTCAACCCCGCAACTCCTAGCATACTGGGTCAATTCTTTATCCACTAAGCCACCCATCCATCCAGGGCCAGAAAATTTTCTTTCTTTATGAACCGCTCTAACCACATCTTTAAAAGGCCTGTGTTCCTCCAAAATATCCTCCTCCCCTCTTTCAAGTTACACAGTTCTTCCATCAGAAATCTTGGGTTTTTCAGACACAAGTGTTTTTCCTACAGGACCGAGGACCTGCCTTCAGTAGGACAGTACAGGTCACCAGGCACTAAACAAACTAGGCCACTAGAAACCACAGGAGGTAAAGTGGGGGTGGGGCGTGGTGGAGGTGGAAGGCAAACACAGCCCAAGCACATGCCCAGTCATAATGTATGATTTAAAAAACTCAGCTGAAGAACATACACTTGGGTGGAGTTTTTTTATTACATGTTTAATTCATTGTTACACCACCAAATTCTTAACATTTAACATAAGCTATGACACACCTCCTAAGGAGGAAGAAAATGTCGTATTGCACAAGTACACATTTTGTATTTGTCTGCTAGTTATGTGAGATTATAGCATAGTATGTCTGTGACTAGCACAACTGCACGCATGGAGTCTTACTGTAACCACAACAAATGCCCATCCAGATGGCTACAATTTATACGTTTCCGGGCTTCACTAATCCCAAAGTCCTCTAGTCTAGCCAACAGTTGATTTTCCATCTTGGGTGGGGCTGTCAGTCTGTCCATGCAGATACATGCCACCAAGGCCCCTTCCTGTCATAGTGAACTGTTTGTTGCGAGTGACAGAATAACCCCTGAGCAATGTTCCTGATGTGGTAGTCGAGTTGGAAGTTTAAACCCTTGGCTACTTGTTATGATGTGGGACCAACATGTTCTAACATCCTTCTAAAAGAACTAGTCTACCCAGACCCACTGTCAATGATGGGTTGTGAATGGCCAAGGACTCAAGTGTCCTCACCACTACAGAACATCCCGCAAAGACAGTGTGCTATATGTGCCCTGCCCTGAGTTGCAACCTCAAAATATAGTAAAAGAATTCCCTTTCACCACACCGTCATTCGCAGACTTTCCTTCTATGAGTGTATTTGCAACTCCTGTCTGTGAAGTCTCCTTGGTGAGCAGCTACCTTCTCAAGGAAAGAGCTGGTTGGGAAAGCTGAAACCTTACCAGCTCACACCTGGCTAGACAAAGAAGGGAGAGGTGGGCTGCTCAGCAAAACATTGAGGCATCCTCAGTCCTTAAAATAAGCAGGAGAGTGGCAGTATGCACCCCACAGCACTGAGATGACCCGGAACCCACCACCATGAGGCCTGCTCCAAGGGAAGAGGTCTACTGAATCGCTCGCTGTGTAGGGCATCTTTCTGACACATCACTTA
Source organism: Rhynchonycteris naso (assembly GCA_037038555.1). Classification (NCBI taxonomy): domain Eukaryota; kingdom Metazoa; phylum Chordata; class Mammalia; order Chiroptera; family Emballonuridae; genus Rhynchonycteris; species Rhynchonycteris naso. The sequence continues at coordinate 104,582,127 of CM072996.1, read as the reverse complement.
TTCTCTTGGCCCTCCTCTGATAATTCTTTCCCCAGACTTCCTTCAGGAAGGCAAACATCTCTTTCTTGGTCCCTGTGGTTAGAGCAGTGGTTTTCAACCACTGATCTGTGAACTGCTGCCGGTCTATCAGAAATCCTGTGCCTGTCCACAAAGAGTTAAAGACCCTAATGTATGAAGAGTGCAGGCCCTAGATGCTATAATCTTCATTGGACTGGCAGTTGAAAACCACTGGTATAGAGAAGTTATTAATTAAACATGGTCTCCTGGTGATGGTCCATCATGCTTGTTACCAATTCATGACAAAATTCAGGTAAGCATTTCTAAACTTGATATAATTCTCATGCCACAATAATCAAGAGCATGATCAGTGAACTTGTTTTGTTGAATAGTATGGAGTCAGAGAATCAATCTGTACTTCAAAATTATAACAAGAAATATGGTCCTTTACCACACATAGTTTGAGAAGCTTTGGTTGGAACAGTATTGACTCTACCCTTATGTCCAGGGCCAGGCATGTGAAGTCATGGCAACCAGATCACTGCATTCTCCCTCGGGCCATAATGACAGGCTTAGGAGTGGGTACAGGCCCCAAGCCAACTCAATGAAAGCCAAATCCGGGGCTTTGGTTTAGAACTATGTGAATGTAGGGCCGGAGATGCTGATAGCTATGTAGCCACTGTGAGAAGAGAAGCTAAGAATAAAGCCAGCACAGAGGAAAACAGAGATGGAGAGACGAGATGGAGACCCCTTTCAGCCATGCCTAGGCTTATCCAGTACGCTTTAGGTGAACCAATAAATTGTCTTTTTTTAAATCATTTGGAGATGGAGCTCCTATTCCTTGAAACAAACATCCAGCAATAACACAAAGAGACCTGACTGATATGACTAGTTGTCACTGAACTATCAGTCTCAACTTTCAAAATGCCTGCTTCCCTAATTCAAGAACAAAGTATTATAAATCCAAGGGTCCACAAGTGTTACCGGACTCCTGTCCATACCGGATCAATATCTAGTAACAACAGGACATATTTACAAGCCTTCCTTTAGTAGCTGCATGAATCCCCCATTCCCTTCCCTGGAGACAGGTGCTGCACTGTTTAACTACACAGTGAAACTTGAGCCTGACTGTAAAACCTGACGAAGCTCTGGCTTGAGCCGGGAGTGCAATAAGTGATATTGACTTAGCCCCATGGCTCCAAAGTCCCCGTGTTCTGGAATGTTCATGGATGCAACAGACATCTGCTAGAAAGTACACTCATGATTCCTGAGGAAACCAAAAACCCAGTCCAGGTTTGCAAGTAGTAACATTACAATGCCTTAAAACTGGATAACAAGGATTAATAACCCAGTTGGCTTTTATTTTACATTATTTTTCTTCTTTTCCAAGTGAGAGGAGGGGAGATAGACAGAATCCCACATGTGCCTCGACTGGGATCCATCCAGCAACCCCATCTGGAGCCAATGCTCTGCCCATCTGGGGCCATGTTCAAAACTGAGCTCTTTTTAGCCTGTGAGATGGAGGCTCCATGGAGTCATACTCGGTGCCTGGGGCTGATGCACTCAAACCAACTGAGCCATGGCTGTGGGAGAGTGGGAGAAAAAATGTGAGAGGGAGAGAGAGAAAGAAGTGGGAGGGGTGGAGGAGTAAATGGTCACTGCTTCTGTGTACCCTGACTAGGAATCGAACCTGGAACATCCACACACTAGGCTGACGCTCTACCACTGAACAAACCGGCCAGGGCCAGCCCAGCTGGCTTTTAAAATATTTTGTTATTGTCTAAGCATTTCTCATTGTATTAGACAACATACTGTCTAATATCAATCTGTTATCTTCCATTTTCACATACATTTTCTTTGGAGCAATCACCAATAAGTCAGATTTCTAGCAAGACTAACACTGTCCTGTATTATCTCTGAATAATATCTAAAAATACATTTTTAAAAACCTATCTCACCACTTTGTTATTCTCTATTAAAGAGCAGCTTGGACTTCTTTAAAAGGGGAGACTATCTTCCCTTTCTTTATGTAATTCAAGGTTACTTAAATTCCCTTCTTGCAAGTCAAGTCTAATTTCTATTGTACATCCACAGCAGCCAAATGTAAATGTGGAATGTATCATTTTTTCAGGAAATACTCATCAGAGTTCTCCAACATTCAGCTCACTATGTAATAAGTGTCTTCCCCTCGGGGGGTGGGGACAGCGTCTCTGTATTCCCCACAGAGTAGTTGGCACATTCGCTTCTATTGTTTTAAAGAATTCTTCCCTTTTTCAACCTGTTGATACCCTTGATTCCGAATTAGAACTCAGGCTTTTCAAGACAAAGGTAGCACTGCGCTCCAAAATTTTGTCCTGTTTCTGGATTCTAAGTAAAGTTCTCAAAACATTAACTTGTTAAAAAGCCCAAGCCAGTTTAAAAGCTTTCCTAAAGGTTTCTGAATAACCATCTCTGCGGTCCTGGCAAATGGTGTGCTAGGAGGACCATCCTCAGGAAGCTTTGGCTGAATTTATTTTTAAGCTGGCTAGTGGGTAGCTGGGTGTTCTTTATAGTGGCTACTCTGTACGTCTGAAATACTTCACAATGGAAGGAAGGGAAAGAGTGAAGAGGGCAGGGAGGAGGTTGGTTTAGACCAGTGGTTCTTAACCTGGGTTCTATTGAACCATAGGGGTTCAATGAGTCGGTCTCAGAGGTTCGGAGAAGCCTCTGCCGCGGAGGCCAGAATAAAGTAATACCATAATTTGTTGTGAGTTCATGCACTTTGTTGGTTTTGTTCTTTGAGCAAGGTGATGTTCATGCACGGCTCATTTTGTGCACCAGTAAATAAACATATACCTATGTCTTGAATATGAAAAAAAAATCATTTTTTATTTATCACTAAAGAAGGGTTCGGTGATTGCGCATATGTAACTGGTGGGTTCAGTACCTCAAAAAAGCTTAAGAACCACTGGTTTAGACAAACCTGGGTGAACTTCACTGTTGTACTGGTTGCACAGCCTTGGGCTTATCTATATGTTATTTTTCTCATCTTTAACACAGGGGAAGTTAGCTCTCTCTACCTCTCACATATTGCAAAGACAAAAGGAGCTCAATATATGCCTTGGCAGACATCCAGTAACTGTTAGCTTGAAGGTGGGGGCAGTGCACCCACTCCCCCTTGCTGCCGGTCCTCCAATGGGGAGCCCCACTGACCAGCACCTAGAGAACAAAGCTCAGAGCAACAAACAGGGCAAAGAATAAACTTAGCTTTTAGTCACTCATCAACTTTCTTTTCCTGGGTCACTGAAATGTATTACAAATATAACAATAATTCCACTTGCGGGGACTGTCTAGAAAATGAAGTCCCAATTTACACTTTCAGGGTGAACTCCTACGGCTGCCAGTTCCTGTAGTTGGCAGGGGGAGTGTGAGGGTTTTCCATTGCCATCACTCTTTGGCATTGCTACGCATATCAGAAAACCCAAGGCTCATTCTTCACACATGCATTGGCTACACCACTTCACAACAGCTGACATTAATCACAGCAAACTGCATTTGCACTGAGCAGTCTGGGCTGCGGGTTTCTCCCCAATCTTGTGTATTAATTTACAGAAACGTTAGACGAGAAAGAAAATCCCACTCTACATACATCTCGCACAAGTAGACCAAACAGGCTTATTCTGTTTCTCAGTCTTCTTTTTTTTTTTTTTGGTTTTCAATGTCTGAAAGAATTTCAGCATTAGGATTTATCCACTGTGTTACATTAAATAACACATTTACATCAAAACACCTACGTGCACTTTCTGTTTGCTGCCTCTCCCTGGTCTAAGGTACCACCCAATATTCTTAAGACCTACCTCCAGAAGAAAATTACTATAGCCTAACTCTGAGTCATCTTGTGGTAAAATGACCTCATTCTCTAGATAACCAACAAGAACTGCATAATGAGCACAGGAATCACTCACACCACCTGTGGCATTTACGTCTTATTTTAGACTCTCAGTGACTTGAATCCATGAATTTCAAGTGTACGTGTCACCATCTGTAGTTTGTTATCTGTTCTGATACCAAAGGTCTGGCGTGAATCTGTTGGTACACTCATTCTAAATGACATCCCAAAGCTTTGACATTGTATTACTACGTTCACAGCGTTGGTATTACACTAGAACGTGGTCACAGTCCAATTTCCCAAAAGGGAGAATTTATTATAAACCAATTTCATCTTGAGCCACATCCAGAGGGGTCACTTGCTAAATTTATAAGTTAGTAGCACTGTCCCTAATTACAATGATTTTAAACAAGGTCAGAGTATAAGAGCTATCAATAATTGGAAATTAAGCTTTACTCAATGCCCATTCTAAAAACTGTTTCTTCTGCTACCCAAACTACCGGCTTAGTCTACGTCCTCGTCTAAGTGAATAATACCATGAACCAAGGGGAGACTCCTCGTGTCTTAGTGACTGGTTCCATGTTTCATTTGACTCTTTCTACAAAAGCCAAATCTTCAAGCTGGCCTTTAAGACATCTCAGCCTAAGGGTGAATTAAGAGCACGGATTCTGGAGTCAACAGTCTCATTTCCCTCATATGTAAAATGAGGATAAGTACCTTTATTATAGAGTTGTTAGGAGAATGAGCTGAGGAAATGCTTATAGTAAACACTCAATTATTGGTAGTCTTTACCATTAATATTTAGTAAAATACAATCTTTGTTGTCAATATTCATCTTCCCCAACCCATCTTATGTATCTATTTCTCCTTATGCTCCCTAATCGCTAACTAATCAGGGCAACTAACTTACCTCCCACCTCATCCAGCTAACTCCTGACTTCATTTCTGTACCTCAAGTAATTGTTCTAGGGTAGGGGCAGCTAATGAACATAGGACAATGCTTTACTCTTTATGAAGCTCTCATAAAAATGTATTCAACCTTGTATAAGCCATGCCCTGGGTTAGGAGCTGAGTACAAAAGGGTTATTAGGAAATGTGCCTATTTCTCAGGGAGTTTGACTGTGGCGGTAGAAACACATCCACAAATAACAGCAGTACAACATAACCAATGACACAGAAGTGTGCAGACAGGGCTCTAAGAATTCTGCACAGTCTGCTTACACAGGGATGGCAAAACAGTTTCATCCTGCAGATCCACTCAAAGTGGGTTCCTGGAACTATGAGAAAGATTCTGAAGTTCAGGCAAGGTTCCACAGCTCAGTGGTCCCGGCCAAGTTTCTTCACCTGAGCCACAAACTCCTCATATTTGACTTGGAAATGAATGAGGGGCATGCTCTCACAGTGGCTGCAAGGACGTGGAGAGAACGTGGTCAAGTACCTGGCAAAGAGCCTGCGCTCCACAAATGCTGGCTTCCTCTTCCTTCAGGAGTACTGTGGGGCCTGAACACAGCTACAGAAAGTTCAGTCGTGACTTGCTGAGGTCACTGACCCCCAATGAAGCAGATCCAGGCTTCATTGAGTTAAGTGGATCCTGTTTGACTTCCAGGATCTGAAGTTGTCCTCAAAACTCCCATATCTGATTTAAGGATCAAGACCATTCAAATCGCCCGAGAATTATCAGTCCTGTGGTACCAAATTATCTGTCCACAGGAACACCCTCTTTGCCCGGTCTTTCTCCTTACCACTAATTAATAATTCTACAGCCTATTAGCACTTACATCTTCAACTTTGAGTACATCCAAATCCTTGACAGAGACCTGTTTACTACTTGCCAAATCACATACTGTAATTAGTATTGTATAAACTTGGTGACCTTGACCTCCAACATCTGCCACAGCTATTCACAATCAGTGCCAACTACAAGATACTTAATTGTTCAAACAATTTGATGTTTGCATGATTTACACAATGGAGTCAGACCATGATTTCTATTGCAAGACTACTGTTTATCTGCCAAATGATCTTAGGTTGGTTATTTGATCTAGTTTTTTCTTCTCAAATATGGAGATAATGCTTATTTATATCACAAGGCAGTTCTGAGATCAAACAATACATGTAAAGCACTTAGAATACTGCCTGCACATGATAGGTAAAAATAACTACTACATTATGTATTATTATTAACATATATTATTATTTACTTACATAAAGCTTACTATATGCTTCACTTATGCTAAGTAGTTTACTTATAATAACTTAATCCCCATAACTGAGGTAGGTATTATCATTATCCCCATTTTATCGGAGAGGAAGCTGAGGAACAGATATTAAATGGCTCATAACTGAAACCAAAACAAAATGACCAATTCAACTTAAAAAGTAATACCAATAAAATTTAAAAAGTTACACCAAATATAAGTTTACTTGACTGAAATTTCTCTGAAACAAAACCACTGCTAGCAACACAAATATAGCAGTACAGCTAGTGCTCGGCTTATGACCACGATTGGTTCCGACAGACCAGTCGTAACACGATTTGGTCGTAAGTTGAGTAGGCTATATGTACAGTACTGTGAAATGATGTTGTAAAAATCTTTAAGTTATATTTTATCATAATTTTCTTTCATTACTGTTATATATCATAATTTTCTTTGTTCATTTTATGCCATTTGTATCATCTCTACACCATTTTGTTTCTTATTTTTACATTCGTCAGGGTTAAGTAAAACACTGCATTACCAGTACAACTGGTTTAATATTTGCAAAACATACAAAATTACAAAATACAGGTGCATACAAAAACTGCTCCAGACGCAGAGCAGTCGTGGCTAGTGATTGTGGTCGTAAAGTCGAATGGTCGTAAGTTGATCAATACCTGTAAGCACTGATTTATATGACTCTGGCACGGGTTCTTTTTAAATTGAGTATTTCCTGTACTGCTTGTTATGTGCTCATTACTTTTTTCTTTTGGGTGAGAAGCCACCATGAAACCTTCTTTCCTATAGTGAACTGGGAAGTCCAATGTACTACTTGGTACGTGTCCTCATATGAGTGAAGGACAAATATAGTACTGTTGGCAATGAAATGGTAAGCAGAAATGCAAGGAACTGGGTACCTTTGCAAAGGATTCACAATATACTTCTATTGGTTCTTCCTCTGTAACTTATACTGAAACTTGAATTTGTTTAACAATCAGAACTTATGCACAGCTCCTCCACAATCCAGTCTGAGAAAACTCCCCTAAGTCAAGGGTCTGAACCTGGGATCTACAGAATCCTTGAAGTTCTGGGGATCAGTGAACTTGGTACCATGTAGTTTACGCACTTAACATTTTGAGAAAGGATCCAGGGGCTTCACCAGGCTGCCAGAAAGGTCCACGACATAGAAACAGGTAACACCATGTAGACAGTCAAGGTCTCCAGGGAGTCTAGGTATTCTCCACCTAAAAGAACACAAGGGAGGCCATGCAGACCGGAGCAGGAACTGATGCAGTGCCTTGAGGAAACCTGTGAAAGTCTCCAAAGGGAAGAGAGCCAGCCTCAGGGCAAGGCCCAGAGATAGAGTCCCAGTCTGAATCAGTGCTTTCCTGACAAGGCCTTCCCTAACAGCCTTTTCCCCAGAGTCAACAAGTATAAAACAGTATTTAATTACAGGGAACCTCCCCAGGCTGGGCTGGTGTTTGCATTGGCCTTACAACAACCCTGCAAGGTATGTGATATTACACCTATTTTACAAGACAAAGTAACTGAGGTAGAGAGCAACTTGCCCAAGGTCATCAAACCAATGGGTGCTGGAGCTAGGATATGAACTTGGGCCTAACTGGCTTCAGTCCCGCCCTTCTCACCATGCCCTGTTGGCAGTTTAATCAGGGCAGATCTCCACTGAGGACTGCTTTCAGCACAGTATTTAGCAGATACCAGTATCAACCAATGTTGAATACATCTAGAGCAATCCATTAAGAGCTTATGATAGAAACCTTAGATCAAATCTGCTAATGCATTTATTGCTTGAGTCCAACAAGTCTTTGTTCATCACAAGTGCAACCTTGTTCCCTTCATTCATTCAATTAACCAAACTTGGCTCTGGTCAAACTGGGTTAAAGCATCCAAGGGAGGACTGTAAGTTTCCAGGATTCATGAAATGCAGATTCTGTCTCTACCTAACTTCACTCTGGGAGAGCAAAACAAACTAGAATCCAGAGCAGAAAGAACCTTGAGAAATACCCATAATGGTATCAGTGGCAATCAACTGGAAGGCGCATTGACCAAGAAGATAGTGGAGACCATGGAGGACTTGATAAATATGGTAAGCAGTTTTGAAATTTTGTGAGATTCACCCTTTAGACTACTGCCCATATCTATCCAAAAAATTCCAAGGCAAAAAAATTATAGCCAACTTTATGACTCTCCTATTTAAATTCTGGGTGTTTTATATAGCGAAAGCTTTATAACATGTTAACTAGAAAAGTTAAGAATCAAGAGGTCATTCTCACTGCTCAAGTACAAAAAGTTACTCCAAATAAAAAGCATTTTTAAAACGAAAATGTACTTGGTCTGCAGACTGCAAACAAAACAGGTTAAACATTTTGGGCAAACATTTAAACAAATGTCACTCAACAAACGTCCTAGTGTGGGAGGGGGTGGAGTTGGGTGTCTAGACTTAGAAGACCCTATCCCCTCCCTTCCAGGGTTGCTTACGTGGAGCTCTGAAACCCACGATGGACCTGTGGTGGCCCGGTGGATGAAGCGTTGACCTATTGTAGAAGGCTGAGTCGCTGGTTTGAAACCTTGGGCTTGCTGGGTCCAAGGGACAAGAATGGCAGCTACTACGAAGTTGATGCTTTCTGCTATCCCCCCTTCTCTCTCTCTGTCTCCTCCCTCTAAAATCAATAAATAAAATCTTTAAAAAAAAAAAGAAACCAAGTGATGTGATTTTCTGGACCTGTTGCAGTATTTTGCAACCAAACATTCCCCCTTTCTTATTTGTACCTTAATAGTAGCGAGTTCCAGATAAAGTTGGGAGTTTTTGATATGACGTTTCAGTGCTGTTCCTTTTAAGGTTCGGTGCTCAGTGGGCAAAGACCACCAAACAATAGGATGCCGGAACTCTGTGCCGCAGCAGGGCAAGGACCCTTGGCTGCGCGGCTGGAGAAGCCCCACCTGACTCCCAGGGCTCCGCACCAGCTCCGGGAAGTTTGCCCTAAGCGCGCACCACACTCCAGGCAGAGGACACCCCAAAGACTTGGATCCCGCCCTCCCTACCCCTCGCCCGAGAGGAAACCGGCCGCTGGAGGAGGGGGCCCAGGGCCACTCAAAAGCGGGTTAGCAGCCACGCGAAACACTCGAGCCCCCTTCTCTCCCAGAAACCTGGTGGGGACGCGCTGATACCGAGGTCACGCACTATGACTGATCTGTCCCGCGGGCCCCGGATCTGAGTGCAAAGCCGAGGCAGCTGCAGGGGCGCAAGTATGAGGAGGGTGTGGAAAGTTCAGGGAGCAAGGGTGAGGTCGATGGCTGGGCCGGGGGTCTAAATAGGGACAGCCATCGGGATGTCAAAGGAGATGGGGGGCCGCCGGCAGGGCGACCTGAGCACACCAGGAGGCTGTGGGAACCCCGTCCCCCAGGGTCGACGGAGACGCCCCCACCGCCGCTACTCACGCGAGTCGGAGACAGGACCACGCACCGCGAGCAGAGCTGAAGCGGAAGACCGCGCGCGGAATGTGCAAGAGCAGCGATCAAGCCAATGCCGGCACCTTTAAAAGACCCCCTTGGTGGGCGGGGTGACTGTGAAGCCCCGCCCCTTGTGTCGACCCCGCCCCGGCGCGTCGGGCGGATTCCCGGACCGGCTCTGGAGGGCCGGGGGCGTCTGGCGCGAGGCTGGGCGGCGGGCTCGGGGCTTAAGGACCAAGAAACAAAGGCAGGATCCCGCCTCTTCCTGCTGCTTCCCGCCCACCCGGCGACTTCCCATGTTCCCGGACCGCCCCAGTCAGCCTCACCCCACTACCCCTTCAGGACTCGAGAGTTTCTAGAAGTAATTAGGGATTGGGAAAGGAGACTTCATGATGGTGCGCCGAAGCCGGGCCGCGGGCGGGTCCCACCGCGGGCGCCCGTTCTCCTTCAGGAGGGAACGACCAAAGGTTGAGGAGGCTCCCGCGGTAGAAAGTCGGCCAAATCGGGGCTTTCCACTACCCTCTTCCTTGCCTTGTCCTTATAAGTAAACGCAACGTGATTAACTTCCCCAGTGGACAAATATTCTCTGGTTCGATTTCCAGCTTCTGGGAATCCGCAACCTTCCTGTTCTTAAAGAGCAGAATTTCTCCTCTAGACTAAATAAATGACGTTAGGAAAACGCCGCATTCCTCAAGTGTTTTGCTTTCCCCACCACGAGGGCACAGCTACACCGGCTGCTGTAGGGTAGTAACCTAGACCCAGCCAGAAAGGGGGGCGCCCCAGAGGGCCTATGTTTAGCTTTGTTGGTGTCAGAAAAATCCAGGGATGCCAGTGACAACAGAAGGGACCTAACATGAGCTACAGGATGATTTGTTGTTTTGAAGAACAATAAAAATGCCAGTCTGTCTGGTTCATATTCCAGGTCTATTGATTTCTGTCAGAGCGAGGATCCCTGAGAATAGATCTTCGGAAGAATAGGGGGCTCAAAAAAGGCAGTAAGTAAAACTATTCCTCAGGTCACAAATGCAGTAGCCTCTCTGGTCCAGAGCTTGTCAATCTCTACACTACTGACTTTTGGGGCTGGATGAGTTTTTTGTTGTGTGGGCCTGTGCCCTGCTTTATAGAATACCTCCATTCACTCTCTGTCAGTAATACCCTTTCCTCTCCATTGTAGCCATCAAAAGGTCTCAGACCTGCCAAATGCCCTCTTAGGGAGAGGGCTGCAGGCATGGGTTGAGAACCACTGCGCCCTGGTATATGTCGGCATAACAAAATGCAGAACTGGTTTATTATAATATTTTGTTTCATATGCTGGGGCCAATCCAGGATAAATTTATTATAATAGCAGCTTTATTCTCTACCAAGTACTGTGCAAAAACGTAGTGGTGATTGGCATCTCCTGATAACTGCGGCAGGAGTCTGGAAGTATTCCTGCCTGCTATGAACTTTTCTAAATATGGGCAATCTGTATTTTCACGATATCAGCTTGTGTAAAAGTGATGACTTAGGGACTGACGTGGAAAGTTTGTCCTTCAGAATCTACATTAGCTTTGCTGCTTACATTACTTATTTTTTTGTGCAGAGGTTTAGGTAGTATTTCTACTGAGTGAAATTGTATCCGTGAATTTCACTGCTGAGCTGGTTTTTAGCAAACTGTTATCTTCTCTTTTACCCTCTTTTTAATGCCTCCAAGACCTGACCTGTAGCTTTCTGACAGACTCCTGTTGTCCCTAAATTTCATACACACATCCTGTCTGTCATTTGAAGCTGGTCTTGCTTCTCACCTGAAAGTATTTCTGCTATCTGTCCATAAATGTATTTGTCTTAGTATACTTTACAGTAAGTCTAAAGAAATGCACAATATTTGATTTTGAATAACTATATTTGTATTAAGTATCAACATTTTTAAAAGTATTTTATTTTTCTTTAAACATTTCTTTAAGCTGTTGACTATTTATTATAAATGTTAAGAAATTCTATTTATTTAGAGTGGTACAAAAGAAAAAGTGTGAGCTTTGTAATCAAACAGACATGGTTTCAACCTACAGCTTTGCAACCTACTGGCTCTTTGAGCTTGTCCTAATACTTGACTTCTTTGCACACACTAGGAGGATTAAGTCAGAGATTGTCCGTAAAATGTGAAACATTTACCTGGCACATGATAACTGCTCAATAGCAAGGCTATCTTGATGTCCTTTTCTGCCTTGAGAAAGACATAGGAACGGAGTTTTGCTGATCATTCATCTTAGGTTACTACTGAAGGTTTTAATAGTAGGAAGGCATAAAGTATTTTTCAAAAACAATTAAGAGCCTTCCAGAAGAAAGTAAATTGTGTTTCTGGGAAAGAGCTAGTGGGAGAATTTGCCTTTGTGGACAAGAATAAGCATGTAGTAATTCCATATGATTCTAGTCTGATTCTTTCAACCTTATAAAAGGCAAAAATGAAGGTTAAATGTGTCCAGCAGGATCTTTCTTTTTCCCAAGAAAGGCACATTGTACTTCTTCATTTTCTGGAATCCATTAATCAATTGCAAATCCAAGCCCTTTGTCAAGGTCACTGACCTAAGGTAAGGTGAAACAAGGTTGTCCTTCTTTGTGACCTTGTGTTCCAAGTTCAGATTTTAAAAAGATTTTTAATGTTTTTATTTCATACTACTTTTTTTTTTTTAACAAAACTCTGAACCAGATGAGTGTGAATATAAACAAAGGGCCTCTTTATTCTCTTTTAGGGCAAGAATTCCTTCCTAGAAGCCAGCTAGACTATAGAGGAGAGGAATTTTTCATACACGTCAAATAAAGAAAAAAAGAAATTCTCACTTTGTTAATCTACACGGTTTATAAAAAAACAAGCAGCTATTCCACCTTATTTCTTAGCCAAGATTTAGTAGAAATGGTGGGAATTAAAAATTACTTATACTCAGCTATAATACTCTGTGATGCATTTTCTTGCAGAGAAGAAAATAATGTAAGTTATATATGCTTAAAATTTGAGAGATGGGTTGTTTAATTATTGATATTTGTCATAGTTGCTTTTAAAAAGAAATCTCTTGCTTTAAAATCCCACTTCCTTATAAATTGCGTTATACATAACCCTTTTTCCTCCAATAATTGCCATTTCCCTTCAGTACTATCTTATGTTACAGCCTTATTTATGTTTTTCTTTTCTACTATAGCTTTCTAGCTCTGCTTATGCTTTCCTAGGCTTTACTGGTATGAAAAGGACTTGAACCTCCAAGAGTCTGGCTGAACCCCTTAAATGACCTATTTCACTTTTCTCCCATCCCCACCCACCAGTCAATATTTCCTCAGCCTTCCCATATTTCCTGTAAGCATCCCTATTCTCTCCCCTGTTGACACATGCTGTGGCTGATGTCAGAGGCACAGGTAGCTCCCCAACTCCTTTCCAAGAATATCCACTATGCCTGTGCTTTCGATCCATTTCTTTGGCATTCTTAGTTATATTGCCTAGTAGAAACAGTTTCTCTGTATCTACTCCTTCCTTCCTTTCAGATGACAAAAATGGTGTCTATCCTATATTAAAAAAAAAAAAGCTGACAAAAATTTCCCTACTTTTGTAGTTGATACGCATAGCTGCCTCTTCAGCACCCATTCATCTTTTCCCAGAGGCCCGAGTTTCTGATTGGGGTCCCTGTGGTTCAGGGGTGGAGCACTGGAACCAATCAAGGCCTTCCAACCCCTGGTTTGGATGTGAGGGGAAGTCACATGACCTAAGCCCATCCAATCAGTGTGAATCTCTGAATTCTGCAGGGTACAGAGACAGAGCCATGTGCACCTATTCTGGAAGGTACTGTGTGCATATATGATGCCTGCAGTTGCTACAGTCATTTTTGCTAGTAGGAAGTCAGACTGAGGATGATTCAACACAGAGAGGACAGAGCCAGAGGTCTGAACAAACTCCCACAAAGGTTTTCTACCTACAAGACCTTTTTATAGAATTCAGTGAATTCCCACTGTTGCTTTTATTTGAGATGGCTTTTCTGTTACTTGCAGTTAAGACTCTCAGCTGACTATGGTGGTTTAAAACCGTGTCCACAAATTCCTTGGTACTCCTCCTTTCTTCAGGTTGAACTTTGATTCCCCTCCCCTGAGTGTATGACTCGCTCCTAGAAAATAAAGTGTATGATTCTAAGACTAAATTATAAAAAGCATTATGATTGCCTCTTCATTCTTCTTCCCACCCACTTCTCTCTTTCTTTCTCTCTCTCTCACTCTCTCTCGTGTGTGTATGTCTGTTTCTTCCTCTTTTTCTTTTAGATCACTTGCTCTGGGGCAGCCAGCTGCCATGTCAGAAGGATATTCAAGTAGCCTGTGGAGGAACCAAATGGTGGAAAACAGTCCTCTGGCCCCAGGGAAGTTGAAGCCTTTTGCCAACAAACACAAAAGTGAGTTTGGAGAGAACCTCTACAGTGTGGTTAAGCCTTGAAATGACTCCAGTTCTGGCTCACACTTTGCATCCTCATGAGAGACCCTGAGCCTCTCACTGTGTTGATCAGAGAGCTCCTAATTGCTGAAGAAATTACCATTTTTCAGTTCTTACCCTACTTGACCTCTTAGTTATGGGGTAATGTTAAGTAAATATACAATTGTGTATATATGCACGAATGGAATTTTCTAAGAAAGATTATACTACTGAAGTTTCACACAGATGTTAACTTCTGTGTTGTGATGAGAAATGGGGATAAATTGTCAAAGTCACAAACACTAGAAAACTTATTTTTCTCCCCTAAAAGCTAATATGAAAAACAGCATACTAGAGGATATATTATATAATTTTTATTTTCTTGTTGTGATAAGAAACACCAGATACTTCCAAGGAAATAAAAAATTCTTTTACATAGAATATTTTCTTACTACAGATTATAGAAAAAACACATGTATATTTATCCACCAAATTTCCAGGAAAATTCTAGAATTTGCAATAGGGCTTATCAAACAGTTTTGATCATTTCCATGTGTTTAGAAAAAAATTAAGTGGGAAATTAGTCTAATTGGGATTTTTTTAAATTAGCATTTGGGTTGAACAAAGCTCCAGAGAAAACCTCATAAAAATTTCTACTTAAAACATTATATATATAAGGCTTCTCTGGGAAATGATGTAAGGAAGGTTAACAGGATTTGGGAAGCAATACACAATGCTATAATTGATAGGCACTTAATTATTTGTGGCATATGCCTGCCAGGATTTCTGTGTAATCCTCACATATGGAATTAAATTCATTTGTAAAATGAACCTTTTCTTGTAAAAGAAAATAAAAACTGTCATTTTCTGCAGCTCTCACCTCATAAGAAAAGTGTTGAGCTATAGAAAAAAGGTTAATCCTTTAAGAAAAAATAATAGCTCCTATAAATTCTATATTTATATGTTTATAAGAACAGCTGACTTAGATTTTACTTTAAACATTATTGACTTACACTGCTCCAAAAATGTTGTGGGAATACCTAATTCCCATTCCTAATTCTTAAATAATGTCATGTGTTAAAAGACTCACAATTTTGATTTATTTCTTCCCATGTTCACTTCAATAGGCAAATTTGGAGTGCTACAGCCAAACAAAACTCCACTGACCTATTAATGTTTGAGCTTTAAATATGTTATGTTCGCACGGACTTGCAAAACCATCTGAGTCCTCTGTGGAAGGGCATTGGGCTACCCTGGAGTGGTCTTACTCTCCTGTCCAAATTCAGCTCTAAAATTATAAATGGAAAAGAGCCAAAGTGCATGCCATTAGCTATTCTTCAAGCCAGCAGCATATATTGCAACCTAATGATAATAATCATTCATTGAATGTTCCTTGCATGTCAGACATTCTAGGAATATATTTTTCTGGTTTTAACAGTAGCTTTGTAAAGTCATTATTTTTTCCCCATTTTATAGATGAGTAAAGTGAGCCTCATGGAAATTGAGTAACTTGTCCCACAGCCACATAGCTAAGTAAGTGGCAGAACTGGGATTCAAATCCAGTCTGGATCCAAACATCACACTATTTTTCATTACTGAGTGGGGCTTTTCAACGATGACTCTTTTCTGTCACATAAGAAGGGCAAAGAAAAGTACCATTGCTTGATGGTCCTAAAGATTGCCAGCTCATTGGGAGTCAGTCTTCCGTCAGACAAAGTCAGACAAACCGAACACACTCCTTTGCAGTCTGCAGAGATGTCCCACACTACCACGGCCGGGAGTGAAGACTGCCACAGCAGCACCGCGACAAAGCCCAGCCCATACTCACCTGGGGAGTAGGACTGGGGTTCCGTCGTGCTGAGCGGTGGGGGATGTAGAAATGGAGGTAGCTCTGAAGAAGCGGCAAACAGAGGAGAAAAGCATCACACCCTGACTTTCCTCTTTGGGTAGAAGCCACTAGATGATGGATGAGCACATTATGCAACACAGAAACTCCAAAGTTTAATTTGGGGCACAGCCATTTCTGTCCCATGTCCTCATTGGGGCATAAAGATGGAATAAATCACTTCTACAGAGTGAGAATGAGGAGACTTACCTGTGCTCTTTCCTCCATCACCATCCCTCTGAAAAAGTGAGTGAGTTATTTAACTTCTTTGAGCTTAATTTTTTTAAGTCTAGCTGATCAGTAAGGTCCCCTTTAACTCTAAAATTCTAGAATATTCTAGACATGTACTTTTTGACATGGGAAGGTGTTCACATGCATTCATTAGGGTTCTTAGTTTCAGATAACTGAATTTCTGAGAGGAGCAGGGAAGCAAATGATGCTGTCAAGCCAGGATCCATGATCCGTGTCTGAGCCCAGTGTGGCACGATTTCACAGGAGACACCACTGCTGCCCATACCTGCCTCAACATTTAGTGTGCTGAAGCCTGAGAGGACTTTCCATTTCAGCTACCAGAGGTTTGCTATTCCTGACTGTGGCTGTTGCCTTCTGTTACTCATTTGCATTCCAAATGTGCCTCAGGGTGTGTATCTTCCACTGGGGCTTGATGGAAACATGGTTACATGTAGAACCCAAGCTGCAAGAGAGCCGTGGGAATGTTGAGCTCTCTAGCCTCTGAAGGACAGAAAGCCTGTCAGAGAAGTGGGTGGGGCTGAAGTGAGCCTGTGTGTAGCATCTGCTACCTTGTGTTATACTGTGGAGCTCAAAAAAGAGGGAGAACCTGACCTGTGGTGGTGCAGTGGATAAAGTGTTGACCTGGAATGCTGAGGTTGCTGGTTCAAATCCCTGGGCTTGCCTGGTCAAGGCACATACAGGAAGCAACTACTACGAGTAGATGCTTCCCACTTCTCCCCCTTCTTTCTCACTTTCCCTCTTTTTCACGCTTTCTTTCTCTCTCCCTTCTCTCCAAAAATCAATAAATAAAATAAAATAATATAATAAAAGGAGGGAAATGTATTCACCTGTGAGATCTTTTATATATGTGTATAAAATGCTATGCAGAAAAGTCTGAAAGTGTATATACTAAAATGTAAGTAGTTTTGCTTTGATCAGAAGTATAATGATATCCTTTTTGTTTCTCTGTATTGACCATTATTTCTACCATGAATGAGTGTTATCTGTATGATTTCTTAAAAGAGTGATGCTTGTTGTTAATGTTTCTATGATTCTACACATAGACCTTGGAGATAACTTTGAAGGGCATGTAAATCATTATTATAATTCAGATTATATTATCAAATTGCTAGATATTTGGACAAATTTCTTACTAAAGACTGATAGGCAATATCCTGATGACAGGAAAGCAGAAGGGAGGCCTGGGGAAACATTATTATCCAGAGAAATTAGCTTTTCCCCCTTCATTGTCTCTCACTGCCCATTTTAAAACAATGGTAATTTTTCTTATGAAATGAGATCTGTGGCATTAATACAGTTTTGTTAACAAGAAAAGATAAATTTGAACTACAAATCATTTGCATGAAGATCATATAACTATGTAGACAACAGTGGTCAACAGAATGGAAAGTGAGGAGAGGGCTAGACCCAATGGTGGGATGCAGCAGGTTCACACTGGTTTGGCAGAACTAATACCTAATTTTCTGTTGAGTTCAGTGAACCAGTTGTTAAAATGTCCCTTGTAATAAGGGTTGTCTCTAAGGTGGGTGCCTGGGCAGCCGCCCAATGTGGAAATGGCAAATTTACATTCCTTACTCTTTTTTAACATTCATCTGCACAACAGTATATTCTAAGCACCTGTAGTAATGTTCATTTCGTCCATAGGTGAAAAAAATTTCAAATGAGAATGCCAATCAAGAAGCTATATGGAAATACCTTAAATACCAGTTTTATTGTTTTTTGTCCAGTATTATTTAATATTTCTCATTAATATTTTAAAACTCATAATCTAGTTTTGCGTACCTTTATTGTTCTTATTTAAGTATTATATGCATGAAATAATTAACTACCTTTTGGTATATATTTTTTTATACTTAAAATGGTCATAAAGGCAGAGAATTGGTTATTAAATTATTTGAATCTCATCACGAGCCT
Source organism: Rhynchonycteris naso (assembly GCA_037038555.1). Classification (NCBI taxonomy): domain Eukaryota; kingdom Metazoa; phylum Chordata; class Mammalia; order Chiroptera; family Emballonuridae; genus Rhynchonycteris; species Rhynchonycteris naso. The sequence goes on along the minus strand of CM072996.1, from coordinate 104,564,122 downwards.
ATACCCTGTGGGTCTTTGAATGCTGTATTGAGAAATGTGGACTCAATTCAAATTTTGTCTATCAGTGAACAACTAAGGTGTCACACTAGAAGTTGATGCTTCTTATCTCTCTCCCTTCCTATCTGTCTGCCCCCCCCTTAAAGATTATTTTAGATCTTGTCCTGTTTACTTCCCTCAATGGGTGCTGATTTATTTTAGGTCTTGTCCCTTCTAATTCCCTCAATGAGTGATTTTTTTCAACCATAAAATGTTAAAATATATTCAATCTGTTACTTAAACTTGAAGACTCATTTTGAACATGGGACAGCTTATGAAATTTCTAAATTGGTGATTATGATTCATAAAAACATTGCTTCAATAATTTGATTTATTTAGTGCTCCAGAGAATGCTGTGAACTGATTATGTGTTAGATTTCTATAGTGCCCTTTCAAAAGGCAGCTATTAAAAACTCATAAAATACTAATGTTCTAAGGAATATAGTTTGGAAAGTTTGGTCAACATAATTTCTTTGGAGTTTATTTCCTGGATTTATCAGAAAAAAGGACATGAACAGCTGCTTAGTTCTTGTTGTATGTGTCTTCCAATGGATTCAAACAACAATCAGTGCTAATGATTGTGTTTCTGTGACTGACAAGTCTTGTCTTATCAGTGTGGTTCACACTGTATTGCTGATTCATAGAAGAACATCTTCTGAGATATTATTAAGCCAATAGTTTAACATGGTTGTTCTCAAAGTGTGGTTCCTGTGCCAAAGGCTTTATCATCATCTCAGAACTTGTTAGAAATGCAAATTATCAGGTCCCATACTTACTTATTTAGAAATTATGGGGGAGAATTTCTTTCTGTTTTAACAAGCTTGCCAGTTAATTTTGGTGCATATTAAAGTTTGAGAACCACCTTGTTAACACAGTTTAAGACTTCTGCTTCCAGCTCAGAAGGGTTAACAGGGACAGGATTTATCCTTCTACCTGAAAGACCTGAGAAACTGAACAAAATATATGAAACAATTCTTCTCAGACATTGGACATCAGGTAACTCATAACAGTCATCTCTGCAAAATGGAAAACAAATGAAATGGCCCCTATTACGGCTCCAGCTTACTGCCTGAAGAGGGTTTCCAGCTTGAAGTTAGAGGAAGGAAGCCCAGGCAGAGCCTGGCCATCTCTTTGAGTTAAGAAGATGGAATTAGGAGTCCCAGGAGACCAAGGTGGCTAGAATTTTCAGGGCACAGGACCAGATAAGAGAAAGCTACAGAGAAAGAAAAATGCAGAGAACTACAGAGATTCCCCATCAAGTCTTCAGATGAGTGTTAATCAGACTGTGAGTGTGAAGAAACTACCTGAAGCAATGGAACTATCTGCCCAAATGCAGTAGAGAAAACAATACCTACAGGTCACACGGGGATGGAGATGCTTGTGCTCCCAGCAGCCAGGGAGGAAGAACCTTCTAACTCACAGACTATTGATAGAATACTCAGAGGGTATTGTCTGAGTAGTGGGGCAAAGTTGTCCCTCAACCAAAAGCTGCTCTGGCCCTGACTAATAAAACTTAAAAGCAAGTCTTGAGAGTATCAGACCTAATAGCACAACTGAATTCTATAACAAAGCTCTAGAATATTGATAAGGAAAGTTCAAAATGATTGATATATAATCAACTACCAAGCATGCAAAGAAGATTGAAAATACAATCCATAATAAGGAGAAAAAAATCAACTGTTCTGATTCAGGATGACACAGATAATAAAAGTAGTGACTAAGGACACTAAAACAGTTACAACTGTATTTCATAAATTCACATGTTAAAGTAGAGATGCTTGAACATGTTAAGTAGAGACATGGGAAATATTTTAAATGCCCAGATTGAACTTCTAGAGAAAAAATATAATATCTAAGATGAAAATTTCAATTATCAGACTCAACAGGATAAAAGATTAAATAACTTTAAGATATAGCAACAAAAACTATCCAAAATTGAACTCAGAGGAAAAAAATACAAAGACTAGAGAATTAGTGAGATATGGGACAACAAAAAATGACATAGTGCATATATTCACAGTCTCTGAGAGGGGCAGAAAAATAATAATTCAAGAAGTAATGACCAGAAATTCTCCAAATTTCATGAAAACTAATATTCTACAAATCCAAGAAATTCAATAAACTAAGAACAAGAAACATAAAAAGTACATCAAGTCATATCATAATCAAATTGCTTAAAACCAGTGATAATGAGAATCTTGAAAGCAGAGGGGGAAATGCCATCATATATGCAGATGGGGGATGAGGAGGTAAAAATGATGGCAGATTTCTTGTGGGAAACAATGCAAGCCACTAGACGCTGGCACAATATCTTTAAAGCACTGAAAGAAATCTGTCAACCTAAAAATCAAACCCGAGTGGAAGGGCATGACCTGTGGTGGCGCAGTGGATAAAGTGTCGACCTGGGAACACTGAGGTCACCAGTTCAAAATCCTGCACTGGTCTGATCAAGGCACATATGGGAGTTGATGCTTCTAGCTCCTCCCCCCTTTCTCTTTCTCTCTCTCTCTCTCTCTTTCTCTCGCTCTCTCTCTCTCACTCTGTGTCTCCTCTCTAAAATAAAATAAATAAAAAGAAAAAAGAAAAAACAAGTGGAAAATAACTTTTAAAAATAAAGGTTAAATAAAGTTTACTTTTTAGGCATCTAAAAGCTAAAAGTATTCATCACAGCAGACCTAAACCAAAAGAAACTTTAAAAAGTCTTGCAGGCAGATTCTAGAAAGAACTCTGGAGTTACTGTATTTCCCCATGTATAAGATACACCTTATTTCAAAAAATTTGGGGTCTAAAAACTGGGTGCATGTTATACAGTGGTTGTAGAAGTGTGGCATTTCAAATGTCACAGATGGAACTGAAGACGAGGCAATATATGGAGACAGTGATTTGTCATCAGACACAGATGAGGACAAGCTAATGGATGGGAGTTTTGACAGTGATGAAGAGTTGTATGAATTTTATGATGAATAAAACTTGAGTTTAATAACTTTATGTAATACTTTTTTTTCAAATTTTGGGCCCCAAAATTAAGGTGCGTCTTATATATAGGGAAATAGGGTACTTATAAAAAGCATTAGAAATAGCCCAGATAGAAAAAGACAAAACACTTTTTTTCTTTTATATTTAAAATCTAGAAAAAGATTATTTTTTAGCAAGAAAAGCATGCAACATATATAATGTTTTGTAGGGCTTATGATTTATACACAGTACTCTCGTCTCTGCAGTTTCGCTTTTCATAGTTTGTTACCTGTGGTCAATAGCCATAAGTTTTAAATTGCATACCATTCTGAGTAGTGTGATGAAATCTTGCACTGTCCTACTTTGTCCCACCCAGGACGTGAATGATCCCTTTGTCCAGTATATTCACAATATAGACACTACCCACCCCTTAGTCACACAGTAGCTGACCCTGATGTTAGACCAACTGTCACAGTATCACAGCACTTGTGATCAAGTCACCCTCATTTTTCTTCATACTGCCATATTCATATAGCCTTTATTGCAACATATTGTTATAATTATTCTTTTTTACTTTTAGTTATTGCTTTTAATCTCTTATTATGCCTAATGTATAAATTAAACATTAGCACAAGTATATGAGTAAAGGAAAAAAGCTATCTGCAGTTTTAGATATCCACCAGGGGGCTTGGAGCATATTGACTATGGATAAGGGGAACATCTATTGAAGTAACAAGCATGACAACAGCACCAAGGTCTGGTGATGGGAAAAGAAACCTATTGCAAGGTGTTTACACTATATGTGAAATGGTATATTATCACTTGAAAGTTGACTATACTAGCTAAAGGATGCCTTCTATAAACCCTAAAGCAACCACTAAAACAAAATAAAACACTTATAGTTCATAAACCATCTAAGGAAATAAAATGAAATCATAAAAATACTAAACTGAAAAAGAAATACCAGAAGATTATTTTTAAAAATGAAACAAAGAACACATGGATGAAACAGAAAACAAACTACAAGATGATGAATTTAAACCCAACCATATCAGTAAACACTTGGACAAATACACAAGGTTTTTTTGGCCCATATTTGTAGGCAAATAAACAAGTCAACTTTGATCTCCTATCAGCATTACATTTTTCTCAAAAGGTTGTGGAGTAGAAGATTAGAAACTTGAACTAATCATGGTTATGAGAGCAAAATGGTCTTGGCAGGGATTCCTTTTCTAACTTCAGCATATCGCAGAAAGATGTCTAACAAGTTCAGCCAGGAGACACTGTGCTGAAGGCACTTTTCATTTCTTTCTTCACAGAGCTCTTACATAATTCAGACAGCTGTAGTGCAATGCCGAGGCGTGGGACGTTTGAAAGGGATCCTTTTTCACGAGGCTAAGGCTAAGGAATGCTATTAAAAAGACTTTTCTTCTGAGACTCAACCTCTGCAAATCTTGTGGGCCTAACTCTCTTGTTCAGTCATTGGTGACATTGAGCCCATACAACAACCCATGCCTCAACTAGCCATCAGCTTTTTAAACTACATGAGTTATCAATATCTTTTGGCTAATCAAAGCCGAAAGAGTTCTAAATTATAAAGCACTTGAATTTTATCTATGTTACATTTGATTAGGACTATCTCGCCTAACCAGGTGGTGGTGCAGTGGATAGAGCGTCGGACTGGGATGTGGAAGGGCCCAGGTTCAAGACCCTGAGGTCCCAGCTTGAGCGTGGGCCCATCTGGCTTGAGCAAAAGCTCGCCAGCTTGGACCCAAGGTCACTGGCTTGAGCAAGGGGTTATTCAGTCTGCTGAAGGCCCACGGTCAAAGCACATGTGAGAAACCAATCAATGAACAACTAAGGTGTTGCAACGAAAAACTGATGACTGATGCTTCTCATCTCTCTCAGTTCCTGTCTGTCTGTCCCTATTTATCCCTCTCTCTGACTCTCTGTCCCTGTAAAAAAAGAAAAAAGGCCTATCTCTGTGACTAAACTTCCTAAGAACAGGGTCTGTGTCTTTTCTATTTTTTGTTGTATCTCCACGACCTTGTGCAGTGTCTGGAATATTTGTTAGATAAATGATTAGAAGCATCTTGTATAAACACATTGTTTTGTGCCTGGTTTCTGTGCTAAAATTTAAGCTCTCTGAGGGTTAAGATTTTTTTTTGTCACTTCTTTTAAGCTCCCAGCTTAATGCACAAGTCTTGGAATATCTTAGGTGCCTTATAAATGTTGGCAGAATGAATAAACAGATACAGGAAAAATATATGAACTCACATAAGAGCAAGAGATTATAGACCCATCATGAAAGGCCAGTTAACTCGGTTTATGTAAATTGATTTCCTAGATACATATATTTAATACCTATGAAATGAAACCTCAGTTCTTAGGAAAGATTTTGAAAACGGGAAATGAATGAATCAATCATAACTACTATGGTTTCTTCTCCATAATTTTATATCATCAAATGAGATGATAATTAATTATTTCTAGACTCTTATACTTCTTTGATCTAAGAAGACCTAAGATTAGGTATCCAAGGCTTAAAAAAGAGTAGTTGTTTACAAATAGTTATAATCTAGTTTACACATTTGCAGTATCTGGAGAGAAACAGTTGAAACATTGTGATTGTTACTATCAAAAGTTAAGGCAAAAATTCAAGCTATATAAGCTATCTAGTTTTAGGTTATTTCAAGGACCAACTTATGAAGTACAAAACATATATACAGTGTGTCCGTAAAGTCATGGTGCACTTTTGACCGGTCGACCGGTTAAAAGTGCACCATGACTTTACAGACACACTGTATATCCAGTAAAGACCCAAAAAAGCTCACAGGTGCATATAATCCCTGGTCCCCTGTAGGCAATGCATCTGTTTTGAGAACAAGTAGAAAACTTTCATTTCCCCTACTGGTTTAGCATTGCCTATGATTCAATGAAGAAAATTGAATTTTCTGGAAAATACCTGAGCAACGTGAGTTCCGTAAGCCATCATTAGTGGTGAGAAGAAAATGCTGTGATTTCAGGAAGATGTGGATTCTCCAGGGACATCTTTTTTCAGCACAGTACTGGGGGGCAGGCTTCTGACACAAGGCTGACCAAGACCAAACCCAAACCTCAGAAACAAAAAACAGAGAACAAAACAGGACTTCCCTTTGCTAATTTGTGACAGTCTTCTGTCTGTCCCTCATTGTTTTTACTGCTCTTAATTGAAGTGACATATGAAGTTAACAAAGTTGAGCACATCCTGCAGTGGGATCTCAGACTTCTTAGGACGACTGTCAATGAATGCATGATGTTAGAAACCATGCTGGTCATTCCCATATAATGAGATATAGAGAATGTAAAAATGTTTAAAACCAGAAATTTAGTGTCAATGAACTCATTGTTAGAAAACAGGTCTGAAAGAAACAGCATTTATTCACTTTGTTTTGAGTTTTACAAGGAGAAAGGGCTGACCTCAGGGAGAAATGTTTTCTTTTTTATATTAAAAGTTAGAGCAAGGATTTGTGAACTTAATACAACCGAGGAAGAAGTGAGTGCTTCTTTGAAGTCAGGACAAAAGAAATTTGTCCTGTGTGTCCTCATGTGGCTTTCAGCTACCATATCAGCTTGAATCTCGCTTCTACAGAAAACAGTTTTGAACCTATGAAGTAACTCTTTTTTTAAAAGAGAGACATGAGAAAGTATTTTCTGTACAACAGATAGAGTACAACAGGTAGAGTGTGTTGTGGTAGCATACTGATGTTGTGAGTATTCTATTAGGATATTTATATATCTGCTCCTTTTTCATAATGGTATTTATTATAATGCAATTTTACTTGTGCTATTAAATGATCTAGTATTAATAATTTAATATTACTTTATATATAGTCTAAACAGCTATTATACTATATCATGAGTACTTAGTATTGTTTGTACCATGTATATCTTCAGTGCTCAGTAGTGTTGAAATAAAAGAATAAACTATTGATTTGTTTTAGTAAGGGTTTATTAAGTAATTCCTTTGAATCCTTATCTGGCTTTTTAATGTGTTTACTCCTTCCAAATGATGTTTATTCAGATGCCTGGGAACCCACTTAACAGCCTTCTTAATATTACTTTCATTAAACACTAATCAACTTACATTATAATTTTAATAGCCTTGTATGCCAAAATTAGTTAACGGTTCTTCTCATGTTTCATATATAGGACCACTTTCTCAGGGAGAGTTTTGCAAATTAAATGAAAAACATAACCTAACCAAATTGTTTTATCATCAACTAAACTTTAAAATGGCATAAAATATAGGGAAAAATAAAATAGTTGGTTATTTCATTATAAGTTCTTTTTTACTGAACTGAATCTTTGAGACATTATTTTAGAGAGGATTGGTAGTAATAGAATTTTTCTCTTCATCTTACCATGGCCCCAGAAGTTTTCTGTCCCTCATTTAACCATACAGAATAGACGGGTAAGGAGGCTGAAATATGTGGCATACAGCATTTCCCAAATACATTCAGATAGCCCAGTCCTTACAAAGTGATGCCAATAGTTCTCCCAACAAGAGGAGCCTATGTTTTCTCTCCTGGAGTCTAATGAACCTGTTACTGTGGTGGCAGTGACCCTATGTGACTTCCAAGGCTAGGTCATAAAAAAGGGATATAGTTTCTGATTTGGAGGATACTTTATATGTAAACTTAACCAGCATGTTTTGAGTATGCTCAGGCCACATGGATAAGCTCTTTGTAGGTGTTCCATCCAGACTACAACTCAGGCTGCCATTCCAGCCAATACCCAGAATCAACAGGCCATGGAAATAAAAAAAACCTTTGAAAGACTCCAGTTCTAAAAACTGTCAGAGTGCATGATAAAAAAAAAAAAAACAACTTCAAGAACTGTCCCCATGAGCTCAAACAACCTTCAGAATTGTAAGAGTTAATAATAAGATGATTGTTGTTGTTTTAAGTCACTGAGTTTTAAGAGGACACATTAGGTAGCAATGGATGACTGGAACAAGATAGAATGTTCTCTTCAATTCCCTAAGTAGCCTTTTGTGGTCTGGAGAATTCACAGCATTCTGTCACAGCATCGAACTATGGAACTAGAAGTCAGACTGATGGCCAGTTAATAGCAATCAGTGCTCCTCTTACCTCTCAGTTTAGTCAAGACTACTGGGAAAACCACAAAAGCCTAATTATATTAAGGGTATAGTTTAAAAAACAAAAACATATAGGAAAAGCCAATTACAAGCAATGTGAAAAATAATATTGTTCTGGTTAAAAAATAATAATATCATTCTGGATATATATATATATTACATAATTAAACTCACTGAAAGCATAGGTTTTTGTCTGTTTTATTCATGCTGTACCCTCAAAGTTTAGGATGGCTCCTGGCACACAGAGACTCAATAAAAATATGTTGAATGAATGAATGTAAATGTATCTGGCAGACTAACCATGCACATTTATTTTTGGCTGATATGTGTGGGTTTTCTCTATTGTTTCTTCTTTGATTTTTAAAAATTCTCTACCATGATCATGGAATACTTTTATAGCGTAGTTGTAAAAGATTGTAGTGTTTTATTTTAAAATAGTAAAAGTTTTTACATACTTACATATAAACATATATTCAAATCTTTATCTAAGCAATATATTCTCATAGGGAAATAAAAGATGCATTATAATAAATCTCAACAGAAGGCCCTGTACTATGTGGGCAGGGCCAGTAAAAAATGCAGATTTTCTTAGTTACTGTATGGATTCTCTACAAGGTGTCATAGAAACATAGATTTCTGTCAAGATTAAATTATTTTCACTTATTTTACTGTCTCATTATGAGCTCTTTATTTAGCTCAGCTGCAATTTCCTTTTTTTAATTTTTTCAATTACAGTTTACATTTACTATTATTTTGTATTAGTTTCAGGTGTACAGCATAGTGGTTAATCATATGCTTTACAGAGTGATCTTCCTGATATTTCCAGTGCCCCCCTGACACCAGACATAGTGGTTATAATATTATTGACTATATTCCCTATGCTGTACTTTATATCTTCACGACTATTTTGTAACTACCAACCTGTACTTCTGAATCCCTTCACCGTTTTCATCCAGTCTCCCAGCCCCCTCCCCTCTGGAAACCATCAGTCTGTTCTCTGTATCTATGAGTCTGATTCTGTTGTTTGTTCATTTATATTGTTCTTTATATTCCTTCTGTCTGCCAATTTAAAAACATGAGATCATCAGCTTACACCAAAAAAAAAAAAAAAAAAAAAAAGCCCCTCAGAGACAGCTTCTTGCCACTACAATTGTTCAGATTTAGGATGGAAAATAGATTTCAGTTTGCAAGTCAAGTCTGATGCACTAACCTGGTGATTTATCTAGCATGAGACGGGTCCTAAGGTTCCAATCATGCCTGGTGATCAGCAATGTCTGCCGTGGGTCTGGTACTGAGGAGTGATTGCCTCGCGCTGGCGTGACTCAGTCAGTTACTATTATCTTAATCTGTTTTATATCAGGCCCCACTTCTTTACAAACTCTTGATTCTCACTAGCTTCTCAGGGTGAGTTTAAAATGTGATGTTCACATCCTAATTCCTGGATTTGAGATAACAGTCAATTTTGACTGAGCTAAAAAATAAGATGATCACTGATTGGAAACTAACTGGCAGTCTAGTTTGACTTCTTTTTTCCATAGTTTTTTTGCTGTGTGAACATGTTATGTCACACGGCAAAGGGGAATTAGGGAGCAGATGGAATAAATTGCTAATTAGCTAGCTCTAAACTAGGGAGAGCACTGTGGATTCTCCAGTTGGACCCATGTTAATCATAAGCGTCCTTAATAGTGGCAGAGAGCGGCGGGAGAGACAGTCAGATGCGACTGCGGAAGAGAGAGCCAGGGAGGTGGCAGCATGGAGGGGACTCTGCTTCACCTTGCTGGCTTTGAAGACAAGAGGGAGCTGAGAGGTGAGGAGGGCAGGTTCTAGAAGCTGGGAAAGGCAAGGTAAGGGCTTCTCCCCTTGAGCACTCAGAAAGCAATGTACCCTGCTGCACCTTGCTCTGAGCCCAGGGAGATCCATGTCATGTTTCTAACTGTAGGGGATGAAAAACGAATGTCCCTCTACTTTTCTGAGTTCTTGGCTGAGAACCCCCTGCCCCACTCCCCATAATAAAAGACCTAGGAACAAGGGGAAAACAAACAGAAGTATACCTCATGTATATGTGGGAGATACATACCCAAGCAATAGGAGTAACTCCAGAAGGTAGCTTTAGAATTCAGGATTAAATATCATCTTAATAGGGAAAGGGGAGGGAGAATCTATACCACTTAGGGGAGAGTAAATGATTTTTTTGAATAATAAATGGGTCTACAGAAGATTAGATGGGGGGTATGATAGTTTTGACGAAGTTGTTTGAATATGATGTTGACTTCTAATGGCCTCTCTGTTGATGAGACTCCATTTTCCCTTGGTGACTCTCCTGGGGGGCATTTATAACAATGGGTTCCTTTTGGAGGTTCTGTCTTTAGGAAGATAAGGGGAGTTCAGAAAAATCCGCTAGCTGCTTTTGCTGATTTTCAAGTGCCTGTGGCTCAAAATAATCAATACAGGGGGTTGAAGTTTCGAGTTTACGATGCCCACTCCCATAAAACTTAAAAGGTTGAGACATGAGTGTTTCAGCTTACATTAGCATTGCACTTGCAGACTACGTGGGCAAACGAATTTGGTTGTGTGACGGAAGAATACACAGTAACGCGGAATATGAGTGAGGGAGTTGGCGTCCCCTAGTACACTTACCTATGCCATTTTGGACTATTAAAAGTGCAAATGTTTTGCTTGTATTAGGCTAGGGTGTTTCAACTTACATCAAAATTCAGGTTACGTCACTGTCTTAGGAACAGAACTGTGTTGTAACCCAAAGACTCCCTGTATACCAAAGTGCCATATTTTGGGGATGCGTGTTGTTACCTTTTACAACACACAGAACTATAAAATAATATATTTGTATTGTTTAAGCCACCAAGTTTGTTTTATAGCTGCAGTGGAAAAGTAATACACAAAACATGGATTGTTTTACTTTAAAACAAAACTATTTTATAACCCCCTTGCCAACTGCTTACCCACTGATTTTCTGGATACCACTTTAAAATTTATGACCAGTTTCTACTGATGCTTTTAGGTTTTATCATTGCTGATAAATGGTTTATTTAATTTATTTCCCAAATAATTCTGGTCTATAGGACCACATTCACTGAATAATTCTAGAACAGCATGAAATAAAGCATTTGAAACGAGTGCTATGTAATGTGAAAGAAAAGAGATTAATATTAGCTAGCATTATTGACTATGGCTTTCAGGAAAAACTATAGTCATCAAATATTGAATTAAAAAGTCATTACCACTTATTAGCCAACTATTGCTTCATGTGCATTACCTCATTTAATCTTTAGAACAACCTTCAAAAGGAATTATGTCTCCATTTAACAAATGAGCATAACAAGGCTCAGTTCAGGAATTAGCTTGTCCAAGTTCAGGTAGGATTTGAGATGTTCCTTTGATGGATCAGATAACATTTTCTTTTGGGGCAGAAGAAAATGTTGGGTCCCTTAAAAAAAAAAAGACTGAGAAAATAAAAATACATGTTAACCATATTTGTTAAATAAATAAATATTATGTACTATTAATGTTAAAATTGCACATATGAAACCAAACTTAGTGTAATTAGAAAAAAAGTGTAAAGTTGGGGTTTTGCGGAGCCCTTCAGAAGTCGGGGCCCAGGGCACGCACCCGGTATGCCCACAGTTAAATCCGCCTATGCCCCTGGACTCCTATTAACTCAAATCCTTAGTTTAATGACAGGATGCACCTTTTGGAGGAGTTGCAGGCTGACCTTCTTTATCCAGCCACGGGGATGTGCAATTTGTTTCAGTCTTAAGGACTACCAGTGGCTTTGAGAGGCAACAGCCCTAATATATTTAAGATTTTATTTATTGATTTTAGAGAGAGCGAGAGAGAGAGAAAGGCGGGGGGAAGGAGAGGGAAGCATCAACTCATAGTTGCTTCTTGAATGTGCCTTGACTGGGCAAGCCCGAGGATTTTGAACTGGCGACCTCAGCATTCCAGGTTGACGCCACTCTCTCCACTGCGTCAACACAGGTCAGGCAATAGCCCTAATATTTCATTATCACCAAGGTAATATTTAAAGCAGTGCTTCTAAATTTTGTCACATTTTAGAAGCATCTGGGGAACTTTAAAAGAAATCCCACCATCCAGGCAAACTGCACACCTATAAAATCCTAAATTCCTGGAGTAGAATTAGACATTAGTATTTTTTTTTAATTTTTAATTTAATTTTATTTTTTTCTTAAGATTCCAAGGTGATTCCAAGTTTAGGAATTTCCCGTCTGCAACCAGGGACTTCATTGTTGTAGTTCCTTCCCCAGCATTTCCCTGGTCTGCAGTATGTAACTTCAGTCACAGGAACACAGTTTTTTCATTTTTAACTAGTTTATTTTGATGGGTTCACCTTAATATTAGTTCCTCCGGGCTAAAAACTTAATGAGATTCAGATTCTCTTAAATAACAGCTTCATCTTAACGGGTTTTGGATTTCTGGGTCTTGATGAAATTTTCTAACTTTTTCTTAATTTGCATATTTTTCCGGGTCACAATTCTTCTAATGCAGTGGTTCTTAACCTCTTTGGAGGTACCGAACCCACCAGTTTCATATGCGCATTCACCGAACCCTTCTTTAGTGATAAATAAAATACAATTTTTTTTTTCCAAATTCAAGACATAGGTATATGTTTTCTTACTGGTGGACAAATGAGCCGTGCATGAACATCACCTTGCTCTAAGAACAAAACCAACAAAGTGCATGAACTCACAACAAATTACGGTATTACTTTATTCTGGCCTCCGTGGCAGAGGCTTCTCTGAACCCCTGAGACCAACTCATCGAACCCCTAGGGTTCAATAGAACCCAGGTTAAGAACCACTGTTCTAATGCCATCACCTCTATACCTTCTCTATTTACACCACTGATAACATGTTTACAGGAAGTATCATTCTGGTCTTCAACTATTAAGGTGGTTTTGTTATACAGGGTGGGGTGGGGGTGGGGGGGAGTAGGTTTACAGTTCATATGGCAAATAATTAATAAATAATTATACAAAAAAACACAACCTCACAACTGTAAACCTACATTTGCCCCACCCCTGCACGGACATTTAAGATAAAAACTCAGAAGCAGGCAAACCTTTTAAAACATACTGTAAATAAAGGAAATCTAAACAAAGATACCACCAGTCTTATGATTTGAGGCAGAAAACTCATGTACCGGTGGGGCCAGGCAGGAAATTTAAATAAATGAAATGGACTAGTATTTTTAAGTAAAGAGTAGGAGGGAGGGATGAAGAGAAAAAAGGTGGAGGGAGAGGAGAGAACAGAAAGACTATAGGGTGCCCATTGTTGTTAGATCTCCTGATTTTTTTTTCACACTGTTAAAAATTTTATTAATTTTAATGTGGTGACATTAATAAATCAGCGTACATATGTTCAAAGAAAACATCTCCAGGTTATCTTATCATTTAATTATGTTGCTTACCCATCACCCAAAGTTAAATTGTCCTCTGTCACCTTCTATCTGGTTTTCTTTGTGCCCCTCCCCTCCCCCCTCTCCTACCCTCTCCTCCACCCCCCACACCGTAACCACCCCTCTCTTGTCCATGTCTCATAGTCCCGTTTTTATGTCCCACCTATGTATGAAATCATGCTGTTCTCAGTTTTTTTCTGTTTTACTTATTTCACTCTGTATAATGTTATCAAGGTCCATCCATTTTGTTGTAAATGATCCAATGTCATCATTTCTTATGGCTGAGTAGTATTCCATAGTATATATGTTCCAAAGCTTTTTAATCCACTCATCCTCTGACGGACACTTGAGCTGTTTCCAGATCTTCGCTATTGTGAACAATGCTGCCACGAACATGGGGGCACATTTCTTCTTTTCGAACAGTGCTATGGTGTTCTTAGGGTATATTCCTATAAGTGGGATAGCTGGATCAAAAGGCAGTTCGACTTTTAATTTTTTGAGGAATCTCCAAACTGTTTTCCACAGTGGCTGCACCACTCTGCATTCCCACGAGCAGTGCAGGAGGGTTCCTTTTTCTCCACATCCTCGCCAGCACTTATTGTGTTGTTGTGCTGATGAGTGCCATTCTGACTGGTGTGAGGTGATATCTCATTGTGGTTTTAATTTGCATTTCTCTAATGATTAGTGATGTTGAGCATTTTTTCATATGCCTATTGGCAATCTGTATGTCCTCTTTGGAGAAATTTTTATTCATTTCTTTTGCCCATTTTTTGATTGGATTGTTTGTCTTCCTGGTGTTTTTAGTTTTATAAGTTCTTTATAAATTTTGGTTATCAACCCCTTATCAGACACGTTGTCGAATATATTCTCCCATTGTGTGGTTTGTCTTTTTATTCTGTTCTTATTGTCTTTAGCTGTGCAAAAACTTTTTAGTTTGATATAGTGCCATTTGTTTATCTTGCCTTTTATTTCATTTGCCCGTGGAGATAAATCAGCAAATATATCGCTGCCACAGATGTCGGAGAGCTGCTGCCTATGTTTTCTTCTAAGATGCTTATGGTTTCACAGCTTACATTTAAATCTTTTATCCATTTTGAGTTTGTTTTTGTGAATGGTATAAGTTGATGGTCTAGTTTTATTTTTTTTCAGGTAGATGTCCAATTTTCCCAACACCATTTATTAAAGAGGCTGTCTTTACTCCATTGTATGTTCTTTCCTCCTTTGTCAAATATCAGTTGTCCATAAAGGTGTGGGTTTATTTCTGGGTTCTCTGTTCTGTTCCATTGATCTATGTGCCTGTTCTTATGCCAGTACCAGGCTGTCTTGAGTACAATGGCCTTATAGTAAACCTTGATATCCGGAAGAGTGATAACTCCTGCTTTATTTTTTCTTTTTAAAATTGCTGAGGCTATTCGTGTTCTTTTTTGGTTCCATGTAAATTTTTGGAATATGTGTTCTATATCTTTGAAGTATGTCATTGAAATTTTAATTGGTATTGCATTGAATTTATAAATTGCTTTGGGTAATATAGACATTTTAATGATGTTTATTCTTCCTAACCATGAGTACGGTATGTGCTTCCACTTGTTTGTATATTCTTTGATTTCTTTTATCAATGTTTTATAATTTTCCGAGTATAAGTCCTTAACCTCCTTGGTTAAATTACTCCTAGGTAACTTTAATTTTGGTTGCAATAGTGAAGAGGATTGTTTCCTTAATTTCTTTTTCTGACAGTTCATTGTTGGTATATAAAAATGCCTCTGATTTCTGAGTATTAATTTTATATCCTGCCATCTTGCTGAATTCATTTATCAGGTCCAGTAGTTTTTTGACTGAGACTTTAGGGCTTTCTATATACAGTATCATATCATCTGCAAAAAATGACAGTTTTACTTCTTCTTTTCAAATTGGATGCCTTTTATTTCATTTTCTTGTCTGATTGCTGTAGCTAGGACTTCCAGAACTATGTTGAGTTAAGAGTGGTGAAAGGGGGCACCCCTGCCTGGTTTCTGATCTTAAAGGGATTGCTTTTAATTTTTGCCCATTTGGTATGATGTTTGCTGTGGGTTTGTCGTAGATGGCCTTTATCATGTTAAGGAATGATCCCTGTATTCCCACTTTACTGAGAGTTTTGATCATGAATGGGTGCTGGATATTATCAAAAGCTTTTTCTGCATCTATTGAAATTATCATGTGATTTTTGTCTTTACTTTTGTTTATGTGATGAATCACATGGATTGATTTACAAATATTGAACCTGCCTTGCCTCTCCAGAATAAATCCCACTTGATCATGGTGTATGATTTTTTTCATATATTGCTGGATCCAGATGGCTAATATTTTGTTGAGAATTTTAGCATCTAAATTCATCAGGGATATTGGCCTATAATTTTCTTTCTTTGTGTTGTCTTTGCCCGGTTTTGGGATCAGAATTATGCTCGCCTCATAAAAGGAGTTTGGAAGTCTTCCTTCCTCTTGAATTTTTTGAAATAGCTTGAGGAGGATACGAGTTAGTTCTTCTTAAATTTTTGGTAGAATTCATTTGTGAAGCTATCAGGCCTAGGACTTTTCTTTTTTGGGAGTTTTTTCATAACTGTTTCGATCTCATTTGTTGTAATTGGTCTGTTTAGGTGTTCTGATTCTTCCAGATTGATTTTTGGAAGATTATATGATTCAAGAAATTTGTCCATTTCACCTAGGTTGTCTAATTTTTTGGCATAGAGTTCTTCATAGTATTTTCTTACAATGCTTTGTATTTCTGTTGTGTCAGTTGTTATTTCTCCATTCTCATTTCTAATTATATTTATTACAGTCCTCTCTCTTTTTTTCTTGGTGAGTCTAGTTAAAGGGTTATCAATCTTGTTTACCTTTTCAAGGAACCAGCTCCTGGTTTCATTGATACTCTGTATTGTTTCCTTAGCCTCTATGTCATTTATTTCTGCTCTGATCTCTATTATTTCCTTCCTTCTACTGGTCCTGGGCTTTATTTGCTGTTGTTTTTCTAGTTCTTCTAGATGCAGGGTCAGGTTGCTTATTTGAGCTTTTTCTAGCTTCTTATGATATGCCTGTGATGCAATGAACTTCCCTCTCAGTACTGCTTTTGCTGTGTCCCGTAAATTTTGAATTGATGTATGCTTATTTTCATTGGTTTCTAGAAACATTTTTAATTCTTCTTTGATCTCATTGTTAATTTATTCATTATTTAATAACATGCTATTTAATTTCCAAGTGTTTGAGTATTTTTCAGTTTTTCTTTTGTGGTTAATTTCTAGTTTCATAGCATTGTGATCAGAAAAAATGTTTGATATAATTTCAATTTTCTTAAATTTATTGAGACCACTTTTGTGTCCTAACCTGTGCTCTATCCTATAAAATGTACCGTGAGCGCTTGAGAAGAATGTATACTCTACTGCTTTAGGGTGAAAATTTCTGAAGATATCTATTAAATCGAGTTGATCTAGTATATCCTTTAAAATTGCTGTTTCTTTATTAATTTTCTTTCTTGAGGATCTATCCAGTGATGTTATTGGGGTATTGAAATCCCCTACTATGATAATATTGCTGTTAATCTCGCCCTTTATATCCATCAAAGTCTGCTTTATGTATGTCGGGGCTCCTATATTTGGTGCGTAGATATTTATAATAGTTATATGTTCCTGTTGAATTGTTCCCTTTATCATTATGTAGTGTTTTTCTTTATCTTTTACTATAGCCTTTGTTTCAAAGTCCATTTAGTCAGATATAAGTATTGCTACCCCAGCTTTTTTTTCATTTCCATTGGCATGAAATATTTTTTTCCATCCTTTTACCTTGAGTCCATGTGCATCTTTTGTTTTAAGGTGTGTCTCTTGCAGACAGCATATGTATGGGTCCTGTTTCTTTATCCACACAGCTACCCTATGTCTTTTGATTGGATCATTTAATCCATTTACATTTAAGGTTATTATTGATATGTAGTTATTTATTGCCATTTTATTCTTTAAAGCTGTATTCTTTTTTTTTATTTTTTTTATTTTATTTTTTTATATATATATTTTATTATTATTAATTCTAATGGGGTGACATCAATAAATCAGGGTACATATGTACAATGAAAACATCTCCAGGTTATCTTATCATTCAATTGTGTTGCATACCCATCACCAAAAGTCAAATTGTCCTCTGTCACCTTCAATCTGGTTTTCCCTGCGTCCCTCCCCTCCTCCCTATCCCATTCTTCCCTCCCTCCCCCCATCCCATAACCACCACTCTCTTGTCCATGTCTCATACCCTCACTTTCATGTCCCACCTATGTATGTAATCGTGCTGTTCTCAGTTTTTCTTTTTTTCTGATTTACTTATTTCACTCCGTATAATGTTATCAAGGTACATCCATTTTGTTATAAATGATTCGATGTCATCGTTTCTTATGGCTGAGTAGTATTCCATAGTATATATGTACCATAGCTTTTTAATCCACTCGTCTTCTGACGGACACTTGGGCTGGTTCCAGATCTTCGCTATTGTGAACAATGCTGCCACGAACATGGGGGCGCATTTCTTCTTTTCAAACAGTGCTATGGTGTTCTTAGGGTATATTCCTAAAAGTGGGATAGCTGGGTCAAAAGGCAGTTCGATTTTTAATTTTCTGAGGAATCTCCAAACTGTTTTCCACAGTGGCTGCACCAGTCTGCATTCCCACCAGCAGTGCAGTAGGGTTCCCTTTTCTCCACATCCTCGCCAGCACTTATTCTGTGTTGTTTTGCTGATAAGTGCCATTCTGACTGGTGTGAGGTGATATCTCATTGTGGTTTTAATTTGCATTTCTCTAATGATTAGTGATGTTGAGCATTTTTTCATATGCCTATTGGCCATCTGTATGTCCTCTTTGGAGAAATTTCTATTCATTTCTTTTGCCCATTTTTTGATTGGGTTGTTTGTCTTCCTGGTGTTGCTTTTTATAAGTTCTTTATAAATTTTAGTTATTAACCCCTTATCAGATGTGCTGTCGAATATGTTCTCCCATTGTGTGGTTTGTCTTTTTATTCTGTTCTTATTGTCTTTAGCTGTGCAAAAACTTTTTAGTTTGATATAGTCCCATTTGTTTATCTTGCCTTTTATTTCAGTTGCCCATGAAGATAAATCGGCAAATATACCGCTGCTACAGATGTCGGAGAGCTTGCTGCCTATGTTTTCTTCTAAGATGTTTATGGTTTCACGGCTTACATTTAAGTCTTTTATCCATTTTGAGTTTGTTTTTGTGAATGGTGTAAGTTGATGGTCTAGTTTCATTTTTTTGCAGGTAGATGTCCAATTTTCCCAACACCATTTGTTAAAGAGGCTGTCTTTACTCCATTGTATGTTCTTTCCTCCTTTGTCAAATATCAGTTGTCCATAAAGCTGTGGGTTTATTTCTGGGTTCTCTGTTCTGTTCCATTGATCTATGTGCCTGTTCTTATGCCAGTACCAGGCTGTCTTGAGTATAATGGCCTTGTAGTAAACCTTGATATCTGGAAGAGTGATACCTCCTGCTTTATTTTTTCTTTTTAAGATTGCTGAGGCTATTCGTGTTCTTTTTTGGTTCCATATAAATTTTTGGAATATGTGTTCTATATCTTTGAAGTATGTCATTGGTATTTTAATTGGTATTGCATTGAATTTATAAATTGCTTTGGGTAATATAGACATTTTAATGATGTTTATTCTTCCTAGCCATGAGCACGGTATGTGCTTCCACTTGTTTGTATCTTCCTTGATTTCTTTTATCAATGTTCTATAATTTTCTGAGTACAAGTCCTTAACCTCCTTGGTTAAATTTACTCCTAGGTACTTTATTTTTTTGGCTGCAATAGTGAAGGGGATTGTTTCCTTAATTTCTTTTGCTGATATTTCATTGTTGGTGTATAGAAATGCCTCTGATTTCTGAGTATTAATTTTATATCCTGCCACCTTGCTGAATTCATTTATAAGGTCCAGTAGTTTTTTGACTGAGACTTTAGGTTTTTCAATATACAATATCATATCATCTGCAAATAATGACAGTTTTACTTCTTCTTTTCCAATTTGGATGCCTTTTATTTCTTCTTCTTGTCTAATTGCTGTAGCTAGGACTTCCAGAACTATGTTGAATAAGAGTGGTGAAAGTGGGCAACCCTGCCTGGTTCCTGATCTTAAGGGGATTGCTTTTAATCTTTGTCCATTTAGTATGATGTTTGCTGTCGGTTTATCGTAGATGGCCTTTATCATGTTAAGGAATGATCCCTGTATTCCCACTTTACTGAGAGTTTTGAGCATGAATGGGTGCTGGATTTTATCAAATGCCTTTTCTGCATCTATTGAAATTATCATGTGATTTTTGTCCTTCCTTTTGTTTATGTGGTGAATCACATTGATTGACTTGCGAATATTGAACCAGCCTTGCCTCTCTAGAATAAATCCCACTTGATCGTGGTGTATGATTTTTTTCATATATTGCTGGATCCGGTTGGCTAATATTTTGTTGAGAATTTTAGCGTCTAAATTCATCAGGGATATAGGCCTATAATTTTCTTTCTTTGTGTTGTCTTTGCCCGGTTTTGGGATCAGAATTATGCTCGCCTCATAAAAGGAGTTTGGAAGTCTTCCTTCCTCTTGAATTTTTTGAAATAGCTTCAGGAGAATAGGAGTTAGTTCTTCTTTGAATTTTTGATAGAATTCACTTGTGAAGCCATCAGGCCCAGGACTTTTCTTTTTTGGGAGTTTTTTGATAACTGTTTCGATCTCATTTGCTGTAATTGGTCTGTTTAGGTGTTCTGATTCTTCCAGATTGATTTTTGGAAGGTTATATGATTCAAGAAATTTGTCCATTTCACCAAGATTGTCTAATTTTTTGGCATATAGTTCTTCATAGTATTTTCTTACAATGCTTTGTATTTCTGTTGTATCAGTTGTTATTTCTCCACTGTCCTTTCTAATTTTATTTATTTGAGTCCTCTCTCTTTTTTTCTTGGTGAGTCTAGTTAAAGGTTCATCAATCTTGTTTACCTTTTCAAAGAACCAGCTTCTTGTTTCATTGATCCTCTGTATTGTTTCCTTAGCCTCTATGTCATTTATTTCTGCTCTGACCTTTATTATTTCCTTTCTTCTACTTGTCTTAGGTTTTATTTGTTGTTGTTTTTCTAGTTCTTTTAGATGCAGGGTCAGGTTGCTTATTTGAGCTTTTTCTAGCTTCTTATGATATGCCTGTAGTGCAATAAACTTCCCTCTCAGAACTGCTTTTGCTGTGTCCCATAAATTTTGAGTTGATGTATGCTCATTATCATTTGTTTCTAGAAACTTTTTTATTTCTTCTTTGATCTCATTGTTAATCCATTCATTATTTAATAACAAGCTATTTAGTTTCCAAGTGTTTGAGTATTTTTCAGCTTTTCTTTTGTGGTTAATTTCTAGTTTCATGGCATTGTGATCAGAGAAAATGCTTGATATGATTTCAATCTTCTTAAATTTATTGAGACCATTTTTGTGTCCTAACATGTGGTCTATCCTAGAAAACGTACCATGAGCACTTGAGAAGAATGTATATTCTACTGCTTTAGGGTGAAAAGTTCTGAAGATATCTATTAAATCAAGTTGATCTAGTGTCTCCTTTAAGTCTGCTGTTTCTTTATTAATTTTCTTTCTTGAGGATCTATCCAGTGTTGTTAGGGGGGTATTGAAATCCCCTACTATGATAGTATTGCTGTTAATCTCGCCCTTTATGTCCATCAAAGTCTGCTTTATGTATGTCGGGGCTCCTATATTTGGTGCATAGATATTTACAATAGTTATATCTTCCTGTTGAATTGTTCCCTTTATCATTATGTAGTGTCCTCTTTTATCTCTTACTACAGCCTTTGTTTTAAAGTCCATTTTGTCTGATATAAGTATTGCTACCCCTGCTTTTTTTTCGTTTCCATTTGCATGGAATATTTTTTTCCATCCTTTTACCTTCAGTCTATGAGCATCTTTTGTTTTAAGGTGTGTCTCTTGTAGACAGCATATGTATGGGTCCTGTTTCTTTATCCATGCAGCTACCCTATGTCTTTTGATTGGATCATTTAATCCATTTACATTTAAGGTTATTATTGATATGTAGTTGTTTATTGCCATTTTATTCTTTAAAGCTGTATTCTTCTTTTGCTCTATTCATTCCTCCCTTTAAACTGTTCACAAGAGGCCCCTTAGTATCTCTTGCAGAATTGGTTTGGTTTTTATGAATTCCTTCAGGCTTTCTTTTTCTGGGAAGCTCTTTATTTCTCCTTCAATTTTAAACGTTAGCCTTGCTGGATAAAGTAGTCTTGGTTGTAGGTTCTTGTTCTGCATTACTTTGATTATTTCTTGCCATTCCCTTCTGGCCTCAAGTGTTTCTGTTGAGAAGTCTGATGTCATCCTTATGGGGGCTCCTTTGTAGGTGATAGTCTTTTTTTCTCTAGCAGCTTTTAAAATTTTTTCTTTATCCATTAGCTTTGGTATTTTAACTATGATGTGTCTTGGTGTAGATTTTTTTGGGTTTCTCCTTAATGGACTTCTGTGTGCTTCTTGAATGTGTGGAGTGTTTCCCAGCCTTAATTTAGGAAAGTTTTCTGCTATAATTTGATTGAACAAAGTTTCCATTTCCTGTCCTCTCTCCTCTTCTTCAGGCACCCCTATGATGCGAATGTTGTTTCTCTTCATGTTGTCACAAAGCTCCCTTAGAGTTTCCTCACATTTTTTAAGTCTCTTTTCCTTTTTCTTCTCTGCTTCTGTGCCTTTGTTTATTGTGTCCTCTAACTCGCTTATTCGATCCTCAGCGTCATCCATCCTGCTTTTAATTCCTTCCATTGTGGTCTTCAGTTCTGATACTGTATTTGTCATTTCTGTCTGATTCTTTTTTATTATTTCAATTTCATTTTTTATACTTGTTATCTCTTTATTTAGGTGTTCATAATGACTATCCATTGTTGCTCTAATTTCTTTGAACATCCTAACTATCATTATTCTAAATTCTGCTTCTGGTAATTTGGTTATATCTGGTTCATTCAGGTCCTTCTCTGGGGATTTCTCTTGATTCATTTGGTTTGCATTCCTCTGCCTGCCCATTTTTTCTGTGTATAAGCAAGTTGTGGCCACTGGAGTCCAGTAGGTGTTGCCTTTGTGTTCTCTAGGTGTGGTCTATCTGCAGGCCCCCCACCCCCTCTGCCGGTGCCTAGGGTGGTTGGGTATGAGCGTTGCCAGCGCTGGCCCACTGTGGCTTTTGCTGTGATTTCTGCCTCTCCTCCGTGGGAGGGGCTGTGACTGAAGCCACAAGATTAGCACCAAGGGTAGAGGCGAGCACCTTTCCTCAGCTGCGGACCCAGCCTATTTCCGGACTTCTGCCCAGAACCAGCAGTCGGAGCCTGCTTGCTACAGTTCCGCGGGTTAGGCGGGGCTTTTGACGTGCTCTCAGCTGTAAGCTTTTGCCCGTCAGGAGCTTTAGCCCCGCCCTCGAGGCCAGGGCCCTTTGCGCAGGGTCGGAAACCAAGGTTTATTGGGGCGGGCGTGTTTGCTGGCTTCCGCCGATCTGCGTACTTCCGCTCGTCCCGGACTCTAACCCGCCCCCGCGTTCGGAGCCCGCTCGTGCACGTATGAATGCTATCCGCGTTTTCTCCGGCCGGATGGGGATAATAGCGTGGGCTCAGCTGCGAGCCTCGACTTGTCTCGGGGTCCACCCCGTTCCTGCGCTCGGAGCCCGCTCACGCACGTACACTGGCCAACCGCGGTTTCTCCGGCCGGGGGTGGGGGTGGGGTGGGGGTGGGGACTGGTAGCGTCAGCTCAGCCACAGCCTCTGCCCGTCCCTGGTCCTAGCCCGGTCCCCGCGGTCAGGGCCGGGTTGCGCAGGGCCTGCCCGTTCCTGGCCTCCTGCTTTGTCCCCGTAAGTGGGACCAAAGGCGGGCCCGCAGCTTCCGGACCGCTTTCGCGGTCCCCTCTGGCCCTCTGGGCTAGACCGATCTCCCACCGGCTTGGCCTCTGCCCACGCCGACAGAACCGCCTTTCAGCGTCCTGCCGCCCCAAACCCTTAAGCAGCCCTCAGCAGAGTAGGAAGGGACCTAATACTCCACACTGTAGGCCTGGGAGCTCCCTCACTTGTTTCACAGCTCAATACTGTCCAAACGCCTCTTTTAGGCTCTAGGACTGGAGGCTGGGGCTTGGTTCCTGGGACCCAGGTCCCTCCCTCTCCGCCAAACTCTCCTCCCGCCCCGCGGGTTTCTCCGGGCTGCCGTTTGCTCCGGGGAGCTGGGCAGCCCTCTTCGCGTTTTCGCTATTCCTACCAGTCTCAATGTGGCTTCTTCTGTGTTCCTTGGTTGAAGAGTCCACTTAGTTTTGTTCAAAGTTGGTTTATCCAGGTGATGGTTATTAAAATTGAGTTGTAATCCATTTTGGTTCTGGGAGTTGGAAGTTGGTACGTCCGCCTACTCCGTCGCCATCTTGCTCCGCCCTAAAGCTGTATTCTTCGTTTGCTATATTCTTTCCTCCCTTTGAACTGTTCACAAGAGGCCCCTTAGTATCTCTTGCAGAATTGGTTTGGTTTTAATGAATTCCTTGAGGCTTTCTTTGTCTGGGAAGCTCTTTATTTCTCCTTCAGTTTTAAACGTTAGCCTTGCTGGATAGAGTAGTCTTGGTTGTAGGTTCTTGTTCTGCATTACTTTCAATATATCTTTGCCATTCCCTTCTGGCCTCAAGTGTTTCTGTTGAGAATTTGGATGTCATCCTTATGGGGACTCCTTTGTAGGTGATAGCCGTTTTTTCTCTAGCAGCTTTTAAAATTTTCTCTTTATCCCTTAGCTTTGGTATTTTAACTATGATGTGTCTTGGTGTAGATTTCTTTGGGTTTCTCTTTAATGGAGTTCTCTGTGCTTCTTGAACATGTGAAACATTTTCCAGTTTTAATTTAGGGAAGTTTTCTTCTATGATTTGATTGAACAAAGTCTCTATTGCTTGTTCTCTCTCCTCTTCTTCAGGAACCCCTATGATGCGAATGTTATTTCTCTTCATGTTGACACAGAGCTCCCTTAGAGTTTCCTCACAGTTTTTGAGTCTCTTTTCTTTTGTCTGCTCTGCTTCTGTGCCTTTGTTAATTGTGTCCTCTAACTTGCTGATTCGATCCTCAGCGTCATCCATTCTGCTTTTAATTCCTTCCATTGTAGTCTTCAGTTCTGATACTATATTTGTCATTTCTGTCTGATTCTTCTTTATTATTTCAATTTCCTTTTTTATACTTGTTATCTCTTTATTTAAGTGTTCGTAATGACTATCCATTGTTGCTCTAATTTCGTGCATCCCCTCCACCCCTGTTGAGCTAGACCAAGCTCACTCCGGCTGGGCCTTCGCCCCGCCGACAGTACCGCGTTTCAGCATCCCGCCCCCACCATCCCTTCAGCAAGCCCTCAGCAGTGTGGGTGGGTGCACTGTAGCTCAGACCCTAACACTCCATACTGTAGTCCTGGAAGTTCCCTCTGTCTAAGCAGCTCTGCTCTAAGTGCCGCGGGAGAGCTTGTTTGGCTGGTGGGCTGTCTCCCTTTGCTGGTATTGCTAGTTCCAGGGGAAATATTCGTTTTTGATTAGGGAAGTGAGTTAGCCCAGGGGTTAGGTTGGCTGTCCCTCAGAGTATTTCTCCCTGTGCCTTCCAGTCCACACTCTCTTCCCACTGCTCTGGTCCTCTCCTCTGTCCCTGTTCCCCGGAGCCCCGGGTGAGTGGTTGTGAGAGACGTTTTCTGTGCCGTCCCTTTAAGAAGAATCTTGGGTCTGAGAAAACTGTTTCTTCCTCACAAATAGTATCCTCACTTGTTTCACAGCTTAATACTGTCCAAATGCCTCTTCTAGGCTCTGGGACTGCAGGCTGGGGTTTTGTTCCTGTGACCCAGGTCCCTCCCTCTCCACCATGCGGGTCTCTCCGGGCTGCCGTTTGCTCCAGGGAGCTGGGCAGCCTCTTCACATTTTTGCTTTTCCTACCAGTCTCAATGTGGCTTCTTCAGTGTTCCTTGGTTGAAGAGTCCACTTAGTTTAGTTCAAAGTTGGTTTATCCAGATGATGGTTTTTAAAATTAAGTTATAATCCACTTTGGTTCTGGGAGTTGGAAGTTGGTACGTTCGCCTACTCCGTCACCATCTTGCTGTCCCCATTTACCTGAGCTCTACACCTCCCGATCCAGCCCTGCACCTCATGTCCATCAACTTGCTGCCTCTTCCCCTGCGCCTCATCTGGAACCAGATCTCCCAATTTTTTAAGAGAAGCCAGAAATCAGAATCAGGCCTCTCCTATTTATTTATTTATTTATTTATCTATTTATTTTTAAGGCCTCTTCTTTTTAAGTGTGTGTGTGTAAGTTTTTTTTCTTTTTTAAGTGAGAGGAAGGGAGATAGACAGACTCCCTCATGTGCCACACTGGGAACCAACCTGGCAACCCTCATTTGGGTCCCATGCTCAAATCAGCCAAGCCATCCTCAGTACCCTGGCCAATGGTCTCATCAATCCACTGGCTGCGAGAGGGGAAGAGAGATAGAAAAGGGAGAGGAAGGGAAAGAGAAGCATATGGGCACTTCTCCTGTGTGCCCTGATTGGGGTTTAACCCAGGACTTCCATACCTGGGCTGATGCTCTATCCAGTAAGCAAATCAACCAGGGGAGTCTATTTATAGTTTAATGTCTGCTCAGAAATGTAAAAACCACTGTTATTTAAACAGACATACCTGTATTTGGGACTCAGCCCACTCACTGGCCTCCAATATGTTAAGGATTAAGTGCAGACAGTGGTGGATATATAGGGAAAAGCAACTTCAAGTGAGTCTCCTTGAAATTCAGCCTTGGAGCTATCATTAGAATGCATTTTTAGAATGACAGGTGGTGCAATTCTGATTTTTCTTCTTTATTTACTCTAGATATAAGGCCATTCGCTCCTGGACATTACTAATAAAATGAAGATTACTTATGTGAACTATATTAAAGCATAACAGAATACATATTTCCTGAAATGTAACTATCTGGTATTATGATCAGGAAACTATCATAAACTGAGCAATTCTGTATTAGTATAATTGCCTGGAATACTTTTGTATGCTTTGTGTAGCTAATATGTATATTTTATTTTTAATTATTTTATTATTTATTATTATATTATATATTATATTAATATTTATATATTATATTTAATATTTATATATTATACATTTAATGTTTATATATTATATAATGCATAAATATTATATTTATTATTATAATATATTATTTATTATTATTTTAAATTTTTATTATTATTTTATTGTTTTAAGTGAGAGGAGGGAAGGTAGTGAGGCAGACTTCCGCATGCGCACCAGCAACCCCATCTGGGGGGATGCTCCAGTACTGAGCTATTTTTAGCACCTGAAGTTGATGGACTCCAACAGAGCTATACTTAGTGCCTGGGGCTATGCTCAAACTAATTTTGCCACTGGCTGTGGGAGAGGAAATGGGCATGAAGGGGGGGAGGGAGAGGTGGAGAAACAGATGGTTGCTTCTCCTGTGTGCCCTGATCTGGAATTGAACCCAGGACATCCATATACCAGGCCAATGCTCTATCCATTGAGTCACCGGCCAGGGCCTGCTAATACGTATATTTTAATAACAACATTGATTAGTAAAAATATTAGAGAATTAAGACTAATCCATGACTATGGAAGATTTCATGATGGTAAGAGTAAGTGTGGCTTTTGAGATAGAAAAAGTGTTGAGAAGAGAGCATGTAAGAATGAGCAAAGGAAAATTGAATTTATGTCTCTGAGAGAAATGGGTGAAATTATTTATTAAAAGAAGTTTTGTTAAGGATGGAGAAAGTTTAGAATTCCATTTTTAGAAATATTTTTCTTTCTTGTTTTATCCTAGTCATTATCTATCAAACTCAAAACAGACATTCCTTTCTCCCTTTGTTGCTTATGATTTGCAAAGCATGCATGGACTAATTCACTGTTTCTATGACCTTTTTTCTCTGCCCCCTTTTAGCCTTTATTTCCTTTGTCTCATGCTTTGAATTACATGTAATAATACAGGCTGGTTACAGTTGATTTGTTCTGAAGACTGTTCAGATTAGTTACCTGCAATGGCAAAAGCATAAAGAATCTTCTTTTAAAAACTTATTTAGTCACTGACTTATAAAAATGAGATTTCTAAATAAACCCACTGCTACTTTCCTTCCAGCTCCACCCTATGTTCAGTTTCCTGAAGTTTGTTAATGGTAAACTCTTGAGTCCATATTATAAAAGTATGATTCAGGAAGGCTAGTCGTGAACATAGTAGCAGCTACCAGAGGGGAAACGGACATGGTGGTACTAACTTCCTCACTTTCTAGCATCATAGAATCTGATAGTTGGAAAGGATGAAAAACAAATCTGGGTGTGTGCCCCTCTTTTTACAATGCGAGTGAATGACTTGGCCAAGGTCAAACAGCTGGCCAGTGTAGGCACTAAACCCTAACCCATGTGTTTTCACCTCTCTGTAGAGCTCCTCACAGTTTCCAAGACATTTACATATTTAGTACTTTTAACAGAATCATGCAATGGGAAGGGTAGGAATTACATCCCATTTAAAAACATTTTAAACTGGGTCTCCAAGGGATAGAAATATATTCATGGTCTAATAACCAGAAACCAGAGTTGTTCTTCATCATATTCAAGGCTTTTTAAAG
The DNA here is from genome assembly GCA_037038555.1 of Rhynchonycteris naso. NCBI lineage: Eukaryota > Metazoa > Chordata > Mammalia > Chiroptera > Emballonuridae > Rhynchonycteris > Rhynchonycteris naso. The sequence continues at coordinate 104,535,890 of CM072996.1, read as the reverse complement.
TTTGAGAATGCCCAAGCTAGTTTCATTTCTTGAGATTCTCAGTATATTAAAAAATGAAGAAATGCCCAAGTGGGCATTTATAAAAACATTTATTTTAAATGTTTATATTTAATGTCATTTCTTTAAGCACAACCCCCACCTCCATAAAAAAACATGTAAGTAAGTATAAGCTTACCTGGAGATAGTATCTAAATTCTACATTTTAGACTTTAGTGAATATGAGGGCCAGGTAAAATGGTCTTTTTGGATGGCTTCTGTCCTTAGCGGAGGCAAGTATGAGCCTTGAGCCTTAGTGGGGAAAGAAGGAGATAGATGCATAGAGAGGCAGAGTCCGTAGTGTTTTTCCTCTGTTACTATAGCACCTGCCCCAAATAAAACACTCAGAACTTTGGGTTGCTTAGGCATGTCCATATTTATATGCAGAAAGGGCAACAATACCTGAAATTTTTGGTTTGGAGCTATATTTGTATAGAACTGTAAGACTGAAAACAGTTATCAAAGAATGAAGATGTGGGGTAGGAACTGGCAGAGATTATTGGTTGTGGCTGAAGGGTGTTAGGTAAAAAAAGAGTGGCTCAATTTTTCTTGGTTCCCTCCTGTTTTAGATTCAGTGTAGACTAAACCACTAGCCAACTCCTTCATGAATAAATGAATAAAATTGCAGCCCAGACCTGGGAATCCTGTCCTCTTTCTTCCCTCCCTACCTTCTTCCTCTTATTTCAGAAATATTTATCAAGTGCTTATTTGTCTTATGCCTTGGGCTATGGAGCTGTACAGGACCCAGATGGCCCTACTTATGTGAGGCTTAAAGTCTGGTAGGGAGAAAAAGAGGACAAACACAAAACAAATAAGCAAGATAACTAATCAATGATATGATGAAAATCAAAACAGAATAAGGGGTCGAAGAGTAATTACTACACCAGGACTAGGCATTCTTTACCCCAAATGTTTCCCCAAAAGTACCTCCCTTATCCTTTTCACTCTAGTAAAGTTCTGATCAGAGATAGGCAAATTTTTATCAGTCATTTCAGGCAAAGCAGCAGCAGTCCAACAATACCAAAGAGTGCCCACCTTGATTGAGAGTGACATATACATAGATATAGGAATGCACCCCGAGAATAAAAATACATTAAAAAAACTGCGATGTAACAGGACTGATTAACTATAGAGTAAAACTGAAAGTTAGTCTCTTCAAGGAAGTTACCTGTGCAACCGTAGGTGGTGCTACCCATTGAAGCTGCCAGTGCTGGAGCAGCTGGGATTTTCTTGTGACTGCCTGTGATGGAAGATGTGGGTTTTCTTTTCAGTTAATCCCCAATGATAGCAAAAAGTAAGTCAGTCAGTCTTTAAAGAAGAATTTAATTTTGGGCAGGAACCAAAAATATTTAGGGACCAATCCTGAATATCATTTTAGTTTATAAACAAAATGTGAAGCAAATCTAAAAATGCTGCACACCGGGGAGAGGTATGTTGGAATAAATATGCCTACAGTACTTTGAAAAAGATAGTAAGTGCGGTTATTTTGAGGGAAATACTTTATTTGAATAAGTATATTGATATATTTGCTATAAATCTGTTTTATGTATGCAATGTGCCACTTCTTAATTTCTGGCTAGACAGAGACAGATTCTTGGAGACTAGGAGTTAGTTGCTCAGAGATGATCAATCAGTTCATTAATTTAGTTCTTTTTTTTTTTTTTTTTGGCTCATTTTTAACAAAGTCCACTAAGGAGATTTCTGTCCTTTTATTAAAGAGGGTGGCCTTAAGTAAAGATGTTTTAGATTCACTACTATTCACCACCTCTGGCTCTTTCTGGACCAAGTTCCAGAACCTAGGATCTTAGCAAAAACTGGGAGAAATATGTATCACTGTGAAGAGCCTCATATTATAAGACATTTTCCCATTTGGTCCTTTTAAAGAACCATGCAATAGGCAAGGTAGAAATTATGATCCCATTTTTTGCAGTGATTAAACTGGAGGTATATAAGCACATACAAGGTTATGTAACTGTGACCCGGAAACAGATAGTTTCCAGAATTCCATTTCAATTCTGTAGATTCTCTAGGACACTTAGCTTACGGAGACTTAAAGAGAAATTGGGGAAAGTTTATGTCTGATTATAAAATCTGGGCTATTTTTATCATGTTTATCATAATTTACCCAAATAGCTTCAAGAGTTTTGTGTGTTTGTCTTTTAGTGTTTACGAAATCATGCAGCTATTTTTAAACAATCCGGTATTTATTCTGGACTCCGGTCCAGATTTCGTTCACTACCGCCGTTTTCCATGGTCAGCTACTCCTGGGTCATGAGCTGTTGTTGATCATGACTGTGATCAGTTTAGAAGAGATTTGGGGACAGCTCAGTAATTATTGGTGTTTTTGCCAGCCGGCACTGTTTTTGATAGCTGGCTTTTCAGGAACACTTACGGAGACAGTACTTACTCTTGTACACTCCACGGGAACTGCAGTGGTTTCTCAGATCCCAGGAAACCGTGTGTGTGTGTGTGTGTGTGTGTGTGTGTGTGTGTGTGTGTGTGTGTGTGTGTGTGTGTGTGTGACATACAGCTATTTAAAGGGCTGTAATATATAATTACAGCTATTTAAAGGGCTGTAATATATAATTTAAAGTTCTGACTACTATTTATTTTCCCAAAGCACTTTCATATGCGTTATTTCTGTAAAATCCTATGAGTGAGAAGACTACGTACAACTTCTTCAGTTTTCAGATTAGGAAAAAGAAAGGCTCAATTTGCCCAGGGTTATGTTGATAGTGGCAGACCAAGAACTGGAACTCCCAGTTTGTCTTTTGACCATGCTTTTTACATGTTGATATAACAAGAGAGCAATGATTGTGGCCAACCAGCAAGTGTTTTAATATTTGGGGGAAATAACAGTTTGTAACTCTTCTGTGCCAGCTACCAGTTCCTTTCCATCAATGTCTAAAAACGAAAAAAAACCAACAACCCTGAATCTTAGATCTTAGGAGCTCCTTTTTCATTTAAAACACTGGTTACTCTCTCATCAGAGTCCTCATTATCTGTAATACGTATTCTGCCTCTCGGGTTACGTTAACTTTAGCTTTCTAATATGCCATATATCTGCTTTTTAAAAATTTTATGTATTTAACTCTAGTCTTGCTGGTATAACAAAGATTTTATAAGTAAGGACAGACTCATTTTCTCATGTGCATTCTTGACTTCAACTACTGGTTTATTTTTTACTTGTGTTTGGCTTTGTAATTTTTGTATTAAAGGGATTTTTTCCCTCTCCTGTCTCGTCAGTGAGTCATCTTTTCCAATAGGAAAGATAATCAGTAAAGACTCCTGCCAGATGCTGGCTTCTTTTTATATGTCACATTTAAAGTTTTTTCTTCATGGAAGGATCTCCTTTGGTATCAAATTTATGTTGAAGTACAAATGTGGACAGTTCAAGTGATTGTTAGCAGGGCCAGCTGTGTGTGTGTGTGTGTGGGGGGCCCTTTGTTCCAAAAGGAGGAAAAAGTGTCATTCAAGAGACTAAATAATGTAAGCTCTCTACTTTACAATTTTATTTATAAAACATAATAAAAGTTATGCTCAAGGAACAGCAAAAACCTATAAATTATAAAAAAAACATGGTGTCAATTTTATATACTAAAATAATGCTATATTAATGCCATATGTGATTATATAATTTTTTTGGCTCAATATTCTGCAAATTTATTTATTAGATCATTAAAATTTATACTCTTCCATCAATGTATTAAAAGTAATTGCAAATAATTTTTGACTTTTTGTGTGGTGTTGAGAAGGATCTTTCTGCTGATGCAGCCATTCGTGGAACTCTTGAGAGTATTTTATAGGATGTTATAACAATGGGATAAAGTTCTGATAAATTATTTAGATACAAATTTTAGTATACCTAGAACTGAGGATTCTTGGAATGATTTTTCTTAAAAAAAATAACTTTAGACCAGTCAGTTTTGTGTAAGTCAGAATTTAGTTTTTCATGTAAATTTACACAATAACATTGAAAATTTTTCTCTGGGATATCCTGTCACTTGTGGAAGTTGTAAGAGAAACAAAGGGGCTTGATGATCTATAGATTATTGAAAATATTTTTCAAATCTATTGTGTATCTTCAATTACAAGAACAAAAATAAATTTAAAAATAGTTCTTCTTATTAATATTTTGTTTAGCCAAAGCTTCATGTGAAAATGGAGATCTTTCTCACTGAATGTGACCATTTAAAATTTTAATTTCCATTTCTAAGCCTGTAGATTTGCTTCACAGCATTGCAGGATTTTTCAAAACCAGAGTTTCTAAACTCTGAAAAAATTCAGATCATTCCATGATAGGCTTTATTTCCATGTCCACGTGTGTGCTTTTATTTTGTAATAACTTACTGACAAAGTTGACTACTTGAGTGCAGGCAGTTATGACCCCAGCATGCCAGCCAGAGGGAGAGTTAGTATTGGTGTAGATATGGCAAGGACAGGCTCTGGGGACAGATGGGCAAGCTGGTCTTTTCTCCCCTATGGCCATTTCTGCTGCTGTTATCACTGTTACTATTGCCAATGTAGGCTCAGGTCACAGCCTGGCTGCCCTTGGGCCCTGGAGCACCCCGACTGAGGACTGCTCTGGCTGCCAGCTGCAAGCTGGGCCCACGGGGCTAAGCCCTTGTGTGTGGGAACCACAATTGCTCGTGCACACGGCCACCTAGGTTTCTCCTCTGTTTGTGCCCTTGCTTCTCTGTCCTGTCAAACTTCACTACAAAACACAAGTTCAAAAATAAATTATGAAGAACTTGAACACAGCAGAACAGAGCACTCAACCAAGTGCATCCCTGTGCAAATGCAGATTACGTGCCCAGGAAGCCAGCCAGCCTTGACCAGTAGGCTTTTTCAAGCAGTGATTCCAGCCCTGAAATCAGAGACTGCGCAATCAGGTTAGAGCTCATCAGCCTCCACTGCCCTGCTTAGCTTTGTGACACTGCCTGACACCAGCCCAGCCCTTCTCTTCCCCAGACCTGCCCCCACAAAGTATACTGGCCTCACTCCAGAATACTACCTACTCTTGCCTGCCAGCTGACCCTGCTTCCTTTGAGAGTATTTTCTTCCTTTATCAGTTAGTCCCTATATATTGCCTTTCCTCCCTTGCTATTTCACTAACTCTTGGTTATCTTACTCCTCTTTATCCCTCATTCCTGATGCCTGGCATCATCTTGCAGATAAACTACCTGCCTGCATGCCTTTTCTCAGGCTCTGCTTTCAAGAGAACCCAGATTCTAACTAAGTAGTGCAGTGCTTGAAGATGTGATTTTTGATATGGCTAGTTTTACTTAATGATTAACTAGACCTCTACCTATGCTGGCAACCCCATTTAGAGACACCGGCATTTATTCATTAATTTATTCATTCAACAAATACTTATTGAATACTTACACATGTTAGTCACAGAATAACAGAAAAAGAACACAATAGAAACAGCCTTTATGGTGCTCACGTGAAAAGTGTAACAAAGACAGATGCAGCAGGGATAAAGCAAGGGGAGAAGTTATGGATGAGAAAGGTGGTTTGCAATTTTAAATAAGGTGTCAGGAATGGGCTTGCTTGAATAGACCTGAAGGGTGGAGAAGCCATGTAGAAGTCTGAGAGAAGAGGGGTGGAATCAAAGGCCAGGGTAACTGTGAAGCTCTAAGGTATTCGAGTGCCTGACTGTGGTCTGCAAGAGGCTTGGGATCAGAATGGCTGAGGGCAACAGTCAAGGGCACAACAGTCAAGGGCACAATTGATGAGGCCACAGAAAGGCCAGATCAAGTAGGACCATGAAGGACAACATCAGGACGTTGGAGTTTATGAGGGAAACAGTGACAGATTTTCTGTAGAAGTGTGACTTGATCTGCTTGACTTCCAGATGAACAGAGCCTTGCATGTGGAAAGCTGTTCCAGCTGGGTATTATAGATTCAACCAGTTTTCCAAGTTCTTTCTTCTGGCTTTCAAACAATTTAAAGCAGACATTTCTAAATTTGTTAATTTAGTAAGATGTTCAAACTTCACTCCTAACATTGGAATGACACTTTTATTTCTTGATTAAAAATTCTTTTTTGAAACATTATATTTATTTTCCTATAGCAAGAAATGAAAATTACATATGCCTTTGTCTTTATAAATCAGAGACCTTTTGTGTACTGGTAGAAATACTTTACATCAATGGCTGCCTACATTCTTTGAAGACGAGCTTATAAAGTTGTACACATAATTATTCTTGTTGTTTGAAAATGCATAGTTTCCATCCACCCATTTGAATTTGCGTTTTGATTTACTTTTCCTTTGTTTTTCAGTTAAATATTATTTTCTTGCTAGCCAAGTATGTAAGTAAAATCTAAACCAAGTTGTTTTAGCTGAAAAGATATGACATGAATATAACATGACATTTTATATGAACTCAATTATTCTTTGTCAAAGTTAAGTCAAGATGGCATAAAATTAGTTTTCTGGGTCTTGAATCAATAGCGTTTTTGTTCAGAGTTTTGAAGATCATTTGAAATAAAGTCACTGAATCATTCAGAGGAGGCATCGTTCCCAGAACACAACATAAGGGCCGACAACAAAACAGTGGGCAAATATTTATTCATGTCCCAGAAGGCACAGTTCAACTTGTACCACCTACTCTTTATCTTTCATCCACTCTTTCCTAACTTTGTTCCACTGCGTATGCTTCTGGTTTTTTCTTCTTTCTTTATAGTCTGCTCCCTTCCTCCAAAAGACCCATCCTTAAAAGTCCACTGAATTGCAGCTGGACAGGAGTGAGAGGGAGGGAAACAGGGTCTAGATTACAGACTGGAAAAATTGTTCCAGTTCCACTTGTTCTTCCACCGAAAGCCCTGTCTAAATGCTACTGACATGTTCCCCAGTGCCCAGTGCCCAGAGAACTTTCTCACAAACAAAAGAACAAAATGTTCTCTTCTCTTGGCCAGATTAATGACCTGTGAAATTTGCAGTGCAAAACACTTTAAAAAGGGTATAAAAGCAACCAGTTTGAACGATTATACTTCAATGTAGCAGTTAAAGTTTATTCTACTCTTAGGTTCACTACTGTCAACTCCCAAGAGGGCAAGGCTTGGGGTCTTTGTTTTTGGCTGTTTCCACAGCGGAAATTGAAATGCCTAGACCATATTCAGCACTCAATAAATGTATCTTGAAAAAAATGAACAAAGAACAGTTTTTATACGGAGCATTGTGGTATTTTTAACAAAATATTTTGTTTGTTAAAGACTTACTTGAAAGAAGCCAAGTGATTTAGGAATTGTCATTGATAAACTATGGAATCTTTGGGCTAATATCTATCAAAAAAAAAAATCAGGGTCCAAGACGGCAATAATAGGTGAAAGTTACACTCACTTCCTCCCAGCACAAACCTGGAATTACAATTAAATTATGGAACAACCAATGTGAATAACCAACTGAAGACTAGCTGAACAGAAGTCCTGTAACTAAGCATTTACAGAGGAAGTCACACAGAGACTGGGAGGAGGGGCAGAGACATGAAGAGAGCTAACCCTGCTCTAATGTGTGATGGTTGAGAATTTGGAGAGATATCTCAGCTCCAAAGGTCTGCCTTGAGCAAGGGACCTCAACCCTGCATGGGCATCCCCGGCCTAGGGAACTAGAGCTGGGAAGAGGAGCCAACATAACATCTGGCTGTGAAAACCAGCAGGGATTTCATCCACCAGGGAGAGAGAGAAGTCTGCTAGAAACCTAGGAGCCCTCTTAAAGGGCCAGTGTACAAACTCATTCACAGACACTCACCCTGGGCTCTGGTGGAGAGAAGGTGGCTTACAGAAGACTGGAGTCACACAGGGAGGAGGCTGAACAGACAGTTGCCAAGGTCTCTCCCTGTGCTAAGCGCCTCTCCCACACCAGCCACAGAGGCCATTTTTGCTGGGACAAGTACTCTCTTACATGATGTAAGGCCAGTAGCCAAGGCCACCATTACAGCTGCCTGACCAGTGTAGGTTCCCATTAGATTCGGACACTCGGTAATGAAACAACGAAGCCAAGAACTGGTGAGCCATCAGCTTTAATTCTAGCTTGCACATGGCGGGCAAGCAAAAACACACACTGGGCTCCAAAACCCACTCATTCAGTGCTCACAAAGCTACTGACTTATCTGAGTTTCCTAGAATCAAAGGTATCTAGCTCACCAGACTTATTCATCTCTGTTTCCCATCTTCTTCTCTCTACACAAACTCTGCACAAACTGGCTTCTGCCTCAGCATTCCACCATCTTGGCTGCTTCTCCTCTCCTCCACGTGGCCTTAATCAGCTCTCCTTTCTAATGCTAACCTCAGGAACCGAGAGCAAGCTCCTGGTCTGCCCCACTTTATAGTGTAGATTCCAAACCTTTAATCCAATCTACAAACAAGGAAGTCTCTGATACAGTCACTTATCTGAGGCATAATGGGAGGATTCCTCATGAGAGTGCACCACCCTACATTATCCAATCAGTCAAGGGTGTGGGGAAAAGCTTCCTCTTAAAATTTGTACGTGGGCAGCACCATCTTTAACAAAGTGAGTATAATATATTTTATCTGCCCAACAATGAGGAATTTGCATGGGGAAATGTACTGACCCCACCTTCCTGACTCCCTGTGGCCCCTTTCTGCCCAGATGGCTCCCTGTGAAGGAGGGAGCTGGACGCAGCTATCTCTGACCTGAAATGCAGACTTTTTTTAAAAAATTAATTTTAATGGGGTGACATTGATAAATCAGGGTACATATGTTCAAAGAAAACATCTCCAGGTTATCTTGTCATTCAATTATGTTGCATACCCATCACCCATAGTCAAGTTGTCCTCTGTCACCTTCTATCTGGTTTTCTTTGTGCCCCTTCCCTCCACCCTCTCCTTTCCTCTCCACCTTCCCTCCCTCCCTCCCTCCCCCTGGTAACTACCACACTCATGTTCATGTCTCTTAGTCTCTTTTTTATGTCCCACCTATGTATGGAATCATGCAGTTCTTAGTTTTTTCTGATTTACTTATTTCACTCTGTATAATGTTATCTAGATCCATCCATTTTGTTGTAAATGGTCCAATGTCATCATTTCTTATGGCTGAGTAGTATTCCATGGTATATATGTACCACATCTATTGAAGGGCTTTTTGGATGTTTCCATGTCTTGGCCACTATGAACAATGCAATGCAGACTTTCTTGGAAGGCTCACAAGGAGGTTTGGAAAGACTCAGAGGAGTGACAAACTTGCATAGGGAGAGACTGAGTTTTATGGCTCTAGGACAAGGCTCAATTCCCCACCATTCATTCCCAAACCACTCCCACACACCCTGCTGGTGCCACTCACCCCCCTCTGTGGCAATCCACTAGTCCTATTTTTCAAACTCCCTGGGTCCCTGCCCTGCTGAGCTCCTGCCCAATGGAGGTGTTGGTGCTGAGGCCAGCATGGCCTGCAGGAAAGACTTATTTGGGTGACTCTTGAGGAATCTGTCCAGGCAGACTCGGAGGGTGGCAGAGATGCACAGGGAGGGATTCAGATGCGTGCTCGGGCGAGGGCCATTTATCCCTTGCACATCAGACTGGCACTACCATTTCTATGCAGAGCCCTCTCTCTCCAAACAGCCCAATGGTAGTCTGTTTTAGCCTGATTAACTCTGCTGACCTCACCCTGATGACTCTCTACGACACACTCCCACCCACAGAAGTCTGCAGACAACAGGCAGGTGGCAGCTGGTCTTGGTGTACATGGAGACGTTTGCTGGGTGTCCTCAGACCCAGCACTGGTGCTGAGTTTGAATCTGTATCAAACTGGTGAACAGCACTCACCCATACCTGGTGGCTCACTGAGAACCTACTTCATGCAACTCATGTAACTCCAGAGGCTCTTTCAGAAATTGAGCCTACTAGGCAGCTGGCAAGTGAAGGTAGATCTTGGGTCTTTTGCTGACCTACCCTTGGGCTCAGTGTTGGTGGAAGCCAGTCTTTGATGCAGCTTGACCCCTCCCACATGCACAAAGACCTAGCAGAGAAGGTCACAAATTATGAATTGCTGTGTGGCTCCAAACAGGTTTCCCAGGGCCAATCTCAGGCAATGTCTGACATTGGCCTACACCAGAGTCCCTCCCGAGAAGCCCCAACACCAACACAGCTGGAGGCGGTTTTCAGAACACATCAGAGCAGCCCCGAATTGCTTCACAAGAGGCACACCCAAAGGGAGAGCTTGGCAGTCACCAGACCCTGTGGAGGTGAATTCTGCTTCCTGGGGTCAGCAATTGCACACCAATTCATACAACCCCATTGACGAATGGGTTAACAGCAATCAAAACAATCACAGCCAAAGGGCTCACATAATCAACACAGAGGACTCTCCTGGAACATGTTGTTTAGGTGATTGGGGGATTGTGCCCCTGAGCCACACTGAACACCTACTACACAGGCAACCATACCAAGGTGGGGAGATGTAGCAGTCTGTTACCTGGAACTAAGAGAAAATAATATTGAATTCAAAATGTAATTGAAAAATAAAAGGACAAATTAGTACCAATTTTGCACAAACGCAAATATTCACTTGCAAATGGCTTGTAGCACTCAGGTAGATCAGATCGTACTGGATCATTCTACATGACAGATTAAATTATTTTGGTGTGTAGAGGGTCATTTGGCAATTAACTCATCTTGGTGATTGGAGTTCTTTTTAAAATAAAACATTCTACTGAAGTTGTGGTGTAGTGTTCACATATACTTGTTTTGTTTTGTTTGTTTGTTTGCCCTCGAGCACTCATTAACCATTCTTCTTTAACTGCACCTTGATTTTAGTTAAGGTACCATGGTTAAGGTACCTATTCCAGCAGAGACATATGATTCAAGCTCAGCCCATCACAGTGAACGCATTTTCTGGGCCCTGCTTATTGGACTAGAGATGGATTCTTGAGCTAATTAGAGCCAAGCCAAAAAAACACAACTAATACTTCTAGTGAGACACTGAGAAGGAGGTCCTTTCCCTTTTGCTTCATTGTATAGTTATGAGAGTCTGTTTGGTAATAATGAACTAATGTAAAGGAGAGTGGAACTGAGGGACTGAGAGAAATGTGGTCGAATTTGGGTCCTGGTAATGTATTTTTTTATGGAGAGAGACAGACAGAGAGACAGGGACAGACAGACAGAAAGGGAGAGAGATGAGAAGCATCAACTCCTACTTGCCATAGTTTAGTTGTTCATTGATTGCTTTCTCATATGTGTCATGACTGGGGGGCTCCAGCTGAGCCAGTGACCCCTTGCTCAAGCCGGTGACATTGGGCTCAAGCCAGCAATCATGGGGTCATGTCTATGATCTTGCACTCAAGCTGGTGAGCCTGACCTCAAGCTGGATGAGCCCAGGTTCAAGCCTGGTGACCTCGGTTTCGAGCCTGGGTTCTCAGTGACCAAGGTCAATGCTCTCTATCCATTGCGCCACCACCTGGTCAGGCAGGTCCTGGCAATATTTAAACCTTGTCTCTGAACGTTTCTATAATATAAGCCAGTCAAGTCAACATTTATTTAAGTCAGTTTATATTAGGTTTTTGATCCTATGACCAAAAGAGTTAAAACTAAATCATATGTTTAGAAGTCAAAGTCTACTAAATCTCTTTTTAAAATTCCTAATATATTTATATATTATATTTTTTTGTCCCTATTTCAAACTTACTGGGATTTCTTTTTTTTGTTTGTTTCTGTGTTCTTAGCTTTTAAAAAATCATCAAATTTTGTTTCTTGTGATTATCTATGTAATATTTCTGTTTTGTATTTTAATAAGTACTTCATTACTTTTTTCTTATACTTTCCTTGGCTATGTATCTTTGTGCTTTTTATCTGCACTTATGTTGGAACCATTAGTTTTCAGTCATTTGTCTATAAATTGTTGAGAGAGGGATGTTGAAATCATCTACTATGATTGTAGATATATAATTTTCTTATTATAATTTTGTCTATATTTTTAATATATTTTAGCCATATTGCTAAGTAACTACATGCTCAGGGTTGTTATATGTTTAGGTACATTTGTTTTTTTGTTATTAAGTAATGTTTTTATTTTATACCCACATTTACGTGATATTAGTGTAGCTGCACTAGCCTTCTTCTGGTTAGCATATATATGTTATTTCTTTTCCAATCCCTTTTCTCTGAATTTTTCTGTCCTTAGGTTTAAATATTTTCTTTTGTTAAATATGTATATTCTAAAACAATTGTAAATTTTATCTATTAATAGAATAATTACTATAAGAAAGAGCAAACACTATATAACTAAAAAGCTAATAGAGGAGAAGACAGAATAATAAAAATACTTGATGTATCCAACAGAGGAAAATAAATTAAGAAATAAAGGAACAAAGAACAAATAGAACGCAAACATACTATGTTGTCATTTCCACTATGTTCTCCATTATATTATCAGGAACAAGTAGTGTGATAAGAGATTTGAACCCAGTAATATAAACAATTTTAATAAATTATAATTCACATTCTTGTTACAAGACAAAAATTCTCAGAGTGAATTTTAAAAATCCAGCTGGGTTCTTTCTCTTTATCAGATGAGATCACCAGAGAGCTAAGTCCCGATGGTCTTACTCCAGACTAGAAATGCTTGCTTTTGTCTGAGCCATGGTATTATGCTGTCTGCTGTAGTGTTGGTTGACATAAGAAATGGCCATATAAGGGATTTTTCTGTATTATCTGTTGACCTCTGATTACAGACTATGTGGTTCTATGTGTCATATGAGGTTTTATGTAATAAATTTCTCTTAGAGTTCGTGCTAGGAAAAGGTTTGGTTTCTTGACAGACCAAAACTTTCTCTTATTAGAGGTCTATAAAATGAACTTTTATTTTTAGTCCTCGTTGTTGATAGATTTATTTCTTTCTCTCAGTTCCCCACCACAAATTGATTGAGCACTGAGCCTATTTGGAAAATAAGGAATAAAGAATACAAAGATTTGCCTGACCAGGCGGTGGCGCAGTGGATAGAGTGTTGGACTGGGATGCGGAACTCAGGTTTGAGACCCCGAGGTTGCCAGCTTGAGCGCAGGCCCATCTGGCTTGAGCAAAAGCTCACCAGCTTGGATGGAAGGCCGCTGGATCCAGCAAGGGGTGGCTCGGTCTGCTGAAGGCCCTCGGTCAAGGCACATATGAGAAAGCAATCAATGAACAACTAAGGTGTTGCAACGGCAACGAAAAAATAATGATCGATGCTTCTCATCTCTCTTGGTTCCTGTCTGTCCCTATAAAATAAATAAATAAATAAATAAATAAATAAAGCTAAAAAATATTTTAAAAAAAGAATACAAAGATTTAAAAATAGTAATGACAGACATACAAACAAATAATTACATTATAATAACATAAGTGCTATGATAGAGGTATGCACAAAGTGCTAAGGGAATGTAGATTTAAATGATTAAATGTACCTGAAGTGTTAGAGCTAGGAAGACTTCACAGAGGAGGTGGCACCTGAAGTAGGATTTTTTAAACACAAATTAGATTTTATCAGGAGAAAAACATAGATGAGAGCAGTGATGTCCAATAGAAATGCAATACATACCACATAGAAATTTTATTTTATTTTTTTAGAGAGAGGGGCAGACTGGAACAGACAGATAGGAAGGGAGAGAGATGAGAAGCATCAATTCATTGTTGTGGCACCTTAGTTGTTCATTGATTGCTTTCTCATATGTGCCTTGACTGGGGGGCTACAGCAGAGCAAGTGACCCATTGCTCAAGCCAGCAACCTTGGGCTCCAGCCACTGACCTTAGGCTTCAAGCTAGTGACCACGAGGTCATGTCAAACCACATGGGAAATTTTAGATTTTCTAGGAGCTACATTAAAAAAGTAAAAAGAAAAAAATAAAATTAATTTTAATAATATATTTTATTTAATTCAACAATCTATTATATTGTCATTTCCACTATATTCTTTATTATACCATCAACATTAATAATTTTAATAAAACATTATTAATAAGATATTTGACATTAACTTGTGGTACAGAATATTTGAAATCCAGTGTGTATTTTATATTTACAGTAACATCTCAATTTGGATTGCCTGTGTTTTGTTTTGTTTTTTACAGGGACAGGGAAAGAGTCAGAGAGAGGGATAGAGAGGGACAGACAGACAGGAATGAAGAGAGAAGCATCAATCATCAGTTTTTTGTTGTGACACCTAAGTTGTTCATTGATTGCTTTCTCATATGTGCCTTGACCGTGGGCCTTCAGCAGACCGAGTAACCCCTTGCTCGAACCAGCGACCTTGGGTCCAAGGTTGCTGGCTCAAACCAGATAAGCCCGTTGGGCCAAGCTTTGCTCAAAGCAGATAAGCCTGTGCTCAAGCTGGCAACCTCAGGGTCTCAAACCTGGGTCCTCCGCATCCCAGTCCGATGCTCTATCCACTGCACCACTGCCTGGTCAGACTGGACTGCCTGTGTTTTAAGTGTTCTGTAGCAACATGTGGCTAGTGACTGCCATATTGGATAATACAGGACTAAAGCTTTTTCCATGATAGAAAAGAAGCAAGATGTCTTGGAAATCTAAGAAAACCCATGTGGGTAGAGCATGGGATGTGAGTGTATGTGTGTGTTTGTATGTTGTAGAAGGGGTGGTAAATAGCATAAAGGTAGATTGGGGCAAGAGTATGAAAGATATTTGACTTAATTACATTGGAACCATTGGAAGATTTCAGCAAAAGAATGACATTTTTACATCTGTATTTTAAAGCTCTAATTCTGGAGACAGTGTAAAAAGTAGATTTTAGGGGGCTTGGAGATTGGAGACCAATTAAAAGACATAAATGCAGTTTACTCAAGAGATGACGAGAACGTGAGTCTCTCGTTTTGAGCTGGATGGCGAAAGAATTTGATAGATATTTTCTAGTTAGTGTTAGAACTTGGCAACCATCTGGATGTGGGGAGTGAGAAAGAGTAAGTATAAATGACATTAGGTTTTGAACATGTGTAATTGTTTGAATACCATTAAAGTGAGAGGAAATTAAAAAATAAAAATAAATTTTTAAAGTTCAGTAATTATTTTGACCTGTTTGGTGCATATTGAGTTGAGGTTTTTAATAGGCATTTGAAAATACTGAGCAGTACTATGTTTAATAGTAGAAAAACCAGCATTGAGAATCTCTACCCAACTGTCATCCAAATTTAGTAAAATTTTTAGTTCAATGAAAAAAAAGACCATATTAATTTACAAGTGAAAGAATGAACATGTTAAAATTTATAAGAAAATATTGAAAGAGTAGAAGAATATTGAAGAATAAGAGTAGATTATCTCAACCAGATAGGCAATATAAAATGAAAAGTAATAGACTAGGAAAAATAACTGCAATGTATGAGAGATAAGGCATTAATATATTCTGTATTCAAAGACTACTAAAATTTTATAACGAAGTTAAACTTAATTTTTAAAATGGGCAAAAGATATGAATAGGCATTTCACAAAAGAGGAAATGCAAATTGTTATAAAACATATGAAAAAAAGTGTACAGCCTGACTTTTTGTCGGGGAAGTTCAAAGACAAACAATGAATATAGTTTTCACCTGTCAGGTTGGCAAATTTTTTCCCATGATTTTTCTTTTATTAAAACATGATAAGATCCACATGGTAAAAAGTCAAGCGGTACCCAAAAGTATGTAATGAAGCAAGGCTCTCTTTTATTCTGACTCACTAGTCCCCAGACTGTCTTCAGGGGCAGCCACTATGAAACTTTCTAGTGTGTCTTCCCAGAAACATTCCCTCTGTCTAGGTATCCAGGGAGAATAGCTATAATCAAAAGTTACAAACAGGACCCTACCATAGCCATTATTTTGGACAGTGGTTTTTCATTTCATATCAGCCCACTTCATAATATTTTAAGCTACATAGTATTCTACCCTTAGGCTGCGCCATGATTAATCAGACTCTTAAACTTTCCAAACTGTTGCAATTATAAACAACACTATAGAGAATAATATTCTCTGTGTTCAAGTATACCTGTAAGACAAATTCTAAGATGTGAACTTAATTGCTAGATCAAAGGTATGTGCATTTCAGATTTTATGGATATTACCAAATTGCTTTCCAAAGTGGTCACTGACATTTCATTCCCAGCACCTGTAGGTGTCCAAGGATATGCACCAGGGTTGCAATGGGCAAGACACAGACTTTCACTTTTTCTTTATACCCTTCTGATTTGTTTCACTTGGTGTTGTGCCCATGAACTGCTTTGTAGTTACTATTTTTAAAAAATAAAACAAGTACCAGTCTGACATTCAGTGGACATATATGGGAAGAAGGTCTAAATCAAGCAGACAGCCAGGCATAATGAAAAAGCTGTCTTTAAATGCATTCTTAAATTGTAAGCCTTTTTGGAGGTAGGAACCCTAGAAATTAAAGTAAGTACAAAATATATTAACTCCTGGCTACATGGCAATTCTAGAGTTATCTTGGCATAGATAAACCCTTAGGGATAGGAAAGCCCATTATTCCCACCATTTCCCTGCTGAATTTCTCTTTTTCCCTGTATGTCACTAAAAGATTGGAAAATGTTAATTTCTCTTCCAAAGTGCCATATGAACAGCTCTTGAAGAAGATGATTTGTCTGGACCATTAGCAAGAGAGCACCTGTGACTCTTCCTCATTAAATGCAAATTATGTTTTAAAAATCTTTTCACATGTTTACACCTCCATTGAAAACATATTTCCATTCTTTTGCATTTTCACTGGGGGCCCCTTTCAGTATGGTTCTTCAGGCTCCTGGAGGGCTGAGGCCCTGAACTCTGCAGCAGCACAGAAAACAGTTCACCAGGGGTTTTGTGACCAGGCATCTCATGTGCATTACTATCCCGTATGGCAAGTGTCCAGTACTGGAACCAAGCCAGAGGGCCCTGCAGCTGTGGGTGGGCCTAGGACCTTAAGGAAAATAAGGGGGTTTATATCACCTTCTGGAGAAGGGGGGGGGGACAGTGTTTGGGACTTTTGAGAGAAGACAGCAGGAACTTACAGTGAGACCAGACAGAGCGATGCAGGAGAGAAACAAAGGCTGCGGGCCAAAGGAGTCCAAAAAAGGGGTGACATGAGAGATTTTTATTTTAACAAGTGATAATGTTAAATACATTATTAAAGACTCTAAAAGCCACATGAGTAAGCGTTTGCATTTTGGACTGATTTTAGGAGGGAAGACAGAGAGGTGGTAGGGAGAGAGGGAGAGAAATTTCTTTCTCCCTGTAGGAAAAAAAGCCAAACTCTTTTTACTGTGGCATGCAAAACATTTCATAATATCCTGTCTTTGCCGAATGCAAACACCTATCCATATCAACCACAGGAGATACAGAAAATGGGTATTCTTGTCTTTAAAAAGTTTATTGTATATCAGGCACAGTGAAATTACAACTGTGATTATTATTGCACGCGTTTAACAATGGAAGCCATAGAGAAGAAACCGCTTCCAAGAGGGTGATTCATTCTACCTATGGAGTCAGGACAGATTCTTCCAGGTGATGACATCGAAAAGGGGTTTTAAAAGAGGATTTGGAGGCAGACAAGGAGAGAGCCTGGGAGAGCATTCCGGGCACATGCAGAGGTGGGGCAGTGCCACCTAGCTTGCTGGCTACAGGTGGCAACATAGCATTCTTCTTGGAGGAGAAAGTGGAAGGGAGGGGTCGGAGATGAGGTTGCTTCCTTTGGCCACTTCCCCTTCACTTATCCCTCTTCTCCAGGTAAACTCCCAGGTATCCTCCAAGCTGCTGGTCAAATGTCACCTCTTCTTGGAACCCTTCACCATGGCATGCTTCATACACCCTAGATTATTAATATTTTTATTATTTGCACAGAAAGGTCTCCAACCTGAGATTTGTCAGTTCGTACTTTGGGAGTCAGACGGGTCTTTAATCCTATGGGTCAGGCAGCTCTTCCAAAAATGAGGACCATTCTGGGAGGAAACTCCACTTAAGAAAAGAAAAGGCAAGAATAATGAGTTGTCTTATAATACTAAAGCCTCAGTTACAATGCAAGGCAATTTGAAAACCACATTATATCCATGTGACATTAATAAACTCTCAGCCCTCGCCTTCACTCTGTGTGTTCTAGACCCAGAGACGCTGGTACTGGGACTCTTCTCTGATGACAGAAAGCACTAGAGGGAGATGAGAATGCTTCATTCTCTGTGTCTAATTGATAGCCTCTCCTCCTCAGAGGTGCCAGTGGCAGCTGGGGCACCCTCCTCAAAGGGTGAATCCCAGCTTTGTGGATCTCCTTAACCAGACTTCTAGTTTGTAACAATCCCAACCTTTCTCCTTTCTTCCCAAGCCCGACGGGCAGTGGCTACTTCCTGCAGGTACTTTCTCTGGATTACCTTGGTGTAACTTTCTGCTTTCTCGGTCCTCTTATACCTATTTAACCTGTTCCTTACATTAATTTTTTTCTGTTAAAACCACTAATATAGCTACTGTTTTCCTAATGGACCCTGACTGATACACACTTTCAGTCGGTTCTCCGTGGACTTATATCTGAATTTTATGAAATGTAAAGATAATTTTCTTCAAAAATAGCATAGTTTTATGTTCCTTTTAGAGAGCGATTTCTCTTCATTTGGCCATAGAATCTTTCTAAAAATTCTTCTGTAGAAGAATTCTCCCGTGGGACTTAATGGAATCACTCCAAGTTTTTTTTTTAATTTTATTTTATTATTATTAATTTTAATGGGGTGACACCATTAAATCAGGGTACATATGTACAATGAAAACATCTCCAGGTTGTCTTATCATTCAATTGTGTTGCATACCCGTCACCCAAAGTCAAATTGTCCTCTGTCACCTTCTATCTGGTTTTCCCTGTGCCCCTCCCCTCCTCCCTATCCCACCCTTCCCTCCCACACCCCACCCCGTAACCACCACTCTCTTGTCCATGTCTCATAGTCTCACTTTTATGTCCCACCTATGTATGAAATCATGCTGTTCTCAGTTTTTCTTTTTTTCTGATTTACTTATTTCACTCCGTATAATGTTATCAGAATCACTCCAAGTTTTTAGGGTTTGGTATAGTAGTAACCAGTTGAGAAGGTCAGGAATGGAGGGGAGGAAAATTTGGCTGATGGCCAGGCAGGTAAAGTAAGTGAATAAAGTAGGTGAAGTTCAGTGAGACAAGAGAGGTGGCCACTGGTACACTGGAGATCAATCTGCCTATTGCAGAAAAGGGAGAAGGATTGCTCTGTTCTGGTTTCTTGCAGCCATGTGGGAACTTGGAGCTGTCTTCTTCTACATCTTCAGGAAAACTCCAAATTGATATTTTTTAAAGGTAAAATTAGTTAGCAACTAATTCAAATTAAAAACAAAACAAAACTAAGGATAACCATGCCAGTCAAAACTATGGAAGTCAAACAACATCTCTTATCATTATAAATAGTTGGTCAGAAATTTTCATACTTGCAGGAGCTAATAAGATATAATACTGGTTGGAGCTTTAGGAATCATCGTTGCAGGATACTTTGTTCCTATAATTACAGATGTAGGTAAGAATGAGTGACACACAGTTTGTGTTTATTCACGTCTTCTTCCTTATTATACGATGAACTCCTTGGGGGGCAAGGATTATGTTGAAAGGATTATGGGGGCAAGAATGATGTCTAATTCACTGTTGTATGCCGAGTCCCTGGCATAATACCTGAATACTTTGGGTATTCAAGAAGTTTTAATGAATGGCTGAGAGGATGAGTGAGTTATTAACAAAGATAATGTAATGTGTAAAGCACAGTTTGGAAATTAGACTTGTGTTCTCCTCTTGGGCTTACCAAGTATAGACTTTGGGAAACCACTTAATTTATCTGCAATGAATTTTCTCATTAGAAAAGTGGAGATATCAGTACCTACTTTTCAAGGTTTTCTGTTTTTAATATTTATTAAAAACCTCTCTTTCAAAGTTATATTGTTTATTCTTAATTTATTAAGATAAAAAGAATGCAGGTGATTTGTGGAGGGATTAGCTAAGAATGGGGGGTTGGGAGGGGCTCTAATGTTTTGTCCTTCCTCAGCAGCTTGCTCTCCCATCTCTAGCTCAGCTAGGACTGCAGCCTTGATGCAAAGTTTCCGGGTCCAGAGAGATTTCTCTCGTCTGTGCTGACAGTCCAGAAACATGGACTAAAAGGGAATTATTTTATTTACACTGGCTTGCATTTTCCCAGAACAACTCTGCTGTATTGAGCACTCACTCATCATTCGATAAAGAAACCTTGCACACGACCCACATTTGTACAGCTCAGATCTTTTCAAGTATTTTTTAAAGGCTGTATCTTTGATTAATTTTCCTTTTCTGGAATATCTGAAGGTATGATTTGAGAAAATTGCCCTCTTATGAAATGTACTTTTTGGATTTTTTCCCAGAAGTTACTTACTTTTCCTATTCACAAATGATTTGAAGTAATGAAACGAGTGCTTTCATGTTGCGCCAGGACTTAACGTGTTTGAGGTGTTTATGTGGTGAGACGGGCTCTGGAAACCACGAGGGAGAAGGCGCCTCCCTCCGACTCCCTCACTGCTCACGTGCTCTTGCCTCTGTCCAAGGCCTCCACAGCATCTGCGTTAAACACCATGACCCCGAGGTCCCTCTTTTATTTCTTCCTTGTGCCTCAACTTGGCTGTCAGCCTCAAACCAAATGTGAGTTTGGTCAGGTGATGAGGGAGCAAAGGTTAATTTATTTTAGTGTGTACAGTTCCTGGGAAAACAACTTTGTCAGTTAGACTAATTATAAATACACATGTTTGTTATTTAGTTAATTCACTTTGACCTGAATTGGTATAACAATTAAGCTTTTTAAAGATACATACATATTTTGGACTCTTCAAGTCTCCACAATTATGTGAGACAATTTCCTAAATTAAATATATCTCTCTATATAGTTATATCTACATATACACAAATATATGTAATATATGTAGATATAGATATATGTATATATGTTTACACATACACACACACACATATATATTTAAAACTACATATCTATCTAAAGATACCTACATAGATAGACATAGACCCAACAGGATGTATGTATGGATAGACATATATATAGAACCAAGAGGGTACATTCTTTTGGTTCTACATATCTGCCTATATGTATACACACAGACGCTGTGCTGGTGCTATTTCTCTGGAGAACCCTGACTAATATAAACCCATAAAAGAAATATATAAATTAAATTTCATCAAAATAAAGAAAGCTTTTACTCTCTTGAAGACAACATGAAGCCTGACCAGATGGTGGCACAGTGAATAGAGCGTTGGACTAGGGGGCAGAAGACCCAGGTTCAAAACCCTGAGGTCGTCAGTTTGAGTGCGGGCCCACTAGCCTGAGCGCGGGCCCACTAGCCTGAGCATGAGCGCAGGGTCGCTGGCTTGAGCGTGGGATCATAGATATGATTCTGTAGTCGCTGGCTTGAGCCCAAAGATTACTGGCTTGAAGCCCAAGGTCACTGGTTTGAGCCCAAGGTCGCTGGCTTTAGCAAGGGGTCACTCACTCTGCTGTAGCCCCCCAGTCAAGGCACATATGAGAAAAAACAGTCAATGAACAACTAAGGAGCTGCAACGATGCTTCTCATCTCTCTCTCCTTTTCTGTCTGTGTGTCCCTATCTTTCCCTTTCTCTGTCTCTGTCAAAAAAACAAAACACCATGAAAAGAATGAAAGTCATGCCACAGACTGGAAGGCATTGCTTGCAATGCATATGTATGTGTGTATATACACATATGTATATATATGCATCATACATATGTATGAAAAAGAACTTGCGTTCAGAATACATGAAGAATCTTACAACACCATAATAAGAAGGCCATAATACATGACCAATATATAAATAGGCACTTCACAAAACAAGATAGGTGAATAGCCAATAAGCATATAAAAAGATATTCAATGTTAGTGGTGTCAAAGATAAACAAAGCCAGGCACTAAAGTGGTAAGGACAGATTTTACTCAGAAATAGTATTGCAATCAGGAAAAGAGTACAGTGTGCACTTAACACTAATTTACTGAGAAGTGATGTGTTTTAAAGAGAGACTGAGGGAATAGGAAGGGGAGAACGGTGGGGACTTGAATAGAATCATGGAAGTAGAAATATACAAAAAAACAGGAAGCCAGTATGATTGGTTAATGTGACCAGACCATCTGAGTTAGTTAATCAGCATTTATCCAGAAAGAAACAAATTTCTTGTATCTTTATGACAGGCAGCAGGGATGTAAATTAGAGCAAGGAGCCTAGTGAGGCTGGGCCTTCAACCTCCCAGGGCGTCAAGGAGCATGATGAAAGTATCTCCCAGAATGTTTGTATTTCAAAGAGATGGCTCTGGGATCATTGATAAAACAATTTCCAGTGGGAGATTCATATCTCAAAGGGTAGTGAAAGGATTTATAATTGAGAGTTACCTAACTCATAAGAGGAGATTTGGGACCTATCTGCCTGTTACCATTTTAAGGAGATCTGGGGTCACCCTAGGAATGAGGCCTTGAGTTGTTAGAAACTAGGCTAGTGTTTGTTCAAGTCTCTCAGTGTGGGGGTTGGGATGGGGGTGGGGTAGACAAAATCATTTGCACTAAGAATCTGCAGTTTTTGTAATTCAAATTTGAGGCCTAGTCAAGGAAGTACGCAGAGAAGCCTGGCTAGTGTTTGGTCAAGAAAAGACTCATTGTCACTGGTTGTTAGGAAAACTACAATGATATAACGTTACACATCTAGAATTGTTAAAAACAAACAAACAAACAAAACCACAAGACAATAGCAAGTGTTAAAACGTGGGGCAAAGATTGCTGTAGGGAATGTTAAGTGATACAAATACTTTGGAAAACAATTTGGCAGTTTCTAGTAAGGTTAAGTAAGTGTATAGCTACCATATTACTGAGAAATTTTGCTTCTATATATTTACTTTAGAAATGTATCCATCAGAAAGTGAATGGGTAAACAAGCTCTGGAATACCCATACAGTGTGGTTCTACTCTGTGATAAAATAGAAAAAACATGCACAAATAGGTGATTCTCAAAACCATGCTGAGTAAAAGAAGCCAGATAAAAAAGTACATGTACTGTATTTTATGCAAACTAACCTAGGAATACAGAGATCAGATCAGTCTGGGGAAGGTTGGAGGGAGGGATGGATTTCAAAGAACTGTGAAGTAACTTTTAAAGGTGATAGAAATGTTTAATATTTTCATTGGGATGATAGTTTCATTGGAAAATTCATGAATCATATACTATAGTCTATTGCAGTTAACATGTACCCCAATAAAGTATTAAACATTGAGATTTCAAATATCCACTAATGCAAACATTTATTTAACACCTTTATTAAACTGAGAAAGTAGAAAAAACTTTCCTTGTAATTGTGGTATCTAGATCATAGGTTGCCAACTTTTTCTATAAAGAGTCAGGTAGTATATATTTTAGTGAGATCACATGTAGTTTCTGTTATATATATGTATACACACACATATAATATATAGGTATGTATTTTAAAAACATTTTAAAAATGTGAAGACTATTCATACCTTGTGGGCCGAACAAAATAGACTGAGGACCAAATTTATTTCAATCTAAGATGTCTAATGCAACTATTGTTTATTCATATCCATTTTATTTTAATACTGATGTTGCAAAATGAACTCACCATCACGATCTCATTTGATAAGTGAAAATACATTCGTAAATCTAGTATTGCTGTTGGTTCTTAGTTTACCACTGGGTGGGTGTTAACTAGCAGTGGGTTTCCAACATGGTCAATCAGTACCACCAAACTTCAACTGGTACATCCCACTTTAAGGAAAATACTGTAATTTGGAAAGGAAATATAATGGCAACTAATGTTAATATAGCACCTTCCTAGTGAAAAGAGATGGTAATATTTATTATGTTTTTGATCTATAAATTTTGCTGGGCAGAAAAAAAAATCAACATTTATAGAGAGACTTTATCATTGACAAAACAAGTTTATTTATTTTATTTAAGTTTATCTTTACAGTAAATCCTAGCCTTGATAGGCTTAAAATCTAATTGTCAGCCTAGAACATTATTATTCATACTTTTAAATAATCCAGTTTTTTCTTCTTCTCTATAAAATATATTTTTAATTATCAAATAAATTTGTAGACAAAGCCAAATTTGTAGATATTTTTTTATTAAATCCAGATGACATTTGAACTGCAGGAAGCATGTTTCTAGCATTGCCTTGTACTGTCTAGGTCAGGGGTGCTCAATACGTCGATCACGATCTACTGGACCATCGCGAAGGAAGTGTGAGTAGATCGCATGACCTTAAAAAGACATTTGTCTTTTGATTGGCATACAGGGTAGCCAATCTGACGTCTGAACTTTTGACACCCTACGCATGCACGTTAAACCGTGCTAACTTGTTCAGTTACATTGCTGCGTAGTTAGCCTTCAATTTATTTAAACTAAATACAACAAAGGGTATAAAAATGAGTGCTGTAGCTGGTCCGAGTAAGAAGCCTAAAACCTACCACTTTCATACAGAATGGGAGGGGATTTTTTTCACTATGTCATATTCTAAATGCATTTGCCTCATCTGTCTGTGTGCCATTGCTATTCCAAAGAAGGGAAATGTGGAGCAGCTTTTTGGGCTGTTCATAAAAACTATGACATTGACTTTCCTCCGAAAAGAGAGCTGAGAAGAAGAAAGGTGAAAGAAGAATACACAATATTAAATAGTAATAATAGTAACTTAAATAATGATAATATAGAAGAAATAAATTTATGTTTTGCATTTTTATTGTAGGTAGATCATTTTGACTTGGTCATCTTATAAGTAGCTCGCAAGCTGAAAAAGTGTGGGCACCCCTGGTCTAGGTCAATGGACAATTTTTTCAATGTGAAATTCCATAGTACACGAATAGTATGTGCAGTGCGCTCTGTTAACATGGCCTAAAACTTTATATTTATATTTACCTTCTTTTTTGATAAAGAAGAAAACAATTGTGTAAAATAGCTTTAATATTTTCTATAAAATTTAGATACCATCTTTAATATGTTTTAAAACCATTTTTAAAAATTAGTAAACAGTGGAATTCAGACTGTGTCTTCTTAGAAAATTAGATAAAGCAAAAATGTTCAAGCAAAAGATTATTTTTCATCCTGGAAAATGTTATTCATAGATAATAAAGAGAACATTTAAAAAGTTACAAAAAAAAACCCCAACTATACATCCTCAATAAAGTAAATTATTAGATGTGCTTACATGAAAATCCAGTGCAATCTTTAAAAGATTTCTTGTGGATCACCTCCCTTAGATTGAAATATGAAAATAAAAATCACATGTTGGAAGAGTGACGAGTTACATTATTTTCTTTGCTACTTTCTGGGTATAATTTACTTGGGCATGCACATTAAACTAGGGATAATTTATATAGTTTATACAGAGTAGTAATTTCCCATGTAATTTTACCCAGTTTCTGCAGGAACTCATTTTGGGCTAACTTCAGTAGTTAATAAATCATTAGAGGGAATTTTCTTCATGATAGGTATAATTAATAATCAAGTCTTCTAACTCATTTCTTCAAAACCTCCTATATTAATCAAATCTCTCACATTTCTAAAGGGAGGGATAGGCACCACCATATGTATTTTTGCAGTAAATATAAATCGTATTAGAGATAAATATCTTGGAAGCATAATGTCTTTTCAAATGGTTTTATATTTCTCTGACTCATAGAAATTGAATTAAACTGTTGAAGATTTCTTTGAGGCAATAAAATTCTGAAGAGAACAAAACAGGAAAAATAGAAAATACTTGAAAAATAGGAAAACACTTGAAAGAAATTTCTGTGTTTCAATGTTTTTTTGGAAAGGACAAAAGGGCACAGGACATTTATAGGGACATGCTTTGAAACATCTTGTGGTTTTACAATTCCTTCTTTCAAAACATATATTTAGAGCCTCCTAGGAGAGCCTATTCTTCAAAATGCATTAACATCCGATTGCCTGGAAAATTGGTGTCAGGCAGGCAAAGTGTCCCTTTCTTCATAAGGCTTGATTCACATCTCTCTCGACCTCGGGTAGCCCTAGGAAATTTGTAACAAAGACATTCTGATGATAATTCTAGCCTCTTGTATGTTGGACTGCAGACAATAGGGCTGCTAGTAAAATCATAGTTAGAAATGTACAAACCACACTGTATATGTGTAATTCTAGCACATGAAAAATAAAACATTTCAGATGTCTGTTATCATCTGCAGGGCTCTGGATGGTCTGAGACTCACCTCTGGCTCCTTTGTCTGGAGCTGGCGATGGGAAATCCAGTTTCCAGGCTGCGCTGCAAGATGGTCTGTGCTGCTGAATTTGCTTCTTGACACAAAGCTATCAAGGCTGTGGAAACAGTCATGGTCACACAGGGAGTCTCTCCTTTTCTGCTAGCAGGGTCTTACTCCTTGGGGCTTCGTGCCTCTGGGAAACAGGAGGTTTATCTGTCAGCAAGTGTTTTAATTTTAAAGATATTCAGTTGTCAAGATATCTTAACAGAGTTACACACACACACACACACGCACGCATCTGCACATGTGTGTACACACACACTCATTCACACTTACATGCAAATTAGAGTGAAAAATCTTTTCTATTGCCTCATGACAGAAAATTTGTGGATGCTAAACAGATACGAGACTATGAAAGAAGACTTGGTTACTCACCGTAGCTTTAATTAGGCAGGAGAAGAAATAGTCATTAATTCAAATTTCAATGCAAGCATTATGTCTACACGTTTAAAAGCAAACATAAAAGCCTGAACCAAACATCCTTGTGCTCAGATTGCAACTGAATAAAATAACTAATTTCAGCAGGTGCACTAGTAATTTAGCAGCATAAGTGAACCTATAAATTTCTATGTCACAATTCTCATGCAGAAAGGAATCCTGTGGACAACTGACCCTAGAGCCATCTGTGGGAAGCTTATAACCTTGGCATTCAAGATCATCAGACTTGTCAGAAAGAAGGAAGGCACTAACACTTTTTGACTCAAATATCTTGTTTCTATACTTGTGATTTAAAATATACTGTGGTATTTATTTTCATCCACACCAATGTCAAGGCTTCTGAATTTTTTTAAAAAAATAATGTTCCAAAGGAAAAAATAATGATATGAAACAAACTGTAAGGAGGCCTTGAGAAAGACTGGGAACAACCCTCCGCCATACTTGCTAACACCTGACTAGTTTTGTTTGTTTATAACAACACAGGGAACAACAATACAGACATTGAAAATGATTGAAAATGTCTTCAAAAGCTGCCATGGGTCAACATACCATCCCTTAACGTCTGGGTTCAACCTCACTGTCACCCCAAATAAAAATGTGTAGGTATAGGTTCTTAATCATAATATTTTTTTTCCCTTAAAATGAGGGATATGTCCTTCTTTCTACCCATTAATCCAGTTCAACGTACAATACATTTTTCTCTATGGTGTAAGACATTTAATATGTATAATCATATAAAATTAAAATAAGTTCCATTACACACAGTATAAAATCCATACTATTGAAAAACCTCTAATTGCTTTCTATTGAATTTAAAATAAATTTAAAAAGAAATGTCAGCCACTCCATAGAATGGCCTACAAGGGCCCCATGATTGGTCATGTTCACCTTTCTTCATCTCCTTCTCATCTGGAGCAGTACTTCTGTCTGTTCATGAACATATGAAGCTTGTTCTCAATGCAGAGCTTTTGTTCCTAGATCTGGATGTGCCTGGCTTCTTTTCACCATTTAGAGCTCAGCTCAAAATTTCTTCCCTTGGCCCTGGCCAGTTGGCTCAGTGGTAGAGCATCAGCCCAGCGAGTGGGTGTCCTGGGTTCAATTCTCAGTCAGGGCACACTGGAGAAGCACCCATCCGTTTCTCTACCCCGCCCCCTCACTTCTTTCTCTTTCTCTTCCCCTCCTGCAGCTATGGCTTGATTGGAGAGAGTTGGTCTCAGGCACTGAGCATGGCTCCATGGCCTCCACCTCAGGTGCTAAGAAGAGTTCAATTGCTGAGCAACGGAGCAAGGTCCCAGATGGACAGAACATTGCCTCCTAGTGGGCTTGCTGGGTAGATCCAGGTCAGGGCACATGTGGGAGTCTGTCTTTGCCTCTCCTTTTCTCACTGAATAAATTATATATATAACTATATATATATAATATATATTGTATATATACATACATATAGATATTATATATTACAATATTGTATATATAACATAATATATAATATAAATATAAATATATATAAAATAAAAAATTTCTTCCCAGAGATGCCTTCCTGACCACTGTCACTGGAGTGGGCAACCTGCATTTCACTTTTATCAGATCACCCAATTTTATTTCTTTCATAGCACTTTCCATGATCTAAAATTAATTACTTTTGAGAAACTTTTCTCAAGAGTAACGTCTGTCTCCAGCCCTCCTACCTGAACTTCTTGATGATAAGCCTCATGAAGACAAGAGTTTCTGTCTCCTCGCTGTTGACCCCAGCACCCGAATGCAGAAGGAAAAGGCATGGTTGTGTGAGGGGAGGTTCCTTTCGTTCAGTGAGCTTGGCCAACTTTTAAAGCATTAAATCGTTTCAGTGACACGTTTATCACTCTTTTCTTAGTTGACACAGCCTTCCTTTTGACCCTAATCCTAAACCATTTGTGGCTAGTTAGGATACTCCCAGTTGTAAGAGGTAAAGTCCCTGTTCTCAGTGGCTTCTGGTCATACGTGTTTATTTCTCACTCACGTCACAGGTACAATGTGTGACTTCTGGTGGATCGGCTTCCATGTGCTCATTAGAGACCTAGGCTCTTTGCATCTATGACTCTGCCTACCTTTAGAAATTCACTGTTTTCTCCCTTTAGTCAACAGATGGGGAAGAAGACTGGGGAGAAGACATGCATGTATCTTAACCATTTCATCTACAAAGTGATACCTCTCAACTCACTCTCATTCCAACGGCAAATTCAACCAACCATATAGGCCACACGAAACTTCTAGAAAGACTAGGGACAGTATTCCAGCTGTAAGCAGAAGAAAAGGACGTGGGATTTGGTGAACATTATTAAATTAAATAAGAAGGCCATAAGATGGAAGTGGCTCTAATCCATGGCCTATAGAAGCGAGCTAAACTCAAACCCTGTAAGTTCTTCCTGGTTATGAAATCACAACACTGAGGACAACCAGTCACAAAGAGTCACCTAGGCTTTAAGCTTTACCCAAGCAGATTTCCTTTCTTGACTCCTGCACTTTGTCTTTCCCCTGGTGCCTGTGGGCGAACTCCTAACTATTCCCAATCAGGCACTGATCCATTGGAATTTATTTTTTGTTCAAATAAACTCTGAAAAGCTTTACCATGCCTCAGTTTCTGTTTTAACAACACATGGCCTAATCCTTCAGGAAAGACTGCCCTCTCTCTCCCACTTCCAGCTGTGGCCAAAACTCTTCTTTAGGAATGAGATCCTTTCTTTTAAAACCTTCCTTTAACCTCTGGTTATAGGCCCCGATTCAGTCAGTTCGTATTCCTCTGGAATGCTGTTTCTACTCCCCTGAAATCCTGTTTTCACTAATTTTCTTTTGTTTTAAATTTTTAAAAAAATATTTTATTGATTTTACAGGGAGGAGAAATTGGGGAAGTGAGAAGTATCAACTCATAGTTGCTTTACTTCAATTGTTCATTGCTTATTTGTTGCTTGTCATCTGTGCCTTGACTGAGCAAGCCCAGGGCCACAAACTGGTGATCTTAGCATTCCAGGTAAATGTTCTATCCACTGTGCCACCACAGGCCAGGCCATTCATTTTGTTTTAGCCTTGTAAATGTTCATTTTATTACCTCGGAACCTCTAACATGAATTCTCTAGGTCGTGGTGCACTGCCCTTTGGTCATAGATTTATCTAACAGCTTCAGTCTGTATTTTCTCATATCCCTGACTCATCAGACCCACATCAACATTCGCTTTGCACAGCTCTGCCATCCCTCTCCTCCTTTGCCCCAGGTCACTGGCACTCAGTTCACACTCTCCTATCGGCAGTGTCTTCATTGGGACAGTTTCCATACATACCTCCATATTAACTGCATCACGATTTTCCCTAGAAAGTTTGGACAATACCTTAAAACTTCTCTTACATTGTAGCATCATCTTTCTGACAGTTGATCACCATATTTTGGGAGGTTCCATAGCCATTTATCAAAGCCTGCTCCTCTAACAGTTGTGTGGTAAGATTATGTAGGGGAAATCGCATGTGCTTTGGGATTCACTAGATCTGGATTGAAATCCAAATTCTAATTTATTAACTGAATCATCCTATGGAGATAGTGATATTAGTACATAGATTTATGGTGAGGATTAATTAAAATAACAGAGTGCTTAGCATATAGTATTTTCTCAATAAATATTAATGGATAAACTCACTACTCTCATTTATTATTCCCATTCATAGATGGGAACTCTGGAATAGATAGATAATACCATGCCTGGCAAAATGGAACAAGTGACTGATTTGACTTTACAATGGCAGGTAGTCTCTGAATGGAACTTCTGCTTTGCACAGTACGGAGTGAACTGACTCAGGAACTGGCTCATGAAATCTGCATTCTGACAGTTGTAGATAGTGTGTGTGTGGGGGGGAACTGGGGATACTACCACCCAGGGCTGCACGGGAGAGTGCCATTCTTACAGCTCCTGTGATGTTAGTGATGCCTCTGGGAGCTGTTTATTGAAATAATCCTGGAAAATTGATTGACTATAGTTGAAATAACTTTCTTGATTTTTTTCATTGCAATTCAGAGAAATAAGATTTTCTAGCTATATGTTTAAATTACTCAAACTCTACTTCAGTTCTTTTTGTTTTAGTTTTAAAAACATAAAACAGATGATAGTAACAGGATCATAAAGTTAACGTTTAAATGTGCAAGTAATTGTAAACATTATTTAACCTAATTTAATTATTTTGCAAATGTGTCAAGTTATTGCAAATTCACTGGTCAAGTAGAAAAGAAAATGAGAGCATTTTTGTTCTTGATAATTCTTAGATACTTGATAGTCTTTGAATATAAGAAATACAATGGTTCATATGGGTTATCTGGTTCAACAAACAAAAACAGTCTAATGAAGGCTCCCTTATAGCATAAGTGTAATTGTCCAGACCTGCTTAAACAAGTACCATGATAGACTACATTTCATATTTACAGACATCAGTGTACTGGCAGTACCATGGAAAAAGGTGGTCTTTTTCTTTTACATGAAATTATAAATTCTCACCAGAATAACTGGTATGGATGTATATAGTTATTGTCCCTGATACCATGCAGTTATAAATGTTATACAGATTTTTGATGTAGTCCAAAGAAAACAAATTACAATAATTCCCTCCTGCATTGTCAATTAGGTGAGCAGATGTAACTTTAAGAGGCAAGGTCTTTGGGGAGCTATTGCCTATGTTACTGAAATAAATATTTGGCTGGCTCTTTGGGGCTCCCAACTCAAATCCCCTAATTACATTTACCAAAGCAAATCACTTTTAAAAACCACAACTGCTGCTCTATTGTTAAAGAGTTGGCAATTACCATCTAACATTCTATTAAGGATGAAGATAAAATGATTACATGTCACTTACTGTGATTCTTACATGTCTTTAGGTGGCCAGGATCCTTGGTGGGGGAGGAGTGTGCCTATTTTAATTTTCTCAGTCCAAACAAAAATAAACTTGCCCCTACTCATGCTGGCTCTGTTATTTGGCTCATCCTCTGACATTTTCACAACCCTCAGGTGTCTGGCTCTATCTTTCAGATTCAATTTAACTGGAGAAGACATAAAATGACTTAAAGATGGACTTGTTAGCTTCCTATGCTATCAAATTAATAAAAGGTTTTGTCCCTGTGTGTACCCCCTCACACACACACAGACACACATTTTTTATTAGAAATGAGGATTTCTTTGTCTGGCTTGGAGTTGTGCATGTTATGGCCTTGGCCAAGCTCTTTTCATTTTCTAAATAGAAACTTAATGCACATAAAATTAACGCCCAATCTGATTATGGGTGATTTGCATAAATTAGAAGACATTTTTATTAATTTCTAAGGGCTTATCTCTACAAGAGAGTACATATCAATTTGGACACTAATTAAATCAGGATTACCTTTGTTAATCAACATAAGCAGGCATTAAACTCTCTAATGAAGAGGAGGGTGCGCGCTCAGGGGCAAAGACTCTAGCTAGGTGCTGGCAGAAACAATCAAGTTGCGTTGTGATATTTCACAACACAGGATGGCACATTAGTATTAAAAATGTTTCTGTTAGTTTAGTTTTTTGTTTTTTTCAGAAAAAAATAAAGCAAAAAATATCAGAGACAGCTTTCCTTTGAAGAAAGAGATTTGAAAGGAAACAAAAAGGTCTCCTGTTCCTGGTTCAAAAAAATAAAAATTAATATGAATAACTCATTCCAGGAAGAAACCACTCTCATTTTTAACTGGCGCCCAGCTACAGTGATCATGCTCTTCAGCTGACCTTAATTTTAGGTATTTTGCCTTTGGTGTTTCATCTGCCCTCGTAATGGATTCTCTGTA
The DNA here is from genome assembly GCA_037038555.1 of Rhynchonycteris naso. Taxonomy (NCBI): domain Eukaryota; kingdom Metazoa; phylum Chordata; class Mammalia; order Chiroptera; family Emballonuridae; genus Rhynchonycteris; species Rhynchonycteris naso. The sequence goes on along the minus strand of CM072996.1, from coordinate 104,503,321 downwards.
TTATTGGTTATATGCATTTTATTAACGCTAAAGAGAGATGTGGAAAACTTGGAGCAGATCAAAAGCAAGTCATTCAAGAAAGTTAGAGGGTGTAAGAGGAACATAGGGAGAACTCCGAGCAGGATTCTGAAGAAGGTAAAATCTGCCACCATAATTTGAGCTTCTCTTTCTATACTTTTCCTTCTTTTGCCATCCTATGTTTCATCATCTTTCTAAGGTTCTTTGTTTTACCTTCCTTAAAGTGTCTCATGTTCATGCTTTCTGCACTCAGAGGGGGCCTGCTCTCTTTGGGAGTGCCCTATCCTTTGAATCTCTCTCCATCCCTTTCTATTTATCAGACCTTCATGTTTGGTGACCCCAAGTTGGCTAAGGACCATTTTGGGTTCCTAGTTAATCTGGTGAACAAAGTCAGAGCAAATATTAGTGGCTAGAATGAACTTGAGTGAGTTACTCCCCTGAAAGGAACAGCAAATTGTCACACTATAAAACACACAGGCTTACGTCTCATGTTCAAGTTGTGCCTGTAACACTTTCAAGATATTGTGACCTTAGACAAGTCAATTAAGTTTTCTAAGCTTCAGTTTCTGTATCCATAAAATGAGGATAGTTGAGAGATTCAAAGAAGACCATATATTAACTAATATTTGAGTATTTGCTACATGCCAGGAACTATTCTAATGGCTATACATCTATTCATGCAGCATCTGCTCAAAACAGTGAGCATCACTACTCACGTGCTGTGGATGAGGAAAAAGACACACAGAGATTTTGATTAATATAAACCATCATCTTTCTTGCCTGGATTATTGCAATGGATTCCTGACTGATCTCCCTATTTCTACCTCTCTCTCTCTTCAGTCTGTTCTAAGACAAAACAGAATAATCCTGTTGAGCCTTGAGTCAGACTTGTCATTTCTCTTCCCATCTCATCCAGAATAAAAGCCACATCCACCCTGTGTTCAACAAAATCCTATGACTGAATTGTTTCTCTGTCCTCACCTCACCCAATCTTTCTCTTGCTTCCTCCGGTCAGTTTCATTGGCCTCCTTCTACTCTCCCTTTTCCCCCACTTTCAGGCCTTTGACAGGCTACTTTCTCTTCCTGAGTGATTTTCCCTCAGTATCTCCATGGCCCCTTCCTTCACATTCTTTTCTCAAAAATCACCTTCTCAGTAAGCCTTCCCTAGTCACCTGACCTACAGTGACAGTCCTGCACCCTCACTCCTTCTTGCATCCCTTCTCTGCTCTGTACTTTTTCTCTTTAGCACCATCTCGGTTTAAAATACATACACATAGTGATGGGATTCAGCCGGTTTGCTCCAGTTCGGTAGAACTGATACCTAATTTTTTGTTGAGTTTGATGAACTGGTTGTTAAAATGACACTTTTAATTCGGGTTCTCTCTAAGGTGGGTGCCTGGGCAGTCGCCCAATGTGGAAATGACAAATTTACATTCCTTATTCTTAATGTTCCTCTGCACGACAGCATATTCTAAGTGCCCTTAGTAATGTTCATTCCGTCCATAGGTGAAACAAATTTGATGGAACTATGCTTATAATATTTATTTATTCATTTCATACAACTCATTATGTCTTTGATGAAATAGAACATTTTAATTCCACTACGTTTGTTACCTCAGTATACAAACATATAACATAAAGAGGAAAACGTGCCAAACAACCATCAGGCAAGCTGTCATCAGAAATATCTTAAATAACAGTTTTATTGTTTTTCTCAGGTATTATTTAATACTTTTTCATTAATATTTTAAAACTCTTATAACAACCTAGTTTTATGTACCTCTTTTATTTTTCTTATTTAAGTATTAGGTAAATGCATGAAATAATAAACTACTTTTCTGTATATCATTTTTTTATACTTAGAATGGTCATTAGGGCAGAGAACCGGCTATTTGAATCCCACCACTGCATACAGGCATTTACTTAATTGTTCATTGTCTATCTTCCTCACTACCACATTAAACTTTATGCAAGAGGGAAGAACTTTTGTTCATTGCTATATCTCTAGTGCCTGACATTTTGGTTCATTAAATACGTGTCAAACAAATGAAATAACTTGCCCCATGTCATACAACTAATAAGAAGTAATATTTGCTCTCAGGCTGTCTGATTTCAGAGCCTTACCATGAGGATTTATTGTTTTGAAAACTAAACTATTTTGTGTGTGTGATGGAGACAGAGACAGAGAAACAGATAAGGACAGGCAGACAGACAGGAAGGGAGAGATATGAGAAGCATCAACTGGTAGTTGTGGCACCTTAGTTGTTCATTGATTGCTTTCTCATATGTGCCTTCATGGGGGGCTCCAGCAGAGCAAGTGAGCCCTTGCGCAAGCCAGTGACCTTGGGCTTCAAGTAAATGACCTTTGGGCTCAAGCCAGAGACCATGGGGTCATGTCTATTATCCCACTCTCAAGCCAATGAGCCTGCGCTCAAGCCGGTGAGCCTGCGCTCAAGCCGGTGACCTTGGGGTTTCGAACCCGGGTCCTCTGCATCCCAATCTGATGTCCAGTCTGATGTTCTATACACTATATCACCTCCTGGTCAGGTGAAAACTGTAAACTATTAAGTAAATAATAGTTCTTATGTGTTACTTTGGGAGATAGTGGTGGTATATGCGAAGAACATACACCTCACTTGCTTAAGCTGAGAATCTGGAAGGACTTGATTCCTTGCCTATTACCAAAGCACTGTTGGTAATATAGGACTCACAGAATGGTACACTGAGATTGCCTGCAACCATCATTTTTCTGTTATGTCTCTAATATCTATTCATATTCAGAATGGCTTACGTCAAGTCTAGCTTAGGAGCAGACCAGACTTTGAGACAGAGATGCTATCTGAAAGTCTTATGGCAGTTTTAGCTGCCCCGCCCCATAGCACTTTTGGGCTGCTGTTCTTTCTCTGCCTTTCCCTTCTACTTTCCCTTCCAGCCAATTCCCCAGTGTAGGTAAATGGCCAGAGATTAGATGCTTCCCTGAAACAAGTCTTTGGTGCAGACTTTGGAAAGCCAAGTCCTGTAGGGGCAGAACGCTGCCCCAATAAGCACTGATAAGATTGTTTAAGAGAAACAACTAATCCCTCTGGCCTTTCCCCTACATACCTGAAAGTATTAGTTAATCATCCTTCTCTGCACCTGAAGCCATGCTCTGCTAATTTAACCCAGGCTCTGCTAATTTGCTTGATGAGCAAAGAAACGAATAAATATGATGAGGCTGCAGAGATCTGGGCTCTCAGTCCTAGAGGTTGGGAGTGCCCTGTACTCCTCTTTTGTCTATGTTGTGTCTTGCGTGTTTTTTCTTAAGTCCTGCAGCACCTTCCTTTAGTGCACACCCAGTGCTGAGCTGTTCTCAGCACCCCAGTTCTTCAGCTATCCCATAGCCTGAGGGTGACTATTGATCTAGTCTAGGCCAGATCAACCATGCCCCAACCCTTCCCAGCTCTGAAACTGTATATTCAATATCTAAAATACTTCTACATTAATAAATTGCTGTGTTCACACTATCTGGGGTTTTCAGTCCCGAACTCAAGACTGAAATTAGGGGAGAGAAAAAAGATTGGAAGACCAGACAATGGTCCAGAGGTGGAACAGATTAAGGGCTGTGTGACTTCTAGCCAGGTGCTATTTCTCCCATTCCTGGGTGGTCTGCTCCTCGCAAGCCTCATTTGGAGTCCAGAGGCACTCAAAGAGCCTGTTCTCAAAAATATTCTGATGTCAAATTTCTGTTCCATATTTCATTTACTGAGGATTACCTCGACAGCTTAAGTTATCTTTTTAGGGACTTTTCTCCAGCCTGGTATAGATGGACCTATTCACCTGCCTTCAACTGTATACCTTGCTGGGTCCTAGCTTAGTGGACACTTTTGGTCTAACTATTCAACAGTAGAAACCATTATCCACAACTATATTAACATTTTAAGAATCAATTCCTAGGATCCCAACAAAAAGTTTATTTGTAACTTGCAAGTTCAGGCACTTTGAAGGGAAAAAAAATATCTTAGCCATTTTTCAAAACTTAGTGTAGACATTTTTAAGGAAATGGTTCAAGTGTAGCAGCATGCAAAGAAAACAATCATGGCATGTCCTATGCTTTTTAAAACTTGAATTCACTCTCTGTTTTAAACATCAAGTTGAAAGAAATAAATGATCTGATTTCACCTCTCTTAGAGAGTGGGAGGCCCTTTCTTCTGTGACCTTCTGGTTTTGCTTTTCATTTCTCTGCATGATCTCTTCCCTCCCAGCCACAGAGGACTGGCTGCTTTGGCTCTCCGGAAGCCTTGCTCTGTTTAAGAGTGGCGTGAATGTTATTTATTGGCTAAGGAGTGCTGTCCTGCTGATCTTGGTGATGGTCCAAGGTGATTCACGTTGCAGACTGTTCTCCTGATATTATTTTTTCCATGCATGTAGGCAGCTCTTGTTTCTTTTTTGACCTCTTGGAAACCAATCTTCTTAAAGAACAGAAAAGGAATATAATAACACCTTTTCACTCACAGCTAAGCACTGATTGGGGCAGGGGAAGAAACAGTAATTATGATGAGAAGAGTAGTTAACACTTAAAACTTACAATATGCCACACACTGTAGATAAATACTTTAGATACATTATCTCATTGAATCCCCATGCTAACTCATTTTACAGATGAGAAAACTGATACCCAAAGATGTTAAGTACTTTCTCTATGGTCAACCAGATAGTTATTAGTGTAGCTATCTTTCACCTAACAAAAAAACTGTGTGGGGTTTTTCTCCTTTTTCTTTTTGCTTTCCCTATACAGAGCAATGACTTTTTGGATTCTGGTTATATATTATAGAATTTCAGGCAATTTTTTTCTCAGCTATGTTTGTCCATCTCTTTCTTATTTTTCTTTACTTCCGCCTTTTTTCTAGGGCCATATTAGAAAGAGAAAGTTATTTTGGGAATGGACAAAATCTACTTCATTTTCACTATGCAACTTTCTAAAGATAAGAGCTGAGGCAAATTCCTTACTTCGTTGAGCCACAGTACCCCGTATTTTAAAAATTCCTTGTTTGCAGAATAGCTGCAGTGATTAAACATAATAACGCATGTGAAATTTGAATATTCTGTGGCCTTACATGGCCTAAAGTTTCTGCTTTTTATGGGCAGTATTTCATTCAGTTGAACTTACATCCACTTCCAAAAGCCCTAGGAAATAACTTGAATACTTATTAAAGTATCTTAAAAAGAAAGGAGCAATCGTGTAAAACATTTATCAAAACTTCTTAAAAATGCTTTTCTCCCCCTAATTATAGAGCAGCTACCTTGACTCTGTCCAAACGTATTCTTGCTCTTCATTCTTTCTCCCTCATGTCCCTACCCTACTTCCATGTTACCTAGTCTTGCAAGATAACAGTTCTATCATCCGAGCTTTGATAAGGACGAGTGGCCTCACATTATTTCCAAATCAGCTTTCCTGGCACAAGTACATGCAACAGCCAAAATCTTCCCACTTTTCCCCTCTTACCCCACTTTTTCCCCTTTTTTTCCCTTCCCCCCACTTTCCCCTTCCCCCTACTTTCCTTCCTTGCCCCACACTGTTCCTCTTTCCCCTACTTCCCCCTTTCCCCCACGTTTCCCCTCATCCATCCCTTCTGTTCCACTTGTTCCTAAACAAATGAATACCTTTCTTAAGGATATAGTACTTTGTTGGAGCCTCTCTAACAGCCTTTTCTTCTTTTTGCCTTATGTTTTATGGCTATCTCTGTCCAATTTCTCAAAAAGACCATGAGCTTATTGACTGAATTAGAAATGCATTAGGATGCAAGTAACAGAAAATTTGATCCAGGGCGACTTAACAAGAGGTGTTTTATGTTTATTTGTTTTTTAATGTGGAAAAGACTGAGATGAAAGAAACCAGCAGCTGGAACAGATTCAGCAGCTGAGTCTTTGCAGAGCCGAAGTCTCTGCTGTCGTGGAGCAGAGACTTTCATTTCATCAGGAAAGCCTTTCCAGAAGTTTAAGCAGATATTTTCTTAAATCTCACCGGTCCTAGATGATGTCAAATGGCAACACCAAGCTTCATGAAGCCCGGGAAGCCTCGGAGCTCCAGAGGGGAGGGGGCTGAAAGGAAAGGGGTTTTAAGATTAGGCCTTGAATCTGCCTACTCTTTTCAGACGGGACACATTTCTCCTTTAATCTTTCCTTACTGTGCCTAGTGCCACTTCTGAACATAGAATGTACTCAATCCATATCTGTTAAGTTGGTGGATTTATGAATAAATAAAAAAAGATGGACGAATGGCTTCTCAGGGTACATAAGACTTTAGCCTTTATTTATAAAACTGACTGGATGCAAAAGATGCAGAGAATTTTTCATGCTGCAATGAAGAAAAAATGGTTTAAATAATTCATACCCTGATCTTTAGAAACTCTTCAAAAGGCTTAGAAAGGTTCAAAGGACCTGCTATGATCTTTGATAGTCATATGATAGTTGTACTAGCTGCAGGATTAGGGGAACTATTTCTAAAGAAATCTGGAGGCGTCGATGATCTAAAAATGATAAAACTTTGGCTTTCTATTGTGTACTGCATTGAAAGACATTTGTTTTTAATCTAAAAGGTTTAAAGTCAGACAACAGAGGAAAGAGTGGGAGGAAGTGAGTGCAAGGGGATGGCCTCAGTAGCAGTCCTCACCGCCTAGGTCCCACTTGGCTTTACTGGGCTATCTTTTTTAGCGAGTGAGAGAGAGAGAGACAGACAGAGAGAGGGGGGGGGAAGAGAAGACAGTGACAGAGATATGAGAAGCATCAACTATTCGCTGCAGCACTTTAGTTGTTCCATTAATTGCTTTCTCATATGTGCCTTGCCTTGGGGCTCCAGCTGAGCCAGTGACCCCTTGCTCAAACTGTGACCTTGGGGTTTCAAACTGTGGTCCTCAGCGTCCCAGGTCAAGAATCCATCCACTGCACCATCACCTGGTCAGGCTGGGCCATCCTGGAATCTTAGAACAATCTCGTACCCCTCTTGGAAGTATAGAGGCACCCCTCCTGTGAACTAGCCTCATTCCCACCTCATTTTATGTCTTCATTGCTTTCTCTTTTTTATTTCTCACCTTTTTTATACCTTTAGAAGCTGTGCAAATAAGGCAGGATATAAATAAATGGGAATTTTATTGTGATCATGCACAGCACTATTTTCTATGCCCATTTCTGAAAAGAAAAGCCATAATGACTTGCATTTTTAAATAACTGAACATATTCAGAAATAGTCACAAAATTTTAAAAAGATCTGACTTCAAAGATAATAAAAAGTGTTAAAGATAATGCTTGAAACCGTATCTAGGCTTCTTTGAAGTATGACACATTGTAACTTCATGGGTGGTTTGTAATGGAATGTCAAGCTGTGAATACAGGCACCTCACATGGTGCTCATATTTATAACGGGCAAATCTGTCGTTTTCACTACTGCCAACATCCCCGCTCTCAACACTCACCGTAATATTCCTTGGACAACAAGAGAATTATAATTATCTCATTTGAATTTTTGTATTCAATGAGGTATATAGGAAAATAAGAAATCTTTTCTTTTTGTACAATTTGGTTGAGACCTATGAAATAAATATGATCTAAATATTGCTTTTCATAACTGCTTGTTAGATAAGAAATGAATCTAGTCAAAGCCTTACTTTAAAAAGAGCTAGTCTTGGGGGCAGTCCTTGTTTCGTATAAATTCTCAGCCTGCATTGTGATGTGAGTAGTACTGAAAAGTTAACAAGTGGCTTAGCAATTGATGCACAAAGGAAAAGAACTATTACAACACCTTAACTGCTTACAGATGTCCTGGGCAGGAAAATAGATGTGTCTTTTGTTTCGTAGTGCAGTCTTTGCCTTCCATGGTTAGTAATTTGTTTTTTATTCTTGACAGGATTGTCTATAAGTAAATCCAACTGATTTCTTTGTTTATGACAAAAAGAATTTCAGCTTGAGGGGAGAACAAGGGAAAAAGATGAGAATTAATAGTAATGGAATGGGTTGTTTATCCTTGTTTAGAGAAACTAAGGGAAAGTGATGGAACAGGGGACACAAAGGAAATGACATCAGAATTCCAGAAATCTCTGTTTCATGGCAGAACTAATCTGGAACCTGTATTTAAATTTCTCAGCTTTCAATTTAGGCATCAATCTTTGGGCATCACAATCCTGTTAAATGAGATTTATTAGTGTACTCTGAAACATTGGGAAGCTTTATTGCAGACTATTGTGGTCTTCTCTGCCCCATTTTATGGACTCTAGCCCGAGTGTAGAGAATGTATGAGGATAAGAAATTCTGCTTGCCTGCAACCCCCTATCACAGAGGAATATGAATTCTTTCTATGGAATCTGTTGTAAATCTCTAAAATACAAGTACAAATCCCCAACAAAAAGACTCTACTTTCAGGGATCATTTCTATAGTTTGTCACAAACCCCCAACAAAACAGTGGATGTAGGCAACCATCTTCAATGGTCTCTAACCTTGCGAAGGGGAGTAGAAAATTATATGACTCTTTTTGGAAGTCTATAATAACCAGCTAAATAGTAATACTATTGTTTTGTTAATAAAATTTAAAGTTTTATCAGATCAAGCTTTAGGTCTCACTCTCAGTTCATAGTGAATAGAAGGAAAAGGGGAACCCACAGAAAGGTACCACAGGAACTTATCTATCAAAATCCAGAATATGAGAAGCTCTATAGGACAAACTTGTTTCTCTGACAAATGAGTTATAAAGAGAGAAAAAGGAGAGGGAAGTTACAGATGAAAAGAGACAGTAAATATTAAACGAAAACAATGTGTGAACCTTTTGGCCTGGGATCTGATTTGAAGAAGTCAACTTTTTAAAAATGGACAACTGGGGAAACCAGAATGCTAATTGATTTAATTAGATTAAACAATTATCAGCAATTTTTACATGCACTGATGATATTGAGATAATATTTTAGACATCCTTTTAAGTTGTCAGTGATTTACTTCAAAATAAGTTGGGCGAGGGAAGATGGCTGGTTCAAATGAAATAAGAACAGCTGTGAGTTGGTTAATTAATATACTTGGTAATGGGGTTCATAGGACTCTTTTTCTACATTTTCATTTGAATTTTCCAAAATCAAAAGTAAGCAAACAAGCAAATTTAAAATTCCCCACAACACACACACACACACACACACACACACACACACACACACACACACACACACACACACACCTCTTTGTAAGGGCTTAGTGTATTCTGACAATCTCAAGCCTGGACCTGGCATGCTCTTCCCCAGAACCTTTTCTGACGGTGTCATCCTGGCATCTGTGGCCTTCATTTGTACCCACACAGTGCTCTGTGTTTACTCCTTGGTCTTTCACATCATGTTCTAATTGCTGAGTCACCTGTGGAGTAAAATATTTTCAAATGAGCTTTTTTGTTTCCCATTTTTATTCTTATCCCTTAGCCCAGGGGTCCCCAAACTTTTTACACAGGGGGCCACTTCACTGTCCCTCAGACCGTTGGAGGGCCAGACTAAAAAAAAAACTATGAACAAATCTCTATGCACACTACACATATCTTATTTTAAAGTAAAAAACAAAGTGGAACAAATACAATATTTAAAATAAAGAACAAGTAAATTTAAATTTAAAAAATGACCAGTATTTCAATGGGAACTATGGGTGCGGATGCATCTTGTGCTCCTCTCACTGACCACCAATAAAAGGGGTGCCCCTTCCAGAAGTGCAGTGGGGGCTGGATAAATGGCCTCAGGGGGCCGCATGAGGCCCGTGGGCTGTAATTTGGGAACCCCTGCCTTAGCCTTTAGTCTACTCAGCCTTCAAAACATTTTGCATTTATTGCCTCAGGGAAAGAGTATAAAGTATATATAGAGACAGAAAAAGGAGTTGATTTTTGTCCTTTGAGTTCCAATGCTTGGGCATCATGGAAATAAAACCCATGAAGAGATAATAGATTTGGTTCAAGATATGATGAGTTAGAGAAGAGCTAACATGTAACCAGGATTCCCTGAGCTGGACTTTGGGGAAATAGAGGGGAATAGTCTTATGGGAGACAGAGGTAAGTGGGACCTAGGATGAGGTACCTGGTCTGGAGCCAGTCTCCTGAGAGAGCTTTCCCACACTTGAGCATCCTATAGGGTGAATGCCATTTGGCACCAGCATCAAGGACCTGTGTAGGAGCTGAGTTAGTAGCTTTAGATGGTCCAGTCCCGTTTCAATGTGGTTTGTATATTGCTTTAGCTGTCCTTCTCATTAGTGCTGGGTATGTCAATGTGGGGAAGGGCTAGAGATGGAGGGAGTGTTACTTGGTGGGAGGTAGAGACAGGTGGAACCTGGGATGGTGGGGTATACCCTAGCTCTGAACACATTTAGAAATAAAACAAAGAAGAAGCAAACTTTTCAGAAACTTTTGGTATTGAAGAGGATCCCTTTTTAACTTTTTCATCTCTGGTACCGAAAACCCTATCAGACTACGTAGTAAGTATTTCGTCTACAAAGTCTATATCTAGATATGCAGTACCATCAGAAATCTTTGCTGTTATACTCTAAGTGCCACCAGAATTCAAAAGATTTCCAGTTAAGGTAACAATAAAGGCTTTGACTTTCACCATGATAACTTCCTTTGGTTTGCTGGCCATTAGAACAAATAGATAAAGGGTGGAGAATATAAATCCATGGTGAGAGAAAGATTAGTGCTGTTGTCTGATCTTAAAGAACAATTTTGTAAATGGTGATCATTTTCATTAGAAATTTGTGAACTCCTTTTGGCACATAATTGACCAGTTCTTTATTTAATATTTTATTATTTTAGGAATGCGCATCAGAACTGTTGATGGTTCGTTTTACTTTATTATCTGTCTCTGAGTTCTTATTGTTATTTGTAAAATCATGGGGTAGGGGTACATTATGATGAACCAAAAAAACACTACTGTTGTGGTATCTAACAAATAAACAACTAGATTTGTCTTCATTAATTTGTTCAGATAAATTTTTTTCATTCCAATTATCATTTCCATTCCTGCAAATCAAAGAAACATTATTTAGAGTATTAGGATTATGTGCAGATCTTACTGTATGTTCATTTGTGATTCTGTTCAAAGTCAACACAATCTAATAGATTTGTGTTGTCTAATGACTATTTTATTTAATCCCTCCTTGTCTAAAGCAATAGTATATATACTGGCATTGTAAGATGTTAATGTGGAACACCTTGAGAACTTAAAGAAGCAATTGAATAAATAATTTACTAAAATAGTATTAGAAAACAAATATTTAGAACTTGTCCTTTTATTTTTTAAACCTTTGTAGAAGGAAAAAAGGAAATTTTACAACTTGTTTCAATTTAATTTAAAAATGGTTAATCATGTTTGTGTGTTTAGGTATTTTTAATAAATGTTTTTGTTGCAAAAATTAGATGAAGGAACTTGGTGATTCACTGTTACTGAGAAATTTGTTTTTCACAATTTCACATAAAATCACTGCTAAAGTAAAAAACAAAAACAAAAATAGCAAACAAGAGTCACGATATCACCCTTTTTATTGAAATATCCTAGGTTGGAGGTATAGAATATGGATCTAGATGTACTGCCTTTCCTCCTAGGCAGTGCGGGATGAAGGTCAGCTCTCCCTCTGGAAGATGACGGGGTCCCAGCAGGTTTTTGGCAGGTCCCACTACTCATACCGGTAAGACGTTTGCTCCTGAGAGGGAAAGGGGAGAAGAGTTTTGTCTTCTCAATTTTAGCAGATAGGGAAGTGATTATACTTATATATCTAATAAAAGTGAGCTAGAGAGCCAGCAGGGTTACATTAGTAGTGCTTCTCCCAACATTAAAGGAAATACCAGGAAAGAGGAAAAGTCTCTCTCCTCTAATAGTCATCAACCAGCCCGTTACTTATATCTATTCATCTGCACATGACTGTGCTCAGTACCCAATGAACTGATCCATGTGGGCCAGCCAACTTATTAAAACCCCTAGACCTTTGGAAGTGCCACAGTGGAGATTCTGAACATTAGTCCACAAAGAGACAATCTATGGTGGCTGTAAATAAAACCTTTAATTCTCCCACTTACCTATGAAAGTGGTGAAACACATTACCATCATATTATTTTTTTGGTTCACCATAAATGTATAATATTTTTTAGGGCAAGGTTAAGGCTTTATTCTAAGTTGGATTAGTGTTTATCAAAGAGTAAGACTGAATAACTACTGAATTGAATTATAGTAACATTTTATTAATATTTTTAGAAATCAAACAGATAACTTGACCACTGAGATCAAGTCAATTTGTTTTACCAATTAACCCCACAATCATAACTCCACATGTACTCACTTCTAGGTTACCACCTATTACTAATTTTTTCAGAAAATCTTCAACGCAGATACTGTCTTGCGGAGTTAACAAGGACCTCACTCGCTTAAGTAGTTGAAATAGTGAATGGAGGATATAAATTTACCAGTATTTTTTTCCTTCTGTGCCCTAGAGTTATAAAAAATTAAGTGATATAAGTGTTTTAACCATGTTTCTAATTCAACAGCGTATCAGCCAATAAATCGAACATTAAGTATTTATGGAACTCTTAGAATTGCTATACAGTTTTATTAACTTAGAAGAATGTTGTGCTTATTGATGGTTTCTTCTTTGAAAAGTTTATGTTTTTTTTTTCTTCAAGTTGTGGAAAATCTCATGTATGTATTTCATCTTGTATTTCATCATATATGTACAGTCGTCCCTCGCCATATCATGGTTCACTTTTCATGGTCTCACTGTATCTCAGATTTTTAAATTGTATATATCTAATTTTGTATCATGGATTTTTTGCTATATTGCAGGATTTTGCAGTACATAGGTATTTTTACATATTTATTATTTTAATTATTTTTGCTGTAAAATAATCAAAATAAGTGTGGGAAAGGTTAATGACAGTGTGAGAAAGGTTTATAAGAGTGTGGGGGGAAGCAAGATGGCGACGGAGTAGGCAGACGTACCAACTTCTAACTCCCAGAAGCAAAGTGGATTATAACTTAATTTAAAGAACCATCATCTGGATAAACCAACTTTGAACTAAACTAAGTGGACTCTTCAACCAAGGAACACAGAAGAAGCCACATTGAGACTGGTAGGAATAGCGAAAACGCGAAGAGGGCTGCCCAGCTCCCCGGAGCAAACGGCAGCCCGGAGAGACCCGCGGGGCGGGAGGAAAGTTTGGCGGAGAGGGAGGGACCTGGGTCCCAGGAACCAAGCCCCAGCCTGCAGTCTCAGAGCCTAGAAGAGGCGTTTGGACAGTTTCGAGCTGTGAAACAAGTGAGGGAGCTCCCAGGCCTACAGTGTGGAGTATTAGGTCCCTTCCAACTCTGCTGAGGGCTGCTTAAGGGTATGGTGGGCGGCAGGATGCTGAAACGCGGTTCTGTCGGCGTGGGCAGAGGCCAAGCCAGTATGAGCTCAGTCTAGCCCAGAGGGGCAGAGAGGACGCGCAAAAGCCAACCGGCAGCTGCGGGCCCGCCTTTAACCCCACTTACGGGGACAAAGCGGGAGGCCAGGAACGGGCAGAAATATGCTCTACAACCCTGCGCAGGCCGGTCCTGACCGCGGGGACCGGGCTAGGACAAGAGACGGGCAGGGGCTTGCGGCTGAGCTGACGCTACCAGCCCCCCACCCCCAGGGCCGGAGAAACCACGGTTGGCCAGTATATGTGCGTGAGCGGGCTCCGAGCGCGGGAACGGGCTAGACCCCGAGACAAGTGGAAGCTCGCAGTTGAGCCCACGCTACTATCCCTGCCTGGCCGGAGAAACCGTGGTTGGCCAGTATACGTGCACGAGCGGGCTCCGAATGCGGGGGCGGAGTAGAGTCCGGGACGAGCGGAAGTCCACAGCTGAGCGGAAGCCAGCAAACACGCCCGGCCCAATAAACCTTGGTTTCCAACCCTGCGCAGCAGGGCCCTGGCCTCGAGGGCGTGGCTAAATCTCCAGACGGGCAAACGCTCACAGCTGAGAGCACGTCAAAAGCCCCGCCCAACCCGCAAAACTGTGGCGAGCAGGCTCTGACTGAGGGTTCTGGGCAGAAGTCTGGAAATAGGCTGGGTCCGCAGCTGAGGAAAGGTGCTCAGACTTGTGATAAGACTTGTGGCTTCAGTGACAGCCCATCCCACGGAGGAGAGGCAGAAATCACAGCAAAAGCCACAGTGGGCCGGCGCTGGTAACGCTCATAGCCAACCACCCTAGGCACTGGCAGAGGGGGTGAGGGGCCTGCAGACAGACCACACCTAGAGAACACAAAGGCAACACCTACTGGACTCTAGTCGCCACAACTTGCTTATACACAGAAAAAATGGGCAGGCAGAGGAATGCAAACCAAATGAATCAAGAGAAATCCCCAGAGAAGGACCTGAATGAACCAGATATAACCAAATTACCAGAAGCAGAATTTAGAATAATGATAGTTAGGATGTTCAAAGAAATTAGAGCAACAATGGATAGTCATTATGAACACCTAAATAAAGAGATAACAAGTATAAAAAATGAAACTGAAATAATAAAAAAGAATCAGACAGAAATGACAAATACAGTATCAGAATTGAAGAACACAATGGAGGGAATTAAAAGCAGGATGGATGACGCTGAGGATCAAATAAGCGAGTTAGAGGACACAATAAACAAAGGCACAGAAGCAGAGAAGAAGAAGGAAAAGAGACTTAAAAAATGTGAGGAAACTCTAAGGGAGCTTTGTGACAACATGAAGAGAAACAACATTCGCATCATAGGGGTGCCTAAAGAAGAGGAGAGAGGACAGGAAATGGAAACTTTGTTCAATCAAATCATAGAAGAAAACTTTCCTAAATTAAGGCTGGGAAACACTCCACACATTCAAGAAGCACACAGAACTCCATTAAAGAGAAACCCAAAAAGATCTACACCAAGACACATCATAGTTAAAATACCAAAGATAATGGATAAAGAAAAAATTTTAAAAGCTGCTAGAGAAAAAAAGGCAATCACCTACAAAGGAGCCCCCATAAGGATGACATCGGACTTCTCAACAGAAACACTTGAGGCCAGAAGGGAATGGCAAGATATAATCAAAGTAATGCAGAACAAGAACCTACAACCAACACTACTTTATCCAGCAAGGCTAACATTTAAAATTGAAGGAGAAATAAAGAGCTTCCCAGAAAAAGAAAGCCTGAAGGAATTCATAAAAACCAAACCAATTCTGCAAGAGATACTAAGAGGCCTCTTGTGAACAGTTTAAAGGGATGAATGAATAGAGCAAAAGAAGAATACAGCTTTAAAGAATAAAATGGCAATAAACAACTACATATCAATAATAACCTTAAATGTAAATGGATTAAATGATCCAATCAAAAGACATAGGGTAGCTGCATGGATAAAGAAACAGGACCCATACATATGCTGTCTACAAGAGACACACCTTAAAACAAAAGATGCTCATAGACTGAAGGTAAAAGGATGGAAAAAAATATTTCATGCAAATGGAAATGAAAAAAAAGCAGGGGTAGCAATACTTATATCAGACAAAATGGACTTTAAAACAAAGACTGTAGTAAGAGATAAAGAAGGACACTACATAATGATAAAGGGAACAATTCAAGAGTAAGATATAACTATTATAAATATCTATGCACCAAATATAAGAGCCCCGACATACATAAAGCAGACTTTGATGGATATAAAGGGTGAGATTAACAGCAATACTATCATAGTAGGGGATTTCAATACCCCTCTAACAACACTGGGTAGATCCTCAAGAAAGAAAATTAATAAAGAAACAGCAGACTTAAAGGAGACACTAGATCAACTTGATTTAATAGATATCTTCAGAACTTTTCACCCTAAAGCAGTAGAATATACATTCTTCTCAAGCGCTCATGGTACGTTTTCTAGGATAGACCACATGTTAGGACACACAAATGGTCTCAATAAATTTAAGAAGATTGAAATCATATCAAGCATTTTCTCTGATCACAATGCTATGAAACTAGAAATTAACCACAAAAGAAAAACTGAAAAATACTCAAACACTTGGAAACTAAATAGCATGTTATTAAATAATGAATGGATTAACACTGAGATCAAAGAAGAGATAAAAAAGTTTCTAGAAACAAATGATAATGAGCATACATCAACTCAAAATTTATGGGACACAGCAAAAGCAGTCCTGAGAGGGAAGTTTATTGCACTACAGGCATATCATAAGAAGCTAGAAAAAGCTCAAATAAGTAACCTGACCCTGCATCTAAAAGAACTAGAAAAACAACAACAAATAAAATGCAAGACAAGTAGAAGGAAGGAAATAATAAAGATCAGAGCAGAAATAAATGACATAGAGGCGAAGGAAACAATACAGAGGATCAATGAAACAAGAAGCTGGTTCTTTGAAAAGGTAAACAAGATTGATGAACCTTTAACTAGACTCACCAAGAAAAAAAGAGAGAGGACTCAAATAAATAAAATTAGAAAAGACAGTGGAGAAATAACAACTGACACAACAGAAATACAAAGCATTGTAAGAAAATACTATGAAGAATATATGCCAAAAAATTAGACAATCTTGGTGAAATGGACAAATTTCTTGAATCATATAACCTTCCAAAAATCAATCTGGAAGAATCAGAACACCTAAACAGACCAATTACAGCAAATGAGATCGAAACAGTTATCAAAAAAATCCCAAAAAAGAAAAGTCCTGGGCCTGATGGCTTCACAAGTGAATTCTATCAAAAATTCAAAGAAGAACTAACTCCTATCCTCCTCAAGCTATTTCAAAAAATTCAAGAGGAAGGAAGACTTCCAAACTCCTTTTATGAGGCGAGCATAATTCTGATCCCAAAACCGGGCAAAGACAACACAAAGAAAGAAAATTATAGGCCTATATCCCTGATGAATTTACACGCTAAAATTCTCAACAAAATATTAGCCAACCGGATCCAGCAATATATGAAAAAAATCATACACCACGATCAAGTGGGATTTATTCTGGAGAGGCAAGGCTGGTTCAATATTCGCAAATCAATCAATGTGATTCATCACATAAACAAAAGGAAGGACAAAAATCACATGATAATTTCAATAGATGCAGAAAAGGCATTTGATAAAATCCAGCTCCCATTCATGCTCAAAACTCTCAGTAAAGTGGGAATACAGGGATCATTCCTTAACATGATAAAGGCCATCTACGATAAACCGACAGCAAACATCATATTAAATGGACAAAGATTAAAAGCAATCCCCTTAAGATCAGGAACCAGGCAGGGATGCCCACTTTCACCACTCTTATTCAACATAGTTCTGGAAGTCCTAGCTACAGCAATCAGACAAGAAGAAGAAATAAAAGGCATCCAAATTGGAAAAGAAGAAGGAAAACTGTCACTATTTGCAGATGATATGATATTGTATATTGAAAACCCTAAAGTCTCAGTCAAAATACTACTGGACCTTATAAATGAATTCAGCAAGGTGGCAGGATATAAAATTAATACTCAGAAATCAGAGGCATTTCTATATACCAACAATGAACTGTCAGCAAAAGAACTTAAGGAAACAATCCCCTTCACTATTGCAGCCAAAAAAATAAAGTACCTAGGAGTAAATTTAACCAAGGAGGTTAAGGACTTGTACTCGGAAAATTATAAAACATTGATAAAAGAAATCAAGGAAGATACAAACAAGTGGAAGCATATACCGTGCTCATGGCTAGGAAGAATAAACATCATTAAAATGTCTATATTACCCAAAGCAATTTATAAATTCAATGCAATACCAATTAAAATACCAATGACATACTTCAAAGATATAGAACACATATTCCAAAAATTTATATGGAACCAAAAAAGAACACGAATAGCCTCAGCAATCTTAAAAAGAAAAAATAAAGCAGGAGGTATCACTCTTCCTGATATCAAGGTTTACTACAAGGCCATTATACTCAAGACAGCCTGGTACTGGCATAAGAACAGGCACATAGATCAATGGAACAGAACAGAGAACCCAGAAATAAACCCACAGCTTTATGGACAACTGATATTTGACAAAGGAGGAAAGAACATACAATGGAGTAAAGACAGCCTCTTTAACAAATGGTGTTGGGAAAATTGGACATCTACCTGCAAAAAAATGAAACTAGACCATCAACTTACACCATTCACAAAAACAAACTCAAAATGGATAAAAGACTTAAATGTAAGCCGTGAAACCATAAACATCTTAGAAGAAAACATAGGCAGCAAGCTCTCCGACATCTGTAGCAGCAGTATATTTGCCGATTTATCTTCATGGGCAACTGAAATAAAAGGCAAGATAAACAAATGGGACTATATCAAACTAAAAAGTTTTTGCACAGCTAAAGACAATAGGAACAGAATAAAAAGACAAACCACACAATGGGAGAACATATTTGACAGCACATCTGATAAGGGGTTAATAACTAAAATTTATAAAGAACTTATAAAAAGCAACACCAGGAAGACAAACAACCCAATCAAAAAATGGGCAAAAGAAATGAATAGAAATTTCTCCAAAGAGGACATACAGATGGCCAATAGGCATATGAAAAAATGCTCAACATCACTAATCATTAGAGAAATGCAAATTAAAACCACAATGAGATATCACCTCACACCAGTCAGAATGGCACTTATCAGCAAAACAACACAGAATAAGTGCTGGCGAGGATGTGGAGAAAAGGGAACCCTTCTGCACTGCTGGTGGGAATGCAGACTGGTGCAGCCACTGTGGAAAACACTTTGGAGATTCCTCAGAAAATTAAAAATCGAACTGCCTTTTGACCCAGCTATCCCACTTATAGGAATATACCCTAAGAACACCATAGCACTGTTCGAAAAGAAGAAATGAGCCCCCATGTTCGTGGCAGCATTGTTCACAATAGCGAAGATCTGGAACCAGCCCAAGTGTCCGTCAGAAGACGAGTGGATTAAAAAGCAATGGTACATATATACTATGGAATACTACTCAGCCATAAGAAACGATGACATCGGATCATTTATAACAAAATGGATGTACCTTGATAACATTATACGGAGTGAAATAAGTAAATCAGAAAAAAAGAAAAACTGAGAACAGCACGATTACATACATAGGTGGGACATGAAAGTGAGGGTATGAGACATGGACAAGAGAGTGGTGGTTATGGGATGGGGGGAGGGAGGGAAGAATGGGATAGGGAGGAGGGGAGGGACGCAGGGAAAACCAGATTGAATGTGACAGAGGACAATCTGACTTTTGGTGATGGGTATGCAACACAATTGAATGATAAGATAACCTGGAGATGTTTTCATTGTACATATGTACCCTGATTTATTGATGTCACCCCATTAGAATTAATAATAATAAAATATATATAAAAAAAAAAAAAAAAAAAAACCACAATGAGATATCACCTCACACCAGTCAGAATGGCACTCATCAGCAAAACAACACAGAATAAGTGCTGGCGAGGATGCAGAGAAAAGGGAACCCTTCTGCACTGCTGGTGGGAATGCAGACTGGTGCAGCCACTGTGGAAAACATTTTGGAGATTCCTCAGAAAATTAAAAATCGAACTGCCTTTTGACCCAGCTATTCCACTTTTAGGAATATACCCTAAGAACACCACAGCACTGTTCGAAAAGAAGAAATGCGCCCCCATGTTCGTGGCAGCATTGTTCACAATAGCGAAGATCTGGAACCAGCCCAAGTGTCCATCAGAAGACGAGTGGATTAAAAAGCTATGGTACATATATACTATGGAAAACTACTCAGCCATAAGAAACGATGACATCGGATCATTTATAACAAAATGGATGTACCTTGATAACATTATACGGAGTGAAATAAGTAAATCAGAAAAAAAGAAAAACTGAGAACAGCATGATTCCATACATAGGTGGGACATAAAAGTGAGAATATGAGACATGGACAAGAGAGTGGTGGTTATGGGATGGGGGGAGGGAGGGAAGAGTGGCATAGGGAGGAGGGGAGGGACACAGGGAAAACCAGATCGAAGGTGACAGAGGACAATTTGACTTTTGGTGATGGGTATGCAACACAATTGAATGATAAGATAACCTGGATGTGTTTTCATTGTACATATGTACCCTGATTTATTGGTGTCACCCCATTAGAATTAATAATAATAATATATATATATATATATAAAAAAGAGTGTGGGGAGGATCTATAAAGCCTTAAAATATATATAAATAATAAAATAAATATAAGGTCACTACTTCATGGATTTTTGCCTGTCGTGGGGGGTTCTGGAACCTAACCCTCACTATAGACAAGGAACCAATTGTACTTTATCAGTTTTTGATAAATACACTCAGCACCAACACCCCTTCTAACCTACACTTTATATTTAGGGCAGTGGTTCTTAACCTTTTTTGAGGTACCGATCCCACCAGTTTCATATGCACATTCACCGAACCCTTCTTTAGTGATAAATAAAATATGATTATTTTTCTAAATTCAAGACATAGGTATATGTTTTTTTACTGGTGCCGTGCATGAACATCACCTTGCTCAAAGAACAAAACCAACAAAGTGCATGAACTCACAACAAATTACGGTATTACTTTATTCTGGCCTCCGTGGCAGAGGCTTCTCCAAACCCCTGAGACTGACTCATCGAACCCCTAGGATAGAACCCAGGTTAAGAACCACTGATTTAAGGGAATTAATTCTCTGCACTGTGTGCAGTCTCAGCACAGTGGTAAACTCAGTTGTTTTGCCATTACGGACTATACTTGATTCTTGGTGTCTCCTTCTGTAGGATCCTTTTTCTTATAACTCAAAAACTACAAAGAGGTAAGTCCATAATTTTATCAGAGTCTCATGCAACTTGGCATAATCATGTAATGATGCAGGATTGGAGGAAATCATGGGTGCTCCTGCTTGCCCATGGCAGCATCTGGGCAAGGGTAGCAGCAGTTTCTGCTGCAAAGACTTTCTGGACTCACCTGGTTCTAGTTCAAGACTGGTATTTCATCTCTTCTTTGTAATGTGTGGTTCCCTCATATCCTTTCAATTAACTCTTCCTTTTGTGTTTATGTTTGTCAGGACAACTTCTGTCATTTGCTACCACAGAACCTTAACTGATTTACACAGCTTGGAAGGAAACATCACGAAGTAGAAGAAATTCTGAACTGAGAGTCATGAAACATGAATTAAAGTTGTAGCTTTGTAACTAACTTGTTTTGAGACCCAGGAGAAATTCCCTAACTTCTATGAATTTTAATTTCATTATCTGTGGAAACAATAGGCCAGATAACTCTGAAGGCTCAGTTTATAAAACTATATCTGAGACTCATATTATTATTGGTTAGGTTACCACCATTGAGAAATAACAATGTTCTATTTACAGTAAGAACTTGTATAGATGTTTTACTTGATGTTTCCATACATGAGGTGCTGTGAGTACTTCAGATATGTTAGTCCTTGACTGAGGATTCTGTAGGTCATCTCTTGGGTGGGGTGACCAGATTCCTCAATAGAGATAGCAGAGGTGCAAGTAACTGCCTGTTCTGGAAAAATGTTACCTCAGCTTCTTGGGTGTTTATGACAGAGCTAGCTTCAAAGATGATTAATTGGATTACCTTTGCATCCGGAGAGGAAGAAATGCTGACACATCACATTAAAACTGAACCCATTCAGCAGGTATTTGCTGTGAGTAAGGCACCCTGCCTTTCAGAAAGCTTGAACCTGTTGTAAATTTGAGGTACACGTATACCATTTCTGGTTTAAGAGTTGTTGTCACTGAATGTTTTCTAATATTTCTAAGCTTTTCCTTGTTTATGGTTTCATTGAATTTGAATTATTTCCATGTGGAGTAGCACTTTCAGTGACCCATGAATGGTACAACACCGTCAGTCGCTTCAGATTCGAATTGGACTTGGTGGTTATTATACTTGACCTATATTTCACAGCTTGATAACTCAGTAAATGATACTACAGCTACACAGCATCAAAAGGAAGTTGGATAATTATCCAGACACTTCTAATAATTTCTACAATTTGAATATTATAAAATACCTGCAAAATCTACTTTGAGATCACAGTGAGTGAATGACCTGTATGTAGTTAGCTTGACTACTGAGATCAGAGCATACCCAGTTTGTTCCTTCGACCTGTGTGGAAGTCCATAGAACTAACGAGCCACCTGGCCTAGAGTCTTATTGAGACATTTACTTCAACCGAGCTGATATTTTTTTTTTCTTCTGAGATTCCTGCAATGGCTTTCTATCTCATTTAGAATAAAAGTCAAAAGTTGTTGAGCAGCCTGTAAAATCCCCGTGATGTGGACCTATTTATTGACTCTCTTTGCTTCACCTCTTTCCATCTTCCCTTTCTGTACTCCACTCTGGCTTCACTGGTCAGCTTGCTGTTCTTTGGAGATGCTGAACTCTTGACTATCTCAGGGACCTTGCCTTGCCTGAGTAAAGAGTACATCTAGCACCCTCAAGGCCGTGTGAAGTTCTTTACTGAAGCCCACCACCAAGCCACCGCCATCACGCACTGCATCCTGCTGCCCTGGGAACAAAAGGGTGTGATGGTGGGCGGTAGGAAGTCAGCTGCCAGAGGTATGGTTGCTGGAGTCACTGATGTGCCAACGTCATCTGTCATTCATCCCAGCCAGCTCCATGCCAGTTTGCTGTTCTGCAGATCAGACACCGGCTGTCCTGGTGCCAGCCCTGAAGTGCAGAGTGCAACACCACCATTCATTAACAGTTACAACTAACATTTGTGGAGCACTTACTATGTGCCAAGAGTTTTACTCATTTAATACTCTTAACAGCTCCATGAAGGAGGTCCTATTATTGTTCATATTTTATAAATGGCCATAACAGAGTCTTTGAAAAGGGTTAACAATTTTATATATAAGCCAGCAAGTATAGAGCTAGCTTCCAACCAAGGTATCATGATCCCAGAAGTCATGAACATAATGGTTCCAGAATCACCCCATAATGTGGTGTTAAAGTACGAAGAACACTTTCTCCCTCCATTTTGTTTCTTTAAGCCCAATGTATTCCTGTAGGTTTCACTTAAAAATTATAATTGTAATTCGCTTCAGTTTTTACTCACTGCACCAGGGGACAAATCTGTCAAGCTTTCGGCTAAAGTGAGAATCAAAACCAACTGGGTATTGTAATTAGATTCGATGTCACAAGTAGCAAAATGTGGGAAGGTTTGCTTGTCTGTATGATTTAAATTAAAATAATGATAAGGCTGAAGATTATTTTTGAGAAACACCTCACGGTTAGGGCAGGAAAAATTATGGAATCAGCAACGTCAGCTCTCCCTCTCCACAACCCCATTTGAAGTGAAAAGCACCTTTACTTTGTCCTGTTATTTGTTTTACAATTTGAACTTCCTGGTGTGCTTTCTTAAAAAAAAAAAGAGTTCTGGTGTTTAAAAACAAAAATGAAAATAGATAATAAAAGAATACCATCATTGATATTCCTTCCTCTTTTCTTTTTTGGGGTTGGCCACTGTGCGGCCCAGTGGGAACAGAACTCAGGCTGTGGCCTCATGGGTATTTTGTCAACAAGGACAGTATATTTTGACAAGGACCAACACAGACGGCCGGTCCCCTCAGCCTTCTGCACAGAGGTCGACTTCCTCACCAGGATGCCTTTGAAAAAAATTTTTTTCAGGTCTCTCTTTTGAAATACCGGAATAAACAAATCCTCCTTTCAATTCTTTCTGTTGACTTTGATTGTTTCTCTTTAGTCTGTGGATAAAAATAAAAATTAAAAGAGAAATCCCAGCTATTTCTGGTACCGGCTGTTTGACAAGCTCCAGGATCCCCACACAAAGCAGCTGTGTGGTTACAGGACCACGTGAAATCCTGATTTGCCGGAGGGGTTGTGGCTGAGGCAGAAGCCCTGCCGTGACTTGCGGAGGTAGGTGGCAGCAGGGCGAGGAATTCGGCCCCAGCAGCTGCTGTGCCTTAAAATCTGTGAGAGCCACACCGCTTTAGGGTTCCCACAGCTCTGTCTCCCACTTCCCATTGTAGCTGTGAAAACTGTGTTTACAAAAGAAGAAGAAATTATGTGAGGGTATGAAACTGAAATTATTTTATCATTGGGCTAAGTACTTGTCAAATGGCCCATTTTATGAGTCCAGAGTAAAATGGAGTGATACAAGGATGTAAATACCTATTTATATTTTAAAATCACCAGCTTAACCGGTGAGTCTTGCATAAAATGTAACATTAGGAAAAAGAAATCTCAGCATATATTAGAACAAAACACTGGGGAAAATTTTCTTACATTTCCTCTGTTAGAGTAGTAACAGAAAAGTTATCTTGTAATAGTGTATTCAGTTGAACAGGATGTAATTACTGAAATGGTCTTTATATGTTTCTGAGTTGATATCTGGTAATTATTGGTCACTGGTTTGTTCTTTCTTTTCCCCCCAACTATCATTCTAGTCTGCAGCCTATTTTTTACCTTCAAAGAAGTGGAAAATGAATTTCTGAGTGCCTGGCTTTGTAACAACCCATAGTAGACTCTAGAAATGTTTGCAGAAAAAATAAATGAATGTACACATTTCACAGTCCACTGAGAATGAGCAGGTTGAAACATTTATTTGAACTCTGTACTTTTGAAATAGAAGTCTGTTTTTAGTGTTTAGTGACCTTTAAAACTCTGCATAAATACATAAATTCTCATACTTTATTTCCATTAATTCTGCTAAATTTATGGGAAACCAACAGGTTATTTTGGCATAAACCATAAACCTCTTGAAGTTTAAACTTAGAAATGGGTCATTGCAAGTGTACAATATCTAACTTGCTATATAATTGTTTACATTCATCCAATTTGAAGTATACTTACTTTTGATTTAGATTAACCATTTAGAGCCCTCAATGGCCCCAGTAGGAGGTAGAATCCACCCTCACCCCCCCTCCCCCCGCCCCGTGTTTGTGAGAATGACTACTTTGAAATAGGAGCCAAGCTGAAGAATTATCCCTCTCTCCAGATGTCTATTGCTGGAACACAGCTCTTAAAGAGATTATATACCAGGCTGCTGATATTATTTCTGACTTCAAAATATGTCAATGATAAAAATAGGGTTCAACATATGGAGTTGAGCTTTGTAGAGCAGGCATGCAACACTTTTATATGTAATGATCCATCCTCCCAAACCAATATCAAATATAAGTTATGATATATTTACTTAACATACTATAAACAGATAATTTTCTTTATTGGAGTTAGAACATTAACCTCGGACGGGATCTCAGAAATCTAGCTGCATTAGATGCACTAATCTCAGAATCAATATCTAACTTTTCTCTTAATCACTGCTTTCTGTAACTTCTCCTTATAAGGTACCAAATCTAAATTTAAGATAGCTCTGAAAGTTTAATAATTCTATCCACAAAGTGGTGAAATGTCCTTTCTCTGTGTCTGGCTAAATGCTAGTTGCATAGATACTTGTTGTAGGGATGCAAGGGATGAAGCTAGGACTGGTGGATAGATTTTACAGAGACTGAGTTTTTGTTATCAAGAATAACTTTCTACTGGTCAAAATAGTCTTGGCATAGAGTGGGCTGTTTTATGGTGGTGGCAAAGATAAGTTACCCATAACTGGAAGATTTTGCATTAGACTGTATAATCAATGGGCAGAAATATTATACAGGAGATTCAAGCATCTGACAGATGTTCAAGATAGATAATACTTAAATGATTCATCCAGCCCTGAAGTATTATGAGTCATTGTATGATATACTTCTTCAGTTGTCTCTTTTGGACTTTACCTGTGAATATCAAACTGCCTATTTAAATTAACATCTCCACTTGGATGTCTCAAATTCAACGTCTAACCCGAAACCCTTAATTTCTTCTTCCAGCCCTACTCATTCAGCCCTCTGCTTTGTGTCAGTGAGTGGCTGCTCTACACAGTCAGGAAAATTCTTTAAAAACTCTCTCACAGCTTCTCATCTAACCTCCTGTTCACTTTGCCTGGAACACTACTGTCTTCCTCTGTAGAGCTGTGTAACTCACTCCCCAGCTCCTTGGTCTCTGCTCAGACATCACCTCTTCAGAGAGGTTCTCCTGGACCATTGTGTCTGTGACAGAGCAATCCCTGTCACCCTCCTTGTTATTCTCTAACCCCCTTACCACCTCTATTTTTTTTTTATTCATTTTAGAGAGGAGACACAGAGTGAGAGAAAGAAAGAAACAGAGAGAGAAAGGGGGGAGGAGCTGGAAGCATCAACTCCCATATGTGCCTTGACCGAACCAGTGCAGGGTTTTGAACCGGCAACCTCAGTGTTCCCAGGTCGACGCTTTATCCACTGCGCCACCACAGGTCAGGCCCACCTCTATTTTTTTGATGAGTAACTGATATTACCACATATTTAGTTGCTCATTTAATTGATTATTGTCCCCAGCTAAAATGTAAGCCTCCTTAGGAAAGTGAATTTGTTATGTTGACTTCTATATCCTCAGTGCTTAGAACCATTTCTGACACATGATATTTATTCAATAAATATATATTGAAATGAGGTAAATGAGTAATAATAGAGATTTAAACAGGAAAATAAAGAGTAAAAATGTAGCATAAGCTATGTATGTATAGAACAGAGAAAGAGGGATAGTACTTACGATTTTTTTATACTAAATGAAAAGTAAATTAAGGACTCAGATGTCTGTTTATAAAATGATTCTTCCAGAATAGCTATCTTCCTATGAACCTCACATTGTCATTCCTGCACATGCTCACTCTTGGCCTTTAAAGGAATGGAGACATTGCAAACTCCACCAGCAGTGAGTGTGGTAGAGTATATGGGTCCTCACCGCATTCCCTGTGGCTCAGTCACACCAAATATCAGAACTGATTGACACCAACTAGTAAGTGTCCAGGGCGAGGAACAGTCACTGATTTTATCTCTAAATCAGTCTTATAAATGGTAGATTAATCTACTTTTTATATCTAGAGGGCAAATAAAGCTTTCTTATTTACTATTCCTACAAATTGGATCTTCCCTATGCCAAAACCATGGGCTAGAATTTCTAATCTGCACAAATGATAAAGCTTCAGGATCTTTGTTTAAACACAGCAAACTTCCTATTTTAATTAAACTTGATAAGATGGCAGAATTACTTTTAATTTTGTCAACTAGAAATGGCACTTTCTTCCTTATTCTTTATGTTTTATTAAAATAACATTTTTCGAACACTGAGGTCGCCAGTTCAAAACCCTGCACTGGTCTGGTCAAGGCACACATGGGAATTGATGCTTCCAGCTCCTCCCCCTTTCTCTCTTTCTCTCTCTCTCTCTCTCTCTCTCACTCTGTGTCTCCTCTCTAAAATGAAAAAAAATAAAAATAAAAACATTTTTCCTGAATAATAATAACTAATTTGTATATTTTTCTAAAATTAATATTACTGTATTTAAAATCCATTTTTAGTTATTAAGTAACAGAAAAATTGATATTCATAGTGGATACATTTATATTCTTTCTTATGTAACACTGTCTTAAATAATAGTGGGGAAAACAAATTTTTTTTTTGAAACATGAATATATCTTACAACTATCACAGAATTAAAATTTGTTGAGAACAAAATTAGTGAAAATTATTTATTATAGTTCTTGGAGCTGCTTGTATTTTAATGAGAAATACATCAGAGAAAATAAAGAAAACTGTTGCTAGATTCCTCAAGGAATAAAGTTTATTTTATAAGTCACAGTCAGGGTTTTGCATTGAATAGGGGGAAGGATGTGGTAAATCCAGGTGGATTTTGGAATGCATTTAACAACTCATAAAATATCGGACTCTTTGACCCAATATGCCCACTTCTAGGCCTTTGCCCTCAGGAGATATCACATAAAAATAAAAAGATGTAGGCACATGCATGTTTCTTGTAAATCTGTTTTTAATGTATAAAACATTGGAACCATCCCAGATTCCTGTCTATAGGGGACTGATTAAATTATTGCACATCAATGCAATAAAATTCTTAAGCCATTATACTTCATGTAGCTCAATATTTATTGACTGGAGTGATGTTTTGACATAGTGTTGAGTAGAAAAGAAAACAAGTGAAAAATAAGTAAGCATAATTCCCTTTGTATAAAATCATATCCTGCTCTTTAGAAGTACATTCACTGAAATACTATTTATTAGTAGATTATTAGTAGATAATGGTATTTCAGTGATTTCTTTTCTGGGCATTTTTCTTGTTTTTAAGTTTCTATTGTGTGTATGTATAATTCTAATTAGAGCAGTACAAATTCATAAATGTATTTTTTAAAAGATTTTACTGATTTTAGAGAGAGGATAGAGAGAAAGGTTGGGGGGAGGAACAGGAAGCATCAACTCATAGTTATTGCTTCTCATATGTGCCTAGCCCAGAGTTTTGAAAGGGCGACCTCAGCATTCCAGGTTGACTCTTTATTCACTGTGCTACCATGGGTCAGGCAATAAATAAATTTCTTATAATTAAATAAAATGTAATAGATAATATACTATTTAGCCCTGGCGGAATAGCTCAGATGGTTAGACCATCATCCCAAAGTGCAGAGGTTGCCAGTTTGATCCTGGTCAGGGTACAAATAGGAACAAATTAATGTTCCTGTCTCTTGCTCTATCTCCCTTCTTTTACCTCTAAAACTATTAAAATAAACATTTAAAAGAGAGAGAGAAAGAAAGAAAATATACTATGTAGACCTATTCATAGCAGCAAGTCTAACTATTGCCAATATAGAATTAATTTGTTTAATGTAAGACAAAAATTGGCAATAATATTATATAAAGAATTCCTGTATGAAAATAAAAATTTTAGCCTGATCAGGCGGTGATGAAGTGAGTAGAGCATCGGACTGGGATACAAAGGACTCAAGTTTGAAACCCTGATGTCACCGACTTGAATACGAGGTTTCTGGCTTGAGCATGAGATTATAGACATGGTTGCTGGCTTGAGCCCAAAGGTCACTGGCTTGAAGCTCAAGGTTGCTGGCTTGAGATAGGGGTCACTCACTCTGCGGTTGTTCTGTGGTCAAGGCACATATGAGAAAGTAATCAATGAATGACTAAAGTGTCGCAACTATGAGTTGATGCTTCTCATCTCTCTTCCTTCCTGTCTGTCCCTCTCTCTGTCTCTGTCACACACACAAAAAGAAAAAATTTAAAAACATTTTAAAAGGTGATCTAAACATGACATAGCATGTCATTTGAACCCAATCTAGAAGGTATATTTTAAAAAAATAATATTTCTAGAATTCTAAAAATTTTTCAATTTCTACTATTTTCTTATAAAAATAATCCTTCAAATGGATGTTTTAGATACTTAGCGATGAACCGGCATTCTGGTATCAGTACTGATGAAAATCCCAAGCACTAACCTGTTTTTGGTAGTGAACAGTGTTCAGCTGAATGATAAACTTGCTCGTCTGGTTACCACGGATTGTGACACCTGCTCATTAGGTACGTATTTGGAAGTTCTTCACCTGTACAGTTTTAAATGCAAAGAAATGGATAGTACTTTTATTTGGTATGGACTTCTACGGGTAAAGATTGAAATAGTTGTTACTACACTTTTAAACACAAGATTGCCAGAACAGCTCTATATTTGACAGTTCATTGTTTCCCCCAGTATTTGATTCTATTTTAACATACAAATAAATATTATAAGATATTATGTGTTAGTGGTTAAAAAAATTTTTTTTAAGGTTTTTAATGATTCATTCCTTTGTTCATTTATTTGTGCGTTTTGCTGGTGTGGCTCTAGCAGGTGCAGGGTGCTCTGGCAGGGCAGCGGCAGCAGCACTTCCCTAGGTCACAGCTGAGCCCTTGGTCATCAGCTTCCCTTCTGCTGGGTAGGAGGCTCTGCTCCCTTCCTTCTTCGTACTTCCTCAGGGGAACTACTGTACTCCTGGAAGCCCCAGCCTACGATGGCTCCTCCAGTTCTTCCAATTTTGGTGTAAACACTAAATCCCTATTACGAGATGCCTTTCTGCCAAAACACCTAATGTGGTTTTGCTATTTATAATTGAACTCTAATTTATCACTCAACTCGTGTTTTTTGGAGGGTATTTGCATGAGAAATGCAACTGTCTCTCACAGACCTTCACGCTGATCTTAATCCCGCACGAATGTAATGGTTTCCCACATATCTTGAGAGTGGACTCTGCCATTGCTTGTACAGAATCTCTCAGACTTTTTACCTCTTCTGTGCACCCCTCTCCCAACTGTAAGATGCTTTTGCTTTCAATCTGAGCTGCCACCTGTCCTGTCGAGGCTGCCCTCGGGCTATCAGAGCAGCTTTCCCCCTCAGACACAGAGACCTGGGAGGCCTGGATTCATGATCCCCTCGGGTGAGGTTTAGCTAATGAATGATGCTGTTGGGAGTCACAAGTCCAGATCCTTGCCTTGGGGCATAACAGCTCTCAGGCTGAATTTATACTCCAGAACTCTCCTGTGGGATTAGGCTGAAATCATGCTTCCCTGGGAACTTGCCGAAACCCAAGTCTTCTTGGTTCCCTTTTATTCTGTGTTGTCTCTCTCTTGCTTGCAAGAGCTCGTCCTTGCTCACCAATCCTCATCTCTGTCTGCTTCTGGAGAGTACAACTAAGACTGCGTCAAACAGTGTTTTCCTGAGACTCAATCATTCCCCAGCATTGAGTTCAACAACACAATACTTTTATCATCTGCATTAGATGGAAAACTCTTCCCTCCTTAAAGGCAAGCAAGAGTTACAGTGGATTCTGGTACTTTATCTTATTTCCCATTGAAACTGGAAATAACATTTATACCAAGTAAACTAAATTGGTGAGTAAAGAATATAGGGTCAGTAGCCATTAATTGTATGTGGGATTGTATCTAGATGTATTAAGTGAAAATTTTGTGTCTCTCATTGTAATTCCTGTGGATAAATTAGTCTGATGTTGCTAGACAAAAGATGCTTTACTTCTATAAACCACGATTAAGGGTAAGATGACAAACATGCATTTCACCTTGAGTTTTCTAAGTTATTTTTTAAAAATAATTTGTTTATTTTAAAATTTATTTATTGATTTTAGAGAGAGAGGAAGGGTGAGAGAGAAAGAGATAGAAACATCAATCTATTCCTGTATGTGCCCTGACTGGGAATCGAACCAGCTACCTCTCTGCTTTGGAATGATGCTCTAACCAACTGAACTATCCAGCCAGGGCATCTTTAGTTCTAAAGAATAAGATGAATAGGATAGTACTGCCTCTTCACTCAATTATGACAAACTGCCTTATCTTTTATATTGTGTTAGAGAACAAAGGGAGTGGCTGTTCTTTTTGTTGGTTTTTATCTTTATTTGCATAGCTCTTGAAATTAGAGGACATGTGGGTTGTAGAAATCAAGCTTGCAAACTTGGAATCAATGTAATATGATGATATGTCATCTAATTGAGGCCTTCTTTGTCTACATAATGGAGCCATAGTGGTAATATAGGGTATTAGTTTAATTGGTGATATTTTACTCTTCAAGCCTAACATGAAAACTAATTTCTCATTGATTTGCTTTATTTAGTTCTGTGCACCAGAAAGTGGATCACCCATTGAAAGGAATTACAGTTTTAATTAAACATGCTTTTTCCCCTAAGTCATTCATCCTTAGAAATCAATAAATATTTATTCAGTACACTGAAAAAAAAATGAAATCTTCTCATCAGATAAAAATTTCACTTTCTATAAGTGATTTTCATAGCCCCTGTATATATTTTCTGTTCAAGAAGTAACTAACTGTTCAGAAATATATAGAGTATAATTTGTCTAATGAGTTTTCTGAAAGTGGAAATATAATTTAGAATTTTATTCTTGTTTGCTGGATATTTTTTCTTTCACATTTATTTTTCACAACTCGGTGTTGTCAATAAAGATAAAAAAAGGACCTAACATAGTGTTACGTTGGCCGAAGGAGGGACGCACAGGCCTGATGAGTTTATAAGAAGTTTATTTATGCATCTGTAAAGCAGACGGGCTGAGACCGTGGTGGCATCAGAGGAGAGGCAGGAAGGGATGTCTGAAACAGGGGTTGCCGCAGACATTGGCTGGCGTGGCGTTGGGTGCACCTGGACATGCTCAGAAGAGCATTTCCTGGTTTGTGGCCTTGGTCACAGACTGTCTTCCTTTCCCAACCCTCAGGTCCCTCCCGATGGCCTTGTTCCAAAGACACTTCCCAGAACCTTTCCAGGGTGGGGGGAGTTGTTTAAGGGGTGGAGGAGGCTGGGTGAGGAAGATGCTGCCCTAGTGGGAGGTTGGAGAGGGGAATTTGAGTTTAAAGGGGCTCTGGATTTTAAGGAGTCCTGAACCCAAACTGAACACATAGAAAGAACTCTTTCTTCTCTAAGCTTCAGTCACTGGGTGGGTAAATTAAAGATTTTGAACCTTGTTCCCATATGCAACAGAAGATCTGACCCTACATCTTCTCTGACTGGATCCTTGAGATGTGAGTTCTGCAAAGGACTTAAGGGGAGTGGTTTAAATTCTCCAAAGACCTGTTGTACACAAAATATTTTTATTTTTCCTTCAAGCATTCTTGGATCGCATATCCTTTTAGAGATGCCCTAGTTTTAGAAGCACCACAATTATACAAATTAGATCAAATGATTTAACAAATATATAGTGCCTAGATAGCTCTTAGAATATTTTAAGTACTCTGTAAGTACTAATTATGTTATAGGATTCCTTCTCTGAAACCCTTGGAGTCAGCTGTATTTTGAAATTCAGAATTATTTTAGATTTTAAGACAGAAATAAGGTAGATATTCTGTATCTTGCATAATATCTTTAGCATTCCCAAGTCAAATACATTAATATTTCTTCAGTGAAACACATGAATATTCACACAAAATATGGCATAAATAGCCTCACGTTAACTCAGGTGATTGTGCCACAGAAAAATTATTTTATAACTTCTGGTTTTTAGAGCTCCTTTGACTGTATAATTATGGACAATGGATTAGGAACCTATATCATCATCATCATCATCATCATCAGTTTTTTAAAAACATTTTTAGAGTCATAGCAAAATTAGGTGGAAGGTACCGAGATTCATATTCCTCTGCACACATGTAGAGTCTCCATCACAAACATCCCTCACCGGGGTGGTCCTTTATTACAATTGATGAGCCTATACCTCAAATCATTATCATTCAAAGTCCATAGTTTATCTTACGGTACATTCTTGGTGTTATGCATTCTAGGGGTTTGGAAAAATATATAATGACATATATCCTCCATTATACAAAATATTTTCACTTCCCTAAAAATCATCTATGCTCCACCTATTTATTTTACCCCTCTCTCAACCCCTGGAAGCCACCGATCTTTTTACTGTTTTATAGTTTTGCCTTTTTTCAGAATGTCCTATAATTGGAATCATACAATATGTAGCCTTTTCAGATTGGCTTCTTTCAATTAGCAATATGCACTTACGTTTCCTCCATGTCTTTCCATGGCTCAGTAGCTCATTTATTTTAGGGCTGAATAATATTCCATTATCTGGATGTACCAGTTTGTTTATCTATTCACCAACATCTTAGTTGCTTCCAGGTTTTGGCAATTATGAATAAAGCTGCTACAAACATTCATGTGCAGGTTTCTGTGGGGACATAAGTTTGTAATTCCTTTGGGCAGCTACCAAGGAGCATGATCGCTGGATCAAATGGTAAAAATATGTTTCGTTTTATAAGAAACTACCAAACTGCCTTCCAAAGTGGCTGTGCCATTTTGCATCCCACCAACAATGAGTGAGACTTCTCATTGTTCCACATCCTCACCAGCATTTGGTGTTTTTGCTTTCATTTAGTTAAAAAAAATTTTTTTTGAAAGCAGGGAAGAAACAGAGACTCCCAAATGCACCCTGACCAGGATCCACCAGGCAACCTTGTCCTAGGCCAATGCTTGAGTCAACCAAGCTATTTTTAGTGTCTGAGGCAGATGCACTCTAATCAACTGAGCTATCCTCAGTGCCCATGGCCAATGCTTGAACCAGTTGAGCCACTGGCTGCAGGAGAGGAAGGGAGAAGAGGGGAAGAGAGAGGATGAGAGAAGCAGATGGTTGCTTCTCATGTATATCCTGACAGGGGATCAAACCTGGGACGTCCGCATACCAGGCCAATGTTCTATCCACTGAACAAACCGACTGGGATCAAAATATTTTAAAATTTTTCTTGATACTCCTACTTTGACCTATATATTATTTAGAAGCATATTGTTTAATTTCCAAGTATTTTGGGATTTTCCAGCTATCTTTCTGTTACTGATTTCTAGTTTAATTCCACTATGGTTTGAGAGCAACATCATATAATTTCTGCTTTTTAAAATGTGTTAGGATGTGCTTTGTGGCCCAGAATCTGGTTTATTTTGGTTAATGTTCTATGTGACCTTGGGAAGGATGTATATTTTACTGTCATTGGATGAAGTAGTCTGTAGCTGTCCATCATATCCAGTTGATTAATGTTGTTTTTGAGTTCAACTATGTCCTTACTATTTTCTGACTGCTGGATCTGTTCATTTTTGATAATGAGGTGTTGGAGCCCATAGCTACAATAATAAATTCATCTATTTCTTCTTGCAGTTCTATCAGTTTTGCCTCATATATTTTGATGCTGTATTGTTAGGTGCATACATGTTAAAGATTGTTATGTTTTCTTAGATAGTTTATGCCTTTCTTATTATTCCTGACAAGATTCCTTGCTCTGAAGTCTGCTCTGTCTGAAATTAATATAGCTACTTTTGCTTTTTTAAAAATTAGTATTAATATGGTTTATCTTTCCCCATTTATTTAGTTTTAATTCATGTGTCTTTATATTTAAAGTGTGTTTCTCTAAAAAACATATAGTTGGGTCTTGTTTTTGCATTTGTTTGTTTGTTTGATCCAACCTGACAATTTCTTTTTTTTTTTAACAGGGACAGAAAGAGAGTCAGAGAGATCGATATATAGGGACAGACAGACAGGAATGGAGAGAGATGAGAAGCATCAATCATTAGTTTTTTGTTGCCATTGCGACACCATGGTTGTTCATTGATTGCTTTCTCACATGTGCCTTGACCAAGGGCCTTCAGCAGACTGAGCCACCCCTTGCTGGAGCCAGTGACCTTGGGTCCAAGCTGGAGAGCTTTTGCTCAAGCCGGATAGGCCCGTGCTCAAGCTGGTGACCTCAGGGTCTCAAACCTGGGTCTTCCGCATCCCAGTTCAATGCTCTATCTACTGCACCACCACCTGGTCAGGCCCAACCTGACAATTTCTGACTTTTATTTGGTAACCTGACAATTTCTGACTTTTATTTGGTAAATTTAGACCATTAATACTGAGAGTGATTAATGATGTAGTTGGATTAATATCTACCATATCTGTTACTGTTTTCTATGTGTTACCTTTGTTTCTATTTGACTTACACTCATTTTGCCTTTTGTGATTTTTAATTGAACATTTTATATACTTTGCTTTCTCTCATTTTTAGCATATCTATCATATTTTTTACCTTTTTTAGTGGTTGTCCTAGCGCAGGGGTCCCCAAACTACGGCCCGCGGGCCACATGCGGCCCCCTGAGGCCATTTATCCGGCCCTAGCTGCACTTTCGGAAGGGGTACCTGTTTCATTGGTGGTCAGTAAGAAGAGCACAGGATGCATCCGCACCCATAGTTCCCATTGAAATACTTGTCAGTTTGTTGATTTAAATTTACTTGTTCTTTATTTTAAATATTGTATTTGTTCCCGTTTTGTTTTTTTACTTTAAAATAAGATATGTGCAGTATGCAAAGGGATTTGTTCATAGTTTTTTTTATAGTTTGGCCCTCCAACGGTCTGAGGGACAGTGAACTGGCCCCCTGTGTAAAAAGTTTGGGGACCCCTGTCCTAAAGTTTGCAATATACATTTAAAACTAATCTTAAGTTCACTTTCAAATAATGCTATATCACTTTATGAGTAATTTGAGTACCTTATAATAATAAATTAATCTTAATTCCTTCCCCCCCTTATCTCATTGCTGTCATTTAGTTCATAAGAGTGTGTGTGTGTATGTGTGTGTATATATTCATAAGTATGTGAATATATATACATATATTCTTATATAGCATACCTATGTATATATGCATACAAACAAACATAATTATATTGTTTTCATTCTGTCTAAAGAACTCCTTTTAATATCTTGCAAGCTAGTCTACTGGCAACAAATTTCTTCAGTTGTGTTTGTATGAGAAATTCTTTATTGCTTCTTCACTTTTGAAGAGGAATTTTGCAGGTTACAGAATTCTAAGTTGATATTTTTACCCCTCAACAATTTAAATATTTCATTCTACTCTTTTCTTGCTTGAATATAGTTTTGCAGGAAAAGTCAGATAGAATTTTTGTTTTGCTCCTTGATAGGTAAGATATTTAGATATTTTGTCACCATGGCATTTCTCTTCATTACTCTTTCTATAGTTTAAGTATGATATGCTTAGGTGTTTTCTTTGTTTTGTTTTTTTAAATTTTGCTTTTTTCTGATCCAGATCTGTGGTTTGGTGTCTGATATTAATTTAGGCAAATTTTCAGTCATTATTGTTTAATACATTTTTTTCTGCTCCTTTCTCTCTTTTTTCTCCTTTGCTATTCCCTTTTTGTATATGTTACACCTTTTGTAGCTGTCTCTCAATATCTTATATATATTTTTTCAGCTTTTTTTTTTTTTTTTTCTATTTGCCTTTCAGGTTGGGAGGTTTCTATCGAGAATCTTAAGGTCAGGGATTCTTTCTTTAGCTCTGCTTAGTCTACTAAAAAGTTCAAGGGGAGCAGTGTGGAGAAAGGGAAGTAAAGAGGGACAAATATATGGTGATGGATAATAATTTGACTTTGAGTGATGGGCACACAATGCAATCAACAGATCAAATGCTGTAACGATGTTTACCTGAAACCTATGTATTCTTATTGATCAATGTCACCCTATTAAATTTAATTTCTAAAATAATAATAATAATAATAAAGAAAAAGGAGAAAAGAAAAAAAAAACCCATCAAAAGCATTCTTAAATTCTTAATTTCTGTTATGGCTTTTTAAATCTCTAGCATTTTTACAGGGATTTTTCTTGAAATTTATATCTCTCTACTTACATTGCCTATCTGTTCTTGCATGCTGTCCACTTTTTCCACTAGAGTCCTTAGCTATTAATCATCATTGTTCTAAATTCCTAATCTGCCATATCTGAGTCTGTTTCTGATTAATGTTTGCTCTGTCTCTTCAAATTGTGAGGGTTTTTTTTTTTTTTTAATTTTAGTATGCCTTGTAAATTTTTTTTGGTGGATATACTTGTTGTATCAAGTGAAAGGAACTGCTGTAAATAGCCTTGAGCAGTGTGGTGGTGAGGTATGGGCGAAGGGAAGTTCTCTGTAGTCCTATGATTAGGTCATAGTCTTTTAGTAAACCTGTCCCTGAACTGTGAACAAGTGTTTCCCACCCTCCTTTTGGTGGGACAGGATGGCTAGAGTCGCATATTTTACCTTCTTCCCTGTTGAAGGCGAGAGAGACCTGGAATTGTGTTTTTCTATTCCCCCAGGTCAGTTAAGCCCTGACAGAACTCCAGCAGATGGGGCTGTGGTTATATTGTTTTCCCCGAGGGAAGACCTTGTTAAGGAAAATAAAATGCTCTAGCATATTTTAAATGGTTTCCTTTTCTCCCTCCCTACCAGGTGCTTGAGGGGATTTTTCTCTGATATTTACTTTGAGAACCTGATACAGCACCAGAATATAAAACTGTAAGTGTGGGGGCCTCCCGATGATTGGGTACCACTGGAGTTTTTATCTCAGCTTTCTCCCACTCTGAGCCTCCAGAAATTTATTACTTACATTTTAGGTTTCCCTGCCCCAGCAAAGAGATAGGAAATGAGTGTAAGCAAACCAAAACTGGAGTATTCATGGGACTAAAGAATTTAGAATTAGGATGATTTCACATTTAACTAAAGGTAAACCTTTCAAACTGGGTTAAACAATAGTAAATGGCATTGTCTCACATAATGAGAAGCCCAGATGCAGAGAGGGCCCCATTCTGTCAACGCTTTGGCTCTTCCTTTGCTGCTCTGTGATCTCTGGTTCTGCCTGATTCTATTAGCTTCATCTTTAGGTTTGCATGACCTGACAATATCTAGAGGAAGAGAAAGTTTCTCATTCAATTCTCTTTTTAAAGTGTGGGTAAATCTTTACCAGAACTCCCCCCACCACCATCCTTCAGTGCAGATATTTACTCACTCCTCTTTGGCTAGATAAGTGATAAGGAGAGATGGGTTATCGTATCTGCTGCTGATCGTAGGAGGTATATAGATGTTAGAGAGTCAACAACTGTGACCACAGCAAGAAAAGGGTAGCATTCTTAGGATATGAAGTAGGCAAGTGTTATTTATGTCATCTTGCTTTATGTAAAACAATTATTAGTGTCATCCTGGGGGATGGTGGAATGGTATGAGGTGGCAGCTTAGAGAGTAACAGAGGTTTGCAAAGAAGTGCAGGACGTGGCTGCGGGACACCTCTCCACTGGGAGCCTCTGCTTGAGAGTCTTGGTTGTCACAGAGTTAGTGACCGTTTCATCTTGGGCACTCCCAACTCCAGCAGGAAGACTGTGGCTCTTCATGAAACTAGGGTTTAAGCATTGAGTCAGACTCAAACCACTTGAAAGCTTACCTTCATCCTCAGTATATTTTAAATTGATCATAGCAAAATTTTACAAACTGAGTTGGCTTTGAGGAACAGAAAATGACATTTTGGTCACAAGATAAGAGCGTCAACTAGCTCTTTCTTATGTAGGCATAAACTTGAAAGCATTTTACTCTGAATTATCATGGGCAAATTGTAAAAGTAGCAGAAATGACTGGGTTCCAAGGTATAATCTGGCCTGGCCATACCCATTGGAAACTCTTTTACTAATGTGGAAAAATAGGGTGGCTTTAGAAGCTAATAAAGATAATTTTTAGTTGAAATTTAACTGCAGATCACTTTTTTATTTCCTTCCAGTTCTAATGCTTCTGGCTAAAAGCATTAATGCACGTTAGTGTAAAGAGAATTTTCTTATGCTCAAGCTTTAACCTGTTTAGTAATCTCTCTAATCTTGTTTATATCAATTTATTCAGCCTAAGAGTCGAGTAGAAGAATAATTAGGGTGAAGACACCAAGAAGAATATCCGTCATTCAAAGGTTCCAGCAGAGGAGTTAATGTTTTCCTTTTTGGACATTTGAAGGAAATGGTAGAAAATGATAAATATACTGTCTTGTGTATTTTGATGTTTTTGAGCTCTTCTGAAATTTCTAGCACACGCTAGTGTAAGGTCAAGTTTGGGGGGGCATTAATTTCTTTTCATTAAATATTTCTGTATCCATCAATTTTAATGTATACCATGTTCTAAAATAACACTGAGCTGGCTCTTTCCCCAAGCTTATAAATATCAAATAATCCTGAGTCAGAAACACAAGGGTAGAATTAATGTAAGAACAAGACCTTCCAGGAATCAGCTAGATCAGAACTATAGAATTAAAATATTAAATATAAACTGAAAGGGTCAAGTGAACCAAAAACAATGTAAAATATACTTTGAATTACAGGTGCTATCTGGCTAGCATTTAATTAGATGAAGGGCAGGGTTAAGCTTCAGCAGGAAATGCTCACATCTTATACACTAAGTACTTACAATGGCATTGTTCTAAGCATTTTCTATTGTAGTATTTCATTTAAGCCTTACAACAACCCTGTGAAGTAAGTACTGTTATCCCCATTTCATAGATAGATGAACTAAGATGCAGCCAGGTTAAATAAAGGATTACATAGCTAAAAATGGGTGGGGCCAAAATTTGAATCCAGACAAATTTATAGCAGTGCTCATATACACCATTTAATTTTACCCTGGACATGGTGGGATTATTATCTGAAGAGAACAACTTGCTGCTATAATTTTCAGTAATGCAAGGTTAGTTGTAGGACTGCTTAGAGTTTAAGGGCAGGGATTATAGAGCCAAACCCCTGCCATTTAGTAGCCAGGTGACCGTGGGTAGGTTACTTTATACCTCTGAGCTGTAAAACTGGGCTGGAAAATGCATCCAGCTGTTCCCCAAATTTAATGTGCGTAAAATCCCTAGTAGATTGTGATTCAATACAGTTGTGGCAGGGCCCAGGAATCTACATTGCAAGTAAAAACCACAAATAATTCTGATGCAAAATGTCCTCAGAAACCTTTGGGAAATACTGAATTCTGTCTCATAAATGAGGTGGGGAGATCAGGCCTGTGAAACAAAGCCTGGGCACAGTCCTGGCACATGGTCGGTGGGTAACAGTGGCCGTGCTTGACTGTTTCATGTTACAGAGACAGACCTAGGTCAGCACAGAGTGAGAGTAGTTTCAGATCTCAGGTGATATTGAAGATGAAGGGACATAGTATGTTAGGATGATGATATTCAATATTCTGGTACCTTTTAAAAAACTGGTTTTAGAGAGAGAGAAGTAGGGGGAAAGAGAGAGAGAGAGAAACATCAATTTGTTGTTCCACTTATTGTACATTTCATTGGTTGTTTCTTGTATGTCCCTGACTGGGGATCTGAACCCACAACCTTGGTGTATCAGGATGATACTCTAACCAGGTGAGATAACTAGCCACGGTATCTTTTGTTTTTGGTTAGGTATCATAAACGAGTAGAAGGGGGAAGTTACCAATTCCTTTTGTTGTCATCCCCAAATCTCCTTGAAAGTACTTAATTAGGCTTGACTTTAGCTTTAACAAGAGATGTACTTTATCGTAAGGGTCCCTCTGCTCTTCCTCTCTCCTTTTTTCCTTACATATTTGCACGTGCCAATTTCTTTCACTAGGAGCAGTCTTTCACTCTCCAATTTGCTGTGAACAACAAAATGCGAATATCTAGATGAAGTAATGTTTAGTTTGACTATGTTTCAAAGAAGTGTCATTAGCTTAACTAATGTGCATAATCATTTAATAAATCCTTCCTGGTTTTGATAGGGTGAAGTAGTGAAGGAAACTGTACCTAAAACAAAGGAAGGA
The DNA here is from genome assembly GCA_037038555.1 of Rhynchonycteris naso. NCBI lineage: Eukaryota > Metazoa > Chordata > Mammalia > Chiroptera > Emballonuridae > Rhynchonycteris > Rhynchonycteris naso. The sequence goes on along the minus strand of CM072996.1, from coordinate 104,462,305 downwards.
AGTCCATGGGGACGGGGCAGCTGGCCAAGGTGCAGAAAGAGTACTGAGCATGACTCATGAACTATGCACGTGCCTAGTGTTCAAAATTGTTTGCAGTGTTGTATTAATCTTATTAATATTTTGTAACTAGACTCTTGTGGAAATGAGAAAATGGTTAAATTTCTCACCTGGATCAAAAAGGTGCTTAACAGAGAGAATGTGTAGAAATAGAAAACCTAAGATCAAATTGACTTGGGGAACATAAGTCCATGTGGCATTGACAGAAACTTGGGGGTGGACTTTATGTTTGCACAGGTTGTGGTTTTTGAGTTGGGGTTTGAGCCAGCTTACTTGGTTATTGGCATTGAAAGGGTACTGGATGCCATTTGGATCGCATGTCATTAATCCAATGACTTTACAGCAAATTGGCTAAATTAAAGAATCCTAATAGTGTAGCTTTACCACTAAGATATCAGAACACTTTTAAATATGTTTCTTTTTCTCTTCTGAATAGGGAGAAATCCACACATAAATCTAAATATGAAAATAATCTAAAGATAAAATGGTGACTTGGTTCTTATGCTGTAAAAGTATACAAATAATAAAAATGCCTTTTGTGCTAGATATTCTACATTAATTCAGCCTCCATTTCTTTCAGTTGGAGAGGTTGAAAAGTTAAACTACAATTCCTAGGCTCCCTTGCAGCTAGGGTTCTGGATGTGAATTCAATTCTGTCAATTAATGAACCCAATAGAGATGTGAAGAATGAAAGTAAGGTAGAAATCATCTTACTTCTTGTAGGTTCTTGACTATGCCTGCTGGATATGTTTCTAGAGGTGTGAAGCTTTCTCACAGAAGCATTCCAGGGTCCCGTCTCTAGCTTCCTGGATGTTTAGGGGGCATCCGAAACTTTAGTCATTCCCGCTTGTGAGGATAGTGTTCTACTCCTGATACGAGCCCCTGTGGCCATACAAATTCTGTGAATCTGCCTTTTTCTAGCCATAGACAATCAATATATGTTTCGCTAGGCCAATCAGAATCTCTCTCTCTTCTGTGATTTAGAATTAGAACACAGATTCTAGTTTTGTGGCCCTTAAATTTCATGTGCATAAGGTTCATGAAGAGTTTGTGGAAATGGAAGAATTTAGTGCTCTACTTCTGGTGGGTCCCAGAAACGTCCATTTCCAACAAGTACCTCCATGAGATTCTGATGCAGATCACACATAGAGATGGCTCTAGATGGTTGCTGGGCAAGTCAACTGATAGGATACATGGAGCCAGGACCACAACAACCATTGTCTCTCTGCAGAAGCAAAGAAAAGTGAGTCTACTTTAGACAAGTGGGCATGGGGGAGGAGAAGAGACAGCGGCAGGGATGGTGGTAGAGGGAGATAGGGAAAGAAAATGAGGGACAGAGATAAAGAAGAGAGAGAATGTGCTTTTCTTGGTAATTCTTGTTCTCTAGTAGACCCTTCTGAGTCCTGGCTATACTTCCTCACCTTGGATATCATGTTATGTCCTAGTTTTTAAATATAATTAGGAGGCACATAAAGATGTTTTGGTTATAATAATGGGGTGCATATATGATAGTGATGCCATAAGATTATAATAAAACTGAAAAATTTCTGTCACCTGCTGATATTGTAGCCATCATAACATCATAGCACAATGCATTACTCATATGTTTGTGATGGTGCTGTGTGAACAAACCTACTGCACTGCGGGTCATATAAGAGTATATCATGTACAGTTGTTTACAGTACATAATATTTAATAATACAACTATGTTACTGGTTTATGTATTTACTTTTAATCATTATATCCTAGTGTAATCTTTCCACTTAAGAAAGCAAGTTTGCTGTGAAGCAACGTGCCACGCTACACGGCAGCAGTCTCTTACATCTTGTTTATCATGTCTCTTAATTGCATCATTTTCTCTTGTGCTTGACTTAATTTCCTGTTCTATACAGTAACATGAGGTACAGGCCTGTAGCCTAGAAGCAATACTCTACACCTAAGCAATAGGTTAGGTGTGCAGTAGGCTATACTACATAGGTTTGTGTAAGTGCACTCTATGATGTTCACACAACTACAAAACCACCTAATGATGCATGTCTCTGAACTATCCCTGTGGCTAAGCAGTGCATGACTGTACCTGATTTTAATTTGAACTCATTTAAGTTTTCTTTTTAAATTATCTTTCTCAGAGATCAATGGTTTACCACTATTTAATCCAGTGCAGAAGGGAAATCCTGAATAGAAACTACCATTTAATTGAAAGGACATCTCTTTCATTCAGTCCCCAAACCTCACAAATATAAGTTGATTCTGCCATCTAGGCCTGGCTGGATAGCTCAGTGGATAATGTGTCTTCCCTTTATACCAAGGTTGTGGGTTTGTCAGGGCCCATATCAGAAGCAATCAGTGAGTACACAACAAAATGGAACAATGAATTGAGTTGATACTTCTCTCTCCCCCCCACCCCCAATTTTCTTTCTGTCTCTCTCTCTCAAATCAATGGAAAAAAAAATTTTTTTTAAAGGAGTACTTGTATCAGGAGTCAGAAAACATTTTCCGTAAAGGACCAGATACTAAACATCTTGGGCTCTGTGGGCCATCCATTCTGCTGCTGTGGATTGAAAGCAGCCATAGACAATACATAACCAAATGAGCATGAAGGTCTTCCAATAAAAATTTATTTACAAAAACAGGCTGCGAGCTCAATTTGCCAGGATGAGAGTTTGTCAATTCCTGATCTATAGCATTGAGAAATTGCTAAGCAATATAGAAAAATATATATAGTTACCTAAATTCCTATGAACTTTGGTAGACATACTGGAAATGATAATTTACTTTGTGGTTCTGAAAAAATTAAATTACAGTAATAACATTTTCCAAAGAATTATATACGCTTCTTTAAATAACTTCCACTTTTCCTTCTACCTCAGATATTAAAGAACACTAGGATAAAAGAGAAGGAGAAAAAAGTTTAGGTGTGCCAGGCACACTAGTTAAAGTGCTAGCTGAATATTGCTGTAAACACAATGTGGTTTTTAGTATTTTACAATAAAGTAAATGTTGAAGTTATTCCAGGAAATACTGTAACCATCATACAACTATAACCAAGTAGTGCCAATTTAGTCAAGTAAAACATGGTGCATTAGAGTGCAATTTAATGTGTTGTGGGAGATTCTCATGAACTTGGAAGCCTGGTTATGACCACAGTGACTATACCCAAGAGGAGCCAAAGAAATTTTACAGGATACCTGAAAATATAGAATAAGAGCAAGGTTGCCTTAGGAATAATCAGCACTTCTATTTATTGGGATATTTGGTTTACTTCAAGAAATATTAAGACAAAGCAAAGCAGAAATACTTAAACAGCATTAAATAGCAGGAAATTCTACCTATGGAGAATGACAAAACCAAGTGCTCTGAAGAGATATGGTCGCAATGGGATATATATGGGGAGAAATAGGTGATGAAAGGCGGATAAATAAATGATGTAGTCATTGTAATTCTAGCAGAAAGTGGGGCTTGGGAACAGTGAAGTCTTAGAGACGCAGGGACTTGCTCCTCCTGATGGCAGCCGCCTCAGTGACAGACGACGTGCTCCTTTGAGGCTGCCTCTCTGGTTTCTTTCGGGTGGCTCGCAAATAGAGTGCAATTTAATGTGCTGTGGAAGATTTTCATGAACTTGGAAATGAAAGTTCATGGAAATGTTTATCCTTGTTTCAGGATAAACAAGGGGTGAATGACCACTGTTCATGCTTCCTCCCATGATGTGGGGCCACACAGATGGTGTCATTGTGTTGGCTGATTTAGGAAATTTGGATGGGGTTATCCTCCAGTGATGAACACTACTTGTCAGCTATGAGTGGGTCAGAGTTCTTTGCACTCTGCGGAATACCAGTGCTGGCCTACAGAGATGCTCCTCCTTCACGTGGTTTTCCTCTGCCTACCGTGAGCGGGCACAATGAGCCTAGAATTTAATATCAGTGATTAGTACTTGTGCCTGACTGTAAAGTGTGCATTAGAACCTGCAAACAGGCATATAATGCTACTCTCTTAGAATTGAATTAGTAAAATAACACAAGTAACACATGAGGGATGAGTACCTTTAAAAAAAAACAGTGAAGTTTCATAGGTTAAAAGGAAGCATGGCAAGGAATGGAAATTAAATCTAGATGGAGGTTGAGAAAAAGAGGTACCCTAATTGAATTTACAGCTCTATCTGAAGGACGACTCTGAGAACAAGGAAGATGAGGGAGATAAACTGGAGACAAAAAGAACAACCTGGAGCGTAAGGATTGTCCATATGTGGCCTGACCTGTGGTGGCACAGTGAATAGGTGTGGACCTGGAGTGCTGAGGTTTCTGGTTCAAAACCCTGGGCTTGCCTGGTCAAGGCACATATGAGAAGCAACTATGAGTAGATGCTTCCCATTCCTGTCCCCTTCACCACCACCTGTCTCTCTGTCTCCTCTCTCTAAAATCAGTAAATAAAATCTTAAAAAAAAAAAAAAGGTTATTTAGCCTGACCAGAGGTGGTGTGGTGTATAGAGCATCAAACTGGAATGCTGAGTACCCAGGTTTGAAGCCCCGAGGTTGCTGGCTTGAGTATGGGGTCATCAGCGTGATTGTGGGGTCATAGACATGACTTCCATGGTCACTGGCTTGAGCCCAAAGGTTGCTGGTGTGAAGCCCAAGATTGCTGGCTTGAGTAAGGGGTTCCTGACTTGGCTTGAGCCCCCAATCAAGGCATGTATGTAACACAATCAATGACTCAGTAAAGTGCTGCAAAAACACTGAGTTGATACTTTTCATCATTCTTCATGTCTCTCTCTCTCTCTCTCAAAAATAAATAAATAATAAAAAAAAGAATTGTCCATGTGTTCTCAGCTTCACCCTTTAGCAAGGGTGCTCTGACCAGCTGGTAGGAACTTCTCCACCCAACTGGCTGTTATATTGATATGATGATCGTCATAGAGTGTGTTAGTTGTGCTGAATGTTCCATGTGAACACCATTTGATCCTGACAAAACCTTAGGTGATTATTACAATGCCTACTTTACACCTGGGCTCACCAAGGCTGGGAGGGGTTAAATGATTTCCGCACTATCTCACAGCTGGTTAGGCAGAGCTTATACTGAGCCCATCTGTCTGACATGGGAGCCCAGCTCTCAGTTCCTGCTCTTCTGCCTCTTGTACATGTTTTCCTCGTGGAGGTGCGGATATGAGGCTAGGAGAGATTGATCCTCCTAGCCTTTAACATCATTTGGTTAACACACACACACACACACACACACACACACATATATTTATTTATTTAATTCTGTACTTGTTAACAATATTGGTTGGGATAGGCCAAACTGTTATAACAAACAAGACCCCAAAATACAGTGGCTTAAACACAATAGAAGTTGACTTCTCTCTTGATCGACAACCAGAGCAAAATTGGCGAGTGCCTCTCTTCCATATGGGGAATCAGCAATTCAGATTCCTTCCCACTTGTGTCTTGATCATTCTCTAGAGTCCCGTTTCCATCTATAACAAGCTGGCAGGCAGAAGGGGAGAGGAAGAGCACGCAGAAGGTTTCAAATCCACCACACTTGAGTTCAAATATGCGCTCCACTATTGGCAAACTATACCCTAAGCATGAATCTGCTCAGCCAGAGGTGAATTAATGCCAGTTGAGGTCCCAGGCAAAGAAGAAAATATTGGGCCCCTTAAAAAAAGAGAGAGATGGGGAAAATAAAGATACGTGTTAACCATATTTTCAAATAAATAAAAAATATTATGTACTATTAATGTTAAAATTGCACATATGAAACCAAACTTGGTGTCATTAGAAAAAAGTGTAAAGTTGGGGTTTTGTGGGGCCCTTTAGAAGTTGGGGCCCAGGGCGCACGCTCGGTGTGCCTGCTGTTAAATCTGCCTCCACGCTCAGCCTCAGTTCCTGATCTGAGGTTTAAATGAGGTGTCACATGCTGAATGCAGTGCTCAGCTTAATAAATATTAGTGGTGTATTATGTACCTGGCATACTTTCCTAAAAACGGCTCTGTGACTTAGTTTATTACCATTTTACAGAAGAGAAAACTGAGGTCATGTAGCAAATAAATGGCAGAGCTGGGACTGGAACTTCAAACCCAATCCTAACCATTGAACAATACTTTCTCATAGGTTAAGTGTGGGAATAATTGGCCTCTGGCATAAGAGAACTGAGTTCCTTACACTCTATTTAAATGCTTTCAATAGCACCTAGAGGTAAAAGGAACATTACAATCACATTTTTTTTCCATCTGTCCTAGGTCTGGAGAAAGGCGGGCTGCCTTCAGTAAAGTGTGTGGCACCAGCGGACTGCTGGTGAACAGCATGTGGAAATACTTGCTGATATAGACCAACAGTGAACTTGAATAACTTTCTTTTCCAAGGGAGATCTTTTAAAATACTTCTTTTTAGAGAGTAACCACCAGACTAGGCTATACTTTAAGAAAACAAGTTTGGATGAAGAAGATAGAGTTTTTAAAAAATATTATTATACTTTTACAAGTCAAAAACCATATGGAATTTCCACTCTTGCATAGTTCATAAATGACTTTTCCTGGTTTTCTTGAAACTTGATCCTCCAAACTCCAAACTCAGCAAAGTCTAAAGATGAGTTGGTGTCTGGAACTGATATTCTGAAGGATAGCCTTACTGAGTTACACAGCATGAGTTGTCCAGGAAGGAAAGGAGACTTAAAGATTAAGAAGGATGAGACATCTTTTTCTGCCATCAGATTTTGATCTGTTCTTACCTCTCAAAGCTCTACTAATTTTTCTACTTTTGGGCGAAAAAAGTACTCCTCTTGTGTTTTTTATTTTTTGTTTTTATGCAGTGATCTATATACAAAGTAGGCAAAGTTGAACAGAAACAGAAACTCTTTGGCAATGTAATTATTTGCACTTTGGATTAATATATGTATATACGTGTATGTATATATGTATGTGTGTATATATTTTTTAATGAGAGAGAGACAGAAAGAGGGCCAGACAGACAGGAAGGGACAGAGATGGGAAGCATCAATTCTTTGTTGCAGCACCTTAGTAGTTCATTGATTGCTTTCTCATGTGTGCCTTGCCTCAGGGGCCACAGCTGAGCCAGTGACCCCTTGCTCAAGCCAGTGACCTTGGGCTTCAAGCCAGTGAGTGACCTTTGAGCTCAAGTCAGCAACCATGGGGTCATGTCTATGATCTCATGCTTAAGCCAACAACCCTGTACTCAAGCTGGGTGAACCCACACTCAAGCTGGTGACTTCGGGGTTTTGACTCTGGGTCCTCTGCATCCCAGGCCAAAGTGCTATTCACTGTGCCACTGCCTGGTCAGGCTGAATTCATATTTTTAAAATTATTTTTCTACATTTATTTAATGAGGGTGTGATTGTGACTGAGAAAAGTAATTCTTGTTTTTTCCTTAAGGATATTTGGAAGAAGCAAGAACAATTGTACATTTTGCCAATTATGTAAGAAAGCTGAGAAAACTAGAGGTAGTGGTACATTTCCAATATATTTCTGTAATGTTTGGGTTGATTTTTATGGATTGTTAGGCTAGCCTCATCCTCAATGTAGTTCCGATGCAAGACTCCCCTTGTATTGGTTAGCAACTGCTTGCTAACCGATTATTCTGAAATATGGTGGATTAACCGTTTATTATCACTCACTCGTCTATGGTACCACTGGGCAGGTCTGATAACCTGGGCCAGGCTGGGCTGACATTGGCTGGGCTTGTTCATATGTTTTCTATGAGCTGGTTGGGAGCTATCTTGTTTAGGGAGGTCTTGGCTGGCATGAATCACCTCTATACCAAATGGTCTCTCATCTTCCCAGCTTGCTATCCCAGAATTCTTTTGCTCATAGTGGAGGTAGGAGTCCAAGGGAGAGAAAAGCTGAGACACATGAGGTCTCTGATGGTCTGACTTCAAATTGATGTGTCACTATTTCTGCTTCAATCTGTTTGCCAGAGCAAGCCTCAAGGTCAGCCAGGCCAAAGTATGGGGTGATGCAGTCTGCCAGTTAATAGGAAGAACTGCAGAGTCATGTTGCAACAAGCATGGATAAACATGGGCTGGTGGAGAACTGACGCCACATTATAATCTCTCTACTGTGGCTGCAACAGGAAAGTCATGCAGTAAATGAAATGTGTCTTTGGTAATTAACTGCTCCCTTTCCTATGTTAGGTGAAAGCTCAGTGGATTTGAAGTTAAAAGAACAGGTTTATTGGGGTGGTAAACACAGTAGAGTCTATAGATGATGTGTTGTAAAGTTGTGCACCTGAAACATGTATAATTTTGTTAACCAGTGCCACCCCAATAATTTTAATTAAAAAAAAAATACAAGCCCTGGCCAGTTGGCTCATTGGTAGAGTGGCAGCCCTGCATGTGGAAGTCCTGGGTTTGATTCCTGGTCAGGGCACGCAGGAGAAATCTGCTCTCCTATCTCTCTTTCTCTCACTCACTCTCTCCCTCCCCTTTTCCTCCTCCCGCAGCCATGACTGGAATGGTTGAAGCAAGTTGGCCCTGAATGCTGAGGAGGGCTCCATGGCCTCACCTCAGCTGCTGAAATAGCTCGGTTGCCCAGCTACAAAGCTGCGGCCCCTGATGGGCAGAGCAATTTCCTGTAGGGGGCTTGCCAGGTGGATCCCAGTTGGGGCGCATATGGGAGTCTATCTCTTTGCCCCCTTGCCTCTCCCTTTATATAAACAAACAAACAAATAAATAAAAAATAAAAATACAAAATGTAATTTAAAATAAATTTCAAGGTTTCTTTCTAAAAAAAGAGCAAGTTCAGCTCTCAGCTCTACTATGTCTTTTGTCTGTCATTTTGCTCTCTGAGAACTAACTTATGATGTAATGTGATCTGTTCACCTGCCTTCTGAGGTGTTTTTCTGTTTTGTTTGTCTGTCTGTTTGTTTGTTTGCTGTATAAGTACCCAAGTGTTTAATAAATAAGGTTAAAAACAAACTAACTAACTAAAAACTCCGTTTCAGATGTTCAAAGACTATATACTGGTTCTTGGGCTCTGAAGTCCCTCCTCCACCACCACCCTGTCCCTGCCTTGTACAAGTGTCTTTGTTTCATTTAGGTTTGTCTCTCCACCCTGGTCTTACTATGTGTGTGGGAAGAAGTGATTACAGAAACATGATCCTTGGCAGAGATTGTTGGTATTGTTCAAATTCTAGGTCTTTTTCTTGGGAACTGAGCTATGTTACATCTCCCAGCCTCTTGCTGATGGCTGTGACTATATGAAGTGGTGCCCAGCCCCCAGGTATGACTTTGAAAAGCCTTCAGCCATGGCCAGGTAGCTCACTTGGTTGGAGTGTCTTCCTGACGTACTAGGTTATGGGTTTAATCCCCAGTCAGGGCACTTACTAGAATCAACCAGTGAATGCGTGAATAGGTAGAACAGCATATCAATGTTTCTCTCCTTTCCTCACTTTCTCTCTCAAATCAATTTTAAAAAGCCTTCAAACATGCTTCTCTGACTCTTTCCCACTTCTAGCTTACCTGGTTTGAAATATTGCCAGGGTCATCTTGAAAGCCATGTGTTGAAGACAGCAGAACTGCTGTCAGGCTGTTGACCCTGAAGGCGGGAGGTGCTGCTGGCGTGCCTGCCTCAGACTACAATGTGAGTGAGCAAAAGGCTTCTGTAATGTCTGAGCCATGATGCATTTGCGAGTCCACTTGCTATAGCAGTTTAACATCTGCCTAATGCACACACTAATTTTCAAATCATCTAATGAGGTAGATACTATTTACTTATATAAAGAAGAACTGAGGCCCAAAGTGAGGAAGTGACTTTCTCAGGTTATACAAATGGCAAAGCGAGGTTTGAACTTGGGTCAGTCTAATCTCATTCACACAGAGAACACAAATATTTCATTCATACAGAGAGAGGAGCGTACCAGAGTTGTACTGTAGAAATTCTCATCATACTTTTACATGTGGGACAAAAACCACTTTATTATAGATTAATGAGCTAAGAGAGCAATTCTTACAACATTCTGAACCCAATTTGGGCAAGATGCAATGTGCCATGACATTATTAGAGTTTGACAGAGTCTAAATCTGCCATTTGCTGTAAGGCACATCATTTAACTTCTATTGGTCTCAGCTTTCCGATCTGGAAAATTAAAGTAAAAATTAAAATGAAAAAGAATTTTGCCTAGGAATCACCGATGAATGGTTATCTATCCAAGTATTTCCCCCCCACTTCCTTTTTGTCAATAACCCTTTCTCAGAAAAAGAAATAAAGTAAAGGCATACTTTGCACCCAATCAAATCTTATAGTCACTGTGTCCTGGGGTATAAAAACATTAAAAAATAGGTTTGTATATTAATAGAAATGATATTTTGAAGATTGAAAGGAATAATAAATATTAATCACATAGCATATATGTACAGTGCCTAGCTTATAATAGATGCTCAATAATATCATGATCTTTTTAATAAGGCATAATGGACTTTGTGTTTGGGTATCGTGTTCAGGCTTGTTTGAGAATTCTGGTTTTTTTTAATTTTATTTTTTGTATTTATATCTTGGGATGTGGTTAAAGTCATAGCATCCTGCTCTGTTTTTGTTTGTTTGTTTGTTTCAGAAAAAGGAGGTAATTTGGGCTGCAGCCATGTTCTCATTAGAGAAATTGAGGGCAGTTAATGGTTTGTGTTCAAGAGCAACAAAGCTCTTTTAGTTGCTTAGCAACTGAAGCTGGGGTGGGGGTGGACAGAGACAGTGTAAGCAGCGGAGAAGAGAAAAGCAACAAGGAGTGTAAAAAAATGACTTTAATGTCCAAGTCATTCCCAGTTGGGTGAATAAAGATTTATATAGCTCTAATATTTATAGCTATAGCCTATTTGTTACATGACTGAAAAATTCACTGAAATAATTTTCAACTCATCAGTGGTTAAGTCACAGTGGACATTTATTGTTCTAATGCAATATATAGACTGTTTATTTAACATGTTGATGGCAAATAAAATGTAGCAATGATTTAGCAACCCCTCTGAATTTAGAAACCCATCCTTCTGCATAGACACTACTGCCACCGTGTGGACAACGCTGGGAGCCTACTGGGAGCTGAAGAATGAGGGTTCATTTCTGGAAATATGAGAGTGATTTGCAAAGTCCCTTAGAATAATATGAAAGTTTCTGGTACACGTTAAAGTTGGCATATAAAAATTTAAATGATAAATTTAAATAATTGTAAGAAATGTAATCTCTTTTGTCCGTGAATACTGACATTTTAAAATAAAATTGCTATATAACTTCTTTAAATATACAGTGAAATTTAAAGGATTTAATTTGTAACATTAGTCATTTTTAAATTACACGACAATGCTATTTTAAATAAGTAATTTTTACATACTATTTTTTTCTCAAACTTATATTTGAATTCCACTTCCCCATCAGAATATCCTAATATTTTATGTATATCTACCTTACTTAAATATAGAACAGGGTCCCCAAAATACCGCCCGTGGGCCGCATGCAACCCCCTGAGGCCATTTATCTGCCCCCCGCCACACTTCTGGAAGGGGCACCTCTTTCATTGGTCGTCAGTGAGAGGAGCACAGGATGCATCCGCACTCATAGTTCCCATTGAAATACTGTCAGTTTGTTGATTTAAATTTACTTGTTCTTTATTTTAAATATTGTATTTGTTCCCGTTTTGTTTTTATACTTTAAAATAAGATATGTGCAGTGTGCATAGGGATTTGTTCATAGTATTTTTTATAACCCAGCCCTCCAATGGTCTGAGGGACAGTGAACTGGCCCCCTGTGTAAAACGTTTGGGGACCCCTGGTATAGAATGTTATACATATAATGTTATATATATTACATTTTATATTTGTATATTTCTCTGTAACAAAAATAAATATATGAATTAGAATTTAAATTACAAAATTTTTGTGACTATAAAACTATAGTAGTTATCCTTATCTTTTAGCACATAATTGATTAAAAAACAAATATCAATAAATAATTCTTAAACATTAAACAGTGGAGCTTTATTTGGAAATTGCCTCTTTGTGAGATAGGGCTTTTTTATTTTTTACAGAATCAGAGAGAGGGATAGATAGGGACAGACAGACAGAAACAGAGAGAGGTGAGAAGTATCAATCATTAGTTTTTCGTTGCCGTTGCGACACCATAGTTGTTCATTGATTGCTTTCTCACATGTGCCTTGATGGCGGGCCTTCAGCAGACGGAGCAACCCCTTGCTGGAGCCAGCGACCTTGGGTCCAAGCTGACAAGCTTTTTGCTCAAGCCAGATGAGCCCGCGCTCAAGCTGGTGAGCTCGGGGTCTCGAACCTGTGTGTTCCGCATCCCCGTCCGACGCTCTATCCACTGCACCACCGCCTGGTCAGGCGAGATAGGGCTTTTTAATATACTACCTCACTTATCTGTGATGAACATTACTGCTAGAATGAATAAAAAGTACACATTGATACTGCCTATTTTTTTCTAGGTGTAAGCCTCAAGAAATTTTATTCAAAGAAGTAAGTAATGAGACTGGAAGAAATTTTAAAGGCAACCTAACTCAATTCTTTGAATTGTTTGTGTGTTACTTGCCAAGTGTGACCTTGTATAACCCCCCATATACAGTATATACTTAATGATCAGTGAACAACTGCTTCATTTTGCTTCAGTGGTATCGAGACCAAAAGAATTGGAAGCTACCTGAATTGCAAAGGGATTTGGTACCCAGCCATTACAATCATTTACTTTCTCAGCACAGATACCAATGATTAAATCTGTCCTTATGATGGACATTCCATAGATTTCTAGTGTACCTATTTAGGCTTCAATTGTAGAGGAGGTAAGATCTGTTTTTATGGGTGAAAGAACTTTAAAATGGAGTAGATGGAAATGAAATACTGTAACAACATAACACATGATGGGACAGTTATACTAGCGAAAGTTGGCCAGAGATTACCAAGGCTATCAAGTTTATCTGTCTTAGTAATTACTAAAATTATCAGTTTTAGAAATAAGTATAAATAGAATTGGAAAATACAAGGAAAGTTGATTATTTCAATATATACCTATCCCTTGAAAACTCTTTTTACATCCTAGGTTGAAATCACTGATTTCTCCCCAACATCAGTCTATGATGAAGTTTTTCATAAGTCTGATACCAAAATGGTTAAGAGGCAGAAATTTTCAACCTGCTGAGTTGACTGCGTTGCAATAACTCTTCTTTATTTTTGCTGCAATGTCTTCATTGAAAAATGAGATGGTGCTGGGAGATGTTAACAGCGACCTTGAAAACCCATGCTATGTTGGTTCTTCCTCTGTTGTACTTTTAAAATAGTGTCAGTTAGGATAGTCTAGATGAGGTTGAGTGAGTAAACAACCCAGATCTCAGAGATTTGAGAACAAGTTTTATTTCTCCTCATGCTTCATGTTCATTACAGGTTGTCTACATCTCTGCTCCTCACTTAAGACAGTGACAGAACAGCCCCTCTGTGGGACATCTGACTTCTTGGTGGAGGGAAAAGCAGACATCGAAGACCATGAGCAGTCTCTTAAAACTTCTGCTCCAAAGCGACTTCCATTTACATCTCGTTGGAAAAAGTAAGTTCATGAGCTCTTCTGAGTTCAACACAGTGAGCTTATACAAACCTCCTCCAGGAAGAAGCAAAAGATATTTTGACCAATATTGCAACTTTTCACATCCATAAGAACCCCAAATCTAGGAATGGTTGACTTAAGAGTAAACAGAGGATAATATTTTCTAAAATTATATTAATGTATTTAATTTTAAAATTACAAATAATCCAACATAGAGAATAGTACAGAGATTAATATAACAAAGACATGAGTACTTATATCCCAGAATTACCAACTGTTAATTTAACATCTGCTATATTGACTTCAGTTCCCTTTGTTAAAAAGAGAAATAGATCATTGTGGATGCTGCTGAAGGCCCTAGCCAATCCTGTCTCATTCCGTCTTTGAACTCCGCCTTTCTAGAAGTAATCTGATTCTGATGCTAGTATGTATTCTTTGTGTCTATTCTTTTTAATGTTTATTACATAATCTAAAATGTGCACATCTTTTGACAATGTTTTCCAATAAGCATTATCAATTTTAGACATATGGTGTTGATGCATATAGATCTAGTTGTTTTGTTCAAGTATTCAATAGTAGCATGCAATATGAACGGGTCACAATTTATCCATGTTGTATTTTTAGTTTCTAGCTTTTTGTTACAAAAATGGAATGACAAACATCTTTCTACATTTGCCTGTGCATAAGACAAGAGTTCCTCTAGCATTTATGCTCTAAAGATGATAGAAACACTTGACCAGGTGGCTTGCAGGGTTGAAAAGCTAATTGCTTTTGCATATCAAATTAAAGCTTTACAAATGGCAGCTACAAAGAGGTTGACTTAACAGGAAGTAGGACTGTGGCCCAGGCCTGTTACTGACAAAGGATGGTAGGTTTTTTAAATGTTGTGTACAGAGAAGCTAGATTCTGAGGCAACAGGTTTTTTTGCAGAGAAACATGGTGTTTATGAGGCAACCCAATGAGGAGGTGAGGAGAAAGCCCACATTTGCCTCCCAGATTAATGATTGGAAGCAAATATAAAGAATGGGGATGAGGAGGGGCTATGCATATTCATTAATTCTGATGTAGGGGATATTCTGATTGGATAGTCTTAGAAGAGGCCATCTAAGGTGAAGAATGTGAAAGCACAAAGTGATTTCAATCTGCCAAAGTTAAATTGGTCACTCTTGTATGTGTCCATATTTGGTCTGGGCACCGGATCGCCCAGACTAATAGACTCCCGCTTTTTGAAGGGCTTTGCATGGTTACAGTGGCACTTCTGTTCCTTGAGTTCTGTGACTTTTGGTTCTGTGATGCTCTGGAGATCAGCTTTGGGTCTTTCAGCTACTGGCTGCACCTGCTCACCTTCTGAGACCCGTCTGACCCAGCTGGGTCTGATGGCCTCTGGAGAGCTGTGAGCTGACCTGGTGTTATCTGCTGAAAAACTAAAAAAAACACACACAAATAAAACCACCCCAAACCCAAAACCAACCAAACAAAAAACAGTAGATAGAAAAAAAACCCCAAAAAACTATTGGAGTCTGTTTTCAGTGTTAGGGTCAGGTTCAGTCTTACCTGAAACCACTGTGAGCAACAGCCTCACAGGCCTTTGCAGGGCCCCTGCGTTGTGGGCAAAGCATCGGAAAGATCACCATCCTGGAAAAAGAGTGTTTCCCCATGGGACCGTGCACGATGAGGTGAACGGAGGACAGAGACCCGCAGACTCAGAGGCTCTTGGGGTTGGATGAGGACGGTCCCACAGGGGATTCCAGGGGTGTGGACTTGGCATCCAAGGAACTCATAGTGGTTGTCAAAGGGATGCAGGGACCAAAGAGCAGAAGGAAAAAATGTCCATCTCAGCTGATGTCAACTTGAACAGATAAGGGCAGAGAGCCTGCTTGTCCTTCTCCTGCCCTGGTGCCACATGATGGCAGGGAGAGGGACTGGGCTGTAGTGAGGTTGCTGATGCTAGCTGGCATCTAGTTCCTCTTTTCCCATCCTAACAGAGCCCAAATTTTGTTCTGGTGTCAGCCCCTCCCTTTCAGAGCCCATGTCTTTCAGTTCCAGAGATAAAGGTTATCCTGTGTCCCTTGCCAGTAGTTGGTCTAGAAATGGACCTGTGACACAATCTGGGCCAATCAGAACTGTGAAGAGATTTTCGGGAGGACTCTGAGACGGTTCTTTTTTACTCCTCAGAAAAAACTTTCAGAGTTGTTTTTTCTCTCCCTTTGATCTTGACTTGTGTGGATCCCTAATCACTGCAACCTGTGGATAAAGCTAACTTACAGAGTAAGAACAAAGAGCCTGGAGTGAAAGTGAGCTGCAGCCATTGTCCTTTCTCTGTGCGTCTAGTGATGGAAGCCAACAAGGTCCTGTACCATTTAAGTTTGCTTCTAGGGATGGCAGGAAGAGTGTGGGGCCAGAAGCGGGCTTGACTGACTGATGTTCTTCAGAATTGACTGATATTAATTTCTGCCACAAGGTAGAATAGAGTCTTAAAATAGGAAATCATTTCAATCACAGAATATATACAAATGGTCCTTGCTTTCCATGGTTCTGATGAGCATGATGTCAGTTACCATGGTTTAGTTCAATAAACTCCAGTCTCCAAATAACATGGTTCAAATTTCAGTTACTATGATATGATATATTAATTGTAATTGGATAAAAGTAGAAACTTTGCTGCTTCAGTCCACAAAGCCCTATATGGAAAACAGGTGCCAATCATGACCAGGGGCCAATCACGTCACTCCTTTCAAAACCTGTTGTTTGTATACAAAGTCTTTCTATGTACACAGCAAAGCATGTAGTTATATTGGTTTTGTGCTTCCCAATGATGAAACACATAACATTTTAATAAAATGAAATGCTATATTTTCAATCCACAGTTGGGAACCCTCATATGCAGAGGACCAACTTAAGTGAGACTCAAGTCATACTCGAATTTTCAACTGCAAAAGTGGTTGGCACTCTTAAACCCTGTGCTCAAGGGTTAACTGTACTTGGAAGAGCAAAATGGCCATGAAAGATGCAGTGAAGCAAAGAACCAGGTAGTGGTCCTCCTGGAGGGAACAGGACTTGAATATAAATGGAGTTAGGGAGAAACAGCCGAGAAAGGGGATGGTGATACTGCCACCATTGGAGAGACTCCGGATATGCAGTTAGAGAAACTTAATGAAGATGAATTTATCCACATAAGTGAGGAAAGTGACTTGTGATGAAAAAGATGATGCCCCAGAGAAAGAGATGCTACTAAAACTTAAACTCTTAGAGATAATTCGAAGAATTGAAAGAGTAAAATTGAGAAGCTGTCCCAAGCTTAGAAACGAGTACAATTCATCCATGACATAGAAAAGATGACCAGTACTTATCGAATTTAGACAATGAGAAGATAAGTACTGTTCAAACTATTCTTGGTAACTTTTTAAAAGAAAAACAGACCTGACCTGTGGTGGCGCAGTAGATAAAGCATTGACCTGGAACACTGAGGTCGCCCGTGTGGAATCCCGGGCTTGCCTGGTCAAGGCCCATATGGGAGTTGATGCTTCCTGCTCCCCCCACCCCGCCCCTTCTCTCTCTCCTCTCTTCTCTGAAAACAAATAAATAAAATCTAAAAAAATAAAAAAAGAGAAATAAAGCGCTTTAATTCTCAATGTTTCTAATATTTTAAATTACATAAATATTAGTTTTACTATTTTTTCATTTTCTGAAATATTTAGTCAACAGTAAGCATTTTTAATGTTTTGATATAAAATTTTAAAGATCACAGAATAATCATAATTGTGCATCTGTGCCTTTGACGCCATCCACTGCCCATTCCTCTGCTGCCCCCCTCCTGCCCCATTTCCCGTGGTCTACTGATGAGCTCATACACACCTTCCCAATCCAGTTCACATGTTCAGATTACTTTGCACAGTTTCAGCTGGCCATGCAGGACTGCCTGTGGAATAGTCACACCTTTTTGCACACCCAAGTTTGTAATCTATAAAAGTCATACATCTTGAAAATTGGATCGGTTTGTGTGGATGACTCCCTCAACATTTTGTTGCATGATTGTACCATACTGGACCGGGATGTTGGGAGTCATGTGTTCTGGTCTCAGCTTTCCGGTTAAGTAGCTGTATGATCCGATGTGAGTCCCTCTTGTTTTAGTTTCCCCTCCATATAATAGGTGAGTGAATAAGATGACTTTTAAGGTTTCTTTGGGAATTACATTTCTATAATTCTCTACCATTATTAAAAAGAGAGGAACAAAGTGGAATGCTGCCCTGCCCCATTACTTACGTTTGATTAGTAACTGTGAATGTTTATGAGTGAGTGAGTGAGTAACTGGGGGGTGGGGGGAGAATTGTCAACAGATAGAAATCATCTATGGTCTCTGCCTTTAAAAGGCTAATATTGATTCCTTTTCAGTGAAAACTAAAAAGGTTTTAGAGGGTTGTTTAGCCTCTAAACGTTAGTGGATTAATTCATTGTTTCTCATGGTTCTACAGAACTTTGTAAAATGTCCTAAAGAAACAAAAAACAACTATGAAATCATTTAAATTAATTTTGTATACATAAAAAATTCTTGTGAATTTAAGTCTCTGATAAATCCTGTATTAAAACAATGGGTGCTTGCCTGAAGAGCCAATCATATTGATGACTACCAGTGGGCCATTTCCAAAAAAGGATTTACATGAGAATAAGACGAACAAAACTACTTTAGTTTTAGATATAATTTCTTAATTTCAGAAGCATTTTCAGGTTCAGAAAGAACATTAAACCAATTTTAACACTAACAACAAATTATTAGCTATCAAAATTTACTTTTATAAAGATGAGCTATTAAGTGCAATAACAGTCATTGAGGAAAATACTAATCTCGGACTATGTGAGTTGATAACTGTTGTAACAGGATGTTAAATGGTGAGCTTGGCAGCAGTGTCAAATTATAGTATAGGCTGCATTCCAAAAATTGAGAGGTTTTGCAAACTGTTACACAACTATTGAATGCTTTCACCCACGAGGCTTGAAAGGTCTGACCTGAGCAAACAGAAAGAGAAATGCATTTTGTGGAGATGCCCTTGGAGGATTATGCTGTGGATCCTCCCTGCTGCTTCCTCAGAGCCACTAAGGGGAGGTGTGGGGCGTTGTTTCCTTCTCACCCCTTTTCTCTAAATGTAGGTGTGTTCTTGTGTGACTCTGGCCCGGGGGACCTATGGGATGTGGCTGTGCCAGCAGCTTTGGCAGTGAAGGGAAGAGGCTGCTGAGTTAGCAGGGTCTTTTCTCCAAAAATCAGAGCACGGGGCACCGATATGGGCTGATGCTTGAGCCAGCCTGGAACTATTCTCAATCCTGCCCAACAATCAGTAGCCTTGCTGGGGCTAGAAGCCTAGGCAAGCACGCTGAGGGTGAGCAGATGCTCAGCAGAGATAGAGGGCCATGCCCTTCTCCCCATTGTCAGTGAGCCCCAGGTGCCACTTTAAATACTTCCATGTAATGAATTCAGACTGTCCTTGTGGTTTGAAGTGACTCTAGAACTTCTGTTCCCTACAGTAACCAGATCAGTCCTAGCACATAAGGAGGAGTGGGTTACCCTCTCGAGCCAGGTTTCCAGGATCTGGGAGACACATCAAAGCTGTTTTCACGTTGACTCTGATTCCTGCTTATTCAATGCAGTTTACACCACTCACGACTACCACAGAAGGGCATAGATGATACTGGCAAAAGCCTACAGTACAGCAAGATCCTGTTACAATGTAATGTGCCCCTAAATATATGCTAGTAGTTCTAACCCCAGTGCTGTGTAGAATTGACCCCGGTTTATTTTCTGTCGTGTGAAACAAAGGACTGGGGCAAGAAATGACATGTTAGAAGAGGTCATAGTAAAATAAGGGAGTGACCAGCTAAATCTAACTGAACACTAGCACAGGGACAAGCCCTACTGGGGGAGGGGTCTTGGGGGAGGGGTCTTACAGTTCCTCCGTTCACCATTTTGGGTGCTTCAAGTGGGTACCAAGCACTTGATATTGAGATTCAAAGCTGTTGCTGTCACGAACACCTCACAATTTAGCAGGGAAGCTAACAACACTGCAACATTATTGACCCGGGGGATAGAATGAGCTAGTGTAAATCAGATTAAGTCTGCTTGGAGGTTCATTTAAAAGTGAGGGTTAACAATGGAATTTGACTTTGAATGCTTGAGACTAAGAAGTGTTTAACCTTGTAGATACCATGAGAAACTGGGGAGGTGGTCTGCATTCACCTGTGATTTTATTGCATGAGCCTCAGAATCGTTTGGAAACTCCAAACCTCCAGAGACTCTAACTCAGATAGAATTCAGAAGCTGAATAGCACAGTGCTTCAACATCCCCCCACCCCCACCCCCATGCAAGCTCCCATGGAAATCTAACACAAAATGTTCTGGCATTGGGGAACCACCCAGATCTGCCTTGGGCTTACGAGGGCTTGTTGGCTATCCTGCAAATATTGCCGGTTTTCCTGAAAGCAGGACACACAGAAAGTCCACCAACACATGTAACTAGCACCCTTAATTTTTATTTTTGTTTTATAAAGCTTAATATTTTTCTAAAAGAAAAAAGAAATCCATTTACATGTAGTCAAGTTACAAGTAAATAGCTATAGATAATATAGCCATTAGAAATAAAGAGAACTAGATATGGGAACAAGAGCAGTGAACAGCAATAAAATTAATACCTACATAAAACCAGCAGCGCAGTAAGAGAAGCAGAAAGGAAGGAAACATTACTTAAATACAGAAATAGCATGTTACAAGAAGGAATTGAGAAATGTAAACTTGGTAGGCAGATTCAAGTATAAAAGTGATACCCCTAGGTCTTGTACCAGAATGACAGGGTTTCACAAACCCTGGACAGGGTAGGACACATACCCTCCTCAGTGCCAATGCAGAGCGGCATCCCCTTAGCAGGCCGACTCACCATTTTTTCTTTGACTGAACAACACAGTGATAGACTCAAGATCCCCAGGGCTGCGTCACTGCCCCAGACACCCAAGTCCAGCTCGACAGCCTCGCTGCCGTCAGGTGCTCTGCCTGAACAGACCCATCACCTGTCCCAACAGAGACGGCCACCGCATTTTCCTCTGTACACAACACACGGCCATAGCATAAAGTGGGCCCTGAACACGAATGAATCTGTTCTTAGCTTTCTGTGGCTCCCTGTGGTCAGGGTCATGATCATCTTTCTGATGGGTTTTCTCCCTAATACCCCTCAAGAACTGAGAATTCTCTGAGGTGTACATGGTCTTGTCAGGAACAGAATTTTCCAAAAGGACAGTCAAGTTAGAGCGAGGAATATCTAAGGACAGACAGGAGAAAAGTCAGTTTGTGTTTTAATTTAAATGCAGACCTCTCGAGTGAAAATGTTTGAGGAAAACCCTGAAGCATGGTATATTTAAAATGCAATCCCTGTGCAGATCTATGGGCCACGTGTCCTGGAAAGGACATATTTTTATCTCTTTTGATAAGGGACCCATCATATCAATTCAGGGTAATCATTATCAGTTGTTGATGACTGAACAATTTTTTTTTCAAAGACAGAGGGGGGGGGCAGATAGGGACAGACAGACAGGAACAAAGAGAGATGAGAAGAATCAATCATCGGTTTTCGTTGCAACACCTTAGTTGTTCATTGATTGCTTTCTCATATGTGCCTTGACCGCAGGCCTTCAGTAGACCGAGTAATCCCTTGCTCGAGCCAGCGATCTTGGCTCCAAGCTGGTGAGCTTTTTGCTCAAGCCAGATGGGCCTGCGCTCAAGCTGGTGACCTCGGGGTCTCGAACCTGGGTCCTCCGCATCCCAGTCCGACGCTCTATCCACTGCGCCACCGCCTGGTCAGGCAATGACTGAACATTTTTATGTTTAATTCTAGAGAAGACTGAGAAAAAGGGAAAAATATCACCTTGTAAACTTTAAAAGTTTAGTGTTAATAAAAATTTTATGTAGTCGCAAATTTATTTAATCTGGTTACCTACCTTAAGTTTCAAAAATATCTTGTGGGATAATAAAGCTAATAATATCCTGTAGCTAATATAAAGCTACTTTACACAGACTCCCAGAGTCTCTTAAATTAATATTTTCATTCTTTCATAGAACATTATATTGGGTCTAAAAATAAAAATAAAATAAAACCCCACACTAAGGTTCCAAATCTAAGACAGAAATTTTAAAAAAAGAGAAAGGAATAAAGAAAGGAGGGAAAGACAGCAGGCAGAGAGGAAGGCAGGGAAGAAGGGAGGGCAGGAGAAGGGAGAAAGCCATTCTCAAGAGACAAGACTGAGATCAATAGCAATTAATCTGGGCACACAAAGTTCTAGTTTGGCAACTTCCAAACACCCCAACATGATATGGTATAACAACGGGATACTGCATACATTTCCAGAATTGTAGTCATGCTAGAACAGTGGTTCTTAACCTTTTTTGAGGTACCAAACCCACCAGTTTCATGTGCACATTCACCAAACCCTTCTTTAGTGATAAATAAAATATGTTTTTTTTTTCCAAATTCAAGACATAGGTATATGTTTTTTTACTGGTGCACAAAATGAGCCATGCATGAACATTACCTTGCTCAAAGAACAAAACCAACAAAGTGGATGAACTCACAACAAATTATGGTATTTCTTTATTCTGGCCTCCACGGCAGAGGTTTCTCCGAACCCGAGACCGACTCATCAAACCCCTAGGGTTCGATAGAACCCAGGTTAAGAACCACTGTGCTAGAACAATAAACCCCTGCATTCACTGTACCTATTTTCCAGAAGTACTATGAAAGTTAACTCAGGTTCGAATACTCTGAGATACCGAACATAACGGGTCCATTTTCCTCTTACCCTTCTAGATCAGTGATGGGCAATCTTTTGAGCTTGGTGTGTCCAGATTCGCCAAAAAACCGAGCATAACTTGGGTGGTGTGTCACTTCGAGAAAAACGGCCTAACCGTAAGTCCCAGAACTAGACGCTTTGTGCCGGAGTTCTGTTGTTTTGGCCTACAGACCTCCGGCACAGAGTGTCTACACTACAGCAAATGTTTTATCCTCGGCCACTGCACCTGGCCGTGCAGGGGCCGAGGATGAAACATCCTTCTCGGCATGTTGCCCCATACTTCTCTGGTACGTGGCTGCCTATCATTAAAAACGGCTACGTGTGTTAGTGCTGACACGTGTGTCATAGGTTCGCCATCACAGTTCTAGACTGAAGAAAAAAAGTAAAAGAAAAATAATCACTTACTGTCCTATTATCAATGTCTACATTAACTCTTCAGAATTCTATCAAAAGGTCTTATTCATGGCCCCAATTTTCCATTTAGTTACTTTCCACCATCCTGATTTATTTAATGAACAGCAATTGTTAGAAGGCATCCGTACCTTATAATCTACAGTTAACATTTAAATAAAGAAACCACAGGGGCATGTAGTGAAGGCAACTGAGCATGTCCACACAGTTCGGGAGAAGCCATGGTGAGGCCGTGATGAGGCTGCTGGACTTCGTCTGAGTTCGCATGCCCAGAGGGTTGGCACAGTTCATTATAGCAGGTGTGCCATTCACAGTTGTTTTGGTCTTGACATTCTGTCATGTGTAGACATTTATCCACATTATCACTAGGTTGTAAAATAAGTGCAGGGCAAGCTATAGGACAAAAGTACAAACATTCAAGTCGTCATACCCTGAAGAACATGTTTTTCTGCAGTTGTAAACTCTTTGCACTAAACCCCATTTCAGGAGCAAAATAAATAATACTAGAGGCTTCACAACTGTGGCTGCCTTCCTGATGAAGCCGAAGGAAGCAGTACCTTTTTTAAACTGCAGAAAGGAGGTTTCTCTCACCACAGATGTCATCGGGGCGAGTGGAAATGCACATCGAGAATGCTCACTTGAGTTAAGTGCTGCAGGACCCGCTTGCAGGAAAAACCGCGAGGCTCCGGGAGCCCATTCAAATCTACGTCTGGCAAGGAGATAATTCTTGAAGCAAAACCACAGGTCAGTCATCACTTTCACTGGGAAACCAGGCACGGAGTCTGGACTCCAACTCGGATTAAAGGCACAGTGAATAACTGACCTTCAGGAAAACGGATGGTGCTGGGAAGTTAACCTTGGAACCGGTGGATGAAAGAGAGGAAGGGGGAGATGGTGTGCATGCTGCTCTCCCCGCCGGCCTAAGGACATGGCCGGTGACCTAGGGAGACCCAGGTGGGGTGATGCCACCCCCATCTGGCAAGGCGTCAGGTTAGTCAGCCCCGCTGCTGGGTATTTCGAGTCTCCTCTGTGCTGAGCTGGTGCTTTGTGACTGTTTGCTTTCTCTTCTCCTAAGGACACGGTCTCTGAGGCTGCCAGGTGTCTTGAAGAATGTTTCCCGGTTTGTGTGTTGGAGGCTCTTGGGGGTCACAGGAGCTGGTGACTACAAAAGAAGAGTAAATAAAAGCAGAAGTGAAGTCAAATTGTTCTCAGTCTCTGAACCGGAAGCCCAGACCTGTGTCACTTTAATCTATAGGCAGGTGTTCCCTCTTCTTTGCTTTCCTATCACAGTCATCCGATTTCTCTCCTTCTCAACACCTTCACACAACTGGAAATTAACTTATTGTGTGCAGAAAGGCAGCCTAGCGAAGTTTACCCATGTGGCACCTGGAGCTGGGGCTGGGCTTCGCCAGCACTAGCTGTGCAACTTTGGGCAAATGACTTAACCAGTGTGTCCCTCAGTTTCTTCATCCATACAATAGGCATGAGGAAAGTACCGACTTCAGAGGGTCGTAAAACCTGAACAACGTATTTACAAAGCACCTTAGAACATGCTAGGCAAATAGTAAATATGTGCATACTCACTCTTTTTGTTTACCAATATTTTTTCTCTCCTGTTAAATGCAAAATAACCCCTTAATGTGCCCTAAAAAGGCAGCGACTATTATCCTGTTTACTGTTCTAGCCTCACTGCCTGGATCAGTGTCTGGCACATAATTGGAGACCAAAAAGTATACGTTATGTTATAATTGCCTTTCTTTCTTTCTCTTTTTAGCAAGAGACACAGAGACAGAGAGAGGGATTAATAGGGACAAACAGGAAAGGAGAGATGAGAAGCATCAAGTCTTTGTTGTGGCTTCTTAGTTGTTCATTGATTGTTTTCTCATATGTGCCTTGATGGGGGTAGTGGGGGATGCACAGAGACCTTTGGCTTCAAGAAAGCCCCCTTTGAACTCAAGCAAGCGACCCCACGCTCAAGCTGATGAGCCAGCACTCAAGCTGGTGACCTGGGTCCTCAGCATCCCACTCCGATGCCCTATCCACTGAGCCACCATCTGGTCTCTGAAGAACAGTTCTAAAATATTTTTTGGCCACAGTGTAACCCTTTCTTTGGGAGAGAAACTAATCACTCTGAACAATGTCGAGTGCATGACAGTCATTCAACAAATAGTTACTGATTAAAGTACAGATGGAGTTTGGAAGAAAAATACAGTCCTGATTAATAAAATGATCATATACCTTAATATATGTACACCTGCATATACTTTATGAGTGTGTGTGTGTGTGTGTGTATGTTTATCCATTGCCTCCAAGCACTGCATTTTAAGAAATGACAGATGCTAAAAATCTTTGCATCAGGATTAATACCTTCATCTCCCGTGCTTCTGTTAGCTGTTCAATTAAAATTCAGGGCAGTCTACTTTATGGACATAATGAAATGAAAGCTTGAAGAATTTGAATACTCAGCATTCATCAAAAATCTACCTGAACTAAGCCTAAAATAAAGACCCCTAATTTTAAAAAACTGAAAAATATTTTTGTCTTTGAAGCACAAATCTCCTACCTGAAGCTTCTGTGCTTTATAAAACAAGCAGAAAATTGTGGGTCTGTAATGGAAGCTGGCAGAATCCGACCTAGAACCTCTGTCCTGCAGTCAGGTGACTAAATCAAAGCTACTTAAACGCAGCCGTACTTGTGCCAGACAGAGGAGCCTTCTTGTGCCAAACCGAAATGAAACTTCAGGGCTCACCTGCTGCAATTTTACTGCAGAGACCGGCTGTCCCTCATAAACTGGGGACTGGGGCTGGATGACATTGTGTGATCTGGACATCACTGGGCTCTGGTTCAGTGAGCGCGGACCCTGAAGCTGGGGGTCTGCAGAAGGGAGTGTCAAGGATTTTGGATTAACCATGGCTGCAGGGCTGATGAGAAGATGAGGTGTTGATCCAAGGCCTGGGAAGCCAAAACTCACATGTCCTGGGTTTGGGAGCGAGCCAGGAGCAGAGGAAACGGGCCCTGCCACTGTGGGAGAGTAGAAAACAGGAACCGGACCTAGTGTCGAAGATGGTAAGACCATGCAAGGGACACTGAGGGATGGCAGCTGACCCGAAGGTGGTCCCACAGCTTGAGGGATCTGACTGCCAGGTAAGAGCATGCTGAGACCATTTAATCCTGAAACAGAAGCAGAACAAGGCAAAAGTTGGCACAACCTGAAGACATTCTTTGTGGCCCTCGCACATGGGAGCCCATAATTAACTATCCCCACCTGAGCGGGTCAGCCCCTCCTCTGTGCTCTCTCAGCCCCACAACCGCTTCTTCTCAGAGCAGCTTGGACTGAGATCCTACACATTCCTGTGTGAGAATCTGGTGGATGCCTGTGTCTCCTGAGAGGGTTTTTACATGTGAGCTCCACTGAATCCAGATTGAGGAGGAAAGTGAACTTGGATGGGAAAAATTCTGTCTTTAGTTCTGCAAACTTCTAGCTGAAATTTTATTTCACTCTGTTAGAATCATGGGCAACAAATCACAACACTATTAATAGTACTTTGTATTTCAATATAACTGGCTTCTTATGCAATCCCTATGTTTTATGCATTTGTAAACATACTAAGGAGGAGTCCACGAACTGCACCACAGTGGCAAAGGGCCCCTGGCCCAGCCCTGTTCAGGGTGGTCATTTACATTCCGCAGGGGCTGAGTCTGTTTTTTGTTCAATGTATCCGTAACACAGAGTATTTTGCTTAAACTCGCAAAAAATGTTTGCCAAAGGAATAAAGAATATTATCTTTTCCTTTGTTTTTATTAGGTGAGAGGTGAGATAGGCAGACTCCCACATGCACCCCAGCCAGGATCCACCTGGCAACTCCATCTAGGGCCAATGCTCAAGTACTGAGCTATTTTTAGTGCCTGAGGCTGATGTGCTCCAAGGAGCTATCCTCAGTGCCTAGGGCCCATGCTCGAACCAGTCGAGCCACTGGTTGTAGGACAAGAAAAGTGAGGGGAAAGAAGCAGATAGTCGCTTCTCCTGTGTGCCCTGACTGGAAATTGAACCCAGGACTTCCTTACTCTGAGCTGCTCTACTCACTGAGCCACCGGCCAGGGCCCAGGATGTTTTCTAGATGAGTGAATAATAACCAGTACCTACCTAAACGGAGAGGTGAACAAGGAATTGAGGAAAATCAATTTAAGTCTCTCTGCATCAAGAGCAACTTCCTATACAATGTGCATATCTTAAAAATTAGGAATCGATTGTATCTCCTCTTTATTTCAAAATAGTAACAGCACTTATTGAGTCTTACTGAGTGTCAGGCACTATTATTCTAAATGTTTCTGTTGTATTATCTTATTAACTTGAACGTTCACAGCATCCGCCCATCAAGTTGGTGCTATTATTATTGTCGTTTTACCAACGAGGATGGCTGAATACTCGTCTTAAGTCCCCACAGCTACTACGTGGTTCTCACAGCCAGCCCTTTACTCCTGCTCTGGCACTGGACCCCGGTCCCATGCAGCACGTCTGAATACTCAGATCAACGTACCATGGGCACACAGCGTCACACTGAACCAATGCCAGGCTTAGCTGAATTATAAAGTCACAATCTTTTTTTGAATTTGTTGTGCTTTTTTAGTCAATAAGGTTTAATGTACATTTTGAAAACAATCACCTGCCCTACTTATTTTCCCATTCTCCTTGAGGCTGGTGAGAGTGAGAGCAGCTTCCCCCTTCGTCACATTGTTTCGTTGATGGAGGAGACAAGAGGGCAGAAGGCAGCTCATCAATGAACCCCTCTGGTCAGGTGACATGGACAAAGATGTAAAAATCCAATTTACGGTCTGACTACCCCCAGGGACTTGAAGACAGATGACATCCTTACCAGCCGGAGGCTGCACATAAAGACAAGGCAGCAAAGAGGGCTCTTTGGTGCTTCCATTTTCCTTGGAAGGCTTTTCAACCTCGGTATTTCTGGAAAGATTTCCCCACTCAGAAGAAATGAGTCCGTTTGCCGGAGTGTTTCCCCAAACTTCCTCTGCAGCAGGGAGCTGGCTAGGCAAGTGCACGTCTCCAAGGGGCACAGACTCCCTGCTGCCCGGCATCTCGGGAGAGGCAGTGTCTGTGGAACCTGAAGGTTTCTAAGCACAACCAAACCCGGAATTAGAAAAGCGAATCAAAAACCCAGCATCAAATCCTAACCCTTTGAGTGCTACAAATGTTCATGTACGTCCTCATGCCTACTGACCATCCAGAGCACAGTCGATTTATTTTACAAGTGTGTAAGGCAACATTAAAAAAAGGTAAGTGTATGTTCTTCTTGTTTCCATAAATTGGTTATCAAACAAACATGATTTTAAGTTAATAAAACTGGAATTGGAACTAATTTCACTTTTTGAAAAAAAAAAACTCACTCCTGGGGGTCAGCGAGCATGAAATAAACTCACTACTCAAAGGGTTAATAACATTTTTTATCAAAATAGCTAACATATACACAGAAAGGTCGAACATAGCCATGCACCACTGTCATGTGTATATGTCAACTGTCTTAGTCACGTTTACAAGGATGGTCTAATGACCGTCAATGTCACGTCTCAAGCATAGAAATGGTGGAGATTATGATAATGGAAAACTGGCCACAATGTTCAGACTGTGAAATAAATGTCTGAGCTGCTAATGCAGGGTGTGGATACTATCATCTTTGAAGGGGCCTGATAAAAATTGTGGGGAGCCCCAAAGCTGTCTAGGTTATCTAAGGCATATTCCACTCAGTGTTTCTCTTCTGTCTCCAACTCAAGCTATACACAACTTTAGGAGAATTCACTCTGGCAAGAAAAAGGAATAGAGGAGAAAAGGTCTTAATTAATGAACTGATTTCCATAAAGTGTGCTCAGCTGACCCACGATAAACTGCTATAATGACAGGGCTTTTGCTGGATTATGAGAGTTTCACTGGTCATGTCTCATTGACCTCTGGGCGGCTAAGCGGGAGAAGTGGACAGCGTCTAGTTTTGCTCTTTTCACTTTGTGGCTAGGGAGGCGGGATCTCTTGGGCGAGATGACAGCTGACCAAGCACAGACTCTGACAGTCGGGCAGCATCCCCATTCCGGACTCTGGAACTTAGGTGCATCCTGGAGTAAGGTTATTTCCGTGATCTCAATGTATTTAAACAAAAGTATAGCAAAAAGACTGGGAGAAAATACCAATGTTAACAGTGATTGCCTCTGTGGAGAGGCATTATGGGCAGATTTCTTTCTTCAAACATTTTATCATTTTATACAAGCCGTGACTTTTATAATAATCACTTTTATTACAGTACTACTTTATGGCAAGATTTTTTTGGTGAAAAGCTAGTTCATGGCTTAAGTATAGAGGTGACAGATGAAACACCTCCTATCCCAGACTCAGTAACTTATTAATATCTGTGTGTCCTTACCAGAAAGCTCTCAGTTAGAAGGACGTCACTAATCACATTCACCTGAACTCCCTTACCTTGGGCATGACAAAAGAGAGAGGGCGATCTCCGTCGTCCCTGCTTTGCCTTTTAGGGGCTGGCGCCTCCTCCGCCTGAGGCTTCCTCTCCTCACTAAGGCGCTTCTGAAAGGTGGGTGCTGGCAACGGCTCTGGGGCTGCTAAGACTTCCGAGCTCCTGCTGTCCCTCTCTGACCCTGAGCCTGGGGACAGTCCCTCCTGCAGTCTCCCATACAGCATGAACAGGGAGGTGGATGGCACGTACAGCAGCGGCTGGCCGGCCAGCAGGGCTGGCTTCAGGCTCTCCGCATTGGAGGCTGCAGAAGGGAGCGAGACACCAACTTCTCCTTCCAGACCGTTCCGTATGGAGAAGGCCTGCAAGTCCGTTTGAGGCCCAGAAAACACTGGGTGGGCCAAAGGACTGACACAGTGTTCTGAGTCAACAGAGAGGACAGGGAGAGGAGCAGCAGGGTGCAGGCTGCTTGAGGGAGGCATTGCTCTCGTATTGTCCAAGGCTTTTCCCCTGCAATAAAAAGAAGCATAATAGGAACCACCGAGTTACCACATGCTACCAACTCCTGACTCTGCTTTTCTGAAGAGAGACGCACCAAAGCAGGAGTGAGATATGACCGCCCAGGATGATATTAAAGTCTATTTCCTGAACACACATTGGTTAACCCAGAGGCAGAAGACCAGGTAGAACTGCGGTGGATGGGGAGGGAGGGGAGGCTGACGTGGCAGTCGCTCTGGGAGGGTCTCAGGTGAGATTGATATTGGCTCCTCACCTGCTTCTTCCACATCTAACCACTTACCCACCATGTACGCCTTACATACGTACCATATAATCAGCATGTTATTAATAACTTACATAATTATTATAATACTGATAGCCACTCCCATTTCCCCCAGTTTACTAGGGAGCAAAACTGAGGTCCAGAGGCTAAGCAACCTGCTGAAGGTCACCTAGTCGGGCCTCACACAGTCACCGTGAGAGGTCCCGGGTGCATAAGAGACTGAGATAAATAAGGTGGTCAGTGAGTGAAAAAATAAATGTTATCTACAAAATTATTTTCTCTCATTCTTGTCCCATTTTTCTCAGTTTTACTATAAAATTTTTAGGCAACACACATTCAAAATTAAGGCCCATCAATATGTGAGATTACACAATGTCTGGCCTTTTATACAAAAAAACTTCCAAATATTAAAAAAATAAAGTTTATATGTTCAATATATCTTTTTAGAACTAGATGAGGAAAATCCCTTTAAGACTCCTTTAGGAACTAGCAGACAGAGACAGAGATTTACCGCAGCCCTTCTGATGGGATTGCTGAGATCCGTAGTGCCCATAATCTCGTTGTTTGCTGCACCGCTAGGAATAAAATGGAGTGCTCTGGGCTGCAGAGCGAGTCTCTCCAACCGCAGCCCTCTACGAATGAGTAATCACTCTTACTCAGCTCTGTGAAACTCAATCCCACACCGAGTACATCACTCACCCCTCTACCTCCAGCTGTTGACCTTCAACCTCTCCATCTCCACCGACAGCATCATCGTCTGAGACCCAGGTGTTCTGTGTGACACCTCTTTCTACTTTGGTAGGTCTTGCTGACTCACTGATTTCTTACACTAATTCCCACCTCCAGCTGACCTGGCTCAGGCCTGTACCCCAGACCAGAATGACCGCAAATGCTCTGCTCTCTGATCTGCTCACCTGGCATCTCCTCAACCTGCTCCAAGCAGCCATGATGGTCTTCCCTAGTGAATCTACAACAGTTCTTTACTGTGTGTCTCATACATCCAAACTTTTTTTTTTTCTTTTTAGAGAGAGACAGGAAGGGAGAAAGAGAAGGAAAAGAGAGACATGAGAAGCATCAACTCGCAGTTGCTTTACTTTAGTTGTTTTTTGATTGTTTCTCATACATGCCTTGACCAGGAGGGTCAAGCCAAGCCAATGAATGACCCATTGCTCAAACCAGAGACCTTGGGCTTCACGCTAGCGACTTTGGGATCATGTTGATGATCCTGCGCTCAAGCTGGCAGATTTGCGCTCTATCCAGTGACCTTGGGATTTTGAACCGGGGCCCTCTGTCCCAGGTTGACATTCTATCACTGCGCCACCACTGGTTAGGCTACATCCAAACTCTTGTATCTGTCTTTCTAAACCTTTTTCCCAACTCTTCTTCTGAATGATATTTCCTTTTACTATCCTATTTAGATAAATACTATAGTTATTACTAATTGGTTTACTGCCCCTCACTCCCTGACTCTGCCTCAGAATCTGTTACTGCCCATATCTGTCATTAAAAACTGCTCTTGTTCCTTCTCTAGCATTTCCTCTGATGTGTGATTTCTATAAAACGAGGAAACAGCACCAATGATGACAAAGTGACTCATGGGACTACAGTGTGTCATTTCTCAGTGTCACACTAGTAGTGACTTATCTTTTTTCAGTGTATTTGTTTTTTTTAATTTTTTTCTCTATAAGCTTTCATAGCTTACGTGATATGTGTTTTGTACTTTTGTGTCCCTGATGCTACAACCTGCACAGTGTTTTGTACAAAGGGAAAACTAAAATATTTTAATAAACAGCTGACTTATGAGCAAATTGTTAAAATTTATGTTTTGATGGGTGACATTTCAATTTAGTCAAAATTCACTCTCAGAAATAGAATACACCTAGAGTTTTTAAAAGACTACTTACGGTGAACTGTCTTCTATTTTCTGTCGGTAAACAGCTGCCAGACTTCCAATTTCTAAGGAGAAGCCACCTGATCCTATAAAGAAAAATGAAGGTCTAACAAATACAGCAAGAGATTTACACATACCAATTATATACAGCAGGACTCATTATTCACAGCTCAGGGATTATAAGGCTATCTCAAAGTCATTCTGGTTTTAATTCAAAGAGAGAAACTTTCAGAAGCTAGTTATTAATTCAGGTCTCACCAAGAATTAGTAAGAAAGGCCCTGGCTGGTGGCTCAGTAGATAGAGTGTCAGCCCAGTGTATGGATGTCCGGGGTTTGATTCCCAGTCAGGGCACACAGGAGAAGTGACCATCTGCTTCTTTCTCTGTCCCCCTCCCTTCTCTCCTTTTACCCCTCTCAAAGCCAATGACTCAATTGGTTTGAGCATTGGCCCTAGGCACTGATGATAACTTGGCAGATTCTAGAGCATCAGCCCCAGATAGTGATTGCCAGGTGGATCCTGGTGAGGGCACATGTGAGAATCTGTCTATCTACACTCCTCCCACTTAAAAGAAAAATAAAGAAACTAAAGTTGTTTTGTAATCAGATTAATTTTTGAGATGTATAAAACAGGCCAATCTATAGCAAGCTAATTGATCTTTAAGGCTGACTGTGATCAATTTCAAGGAACAAGGCCATGTTCATACCCTATGAAGTCACCAATTTTTTTACCCCCTGTAACTGTTTCAGTTCAAGTAAGTGAAAAGAACAGGCAGGACCTAGAAAGTTAGTTCAATTTAAAGTGCCAGTGCACGTGTAAGGCGACAAGTACCTGGAACTGAGAGATTCCATGGATTAAGTCAAGGCACGTACCTTGTTCTTCTCTGGAAGGGCTGCTGGGTTCTGAGTTCGCTTTCCTGTGAATCCTCTCAGAAACTGAAACTGTGTTAAAAGAACCATGTCGAGCCAGCTTCTGTTTTGCACAGACTTGAATTTGGCTATATGTTTCTCTTTTCAGTTCTGGTAAGACAGATGTAGAAACATCCACTAGTTCTTCATCTAAATAAGTGAGAGATTCAACAATGTTGTTATACAGCTATAATTCAGGATAATTTTACCCTTTTTTTAAGATATGGCTTTGAAAGCCAATAACTGGGCCCTGGCTGGTTGGCTCTGTGGTAGAGTGTCGGCCAAATGTGTGGATGTCCTGGGTTCGATTTCCAGTCAGGGCACACAGGAGAAGTGATCATCTGCTTCTCCACCCCTCCCCCTTCTCTCTCTCTCTCTTTCCCTCCTACAGCCATTGCTTGATTGGTTCAAGCAAGTTGGCCCTGGGTGCAGAGAATGGCTTATAGCCTTGCCTCAGGTGCTAAAATAGCTTGGTTGCCAAGCAATGGAGCAGTAGCCCCAGATGGGTGGAGCATTGCCCCATAGGTGGCTTGCTGGGTGGATCCTGGTCAGGGCACATGTGGGAGTCTGTATTGCTGCCTCCCCTCCTCTCACTAAAAAAAAAAAAGGAAAGCCTATAACTGTAATGAAACTACCCTATAAATGGAAAACTAAGGCACTCAGAGAAATTTCATGAGCCTTGTCTCAAACCCCTATTTTTTCAAAGTACAAAGCTTTTTTTAGGTGATGACTATGAAGTGAGAGTGAATCCATATATATTCTAAAATTATCTAAATTGCAACAAAAGTAGAGCAAGATGTTCTTCACCCTAAATTAGAATGGACCTGCCATTTCAGATACTTTCTTTGGGCAGAAAGTAGCAAAGGAAAACCCAGCTATGCTGGGCCCAACAATGCATATTTTGAGATTTTTAACGTTAATTGAAATCATCCCTTATGCCATAGCTCTAGGGCAATGGATATAAGAATTCTATTTTCTGTTGCTTTATTATTTCTTTCTTATGCAGCAGGAGGCTCCGTTACTAAGTGACCAAAGGAATACGGTCAGCAGAAACCTCATGGTTGAAAAACTGCAGAACAGTAGTTAATAAAAGGCTGGACCTTAGGGGCCCATTTTAAGCTTAAAGGAACCTAAGTCATGTCAGGACAGAACC
Organism: Rhynchonycteris naso; assembly: GCA_037038555.1. Lineage (NCBI taxonomy): Eukaryota > Metazoa > Chordata > Mammalia > Chiroptera > Emballonuridae > Rhynchonycteris > Rhynchonycteris naso. Next base: position 104,428,276 of record CM072996.1, on the reverse strand, counting down.
TGCATATAGGACCAGGCCTGTATTTCTATGCAAAAATAGTCCCGGAGAAAGCAACCAATCAACAACTAAGGTGCTGCAATTATGAATTGAAGCTTCTCATCTCTCTCCCTTCCTGCCTGTCTGTGCCTGTCTGTCCCTCTCTCTCTCTCGAAAAAAATCCTTGTTGCTCAGATAGTTATTCCTACCTTTTTCATCTGTGCTATTTTTTCCTAAGCTCAAAGCATGTACATTTTACTAAGACTAATTAAATTGAACGGTCCAGCTAATAATTACATTCTCTAAAACACACAGACATTGAAGAAAAAAAATCACCTTTATGGTTTTCTATTTCTTATAACAAAAACCCAGTACGTGGTCTTTTTAGAAAATCAGGAATTATAGACTCCAAACAAAGCAAATGGGTCAAGGCATTAACAGGGATCAGAATTCCCCTCCTTTCTGAAACAAACATGAAATAAAATAAATAAAGCAATGGCTCTCAAGACACTGACCATCAGGACATGAAAGACAATGACCCTTTCGAGACAAGAATCAAGTCAGGTAAGTTCCATGACCACCCCCATGTACTGCCTGGGCAGTGTTTTCAGGCTGGGGTGTAGAGAGGGGGGACCTGCACAGGGCCTGGAAGTCTCTGTAACTAGAAGATGGAGCTGGGAGACCAGGAGAGCCAAGGCAATGAGAGTGTGTATGGCAAATTATTGGAGAGAAGGGCATACAGAAAGTGCTGGAGATGCCCCTTAAGAGTTCAGTGAAATATACAAGTGAGAAAACTACCCAAGGCCGGGGGTGGGGGAGAACAACTCAGAGGGAGAGGGCATACAGGGCAGGGAGAAGTGCTTGTGCTTACTGCCAATAGCCAGAGTAGAAAAATCCCATAATTCATTGGTTTGAAATATAAAAAAGGGGGGTGTTTCAATAGTGGGGACAATGTCCTTAAGACTAAATGCTACTGAATGCTTACCAAAGCTTAAAAGTAAGACCAGAAAGGACCACTGTTTATGTAACAACTTCTTTCTTATGCAGTAGGAGCTGTGTTCTTAAGCTGTGTTCAAGAACATTTTTAGGAATATAGAACTATCTAACACCTAATAATATATAATTCTCAGTGTCCAGCATATAATTAAAAACTGCCAGATACGTAAAGAAGTAGGGAGGCCCTGGCCAGTAGTGCAGTGGATAGAGAGTCATCCCAGATTGCCAAGATTGTCAGCTCGACCCCCAGTTAAGGTATGTATAAGAAGCAATTAATGGATGCACAACTAAGTGGAACAGCAAGTTCGTGTTTCTCTCACTCTCCCCTTCCTCCTCAAAATAAGGGAGGAAAATATCCACAGTGATGAAAAAAAGCAATTAAGATAGAATTAAAGTGACACAGATGATAGAATTAGTAGACAGGCACATTAAAACAGCTACTATAATTGTATTCCATAAATTCAAGAAATTGGAGGAAAGACTTACTAACATGTTAAGTAAGGGAGAGACTGAACATTAAAAATATAAAGGCTCAAGTCAAATTTCTGTGATAAAAATGACAATGTTAGAGATGAAAACAATAATGAATGGGATTAATAGAAATTAGATGCTGCAGAACAAAATAGTGAACTGGAAGACATAGCAGTAGAAACCAAAATGAAACAGAAATAAGGTGGAAAGAAATGAACAAAAAATGCCAGTGAATCATGGGAAAACTTCAAGCAGGCAAATATAAGCATAACTGGAGACCCCAAAGGACAGGAGAGGAAGAAAGAAAAATATTCAAAGAAATAACGGCTGAAAATTTGCCAAATTTGATAAAAACTTTGATTCATAGATCCAAGAGGCTTAAACCCAAGTATAAGAGACATGAAGAGGAGAGGGCAAGATGGTGATGGAGTAGGCGGACGTACCAACTTCCAACTCCCAGAACCAAAATGAATTATAACTTGACTTTAAGAACCATCATCTGGATAAACCAATGTTGAATTGGACTGAAAGGACTCTTCAACCAGGGAATGCTGAAGAAGCCACATTGAGACTGGGACGGCACAGAAAACCTCTCTCACAACCACTCACCAGGGACTCTGGGGGACAGGGAGAGAGGAGAGGACCAGAGCAGTGGGAAGAGTGTGGTCTGGAAGGCACAGGGAGAAAAGTTTTGAGGGACAGCCACCCTAAACCCTGGGTGGAGTCTCTCCACAAATCTGAAACAGTATTTTCCCCTGGAACCAGCAAAGGGAAGCAGGACACCAGCCAAACAGGCTCCCCTGAGGCAATTAGAGCACAGTTGCTTAGAAGGAGGGAGCTTTCAGAACTACAGTGTGGAGTGTTAGAGTCTGAACTGCAGTGCCCCCACCCACACTGCTGAGGGCTTGCTGGAGGGCAGGCAGCTGAAGCATGGTTCAGTTGGCAGGGGCAGAGGCCGAGCTGGCTGGCGTGGGCTCGGTCTAGCTCAGCAGGGGAAAAGGGGATGCTCGAAAGTGGTCTGGCAGCTGCGGGCCCACCTGCGACCCCACCTGTGGAGAAAAAGTGGGAGCCTGCAATAGGCAGAGATCTGCCGCTAGGCAGGGGTGAGCAGGTGCGCAGCCTCACCCGGCCTCTGAGGCTTGAAGCCCTGCACAAACTGGCTTTGACTGCAGAGGTGGGGTGGAAGCCCAGGCTTGAAGTTGAGCGCACACCAACAGCCCGGCTGAGGAGCCAAGGTTGGCAGGAGTGGGGTGGAAGCCCGGCTCGCAGCAGAGTGCGCACCAGAAGACCCTCCCAGCTGGAGGAGCTGGCTTACAGGAACTCGCAGCTGAGCAAAAGTGCTCACCTTAGCCCTTGGTTCCCAGGCTTGTGGCCCGAGTATGGTGTGCAATCCCACCTGTGGGAGAGGGGCCAAGGCCAAGGCCAGCTGAGGCTTATAGAGCCTGGCACGAGAACACAGCCCCTCCCATGGAGGCAAGATGGAAACCGCAGCAACAGCCGCAGAGCCCGGGGCCGGAAACACCCACATCCAACTGCCCTAGGAAAGGCAGAGGGGATGAAGGGCCTGCAGACAGACCACATAGAGGCAACACCCATCAGACTCCAGTAGCCAAACCCTTCTTACACACAGACAAAATGGGCAGGCAGAGAAATGCAACCCAAATTAATCAAGAGAAATCCCCAGAGAAGGACCTGAATGCATCAGATATAACCAAACTACCAGATGCAGAGTTTAAAATAATGATAGTTAGGATGTTCAAAGAGCTTAGAGCAACAATGGATAGTCATTACGAACACCTAAACAGATAGGAAGTATAAAAAAAAAATTGAAATAATGAAAAAGAATCAGACAGAAATGACAAATGTAGTATAAGAACTGAAGACCACAATGGAAGGAATTAAAAGCAGGATGGATGAAGCTGAGGATCAAATCAGTGAGTTAGAGGACAAAATAAACAAAAGCACAGAAGCAGAGCAGAAAAAAGAAAAGAGACTCAAAAATACTGAGGAAACTCTAAGGAAGCTCTATGACAACATGAAGAGAAATAACATCTGCATCATAGGGGTTCCTGAAGAAGAAGAGAAAGAACAAGGAATAGAAACTTTGTTCAATCAAATCATAACTGAAAATTTCCCTAAATTAAGACTGGAAAATGTTTCACATGTTCAAGAAGTACAGAGAACTCCATTAAAGAGAAACCCAAAGAAATCTACACAAAGACATATCATAGTTAAAATACCAAAGTTAAGTGATAAGGAGAAAATTTTAAAAGCTGCTAGAGAAAAAAAGGCTATCACCTACAAAGGAGTCCCCGTAAGAATGACATCCGACTTCTCAACAGAAACACTTGAGGCCAGAAGGAAATGGTAAGATATATTCAAAGTAATGCAGAACAAGAACCTACAACCAAGACTACTTTAAAACTGAAGGAGAAATAAAGAGCTTCCCAGACAGAAAAAACCTCAAGGAATCCATTAAAACCAAACCAATTCTGCAAGAGATACTAAGGGGCCTGTTGTGAACAGTTCAAAGGGGGGAAACAATATAGCAAAAGAGGAATACAGCTTTAAAGAATAAAATGGCAATAAACAACTACATATCAATAATAACCTTAAATGTAAATGGATTAAATAATCCAATCAAAACACATAGGGTAGCTGCGTGGATAAAGAAACAGAACCCATACATATGCTGTCTACAAGAGACACACCTTAAAACAAAAGATGCACATAGACTGACGGTAAAAGGATGGAAAACAATATTTCATGCAAATGGAAATGAAAAGAAAGCCGGGGTAGCAATACTTATATCTGACAAAAGGGACTTTAAAACGAAGGCTGTAGTAAGAGATAAAAGAAGGATAGTACATAATGATAAAGGGAACAATTCAACAGGAAGATATAACCATTATAAATATCTACACACTGAACATAGGAGCCCCGGCATACATAAAGCAGACTTTGATGGATATAAAGGACGAGATTAACAGCAATACTATAATAGTAGGGGATTTCAATACTCCACTAACATCACTGGATAGATCCTCAAGAAAGAAAATTAATAAAGAAACAGCAGACTTAAAGGAGACACTAGATCAACTTGATTTAATAGATATCTTCAGAACTTTTTACCCTAAAGCAGTAGAATATACATTCTTTTCAAGCGCTCATGGTACATTCTCTTGAATAGACCACATGTTAGGACACAAAAGTGGTCTCAACAAATTTAAGAAGATTGAAATCATATAAAGCATTTTCTCTGATCACAAAGGCATGAACCTAGAAATTAACAAGAAAAGAAAAACTGAAATATATGCAAACGCTTGGAAACTAAATAGCATGTTATTAAATAACGAATGCATTAACAATGAAATCAAAGAAGAAATAAAAAAGTTTCTAGAAACGAATGATAATGAGCATACATTAACTCAAAATTTATGGGACACAGCAAAAGCAGTACTGAGAGCAAAGTTCATAGCACTACAGGCATACCAAAAGAAGCTAGAAAAAGCTCAAATAAGCAACTTGACCCTGCATCTAAAAGAACTAGAAAAACAACAGCAAATAAAACCCAGGACTAGTAGAAGGAAGGAAATAATAAAGATCAGAGCAGAAATAAGTGACATAGAGGCTAAGGAAACAATACAGAGGATCAATGAAACCTGGAGCTGATTCTTTGAAAAGGTAAACAAGATTGATGAACTTTTAACTAGACTCACCAAGAAAAAAAGAGAGAGGACTCAAATAAATAAAATTAGAAATAAGAGTGGAGAAATAACAACTAACACAACAGAAATACAAAGTATTGTAAGAAAATACTATGAAGAACTCTATGCCAAAAAATTAGAAAACCTAGGTGAAATGGACAAATTTCTTGAATCATATAATCTTCCAAAAATTAATCTGGAAGAATCAGAACACCTAAACAGACCAATTATAACAAATGAGATCAAAACAGTTATCAAAAAACTCCCAACACAGAAAAGTCCTGGGCCTGATGACTTCACAAGTAAATTCTACCAAAAATTCAAAGAAGAACTAACTCCTATCCTCCTCAAGCTATTTCAAAAAATTCAAGAGGAAGGAAGACTTCCAAACTCCTTTTATGAGGTGAGCATAATTCTGATCCCAAAACCGGGTAAAGATAACACAAAGAAAGAAAATTATGGGCCAAAATCCGTAATGAATTTAGACGCTAAAATTCTCAACAAAATATTAGCCAACTAGATCCAGCAATATATGAAAAAAAATCATACACCATGATCAAGTGGGATTTTTTCTGAAAAAGCAAGTATGGTACAATATTTGCAAATCAATCAATGTGATTCATCACATAAACAAAAGGAAGGACAAAAATCACATGATAATTTCAATAGATGCAGAAAAAGCATTTGATAAAATCCAGCACCCATTCATGATCAAAACTCTTAGTAAAGTGGGAATACAGGGAACATACCCTTACCATGATAAAGGCCACCTATGACAAACCCACAGCCAATACATAATCAATGGGCAAAAATTAAAAGCAATCCCCTTAAGAACAGGAACCAGGCAGGGATGCCCCCTTTCATCACTCTTATTCAACATAGTTCTGGAAGTTTTAGCCATAGTAATCAGACAAGAAAAAGAAATAAAAGGCATCCAAATTGGAAAAGAAAAAGTAAAACTGTAACTATTTGCAGATGATATGATATTGTATATAGAAAACCCTAAAGTCTCAATCAAAAAACTACTGGACCTGATAAATGAATTCAGCAAGGTGGCAGGATATAAAATTAATACTCAGAAATCAGAGGCATTTTTATATACCAACAATGATCTGTCAGCAAAAGAAATTAAGGAAACAATCCCTTTCACTATTGCAACCAAAAAATTAAAGTACCTAGGAGTACATTTAACCAAGGAGGTTAAGGACTTGTACTCGGAAAATTATAAAACATTGGTAAAAGAAATCAAGGAAGATATAAACAAGTGGAAGCATATACCGTGCTCATGGCTAGGAAGAATAAACCTCATTAAAATGTCTATATTACCCAAAGCAATTTATAAATTCAATGCAATACCAATTAAAATACCAATGATATACTTAAAAGATATAGAACACATATTCCAAAAATTTATATGGAACCAAAAAAGAACACGAATAGCCTCAGCAATCTTAAAAAGAAAAAAAACAGGAGGTATCACTCTTCCGGATATCAAGGTTTACTACAAGGTCATTGTACTCAAAACAGCCTGGTACTGGCATAAGAACAGGCACATAGATCAATGGAACAGAACAGAGAACCCAGAAATAAACCCACACCTTTATGGACAACTGATATTTGACAAAGGAGGAAAGAGCATACAATGGAGTAAAGACAGCCTCTTTAACAAATGGTGTTGGGAAAATTGGACATCTACCTGCAAAAAAATGAAACTAGACCATCAACTTACACCATTCACAAAAACAAACTCAAAATGAATAAAAGACTTAAATGTAAGCTGTGATACCATAAGCATCTTAGAAGAAAACATAGGCAGTAAGCTCTCAGACATCTGTCAAAACAATATATTTGCCGATTTATCTCCTCGGGCAAATGAAATAAAAGGCAGGATAAATAAATGGGACTATATCAAACTAAAATGTTTTTGCACAGCTAAATACAATAAGAACAGAATAAAAAGACAAACCTCACAATGGGAGAACATATTTGACAATACGTCTGATAAGGGGTTAATAACCAAAATTTATAAAGAACTTATAAAACTCAACACCAGGAAGACAAACAATCCAATCAAAAAATGGGAAAAAGAGGCCTGACCTGTGGTGGCGCAGTGGATAAAGTGTCGACCTGGGAACACTGAGGTCGCCAGTTCAAAACCCTGCACTGGTCCGGTCAAGGCACATATGGGAGTTGATGCTTCCAGCTCCTCCCCCCTTTCTCTCTTTCTCTCTCTCTCTCTCACTCTGTGTCTCCTCTCTAAAATGAATAAAATAAAAATAAAATAAATTTTTAAAAAATGGGAAAAAGAATGGACAGAAATTTCTCCAAAGAGGATATACAGATGGCCAATAGGTATATGAAAAAAAATGCTCAACATCACTAATCTTTAGAGAAATGCAAATTAAAACCACAATGAGATATCACCTCACACCAGTCAGAATGGCACTCATCAGCAAAACAACACAGAATAAGTGCTGGAGAGGATGTGGAGGAAAGGGAACCCTCCTGCACTGCTGGTGGAAATGCAGACTGGTGCAGCCACTGTGGAAAATAGTATGGAGATTCCTTAAAAAATTAAAAATCAAACTGCCTTTAGACCCAGCTATCCCACTTTTAGGAATATACCCTAAGAACACCATAGCACTGTTCGAAAAGAAGAAATGCACCCCCATGTTTGTGGCAGCATTGTTCACAATAGCGAAGATCTGGAAATAGTCCAAGGGTCCGTCAGAGGACGAGTGGATTAAAAAGCTTTGGTACATATATACTATGGAATACTACTCAGCCATAAGAAATGATGACATTGGATCATTTACAACAAAATGGATGGACCTTGATAACATTATACTGAGTGAAGTAAATAAATAAGAAAAAACTAAAGACTATATGAGTCCATACATAGATGGCACATATAAATGAGACTCAGAGACATGGACAAGAGTGTACTAGTTATCCGGGGGTAGGGGGAGGTGAGGAAGGGGGTTGCGTTAGGGGAGGGGCACAAATAAAACCAGATAGAGAGACTCTGGTTTCTCTTTAGAGCGAATAAGTCTTTAGCCTTTTACTAAGAAAAAAAAAAAAAAGACAGAATGTGACAGAGGACAATTTAATTTTGGTTGATGGGTACACAATATAATCAAATGTCAAAATAATCTGGAAATATTTTCTCTGAACATATGTGCCCTGATTTATCAATGTCTCCCCATTAAAATTAATAAAAATAAATAAATAAATAAATAAAAAGAAAACAGGATACATGAAGAAAAGTACACCAGGCACACATAATCAAATTGCTTAAAACCAGTCACAAATAAAAGAAATCTTAAAAGTAACCAGAAAAAGAAGCAAAAACATTATATAAAGAAAAAAAGGATGACAGTAAATTTCCTTTCAGAAACAATGCCAGCTGAAAGACAGTGGAGCAACTTCTTCAAAGTGCTGAAACAAAAACTTTCAACCTAGAATCTTTTTAAGCAGCTAAAATATCTTTCAAAAACAACAGTGAAATAAAGACATTTTTAGACATATAGCAGCTGGAAGAATTCATCACTGGCAGACCTACTCTATAAGAAATGTTAAAGAAAGCCCATCAAGCTGAGAGAAATTATACCAGATGGAAACTTACCTCTACAAAAGGAATGGTAAGCACCAGAAACAGTAACTACATGGCTAGATATCATTTTTTCCCCCTTATTAAAATCTCTTAAGAGACAATCAACTCTTTGAAGCAAAAATAGTAATCATGCATTAAGGGGTTTATAACATGGAGCAAGTAGTTCAATGTTTGGAAACAATCGTACAAAGGTCGTACATTATTCCAAGTTTCTTAAACAATATAAATGGTATGAAATTTGAAGGTAGCCTATGATAAGTTAAAGGGGCATACTATAAACTATAAAGCAGCCATTAACATAACACAACAAGGAGTTATAACTAACAAGCCAATAAAGGTTGTAAAATGGAAACATAATAAATCCAAAAGGAGAAAAAACAAGTAAAATAACAGTGAGCAGGTTCCTATGAGCCTCTGGCGACAGCATTTTTGTCAACAGGTCAATACATAACCCTGCTTTCTGTGTTTCTGTTTAAAGACACTACATTTAATAAACGTTGTTGATCCATTAGCGCTGAACTCTAGCCAACAGCATTAGAACTTATACTTAAATGAAGACTCTTGAACATATATATGCATTTTCTCTGTAAGGTACATCACTTAGAAACAGTAGACAATGCTTCAGTACAACACTTGGGAACCATTTTAAATAGCCAAATCACCAACATGAAGCACACAAATGTAAAAACATGCCAAAATTGGCCTGACCTGTGGTGGCGCAGTGGATAAAGCATTGACCTGGAATGCTGAGGTCGCCGGTTCAAAACCCCTGGCTTGCCTGGTTAAGGCACATATGGGAGTTGATGTTTTCTGCTCTTCCCCTTCTTCTTCTTCTCTCTCTCTCTACCTCCTCTAAAATGAATAATTTAAAAAAGACCACAAACCAAGACACTTGTTTATATTAAGAAAGCTGAAAAAGAGGTACAGCATAGCCTTGTTTGACTTCAGCTGGAAACTGTGTTGGCAACTCAGATTGTTTGCCGCTCTTTGCATGTCTGTGAACAACTGAGAAAATGTCGCAATGATTAATTCTGGGGTTACAAATAAATTTTAGTTAGGTAAATTCTCAAATATGGAATCTGTGAATAATGAACATGGACTGTATGTGACTCACTGATAAAAAGTTTAGATAACAACCAAATCTGGAGTGAAAGAAAGCAGATCTGTGGTTCCCCCATGGGGAGATTGAGGGGTCAGAAAGGAAGGAATTATGAAAGGGCAGGAGTCGTCTCTGGGTGATGGGTTCACCATCCTGACTGTGATTACTTCAGAGGTGCAGACAATGCAAAAATGTATTAAATTGTAACTTCCACCACACGCCATTTATTGTTTGTCCATGATACCTCAAGAGAGCTGGTAAAAGGAAGAACAGGCCATTATGGTGGTAAGGGAAAGAGGAAAGAGGCATCTATGAAGTTTAATTGTGAGGCATTGCTCATCAAGGAGGGAAGGAGCGTGAATTAAGGAATCAGAGGTAACTTGATGTTCCAAATATGACTGCTAGGCTGAAACTAGGACTGTAGAAGGAGGATATGTTTCTGAAGGGTAGGTAAATTCAATTTGGGGTTCCTGACTTGGTTCCAGGCCCTCTTTCCCCCATCATATCTAAGCTCTCCCAGTTGCTGTCCCACTGGGTATGCAAATACATGAACTCAGTCTTTCAATTTCAGCTCATTTCCCCAACTCTCATCTTCTGCAATGATTACCACATCTTCAAGTCCCTCCTCTCTTTCTGTCTCTTTATCTAAAGACCCCTTGTCCCTTCAGTCTATTTCTTGACTTAATTTTTGAGGCCCTCCAAATATGTTCCAGCTGATTACATTTCACTTCTCATCATTCTCTACCTTACGCCCTCCACTTCAATCAGGATGGCCAATAGTTTCAACACAAGCCAGATTTGTTCATAGGTATCAGTTCCTTCAGTTGAAAAGTTCCCCATCCCTCCAAAACCTAATAGTCCACCAGAACCTAACCTATATCCTCTCTGATTTCTTACTACCACCATGCATAGTGCTTAATTGTTTTCTAATTTCCAAATGTGTGCAAATTATACACCTTCGATAAAAGTTTACTAACCAACTAAAGTGAGTAGGGTACTGATTTGGGTACTACAGGTAATCAAAGATGAACAAAGACCTCTTCTGCCCTCAAATGCACAGAAAAGGGACAATAGCCTATCACAGTGGTTCTTAACCTGGGTTCTATTGAACCCTAGTGGTTCGATGAGTTGGTCTCAGGGGTTCGGAGAAGCCTCTGCCGCGGAGGCCAGAATAAAGTAATACCGTAATTGTTATGAGTTCATGCACTCTGTTGGTTTTGTTCTTTGAGCAAGGTGATGTTCATGCACGGCTCATTTTGTGCACCAGTAAAAAAACATACCTATGTCTTGAATTTGGAAAAAAAAATCATATTTTATTTATCACTAAAAAAGGGTTCGGTGAATGCGCATATGAAACTGGTGGGTTTGGTACCTCAAAAAAGGTTAAGAACCACTGACCTATCATCAGCATCTCCAAGTACAATAGCACAGCGAACTAAACTGCAACAGTTCAGATGAGACACTTTTTGCTCTGGGTGATCTGGGAAAGCTTCATGCAGGGGTTGACATTTGTGACAGATCTTGAAAGTTGAATAGAATATTTTCATTTCAAAAAGAAAAGGGCTTCACAGGTGAAAGGATTCAGAGAAGCCAAAGGCAGAGGACAGAAAATAGCAAAGTTGTGTATTTCTCACGGGCAGGGACTACATCGTATACATCTTCAAATCTCTCATGGCGTTCAGGATAATGATTGTGCACAGTTCACATTCAGTAAGTACTTGCTGGGTTGAATTAGTTATACGTGATATTAAGTGGTTTCATCTAGATCCTAAGTGAATAATGGGTTACAATGAGGTAGAGAGCAGTGTCTTTCATAAGCCTGGGTTAAGTGGCAGGAATTTATACCACTAACACCAAAATTAGAAGGGTAATTTAAAAATAACTTTAATGGCTTTTTTGCAGGCAGCCCAGTTATATGTAAAGTGGCCAGTACAGTAGGATCCAGTCCCCACTGCTCAGATATTATCTGTGAAATAAGTAGAAAACTCTCTTTTGTTCTAGTTTAGTAAAACTGACATTTGTAACCTTTTAAATAAATTACGAAAAAGAAAAGTGTTCATTATATCCACACCATATTTAGACGCCATTTTACCACATATTAGTTTGATGACAGTAATTCTTATATTATCCGAAATTTCAAAGAAAAGTGGTATTTTATTCCACTAATGTAGTTATAACCAGACTTTGTATCATTTTTAGTCTTTGGTCCCAAACTTCCAGGAAAAAAAACCCAAAAAATACTTCTGGATAAAATAGAACATGCTAAAGAGCTGTAATGTAATAGCTGCAGAAACTCTCACATATCAAGCTCTCCACATTTTCCCTCCTGCCGTGCGAGCCAACCAGCACGTACCATTTGTAGACAATACTCATTGTTCTAAGAGTGGCATTGCCAGTCTAGGTTTGAATGTGACTTGGGGATTCGGAAATGGAGGAGAAGATCAATCTCACTCTGTAGTAGATGTCTGATTTACAAAAGGAACAGGAGATGATAAATAAAACAGGTCCCTATCCAACCCATGCCTTACCACTGGAACCAAAGTCCACAGGCCCAATCCACTTGAAGGCGGGTTTGCGGCCTCGTTCTTCTGTTACATGCACTTTCTTGATCAGGGCCAAGCTGGTCAGGACATTGGCTATGTCATAGAGGCGTCGTACCTTGGCTTCAAGACAGGAAACACAATTACGGTCATGCTGCCCGTGATGCTGTTAACATTTCAGTGTATGTGACAGGCCACTTTTCTCAGCCACCATGTGAACCTCAGTGGGAAAGCAGTGGGGTAGAATAAACGACCAATGACTCTGTCAGGAAATCACCCAGGATTTATGTATCTGATGTGTATGAAGATGCACATTAAGTAAGGTCAGTGTGTCCTTCCACTTCCACAACTTCACACGTTAAAAGACAAGCAGGGAGTGCTTGGATGCAGACACACCCAAGGGAGGGACATGGGCTGACTCAGAGGCTCAGTAAATGTAATTCTGATGTGCGGCAGGTTGAAAACTTGCCCTGGTGGCACCAGCTCCACTAGGCAGCTGGGCTGTGAAAATGACAGGGATTCCCTAGAGCCTCCTCCAAGGCTGCACTCCTGGGCACAGGAGGTGTTCCGGGCTCAAGATGATGGGGTACAACTGTGCTAACGATGGGCAGTTCCTGAAACCCCTGAAGCCCAGAAGGCCACCCAGTGGGGGAGGGGTGGGGCACACACTCGCTGAGTCTGAAGAGGTTTGGGGAGACACATTTGAAAATGCATGTACTAGAGGAGACATTCAGAAGGGGTGGTAGCACATTAAATAGGCAGGATAATGCCCCCAAGGTCATTTCCATTTAAGAAGTCAATCTACACGTAGGAAACTTGCTTGACTTCAGAGCAAAAATCACACAAAGGGGCTCTGATTATAGTCTAGAAAGAACAAGCATTCGTCCCAGGTGCAGTGTTCTTTCCGATTATTGTAAAGCTATATTCTCTTTAGTCATTTTCCCCATAGGGTGGCTATAATTCCAGTTGGAAACAAACGAACAGCTGGAGTATGTTGAGCCCATGGCTCCCCAAGGATTGAAAGGGCTACCAGCAGCTGAGGACATCTGCTTCAGGACCCATGCTTGACAGAGAGGAAGATGCACCGAGTATGAAGCTCAGATGTGCTCTCCTTGTCCGGCAGCCGTGCCCACCACCCTGGCCCCGCCCTGGTCATTGCTCTGGTTCTTACCTGCAGACAACTTTCATCTTCACCCATCAGAAGGGTATGCAAGGGGCGAGGAGAAAAGGGGAAACAAAACTCAGACACTCTGTCTTGGATGCAGTGATACGAAAGAGAAATGCAAAGTATCTCACACCCTCCCTGCCCTGCACTGAGGGACGGCGCTCTGCCACCGCCGTCCCCTCTAATGGCCAAGGGAGAGACACCCAACAGAACTTGAATGAGAATTCCAGTAGCTGACTCACTTACCCCTCATAGTACCAAGAATCTTTGGACGCAGGAAGGAGTGTACTTCTCAAAAGAGTAATTATTTTATGTTCAGAGGCAGAAAATGTCAACTCAGGACACCCCACCCTTCCTGTGTAAGGAGGATTTAGGCGAAGATGCTTACTTTTAAATTTACTGTGGTCTGGCATGTCCTGGCTCTCTTCTATCAGGATTTTGGCAGCCACATCCAGAGTTACAATCTTGGTTTTAGAGACAAGGAACAGCATGACAAACTTCTGGCTCATGATTCTCAGAGACTTGTCTTTTCTGTTTGCAGATGCTACAAAGGGAACAAAACAAAGGCATCAGAAAAGATAATTTACCACAAAAAAGACTGTTCTTACAGTTTGCCGAACCACCTGACTCTGCTAGCAGATGGGAGAGCACTTCGGTTACAGGGAGAAGCATTCCAGGCACATCATGAGAAATGGCTCATGGAGACAGAAAAGGACTGCTCAGGAACTTCCAGTGGCTGTGAACAGCGGTGGGATCAAATAATTTAACACCCGGTCCCTGCCCTAATGACAGTTCTAAGTATAAAAGAACGATACACCAAAAGGTAGCTTATTATTTCAGGCGTTTAATACTTAAATAAGAATAATAAAAGAGGTACATAAAACTAGATTATAAGAGTTTTAAGATATTAATAAAAATATTAATATCTGACAAAAAACAATAATATTGTTACTTAAGGTATTTCCATATTGCTTCGTGACTGGCGTCATCACTTGAAATTTTGTTTGCCTATGGACGGAATGAACATTACTACAGGTGCTTAAATACGCCGTTGTGTGGAGGAACGTTAAGAGTAAGGAATGTAAGCCGCCCACCTTAGAGAGAACCCTGATTACAAGTGCCATTTTAACAACCGGTTCACCAAACTCAACAAAAAATTAGGGATTGGTTCTGCCAAACCAGAGTGAACCGGCTGAATCCAACCACTGGGTGTAAACCCTGAAATGCGGCTGACCAGCCACTCATAATGCTCTATGCCCGTACCTCACTGAACAGAATCCATGAGGTAGTTTTCCTAAAGCAACTTTTTGCCAGGATTCATGTGGAAGAAAGAAAAGGTGAGGAACTGTTTTCAGAGCAACTCTCCCTCTAAAGGCAAGGGCTACATGTTAATGTCTCTGCCCACACACAGGCAGACCCCCTTTTATGGCTATTCGCTTTATTATACATCACAGATATGGCCCTTCCTTCCCTTCTTCTTTCCTTCCCTCCCTCCCTCCTCCCTCTTCCCCTTCCTTTCTTTCTTAACAAATTGAAGGCGAGACCTTCCTCCAGCAAAAAGATTAGGACTTGCTTTATTGTGGGTCTGGAAACAACCCCACAGTAGTTCTCAGGTAGGTCTGTATCTAGAAGATACACCACACGCAGTAGGTGACCACCTCTTCCATTTCTTTTCAGAAACAGGTGAAGAAATAAAAAGCAAATAGGAGATGCTGATGGGATTGCGCTGCTGTGGCTGGCAGGCAAACAATCCCCCACAGATGGCTGTCTCCTCTGGTTACTGAGATGAGAACTGGCTCATGCGGTAGAACTGAAGGACAGGAGGCAGTAACCTGAATGAACACAAGGCCCACCTTTCCTTTCCCGTTTCTTTAATGTGCAAGTGAATTGTGAGCGATACTTGCACTCTGTCACCTTAGCAACAGTGGAGTAGGGTGAGAGCTGTGGAGACCGATGGGTAAAACAGGGAGGCGATACATGGGCTGGGAGGGAAGAACGATGTAGGTGTAAGTGCAAAAAGTGCTGCGCCCAAGGAAAGGAGGGGTGTCCACCATTCTGGTCAGCGTTTATTGCTCATGGGGTTCTTTTCTAAGTAATCTGCTCCAATATATAATTTGGAAAATTGAATCCACTTTAACAATAACTTCTTTCAAAGTAAATTTTCTTTAAAATAGAAATCAGCATGGGGCTGTCAATCTGAAATGAGGGTTCTGTTAGCAATCTGCAGCCCAAACACCAAATACCAAGTGATCTGCCACTCCCCAGGTTTTCAGTCAGGTTGAGTGGGCAACCCAGTTGGGGAGCCATCTGTCTCCCTTTCTCCAATAGAGAGAATGAGAGGACAACTCCCTCCAGGGCTGTCAATCTGGCACTTCCCATCCCAGCAGTGAATCTCTGCAGAAGAGACCACCGTCGCCTTCACTATTGCTTGTGTGGTTGCAATGAACTCACAAGAGGGATAGTCGGGCTCAGATAAATCCAGTAACTGTTGATCGTGGGGATCTGGAGAGCCATCTCTTTTGCGTTCTCCGAATTTACAGTCCATCAGGTCTAGCTCTTTCTGCTGGAGGTGCGCCATCTGCTCCTCATATTTCTGCTCCTCTCCTAGTCTCTGAAGGCTCCGCAGGGTTTTTGGCAGGCTGTGCCGTCCATGCCAGCCATACTGGTTCTTGGCCACCCGGCTGACCAGATGCAGTGACTCCAGCACATTTACAATGTCGTAGATGCGTCTCCTTTCAACACCTGTTTGAAAAACAGAAGCCAACCATCATCATGCAGACATTTGTGAGTATAAATCCTTGAGAGCCTGAACCATGTCTGCAAACTACTTTGCATGATGCCCAGTGAAATGTCCAGCAAATGTGGATGCCACAAAGATCCATATCGTAAGGATGCAAGTAGTAGACATTTTTTTTTCTTTTCTTTTCTTGGGATCCAACCACCAATAAGAGGATAAAACATCCACCTAGAGATAAATGATACTCCGTCTGTATCTGTGACACACAGTAGTATGTCTTTTTCAGACCTGCTAGGCAAACCGCACAAACACTGTAGCAGATTAAAACGGGTGGGACTGAGCCCCTCAAGTGCCAGGATGCCTAACAGACAGCTGAGGAATGCTGGCTGGTTGATTCTAATATTCCTAATCATGCAGACTATAAAATAAATTGTATTCAGTAACTGATACCTTGTCTGGACATATTAGCCTTTTCTGAAGTTTAAGCGATGTGAAAGAATTATCTTGTTAACTTTCTTGATGGTCCAGTAAGAAAAACATATAGTCAATATTCTGTGTCCTGTTTTACACAGAAGCTCAGGAGTCAAGAGCTTGGGCACCCTTTTCAAGTTGATGGGGGGAGCTACAGCCAGGGCTGGAATAACATGAGTATCTCTTGGTTCATCATGCCTATTGACAACTCTGCCTGTGCCCTCATTCACTGTATCCTGCCAGACAGCCCAATGGTAAAACAGACTTCATGTACAGTACAGATGGACCATCAAATTCATCATTTCTCTACGCTCTTTCCCAATACTCCCCAAATAGCTTGGATTATGGGCTGCTAACTGAATTTACTAAAAATATTTATGGTGGTTAGTGTGGGGACTTTGGGTCAGACTGCGTGGATTTGAATCCCTGTACTGTCCCTTATTAAACGGGTGATGCTGGGAAGTTAATTAATCTGTCTGTGCCTTAGTATCTATCTCATAAAACGGTGAGGGTTAAATGAGACCACAAACATAAAGGGTCTCCAATAGATGTCTACTTTTCTATGGTATGTGTAGTATTTTGCAAATAATTCCTGGATGGCATTGGGGATACTTAAGATCACTGCTAGTGTAAGAGGATTAGCAGAAACAAATTTTTAAAAATCTGTATGTGACTCATACTCTTATACAGCTGGCCTCTCTTTGCTCTCATCTAAGTATCCGTAACAGAAGCTTCCAGGCGTCTCCTAGAAAACCAGCCTGGCTGTACAGATGCCCTCTTTCTGTTCCCTTGCCAGGAGCTGTTCCACTATCAGGGCAGAGTCAGTGGATGTAGCTTTTGGCCCTTCATAGAGTTAACAGGAGAAATAGACCACCACATTACAACAAGGACTCCTCCGAGCTAAGAGGAAGTTCTAGCACATGCATGAAGAGGCATTGCACCGTCAATCAGAACATTTCAGCTCCTGACCCTGAAAGGCTCTTCACTGTCAGGAGCTCCTGCCTCAGTGCCAGATGTCTGCAAGAAGGTGGTGGCAGGGACAGTCAGTGGCCCCTTGTCCAGACCTCCCAGGTTCCTTATTCCAGTCTGTCTTGATATTTTAACACATCTTCTTTAGACTGTAACATTCTATAAACCTTCCCATTGGAAATGTCACATGAATTCAACTGAGACAGCCCAGGGCCAGCCACACGCCCGGCTATTTTGTTGTTTTGTATTAGATGCAAGCTGTTAAGTCTCCACCTAGTGACTAGATGTCTCCAGAAGGGAAAATAAAGGAAGATTCAGATCACTTGGAGAGTAAGGTGGTATTTAATGCGCACACTAGGTGTTTCATAGGTGAGGCTGGTTAGAGCACGTACAGCTAAAACCATCACCTTTTCTACCTGGACTGAGTTCAACTGTCCACAGGCTGGTGCACACAAAGCCCCGTTTCACAGGCCTTGGGGCGTGCAGGCTTCTCTGGGCCTTGCTCTGCCAGGAAGGCATTCCCTGGCATTCAGTCTTCTTTCCCTTTTGTGTCAAGGCAATCCTATTAATCCTAGTAACGGCACACACGATCCCTTCAAGGATTTGCCAATTCTTACCAGGCTCCCCTTAGTCCCTGATGGAGCTTACCGTTCCAAGAACACCTCTCAACCCTGTCAGAGAGTTTCTGAGGCTGTGCTAGTTTCCATTTGTAAAGTCACTCCCAGTTCTTTAACTTCTCACCTTAATATCCATGTCAAATCTACAGGGGACCAGAATCTGGGAATCTGTGCAATCTGAAGACTCTGCATGTCCCTGGTTAAAAACTGGTGGTCTTATGGCCTAACACCTGGCTTGCAACGGGAGTTTAGGCTCAACCAGAAGCGACAGTCACTACTGAACTAATTTCCATGGAGGGAACTCATTTCTCGACCTCACATGATGAGTTGTGGCAAACATATCTGGTAGGTCTGGGTGATGTGAGGTATTAGGAAGCTGTTGAAAAAAAATCTCTGGTGCTCTGCTCCAGGCAGTCATACCATGGGACCTGCAAAATAGCATGTAGCCCGTGAGGAGGAGTCTCCTCTTCTGTCCTTGAACACAGCCTTCCCACCGCGAATCTCTGTCTTCTGCGTATACATCAGTGTAAGGCCCTGGCTGCGTGAACCCCAGTGAGAAGGACACTGTGATTTGCTGGTTTACCTTCATCCTCTGTAGAACTAGTTTCCACATGACCCTGTGCCTCACACAGCTCTATGCCAAGCCTCTGTGCAGCTGGGTCACCGTCCCCTTCCTGTCTCACTGCCACCAGTGCCAAATCCTGTGTTCTACTTTTGGATTTCAAAGGGAAAGGGGGCCACATCTAGTAAGAACAGAGTGAAAACTTCCATGTAACAATAAGTCACCCATGCCAGGCTCCAAGTTAGGCACGTTACCAACACGATCCTGACTTTGCTAAGTTTTCACCAGGTAGGTGCTATGGTCCCTAAAAGAAAAGATTGATTAACTTCTCAGAGCTCTCACAGACTGTAAATTGGAGAGCGGGCCTTCAAATCCAGCCCTATTTGACCCAAAGCCAAGGCGGTGGTCTTCCTATCACAACCCACTGCCTCCTCATTGTTTCCATTTTCAGCAAATCAGAATTCCAGCCAACAGTCTGAATAATTCTGATGATGATGAATAAGACTGGTGATCATCGACTGGTGCAGATTTCTCTGGAAGAACTAGAACTAGTAAACAAACTAAAAATATAGTCTATCCGAATTATGTATGAAAAACTTCCTGAATTTTTTAAGGAGATACCTCACACCTTCAAGTCTTTGTGATTTCTGCTTATTTAATGATTGTCAACAATATGTTCATCCTGAAACCAACTGCAGTCCACGTCCACGTCCACTAGAGGTCTCTGCTCAGAGGCTGCTGTACATATTTATAGAACACACACCACTGCACATTATATACGTCCATCCCATGAACACATGTATTCTTCTTTGTTATAAGGTTTAGCTGTCTGAGTTATGTCCAGATGTGGCTTTTTCTAGTTGGGTAGGCTTGCTGCGAGTATCACAGCATAGGGCTTCAAATATAACGTTCTTGCTCCCAAATCTTGCTTTATAATATAAATAACACAAGTTCTGAACCCTTAGAAGCATTATTAAAAATAAATATCAGGATATTTAAAAAAATGTTTTGAGTCTGTCTGAAATAAGATGAAATTAAAATATGAGATATTCCTTTGTAACGTGAGTCTTGTAAAAGTATTTGTTAAGGTTAAAAAAACCAAATTTTTGTTGTGGCCCTCAGGCCTAGAAGGCACCCTGGAATCCAATGCATAATGATAATAGCAAAGTGAGACTCTACCTCTTCCTCTGTCCTCACTTTTTTGGAAGGCCCCCTCTTAATAAAAGAGGCAATCTGAAGCTTAAAGCTGCCCAAGGAAACCAGTCTTCCACTATACCCGGAGACAGACTTCCAGGCAACCTGATGATACATACCAAGACTGACAGCAACTTCATCTAGGGAGATGGTAGTTTTCTCTGTTGACAAGGGATAACTTGGATAGCGAGCTAGAAACTTCTGGCACAGAAGTCCTAAACTTTTCTGTTTCCTGCTTGGCCTTCGCTTTTCAAATTTGTCCACAGCACTGTCTTCAACAACATGAAGCTACAGAAGCAGACAGAGGGGATGGGGGGAGATGTCACAGTTAACACTGTAATAAAGAATTTCAATGGGCAGTATTGGCAGGTTGGGAGGGGCATCCCAATCCATACCTTCCTAGATTCTAGTTAAAGTGTATTTCCTAAACTAATTTTCTTCACATTCAACCTATTGTCTTCTCTGGACTGAATTTTTTCTCCTTTGCAATCTGAGGCCGAGTCTACTTGTTAAAAGCTTAAACAATGAACCACACAGTCATTCACAGGTTGCTGCACCCTTGCTGATAGTGTTTGTAGGACTGCACATCAGCAGCACTAGGAGTTGGTTAGAGATTCAGCATCTCAGGCCTCATCCCAGACCTCATCTATCAGAATCTGTGTTTTTATAAGATCCTGGGTGATTTTTTTTTTTTTTTTTACAGAAACAGAGAGAGAGAGAGGACAGATAGGGACAGACAGACAGGACGGAGAGAGATGAAAAGCATCAATCATCAGTTTTTCGTTGTGACACCTTAGTTGTTCAATGACTGCCTTCTCATATGTGCCTTGACCATGGGCCTTCAGCAGACCAAGCAACCCCTTGCTTGAGGCAGCGACCTTAAACTCAAGCTGGTGAGCTTTTGCTCAAACCAGATGAGCCTGTGCTCAAGTTGGCAACCTTGGGGTCTTGAACCTGGGCCCCTCTGCATCCCAGTCCAACACTCTATCCACTGCGCCACCGCCTGGTCAGGCAATCCTGGGTGATTTCTATGGATATGAAATTTGAGATACACTGACCTCCACTTGTGTCATTAAACTGTTTTATATGTTTACAATTGAGGAAGGGTTGATGGAATAGAATAAGAGCTATATCTTATTATTCTTCATTGCAAGAACACAAAAATAGTGTCCTTGTCTCATCAACCCACATTTGAAAGGGGCTGAATTCAATCCCAAGAAAGTAAAAAGTTTTTCAATGAACATTTTCAAAGAGAAAAGCAATATGATTATCTCCATAGCTTCAGGAAAAACAATTTAATATATTTAACTCCCATTCATGATTTTAAAAAACGAACTTAGAAAACGAGGAATAAAGAATTTTAATAAAGTATCAATAAAAATTCAAATGCAGATAACTGTCTTAAAAAGAAAATCTTGCCTGACCTGTGGTGATGCAGTGGATAAAAGTGTTGAGCTGGAATGCTGAGGTTGCTGATTCAAATCCCTGGGCTTGCCTGGTCAAGGCATATATAGGAAGCTTCCCCTTCTACTTCCTCTTTCTCTCTCTCTCTCTCCACCCTCTCTCCAAAAATCAATAAATAAAATCTAAAAATCTAAAAAAGAAAATAAAATCTTGGACACACTCCCTTAAAAATCAGGAAAAGATCTTCTGCATCATATGGGAGATCCTAGCCAGAACATGAGGGTAAGAAAAAAAACCCTGGGACACAGGAATTGGAAAGGAATAAATTATTCATTCTGCAGAACACATGATTATTTAATGAAAACTCAATACTTTAACAAATTATTAAAAATAGTAAGAAAAGGCCCTGGCTGACTAGATCAGTGATAGAGCATTGACCCAGTGTATGGAAGTACCAGGTTTGATTCCTAGTCAGGGCACACAGGAGAAGTGACCATCTGCTTCTCCTCCCCCAACCCCCTTCTTGTCCTCCCGCAGCCATGGCTTGATTGATTTGACACATCGACCCTGGGTGCTGAGGATGGTTCCATGGAGCCTCCACCTTGGGTGCTAAAAATAGCCTGGTTGTGAGCATGGCTCCACATGAGCAGAGCATAGGCCCCAGATGGGGGTTGCCGGGTGGATACTGGTCGAGGTGCATGAGGAAGTCTGTCTCTCTATCTCCCCTCCTTTCACTTGAAAAAAAAAGTAAGAAAATTTAGCAAGGTATCTAAGAAGACAAGACTATATTTTAAAAAGTCAGCTGTATTCCTATATAATAGTAACAGACAATGAATTAAAAAATATGATTTATATTAACAAAAAGAATGATAAGGTTTTTAGAAACAAATCTAGAAAATATTTATTTGCATAAAATATTAAAACTTACATCTTAAAGAAATAAGACCTAGAAGTTAGAGAAACATATATTCATGGATAGGACGACTCAGTACCCTAAACAGGTTAATTCTCAAATTAATCTACATGCAATGCAATTTACAATTAAAATCTATCTACAGTACATATAGAAGAAAAAAGGGCAAAGTATAGCCCACATATTCTGAGGAAAATAAATTTGAGGTTCTTGCTTTATCTAATATGAAGGCTGATTATAACGTGGCATTGTGTATGGATGGACAAATTGGCCCACAGAACAGAAAAAGAGCCCAGGAAGAGATGTACACACAAGTGAAACTTGGACATACAACAGAGGAAGAACTGAATAAATGATACAAGGACAATTGATTATAAGAAAGCAACATAAAGAGAAAAGACAAGCACCAAATTGAAATGTAACACATAACTAATAAAGGTTTAGTTTCATGTATACAATAAACACTACAAACCGACAAAAAAATGAGCAAAGAACACAAACAGGTTATTTCACAGAAGAGGAAAATTACCTGGTGGCCAGTAAAGATATGGAAAGAAGCTTAACCTCCTTAGTAACCAAGGAAAAAAAACAAATGAATTCCACAATAATACACAACTGTGTATCCACTGGATTGGCAGAAATTAATAAATTTGAAAATTTCAAGTGTCAGAGTGGGTATGGATCAATACATGTTTATATACTGCAGGTAGAAGCAAACAGACCTTGGGAAAACAATCGGCATCATCTTCTGAGTATTTGGCCAATAACCTAGTAATAACACTATTAGGTTATATAACACTCTAGAATAGTAGTTCTCAAACTTTTTAGTCCAAGGATCCCTTTATTTATATATTTAGCAAAAGAGAGAGAGAGAGAGGGACAGACATACAGGAAGGGAGAGAGATGAGAAACATCAACTCGTAGTTGCAGCACCTTAGTTGTTCATTGATTGTTTTCTCATTTATGTGGGGGTGGGGGGCTACAAGCCAAGTCAAAGACCCCTTGCTCAAGCCAGCAACCTTGGGCTCAATTCGGTGACCTCGGAGTTTCGAACCTGGGTCCTCAGCATCCCAGACCGACATTCCATCCACTGCCTGGTCAGGTGGATTCCTTTATACAGAGGTTCCTTGGATTACAACACAATTCTGTTCCTATAACAGTGAACAGTGATGTAACCCAAATTTTGGTGTAAGTCAAAACACACCCTAGCCTAACACAAACGAAACACTTGTGCTTTTAAAAGTCCAAAATGGCAGAGTTAAGAGTACTGGGGGATGCCAGCTCCCTCACTCCTATGCCACATTACTATGTATTCTTCCGCCACACAAAACCAAACTAGTCTGCCTGCATAATCCGTAAGTAGGATGCTAACAGGGAAGCCGAAACACTCAAGTCTCAATTTTTTAAAGTTTTTATGGGAGTGAGCATCTTAAACTCTAAACGTTGTATGTCAAGACTGTATAACCTGAGGACCTCCTGTATTCTTAAAACTTACTGAGGAATATGTTTTAATAAATTATTCTTTATTACCCATTAATAAAATATTTGGTCATATAAAATACTTTATCATACATAATGTCTTTAATACCCATGAATCTACCTCCCAAACAACCCCTACACCAGAACAATACTATTAATTTACATTTGCCTAACCCACAGAGTAACCTCCCCCCCTAAATTTGTATTTATCAATTCCTGACACTTTAAAATCACTCTATCACATATATGTGTTGCATCTATAATATATCGCATAGGCTTATTTAGATCTTAGTAATCTGAGACTTGTTTTCTTCAATCAACCTACAACAGGTCCTTACCTCAAATAACATCATTTAGTTCAACATCGTTTTGCTATAATGTTGATGAAATGCTATAGGAACTTAACTCTTGTTTATATCAAATAGCCTATGGTAAAATTAATTTTTTTTTTCCTGTTAGAGAGAGAAAGGGTAGGGGGAGGAGCAGGAAGCCTCAACTCCCGCATGTGCCTTGGTTGGGCAAGCCCAGGGTTTCGAACTGGTGACCTCAGCGTTCCAGGTTGATGCTTTATCCCCTGCACCACCACAGGTCAGGCCTGTTTGGTCATTTTGCTTAAAGTCACAGAACCTATTGACAACACTAAGTGTTTTCATTGCTGTATGATAACCCATTGCATGAATAAACCTTAATTTATCCATTACCTGTTTACAATGATTTGGGTTGTTTCCCAAACTGGGTTAGTAGGAACTATATATACTGCTATGGTATTCTTGTTCATGCCTACTCATGTACATGGACAGGAGTTTCTCCAGGGCAATGCTGCTCAGTGTGTGATCTAATCTGCATTCAGTTACATGAAAGAATCTCTTCTACCACTGCAGTAAAGTGGATGGCAGATTCATTTTGGTCTATAAATTTCAAGTTGTAATTCAGAATATCTTTTTCTCTTCCCTAGTCCTAATTTATTTATTTTGGTAATATTTAGAAATTAAAAAAAATTTTCACCAAAATGAGGAAAACTGAAAGAAAAAATAACACTCAAATCTGCGAGTAATTTTTCTTAGTAAGTCTGGGAAAATGGAGATAAGATTTGATGGGAGAGTAAAAATTTTTGCACAGATTTAAAAAAATATAGAAAAGTGTAGATATGCTGCTCATTCAATAGCTCTGGTTTGCCATCGGGCATGTAATTTAAAGATCAAATTAAAGCCCCAAACCAACAAACTAAACATACCTGAAAATAATAAAATTTCCCAAGTCAAAAATATTTAGATTATTATTTTCCTTAAGATTGGAGCAAAATTACACCCACAATACCATTTAAGAAAATAAACAAAAACCAAATTCCCTCATTAAATCAAAATTATTAAATATGGTTGCTTAAGATTTGATTTTTAAATGTGTACTGGTCAAGGAAGTATCATAAAGAAATCCTTCAGTATAAAAAATGAGATCAAGTGAAAATTCCATTTCAGCTATATTAAAAAAATATATTAAGTTTAATACTGGTTTTGGCTCAATAGCAGCTGAAAAATTGAGAATTCTATTTTTTTTAATAATCAAGTAAATGATGTAAATTCCATACAAGCCCTAGGGAGCACAGCCTGTTTACCTGCAGGGAGTCCGTAAATGCTTCACCCTTGTTCTCAATGGGTCTGAACAGCCCCTTTCTCATCTCCCAGTCTCTTATGTCTGGGCTGGCGGCACTGATAAGCATCTTCAGGTTGGCAGTAGGTGTCCATGGTTCTGTTTGTTGTATGTCGACAAGCTTAACTGGAGTGATGGGATTTCTTTCCGGAGTGAAGATTTTTTGCTTTGATAAGTCAATTGGTTCATTTTTTATAGGAGTCTTCGGGGCCATCCTTGATCGCTCAACAAATATATTTTCCTATTTTAAAAAAAGAGACCTTTTAGCAAGAATGAGAAAGATCAGCTATCAGCTAAAAGGTTAGTTCCCACCATGAAAATACAAACAGACCATATGGCCATGGCTGAAAAATATTAGGATAGAACTAATAAAAACAGATGGAAGGATTTATGAGAATCAAGAAGGGGCTTCAGTGAGAAACTGATCATAGTTGGCTACTCCTTTTATGCATATTTCTCGTGGCATCTCTGTGAAGGAAGTGATGAGTGTATCTGTCACTGCTGGACGCTTGTAATAACAGTTGGGGGTGAGAAGGGCAAGCGTGAGTTGAGTCCATATGCTCCTAAGAACCTTATTTTTTAAAACTCTGTAAGTTTGCATTAACCAGTGAAGAAAATTATGCTTTTGTAGTTCAGTGTTCACCACTGAGAAGACAGCAATTAGCAGGGCCAATTAATGGAAGCTCATCCGACAAAACGCCACATTTCAAGCAAACCTAGAGAGCTATCTAATGCTATTCCCCCAAAAGCAGTTCTTCTCAAAACATGCATGGTAACAGAGTCTGCCAATCAAACTGGCCTACAGCTTGTTCAACAAGGAGACACAGGTTTAGGCATCATGAGGGAAATACCAAATGGCTATTGAGGTTTCTAAGTGCTTAACTCTCAGGTTCTATTCTTAATTTTTTTGCAGCATGATAATAGCTTGCGGAGGGATAAGCTTCCCTCAGATCACACTTGGTAGAATGTCTTAGCTAAGTATAAGAAAAAATTAATGCTGGGCCCATTATGTCCACTGTAAAAAAAGTATGAGTATAATAGAGAACCCACATTTAGAGCTACCAAGTAATTAAAACAAATTTCTTTCCCCTAAAACCAGTGTTTGGCATTCAAAAAGAGAGAAAGCCTGCTCTTCTTGTAGCAGAATTCACCTCCAGGCAGTAGTGTCTTAAAGAAACATGAAGGTGGGTGAGTTAAGTATTTGTCACTCCCTTTCCTGTGCATACATCACTTTATAGCTAATGTATGCTTGTATTTTGGCTGAACAGTAGTTTAAAAAAGTGCCTTCTTATAAATGAGCAACATGTGAAGAGGGAACTGATCGGGAGAAACTGGAGTCTCTGTTAGAATGCCAACCCTTGTTCTTGGATTAGCAGAAGCTGCCAGCTAGCCATGGTGAGGTTCTGTCCTCTGGCAACAGGAAGGAAGGGGGCGGGGATGGGAGTGACGGTTTCTCACACCACAGCAGCAGGAAGCATCCAGCCTGGGGCGCAGCATCTACCAGCATCCCTTAACAAGTTCCTACCCGTCTTCTACAAGGGCACCCTCCAGGGAAAATATCCAGTGATTATGTAGCACCCCATGGTTCATGTATTTTACCTATATTCACTCCTCATCTAATCCTGTGACCTAGGTACAAATGAAGAAATTGAGGCACAGAGGGGTTAAATAACTTGCTCAAGGTTTACATACAACCTCATTCCGTATAAAAAGTAACGGGTATGCAAGAAATAGCTGAAAGCAGGAGGTTCTGAAATTCTGCATCTAGAAATAAGCCTGCCCTGCGTGCCAGTGGGGAGGGAGTTATCTTTATCACAGCTCCGACATAGAGTACCCAGCGGTCCCACTAGAATCCACGCAGAGGCAGAATGGGGAAGCAGCTCTGTGCGCTGGCTCTTGGGCCAGACACTTAGCAGTGCGAGGGAGGGCACGTTCCTCCCCTCACTAGGCTTTCATTCTCTCAACTGAAAATGAAGTTCATAAAAATATCAGCCTCAAGGGTTATGAGAATAGTTCCTGGCATATAGTGAGCATGCAATAAAACTTAGCTATCATCTTTTCTATTCTTTATTACCATTCATTCTGACACTCAGAGCTAATAACTTCCTGGGTGTATTTTTTGTCTCATTAACGAGACTGTGCACTTCTGGAGGTCAGGGAGTTAAGTTCTACATGTCTCATTCTTCACAACTTCTGGCACAATGCCTTTCCCCATACTGGTGCTCAGAGAACACTGTGCCTTGATTATCTAGTTATTTGAAAAGGTACCCCTACAGTAGAGGGTGTGGCTCAGGCTTACTGAGGTAGAGGTGCAGCTTCCTCCTCTACCTTCTCTGGCACTGGTACTCATAGGAGCAATGTGCTCCCACTTTTTACCTACCAAGGAGCAATTCAGATAGATCATTTCCTCCAACACCTCAATATAGTTCCACTACAGTTTATGTGTTACAGATGCACCTGACTTATGAAGTTATGTCCTGAAAAACCAACTGTAAGTTGAAAATGCATGTAGTATACCTAACTTACTGACCGTCATCGCTTAGTCTACATTATGGGGATATGGTCCCGTCGTAAGTCAAGGAGCATCTGTAACTGTCTTCCTCTTTTCATCAGAAGCAGGAGGCTCTGAAAGCGTTTTGTAGACATGCAGGGGATGTGAAAATATGAACCACAATATTCAAAAACAGAGGCAACGATGGATTTTGTACCCTCGTGGTCCCGTGGCCAGCGGGGGCTGCGGCTGGCTGCCGTGGCTCAGTCCATCACCGGCCAGGGGAAACAGCAAAATTCAAAACCTGAATTATGGTTTCTACCAAATGAGTATCACTTTCACACCTTTGTAAAGTTGAATAATTGTAAGTTCAACCGTCTTAAGTCGGGGCCATCTGTACCTAAAGGAGGTGAGGAGTTAGGTTACCTGGTAGGTGTGATTGTTTCGTACCACCACATCGAAAGGAATAAAAAAAGAAAAAGTCTAGCCAATTGTTTTTTGAGATGGCGGTGGGTAGAAAGTCAACTGCTATCTAGTCACACCTGACTCTATCTGTCTGTTTATCCTGCTGTCCTGACAAAGCAGTGGAAAGGGGACTAAAACATGAATTTGGAAACCTGGTTATTGTTTCAACCCTGTGTCTCTCTCACATGGACAAATTGTTAATTATGTCTGGGACCCAGTTTCCTGATCCATAAACTAAGGAGCTTAGATGAAAGTCTCTTATCTCCAAGGCTTTCCAGCAAGGCTACACAGCTATGTAGTGGACACTGGGATGCAGTCAGCCAGACCTCTTCAGGAATGAGTGGTACATCCCCCAGCTGCTGCAACGGAAGCCCTCAGCTGGAATGCCTTGGCTGAAGATGCCTGGACCTCCCAGCTGGCAGAGGTAGTATGGATATGTGGAAGCCTGGCTCCCTCCCCGACTCAGGACTGCTCTGAGGGGTCATTCTAGAACTCCCTGTTGGGTAAACTCAGACTGCCATGGAAACTGTGCTGCAGATCTGCTTCTGGTTCTGTCCATTTCTACTGCCCTCCAGCTTCCCTTCTGTTCCATTCCCCAGGCACTGAGCCCCGAACACTCCCTACCAACCTCCTGCACACTAAGCTCTGTGTTGCAGCAGTTTATCTGGAAATCTAAGCTGCAACACCCTGGAAGTCACTTCCTCCCTTAGAGCCTGGAGAAAGTAACCCATGACAAAGGGTCTCTAAGATTTGATATGTAAATGTAGGTAATACACTGGCTTACCTACCATAGAGCCACTATGAGGATCAGATCAGATGAGACCAGATAACGAAGGTGAAAGCAGTTTGTAATCTGTGAAGTGCTACACAAATGTTCATTATTATTAATTATACCAGTATTACCAGTATGCTGGACGCTTCCACAGAAAGGGGTTGGTAGTTAAAAAGATCTTGGTTTCAGTCCTGCTTCTGTGTCAAACACAGCTCTGATCATGTTACCCTAAATAATATACAGCCATCAGCCTTGGCAAGGCCTTTGGTAATATTATGCCAACCTCTTTTCCAGTTCTATCTCATGCAAATTCCACATTCTGCCCCAACATTCCACTTGCATTTCTTTTATTATTATTAATTTTGGACCTTGATAACATTATAGGGAGCGAAGTAAGTAAATCTGAAAAAACTAAGAACTGCATGATTCCATACATAGGTGGGACATAAAAAAGAAACTAAGAGCCACTTGCATTTCTTTTTCTTTTTAAGAGAACATTTCTTTTATTTAATTTTTATTTATTTATTCATTCATTCATTTTAGAGAGGAGAGAGAGTGAGACAGAGAGAAAGAGAAAGAGAGAGAAAGGAGGGAGGAGCAGGAAGCATCAACTCCCATATGTGCCTTGACCTGTGGTGGAGCCACTTGCATTTCTTAAACAGGCCCTGCACTTGATGTCAGCCACCATCACTTTGCCTGGAATGCTGTTGCTACGCCTGGCTTGTTGACTGTCTACCTATTTATTGTTTAAGGCTCATTGCCCCTAGCTACTGACTAACAACTCTCCTCCTCTTCAGAGCACTTTCTAGAATGAGTAATCCACACTGAGGGCTTTCCCCTGTCCGTATCCCAGGGGTGCCTCAAATGATCAGTGTATTCTGAACCACTGCTTCTCATTTAGGCCACCTTTCAGGTGCCAAATCAATGGCAGAAGACCCCAGGTGACCTCACCTCAATGGTTAAGGCCACTGAACTGTTCTTTGCCGTATGAAACTGCCAGTCCTGAGACCACAGTCCTTCTCTGTTGTCTCTCAGACTCCTTCCTAGTTCCCTGTTCTCTCTCAGACTCCTTCACTGGCTCCTCTTCCCACTCTTACTAACAGCCCCCCACTCCTCTCCATTTGATCTCTCTGGGTAGTTCACCTCTCTCATGTCCATGCTTTAAAACCAACCTGTACATTGACAATTCCTATTTGTGTCTGGCTAGCACCTTTCATGATTTCCAAAGTCAGGCAATCAGCTGCCTTCTGCACATATTTATTTACCTGTCATCACATAGGTACAGATATATATATTTCAAAGTTAACTCACCTTCTTTCTTAACCACTCCCCAAGAAGATGAGTGACCTTTAAAGAAAAGCTGTGCCCACTAAGTCTAGGCATTGTGCCCAAATATACCAATCATTTCTACTTCTTTACTAGTTCCTTTCCTCTCTATGTGCCTGTCTTAGCCTTCATTCATTCAAGCTCAAGTGTTATGTCCTTCACAAAGCCCTCCCAAGAGCTCAATCCTTACTGCTCACCTCTTTATCCCAAGTCATCCATTTTCTAGTTTTGTCATGCCTTAATGATCTGTAAACAGCTTAGGAGAGTTGTTTATAATCCCACAACTGGGCACAGTATTGGGTAATCAAGTTGAAAATCCTTTATGTTTTAAAGTAAGTATCTCTGTGAGTAGTAAGAAGATGCATGTATAATACAGTATTTATAAGAGTTCTTGACCAGTCAAGAAAGATATATGCCAACTAATCCACAGGATTCTGCAGCAAGCATACCTCAGAGGGTTTAAAGAAGGAACAACTCAGCACTATGAGTTTATAGCCATGCTAAATCTCTTGAATGTTTCTTAAATGCCTACACATCATGTTGTTTCTCTTGCTTAGAATGTCCCTCTCATTCTCTTGTTTTATTTGTTTTTTAAATTTATTTATTGATTTTAGAGAGAGAAGAAGGGAGGGAGAATGAGAAAGAGAGAGACAGACAGAAACATCGATCTGTTCCTATATGTGCCCTGACCAGGGATTGAACAGGCAACCTTTGAGAATTGGGATGAGGCAACCTTTGAGAATTGGGATGATGCTCTAACCAACCAAGCAATCCAGCCAGAGCACTCCAGTCTTTATGTAGGTTGAACATTCTCAACCATAATGTTAGTTCTTCTGATGCCTTTCAACTCTCCCTAGACTCATGAGTTTATTTCTTCCTCTTCTGTTCTGGGGGGGGGGGGACCACTGTTCCCATTCCTATTAGAGCACTTGCCAAATCATAGTACAGTTGGTTAGTTTTACATCCGAATCCCTGCAAGTCTCTCCGGTAACTGAGGGCAGGGCCTGTGTCATATTCAGCTTTAGGCAGTCAGTGTGAGTAAGTTGAACACTATGTGTTCCTGAGTGCTTAACAAAAACCCGAAGAAGGAGGTGCTACTAACTTGCTGCAATTTAGTGAAGAAAGAAAGAGACTTAACAAGGTTAGAAGACTTATTAAGTCACTGTACCCCTAGCACCTTTGACATAAGTATTTGTTGAAAGACTGAATAAATATAGCTGTTCAAGGTGACATAGCTAATAAATGGCAGAACAGAAACTCAAACCCAGATCTGACTCCAAATCCCATGTTCTCACCATCCCTAGAAATCCTTCCAGCAACAGGGAAAGACAGACAAAAAGCCATGCCAAGTATGGAGGCAGAAGCACTGTTCTCATCTCTTTCCTTCTCTTTGAGAGACAAAGCAATTTCTGCTCAGACATTCCATTTCAAGCATTTTAACCACTTTCCCAATCTCTTTCGAGTCACTTGAGTTTTTTCCTCCATATCCATTAGATTGTGAAAGCTTAACTGGACACAGCACTTACCGATGTTCACTAGAGTAGAAGTGCCCTTATTGAAGGTACTTGATAAAAAGTCAATGACCCAGAAAAGTGGACACCAACTTAGGCTTTAAATTATATACATATTTTTTCAAGGCTGTCCCATCAATATGATAAAAGATAACAAAGTTCTGCTCTGAAGCTCACAAAGCCAAAACTTGAAAATTTTCCACCCTCATATGGCTTAGATAATTTTTTTAAAAGTCCTCTTTAGAACAATAATGCTTTGGCATACTTATTTTCCAAACAAAAAATATCAAATGCTAAGAGGAAAAATACCCCTACACGGAAAAGCATACAATTTCACACCTATCCAAAAATTAGTGGTTGTTAAATATTCTTCAAAGGGCCATCCATATACTCTAACAGGTTCTTTGCAGCCAGGTAGTTGTATTGTTGATGCAAATCTAAAGAAAGATGCTGTGCTCAAATATATTCAAAGTTTCTACATACAGGTTATTATATCTGTTTGCCTTTGTCTAAAAATGCTTAGATGTTTGCTAACTATCACAGCTTTTTGGTAGGCCACTGGTCGGGGAGTGTCTGGGGTGATGTGGGTATGGTGATAGTT
The DNA here is from genome assembly GCA_037038555.1 of Rhynchonycteris naso. Classification (NCBI taxonomy): domain Eukaryota; kingdom Metazoa; phylum Chordata; class Mammalia; order Chiroptera; family Emballonuridae; genus Rhynchonycteris; species Rhynchonycteris naso. The sequence goes on along the minus strand of CM072996.1, from coordinate 104,395,550 downwards.
TAGATATTGCTATGGCCAGTTTACTTTGTAATGTTTCTTGAGGACACCATCATGGTCTTACAAATCACAGGGGTGCAAAACTGGAGGGATGACTCAGTGCAAAACCAGACCAACAGTAGTACTGTAAAATATTCAGAGTGTGTTGGTGGACTGTCACTTACCGTATTTCCCCATGTATAAGACGCACCGTTTTTAAAATAATTTGGGGTCTAAAAACTGTGCTTCTTATACAGTGGTTATAGATTTTTTTTACTTGCATTTCCCACTTTTTCGCACTTGTTTTGCACTCATTGTTAAAGACAGTGATTTGTCACCAGATACAGATAAGGACAAGCGAATGAATGGGAGTTTTGACAGTGATTAAGAGTTGTAGGAATTTTATGATGAATAAAACTTGACTTCAATAAACTTATGTAATATATTTTCTTCAAATTTCGGGCCCCCAAATTAAGGTGTGTCTTATACATTGGGGCATCTAATACATGGGGAATTATAATATCTATCTCCCTACATGGGGAATTGGAACAACCTCTAGAAACTAATTAATGTGCATGAAGACCATTTCACAGCACTTTAATAATCCAGCATTTAAAGCAAAGAGTCTATTCTCAAGGCTTAACATTCTTGCACAGCATTACCTTATTCTAGTTTTGACAACTTAAAGTATTACAAACTTTTGATCTTGGCGTCCAGCATGTCTTTGATTCATACAAATTGGTCTCAACACTTAATCTAACCTCTTTCCACTGTACAATGACTGAGAAACTCAACTAATAATGGTGTGCATGCCTCTATTTTAAAAAAGTATATTTCTATAATGTTCATCATAATTATTAGGTTTATAAGACAATACAAGTGGCATAATGAAACACTTAATTGAATTAGACATCACCATCCTTTTAGAACTTGGTGCACTTACCTTTTGTGCATGTTCCCCATCTTCAATAGCAAAATCTACTCTGGGCTGCCTGTGGTCGATCAGGTCTTTTAGTGTTAAACAATTTACATCCATCTGTAATGCCAATTACATTAGAAAATGATTTTACAGTTAGATACTTTCTTCTCCAACAAAAATATCTATTTACTACTTGCTCGTGAACATGAACTTCCCCGCCCTAAACTCATCCTGTGAATTTATAGGCGCTAGCCACCCCCCAACTCTCTGAAACACACATGAACGAATACAAACACCCACTAATTACTGAAAACTTGGGGGAAAAAATCGACAGAAATAGTAAAAATTTTTAATGAAAAGCAACATAACAAAATAAAAGTTACCACGTCAGGAAGGTGTAGGACCAATCTGTCAGAAAGTTCAGGGTCTCCTAGGTCAGTTAATTTTGGCGCAAAGAACTGGGAGGAATTCAACTTTGAGGAGGTTTGAATCCGGGGGGAAGGAAACCTGATCGCTAAACCAAATCCATTTGGCGCTTAGTGCAGCCCCTCTCCATACTCCCAAGCAGACCCTAAGGACCAACTCTTCCAGTGAAGCCCCCAAATCACGAAGAAAGGCGAGTCCCCTCTGCAGCCCGGCCAGCGGAAGAGCTGCAGCCAGGACACCCCATGCACGCCTGACGCGGGGGCACCAATTCAGTTCCCCGCCAGCCGAGGAGAGGAGGGGAGGGGTGGCAGGCTGGCAGCGGGGCGGGAGGATTCCCTTTCCCCCATTCCCGCCAGCGCTGCAGCCGCACGCTACTCACCCCCACTTTACGAAAGAGTTCTCCTGCCTCCACCCGGACCTCCACGCCCTCACACCCACGCGGCATCAGCGGAGCGAGTTGATCAGCAGCCGGGCGGCGACCCTGGGCGCGGAGAGCCAGGCGCGTAGACCCCGCTCCGAAACCCTGCACCGGGGGGCACCCCGCGGCATCCAGACAGCGCCAAGGTTCCGACACGCCGACAGCGCAGCCCAGGATCGCAATCCCCGCTAAAACACCTCCTCTGGCGCCTTGAAGCCGAATTTGAGAGCCCACCAATCAGCGGCGGCCGGGGGAAAAGCGGCCCGGTCCAATCACGCGGCCGCACGGCCCGGGCTCGCCGCCCTCGGAGTCTTGGCGCTCCTGGCCGCGCGTTTCGCCCTCACCCGCCGGATTGTTGCCGCCTTGATTCCCTCCCCCTTCCGGGTACCTGGAAACCTGGGGCCTGGGAGCCAATTCCTGCGGTGACCGCAGGACCGGGTGGCCGCGGGAAGCCGAGGTGGCGCGGGCGGGGCGGCGGCAGGAGGAGGAGGGCTCTTTTGTTATGCAGAAAAGACCCGCTCTGGTCTCCTAAGCTTGCAGCGCGGGGAGAGAGGAGCCGGCCGGCACCGCTAAGGGAGGGGAAGCAGATGGGCTTTAGAATGCGACACACACACTCTGGATGCTGCCGCCGCCACCCCCTAACGCCGGCAACTTGCGCGGAAGCCAAGTTGCCCAGGCTTGTCCTGGACAAACTTCCTAACACCTAACGCTAGTGCGACACGTGAACCATGGTTACCGCTCTGCCGCGAGCAGATGGCACGCCAGTTAGCCTTAGCAGCTAGGCTGCGAGCAGGGCCAGCTCCCCTGCCCCGCCCTCCCCGCCCCCCTTTTTATAAGTCTGGAAAAGTTTTTTGGTGTTTTCATTTAGGAACATCGCCAATAATTAGAGGGAAAAAAAAGCTTTATTAAATAGTTCTTTGCAGTTAAGGACTAGCACTCTGGGAAACAGTAGAGAAAATTTCCTCTACATGACCGATTTCTATTAAAAGTTTCATTTCCTTCAACTTGAGCTTCTTATTTAAAATGAGTATTGATAGTCTTCCGTGCGCGCGTGCGCGTTTTAGTAGACGTTATTGTTTGCAACAGTTTTAAATTTACAGAAAAATTTAGAACGGAAGACAGAGATCCTGGATATCCAGCAACCATCTTCACCTATTTATTAACATTTTACGTTTGTATAGTACTTATGTTAAAATTAACGAACCAATATTGATATGATATCCTTAACTAAAGCCATCACCTTCCTTATTCAGGTTCGATTACCTGTTGTCCTTTTTCCTCTTCCAGGACACATTACATTTAGTCTTCGTATCTCCTTAGGCTCCTCTTGGCTGTGACAATTTGTCATATGGTGATTTCCTATTTTTTGATGACCTTGAGAGTTTTGAAGAGTACCAGTTAAGTCATTTTGTAGGATGTCCCGCTATTGGAATTTGAGACAGCCTCCTTTAAAGCGTGTCCACAGACATCTTACAAACCATATACCTTTATAACAAGAATATCATTCTCCTTATCATCTTTTCTGTACCAAGTGCTCCACTTTCCACCCCTCACCTCCCCAATACACACAATTTTAAATGACCTGTCTGCACTGTTCATGGTGCTCAATCTAGTCCTTCACTTCCTACATAGAGAGCTGATAAATGCAGCCTAAAAATCACGGCTAGGTCATATGTTAAAAAGCTTAAAAAAGCATGGAAACCTTTAAAATAAAGAAAACAATGGTAATAAAAACATGACACTTTATATTAGAAGTGATATTTTGAACTGAAATCTGTCATGTAGGTAGAAGCATAAGGAGACAAGTATAAAGAATAAAATTGCAATTTATTAAATTTTGCACATGTGGAAACAGAACATTTCTATTAGGAAACATTTCTTTTTTCCAACTGTATTAATTTACTGTGGCTGCTGTAACAAATCACCACAAACTGTTTGATGTAGATCACAGATTTATTCTCTCACAGTTTTAGAGGCCAGAAGTCCAAAATCAAACTCCACACTCCTGGGGTGTTAGAAGAAAATCTGTTCTTTGCCTCTTCCAGCCTCTGGTGGCTTCTAGACTAATGACTGCCTTGCTCAAGTCTCTGAGATCTATGCATCAGTGGTCACATTTCCTCCTCCCCCTCTGTCTGTTAGATCTCATCTGTGTCTCTTATAAGGACATTTGTTATTGAATTTAGATTCTACCTGTATAATCCAGGGTGATTTTATTTCAAAATCCTTAATTATATCTGCAAAGACCCTTTTCCCCAATAAGGTGACAGTCACAAGTTCCAGCCATTAGGATATGGATACACCTGTTTTGGGGAACACCATTCAGCCTTCTAGACCCATATTAATATTATTCAAAGTTCATTCATTTTTCTGGTATTTCAAAATAATCGTGGTTATTTCTTTGAGGTTAAGCAATTTTATGTTGCAAGCTTTTTCCTAGCAATTTCAGAGTATTTTTTAAAAATTTCAATTCAAATGTAGTCGCTATTCAAAACAAGAAAAACTCAGTATGTAGCTTCAGGCACTGGTAATTTCATTGATTGTTCAAAATAAGATTGATTTTAGACTTGGAGGAAAATGAAAATGAATGTTCGATGGGCAAATTCAGAGGCATTACTCCAGCTCTTATTTATATTGACACTTTCAAGTCCTGGAATTTGTAAATAAGCTGTCAATCTCTCAATTGTTCACTTGATACTGAAGATGGCTAGGAACTTGGGTCTGGCATCACTTCCTGCATGTGGCTTCTCCATGTGGCCTGATCTTCCTTACAGTATGGTGGCTTGGGGCTCCAAGAGTGTCCCAGCCCATGAAGTGGAAATTATGTTGCCTTTTGTGATGTAGCCTCAGAACTAAGATAGCATCAATTCTGCTATATTTTTTTAGATGGAACAAAGATCCACCATATTTACAAGGAATAAGGAGAGGACGTACATCCTACCTCTCAATGGGAGACGTGTTGAAGAATTGGGGCCATATTTTAAAACTGTCATACCAGATTTCATGCCAACTGAAAAAAATTTCAGTTCTACCTCAACAATCTCTGCAAAGGTCATTGACTTGGGCATAGTATAGTATTATATATATGGCAAAAGTCCCAATGGCTCTGTATTGCACTAAGCTCATGGTTTTCAGCCCTGTCTAGGCTTTAGAATCAGCTGGGGAGATTTAAAAATATACCCATATCTGAATCCCAGACCCATAGATTTCTAGTTTACTTGATGTGAAATTGGACTTGGGGTATTATTTTTTCAATGCATAGTGTCTTTTTCTTTAGCATCGTGCCATCTGTACACTTATTCATCAATTCTTTTGGATGCTTCTGACTCAGTGATTTTAGAAAGGGCCTTCAAGTCCATCAATAAGGATAGAAAGTGTCGGGTGGGTATGTTACCCTGTGGAGTAGATGCAGAGCTTTCAAAGGGCTCGGTCTTGCTGGTGTCTGGCTATGTCACTAGTTTTCGGAAGGAGGTGAGGTTGTAAATGAGAAATCCATGAGCAGGGCATATCCTGGAGGTATAACATAAGGATGAGCAACAAAGGCTGTGCTCAGGAGAATATACACCAATGACATCTGACATTCCTCTGTGTGAAAGACTCAATCGACAGCTTCTCGAACTTGCCAATAGCACCCTTTCAAGGTTCCAAATCCCAAGGTTTATCTCCCTTTACAGAAAGAATATACTGTAATGAAGTATATTTCATGCTAGAACAGTCTGAGTTGTCCAGTTAATGGATAAGCTTCCTCAGATTATTTCCCTTTCCTTTCACTACTGCAAGTATAGTCATCCTGATATATCATCTGCTCACAAAAGTGCAACCACAGAAGGGAATTAGAAACTGGGTGTCCACCATGTTGGTAAAAGGGACTTTGGCTTCACATCCTGGCAATGCTCAGGTCTCATTGAGTGGGTCAGGTTAGCAGTTCTTCTAAAACTGAGTACTGCCATTAAAATAACCTTTGTTTACAGGCATCCATGAGTCTGAGAATATGACACATTTGTTTCTATAACTGCTAGCAAATTCAGAGAAGGCAGAAAAGCATTTTTTTCAATATTTTTTTAATTAAAAATTTAAATTTATTGTGTTAACATGGATTCAAGTGTCCTGCTCAATATAACACCCTCCCCTCCCAACAACATGCCCCCATTACATCCCCTTTGTCCTCTTCCCTCGGACTCTCTCCCCCCTTCCCTCTAGGATTTACTGTCCTGTTATCTGTATCTATCTGTTATGTATATATAATTTCACTAATCTTTTCACCTTCTCTGATCCCGTCCCCTCATCTGCCTTCCCTCTGACAAGTTGTTCCTCTAGTCTCTATGACCCCACCTCTGCCTCTATCCTGTTCCTCAGTTTATTATGTTAGATTAGATTCCTCATATGATGAGATTATATGACATTTCTCTGCCTGGCTTATTTCACTGAGCATAATAATTTCCAGACCCATCCATGCCATTGCAAAAGGTGAGATTTTCTTCTTTTTCAGCCTTGTAGTATTTATCCCATTGTGTATATGTACCACAGCTTTTTTATCCGCTCATCCACTGATGAACACTTGGGCTGTTTCCAGATCTTGGCTATTGTAAACAATGCTGCCATAAACATGGGAACATATATCTTCTTTTGAATCAGTGTTTCAGGATTCTTAGGATATATTCCTAAAAGTGGGATTGCTGGGTCAAAAGGCAGTTCCATTTTTAATGAAACACCATACTGTTTTCCACAGTGGCTGCACAAGTCCTCATTCCCACCAGCAGTACAGGAGGGTTCTCTTTTCTCCACATAATCACCAGCACTTGTGTGTTGATTTGTTAATGAGTGCCATTCTGACAAGTGTGAGGAGGTAGCTCATTGTAGTTTTAATTTGCATTTTACTAATGATTAGTAACGTTGAACTTTTCTTCATATGCCTTTTGGCCATCTGAATATCCTCTTTGAAGAAATGTTTATTCAGTTCCTTTGCCCATTTTTTAATTGGATTGTTTACCATCCTGGTGTCGAGTTTTAGAAGTTCTTTATAAATTTTGGTTATTAATCCCTTATCAGTCGTATTGGTGAATATGTTCTCCCATTGTGTGGGTTGTCTTTTTATTTTGTTAATGGTGTCTTTTGTTGTGCAAAAGCTTTTTAGTTTTATATAGTCCCATTTGTTTATTTTGTCCTTTATTTCACTTACCCGTGGAGATATATTAGCAAAAATATTGCTACGAGAGATATTGGACTGTTTACTGTCTGTTATCTTCTAAGATGTCTATGGTCTTTTATCTATTTTCTCCATTTAAGTCTTTTATCCATTTTGAGTTGATTTTTGTGAATGGTGTAAGTTGGTAGTCTAGTTTCATTTGTTTGCATGTACCTGTTCAATTTTCCCAACACCATTTATTAAAGAGACTATCTTTACTCCATTGTATGCTCTTACCTCTTTTGTCAAATATCAATTGACCACAAAGGTGTGGGTTTATTTCTGGGTTCTCTGTTCTGTTCCATTGATCTGTATGCCTGTTCTCATGCCAGTACCAAGTTCTTTTTATTACAATGGCCTTGTAGTATAACTTGATAATAGAAAGTGTGATATCTACCACTTTATTCTTCATTTTTAAGATTGCGGAGGCTATTTGGGTTCTTTTTTGATTCCATATAAATTTTTGGAATATTTGTTCTGAAACTTTGAAGTATGCTATTGGTATTTTAACAAGAATTGCATTGAATCTATAGATTACTTTGGGTAGTGTAGACATTTTAATGGTGTTTATTTTTCCTATCCATGAACATGGTATATGCTTCCACTTGTTTGTATCTTCCTTGATTTTGTTTTGCAATGTCTTATAATTTTCTAAGTATAAGTCTTACTGCTTTGGTTAAATTTATTCCTAGGAACTTTATTTTTCTTGTTATTGCAATAGTAAAGGAGGTTGTTTCCTTATTTCCTCTTTCTGACAGTTTATTGTTGGTATATTAAAATGCTACTGATTTCTGAATATTAATTTTATATTCTGCCACCTTCCTGAATTTATTTATCAGGTCTAGTAGATTTTTGACTGAAACTTTAGGGTTTCCTATGTACAGTATCGTGTCATCAGCAAATTACAGTTTTACTTCTTCTTTTTCAATTTGGATGCCTTTTATTTCTTCTTACTGTCTAATTGCTATGGCTAGGACTTCCAGAACTATGTTGAATAAGAGTGATGAAAGAGGGGCCCCTGTCTTGTTCCTGATCTTAAAGGGATTGGTTTTAATTTTTGCCCATTGAGTATAATATTAGCTGTCGACTAGTCATATATGGCCTTTATTATGTTGAGATATGTTCTCCCTATTCCCACTTTGCTCAGTTTGGATCATAAGTGGGTGCTGGTTTTAATCAAATGATTTTTTTGCATCTATTGATATAATCAGGTGATTTTTATTCTTTCTTTTGTTTATGTGATGATTCACAGTTATTGATTTGCAATTATTGTACCAGCCTTGCCTCCCCATAATAAATCCCACTTGGTCATGATATATGATCTTTCTAATGTATTGCTAGATCTAGTTTGCTAATATTTTCTTGAGAATTTTAGCATCTATGTTCATCAAAGATATTGGCTTATAGTTTTCTTTCTTTGTAGTGTCTTTACCTGGTTTTGGAATGAGGATAATGCGTGTCTCATAAAAGGATCTTGGAAGTCGTCCCTTCTCTTGAATTTTTTGGAATAGCTTGAGAAAGATAGTTGTTAGTTTTTCTTTGAATGTTTGGTACAATTTGCCTATGCAGCCATATAGTCCAAGGCTTTTGTTTGTTGGGAGTGTTTTGATAACAGTTTCAATTTCATTTGTTGTAATTGGTCTGTTTAGGTTTTCTGATTCTTTCAGATTGAGTTTTAGAAGATTGTATGTTTCTAAGAATTTATACATTTCTCTTAGATTGTCTGATTTTTTGTTATATAGATCTTGATAGTATTTTCTTACAATCCTTTGTATTTCTGTGGTGTCAGTTGTTACTTCTCCATTTCCATTTCTAATTTTTTTAAAACTTTTTAAGCCTTTATTTACTTTTAGGGAAGGAAAAGAAAGAAAGGGGAGGGGCAGAAAGCATCAACCCCCACATGTGACTTGATCAGGCAAGCCCAGGGTTTTGAACCAGTGGACGCAGCGTTTCCAGGTTGACGCTTTATACTGCATCACTGCAGGTCAGGCATTTTCTAATTTTTTTACTTGGGTCCTCTCTCTTTTGTTTTTGATGAGTCTGGTTAAAGGTTCATCAATTTTGTTTACCTTTTCAAAGAACCAGCTCTTGGTTTCATTGATCTTTTGTATTGTTATTTTAACATCTATGTCATTTATTATCTTCTTCCTTCTACTTCCTCTGGGATTTATTTGTTGTCTTTTTCTAGTTCTTTTAGGTGCAGGGTTAAGTTGTTTATTTGAGCTTTTTTTTTTTTTTTTTTTGCATTTTAGGGTATTCCTGTAATGATATAAACTTTCCTCTCAGAACTGCATTTTCTGTGTCCCATAGATTTTGGGTTATTGTATATTCATTTTCATTTGTTTCAAGGAAATTTTTTATTTCTTCCATGATTTCATTGTTAACCCATTCATTATTTAATAACATGCTGTTTAACCTTCAAGTGTTTAAATGTTTTTCAGTTTTTCTACTGTAGTTGATTTCTAGTTTCATGCCATTGTGATCAAAGAAGATGTATGATATGGCTTTAATCTTCTTAAATTTATTGAGATTTGTCCTAACATGTGGTCTATTCTAGAAAATGTACCATGAGCTCTTGAAAAGAATGTATATCTTGCTGCTTTGGGGTGAAATGTTCTGAAGATATCTATTAAATCCAGTAATCTAGTGTGATTTAAGGCTGCTGTTTTTTTGTTAATTTTCTCTCTGGAGGATCTATGCGTTGATGTTGGTGGGGTATTAAGTACTACTATAGAGGGGTATTAAATACTATTATAGTATTGCTGTCAATCTCACCCTTTATGTCAATCAAAATCTGGTTAATATATTTAGGTGCTCCTATATTAAATGCATATATATTTTCAATGGTTATACCCTCCTGTTGTATTGCTCCCTATATTATTATGTAGTGACCGTATTTATCTCTTACCATATCCATTGTTTTAAAGGTTATTTTGTTGGATATAAGTATTGCTACTACAGCTCTTATTTTCATTTCCATTTGTATAAAATACTTTTTTCCATCCTTTCACTTTCAGTCTATGTGTATCTTTTGTTCTGTGGTGGGTCTCTTGTAAATAGCATATACAGGTATTGATCGACTTACAACCTATGCAACTTACGACCACAATTGCTAGCCATGACTGCTCTGCATCTGGAGCAGTTTTTGTATGCACCTGTATTTTGTAATTTTGTATGTTTTGCAAATATTAAACCAGTTGTACTGGTAATGCAGTGTTTTACTTAACCCTGAAAAATGTAAAAATAAGAAACAAAATGGTGTAGAGATGATAAAAACGGCATAAAATGAACAAAGAAAATTATGATATACAACAATAATGAAAGAAAATTATGATAAAATATGACTTAAAGATTTTTATAACATCATTTCACAGTACTGTATATATAGCCTACTCATCTTACAACCAAATTGGGTTACAACTGGTCTGTCGGAACCAATTGTGGTCGTAAGTCGAGCACTAGCTGTATAGGCATCCTGTTTTTTTTAATCCATGAAGCTACCCTATGTCTTTTGATTGAAGAATTAAACCCATTTACATTTAAGATTATTATTGATATGTACTTATTTATTGCCATTTTATTCTCTAAACCTACAATTCTTTTTTTCTCAATTTCCTTTTTCTGTTGCTCTTTTTATAGTAGACCCCTTAACATTTCTTGCAGCATTGGTTTGGTTGTAATGAATTCCTTGAGTCTTTTTTTTCTGTGAAGCTTTTTATTTCTCCTTCAATTTTAAATGAAAGCCTTGCTTGATAAAGTAGTCTTTGTTGTAGGTTCTTGTTTTGCATTACTTTGAATATTTTTTGCTAATCTCTTCTGGTCTAAAATGTTTCTGTGGAGACATCAGATATCATCCTTATGGGGGCTCCTCTGTAGGTAATTAACTGATTTTCTCTTGCAGCTTTTAATATTCTTTCTTTGTCTCTTTAACTATGGCATTTTAATTATGATGTGTCTTGCTGTAGGTCTCTTTGGTTCCTCTTTAATGGGACTCTCTGTGCTTCTTCAACTTGTGTAACTTTTTCCTTCATCAATTTAGGGAAAATTTCAGCTATGATTTCTTCAAGCAGATTCTCCATCACTTGTTTGTTATCTTCTCCTTCAGGAACCCTATGATGCAAATGTTGTTTCTCTTCATATTGTCACAGAGGTCTCTTAGAATTCCCTCAGTCTTTTGGGGCCTCTTTTCTTTTTGCTACTCTGCTTCTGTGCTTACATTTATCTTGTCCTCTAAATTGCTGATTTGATCTTTCATTGATCCAGTCTGCTCTTGATGCCTTCTAGTGCAGTCTTCATTTCAGATATTGTATTTGTCGTTTCTGACTGGGTTTTTTTTTTTTATTTTAATGTCCCTTTTTATTCTTGCTCTCTCATTGTTTAAGTTCTCATTGTGATCATCCATTGTTGTTCTAAGATACTTGAGCATCCTAATAATCACTATTTTAAACTCTGCATCTGGTAGTTTAATTACTTCCATTTCATTTAGTTCTTTTTCTGGGGATTTCTCTTGTTGATTCATTTGGGCCATATTTCTTTGTTTGCCCATTTTGTGTGCGTATTAGCTAGCACTGCTCTGACTTTGAAATTTGTTGTGGTGTCTTTATGAGGAAGATGGGCTCAGTGGTACTGACCTCCAGGCCACCTGCATCCCTTGCTCTAGGAATGCTTCTTGAGGATAGTATTCACCCTTCAGTTGTATATGAGTATTCAATGTAGTTGATCATTTCATGGGTGTGGTTATCCTGTCAGGCAGTTGGAATATCTGCCTACTCTATTGCCATCTTGAAATTGACCTATACCATAATTTCTTTATGCACTCTTCTGTCAATGGTCACTTAAGTTTAGAGAAACATTTTTTAATTAATTTTTTTTTTCTTTGCAAGAACTTAAAAAATGTTTTGCTTTAATATATTTTCTATTGAATTTATTAGGGTTACACTGGTTAATAAAATTATATAGGTTTCAGGTGTACAGTGCTATAATACATCATTTATATATTGTATTGTGTGTTCCCCACCCCAAGGCTAGTCTCTTTTCATCACCATTTTATTTCCTGTTTACTGTCTTTTGCCTGCCCCCACTCCCCTTCCCTCTTGTGATCCCATGCTGTTGTCTGTATCTTTGAGGTATTTTTTAAAGGCAGAAAATTTATTCGTGATTGATCCCTAGCAATATCAGGTGGAGAATGAGTCCATGATTGTTTCCTGCTCATAGCCTTAGCAACAACAACAACAGCGATTAATATCAAAGGGCAGTTATGGCTCCCATTTCAAACAACATACAGATGTCCAGCTGTTCAAAAGGAGGTTCTTAAGCTTGATTCCACATCCTGTAGGAAACATAGGAAACCCATTCTTTATCTATATAGTCTATTTTCATCCTTAGCACTGTGGAGCAAGGTCATTTTTCTTAATGATTGTGTCATTTGCATTCTTACTAAAAGATAGTGTATTTGGTGAGGATGTATGTGTATATGTGCATGTGTGTCCTTGTGTGTGCATACTGAATTCAGGTAAGGATGCAAGAAAGGGATTGTATTGTAATAGACATTTCAGACCACAAGAGATAGGATGGATTTGAACTGGGTTAGGTGTTTCTTGGAACAATGGGACAACAGAGAGTATATAATGGGGGACCCCTTAACATGGTGCCACTTTTATGCTGCAGGTTTGGGTGTGGTTTTCTGAAGAGACCATAGATGTTGAGACAATAAAAATGAGGATTGACCACTTCCCTGGAACTGATATTCTGGAGAAAATGAGGACAAAGATCTCCTTAATCTCCAGAGCCTTACCCAGAAGGGAAGGAAATAACTTGAAAAGTAGAGAGACATAGTTCTAAATCTAAACTAAGCTTGTCTATATACTTGCTGGGTTACCTAAAACAAAAGGTTTTGCTTACCTGGGCTTCAATTTTCTCATTAGAATGGTAGTAGGGCTGATTTGAAAGACTTCCTGAAGAACCTGTCAATTCTTATTTCTAAATACTCATTGGATACTGAGGATATCCTCTTAAAACTATTTGCTACTGACTCCATGCCTGACTGGTGTGACACAGTGGAATGAGTATAGATCTGGAATGCTGAGATCCTTGGTTGGAAACCCCGAGGTTGCCAGTTTGAGCACAGGCTCCTAGGCTTGAGCATAGGGTCACCAGCTTAAGTGTGGGATCATTAGCATGATCCCAGGGACGCTTGTTTGAATCCAAGGTCACTGGCTTGAGCCCAAGGTTGCTGGCTTGAGAAACGGGTCACTAGCTCAGCTTGAGACCCCGGTCAAGGCAGATATGAGAAGCATTCAACAAACAACTAAAATGAAGCAACTATAAGTTGATGCTTCTTATCTCTCTTGTCTCTGTTTTCCCCTTCCTATCTCCCTCTCTCTCAAAACAAAACAAAACTATTTACTACTGACTTCTAACCACTTACTGTGGCTATGTTAGGATATTGTTGACTTTTTCATTTGAAAATGAAATAATTTTTAAATTCCATATTTGGTGAAACTGAACACATCTATACTCATCACATTACATATGTACATACATACATACATACATACATACATACTGAGAATGATAAAAAATATCACACCAAAGATTGACCTCTGTCACCTTCATTTTTCTAAACTTAGAATTAAATGGCTGAATGTAGCTTTTTATATTTATCTAATAGTATTATTTTAATAAATATAATAATACTTTGTAGGACCAAATGAAAATATTTTTGTTGTACACTGGAAAGAGGAGTTTGGGGTTTGAGCTCAGGGACTGGAAAGTTAAGTTTAAATACCACAAATCTTACCTTTTCCTAACACAGAGTCACCTCCCTATTTGGGGCCTTTCACCTTGGAAAAACTAAAGAAGTGAAGTATTGATATCAAATGGCAACACATTAGCCCAAGCATTGGCTAAGCAACTGGGAAAATGTTCCCATGCAAAGGTTAAGGTATTGTCTACAAAAAGTTCTTGTTAAAATGCACAACATTCTTGTAAAGAGTAATCATTTAACCAACATCACCCATGTAACATTAAGACATTCTTCCTCAGAGCATACATACGAGCTGAAAATGAGATTATTTCTGAAGTATAAAGCATTGCTTCTCTCTAATACCTTGTATAAAATACTGGACTTTTCAGTCTTGTTCAAAGGCACCCCTACTTCCCATGAATTTTGGGCATCTCCAGCCAAACATACTCTCAAACAAGTCCTTTCAATTTTTGGCATGCAAGGCCTCCACTGCTGTATGTTGATTTCTTTCTGCTCCTACTGGTGATGTGTGACATCAGGCATCTCCATGTAGTATGGTTACCACCTGTCAACAAAATTTTTGGCACTCAGAAGATCAGGAATGTTTTGAGATGCCATTTTGCCCTCCCTCAAGAGTACCAGCTACTGCTGCTGCCATCAATCTCAAGGCCAGACCTGGATCTTTACTGCTCTTAGTACTGGTGTTTCTGCTGCTAATGGTTCCTTAAGGGGCTGCTGCCACGAAAATGGGAGATGAACTTGGCTCCCCTCTTGTGCTCCTCCCACCTCCCAGCAAAAATATATCAGGCGGAAACAAGAAGTCAGAGAACATTCTCATTCTGTTGGTGGTTATTTTTCACTTCTTATCTCTTTTCCTAAGCAATCAGTCATGGGGCCTGGGCTGAGGGACAAATTGCAACAGCAGACATTATGTTATTCTCATAATTTCTCCCCTTCCCCAATGGCTGATACATTGTAATTGGACCAAATTTTAGTCTATTTGGCTGAATCATTTCCCAAGATGCATCTCCGTACTCCTTTAGTCACCTCTCTACTCCTTAAGATGGCTACTTCTTGGGCATTCACTAATGGCCACACTACACTCAGATAAGTTTGTCATTGTGGCTGTAGAGAACCTGACACCAAAGCCATAAGGCCTGGGAAGAGAGAGCTCAGGGGAGGTTTAATGGAGTGGGGCTGATGTGAGCACAGTCAGGTATAATTGCAGACAGGAGTTGTGCCTTCCTCCAGGAGGAAGGCTTGACTGGAGGTCACACTACATTTCTAATGGGATATGTAGGGAAAGAGTCTCCTGATAAAAGGAAAAAAATTCAGAAAAGAGTGTGGAAAATGGAGGCTTGCATGACCAACTTAGTAGTACTGCTTGGGATTCCTGAATTATTAGTCTTGTCAAAGATTGAATAGATGTAAATAAAATCTGTAGTGGATAAAATCTCTAGATGGAACATGCCTATCAAATAAACTGTCACTTCCAAGATGGTAGAACATAGACTTGTTTTGTTCTTACGTCCAGCCATGCATATTTGTAAGGAATGATACCAGCTAACACAGGGACCCACAAAGCCCTAATAATGAGGACATATTTTTGTGTTTTGCATTTTATTGACATACTTTAAGTTTTCTTTTTCTCTTCTCCAGATGTCTGTTATAAAAGTCCCATCAAAAGTGATTGTGTTTTAGCTGAAGAAGTACCAAAAGTTATGTTTCTTTTGTTTAAGGTTATTTTTAAAAGCTGTAGGTCCTTATCTTCGAGAGCAAAGCTTCCTTTATTTTATCTTATATTTTATGTAGTTTAAGCAGAGGTGGATTTAATGGTGGGCACACTGGGCACGTGCCCTGGACCCCGACTTCTGAAGAACCCTATAGAACCCCAACTTTATACTTTTTTCTAATATAAGGGGCCCAATATTTTCTTCTACGCCTGGGGCCTCAACCAACTTTAATCTGCCTCTGAATTTAAGGAAGTAAATTGTGACTATCTTCCTATTTCTCATGTGTTTATTTTGTTTTGCAAAATATCTCTTAGATCTACAACTATTTAGTAAACTGGTCTAATATCTCGTGTGTTATGTGTTAAATTCCTCTGTTTCAGTTATTTAATACATTTTAGCCAATAAAGTTAAATTCTACTGTATTCTTATGACTCCTTCTACCTGATTTTAATATTCAATTTTACTGGATCTCTTATGGTTTAATTACATTCCCATGTAGGCACTTCTGCTATTTTCTTAAGCTTGCTGAAATTTACTCTAGAAAATTGTATATCAACTTCACTGATTTCTTTACTTGTCTCATGGTTGTTAAATATTTTATTGATGTTTGCAATTACTGTGGCCTAATGCTAGAATATCCCCTTAGGATATTTTGTGTTTGCTCTTTTCTTAAGATTTTGCAATTTTATTTTAATAATTAAAAATTTCAAAGGGACCGCCTTAGTCATAAACCAAGCAAAGTGTCAACATAAACCAAGCAAAGTTGCTAGTTGAAGAACAACACAGTTATGTAAATGATTTACTGTTTTTACAGTCACTCTTCTAAAGGGGTAAAATATGACAAACTCAGGTGAAGTATAACTGGGAACATGACAAAGAGAGGAAAGCAGACACTACTGCAGTGGGGGATACCCCATGCTTTACATATAGGCAATATTAATCTCTTGCTTTTGCAAGAGATGAATTAAAATTTTCACAATAGTAAGAAAATAACTTTGCCCTCACCATTTTATAATGATTCTCTCATTAAATGTGCAATTAGAAACTAAGAGAAAGATGCCCTGGCTGATTGGCTCAGTGGTAGAGTGTTGACCCAACGTGTGGAAGTCCTGGGTTTGATTCCTGGTCAGGGTACACAGGTAGAGTGACCATCCACTTCTCCTCCCCTACACCTTCTCTTCTCTCTCTCTCTCTCTCTCTCTCTCTCTCTCTCTTCCTTTACTGAAGCCATGACTCATTTGATTCAAGTGTGTCCTCCCTGGACACTGAGGATGGCTCTGTGGAGCCTCTGCCTCAGGCACTAAAAATAGCTCAGTTGTGAACATCAGCCCAAGATGGGCAGAGCATTAGCCCCAGACAGGGACTTCCCAGTGGATCCTGGTCAGGGTGCATGTGGGAGTTTGTCTTACTATCTCCCCTCCTCTCATTTAAAAAAGTAATTAAGAGAAGGAAACCTCTATACAGTCTGTAAGGTAAGCTTAACTGAATTTCATGGCTGTAAAACTGACATCTTGATAGTGTTCCTATTTAAAATGGTAGCCTAAGGTTTTTCTTTGTTTTAGAACAATCACAATTGACTGTTTGTAAGGACACAAAGAAATCTTGTCTTTCAGATCAATGGCAATCTCATGGTTAATATCAAAGATGGCATTGAAGACGAATATATTTTAATAGCATTAAATCTCAGTGAAAAGTTTTTATGGGCTAGGTAACTCAGAAAGCATTCATAAGACTTTAAAAGTCAGTTTCATTTAGTTTTCACACATTAATTATTGGTACCTATAATGAAACCATAATACTATTAATGTGTTAGCAGAGTCCTTTTCACTGCAGAGAACACCAAGCCCTTTAGCAGCCAGTTTCTGCTCTCGATGCGTGTATAGATCTTTGACTTGAGCCAGCCAGAGTATGAATATTACATATGCATGAATTTCAGACAAGGAGTTTTGGCACTACATTAACACTACAGTGGTACCTTGACACATGAACACTTGAAATCCCAAGCAATTTGAGAGAAGAGCAGTCACTCACGGGAGATTTTTTTGCTTTAAGTAACAAGCTTTAAGTCACATTTGAATCAGAAGCTTCTGCCACCCTCCACTAGATGGCCTGCTGAATGTTCTGAAAGTGAGGGAGAAACAAACTTCCATGGAAAGGTTTTTGTTGAAACAGCCTCTAAGTGAAAGTGAGGCAAGAGTGGTGAAAAAGCCAAAAGTCAGTGAAGAAAATGATGATTGTTGGGCAAATGAGTTTGTAAAATTTGTATTTTCTGAGTTTGCTCACTTTTATTGTTAAAAATGGCACTGGGCAGCTATCTATGAAATTGCTAGTTAACCTTCCTGCTTGAGAAGGGCCATTGTTATGCTAATGTCTCCTCCCCATCCACCAGCATCTCCACCTGACCTTGAAGGTAAATACACTTCATAAACCAGTTTATTTCTTTACATTCTCTCTTATTATGTATGTATGTATGTATATGTGTGTGTGTGTGTGTGTGTGTATATATATATATATATATATATATATATATATATATATATATGTATTTGTTATTTATAAAGTACATTTTCTTATTTAAAAGCATATAAAACAAAATGTTCATGTGGTTTTTTGGGGCCGGAACAGATTAACTGAAATCCCATTAATTTAAATGGGAAAATTTTATTTGATACACAAGCAAATTGAGTCACGATCTGGGCCATGAATCAAATTAAACTCGTGTGTCAAGGTACCACTGTATATCCAGACTCCAAACATGGCTTATTGCCTCTCCCACAACCTACCAATTCCAAGCCACTTTCATTTCTTCAAACCTGGGTCCTCTGCATCCCAGGCAAAAGCTCTATCCATTGTGCCACCACCTGGTCAGGCTCTCCTTCACTTCTTTCAGGTGCTAATTAGGGTAATGTTGGCTTCTATTTAGGAAACCTTAAATTTGCAGTGCTTTAACAAAACATAAATTTATTTCTTTCCCATGTAGCAATCTGATAATGGCGCTTCTGGATGGCAGGTGGATTCTGGTGTGTGGCAAATCTGGGGCCCAGGTGCCTTCCAGTTGTGTCTCTGCAATCTCTTCAGAAAGGCCTCAGAGTCCTCTGTTCCCAGACAATGGACACATGGCACACTAGCTTCTGTTCACATTCTCTTGCGAAAACAGCTAGTCACACGGCTACACTGGACTCAAAGGGGCTGTGGCCATACTCTCTGGCTCCAGAGCACGTGCATCTCAGCAATAGCTGACACAGGACAGGGAGTAAGGACTCACGGAGTGGAGCAGCTAGCCATTTCTGCGACAGACTGCCCCCTGGCCACCAAATAGCTCTCTGGCCCCCTCCCTAAAGGAGACAACCCAAAGTTCCACCCAAGTGCACATCCAGAACGAAGTCCATGTGCTCTGGGTAGAGTTCCCGTGGTTCAGAAACCTAAGAATTCAGAGATGGACTGTCTGCCCACCTCCCTCCAAAATACCTCATAAAAAAAAAATGGACTAAGAACAGGATAACCACAGTGGAAACCTTCTTTGGAAAAGGGTGAACTGGGAGACCCACTGCAGGAACCGGTCTACTGCCTGGAGGTCTCCAACAGGGCAGGCATTTGGGCGGCTCTGCCATGGAGGTGGGAGTGGATTCCTACATGAGACTGTGGTCCCGCTCAGTGGGCAGACCATGCTTGTTCACTGTTTTCTGTGGTGCTTGGCTCTGCCCTGTGGGAGGTACTTTGTCCATTAATCCTTTCTGGCAATATCTGATATCAGCACTAGGAATATGACTGCCTTGGAGTGAGCACAGTTCTCACAGCCTGCTTCCTGCTGGCGGTATTTGAGGTCCCTGGGAGGAGGTTTTACACTACAGGATTTGTGAGGCTCAGATCGCTATTCTTTGAGAAGATTATTCTCTTGATTTCTAGTCAGTCCCATGTGCCAGTAACCATTTCCACAGTTCTTTCCTAGAAATGATTCTTAAGCTGGCTCTATTTCTTTCCCTTCTTGCCTTTGTATTTCTCTATCTTCATTTGATGGGGCTAACTGGAGCGCCCCTGAAGTAACAGGCTTGGTGGGGTAAAGCTAAATTACGTGGTCTGCATTTCATCCTTGCAAGTCTCTGCTTAACAAAGCAACCTAATGGGTGCTTTTGCTGCAAGCATGTGAGATCTTATCTCCAAGTGCTTGCTGTCTAGAAGCAGTCAGCTTTCCAAACTTGCAAGGCCCGCCCCAAACCCACCTTGATTTCTAGATTCCCTTTATCATGCAAATCAGCCAGTTCTCTCCTGAACACATTTATTTATTATCTCTGTTCTGTACAGAGAGGAGCATTCTGCATCTCCTGTGAACTGAATTGTGTCCCCCAAAATTCAAATGTGGGAGCCTTAACCTTCAATGTGACTATATTTGGAGATAGGCCCTTTAAAGTGGTAATTAAGGTTAAAGAAAGTAACAATGGTGGGACCCTAATCCAATAGGACTGGTGTCCTTATAACAAGAGGAAGATATATAGGGAGTATGTATGCCGGAAGAAAAGGCCGTGTGAAGACCCAGCAAGGAGGTGGCTCTCTGAAAGCCAAGGAGAGAGGGCTCACCAGAAGCTGACCCTGCTGGCTCCTTGTTCTTCGACTTCCAGCCTCTAGAACTGTGAAAAAGTAAATTGCTATTGTATAGGCCACCCAGTCTGTGGTATTTTGTTGTGGCAGCCGTAGTAAACTAATGCAGCATCTGTAGGCATTCTAGATATTTCAAACTGCTTACTTTAATGCCGCAGGATCTCCAGGGACTCATTCTGCCTCACAGTTATGCACAGGTAATAGCTTTACCACTACATGTCAGCGGTCTCTGATTTGCAGCTTCTAATGTCCCTTTTGTAGTACCTGTTACCTGATTGCTAAGCCAATGTGGCATATTTCAGTTTTTTGTATAACACTTCAAGGAATCAGCTTCTGTAACATAGGGACCTCAGCTTTGGAAGACTGACACAAAAAGTTTATTTTTCTCTCATATAATAATAAAATGTGGATGTGCCGGGTTACTGGCTGGATGTCTTCCAGATGAAGATTCAGGGACCCACCTCTTTTCATCTCATGGCTCTACCACATTCTAGATCCGCACTGTCCAATGCAGTACCGTATGTGCCTGTTGAGTACTTGAAAAGTGGGTAGTAGCACTTGAAATGAGCTGTGAGTATAAATTTATGCTAGATTTTGAGAAAATGAAAGTATAAAGTATCTCATTAATATTGAATACATGTTCAAATAATTTTCGGAAATACTGGGTTTAAAATGCATTTATTAAAATGATGTTCACCTATCACCTTTCACTTATATTAATAATTCACATTTATATTAATAATAATATTATACTTAATATTATTATAATCATGTGGCTACTAGAAAGTTTAAAATGACATATATGACTCACATTGCATTTCCCTTGAACAACCCTGGTCTAGAGCCTCAGTCTTCTGCTTCACTTGGTGGGGGGACGGAGACAGTGCAGGAGACAATCAGATTCATAAACTCCCAGGCTTAGAAGTGAGATAAAGCTCACTTCTAAGATGAGTTCCCCCATTCCATCAGGGAAAATTAGTTATGTGGCTGGTCCACACACAAGAGGGGCTGGGAAATGTAGTCCTGGCTCAGAGGTCACCTCTTAGCAACAATCTATTCCAAGAAGGGGACTTGTGAATCTTTATGGACAGCTGACCCTCTCTGACACCAGGCCTTTGCTCAAACACCACCTCCTTGGTGAAGTCTTCCATGATCTCTGCAATCACCCCACCCTCAGCATTCCCTTTTTTTCTTCCCTGCTTTGTTTTTCTCCGGAACACTCTGGACATACTATTTAGTATGATATGGGAATTGCTTGTTTATTTTTCTTTCTTTCTCATTATATGAAAACTCCTTGAAGGAGTTTTTTGTCTCATTTTTTTGTCCCCACTGGGGTCAAATATGTAAGACAGAACATTTTTCATTGTAACCATTTCTCATGTATAGTTTGGTGGCACGAAGTCCATTCATCCACACTGTTGTTCCACCATCACCACTGTCCACCTCCAGAACCTTTTCACGTCCCAAACTAGAACTCCGTATTCATTAAGCAACAGCCCCCCCTCCCCACTTCTCCTCTTCTCCTCTCAGTCCCTGGCAGCCACCATTCTTTCTGTCTCTATGAATTTGACTTCTCCCAGTACCTCATATAAGTGGAATCATATCCTCTTTGTCTTTTTGTGACTGGTTTATTTTACTTGGCATAATGTCCCCAAGGTTCATCCACATTGTTGTATTGGCCAGAATTTCTCTCCTTGTTAAGCCTGTGTAATATTTCATTGTATGTATACTATACCACATTTTGCTTATGTATTCATCTGCTTATGGATACTGGGTTGTCTCTCCAGTTTAGTTATTGTGGATAATGTTGCTATGAACACAGGTATACAAATCTCTCTTTGAAACCCTGGTGTCAATTCTTTGGAGTATGTACCCAAAAGTGGCATTGTTAAATCATATGGTGATTATATTTTTAATTTCTTGAGGAATTAGCAAACTGTTCTCCATAGCAGCTGCACCATTTTACATTTCTGCCAACAATGTACAGGGTTCAGATTTCTCCACATTCTTACCAACATTTGTTATCTAATTTTTTTTGGTGTTGTTTTTAAATAGTAGCCATTCTTGTGGGTGTGAGATGATATCTCATTATGCTTTCAATTTCCATTTTTCTCATAACTAGTTATGTTGAGCATCTTTGCATGTGTTTATTGGTCATTTGTAAGTGTCTTTTAGAGAAAGTCTATTCAGGTCTGAAGCATTCATTTTTGTCTGTATATTCAGTGCTGTGTCCCCAGTGCCTAAAACTTACTGTATACTCAAGGATTGTGTGCTGAACAAGTTAATCACTGAGCCTTATTGGTCTGATACGCCACAGGTAAAGCATTGGGGAAGGAATTTAGGGTACTGAAGATGACATAGTTCAGAAACTCATTAATATAGTTGGGCAAAATAATATATTCTATCAGTATGTAGGAATGAGAAAACCAGGGTTAGACATAATAGCAATGTCAGCTTACAAAGCAGATTTTTAAACCTGAGCTGAAATATGCCACCTTGGTGTTTTTTGTTTTTCTGTTTTCTTTTAGGTTTTTTTTTTTGTTTTTTTGTTTGTTTTTTTTTGCTTTATACAGTGTTGAATGAATAGTGTTTTTTTGAATGATTGTTTTTGAAGAATTTTTATTTATGTATTTTTATTAGTGCCTAACTTTAAATTTTTGAATATTTTTACATAAAAAATAAAATTTTATTTTTCTATTCTCTTGTTTTTAAGTTATATATATTATTAACTTCTTAGTGGTTGTATTTATAATAATGATAATAAACACTTTTGGGGGTTAAAAAGAAGACAGAACCTAATTCTTAACAGCAAATATAGGTAAACCAAGGGAGGAATATCAGAGTTAAGTTTTTAAACTTTTATATTGTTTGGAGGGGGTTAAAATATTAACTGTAAACTTATTTATAATGAGTGCAAAGTATTATTTAAAAGATACCGCAAAAAAGTAGACACAGAGTTTGTAATCTTCAACCAGTAACAGGAAAAAATCAAATAAGAAAACAAACTACAATTCTACTTTTACTTATATACTCCAAATAATTAAAAGCAGGAACTTGAACAGATATTAGTATATCTTGGTTTATTGTTGCATCCACTAAAACACTTCTTCTTACCTAATTTGAGTGTGCTGATCTCAAATCTGACATTATTTTTTCTCTGTAAGCTACAGTTTTTTTGCAATTCAAGATTTTAGGTTTTCATCTTATTGTAAAATTTTCAACATTTAGTTTAACATAATGAAGTAGAATGTCTTCTTGGGCATCATCTTTGTGAAAAGGTAAAATTTATATAATGCAGTAAATACACTAATACACTAAAAGATATGATTGCATCAGAATTTGTCTACAATTTCAAAATGGAACATATTAAAACACTTACTTTAACCATAAAATTTACGCAAAACTTATTTAAATTATATTCAGGAAAAAAATTTGTGTTTGTAGCTCTAGGGTTTTTGTACTTGTTGAGGACAATCTCGTTTGATGCTCCAGCAGTAGTCTGCCATCATATTTCTGTTCCATCGCTCCTGATAACGCTCTTCCATTGTCTTCAGATCTTGATGAAAGCGTTCTCCCTGCTCATCACTAACAGCTCCAAGATTTTCAGGAAACTTATAAAGGTAACTGTTCAGAAAGTAAATCTCAATGCATAATGAAGTAGAATGTCTCCTTGGGCATCATCTTTGTGAAAATATAATAATTTGAGGTCCATTGAATACACCTTCTTTTATTTTCTCGAAAAATACGGCAAGAAAAGAAGAAATAATATGGTGAAAGCATTCACTTTCTCTATTCAAAGCCTGAACAAACTGCTTCATTAAGCCAAGTTTGATGTGAAGTGGGGGAAAAAATGATCCTGTCTTGATTAACTACAGGTTCATTCACAATATTTTGCATCCCTACTTCCAGAGCTTCACATTTGGGCCACTGCTTCTGTGTCCAGTGTTTCTCCCAAGCTCGGCTGTCCTACAAACACAGAAAGCAAAGATACTTCGTGAAACCTCTCTGTTGTCCTAGTAGGAAATTTACCATTTTAAGATCCACACAAATGATTCAGTTATGCTCCTTATACTTCAGTAAATCGAGAACAACTTTTATGTCATTATAATCTTTTCACAGATGAGTTGAATAACCAAATGGAACCGCTGCATAAACATTACTGTTGTGTAGGAGAACACATTTCAGACTCCGTTTAGAGCTATCAATAAATAGTCGCCATTCCGTTGGACTGTAAGTGGTAACACCTACCTGGCTGAGAAGACTACTCATATCATGACAGTAAACAAAGTGTTTGTCTTTGGAAAAAAAGTCCACAAAAATTTGTTCACGCTTTCTTAAATAGGATACTTTAGCTGACCGGTGAAGTCCATTATTTTCTTGAAGCCTGGAGACTAATAACTCAGCTGCTTTCTTTGATAGGTCCAAATCTCTTACTAAGTCATTCAATTCGGGTTGGATAAACTGCTGAGGGGTTAATGACTGCTTGGCATCAGAAGAAGACCTTTTAGATTCTACAACCATTTCCTCATGTATCTTATCAAAATACACTTGATCACCATGTTCACTTTCTTCATCCTTAGAAGAAATAAAACCATTAAAAACTGGAACTGGGAGTCTCTCAGACTGTGGGATAGGTCGTACTGCTGAAGGAATACTAGGATATACGATCATGTGCCGTTTTTTCTTCCTGATGCTATTTGCATGGATCAGACAGAAATGACAGTCACTGCTGTGGTCCTTAGGTTCACGCCAAACCATGGGAATACCAAAAGGCATTCCTTTGCGTTTTCCTTTACTCTAGTCATGAAGCATTTTCTCACAATTATTACACACAATATGAGGAGCCCAATTCTTGTCTTGATTGCCAAGGGGAACTTGAAAATAGGCAATATATGCACGTGTCACAAATGATGAAATATTGTGCCTTTGACATTGAAGTGTGTAACATCCACATATATAACAGGAGGTGTCAGGATTATTCTTACATTTACAACTACTTGAAGAAGCCATGATTTAATCTTAAAACAAAATAAGAGGGTGTTTTTATCAGATAATAATTTATTAAACTTAAAAACAACTACAATTATGTAAAAGTGATGTTTGTAAAACATTAATTGCCTTGTGGTTATGTTCAATCCAAGAGTCATTGCCCTTTAACTCCAATTTACAAACCAATGCATGCCATTACTATAACAAAGATATTAAAATTGCATAAAAACTAGAGCATGCATCAAAAACTGGATTTCAGATTTGGAATCAGCAATGCTGAAATATATAGGAAAAGTTCTAAAACCTCATGCAACAGAAAATGGAAAAAAAATGTTCCCCAGTGTTATTGATAGTTGTGTTGATCAAAAGGTTAATGTTATATGGAAGACTTTAATCTCACATTTAGCAACCATGAGTTAGTATATATATATATATATATATATATATATATATACACACACACACACACACACACACACACACACAGAGAATCATCTTTATAGAACCAATGATTAAAAATACATATTCTTCTCACAAAGAACATTAAACACAGAAACAAACAAACCTGATTATGTGCTAGATTATAAAACAAGTTTCAACAAATTTTTAAGAGTAGATATCATACAGCTCATATTTTCTGTCAACAATGCAATCTAGTATAAAGTCAATAATGAAAATATTTTTAAAATGAAAACCCCACCTGATACGTGGTGGTGTAGTGGATAGAGCATGGACTGGGACGCAGAGGACCCGGGTTTGAAACCCCTAGGTCTTTGGCTTGAGCATGGCCTCACCAGCTTGAGCGCAAGGCTGCTGGCTTGAGTGTAGGATCATAGACACGACCCCATGGTCACTGGCTTGAGCCCAAAGGTCACTGGCTTAAAACCCAAGGTCTCTGGCTTGAGCAAGGGATCATGGACTCTGCTGTAGCCCCCAGTCAAGGCACATATTCGAAAGCAATCAATGAACAACTAGGGTGCCACAGTGAAGAATTGATGCTTCTCATTTCTCTCCCTTCTGGTCTGTCTGTACCTATCTCTCCCTCTCTCTTTCTCAGTCACACACACAAAAAACCCCCATACATTTGAACATTTAAAAACATCTGTTTCTAAATAACTCTAAGTCAAAAAGAAATAATAATGAAGATGAAAATAGACATGTACTCAATGATAATGAATATATAAAATATGAAAATTTCAGGGATGGGCAAGAGAGGCATTCTTTGGGAAATTTATAGTAATAAATGCTTTTTAAAGAAAAAGAATGTAGGTTTGAAAATTGATAAGTTATGCATACATTTAGTCAAAAAAGAATGAACTTAAAGAAAGTAGAAGAAAGTAAAATAAGATTTTTTTACATAAAATATTATGTAAAAAGCCCCAGATACAATGAAAAGGATAAAAAAACCTTAACTTTCACACCTAAGTATATATCCTAGTGAAAGTTTTACACATGTGCATCAGAAAAAGTGGGCATAGATGATGGTAATACATTACTAAAATTTGAGATAAACAAAATGGATATAAGTGAATCACAAACAATCAAAATTTGTAGAAAATGAAAATAAAATCTGAATGGCATCATATCTCTTGATTAACTTGTATTTATAATATAAAGTTTTCCCACAAAATAAATTCTAGTTTCAGATGAAATTATTGGTGAATTCAAGCAAAAATTAAGAAAGAATAATGCCAGTCATACATAAGAGCTTCTACAAAATAGAAGAGAAAGGAACACTTTTCAAGTCATCTGTGAGGCCAGAATTTCTCTGGTAACAAAGATTTTGAGAGATAATAAAATTAAAGACCAATATCCTTCAGGGACACAAAAAAAATTCTTCACAAAATATTAGCAAGTTAAATCCAGCGATAAACAATGTGTCTGTCAAGTCATGGTGCACTTTTGCATGGTGATCGGTCAAAAGTGCACCATGACTTTACAGACACACACTGTATTGAAAGGAAAACTCTTCATGACAAAATTAGACTAATTTCAGATGTGCAAGAATGGGTTAGCATTCAACAGTTAACATAATTTACCGTATTAAAATAATAATAAAGTGGAAACAAGATTATTATCTCCATAGGTACAGCAAAATTACTTTAAAAAATCAAAACTCATTAATGATTAAAAAAATACTTGAGAAATTAAGATAGAAGAAAACTTCTCCAACCTGATAAAGGGAGTTTGAAGAAAATGCAATTAACATTATATTTGTGAAAGACTGACTGTCTTCTCTCTAAGACTAGAAACAGATAAAGATATATTCTTTCACTACTCTTTTTCAACATTTTCCTGGAAATCTTAGCTGTTACAACAGGAAAGATAAATAAATAACTAGCATATAAACTGGAAAGAAAGAAGTAAAACATAAGCCAGGCAGAGAAAAAAAAATATCATATGACCTCACTCATTTGAGGACTCCAATGAACAATATGAACTGGGGAGCGGAATAGAGGCAGAGGCAGGATCAAAGGGTCCAGAGGGAAAGCGGTCAGAGGGAAAGGGGATGATAGGATGGGATCAGAAAAGGGAAATAGATTGGTGAAATTATACACACATAACACAACATTACAGAGAGCAAAAAAGCAAATCCTGGAGGGAAAGGGGGAGGGTGTTCCGGGTAGGGAGGAAAGAGAGATGTGTGGGGAACATGGGGGAGGAGGGATACATTCGGGGGGACACTAGAATCTATGTAAACACAATAAATTAAAATTAAAAAGAAAGAAGTAAAACATTCTAGTATATGCAAAAGATATAATAGTATATGTAAAAATTTCCAATAAATCTGCAAAAGAGCTATAAGAACTAATAAATGAATTTAGCCATATGGCATGATACAAGTTCAATATGCAAAACTCTACTGAAGTCTTTATATTAGCAACAATTGGGAAATCAAATGAAAAGGAACAAATGCTATTTACATAGCACAAAAATAAAATACCTAACATTAAATTTAACAAAATATATTTAATATCTGCACATAAAACATTACCATATATTGCTTAGGAAAATTAAAGATCTAAACAAACAGGAGCATATATCATGTTCATGAGTTGGAGGAATCTGAACTATTAAAGTTCAAAATTCTCCAAATTGTTCTGTTGATTTAACATCTTAATTAAAAATCCTGTAGACTTTTTTTTTTAGACATCAGCACATTTATTATAAAACTTATATGGAAATGCAGAAGATCCAGAATATCCAATACAATTTTGAAAATGAGAATCAAATTAGAAAACTTACACTATCTAATTTCTTTTCTTTTTTTTAAAAAGAGGGTGAAAGAGAGAGAGGGGGGAGGAGGAGCAAGAAGCATCAACTCCCCTATGTGCCTTGACCAGGCAAGCCTGAGCCTTTGAACTGGTGATCTCAGCATTCCAGGTCAACACTTTATCCACTGTGCCACCACAGGTCAGGCAACACTATCTAATTTCAAGATGACATAGTTACAGAACTTAAGATAGTGAATAATAGCATAAAATAGATCTATAGATCAATGGATTAAAATAGAAAGTTCAGAAACACACACACTATACACAATTAATTTTTGGTAAAGAGTTCAAAGTAATTCAATGGATCAAATGGTAATATTTTTTCACAAAGGATATTGGAATAACTGAATATCTATATGGAATAAAATGAATTTCAGCATGTACTTTAAAAATGTATACAAAGATTATTTTTAAATGGCTAAGTGAAAGGCCAGAACTATAAGACGTCTAGAACGAAGTATAGGAGACAGTCTATGTGACCTTGAGCTAGATAATAATTTCTTAGTACAAACCTTAAAAAAATAATTAAAAGAATAAATTAGACTTCATCAAAATTAAAACCATTTATTCCTTGAAAGAAACCATGCAGGAAATAAAAGGCATGCCACAAATTGGGAGAGATTATTCTCAATGCATGTATATGAAAAAGGTACTTGTATCCAGAATATGTAAAGAGTTCTCACAACTCAGAAATAAGAGGGCAAACAACTGAATAGTAAATGAGCAAAGAATTTGAACAGAGGGCAAAAAAGATACACAAACGGCCAATAAACATAAAATGATGCTCAGCATTATTAGTCAGCAGAAAAATGAAAACTAAAACTACAGTAGTACATCACTACTCACCGTCTGGAATGCCTAAAAAGATGATATGGAAAAGATGAGCAATATCAAGTGTTGGCAAAACTGTGGAGCATCTGCAACTCATACCTTCCTGGAGGGGATGTAAAATGAAACGCACACTGCAAAAACAGTTTTGCAGCTCAGGTTAAGGATGCAGTTATATTATCTGGTAATTCTGTGCATGGATGTTTACCTAAATTAAAAGATAGGTCAACACAACCTTGTTCATGAAATTCATAGCAACTTTATTCATAAAAGCACTAAACTAGAAACAACTCAAAAGTCTATCAACAAGTGAGATAATAAGCAAACTGTGGTACGGCCAGACAGTGGAGTATTATTGCCTAGTAATAAAGAGAAAGGAACCCAACATGGAAAAAGCTCACAAATATTTTATGCATCAAAGAAATCAATCAAGAATCAAGGAGAAATACGTACTCGGTGATTCCATTTACATGCAATTCTAAAAGTGAAAACTAACCTACTGGGACAAAAAGCATATAAATGCTTTTCTAGAGCCAGGAGTGAGATGACATTTACTGCAAAGAGCCACACTGAACATTTTTAGATGAGGAAGTGTTCTATATATGGATGGTGGTGGTTACAAATTATGGTAGTTATAAATTGTCAAAACTCTTCCAATGGTTATCTTAAAATAAACGTAATTTATCATATATAAATTATACTTCAATAAAGTTGATTGAAAAGATGGATGACAAAAAGATCAATGTCAGATCTCAGCTTAGTAAAACATTGCTGTTCTCTACTGCCAGTGAAGATTGTATTCCTGTAATTATGGCTGCGAATTTGGGTGCTACAGCCAAGAAGGCTTTGAAGTTATTGGTGAAGCTACTCCCTTCCAGAAATTTTTCTGTTTACTCTTTTTATTGACATCTGCTTTCATTTCAGTGAATATAATAGTTCCTAAATTATCCGAAGATACTAATTGGAATTTTATAATAATTCTCTCCATTGTCTGATTTAATCTCTATTTCCTCTTTGGCTGTAAGGATAAGTAAAAGCCCTAATTGGTCAGGTTTTCCCCCCCTTTTCTCCTTTCTCTTGCTATTTGAGATTTTTGCCTTGGGGTTAATGATGAAGAAGGATCCCATACTGGCTGGTTGGCTCAGCAGTAGAGCATTGGCACAATGTGTGGAAGTCCTGGGTTTGATTCCCAATCAGGGCACACAGGAGAAGCAACCATCTGCTTCTTCAACCCTCCCCCTCTCACTGCTCTCTCTCTCTCTCTCTTCCCCTCCTGCAGTCATGGCTTGATTGGAGCAAGTTGACCCCAGGCAGTGAGGATGGCTCCACACCCTCTGCCTCAGGAGTTAAGAAGAACTTAGATGCTGAGCAATAGAGCAACGCCCTAGATGGATAGAACATCACTCTGTAGTGGGCTTGACAGGTGGCTCCTGGTCAGAGCGCATGCAGGAATCAGTCTCTGCCTCCCTTCATCTCATTTAATAATAATAATAGTAAAAAAAATTAGAAGGATCCCATACAGTTTTAGAAAATACACTTACTTGAAATATAGCAATCATTTCTAAGGTCAAATTATAAACCAGATTTCAAGTTCTAGGAAGAGCAGAGGATATTAGAAAACTAAAAAAGCAATATATGTATCATTGTACTATCAATGAATTTCTAGACCTGATCAAAATTATTACATTTTATTTGAGCTTTCTTTTATATTTCACCATTGCTACTATAATTAATTTACAATTAGTTATAATGGTCACAAATAATTCTTCCTGAAAAGGTTTTGCCAAAATTAATCAGGAAAATATTTTCTTTCATTTAAGTCTGTTTCCATTCTGTTAAACAGGTGATGCTTATAGTTTTCACCTTTAGTTTCAATTCTGCCAAGAATTACCAAGTGCCTGATATTTTCTAAGCACTGATACTGGAATTAGAAGAGTCAAGGTGATAACTGAACCTGTTCTCACAGCAGGAGAGACATGGAGAAAAGTAATTTAATAAAATGCGGTCCTACCTCATAGAAGTACGTTTATACAACTATGAGAGCCATATGCACGGACACTTGATTTTGCCTTTTCAGAGAGCGTTAGCGAGAGAAAGTGGCTTTGAAGTTTAAACCATCTCTAGGTGAAAGAGAAGGGAAGGCAGGATGCACAGAGGGGAATGGCAATGGCAGAGAGGCTGCGTTTGCTCCTGTTGTCGGCAATGTTGAGTCAAGGGAAAGGTGTTTCTAACCGAGTTTCCATGGTATTTTCAAATTGTAGCCTAAATTTTCACAAATATTCACAAATCAATACCTCCAAAGTGGGCTGCACCAAAGAACAAAGTCAAGAGGATTATATACGGTTGGTAGACAGACTGTTAGAGCCCCGGAGATAAGCCCGTGTGGGCGGGTCACTTCTATAAATGTCAGTCGCTATGTGCGTCTTCATGGGGAAGATGTGGAACGTTAGGTTGAGAACATCTAGGCAGTAATTCAAAGCATTGCTGAAATCACAATAAAGGGAAACATTTTATAATGTGAGGAAAGCAAGAGAAAAGACAGACAAGGTAACTGTAAATAGGACAGTATAATCAACAGTGGCATTGGATTTACTCTTTTTTTAAATACCTTTAACTCTGTGCTCCTCAACGGAGAAAAAAATTCATGAGTCCTTCTTGAAGGATAGTTTGGATTCACGTTAGTTATAAGCATGGCGCAGACCTGGGCGTACACCGAAGATAACTAGCGATAGCAAAACCTAGTGGCTTCAAGCCACAACAGTTTATTATTTCTCAATGTTCATCTGCATTCAGGCAGGGCTCAGCTGCACTTTTATTCTGTGATCATATCTGGGGTCGCTTATGCGGCTGAATAATGTGGCCAGAGTTGGGACGTGTGGGGCCTTTTGTTTCTCAGGGCCACTTCCCACATCATTCAGTGTGCAGCTTGAACTTTCTTACATCCCAGTGGTTGGACAACAGTCTGGTTCATCGTTTCATCCAACCTTTGTTTTATTCCTGCATGCTTTCCCTAAACTAATGAGGGAGATTTGTTTCACAAGGCATGAGATCTGTTTCACAAGAGATGAGATCTGTTTCACAAGACATGAGATATGTTTCACGAGGCATGCTCACGGAGTCCTCTTGTTCCACTGCTTGCCTTCTGCCCATTAACACCCCTCTCATCTTAAGAAGTCCGTATCCTCCTCTACCACTTTCTCAGCAAAACCTGCATGACATTTTTCTTTGTACTTGCTCCCTCCATACCCACGAATGGCAGTACAGAAGCTCCTTCCAGCTTTCACATAATTCTGTTTATCATGCTGTCTTGTATTTTGTTCTGCTGTTGTTCTGAGAACAGCTTGGCCCTGTTCAAGGTGACCTCTCCTGTGTACCTGCTTTTGTGTGCTTCTGAGGTACCTGCCCTTCAGGCGTATGTTCTAGTTAGATGTCTCAACTTCCATATGAGAATGTCAACTTTCTGTAGTTTGACTTAGGAGACATATGAAATTGAGCATCGTATAAGGAATTGTTCTCCAAGTTCTTGTCAGAGGTATAACTTAGAAGTCTCTGTTGCCCAGTACCTATCAAAAGCTCGATTGTAAAAGACAATATTTATGGAGAGCGGTTCATTCATTCTCTAGACACACTCAGTTTTGGTCCTGGATTAAGCTAACCCAAGAGAGAGCTGCAGCCTGAAATACTTTTGTTTTAGTTCCCCAGAGAAATGCATTTAGGAAGTTGCCCTTGGCATTATGCCATTGGCTTTCATTTTGATGGACATCATGAGGAAAAGCCTGTTGGAAAGCTAGATGAAATGGGTGATTTTCTAAAAACATATAAATTAACAAAGTTGACTCAAGTGGAAAACCTGAATAGACCAATGATCATGAAAATAATTGAAAAAGGTAGCCAAAGATTTATTCCCCTCTAGAACAAAGCCCTTTTTTTAAAATTTGGAGTGGGTATCTATGTATTTATTGGCCCAGCAATTATGTCTCTCCTATATCTTTCTTTCCCTTTTTTTCATTATATTAATCAGTGTCACTCTTTTCTTTGGGGATAGATGCTCTCCCAAGGCCAGTTATATGATGCCATGATAGTAGGAAATCATAGTACACTGATCCCCTAAATTTTGAACCATATTTGCATATATCCTATATATATATTGATCCAAGGTAGGCATATGACTCAAATAGAGTTAATCAGAGCCCTTTCCTATGATTACGTATTTATATAACTGTGGAAAAAGTTCTTCTGGGTTGCTAAATGGAGGTGATGTAAGCCTGGGACTATCATAGCTACCCTGTCTCACATGAATTAAACCCATCTGCAATGGGACATGGGAGAGTGAGGGAAAGAGGGAGGGAGGGAGGGAGGGAGGGAGAGAGAGAGAGAGAGAAGAGGGGAAAGAGACAAATGGAGAGATGGAGGGGCAGGGACACTGACAGAAGACAGAGAGACACAGTGAGAAACTCTGAATGAGAGATGGAGACTTAGAGAAACAGGTGCACATACACAGACATGTAGACAGAATTCATGCATAGACATAGAAACAAAGAGAAAAAAAATGATAGGTTTCAACATTGTTCAAGTCCCTAGTGGTACAGCTGTCCTTTCTATACGTAGAGCAAAATCTTTCTTCCCTCCCTCCCTCCCTCCCTCCCTCCCTCCCTCCCTCCCTCCCTCCCTCCCTCCTTTCCTTCCTTCCTTCCTTCCTTCCTTCCTTCCTTCCTTCCTTCCTTCCTTCCTTCCTTCCTTCCTTCCTTCCTTCTTTCCTTTCTTTCTTCCTTCCATTTAGAAAATTGAATTTAACAGGGTGTCATTGATCAATAAGAGCACATAGGTTTCAGGTAAACATCTATACAGCATTTGAACTGTTTGTTGATTGTGTTGTGTCCCCATAACCCAAAGTCAAATCACTCTCTGTCACCGTATACTTGTCTCTCTTTACTTTCCTCTGCCATCCCCTCCCTCACATCCCCCCTACTCCTATTAACCATTTCACTTTTATTTATGTCCATGAGTCTCAGTTTTATATCCCACCTATGTGTGAAATCATACAGTTCTTAGCTTTTTTCTGATTTACTTATTTCACTCAGTATAATGTTCTCAAGTTCCATCCATATTGTTGTAAATGGAAATATGTCATTTTTTTCTTGATCTGAGTAGTATTCCAGTGTATATATGTACCACATCTTCTTTATCTAATCCTCTATAGAGGGACACTTTGGTTTGTTTTCATGTCTTGCCCACTGTGAATAATGCTGCAATGAACATGGGGTGCACATGTCTTTTTGTACCAATGCTTTCAAGTTTTTTGGGTAGATACCCAGTAGAGGGATTGCTGGGTCATGTGGTTGTTCTATTTTTAGTTTTTTGAGGAACCACCATACTTTCTTTCATAATGGCTATACCAGTTTACATTCCTACCATCATCAGTGAATGAGGGTTTCTTTTTCTCCACAACTGCTCCAACACTTATTACCTGTCTTATTGATAATAGTCAGTCTAACAGGTGTGAGATAGTGTCTTATTATAGTTTTGATTTGCATTTCTCAAATAGCCAGGGAAGATGAGCATCTTTTCATATATCTAATGGCCATTGTATGTCTTCTTGGGCGATGTGTCTGTTCAGAACCTCTCCCCATTTTTTAATTGGACTGTTGGCTTGTTTGTTGCTGAACTTTGTGAATTCTTTATATATTTTGGATATTGACTTTTTATCAGAGCTGTTGTTCGCAAATATCATCTCCCATTTGGTTGGCTGCCTTATTGTTTTGTTGTCAGTTTCTTTTGCAGCAAAATATGTCTGAATTGTTTTTTTGCTAAAACTAGTTTTATTTAATTCTTTCAGTTGCAACTGAAATACTTCTGATTAAAATTATTTTATTGGTGAACTTACAAAAATAATTAAGAGACAGATAATTCTTTTGTTCTTTTCACTATTTCAAGGCTCAGAAAAAATAAACTCACAAAATTTGTTTATCTATTTTATAAGGCTAGCATAACTCTGATCTAAAAACTAAAAAATTGTAGCACAAAAGAAAATAATATATATAAACATAGATACATATATCCTGAATGTAACCTGGAAGGTATCTGTCCCTTTATCCTCATGGGATGGCTCCATTTGTTCTTGCACCATTCAGTGCAGAACTCATTCCTTTCTTTGATTTACTCAGAAAACTCAATCACAGTATAACTGTTGAGATAGACAAGGCTTTCTATGGTAACAAATAACTCCAAATTCTTACTGGATTAAAATAATGAAAGCTTACTATTTTCTTACTCTACTGAGGGTTAGCTGGGATTTCCTCAATCAGGCATACAGGCTTTCAGAAGGTCAAGTATTTGGAAAATTATGTAGTGATAGCTACCATAGGAAGAAACAGGGGGGTCAATTCCGGCTCTTAATGCACTGTCACAGATACACAATTTTTACGTAGATACCTTGGCTAAGCAAGGCAAGTCGCAGGTCTGCATCTAGCCTTTAAAGATTGTTTAAAAGCAATTCTATCTTAATTCTGGAAATTGGAAGGACAAGGATATTTGCAAACAATTCTAATGATTACCCTAGAACTCCTTTCTAGATAGCAATTATTTGGTTCACTGTTTTCTACATTAAAAATACAATTGTATCCATTTCCAGGGGAGACTACTCAATATGCCTATAGTGTATCAACACTAGACTCCAAGTCTGGTATCTCTGGATGATATATAATGGCCTCTTCATTAAGAAAGAAGTAATGCCTAATAGTCTCTGTCAGGCCTGAATGTGGCTTCTTTTGATCTGGAGACTTGTGAACTAAAATGTTATCTGCTCCTCACATAGTCAATACACACAGGTATTAGGTAACAGGAAAAAGTCCCTGTTTCTAGGATTATTCCTGATCAATTTCTGATTGGGCTTCCTTGATCATTCAGTATTCTTCATTGTTCCTACTTTCTACCTCTGAAAGATTCTTCCTTTTCCATTATTCTCTTTGGTCATATCTGAAGGGGACATCTGGAACTATTTTTTAATTGGAGCAAGCAGCTTTTTTGGCTCACATCCTAATCATTATAGGACTGGGATATATGGTTATCTTAAGTCTAGAAGAGTCATAATCACTTTTGGTCTGGGAAGGTGGTATTTTACAGTACAAATCTCTCAAAAGCATCAATGGCTTCTTCCTTCTTTGATTTCAGTCAGCTGAAACCATGTGCCAATAGGTGTCACCACAATACTGTTCTGGACATAATTCTTATATTTGCTATTTCTCTTTGTTTGCTGGCCTTGTACCACATGATTTCTCGCTGTATACTAGATTTTAATCTTTTCAAGTTCTGACAATGTTTTCTTTAGCACTTATCTCCCATGCCTTGATCCAATGCCCAATATTTTACTACAGCAACACTCCACTACAAGCTATCAACTTCAGTTAGTGTAGATCAGGTTATGCTTCAGTAACAATTTAAACATTTTAGTGGTCTAAGACAACAAAGATTTATTTCCTGCTCACATTATGTTCATCATAGGTTGACTGTGGTTCTACTATAGATAGTCCTCATTCAGGCACCTAGACTGTCAGAGATTTCCTCATCTGGAACATGGCCAGTAGCCCTGACAGGAAAAGAAAATGCAGAAACCTATACATTAACACTAAAAGCTTCTGTCTAGAAATAATTCATGTTTTCTTCCACATACATTTATTGGTCAATGCAAGTAACAACTCTTTCTCAGCGATTGAGAATATTAAATCCTGCCATATCTGCCTGGAAGAACAGAGAAATAGAATATCCGTGAACATATCCAATCAATACCCCTTCACACATGCACTGCAATATTAATGATCTTTGTGAACTTTACTGAAAATTTGTGGGAACAAAAGGAGGAATTATATTTCATGGTATATAGAATCTTGAAGAAAACTCCTCCTCTGAAAATTTTCTTCTTGGTTCTGTTTTTATGGAGTCACTGATGTTTTCTTTTTCTCTCCTTCCTCCTGCAGTTCTCAGCCTCACTGGCTCTACTCCATCACTCAGTGTTTCTGTTTGGGACTTAAGATTCCATACTTCTTCATTATGGGGAGCAAATTTCATTATCCTTGTTGTTTGCACATTCCCTCAAGGTCTTATATACTAGCCCAAGAGACTTATGAAGCATTTCTTCTGAACAAATATAGTGCTTTCTCTAAGAATCTCAGTGAATGTAATTTTCTTTATCTTATTACATTATTAATATTATTAGCAAGTCAAATACAGCATTATCTTGTAGATTTTGTTCCAAACAGGAAAGTTGGTTTAGCATTACTGTATCTATTATTTCAATATTTCATATGAATATATTAAAAGAGAATACCTATATAAACATCTGATTCTGTTATATACAACATGGTAGACACTAGCCACATGTAGTTATTCCAATTGAAATTAAATTATTTAAAATGTTGTTCTTTATTCCCAATAGCCACATTTCAAGTACTCAATAGTCATATTTTACTAGTGGCTATGGTATTAGAACCACTATAAACATTTCTATCAATGTGGAAAGTTCTATTGGGCATGGCTGATCTAAATAAATGCTTAAGAGTCATTTTTTAAATAACAATTTTTTATTTTAAAACTTTTGTAAATTAGAGTTAAAAGGAAACTTTCTTAAGTTAAGAAATAGTATATATAGGAAGCCAATGGTAAATATCCTACTAAATAGTGAAAACACAAATAGTATTTTCATTATGTTCAGGAAAAATGGTGATCATCACTATCTTAATTGCATGTTAGGATTATGTTTGATTTTAGTTCTCTCTTTTCTCCTGTTCAAGATAACTAAAACGGCAGTTCAGGGTGGTAAAGTGGGTTAATTCTATGGGCTCTTTAAGTACCCAGATTCATTCTATCACTTAGGGTATGGTCTTCATTCTCAGATTTTAAGATGGCAACTCATAAAACCATATCTATCAATATATTTAAAGTAGAATGATGAAAAAAAGAACGAGTAAAAAAAGAAAAAAAGTCCAGTGGTATCTTCTGTTTTTAAAGAATGTCCATGAAAGTTGCTACATGGTACTTCTGACACTGGCCAGTAATTGGTAACATGGTCATATTATGTTGCAAAGAGTGCTGAAAACTAGCTTTTATTCTCAGTCGCTATGTTGATCATCTAAAAGCTAAAGTTTCCTGTGGATGAAGAAAATATACTGAGGGACAATGATACTTCTTGCCCTACCAACTTAATTAATATTGCTCTGCAGATTTTAAGCAAAGCAAAACAAAGAAGTACAAATATTGAAAAGGCATGAACACAATTATTTTTCTTTTCAGAAGATATAATTAAATGCCTCAAAATATGACTGAATCAACTGAAAATATATTAGAAACAAGAGAATTCAGTAAGATGTGAGAGAACTATACAAAAATCAAGAGCTTTTTCTTTTAAGCTCAAAGGCTGGTATAGCATCTTTTAAAAAAAATTTTATTGATTTTAATTTATTGTGTTTATATAGATTTAAGTGTCCCACCAAATATATCTCCCCCTACCCCCATGTTACCCTCAACACCCCATTTTCCCCTCCCTGCAACACCTTCCCCCCTTCCCTCCAGGATTATCTGTCCTGCTCTCTATAACGCTGTTATGTATATATAATTTCACTAATGTCTTTCCTTTCTCTGATCCCATCCTCTTATCCCCTTTCCCTCTGTCCACTTTCCCTCTGGTCCCTTTGATCCAACCTCTGCCTCTATTCCATTCCTTAGTTTACATTGTTCATTAGATTCCTCAAACGAGTGAGGTCATATGATATTTTTCTTTCTCTGCCTGGCTCATTTCACTTAGTATAGTAGTTTCTAGTTCCATCCATGTTGTCGCAAAAGGTAAGATTTTCTTCTTTTTCATGGCTGCATAGTATTCCACTGTGTTTTTGTACCACTACTTTTTAATCCACTCATCCACTGATGGACACTTGGCTTGTTTTCAAATCTTGGCTA
The DNA here is from genome assembly GCA_037038555.1 of Rhynchonycteris naso. NCBI lineage: Eukaryota > Metazoa > Chordata > Mammalia > Chiroptera > Emballonuridae > Rhynchonycteris > Rhynchonycteris naso. Next base: position 104,356,515 of record CM072996.1, on the reverse strand, counting down.
TTGTGAACAATGCTCCAATAAACATGGGGGTGCATTTCTTCTTTTAAATCAGTGATTTGGTATTCTTAGGATATATTCCTAAAAGTGGGATGGCTGGGTCAAAAGGTAGTTTGATTTTTAATTTTTTGAGGAATCTCCATACTGTTTTCCACAGTGGCTGCACCAGTCTGCATTCTCACCAGCAGTGCAGGAGGGTTCCCTTTTCTCCACATTCTTGCCAGCATCTATAATGTGTTATTTTGTTAATGAGTGCCATTCTGACAGGTGTGAGGTGGTATCTCATTGTGGTTTTAATCAAGAGCTTTTTTTTTTTCTTTTACAGAGACAGAGAGAGAGAGTCAGAGAGAGGAATAGATAGGACAGACAGCAGACAGGAATGGAGAGAGATGGGAAGCATCAATCATCAGTTTTTCGTTGTGACACCTTAGTTGTTCATTGATTGCTTTCTCATATGTGCCTTGACCGTGGGCCTTCAGCAGACTGAGCAACCCCTTGTGGAGCCAGCAACCTTGGGTCCAAGCTGGCGAGCTTTTGCTCAAACCAGATGAGCCTATGCTCAAGCTGGCAATCTCAGGGTCTCAAACCTGGGTCCTCCACATCCCAGTCTGATGCTCTATCCACTGCGCCACTGCCTGGTCAGGCTCAAGAGCTTTTTGATTGATGTTTTTAATCTGTGAAAGATGAGAAAGATAATGTAAACTTTGGAGAAAATAGTTAATACCTGTGGATAAATTTAGCAAGAAGTATCTGAAACTTATATAAAGAAAACTATAACATTTTATTGAAGGGCAAGAAAGAAGACCCAGGTGAATGAAGAGTCTTGGCATGTTCCCAGATGAAAAGACTCAGTGTTGTAAATTCCCCCTGAATTTGTAAATTTTATTCAAAATACATATTTTTACTTGTTAAGTTAATGGTGAAATTTTTGTACGACTGACTGAGAATAGCAAGAAAACAGATATGGAACAATGAGGGGCATGTTACCTAGATGTCAAAATGTACTGTCAAGCTACAGTAATTAAAAGCGTGGTATCAGCTGAGGGATTAATAATGAGACAGGACAGAGTTTGGGACAAGGTGTGTATAGCAGATGGGAGGAGGGTAATGTGTCACCTTGGAAAATTTCTTACCTATTTCAAATTTCTCATCTATAAAAGGTGATAAAGTGGTCTACACTGTAGAGAATTGGTATGAGGGCAAAATGTGTATTTAGATCAATGTCTCACTTGTTGTAAGTGCTGTGAAATTGTAAGCTATTATTAATTCCAGAATTTAATATATGATAAGGGTATCTTTAAAATAAATGGGGAAAGAATATGTTATTTAATACATGGTATTGGAGTAACTGGCTGAAATTTGGGAATAAAAATGGAAGGAAGAAAGGAAGGAAGGAAGGAAGGAAGGAAGGAAGGAAGGAAAGAAGGAAAGAAGGAAGGAAGGGAAGAGGAAAGGAAGGAAACTAGGATTCTAGCTCACATTCAGTATAAATTAAATGGTATAGATAAAACATTTAATTTAAAAATTTCCATCAAATGTTAAAAAATGAGAAAGAAGAAATGTAAGTCTCATTATTAGCAGATGACATAATACTTTTCTAAAGAGGACATACAGATGGCTATTAGACATAAAAAAAGATGCTCGATGTCACTAATCATCAGAGAAATGCAAATTAAAACCACAATGAGATAGCACCTCACACCAGTCAGACTATCATTTACAAATCAATAAACAACAAATGTTGGCAAGGGTGTGAAAAGGGAGCTCTGTGTACTCTTGGTGGGAATGCAGATTGGTACAGTTACTGTAAAAAGCAATATGAAGTTACCTTAAAAAAATTAAAAATGGAACTGCCTTTTGACTCAGTGATCCCACTTCTAGGAATATATACTAAGAATCCTGAAACGCTACTTCAAAAGAATATATGCGCCCCTATGTTCATTGCAGCGTTATTTACAATAGCCAAGATCTGCAAACAGCCCAAGTGCCCATAAGTTGATAAGTGGATACACAAATGTATATCTGTAGTATTCCAGTCATTAAAAAGAAATAAATCTTACCTTTTGTGACAGTGTGGGTGGATCCGGAGAGCATTATGCTAAGTGAAATAAGCCAGTCAGAGAAAGAGAAGTACCATATGATCTCACTTATATGTGGAAACCAATGAAGAAAATGGACTAATAAGCAAAATAGAGATAGACTCATACATAGACTGCTGTTGAGGGCAGGGATCTTGGTGAGAGGGGTGGAAAGACTGAACAAAAAAAGATGAAAAAAAAAAAAGAAAAAAACTTATGGATATGAACAGCAGCATGGTGATTGTGGGGGTGGGGCAGTGAAGGTGGGGAGGGGATAAAGAGTGATGAATGGAGACTTGACTTGGGGAGGTGAACCCACAAGCTGCTGTACAGAGATGTGTTGTAGAATAAGGCACCTGAAACACATACAATTATGTTAACTCCAATCCATTGAAGTATTTTTTAATTAGAATTTTAAAAACATTTTGAAGTATATATGGTCTTTTAATGTATGACTCTTACCTTTAGCATGATACCAAGGCAATAAGTCATAAAAGAAAATATCATTAGATTTTATTGTCAATCAAACAGGAAGTTGAGATACAAGGTGATGGGTGGGGTGGTTGTGGCATCAGACAGTGATTGGGCAGACAAGAGATGCTGGGTCAGAAAATGTTTATGTAAATACAATAAAAACTTTTATGTCTGATTTCTTTATAAACCAAGCTACATACATGATTCAGAGTTTAGTTTTAAAGTGCTGCACTTTGGTAGCAGAAAATGTCAATGAACATAATAGGTTTTACTTTTTCATTTTCAGAAATATTTACTTTCATCAAATCCATTTGAAATGATTGCTTTTACTTTGAACCATGCAGTCAGTGGATGCTTGTAATTTTAAAAATTAGATGATAATGATGGGGAAAATATAATATTGTAAATCAAATGTATAAAATAGCAATATTAGAGCAGTTTGCCTGTTATAGATTCTAAATTGGAAGTGGGTTGTTTTAGTGAGGGGAAGACAGCTATGTTTTTTAAATATAATTGTTTATATAATGCACATTTAAATATTTCTTTCTTTTTATTTCTTACAGGAACAGAGAGAGAGTCAGGGAGAGGAATAGATAGGGGTAGACAGACAAGAATGGAGAGAGATGAGAAGCATCAATCATTAGTTTTTTGTTGCCATTGGGACACCATAGTTATTCATTGATTGCTTTCTCACATGTGCCTTGACCGTGGGCCTTCAGCAGATCAAGCCACCTCTTGCTGGAGCCAGCGACCTTGGGTCCAAGCTGGCGAGCTTTTACTCAAGCCAGATGGGCCAGTGCTCAAGCTGGCAACCTCAGGGTCTTGAACCTGGGTCTTCAGCATCCCAATTCGATGCTCTATCCCCTGCGCCAATACCTGGTCAGGATATAATGCACATTTAATATGATGGAAATAACCATTGCAATAGTCCATTTTTGAGCCTTTTAGAAAATGATACACTCAGAAAATTACACAAATGTAAAAATTAAAGCAAAAAAGGCAGAGCTCAATATTGCACTAAATATACACTATTCATTATGAGAAAGAGAGCTTTAGAAATATAGACTTCTAGAGGGTATAATTTTAATGCAAAAATCGATGTAGTCAATTGAAAATTAAGTTGACTGATAGCTACTGACTTTTTTATTTAGAAACATTAACATATTATTATGTCAGGTTGTTCAGTTAGTTGGAGCATCCTTCCAATAAGTCAAGGTTGTGGGTTTGATTCCCCATCAGGGCACATACAAGAATCAACCGATGAATGTATAAATAAGTGAAACAAGTCAATGTCTCTTTCTCTTTCTCAGTCTCACCTTTCCTCTTTCTCACACACTCTCCCCTTTTTTCTTTCTAAAAAAAGTCAATAAAATTAAAATAAATATGTGTAAAGGTTTATTGTGTCAATCTGGCTGCTACACAGATCGGATGATATTCAGGCTTTGAGTTAACACTCGAGATGTAATTGTGAGAACATGCAATATAAAATGATTTTTTACAGAAATATTTTATCACTTAGATTCCCCTTTGCCCTAAATGCCCAAGAGTTTGAATTCCATGTGAAACATTAATAGATTTCTCTATTTCACTTAAAAAAATGCTGTCTGAGAAATATTATAATATCAAAGTGACTGTAGCTATTAATAGGTGTTCTCTTTAGCTGCACAACATGAAAGAAAATTATTTTTAAAAATAGTTAAAAAGCAAGACAGTCAAGTATATTTAATATCCTTTGATTTATGAAAGGATACAAACAAGATCAGATTTTCTTTCCTCCAGGGTGATAGAGCTCTTCACACAGTTCATTCCCAACCAAGATTGTGGGTTTGATCCCTGGTCAGGGCACATACAACTAAGCTACCTGGGCAGCGCAAGAGTAAGTGGTTTCAGTACGCAATACTTTGTTTATGGTTCTGGTCCCAGAAAACAATTTGAGTCCTTCAGTACTGGTCTTACAAAAGGACTAAGCCAGGCAGGAAAGTAGATTTCATACTGGGTCCATGTTAAATAGCCATAGTGTGACTTACAGAACAGGCTCTGTCCTGTAGAAACTGTGCTTTGATCAGCAGAGAAGATGTCCTGGAGGAAGAACATTTACTTAAATCTCTTAAGTCATGGAGCCACCCCTTTCTAGTAAAGGCATATTGCATCTGTTACTTCTTTTTGGCCAAGAGACAAGAGAAAATAAAAGGAAGGAAAGATTAATAACTTATTAAATATCTACTGACAGTACAAATTACATTAACAGTTACTATGTATTAAATATCATGTTTAGAGCATTGCTCTTAGGGCTTTAGTTATCTATTCAATTGTTGCAGCAACCTTGGGGTGATTATAATTAGCGGTTGACAGGACACACCCCCTTACGAGGCAGTGGAAGATTATAATCAAGGGACAATGGGATTCCAGCTGGTCACACTGCATCTGTGGGTCATTGGGTGATACAGGGAAAACGGCATTGCTTAAAGCCTTAGTGTGCTCCCCTGTAAAATGGACATAAATAGCTATCTTGAAGAGTTGTATTAAATTAGAGATAATATCATATAAAGGGTCTAACATGGTGGCTAACATGGAGAAAGTGCACAATAAAAGGGAATTAATCTCAAGCCCTCTCTGATTAAACTCATTTCTTGTCTCGTATTTTAAAGTCAGAATGAAATTAATTATTGCTATTTTTTCCTCTAAGCCCAGGTTTCTTCTATGTCTCAGAAAAGAGAGTTCCTGAGACAGGAGATCAACAGACCAGTGCATAACGAGAATGGGGAAGTAGTCTTGGCTCTGGCTAATGGTTTTCAGCCACTTCTAGTCAATAGTAGACACATTTTGGGCCCAAAGAATTCATACTATGATCAGGTATTAACAGTTTTTCACAAATTCATGCTTGAATACACAGTAGATGCTGAATCAGAAAGAAAGGTTCCAGAAATCGAGAACCGAGTGGATTATTTTAAGTTAATGTTTGGCCTTCCAAAGGACAGTGCAGAGCACAGATCAAAGAGAGATCAAGCCACATGCAGTCCTGATTACATACTTCCTCAAACTAGACTCAGGTAATTTTAGTAAAATGAAGGGGCATAAATTGATTTTTGGTAACTTCAGATGGTGAATTGGGTATGTGAGTGTTTTCAGGAAAACAAAAGTCAGAAGTTATAAATAGCGACATAAGGTGTGAATGCTTCATGAAAAAAATAGTAATACTACCAATTTCTATCATTAGCATCTGGGGAAGCTACAGAATTATTCAGGGGCTTAGTTTTAATCACTATTTGATGCCATGTATTTTCTCATTCTTATTTTTCTTTCTATACACTTCCATTATTTTAAGTAATTTTTAATATTCCATGCTTAACCTGCTCAGTACAGCCGCTGAGCTCTTCAGAGGAAAGGTGATGTCAGTTCCGCAAGCAATATAGCTAGTTATGAGGGGCCTTGGCCTTACTGCTGCTAGTCAGATTTTTCTGTGTTACCTCTACTCAACAAAAGAAATGAGGGAGGAATTCAGAGAGAGGCAATGGGATAGATACACTCTTTTCAATCTGTTCAGCTATTGCTCTCCCCATTTGCTTTAGCTTAGTTAAAAATTGTTTTTTAGGCTTTTAAATATTTTTTTAAATTAAAATTTCCTTATTTCAAAATAATACATTTATGTTATTTAGAGTCAAATAGTTTTATAAAGTTCATTATGAAAAGCACCAATCCCTGCCAATGACACTTCTTACCTCCCACATTTCCCATTTCCAAGAGGCAAACACTTTCACTTATTTTTAGCTAATCTGTGATTGTTCTATATCTGTGTATTTCTAAATAGCCTGGATGTATTGCTATTTCTTGATTATCCAGTTCTAGGTATTGTTTAATGCTTGCTTATTATGGAAGGTGAAGATTTAGCTCTTTCCCTTCCTTTCCCTCTCCACCCAGTATCTACTTTCCATCCATCAATTCTTCTATCCTCACAATAAGGTTCTATAACACTGTATTTAACATTTTTATTGGCTTAATAGTCAATGATTAAATGTAAAGTCTGATACATTTTGACAATCTATACTTAGTCAATGTATGAACCATTTCAATTATACAAAAACATTTCCTTGTACTCCTTTGTAGGGGTTCATGTTACATTTTTCATCCTTTTCCTTTTTTTTACCTATAAACCTATTTTTACCTTTAAACTGGCTTCTTGTACAAAGAACATAATTAGGTCTTTTAAAAGTACCAGTTGATAATCTCTGCCTTTTTGTTGGAGTGTTTAGACAATTTTCATTTAATATAATTATCTGGTTGGGTTTAAGTCTACAATTATGCTATTGGTTTCCTGTTAGTACCATTTAATCATTGTTCATTTTTCATATTTTCTTTCTATTTTGATATTAATTTAATATTTGTTAGTATTTCATTTTATTTCCACTGTTGGCTTATTTACTATAACTTTACTTTCATCTTTTAATAACTTTCATGAGTTCTTCATCAATTTCTAAATATCCTTTTTTATACCATGCTATTGTTTTGTGGATGTTTTTTTTTAAAATTTCTGTGAATGTATTAACACATTTTTGAGGCTTTCTTTCCCCTCAGTCTCTCCAATTTGCTTTTTTCTATCTGTTTTGTCTCTGTCTTTCATGTCAGAAGTTTTCCTCAAATGTTTTATAACATGCCATGGGGAGATTCTAATTTGGAGAGTCACCACAATGAGATACCACTTCACACCTGTTAGATTGGCTATTATCAACAAGACAAGTAATAACAAGTGTTGGAGAGGCTGTGGAGAAAAAGGAACCCTCATTCACTGTTGGTGGGAATGTAAAGTAGTACAACCATTATGGAAGGAAGTATGGTGGTTCCTCAAAAACTAAAAATAGAACTACCATATGACTCAGAAATCTCTCTACTGGTTATCTACCTCCAAGACTCAGAAACATTAGTGCATAGATAGATGAACCCCTGTGTCCATCACAGCATTATTCACAATGGTCAAGACATGGAAACAATGAAAGTGTCCCTCGATAGAGGATTGGATTGAATAAACAAGATATGGTGTACACACACACACACACACACACACACACACACACACACACACACACTGGAATATTACTCAGCCATAAGAAATGATGACATACTGCCATTTATGACAACATGGATGGACCTTGAGAACATTATAGTGAGTGAACTAAGTAAATCAGAAAAAACTAAGAACTATATAATTTCACACATAGGTGGGATATAAAACTGAGACTCATGGACATAGATAAAAGTGAAGTGGTAACCAGGAGGAGGGGTGTGTGGGAAAGGGAGAGGGAGAGGGAGTGAGGGAAGGGTGTGAAGAGGGAAAAATATAAGGTGACAGAAAATGATTTGACTTTGGGTGATGGGCATACAACACAATCAACAGTTCAAATGCTATAGAAATGTTTACCTGAAAACTATGTACTCTTATTGATAATGTTACCCTGTTGAAGTTAATTTTTTAAATAAAATTAAAAAATAAAAAAAAGAGAATCATCTAACAACCAAATTGGATCCTCTCTTTGGGAAAAATTTTTTTTTTAAAAAACTAAGTTTTCTTTTTCAATTACAGTTTACATTCAATATTGTTTAGTGTTAATTTCAGGTGTACAGCATAATGGTTAGATAATAATATACTTTGCAAAGTGATCCCCCAATATTTCCAGTACCCACCTGGCACCATGCATAGTTATTATAGTATTATACACTATATTCCCTATGCTGTACTTTACACCCCAATGACTCTTTTGTAATTACCAATCTGTACTTCTCAATCTCTTCACCTTTTTAACCTAGTTCTCCAGCAACCCCTCCCCTCTGGCAATCGTGAGTCTGTTCTCTTTGTCTATTAGTCTGTTTCAGTTTTGTTTAAGATAAGACACAGCAAAAGTAGTGGCAGAGGTGGAGGAAGTACAAAATTAAACAGATGCTGAAAAAAAGGGAAGCTGAGTCATAGGAATGAATCAACAACTGATGACAAGCAGGGCTACTACTGGGTCGCTGGAGCTGTTGGACTGTGTTGTTTTTTTCTTTCTTTATTTTCTTATTCAGTGAGAGGTGGGGAGACAGAGACAGACTCCCACATGTGCTCTGACTGCAATCTACCCAGCAAGCACATGAGGGGGCAATGCTCTGCCCATCTGGGGTATTGCTCTGTTGCTCAGCAACTGAGCTCTTCTTAGTGCCTGAGGCAGATGCCATGGAGCCATACTTAGCACCTGGGGCCAACTCCCTCCAATCAAGCCATAGTTGCGGGAAGTAAAGAGAGAGAGAGAGAGGGAGAGGGAGAGAGAGATAAGTGAGAGGGGGAGGGGTGGGGAAGCAGACAGGTGCTTTCCTGTGTGTCCTGACCAGGAATTGAACCTGGGACATCCACACACTGGACCAATGCTCTACCACTGAGCCAGCTGGCCAGGACTTGTTTTTTTCTGAATAGGGATAAATGACTTACCAGGCTTATGAGACTACACTGAATAGCTACTAAAACTTTTTCTGGGTCTTCCATTTCCTTGGGCATCCTTACAACCAACCCCACTACCAGGATAAATTGAGAGTGCTATATCTTAAAGGACATTAGCAGTTAATATAAAAACAGTTGTATTATCATAAAAAAATTAATATAAAATTTGCAAGTTGTACATTTTAGGCAAAAAGTTTCACAAAATCTTGAGTGTGTCTTGTGGTCAGAACACATGCATTTGAATCTTGGATGTGTGACCAGTGGCATTGTCGCTGAACTCCTCAGCCTTATTTTCTCATCTGTGGGGGAGTAATCAGATAGATCCAAATTTCTTCTAGAAATGGCTTGTGCTGGCAATTAGATTGGAAGAAGAGTTTACATTGACTTTACATAATACTTAAAATAAGAAGTCCATTGTCTATATCAGAGAATGGCAGTGGCTGATGGTGATTTTGTGTGTGTGTGTGTGTGTGTGTGTGTGTGTGTGTTAAAGCTACATAATGGCACCATAAAACAGTGTTGACTTATTAAGAGGGTTAAATAAAATGATATTTTTAATTAAATTTATTGGGGTGACACTGGTTAACAAAATTATATAGGTTTCAGGTGCCCAGTTCTACTGTGCATCTTCTGTACACTATTGTGTGTTCCTGCCCCCATGTCCAGTTTCCATCCATCACCACTTATACCCTCACACCCTCCTTAAACTCCTCTCACTTTCCAGCTATCACCACCCTGTTGTCCATGGCCATGAATTTTTTCTTTTTCTTCTTTCTTTTAAAATGGAATTTTATTGGGGTGACACTGAATAACATAATTATACAGCTTTCAAGTGCCCAATTCTACAACACGTTTCTGTACGCCATATAGTGTGTTCAACTTCCCAAGTCAAGTCTTCATCCATCACCATCTGTTTCTTCCTTTTTACTCAATCCTTCCCCCTATCACCCAGGCCCCACCTTTGAGAGCTGTCAGCCTGCTCTCTATCTATGAGTCTGTCTCTGTTGTACCTGTTAGTTTATTTTGTTCATTAGATTCCGCAAATGATTTCAAATGCTACCTGTCTTTCTCTGACTGGCTTATTTCCCTTAGCACAATACTCTCCAGGTCCACCCAAAGAAGGTAAGATTTCCTGAGTGGCATTCCATTGTGTAAATGTGCCACAACTTTTTTTATCCACTCATCTACTGATGGGCACTTGGGGGCTTCCAAATAAAATTATATTTTTAAGGTTTGACATCATGTTTAACACTAAATATTCCATACATTTTTAATGATATGATTAAATCATTGTAGTATTTTTATTCTATTATCAGGAATATGAATGGAGGAGACATGACAGAAAGGAACAAGAGTTTCTTGAAATGATTGGTCCCGGTGTCTCTACACTGATCCTTACTAACAGGCTTAATAAACTTCTCCTCTAAACCTGGAGTTGAATGGGTTGGTCTATTTGCTGTACTAAATCCTCTGTCCTTAGCACTCTAGCAAGCCCTGCTCCTGTGGCTACTGCTTGTGATTGAAACTGCTTGCTTGGTTTTTGCTTTATCCTTGTCGTGCCCTCTCACAACTGCATTTCCCAGGAAACCTCTTTATATTTTATGCAGTGACTTGCTCCCCAAAATGCTGCCACTTATTTTTAAATTTGTGTCCTGTCAGAAAAGTTCATTTCTCACTCGCGGTGTTCCCTTTGGCTGTTCACTGCATCAGGGCATCATTTACTTTGCACATCTCAGTGTGCCTGTGTGATAGGGCTGTGACGCGCACTTTGGAAACACAGCCCTGAGTGTAGATACAGCAGAAGATACTCTATGGTTTTCATAGACGGTTGTGGTTGAGGGAACAGTGAAATCGTACTGTTGATCAGATCTAATTTTGTTGAGCTATAATTGACATTCAATATCCTATTAGTTTCAGGTGTGCATAACTCAATATTTATGTACATTGCAAAATTATCACCACAACAAGTCTAGTTACCATCTGTCATTATACAAAATTATTACAATATTATTGACTAAATTCCCTGTGCTGTACTTAACATCCTTGTGACTTATTTATTTAAAACTGAAAGTTTGCACCTCTAATCCCCTTCATCTGTTTTATCTGTCCCCTCTGCCCCCCTAAGCATTCTCCTCTCTATGCATTTCTGTGTTATTCCTGCTTATTCAAAACTTCCTGTGAGTTATTATGTAAGTTAAGACATGGTTTTAAAAAGCCATTGTAGCTGAGGCTTGAAGAAAGAAATGCTCTTTGAGGTGGAGTTAGAACATCTGTTTGCCTGTTCCAAGTGCTGAAGATAGTCCAGTGTCGCCATGCTTCACATGTCTGAAGGCCTAAATTTGCTTTGAGTCCATCTCCTTCCTCACCACCACTTACTTCCACTTACTCATGCATTCTCCTTGCCAGTTTGATATTCTTGTTCTGGTTTGGATGTTCTAAATAGGTTTTAGCCTGGTTTGTCCCTTCATCTCTGTGAAACCCTTAAATGGTTCCTTTGTATAAGAGCGTTGCAACTCTGGCTTGGGGCCCTCAGGAAGGGCCTCCCTTTCTGCCCTTCCATGAGTGATTCATTCTTCCCAAGTTCTGAAGTGAAAGTTGGGGAATTGGACATCCTGTAAGAGTGTAGGACTTTGGATATCATTAAGATCACCAATTTTCGGCCTTCATTTCTACCCACACATGTGAAGAATACCTTTTGCATTAGCAATACACTCCCATAAATCTAGCTGGATTTTGTGAAATTCCCAGCACAATAGTAATAGCATTGTTCATTTTTCACTCAGTCGAGAATGCAACTAGAAATGTTAGTGAGAGTGACATTATTAATGGGATGCCTTTAAATCCACTGTAATTATGAAAAATTTATAAACTTCATTACTTTATGACCCTAACAAGTTACCTATGTTGCACTTTATCAAAAACATAAAAATTAAGAGGGAATTTCACTGACTGTATTAGGGGAGGGACTTGGAACTCATTCTTTACAGTGGACTCTAAAGCCCCTCCATCAAGTCCTTGGAACTATGCATAGCACCATTTGGAAACCCAATGCCCTAGATTATGTATTCGACTTCAATCAATGATTTCCATGAAGTTAAACCATGAGAGTTCATCCCGTATGAAGAATCTAGGGAAGTATTATTTTAGTAGGACACTACTGAACAGTGATAGCCAAGTACCATTTGGAATGTTGGAAGTGAGCTCTAATGCATTGTTCATCATTATTACCACACTCCTCCAGGCAATTTGATAATTTTCTCACTCTTCTTGTGCCTTATGATTAAAACCTAAAAGATAAGAAAGCCTGGTGTGCCTCCTCTCCCAAATCTCATCTCTATTCAGTTCAACCTAACCCTGCCCAGCGTTTGTTTTACTGATTCTCCATCTATCCCCTTTTTCTCTGTGCCCTCGGGAACCCCTCTTCTATTGTCAACACACTGCATTATGTGCTGCACAGTGCCTTTTGCTTTTCCTGTGTTCCTTGATCTTGGTTAATGACTCCGCTATCCTCCTCTTGCTCTTTGAGTCATCATCACTAATTATTCTCATTCACATGCCATCCATTTCATATGAGTCATCACCTCCTCTTGATTCTAGCTCTAAAATGTCTCTGAGATCTGACATCATCATAGCCTCTGGGCTATTAAAATAACTTCTTGCACAGAGCTTTGAGCAGTCTATACTCAAACAAGTTTTTTGAGTGTTGTACATATTAGCCTTAATCTTTTGCAAATGTCCGTGCCACCTTACTTGTCCTACTGCTGCCCTTACCTCCTGCTTGTTTTGTTCTTCCTGGCTTCAATCTCGTATTTGAATAAAGGTAGTTAAGATCTTTTTCTGTTCAATATTTATAGTGGGCTGTATTTTGTAAGACTAAAACTTGTAATCTTAAGGTAGGATTTTCATATAGTATGTAGCAAACTTGAGGAACAATTTTATTACATAGAGCAGGAGTTCCCAACCTTGATTTTGTTCTGATCTGGTATTTTGGATATCAATGGAAGAAAAAGAACAGCATGCTTAGAATTGTGCATGGCTCGAAGCCATTTTTATGTTGCAGTTGTTAAAAATTTTGAGTTTGTGAGTGTGATATGTTTGATAATGTCATCTGATGTGTGTAACTTAATCTCTCAGTGTCTATCTCAGTTTACTTATCTGTAAAGTGGGTGTTTTAATATTATCCCAATTAATTCTATGCCAATCATAAGATGCAAATTTAGTCATATAATTAATACAAAATTCTTAGCACAGGGTACTTACTGCTCAAGGTAAGCCATCAAAAACTAGGAATTACTGCAATCAAGCAGTTTAAATGCTTCATTTGACCCATAGGTGTATTTAGTTTGGCTCGCATGGTATTTTTGTTTCTTTTTAAATGAGTTAGTTCCTAGCTTTTAAAAATTTTGGAGACATATAAAATACATGTTTGGTACTCCTTTTGAAAAAATTAAAGAATTGGTCAGCACTGCTAAGTAATGGTTGAAAACTGCCAAGTTTATCTCAATTGCTAGCATTCTCTATTATTTTACACCAAGGGTTGCTTCATTCTTTCTCTACCAACTCGTTTTCAATTCCTGGACTTGAGAATTTTGGTTCACCTGTCCTGCAATTTTAGGGATTGCAAAATCAGATTTAAGCTGTACTAACTTCTGCAAACAATAGGGGTGGGTGTCTCTTCAAAGAGTGGGAATGAGTCATAGTCTTCTCAAGGCCTTCCTGATGTATAAAAAAATTACAAAACTGCTAGTACTCCCTGAACACCTACTATGTGAGAGACTGTGGTAGGCATGAGCTCCTCCTTGGGAAAACCCTGTTTGTTTGTTTCTACTGTTTTGCATATTTGTTTTATCTTGGAGAATGTTTTCCTTCTCCTTCGAAGTATGATTGTTGATGTATGTCTCCCAAGTTGACATCACATATTCCGAATCAGGGCAGCAAGGAAAGGAGCAAATTAAGGAAATGCACATCAACAGTCACATCCTTTTCCACTTTCTTTCATGTAGATTTGACTTTTATACACTGAGATGCTTGCTCTCACGAGATTAGCCAGCCATGAATGTAAGTGATATTTTGTTCCTTTTCTTATCTTCTGATTGCCAGAGTCAATCTCACCTAAGATTAGAAAACATTTTGGTACATCGCCTCTCACAGGAACATAAAAAAATTGAATTGATAAGTTTATGTGCCACTGTGAATTCTTTATGACCATGTTGTCAATTGCTTCCTTTAGGCAATGAGCCAATGTTTATTAAGTAGCTACAGATATGCTTTGCTATGCCTTGTGGAAAGTTCTTTTAAAAAAATGTAGCTGTAGACATAATTTCCATCACAAGAGGGTTATGATATGGTCCTCGCTGGTTGGCTCAGTGTTAGAGCATCGGCCCAATGTGTGGAAGTCCTAGGTTTGATTCCTTGTCAGGGCATACAGGAGAAGCAACCATCTGCTTCTCCACCCCTTCCCCTTCTGTCTCTTTCTCTCTTTTCCTCTCCTGCAGCCATGGCTCAATTGGTTCCAGTGTGTTGCCCAGGTGCTGAGGATGACTCTGTGTAGCTTCCAGCTCAGGTGCTGAAAAGAACTCGACTGCAAGCATAGCCCCAGATGGGTGAAGCATCAGCCCCTGATGGGGATTGCTGGATGGATCCCGGTCAGGGCGTATGCAGGAGTCTGTCTATCTCCTTTCCTCTCACTGGGAAAAGAATAAGAAGAGAAAAAAGAAGGTTTCCCATCTAATGCAGAAGATGGCACCATACATAAGACTGGAGGAGGAGAGAGCACATATATAACTCTGTAGCATGTGATCATGATTGCATCACTGTGAAACAAGGGGTATAATAGTGATGGGTACATGTCTAAGTATAAGAATAGACAGAATTAAGAGGAAGTGTTCTTTATAGACTTACTATGGTAAAGTCATCAATTCTGAGAAACTTTTTTAGTGTGTGTGTGACAGAGACAGAGAGAGACAGAGAGAGGGAGAGATAGGGACAGACAGACAGAAAGGGAAAGAGATGAAAACCATCAAATCTTTGTTGTGGCACCTTAGTTGTTCATTGATTGCTTTCTCAGATGTGCCTTGACTGGTGGGGGGGCTATAGCAGAGTGAGTGAACCCTTGTTCAAGCCAACAACCAGCAACCTTGGGCTCAAGCTAGCAACCATAGGGTCATATCTATGATCCCATGCTCAAGGCAGCAAGCCCACTCTCAAGCTGGTGAGCCTGTGCTCAGGCCAGATGAGCCTGCACTCAAATCGGCAACCTCAGGGTTTTGAACCTGGGTCATCTGCATCCCAGTTCAATACTCTATCCACTGTGCCATCGCCTGGTCAGACAATTCTGGTAAACTTTTAAAGAAATTTTATAAAGTTAGAAATCAAAGAACTCTTCCAATTCAAATGCTTATTAGACATCTTCATCAATTCTTGCAGTATTGTGGCTTCTAGTTTTTCAGGTTGTGTGGTCTGTGACTAATATGTGATATAAAATGGAAAAACTTCAATTCAAACCAATATAGAATGCCACCTTTGATGTTTTTGGTAGAGCTTGTAAAATCCATTCTTTTTCAGAGTTTCTCTGATTTAAATACAAACAGCTAACACAGTACATAGAATCATCAGAACAAATATTTATGAATGATGATCAAAGTTGCACATATATTAACTCCCCATTGGAACATGTTATTTTGAACTTAACAGTAAAACAAGGAATCAAGTTGGATCAGTAAAAAATGCACCCAAACAGCAATCTTTTTCTGGGTCTTTTGCAGTTTGAATGTAGCTGTGAATAACTCCTGACTAAGAATGAATACTCACATTTGAAACAATTGAATCTTATGGTAGCAGTGTAGCTGCTTTGGAATTAAGTTTTGAGTTTTGTGTAATCCTTAGCTTATATACTTCCACTCCATGGATTATAAGTAAAGCAAAACTTTATACTCTTTCAGGAAAAGTACAATATAATGGCCCAAATGCTAGATGAAAAGAGGGGGAATTTTGGTTCTGTTTCTGGTTTAGAAGATTGAACAAATATTGTATATATTCGATTTCTTCATTTGTCCTTTCATTCATTCAACAATTTTTATGTGGGCCTACAATATGATAAACATGGTTATAATGTGATCAAATAAAAAACAGTCTTTGCCTTTTTAGAATTTATATAATGGGGGAGAAATAAGTAAACACAAATAAAAATATAATTTCCGATTTTGAAAGGTCTTTAATGGATAGGAGCTGTAAGGAAGAACCAGGGGGCTGATGGCGAACCAATTTCACATTTGCTGGTTAGAAATGTCTCTATGAGGAAGTGACATTTGAGGAAAGACTTGGAAGTTGAATAGGAGATGGCCAATTTCAAGAGAGGAAAGGAGGAAGGCTGTGTCAGAACAAGAAAACAGTACCTCTGGAGACTGGTGAGAAAGAATGTAACATGTCTGAGGACACTGATGTGGTTATAGCTTAAGAAACAGGAAGAGAGGGTGACATAGGTCAGGGAGAGGTTTGAGAAGTCTAGGTCAGTGTGCACTTGTTCTTAACGTTTTTTGAGGTACCAAACCCACCAGTTTCATATGCATATTCACTGAACCCTTCTTTAGTGATAAATAAAATATGATTTTTTTTCCAAATTCAAGACATAGGTATATGTTTTTTTACTGGTGCACAAAATGAGCCATGCATGAACATCACCTTGCTCAAAGAACAAAACCAACAAAGTGCATGAACTCACAACAAATTACGGTATTACTTTATTCTGGCCTCCGCGGCAGAGGCTTCTCCGAACCCCTGAGACCGACTCATAAAACCCCTAGGGTTCTATAGAACCCAGGTTAAGAACCACTGGTAGAGGCTTTCAGACCTCAGTCATGTTCAGAGGATTGGATTTTTACTGTAAGTGACACGGGAAACCATTGTGGAGTTTCAGATGTGATGTGACATCAGCCTTAGGTTGCTCTGTGGAGAAAGGATTAAAGGGAGATAAGAGGACACAGGGCAGTAAATTAAGAGACTTGATACATTGTGTAGCTGACAGAGATGGTGGTAGGCTTTCCTCTCAGGCTGATAATGTAAATGGACAGAAGGGGAATGACCCAGGATGTATTATGGAGGCGGAATGGACACAACTAACTAATAAGTTGAATGTGGGGATCAAGGAAAAACAGGTGTTAAAATGACTCCCATATATCTGGTTTAAGTAACTGGTAGACACCCCATCACTGAGATGGGAAAGGCTGGGAGTAGTGGTGATACTTACTCCCTGGTGCTGCTTTAATACTGCATCTGAGAAGATCTGTGTATTTCCTGGAGTTGATTGGTCCATGAAGAATAGCTGTATACAGAAATTATGATCTGGCTTATCAGAATATAATAAATATCAAGGGCATTGTCACCAATACTTTTTTTAAAAGGTGATGGTGACCCTTACAAAATTCATATAATTTAATCCTTTTTTCACTAGTAAGTAACATCTTGGAAATATTAAGATTTTAAAGAATGAATGCTACTGCCCTGGCCAGGTAGCTCAGCTGGTTATAGCATAACATTGATCTGATATGCTAAGGTTGTGGGTTCCATCCCTGGTCAGGGCACCTACAAGAAACAATGAATGAATACATAAATAAGTGGAACATAAATTGTGAAGGAAAAAGCGAATTCAAATAAAAACCTTGAATCAGTATGTTGTAAACATTGAAAAAATGTGATACAAAAATTGCATTTTAGACCCAGAAAATCAGCTCAAGGGACTTGAAATAAAAATAAATTGGCTTAAAACATCCTCTGAGGGACCATATTTCTCTTTCCTAGAAAAAACTATTACTGTTAAAAGTATTTTGGTATGAAACACTGAATATTTGAGGTTAATCTCCCTCCCACTAGTTCCTTTGGAGACAGGGCGGTCATATGGGGAAGACTAAAGAGCTGGTTATCCTGAGTCAGCAAGGACTAGTCATACATTGAATTCTAGGATCTAAGTCATCCTTGCTCTGTAAATCAGGGAGAACTAGAAGTATCTCAGGTTTAGAATGTTAGAGATAGGATCTTATTAGAAGAACCTGCATGGGACATTATCTTTTATAACTCTTATCACACTGTGAGAAAAGTAGATTGTTTGGCTTTTCTTCTCTACCCATCCTCCTCAACAATGAGCTTTTTGAAGTCAGAGACTGTTCATTTTTATAACCTTAGCACTACAAAACAGTGCCAGATAAAAACAGGTACTTAATATTCTTGTTGAATGTATGGAATGACCTATACCTTGGTAAAAAAAACAAGACAAAGTGAAACAAAGAAACTATACTTAATTACACAATTACAGGAAAGGGGAAATATGGCTTAGAAGTAGCATGCAAATTTTCACTTTATAAGTAGTGCCAGATGCCAAGGAAGCTAATGTAACCTTGTCTGCATTAGTAAGAATCACTGAGTTTAGAATGATAAGGGGAATAAGATTGTTGTGTTCTGGCTGACCCCACCTGCAGTCACATTACAGTTGTCTCTGGTCACCATGACTTACAAGAGACATGGACCAATTAGAGTGTGTTCAGCAGCTTGGAGAAAAGATGACTTGGACAACTTGATAACTAATTTCAAATATTTGAGTAATATTTTGAGAAAAGGAATAGACTTAGAATAGACTTACACACTACATATCAAGAGGCAGGGCTGGGACCAACTGGTAAATATGGCAGGGAAGTAGGCTGTGTCTGCTGATGAGGCCCAGGAGGTTGGAGGTCATGACATCACTGTGTTACCACTCTCCCCAATGTCTCGTCTTCAATGGCTCAGCATGCCAGCAGTCAGGGTGGACAAAGAAAATTTAATGATTGAATCTGGGTTGATATTTTTAAGGGATTGATCTGAGGAAAGAAATAGGATGTTCTTTAGAGATGTTGGCAAGAGGGTGACCATATTTTTCTTGTGGCCAGAGGACAAAAGAAAAGTAAAACAAAATTCAGTGATTATAGCAACAATGAATTAGTTAACCCTTTTGCTGATAATAAAACACAAAAATGACCATTTATGTTCCTAAAGTCATTCTACATAGTTGTTGTTTTGTATGCAAAGGGCATTTCTGTCTGACAGAGGCTGCTCTGACTTAGTGTGGGAATAGCTCTGGGCTGCAGGCATGTGCCAGACCTACTGTGTATTGCATGTGGGGCTTTGGGCAAATTCTACCACTGGTTCTGTTTCTTTATCTGTAAAATAGGGGCTATAGTATGTACAAGAGGATTCTGGAAGGTCATATAATATTTTCTATGCCAAAATGCCTACTTCAGCAATTTGTGAATAAAGGTTTATTGAATCAGAATCATGAAATTCCTGCTTTAAAAATATCAGCTATGAATCTCAGGTAATGAAATCACATAGCTTTTAGATTTAGATTTCTCATTTTTAAGTTGATATTTTATATACCATCTTATGAAAGTTCTGGAGCCCTGGCTAGTGGCTCACTGGATAGAGCGTTGGCCTGGCATGTGGACGTCCTGGTTCAATTCCAGGTCAGGGAGCACAGAAGAAATGACCATCTGCTTCTCCACTCCCCCTTTCCTTCTCTCCTTCTTTTCCTCCCACCACCAGTGTCTTGATTGGTTCCAGCATGGCTCCAGGTGCTGGGTATAGCTCAGTTGGAGTGCATCAGCCTCAGGTGCTAAATATAGCTCAGTACTAGAGCATTGGCCCCAGACTAGGTTACTGGGTGGATCCTGGTAGGGGCTTATGCATGAGTCTGTCTATCTTCCCTCCTCTCACCTAAAAACAAAGTTATTTGGTACATATTTTGAATAAACCATTTATTCTGAAATAATTGTAGGTTTACATGTAGTTGTAAGAAGGAATACAGAGAGACCCTGTATACCTTTGACTGGATTTCTCCTAATGGTAGCATTTTAATGATAGTGTAGTGCCATAATTGGGAGACTGTCGCTGAAAAAATCCATCAGTCTTTTCATAGTTTGTCAGCTTACTATGCATTCATTCACATGCATGTGTTTTGAATTCTATGTAAGTTTATCACATGTGTAGATTCATGTAAAAACACCACAGTCAAGAGCAGTTCCATCACAAGGATTTCTCATGCTGCCCTTTTATAGCCACAGCCATTAACCCTCTTTCTTCAACTCCTGTTAACCACTAATTCATTTTCCATCTCTATAATTTTGTCATTTCAATAATGTTATATAAAAGGAATCACATAGTATGTAATCTTTTGACATTAGCTGTCTTTCACACAGTACATGTCCCTTGACAGTCATCCTATTTGTTGCATGTATCAGTAGTTCATTTCTTAGTATTACTTCATAGGACATAATGATTTGGTTGCATTATAGTTTATTTACCTTTTCATTATTAGAAGGAAATTTTGGATGTTTCCCCTTTTTTTTAGGCCTTTAGAAATTAAGCTTCTGTGAATATTCATGTACATATTTGTGTGTGTGCTGATCTTAAGTTTTCATTTATACTTATTTTTTTAATTTTGTGAATTCATTAGTTAGAGGCACTCAATGTTTTTAGCTAATGAGTAAGAAAAATGTTCAAATTAGCAGTAAAAGGAAATCTTTGTCTTTGTGGGAGGTATTCTTCTTGGTCAAAATAGGAGTGATTTTGATATTTATGTTAGTGGAATATAATTATATAATATAGCCTGACACACAGGAGCTTGTATACTGGGTATTTATATATCTAATGTATTAACACCATATCTTTATGCCAGCTTCTGGTTAAACTGCATGGCTATATTTACACAGGAATAGTGTCTATATGCCAATAAAACACATTTGCTTGTAAACTATCTCCCAAACAACATACTCTTCCAATTGTGACATGTGCTAGAATTTAATGATTTATTGCAAATAAATACAAACACTTGCACAAATACTTTTTTTTACTCCACTCCCCCAATTCCGAATGCACAGAGGTGTTAAATAAATAATATTCTTGGCATGCACCCAGACCACATCAATTTTTATTCACCTAGTGCCATTAAATGATCATATCTTTGCATGGGTAATGGTTGGTAAAGTTACAGCAGCTAAGCAATTGTTAAATAATATTAGCAAATCTGTATATAGTGATTGCTAAATACCAATTACTGTTGTAGGTCAGTGTTGCTTATTAATATGAACTAATTGCCACTGAAACCCTTTGGGGTGTGCACTATTAATAAGCTCATCTTATGGCTAGGAACACTAGGGCACAGACAGTGATCAAGTAACTTCTCAAAGGTCTCACATTAGTAATTGGCAGAACTAAGATGGACCCAGACAGTCTTGTTCCAAAGATCATTTCTTAACTGCTGTACTATTTGCAAGATTAGAATTAGTAAACCTAAATAAGCCAACACATGAAAAGAAAATATCTTAATTAAAATTGAAGTTCTGGGGTTTTTGCTTGTCAGAAGGAAACAGAACTTATAATTTTCCTTAAGTAAACCAAATTATTTTAAAAATGTGAGGCAGTGGGCATTTTCCAGGTGAAATGCCTTTAAAATCAGAAACTTCAGGGCAGGTTCACTCAGGGTCTGTTTGGAAAAAGGTCTGAGAAAATTCTTGAGAATGAGTTTATTACAAGAGAAAAGACAATTAACAAGCAAGCTTGGTAATTAGAATTGAGGACAAATTTTGATTGTAACATGCTGGCTGCTATTAAAATTTGCTTTTCAGCATGATGATCATGAATTCATCTCAAAGAGGCTGAGAGCTGAAGATAAAAATGGAAAAATTCACTTTCACTAAAGACAGTACTATATTAAGGCAGTGAGCAGTACTGATTGGTGCCCATTAGAAAGGAACGTGTTACAAATAGTGGAGGGATGAATAAGGTATCACAGATGTACTAATAACGCTTGTAAATTTAACTAAACTATGGCTCTAGCACCATGGAAACATTCAAGGTCTTTTATACCAGTGCCTAGCAAAATCTAATGTCTGTCAACGCTTTCATCCGTAGCATGAGGCAATTCTTTGTGTCATTCGAGTACAGTGCCCTTGGCACAGAAATCAGCACCATGGACAGCTGATTTTGGCAGTGTGCTGGGGCACTATCCTCACAGGGTTTCACGGACCTTGAAAAGTTCAGCACTAGATAGCTCAAAAAAGTGCTGAAGACGTGTGGGGGAACTGGTAGGTACCAGGTGGAAGTGAATAGAACATGTTTATGGTCATTTGAGCTCAAATGGGCCTTCTTAGAAAAAAAACTAGGGTTAGCAAAGGGGAGGTTTTATAGAATAGAGGTTCTATAAAGGAAGGTAGGGCCACAGCTAGAGATAATGTCCATAGCTATTGATGTGATAGCATTATTATTTACGTGGTTCTGGCACATTATTAGTAAGGGAGATACAGGTTACAAATGTAGTTGCCTTCTCTAAGGATAAGTTATGTAGCTTTTAAGTCTTGTGTGCTTATTTTATTTTTTGAGAGTAAGACAGGAAGGGAGAGAGATGAGAAGCATCTACTCATAGTTGCATCACTTTAGTTCTTCATTGATTGCTTTCTCATATGTGCCTTGATTGAGGGCTCAAGCTGAGCCAGTGACTGCTTGCTCAAGCCAGTGACCTTGGGCTCAAGCCGGTGATGCTGGGCTTTACGCTGGCAACTCTGTGCTCAAGCTGGATGAGCCTATACTCAAGTTGGCAACTTTAGGGTTTTAAATCTGGAACCTAAGTGTCCCAGGTGGAAACTCTATCCACTGCCTCCACCACCAGCTGGGCTTGTATGTTTTTAATACCATCTTGACTAAAGGTAGAAAGATGAGTTTAGATTTAGAGCCCTATGATATAATGAATGAAAAGTGTGTTTTTTTGATTCAGAAACTGTACTTCACTTCCCCTTTATTTTGCGCAAAATATGTACAATCAGTGTTTTCCCATGATTTAGATAATTTTTTTTAATTGTTAAGTGAAGGAAAATTCTGGTTGTCAATTGCTGTATGACAAAAAATTCAATATTACTGATATAAAAAAGCCCATTTTATTGTGATATTGATTCTCTCTGTAAAGAATTCAGAGAAGGCATGGCCACATGGCTTATATATCAGGGTTCTACCAGAGAAACAGATATGTATATTCTTAATGTATATTAAGAAACTTTTTGCATGGAATTGGTTTCTGCAGTTGTGGGGGCTGGCTGAGTTAATCTGAAGTCTGCAGGGCAGACTGTCAGGAGGCAGGCTGGATACTCCCAGGTGCGAGGTGATGCTTCAGTCTACAGCTAGGATTTCCTCTTCCTCAGAGAAGCCTCAGTCCGTTCTATTCTTAAAGCTTTTCAACTAATTGGATCACGTGAACCCAGATTAGCTACAATAATCTCCTTTACATACAGTCAAACTGATTGTGGATGTTATAATATCTACAAAATTACTTTCACAGTGACATCTAGATTTGTGTGGGACTGAATAACTGGGTGTGGTGGCCTAGCCAAGTTTGACCTGTAAGACTGACCATCTGTCTCATTTGCCTCTACGCTACAATGTCTGGGACTTCACCAGGAAAAACTGAAATGGCTGGATGGTCCAAAAGGCTGGAGATTCACCAAGAAGCTTCTTTACTTGTGGGTTTGCTACCTGAATTGAAGTCTGGGCTCAGCAGAACATATCATCTGGAGCCCCTGCATGTGGCCTCTCCATCTGGCTCTGGTGTCTCACAGCATAAGAGCTGGATTCTGAGAGGCAGCAAGCTGAAAGAAAGTGCCCTGACAGGAAGAGTGACAATAGAACCAGGCAACAGTTGTGTGGCTTTTTGTGACCCAGCCTCAAAAATCATATGGCATTGCTTCTGCATGTTTTACTGATTATGAATCTGTCAAAAATCTGGCCCAGGTCCAAGAGGAGGAGGGATACGGCTTCACCTTTGATGGATCAGCAGCAAGGTCACATTGCACAATAGCACATAGAATGGGGCAATATGGCACCCATCTTTGAAAGATATGGTTTGCCTTAGCATGTGGAAATGAACCAATTGGAATGGAAGAAATATTTACAAGTTCATTAACTGTTCACTAACTCACCTCAGACACTCAAAAATGACAGAATTTAAAAGCATTAGAAGTTGATCTCTGTAGACTTAATACTTTTTTCTTGCATTCAAAAAGCCTATCAAGTTAGAGCCTTATTAGTAAAAATATAGCAACTTGAGACAGGCCTGGGACTTATCCACTTAAATTTAGTGACCTTTGGGAGTGGGGTAGATACTGGAAACTACATTAATGATCTATTACTATGTAACAAGTCACCGCACATTTAGTAACTTAAAACAATCCACAACTTTCTCACCTCACAGTTTTTGTGACTCAGGAGTCTAGGCATAGCATGGCTGGATCTTCTGTATCAGGGTCTCTCCCAAGGCTATTATCAAGGTTATTGGGAGGATCGGGATCTCATCTGAGGATTGACTGAGGAAGGCATCTCTTCCAAGTCCTTAGGACTGTTGTCAGGAACCAGCTCCTTGTGGGCTGCTGGACTGAGAGTTCCAGGTGTTAGCTAAGTATTTTCCAGAGGCCATTCTTAGTTCTTTGCCACATGGGCATCCATATCAAAGCAAGTGAGGGATGCAGTCAATGGACAGAATCTCCTAGGAAGATGGAAGTTACAACTTCATGCAACAAAATCATGGGCATGACAGCACATCACATTTGTTGATCATTGCTGGTTCCAAAAAAGACAGTTTCCACTCACACTCAAAGGCAATTGCACAGAGATGTGCATACCAAAAGGTGGGGACAGTTCGTGGCCATCTTAATGTGTGTCCATAAGAGAAATGTTAGATACAATTACTGGAGCTATGAAGAAGTTCTCTCCTCCTGATCACAGTCTCTGTGGCAGGATTTTTCTTTTTTTTAATTTGATGAGAGGAAGGGAGGCAGAGACAGATTCCTGCATGTGCCCTGACTAGAATCCACCCAGCAAGCCTGCTAGAAGGCAATGCTCTACCCATCTGGCGCATTGCTAATTGATCAGCAACTGAGCCCCTCTTAGCACCTGAGGACTCAGCACCTGGGGCCAAGTCACTCCAATCGAGTCATGGCTATGGGAGGGAAAGAGAGAGAGAGAAAGAGAAAGAGAGTGTGTGTGTGGAGAGAGAGAGTGTGGAGAGGACAGGTGGAGAAGCAGATGGGTGCTTCTCCTGTGTGCCCTGACTAGGAATCAAACCCAGGACATCCACACACTGGGCTGACGCTCTACCACTAAGACAATTGGCCAGGGCCAGGAAGCTTTTGGTAAATGGTGGGAATGGTCACTTTGTAAGATATATCAATGTCTAATAATAAGGTGACCAACTTTTTTACAATGAAAAGGAGGACAAAAATAAATAGAAGAAAACAATATCATAAATAAAAGAAACCTTTTATTCATTGCAATAATAATACACTATAATATGATAAATGCATAATAAAAACATTTGTAATATTTTATATTATAATTAAGCTTACATGCCTATTAATTTTTAATAATTGTAAGAAAAAAGTACTCATTTAGATAAAAATACATCAGATCACATGCAATGGATTGACTCTGCATTGATCGAATACGGACATTTACAGATCAGTCTTCCAATGTAAAAAAGGACATGTAGGAGGACACTTTTCAAGAAAGGACGGAACTTACAAAAGAAGGTTGGTCCTCCCTAAAGAAGGACAATTGGTCACCTTACTAATAACTATGTTGTACATCTGAAACTAATATAATACTAAATGTCAACTATAAGTTAAAAATAAATAAAAATAAATGTGGTAGTGGGAGTCCAATTCAAGAAGATAATCACTTCCCAATTGATAGGAGAAACACGTTAGTAAGAAACACACAATTCATTTGTAATTCCAGCTGACCAGGCACTTAGGCAGCCAGAAAGTCAGGCTAATAGGTAAACAATCAACTTCAGAGAAATGTGTCAGTGACATTTGACAGGGCTTAAGGGGCAGATTCTGGTTCCTTGGAGGACGCTGACAAGACTTAGCCAGAGAAACATTTTATAAAATGGGATCTGACTAATTTCCAGAAGTAGGAAATTGTATCTAGGGGAACAAAGCAAAGGCCCATTTATCAGAATTGCAGGGGAAAGGACTTTTAAAGTATCTGAGTTGCCATCTCGGCTTAGAATTCTGAGAGGCCAGGGAGAATGTATCCGTGGATGTATTAATAAATATGTTAAATGTTGATTGTAGATGACAGAGTGGGGAGCTTCCACCACTCTGGGAAGAAAAGCACCTGTGGGCCCTCTGTTTTCTTTGCCATCAGCTGAGACCACCGCACTGTGCACTACCTGTGTGTGAGGAAGCATGGTGGTCAGAAAAGGGAGCAACTAGCTGCCGCACTGTGTAACTGCAAGTGGGGGCATCAGGTGGCCAGAGGTGGATGCCTAACTCTACATTTCCTACCTCATATTGCAGCAGGAAAAATGACACCCAAATGGAGGATAATAGACGTCCAGACAACTTAATAGAGAAAGAATAATTTATTAGTAGCTGGCAAAGCACGTGGGGTTAAGAGCAACAAAGCATGACCTCCCCAAAGTTAGATTTCTTACATTGTATATACCTTTGCAGCTTTAGCTTTCATGTGACAAGTGCCCGATTTCTTTGACTTCTTTTTTTGCAGACCTACGTGACTTTTGTGTCTCCAGGAGGGGAGGGGATATGAGAGGAGTTTCAAACTGTTTGTTCTTGACTGTTCACATATTGCATTTTTCTTGCCTGTGTTGCAGGTTATTTCAGCAAGCCAATAAAGGGCTTCACCGCTGGGGTTTGTTACTTTTTCAAACTAACTTAGTCAGCCATTCCAGTCCTTCCTCCCTCAGTATCTCTTCTGCTATTTCTGCTGGACCACCAGCTAAAGGTGGCTCATTTGTACACAAATTTTACCATCTAAATGCACTGATCTAACTTTGATGGTTGTTATTATTATTATTATTATTATTATTAAAGTGAGAGGAGAGGAGATAGAGACACAGACTCCTACATGTGCCCCTACCGGGATCCTTTTAGCAACCCTTGTCTGGGGCTGACGCTCAGACCAACCGAGCTATCCTCAGCACCCGGGGCTGACACTCAAACCAACTGAGACACTGGCTGCAAGGAGGGAAGAGAGAGAAAAAGAGGAGAGGGAGGGGAAGGGAAGCAGATAGTTGCTTCTCATGTGTGCCCTGACCAGGAATGAAACCTGGGACTTGCACATGCCAGGCTGATGCTCTATCCACTGAACCAACCAGATAGGGCCTGATGGTTCTTATTTTTAAAGGTAAATCTCTTTCAGTATAATTTCTGACCCACAAGACTAAAACAAGCATGTGAACAAACAAACAAACAAATAAAAAACACGTCGAAGCTGCCAAATTATTTTCTGGCCTCTGAAGGACACAAAAAGTTTAATGCTTTTTCAATGTGCATCAGAATGTGAAGATAAAAATCCTAGAATGTTTTCTAGGTACTCAAACACAGTGAGAAATCTTGTAAAAGGACACAAGTAACCTATAGCAAAGTCCAGGCCTTCCAGGAGCCTCAGTCAGCAGCATTCCCCAAGCTGTAAAACAAATGAAATTGAATAGCAACTCCCAAATGATACAGCTAAAAAAAAAAAAGACCTAAAAGCATTTATGATTTTGGCTTTATTTGAAAAGTAAAGCATATTTTATAGAAAAAGAAGCTTTCTGATTGTGTTTCAATAAAATTTCTGCACGAGTTCTTTGTGGTAGTAAGTAATATGTATGCCTTGGACATTTACCAGTGGTTGGTAGTTCTTTAGTAATTTAGTGGTAATAGCTTTTAAAATGTGTATGGTGAGATACCCTATTTCTCAAAATATATAACTCTATATTTAAATCCCCTTTTCAATAGTACATAATGCTATTTTTATTTAGATGTGGATGTATTTCTGTTTTCCTTCTAAAAAAGGATTTTCTTATTGAGGTATAGCATATATACCAAAATTTGCACAAATTATAGGTATACAGCTGGACAAGGTGATCATAAAATACTTCATGTAAGCACTATTCACATTAAAAATTAGAATATCACTAAGTTCCAATTGTATCCTCCTTTTTCTATAAGACAAAACAAAAAACCCCCTATCATCAAGGACTTTTAACACCATGCACTTGTTTTGCTTGGTTTTGTACTTTATGTAACTGAAGTCTTAAAGTATGTATACTTTTGTTTCTGGCATCTTTATACAAAATTTGTTTAGAAATTTATCTGTGTTGCTGTATATAATAGTAGTTCACTCATGTTTATTGTTGTATAGTATTCCACAGTATAAATATAATACGAATTACATGGTATAATACTAATTATTTAGCCATTCTATTATTTGATGGAAGTATCAGTTGTTTCCAGTTTGGGATTGTTATGAATAATGCCTCTTTGCACATTTTCCTGTATGACTTTGATAGACATTTCTGGTATGATGTATATACCTAAGAGTGAAATTGCTTGGTGATGGGTATGGGCAGCAGCTTTAGTAGATGTTGCCAGTTTTCTAAAGTGGCTATATTAACTTATACTCCCACCAGAAATTGCTTCGAGGGGAAAATTGGGCTCACCTCTTCATACTTTCCTTCTCTCCTGGATATCAGTCCTTTATACCTTCACTGTCTTGGGAACTTCCCTATGCCTTCAATCAAATTTTTATTTTATTTATTATTTTATTTATTTATTGAGTGGAGGGGAGGCAGAGACAGATTTCCACATGTGCCCCAGCCAGAATCCACCTAGCAAGCACACTAGGGGACGATGCTCTGCCTATCTGGGGCATTGCTCTGTTGCTCAGCAACTGATCTCTTCTTAGTGCTTGAGGCTGAGGCCATAAACTCATCCTCAGCATCTGGGGTCAGCTCGCTCCAATTGAGCTAAGGCTGCAGAAGGGAAAGAGAGAGAGAGAGAGGGAGAGAGAGAGAGAAGCAAGAGAAGGAGGGGTGGAGAAGCAGATGGGCACTTTTCCTGTGTGCACTGACTGGGAATAGAACCTGTGAAATCCACATACTGGGCTGATACTCTACCACTGAGCCAAATGGCCAGCGCCCAATCAAATCTTTAAAATAATATTTTGCCTAGCTCCTTTAGTTCTTCTTCACCCCAGTGCAAGGTAGCCCTGCAGCAGTCTACTCCATTAATACAAAAAGCAAAAATCCACCATGGCTGTTCTTTGAACTTCAGAAACAATAAAAGCTAACTTTTAGTCCTTTTAAAAGGCAATGGATGAATACAAATTAGGTAGGCAAATGAATATAAACCGAAAGGTAAGAGGGAATAGCATACAGAAATAAAAGACATAATGTATTCAAGGGTTCATAAGTAGTGTAGTAGTATTGTGGGATCGTAAATTGTGACACGGTCATAGAAAAATTACAAAAGACCTTAATGCTATACTAAAGAGCTTGGATTTTTACCTGAAAATGATAGGGAGCTACTCCTAGTTTTAGTATAGAAAATAATAGAATCAGATTTTAATTTTCCAAAATTTATGTTGAAAGTAGCATGGGAATGTATTTGAGGGGCCAACACTGGACTCTAGAAAATTAGTCTCATAAATAGCTACAGAGAAAGAAGAGGGCCTATGTTAGAGAAAAGAGAACAGATTCAAGATATGTTTGGGTGGTTTAGTCCAGGGGTCCCAAACTTTTTACACAGGGGCCAGTTCACTGTCCCTCAGACCATTGGAGGACTGGACTATAAAAAAAACTATGAACAAATCCCTATGCACACTGCACATATCTTATTTTAAAGTAAAAATACAAAACGGGAACAAATACAATATTTAAAATAAAGAACAAGTAAATTTAAATCAACAAACTGACCAGCATTTCAGTGGGAACTATGCGTGCGGATGCATCCTGTGCTCTTCTCACTGACCACCAATGAAAGAGGTGCCCCTTCCGGAAGTGCGGTGGGCCGGATAAATGACCTCAGGGGGTCGCATGCGGCCCCTGGGCCGTAGTTTGGGGACCTCTGGTTTAGTCTGTAGGGAGAATGAAGAAGAGGAAAAGTAAAAAATGACTGTCCAGTTTCTTGCTTAGGTGACCGGGTGGGTGAGATGTCACCAGCTGACACATAGAATACGGAAAGAGAAGGTGTCCTGGGAAAGGGGGGCAGCAGTAATGCATTCCTTCTACACAGGGTTGGTTTCAAGGTGCCTTTGGGACATACAGGCACATGCAGGAGTCTGGAGCCTGAAGATTTTGTCAAGGGCTGAGGATGAATGGGATCTGGGAGTTATCAGTCTGTAATAGGCGGTTGTAAAAACCACACAATCAATTAGATGACAGATGAGATAATTCATGTAGCGTGAGAAGGAAAGTGGGCCAAAGATGAAGCATGAACAGAAGGACACACAGAGGAAGAGACATTAATAAAAGAGATGAAGAACACGTAATCAGATGTAGGAAGAGAATGAGGACAGAGGAAATAATCAGATTAAGGAGGGAGACATCAGCAGTGTTAAAGTTGGAGAGAGGATTTCTGAGATAATAAATATGTTTATTATATTTGGACATTAGAACCTCATGGCTTCAGCTGAATAAAAGGGAAAGACACCAGATCATAGTGATCTGAAAAACGAGTATATCTTACTCTTGTGATGTTTGTACGAGAAGGAAAAGAGAGAAAAATTACAGGCCTAAAAGACACTGATGGGCTAAAGGACATTTTTTTTTTTTAAATTATGGGGGATGTTTGACTATACTTGAACTGGAGAGGTAGGTTTATGATGAGGAAGAAGGAACAGGGCTGATATTGAAGGAAGAGAGGTCAGAAAAGGGTTAATAGATTGAGAAAATTTGAAGCTGTAGTTAGAGATTTTAGAAGAGTAGCAATTCTGAGTAATTGCAGGATTCTTTGCTTTCTATGTAATACTTTTCTGAGATATTTGCATTTTTATGGGAGCTTGCATTATTCTTATAATCAGGAAAAGCAATAAGGATTGAAATAAAGATGCAACAAAGCATTGGATTTTCTCTGAAGATTTATGAGAATCGAAGTGAGAAAAGTCCTAAATATGAAATTAAATATTGAATATTATTCTCCTTGTACTATTGTTATTTAAATGAAAAACACTTATTTGAAAACCAGGAATGTGTACTACTTTTGTGGGATATTATTCTGATTTTTTCTAAGTCAATAAAGGAGAATTTTACTGGAGAGTAAATAATTTCCTAAATGTCTACATCCTATAATTCATGAGAAGACACTATCCTAGAAAGATTACATTGAGGAATTTAATCCTCCATTACTGTCTTTCTCTGAATGGTATTGTGATATTATTTGTGCTACCATTTGCTTTAGTACTGTGTTTAATAATTCCAAAAATAACTGATTGATTCAAGCAAAAACATGACCAGGGAAAGGCTTTGGCAGAGAGAAATGCTACACTTCACAAATTAGTGCTTGTGCCACTCAGTCATTTCCCCCTCTTTGCTAGATTGTCCCTTCTGGTCTAGTTAGGAAGCTGGAAAATGAAACACGATCAACTAGCCATTAAAACCGAACAACAGAAAAAGCAAAATGCTTAAGTAAAGTCACAGAATATTATGAATTTCTGCAAAATTCTGAGGATTCTTTTTCATTACTCTTTCCTTCTTCCTGGTGGAATTGGGGCAGAATAGCCAATGTACTGCTCAGCAGCATACTGAGGAAACAGGACTAAGTCAGAAGTAGTCGGGTATGGTCCAGTCGGATGCAATCCTGGCTGTTCGGAGGAGGACAATGTGATGGCAACAGCTTATTTTAGCAGCAACTCTGATCAGTTGGTCCTGGCTGCTTGGAGCACTATAATGAATGGCTAGAGGCAAAAAGATGTTGTGATTGCAGTAGTGTCTGCCATGGGCAGGTGACATGATGGTGACTTGAAAACTGAAGAGTAAAAATGTCAGAGCCACTGCCCCTGAGGATGGCACACAGTAGAGATGCTACTTGATGGAGTAGTGCAAGCAACTGATGGGTAGTAGTGTTTGACAGGTCTGGGGGGCTGGGCTCATGTAGGGTGGGTACGGGGAGCTTAGTGGCTGGAGAGAATGTGGTAGAAATTCCCTGGCTCTGGGGTAAGCCTTGATGCTGCTATTTTCCAGTTGTTGAGCCTTGGGTCATTCATTTATTCTTTCATTAGTAATAAAGAAGGAGGTTAATAATAGCTTTTCTATCTTTTGTATTGAGAAGTGGTTAAAATAATTATTCTATACCCAGATGAGGCATGATTTTGTACACTCTCAAGCACTATTCCAATTTTTAAAAATTGATTAGTAATGACATAATTATGACACCTTCACAAATGCCATTTGTTGCATTTTGCATTATATTGTAGTGCTATTGAATGCTGCAAGTGAGTGTATAGACATCAGAGAGAAATCATTTCCTGCTGGCAATACTGAGGAAGGCTTCATGGAGAAAACAACATTTCAGCTGGGCGTAGAGCAGGGGTCCCCAAAATATGACCCGCGGGGCCGCATGCGGCCCCCTGAGGCCATTTATCCAGCCCCCACCGCACTTCCAGAAGGGGCACCTCTTTCATTGGTGATCAGTGAGAGGAGCACAGGATGCATCCGTACCCATAGTTCCCATTGAAATACTGGTCAGTTTGTTGATTTAAATTTACTTGTTCTTTATTTTAAATATTGTATTTGTTCCTGTTTTGTTTTACTTTAAAATAAGATATGTGCAGTGTGCATAGGGATTTGTTCATAGTTGTTTTTATAGTCCGGCCCTCCAACGATCTGAGGGACAGTGAACTGGCACCCTGTGTAAAAAGTTTGGGGACCCCTGACCTAGAGGGTTAGATGGAAGTTTGGTAGTTGGAGACAAGACTCTTCCAGGGGGAGAAAATGGTGCACCATGGACTAAAGAAAAGAGAAGTTTGCACGGTGCCTTACATTTTACAATGTGTTTTCATTGATTGGGAATAACAATGTAATTTGGCTGTAGCGTGGGATTTGTGTGCTACTGGGTTAGAGAGAGTTAAGTTTGGAGATCCAGGTTAAGATCATATTTTGGAGAAGTCTGAATGCTTTCTTAAGAAATTTTCATAGAAATGAACACTCCAGGTAGGTAAAAAATGAAATCAGTAGGGATTTCAATTCTATTTTTTTTAGAGTTTTTGAGAAAATTGACTTTAACAGGGTAAAATTGATCATAAGAGTACATAGGTTTCAGGTAAACATTTCTATAGCATTTGAATTGTTGATTATGTTGTATACCCATCACGCAAAGTCAAATCATTTTCTGTCGTCTTATATTTGTCCCTCTTTATGCCCTTCCCTCCACTCCTCCTTCCTTCCCCTCCCCCATGGTAACCACTTCACTTTTATCTATGTCCATGAGTCTTAGTTTAATATCTCACCTATGTGTGAAATCATAGTTCTTATTTTTATCTGATTTACATATTTCACTCAGTATAATGTTCTCAAGGCCCATCCATGTTGTTGTAAATGGCAATATGTCATCATTTCTTATGGCTGAGTAGTACCCCATTGTATGTATGTACCACATCTTCTTTATCCAATCTTCTATCTAGGAACACATTGGTTGTTTCCATGTCTTGGCCATTGTGAATAATGCTGTGATAAACATGGGGGTACATGTGTTTTTACATACCAATGTTTTCCAGTTTGGGGGGTAGATACCCAGTAGATGTATTGCTGTATCATATGGTAATTTCGTTCTTAATTATTTGAAGAACCACCATACTTTCTTCCATAATGGTTGTATTAATTTGCATTCGTACCAGCAGTGAATTAGAATTTCTTTTTCTCCACAGCCTATCCAGCACTTGTCATTACCTATCTTGTTGATAATAGTCAATTTAACAGGTGTGAGGTGGTATCTCACTGTAGTTTTGATTTGCATTTCTTTTTTTTAAAAAAAATTTTTATTTTATTCATTTTAGAGAGGAGACACAGAGAGAGAGAGAGAGAGAGAGAGAGAGAGAGAGAGAGAGAGGAGCTGGAAGCATCAACTCCCATATGTGCCTTGACCAGACCAGTGCAGGGTTTTGAACTGGCGACCTCAGTGTTCCCAGGTCGACGCTTTATCCACTGCACCACCACAGGTCAGGCCGATTTGCATTTCTTGAATAGCTAGTGAGGATAAGCATCTTTTCATATATCTGTTGGCCAATTGTATGTCCTCTTGCGAGAAGTGTCTGTTCAGGTCCTCTCCCTATTTTTTAACTGGATTGTTTGCCTGTCTGTTGCTGAGCTTTGTGAGTTCTTTATATATTTGGATATTAACCCTTTTTGGAGCTGTTGTTTCCAAATATCATCTCCCATTTAGTTGGCTGCCTATTTGTTTTGTTGACTTCAAATTATACCTCAGAACCATGATAATCAAAACAGCATGATATTGGCAGAAAAGCAGACATACAGACGAATGGAACAGAATTGAGAGCCCAGAAATAAAACCAAATATATATGGGAAAATAATACGCAATAGAGAAAAGAAAGCCTCTTCAATAAATGGCGCCGGGAAAATTGGAAAACCACATGCAAAAGAATGAAACATGACTACAGTATATCCCCCTGCTCAAAAATTAATACAAAATGGATCTAAAACCTAAATATAAGATGTGAAACAATAAATTACATAGAAGAAAACATAGGTACTGAACTCATGAATCTTGGTCGTAGAGAACAATTTATAAATTTGACCCCAATGGCAAGGGAAGTAAAGGCAAAAACAAATGAGTGGGACTATATCAAACTAAAAAGCTTCTGCACAGAAAAAAAGGGATTTCAGTTCTTAGTTGTCACAATGCAACATACAGTATGTATTTTGTATGTTAATATGTTAGGTGTTTCATACATTTTATTTTATTTTTTTACACTTTGCTAGGTTTTAATGATGCCTTTTGTACCTGACCCTCTTTCTCTGACCCTTAATAATACCTTAGCTGGGTAACTGTGCTTCTCACATGGGCACGTTGCTTCCACAGTCTCTTCACTCCACAGTCCACATACTGAAGAGTTGCCAGAGTCATCTTACTCCTCCCATGACATTACTCCCCTGTTCCCACCCCCACAATGAGTCTCCATCACTTTCTGAGAAAGGTAACTTTATTAGACTTCTTAATCTGGCATTGAACTGACCTGGCTGCAATGTACCTTTCCAGTCCTGTCACCTATTATTCTCTGACATGTGCCCTATATTTCACCCATTTTCTCTCCTTTCCCTAAACAGAGTTTGAATATTTATGCCACTTTGACTTGTCCCATAACTCTCTTCCCATACATTTAAGTTGTACCTGTCATTCAAGAGGGAACTCAAATACCAGTTTCTATAGAAAGTTTTCCCCAGGCCCTCACATTTGCAAGTGATCACGGCTGGTTCGAAATTATAATAGCTAAAACTTACATAAAACTTGCTATGTGCTAGGCACTCTCCTGAAACTTTTACAAAAATTAATTCTTTTCATCCTCACGATATCTCCCATGAGGCAGATATAATTATTGTTCTTATATAGATGAGAAAACTGAGGCATATGGTTATCTTGCACAAGGTTACACAGTACATACCTAGCATAGTTGTGATTTGAACCGAGACCCTTGGGCATCAGTATTAGTGTTATTAACAGCTATGATATGTTGCCTCTTGTGCAGTCTCATAATATTTGTCTCCTTCCTCATGACACTTAGTATATCTAATTTCTTTGCTTGTATATTTACGCTACTTGTCCACTCTTCCTGACTTTGTACCTTTAAACTTGGTGGACCTACCTACCTACCTACCTACCTATTGTAATTGGAAGTATATCCATTAAGAATGGATTCCAAGTATCCTGTTTCTGACAATGGCCAAAGTCCTTTTGATGTTTGTCCTAGTCTAGCCTTCGTTCTTAATTTTTGCTTCATTATTGCATTCAGTTTACCTTTGTCTTTGTTCCATGTTTTGACATTTGTACTGCTTCTTTTACCTGCTGATAAGTTTAACTTGTTGTATTTTTTCCTCTATTTCTTTTCCTTGCACAGATTTTTGCACATGTTTCTGTCCTTTTTATTTTTATTTTTTTTCCAAGTGAGAGGAGGAGAGATAGAGAGACAGACTCCAGCATGTGCCCCAACCAAGATTCACCCACAATTCCTGTCTTGGGTCGATGCTCTGCCCATCTGGGGTCATGCTCACAATGGAGCTATTTTTAGTGCCTGAAGTGGAGGCTCCACAGAGCCTAGGGGAAGAGAGAGAGAGAGAGAGAGGTAAAGAAGGGGGGTTGGAGGAGCAGATGGTCACTTCTCCTGTGTGTCCTGACTGGGAATCAACCCAGGATATTCACACGCTGGGCAGATGCTATACCATTGAGCCAACTGGTCAGAGCCTCTGTCCTCCTTGAGTTGCTACTTTATCTGGATTTCAACCCTCAGGCTGGAGGTTGAAATGAACCCACAAGCTGGTACTCCTGCCCCAGCTTTTCTTGAAAGAAAGAGTGAGAAACTGCTACATAATTATAAATTCTTAAAGACAGAGAGTGTGTCAGCCTTGTGTCCCATAGTATAAGAAAGATGTCTTATATATGGCACCTCAATAATTTTTTTGCTGACTAAAATGATGAGGAAATGAAAGGGGCCACCTTTGGCATAGTTGTCCTTGACTACCAGTTGTGCCTTCTGGATGACTTTTACTCTTAACCTATTTCTCCTTTGTGTGGAATTCAGATTCAGCTTCAGCTCTCTAAATCTCAAGGGACCTGCTGTGACACAAATGAGCTCACACAGCAGGTGCTATTGATGCCACTAGAGCTGTGGTTCTTAACCTTTTCTGAGGTACCGAACCCACCAGTTTCATATGCGCATTCACAGAACCCTTCTTTAGTGATAAATAAAATATGATTTTTTTCCAAATTCAAGACATAGGTATATGTATTTTTACTGGTGCACAAAACGAGCCATGCATGAACATCACCTTGCTCAAAGAACAAAACCAACAAAGTGCATGAACTCACAAAAATTACGGTATTACTTTATTCTGGCCTCCGTGGCAGAGCTTCTCCGAACCCCTGAAACTGACTCATCGAACCCCTAGGGTTCGATAGAACCCAGGTTAAGAACCACTGCTCTATAGGCAGGGCACAGACTAAATATAATGTACGATGCAGAGACCTACTTTAAAATAATTTTATTATTGCCTTGTTAAGACACAAATATATAAAAACTTGTTACATTAAAATGTTAGGTCAAGTTTCAGACAAAAGTAGTTGTTACACAAGGAGGTACATGATTAAGTAATGAGAAATAAGACAGTTTTTGGGAAAAGCATAGTAGTGTCACTTCAGGCAGGGATGGCTCACATAGGATTTCAGAAAAATATAAAATTTTTGAAAATTTATTTTTTAATTGTGGCAAAACTAAAAAGATTACCATCATAATGATTTTGAAGTTTACAGTCAGTATTGTTAAGTGTATTCACTCTATTATGCAACAGATCTCTAGGACGCTTTTGACTTGCAAAACAGAAACTCCATGCCTATTAAACTACTCCTGCTTTCCCCTTTCCCCATTTCCTGGTACCTGCCCTTCTACTTTCTGTTTCTATAAATTTGACTACTTTTGATCCCTCTAATAAGTGGGATCATACAGTACTTGTCTTTTTAAGAAGAATGTAGATTTTGAGCTATGCCTTTAGGCAGAGATAAAAGTGGCTACCTAAGTACAGGTAAGTGGATTAGTATGGTGTGAAAGGGTATGTTTCCTTAGTTACTGAGGTGGGGAAAAGCCCAGATATCCTGTTTCGTATTTATTTTCCTCAGGGGCAAATTCTTCTTAGGTTCGGTGTATTTTGGCTGCTATACGGGGGGCTCCTCGGGTTACTACAGCTTTGACATATGATGTTTCGAGTTAATGACGCTCACTCCCATAAAAACTTAAAAAAATTGAGACGTGTGTTTTGGCTTACACCATTAGCATCGTACTTAGGGCCTGAGGACTACGTCGGCGAATGAGTTGGGCTGTGCGTGGCGGAAGAATACGCAGTAACGTGATATGTGAGGGAGTTGATGTCCTCCATGCTAGCCTGGAACAATCCTTTAAGAAGGTAGAGAGGCCTGCAACAGATCCTGTACCCTCTACGTCAGCTGCTTCTCGAGATGAAACCCCTGCAGTACAGGTAGAATCATCTCCAGCATCTCCTGCATGTTCCTTAGGCAGTCCTGATTCACCTGACCCAGTATCTCCAGCACCTTCTGCAGGTTCTCCCGCTTCTCCAGCTTCCTCCTCCCAATAGGTCACTCTCTTCCACCTTGCAATGCTCCTTCCAGTGTGCAAGCCACAGGAATAATGGTAAGGAATTTTTTTTACACTCATTTTTTGGTCATTTTTTTTCTGTCACAAAATAGTTTATTTATGTCCTTTTTATTTTTCTGTAGATTGTGTTTTCATGTTCTAGATTATGCTTTTACAACTGTATTAGGATAGGTAAGTGACTTAGGTTAGGCTGTGTTTCAACTTACACCAAAATTTGGGTTACGTCACTATCATAGAAACGGAACTGTGTTGTAACCTGAGGACCCCATGTATGTGTGTATCTGACTTCACCTGCAGTTCTCAACTCAGGGAGGATCTTTGTGCATCAGTTATATGAGACTCATCAGTGTAAGTTGTGTTCCAGAAGATGAAGCAGCACCTGTCTCTTGCCCAAAAGGATGGATACTTGAGCTTATTTGTTTTTATTTTAACTGGAATGGAATGGAGTATCTTGATTTGGCTTTGAACACAAAGTTGGTTGGGGTTTTTTAATAATTTTTGTTTTTATTTTTATTTATTTATTTTTAATTGAATTTATTGGGATGATACTAGTTAAAAATTATGCAGATGTTTTTAAAGAAAGAAAGCATTAGAGGGAGAAAAACCTATACATGTTTATGTAATAATGTAATAATGAATGCAGGCTCATGTAGAAGAAGTTTCAAAGTGTGTTTTACCATTGTGTTGCTCTTTTAATCAACAATTCCATCTCACTAGGCATTGGTAAATATTTTTTATCTCTGGTGTGTAAGAGACAAGGCTCTGACACAGTTCTGGTTGTTTTAGGTGTGGTATTTTCTTAAGGTTTGTGCTTAATCTTACTGAACAGTTCATGTGAGTCTC
This sequence comes from Rhynchonycteris naso, assembly GCA_037038555.1. Lineage (NCBI taxonomy): Eukaryota > Metazoa > Chordata > Mammalia > Chiroptera > Emballonuridae > Rhynchonycteris > Rhynchonycteris naso. The sequence goes on along the minus strand of CM072996.1, from coordinate 104,317,472 downwards.
TTTCATGTTGAGGCAGGAGCAGACCTCACATGAAGGACCACCACAACTCCAGACGGCATCTTAGTGTGAAGTAGAAAAAGGGGTCTTTTTCTCAAGACATATAACTTCTATCTGACGATAGATGGTCTTTATAGAGCAAAGCTCTTGGTCAATAATAACTTGGCCAACTATATGAATGATGGCCTCTATGGTTATCGAAGTATACAACCTGTGAAAGTGTATGCAAATATCTTTCAAACGCACAATGGCAGTGAACAAAAATTGGGGCAGAGCACTCGAGTCACTCTCTTTAAAGGCATCAGAATGAACAAAAAGCAGATGTGTCCATTAGGTGTGTCACAGGGCAAAAACAAGATGGAAACCTGGAACGTGGGCCCCAATATTATGAGATATGCAGAAAAATGAAAGTTAAGTCTGTTACCAAAATGAGGAACTGGGAGACTGAGGTTGCCCAGAACCAGGAATTGGGTGAACAAATAAAATGTATGTATGATATGCAGATATTTTGGATTGGGAACGTCAGTATATAAAGCAGCTTTTTTACAGAATTGCAATTTCTGTTTACCCAGGGATGTGTAGTTAATTTAAAGGAGCAAGAATAGGGGAGATATCAATTATGTCCTCAGTAGTAATAATAAGAGCTTACATTTATGCAGTGCTTCAGAGTTTATAAGATTTTTTAATACACAGTATCTCATTTTAATATTTGTAAGTACCTTTGAGGCAGAACTTTATCCCAATTTTATAAGTAAGGATTAATAAATTTATATGACTTGTTCTAGGTCATAGGGCAGTATGACAGAAAGAACTAGATTTTCAAATCAAATTTTTCTAAGTTCATAATATTTCTTTAATGCATTGTGATTCTTTTTCTGATAAAGTTCTACCCAAGTATGTTGGTTAAGCTATTCCCTGAACTTCCACTGCAAGTTATCAGGTTTATTTCCCTTTATTTATAGGCACAAAATACAAACCCCATTCCTCACCAAATTATTATATAGTAATATATACAGTTTTATATATTTAAATTTATTTTATATATGTAATATATATATACATACACACACAGGCAAAGGCAGATTTATAGTTGTTTCTAGGTAAAATAATAAGAAATAATAATACAAGAATAAACACTGTTTCATATATATACCATTGTAAACCTACCTTTTCCCCACCCTGAATCTAATTATCTAATTTAATCTATCTATCCATCTATCTATCTATCATCTATCTATCTATCATCTATCTATCATCTATCTATCTATCATCACCTATCTATCTGAACTAAATGGGGGAAACTGATGCCAATCACTTCCAGGCCTGGCCACACTGCAGTGCTCTTTGTCCTGTCTCTTGCTGTCTTGACGAAGACACTCAGGCCGCCTTAGAAACCATGCGCTAAAGATGGGAGAGCCACATCAATCTGAGTCTGTGAACAAGCCATGGAAAAGAACCCTGTTTCTTTTCAGAGATAAACTTCTATTGAGTTCATTGAGCAAGAGCAAGAAATAAACTTTTATTATGTTAATCTATGAAGGTTTGGGTTTATTACTATTTTTTACACCAGTTAGTGATACTTTAGAATTGTATTCTCTTTACATTATTTCCATTGAGCCTCTACTGTTAAGCATTTCTTCCTCTTTTAATTTCTTTTTATTTTATTCATTTTAGAAAGGAGACAGAGTGAGAGAGAGAGAGAGAGAGAGAGAGAGAAAGGGGGGAGGAGCTGGAAGCATCAACTCCCACATGTGCCTTGACCAGACCGGTGCAGGGTTTTGAACTGGCGACCTCAGTGTTCCCAGGTCGATGCTTTATCCGCTGCGCCACCACAGGTCAGGCACATTTCTTCCTCTTGGTTGCAGATAAGTGATAAAGTTATTTAGGGTAGGTGCCCACCTTTTTCTTCAAGGCTCTTGCCGTATTATTACTTATACTTTTTCTCTAATCTCTCTGGCCCTTTGAAACATATCAAATTAAGCCATACAACTTTGGGCTCTACTTTTAAAAAATAATAATCTACTTCCCTCTCTAGCACTTCCTCTATTCATTAAAATTTTTCACCATTAGTTTACTAAATTTCTCACCATCACTATTTCTATATTCTCCAATATTTAAATGTGCTTTGATATCTTTTCTTATCTCTGCAGTTCATCTACTCTAGTGTCTCTACTACATTAGAAAACCCTGTCCAATGACCTGACTACAGCTCACTGGCCAACATCCATCTTTACCTAGTTAAGATTTCATGGTCTGTTGTTAAATAATTTCCATGTGCACACAATCAGCTCCCTTGCCTCATTCCTCCCACTGTTTTTTCCTGGAAAAGTCCCAATCCTCAGTAACTTCAGCCTTCTTCCTATTCCACCCCCTACTCAACATAACTGAATGTGGATGGAAAAAAAGTGCAACAATGCTTACCTAGTCTAACTAAATTTATGGCCACAAATCTCTGCTAGATTTGCTGTCTGGTCCTTCTCTTCTTTGTTTTTTTTAATCTTTTCCTTTCCTTTCCATTCCTTTCCTTTCCTTTCCTTTCCTTTCCTTCTCTTTCTTTCTTTCTTTCTTTCTTTCATTTTTTAAGCAAGTGAGAGAGAGAGAGAGAGAGAGAGAGAGAGAGACAAACAGACAGGAAGGGAGAGAGATAAAAAGCATCAATTCATAGTTGCATCACTTTAGCTGTTCATTGATTACTTCTCATATCTGCCCTTTTGGGGGAGGGGAGGCTCTAGACAAGCCAGTGACCCTTGCTCAAGCCAGCAACCCCTTGCTCAAGCTAGTGACCTTGGGCTTCAAGCCATCAACCATGGGATTATGTTGATGATCCCTACATTCAAGCTGGTGAGCCTGTGCTTGCGCTGGACACCTTGGGTCCTCACTGTTTCAGGTTTATGCTCTATCCACTGTGCCCTCTTTGTCATGCCTCCTCTACTTTTAACATAACATTTTTCCAGTGATTTTATCCAGGTCTGTGGCTTTAAATATATCATATGAGATTGACTACTAGGTGTATATCACATCTGCACAATCTACTGCTTATGTGCCCACAAAACAAGCATCTCAAATAGCCCAGAAGCCATGGAGACTGGATACAAAGCCCAATATTGTTCTTGTCTCAATCTCCTGACCACTGCTGCCGTATTAGTGAAAGAATAAAGAATAACAGCAAGTAATATTTATTCAGTGCTTACTTTGTGCTGGGTACCTGATACATAAAAATTAATTTAATCCTTACAGCAAATCTATTAAGTAGCATCATTATTATCACCTCTGCTTTGCAGAAGAGGAAACTGAGATTCTGAGCCCAAGTGACAATCAGTATTTAAACCCACTGAGCAGAGGTTAGCAAGATTTTTTGTAAAAGGTCAGATAGTAAATATTTTCAGTTTTGCAGCCTGTACTGCCTCTGTTACAACAACTCATCTCTGCTCTTAGAGTGTGAAAGCAGTCATTGACCACACATAATGAACACACACAACTGTGTTCCAATAAACCTTTATTTACAAAAACAGGTGGTGGGTCACACTTGACTTAAGATGTCAACTGCTAACCCCGACATTAAACCATGATCGCTGTATTGCTGGTGTTAAATGAAGGACTTTATAAATGCATGGACTAGTGAATGAAACCCTCTTTGGCACCAGCCTTCCCCTGCATTGGTTTCCTCAGTTCCCTTGTGACAGAGAAAGAAGCACATCACTGCCAAGAGGAAACACCACCATCGTTCCTTAGAGCTGAGGGAGGAGCACCTGGGACCTTACAAGGGAGTGTTTCAGCTTCCTGAGGCTCGCATAACTGAAGCCAAATTTAAACTCTCTGTTGAAGGAACCCATTCCCTCCAGGATAAAGATATTACATTTATCACCAGGACGTTCATGATTGTTCTGTTTTTAATTTTCCAGTGTCCTTGTTTTCTCCCTTTTACCTGCTCTAGTGACACAGGAGGTCTTGCAGGCTTTGGATCAAGCAAGTACTCACTTACATCTAGGTCTGTGTGCATCCTGTTCTCTCTGCCTGGGAAACCCCCAACTACCTGCTTTCAGTGGCCAGGTTCACTTTCATCTGCTCTTTAGAAGTCTGTCCGGGGGCTATTTTCCCCCTGGAAGTTGTTTTAAACATTCATAGCAAGTGGTTGTCCCTGCTCTGCATCTGATAACCTCATACTTGTTCCAGTAGTGGCTTTTGCCCCTGCATAGAAATAGCTCTTTTTTTGCCTGTCTCCCTAATATGGTGAGTGTTTTGAGAGCAGGCACTATTTCTTACTAATTATTTTAAGTCCAGCAAGTAATACAATGCCTAGCATGGAGAAGTCCCTTAGTAAATGTTTGCTGAATGAATAAATAAATGAATCATGCACACTAGATTTTTCTAAAGGGTGGCTGAGAGGAATTTTGTTTTTATTGTGTGCTACAAACCTTGTTCCTACCCTCTTGCTCTCTGCGGGAAATGCCAGGCTTTCTAGTCCTAGCTCAGCAAAGTGTGTAATTTACTATCTCTTCTTCTAGCTGGAAAGTCCTAAGTATAGCATTTCTCTCTCAAGAGTATTAACCACCCAGAAAAAGCAGGGTTTCTGAGAAAATGAGGTTGCATAGCTGGCTGCAGCCCTAGTAGTGTGTAAAGTCAGTGGCTATGCATATAGAGAAAAATGGTTGACATTCAAGTCAGATTAATTTAGGTTTGCCTATTATTTTTGCCACTTTTTAACTTCTCTGAGGTTCAGTTTCCTGATCTACAGAGAGGGATGAGAATCTATATTCTGTAAAAATTCAGCAGTGTGGGAAAGGTGTTAGAGGTCATGTGCCCACTGCAATGTTATTATCCGGTAGGTCTTACATAAATGGTGGCTGCAGCTGTAAGGTCCTGTCATAACTCTTTGATAGTCACATTAGGGTACCCTAGTGTCCAGGACTGACCACAAAACAAAGAGGTTGTCTTGAGTCAATTTAACAACGATTCCAACTTGCATCATAATAGTAGCAACTTCAAATGGGGATTGTCTGCACTGTGGGATTTCCCAACACAAGAAGGGATGAGGTAAAAACACAAGGCTCTAAAGTTCCCATAAACACACTTTAATGGGAAGGTCTTGGCCACTTGAAAATAAGGCATGTGAACCCCTGTGTGCACCGCCGCCCGGAGAATGACTCTATTTAATTTGCTGTTGATGGGGAGTTCATGAGACATGAAAGACTGATGACTGAACCAGATATTTTTCTTCAACAAAATAGGGTAAGTGTTGCTGTTATTTCCAACCTCTTTTTGATGTTGAAATCTACCAGAATGTCATGGTTGGCAGAGAGCTAACTATTTGAGAGGAGAGTGTTTGAGCAAGGGGATTCTTGTTCTAGTGGTTAGCTGGGAGGCCAGGGAGGGAAGCATTACAGGTGTTTTCCATGGCCGCCAATTTCCCTAATGTCTCGGGTACCATGAACTAGTTTTCCTCTGCCAGCACATTTAGTTTACAAGACAGCCCTCACATAAAACACTGCCAGTTACATTTATGAGAACATATGCAAAATTAAGTCACTCACCCAGTAGTCAAATAAAACTTACCATAAATTATGGAGCTCTTTCTTTGCTTTTCTTAAAGCAGACAACTGCTTTGCCCCTCAATTATCCAAATAAGTACTCTTGCAACCAATAGAAGTTTTATGGATCTGGAAGGGGGTGTAAGCAACAGAACTGTGACCGCCCTTTGAGGTCAAAGTCTCCCCTCTGTTTACCGTACACAAAGGAGGGCTCCTGTGCCTGGTTCCACTAGGAGGTGTGGTGTCTGTGGCAGCACCTTGGGATGTTACCTGGTAAATCAGAAGCCTGGATAAATTGGACATAAGGTCTAACAATCACTTGGACTTCACCCAGACAGGCCTCAGGTAACACCTGCTCCATATGGTGATTTATGTGAAGCAAATAAAATGCCTTATTTGGCACCAATAGGAGTCTCTATACTTCGTCCTTTGAGCACAAATAGAGAACAGACAAGTCAGTCAGCCCTTCATTACATCGGACACTATGGAGAAGAGAGAATGGGAATATAACATGTATTTGACATATTTAATAGGCCATCCTGTTCACCAACCAGATTTTTCACAGAGCTTCTAACATATGACCAGTGGTGGAACAGTGGATAGAGCATTGACCCAGGACACTGAGGGCCCTGATACAAAGCCCTGGTTAGAAACCTGGGGATCTCCAGCTAGAGCGCAGAGTTGCCAGTTTTAGTGCGGGGTCACTGATTTAAGTGCAGTAGCATTGACATGATCCCAAGGTCACTGACTTGAACCCAAGATCACTGGCTTGAACAAGGGGCCCTCCCAACCCCATGTCAAGGCCTATGTAAGAGAAGCAATCAATAAACAACTAAAGTGAAGCAATTATGAGTTGATGTTTCTCATCTCTCTCCCCTCCCTTTGTCTCCCTCTTTCTCTAAAAAAAAAAAGAAAAATTTGGGATTTTACCATTCTGGTCATCTTTGGAGTTTATATGTTTGTTGTCTCATTATCTTTGTACTATTTATCTAATGAACTACTTGTGAGGCACAAGTATTCCGAGCCACAGAAAATTCCGAGAAACAAGTAAGAGACATGATCCTTGCTTGTGAATGACATGCCCACCTGGTAATGGTCAGTGCTGCCTGAGGGTGGCCTTCATAAAGGCAATAGTGAGAGAGGAAACACATGCCCCTTTGAGCTCATATAATTTGAGATTTTGGAACATATTGCCAGAAATCCTATTTACAGAGAACAAGCAAATTTCTTTGAAGAACAGAGTGGAAAGGCTCTAGCCACTCAGAGTCCCAAGCCCTTAATTATTTCTGAGACTGGTGAGTAAAAACCAAAGTGAAAAACCATCTACAGTGTAAGGCAGTATACCACGCGTGTATAGGTGTGCCCATTTGTGGCTCCCAGTGAGAAGTTACATCGCTGTATCTAGAAGTCAGCCAGGTGGTTAAGGAATGGCCTCTTGTAACAAGTGCTTTGATTATGAGTCTTTGTCAAGATGTCCTGGGGTTTTCTTTTCTTGCATTTAATTTTCCTTAACACTTTCTACAGTTCTCACTGGAAGATGGTGACATTCGGGTGCCTTTTGCTGCAGGGAGCTCATCTGCTCAGGCATGATATGGGACCTTTTTCCAACTTTTCTCCTCTAGACATAACTCTGAATTGATCACTTCCTCATTTGTGTTTTCATTCTTGTGTCTACTAGATTAGACATTTATAAAGGACAGGAATTACACCTCTTTTCACTTTTGTATACCTGATGCCTAGCATAGCGCCTCATACAGAACTCCCTATTTCATACCTGTGGGTGGGAATTCAGAATGTTGTTCCAGTTAGGTGAAAGAATGCACCTGAGTCCTGTCCACTCTGGTTCTTCGTGACAAATGATTATTTCTACATTATGACATGCCATGAAATATGAGCATAAACTGAGGGAACAAGGAATGCTGTCCTCTAAAATCATTATGATATGTATGGTCTCTGAGTACATTGGACATAGCACTGCTTTACTTCCATAGTAAGCTGATTAACATTAATTAGCATTTCTCTCCAGAATGCATTTCAATAATGAAAGGGGAAAGCAAGTCTCAAGTATGTTGGATGAGGTACTAACTGGACTGTTGTTAACATTTCAGTTGAAGAGTTTACATATGGTTGAACTCTATATGATGTATGCTTTGCTAGAATATGTGTTTATTATTTTCAATATTTATTGACTGCCTACTGTGTGCCAAATACTCTCTTGACAGGATGTTTCCTGAATGAACTCATAATTTATTTCAGGGATTCGGCTATGGATGTAACTTAAACATGATTGAACAGAAAAATGACTTCATTAATCAAATTGATATATTTGTAAATTAAAATATATGAATCAGGACTTATGCTTCTATAGTACATTTATCGTTATAAATATTATAAGTCTAGTGCTCGCTTTGTCAGCTCATAAACTAAAGTTGGAATGATACATTGAAGATTAGCATGGCTGTTGCATAAGAATGACACACAAATTTGTGAAGTGTTCCATATTTATTTTGAAGTGTTCCATATTTTAAAAATTATATTAGAAGTCTACATCAGACTACACTAGAAATCTATAGTAGTCTACAATAAATTTATGAATACTTTAATAAAGAAAAGATCATATTAAAAATTCACTTTCAAGGTGTTTAGCTTATAACAGTGGTTCTTAACCTGGGTTCTATCGAACCGTAGGGGTTCGATGAGTCGGTCTCAGGGGTTCAGAGAAGCCTCTGCTGCGGAGGCCAGAATAAAGTAATACCGTAATTTGTTGTGAGTTCATGCACTTTGTTGGTTTTGTTCTTTGAGCAAGCTGATGTTCATGCATGGCTCATTTTGTGCACCAGTAAAAGAACATATACCCATGTCTTGAATTTGGGGGAAAAAATCATATTTTATTTATCACTAAAGCAGGGTTCAGTGAATGTGCATATGAAACTGGTGGGTTCGGTACCTCAAAAAAAGGTTAAGAATCACTGGCTTATAAGATTTTTCCCTAAATCTAATCCTTAATTTGAGAACATATTTAATGCGTGGGCTGTGTTTTCTTTGGAATTTTCTTGTTGTGTAAAATGATTATCTAGTAATTGAAACAGTGCACAGTTTCCTTTACCTTAAAGCATTTGTATGTTGGGGCACATTTCTGCTGAGGGAGTTTAGTGTGTGATTTCTTTGCTCTTCTTCTGTGGGTACTGCAGAATCTTTTTCATTAAGAGAAGCTGGTTGCAATTTTACCTGTAAAACAGGCAAAGAACTTTCAGCAAAAAACAAAATTCTCTTCTATTGAATTAACCAGGAGGCTCCCTCTCCCTATCACTGCATAAAGTTCTCCCAAAAGCCTCCAAATTCATCCCTAGGCAGTTCTAATAGTTCCCAAGCCTTCTGTCAGTGGTGGGGATGGTGGCAGCACTCTGAAATTTTCCCTGGGGGAGCAGAATTTAAATTTGCGTCACAGATAGGAAGGTTTTAGTGAATGTAAAGTGTCCTTTCCATGCATCAGCTCACTCATATATTTCTCTTCTAGGTAAATAACAACAGATATGTGGGATAAAATTCTCATCATTAACTGGATTTCTCAACATCTTTTAGCTTAATTCTTTTGTGGCTTTGTTTTCTTGATTGTTCTTGAATCTCTAATACAATCTTTTAAAAATTAATCCTTTAAAATAAATCCATAAGGCATTGTACTTTTTTAAAAAAGTCTTCATGTTTGTGTATAAAGCAATAGCACATCAGATTTTTTTGGACACTTTGACAATTCAATATGGAGTCACTGTCAGCCATGACAGTTATGTAAAGTGCTATGTCAAGACTGAGATAATGGGGTGTAACAGGAACACCCTTAGGAGGGGTCTGGAACACCCAAAACCACAAGTCTAGACACTTGGATAAGGATTCCATCTGGACACCGACATGAATGAGACCTACATCCCTTGTGGGCTATGAAAACTCAGAGCTCTGATCAGTCAACTCTCAAGCTTGGCTGTATCATAGGTCATGCCTTAGAGTCCTACAGGACTCCACTGATGGGTGTCACCACTGTAGCTGCCTGGCCTGAGACTGACGTCCACCTCTCCAGCTGTGGACATGGTCAGTGACTTGGACTTCACGCTGGAAGTTTGTTCAGCTCACTTCTATCACACAAGCTCCCCCTGTCTGTATGTAACCTGCATGGGACTCTACTGGCTTATTGGGGAAGTATCTTCTAATAAACCTGACATTGTGAAAATGCACAAACATCTGTGAGTGACTCCTTTCGGGGATGCCTCCTTCCTCACAACAAGTTATTGCCTCTGCTTACCTATCCATCTTAATCTCTTAATCTTTTTTTTTTAACATTGTATTTATTGATATCAGGGAGAGGGGGGAGAGAGAGATGGTGGTGGGGGGGAAGAGCAGGAAGCATCAACTAAGAGTAGTTGCTCCTGTATGAACCTTGACAGGGCAAGCCCAGGGTTTTGAAATGGCAACCTCAGCATTCCAGGTTGACACCTTAACCACTGTGCCACCACAGGTCAGGCCCATCTTATTCTTTATGTATGTATTTATAAGTAAGAGACACATGTTTAAAACATACACTAATCACAACTCACCCCAAGTGCTCTCATTACATTGCATTGGGAATGAAGAGGTCATTAGTAGATTTAGAACAGAAACAAAAAGTCCCAAACCTCTGGAGAATTAAGAGGAATGTGAAGATATAGCCACCACTGTCGGTATACAGTTTGCCATCTGATGTTGTGACAGCAGTTTGAATCGATTGATTTTCAGCTTGTTCTCCTTCATTGTTAAACAAGTCAGTTTATGGGCTTATTGAAAAAATAGCCTTGCTGCTCTTTTGAAAAGCCATGCCCTTTAGTGATGGAGCAGAGCTGATTATGAAACACCCAACTGTGACTAATTTTGAAGGAGTAACATCTCAAATAAATTGTCTTCTGGAGACTCCATTGGAGCCAGTGAACAGCAGAATGATGATGAGCTTATCTGTGCTAATTAATTGTGCCTTTGAGGCTTTAATTCCTAAACATGGCACAGAGTAGATTGATGCTGTATTCTATTCTCTCCTTGGCTCAAAGGTTCCAGCTTTGGAGAGCTGTGGTAGGCAGAATGATGGCCCCCTGAAGATGCCCTCATCCCCGGAACCAGTGAGTGTTCATCACGTGGCAAAAGGTGTTTGCAGCAGTAATTAAGGTAATAGGTGTTAAGATAGGGAAATTATCATGGGTGGACCCAATTTAATCACTGGATCCCTTAAAAGCAGAGAACTTTCTTCAGCTGGAGGAAGACGCAGCAGAAGGAGAAGTCAGAGAATTGCAAACATGAGAAGGATTTGATGTGCTCTTGGTTGTTCTGAGCTCTAAGGGGTCACATGTGAGGACTGAGGAGAAGCCCTCAGAGATAAGGATATCAATCTCACAAATTCAAGGAAATGAATTCAGCCCACAATATGAATTAGCCTAGAATTAGATTCTTCCCAAGAGCCGCAGGTAGGGAGTGCAGCCCTGCTAACACCTTAATTTTAGCTTGACAAAACCTATGTCAGATCTATGTACATCCTACAGAAATTGTGAGTTAATAAATTTGTTTAAGTCACTAAATTTGTGATAATTTGTTATGGCAGCAACAAAAAACTAAATCACAGAAAATATTTTGAAGGAGCTGGTAATTGTGTTGAATTGTTACTTTGGTGCTTTGGTGGTAGACTGTTACAATGAACCATGCCTCCATGAATATAGTTCGATGATTGGGTTTTAGCCATACAGCAGTGGTTCTTAACCTGGGTTCTATCGAACCCTAGGGGTTCGATGAGTTGGTCTCAGGGGTTCGGAGAAGCCTCTGCTGCAGAGGCCAGAATAAAGTAATACCGTAATTTGTTGTGAGTTCATGCACTTTGTTGGTTTTGTTCTTTGAGCAAGCTGATGTTCATGCATGGCTCATTTTGTGCACCAGTAAAAAAACACATACCTATGTCTTGAATTTCGAAAAAGAAATCATATTTTATTTATCACTAAAGAAGGGTTCGGTGAATGCGCATATGAAACTGGTGGGTTCGGTACCTCAAAAGAGGTTAAGAACCACTGCCATAGATTATTAATAGATGGGACAAAAACAGAAGCTTGACAAATGACAAATGTATTCATTTCATGTTGCTGTTTTAACAGATTTCACAAATTTACTGGCTTAAAACAAAACAAACTTATCTTATAGTTCTCTAGGTCAGAAGTCTCACTGGGCTAAAAATCAAGGTGTTAGCAAGACATTCCTTCTGAACATAGTAGGGGAGAATCTGTTTCCTCAGCTTGTCCAGCTTCTAGACGTGGCCTGCATTCCTTGGTTCATGGTTCCTTCCTTTATTTTTAAATCTATTAGTATACCATCTTAAAATCTCTTACCTCTGCCTCTCTCTTTAAGAACTCTTATGATTTATTGGTCCCTCCTGGATACTCCAGGCTAATCTTTCCATTACAACTGGACTTAATCACTTCCAATCTCTTATGCCATGTAAGATAACATATTTACAGATTTTGGGGATATCTTTGAGGGTGGGTGCATTATTCTACCTACCATAATAGTGTTGAATGCTGGGTTTATACTCTTAGAATACTCATAGATTGTTTCTTCATAGAACCCAGATGCTATGCTGTGAGAACGTCTAATCAACCATGTAGAGACGCCTCCATATAGAAGAATACAGGCCTCTGATCAATACTTTCAACTGCACTCCTATCCATGAGCCAACACCAACTCCCTGCCATGTGATTGAGGACACTGTGGACTTCACAGCTAACCCAGAGCCCCAGCCATTACCACAGAGCAGCACTGCCGGGCCAACCCACAGAATCATGGAAGTTAATAAATGGTGATTATTTTAAGCTCTTAAAGTTTGGGGGTGGTGTGTTCTGCACACCAATGGATAATTGAAATAACACTGTAGTCCCAGTTACAATCATCTACCCAAAATTAAAGGATTCTGACAAGAGGAAAATGGAGTCTTCCATCAAATATTTAGGATGAAATATATGATTAAAATACATAAATGCCTTAGCTCAGGGCCTGGTACATAGGAGGTGCTATAAAAGTAGTTGTTATCTTTCCGTGAGTAGTCTTTTTGCTGCAGACACTGCCACCAACCTTCCTATTAAAAGAGAGAGAATTTCTCTCTGTTAGAGAAATGTATTTAATATGGCACATAACAAGCTATGAAGTATTAACTGATCATTTTGCTTAGGGGTCCATAATTTAAAGTTATAAAGCCTAAGCTGAACAATATTTGGAACAATAATTGGGTTCCAAAGATATCATTTCTCAGAGAATACATCATAGCTAAATTTCTGAATATGAGGTGGAATCTTGCAGTTCGTATTGTTTAATTATGCAGTCACACAAGAATCTTAGAATTTTTCTTAGTTTGTTCAGTTGCTGTAAATGACTTCTGAAAGTAATATAATTATAACTTGTAATGGTAAATGCATTCATAGAACTCACGGAGCAAGCTGGATGTGCACTGTTCATTTGGAGCTGAGTTGATTACCATTTGAAAACAGTTAATGGTGTAGCTGATTAGAAAATGTTGCAAAGAGTCATGATTTAATTTCACATCCCAGCATAATCTGAGGCCATGTGTGCTAATGGCAGTTTTGAGGAGCATAGGATTGACATGTTTTTCTAAGCTAAGCAATCTGGCCATGCTGACTCAGTGAAAAATTCACATTTCAAAATATATGAAGTAAGTAATACAATGTAACCTCATGTGATTAAATTCAACACCTGCGTATTAAAAATGTGAGTGAAGTTTATAAGTAAGGTTTAAGCTCATTAAAAGCAATGCACTGTGAGATTTGGGTGAAAATTTACCTCAGTGGAGGTTTTCAAGTTTTCACAGCAAACGGCTTGAATGAATTATGTTCACTTTGTGTTCAGCCTGCTTTTCTTCCTCCCCACCTTGAAATCTCCACCTTGAAGCTAGAGAGATTCTTTCAAAACTCACAGACCTGTTGTGTCAGTCCCTTGCTTAAAGCTCTTTACAGGCTCTCACCCGGCATCCACAGAAAGTTTGCATTGCTCAGCTCAGCACACGGCCTCCCTGTGATCTGACGCTGAGGATTCTAGGCTTATCTCTTCACAGTTTTTTTTTTCACTTCAGTGGTTCCTGACCCAGAGAAGAACTTGTAATTCTCTTTCAGTTATGTCACCAGGCTATTTCCTGCACACCTGCAACACTTTGTTTAAATGCCATTTTATCTAGGAAGCTTTTTTTGACCCTCTTCCCCAAGTAGCCTAAGAGATTCCATGTGTACCTATTGTAGTTCAGCTTTCCTTGTTCAATGCCCTGATCCAGCTATAGCACAATGGTTTGTCAGCTTCCCTATAGAGACTAAGTGCCCTGCTGCAAGTCCTGGGTCAGGTTCATAATGGAATCTAATGCCAAGTTCAGTGCCTGGCACACAGGGGAACTCAATGCAAATTCACTAAATGAACAATGGAAATATTTGTTCAAAGTGAGTGGAATGTCAAAAACCGCTCTCAGTGCCTGTAATTTAGTAGGCACAGAGGGTACATGTTCACTCATTTGTCCCTCATGGATCAACACTGCGGGATTCATCTTTAGTTGTGTGCCATTTCCCACTGGCTTACCATGTGTTATTTACAAAGGAGTAAGCTGTTTCACTGTGTGTTAACATCTTATGGAGTAATTTTCTTGGCATAAAATAGGCTGGATTCTGTAAACACTGGATACATTCTATAAAGTCTTTCCTTTCTAGGCTTTTGCCTATGTCCTGTAACCTTTAACGTGCTCTAGTCTGGATGGATCCTTCTTCTAATTTAGGTCTCAGAGGGCTTTTTTTGATCACTTAGTCCAAAATCTTCCCCTTCTTCAGTTTTCGGTTGGGGATCTCCAGTAACTATCCCATCGAGTGATTTTTGTGTCTTTCATTATACTTACCAGTTTATGAGATTATTTTGCTTCTGTATTTTATTTACTGGCTCTAACTATTGTTTAGAATGAAGGTCTATGAGAGCAAGGCCTTGCTTGGTCCCTTAGTACTTTGAACACTGCCTGCATGTGGCAGGTAAATGCATGAATGAAGTAATCTTGTAAGAGAGCTACCTCCACCCTTACTATATGGATCATCTCAGCTGCAGTTAAATAAACAAAGATTCTCACTAGATATATTCAAATACATATGTGAGGTGATATACTTTATAACATTTGCACATCCTGTGATGAAAGTTGCAGATTCTCTTGACTTCTATCAAATCAAGAGAACATATGTCTGATTTTGTCTTCATAATTTTTAGTGACTTTTACTGAGGAAGAAAAAGAAACTGGCCAAACCATCTTGTATAATTGAGTAATTTTGGAAAGTATTGTGGCAAACAATAGATTTTTTTTTTAAAGAACATGAGTAGTAGTAAGGTATTATAATACATTTTCACAAAATTAGTTTCTAGGGGAATAGCCATCTTTTATTTTCTTGAGGAGCACTGTGCCCTTAACCCTGAAAGGAGAGCAATATTAAAGGGAAATTGTCCTGATTCTCTGTACCCCTTACTAGTTTTATTCTATGTAAAGGATAATGACATAATTGATGGGTCAGCTGGGGTCAGAAGTCATTCATTGGCTCGTGGTAACCCATGGGTAAAATCACCATGCACACCTTCTCTCTGGCATTCCACAGGGGGTGTTATAGTCCCTAAGACGCCATGCAGGTGTTTGGGTAAGAGAGCTCTACAGATTAAACCTTCTCCAAATAAGCCCTAAAGTCTAGATTTGGGGAAAGAGTGAGACATGTATTAGGGTACTCTACTGCTGCTCTAATATATCCAATACCAGAGGGTGCTAAATACATTTGAAAGTTTATTTTGATCCCCATCTAGTCTCATTTACCTGTTTCTCAAATTCATTGGAACCCCTAGGGGAAAGGATGACAGAGTAGGCTTTTCAGAACCTACAACAGCAATAATTCTGCTGCCTTCCATGAATGATAACATTTCATCATTTTTTTTAGATGAAAAAAAATTAGAGAATCTGAGAATCACATGTTACTACCATCAAACAACAACACTGCAATAATAATTTTTTAAGTAAATGAAATGTTTGAGAATTTAGAAATGCCTTTTATTCAAAACGTGAAGTTATGACATTTGAATGATACTTGTAGCTCTGTGGTATTCCTGCTGTATGAGATCGGCATAAAGGCCATATTTGATTAGAATCAGCAAATGGTTAATGAATAGATGTTTGTGACTGTCAACCATTAAGCAGTATGTTGTTTCTCTTTGTTTTTACTAATTCTGTACACTTCTGTAATGCAGTGGTGAAAGTGCTTGTGATAATTGCTATTTCTGTATTTGTTTTAGAAATAGACATTTCATAAACATCAAAACACTGTTTCATAGATGCTATTTCCATATGTTGAGAAACTTAATCATCACTATCATCACTTGATATTCTTTATAGAGAGATGGGAAATAAAGTAGGATTGTTTCTATTTTCACTTTAATTTGTTCCCAATCTGAATTCCTATAGTCTCATTTAATTTAAGTAATGGGCCAATATCTTTGATATCTAAGAATATAACCTAAGAACCTATTGTAAGTTGACATTAAACTCTTCTTGTTCATAAAGATGTTCAAGAAAAAGTACCACTGAACCAATAAAGGGGCACTCTGCTGTCAGGAGATGACAAAGAAACAGAAAGCGGCACATGCTACCTCGTCAGAGCAAAAAGCTACTGATCTGTTAAATTTTAAGAACAGGACATATCAAAAGTTGTCTAAAATTTTGGAAAGTGAAAGATTTTAACACGAATTATAGTCTTGATTGTTTTAGTTCAGCTGGTGACATTTTTCCTTTTATTGAGTTTATTGGGGTGACACTGGTCCACAAAACAATACAGGTTTCAAGTGTACAACTCAACAAAACATTTGTACACTGCATCATGTGTCCATCGCCCCAAGCAAAGCCTCTTTCCCTCCTCATTCATTCCCACTGTGTCAACCTCCAGCTACACCGTCTCCCTTTCCCTCTTGCTAATACCATGCTCCTGTCTGTGTCTATGCTATGTACATATATGTTATTGCTTAATCCTTTTACCCTCTTTCATCCAACCACCCACTTTCCTCCCCTCTGATAACTCTCAGTCTGTTCCATGTGTCCATGCCTCTGCTTATATTTTGTTTGTCAGTTTATTTTGTTTATTCAATTCCACATATAAGGGAGATTATATGGTATTTGTCTTTCTCTGACTTGCTTATTTCACTGAGCATAATAATCTCCAGTTCCATCCATGCTGTTGCAAAAAGTAAGATTTCCTTCTTACCTTTTAAACAGCTGAATAGTGTTCCATTGTATAAATGCACTACAGTTTTTATTCACTCTTCTACTGATGGGCACTTAAGCTGTTTCCAGATCAAATAACACTTCATTGACCATAGAGGTACATTTATTCTTTTGTGTGTGTGACAGAGACAGAGAGAGAGAGAGAGAGAGAGAGAGAGAGAGAGAGAGAGAGAGACAGGAAGGGAGAGAGATGAGAAGCATCAATTCTTCATTATGGCTCCTTAGTTATTCATTGATTTGCTTTCTTATATGTGCCTTGACTGGAGGACTACAACAGAGCTAGTGTCCCCTTGCTCATGCCAGCGACCTTGGGCTCAAGCCAGCAATCATGAAGTTCTGTCTATGAACTGACACTTAGGCCAGTGACCTATGCTCAAGCTGGCAACCTTGGGGTTTTGAACCTGGGTCCTTTTTGTCCCAGTCTGACACTATCCACTGAGCCATCACCATATATTCTTTTGAATTCGTGTTTTGGGTTACTTTGGATATATTCCCAGAAGTAGGGTTGCTAGGTCAAAAGGAAGTTCCATTTCAATATTTTGAGGAAACTCCATACTGTTTTCCATAGTGGCTGCACCAGTCTGCATGCTCACCAGCAGTGCAGGAGGATTCCATTTTTTCAGCATCCTTACTAGCACTCATTTGTTGACTTATTGATGATAGACATTCTGACAAGTCTGAAGTGATATCACTAGTGATTTTAATTTACATTTTCCTGATGACTAGTGATATTAAGCATCTTTTCATATGGCTATTGGCCATCTTTATGTCCTTTTAGGAGAAGTGTCTCTTCAACTCTTTTGCCCATTTTTAAATTGGGTTGTTTGTTTTCTTGGTGCTGAGTTGTATAACTTCTTTATATATTTTGGAAATTAACCCCTTATCAGATACATACTTGGCAAATAGGGTCTTCCATTCAGTGGGTTCCTCTCCCCTTTTCATTTTGTTGATAGTTTCTTTTTTAGTTTGATGTAGTCTCATTTACTTTTCTTTTGTTTCTCTTGTCCAAGAAGATATATCAATAAAACCATTACTATGAGAAATGACTGAAATTTTACTGCCTATGTTTTTTTCTTGGATTTTTGTTGCTTAGTGACTTACATTTAAGTCTTTAATTCATTTTGAGTTTATTCTTGTGTATGGTGTCAGTTGGTGGTCTAGATTTATTATTTGTATGTAGCTGTCCAATTTTCTCAACACCATTTATTGAAGAGACTTATCTTCACTCTATTGTATGTTCTTGTTTTCTTTGTCAAATATTAATTGACTATAAAGATGTGGATTTATTTCTGCACTCTCTACTCTTTTCTGTTGAGCAATATGCCTAGTCGTGTGTCAATATTATGCTGTTTTTCTTATTATGACCTTGTAGTATAGTTTAATGTTAGGTAGTGTGATACTTCCAACTTTGTTCTTTCTCAAGATTGCTGAGGTTATTCAAGGTCTTCTGTGGTTCCATCTAAATTTTTGAAATATTTGTTCTAGATCTGTGAGATATGTTGTTGGTATTTCAATAGGAATTGCTTTGAATCTATAGATTGCTTTGGTTAGTATGGACATTTTAATGATTTTAGTTTTTCAATCCATGAACACAGTATGTTTCCAATAATTTGTAATTCCTTATTTTCTTTCTTCAGTATCTTATAACTTACTGACTACATGTCTTTTACCTTTTTGGTTAAATTTATTTTTAGGTACCTTATTTTTTGTTGGTGCAATTGTAAATGGAATCGTTTTCTTAATTGGTGTATAAAAATGCCACAGATGTCTGAATATTAATTTTATATCCTGCTACTTTGCTGAATTCACTTATTAGATCTAGTAGCTTTTTGGTGTTTTTAGAATTTTCTACATACAGTATCATGTCATCTGAGAATAGTGACAGTTTTATGTCCTCCTTTCCAGTTTGTCTGTCTTTTATTTCTTCATCTTTTCTAATTTCTGTGGCTAGGACTTCCAGTACTATGTTGAATAATAGTGATGAAAGCGTTTTTTTTTTTTAATTGTTGTTGATCTCTAGTTTTATACCATTGTGGTCAAGAAAGATGTTTGATAGGATTTTAATCATTTTGAATTTATCATCTTATTTTGTGTTCTAACATGTGGTCTGTCTTTGAGAATGTTCCATGTGTACCTGAAAAAAAATGTATGCTCTGCTATTTTGAGATAAAATGTTCTGTAAATATCAATTAAATCCATCTGATCCAGTGTGTCATTTAAGGTTGCTGTTGCCTTGTTGACTTCTTTGCTGGAAGATCTATCCACGGATATCTTTGGGGTTTCTCTTTAACAGTTCTTGTAATACTGGTTTGGCGGTAATGAACTCCCTTACGTTTTTTGTTTGTTTGCTTGTTTTTTTAAATTTTATTTATTGATTTTAGAGAGAGAGGAGAGAGAGAGAGAAAGGCAGTGGAGGAAGAGTGGGAAGCAGCAACTCATAGTAGATACTTCTCACATGTACCTTGACCTGGCAAGTCCAGGGTTTCAAACTAGCAACCTCAGCATTCTAGGAAGAGGCTTTCACCACTTTGTCCTACTCCCAGACAATAGCCTCCAAGGGAGATGTGCATGGAAGATCCCAGCTCCTAGCTGCTCTTGCCCCTGACCCCCCAGACTAACTTCAGCAGGGTGGAGCCCTTGGCTGCTAGAAAAGGTCAAATGAGTCTCCCACTGGATGAATAGCTATGGCTCAGCTTGCTGGGGAGATAGGAATGCCCCCCACACCCCCCGACCCCTGTGATTAGCCACACAGCCCAACCCCTGCCCATATGATTCGCTGACAAAAACCTCCTTAGGAGACCTGCTCCAGAAATCCCAGCTCTGCATGGCACTCTGATCACCCTGTAGGACTCAACTCAGCAGGGTGGAGCCACAGGGAGTGGAAGAACAGGCTAAGTGATTTAACAGAACGGAGTGGGGGTGCTGGTTGTGTGCTCAAGGTATGAGTAAGAATGGTCTCCTTCCCAAAGATACACAGTTCAATCACTGTCTGAGTCTTAGCCAAGAGCTTCTCCAGAAAATGATTGCCCTAAAGTTTCCTGCTGGCTGCAGCTAGCAGAGGGCTCTGCAGGATCTGAGCACATGGCAGAGTGTTGTCACCAGCAGTTGGAGGACCAGGTCTGGCACTCCCTAGGCTATTGCTATAACAATAGGAGGGCTTAACCCTGGGAAGGTAGCATCTGGGTCTCTAGCAGACTCCCTTCTCTCCCAGGCAGACTGAATCCCCACTGATTTTAACCACCAGGTGCTATGCAGGTTCCTCTTCCTGTCTCTGTTGCTCTGGGTTGGGGATCCCTGCATGAGGATGAGACCCCTGACTCCTAGGGAGAGGGAGTTTTCCAGCTGAGCTATCCCTCCAGTTTCTCAGCCCTGTACATGGCTGCAGGGCCAGCCCTTTCTGTGTCTCTGCCCTTCTTTCTAGTGTCTGTGTGGTTTCTTCTGTAAATCCTTGGTTACGTTTCAGTTCAACTATTTTTCATTTGGTTGTTTAGACTGATTACTCTACAACTTAGCTGTAAATTTGATTTGGCACTGGGAGCAGGAGAATGTAGCCTCCTCCTACTCTGCAGCCATGTTGTAGAATCTCGCAGGTGACCTTTCTTGTATACTCTTTAATCTTTACTATCTTTTTACTATGATATGCAAAAGGATTGATAAATAAAGGCACGGGTCTCTCTCTTATTCTCTCTCTCTCTTTTCATTTCTCTCGATTTATAAAATCAGAAGTTGAATCTGCTCATCTTGTGATCTAATCAATTTTCTTTGGTTTAACACCAAGACTAATGCAGCCCTTTCTTAGGCTCTTCTAGCTATTCTGAATTTAGAGTTTTAATCATTCATGTTAAGCCTTTCATGCCAGTTTTATATTTGCAAATGGGACCCAGCTGCTCTGGCTTCCTAATCCCTCCCCAGAAGGCTTTTGTGACAGCGTCTCCCCCAGGAAGTTTGCAGCTCCAGGGCTTTCTCTCTTAGGGAGTGAAAATGCTAAACCAGAGGGTATTGTCTTGCTCCCTTCCCCCACTGGCTAATTAGATCAATATTGTTTTATATTTGTTATGAATAGACATAGGAATATAAGAATAGTATTGATAAAGGTCTATCTATCTATATCAATTATAAAAAATATCATTCAATTAGTGTATTTGAAACTTCTATCAAGTCCTAGCATATAATAAGGTTTCAGTAAATGTTGAAAGAATGAGTGACTGTATGAAGAGATAAAAGTATTAAGTAGTGAATACAGAAAGTTCTCTGAATAAGTTTAAGAGTTTCACCATATTTTATTTTAAAAATAAGGATAAAATCTATTTAAGTTTCACCATATTTTATTTTAAAAATAAGGATAAAAGCCATTTAGTATTTGACTTGTATATACTTTAAACTCCAATCAAAGAACTAAATACTTATGGGCTTTTCACTATCTTCTTATAATTATATAATCTTAGTTTGAACCTGCTCCCTAAAAATTTTTAAATTGTTATCTCTTATCTGTATTTGATATTATTAAATCACTTCAATTTCACATTTACTATATTCCTCCATGTACAAGATGCACCTTTTTCCGAAAAATTTGGGGTTTAAAAACTGGGTGTGTCTTATAACAGTGGTTGAAGATTTTCGTTACTTCCATTTCCTGCTTTTTCGTGCGAATGAGGAGTAGTATGAGTTTTGTGATGAATAAAACTTGAGTTCAATAACTTTATGTAATACAGTTTTTTTCAAATTTTGGGACCCAAAATTAAGGTGCGTCTTAGACACGAGAGCATCTTATACATGAGGAAATACAGTAGATGTTTCTAAACCAAGGAATTCTTAGAAAAAAGTTTTACTTATTTTTATTTATTATTATTATTTAAAATATTTTATTTTTTAAAGAAATATAGTGCAGCTATTTTCAAAATGCAGCACACAGATATCCAACAAAAATGTAAACAAATACTTTAGCTTCAGGAAGTGTCAGTGCCAGAGACCAGCGCTGAGGGGGCAGGAGTTTATCAGACCAGCGGCCAGAGCGGACTCTGAGGTTACAGTGAGGAGCAGGGTGGAGGTGGGAATTCAGAAGAATGGCGCGAAAAGGATCAGTGGCAGCCTGGCGTAGAGTCCTCTGAAGAGTCTTCAGGCAAACTGGTCCCCATTTCTTCTAGTCTCCCACACAGAGAAGCTGCCCTGGGCTTGGGCGGCCAAATCTGTAGGGATTCCTGTTGATTTTACATTTCACAAGAAGGACAGTGTTCCTGGTTGGGAAGGACTCTCCTAGCAATACCTGAAATTCATCTACTGTTGGTGAAAACAAGAGGAGGGTGTGAATCTTAGTGGAATGGAACCAACATTAGAATTAAATCAGGGGATGGATTTGGGAAATGTCAGACGGAGGCCTTGGTTTCCTACTTGATACTCGCCTGTATTTAATAATAACTGACAAGAATAACCACTTACATGTATCATCTCATTGATTCACACTGCAAAGATATGAAGCAGGTAATATGATTACTCTGTTTGGCAGATGAGAAAATTGAGGCACAGAAAAATTAAGAAATTTACTTAAAAGTAAAGAGTAAAGATTTCAACCTGAAGAGTCTGATTTAGAGACCTGTGTTATCACAAAAATACATCTTAAAACCAGTATTTGTCACATTAAAAATTCCAACAGTAACACTGATAAATCAGGCAACCGATTCTTTAACATTAACTTTAAATTAGTACATTAAAATAAATTTCTGGTAGGTAATTTTCAATTACGTATAGAATATTCAATTCTACTTAGCCATCCTTCGATAAGTGAGTTAATTTTTTTCTACATTTTAAAATAATTGCCTTTGATTTGTGTCTTTAGCTCAAAGTTAGGACAAAATTTTAATTTGAGCATGTATCTCTATACATACTGTATAGTAATTTGTTCCAGAAGAAAGTTTTAATAAAAGACTCCATTCCTGTATTCTATATTATATCAGTGATATACTATAATATATACTATATGTATACTCAGAGTAGATACTTATATTCTTTTAATAATGTGGAAAATATTAAAATAATCAATATGGAGTAATGCAATTGAAATTCTTATAGGTAACATTGGAACTGGCCAAAAATAGTAAAAAACATAATGTTGAATGAAGTTTATCAAAATGTACATAAACTAAGCAATCTGAAGCTTTAAATTTGCTCCTGAAATAATGACAAGCAGGCATTTTGCCAGGGCTGATTTGTGTTATTTTATTGATTCTAGGTCTGTTGGATGTCCTATTGTTTCTTTGAGGGAGGGCATAAATGGGACAGAGAGGCCTAAGTCTGGATAATGTTATAGCCAGGAATCACATCACACTCTAGCTGCACTTCTTAGATAATGCAAAGCACAAAGCATCTTTTCTAAAAATCTTAATAAAAAGTATCTCCCTATGTACAGAAGTTGATACCTGTTTTGTATGATTACTTCTTGGTGTAATTTCATTAAAATTTTTAAAATGTACTCTACTATTTAAAATATATTCCTTCATAGCTAAAAATTTTTTGGTTTAACATAATCTTAAAACTTAGCCATTGTTTCTTTAACATTTTGAGTGAATAAAAGAGAATACTCCCTAGTACTACTTACTGTGGCCTGTCTTTAATTGTGCACCCTCTTTAAGTACATTGTTGAATGAGAATCAAAAAGAGTGCATTATTTGTGTGCAGGAAAGGCATCAGATTATTTTATGTTCAGGAGAGAAAAAGATATTTTTGAAGATAAATGGAGCATTGATCTCATTGGTCAACCTTATTATAGGCTAACCTTAACAGTCACAGTGTTGCTATGACTGTCCGAACAACTGATTCAAGTTTCTCTTCCATGGAGAAACACTTCTTGTCACCATGTGAGCTCTTAGTTCCTCCCACTAGAATAGGCAGATTTTATTTTCTTATCTCATTGATGTTGGGCTTGGCCATATGCCTTTTTTTGGCCAATGTGAATGGGTAGCTGTAACCATTTTCAGAGTAGGTCTTGAGAGACAAGATGTGTTTCCACTGGCCCTTCTTGCTGTCCTCTGTGTGAAGATCATATTAAGAGTACCTTCTGGTCCCAGAATGAAAACATTTGGCTCAAACCAGAACTCAAC
Source organism: Rhynchonycteris naso (assembly GCA_037038555.1). NCBI lineage: Eukaryota > Metazoa > Chordata > Mammalia > Chiroptera > Emballonuridae > Rhynchonycteris > Rhynchonycteris naso. The sequence goes on along the minus strand of CM072996.1, from coordinate 104,293,515 downwards.
ACAAACTGGATTCAAACCAAGCTGAATCCCAGCTGAACCCCTAGCAATCTGCAAACCTGTGAGCAAGAAAAATACATATTTGTTGTTGAAATTTTTAGTTTCTTTTTTCCTATGCAGAATAATCGCACAAATATTTGACTAATTATGATTAGCAGTAATTCTCATTAGCAGACTAATCTTATTCAGGGTTTCAGGCTAGTACTTTGTCAAACAACAGGTATTAATAAATATCTATTGAATAAATAAAGATAAAAATGGTTAAATTAGTGTTATGATGGGTAACTGCATTTGAACGTACTCAAACTGTTTATTCCTCATTTGATCTTGTATTAAGCCATGTCAGATTTTTTTTTAAAAATGCTACTCCTTTGATCATATCGATCCTTTTGAAAAGTGGGATTCTAAGACTCTCTTCAATTAAAATTCATTCACATTTTCAGGTCTATAATCGCAGTGTCAATCAAATGATTGTGTAGTTGTATTAGGGCTGTTCTGCTTAAAAGTGAATTTCTTCAACTTGGTGTTCCAAATCAGCATGCCAGTTTCTTAATATAAACTGTATACCGCTGTGTAGGCACTGGTAGACACCTCTGTCCTTTGGCTTTAAAGATAATGAGATAAGGCCACACATATGTTCAACTCACGAACACCTCACTAAGGGGATACTAAATGCAAATTGAGTGCCCACGTCTGAGCAGAATGGTCATTGGGAAGTGATAGGAAATGCTAGCTCTTCCCTCAAAGAACTTGGAACTTTATAGACAATGAGAACAGTAACTAGGAAACCATTATGAACAATGCCAGACAGCTTACTTGCAAAACAAAACGATCTTTTTTCACTTTGGTGCAGTTTTTTAATTTGTGTTGTTCTCATTGTCATAATGCTGGTGACTTTGTTTAACAGGACCCACTGTGGTTGTTGATGGCTGTTGTGAAGACAGTATCAAAGGGATTTTCCTATTTAATGCTTACACTGATGGTTACAGATGGGGTTCTCTGCTTCAACGAGGCTGCTGGGAATTTTGTTCAAATGGCTCCAGTCAAGCATACCTGTTTTCTAATTGAAGGATCAAGGGAAACTTAGCCCAGAGGAAAGAAGACAGAGGAGGCACAATAGTAGCAATGAAGTGTTTCACAGCCTGTCATCTGGAAGAAGGACTGACTGTGAGGGAGGGAGACCAGACTGTGTGCCCATTGTGTTCAGCATTCATCATAGGATTCTGCATTACCCAGAACAGTATGGAGGGCTACATAGAATACGGGAGCCGTGGGGACTCTCCACTGTCCACTTGTAAAAAGTGCACTCATGGTTTGCACTCGCCTCTACCTTTGGTTTGGAGTATACCCAAGTGTGCCAAGTCCGGTCCCAAGTTCCTGGACTTTCTCACTGTCTGACAGGCAGTGCAGCAACTCTGATGTCTGTACCTCCTTTCTCCCTGTTTGGTGTCCAGGAGTACTGCTGGGAGCAGCTTTCCCTGCTGCTGAAAGAGGACAATAAGGTGTACTGGGGGAATGTGGCCAGAGAATCAGTGTGAGGGACAGGGCAGAAGCCTAATTGGGTGACTTATCTTTTTATAAAAAGGGATGCAGGAATAATAAAGGTTCTCTGAGCTGGCCTCAGCTGGAGTTACTGCAACAACATTTTGTTCATGGCAGTGCTTCTCACTGCTGCTGGAAAGGACACCTCCCATACCCCGGATGACCCCAGAATTGGGCTCAGGTGGTCTGCTGCCTCTTAGACTCAGAGCACAACCCCTTTTCCTTTTCCTTGTCTTGCTCCCTGAGTACCACTGTGCCACTCTTGATCAGTATTGACTCAAAAACAATGTTCATCTTATATCTCTTTTCCAACCATCGATCTGTCCATCAGAAAAAGTAGACATCATAAACCACGTGAACGCTATTGACCCTCATGTTGTTGGGACTGTATCTTTCTTATGTGTTTCTTTATATTTATAAGGAATATCTGATACCTCATTAGGAATCAGGAAAAAAAAACAAGTTAAGTCTTTATCAGGACCCCTTCCCCCATTACATGAGGAGTTCAGGTGCTTTGAGGGAGAGAACTCATCCCTAGACAAGATAATTGAGTTATTGACAATTTCTTCAGGGCAGGAGGATATGGCTGGGAAAATAACATAGGAGACTTAATTTATAATGTCTGTAATTTAATGAATTAGCTCAGATTCTGTCCCATGAATTGTTCTTTGTCTCAGTCTCCATGGCCTCATCTTTAACCCCTTGGAGGTGGAAACTACAAATTAAAAAAAAAAAAAAAAGCATAAGCAAAACTATTAGAGTTTCCTGTCATCAGCTCTGTAGTTTCTGTATAGCTCGTGAGTCAGAATTAAGTGCATGGCTCGCAAACTCAGGCTCAGCTACTCTCAGCTGGCCTGGCTCCTGGGCACGGTGGCTGCCATGTCAGCTCTCCCAGCCAATGTTGACAGGGGGCTGGCAGGTCTGAAATGGCCCTGGCTAGGAGACTGCACCTGCTCCACCGGCTCCCTCATAGTTTCCAGGGCAGGTTCACACTGGGTTAGCTCTGCTAAGGCCTGGGTCAGAATTGTTACAATGTTATTTATGACATATTCTATTGTTCTGAGCAAGTTAGCAGGTCACCCAGATTCTAGCCTGGAGAAATATACCTGCTAGGGAAATCTGCACATGCACATCATGAAGAGTCACAGGCCCAGGAAAGGAAAAGATTGTGGTCATTGTTACAATTTGCTGCAGCATGTTACAGAATCTCCAGTGCTCTTGTTCACAGTATCATTTAGGATTCTCCCAAATAATCCAGTGAGGAAAATAATACAGGTGTTAGTATTCTCTTTTTTTTACATAGGAGTCAGCTAAAACCAGTGAGACAGAGATTTTTTAATGCTGGAAGTGGTGAGAGCTCAATGTGTTTTGAAAAAGTAAAGAGAAATATTACTGTGATTAAAGGCAAGTTTCAACGCTTCCCCACACAACTTCATTGAACCTTATTGCAATAACTTTTAGAAATTGGGACAATTGAACATTGAATCTTTTCCTAAATATTGTGTGACTTTAAATGTTAACATACGGGTATAAATTCAAATAAAGGAATTTTCTTGAAGTTCAGTGAGTGTGGTGCTACTGCGACTTCTTTCAAGATCCTGTGACCAATCCACTTTATTTCTAACTGCAATATTTTTCTTTACAATCTCCTCTCCTGAGCTGTGTGAACAAAACCCTTGAAAAACCTCATTCACTAGATGGTTCCCAAGCTGTATTGTTCCGCTAAAGATTGGGGGAGGAGGAGTTACAGTGGAGCCAAAAGGAGGAAAATCTCTACATCTCTTATTTCCCTTAGCAGCTAAAGTGTGTCAGCAGAAACTTATTCTGTGGCGTTTGCTTTTATATTTATTAATTACACTCTTTGGACAACCTTCAAGGCCTAAATCGCACTCCACCAGGGGACCCAGGAATGTCATTAACCACTCCAAATTTTAAGACCTACTCACAAACTGAAGTTCTACCTTCAAAAATTTATTCCTTTTGAGTAATTACATTAGATAATATAATTTATGTAAAATCCCTTAACATGCTTCCGGATACATATCAAAACTCTTCAGTTGAAAAGCTAAAGTCATGGGAAAGTTAATCTTTCAAAACATTTTCAGTTAACACATCTCATTAACCACAGCATGTGAGGTACAACACCAGGGTAGCACTCACTCAATTTTTATCAAATTGAATTTTGAAGGGCCTATCGCCTTAATTTTATGAAAGAGAAAATTGGACTTAGAAGGATGCACATGTGTTAGGGTAAGCAAGGAAATGACAGAGTGTGGACTGAAATGATGATTTCTTTGAATCCCAAGACCCATTCTCTTTCCTCAATATCACAATCTACAACAAAGAGAAGGCAATGAGCTACAAGTTGAGTGTTTGGGGAAGTAAAGGCAGGAAAAGATATTGAACCTGAGATTGAAGAGTCAATCCCAATATTCAAGCATCAACCAACCATATGAGAAACAAGAGCAGCTACACTCGGAGGCAACTTGTTGACATTACATGAAAATGGTAAAGAGAAAATTAGTGTGCTTTTCTGTTTTTCTTATGCAACTGAGAGCTGCCTCTTAACTTTCCTGTATAGACCAGCTACGCAGTCCTTATAGACTCTTTTAGTTAGTAAGGGGCTGTAAATCATTGGCTTTTTTGTTTATCTTCTATACCTGTGTATGTGTTTTTATCTTTTATGAATGTAAATTTTGTTTGTTGTGCATATTGTTTTAATTTCTACAATGATTTGGATTTCTAGCAGTGATTTTGAAGACAGTTTTTACTTCAATTGTTGGCTCCCTTAAAATTGTAACCAAATCACTTATGTGGAAATGGGAGCATTGGTGTTTTTATTTTCTTTCTTCCAATCATTGTCAATTCAAGTTGCTGTTATCAATCTAGAATCTTGTTTTTTCAATGTCTTTCCTTTTCAATGTCAATCATCTCCTTTACTTTAAAATATTGTGTTTGGTGATCAACTTTGTGTGAACATATAAAATAATTACTGGTATTTAGATGTATCACTTTATGTCTAACTAGTTTTAATGTCATTTAATTGTTTCCTATGACAATTTTCTCATAGTTAATCCTTGATCTCCAATTCTTGCCTGCCTGTTCTGCACTTGTTTAAACTAGAATTTTAAGCTAGTATATCTGGCTGGCTGGTGTATTTTCTGAGTATTTCCATATCTGCGATTGTCTTTTTCTTGCCTTCACACATTAATGACAGCTTTGTTAGATATTAAATTCTGGCACCACTACTTTTCATTTCTTTTCTTTCCTTTCTTTTATCTTTCTTTAAGTGAGAGGAGGGGAGATAGTGAGACAGACTCCCACATGAGCCCCGACTGTTATCCACCAGTAACCCCTTCCTGGGGCCAGTGCTTGAATCAAAGGAGCTATCCTCAGTGCCTGAGGCCATGCTTGAACCAATAAAGCCATGGGCTGTGAGAGGGGAAGAGAGAGAGAGAGAAGGAGGAGAGAGAGGGAAAAGAAGCAGATGGTCACTTCTTCTGTGTGCCCTGACCAGGGATTGAACCTAGGACTTCCACAAGCTGGGCCAGTGCTCTATCCACTGAGCAAACTGGCAAGGGCCTTTACCTTTCAATTTATAATGGTAAAGATGCTGTTACATTGTGTTTTGTGGTTAAGTATTACTGAAAGAAACTGTGTACAACTTGACTGTATTCCATTTTGGACCATTTGACTATTTTATCTTTTATAATTTGGAAATTACAATTTGTTAATCAAGTTTTCTTAAGATGTGAGGCATATTGTAAATTTTCAGACTCAGGTCATTCTTCCTTTTATTATCTTTAATTAATTTTTATTAATGTACAATTTATATAGAGTAAAATGCAAAAACCTATTGATAAACATCTGAGTCATTTTCAATTTGAGGATGGTATGAACCAAACATCTATGAACATTTGTTTTTAAAAAAATTTTCCATTGATTTGAAGGAGAAAGCGAGGAAGAGAAGTGGAGGGGGAGAGAGAGAGAGAGAGAAGCATCAACTCATTCCACTTAGTTGTATACTCATTGATTGTTTTACCTGCTTGTCCTGACTGGGGATTGAACCTGTGACTTCAATGCCCCAGAATGATACTTTATCCACTAAGCCACCTGACCAGGGTTTCTATGGACATTTTTATGCAAATATTTTTCTAGACATACATTTTTTTTTTGGTAAAATACACAGGCAATGATAACTGTATTTTTAATATTGTAAGAAACTTCCAAACTAGTTTTCAAAGTAGTTATGCCATTTTATAACCCCATCAAAAATACATGAGACTTCTAGTTGTTCCTCATCTTCATTGAAACTTGGTGTGGTTGGTATTTTTTATTTTAGCCATGTAGTATGTGGTAAATACCTTTCTGGTTTTATCTTGCATTTCTCCATTGTCATATATTGAACAAAACTCTCTTTATTGTAGCCTTTATGTATCTGTGAATTGTCTAAGTCTTTTGTTCATTTTTTTTAATTTTTTTTTACAGAGACAGAGATAGAGTCAGAGAGAGGGATAGATAGGGATAGACAGACAGGAACAGAGAGAGATGAGAAGCATCAATAATCAGTTTTTTGTTGCAACACCTTAGTTGTTCATTGATTGCTTTCTCATATGTGCCTTGACCTCAGGCCTTCAGCAGACCAAGCAACCCCTTGCTGGAGCCAGTGACCTTGGGTCCAAGCTGGTGAGCTTTTGCTCAAATCAGATGGGCCCATGCTCAAGCTGACGACCTTGGGGTCTTGAATCTGGGTCCTCTGCATCCCAGTCTGATGCTCTATCCACTGTGCCACCGCCTGGTCAGGCTTAACATTTAACATTTTAATGAAAGGTGTACGTAAGATTACTTTATTTCTGCATCTTCTCAATGGTTTCTTTCTTGTATTTGCCTTTTTCCTTTCCTACTTGGTGAGATTTGGCTTTGCGTTTGAGGATCTTTTTGCGGTCTTTGTCCAGCTTTAGCCTTATGATAACCACCTTGCTGGGGTGAATGCCCACGTGGACAGTTGTACTATTTGCTTACTCCCACTGTACTTGTTCTCTGTAGATGGCATATTTCTTCCTGTAGACCTGAACTACTTTGCCAATTTGCTGGCCCTTGTAATGTCCTGGTACAACCTAAACCTCATCATCCTTTCGTATGGGCATGAACCAAACATTGTACTTCTGTCTCAGCTCTTTGAAAAGAGGAAAAGACATAATCTTCCTGCGAAGGGGCATTGAAATGCCTTTTGCGGTTCTTGCTCCAGTCAGAAGTAACAAAGGGATTTAACTTCATCTTGACTGCTGCTGCTCCTACGATGGCCACAGAAGGGAAGAGTGATTTTTTTTTTATTAAACAAGAACATCAGAAAAGCAAATGACAAATCAAAGAAAATTGTTTGATTATGCAAATGAGATGTGAAACCAACTTTTATTTCATTGAATAGGCTGAAAGTACTGGAGTATCTGCACATTCCCTGATTCCCTAATTTTGTGAGCAGTGTATAACAGTGAGTTCATTCTGGACTCTTTATTCTGGTCCAGTGCATTAATATTTGTCTGTCTTTACACCAATGCTACTCTTATACCTTTACAGGTCATAATCAGGTAGTGTTAATTCTCCAACTTTTTCCCTTTTCAACATTTTTGAGGGCTTTTTTAGGTACTTAGAATGTTCATATATGTATTAGAAATAGCTTGTCAATTTCACAAAGAAGTCAGGTCATTTTTTTTTAAGTGAGAGAAGGAGCGATAGAGAGACAGATTCTCTCATGCTCCCTGACCAGGATTCACCTGGTGACCCCCATTGGGGCCAAAGCTCTGCCCATTTGGGGCCATGCTCACAACTGAGCTATTTTTAGTGCCTGAGGTAGAGGCTCCATGGAGCCATCCTCAGCACCCCAGGCCAACATGTTAACCAATCCAGCCATGGCTGTTGAAGGCAAAGAAAGAGAGAGAGAAAAGGGGAAGGGGAGAAGAAGCAGATGGTCGCTTCTCCTGTGTGCTCTGACTGAAAAGTGAACCTGGCACTTCCACACACGGGATTGATACTCTACTATTAAGCCAACTGGCCAGAGCCAGAAGTCAGGTCTTTCTTATGTCAGCACTTTTTTCCTATTATTGCTTTTATTATTTTCTTTCTGGGATTCCTATTAACCATAGGTTGAAGCACCAGGGTTTCTCTCTTTTTCTCTCTCCTACTTTCTCTCACAGTTTAAATTTTTTAGGAGTTTCATGGGAGTTCAAAATAAAATTCTCAAATTTATAGTTTGCTGATTTAATTTTTTGTTTCTTTTCTCTCTGCCTTTGCTGTGGTTTTAGTCTTGCTTTCATTTCCACTAATCCTCACTCTTTATTTGTCCCTCTTACTGCCCTATAAGCTGAGTGGTTCCCTGAATTTTGCTGATACATTGATAAGACATTTTCTGAAGACTTATGGGATTCTGGTAGTAAATCATTTTCAGAAACAACAAGCTTCTTCTTCAAAAGTAAGAGGTATCAAGGCTGTTTTGCTTCTTCTTTTTAACCTAGCATAGTGCCTGGCTCATGGCAAGTGCTAAAAAAATAAATAAAACACCTGTTAAATTAACGAATATATATATAATTTTTATAAGTACTACCCTTCATTTATTCTCCACAAAATTTTAGGATTCATGATTTTTCAGTTTTCTTTTACTTCTAGAAGGTTGCCTATGCTTGCCAACCTTTGTAGGAGTTGAGTGGGTTCTGTTAGAAATTGGTGTGCTTCCTGTTTTCTGCAAATGTTACACAGAGGTCCCTTCACTCTAGGCAGAAGGAAGTAGAAAAAAGGCACATGACCAAATTAAGGAAAATGTCAGTCAAGTACCAGTGTGGAGGATCAGACAGGGAGTTGATGCTGTGGATTACTGTGGCACGGAACTATCTCTGTGCCATGTGGCCATGTGATGGATTAATTGTCTCCCATATTCCAAGTATCTACTTCCATGCTTGCTTTGGTTCTACCTTAGCTATGAACCAACCATGGAACCTTCCAGTATTGGCTGTGGGATCTTATACAATGACTATCTAAAGGCAGCAAAGAAGAAATTTATCTATGGTCATGTTTTCTGTTCTTATCTCTATGGAACAATGAGAATTTCTTCCAGTGTCCAGTGCTAAGACAACACTTCCAATTTGAATATTATACTAGTCATTCCAGAGGGGTTTTGGAAGGAAAGCTAGACACATGTTCTTTTCTGGCCATCTTTGCCAGAAGTCATAATAGACTTTAAATGCCTAGTCCAGCGTAGCATCTTATTTTGTTGCTTAAAATGAGGGGGTAATTGTCAACTTCCTTTGGGTTTCCAGTTGTGTCAGAATGACTGAGCGAAGGTTTCCTCTGCTTCCAATCTAAATGTATCATTTTCTTAATGTTTTTAACCAAGCATTGTCCTGAGTTCATAGCTTAAAACATGTTCTATTAATATTTTCTTCCATAAGCTATTATTTAACTTCTGGAAATACAGATGTAGACAAATCAGTATTCTCTGTCACAGAAATGTACATTTAGTGACACTTGTCTCATATTCTAGGAAAAAAAATGGTATCCTTAGCTAGATTTCTCTAATCAAGTGTACATGTCTGTGTAAAAGAAGAAAATCTTACCTTTTGCAATAGCATGGCTGGACCTGGAGATCATTATGTTAAGTGAAATAAGCCAGGTAGAGAAAGACAAATATCATATGATCTCACTTATATGTGGAATCTAATGAACAAGGTGAATTGAGGAACAGAATAGAGGCAGAGGCGGGATCACAGGGAGCAGAAGGACAGCTGTCAGAGGGAAGGGGGATGAGAGGATGGGATCAGAGAAGGTGAAGGGATTAGTAAAATTATATATACATAACACATAGATACAGATAACAAGACAGCAAATCCCAGAGGGAAGGTAAGTTAGGGGGTCAAGGGAGGGGGCAAAGAGGGTGTAATGGGGACACGGGGGGATGAGAGTGCTAGATTGAGTGGGACACTTGAATCTTTGTTAGCACAATACATTAAAAAACTTAATAAATACAAGGAAAAGAAGAATTGAATTTCAAAACATTGGAGTTCTAGTAGTTTTTCTGACTTTTTAGTTCTATTAATACATCTGTGCCTGAGGCAGTAGGAGCAGCAGCAACATAGTAAAATGACTGTATTTTGCATGGACGGAAAATTAATGTTCTGTATTTCATCAGAGAGAATAGATTTGTTGCCTTGTAAATTGTCCTTACTAGAAAAGATTCTGTTTTTATATTGCTATACAACTTCTTTGTCCATTTGAGGTGTTCCTGAGAGCAGATTAACTTTATTATCAGTTTCCAGCACCACAACTTTAAATAATTAGATCTTAAGCTGGCAGTCGAATCCCCCAACAGCTAAAGAAAATTGCATATTGCAGGGAGAACAATATATCTATTTTATGTGGCAAAGAGATGGTCTTATTCACCATGATTAATTTACCTGCTGTTCTATGTGAACATTCTTTTGTCAAATGGATGTGTGACCCAAGCTGTTCCACTAAGATTGAAGAGAAATTACTACTTCACCACAACATTCAATGACAGTGCTTTTGCTTTCTATGTACAAAGTTTCATGCAGGCAAAAGAAAAATTGATCAATAAATATTTATTGAACCACTTAGTTTACATTCAGAGTCTTACTGGATTCAGTGAAGGATACAAAAAATGCATAAAATATGGTACTTATACAAAAGTTGGAGAAGAAATTATTTAGTCTGTATAGCTTTATCTATTCTAACATATTTTATTAAGTTCAAGTCTAGGTCAGAAATTTCTTTATGCTTTTAAAAAGCCCATCGTCTTTCTCCCTGGCCAGACCTTTTCTTTTCTTCATAGAGAGAATTGGACATTTGTGTTTAACAAATAAATGGAACTAATTTTACTCATGGGCTAGACCTTATTAGACTAGTGAATAGAGCAGGGTAGATGATAAAAAATTCCTGCATGTGTGTCCTCTTTAGTGAACAAAACAATAAACCAATAACCACAGCATGAAAAGTGATTTAACAGAGGTCTGCAGACATTTTTATGGGACTATCACCTAACTTACTTTAGAGAATCAGGAGAGATTTCTCAGAAGCAGGGATAGATGAGCTATGTCTTGAACATTGAGTTTGGGATTGGTTACCTACTCAAGGATCTCAAGCATTTGAACATGTTCTAGTCTCTAATATTTTAAAAGAGAAACCAGCTGAACCATCCTGATGTCCTCTAAGACCTTCCAGCTGCTGCTGGCCGGCTTCTTCACTTGACTGCCAGACTGCCCCACCTCCCGTAGACTCTTCATTGTTGGCTATTTACTTGCACTCACACCATTTCATCGATTGGCTCTGGTCAGGACTACTGAGAACCTAAAGACTTGAAAGGACAAAATTCAGTTTCCATCTTACCTGAACTCTACTTTTTGTCATGTTTTATTTACTCCCTCTTGATAGATATGCTTTTTCTCTGGGTTCCATGAAACTAAAATTTCTCAATTTTCTTATTCCCTGTGGCTACTTCTCATTTTCCTTTGGAAATTCACTCCCCCCTTTTCTCCCTAATCTTTAAATGTTGAAGTTTCTTATGGCTGGCTGCATTGTAGGACCCACTCCTTCTGATTCCCTGGACAATTTCCTCCCACTCCAAGAACCTCTTGTGTCATGTGTACGTTTAAGACTATTTCAGGCTTTTCTCCAAATCACTGGCATTCCTATTTGGGTGTGCTAAGGTACCTCAAATGATCATGTTCAAAACTGAACTCATAATCTCCCCCATATTATCTATTCTTCCTCTGGTTTTTGCTTAAATAAATGGGTCATACCCTCAATCTATCTAAGTTAAAACTTGGGATTTATTTTCAATACATCTTTCTCCCTTACTTTAAACAACTAGTTATACAAGTCTTGAGGATTTTACATCTAAAATATCATTTGAATCCACCCTCTTCATTCCAGTTCTATAGCTCCTACTGTTTAAGTTCTGCTTTTGCCTAAACTCCAACAGTAGTATTCTGAGTGGGGTCCCTGCTACTACTTACCCCACTGCAGTTCATTGGCCTCACAGAAGAAGTGTGATCTTCTAAGAAAGCAACTCAGATTATGCAATTTTTATTGCATACAATGCTTCACTGGATTCCCATTGCTGATGGGTCCCCATAATCTGGGTTGCTTCCATCCTGCTCTCTTGAGGTCATAGAATACCCAGGTAAATGCTGAGTCTTTCATCCAGATTTCAATATGGTCAGATTGAATTTTTGAGGAACTTCCTCTGAATATTTACTTTGGAACTACCAAGAAGTTCTTAACATGTGGGCTCCCATCCCCATGCCTTTCATTATTCTCTGTACTAGATACCTTCCTCTTCTTTGCTTGGCATCTTCTCCCCAGGAAGTGTTCCTGTAACAGTCACATGTGGCAAAGTTTCTCACTTTCTGTGTTTCCAAAGAACTCTGCAATTAAAAAAAAAAGAAATAACCAAAGCTCACAGTTATTGAGTGTTTACTCTAACCAGGATTGCTTCTAAGTGATTTAAATATATTTTCTCATTTAATTCTCACAATAGCCCTTTAAGGCATGTACAATTATTTCCCCCATTTTACAGATGAGAAAGTTGAGGCATTGGGAAATTAAGTAACATGTAAGTATATAGTGGAGTTAGAATTTGAACCCAGGCTCTTTGACTATCTGTCTGTGCTGACCACTGCACTCTTTACACACTGAAGTAATCTTTTAAAGGATCTGTTATCACCACAAGACTATAAGCATGTAGACTTTAGAATCTGTGTTTTTTTCACTGCTCTATCCTTATCCATCCTTGATAAACATAGTTTTCCTTGGTTTCTTTACTACTTGACATAGAGGAAATGCTCTTAAATACTTGTTGAAACAGTTGAATCCATTGGCTGTCTTGACATCATATAGACAAGATTTTATTTCTCCACTTGGCTTAGAGCTTGGTGGGTATTAAGTGGTAACAGAATTTTTAGCCCGTAAGAAATATGTGTGGTAGAAGAACTCCAACATCCAAAAATTACACATTTTTTTGTGAAGCATTATCCATTTGGCTGTGGTTTGCTTACACATGTTTGAAGGTCGATAAGAAACCTTTTTGCTCATTTTTTAGGCTGTCTTAGGCTGATGTTACAAGGACTTCAAAGCAATCATTTTTGGCAGATGAGCTCTTAGCTGGTCATTTTTATGCTATTAAGAGATACTTGTGCTGATGAATATCAGAAAAGAGGGAAAAAGTTATCAAATTGCATGGATTTCTAATGTGTATGGTTCAAGAAGATTCTCTATGATATATCATATATGCTTGTTTCTTTTTTTGGCAATTTCAACGATACTTAAGTTTTTTTCTAGTATTTTCTGTGGGTAACAAAAATTAACAGTGATAGTAAGTGTAGTGCCTATAATTACTAATGACTTGACCCTACCTGCTGGAAGCGATAAAATTTTACCTTCTTATAACAAAGCAGAAATAGAATTTTCTCCCACTCCCCCAGCTATAGAATATGAGCCACAGATGGAAAAATATATTAGATTTTTTTTTTTTACTCTAAAGAAAGCATACATTTAGGCATGGTGAAACACCGATTATGATGCTCTGTGGGTTAAATCAGGGCTCTAACACATACAGTAATTTATTGCAGTCAGCAGGTTTTATTCAGATGGGAATGTGCTCACAGTCCCACAGTTTTGGTGCCAGCCTGGTTTCCCCACATACCAAAATGTTTAGCAAAACCACTGGTTCTCTTGCTCTTTTATCTCATGCACATGGGAATGGTCAACTACAAGCTGAGAAGAGAAAGGAAGATCTTCATAACTGCATTGCATTTGACTTTCTGAATTTTAATTTATGGATGGAGATTATGTTTAATTGGACAAAAGGAGTCTTAACTTTTGGAACATCCATTCAGTGTGATCAATAAGAAATAACCTCAACTGCAATTTTGTCAATAACAAATGTGAGTATCCTAAACCGTGACACAGCTATTTTCTTTGATTTGTTCTTCTACTCAGGTTGTGTGGCATGGACCTCAGAATGAAGAGCAGCATGACACTATTATGTAAGCTCTACTGAAAGGCCTCGTACCACTTTCCAAGCAGCCTGTAGAACCAAGGCCTGACCTTTCTGTGCTCATTAGCATGTACTGTGTCCCCTCATGCCATGCTGGGCTTTCCACTCGTGCTTTTGGGACCAAAGTGGCCAAGCAATCCCCCGCTCATTTCCCCTCACTTCTATTACTGTGGAGTAGCTATTTCAGTTGGCTAACAAAATGGATGGATTTCAAAATGCTCAGGTGGGAGGCCACATGAAGTAATGGGTCTTTTCTCACGAGAGAGCTTCAACAGGACTCAAGGTTAAGGGTGACTCGAAAAAAGTTGTGGAATGTACCATATTTCCCTATGTATAAGATGCTCCCATGTATAAGATGCACCTTAATTTTGGGGCCCGAAATTTGAAAATAAATGTATTACATAAAGTTATTGGACTCAAGTTTTATTCATCATAAAATTTATACAACTCTTCATCATTGTCAAAACTCTCATCTATTAGTTTGTCCTCATCTGTGTCTGATGATGAATCACCACTGTCTTCAACAATGAGCACAAAAACAAGTGTGAAAAAGTGGGAAATACAAGTAAAATAAAACTACAACCACTGTATAAGACGTACCCAGATTTTAGACCCCAAAGTTTTTGGAAAAAGGTGCATCTTATACATGAGGAAATATGGTAGTAAAAAAATGGCAATGGCCACATTAGTTAGAATGCAGATTTGGTTCTGCAACAAAATCCAAAATAACAATGGCTTAAAAAAGAGAGCACTTCATTTATTTTACAAATAATGATCAAAGGGTAACCAGACCAAGGCTACCAGCTGTACATCACCTGGGACCCACACTCCTACATTGTTACTGTCATTCTCACCTTGTGGATTCTACCTCGTGGTCTAAATAGGTGCTACGTCACCCATCATGCCTGTCTTCCAGTCAGCAGTAAGGGGAGAAGGTGAGGTAGAAAGAATGATTCTTCCCTTTCCTATCACAAACAAAATTTGTACCAATCATTTCTAATCATTCTCACTCACATACTGTAATCCGGAATGTAGTTACATGAACCAATTTAGCTGCAAGAACGTTTGGGAAATGCAACCTTTTGTTGAATGGCCACCTGCCTAGCTGAAAGCAGAGATTTTATAATTAAAGAAAAAAGGGAAGAAAGGATTTTGGGTAATAACTGACAATGCTATGATCACAGCTGATAAAAAGTGAGGAACTAGAGAAATGATGTGGAGTAGGGGTAGGTGAACGATCATCTCATGGCTGTGACAATGTGAAACTATGTAAGATACAGAGCTTCATTATGATTAACTAAAGTTGAAAGCTATTTGCTGGCTAGACATCATAGAATTGATGAAAAGTTTGGAGAAGCAGCTACAGAACTAGGCTGAAGACAGTGCAGCCACAGACACATGCAAATCACACTACGGAATGATCTGTTTATAGAAGTGCCACTGGTGACGTCACTTCTAGACTCAGAGACCTGGTTCTGTTGCCAATATAATCTCTGGGACGCAGGTACTGGATGCTGCCAAAGCAGGAAATAAATTTTCAATTGTTTTTCCTTCTTTGAATTCTCAGGCCAGACTTAAAATCTGAGGTTCAGACTTCAGATTTGTTGGGCTGAGCACAAGAGTCTGCACCCTAGCTGCCAGGGTTCTGGGAGCACAAGTGTCCGCCCTTCTAGGCATTGGCAGTGGGAGGTGAAACTATCTCCCACAAAAATTAACTTACACGATTGTGGACCCAAAGCTTGGAAAGGAGTTCATTTTCTGGGCCAACATGTTTAAAAATGCCAAAAATGTGCACTATAAAAGCTACTATATTTTCAAATTGGGCAAAAATAAGTGCAAGTCTTTCTAGGGAGAGAAAACTGTGTTCTAATCATTGTTCTGTAAAATAGAGGTATTTATAATACCTACCTCCTAAGGTTTTGGGAACAATATATGTAGAGTAGATGCTTAATAAATTGAAAAAATGGAAAGATATGAACATTAACTTTTAAATATAGTTTGAATATTGTAAAATACTTTCTTCTTAAATAGTTAGTCTAATGTTATTTGTCCATCCAAGTAACTAACAAATTACTCAATGTTTAATTTAGCTAGACAATACACATGTGTTGATAATCTAAAATTAAAACCCAAATAGCAAGGTTAACAACAGGGCCAATTTGGTGCTCATTCTAAACTTACCCAGATTTATAAACTAGGTGAAGAAAATATTGTACACTACTCTTTGTAGTGGAATAAAGAGAACAAACACGTCCCTTCAGTCTAGAAGTACGAAAACTAGCATCTCAAATACATATTCCAGTAATTGTTCTCTATAGATATTAAGTGAACAGCTGTTGTTTCCTTCTCTCAGAAGTGCATTCTCCTTGACAGTGCTTTTGCACTGATGAATAAGCATTTAAAATTTGATTATTTCCACCAACCACTTCAAAGTTTCGCCTCTAAAAAACCTCTTAAGCAAAATTAGGAAGAATAACAAAGGCAGGCTTAAATAAATACCTCTGCCCGCTGCCAAAAATACAGGTTGGATGACGTTCAACACCTGGGAAATTCGTTAGGACCATATGGACTGTCAAAAGTTCAGTGTACTAGAGAAAAAAACTCACTTTGGTGACAGCATTTGAATAAAAACGCCATTGTAAACAATGGCTCTAGGGGATTACTATGATCATTCAAAGAGTGGCAGGTTCTGCTGTTCACAAAGAAATTATAAACTAAATTATAAACTCAGTTGTAGAACAGGCATTCAGACACAGAACTGGGAAGAGTTCTTTGGCAAATGAGATCAACATATCTTTACTGGACCTAAGTTCTTAGGAATCTTAGACTAAAATGTATGTAAAGTCATGGCGTCATTGTACTAAAATAAAATTAAGCTGTTTTTGTTTGCCTGTTTGACTTCTATAATTATTTAAAAGACAGCTCACTACTTGTTAAAACATCTATGTTAGTAAAATTAACACAAAATATAAATAACCTAAATTATAAAACTATTTTAAGGTACCACAGATAGCTTTTTCTTCCTTTTTATTGAATTTATGGGAGTGGTGCTGCTTTCAGGTGCACAATTTTACACTCCATCATCTGTACACTGTACTGAGTGTTCATCACCCTAAGTCAAGTCTCCTTCCATCATCATCTATCCTCCCATACCAACCTCCTCCAACCCCTGGCAATCACCACACTGTTGTTTGTGTTCATGATTTTTTTTCTCTCTTTTTTGCTGAATCCCTCCACCCCAGCACTGCCTCCAATGGCTGTCAGACTGCTCTTTATTGATAAGTCTGTTTGTATTTTGCTTTTTAGTTCATTTTGTTCATTAGATTCCACATTTGAGATCATATAGTACTTGTTTTTCTCTGATTGGCTTATTTCTAATAGCCTAATGCTCTCCAGGTCCATCCATGCATGCTGTCACAAAGGGTAAGATTTCCATTTTTTTTCATTTTTTCTTTTTTTTTTAAAGCAAAGTAATATTCCATTGTGTACCACAATGTACTACAGGTTTTTTATCTACTTGTCTACTGATGGACACTTGGGCTGTTTCCAGATCTTGGCTATTGTAAATATGTTGCAATGAACATAGGGAAATGTATATTCCTTCGAATTACTATTTGGGTTTCTTCAGATAAATTGGCAGAATCCACAGATAGCTTTTTTAAAATTAGGATTTGTACACTGCTATTTTAATAATCATCTCTGAGCTTATGGAACAAAAGAGTGAGCTCTATGAATATTTCTTTTATGTATTTCCAAGATAAAAATAAATTTTATTTCTTTTGATTCATCAGATGAAACTTGCCAAGTGATGTAATAGATCTCTCTACCTACCTATATATTTATCTTTCTGTCTTCCAAGTTCTCCATTATGTTATCAAAAGACTGAAAAATATATCTGCTTTTGTAATTTCTGAGAACATAAAGTATTGTAATATATTGGCTAAGTAAAACTATGATATGGTTGTAATATTTCTATGCCATCAAAGAGTATACAGAGGAAAAGTGATGAGATGTTTATGAAAGTCGCAAATTATAAAGTGAAAAGAGACAACATGTATATTTTGTTAAAAGAGGGTTTAGAAAATACTTAATTTGTATTTGTCACACAGAGAAACCCTAATTTGTGATGTAAAGAAGCAGCTGTAGTGTGTGTGTGTGTGTGTGTGTGTGTGTTCTTAAAGCCCTAGGTGCTTATTTATTTTTCTTTTTAGTGAAATGACCTGCATCTCATCTGTCTTTTTATTCTCACCACAAGAAAGAATAGAAGCTTTTCAGAATCCTAAATCATCTTAAAAAGATCTATTATAGAACACTGTTACTTATAAAAAGCTCAACCTCAGACAACGAGGAGTGATAGTATTTTTTGAATTAACTTTCTTTTTCCAAGTACAAAATAAGTACATTCTAATTGTTGAAAATTTGTAAACTACAATAAAAAATAAGATTAAAATAAATGTCACGGTAAATTTGCTACTCAGAGTTAATCACTATTAACATTTGGTTTCCTTCATTTCAATCTCTTTTTTTTTCTCTCCAGTATACATATCATGATGCAGAGTACCCATTAAAATAATGGTTGTGAAGAAATTTGGAAGGCATGGGAAATTGCATGGAAATAAATAGACAATTTAGAACTATATGAACGAGTTGTTCTGGAATATTTTTACTGTTCAGTGAACACTAAACAGCAGCAGTTCTTTCTTCACACACAATCAGCAGGGCCCTTTGATTAGGCATTCCCATTTTAACAAAACAAACTCCCTATGGTGGCTGTTGAGTTCCTGAGTTGCCTTCTACTCTATGTTGGGAGGACTGAACAGTAATCATAGGATGGGGCACTTGGCACTCTGGGGAGTCAAAAACACAATTCATGACCCAAAAGTAAGATTAAGTATTTAAATGTGGTATTGATGATGTGTGAAATAGTAGGTCACAAAAGTGAATCTTCACTGTAGGCCCAAGTATTAGAGGGAAACTTTATGGTTGAAGTAGGGACTGAGGTGGGCAGAAGACAGAGGGCAGATTTGGCAAAGACAAAGAAAAGACCAAAGAAAATTTTACTGGACAGATCGGCAGTTCAGGGCATGTTAGATTATGGAGACTTTATTCCCAAAGGAATTTGGTTTTGGTGTTGTGACTCTAGGATGCTCAGTGGATTTCAACTTGCATGTCAACTCTGTTTGATTTGTAGTGTCTGCCAGGCAGGGACTGTGCTGAGAAAGATTCTAAACATAATCAAGGGCTGAAGGACCAAGATGCTGTGATTAGTGATGTCTGCCATAAACAAGGGAGGGACAGATTTGGCATAACTGCTTAGAAGTTGTCCACAATCCAGTAGGAAGCAAAGCAGTGGATATTTTTAGAGCCAAGTCACCTTTAAATCCAATTGAAAATGTACATTCAATAAACATTTCCTAAAGTATTTCAAAAGTAAAAGGGGAAGAAATAAACAATATTTGTCAATACCAGTACTGTTGACCATGACAGTATGAAGATCAAAATACACCTTATGTTTTTTTAATTCATTAAGGAAATTTAATTAAAAAAATTTTTTTTGGTGGAGTAAAATAATTTATTGTGTATTTCTAAAGTGACACAAATAATCTCATTTAATTCATCATGCACAAAGTAATCTTTGTCAAACTTTATTAAAACTAAGACTTTTTTGTCTATATATTAACATACTAGATACTATTTTATCTTCTTACTTTAACTAATAGAGTGATCTGTTGAGAACTGACAATGCTTATTTTCCCAATTTATTTATTTATTATAATTTCTAATTGTTTGTTGGCAGTATATAGTAGCTTGATTAATTTTTGTTTGTTGAATCTGTATCCTGTGTCCTTGCTAAGCTCGTGGGTCAATTGGTATTATCTACATAAAAGATCATGTTTTCTGCAAATAGAAACCGTTCTATTTCTTCTTTTCTAATCCTCTATGCCTTTTATGTCTTTTCCTTGCCTATTGCAATGCCTAGAACCTCCAGTATAATATATAGGAGTGGTGGAAGTGGACATGCTTGTTTTTTTTGAAAAAAAATGTATTGTCTTTATTGGGGTGACATTGATTAATAAAATTATACAAATTTTTGGTGTACAATTCTGTAATACATCATCTATATACTGAATTGTGTATTCACCACCACAAGTCAAGCCTCCCTCCATCAGCATCTATTCCCCTTCTGCCCTCCTCCACCTCCCCAATCCACTTTTCTTTCTGTAGTCCTCACGGTGTTGTTTGTGCCTATAAGGTTTCTTTTTTCCTAATCACTTCACCTTTCCACCCAGCTCCCGAACCCCCTCCCCTCTGACAGTGTTAGCCTGTTTTCTGTATCTATGAGTCATGCTTGTCTTTTTCCCAATTTTAGGAGAAAAGTATCCAGTATTTTTCTATTAAGTATGACGTAGCTATACCTCTACTCATTTTGTGTTTACTAATTCTGTTGACCACCAAAGATTGTTGATGTCTTTAACTATAAATCTGGATATGTTATTTCTTCTTGCATTTAAAATAATAACAAATGTGAGATGACAGTGACCATTTTTCAGTGTGAATCTATTTGGAACAGAAACCAATGAATGAAAGATTGAGACATGAATTCCCATACCCTTTGAGCTCTTCTGTCTCTTGAGGCCATATCTGCTGACATAGACCTTAACATCAAGGCCACTTGAAATAGTTCCTTCTAAAATAACAGGAGAAAGCCTTTTATCCCTGCCCTTTCTGTGTGCTGGAAGGGAATGCCTTCAGCTATCAATACTTCCAGAATAATACAGTCTTGTGAGCATTCTCAAAAGAATGACCAACATCAGTGGCCAACCAAATATCAAAGTATGATCATCTTTCCCAAAGATATGACAAAAATTAAAACTGGGTACTATTTTTTTTTAGAATGACACTTTTTAAAGAAAAATGTTAAACAGAATGATAATGTCTTATTATAGCTTCACAGAGAAAGCGGCACTTGTTCTATAAAAAAGATATTTGTTTGAGCTTTTATAATACTTATACAGGGTGGGGCAAAAGTAGGTTTATAGTTTGTATGGAAAATAATACAATAATTAATAAATAGTAAAACAAGAATAAACTCTGTGTTCTGTGTACTCATAACCATAAATGTACTTTTGCCCCACCCTGTATTTTCTCATTATAAAAATTACATTTATGAAAAACATTACATTTATCTTGAGAAATATAAATAGTTCACTTTTATATATAAGTAAAAAAATAAACCTGTTGCTACACTATGCATTGATACTCATTGTAAGAATTTAAATCCAGATTTTTTCCTCTATTCACCTAGATCTAGATGAATATATATATATATATATATCAAGCTCCCTTCTACACATTTATAGATCATGCTGTATATATTTTATTACCTAAGTTACATAGTGGAACGTTTCTCCTTTGCACCAGAATAGGCTAGTTGAGTTCAAAAGATTTGAGCTCTCATTCCACAGTGAAGATTTGCTATTGGAAAGCAGCTCCTCAGCCAGAGACTGCATTTCTGAGTGCTTTGCATCGCTGATTTTGGTCAAGTGGGATAGGAACCAAAGTGATTTGCCACATCTGGACCAAGGAGGTTAAGTGTCTTGTGCCTTTCCCACTTTTTCGTTTCTGTCTAGGGAGCACTTGGATCCACTCTTAACATTTCTTCCATTGCCAAAAGCAAAATGTAACCTCTGCATAGCTTGCTGGTCCCAGGAGAATAAAAGACACACGGAGCAGAGCCACCCTAACTTCCTCATGATGTAAATCAACACGCTGAAGCACATGTCCCAAATGACTTGCAAACTTAAGATTGAGAAATAAATGATTGTTGCTGTCGTGCATTTAGTGTGCTTCATGGAAGCTGATGTGCCTGAAGCACACATAATTGAATCTAGAAAGAGCTGTATCGCAAAAAGAATGATGGACGGGGTTTTTGATAAATGGCCTTGATTAGAATCAAACACATGGAACCCTCCCCGCCTCCAAAGTCTTTGAGAAAATTGTATTGGCAAACAGACCTAGACAGCCTGGACTAAAATGGACTAAGACTATATGCGATATAAAAATGGCCTCTTAACATCCTGTAGGCAGGAAGCAGGATGAAAAAACTACTCAGAATTCAAGAATGGTGTACTGTCCTCATCAAAGAGCCAAGGAAGAGGTGTAAAAGGAAAGATCTTTACCTCACCCATGGAGAGCTTTGTCAATGGACCAGGCAGATACTTCCAGGGATCAGAATTTGGGCCAAATCAAGGAACATATTTTCCTCCCAGAAGAACACAACAATACATTTACAGTAGGCTTTCAGAATGGCCATGTGCCTCTCATGCTTCCCTTTTCCAAACGGGAATGTTTATAGTGGCTAACCGGTCCTTGTTTCATTGTTGCATTATGGATAAGCTAAGAGAGATAATTTGTCCAGTTAGATCATGGATCTCTGAATCAAGAGGAGGCACATCTAGACTTGAAGTAAATCATGAGATCCTGGACTTTGAATCTGATGTTTATCAATGGGTGAGATTAGGGGGAGAACTTGATATGGGGGTGAGTGTATTTTGCATATGAAAGGAAGGCAGATATTTGTAAACAATAAAGAAGACTATAAAAATTATTGTTTAAAAGCATTCACTTTCCTCTCTCATCTCCACCTTTCTATGTGAGAGTGCACCTCTGCACTTGAACCCTGGGCTTGGCCAGATGACTTGCTTTATTTAGCAAATGGTATGTTAATGTCCATGGTACATACAAATGCTTAAAATATCCTTGATTTGTGGCTCTTGCCTTTCTGTGCTTCTGCCATTGTCATGAAAAGAACAACCCTGATAGTCCACTGGTCTCAGGAGAAAGAGGAGAGGCAGGTGTAGGAGAACCGCTCTAGTGACTGATGCCTGAAACAAAGCCACCGTAGGTCACAAAAAAAACAGAACATGGAGCAAATGCTTATTTTTATATTTCATGTTAGTTTGAAGTTGTTTTCTGAGATATCTTTATGGGTTTTTTGTTGTTCTTTTTAGCGAGAGAGAGAAAAGGGCAGACAGACAGATAGGAAGGTAGAGAGATGAGAAGCATCAACTCATAGTTGCAGCACCTTAGTTGTTAATTGATTGCTTTCTCATATGTGCCTTGACTGGGGGAGGGGAGGCTCCAGCCAAACCAGTGACCACTTACTGAAGCCAATGACCTTGGACTCAAGCCAGCAACCTTGGATTCAAGCCAGTGACCATGGGGTCATATCTACGATCCCACACTCAAGCCAGCCAGCAACTATGTGCTCAAGCCAGATGAGCCAACACTCAACCAGTGACCTTGGGGTTTTGAACCTGGGTCCTCAGCATCCCAGGTTGATGCTCTATCCCCTGCGCCACTCCTTGGTCAGGCTGTATGGGTTTCTTATCTCCTTTGAGCTTTTGCTGAAATGTCAACTTATTTTAGTGACTAGCTCACCCTTTTCTTTCTTTATTATTTATTTATTTGTTTTTAGGTGAGAGAAGGGGAGATAGTGAGGCAGATTCCTGTATGCACCCCAACCACAATCCACCTAGAAATCCCTATCTTGGGCTGATGCTCAAATCAACTAAACTATTTTTAGCACCTGAGACTAATGCTCAGACCACCTGGACCAACCGAGCTATCCTTTGTGCTCAGGCCATGCTCAAACCAATCAAGCCACTGGTTG
The DNA here is from genome assembly GCA_037038555.1 of Rhynchonycteris naso. NCBI lineage: Eukaryota > Metazoa > Chordata > Mammalia > Chiroptera > Emballonuridae > Rhynchonycteris > Rhynchonycteris naso. Next base: position 104,270,239 of record CM072996.1, on the reverse strand, counting down.
CAGAAGGGGAAGAGGGAGAGAAAGGGGAGGGGAGGGGGGATAAAAGCAGATAGTCACTTTTCCTGTGTGCCCTAACTGGGAATCGAACATGGGACATCTATACACTGGGCCGATGCTATCCACTAAGCCACTGACCAGAGCCTGACTCACTCTTTTAAAAATGACAACCCTCACGTCACTCTAATACATCCTATCCCTCTTCTCTTCTACACAGGGTGGAGCAAAAGTAGGTTTTCTGTTGTGAGTATGCAAAACACAGTTTATGCTTGTATTATTATTTATTAATTATTATGTTATTTTTCCATATGAACAACTGTAAAGCTACTTTTTCCTCATCCTGGATTATTATTCTCCATAGTGCTTGTCATCTAGTATACCATAAATTTACTTGCTTTGGGTTTTTTTTTTATCATATGTTTTCCCCAACTAGAATATAAGCTCCATTAGGTAGAAATTTTTGCCTGTTTTCTTTACTGCTATATTCTCAGCACCCAGAACATTTGCTGGCCCAAAGAAGGTACTCAATAATTTTTGTTAAATGAATTAATCAATGTATACATAGAAAGATATCCAAAAGAACTACAGAAAATATTAATAGTGTTTATCTCCAGCTTCTGTGAATGTGGGTGATTTTCATATTTTTTTATATTTTCTACAGTAAATATATATGATTTAATGAAAACAATTTATTAAAATTGATTGGACTAGGCCCTGGCTGTTTGACTCAGTGGTAGAGCAGTGGCCCAGCGTGTGAAAGTTCCAGGTTCAATTCCCAGTCAGGGCACACAGGAGAAGCGAACATTTGCTTCTCCACCCTTCTCCCTCCCCTTCTTTCTCTCTTTATCTCCCCCTCCTACAGCCATGGCTTGATTAGTCTGAACGAGTTGGCCTCTGACACTGAGGATGGCTCTGTGACCTCCAACTCAGATGCTAAAAAATGGCTCGGTTGCAGGGCAATGGAACAATGGCCCCAGATGGGCAGAGCATCGCTCCCTAGTGGGCTTGCCAGGTGGATCTCGGTCAGGGCGCATGCAAGAGTCTATCATCTCTACTTCCCCTTCTCTCAATAAAATTAAAAAAAATTATTTGACTAAACATATAGCAATGTCAGGGTTTTTTCTGCTAATTTTAATACTATTAAGATTGTCCATTGATCCGAAGGCATCATTTTCATCTTACCATGTATTGTGGCATAAGGGTCTGTGGGCAGAATACAACTCCAAACAGAAGGCCAGTAGGCCAGAGAGAAATGTTAGGGTGTGAGAGGGTTGAGAATTGAGTCTGGACAAGAGAACCACATCCCAGAAATCCACTCCACAAGTTTCTGCATGAGTTGGGACAATCTTTATTTATTTATTTTTTCTCCTTTCTCTTATGCTATAGTGTTGCCAAGTAGTCCTGTTTCTAATTATTCTTAAACTTTAAGACAAGTTCAGGTTATGCCTCTTTTCAGACATTTTAATGAATTATTTTTTATTGTACCTATACATTCTTGAGAATGGTACATTAAAGAATCTAACCAATAACCCCTTGGTTAAGAAATGTCACTGTTCTATTGTGTATGGTACCAGTGAATATAGTGATACAATCATAGTCGTACCAATACTAAAGATCTGATGTTTGTCAAATAATTATTAAGCTCCATTTAGAGGAGCTGCAGTAATTACATGGGGCTCCTTCTCCTGGTTGAATGATAGCTTCAAGCCTGAGGTGACCATTTAAAAAGCAGATGCTGGCTAGGCAAGATGAGAGCTGTTGGGTGACATGTTTTCTTCACTGATCTACCTCCTGTGTTTCTTCATCTTCACTGTGATTGGAAGGTTGGAGAGGCTGAACAGTAAATTCTGAGACCCAGTGCCAGGTAAATTTTTCTAAGAAGAAAATGGTCTATCTTGCTTAATATATGTTTCTTGTGATTCACAGGGTGTACCAGGACTAAGAATGAAAGTAGTATAGCATAGAGGTTAAGAACATGGGGGTTTGTGTGACCAGGTGGAGGTGCAGTGGATAGAGCGTTGGACTGAGATGCGGAAGACCCAGGTTCGAGACCCTGAGGTTGCCAGCTTAAGTGTGGGCTCATCTGGTTTGAGCAAAAGCTCACCAGCTTGGACCCAAGGTCACTGGCTCCAGCAAGGGGTTATTCAGTCTGCTGAAGGCCCGTGGTCAAGGCACATGTGAGAAAGCAATCATTGAACAACTAAGATGTCACAACGGCAACAAAAAAACTAATGATTGATGCTTCTCACCTCTCTCCGTTCCTGTCTGTCTGTCCCTATCTATCCCTCTGTCTGACTCTCTCTCTGTCTCTGTAAAAAATAAAAAAAATAATAAAAAAAGAACATGGGTGTTTGCAGAGAGATGGAATTTGATTTGAATTTCAGCTCTACCATTTACTAACAGTATTGCCTTATCAAGTAGCTAATTTTTCTGAACTTCACTTTTATCATCTGCAAAAAGGAGAAACAAGAATTAAATGAGATGTCTTATGTAAAGCGCTTAGTATAATATATAATCACTATCAAGCATTTAACAAATTATAGCTGCTACTATTTACTATTACTACTATTATAATTTTCTTAACTAATACCTGCTTAGTTTTCCAGTAGGTAGGTTGGCAAGCCTGTTTTCTGGAGAATGGAGAGTAGGAAAACTTGTTAAGAAGAATTAAAAAATAATATGCCTAAGGTTCCCAGCTTTGCACTAAGTGATGGATATTGATCGTATTGTTGTTTTAAAATTTAATTGAGGAGTACTGCCGTATAGCTATGACAGTGTCGTAAAACCTGGTAATCTTGACCTTAAATGATGAGATGCTAGCTCAGGCTATTCTTTGAATGTTCTAGCAATTAACATCTATCCTGAATCTCACCCATGGTGACCAAATCTATATGTTTTATTTTCTCTCTCTCTCTTTTTTTTTTTTGTATTGGGACAGAGAACAGAGAGAGAGAGAGTCAGAGACAGGGATAGATAGGGACAGACAGACAGGAACAGAGAGAGGTGAGAAGCATCAATCATTAGTTTTTCATTGCCATTGCGACACTATAGTTGTTCATTGATTGCTTTCTCACACGTGCCTAGACCGCGGGCCTTCAGCAGACTGAGCCACCCCTTGCTGGAGCCAGCGACCTTGGGTCCAAGCTGTCGAGCTTTTGCTCAAGCCAGATGGGCCTGCGCTCAAGCTGGGTAGCTTGGGGTCTCGAACCTGGGTCTTCTGCATCCCAGTCCGACACTCTATTCACTGCACCACCACCTGGTCAGGCTTATTTTCTCATTAAAAAAAATAAGAGAACCTTAGAGCATCACCAAGATGGAGTGTTGCAGAAATTTCCCCATATAAGCATGTAAAACATGAAATTCAGTGGATGGACAATAGGCAGTTATAAAACACCAACATAGATCGTGAAAAACAGTATTGGGGAGAAGCTAATGCATTCATATTATACATTTGCTTCGTGTCAAGATTTCCTCTGATTAAATGTATGGTGATGAGTACTGTAAACATCCATGTGATACTGAAATAGCTATTAGCATACGAAGGAATCAGCCATCCTGCCCTCCATGGTGGGCCTTTACTGCCCTACTGATTTTTTTTTTTTGTTTTTGAATCTAGCCTCATTACATTAATAGCTCAAAACCTTCTCAGGCATGTTAAAAATAGACTGTAAGAGATTGAATGCAGTGTTTCCCCCCTCCTTCCTACTCCTTTTCTCAACTGTAATATAATGGCACTCCTAAGAAACAGTCCACGGAAGTCAGGATTTTCTCAGCAACTCATGTGGGAAGTGCTGACTATTGTGAGCAGGTGTTACAGCCCACTGCTTGGCAGGAAGTCATTTTGGAAAAGTTAACCAACAAACACCTTCTATTGTCTACAGAGTTTTGAATTCCAATGAAATCTCCTTATTTCTATCTCTAAGCCAACTTTGTAACTGTTAATACAGTTAACCCGTTTGATTCTAGAATCTTATGTATATTCAAGGCTTTATTTTTTTCTCACTAAATCTTTTTTATTTATATATTAATTTTTTTTAGGTGAGAAGAGGAGAGACAGGGAGACAGACTCCTGCCTGCGCTGCTGCTAAGATCCACCCTGCAACCTCAAGTACTGATTATCTTTAGTGCCTGGGGTTGCTGTGCTCCCACAGAGCCATCCTCAGTGCCTAGCGCCATGCTCAAACAAATCCAGCCACTGGCTGCGGTTGGGGAAGAGGGACAGAAGGGGAGAGAGGCAGATGGTTGCTTCTTTTGTGTCCCTGACTGGGAATTGAACGTGAGACATAGGCCCTGGCCAGTTGGCTCAATGGTAGAGTGTCGGCCTGGCGTGTGGATGTCTTGGATTTGATTTCTGGTCAGGGCACACAGGAAGCACCCAAATGCTTTTCCACACCTTTCTCTTCTCTCTTTTTCTCTCGCTCTTCCCCTCCCACAGCCATGGCTCAAATAGTTCAAGCAAGTTGGCCCTGGGTGCTGAGGATGGCTTCATGGCCTTGCCTCAGGCACTGAAATAGCTCAGTTGCCGAATAATGGAGCAACTGCCCCAGAAAGGCAGAGCAAAGGGCTTGCAAAATGAATCCCAGTCAGGGCACATGTAGGAATCTGTCTCTCTGCCTCCCTGCCTTCCCACCTTTCACTTAAAAAAACAAACAAACAAACTTTAAAAAATATTTTTCTCAAGCATTTTCATTAACTACTATTTGAGAGTTTATATATAAAATTACTGTTTTCTCATCTAAGACCATATCATCTGCTGTGTTCTGTGCTGAGTGTGTGGGTTGTACATTGTCAAGTTGAGAAAATATTATGGCATGTTACATTCAGGATTATTTTTATTTTATTTTATATTTTGGTGAAAGAGATGGAGAGAGGGACAGATAGGGACAGACAGACCAGAAAGGAGAGAAAAGCATCAGTTCTTCCTTAGTTGTTCATTGATTGCTTTATTTTATTTTATTTTTTTACAGGGACAGAGAAAGAGAGAGTCAGAGAGAGGAATAGATAGTGACAGACAGACAGGAACAGAGAGAGATGAGAAGCATCAATCAATAGTTTTTCGTTGCCATTGCAACACTATAGTTGTTCACTGATTGCTTTCTCACACGTGCCTTGACCGCGGGCCTTCAGCAGACCGAGCAACCCCTCTCTGGAGCCAGCAACCTTGGGTCCAAGCTGACGAGCTTTTGCTCAAGCCACATGGGCCCACGCTCAAGCTGGCGACCTCGGGGTCTCGAACCTGGGTATTCCACATCCCAGTCCGACACTCTATCCACTGCGCCATTGCCTGGTCAGGCTGATTGCTTTCTTATATGTGCCTTGACCAGGGGGAGGGGACTACAGCAGAGTGAGTGACCCCCTGCTCAAGCCAGCGACCTTGGGCTCAAGCTGGTGAGCCTTGCTGAAACCAGATGAGCCTGCACTCAAGCTTGCAATTTTGGGGTTTCAAACCTGGGTCTTCTGCATCACAGTTCAATACTCTATCCACTGTGCCACTACCTGCTCAGGCCCCAGGATTATTTTCTAATGGATTTTTCATGAGAAAGGCTCTGCACACTCTAGAATCTCTTACCTTGAAGTGCTCAAAGAGCCCTGAATTTGGTATATGTATCAATTAGTCAATTTGTGCTGATGTAACAAAATATCATAGGCTAGGTGGCTTAAACAATAGAAATTTATTTTCTCACAATTTGGAGGCTCTGCAATTAGAGTCTATTATTAGGATGTCATCAGTATGTTCAGGTTCTGATGAGAGCTCTTCTCCTGGCTTGATAGCCACCTTCTCACTTGGTCTTTTCTTGGTGTGTGTGAGTGTGTGTGTGTGTAGATAGAGTGTGAGAGAGAAACAATTAAATCCATAAGCACTTTTTAACTGATTGCTAAATTAGGTGTACAGCCAGGTGTGATGAAGGATACATCTTCTTTTCTAAATGGCAAACAACAAAAATTAGAAAGGCATTAACTTTTCCCTCAGGGATTTGGAATTTGGAAAGATAAGAACAAATAAGTATACAAATGAAAAGTGCATTCCGAAGAAAACCCCGTATGTATTAAGCATCAAGTAACTGGATTGGGCATGAAGTAGAGTTTATGTTCAGGGCTCACTGTATGCTGAGAAGATAGGAATAGGACATAGGATGAGCAGGGCAGTGATGGAGGGTTAGGATTTGAGGAGATCAGAGAAGTCTTCTTAGAAGAGATGATGGCTAAGCAGTTACGAAAAAGAGAATGGGGGAAGCAAGTGGGCATGTCAAGCAAAGAGGCGCAATGGCAAGAAAGAGCCCATGTGTGGGAAATCTTGAGCAGTCTCTGCAGCTGGAGGGGGAGGGTTAGGCCTAGCATAAAGAGAGAAGAGGGGGAGCAGCTGGTCGGAACTCATATAATGAGGGCTCCATGCGCCGTGCTTTAACCTGTAGGCCATAGGTTTTCAAACCGCAGGATGTTTTCTTCCAATGAAAAGCTTATTTGGAAACTTAATGTATACACCAGGGATGGGCAAAGCTGCTCTCGTGAGGGTGAGGGTGGGGGCTAGAGTCCTGCCTCCTCAATACTAGCCCTTTCTGTTGTCATCCCTACAACTATCCTTGTAGTTCAGATCAGCATTCCTGTCACCTGGACTATAGCAACAGCCTCCTCTTTATTCTTGTCCATTTTCTCGTCTACCTTCCACATGGCACTACGACTGGCATCCACCCAGCAACCCCATCTTGGGCCGGTGATCAAGTACCAAGCTATTTTTAACACCTGAGGCTGATATGCACCAACGTAGCTATCCTTAGCATCTGGAACCTTACTTAAAACAATTGAGCCACACTGTCTGTGGGAGGGGAAGAAAAAAAGAAGGGGAAGGAGAGGGAGGAAGATAGTTGCTTCTTCTGTGTGTTCTGACTAGGAATCGAACCTGAGACATCCATACACTAGGCTGATGGATGGAGGTCAGAAAGCTTTCTAAAAGGAAGGTCTGATATTATCATTCCTCTATTGAAATCCCTAGGGGAACAAGACTAAACTCCTTAGGTCCTGTCATCGGCTTCACTTTCTGTTCTTGCCAAGTTTTCCACATCACACTTGCACTCAATTTATGTTCTTAACTCTACTGAGAGGCTTGCCATTTTTTCCTGTCTGGCATTGGGTATGATGCTTCCACTACCTGGAATGGCCTCTGGACCTACTTTTCTTTAAAACCCAGATCAAAAATCACTCTCACCTTGAGGACTTTCCTCACTTCCTTTGTTTTTGAGTGGATCTGGCCATACTCTTATTTGTGCCACTTGTGTCCATACATGTAAAACCTATTATTGTAGTTCTGTTAGGAGAGATGTGAAGAAATTTGAACCAACAGGATAGGGGTGAATGCAAGATTGGGAGGAGTCTAAGATGATCCTCAGGATTCCATCAGGATTGACATGTGTACTGTCCTAGGGAATACAGGCATAGAAGGGTTCAGAAAGGGAAAGAGTTCCCCTTTGGAGAAGTCACGTGTTTGGTGCCTGTATATTATGACATATATGGGCCTGAAGTGCAGGGAAAAGAATTGGAGGCACACTTTTGGGAATGAATAGGTGAATCCTTAGGAGTCAATGAGATTATTTAGGAGACTAGAGTGTAAGAGGGGAAAGAAATATAGATGAGGTCATTAAGGAAGAAGGTGGGGTGGGAATAGGTGGCCCAGATCATCCTGACTCTATTTTCTCCACGATTTTGCTCCCTGAGACCACAAAGATAACAGTGCATCTTGATAAAAACTCTATGAACAGAAAGGCTATGTTTGCTATTCAGGGTTTTAGGGCACTCCAAGGTCCACTGAAATGGTGACTCTTATAAACTGCCAGGTGACCTATGCTGATGACTTTAATGGGGGAATCTCTCCAACCTCATCATACGTGATTGTATATTGATACAATATCAGTGCAGTTATGACTCACTATTTAGAAAAAATATTAGTAATATTATAACAGGACTTTCAGTTTGGAGGTATTTCTCGTTATTAAAACTTGATTCTTTAAATAATTTAGAAGCTGTTGAGGAATATCTCTGAATATTGTTCTTAGTTCTACCATTCCATTCCCACCAGAAATTACTTTTTCTGATTAATGTATAAACAAACATAATACATTTCACAGCAAGAAAAATATGTGGACAGATTATTCAAAAGATTCTTTTTTCTTTTTAATCAAGAAGAAAGAAATATCTTCTCAGTCATGGAAAGACAGAGGATATGTAATAAATGCCTGATTATAATGTGTGAATGGAGTGGCTTCGCCATGCGATAAATGAAGGTGAGTAGAGGTTTCCCTTGAGTCAAGTGTGTGGTAAGTTAAATCACGCAAGCTATCGACAATGGCCAACATGTGCAGGCAGTTCTTAGTGTGAACATTTTTCATGTTTCCTCAGACTAATTCAAGCGCTGCAGAAGAACTTCCTTGCCAGCACAAGGGGGCTTTTTAGCTTTCTGGAGTACTATATATTTTACTTACTACTGATCAATAGGAATGGTACCATTTCCCACTCTGGGATGTGAAAGCTGGTCTCTGTTGTCTAGGGCACTGGGCAGGGGCCTACTTTCCTACAGCAGGTCAATGATCAGGCAGGAGAGAGAGGGAGGGCAGCCGCCTCTCAGCGAAAGCAGTTAAATCAATCTTGGAAGATTGAGTAACATGTCTCAACCAGGTTACTCTTATCTCTCTGTGGTCAATTAGAGGAAGATCTCATGAGGAAAGGAAAGAAATAAAAAGAATGATGTAATCTCTTTTATGGCCTCCTTGGCATGATTCATATGAATATTCATGACGATACATGGGACTGCTATATATGATCAGCTCTGGGCTTAAATGTAGAGGTACCTTTGTAAAGAAAGAGTAATTCAACATGAACAATGTATTTGTTTGAAAGAGGTATGAAATATTTAGAAGTCATATAAACTTGGGATATAAGCATAGGCCAAACTGTTTTCAATTGCTTTTCCTGTTATATATATACCCATAATTGTCTAATTTTGGCAGTAATATTTTTGTGTTAAAGTGAAAATATGCTTATAATTCTGTAAAAAATACATAATAATTTCCTGTTAATTTCATAATAAAAATGTATTTAATGTTAAGTGATATAATTATTAAAATAATTTTTAAATGTTTTTAAACTAGAACTCTGTAAAGATGAGAGACTTATGGTTTTGTCACCATTGAACTGTTTACTTGTTTATTTTGATAACAAAGATTTTTCATGTCACATTTGTAGATGTCTTAGGGAAAGAGGTTTCAGAAAGCATTTTAAAGCATTCATAAATTTGTGGAAGTGTATTTTACTGGCAATAAATTAAATGGGAGGAATTTAAGTGACATTTCAAAGTTAAAATAGGACTAAGAAGAAAACTGGGATATGTTTCTTAGTTCTCTTTAGCCCTAACCTTTTGTATTTCAGGCTTATGTGTGAGCTCCACTTGTATGTCTCACATCTCTGTCTATTAGTATGTTACAAGTAATGTCTCCCATCTCCTCCTTCCCTGTTCTTCTCCATCTTGGACTATGGTATCACATTCATCTAATTGCTTACGCCAAAAACTTGAGGGAGGGAGCATTTTTTATTCTTCATTCATTCATCTGTCAGCAAATCCTATTGATTTGCTTTCTGTCTCTCTTTCTCTCCTCTTTCTATTTTATTACTCCAACCTAGTTTGAGGTACCAACACCTCTCACTAGAATCACTGCAGTATCCTTTGAAGTGTCTCACGTATGTTAAGTTTAATCGTTGAAACTATCTCAGTGTTATTTTCACTCTTCTACAATCTATGTTATATTCCATGGCCAAGTGATATTCACTGAAACAAACAAACTTAGATCCAGTAATTGACCCATTTGAAAGCCTCTGCATTTAGAAGAAAGCCCAAGCTCCTTCACCTGGCCTCGCTACAGCCTGCATGACTAGTCCTCCGCTCTTCCTCTCCAGCCCCGCCTCCTCCCATTCTCTCGCGTGAACAAGCACCTTTGGACTCGTTCATCACTGTATCCACAGCAGATGCATTTTTCAAATAAACAATTATTTCATGTGTTTTCCTGAGGCTAAAACATTCTCGTTTGGCTTTGGTGATTAGCAAAGCTCAAACTAAGTCCTTAGGTGGGTGTGTGTCTGTGAGATTTGGAGCCGATAAGCAATTAATAAAAGCTTAGGGCAGTCAGGGCCTTCTTTGTCACCTACACTGTGGCCCTCCTTGACATCTCCTGTAGGTTTAGCTATACCTGGGCTTGGAGGCCAATCCCAAGTTAAGATAGGATTGATCCAAGGGCCTTCCTATTCTCAGCAGGTGACCCAGTCCAACTTAACACTGGCCCAACTATATGATCATGTGAATTTCTGCCTTATTTTTGAGTGCGAGTTCAAATCTTGATTCTTGTTATATTGTAACTGAATTTTGGCGTATGTTTTACTCCCTCAACAACTGCTCAGTAGTCGGCTTCCTTCCTGTCCACCTGTACTCACATATACACGTCAGTTGACCTTCTATAGCCAACATTTTACTGTATTGGACATTATCATAGATTTCTTCTAAACTGATTTAGCATTCTAGTTGAGACCTGACAGTACCACAGCCATCTATAAGAGGATGAATGAGCCCAGGCCGGGTGATTCAGCAGTAGAGTGCCCGCCGGGCCTGTGGAAGTCCCGGGTTCGGTTCCAGCCAGGGCACACAGAAGAAGTGCTCATCTGCTTCTCCACCCTTCCCCTCTCCTTTCTCTCTCTATTTCTCTTCCTCTCCGGCAGGTGAGGCTCCATTGGAGCAAAGTTGGCCCCAGGTGCTGATGATGGCTCCATGGCCTCTGCCTCAGGCACTAAAATGGCTCTAGTTGCAATGGAGCAACACCTCAGATGGGGAGAGCATGGCCCCCTAGTGTGCGTGCTGGGTGGATCCCGGTGGGGTGAATGCGGGACTCTGTCTGTCTGCCTCCCTGGTTCTCACTTCAGAAAAATTAAAAAATAAAATAAAAATAAAAAGATGAATGAACAGCCACAATGTTGAAACTAAGGCTTTAGAAAACACCCAAAGCAATTTATGCATAAATCTTGTGAAATCTCTTGCAAGCAATTAAAAAACAATTACAACAAAATCCCAATGGTGTTCAGCATTTGCATAGTTCCTTTAAAAAAGAAAAACTAAAGCGAGGAAAGAATGTAGGGCAGTATTTCATGTTCTGAAAGGCAAGTCCTAGTTACTGGCCAAGAGGGCAATGCTAACAATAATGTTCTGGGAAGTCACTCTAGCAAGGAGGAGAGAGTCTGGAACATAGTGGGAGCCTCATAATTCAAAGGGAATGAATGAATGAACGGCAGACTGAGTGCATGCCCTGATGAGCTCCCTAAGTAGACTGAAGATGAAAGCTGACAAAAGAATGTACATTTTTGGGAATAACTATAGTGCTCTGACTTTGCATAGAGCATGGCAATGAGTATAAAAATAGGCACTCAGACATAGTTCTTTCTTAAAATAGCATATTCAATTAAAATGACTGAAATATTTCAAGTGAGGTCTTTCACCACTCCAGACTGAGTTGATGGAAAATTTCCAGAATATTTTGTTGAATAAGGTCTTGCCCGAGGGCCTATGTGGTTTGAGGAAAGGTGTTGGCAGGGTATTTTCTGATGTGGTAGACATCTGGCAGCAGGTTCCTCAGAAGGAATCTGGATGCAATTCAGAAAACAACCTTTCTTTGGTACTTACGGCTGGTTATTTTATATCTGTTGAGTGTCAGTATTTTTAAAATATGTGATTTTAATGATGATTGCATCATTCAAAAGTTTGAGATTACTTATTGTTGGGCAGATAAAATATATTATGCTCACTTTGTTAAAGATGGTGCTGCCCATGTGCAAGTTTTAAGAGTAAGCTTCTCCCCACACCCTTGACTGATTGGATGATGTAGGGTGCTGCACTCCTGAGGAATCCCATTATGCCTCAGATGGGTGACTTGGTATCAGAGACTTCCTTGTTTGTGTAATTGAATTGGAGGTTTTGATTTTGCACTATAAAGTGGGACAGACCAGTAGCTTGCTCTCTCTTGGTTCCTTGGTTCCTGAGGTTAGTATTAGAAGAGAGGAGAGCAGATTAAGGCCATGTGGAGGCCAGGAGAAGCAGCCAAGATGGCAGAATGCTGAGGGAGAAGCCAGTTTGTGCAGAGTTTGTGTAGAGAGAAGGTGATGGGAAACAGAGGTGAATTAAGTCTGGTGAGCTAGAAACCTTTGATTCTAGGAAACTCAGATAAGTCAGTAGCTTTGTGAGCACTGAATGAGTGGGTTTTGGAGCCCAGTGTGTGTGGGGTTTTTTTTGTTTTTTTTAAAATTTATTTTATTTTTTTATTTCATTCATTTTAGAGAGGAGACACAGAGTGTGAGAGAGAGAGAGAGAAAGAGAGAAAGGGGGGAGGAGCTGGAAGCATCAACTCCCATATGTGCCTTGACCAGACCAATGCAGGGTTTTGAACTGGCGACTTCAGTGTTCCCAGGTCGACGCTTTATCCACTGCGCCACCACAGGTCAGGCCCCAGTGTGTGTTTTTGCTTGCCCGCCGGGTGCAAGCTAGAATTAAAGCTGATGGCTCACCGGTTTTCGGCTCCGGTGTTTCATTACCATCTGTTCGAATCCAATGTGAGCCTGCGTGGGCCAGGTGGCTGTGATAGTGACCCTGGCTACTGGCTTTACACTTATTTTCTATTTGAAGTTACAATTTTTGATTGTTAGTATTACAACAGAAATGAGATGTAACCGACAGGGATCTTAGGTGGTAATTTGTAACTTTTCAAATAGAACTCATCATTCTATCAGAGAAACTGGTCCCACTACAATAGAACACATCCAACTTTTTTCAAAAGGTTTTTTAGATGTGTAGAGTCATTCTATTATTAGAGATATAATTTATGACTTTTATAGAAAATAAGCATTGCAGTTACTTGTTGCAAATTACTGTTAAACTTTGATATACAAAACAACCAAAACAATAACTACATTAGTGTGTTAAAGTAGAAATAATAATTTTTAATATACAATTGAATGATATGGTGACTTGACAAACACAGAGACAATAGATTATAGTGGTATTACTGGGCATATATTTTATGTAAGGTAGGAATATGAGAAAACACAAATTCACATAGGAGTAGATTTTATAAAAACCCTTCATTCCATCTAGTCGACTTCACATTTCACAGCTAATTACCCTCAGCTGAGAACCATGGGTCTAAGAATAAAATTGTTGTTGTAGGTTGAACTGTGTCTCTCTAAAAGATGATGAGGCCTGACCTGTGGTGGCGCAGTGGATAAAGCGTCGACCTGGAACACTGAGGTTGTTGGTTCAAAACCCAGGCTTGCCCAGTCAAGGCACATATGGGAGTTGATGCTTCCTGCTACTCCCCTCCCCCTAAAAAATAAACAAAATCTTATAAAAGAAAAAAAAAGATGGTGAAATCCCAACCCTCGCCCCCTAAGAATGTGACCTTATTTGGCAATAGGGTTTTGGCAGATGATCAAATTAATATCAGGTCATTAGAGTGGGCCTTAATCCAATATGATTGGTGTCCTTGTAAAAATGGGAAATTTGGACACAGGGACTGCCACTTACTTACACAAGGAGAATACCATCTGAAGGACGAGGCAGGTATCAGGGTGACAGAAGACAGGGAATGCCAGAGATTGACAGCAAACCATCAGAAGGAGGGAAGAGGTGTGGAACCGATTCTCACACCCTCAGAGGAACCAACCCTGCGGCCACGTTCACCTTGGACTTCTAACCTCTAGAACTGCAAGACAATACAATTCTGTTGTTTAAACCACCCACTAGAACTTTGCTATGGCAGCCCTAGCAAACTTATAAAGCTTGTCTATCACCCATTGATCATTTATTTACTATTTTAAAGCAGTAGAACTATTTCTTCCCTAGATTTCTGAGAGCCATGCAGGTTATCTTGTGTTTGCCCCTCCTTGTACTCTTACTACCTATTTCTTACTTCCCTGTGCTTCAAAATCAAGGGACTGCCTTGCCCTTTGGTTTGCACTTAGCTTCAGCCAGTGGGCAAAGAGGTAGAGGCATTTTTCTCCCTGGTTCTTCCTTTGCCTTCTGGCTGAGCCTCTCTTCTGAAGGTCAGAATCCTTGTCAGGGGTTGTCCTGCAGATGATGGGACTGTCTTTGACCACTCGTGTCTTTGACCTGTGCCTTCAGGCCCACGGTCCTGTGCTAAATGCCGTATTTTCCCCACACCCTGTCTGCACGTGATTAAATCCTCCTCTGATTATCTGACCTCCAGTGAGCCTTTTGTTTCCTGCTAGAAATCCCAGTACAGGTATAAGAAAAATCTCTCAGATGCAGTGGTTTAAAGTAAGGAGTATGGTTTGGAGTCCGTTTCCTGAGCTATCAGAACAAATGCCCTTGAAGCTCTGTGACAGTCCTGTGCTCTAGATCTTTCAAGCATAGAGTCACAAACTCAAGTGCCCGAGACAGAGGCAGTTGGGTAATGAAGATGAGGGATGAGGCTGGGGAAGGGGCGGACTCTGGGGTCTTGAGAACAAGCTTATTTCAAGGGGCAGCAGCTACCTGCTTCCAGCTCTTTCCAGTCCTGGTGGTGACAAAATTAATTAATTAAAAAACAAACAAAAAAAGAGAAGCCAGAAATAAAGATTTTTATGTTGATGCTCTTGGTTTCTCAAGGTTGGCAACTAGTTAAAAAATATATATATATATATATTAAAACGCAGCAAACAAAGAAAAATATTTTTGTAGTCTAGGTGTGGACCGCAGGCCCCACATTTGTGATCTCTGTCTCAGCTCCGTCTTTGCTTCATCCTAAATTGCCAGAAAAGTACCTGGACCATATCACTTCAGACCCTCTGGAGGAATTGTAACATAATAACATGCCTAGGTTTTATTAAATAAAGAAAATATCTCTGTCCTTTGAAAAACCCACCTTTAAAGACATTTTACTCACTAGACTGTTCATTGTTCTTTCCTTAAAGATAGATAAGATAAATTCCTCTCAAGAATTTAGCTCCAGCAAAGTCTGTACTGCCCTTGAACCTAATGGTTAAGGCAGGGGTCAGCAACCTTTTTGGCTGAGAGAGCCATTAACGTCACATATTTTAAAATGTGATTCTGTGAGAGCCATACAATATGTTGAACACTAAATACAAGTAAATGTGTGCATTTTATGTAAGACCAACACTTTAAAGTACAATAAGTCTCTGAATTCTTTTTAATAACATTGTTATGCTGTTGCTAACCAATGATGAATAAAATACTTCTTACTATTAATGCGACTTCTGGTGCTGCATGATTTTTTTTTATTTATTCATTTTAGAGAGTAGAAACAAAGTGAGAGAGAGAGAGAGCAAGAGAGAGAGAGAAAGGGGGGAGGAGCTAGAAGCATCAACTCCCATATGTGCCTTGACCAAGCCAGTGCAGGGTTTTGAACTGGCGACCTCAGTGTTCCCAGGTTGACGCTTTATCCACTGCGCCACCACAGGTCAGTGCTGGTGCTGCATGATTTTGCTGATGGCTTTGTAGTCTGGTTGATACGTGGTGAGGTTAAGCTTCATGCAGGTGTTGAGACTTCCATCCGTTAAACGTGATTGTAGGTTAGTCTTAACGTTCTTTAGATGTGAGAAAAACTGCTCACATGCATATGTAGAGCCAAACATTGTCAGTACAGCAATACTCATATGCTGAAGTATATGGTATGTGATGGGAAGTGCGTTCCAAGTTTTGACAATCAGCTGGTCTGCAGGTTGAAGTTTTTTCATTTCTTCCCACTTGTGCTTGCTTGCCAAGTCTGCTTGCTGTCATGCAAGTCTTTCCAAATCTTCATTCAATGACTTGAACTTATTCACCCACATGTCTGAGGCCTTCAGGTCAGCAGCCTGTAGCTCAAAAATCTTTGACAGAGACACCGGGGATGTAACTCAGGTCGGCACTATCCACTGCACACTTGTGTGGATAAGTGATGAACTTAAAAAGACAAGTGCACTCACGAAATTCTCCAAAGCTTGTTTTGAATGACTGCAGGAGATTAGATATGAAGCCCGCTAGTTGCTGGAGATCAAGATGTTTAGCAGGGTCACTTGCTGTGCATGCATGTTTAAACTCTCCCAGTTTTTCTAAGTGTAGTAAATGACCTGTTTCAATGTTGGTGATAAAGAGTTTCAGCTTGTTTCAAATATGAACACTGCTTGTTGAAGGGATAAGACTATATTTCCAATGCCTTGCATTTTCACATTGAGCTGGTTCAGATGTTCAGTCATGTCCACGAGATAGAAGAACTTTAGGAGCCACTCAGTGTTAGCTAACTAAGGATGCTCGACATTTCTCATTTCAAGAAAAGTTCGGATTTCACTCAGACAAGTCAAGAAATGGCTGAGCACCTTCCCTCTTGACAACCAATGCACATTGCCGTGCTGAAGCAGACCAGGATAATTATTCCCAACTTCATTTAGCAGTGTTTTAAACTGGCGATCATTTTAAGCTTGGACAACAATAAAGTTGACCACCTGAATGGCCAGCGACATCACCTCACCAAGCTGCTTGCCACACATCTGAGCACAAAGCACCTCCTGATGTAGAATGCAGTGAAAACTTAGGATGGGTCTCTTTTCATGTTCATGAAGAAGCGCTGCGAATCCTCTGTTTTTTCCCACCATGCATGGAGCACCATCAGTACACACTGAAATAAGTTTATCTATCGGTAATTTTTTTCTTTAGCGAACTCAGTGAAAGATTTGAATAAATCCTCCCCTTTTATTGTCTCTTTCATAGGCAAAACAGCAAGACTTTCCTCACATAGCGTGTCACTGACAGCATACCTTGCAATCACGCTGAACTGGGATAAATGGCTTATGTCTGTTGACTCATACAAAGCAAGAGAAAAGAATGGTGCTGCATTTATGTCCTTCACTTGTGTTGCCTCAATTTGATTTGCCATCGTGATGGTACCATCGCGAACAGTTCTTGCCGACAGAGGCATGTCTTTTATTCGTTTGATTATCTTGTCTTTATCTGTAAAGTTGTCAAAAAGTTCATTGGCAACATCAAGCATAAATGTTTCTGCATACTCCCCATCTGTGGATGGTTTTCCGTTTCTCATAACTGATAAAGCACCAGCAAAGCTAGCCAAATTCCAGTCACCTTGTTGGGTCCAAACACGAAGTTGCTGTTGACTAGCTTGCACTCTGCACAGTAGCTCTTGACATGCTTTCTTCCTGCTGTCCCCCGCTTGATATTTCAATGCAAATGTAGTATGTCAAAGTGCTGCTTTATATTTGACCGTTTCATCAACGCAATTTTATCATTGCATATTAGACACACTGCAGAACCTGCTGTCTCCACAAAGGCAAAGTCCTCTGTCCATTCCTGCTGAAAAGTACGATACTCCTCATCTTCTTTTCTTTTAGCCATCTTCTTCGTCAAAAGGGTTTCTGCAGTTATCTAGCTGACTACTTGATTAAAAGGAGGGAAGTTTACTTCCTGACCTCATAATGACCCGTGTATGTTATGCATTATCCACTTGCAACCATGAACATGAGCGGTAAGAAATGAATGGATTGTAATACATTAGAATGTTTTATATTTTTAACTGTATTATTATTTTTTTATTAAAGATTTGTCTGCGAGCCAGATGCAGCCATCAAAAGAGCCACATCTTGCACGCGAGCCATAAGTTCCTGACCCCTGGGTTAAGGGCATAAGAAAAGAGTGGCTTCTGAGTCAGGTGCCATGCTCAGTGTTTCCTTAAAAATAGACTAGGTTCATGCTGTGGCAATAGACAATTCCCAAGTCTCAGTGACTTACCATGTCAAGTTTATTTCTCACTCATACTGAGTCCTTTGTGGGTCAGGGGACTCTCCCGAGTAGCTGTCCTTTTTGTGTGCAGAGCAGCCTGGATCTGGTGGCTCCTCTGAATCATGGTATGCTCGTGGAGGGGGTATAAGACTTTGCACAGCCTCACTTCAGAAACCAATGTTTCCATTCATGAGTCACTGGTCAGAATCAGTCTCATGTCCCTGCCATCGCTATGGGAATTGGGAGATGTAGTTTTGCATGTCCTTAGGAAGGAGCAGGCACCAGCACTGGTGAATAACAACCATGCCTTCTACTGACATTTCATTGCCTTCCTGGGTGCCATGAAAGCCACCACAGTTCTTTTTTTCTCCTTTGACTGCAGGATGCTCAGAGCTGCTAACTGTGAATGAAATTTTTCCTAAATATGTATTCTCCAGCTATTTTTCCTTCTCCCTTTCTATATTAGGTCATGCTCTTCCTCATTTTAATGGGGCCCTATTGTTAGTATACTTTTTATTGTATGCTGCCTCTGATTCATTGGTGAAGAATAAGGAGAAACGATTAATTAAAGGAAAGAAACAGGAAAACATTAAATACACAGATGTTTGTTTTATGGCTATAACTGCTGCTGACCCAGTCCACTTCAGACTAAGAAGAGGCAGATCATCAAGGGGCATGGATAGGAACAAGGGTGACTATAGCAACAATCTAGTCCTATACCCAGGAGGTACCTGGACCTTCCCAGACCTTTCACCATGATGCCTTCCATTCTGGCACAGCCCTGAGATGGTTCATGCCAGGTCATACTGCAGGTTTGCCTCCCTATGGGTCCTGCTGGGTTCTGGGAGCCACTGCTGCTCCTGTACCTGCTCCTGGCCTCACACACACATTGCAGTCTTTAGCCAGGCTTCCCCTTTATTCTTTTCCTAGGGTCCTATAGAGGGTGGCTACATTCTGACAGTTTTCTTACAGCACTTCTTCTGCCAGATTAATGTCAGATAAAAATCTTGAGGCTTTGTATCACCCATTAATAACCATCTTTTAGGATATTTCAATAGCTTATTCATTATGGCCAGAAAATATCCTTCCAGTTGCTTCCACTTCTCAGAATGCCAAACCCCGTTTCACCTCTGGGTGACTTCTTTGACTACAGAGGGTGTTCTCCTACTGACTTTTGTTCTCCTCCCATCTTGAGCACACTGTGGGTCCTAAGGGACTCTCCCAGGGGACCATTTAGATTGCATAGGTATGAGGAGAAGACTGGGTAACCTCCACTAAGTGGTGAATGTTTGTGGCAGAGCAATACTAAAAGTTTTATTATTATTCTTAATAACTACAACTGTTTGTGACTGAGTACATATTACATGGCAGGAGCTCAACTGCTTTTTCATTCCTCACAACAACCTATGAAATTTATAGTGTAGTCCACTTTGCAGGTGAGCAAACTGGACCTCAGAGAGGCTAATTCACTTACAGTTAGCTAATTTCTCAACCCAGCTGGGAAATGGACAGCCATCTGTGGATTAAGAATGTATTATTCTATTGCTTCCCTACTTTCTAGCCTCCCAGGTCAAGGAGTAGGTGTGCAGGGTGAGCCTTCCTCTGAAGCTCCAGCTACATGGTGTTATATTTTGTTCACATGCAATAACAAGCAGTACAGGTATTCCACTATGGCCCATTTTTTGATAAGTTGTGAATAAATCAAATTCCTCAAGATCTTCAACTTAAGGGAATTAAAGAGAAATTGACTCTTATGAAGGTATATTATTATAAAAAGCTGACATAGCCAACCAGTCAATTTATCTTCATAGATAATCTTTTTAAGCATGAAGGAAAACCTACCTTGAGTTTCTAAGTACCTTTTCTGGAGCCCTTTTCCAGAGATAGAAATTTAGGAATGGAGAAAGTCAGGTGTCCTCTTTCTGATGCTGCAGCTGAGATTTTCATCTTGATGGGGTCTGCAAAGCACTCCCGAGTTCAGCAGGAAAACACTGAAGCTAAGTTTATTTGTCCCTTTTGAACCTTATCAGTTTTTCAAGCCACAGAGAACAGTGAACATGCTGGAGCGACAAAGACACATGAAAGGTCCCCTTTGGTAAAGGGAAAGAGTGATCATCACCTGTATTGTACTTTTCATTCTTTTTTTTTCTTCTGATAAAAAAAAGAAGAAAAGAGAAAAGAAAGGTTTAGTAATTTGTAAGTAACTATTGTGTTAAGGGAAACATGTTATTTGATTTGCTTATTCCAAGGATAATAAATCTCATCTTAGTACCCACTGACTTCATTATTTAACCCTGTAAACTAGAGTTCTCATTACTGTTTTGTTTTAGAAAAAAACAAAAGAAACCACAAGAAAGAATACTTTAGTGCTTGCATTAGTCTGCTTGGGCTGCCATGACAAAATACCGTAAGTGGATGAAACAAGAATTTTTCTCACAGTTCTGCAGACTGGTGCCAGAAGTATCAGTGGTTAATGATAGCTATCTTCTTGGGTTGTAGACTGCTACATTTTTAATATGTCCTCACATGGCCTTTCCTTGGTGCATGTGGGTAGAGAGAGAGAGACAGATGGGGTCTTTCTTCTAATAAGGGCACTAATTCCATTATGAGAACCCCACCCTCATGACCTAATCATCTGATCCTAATTACTTCCAAAAGACCCATATAAAATACTATTACATTGGAGGTAAAAGCTTCAACAAATAAATTTGGGAGGTAGTCCATAACAATCCATGCCCCCCCCCCCCCCAAATTCATGTCCTTTTCACATGCAAATTACATTTTATATCAACAGCCCTCAAAATCCTAACTTATTTTAGTACCAACTGTAAAGTCCAAAGTCTCATCTAAATATCATCTCAAATATGGGTGAGACTTGATGTATGATTCATTGTGAGGCAAAATTTCTCTCCAGTTGTGAACCTGTGAAACTAGACAACTTGTGTGCTTCCAAATGCAATGCTAAGATGGGCATAGGATAGACATTCCCATTCCAAAAAAAGAGAAATAGGAAAGGAGAAATGGGTGACATGACTAAAGCAAGTTCAAATCCTAGCAAGACAAATTTCATTGGATCTTAAGAATTAAGAATAACCCTCTTTGGCTTTATGTCCCACCTCCCAGACCCACTGGATTGGCAGAGTCATCTCTATGGCTCTTCAGGACAACCCAGCTCCTTTGGCTTCCTCATTTCCATCTGAAACTTCATCAGAGTTGCTCTTACTGTTCACATTTCCAGTGTGTAGCTCAAAATTCTTTTGGCCACTATGCATTACACAGTTCCAAAACCCCTTCCCTGTGTTTCGGTATTTGTTACAGCAGTACTCTTATAAAAGATAATTTCATGAGACCCTTTGATAATGACAGCGGAGAATATATTGCACAAGATAGTTTTAGAAAAGTTCCTATCATTTGCATATGCCCAGAACCTAGTGAGCACTGCAAGAATAAAATTAACTCAAACCTGAAAATATATAGATTTTAAATAAATAATGTCTCTCCAAGAAATAAGATCTATGCCTTCAGATTGATATAAAATTTGCATCACAAATTCTTTTTTACTTCCTTACTGATTAAAATTTTAAAATCAAATTTATATGTGCGTACAGTTAAGTGAGTCAATTAATCCTATAAAATTTATTAAGATAAAGCAAAGACTTCAGGTCTCCCCTTCAATTTGGGGAACGCTGGTTATGTTTATAGATGCCAACAGTTGACAAAATAAGGCAGAATTGATTAATTCCTCTTTTTTCTCTTTTCTCTAACATAAACAGCAACTTAAAACAAGAAAACATTTGTTAAGCATATTATACATATTCTTTATTAAACATAAAGAATAAATTATACTTTATTATAGGTTACGATTGGTATAGCCACTGTGTAAAGCAGGATGGAGTTACCTCAAAAAATTAAAAATGGAACTGCCTATGACTCAGTGATTCCACTTCTGGGAATTTATCCAAAAAGACCCAAAACATTTATTCAAATGGATATATGCATCTCTCTATTCATTGCAGTGTTATTTTCAATAGCTAAGATATGGAAACAGCCCAAGTACCCATCAGTAGATGTGTGGATAAAAAAGCTGTGGTACATTTACACAATGGGATACCATGCAGCTGTAAAAAAGAAGGAAATCTAACCTTTTGCAACAGCATGAATGAACCTGGAGAGCATTATGCTAAGTGAAATAAACCAGTCAGAGAAAGATAAGCACCATGTGATTTCACTCATATGTGGAATCTAATAAACAAAATGAACTAACAAGCAAAATAGAGATAGATTCATACATAGAGAGCAGGCTGATAACTGTCGGGGTGGAGCCTGGGTGAGAGGGATAGTGGGATCGAGCAAACAAGGACAAAAAAGAAAAATACTCATGGACATGGATAACAGTGTGGTGATTGTCAGGGTGGGGGTTAGGTGAAAGAAGGTATGCGGGGGGATAAATGATGATGGACAAAGACTTGGCTTTGGAGGGTGAACACACAATATGGAATACAGAGATGTGTTATAGAATTGAGCACCTGAAACCTGTATAATTATGTTAACCAGTGTCACCCCAGTAAATTCAATTAAAAAATAATCCAAGTTGAAATGCCAACTTGAAATAAAAAAGATGTAAAATGAAAACAACTTACCTTAGATGAATTTAAATGTTTAGCCCTTAACAATTTAAGGATGCTGAAGAAGCTTTCCCGGTTCATTTTAGAATTCTCTGATATTCTAAGCAACTACTGAAAATGAGAGAATGAGAGACATAGAGAAAGAGGAAGTATTGAAAATGGGTTAATGTTTTAATTTTTCAAAGAGAAATGTCTGGTTAAATTCTAATGACAATTTTTCAAAATAAAATTGATGAACATTTAAAAGCAACTAGAGTGGTCACTAAAAGCCAATCTGATTCACTTCTCTGTGAGTTCCTAGGGTATCCAGTGTAAAGGAGAGGATGATGGTGGCATTGCTTTCTTTCCTCTGCTCTCCTCAAAACCCTAGCTGTCATTAGCCCTCCGGCTTATCTAAGGACCTCTCATGAGACTACATGCTACATAGATAATATAGCTAGGTTTCAGCAACCCAGAAGATCAGAATATCTTTGTGAATAATATGGAGAAACGTAGGCTGAATGATAGCGTGGGCAGTGATCTTGTGATTGTTCAAGCAACCATTCCTCTTCCAGGCCTTCCCCATCTCAAAAGGTTACTACAGGAAAATGTCAACTATCAGTGCAACTTGAGTGAATCACAACTGTTGAAATTTTAGGCATTAGGGAGGAAAGGGGGAGATGTTTCTTGCAAGGGTATTTTTGGCACCCTCTCAAATAATATCAAGTTGGCAACTTCTTGGTTATAGTTCCCGAGTATAGTGTCCCTTGAGTAAATATTTTTAAAGCCACAAAATAAGCTTTGCAAGGAATGAGAAAAGCAAAACAAAGGACTGTTTCATATTTAAGATTTAAATCTCTGTTCTTGGACCAGTGCCTAGTTCTATCAAAACAGTGATATCCATCCAACAAATCTGTACAAACCATCCTGTAGTGAATATCCACAGAGATGTTGATTTTCAAAGCAAATTATTAATACATAATTAAAAACTACTTTATTCTTCTTATATTTCCTTTAAAAAGCTATTTCAAGAGTTTCATGTACCTGATAAGTGTCATCTCAGAAAAGCTTCTCATTTTCACCATGAGACGAATAGGAAGATGGTTTTATTTTATTGTAATACTTTTATAAATAATAAATAAAACCCTGCAGAATACATGAGATGACCCAGATAGGTGACTGTGTGGAAAAATTGGAAGAAAATCAAAATTTCTCATCTTTTAATTCTCATTAATTTTTTTTTAATAATGAACATTTTCCTTAAAATATATTATCTGGCCCAGGCCAGTTGCCTCAGTGGATAGAGCATCAGCCCAGCATGCAGACATCCCAGGTTTGATATTTGGTCAGGGCACACATGAGAAGCAACAATCTGCTTC
Source organism: Rhynchonycteris naso (assembly GCA_037038555.1). Lineage (NCBI taxonomy): Eukaryota > Metazoa > Chordata > Mammalia > Chiroptera > Emballonuridae > Rhynchonycteris > Rhynchonycteris naso. The sequence goes on along the minus strand of CM072996.1, from coordinate 104,246,453 downwards.
TTTCCCCCTCACTCTCCCTTGACTCTCTTTCTTTCCTTCTCACATCCAGTGGCTTGGTTGGTCAGAGCATCGGCCCTGGGAGCTGGAGATAGTTCGGTTGATTCAAGCATCGGCCCCAGACAGGGGTTGCCAAGTAGATTCTGGTTGAGGTGCATGCAGGAGTCTGCCATCTCCTCACCCCTCCTCTCATTTAAAAAATAATAATAAATAAATAATGAAATATATATCTGGAATAAATACACAATGATTCTTCACTGTGATATTTTGCTAGATTTATGGAAATCTTGCCTCTATACTCTGATGATTTAAAAGGAGAGAAGGCAGTTGAGTTCACTGTTTAGGGTGTTACTTTGGTTGTGCAGATTTAATAAATCTTCCCATGTTGTGGTTCAGCTTTATTTAGTTTTGTGCTCACCCAAACTCTTGAGAATAAACGAAACAATCCTCTCTCTAGTGCTATATTAGCTCAGTGCTGTGAATGAAAATTAAATGCAAATGCTGTCATTGCACTATCCCCTTGTTAATTTATCACATGTTTAAACACAGAAACATATTGGAAAACCTTGTTATTTCATAATCTTCAGATTTTTTGCATGATGATATTAAGAACAGAGTAATGAGTAAAGATAAGCCGATGGGAAGCACATGTCCACAGGGCAACTGGCAGTCGTCCCACAGCCATTAGTCTGTGGGATCTGGTGAGATTGCTGGAGTCAGCTTGCACTACAGCTGCATGACTGAGCAAAAAAAATGAAGGAAGGAAATAACCTCAGAGTTAAAGGAAACGATAAGAGCCCACGTTTGGGCCTTAATTAAGCTCTCAAAGTTTATTCGCTCTTTAAAATATGTGTTCTAATAAAACTTATGTTCTGTAGGCAGATTTTTAGTTGAAAGTTAGTAAGTAATCATCGTAATAAACAATCCAGAGTGCCAATTTCCAAGAGGGGATGAGGTTAGAGAAGCATTTTTTAGTATGTAGCACAAGAACTTGTCCCAAAGCATGGCCAATCAATATCCATGGACTTAGTTGATGGTGTGTGAGGGCAATTAAGGGAACTAAGTTGTTTAGTTGTTGATACACTGAGTGTAGAAATTCTAATTATAGCTGGAGGTAGCTCATCAACCGGGCAGGGACAGGCACTCAGGGATGGTCATATGAAGAGAGAGAGAGAGAAGAAAAAGATGTTGGAGGTTCTGTTTTGTCTTCTTTCTTAGCACATCTTTTTATACAAATGTGGAGTTCCAACTCATCGTATTTGGTCTTAAAACCTGTCTTGAACAAGCAGATACAACCCAACATGCAGTTAGACAACATTTCACAAATGGCTGTGCCCTAAACCTGTTTTACTTTATATGTCCATCCTGTTCTAAACTTTATTGGGTCTCTCTATCTCAACAATAATGTTTCAAAAATGGCTAGTCTTGTTTTCATAGATTTTATTTTTTACTTCAGAATATTGATGAGCTTGATTGCATGTTGTGCCACAGATACATTTTAAATTGCATTTTATTTATTTATTAAACTGTTGGTTCTCTGTGGTACCTGTCCTTCATTCTAAAAATTTAGCTAAAAAATCTGGATGACAAATAAAACATAAATGATTCCTAAGGGCAGTTTTTAAAAGTATTTGTTCCATCAAATTTCTATTAAAAATTTTTTTTCTGCTTACTTACTCCCCAATACTCCATTATCCTCCTACTAAGCAGTTGTCTCTGCAGCCTCATACCCTCATTTTCTTCCTCCCTCCCTCACTCCCTCCCTCCTTTCCTATTTTCCTTCCTTCCTCCCTCCCTCCCTTCCTTCTTTCTGCCCTTTTCTGCTGCCTTTTTTCCCATTTCTTTCCAACATGGTGGTGCCATATACAGCAATGCCTCAGTTTTCATCAATATAATCCGTCTGAAAACAATCCACGAAATCCAAAACCGACAAAAACTGAGGCAATTATTTCCATATGAATTAATGTAAATCCAATTAATTCGTTCTAGAATCCAAAATACATACCAAAAACACATTTATAGAGAATAAATGTAGTGTTTAATACTAAAACAAGAAATTAATATAAAATGAATATAAAAGACTAATGTAAAGAATAAATGAACATTTAATATGGCAATTACCTTTCTGAAGACTCTTCTTGGCATATGGAAGATGGCGAGGAGGGGAGAGAGGTGCAGATACTGTATACGCAGTAATCATTTACATGTGATTATAGTATTAGCACTCGCAATCAGTAAAAGAAAGCACAAAAACACTGGAAAGCAATGGAATTGTTTGGCTAGACCAGTGGTTCTTAACCTTTTTTGAGGTACCAAATCCGCCAGTTTCATATGCGCATTCACCGAACACTTCTTTAGTGATAAATAAAATATAATTTTTTTCCAAATTCAAGACATAGGTATATGTTTTTTTACTGGTGCACAAAATGAACCGTGCATGAACATCACCTTGCTCAAAGAACAAAACCAACTAAGTGTATGAACTCACAACAAATTACAGTATTTCTTTATTCTGGCCTCTCCGGCAGAGGCTTCTCCGAACCCCTGAGACCGACTCATCGAACCCCTAGGGTTCGATAGAACCCAGGTTAAGAACCACTGGGCTAGACACACGGGGTGATGCTCACACAATGAGAAACATAGCCACACAGAGCAGGAGAATGTGTGGGTCGCCCTTTGTTTTCTCAAAATTAGCAGCAAGGTCATGTGGGCACGCTGATGAAATCCAAGGCAACCCACTAAAACCGAGACAAAATTTTCATGGAAAAAATAGATGAAAATCGAAACCAATGATAACCAAAATCAATGAAAACCCAAGGCATTACTGTACTAAGATGAGCAAAATTGAGAGAAAGAGAAAGCTTTGGAAATAAAGAGTTCATGTGTAGACAAGGTCATGTTTGACATGAAGATCAGATTAATAAGCAACCAAATATCATGCAGCAATAGAAAAGAATGAAATCTTGCCATTTGGGACAATGTGGATGAACATAGAGGGTACTATGCTCAGGTTATAAGTCAGAGAAAGACAAATTCTGTGTGATTTCACTTATATGTGGAATCTAAAAGAGCAAAATAAATGAATAAACAAAACAGATATAGATCCATACATATAGAAAACAAGCTGATCTTTGTCAAAGGGGAGATTGTTAGGGGGATAGGAATGCAAAACATAGTTAAAGGTAAGTTTGAAATGTCCTCAAATCTCCAAGTGATGATGTCATGGCGCTGGATATCTAAAATAGGAGCTGAGAGGAGGGGATTGGGCTATTGATATAAGTTAATTGGAAAGTAAGAGAGAATTAAAGTGTTTAAACCACAAGAGTCATTAAAACCATTTAAAGAGTAAGTGCAGTTAGAGAAGAGAAATGGCTAAAGACCACACCCCAAGCATTCTAACATTTAAAGGTCAGAAAGAGAAAGAGGAAAAATAATATTTAAATGTAGTAATATAATTTTATTTTAAAGACTCTACCATCCCTGCTTTTTTTTTTGGAGTTGGCATGGGACGTGGTCATCTCTTTTTAGAACCTTTAAAAATTTGCTGTCTAAAGTCTAGACAATATCTGATTCAAGTTGTTTGGTTCGGTTCTGTGAAGTGGATTCATATCAGTGTTGGTTGTGAGGCCTTTTCTTAGGTAACGGGACTCCCCAAGATTGAGCCAAGAGAGGAATGTTATCAAGTACCAAAACTACAAAGGTGTCAGGACAGGTCAGGTGAAAATATAAAACGTGATATAGAAATGAGACAGGGGTGTCTGGAGCTGAGAGTCTTACAAAAGTTGAAAGGTAAAATGGGCCGGAAGTGATACAAAGATAATAATACTGGTAAGGTCAGAGAAGCCTGTCTGACATGAGGCTGGTAAGTTAAAGCTTCTTCAAGAATCAGTCTCCTGAGCACATCCTGACATATGCCTTTTATGCTGTGTTTGAAACAGCCAAACCTCATCAGGCAAAATCTACTCTACCTTTTCTAGCATTTCTCTTTGTAAAGTGTAAAGTCATCTTCTCTCAAACATTCTCACTTTTAATTCTGATCATTGGAATCATGTCTACTGCTTCCTTCTAAAAGGCAGACTTGGATTCAGATTTTATTCATGTGACTGTCAGCTAGCCACCAGGCGCTGGACTGGTCACTTGCATATACATTAGCTCTTTTAGAGATTAAGTTGTCATCTTGGCCAAGCCAGAAGTCATGTTAATAGCTTATTCTGCCATAGTCTAAAAGCTGTGTGTAAATTTCCTAAATCCTCTTGTGTGAAATATTTGCTTAATAGTTTATCTCATCTGGAATATTTGAAAATTTAGTCCTGTATGATTTAGATGTGGTATTAGAGGAGGTCTTCACAGCTACTTTTCTTCTGTTATGCAGAGAAGGGCACGTCTGACATGATATGGCAAGTCACATGGCCAGGGAAAAATAAATTGCAAGCTATGAACAAACAAATAAGAAATCAAGTCATAAAATGAAAGAGCTCTGGAAATGTGGGCAAACACTGTTACTGTGGAGAGATCTGAGTCTGGCTTTAATATTATTGAGGAGAAGCCTGAGTCGAACATTAAATTAGGCAGAGGTTGGGCTAAGGTATGCAGGTGATCCTGCCTCTGGGACCAGGTGTCCATTCCTGTATTACTTGACCCTTAAGGCCCTTAATGAAATAGCAGGTTCAGAGAATTCTTTTCAAAAAATTTAAGCACCGAAAGAACATAATACACTTATTCATCATGGGCAATGCTTTATATCTTTCCCCTCGGCTTCATTTTCTAACTGTACCGTTTCATTTCTGACTACCTTGTCAGACACGGAAACTTAAGTGTGTTTCTCTAGTCTCTGTTCCGCATCTATTTTCCAGTAGGATGCATGCTGGTTATTTTATCACGAACTGGTACCATGTCTTTAAACCAGAACACATAAATAAATCAATGGTTACCCACTACATGGTGTAGACTCTCAATCATAGTCCCTACAGGGAGTGCATCTGGTCATCTGGAGCGATGAAATGGGCAGGGAGATCCGCCAAGCTTCCTTAATGCCATTTCCCAGATCGAGATGCCAGGAGAGTGAGTATCACCAGCTCCCATTCTATGCTTCTCCAGTTTCCTTCATGGCAGTGATGCTGTTGTGTACAGCAGGTGAACCCACATGACGACGGGCAACTGGATGATTTATTACCTGACCAGGCTCAGTAGGAGGCACAAAGTGTCCATGGAGCTTAGAAGCTCTGACATGCGCAAGCGTGAGTTAATTCCTTTATATAGAAGTTCTATTCTTCCCCTTCAGGACAATAATATTCTTTGTCTCTAATAGAAACTTTGCTCAGAATACTCCCAAGAGCAGTAGTTTCCAATTTTGGATATTCACTAGAATCTCCCAGGGAATTTATAAAAGTCAGCCCTGGAAAGCTCCCAGGTACCTGCGTTTTGCTGCCAGCTGGAACAACACACTGCTCTAGTCCCTCTCCCAGGTGCCAACTAAGACGATCAGGAATAAGTTTGTCTATAATCACCATTTAGTTCTTAATTTGCATTTTCTTAACATCACATAATTATGATTAGATGGGAGCAACCAGGAGTGGAATATGGACAGCTGAGCTTGAGGAAGACATTTTTGCCTCTACTCGGTTAAACTCTTTTTGTGTTCTTGGCTGCTCTCAGTCTTGAGGTTAAAAGAATGCAAACCACTCCATATTTCTGCCAGTGTGCTCTTGTTTTGTTCTTCTCTTCCCACAAGGTCTGGCTCTCTCTCTAGAAATTCTGGCGGATCTACAACATTTATCCAGAATTTACTGCTTAATGCTTTGATGCCTTTCCCACCTCTTAAATATTTAACTTCCCCCTCTTCTCAATAGTAGATAATATTTTACAAAACTGAGCCTGATGGGGAAAGGGAATGAAAGAAATTTTGGGTGATGAAAGGGTTGGTGATTTAGAAAATGTCTGCGCTTTGGTCAGTGATAGAGGTGGTTATCACCAGGTGGTGAGAGGCGAAGGGAGCTTGGGCATGCTGCTCAGGAGAGTGGAGACGGCTCCTGAAATTTCTGCTCAAAAGTTTGCATCAATGCCAACCAGGACCTTAATCAGAATTGGCCTCAAAATCTACAACTCTTTATCCCTGGGAGAAACTGGCCTGCTTTGACCTGCTGATTTCAAATTAGGTCAAATATTGTTGGCGTCCTGAGGCTTCCAATTCTATCTGGGATCTCAACCAATATTCATACTGAAGCCACTTATACCAGAAATCCCTTTGAAACATCAAAGTTAGCTCATCCCTTATGCCTCAGACATGTTCATTTCTGTGGTTATCTTTTGCCTGGCGTCATGATCTGCACTTCTCATTATGAAATAGGACCCAAACTCCACTGCCTCTTCTATCCAAACTTCTTTCCATGATAAACGAGCTCTCCTATATCCCCACTTTCTTTACAGATTGCTCTCGCTTCTTTACTAGAACTATAATGTGGCTTTCCCTTGAATGTGTCAAATGCAGTTGAAAGATGTTATGAGTTTACTGCCTTCTCTACAAAATGCACCCATGATTCCATTTTTCTTCCACCTTTATGAAAGAAATATTCTTCCTTTCTGAGGAGTCCACCAGCCCGGCCAGTACCAATGCTGAGGTGAGATCAGCTTGGCCACACCACATCCCAAACTAGCAATGGCTCTGGGAACGCTTGAAACAGGAGCCTCTGTCTGGAATGATGTCCTCCATCCCTCTTTATTCCCATCATCTATTCTTATATATGAATCCCTCATGCTAATTAAAGTTATAGGCAACAGTTTTGCCATCATCCTCACCAACACAAATCCTACTATTATCTTGGCTATATTTGTAAGGACATTTTGCTTGCAAGCACAGAAGGGTGGAAGTTTACACACTATATTTAACATATACCAAAGTAGAATTGTTTATATATTTTTTAGTTGAGCTCATTTTGTACTCTAACCTCCATCTTGTGCATAGTGGGGGAAAGAAAACCCTGAAGACAAAACTCCTAAAATCTTAAATTTATCCTTTTGAAGTATAGAAGCCTTTAAACTTTAAAAAGTATCTTTTATGTTGTTTCATAGCCATCATTTGGATAAGTGGTCTTTCAAGTCAAAGTTATACTCTTTCTCAGGACAATTTCTTACCTTTCCTAAGAGGACTTCTCGCCTCTCCTCCTGAGAGAACCAGGGCATAGGGAGATGGACGTTAACAGACTCCCTTGCATGGAGGCAGGGGCTCCTGTTTCAAGCGTTCCCAGAGCCATTGCTAGTTTGGGATGTGGTGTGGCCAAGCTGATCTCACCCCAGCATTGGTACTGGCCAGGCTACCGCTGATCACCCTGGTTCTTTGGCAAAGGTGTCCTGGTATCCATGTAAGTCATTGGCACCCTCCACAGACGTCATTGCCATGGACCCAGCATTCTGTGGCCTCTCATCTGTACCCTGTGCCCAATTCTGGTTTATGGGTTCTCTCAACACCTCTGTGTACCCTTTGGGGGGCAAGACAGGAGAACCTCAGCGGCTTCCTCTGCACCCTGCTGGAGTATGGCTGCTGAGCTTCCAGTGGCCAGTTTCCTCAGCCTCTTCCAGTCCTTTGTCACATGGTCTTTGTACAGACTTCCAATCAGAAGCTGAAACACACGCTTCCCTCTGCTTTTAATTCCTCTTTCAAATTCTCTGATTTCTGTGGGTATTTCTGCCTTTTGTACTTTCCTTTCTCCTTATCTTTACTTCTCGAAAGAATGGCTTGCACTCCCACCATGTTACTGACACTGTTCTAAGACTCCCAGTGGGTGCCTGAACCATGGAGTACTGTGTAGAGTACCAAACTCTGCATATGGTACGTTTCTTCCAATACTTATACATAAATTTTACAGCTTCTCTTTGGCATATCCAAATTGCCAGCATCATTACTCTTGAACTTTCAGGACGTTATTAAAGAAAAGAAGAGTTTTTTAACACAAGCACCACAATTTCATGCACACTGACCTGGTAATCAAGGCAGCTACTAGGTGACTAATGGGTGTGCAGTCCATGCAATGTGAATGTGCTGGACAAAGGCTTGAATCATGTCCCAGGTGGGATGGAGTGGACACATGAGATTCATGACACTACTCAGAATGGCATGCATTTTAAAACTTGTGAATTATTTAGTTCTGGAATTTTCCATTTAATATTTTTGCACTTCATTTGACTGTGGGCAACTGAGACTGCAGAGAGCAAAACCACAGATAAAGGGGGAAACTGTACCAATTTGTCAATTGTCTGCCAGTCATCGTTTATGCATGCATGCATGTATGCATACATGTATGATTATATGTATCTATCATCTAGCATAGTCTATATCTATCAATCAGCCACCATGATTTATCTGCAATGAAAACTGGTCCTCCCCAAATTTATACACAGCTAAATGTAAATGCAAATAAAAATTTAGAAGTAGGGTAAGTATACATTTTTATATGAATTTAAATTTTTTGTATGAGTTTAATTTTATTTAGAAAATTAAATTTAATGGGGGGTGACATTGATCAAAAAGAGTACATAGGTTTCAGGTAAATATTTTTTTATAATGTTTGAGCTGTTGATTGTGTTGTGTGCCCATCACCCAAAGTCAAATCATTTTCTGTCACGTATATTTGTCCCTCTTTACTTCCTTCCCTAACATACATTCTCATGATGGAGAAAATAACTAAGTATATAGCTTGTAAAGACCCACATTGTAATTTTGTTGCTATAATTAAGACTCAAATGTGTTACCAATATTTGGGTAGCTAAAGTAAAAATAATACTAGATCAGTTATCTAATTCTTTTTATCAGGGAAACCAAAGGAATTTTCACATTTTAAGTCATAAACTCTGATTAGTGGCTGCTTTGTGTTGAGGAAGCTTTGCCTGTCTTTCCCTTTAACATATAGATCAACTTAAATTGGCCCTTTTGACCAATTCTCTCTCTTCTAAGGTAAATCTTTGAGTATTCAGTGCTCTTTGAGCATTTAAAAAGTCGTTTCTCTAAAAAAAAATTATTTTCAATTTTTCCTGGTCTGGCCATCTCACTCATGGGACCCATGTTCCCTGTCTGGGGCAGCCCCGGCCATCTGTTTGTCCCAGAGCTGTTTCACAACCTTGTCTCTCTTAAAGCTCTGGTTTCCTTAAAACACAGCATTTTAAACCATCAAACTAGATTTAATGCAGATTTATATGTGTCAGGGATTTTAGCTGGGGTCTAAGTTGTGTTCTCTTTTAGACTCAGACATGCCTAGACAAGTTCATGGGTCCACTGGGGCGGGCTCACCAGGGCTTTATTTCATAAATGATGGGCGAGTCCTGGATAGAGAGCAGCACTTGCATTAATGTCAGTGATGGGATGTGAAAGACTCATTAATAGTTATTTGTGAATGAAGCAAACATAGCCGTCTACAAAGAGGATGCTTGTTAGCATCCATTTAGACAGAATTAGATAGTAGCGTCTCCTGGCATACAAGCAAGGAGGCTGTGCACACGGAATTCGCCGCGGCTGTGCCAATCCCGCCACTGGGAACAAAGGTGGCAGTGGTGTGCCAGTACAAAGGCCTCTCAGTCTGGTGTGGCAGTGGGGAGTCCAGGCTTGGGTGCCAGGCAGACCTAGATTGCAATCCTGGCTCTGTTCCTTTCTTATATATAGCTTCGGGCAACTTCCTTCACCTCTCTTGAATTAAAAATAAGGTATGTGTAAGTGACATATAATAAGTATATGTACTGGCATATAGCGAGTAGTCAATAAATGTCAGTTGTTTATATTATTGTTATCAATATCACGAGAGCAGACATCACCATAAAAATGAGGAGCTAGGGAGGAGAAAAATGACAAGCAGCAGGAGATGCAAGATGCAAGGAGGGCAGGGGGCTTTGGGGACCTCAGGCGAGGCACACTTTATGGGCTTTGTGAACTAACTGAGGCAGGAAGTCTGAGGAGGTGTACAGAGAGCTGAAGGGTCCTGTGTGGTCTCATTTCCTATCCACGGGCTCAGCAATGCGCTAGTTTCTTCATATCCATTAAGTTGAAAAGCCTTTGTATAATATGGAGACTTTTTGTTTATTTGTGTAGGTTTAGACTGTTTCTGAGTTTGGGCTTTATCCTGCACACACTGTATAATCTGTTAATACTGTGAAACCATACTTGAACTCTGTATAATATTTTATAGAATTGACTATTCTCTCTTTCTTGAAATTGTCTCCTCACTGGGCTTCTATAAAACCAGTTTCTCCTGTTTTCTTCTTACCATTCAGGCCTTTCCTTCTTGGTTTTCTTCCTGCGAGTTAAGTTCCTTTTTTCCCTCTGGGGTTCCTCCCGCTTTGAAACTCTTAATTATCCATATTTCCCAGGACTATGTTAGCTCTTCAGTCATTTCACCTTTTAACGATCTGATCTCTGGTATATTCAAAATGCGTGGCTTAAAGCATCATTTATAGGTGTATAATTTGCAAATCTCTGTTTAGAGCAGTGGTTCTTAACCTGGGTTCTATCGAACCCTAGGGGTTCAATGAGTCGGTCTCAGGGGTTTGGAGAAGCCTCTGCCCTGTAGGCCAGAATAAAGTAATACCATAATTTGTTGTGAGTTCATGCACTTTGTTGGTTTTGTTCTTTGAGCAAGGTGATGTTCATGCATGGCTCATTTTGTGCACTAGTAAAAAACCATATACCTATGTCTTGAATTTGGAAAAAAAATCATATTTTATTTATCACTAAAGAAGTGTTCGGTGAATGTGCATACGAAACTGGTGGGTTCGGTACCTCAAAAAAGGTTAAGAACCACTGGTTTAGAGCGCAGATCCTTTTCTTAAGCTAAAGGATTTATGTACCTAACCATGGCGGCTCTGGCAAAGATGTCTTAAACAGAATTGTTGGGACTGAGCTGCACGTATTGAAACAAACAGGGGGATTTCCATTAACAGAGGTGCCCACATGGCCCCTGACATGTTTGAGCACAAGGTCTAGATGGAAGCATCTTGGTGGGTAATGTACAGACGTTGGACCCGAGAGCTAGGTCAAATGATTTTTACTTCTTGTCACTCGCCTAACCATAGGTAAGTTACTTAACTCCAGAAAACCTTCATTTTTGTCAACTTGAAGAGAGGAAGGATATATACACTTTTAATTTCTTTTTGCCTCTTAGCCCACCAGACTTTTCAAGATGTATACACATTCTTTTGTTATTAGATTTTTTAAACATATTTTACTGAGTTGTAACCAATATATATTATATTAGCTTCATGTGTTCAATGCAATGATTCATTAATTGTGTACATTACATAATGGTCACCACAAGAAGTCTCATTAATGTCTGTTACCATATAGTTACAGATAATTTTTGTGATGAGAACTTTTCAGATGAATTCTGTCTTAGCAACTTTCAAATATACATTACAGTATTATTAGCTATAGGTGTTATGTTATATGTCATTAGATTTCTTTTTTTTCTTTTCTTTTTTTTTTTTTTTTACAGAGACAGAGAGTGAGTCAGAGAGAGGGATAGATAGGGACAGACAGACAGGAACAGAGAGAGATGAGAAGTATCAATCATAATTTTTTTGTTGCCATTGTGACACCTTAGTTGTTCATTGATTGCTTTCTCATATGTGCCTTGACCGCGGGCCTTCAGCAGACCAAGCAATACCCTGCTGGAGCCAGCGACCTTGGGTCCAAGCTGGTGAGCTTTTTGCTCAAACCAGATGAGCCTGTGCTCAAGCTGGCAAGCTCAGCATCTCGAACCTGGGTCTTCCGCATCCCAGTCTGATGCTCTATCCACTGCGCCACCGCCTGGTCAGGCTACGTCATTAGATTTTATATGTTAGATGTTAGATTTTCTTTTTGAAGTATTTCATTTTGTAGGTGAGAAGGCTCTGTGTACAATTATGAGCATGTGGAGTAGTACTTTTCCTTGGCACTATTTCATTTTAAATCACCTCTTCCCTGTTGATTTAATCCAGCTTTCTAGAGCACGCATTGTTCTGTTACCTTGGAAACCCAGCTTTCATACCAGTGGTTAGAAAGTCCCATGGTTGTCCATTATATTCCATCACTTTCTTACCCTTAAGGAAGCAAGTATCCAACATATTAGAGTCAGCCTATAATCTATAGCAATTTTTTACCCACACTTTAAAAAGTGTTGTGCGTTTTCATTCCTAAATTGTCTTACAGATTTTTGGGGGGAGAGTATGGAAGCAGAAAATTTCCCTCACAGTTTTCTCTGAATGCTAGTTTTTGTGTGGTCTCTAGTTTTTATGACCAAGAAGTTTATTTTCTGTTGAAAAGATAAACAATCCAATGATGCTCTCTTCTCTTCAGCATGTCTGCTTCAGCCATTCAAGGTAGATGGAGATGCTGTCCCTCTGGAGTTGCTGCTATGTTCCAACAATGACTTACCATATTTTTCACTCCATAAGATGTACCTGACCATAGGACACACCTAGGGTTTTAAGGAGGAAAATAAGAAAAAAATATTCTGGACCAAATGATGTATTAAAATATTTAATAAAATACCATATTTTTTGCTCTATAAGATGCTCAGACATTTTCCCCTCCATTTCTTGGGGGGAAAAGTGCGTCTTATGGAGCGAAAAATACGGTATGTTGAAAATAATTTTCCCCTGCCATCTTCCAATAATATAAGCCGGTGTTTCCTTTCCTTACCACTCTGCTTTCTTAAAGAGTCTAGATTCCTTGACCTCAGTAAAAGACCTTTCATATCAGCCAGCCTGATGCTATTCATTGCTAAATCTGTATGTTTCTTCTGGCCCTAAGCTTTATAAACGTATGGTGGTCTACAGATGTATGTGTCTGCCCCATGGTTCTTCAGGAAAATTCTTTCTTCACTTTTAATTATTGCTATATGAAAATATAGATATTGGTAAACAAAATAAAACATGAAATTAAAAATAATGTTCCATTGGGACATGTCATTGAATCATAGGCTTCCATTTCCTCACATACAATGGGCATAGGCTAACAACTTATTTCCTGTTTGATGAAAAGATTCTTATAAAGATTTGATTAGGAAAAAAATGAAAAATTACTTTATCCTCAGAAAAGAATATGGAAAGAAATAAGAAATGCTGGGTATATGTCAGCACGTGACAGAGCCTTTCACAAGTCCAGGGAAGAATTACCATATTGCCCTGCCCTGGCCATGTAAGTTTTTTATTATTCAAAAACTCCAGAATGTTTGTGGAGCTTCCACATATGTCTTTTATTTCTGGCATCTCAAACTTTCTCAAGCTGTAAGGCACTTTCTTACATACTTGTGAGACAGAGCTGTCTCCTCTATTTTTTCTTTTTTCTTGACAGGTTGTTCTGTCACTTGAGAGGTAGAGGCCCCTTCCAGATTTGCTTGTTCTCAGCATTAGCTGGAGAGGACTTTTCCATGTTATATGTTCATGCTTTCCTACTCCACATGCCTAGATCCATACTTGGAAGGCAGAATGACAATGTGAAAAGAGCACTGGACTGGTCGCAATCCAGGAGGTCAGTTCTAGACATAGTTCTAGCTGTCCGTAGCTCATGAACGTTCACATTCCATTTAATCTATCTGTGTCTTATATTTGTTATCTCACTCTCCTTTGTATGCCTTATTCTCTCCAACATAACACCTGATCCAAACGTCCACTCAAATAAATCTAGAACTGAATTGAAGCAAAGATTATAAGTGCTGTGTGAACAGGTGAGGTTAGTTCTAAAAGAGACATGATATGAATATACATAAGGTAATATTATATACTTTAGAATTAAAACTAAGTCAGGTTGCCAATTTATAGTCTTTATTTTTGTTAGTTGATTATAGCATACTTGGGTCAATTTTGATCATATTTAAAGCCAAAATGATTCTCTAAATTATATTAGAATTAAACATTTGTTACTGTTAAAAATAACTAAAATTCAATAATTATAATTTTCCAATTTTGTTTTTCTTACCTTTCATTAATGGTTATTACAGCGTTGCTTAAGGATCATAGCTGCCTAGAGTTGACCAAATTTCTTTCAGCCATTTGCCTCAACATTTGTAGAAATAGCAAAAGGAGAAGGCAATGTGAAAATAATACTTAATAATGGTTATAATCAGTTTTCACAAGGCACCAATGAGATATATTTTATTTAGTGGCCAAGAGTAGCCACCAAACTAGGAAGATTTTCTTTAAAATTATTCTTACATAAGAGGTTATATTTCAAAATATGTTTGGGTGATGATCAAGCAAATAATACAGTGTGTCCGTAAAGTCATGGTGCACTTTTGACCGGTGACAGGTCAAAGTGCACCATGACTTTACGGACACACTGTAGAAGGATACCATAGAAACAATAAGGGCTATGAAATTGTCCCTAAATGCTCAGTTCACAAGAGATTGTTGCTCTTTGTACTAATGAACAAAAGGATTATATTTGAAGAGAAGAAGAAAAGACACTGTTCTGGTCAAACAAAATCAATTCCACCAAATGAATATTCTGAGCATGTGAATTTTGAGCATGTGAATAATTCTTCAGTGCTAATTATACTATGAACTTTTTTAATACCATGACATTGCAATAGTCCACAGTAAATAACACTAAGAGTTTTTTCTGCCTTAAAGCCTGGTAATAACAGTAGGATCTGATGTACAGTTAAAAAGAAAGAGAGAGAAAGAAATGAACAGATCTTTTTGCCTCGATCCCCACCTTTGACACTTTTCCCTTTAATCCATCTCCCATTTCACACCTTCCTGCCAGCAGGCAGTGGTATGGCACAGCCTCAGACTAAGGCTCCAGGCAGGATTTATCCTCAAAATTAATCATTGCTGGGATAATCTTGCCCAGAGTCACCCTTCATCAGAACCTCTGGGAAGCTAGAATATTACACTCATTCGACAAATATTTATTAAGTGACTATTATGTACCAGATACTGTGAAACCCTAGAAAACAGGAACCTTTATGTAATGCACCCATATAATGTTGGGCTGCCCACCATTCCTTTATAGCTCTCAACAGCCTCATAATTTTATTTTGGGGAATTATCTCTCTGCCATGGGTGTAGTGTTGCAGGGCAGAAAAATTGAGATTTATATCTCTTCCTGTGGAACTCAGTGGAGCTAGCACCTGTCTCCTTCACCTTGTCTGCCCAAAAGTCATATGACCTTTGCTCAGCCCATTGGAAGGTCTTTAGTCATCCTGTGATTCTTAATTGAATTAAACAAAGAAATAGTCTTTGGCATTCACTCATGATGACATGGATGTCACTATAGTAAGAGGCCACTGCTGATATTTCTTTCTCAGCCTTCCAAACTCCTTCTTGTCCAGAAAGAAGCCTTCTGTCAATTCTGTGACTTGATTAATCCTACCCTCATGTTCTTCCAATACATTTCTTATATTTAAGTCAGGGAGAGCTTGTTTCAGCTGAGGGCCCTGCCTGATGCACCCCAGCCCAGAGACAGTGAGCAATCTGACATCCCCAGAGCTCCAAGGTCCTCCGTTGCTTTAGATTGCCCCAAACAATGGAAGATCACCCTGGCTTGTAGACATACCTCAGCGTACCCAAGACGTACCAGACTCTGGATGATGACGGTTCAGTTTCATGGGCGTCATAAGAACTCAGGCAAATTCATTCAACAAATTTGTTTTTAATGAAGGAGATAATAAGGGACTAAAGGCCCTGTGTACCAGCAGAAGGATGGAGGCAGAGGTGAGAGTATGCCTTCCAAGGTGGGTCTGTGTGAGAGGAAAGAAGAGCAAAGCCTAGCTCAGCCTCGGGTGAAAAGGCTCTTAGGAAGTGAACACAGACATTGCAATATTTTCTAGATGAGACAGAGAGAAAAAAATGATAAATGTAATTCCCACACATCTTGAGAGGATTGTGTGGGAAAGTAAAGGAGATAACTGCTAAATTCAGACAGTGACATGCCCAAGGCCTCGCCCCTGGGAGACCCATGAGCCTGTCAGCAATCACGCTTCCTTGAGAACTGCTCAGTTATACAGAGGCTCCCTTATCTGCCCACACACAGACACTCCTGGCCATCCTTGTTCCAGGCCAGATCCTACAGTGGTTTGGTTAAGGATAGGGTCCTTCCATGGCCTCACTTGTGTGTATGTGTGTGTGCCTATAGGAGGCAGACACACACACACACAGATATAGAAACTCAGACACACACAAACACACACAGAGACAAAGAATGAGAATGTGTATGAGGAAGAGACAGAGAGAGATGGAGAGTGGGCTAAGTCATAACTTCTCAGGACTTCAGTCTCTTTCCTTAGAAAGCTCCCTGTGGAATTTCTTATTCAGTCTCCCCAGATGGTCCCTTTTCCCTGCCCCTCCCTTGTTGCCTACCTGTATATTTCACCTGCTCCTCCATACCCAATATATTTGCCTCTCCCTTTAGCTCTTGTCTCCAGGACTTTCCTTTACTCTTTGGGGGACTTAGGCAATTCTTGCTCATTTCTTCTGCGAACTAACTGATTATCCCAATATATTGTTCCACGAGAAAGCCATTCTGGAAATCTAATTTTCCTACTAAGAACTGCATAGCCAATTTGGGAGCTTCAAACATCTGTAATACCAGGAAAACTTTAGGGACTTAAAAAGCACCCCTCTGACATATACAATTTTCAAAACCATATAGTTTCCAGAGTGAATGTCTTCTCATTTTAGGTATTTTTATCTTCTCAGTGCAGTTTCACAGTAGCTTTTCCTTACCATTCTTTTCAAAGTATTTCTTTGCGGTTACTGATTTTTAGCCTTGCTGTCTTTACAAAGCTGCTTTGCCGAGGACTGTTGATTTCAGGCCATTTCAGCTGCATGAGTTATGCAAGTGTGAAAAACTTTTTTTACTCTAAAAAAAGATCTCCAGCCTATTTTTTGTACTCATCATAAAGGGAAAAGGATAAAGAGCAATGTTGGGCATTGGTGGAGTCTTTGCAAAGAGGAAGAGATTAAGGAATTTAATATCTCAAATCAATATCACAATCCAAGTGAGGAATGAAGGATAGGTGACAAAACAAAGCTTTAATTTATGCAGAGAACTACATTTTTATTGCATTTATATTTACATTTTTATTAGTCTTGCCTTTTTTTTCTTGCTTCTTTACATATTTAAGGAAACCCAAAATATTATACTGTGTTGAAGAGTAAGAAGTTATATAAAAAGCTAGATAATACAATGTGTCTGCAGTATGAAATAAATATCAAGTTTTAAAGTTTCCTTTTGGTCAGTTAATAGTCCTCCAGTAAGTGAATTGTATTATGAGCACTCCACTCCTTTGAGAAATTTAGTAGAAGTTGAGGGGAATTTAAAATGTAACTTCTATCTTTAAATACTGTGTCTCAGTGTATGTATGTGTGTACACACACATTTTTAAATGAAACCATACACATATGTGAGGCTCAATATATATGAACTATTACTTAGGAAATGTCTAGGCATCACTGACTATCCTGATGTCTCTTAGAAACAAAATGTCTGTTTCTAATAAACTTATCGATACAAATGCCAAATGAAACAAAATGTCACAGGCAAGACACAGAACCGACTGAAGATTTTGTTCACTATTTTACCAGTAGTTTTTTTCCCATCTCTGGCATTGCTTCTGTTGATGAAGAACGTGTTCTCTCACACTTGATTGTGGAATGCTTACCTATCAGAGGTAGAAACAGCACAGAGAGGCATCCCTGTCATGTGGGCTCCCTCTTCTTTGTTTATCTGCAGAAATTTAGCTCTTGATCTCCTCTCTCCTCTCCATGGTGGCCATTGCAAAGCGGGCAACGGCTCTCCACCCAAAGAATCATGGAGTTCTCTTACAATCTGTCTCTTTATCAGTGAGGATCATTTGGCTGCAAGTAACACAGTTCCAGCCAATAGAAACTCAGAAATAAAGGCCTTGAATTTTCCTACAGAGTGAGAAGTCTAAGAGTAGGTAAGACTAGATTTGGTAAAGAAGCCCAAGGCTCATATCCAGAAACTAGAGTTTTCAATCTTCTCTGCCATCCTCAACTTGTTCAGGATTTGTTCCTTAAGCTCCAAGATAGCCATTGAGGAAGCATTATGGCTTCATGATATCATGTTGATTCAGAGAATGGGCTGGAGGGAAAGAGCTGTCCTTGTGTCAGGGACACAAGCCTACCAGATAGCCTCCGTATTAGACTTCCCTCTGGGACTCTTTGGCAAAAACTGGTTCACATGTCTCCCTATCCCCACCCCCACCCCCATAGCTGCACAGAATATTGGCCAAATGATTAGCCAAGGAAAACAAGGTTGCTATGATTGGATTAGACAACCCAGAGTCATCTCCTGGGTTTGGGGACGTTGCCACAGCCTCCTCCCTCAACCTTGATTCTTTTGGCAAGGAAGAAGCGGGAAGGGATGGGAAGGGCTGTTGAGTAATGAAGTTCTGCCACTTTCCCAGGCTGATATGGCATCGCCATGACTCAGCAGTGAGACTCTTCTGGACGTTCCAGCCCTCTAATTTAAAAAAACCCCTCCTAATTATAGATTTAGAGAGAAAGGCAGGTTTAACTCACCATTTCGTAGCTTGTCACATAATAATTTCCAACTTTATATTTCTGTGCTTTCTCAGCTCTCTCTCTTTTTAAACCTAAGAGGTTCCAGCTTTAAAATATGTCTTTATCTTTTTTATTTTCTTTTTTCTTTCTGTATCACTGATTCACTCTGGTAAAAATTAAAAGGAAGAAAAAAAATCTATCTATATGGTAACTTTTGGTTATTTTGTCTAATGTCAGAACCTGTCAGCTTCTGCCGGAGTAGTTTGTGATGTAGGGTGTCTGTGTTTTCTTATTTCTTCTTTTAAACACTCCGCTGGTTGTCTCACTTTCCCATAAATGTTTAACTAATATGATAATGATCCTGCCAGAATTTATTTCTCATTAGAGAGTTCATTTTTCAAAGAGCTTTGTCACTATTTAAAAAATTGTATTTTAGCCTGTTCATTAAAAAAAGAAAAACAGTTCTGAATTCAATTTTGTATAATGGTTTTTTCACTGATAGAAAAAAGGATTTTTTTAAAATAAAGGTATTTTACATTACTTATATATTCCTGATAAGTTGGAAAGTATAAAACTATCCATTTAGACTTGACTTTTTTTTTTAACAGTTAATGATTTATAAACAATTAAAAATGTTGACAAACTGGGAAGTTACTAACATTCAAGGGTGCTGTATGATGTTTACAAATTAGTAATTTGCCACCAATATAATATATTTCATCTAGTGAACAACTCTCAATATTTCTGCAATCCAAAATGAAGAAAAATAAAATGTAAATGAAAAATGTTTGAAATGAGTAATTCTTTATCTTTTTTGTTTTAGTGGTTTTCTCATTTGGATGTTAATTTTTATATCTTCTCTCATCATTTATTCACCTTCAATTTAACTATCATTGCTAAGTGAATCATTGGTTCTTCTATTCATTGTCTCATTGCTTTAATTAGCTGAAATCAAGTATAGGTGTCATAATTGGTTCTCATATGACAGTTCATGAAGTAGCTGGTGTTGAAGAGAGAAATGTGACTACAGAAGAAGATCCAAAATTGCCCTTTATGATGATTTAACATTTTATAAATGAAAGTTTTTTTGCCCTGGCTGGTTAGCTCAATTGGTTAAGAATGTTGCCCTAAAACCACAAGGTCGTGGATTCGAATTCCAGTTAGGGCACTCACGGAAAGCAACCAAAGAATGCATAACTGAGTGGAACAACAAACAAATGCGTTCTTTTCCCCTCTCCTCTCTCTTCTTCTGTGTCTCTATAAAAATTAGGCCCTAGTCAGATAGCTCAGTTAGTTGGAGCATCCTCTTGGAGTGTGGAGGTTGCCGGTTTGATTCCCTGCTCAGGGTGCGTACAGGAGAAGCTAGGTGTTCCTCTCTCTCTCTCTCCCTCCCTGCCACCATATCAATAATAATAATAATAATAATAATAATAATAAAATTAAAAAAATTAGAGCACTTTTATTATGAGGGGGCATTTTTATACCCTATTCCTCAATGAAACACACACACACACACACACACACACACACACACACACACACACACACACACACATTTGAGAGGTCTTCCAGAAAGAGAAGAAAGATAGCCGTTATGCTTCCATGGGCCCAAAACTTTGTCAGCAGATCTTTATAATGAAATGGAGGAAAGAACAAGTCATTATTTCTTGCTTCACGTTCTTGAGAAGCATTTATCTTAAGATATCAGAGAACTTAGCAAAATAGCTTGGGTTCTGATTGAAGAGGCAGACTCAGAGTCTAGAAATGCAAAATAACAGCCCATATGCCAAACCACATGCATTGTGAGGCTTGATACTTACTTCTGCAGGAAGATTTAGAAGGCGACAAAGAATTCCAAATTTGGAACCCACAGAGACATCTGGTATCTGAGAACTCTCCACTTTCCCTTGGCAGATATTTCAGCTAGTTTTCTCACCTTGGTCAGAGTGTATATTCTTTCTTAAGCTTATTCTAATTTTAACATAGTCTTCCCAAACCACTGTTACTGTGAAATGGCCCTGCTCTCAAAACCAATTGTTTACATTTAGCAATTAGATCATTTAGCAATTTCTTAAAAGAACAAAATAAGGCAGTAGAATTTAATTAACATAATAGATATGCCATCAGCTTTTTTTTTTTTTTTAGTTTGTGGCATTTATGCATATTTCTAACACTTGGTCTTCAAACAGATACATGTGAAAAAATGACAGATGAGTTAAAATGTAGAAAAAATATTGCATTTCAAATGGTATGTCATCAATGTGCACGTGGTGGCTCCTCAGAATCAAATAGATAGCACCTAAACTATCCTGAGAGCTGTCTTCCTGATGTTGCTTGCTTCTTGTAAACCAGCTGCTAGAATCTGGTCTGTGTAGACTTGAAAAATTCATTAGTTTGGGTCCACATTTGCCCAATGTTAGCAGTAGGATGGGATGGGTACTTGGTGAGTCTTTGAGACAACTATTATGAAGAATGTACTCAGGGGTGCCTACAAAAATTACTGAGTACCAATAAGGACCCAGTTGTAACTGAATAGTACACATATTTAGTAGTATCAACCATCCCTACTGAATGACTATCATAGAATGTGTTCATTTTATAAACAGACCATTTTATTGAACTCTCAACTGCCAGATGAGGAAGCCGAGGAACAAATAAGCTAAATGAGTTGCCTAAGTCTACATGGTGAATGGCAGAGCAATTCTAACTTCTAGACCACAACTAATAAGAATACTTACAAAGATTTTAAAGTATGAATAACTTTAAAATAATTGAAATTTGAAATTTTCCCAGAATTCTCTCTTTTCTCTTATTTTTTCAAAGAGAATATCTTGCTAGAATTTAATCAAAATAATGTTTTGAATTTGTGGTGCCATTTGAACTAGTGTCAATTATCAGAAGAATGAGAAAATGGCAAGCATGGAAATGTGTGTTCATCAATCCACCTGACCAAAGATATACAATTAGTAAAGGGTCTCTTATTTTCTCTCTCTCTCTCTCTCCCTCCATATATATATATATATATATATATATATATATATATATATATATATATATATATATATATATATATATCAGTGAATCAATTGATTAATTTAATCTTAACATGTTGTAAATTCATTAAAAAGTCTCTGCTTTCCTGAGAACACATCAAGAAGTGAAATTAAGAGTTAGGAGTAGCAGAATCTCTGTTGGACCACTGATTGCCACCATGCCACTTGTATAGCTGAAATGCTATTGAATGCATGCACTTACCTTATTTAGTTGTTATACTTTGAGAGATATAATATTATTTTCCCCATTAGAACAATTTGGAAACTAAAGCACAGAGAGATTAAACATATAATAAGTGGCTAACCCAAGTTCTTTCATACACAGTCTGTTTTATTATGCCTGTATATACCCTAAGTAAATTATGTAGCATGCCTAGGATAAATGGTGATGGAGGGAGACTTGACTTGGAATGGTGAACACACAGTACAGTGTACAGATGATGTTTTGTAGAATTGTGTACCTGACACCCGTATAATTTTATTAACTAGTGTCACCCCAATAAATACAATGAAAAGGAAAAAAGAAGAATAATGTCAATGATGCTTTAAAAACTGAAAACAGTTCATAATCTTTTTGTCTCAGGAAGCTTTCATTGAACAAATTGCAGTTATGCAAAAGTTGTTCATGCAGTTGCTCAGCAGTTGTTACCAACCAATGACTTCCCTGGAGACATATTCAGTCTGAAGTAGAATTGACAAGTCATTTATTTGACCAGCTTGTTCAGCAAAATGACTCAACATAAACAGGAAGTAAGATAGGTATCAACTTATACCTAGCTATCTTTAGGGGCTCCCTAAAATAGTCATTAATGGTTTCTGGCTCAAAATGTCACTAAATTTTTGCTGCATTAGTAGAATTTTTCCAATAATGCCCACATAGACAAGTCTAATCTTCTTTTCCGGCAAGTTTTACTAACAGTATACTTATCCTTCTTATTCAAAATAAAACACAACATAAAGCTAATGTTATTCAGATTCTATCTCATGTTATCACAGGTAAAGCAAAGGTAGTAATAATTAGCTTCTATTGGTCTCTTAATTCTCATACATTTTTGATGGTGTAAACTACCAATTAGTAAGGATTACTGGAATCTCAAAACTGGCATTTTTATAACAAAAAGCTGATAGTAAGCCTGCTTTATTTGGCCTTCCTTCCTTCCTTCCTTCCTTCCTTCCTTCCTTCCTTCCTTCCTTCCTTCCTTCCTTCCTTCCTTCCCTCCCTCCCTCCCTCCCTCCCTCCCTCCCTCCCTCTCTCTCTCTCTCTCTCTCTCTCTTTCTTTCTTTCTTTCTTTCTTTCTTTCTTTCTTTCTTTCTTTCTTTCTTTCTTTCTTACTTTCTTTCTTTCTTATTTTTGTTCTTTCTGAAGTTTAAAAAGGACTTATAACCAGCCCAACATAAAAGCTGCTCAAAACATAGTCACCTCCTGCCTCTTTCCTCACATCTGGCCCCTGCCATACTTTTATACCACTTGATTGAGCACTGGTGGATGTTAGGAATTGTCTGTGTGACTGACCTTTTGATATGAAACCTAGTCCGTTTTCAAAATTATGATGTGCTCTGGGTTAAAGTGCAAATTGTGATGGCAATCAATGCCACATTAAAATATAACTCAGAAAAAGAAAATATAACTCAGAGACTCTCTTGCAATAACAATAGCATGGATGTTTTCAGTGTGAAAAAACACTTTATAAAATAGATAATCCATGTAATATCTCTTTAATTAAAATTTAAAAAGTTATTAGTTACATATTATTTCTGGGTATTATGATACATTTGATAATTTCTACATAAAAGGTCACATTTTACATTTAAAAACAACAAATATTCCTTTCACTAAAAAAGAGAATAACTAACTATAAAATATTAAAGCATAAAAAAGAAAATCTCCTTGTTCAAAGTACCAAAAAATATTAAAACATATTGTGGCTCAGAGAATTTGGATGTTTTTAAAAGAGGGATGGTGGTAAAAGTAATTTTATACTTTTCTGATGGGTGTTATAGAGTAGTGAGAGGAGAATAACACTCAAAAAATGTACGAACACCCTGGTCAGATAGCTCGGTTGGTTAAAAGTGCTGTCCCGAAGCACAGAGGTCCCCGATCAGAGCACATACAGGAACAGATTACTGTTCCCGTCTCTCTCTCTCTCTCTCTCTCTCTTTCTCTCTCTCCCTGACTCTCTCACTAAAATAAATAAATAAAAATTAAAAATAAAAGAAAACAAAATGCAGAAACAAAAAGTACACTAGGAATAATTTTAAAGAAAATAAGCATTGACATTTTACTATCATCTCTAATAGTGAAATATCTCTTTTTAACATGGAAACTGAGTTGAGACTGTACTTTCAACACACAGGGAATACAAATAGGCTAAAAGTCAGATGTACAAAGCAAGTGGAAAATAGTAATGCTTTATGTTTATAAAGTCTTCACCTGTTTTTATTATTACTGTTTCCTCACATAGAATGATTTATACAGAACATGTTTTTGTAGGTAGCATCCCATTTGATACTTGGTGTTACAAGAGAGGCAAGGCAGTTACTTTTAATGCCCACTTAATAGGAGAAGAACATACTACAGGAGACCAGTGGCCTGCTCTGGCTGAAAAGGTTGATTGGTGTCTTTTTATAACTTGATGGTAAATGTACCTATTCTATATCTTTGTGAGTAGATTTGTATTTTGCCTTTCCTTATTCTCTTCTGTCAACTGAAATGTTACCCTTGCTCTTGATATATTTATGTTTTCAAATATTACTTTATTATTTAAGCCCTTGATTAAAAACACAGGTAATATTTAAAATACTTAACAGTTGGAATAATGCGGGAAGCAACTGACCACAATGGTTGCTGGTCCAGGCACCAGATCAGGAGGATGTCCTACAAAGAGATGGCCAGGCTGAACAGGTGTGTTGTAGCTAAGTATCAGCCTTGGGATGGAAAACCCAACTTAAACTGTTTTAAGGAGTTCAGGGTAATTTTTTGACACATATCTTGGCTATCCAAAAATGGACTTTTTTAGACCAACAGAACCGAAGGGCTCAAATGATGTCGTTTCAATCTTTTAGTTCTTTTTTTGTATTGACTCCATTTTTAGAAGGTCTCTCATCTTGTGGTGCAAGATAACTTACAATGGCTCCAGATTTATATGCTATTTCCTCAGCAAAAATGAGAGTCTGCTGCTCAGTTGGTTTTTCAGTAAAACTCTCGGGATGAACTTTGACTTGGCCATCCCTGTGGCTGAGTGGATGTGATGCAGTAAGCACTGAGCAGGAGAGACAGCATCCCAACCAAACCATTAGACTAAGAGTGGGGGAGAAGGGCTCCTGAAGGAAAACCAGGGCTGTACCCAGAAGGTGGAAAGGTCACAGTCAATGACAAACTGTGTATGTTCACTCCATTCTTTCTTTCCTCTGAATGCTCATACAACTTTATTACTTTAAAGAATTTTCTAAATTATAAAAAAGTACTTTCATTTAGAAAACTTGAATGATAAAGTAAAATCTAAGAACAAAATTTGCTAAAAGAATAAAAATATCAAAATAAGACATGCTACTGAATTAGAAATGAATTAAAATTATGTCTATGGCAGCATTATTTGCTGAAAATAGTGAGGGGTAGAAGAGTTAGACAACTTATGACTTACAAACAATCAAATTGTTTTATTCTATTTTCCAGTACCTTTAAAGTTTTTCTTTATAAACAAAATTAACGCCACATGTTTTATAATGGCATTGTAAAATAAGCTTAATAATTATAAATAAGACAATTAATTTAGAGTGTTATCAGACTTAGTGAGAATTTTTAAAATATAAAATAAAGTAGGATTAAATGTATAGTATATATACTATAAATATATATTAAGTAAATATATATTACTATAAGTACATAGAAGTACATATGGAGCTATATGTAAATATAAAGTACATATCATACTTTATATAATGTACATATTAAAGCAGAAGAGAGAACAGATAAATTGTATTCAAAAGAAAGTTGGTGCCTAAAATTTCAAGATGTCATAAAAGTCATTGGTGATTGTATTGACACAGTCACATCAAAATTCCCTGCAGCCTGCTTATACAACCTCAACAGGACCCCATCCATCCAATGATAGGCAGGCACACTGAAGACAGAAATGGGAATGGATGCACTAGAGGCATTCAGATAATAATAATAGCAATAATACTAATAATACTTATATTACTACTACTACTACTAAATCTTGGCTTACTGAATAAAGAACTCTTACCTATTCTGGCAGAACTATGCAGTGCAATAAGGTAGCCTCTAGCCATTACTGAGCACTTAAAACAAAGTTAGTTCAAAGTAAGATATGCTATCAGTATAAAACCCACACTGGGTTTTTAAGAATTAACATAAAAATTGTGAAATATATTAATTAAACATTTTATATTTAATACATAGTAAAATCATAATATTTTGGTCACATTGGTCTAAATAAAATATATTATCACAATTTCACTTGTTTCTTTTACATGTGGTCACTAAAAAATTTTAAATGGTATTTGTGGTTCATATTTGTAGATTTTATTACAGTATTTTCCTATTGAACAGTGCTGTGGCGAATTGTCAAAAGTGCAAGTTCTTGGTTATTCATAGCTGTTAGTTTTGACAGAAGACTCAATCAATAGACACTTATTTGGGTTAAAACCCAAAAGCACTGACTAAAAATGTTAAATATTAGTGTGCTTCTTTTTCAATTTTTTTTTTGTCTGATTCCCTATGTTTGGATATTATATGTCCCCTGGGTAGTCATTTAGTGTATACACACACAAACACACATACACACAAACATTCATGTAATTGTGGTAAAATAACATAACATTAAATTTGGTTTCATAGACTCTAATCATCATTGAGTATTTTTATTTCAATTGCGGTATAATTTACTTTTAGAAGTATTGTTAGGTTCTTTTCGGTCATTCTTTGCGTGTGTGTGTGTGTGTGTGTGTGTGTGTATTGTCTTTTTTTAATTTTTTTATTTTTCTGAGGTGAGAAGTGGGGAGGCAGAGAGACAAACTCCCACATGTACACGCCCAAGATCCACCCAGCATGCCCACTAGGGGGCAATGCTCTGCCCATCTGGGGCATTGTTCCATTGCAACCGGAGCCATTCTAGCACCTGAGGCAGAGGCCATAGAGACATCCTGACCAACTTTTGCTCCAATGTAGCCTTGGCTGCGGGAAGGAAAGAGAGAGACAAAGAGAAAGGAGAGGAGGAAGGGTGGAGAAGCAGATGGGTGCTTCTCCTGTATGCCCTGGCCGGAATCGGACCCAGGACTTCCACAAGCCAGGCCACGTTCCAACACTGAGCCAAACGGCCAGGGCCTTTGCTCATATATTTAAGCTTCTCACTTAATTCTTTAAATTTTCTAATCATATTGTTTATGTTCTGATATTAGCAAAATCTGATGTCTTTGTTGGTGTGTTTCTACATCAGTTATTTCTATTTGTATTCACTCACAATATTTTCATTTTTTAACAGGATGCTTGTGATGTTTGAATGTAAGCTGCATTATTCTTGGAACTTTATCTGCAGGAAGTTTTTGAGGTTCTAATTGAAGGTGAATTCTCCAAAGAGGATTCTCATTTGCTTTAGTCCCTTTGGGGACATTATTAACCAAGTACCACTTTAAGACTTTCCGATAGGGATTTTTGTAATCATATAAGTAGTACAAGTTTGCAACAAAAACCTATCTCTGTACTGGCTCATGGATACAGATTTTTAGAAGAGAGTTTTACCCCCTCATCCACCAAATGCAAAAGCTGAATTAGGGAAGTTTCCTAGCTTTCTCCTTCTATGTGGTGGGTTTATTTCTAATTCTTTATTACACTGAGGTGGTAGCCTGCGGGGTCACAATTTATCTTGACTCCCTAATTAGGTTTCTAATTCAGGTAGACCCCCAAGACTCCACCTTCTGTTTCCTCCTAGAAATTGAAGTAGAAACTTCTAGGTTTGGAGGGGGAGCTGTAGAAAGTGGCAGAGCGATAGCCAGCCTCCTCTTTTAGGATTTCAATTTTCTTTATTCTTTTCTTTACAGGGACAGAGAGACAGAAATGGAGAGAGATGAGAAGCATTAATCATCAGTTTTTCGTTGCAACACCTTAGTTATTCATTGATTGCTTTCTCATATGTGCCTTGACTGCAGGTCTTCAGCAGACCGAGTAACTGCTTGCTCGAGCCAGCAACCTTGGGCTCAAGCTGGTGAGCTTTGCTCAAACCAGATGAGCCCGCGCTCAAACTGGTGACCTCGGGGTCTCGAACCTGGGTCCTCTGCGTCCCAGTCTGACGCTCTATCCACTGCGCAACTGCCTGGTCAGGCAGAATTGTAATTTTCAATGAGTTTTGAGAACCTGCAGATTCTTTGCTTTTGTGCCAGTGCAATAATATGCTAAAATATTTTTTTTGGTATTGTATCCAGCATTTTTAGTTCTTTCAATCAGTGGATTATTCAATGTCTCTTGTCTGCCATAATGTTAGGAAATAAAATGATCTTTTCTTTTTTTTGTTTTCAGTTCCATCTTTTATTTCTCATGTATTTTGAAAATAGGTATTTTATCATTTGTTTCCAGTAATTCTGATATCTGACATTTTTGACAGTCTAATTCTGTGTGTTATGCTATTATTGTTTCTTGACCCTTGTTCATGGGAGACTTGTTTTCTCATGGGTTTTGGGTTTTGTAAGTTTGGATTGTGAAGTCATGGTTACTGGGCTTTATATGTAGAAATCTTGTGAAGGAGGCATTCTCCCATGTAAGAGTAATGTTTTTCTTTGTTTAGGTAGCTCAGCCTTTCACCAGTCTGGGACCACTTTGAGTTTTGTTGGTTTGGGGTTTCTGGGACTATAAATATAAAATCAAATACCCAAACTCATAGGAAGGCAAGCACATGGTTATTAATTCCTTAACAGTCATGTTAAACTTCTGCTCAGAACTCAGATGCAATACAGATATTTTTTTGCTAGCAGTAGGAAGTCTTCTTTTTGGTTCATGCTTTCTCGCGGCCATAGCCTTTCCTGGTCCCAATGTCAAGTCCCTCCTGGCTGGGCTCCAAGGCCTTGCTCACTTCTTGTACCTTTGGTGGCAGCTAAACCTTATGATCTGGGTTTCAAGATCAGGATCCAAGAGCAGCCACCACAGTTTCAGCATCCGGCCAGCTTGTCTCTGCGCTTCCCAGCAACCTGGTCTTGGAGGCCATCTAGTTTCCTTCAGTTTGTCATCGCTGACTTGTTTTCTGCCTCTAAATTGATATTTGACAGAGACTTAGTTGTTTCACTGTTTTGATGCAAGACAGCTATTGGACTTACATTTCATTCTTTTTTTTTTTTTTGCTGCATTCTGGGTCACTAATTTCTACTTTTAACTTTATATTTTTACCGTGCTTTCCATTGGTTTAGTTTGCTTTTATTTTTGTTGTTGTATTTTCTATTTCTTATTTTCATACTTTTACTTTTAAACTTTATGCATCTTTCTGTTTTGGATGTCTTTTGGTAGTATATATTGGATATCTTTAGTTAGCATATATTGCATAACTTAAAGTCAACAACTAGTAAAATTAATTAAAATGTGATATATACTTTTCAAACAACTAAAGAAAATAAATTTAAACAGTTTATGTCACAAAATGTTTAAAAAGTGAGTGAAAGGAAAAATAAAACCTACTGTCATTGAAGGGAGAAAAAGGATTTATCTACCAATGATAGAACAGGAAATGATTTGAATATTATTTATAATAGAAGTTTAAATTATTTTAATATATATTTATACCTGATATGTTTTATGTTTTTGTTGGTGCCTTGCTCTTGTTTTGTGTTCTGACTTTTTGCTAAACTATCGTTTTACTATTTAGACTACATTTTGTGACCAACACAAGATTATGAACATTTTAAAATAAATATTTCCTTGACACTTGAAAATAAAGACTTTTACATAGCTAACTATAAAACTATTTGTTCAATCAAGTTTATTATTCATTCTCCATATGTTATTTTCTATCTTTTTAAATATGTCAAAGGCAGAAAGAGGTATTTTAATGTGTCCCTCAAGAATTTTATTTTTGTCTATTTCTTCTTTTATGTCAACCAGTTTTTGGGGTGTGTGTGTATGTGTGTGTGCGTGCACTTGGGACCATACTATGCAGTCTGTTAAGGTTGATGAATTTTATATTCTTATTTAATATTATGCATTTGATTTTTAAATCTTAATTACATAGTATTTTACCTAAAATCATTCAATTTATATTTATCACCAATTATAAATGTCAAAAGTAAAGGATCTCTTATAAATTTTCCTTATGTGAAATGAGGAACTTAACCTACTTGTACTGGCTTTTATTTATTCAATAAAAAAATATTTCTTGAATACCTATCATGATTTCCTAGGCACCGTTCAAGTTGTAAAAAAGGATAAAAATCCCTGCCTTATGGTGCTTAATTCTAGTGGAGAGAAGCAGGTAATAAAGAATCAAAAATAAGCAAATGACCACATTTTATAAATTCAAAGAGGTCCATTTTTTTCACAATACAATATATTTGAAATCAGAATGCCTCTAACAACTAGTGTATATAATTTTTAATTGGCTGGGCTTTTTTGTACGTAGTATATATTTTTTTAAAGGGGAATGGAAATTTGTAAAAGGATGCTTTCCTAAGTAGGTGGTTTTTCAGCACAAATCTGAAGAAAATGAGAGTCTGTAGGACCACTATGCGCAGTTGCGCAGGTGAGATACTGAGTCACATTCAGGATTGCCATTCATATAAGTAAGTGAAGAGCTGAGCAAACCATGCTTGTCTCCTGTGTGAGGACGCCTTGTATATATGCAGGGGAGGAGGAGTCTAGGCAACAGTACATTACATGAAAGGACACTGAGGCCGGAGCACACCTGGCCTGTACAAAGCACAGGGTGAGTGTGGGGAAGAGTGGTAGATGACAATGGAGAAGGAAGTAGGAACCAGCTCTTGTAGGGTCTGTGTGTCCACGGTAGGACTTTGACTTTTCCCTTGAGTGATATGGGGAACAATTTGAAGATGTATAAAGGGCAACAGATAAAATCTGACTCGTGTTTTGAAAAGGAGCTCACAGACTGCAATGTTGAGAAGAGACTACAAAAGAGGCACAGTAAGATACGGCGAGATGGGTTAGCAGGTCTCTTGCAAGGATCAAGGGGGGAGATAAAGGTGCCTTGGTGCAGATGGTAAAAAGTGATCAGGGTCTTGGTACATTTTGAAGGTGTGTAGACAACAGGATGTGCTTATGGATTCAGTAATGGTGTGGGAGAGAAAGAGAGGAGCCAAGGGTTTTTCCAAGTTTTGGGGGCCTACGCAATGACTTTCAGTCCAGTTTGTTTGTATAATCTAGGGTTTCAAGCCAAAATTATACATATAAAATTACTTTTAATAGCATGTATTTTTTAAAAGTACTATCATTGATATTTATATGCCGTTTTGTAACCCAATTTACTATGGTTGCATACCACTTAGTTATCTTTTGAATTATTTCCATATCTGACCTATGTCCACAATGTTCTACTCCCTATTTTGATATTTACAATTTCCAGCTGTATTTTGGGATAGAACGTGTAGGCAATAAGAACAAGGGCAATGACACCTTGATATCCTCTTTCCACCCATATGGTAGAAAAACAGCTGCTTAGTTTCTGCCTGGGATAAACTTTGTGTTTCTGAACCAGAAGAAGGACCGATGAGGGAAAAGCATAACTTACCTACTTATGAGGAAGCAGACCTGCCCCCTTCTTGTGGTCAAACAGGCATAGGGCACTGACTTGATTTTTCAGTCTGGTTCCATTGACCTTGCAGTGAATCATAAGCATTCTGGAAGCAGCATGATTATTAGACATGTTTTTGATGTTTCCGTTTCTTTTTCTTTTGTTCTAAGCCTTCATACAATCCAGTGGGATGATGGTGTAATATGTGGCAATGATGGCTTATTAGACAATTTTAAAGAAGAATTCAGAGGTTTTACATTTAAAATGAATATAACAAACTGCTTTAGTTGACGGAGGCACCAGCTGAAAATGTAAGAAGGCAGAGTAAATTAGTATCCTTTACCACTTTTTAAAAATTATTTTGCTCCATTGAACTCAGCAGGGTTCTGATCTCTAATATTTCAAAATGGCACTATCACCTTCATAGATAATTATCACATGGGGCATCTATAGAAAATTATGTCTTGTATGACATCATATACAACACCTTATACATTTCTCCTAAACAGGCATTCAATTTGTGTTTTCTTGAGCAGAATTTGAAAGCAAAGTCACTCCCTTGTATGCAAGGCCACATCTTAAGTCTTAATGAAAGCATACTACTACTCATGTAAACCCAGAGAATTGAGAAGCTCATTCAGAAACTTAGGACATAACCTTTGAACTGTGTGATAATGTGGTTTGTGGACAGCATTCTGCTTTGCCTCACTTGTTCTGTGCACTGTCATGTTGAGATGTATATATGTAGAAACTGCCTGTATTGGAGCTCCACACACACTTCAGTGGAACAGCAAGCAACCCCAGCACTGTGCACTCCCTAGAACGGTGGTTCTTAAACTTTTTGAAATCGGGGCACATTTAAAATCCTACAAATAATTGTAGGCACACTATATACAAATTTCTGAGAAATGTGTTATAATAATTAAGTCAAACATTAAAGAAAAAAATAAAGTCCAAGTGTGCTTTTATGGTAATTAAATAAAATAAATATGACAAAATAAAATTTATTCTGACATTAAAAACATTTTTATGTTACATTTTTTAGTTATGCATTTTAGAATTTATAAAAAAGAGGGGTTAAAAATTTTTTAAATGACAAAAAGGCTATCTTTATATATATATAAATACACTCTTAGTAAGATTTAGTAAATTCGGCAGGTCCCGGCGCAAATGTGTTAAGTTTTTTCATTCTTGTGTTTATGAGAAACATGAGCCTGATGTGTCCTAGCAATTTCTTCAATGTTTGTGCATATATTTGAAAGGCAAACTCTCATTTCCTCATCAATACATTGAAAAATTCCTCTCTTTTTACTCTTAATTGTGTTGAGGGTAGAAAATCCTAATTCACATAAATAGGATGTTGAAAATTGTGGTAAAATGTTCAAAGCTTTTTTAGATATTGCCACATATTCTTCTTTTATAGAAATACAAAAGGCTTCAAGAGACAATTTCTTATGTTTAATCATCAATCCACTATCAGTGGATATAGCTGCCAGTTCTTCTTCTTCTGTTAATGTTAAACCAAAATTACTTGAAGCTTCCATGAATGGGTTTGTAATCCAATCATATTGTTCAGTGATAAGTGATGGAAAATGCTATAAATTAAATTCTGCCCGTCAGCCTGCAAGTCCTATTTTATTTACACTTAAAGTTTGCTCCCTTCCAGAATTGGATTCTTCAATATTATGCTTCTTTTTGAGAAATCTATCCATTTTATTTGGGTGTATTTATCTCAAATAATATAATGATGTTTAAATAATAAATATAAAAATTATGTGTTAACAAAAAGAGTTGTATTTCCATAATGAAATGGTATAATAGAGTAACTATATTTATTTTTATATCTGGGCACATGTCGGGAACCAGCGCAGCTAGTAATTCCAGGTCCCGAGTGGGAAAGGTGTGGAATTAAGAAAATACATGGAATTAAGAAAATATGGGGCTGGGAGGACACTGTAATTGTTGCTGGAAAGAACAAAGCATGCCCCAAAACCACATCTTGCTTTAATTATAGGGCAAAGTGAGGCCATTAGCAAACCAATGAGATCTTCCATCATGTTTTTAAGGCAACCCAATAATTTTACCAAGTGCAGAAAACCTCCACCATACATATCATTTTAACTTGACACCAAACAAAGGATAGAAGAAACTTGCCTCCAGTCTTTCAGGGGAACATTGGGGGTAGGATAAACAATCCAGCACCATAGTTTAACAGCCTTTTGCAACCTAATCAGGCAAGAGAGGTGGGTGGTTGGGCAGAATGTGAGCTTACAGCCAATTCCCTACACCTCTGTCCCCCCAAAATCTAAACTCCAAAAACCCTGTTGGTTTTTTGGTCCCTAACAGGCACATATTTCTCTGGAATACCATAGGGTGCAATTGGAAATCTTCTAGGATGCACCAGTGCACCCTGGCACACACTTTGGAAACCACTGCCCTAGAATAACATGTCTAAGAATACAGCTTTTATAGTATTTAGTCAGTGGTGAGATTCAGCCAATTCCCACTGGTTTTGCAAAACTGATACCTAATTTTTTGTTGAGTTTGGTGAACCAGTTGTTAAAATGGCACTGTTTTTTTTTTTTTTCAAGTGAGAGGCAAAGAGGCAGAGAGACAGACTCCCGCATGTGTCCTGACTGGGATCTACCCAGCAACTCCCATCTGGGGCTGTTGCTTTGCCCATCTGGGGCCATGCTGGCAGCCAAGCTATTTTTAGCACCTAGGCCAGTGGTTCTTAACCTGGGTTCTATTAACCCTAGGGGATCGATGAGTCGGTCTCAGTTGTTCGGAGAAAGCCTCTGCCGCAGAGGCCAAAATAAAGTAATACCGTAATTTGTTGTGAGTTCATGCACTTTGTTGATTTTGTTCTTTGGGCAAGGTGATGTTCATGCATGGCTCATTTTTTGCACCAGTAAAAAAACATATGCCTATGTCTTGAATTTGGAAAAAAAATCATATTTTATTTATCAGTAAAGAAGGGTTTGGTGAATGCGCATATGAAACTGGTGGGTTCGGTACCTCAAAAAAGGTTAAGAACCACTGACCTAGGCAAAGTTTCCACAGATCCATCCTCAGAACCTGGGGTGATGTATTCAAACCAATCAAGCTATGGCTATTGGAGGGGAAGAGAAAGAGAGAGAGGAAGAGAGAGAGAGAGAGAGAGAGAGAGAGAGAAAGGGTATGGGGAGAGTTGGAGAAGCAGGTGGTCAATTCTCCTGTGTGCACTGACCAGGAATTCAACCTGGGACTTCCAAGCACTAGGTCAGGATGCTCTACCACTGAGTTAACCGGCCACGGCTAAAATGGCACTTGTGATCACAGTTCTCTCTAAGGTGGGTGCCTGGGCAGCAACTCAATGTAAAAATCACAAATTTATATTCCTTACTCTTTTTTAAAGTTTATCTGTGTAACAGTGTATGCTAAGCACCCGTAGTAATGTTCATTCCATCCATAAGTGAAAATAATTGCAAGTGAAGGTGCCATTCAAGCTGCAATATGGAAATATCTTAAATAACAGTTTTATTGTTTTTTGTCAGGTATTTAATATTTTTTCATTAATATTTTAAAACTCTTAAAACATAATCTAATTTTATGTACCTCTTTTATTGTTCTTATTTAAGTATTAAATGTATGAAATAATAAACTACCTTTCAGTATATCATTTTTTCATACTTAAAATGGTCATTTGGGTAGAGAACCGGTTGTTAAATTATTCAAATCCCACCACTGAATACAGTGTGTATAAATATGAACAGTCAGTTTTCATATACAGGGTGGGAAAAAGGTAGGTTTACAGTTGTTTGTGTGGAAAATAATACAATAATAAATAAACAGTAATGCAAGAATAAACTGTTTTACATACAATTGTAGACCCACTTTTGCCCCACCCTATATTTCCATATGTATTTTTCTTTCTTTTTTGTATTTTTCTGAAATGAGAAGCAGGGAGGCAGAGAGACAGACTCCCACATGCGCCCAACCAGTATCTACCCGGCATACCCACCAGGGGGCGATGCTCTGCCCATCTGGGGAGTTACTTCATTGCAACTGGAGCCATTTCAGTGCCTGAAGTGAAGGCCATGGAGCCATCCTCAGTGCCAGAACCAACTTTGCTCCAATGAAGCCTTGGCTGCAGGAGGGGAAGAGAGAGATAAAGAAAAAGTAGAAGGGGAAGGGTGGAGAAGCAGATGGATGCTTTTCCTGTGTTCCCTGGCTGGGAATCAAAGCCAGGACTTCCACACACAGGGCCGACGCTCTACTGCTGAGCCAACTGGCCAGGGTCTATATGTATTTTTATTCCTACATGATACATAGGGACAGTAAGTATTCTGGTGTGGGTCTTTACAGACAAAATAATGTTGTCTCTTTTTAAATGTTGGACAAGGCTCATGCCAATCCTCCAGGAAGGCCTGAGAGCCTTGCTATCTGTCATCAGAAGAAAAGGTGTGGTCCCAATAAGAAGAGGAATGGTCTTTGACTGAAGGGAATTTTTCTTAGGAACAAAAGAAACCAATGCCATCTTTTATACCTTGTCCTACTTAAGCATGGCTTCATGAGGCTACAGTTGAGTTTTTCTTTTGAGTGGTTGTGAGTTGTCAACATTTGACTAAATGATGTTGTAATATAATTTAAACTGAATAAGGTAGGTAAATTTGTAACTGTAAACCTAGCCTTGTTATTCTCAGGATAACTTTAAGAGAATAGTTGCATATCTGATAGAAATAAACAGTCTATGTTAACTCTGTAAATAGCCACTCATCTGGAGGATATTAACAGTAGTAGTAAAAAAAGTGGCAAAGGATACTAATTTACTAATATCTTTGTTCAGTACTTGAGCGTTGGTCCCAAGGAGAGTGACTGAGTTGATCCTGATCAGGTCACCTGTGGGAGTCTGCTTACTATCTCCTCTCCTTTCACATAAATAATAATAATAATAAGAACACAGCCGTATTAAATAAAAATACACATAAGGAATTTCATTGTAATTTTATAGTAGTTTTTTTTAAAAAAGAAGTAAGACAGAAATTGACGCAAACCTAGAATATGGTGTTGAGTGGAAAAAGGCAAACCAAAGAGGTGATTTATTTATTGGAAATAAGGATAAATCTCTCATTTTTACAATATATTCAATCATCATAAAATAACTCCCAGTCTTCTATTTACTGACTTGACACCATCTTTATTTCTCCCCAAACCTTTTTTAGTTGGTAGTTCAATGGGGGTATAATTGAAAGCAGACTCATTACTCCTATGTATGGAAAGTCTGTCTGTGTCTGCCCTCCCAGGCATGTTGTCTAGGCACTGTCAAGTGGGGATGCCGCTCGTAAGTTCTGTGTAATATTTGTTTTGATTACTTACATCTAGGTTGTCTCAAACTATTAGGAGAAGGAAGCTATGTTTCTTTCCACATCAACTCGCTGAAGTCTGAATTCATCTATCCATCAAGTGAAAATGCTATTTAATTGGCAGCTGCTGAGAAAGTTCAATGAAAAGTCACCAATATGATTTCCCATGCTGTGGATGGTTTTGGAATCAAACCTGCCAGGATGCAAGCAAATATGAGCCTGTTTTCAGTAACCATTCTCTTATTTTAAAATTCTTGGTAAGGAAATTCTTAATTAATCTTTTTTCTTTTACTTGTGATGAAAGCATCACTCAGAAACAATACAAATCATTGTACCATAGGTAGCAGCAAAAGGAAGTAGAATATTTAAATATTGTAATAAAGGAAAAGCAGGTCAAGCACAATAGTATTTGTAGCAATGATGCATTTTTTTTTCTTCAAGTTGGATAGAAAGCAGGACATATAATTAGATGAAGTATGTTAGTTTCCTTTTAATGCTGCCTTGTAATTGAAAAAACAACAATGATTTGAATTCTTTTTAACGTTTTTCCATCGTTTTGGAAAATCTGGGAAGATAGAACCTGGCTATGAGGCTCACAGAGAAGGCATTCTACCCACACTCACTTCCAAGGGAAAAGTCAAAATTGACAGCACATCACAGGTACATGCATAGTTACTTGTTTACTCCTGAATGATACTGCATGTTCTGTTGGGTACTATTGACCAGTCAGTGAACAGAAATGGACACTTCAGGAATTCACCAGTCAAATGAATTATCAATGCAGGGCGAGGGCCAAGAAACAGCAATCTCAAACAATACCAGGTATTCTGCAATCCTTGTCATTGCTTTATTCATCATACCATGCTCATACTTTGATTTTCAGCCACCAGGAGCTTCATTCACTTACTAATGGTTTATCTGGAAGCAGAGGGACTGGGGAGGAGCCTTGGGAATAACTGCTGTCCTTGAGCACATTTCTAAAAGCAGTGCCTTTTCAGATCATCATAAAGGTTGAAAAGGGTCTGTATCTCCTGGTGGTAGAAACCCTAATTACAGGAATGACCCAGAAGGGTCTTCTCATTCTTTCACCCTATCTTGTCTATATTCAGTTCTTGTCTGCATGCAGTGCCTTTTTTCTGCTCTCCCTTTTTTTCTCGGATGACTCTAACTCAAACTCCAGGCCTCTGGGTAGACATCACTTCCAGTAGGAAGTCTTCCTCCATCTCCCCCAGTCTGGACTAGGTACCTCTTTCCTATGCATCTATTGCCTCATTCTATAGCTAGACATTTATCGCACCTGTTGTCAGCCTGTTGACCAGATCCCTAACTAACCCCACAGGTTGTCTAAGGAAAGAAGTCCATCTATATCTGGCATTCCCAGTGCTTGACACCCCTAGCTGTCACAATAGGCACGTAGTAAATATTTGTTAAATGTATAAATGAATGAATGAATGAAATGCAGCAATGTATTTACCATCTAAGGTGAATTTGAAATACAGCTTCATTCTAATTTTGAATCACATCTATGTAAATAAGATATCATAGCTACAATGGCAGGGAAAGGACACATGTTTTATTTTGATGTAAACCGCTGGTTACGAGGCCTTAAAATGGGGCCTTACAGATTTGTCTCAGTTAACTGATTAAAAAGAATATCTATGTAATGTCTTAGTTGTTATTTATATAAGAGTGCAAACTACATGCATGATAAGTTAATATTTTATGAAATTACAGTTTTGCACAAATATCAAGTATTTTAGAAATAAAAATTGCCAAAAGAAATTGAGAACAATAGTGTTTTTTTTTTAAGTCTGAAATAAATGAGGTTTGTAAGGACAGTTTTTTGTCTGTCTTGCTGTTTGTATAAGAGGAGGTAGGAAGCCATGTTCTATGAGTTTTTTTTTCACTGATGACAAGACAGGAGAAATTCCTATTAAGGATAAAGTTTAGACTTAAACATGACAGGTAAAATATATGTTAGTAAAGCTCAAAGAGGCTGATAGTAATGGATTTGGGCTTCCCTGGTAGATTTCTAGCAAAGGGTTGACAATATAAACTTTGGGGCAATGGTTTTTACTTTAACAGTTTGCCATACACATAGAATTTTGGGGAAAAGACCATTTTCATATTTCATTATGACCTCAATGCCTCTGTTGAGATGATATTTTTCAATTGTGTCAATCTCACTAAATAGCTCTTTAATATACCCTTTAAGTTATGTCCACTGCTACTAATTTGGTTTGGCCCTTCTATCTTTTTTTATTTAGATTACTGGGTAACGGCTGATGGGGTCTTCTTTGATTCTATTCTATTTTAATTCTTCAATAAGTTTGCTGTATATTAAGGTAATTATCTAACATAGGAATTGGCAAACTCTTCCTATAAAGGGCCAGAGAGTAAACAGTTTAAACTCTGGGACATAATTTTTCTTGTAAGTGTTCAACTAGGCTGTTGTGGTGTGCAAGCAGCTATAGACACTACATAAATAGATAACGTGGCTATGTTTCAGTAAGCTGGATTTTATTTTCCATTGTTTTTGTTTGCTTGTTTTTTCAGTTTTTGACAGAGACAGAGAGAGAGTCAGAGAGAGGGACAGATAGGTACAGATAGACAAAAAGAAAGAGAGATGAAAAGCATCAGTTCTTATTGCGACATCTTAGTTGTTCATTGATTGCTTTCTCATATGTGCCTTGACAGGGGGGCTACAGCAGAGAGAGTTGACCCCTTGCTCAAGCCAGTGACCTTGGGCTTCAAGCCATATACCTTTGGGCTCAAGCCAGGGACCATGGGGTCATGTGTATGATCCCATGCTCGAGACAGTGACCCGGTGCTCAAGTTGGTGAGCCCATGCTCAAGCCATTGACCTCGGGGTTTTGAACCTGGGTCTTCTGTGTTTCAGTCTGATGCTTTATCTACTGCACCACTGTGTGGTTAGGCCAGTAAACTGTATTCTAAGGACACTGAGTTTTATATATTTGTCATAAAATATGTCTTCTTTTGATTTTTTTCCAGTTATTTGAAAGTGTATGAAACATCTTCTCATGGGTCATACAGAGCAAGGAATGGGCTGACTTTGGCTTGCAGGCCATAGTTTGCTGACCCCTGTTCTAAAGCATGTATTTAATTGTAAATTTTTATTTATTATTATTATTTTTATTGATTTTAATTTATTATGTTTCATAGATTCTAGTGTTGCCCCGAATGCATCCCTCCTCCCCTGAATTCCCCTTAACATCTTCCTTACTCCCTTCCCCATAGCACCCTCCCTTCTTCCCTTCCGGTTTATCCCATCCTATCATCCCCTTTCTGTCTGTCCTCTTTTCCTGTGGTCCCTTTGATCTCTCCTCTGTCAAAATTCTGTTTCTCAATTCACATTGTTCCTTGGATTCCTCAAATGAGTGAGGTCATATGATATTTTCTTTTTCTACCTGGCTTAGTTCACTTAACATAATAGTTTCCAGGTTCCTCCATGTTGTTGCAAAAGGTAAGATTTCTTTCTTTTTCATGGCCCCATAGTATTCCATTGTGTATATGTACCACTGCTTTTTTTTTTTTTTTAAATTTTTAATTTCTTTTTATTTATTCATTTTAGAAAGGAGATACAGAGTGAGAGAGAGAGAGAGAGAGAAAGAGAGAAAGGGGGGAGGAGCTGGAAGCATCAACTCC
This sequence comes from Rhynchonycteris naso, assembly GCA_037038555.1. Lineage (NCBI taxonomy): Eukaryota > Metazoa > Chordata > Mammalia > Chiroptera > Emballonuridae > Rhynchonycteris > Rhynchonycteris naso. The sequence goes on along the minus strand of CM072996.1, from coordinate 104,206,160 downwards.
CATATGTGCCTTGACCAGACCAGTGCAGGGTTTTGAACTGGCGACCTCAGTGTTCCCAGGTTGACGCTTTATCCACTGCGCCACCACAGGTCAGGCTACCACTGCTTTTTAATCCACTGACGGACACTTAAGCTGTTTCCAGATCTTCGCTATTGTGAACAATGCTGCCATAAACATGGGAATGCATTTCTCCTTTTTGAATAGTGCTATGGTGTTCTTAGGGTATATTCCTAAAAGTAGGATAGCTGGGTCAAAAGGCAGTTTGATTTTTAATTTTTTGAGGAATCTTCATACTGTTTTCCACAGTGGCTGCACCAATCTGCATTCCCACCAGCAGTGCAGAAGGGTTCCCTTTTCTCCACATCCTCGCCAGCACTTATTCTGTGTTGTTTTGCTGATGAGTGCCATTCTGACTGGTGTGAGGTGATATCTCATTGTGGTTTTAATTTGCATTTCTCTAATGATTAGTGATGTTGAGCATTTTTTCATATGCCTATTGGCCATCTGTATGTCCTCTTTGGAGAAGTGTCTATTCACTTCTTTTGCCCATTTTTTGATTGGATTGTTTATCGTTTTGGTGTTAAGTTTTACAAATTCTTTATAAATTTTGGTTATTAACCCTTTATCAAATGTGTTGTCAAATATGTTCTCTTATTGTATAGTTTGTCCTTTTATTCATATTGTCTTTAGCTGTGCAAAAGCTTTTTAGTTTGATATTGTCCCATTTGTTTATCCTGTCTTTTATTTCCCTTACCTGTGGAGGTAAATCAGCCAAATATATTGCTGCGAGAGATGTCGGAGAGCTTACTACCTATGTTTTCTTCTATGATGCTCATGCTTTCACGGCTTACATTTAAGTCTTTTATCCATTTTGAGTTTAATTTTGAAAATGGTGTAAGTTGGTGGTCTAGTTTCACTTTTTTGCTGTCCAAGTTTCCCAACACCATTTGTTGAAGAGGCTGTCTTTACTCCATTGTATGTTCTTACCTCCTTTGTCAAATATCAGTTGTCCATAAAGATGTAGGTTTATTTCTGGGTTCTCTGTTCTGTTCCATTGATCTATATGCCTATTCATATTATGCCAGTACCAGGCTGTCTTGGGTACAATGGCCTTGTAGTATAACTTGATATCAGGAAGTATGATACCTCCTACTTTATTTTTCCTTTTCAAGATTGCTGAGGCTATTCGTGTTCTTTTTTGGTTCCATATAAATTTTTGGAATATGTGTTCTATACCTTTGAAGTATGTCATTTGTACTTTAATTTGCATTGCATTGAATTTATAAATTGCTTTGGGTAATATAGACATTTTAATGATATTTATTTTTCCTATCCACTAACATGGTATATGCTTCCACTTGTTTGTATCTTTCTTGATTTTTTTTATCAGAGTTTTATAATTTTCCAAGTACAAGTCTTTAATCTCCTTGGTTAAACTTACTCCTAGGTACTTTACTTTTTTGGTTTCAATAATGAGGGGGATTGTTTTATTAATTTCTTTCTGACAGTTCATTGTGGGTGTATAAAAATTCCTCTGATTTCTGAGTATTAATTTTATATCCTGCCACCTTGCTGAACTTATTTATCAGGTCCAGTAGTTTTTGACTAAGACTTTAGGGTTTTCTATATACAACATTATATCATCTGCAAATAATGATAGTTTTACTTCTTTTTCAATTTGGATGCCTTTTATTTCTTCTTCTTGTCTGATTGCTATAGCTATGACTTCCAGGACTATGTTGAATAAGAGTGGTGAAAGGGGACACCCCTGATTGGTTCCTGATCTTAAGGGGAATGCTTTTAATTTTTGCCTATTGAGTATGATGTTGGCTGTCAGTTTGTCATAGATGGCCTTTATCATGTTGAGGTATGTTCCCTGTATTCCCACATTGCTGAGAGTTTTGATCATGAATGGGTGCTGGATTTTATCAAATGCTTTTTCTGCATCTATTAAAATTATCATGTGGTTTTTCTCCTTCCTTTTGTTTATGTGATGAATCACATTGATTGATTTGCAAATATTGTACAAGCCTTGCCTTTTCAGAATAAATCCCACTTGATCCTGTTGTATAATTTTTTTCATATATTGCTGGACCAGGGGACTACAGCAGAGCGAGTTTACGCCTTGTCAAGCCAGCAACCTTGGTCTTTAAGCCAGGGACCTTTGAGCTCAAGCCAGGGACCATGGGGTCATGTGTATGATCCCATGCTCATGCCAGCAACCCCTTGCTCAAGTTGGTGAGCCCATGCTCAAGCCAGATGAGCCCATGCTCAAGCCGTTGACCTCAGGGTTTTGAACCTGGATCCTCTGTGTTTCAGTCTAATGCTCTATCCCCTGTGCCACTGTGTAGACAGGCCAGTAAGCTGTTTTCTAAGAACACTGAATTTTATATATTTGTCATAAAATATGTCTTCTTTTGATTTTTTCCAGTTATTTGAAAGTGTATAAAACATCTTCTCATGGGTCATACAGAACAAGGAATGGGCTAACTTTGGCTTGCAGGCCATAGTTTGCTGACCCCTGTTCTAAAGCATGTATTTAATTGTGTAACTTTTTTACTTCATGTCTTTAAGTCCTTGGATCACAGTTAGGTTATTGACATACCTGCTATGAGAGCTGAGCACTATACCTTGGCTTAAACTGGACAGAAGTTGATTTTCATTTTTGTGTAACAGTCCAAGTATCCTTAGTGAGGGCATGTGTGTAAATTTATGGAGCTGGGGACCCAAATATCTTTAGTCTCCTCACTCCCAATTCTCAAGGTGCTGCTCTCACCAGCGTGGTCCAAGTTGCCTCCCTGTCATTATGTTTACACTCCCAGTATGAAGCAAAAGAAGGGATGGCAAGGGCCAGCTCCTTTCATTTAAGAGCATGACCCCAAACTTACACATATTATTTTTGCTCATTTTCCATTGACCAGAATTTGTTCACATGGACAGATCTATCTATTAAGAGAAGCTGGCAAATCCACTCTTTAATCTGTGCATTGTTGTGTCCAGTTTAAAACTGTGACTGCTAATTCCACAAGAAGGGAAAAGAAATATGGGGGAGAGGGTATCTAGTGGTATCTGTCTGTCCTTATCTCTTCGTTGTTGTATTCTGAGCAAATAACCTGGCTTTTCTGATCTGGCTCCTTTTCCCGCTTCAGTTCAATCTAACATTTTTTCCCAATTTGAATCTGGGTTCTAGTTTAACAGAATGGTTACTAATTCCCAAAGGCAAAACTCCTCTTCCTTTTGCTGAAGTTCCTTTTTTTTTGCCTGGAGTGCACACCCTTCTTTCTATCCACCTGAAAAAAAATGCCTCCAACTCTTTACAAAGTCCATGTGTTGTTTCTTCTGATAACTCTTTCCCTAAATTTCATTATGTATTTCAGCAATTTTCAAATGGTATGCCATAAGAAATTTAAAACATACAACACCTAACTACTTAGTCAGGGGCATTGACCTCTTTTCCTTAAGATTGTCACCTGAAAAAATGCCAACACAACAATATTCATCCAATGTGAATGAATCAAAATTATAGCTGTTTGTTTGTTTTTTGTCAGATCAGCAAAATATATATCTTTTGGTATGCTGCAGAATTTTAGTAATTAGTTTATATGTGCCATAAGATGAAAAAGGTTGAAACTTGCTGATGTATTTCTTTATCCCTTGCTAGGACACAAGCTGTCTAAAGGCACTATTTTTTTTTTCATTTTTGTATTTGTAACATGTATAATTTAATAAATCTCAATCTATGTTTGCTGAATGAATAAATCATGGGATACTTTTGCCTGTAATGTTAAGCTGAATTTTACTACCTCTGAAAAGTCAATTGGACCTTATAAAAAGAAAAGGAGGGAGGCAGGACCTTGGCTGGGTAGCTAAGTTGGTTAGAACATCATTCTGACACAACAAAGTTGTAGGTTTGATCCCAGGTCAGGACACATACAAGAAGCAACCAATGAATGCATAAATAAGTGTAACAACAAATTGATGTATCTCTGTTTCCCTCTTCTTTTTTCTTCTTACTTTCTCTCTAAAATTAATAAATAAAAATATACCCAGGAGCACACAAAATTAAACTAAATGCTCACAAAAACCACCAGGTCTGATGGTGAGAAGGAAACAGAGGAACATAGGAGATCACGGAGCGGATGCCCGAGGCCCAGCTGCTTTAGGCCCTGTGGGTCTCCATTCAGTTTTCAAACACCTGGGAGAGGATGATTGGTCCAGCTTGAATCAAAGATCACCTTGTAGGTAGGACATGGTGGAAGATTGTCAGTGACACTTCCGGCAAGGTAGCATGAAGTAAAAGGCAGTTCTCCTCAAAAAGATACCTCACTATATAAAAAAATGAATGCCTGTCACAAAGGTTTCTGGTAGCCATAACATATTTCTACTCCACCAGCCATCCTTGGAGATACTGCTCAGCCTTGGCTGCAGTGGGAGTGTATTAGTCCTGAAACTCTGCTCCGTGGTGAGGCTGGGGGCCAGAGGTACCGGAGGATCCTCTCTCAGAGAGTCCGTCACAGGAGTCTGAGCGCATGGTGTTGTCAGACTGCGTCCCTGTGAATATTACCAGGATTAGAAGGGAAGAAAGAAAAAGTAGAAAAATCTCTGCTGACATTCTACGGACAGAGAAAAAAAGCAGCAAGAAAAGTAGACTTTGGGGTGTTTTTTTTAATAGCTCTTCCTGGATTGAATTCTAGATCATTGATTCATGTTTTTCATTGGTTATTTTCTCCCAGAAAAGGAATGGAAATCCTATTGATTTGTTGTTGCAACTTTGTTGTTGTTATGGTTATTTTTTCATAAACCCAATGCAGGGGATGTTACTGTAAAATTTGTAATTACCCAAGATAAAAGAGAAAAAATATATCCTCATCAGAATTTCAGAAGATATGGATCATTAAATATCCTGAGCATGTAAGTAGTATCAGGGGTGAGATGGAGATGGGATATAAGTAGGAATTCAGCAAAAAGCATGGGACACTAAACTGAAATGAGAGAACTTAGAAAAGGAAACTCTTTCACAAAGACGTCTCTAGAATTCCTTGATTGTAGAGCTTGGGAGGTGACCAAATTATCCCGCGGGAAAATGTGAGCAGACTCATAGGAAGTTGTAGTAGGTAACAGACACAGGCAAATGGACTAGACAGAGAATAGTTGACTACAGTGAAAAATTACATAAAATATATATTCCATCAGTCAGGGTTCAGGGCAAAGAATGAAAACATTTCATGCTTTTAATTAGGAGGCATCTAATACATGAAACTGTACACTGTGCGTTATTACAAGGAAGAAAGAAGTAGATTCTAAGACAGGCCTCCAGGAATGACTTCAGAATTGTTTAACACTATAAATGGTGCTATGAGTTCAAGAACATACCGCTAACTGTGATCTCAAAATTAGTTATAATAGAACAGGTATGTAAAGAAGCCAATGCTGTGGACAACTTCCTCTTGCCACCCTAGAATCTGTAGAATGGGCCCCTTGAGTGGTCCAAAGATTGGGAAGCCAGAAGAAGCTGACACAACCTTCTCTTGACACCTGGGCAGCTGGTGAACAGATCCTGGGTCACTGCTGCAGGAAGCACCTTTCCTTCCCACACTTTGCTTGCCAGCAGAAACAAACAAAAAGGAAGAAGATGATTCCTTTACCTTTCTTTGTCTCCCAGAGTACACATAGGTGCATTCAATTGGCATAAAAAAAAAAACTTAGATTCAAGGTAGTCTAAATATTTAGTTTTGGGCTTTCTAGTCTCTTCAACTAGAAAAATATAAGATGGAGCTTGAGAAACCTAAAGCTAACCTCCAATATCCAGCATATACATGTAGTGTTTACTTATGTGTGCTCCTATAATACATATTTGTATCATGTAGGTACATTATGTATTTATATATTTATACTGTGTAAAGCATAATTGTGCTTTATATATTTGAATTGTGTGTATAGTACATAATTAACTTGCAACTGAAGTGATGAAGTAGGCTTAAAGCTGTTAGGAAAATGACTCCTATAGGGAGAAAATACATATATTTATAGTAGCTCTGCTTGTCGCTAAAGAGGATATGGGGAAATGAAGCACTGAAATCTCACTTTCTGTGTGGTTAATAATGAATGTGTTTATACAGAAAACATATGCTAATTTTTAAGAAACTCTTCTAAAAGTCAATAACCTCCATCTTCAATAGTTCTTTGACTCATTTATTTGCAGATTATATTCCCACTTTCCTATTTTCCTTTTACATCACAGGGACTGTGGCCTGACACAAAGCACTTGATCTTTACAAGATAGCAGCTTGCCCTTTAGTTAGTCCTCTGCTTTCTGCAGCAATCTAAAGCGAATACAACCACAGAGAATTTTTTCCTAATTTTCTTCTCCTAGGGAACAAGACAAGAGAATGTAGTTTGACCTCAATAAAACAAAATGGATTTGTATTAATGGCATACTAGAGAAAATCCATTAATGTCTTTTGAGATGATAAAAAAATATTTGTTGGAATGTTCAGATCACAATAAGATTTTTAATATAAAATGATTTTAATTTTCTTATCATGAAAACAAAATTAAAGTGCAGTTCTTTTCTCATTTCTCTGTTTGAAAAAAATAAGTGCAAAGGTTTGAGTTAACCACTCTCTTGAGCTAAATATGTTTGAATGCAAGTGAAGCTTTTAAGATGTTAGAGCAGTTCATCAGGAAACACAGAGGATTTGAGGCTATTGTCTAGCTGCCCTTTCAGAGAAGCAGTTCATTGAAGGAGGAAGACTCAAGCTTGAAGAGTAGAGATTCCTGATGGCTCAGATAAAAACAAATACACAGCCATAAATACTGTAACTTTTTTGTAAAATGAGGCAATAAAAGGATTAGGAAGGAATGCTTTGTGTTTGTTGCAACAGAGAGATTTTTAATGGGTTTTTCTACTCAGTGGGAGATAAAGGCCCTCTAGCTCCCTCTCTCCTGCATAAGAGAAGGAAGGTATCAAGCACCCTCTACTCACTGGAGGGCAGGAATGTGCACCAGGGGACTCACTACAGAAGGCCGTCAGGCCAGACAGAGAAAAGCCATTCCGGGTTAATAACTAATTCATGGTAAGCATTTTCCACAACACATTGGTTGGAGAAAATATACTTAGGGATAAAAAGAAATGGATAAATCATTGTTTCCAAGTTCATAAATGGAGATTGAACATGGTATCCCTGATGCAAAGAAGTGATATCCTAGAACCGGGCAAGCTAGGGCTAGGAGATGTGCCACATGGTGACAGAAACTAGCTAGCTAGCTTTAAAAAATCTCTTCCATGCTATTTTCTTTTTTTAATTTTCCCAACCTTCTTGGATGTGACAGGAGTTCCAGCCAGTGGCATGTGGATAAAAGGGGTGTGTGCCATTTTTGGATCCGGCCCACATTCCTCCCAGTAGAACCAGCAGATTTCAGTCGTTATTGCTCATTAGTTGGTCTGCATTGAAAGAGTCCAGTGAAGGACTCTGAGGTTTATCACTATAGAGAGCCAAGCAGGGCCACCTGTTGGAAGATCCCTGGTTCTTCAGGGACTGTGTGGAGCAGACCATCTTTCCACCTCCCTCAATCTGCATTGATTATGACCTGAGCAAGAAAGACATCCTTGCTATTTGAAGCCACTGATACCTGTGGGTTGTTCCCTGACACAATCAGCCTGCCCCCACTCATACTAAGTCATGGAAGAGGAACGTGGACTGTGCAAGAGGAGGTGTTCAAACTGGAATGGAATGGGCTTTTAGCAGAAATTCTTTAATAGTGTTCACAAGTACTGACAGCACAATTTGGTCAAATTTATTCTAAAATTTTCACTTATTTTTTTAGGTTTACTTGTTTTCACTTGACCTTTTGTATTCCCTAAAGTGTTCCAGCTTTTATTAAACGGTTAAATCATTCCACTGGAAGTGGAAATTCCCTGAGGTGAGGTTCGGATGCCTCAAGTAAATATTATTTGGATATACAGTGCATTATGATGCGTGCTATGATGCTATCAAAATCACTCGTTCATTCATTCGTTCACTTAGACTTAGTTGACAAACACAAAGGGAGCAACGTAAGTCCCAGGCATAGTGGGTGGGTGGTTGTGTGTGAGAGAAGCCATTCTTGCTCCTGCCCTTGGGCGGTGGCCCCAGTGCTTCACTTGCCATTGTTAGGATACCTTTTCATTCCAATGCAGCAGTGTCTTGACTGGTTGCTTTTCATTCACTTCCTATAGCTATGCTTGCTTTACCCTAAGACACCCATGTCTTAGGCACTCGGTGGTTTTGTGGAAAACAAAAAACATTTATTCTGGAAAACAAGATTTCAGCGAAAAGCAAAATGAAGGTTGGTAACCCAGTTTTTATATTAATTTTTGGCTTTTTGCATTTTATTAGGTCCTCCAGATTATTGTACCTACTTGAATAAAACAGCTCGGCTCAATTACCTGTACCTTACAGGTTTGAAGTGTGCAAATAGGATGTTTATTCGTCCTGACTAAGAAGGCAAGTCAGAGGGAAATATTTTTCATACACAGTTTGTAAATATTTTCTGTCAAGTCCATATGTTGGAGAAACAATTGTGCTGCAGACATTTTTGAAATGAGAGTTTGAGCTTTTGTTGCTGAACGAAAAATTAGTCATTTTCATACAAATGAACACGCAGAACAACAGAGATCTTGATATAGAATCACCAAATCAACTTTTACACGAGTTCACCTCTGCCCCCCCCAAATTGCATAATTTTTCTGATTTAAAGCCAATATTAATTAGATTTCCTTTTGATCCTACTAGTGTTCTCCTCCAATGTCTTTCCTGAAAGGAAGTGTTTGTTTATACTTTTGTAACTATCCTTGCTTAGGGTCTTTCTCATCAAAATATATTTTATGTTCTTTATGTAGATTACATTAAAAATGCAATTTCTTGAATAAATATGCTTATTGAACACCATGTGCCAGGAGTTGTTCAATAATGACCAGAAAAAAAAAAGAGTTACATTTATTGCCTTATTAAAGGAGGATGATGATATTTATCAAAAGATCACATAAATGGATTAAAATGGCAGCTTGGTTAAATATAATGAAGGAGAAACACATGAAAAAATGAGATGTGGTAAGTGAGCTGAATGAGAGCTTTCCTGACAGATGTGATCCAAGGCTGAAATCAGAAGGAAGGAGTAGAGGGTCCATGACCAGATGCAGGGTAGGGTACGTCTAGGGGTATGGGATGAGATAGACTTTTGGGATGTTTAAAATCTTGGAGAAAGAAGCAAAGACTGTTGTAGATATTGGAGGAAGGGATTTTGTGGGTCACAGAAAGCTGGAGATAGTAGGGTGGGAGGCCCTGGAGAGGAAGGGACTTACTGAACTCCTGTCCCCAAAGGGCGGAAGCACAGGGCTTTCCCCCCCCCAGTAATAATGACAAGTCATTGATATAATCAAGAAAGGATTTGAGGATGGAGGACCCATTCAAAATGATATAATTTATCTTTGGTTTATTATCTCAGTTTAAGCTACTACTTTTTAGACAATTAAGTATAGTATTTCCTGTCATCTCATCCAGTGAAACTCACTCAATTACCCAAATAGTAGCTACCCCAGACATAAAAATAGGGTTAATTTTACTCTGCAGGAGGAAAGGCCCTTTCTTTTCAGGAACAATAGGATCTGAGTTAATGAATAAAGGCACAATTTGTACATACTGAAATCTTCCCAAAAGCAGAGATAAATCAATTTATTCTAAAAGTATTAATTGCTTACTTGAAGGACCTCTGAGGTCTTTTCATTATCATATTGGGTAAGAACATTCGGCTTGACAAGAGATTGAGTGTTGTGTCTAAGAAAACACTTTGAAGATGGTAATATTATATTCCCAGTGGATTGAAAGCTGCAGTTTTCATTAAATTATGTAAAATATATCAGAGAAGCTTAGTGTTCATGATCTCTACTGATAGATTAAGTTTTGTCAATACATTTGCAATAGAGAGAACAGATTTTTTTGTGTGTGTGTGTGTGTGTGTGAGTTTTTATAAAAGTTTATTTGAGCCAAAACTCTAGAGTAGAGATTAACTAATGAGCCCTGGCCGGATAGCTCAGCTGGTTGGAGTGTTGTCCCCATGTGCAAAGGTTGTGGGTTCCATCCTGGTCTGAACACTTGCAGGAACAGATTGCTGTTTCTCTCTCTAACATTAATAAATAAAAATATTTTTAAAAAGAGAGAGATTAATGAATTATTTCTTGGCATTTCACATACAAAAAGGGGCTTTTATCAGTTGCCTAAGTGTCTGGAAAGAAAATGTAAACATGGACTGCAAGGTCAGGATTAGTATAATTTCCACTTAAAAGAGAAAGTGGAAGGTTTCATTCGTTTGAGAGTTTTTGCCTTAGAAAAGGACCCTTGGCTGATACTAGGGATAATTACCTGGCAAAACCTATGTCTACAGTCTAACCTAATCTGAAACTAGGCAGGTGGCAGTGCTCCAGCGGTCAGGAATGCAACAGAAATGAGATTGGTCAAGAACCAAAGGGAAGACGTGACACTATTAGGAACAGTTTGGAGTTGTGTGTTTGACTAAGAGATGATTGGTGTATTTTTACTTACTTTTTTGAGCATTGATTTATGTGTGATACATAGCTTTTCTCTCTTCCTCTTTTTCTTTAAACTAATTTATATATCTGGATTCTATTTTTTCCTAGAATGTTATCACAAATGATAATAAGGATATATATTTTTTATGTAAGTGACTTTCCCAGAACTCCTGTCACCCCACCAAAAGTAGAAATGTGATATTTGTGCTGTTTGAGAAGAGGGATATATTCCATGTCGCCTTTGCATACGCTCTTAGTTTCTTGTCAGACTTCATCTCATGGGACTTCTAACTATTTAGTCATAGTAGATTCCCTTCCTGCATCCAAGGATTCAGATCTCTCTGTAATTAGAAGGTGCTGTCAGAAAAAAAATGCTGTTTCCCATTGAAGAAAATCTTAGAGGTCGTCTTATCCACCTCCAGTTTAAAAAATTTGAGGAAAATAAGGTTTTAGTATACACTCCTTAATGGAAAGACTTTGCAACTTGAAGCCCCTTGTTTGTGATCCATCCATTCATTGATTCACTATCCACTGTCTGCCATGCCTTTAGTCTATACAGTGCTTGGCAGTGGGATATTAAGGAAAGACACTAATAATCTCTGTTTTCAAGAACAAAAACTAAAACATGAGGATGATGCACTAATCTGTGTGGTCCTTGACAAATTACATAAGCAGAGACTGTTTCCTAATCTTTTAATTGGCAATAACAGTAATAAAAACAATAATAATCTCTTGGGGTCAAGTTAGGGAAGCAGGGAAAACAAACAAGATGGAAAGAAGTTCCTTTGCAAATCCCCTGCATTTCTGAAACAGGGGGTGGAAGTGCAGAACAGACCAGGGCAGGGCTGCTGAGGGAGAGCTGGTGGTCTCTCAGCTTCCTCTCTGTGGTTGGGGGAGAAAAGTTGGCTGGTGCATTTAGTGCCTGTTCTCTCTTAGCCTCTGGCCTCTGGCTAGAGCTGGGGTTCCTCTAGTGCGATGCTTTTTTGGAAGTTTATTTGGGGGAAAGACCATTCATTCTGTTATAAAAAAGGGTGGAGCTGAGATTGAATCCTGATGGCACTTAACAGCTATTTGACTTTGGACAAACTTTGGTATTTCCTAAACTCTGTTTTCTCATCAGTACATTGGGCTTTAGAGCGTCTCTGTATATTTTCACTGGAAGAAAGAGATATACAAATTATTTCTTTCTTTTACCTTTGCCATGGTTAATCTTTTATTTATCTGAAGTGAGTTGAGGGCTGTGATTTGAAAGAAAGCCTAAAATATCATTTGAAATGTCTCAAAATTCTATGGTTGATAGAGCATAAAATGACACAAACATTGGAAAACTCTTTTCTTATAAATAGATACTTACCTTTTGGCCCAAATTGTTCCAAATAATGAAAACATAGGCCCACCCCAGAAGAATTTTCATGTGAATGTTCAAGATAGTTTTAATCATATTAGCCTCAAACTGGAAACAACCCAAACATCTATCAACAAGTGAAGAAATAAACACACTATGGTATATCCATGCATTGGAATACTACTCAGATAAAAAGAAATGTACTACTGAGTGCATTTGCAACAATATGAATGAATCCAAAAAATAATATGTAAAGTGGAAAAATTAGACACAGAAAAGTCCATACTATGTGATTCCATTTACAGGAACTTCAGAACAGCCCAAACTCATCTCTGGTAATGGCAGGTGATTGTTTATGGGAAGGCTAGAGTTGATTGGAAGCTGGCAAAGCAAGCTTTCTGGGGTGGTCCAAATCTGGATGGGGCGGGTGACTACACAAAGGGATATAATATCAAAACTCTTTAAATTTTATACTCAAGACCTGTGTGGCCTGACCAGGCTGTGGCTCAGTGGATAGAGCATCGGACTGGGATGTGGAGGACCCAGGTACGAGACCCTGAGGTTGCCAGCTTGAGCGAGGGCCCATCTGGCTTGAGCAAAAGCTCATCAGCTTGGACCCAAGCTCGCTGGCTCCAGCAAGGGGTTGCTCGGTCTGCTGAAGACCTGCGATCAAGGCACATGTGAGAAAGCAATCAATGAACAACTAAGGTGTCGCAACAGCAACGAAAAACTAATGACTGATACTTCTCATCTCTCTCCGTTCCTGTCTGTCTGTCCCTCTCTCTGTCCCTGTAAAAAACTAACAACCAAAAAAATACCTGTGTGTTTTACTGTATGTAAAATTTTCCTCACTTAAAATATCTCCACCAATTAAAGAGTCATTCAGCTTGGCAAATCAAAGCAACTTGGCACAATAAAAAAAAAGTTAAACAGGAAGCATAGAGGCCATTTCCTGATTAGTGTGGCTTAGTTTATTGTGAATTGCTTTGTTGACCAAGGAAATGTTTAGAATTTGAAATAGTTCTGTTGAGAACAATCAGAGTTGGGAGTCATGCTGAAGCTTTGAAACAAATACAGTATTTTAAATTTTACATGTGTCTGGCTTTAAAGATTAGCCTAACTTATGTTGAGAGTGATAGGTTTCATCTGCGGTGGTGTGGGTGGGCCTGGAGAAGGGGTTTCTCAGACCACCGGTTCGGGAGCATAGGTGACTGAGCGCTCTGGATTAATTAAACTGGGAAATTCATCACCAAGTGTGTGCTGAAGCCCTGCCTCCTATTGGCTGCTCTCAGCCAATGACTGAGCATGCCTGGGGTACTAAGGTAGGCCTGTCCTTGAGCCCTGCGGGACCCCGCTAGAAGCCAGCTTTGGCTTGAGGAACTTTCTATGCACCCTTCATTTCCCATCCCAACCCCCTACCTCCCATGGCCTTGCCAAACTTCCCTTAAAATATTCTGCAGAGTAAGACACGTTGTCCGTCCAACCTTCCTCCTCACCTTTTCTCCCCTCTCTCTCCAGTTGGGTAGAGCTACATCAAGATCTTACTGCCCTCCCAGTCTCTCCCTACTTTTTTCTTACAGGTAGATTCCTAATGAATTGCTGCATTATGTCATTCTGTCTCTGTGTCTGCTGCTTGAAGGATCTGACTGAACTTGTATGTTGTGCGTATGTCTGGGTGAGAGGAGGGAATCAGAATCATGCAGCATCTTCTAACCACCCCCCAACCCATATTATCTGCCGGATACCCCCGGGCTTACAGAGTCCCTAGGCTCCAGACACATTGACCATATTATAAGACATTCCTTAGGCCCTTTTATACTTTTTACAATAAATCTGTAGTAGAAGTCAGGGAGAAGCTAAAGGACAGTCTTTATGGCATTTACGATATTTAATTAAAGCGAAACTTTCGCCTGTCTTAAATCTTGCCTAATTTCTTTCAGGCCTTGCGTTAGCGTCTCTGGTTGTAGCGTATGCTTGTATTATGATGTAGAGCAAATCTAAATCTGGCTTATGTGTACCGCCGTAGTTTCTCCTTAATAGATAAGCTTATTAACAACCACAGCCCTTAACAGAAAAATAAAGTGAATAGAAGGGTTTAGCGATTCCTGGGAATATATAATACAGAAACCTGGGGATATTTCATTTTTGAAGCAAAAATTTTGTCACTTGACGTGTGATTTTAAGAAGATACATTATTTCTCTCTGAGAATAAAATTAAAAAGACCTTTACAGAATAAAATTTGAGTGAGCTGAATATGATATACAGAATGTTAAGGGTAGGGCTTGCTGAGGGTTATTAAATGAATAAGACATTTTTGAAAAATGTGCTTCTTTTTCCAAGTGGTGAGATGAAGCCTACTGAACCTAATGACTTGATTAAATCCACTCAGAAGATTTGAGGCAGATTTGGGTTAATCCTGTAAGAGACCATCCTCTAAAACAAAACCTGTGCAAACTCCATTAGTAAGGATGAATTGTGCTATAGTAAAAAGAACGTTCTTCAAAAGGAGACTTGGATGTATGCAAAATATTTTTGAAAAGATACACCCAAAGCTATTAATATTGATTGCTTCTGATGACTGGTGTAGAGACTTGGGCTGGGTAGGAAATTTACACTGCATTCTGTATCTGTTTTCTGTTTGAAAAACGTTTAAACCATGTGAATATATTTATTACCGTGTTTTTCGCTCCATAAGGTGCACCTGACCATAAGACACACCTAGGGTTGGTTTTAAGGAGGAAAATTAAAATAAAAAATTCTGAACCAAATGGTGTGTTAAAATATTTAATAAAATACCGTATTTTTCACTCCATAAGGTGCATGGGCATTTTTCCCTCCACTTTTGGGGGGGGGAAAGTGTGTCTTATGGAGTGAAAAATATGTACTTTTTTAAAAAATAAATAATTATGTCCAAATAAAATCCAGGACATACAAGGAAGGAGATCATAGGGTATAACTTTGGTGAATTCAGCTTAAAGTTGTAAATGGGGGTCAGAAGAATGAAAAAGTGACTGGGCATCTTCATGCTAACATTTAGAAGGAAGAATATGACTATTGAAAGAGAAATCAAGATAGGGATGGTTCAGTTATGATATATTTTAAAAATGCTTTTTATACAAATCATGGTTGTAATTCTATAACTGAGTCATCTGGTGCCTGCTGGTGATTCATAAGTTACTCTGGTTAAAATGTCAGCATTGCTTAGAATGAAAATGCAGAGGTATCAGAAAAAGAAATGCAATATTTTGGAGAAACCAGCAGGCCATTACTTTGTGACCAAGCTCTGTTAATTGAGTATGATGATATATTTTTTTTGCAGAATCGATTTCAGTATATGAGAGTGTGATGACTATCGGACATTTGAAAGCTAATGCTCTGTATTTCTGTCCATGACTCTACAACCACAGATTTTCCAAATTGACACACAACACACACAGTGATAAGTTTTAAAAGGTGCTTACACGTTGAAAAACATCTTTATTAAATGGGGTTTGCTTTTTGTTTTCTTTCACAAGGTTTCAGAATCTCTTGTTGAATTTAGAAATCTACGACTAATATTTTAAAAATCAGCAAAAGGATCTGAAAATTCATCTGTGTTCTTTTTTGCTTTGAAGTTGCCCATAAGAACTCAACTGTAAATTGTATGGTTCATAAAACAGAATGTAATTCAACTGGCTCTCTCAACCATACTGGGTTAAGCTCAATGGGGAAGGCCCTGGATGTGGCCTAGAAGATTATTTTAGCAAATATGTGGCCCATTGACCTTAGCAAATTTTCCCTTAATGTTTCTGTGCTCCATTTTCTTATCTGTTGCTCTCTATTTTCAATAGCATTTGTAAAATTAATGAGATAATTGATTATCCAGAAAGTATTTTAAGTTCTTAACAGTAAAGGATGTTTTGTGACAAAAATAGATGGTAGCCCCCCAAAAGATACATCTGCCCAGAACCTGTGAAGGAGACTTTATTTGCAAAAAGAATTTTATTTATTTATTTATTTATTTTTTTCAGATGTAATTAAGTTATGGATCTTGGGACGATATGACCCTGAATTCTCCTGTGAACCTAAATTCAATCACAAATGTTCTTTTAAAGAACGGAGAGGAGAGGACACAGAGAAGGCCACGTGGAGATGAAGATAGAGACTGGACTGATGCTACCACATGCCCAGAAACACCAGGAGCCACCAGAAGCTGGGAGAGGCAAGGAAACGTTCTCCCCTGAAGCCATCAGAGGGAGCACAGCTCTGCTGACACCTTGATGTCGGACTCCTGGCCTCCAGAACTGGGAGAGAATGGGACGTCTTCTTTTAAGACACCTGGTTTGTGGCCATTTGTTATGGTAGACACCAGAAACTGATACCCTCTGATTCTAAGTAATCAGTGCTATCTAATCTACAATAATAGGATTAGTCATGTGAAAATTATTTGAAGAATTTTATAAGTACTACTATAAAGGTGGCATGCAGGTTCTCAAGGGGGGAGAGTGATGTTGCCCTCTCCAAGGGACATTTGGCAACATCTAGAGATGCTTTTCTGTCAACAGCTATGGGAGAGGTACCTACTGGTATCTACTAGGTAGATCCAGGAATGCTGCTAAACACTCCACAGTGCACAGGAGAGCCCCTTTCCCCAAACAAAGAGTTATCCAGACTACAATGTCAGTAGTGCTGAGGCTGAGATATCCTAAAGATTGAGATAGCCAAGCATTGTGAGTAAAACCTTGTTTCTGCTCTGAATTTGTGAGCAGGACCATCAACCCCAGGCAATAAGTCTCTTGGTGCTGTAGTTTCTCACTTGTAAAATACAATGATACTAATACTTGCCAGAGCTTTATAAAATTCCAATGAAAATGTTGGTCAAAGAATTTTGTACTTTAGGAGTTCTTTAATGGTAATGAGGAGGGTGTTTTAAAATTATTATTATCCCTATATTTCTTTAGTGTAGACAAAAGCAAACCTTTGAGTTTTAATTAATATAGTTAGGAAATCCACAATGAATGGATTCCCTGAGCCACAGGGGAATCACTTTTTTATGTTTATGGTTATTATCTCAAATAGAGTATTTATCAGAAATGCCATGACTATTACTGTTTAATGATGTTTTTCAGTGGCAAGGATACTCTGGAAATACTCATAAAATTTCTCTAGGGAGCTTATAGTTTATGTCAGATGAATAACAAAACTAAGCCAAACTGAGAGCTGAATGCAGTTTTAATGTCATGTGTATAATAAAAGCAGGCACAGCACTATGTAGACTTTGGAGTGTTTTTTGGTGTTTTGCTTTTGTTTCTAATGATTATTACAACAGACTTGTGAAGCTAGTGTTATCTTCATTTGACTTATGAGAAAACTGAGGATCAGAGGGGTGAGATGCTTATTAAAGGGCAGGGCTGTGACTGGAAGTCAAACTTTCTCACCTTGACTTCACTACAGAGTGTCTGTGAACACCAGCCCATTAGAATAGTTATGATGATGCTCACTGAAGTGTATCAGGAAAAGTGAATATTTACATGCGATTCAAAGGCAAGAACTTCTTTGACAGACATTTTTAGGAAGAAAGTTCTAGTCATAAGACAGATCATAAAATAAAACTTTTAGAAGCGGGCTGAGAAAATTTCTATGATGCTCTGGACTGGATCTTTCAAAACTTTTATTGCACATTTAAAGTATAGCTATTTATTTATCTATTTATTTTTATTATTTATTGATTGATTTAAAAGAGAGAGAAGCATTCATTTACTGTTTCACTTAATTGTGCATTAATTGGCTGGCTTCCCTATGTACCCTGAATGGGGATCGAACCTTCAATCTTGTTTCAGGTGTATGCTCTAACTCAGTGGTTTTCAACATTTTTACACTTGGGGTCCGGTGAAAATAAGAGAATTATTTCAGAGACCGCTAAGGTAGAAATCACACTAAGCATAAGTAAATTCAACTAAGATCATTGGGTTTATAATCTTCATACATCAGGTGGTTAAATCTTTTGCAAACATGCATGAAATTTCTGGTGGACTGGCTCACAGACTGGACGTTGAACAACACTACACTGACTGAACTAACTAGCCAGGGCCTTGAACACTGAAAGTATAATAAAAGGTGTTCCCAGTACTGTGAGGAGGACACAGGAAAAACAAAGACAAACTCATATTCAGAGGTTTATATACTAAAAAAAACTAACTTATTTAAGTCAATGTATACCAAAGGGAAATGTGGTATAGAGTATAGAGAAGAAATACATTTAAGAGCACATTTTTCAAAAATAGGATTCAAGAAACACTAATTTTCTTTTCCCCAGCAAGTGAGGGAGAGACAGACAGGAAGGGAGAAATGAGAATGAGAAGCATGAACTCAGTTGCAGCACTTGAATTGCTCATTGATTGCTTTATCATATGTCCTTGATGGGGGGTGGGGTCACTCTATCTGAGCCAGTGACACCTTGCTCAAGCCAGTGACCTTGGTCTCAAGTCAGCAATTATGAGGTCATGTCTATGATCCTGTGTTCAAGCTGGCAACTCTGCACTCAAGCTGTTGAGCCCACGCTCAAGCCATGAATGACATCAGGGTTTTGAACCTGGCACCTCAGCATCCAGGTTGGTGCTGTACTCACTGTGCCACCACCTGGTCAGGCAAGAAACACTAGTATCTTGAGACAGTTTTAAAAAGTAAGGGATTTTCCCCCTAAATTTTGGTTTAACAAGTTTGGGAATAACTATATTTCCATTGATTCTAAGATGAAGCATGTGAGATAGAGAGCGTGTGTATGTGTTTTCAATTTTAACATCCCTGAATCAAGCTTTGTCTTACAAATGCCATCTGCCAAGTAGCAGGTGTGATGTAGCTGACTTTGCCTACACATGGGCCAACTTAATTTTCATTCCAGTACCATGCAGAAAATGGCAACCTCTGGACATCTGAATCAATGTCCAGCCCATATGAGTCCTTGATCAGTCTCTGAAATATTTTTTCACATCTTCTGATAAAAAAAGTGACATCAAAACTTCCAGAATATGTAGAGGTGGCTTGGAAGAATATTCATAAGAAATATTGCATCATCAGTGCTTTGGATGGCACAGAGGAAAGTGATGTCTGCAAAAAAACATAGTGAAACTCAGTTGAAAAGTGATTCAGAAGGGACAGACTCTGCATGTGGGGGACATGTTAATGATGTAATCAATGACCTTTACTTATATTGTCTCTTTTATATGTGCGTGTGGATTATGTATAATTAAATCTATCTATAAATCTGCAAGAGTAAGTATTTTAAAAAATCAGAAGTAACCCAGAAAACTTTGTCGTATTTAATTGGCATCATTAGTTCCTTTTAGTGGTACCTAAAATGATATATCTTAATATTAGATGGCATTTTAGATTCAATGAAATATGACATATTTCCCTCATGGCACATAAAGAGGGATATATACATCTATCTATTAGGATATAGATTATAATAATTAGCATGTTATAGAGTCTAGGATGTTTTACAGTAAAGAAAGTGGTTTAATTTTCACATACATTTTATAATAACCCTCCTTTTTCTATGAAACTTACGTCATGGATGACTTGATTTTGTCTTTTTTATACCAGTTTATAATACAAGTTTGATAAAGACATGCAATATTGGCATATCTTAACACTTAAAACTGATTTTGAGATAAATCTTTCCTTCTTTAAACAGAGATTACTTTTATTACCTCTAAAGGTAGGTACTACAATCAATCAACACTACCTATCTCCTTAACTGATTATGGGTCAGACTCACAAGAAACAGGGGTTTGAAATACATTCTTTGGAGTTACTTTAATTAAATTATTAATACTTGGCTGAAGTAAACAACATAGGTGTTAGAGTAGCAATAGCATGTGTGATGGTTACTTTTATGTGTTAATTTGACTGGGCCCTGGGGTACCCAGATATTTAGTTAAACATTATTCTGGGTGTGTGTCTATAAGAGGGTTTTGAATGAGATGAACCTTTGGATCAGTAAACTGAGTAAAACAGATTTTCCTCTCTAGTGTGGGTGAACCTCATCCAGTCAGTCACTGGAATAGCTGAATTGAATGAAAAGGCTGACCTTCCCAAAGTAAGAGGGAGTGCTGCCTGCCTGGCTGCTGGAGCTGGAACATCAGTCTTATCCTGACTTTGGACTTGAACTGAAACATTGGCTGTTCTTTGGTCTTGCGCCTCCCAGGTCTCCAGCTTGCCAACTGTAGATCTTGTGACTTCTCAGCCTCCATAAACACGTGAGCCAATTCCTTATAATCTCTCTCCCTCTCTCCTGTCCTCCTCTCTTATCTATATAAAGGAGATATGTGTGTATATGTATACACACACACAGACACACACACCCCATTGGTATTTCTGAAGAACCCTGACTACCTCAGTAATAGTTTTCAGACTCTTACTACTCAAAATGTGGCCCTGGACCAGCAGCACTGACATCACTTGGAAGCCGATTAGAATTGCCAAACTTCAGGCCCTCATCCCCCAGCTCAGCTCAGACCTACTGAATCAGAGTCTACATTTTGACAGGATCTCCAGGTGATTTGTATGCGCATTAAATCTGAGAAGCACTTCTTTAGAGTATTTTGAAGTCTTTGCCTATAATTTGTGTTAGTGAAGAAGCTCACACACACACAAAAAAAGCCTTATTATTATTTGACATTAATACTTCAGGGGAGACATAATAGGAAGATTGTAACAAAGGGCTCTTGGAGAATTTTGCATAACATTTGGTGAATAATTTTGCAATGACAAGAAGAAAAAAAATTTACTTGTATTTGCCTTCTTCAAGTCAGAAAAGTCTATTTAAATTTAAATAATACATATTTATTGATATTGGTTCAATAATTTCATTATTTTCAATGATTTTTAGTTCTGTTGCCCAACCAAGACTTGATAGGTTTGTTGTTGACTGAATTTTGCTTTGCTTTATGTTTTATGTGCTAGTGAAGTAAGGAGCTATTGCTTCTTTTCAGCCCACTCGCTTCTTTTCTGAGTGCAATTAGAAAATAAACATGTGTGATTCGTTTGATAGTCTCTGCTTTCTGTTTCAGAGGGTGTAACTATGCTTAGTAATCATCGCCCCAAAATGGCCAGCAATTGGGCAGAGATGAAGTTGCCATTGTATCTGCATGCTTATGATAAGATTTAATTGTAAGAGAAAATGATATCCTAAATGCCCAAGGGACATTTAGGCACTGGAGGTTAGCCAAGAGGTGTCAAAGGAACAACTGATCCAATTGAGACTTATTCTGAGCCCTTGGGATTTGGGCTGCCTGGTGCTTAGGGGAATGGTGAGGACTAGAAGGTACTTGTCTTTTGGTTTAGATAAAACAGTATTTTAATTTGAATACAGGAAATACACTGCCAGTTTAAAAACTTGCTTTATAATACCTGGTATTTGGAAGAGTTTTGTAATGGAAGAAATGAGAAAATTACTTTTGGGTAGTTATTCTACTTCACAGATACATGTGTGTAATTTTTAGAATACATCAACGTCTTATGAGTCAATATGATTTGGGGGGAGTAAGAGTGTCACTGCTGTAAGATAAAACCTTTTAAAATTATTATTACAATAAATTATGTGAGCAACATCTGGTTGTTTATTAGGGATTTAAAATTCTCTGGTGGATTGCTAAAGTAATTGATAAATGTAGGATTGGGTTAACAATTAGACCGGTTATTCAAAGTTGATAATACTTTGTACAGTGAATTAGTTAACTGTTCACAAGGGTATAATGGAATGAAAAGATGTTGTTTTCTAGAATGCAAAGCCATAAAAGCCAAGGGCAGGGAGACAAGGAAAGCTGACACAGAAACAGACTCATTCCATGCATAATCAAACAAAATCAGCTCTTTGAAAGAGAATGTAAAATTGCTAATTAATGTTAAAACTTCAACTTTTCAACATTTACCATGGCAATCACTTCATTTCTATCATAACCTCTCCAATCTCTCTATATATAGGTTTCATCCTCCTGGCCTTCAAACACATAGGGTGTGCTCCATCTTGATTCAAGAGAGTAAAAACAAAAAACTTCCAGCTTGACCCTGCCATTCCCCAGAGGCACCACTTGGTGTTGCTCTGTTCTTTTTATGCCAAAATTCCCTGTTTTGGTCTCCACACCCTAGGACACAGCTGAACTCCTTCTTGAAAAATTTCGTGCAAGTAAAGGCACCTAGCACATAGTTGGCACTTAAATATTTGTACTTTTTTTCTTTGAATAAAACCCAAGGCTTTATTTTCAGACTCTTTGCCTCTGATTGCTCCATGACATTTAATATTGTTGACTTCTATCTGGTTGACTTTCTCTCTTTACGTTTTCCATGTTTTCTCTCTTTTCAGATTTCTGTGCTCTGCTGACATTTGTTTCCATTTCCAAGGCAATGTAACACTACTACCCTTTTTACCATATTTTCTTTGATTTCCTTGATGACTCATCTTTTCCAGCTCACTCTTTACCATTAATGAGCTCATCCATGCGTCTACATCTAAGAAGTGAAAGACTTCCAACGCTGTAGTAACTTTTAACCTCTTAACCAAGGTCTGTTTATTTTTTCAATTTCAAATCACCCATTAGACTTTTCCCTTTGGATGTCTTACGGTAGCTCAAAACCAAATATTCTCAAACTGAATTAATCATCTTCTATTCTAAACCAGCTACATTTACTTAGTTTCTACCTGCTTGCAACATTAGAATTATTCTATCACTCAGCCTTAAAACTTTGTTTCATGCTTGACTTTCTTTTTCCTGTATCTACTTTACTTTTTGGTCTATTAAGAAGCTGAATAGGTCTCTAGGTTGGGTAAAGTTTTTCTTAGAAAATGGCTCTAGTTGACATTTCATCATTTCCATTCACCAAAACCAGTGTTAATACCTTTTCCCAGGTCTATACTAGATCACAAGGATACCCACTTGGCAGATAGAGAACACTCTTCAATTTTACTCATCTGTGCATAGCAGAATGTCCTATCAGAGTTTACCTTTTTAAAAAATCTATCTCAAGAGAGGTGCCAAAATTTTGCCTTGACAGCATATAAAGTATCATCAACCTTTATCTTCCTTTGAAGATACAATGTTTCTTCAATAGCAAGGTAAAACTATCATTGTTCACAGAGTGTTACCTTCCTCAGAAGAATAAGGACTTTGTGTTTGGAGAATATAAGATGAAAAACTGACACCCTGGAGAGAAAAACTAAAGTGGTTTTTGGGTAGCGACATTAAACCAATCCAGACCCCAAAATGTTGCAAGCCTTGGGAGCTCAAATAAGGGGCATGCTTGCCCTCAGCATCAGTTAGCAGACTCTGACTTTCTGGCACTGTCCTGAGCTTGGATCAAAATTATCAAGTCATTATTTCAGTGGCAGATCAGCATTGGCTCTTGGATCTTGTGGAGCCCAGCTTCAACAGGGCCAATCACATAGCAGCAAGAAACAATGCGTGAGACTCTAGTATTCTTCCCAGTTAGATGTGCAAGTCGGGCTGTATGAACACCAGAGATTTTGATCAGTGGAGAAAGCGTACCAAAGAAGAAGGTACAGGACTGCAAACTGATGAAAAAAATAAGAGGCTCAAGATATTATTTTGAAAAGTGAGAGATTTCAGTGTATTTCCATTCTGATTTTTAAGGCATTTTATATACCTGTTGTTGTCTAAGAACACTGTAATATATAGGGTAACACAGGTTTGCTCAAGATAGTCTCAGTTTACATCTATTATCCTGGTGTAATTTTGAATAATTTTCTGTTTCACCCTCAAATGTCTTCTAATTTGAAAGGTATAGAATATTGTTATCCTCTCTATAAACTTCAATTCTGGTTTCTTGGGTTCAGGAGGGGCTTTTTACTTCTCATAAAGAATCTTGTTCTTGGGACTTTGGTTCTCAGACAAATAAAACAACCCTGCATATTTTGACTCTACTTGAACAACAGGAATCTACTTAATTAATAAGCTTTCCCACAGGGACCAGGAGGCTGCCTCACATGTCCATTTTCCTGCAAAGCAGAGAAGGATGACACTGATTTTCAGATTCCTGTACCCCTCTTTCCAAACCCCCCAGATGGGTGGGATGTGCAAACTCTGCTCTGGTGTATTCATTTCACAAAATCTAGAACTATAAAATTGTTCTCTAGTGAAGGAACAGCCAGGATAATTCATACTTTTGAGGAACAGAATTCAGGCCCACCAGCAAGACACAGCTCAATGAATCTCAGCCTGTGACCAACAGGCTTTGCTTCTCTGCCCTTTGGGTTCATATGAAAATGTTGCCTTTAGCTCTTTTTCCTTATAGAAGAGAAGAATTTACATGAACTATTCCCCAAATACACGGTGTCTCTTTTTCAGGCTATGGTTTCCTAATTCATCTTGTTCCCCACATACCTCACTTCTAAGATATCTTATTCTTGGACACTGCAAACATAAAAATGAATTTGGTTGAACTTTCAAAGCTGTTCTCTCTCTGTACTCAGCTTATGATTACAATTTTACCAATTTTTATCTTTCAGATCCAGATCAAGGATTACTTCCTCCATAGTAGTACAGTCTTAACTTTAATAGGTTATGGTTGATCTTAGGATCCAGTGAAAATTAAGACTCTGATGCACAGTCTGGGTTGAGGCCTGAGAATCTGCATTTGTAACCAGCTTCCAGCTGACGCATTTGTCACTGGTCTTTGGACCACATTTTCAGTATCTAGGCTCTGTAAGTTCTCATTATATGTCTGTAGCTCAGTGTAACCCCATTTTTCCAGAACATCTAAATTAAGGGTTGTAAAAGTTGGTTGTTCTTAATAACAGACTACTCATTTGAAGTATATATTCTCTAGTATTACTTTTTAAATGTTTCATTTTCAGATGCTGTCATCCCAGGTAGACAGAAAGTTCCTTAAGTGCAGGAATGGTTCTCTCTAACTTTAGTAATCTCTTTAGTAGGGTCACTCTGCCTTTTACATAGTAGATTCACACTAAATTTGCTGATTGATTAATTATTCTGAAGAGATTCCTTCTTACTGTTATATCACACAAGAACTCCTGAGATACACTTAAATTTAAAGTTTGGCAAGATACACGTTTTAGACAAAATTATAAAATATCTTGAAGTGAGGCAATCTGAGCCAGCTGAAGAAAATGCTGTGTTTGCATTATTAAATTACAATGTTGAAAGAAGAAGTAAAGGTCTTTGCTGTGTAAATGACAGTATAATCTGAAATTATTATAAACCCTGTTAGGGAATGACATGTATTATTATATTATTGCTTTGATTACATGTGCTATAGAAAAGTCATAAATCACAAAATTATAGGTTATAATCATGACAATTATTTCCCAACTTATTTTTTTATTTTATAAAATTGACTTCTTGGACACAAATATAATCAACTTGTATGGGTAGAATATTCCCTCACAGAGCATTCCTATGAAAGAGTTTTGAAAAATTTCAGAAGTTGGTCTATAGAAAAAAAAGTGCTATAAACTCTCTTCTTTTCAGAACTTTGAAACAGAGTTGGAAACCTCCCACAGACATCAGGATGTACCAGCCTGTAGAAAGGTCAGTGACAATTTTAGAAAAAAATAAAGTAATAAAATGGTCATAAATCCTGACTACAGACTCTGGATCTCAGAGTTTTCAAATGAATACGTTGATTGAGTCATCTCTTAAAATTCTCAAAGGACGTCAGATGCTTCTGAGTAAATTTTATGGATATATATGTTTGAAAAGTAGTGCTTGCGAAGTGTTTGCACTTGCCTTCAATAGAACTTGCCTTCCACATTCACTTTATGCTTTCCCCTCACGAAAATCTCATTACTTCTTAAAGATCTCAGAGTTCAGGAAATTAATTGGAAGGACAATATATTTTCTCAACATCTATACATCATTCTCTATGACATTTTTGCTCAGTTTGCTTCAATTTTAAATTAGTGAAATATTTTTTGGGCATGTGTTCGTAGGACCAGCATTTAATTTATATTTTCCCACTCATAAC
This sequence comes from Rhynchonycteris naso, assembly GCA_037038555.1. Classification (NCBI taxonomy): domain Eukaryota; kingdom Metazoa; phylum Chordata; class Mammalia; order Chiroptera; family Emballonuridae; genus Rhynchonycteris; species Rhynchonycteris naso. The sequence goes on along the minus strand of CM072996.1, from coordinate 104,180,264 downwards.
CTAGTTAGTAGCACTGAAAAGAAAGGAGTGTTCTTATGTAGATGCTTCTAGAGATATTTGTGCAATTTTCTTGTAAGCAGTGTAATCATCTATCTTCACCGTTGTGAGCAGCGTCATTCTAACTGGCACCTATGTGCCACTAGGGGTGGGAGATTCAAATAAATTTTGATTCTCAGGTAGATTAATGATAAGTGGTATTAACACAGAACACACAAAGAAGTAGTAAGTGCTGCCCTTGCAGGTAAGACTTCTGTTTAAGCTGGGAATGCAGCTGGCTTTGTAAGTGCATAAGACTTCAATAGGTTTATAAATTACTAGAAAAATCTCACGATTTTGCAAAATATCAAGGAGACAGACATTAGCATTTCACATCTGCTCTTCTCTGACAGTTATTACAGGAGCTGAGCTATGACTCTGCATTTTAAATCACGTGATTTAGTCCCTCTCCTTCTTTTCAAAATCTCCAATAGCACCTTGTGATTTGAAAGATGTGTGTTTATACAGGAGAGCGGTACAGTGAGTGAAATGTCAGAGGTTTCAAAATCAAGTATCTCAGTTTGTCATAAACAGAGTTGGTATCCTTGTTAAGCTAATAAGGATCTTTTAAGGAACAGAAAATGTTTGAAATCAAATGAAAGCTTATTGTATACACATACTTTCTCTTATACACATGCGTTGATACCACTTAAGTGCCAATAAGGAAGCACTTAAATAGTGGATTTTAATGGTACATAAATCAGAACTATGACAGCTCATTCTCAATGGACATGTAAACTGAATCTCACGTATAATGTATTGGGAACTAAGAGGTTTAAAGGCTTTTTTTCATGCAATAAAACATACAGTATAGATTTAAATACCTTGATATTGATCTATCTACCTATCTATTATATCTATATCTATATTAAATAAAATGTAATGTGTAGCTTGAGTATTTTAGGTGAATTTATGAAAAAAAAAACTATCTTTCATGCTTTTTTAAACTCAAATTTCACCCAAGAGCTGTATCTTCTATTTGTCCATTACTTGTAATAAGTCGACCTTTCCATATTTGAATTCCCAACAGTTAAGGTTTAAGGGGCATTCTGTGGGTGGAACAAGAAAATCACCAAGCTGGTCTGTGCTGGTGTCTTTGTTCCTAAAGGCACTTTGCCAAAAAGGTTAGAAGAAACTAGGAACCCACAGATGGAAGCCAAAGAAGTTCCTCTCTAAAGTGGCTGTTGGTAAAACATGTGTGTTAGGCTTGCTCACTTGTACTTTGCCTGATTAGTGTGTGAGCACGTGGCAGTGCCACGTGTGTATAGTCTATGTAAGGCTACAGGTGCTTGTGCTCAGGAGGATGGTGGATGGTGTGGCGGATGGTGGATGGTGGATGGTGGATGGCAGATGGCATAGGGCAGATTGCCTGCCCTCCTGCCCGCCCGCCACTGTGCAGGGCTGTTTTGCTGTTTGTTTGCCTGCTGCCATGAGAAGCAGTTTTCCCCTGCCTGTTTGCTCACCCTGTTATAAGATTCTTTTAAACAGAAATGGCCTGACACTTTCTGCCTATGCAGTTCCTCTACCTTCTGCCCGAATCCAATGTGAACCTGCCTGGCCTTGGCCACTGGCATTACAGTGGCCCTAGTTAGTCTCTTGGTATAAGAAAAAGGAACACTCCTGTCATCATGCATGTTGAAATAAAAATGAGTAAAATTTCACTGGTATCTACCTACCCACAGCTACTAAAAGAATTCAGGACTGCTTACTCACTCTCCTGTTCCATATAACTTCCAGTTGAGGACTTGGAACTCTGAATACATAGAGAGAAACAGGACTCCCTTTAGGTCTTTACAAAGACCTACTGATCTTGTTTCATGAGAGGAACAAAACTCTCATGTTTGTGAACTTTTCACATATTCAATTAGACTCTGTACAGGGCCGAATAACTGAGGTGTGACTCTAGATTTCCATTTACGATTTAGAGTGTCCTGGGAGAGTGTGACTTTTATTCACCGTTGAGAACAATTGAATGTATAATTCTTCTATGTATATATTGAGCTACTCAGATCAAAGGTCCTTTACCTGCTTCTTTGTTTCTGTGAGGAAAGGAGAACAATCTCTTGGTGTCTCTACCTAGCAACCACATCTTGATTTTGATTTATGCTGTCAATCTGCAGCAAGAGGGATTAACTTTTTGTAAATTTATCTTTTCTCTATATCCTCTGGTATGTGGGGGGAAAATCACTTTGTTTCATTTTATTTTCATGCCTATTATATTAGTGCTTCCATTTTTGCTTGTTTCCCCCCAAAGATAATAAATCTGTGCAAGTAAGTGTTGACTAAGTACTGAAAATCAAAATATCTTTTTCTCCCTCTCCACCTGGAAAGTCAGGATTGTTCTAACAGAAATAGGGCAGCTGCCTTGAAGAAATTGAATATACCTGGCATATTCTCATTTAATTCTGTTGGTTATTTATGGGAATATGTGTCTGCTGGGAAATTGTAAGTCACATGGCTTCAGGCAGGTGCCAGTTTCCTTGTCCTTCATGATGTAGGTGTGGCTCAGGGTAGGGGTTGTTTGTTGCAGGGGCTTTTTAAAGAAAACAGCGTGGGTCAGTGTTCAGGTAAATTTAGTATAAGGAAGGACATTTTTATGGATAAAGTCATTTACAAAAACATCAGGTCATGATGATTTAATGATAGAAAACATATATTAATAATCTGGATAGATGATGGTTTCAAGAGTTATGTGCACTCCACATATTCTAGAGGTTTATAAATTCCACTGTCACTGTTTGTGATATAGAAAAGCATAAATCTGCTATTCAACTTGCGTACCTCTGAGAAGCTTGCCACTGCTTATAGATCTTCAACTGGTCCTTTTAGAAGGTTCTTGGTGCTGTTGTTTTCCAGACCAACAATAATGGTTGTGATGAGGCCTCTAGGAAAGAAAGAAATGTATCCTGAGCATTGATGAACATGGATATGCAGGACTCGCAGCTTGCTGGCCTTAGAGCTGGGGAGGCTCACTTGTTTTCTTCTAAGTAACCAACCATACCTGTAAACAAAGGGGAACAGGAATGGCCTGGAAATCAATGTGCAGAATAGTAGGAAGGTCACTGTGGTACAGAGTGGTATTCCGCATTACTTAGAATATATGATGTGCTGAGTGCCTGTGCCACATCTCTAATGCACCAATTGTGATACAAGAGGGGAACCTGCCACCAATAGCCTGCTAATGGTTTTTAGAAGGTACTGAAACCAATTTCCAGGATTCTCATTTTAAATTCCCCTTGTATTTTGCCTTTGTGCAACGTGCTTTGCAGAAATGGTATTAACCTATTTTTTTAATTAAAATTTTTACTTAAAATTTTTTTAAACCACAGAGAAGTTATGCCTGTTACAATTTCTCTATATCAGTGGTTCTTAACCTTTTTTGAGGTACCGAACCCACCAATTTCATATGCGCATTCACCCAACCCTTCTTTAGTGATAAATAAAATATGATTTTTTTTTCCAAATTCAAGACATAAGTATATGTTATTTTACTGGTGCACAAAATGAGCCGTGCATGAACATCACCTTGCTCGAAGAACAAAACCAACAAAGTGCATGAACTCACAACAAATTACGGTATTATTTTATTCTGGCCTCCGCGGCAGAGGCTTCTCCGAACCCCTGAGACCGACTCATAAAAACCCCTAGGGTTCGATAGAACCCAGGTTAAGAACCACTGCTCTATATATACCTTTCTTTAAAATTTGTCACATTTGTATCCTCTTTCTTCATCTATATGTATAGGGATACATTCTTCTTCTTATATAAGAAAAAGGAACACATTTTATTCTTATATAAGCATTTATTTTTGTAGCCATTTCAGTGTACAGTTTAATTGAATTCTCCTACGAACAGGGACATTTTCTTATGTAACCTCATTGCTCCTTTCAAATACAGGTACTAATTATTTTTTATTTTGGAGTCCTCTGATTTGAAAACTTAGCTTTTTATTATATTTTTCTAAGAAGATCCATTCCATAATGAAACTATGCCACATGTCTGTCTGTAACTGACGCTTTTCAAACGAAGGCCACCTTGCCACTTATTCTCAAAATAATTCTTAAATATCTTTTGATCATCATTATCTACTTTTCATTTCTTTTACATTTTCCCCTCACATTTTTTAAAGGCCACTTAATGCTATTCTCTGTTCACCTACGCAACTTACATTTCTTGAAGCTGCATTGCTTATTTGAGGGTGTATGTCTAGGAAAAGAACTCTAGGTGACACTTGCAGTTTCGTGATGACTATTACTTCCTCCAGCTCTGGTAGAACTTTAAGAGCGGTCTGGAGTAAGTAGTTCCATAGCTGCGGTAGTAATTAACATTGCAGCTATTTGGGGAAGCACAGACAAACACAAACACAGGCTGGTTCATCACTCTTCCTAAGCCTTTCCTTTTGTCAGAAATTGCATCTGATGGTTGGGCTGGCCACTCAGAGCTTTTTTAGGGCCTTCTCCCTGGAGGGAGCTCTTTTCTGTTAAAGCAGAGAAATGCCATTGATCCCAAAGAAGTCTCAGAAAGAAAACGCAGTTTAGCCGTGTATTTTAGAACTTTTCAAAAGCAATTGCCAAGTAGAGGCAGGGTCTCATACTATAGAAAAGAGTTTATCCCCCAAAGATCCTTCCTCAAGGACCCAGGTTAGCAGCCTGAAATCAATTCAAGCAGCTAAAAGGATGAAAGGATATTTCACGGTCTAAGGTGTCTGGTTTTGAGTGCTCTGGTTGGGGCTTTTCTTTGGCTGCCTGACCAGAGGCAAAGATTAGCGACACAGTGCTTGCTTTTAGTGATCTGCACTTCTGTGCTCCTCCCTGGAACGGAGCCCAGGCTGTGGGAACCAGGGATTCTTTAGCATCTATAGGTTAGGATGGATAGTGTTTGCATAGCTACATTCATTCAAAAAGAAGCAGAGTATGTGTCTTTTTAGAATGATCAGGTTTTTCTTCTTCTTAAAGCACTCATAGGGAGGAAGAGTAGTCTCTTTGGGAAAGTAAATCATCTCAGTCATGTAGCCTGAGAGACAAAATTTCATCAGCTCTTATGCCCTGTATCTGGTGGTTGGGTTTGAGGAAAGAAGAGATTATCTCTCTCTATATATATATTTTTCCTGAAGTTTTTCTAAGTCTAGTAAAATAAAGAAACTCTTCACAATTTCACCCATAACTACAGTGTCCCAGTTTTTAGTTCTGAGTGCCGATGGCTTTTCTGACCAAGTGCGGAAAAAACAGCTGTGTTAGGCTTGCTCGCTGATTTATTAGCTACAAACACTTAGCTTGATTAGTGCATGGGCATGTGGCAATGTCACATATGTATACTCTGTGTAGGGCTATGGGTGCTTGCACTCAGGGTGGCAGTGGCAGATGGCAGAGGGCCTACCTACCACTGTGAGGGGTTGTTTTTGCTGTTCGTTTGCTTGCTGCCATGAGGTTTTCTCCTGCCTGTTTGCTTGTCCACCATTGTCAGTCTTTATTAAATAGTAAAGGGTTCAACGCTTTCCAGCTCTGCAGTTCTGCTGCCATCTGCCTGAATCCAATGTGGACCTACCTGGCCTCGGCCACTGGCATTATTCCAAGTAAGTCAGAGTAGTTCAAAAAATGTATCAGACACACAATCCTTCTATAACTTTTCACTTTAGTTGATTGGGCAAAAGAATTTTCTTTTTATAAGCTGATGAAGCCACAAGGCTTTGGTTTTATTTTGGAATAGGTTCTTTTTGAAAAAAAGAAAATTAAAACAAATCTCAAGATTCTTAATACTTAATCCGGGGCCTGGCACCTAATAGGGCAATGGTTCTCTGTGAGCCTTGGACCTGCAACATGAGTTTCACCTGGAACCTTGTTAGAAATGATTTCTAGAACCACCACAGTAGGAACACAACAGGTGTTTTTATTTTTTTGTTTTTATTTATTCATTTTAGAGAGGAGAAAGAGAGAGAGGGAGAGAGAGAGAGAGAGAGAGAGAGAGAAAGGGGGAGGAACAGGAAGCATCAACTCCCATATGTGCCTTGACCAGACAAGTGCAAGGTTTTGAACCAGCGACCTCAGTGTTTCAGGTCGACGCTTTATCCACTGCGCCACCACAGGTCAGGGACAACAGGTGTTTGCTGAAGATAATGCTGATCTCTTTATGCTGAAGGAGAACAACACCCTTAATACCATGGTGCAAGGCAGTGGCTCCCAATCTGTAGTGCACAGCAGAATAATCAGGAAGATGCGTTGAAATACAGAGTGTTTCCCACACTGCCTCCCAGCCCCAGGGTTTCTGATTCAGTGGATCTGGGGTGGGAGTGATAATTTGCATTTCTGACACATCCCCAGGTAATGCTGATATTGCTGCTCTAAGTACTCGACTTTGAGAACCCCCTGCTCTCACGTAGTGATTCTCCACCCAGGCTCAACAGTAGAATTACTTGGAGTTGCTTTAAAATGTGGAAAGAACTGCACTGCTCCCCGGACCAGATGAAGCAGAATCTCTGCAGGTGGCTGTAAACACGGTGGCCTTTACAATATCTCAGGGTGATTCTTAGGAGCAGCTGGGTTTGAAGTTCACCCCACATCTTTATAACAGAGGTGATCTTCCATCCTGTGTGCTGATTAGAATCGCCTGGCAGGCTGTAAAAACCCCGAAGCCTATATGCCAGTCCTCAGGATGCCAATATAATTTGTTTGAGGTGCAAATACTAAGATTGTGGAGAGTTCCTCAAGTGATTCCAATATGCAATGACAGTTAAGAAGCACTGCTTAAGGAGACCTTCCAGCTGTAAGAATTTTATATATATTTTTCTTTTTTTTTATTGAGAGGCAGCTGGCAAGGAGGCAAAGACACACTTCTGCATGTGCCCCAATGGGAATCCATCCGGCAGACCTCCTACAGGGCGATGCTCTGCCCATTTGGGGCTGCTGGTGTGTTGCTTGGCAATGGAGCTATTTCAGCACCTGAGGAGAGGCCATGGGAGCCATCCTCAGTGCCTGGGGCCAAATTGCTTGAACCATTTGAGCCATGGTTGTGGTAGGGGAGGTGGGGTAGGGGTGAGGAAGGGATGGAGAAGCAGATGGTCACTTCTCCTGTGTGCCCTGACCAGGTTCCAGAATCGAACCCAAGACTTCCACATGCTGGGCTGAGACTCTACAGCTAAATCAAGTGGTCAGGGTCTGACTTCCATAATTTTAGCATAATCCTGTGCAAAGAACACAACATTCCAGGAAAATAAACATTCCTATAGAGAAGTACTGATTTATTCTGCAATCATTGTATGGTTCCCAAGTTTATACTGAACTGATTTTATTGGCTATGCAAGTTGGTATATTTACGGTAAGTTATCTAAATTGTTAATTGAAGACATCTCAAATGTTCATAAAATCCACTTACTTTCAAACAAATTCACTTTTGTTTGGGTCACATGCTAGGTCAAATGAGAATCTCTGCAGAAAAATAAATATATTTTATCTATCTATCTATCTATCTATCTATCTATCTATCTATCTATATATATATGGTGGTCTGAACAAATACCCAAAAGCAGTATGAATAATTTTAATTTTATTCATCATCCTTTCAGTTTATTCACATATTTTCTTACAAGTTAATGTTTCTCTCTATTATAGTAAAATGTAGCATAGTGGAATACAAGTAAAGAGCTTTGCCCTGTCACTATAATAGACATTTACTTATCTGGTTTGGTTGATCTATTATAAATTTATATACCATTAAGGATAAGGTAAATAGGTAGAGCACAGCCACACAGAAATACTTTTGGACTCAGCCCAGTGGACTGTTGACCCAGGGAAGCATCAGTAAAGCCTTAGAGGTCCCTACCTAGCCAGTGAGGCTGAGCCCTTTCTGGAGGGGAGGAGAGTAAAAGGTCAATTGTTGTTTGTCAGAGTAACCAAATGCTCTTGATCATTTACAAGACACATGTTCAACTTATTTATACCTGTGGAAAACTGCCTTTGTGTTACTTACAGTAAAGCATATCCTCCCTCCCTTAGCTCCACAACAGCCGCCAAACAGCTGTGTGACTTTGAGCTTAACTCTACTGCGCCTTAGATTTCTTGTATGTCATGTAATATTTATCTTGCAGGATTGCTTTAAGGAATAGATGCAGTAACATTGTCTTAGTCTTTTCGAGCTGCTAGAGCAGAATACCAGAGACTGGGTGGCTTAAACAACATATCTATTTGTCACAGTTCTGGATGCTGGAACATCTAAGATCAAAGCACTGGCAGACTTGGCATCTGGTGAGGACAAGCGTTCTGGTTTTTCTCACTGTGCCCTCACAGGGAGGAAGGGGTGAGAGAGCTCTCATTTACAAGGGTACTAAATCCCACATATAAAGGCTCTACCCTAACAACCTAATCACTTTCCAAAGGCCCAACATTCAAATAGCATCATACTGGGGATTAGATTTCATAGGGAAAACAGCTGTGTTAGGCTTGCTTGCTTGCCCTTTGCATGATTAGTGTAAGCATGTGGAGGAGTCATGTATGTATAGCCTATGTAAAGCTATGGGTGCTTGTCCTCAGGGAGGATTGCTTGCCCACCACTCTGAGGGGCTGTTTTGCTGTACGTTAGCCTGCTGCCATGAGAAGCGGTTTTCCCCTGCCTGTTTGCTTGTCGGCCCACGTGAGTACCTATTAAACAGGAATGGCCTAAAGCTTTCCAGGTCTGCAGTTCCTTTATTGTCCACCCGAATCCCATGTGAATCTGCCTGGCCTTGGCCACCGGCATTACAGATTTCAACATGTGAATTTTGTATTTTGGTGGTGGTGGTCTGGGGTGGGGAGGGGGAGACACTCAGTCAACACCAAACATGAAAAGCATTTAACCTGGTATCTGATACATACTAGGAGTTCAGAATTAGAAATCCTCTCATTTTCTTCTCTTCTAATGTTACGACTAGCTTCCCTTCTGTTACTTTCTCCTTTGTCTTGGATCATCATCACAAACATCAACAATCCAAATGTCTTCTCTCTTCCTTTCCCTCTCTGCCTTTCTCCCCCAAACCCTTTATTTGTTGAGCTGTGTGCTAGGCATTTGGGTTTACAGGGATAATGAGCTATATAGTCCCTGCCACCCAGCCTAGTGAGGAAGAGGACAAATAAACCTGTAAATATTACACCTAAGGTATGAAACGTGAAGACAGTGGAGTTAAAATGCAGCATCCTTGCTTTGTGCAGGGCTTATAACATATCCTGCTCACAAAAATGAGGAGATATTTCAAAATGAATATGAAGCGATAAAATATCCCCTAAGTTTTGTGAGCAGTATATATATAAGGTCTAAGGTAGAAGATAATAGGTGCCTCCTGCCCACAAGATGCTGATACTGGTGGCAGATTCATTCCTCCTGAGAATACATTTTACCAACCTGACAGAGTGCCATGCACATTTATGGGTGTCTGTTATCCTATGCAAGAGTGACTGTGGAGTCAGTTTGGCCGATTTTGACAAGACCACAAGGAGAGTCCCCTACTGCCTCCTCCCCAGCCCTCGGAAAAATTTAGGCTTGAACAGGTACTGCAAAGAGGCTGATAAGTATATAAAGCAGTGAAAAGTGATGGTTACAATGGCAAACTAAATTGATTGGATCATAATTTCTGGTTGTCCAAATAAATACGTGGTGTCATTAAGCCATGTAAATTTATAAAATACTTTCTGTTTGGGCTGTATGTTGGGAATAGCAGAAATCTGAGCCTCATTTGCAACAGCAGTGAGAGCACTACCAATTGAATGATGCTTTTCAGCTAGAGGAAAAAAAAAAAAGGCCAGACTGATGCTTTTTTTTCCTGCTAGATTCTTGCTTATTCTCAGCAGCAGAGGCAGCTCCCATTCATAGCTTTAGAGAGAAGGTGCCTGCCGGCGGGGAGGTGAGGTGTTAGATGGTATCTTCAAGTCTGTTCCCCAACACTGGGAGGGAAAAGAAAGGAGATGCTTCTTTGGTTGAGAGAGGAAGAAAAAAACCCCCAGGTTTTCCAGGGTATTCGACAGCTATATCTTCCCGCCACCACCTTCCCTCCAAACCTCCGCTTCTCTGCTTAGAGTCTGACAGAAAATGAGGAGTGAATCCCATTTGTTTCTCTGTGCTTTCAATGAAAAAAGTCGGTGCACAAGGACGGGAACAAGAGCTGAAAATAGGTGTATGACTTGTTGAGCATACAAATCATTTCCCCCCTAGACTACAAGGGAGGGGTGAAAAAGTCTCTCTCCCTCTCTCCTTGCAGCTTGTGCTCTGTGTTCGGGAGAGGAGACTGAAGCTGACCTCCACATAGGAAACTTTTCTCAAAGGGCTTGCTGGCTCCATTGCGCTCGGACGGAGACCAGGGGCGTCCTGTGGACTCCTCTCTCGGGCAAGAGCCCCACACCCCGCGACACGTCTGTCTCTTTAAATTCCAGCTGCGCGGTTGGGAAACAGCGCCACTCGCCGCCTGAGCCGGCTGGCGGCAGTGAGCTCGCCCGCGCTCCCGCTCCTGCTCTCGGCTGCGCGCCGCGGAGGGCTCGCTCGGCCCGCGGGCTGCTCGGCGGCTGCGGCGCGTGGGGCGGGGAGGTGCAGCCCGGCCGGTAGGGAGGACAGAGCAAGCCGGCCCGCCCGGGAGAGGCGCCGCGCCTGGTCCCGCTCCCGCGCTCGCTTGGCGGCCCCGGCTGTTTCCTTCTGGGTGCTCAGGATGTGCCTGGGTTGTGTGCTTTCCCCCCTTCCTCCACCTCTTTAAGACGATTTCCATAGTAACCTGATCAAGTGGCTCAGGATTGCAAACCTGAGGATTTCCGCGGCCCGCCGGCTTGACCTCGGTCAGGTAAGGCTGCGATCTCGTTCTTGTCCATTGCAAGCCTCCGCGCTCCTACCAAACTTCCTTTTGTGGAAAACCGCCCAGCCCATCGCAACCCGGGGTATTTGCAAGAGCGTGTTCCTTCCCAGGTGACTGCCACGGGTCCCCTACCCTGCTGGTCCCGCAGGACCTGTGATCGCATCATTAACATTTTTTTTGGTTGGTCCCCACATCCCCTTCCTTTCTGATTTTCCCATCTCTGCGCTCTTCTCGGCTTTTGCCGGAGACTAGTGATGGGGACGAGGGTGGGTGGCGAGCGCGGTCCAGGGAGTGGCGGGCTCGGATGGACTGGCTGCGGTGGGTTACTCTGGGCATCTCCTCGTTGCCTGTGCTGAGCTGGGGTGTCTGGGAGGGCTGTCAGCACCCGGGCGGCGGACCCCCGGGAGAGCCACGTATCCAGAAGAGCAAGCGAGGGACGCAGGCTTGGGGGTGATGGAGCGCTAAGCTGGGTGGTTGGCGAGCGTCCATACATCATAGCTTTCCTGCCTACTCCCCCGCCCCTCTTCGTGTCTCTCTCTTCTCATTTCTTTCTCCCTTTCCTCATCACCAGCTCCATTCTGTTTCCTCCCTTCACTCTTTTTCCCCCTTCGTCTCTTTTTTCCCCTTTTCCTTTTAAAGGAAAGGGAAGTCGTCTGTAACCTTTTCGTTCTGCAGACATGGGAAGCGCCGTGAAACCTGCAGCGTGGTCGCCTCGAACTGGTTGCTTTCAGACTCTGTCCTCATCCATCAACATATTTGTTTCCTGAGTCTATTGATCTCCCTTGATTCTGCAGAAATGCATTCTAAGCTGGGCGCCTGTGTGTCAGAACTCCAGTTCTGCAGCTTGCTTCAGTGCTCCAAGTATTACATGTATTGTAAGGGCTGCATATGTTTTCAATGCCTATCAGCTATGGGTATAAAGGAAAACCTATCTTCTAAAAAAGCCTAATCTAATTCTGGAGAAAGTTCCCTTTTAAATTATTGATGTACGTTTTGAAATTTAATTTAGAAGACTTGGGAGACAGTTCTTTTTTCTCCCTTCTAGTTTATGAGGAACATGCAACTTCTTACCTTAATTATCCCTATTTGAATCTCATTTGGTTTTGCACTTCCCAGTCACTGGAATTGAGTAGATCATAATGAACAGTCAGAGGCTTGCTACCCGAAGTCCAGGCTGGCGGAAGTGGCAACCGCTGGTTGAGGTGCTGAGAGAACCATGCGAGCCAGACAGAGCTCACCAAAGACTAGAAGAGGCAGAGCAACTCTTGTGTGAAATATATAACTAGATTCAGACTTTAGTCCTGAAGACATGAAAATGCAGTAACACCAGACTTTTGTGTTTGGTTCCTATTCTGTGTGTAACTATACTAGGTAGGTATAAGTTCATACTTCTTAAAAAACTGAGCCACTAGAGTACACAACCTATTCTGCCTGAGTACACAACCACTTCCTTACTGTGCTTTTTATTTTTCTCTGAAACGTAAGATGTCTGTATCATGTGAAAACAAAGGGGAAAAAAATAGAGGACTTCTATTTAACTAGAAATAGGATTTACATTTTTTTTTTCCTCAAGAGACCTAGTTGTTATACTGGCAAGTTTTTTTGAGGTCAAAATATTTCATAGGTGAAAAAATGGTAATCAATGATTTTTCTCCACACTCTGTCACTGGTGTACTCAGTGTATTTAGTAAAAGGTCTCAGTTTTATTTTTATTTATTTATTCATTTTAGAGGAAAGGGAGAGAGAGAGAGAGAGAGAGAGAGAGAGAGAGAGAGAAGGGGGGAGGAGCAGGAAGCTTCAACTCCCATATGTGCCTTGACCGGGCAAGCCCAGGGTTTTGAACCGGCAACCTCAGCATTCCAGATTGACGCTTTATCCACTGCGCCACCACAGGTCAGGCAAAAGGTCTCAGTTTTAGAGAGCTCCTCTTGCCTGCTTTCCTTTGTCTGCACATTTGTTTTTCAGTTTAATTATTAGTGTAGAATAAAGAATCTCAGAGCAGAGAATGAATCAGGAAGAAGAGAAACTACTGATATAATGGAAAACATACCCAAACCAAGAAAAGAGAATAATCGCTATGCTATTCCACACTGTTGTACTTGTGTCTAGCCAACTAAGAAGCTATAGGTTTTAAATTTATTTTTCTCTCCTTACTTGTATGCACTTAATTCATTCTGTATTAGAGGTCATATTTATCCAGATGAATATTTACAAGAGACTTGACGTTCCCTTGTCAGTAAGATACAAACAGCATATTTTTCTTCCAACATTTTCTTCCTCCTTCAGGTGAACAGTGATAGTAGTAATGATCCTCCACTTTTGTTTTCACCTGACTTTCTAATTTTGGTGTTCCTTGTTGTGTGGGTTTCTCCTGACTCTTGGCAGGCTGCATTGGACTTGAATATACAATTGATTGTAGATGCAATACAATGTTCATTTTTCTTGTTCTTGGTTTAAGTGATGTCATGTCCTCCTGGACATCTAATATTTTGGTATGACTACTCCTTTTTGTGTGTGTGTGTGTGTATGTGGGAATACAAAGTCTATTCTGATGAAACTTGTATGATTTGAGGTTAAAAGGTGTATTAGTGACAAGTTATAAATTACTTTCTTACTTATAGTACATTGAACCTGAAACTGTGTTTTTCCCCCTTGTGATTGCTTCTGTGCATAGATCATTTAATGAAAGGCTGATAATAACGAGTTATCTTTTAAAAAGGAAAAAAAAATCCCTCAAGTTTACTTACCTCAAGCCATCATTTTCATGCAGAAGAATTAACAAATGTTTTTGATCTGATATTTTAATAGGCTGTATTGCTGAGTACTGCTAATTACCAAGAATGTATTCTGTTAATTCTGAAATTGGTCTAAGATAAGACATCTCTCTCAATTGTCTGGAGGGCTCCAAGTGACTCATCCTTGTAAACCATGGCAACAGGAAATGGTTGTCTGGGGTGCAAGCTTAAGTGTGGACACAGAACCACACTTTGTGATCATTCAGGGGCTTGATATGAAAGCGTACTGGTTCTTCTGTATGGACTAATATTAACTTTTGACTTTTGTCAGAATAATTCCCAGGCCTAGTTTTGCAATTCCCCATAGCTCCTCATTTACTTGAGACTTATAAATTCTCAGAAAACACATAAGTTTAATGTTACTTTTTTGTGTGTGTGTGAGAGAAAGAGGTGGGGGGACAGACAAAAAGGGAGAGATGAGAAGCATCAACTCATAGTTGCAGCACCTTAGTTATTCATTGATTGCTTTCTCATACGTGCCTTGACCAGAGGGCTCCAGCCAGCCAGTCACCCCTTGCTCAAGCCAGTGACTTTAGGCTCAAGCCAGCAACCTTGGGCTTCAAGCCAGTAACCATGAAGTCATGTCTATGATCCCAGGCTCAAGCTTGTGACCCTGCACTCAAACCGGATGAGCCCATGCTCATTCCGGTGACCTTGGGGTTTTGAACCTGGGTCCTCAGCGTCCCAGGCCAATGCTCTATCCACTGCACCACCACCTGGTCAGGCAAGTTAATGTTACTTTTTAAAACATATAAAATAATTTATAGGGAAGTGTGTATGTGCGTCTGACTTTGTGTATAGCTGCGATAATTAGGATTATAATATCACCAAACCAAATGTGGGAGACTATGTCAACTTTAGAAATGTTGGGAGTCAGGGAACTGTGTACAGAAGTGGGAGTCAAGAAGCCAAGGTTCAAGGTTATTTTCCTACTTTTCATTGGATCACAGAGCTATTCTCCTTATTGCAGGTGTCATTTAGCTTTCTCTTCTCCAGAAGAAAAACGAACATAATAACCATTTCTGTTCTGAATTATCAAATATATATGAATATATAACATAATCACATATGCATACAGGTTTACATAGGTAGCAGTGATGGATACTAAAAGACACACACACACACACACACACACACACACACACACACACTTTTAGAGGCAACAGGAAAGTCTTCTGAATAGAGAAAGGAACTATTTCCTCCTACCACTGCTAGATGGATAGTGTGCTGAATATTTCCTTCCATTCATGAGAAGGTGAAATACCATTCTCTGTATTCTATGGGTATAGGTAGTAGATGCTCAATGACTATATAATATTCAAAACTGAATAATCCCAGCAGGTATCACTCTTTTACTTCACTTGAATACAAGTGAGAAATAAGTTTCTCCAGCCTTCTTTTTTTTTTTTATTAACCATTTAAGTCATGTTCCTCCCCTCCTGCATTCTGTAAGGGAAAGTAATTTTCTGCAAGGCTAAGTGGACCACAGTGTAGGAGAAATCCCCAGGGTGATTCTTCTTCTCAGACTTCATATTTTTCCTCACAAGTCTGACTGTCAACAACAATATCTGGTATGAACCTCTGGTGGTAATATTTTCAGGGGTCATCATACTTCTCTGTCCCAGATGAAGTCTCAGGACAAGCAGTGCAGTAGGATAGATTCTGAATTTAATGCACGTTTAAGTTGGTTATGTAACTCAATGGTCATGTATATATATTTAAAAAAAGGAAAAGCTCCAGGTCCTTACAATAATATGTATTTACTGTCCTCTTGCTTTTTATTTTTTTGTCTTAATGAGAAGTGGGGAGGCAGAGAGACAGACTCCCGCATGCCCCCAACCTGGATCCACCCCACTAAGGGGCAATGCTCTGCCCATCTGGGGCCCTTGCTCCGTTGCAACCGAAGCCATCCTCAGCGCCTGGGCCAACTCACTCCAGTGGAGCCCTGGCTGCAGGAGGGGAAGAGAGAGAGAAGGGAGAGGGGGAAGGGTGGAGAAGCAGATGGTCGCTTCTCCTGAGTGCCCTGACCAGGAATCGAACCGGGCCATCCACATGCTGGGCTGACTACCACTGAGCAAACCTGCCAGGGTTGTTCTCTTGCTTTGAAATGATTTTACAGTATTAAAGAAAATAAACCTGGTCCCTGTACAGATTTAAACGCAGCTTGTTTTAGATCATTAGGTTTTATAAGGTTTGCATAATGATACCTTTTGTTAATCTATGCAACATTTTCATAAGAGGGATAGCAGTTGAGACAGTTGCTTGTTTGGATAAATTCTTGAGCTAATGGAGACCTAAAGATTTCAAGATCTGAAAACACTGCCAGTGACATTGAACCAATTTTCTTGAGACTAGAAGGGGAAGTCAGTGTTTTGATAAGTTCAGATATAGTCAGGAATATTTGAAACAAACTTTTATATTTCTTTCATCTTGCTTTTTATGTATTTATATGTGGTCCATTTATGTATAGAACTGTGGACCTCATATCCAATTTTCAGTTTTCTTTATTGGGGAATATCATCTAAGTCCTCAGCCTTACTTGGTGGCTTTTGGTAGGTTTGTAGGCATAACATTGAGTAAGAAATGGTACCTTTTATATGCTAATGTTGCAAATACAATTGTGGCCACACAGTCAGACCATTGGGAGTTTTTTTCCAACCAAAAGAAGCATTTATATTATTGAACACCTTCTTGTGCTGCCTTATTAGGATGGGATCAAATATCACGGCTGTCTGCTCTTATTGATCCATTTCATGGCTGTATTGCACAGTCCTTCAGGGCGTACTCTGGAGTGGACAGGCTGACTTTGAATCCCAGCTCTGCCACTTAGACTATAAGGTTACGTTTCTTAATTTTCTTAATCTTATTCTCCTTTTCCCCATCTTTTAAATACTAGTTGTTGAGAAGGATTTCTGTGACGGTTAAGTAAGAGACTATAGTTGTAGAATATTTAAGAGTGGTCCTGGCATATAGTAAATATTCATTGCATATTCTCTACGATTATTATTGTTCTTGCCACTGCTGTTGTTTAAATGTATCAGTAGGACACAGTTATATTTCTGTTTAGATTTATTTTGCCTTCCAAATCTCAATGTAAACCATAATACTAGTCAACATAGGACTGTACCGCCTTCTTCCTTTCCCTCCCTCCACCCTCCTTAGCTTGTCCCTATAGTCTGAAGCTGAAAATAATCACCAGGTTGCTGGAAGATAAGAATAGGTTTGTTTGGAGGAGGATCCATTCTTATAGGAAAGCTTATCTTAACCCTTTTGTATATCAGCATTATCCCTGGATTTTTCATTCATGAATTGAAACTCTAAATCAGGATTAGCTACAGTAGTAATATAGTATGTCAGTTTAAAAAACCTGGCAAACATGGAACCTCTATCTTTAGTATTATAATGTTTACTCATAAACTACAACAGCCTGCTATTACGGTAATGGAATCTCAAAACTACAAACGTTTGCTAAAGAATGTTGCTAAATAATTATTTTGTGTGTGAAATCTCTTGATATCTGATGAATGTGCTGTCATTTAAAGATGTGACTTTTCATCCTTCCCTTTTTATTTTTTCTTAGTGAGTGCCAATATTAAGAGATGAATTAAATAGGTAACTCTCTTTACATACTGAGGAGATGTTCTCATCTGCAAAATGAATGTATTGGGTTCATATGTCTCTTTTTCTTTTATTGTGGAAATTTTTGAATAAACACAAAAGTGGAAAAGGTAGTATGGTGGATTTCCATGGACCATACATTCAGCTTCAATGAATTAGGTAACTGTGTAAGATTATGATTCTGTGATTTTTCTGGCTAGGGAAGTTTTAACATACACAGTTTTTGAGGTATTCTAAATGTCTGATTTTCAAATAATATTAATACTGCTATCAATAATATTGTTACTAAAATGATATAGTAATTAAGTTATGATTCAGCACTTAATGACAAGTCAATAAGATAATATGCACACAATGATACATGAGAAATAAGTTGGAACTGGCAAGTGCAATGTCAGGGTTAAAAATTGGATTAGTTTGGTTCAACAGACATTTATTAAATGCCTCCCCCACAGAGTTTATAGGATGCTTTCCATGGCCTTATTAGTATCATGTTATCATATTTAAGAATAATTTTCAAAAATTCAGGCTGAAACAAATAGTTCTTAAACTATATTGAGTATTAATCATTCTTTGATTTGGAAGCTTGTAATAGCCAGCCTCCAAGATGGTACCTAGCAATTCTTGCCTGTGGCTGTTCATGCCCTTGTGAAACCCCCTCCCTTGTTGTATCTCGGTGTTCTGTGTGATCAGTGGAGTAAAGTGTTGATGCCTGACTTCTGAGAGCGACTTCTGAGGCTAACTCATGAAAGACATTGCCGCTTTCACAGTGTTCTGTTGGGTGTCTTACTCAGGGGAAACCAGATGCCATGTTGTAAGGACATTCAAGCTGTCTATAGAAAGTCAT